>OU611887.1:22500-5022500 GCA_914767815.1 Eupsilia transversa | reverse complement strand
TGTTCCTGAAGCTAGCGCAAACTTTACTTCAATCCGACTTACTGGAGTGTTTTTGGGAATCGTCGGTGTTTCCGTATATTTTCTCTACATTCTCTTTTGATCATGAAAGTAACGAAAATGCTGAATCGCTAAATATTTTTTGCGTTCACCAAAAAAATATTAACGTCCCTTATCATTTGGCTAAAATAGCTGATTTTATACGACAATCATTAAATTGACGACACTTCTCACGAGCGGTTTTTGTCGCACCACCTTCTCACTTGCGCACGGCAAGCGGTTTTAGATATAACCGTAACGGCTCGGATCCGAGTCAGCATTAACTTTAACGATCTGATCGTTGCCGACTAAGATAACTGGTCGGCTATGCCTTACTTACGTCTTCGTATTTGTTCGTATTTAGATCTTCGTGCTAAAGTAAAAGTATTAGTATGTAGTATTAGTATAATAGTATGAACTGTTAATTATTACTTTTGTAGGGTCTTTGAAGTCAGTTAGTGTGTTTTACTGATGATTGTGTCCATACTGGACCACACGCAGTTTCCTTAGTGGATCTTTGTTTAGATAATAAAATATTGGTCAGTATAAAACGTAGTTAAGTGATTAAGCGAATTAATTGATTACCGTAATAAAATGAACCCCTAAAAACACATAACCGACAGTGTTATTTTAAAGAATGTTACATATCTTTCCAGAATCAAGATACAATCAAGACAGAAGAAATATCTTTCAGAAAAATACCCTTCATTGCGCTTCTCCCTTTTTAACTTTACAATGTAACTTAAATTAATTCACAAAGCTTACCAGAATAATTAATAAACTAGCTGATACATAAACTAGCATCTTATATTACTTTTTTCAGAGTGGTCGTATCTATTTTCCTCAGGGGACGCGTCGGGGACAGTTGATTAAAGAAATTAATTGTTTATCGTCGACGGAGACGTGCTGCGAATATATTTAAACTGAAAGACTGGAAATTTACCCAGAGTAAGGTTGGCAGGTTTTCTTTGCAGATGAGGAGAAATTGGGAAAGATCGTAATGAAAATATACGCTTTAACTAACTATAGAAGTACAGGTGTTTTTCAGCCAAGCAATTTTCGTCAAAATAAGCTTGAAAAAGTATAATATCCTATTATCCAGAATGTGTTGCTCATTTCCGAGGCATGTCCTTTGCACATATTTTAGCACAAAGCCGCGCAGTGCGCTGCACAAAGATACATCACAACAAAAATATGAGACAGCACCTGTTACCCGGACATTTATATTTACGTTCCAAACATGGCTCGCGGAATGTTGCAATGTCAGAAGTTCACAACCCTAAACCCCGGGAAAGAATATTAATCATACTGTCCAGTGGCGAATAAAGGGGGAAGCAGACTGTTTGTAGTCCTGTGTCTGGCATATCCTCTGATTACAGGGATCATCGTGTATAAAACACGAAAAGGGACCACAAGGCTTTGAGGCCTTGATAGCAGGGACTGAAAATCATTATACCTACATTACGGAACAGGTATCGAAGATATTTGGTTACTTCCCCGACTAAGGTAACCGCTATCTGGGTAACCCAAGGAGAAGAAACATGTAGGTAACCTCTTTTAGGTTATCGTTTTAATACCGGTCGCACACAGAGGCGATGCGCGCCCTTTGACTAAAGCCGACGGTAAGTGTAAGATTGAGGTAATTTTTCTTTCGGTAACCGGTATTAATATTGGTTGTATTCAATTTAAGGTAAAAAAACCCGTATCGATTATACCGGTTTCGGTCCCTGCTTGAAAGAAAACAATCATCAGTCTCGAAAATCCTAAGATGTAATGAATAGCCCAATTAAATGGAACACCAGAACAACTGATCCCAAAGGTAAATTGATATACTTACCATCGCTTTTGGTGATAAGAGTATAGCGTACAGTAGGAACTTGGCAAAAACTACAAAGCAAAGAATACAGAATATAAGATAGTAAAGTTGAACAAAGTGCCAGCCCTAACAAAGTCCCGGGTAGTATATTCACCCGCGGAAAGTTTCGATGTCGCCCGGACGTGACACGTCTTTTGAAAGAAAGTAGGTAATAAGGTTATGTACGAAATTTTACCGGCGATACGACCACCTCGGAATACAAGATAAAGATATTGATTTAATCAGTGACGCGGTTTGCCTGAAATCTTTATATGAATGAATTTAGAACAGATATAAAAATACTCATTTGGGGTGAAAATGTCTGAACTTTAAAAGATACCTCTGAGTTTGTTACGAAATGAAATGAAATGAAATTGTTTATTCTGTAAATAAGATATCGGAATCACTTTTACACGTCATATTAAAAAAAAAAATTGAGCTAAGCTAGATGAGGTCGGCGTTTCCTATCTGACTACTCTGAGAAGAAAGGCCGAAACAAACTCAGAGGTCACAGTCTCTTTTAAAGTCCAGACATTATCTTGGTCAGGCTATATGAGGACCATGTAGATTAGTGTCTGAAATGGTCTTTTGAGGAAAGGACCACACAGATTTGAGTGGACCTGTCCAGTCAGTGCATCGACTGCTCATCTCAGAACTTAAGGAACTCAGCGACTCGACGAACAATACCAAAGAAAGGACATTTGAGTAGGCCGCATAAAAATACTCAAACTGCCAGAACATCATTAACACTAAATGTGAAATAAAAAAATAAAAACGGCCTTTCTCCTCGTAGTAGTCGGATAGGAAATTCCGACCTCATCTCGTAGATACTTAAAATATTATTGACCTGCTTTTAAACGTCAATACTTACAGTTTGTACTTACCTATTTACAGAAAATAAAATCATTTAATTTCATCATTTCATTTCACCGGCAGTTTCCTTCGTAAATATTGTTGATTAATAATTGGTGTAAATTTTAAAAACCAGCCTCAGGCACTAGTTGTCTGGTATTTTTGCTGAACTGGGCCTATTTGGCGCAGCCACGAGGCACACTTTCCTGTTAATTTCTACACTTTTTATTTGTTTCCTTTTTATTTTATTTTTTACTTGTAATTATGTTGTGTTGTGTGCCTTTTAGTCTGTGCAACATAAATATATGTTCTTTCTTTCAAATTCATTAATCGCTAAAAGCATTCAGTGATTGGTGGTGCAAGCGAGTCAAAGTACTATAAAGTTGTATGACGGTTGAACTTTGTAGTGTAAGGTTCATTAGGAGATCCGATTTCAGCAATATCTAGATGTCTCAACGAGGATGTGCGAAATGGGTCGAAGGGCTATTAACCTTTTAAATGAAGATGATACAGCCTGGGCTGCGTATCGTAAATTCGATCTTTAAGAAGAATAAAGCTGTCTCGAATACTTGAGTGTTTGGAATTTATAAATTGGCTATCACAATATCAGAGAAGCAATAACTGAATGCCAAAAACAATTTCTAGCTGTTATTGAATGCAATTGATCTGAAATTGAAATCGAAGATATTATTTTATTGATGGCTAGATTTTCAGAATTGCGTTCAATTTATTAGCTCCGTTGTTTCTGACAGTTCGTTAAGATAATAATAAAAGGAGAAAATAGTGGATCGAATGGTTTTGGATCTAGTTCAATGTCTTTAAGTTCGTGAACTTTGACTTTGGTGTCGTATCTCTTGATACAATTAACTATTCATTTCAACTATTATAAGTTTCAGAGCATCGTTCGAGTGGGCGTAGCCATTTTGGTATTGTTCATTCATTCTTTTTGCACTTAACTCGATTGCTTTTATTAAATTCATAAAGGGCCACTTTAAGTTAAAAATGAAAAAGCTTATTTCAGCTGGGAATACATTAGATTGAGCTTAGTGGAGCACTATGAAGATTGGATGACTTGGCAAGAGACAGGAGTAGTTTTTCAGACTTTATTTCGGGTATCTCAACCAAGACTAGGCTTCGGCGCGGGAGATATAATAGTGCACGAGTGTGTGCGCGACATAGGTGCACTATCCCTTCCTTTCACACCATAGTCCGATGGGACGCATACAGACAGAAATAAACCTACATCAAAGGATATTTAACTATCTGTTAATTGAAAGCTCTTGGATTTTACTGGCTTGTGGAGGTCAGATAGGCAGTCGCTCCATGTAAAATAATGGTATTCAGCCGCATCCGGTTAGACTGGAAACCGACCCTAACATAGTTGGGAAAAGGCTAGGCAGATTGAATTGAAAGCTCCTGGATTTGATTAAAACAGCATTGAACAAACATGCTTCGTCGCAATATCTTTTAGCGGAACAGTTTTTAACCCTGCCACCGCGAACGGCAAAAATTGCGACAAAAAACTTCGCCAAATAATTTCGGAATATAATATTAACTCGGATATAATATTTTCGGAAAGAATTTCCCAGCGGCTTTATTTTCGAAGACTCGCGGTACATATTTACATAGCAGGGAACTTAATAACAAGCGTTGCCGCTTCCCCGCATTGTCTAGAGAGGAGAGACTGTCGCTCCCTTCATTTTTATGTGCTCATAATTCCCCTGCCTTTTAGTAACAGAGCAGACATCCTTTATTCACGTATTTGCCTCATCCCTTATTGTCCTTTTTTCATATCTACGCTATTACAGCGTTTGTTCATATTCATTGTAGCATGTGCTTTTGCTGTGTTTCAGGGGAATTGACGAACTGTGACGTATGAAACAATGATATCAGATTCGGGATGTTTTTTTTGTAAACAAAGGGAATTATATTCATTTCGTTTTTATATTAAGTAAGTAATTGGGTTTCAGTCTGTTTATAATTACGAATTTGAATACAAAAGGTTGTTTATTATAATAAATTTCGCGTTAATATTTTTAATTATATCTACGAAAATTTGCCCAACAGTTTTATTATTCAATTTCTATTATAATATTATTTCGTAGTAAAAAGTCTTGACGTAGTGAGAATGTATTGTATAAATTGTATTTAGTACAGATTTTTCAACTGCCACACATCAATTTCTTTAAGATTAATAATTTATCGGAATTTGACGTCGAATTATTCCATTGTAAGTTATTATGTTATCAACCACAATGACCTTACAATATTTATTATTCAGAAAGAATCTCCCACCCAAATTAAAATAAACGACAACTCAATTCGTGTCTCAATTTGTTCTACTACTAAATACTGTTCCCACATTTAAAATAATATTCTTTACAACATGTCCTAAATCCAATTTAGCGGTAAAATCCGGGGCCATTTCCCTCGTCTATTTTGTTTCTCATACATTATTCAAAATTATTCCGAGTGAATTACATGTTGCGTGTGTGCGAATGTACGAGTTTGTGCGACTTATTGTGGATATTGTGTCTTACGTGTGTTTTATTGCAAGTTTGTTCGCATAATAAATGTGGGCAGGTTAATGCGGGCGCGCGCTGCCGAAGGGTTAACTGGGTAAAGCTAGATCTTTGCTGTAACGTAGACTTGGGTTGGGAATATTTTGTCGATTGTGTAGATTTTTTGAACGAAGTTCTTTAACGCGGCTTGTAGGATTGAACTCGAGGAAATCGTCACGTAAAGAAAAAGCATTTAAATGTTTCCTCCATGGAACTTTCTCTCTCACAAAGACAGAAAGAGAGAACGAAAACATCGTGAGGAAACCGACATGTCCTAGAACCAAAAAATCGAAGACATGTGAAATCTACCAATGCTCACTGCGCAATATTTATTCCTGTTATTAATTTTAGTAATTGTCTTGTCGATCAAATATGTTTTGTAGCTCTTTTCGTAGATGGTAATATTAGAACAGACATAATTAATGAATAACGGGGGTTATTCACACAAGATATACCATATCCTATGTCTACTAAATAATTACAACATCGCGAAAACTTCGGTAACTCAATGTACCAAACAAACATTACCAACCCTATTCTTGCTACAGTATTGATACGTAACAATACAGCAACAAACAAGCGATTCTGACAGGCCATCAACCGCGGGGTATTTTCGACCGTGATGTTTTCGACCTCACGACCAATAGATGAACTTAGATTCGTATTCGTTAGTTCTAGAACTAATAAAACCTCGTGCAGACTGGCGGGCGCGACGACGTGCAGACTGGCGTGACCGCGCCACGCGACTCCAACGAAAAACTTCACTGTAGAACAATTACCGGTGTCGCGTCACGCCAGTCTGCACGAGGCTTAATACCGTATCAACGCCTTCTTTGTTACACATACAAGGTACTTATTACCCACAGGCAGGTCAGTCCTCTCGGGCTTATAAGCGTGACAGATATGTGACATTTGATGGTGTGTGTTCTTGCAATGATACAACATCATGTTACAAAGCATACCTACTACACAGATATACAACTGATTTGCGCCGCGTGATTGCAGACTCGACATGTCTTTGCTGAATACTGATTAATTGCCTAAAGCAAGAGCTTCCAACAGTACAAATGCTTGGTGAATATTATTATACAATCCTTTGTCAGCGTGAATTGTAATTGTATGTTCGTATATAGGAGCTTTCAATAATGTATGAAAGCTGCTTGTTACAAATTAGCTGCAATACCGTCTACAAAATTACCTTCCCAAAAAGACCTTACTGCAAGATTAGAACCCAAGGCAAAGGCATCCCCTGCTCGTCCTATTAATAACCCCACGACAAATTTCAGTCACGACGCATCCCCTGGTCCCTACGGCCCGGGTCGGCGATTAATTCTTTAATTAACCCTACAGCGGCGCGGGTCATTGGCGCCGCGAATTAGAAGAAATGGCGCCGAGATAACTCTGCGAACGCACTCGCCATTTGTCTCCATTCAAGATGGCACCCAGTTAAATAGAATAAAAGGAATCCCTGGGCTGAAGGAAGTATTATTAACTCGCTGTGTAAACTGAGCGCCCATAACTGATTATGGACATTGCTGAGATAGTTGGAGTTGTGGTTCAAGACTATTTGTAGTGAATTCTAAAGTTAGGAGATGTTGTTATCATTGTACTATGGTATCTTAGCTGTGTATTGTTGGTCTAAGCTTCACTTTCCCGTGCTAGTATTATTATTGGGGCAGGTGGTCTCAAACTTGTCGATACTGAGCTTCTCGAGTCGATCCTTAAGTGAGAAGTTTCCCTAATTGAGGTTTTTACTTCACCTGTGGTGTGAGTTCTTCGGCCTTGGTAATTAATGAAGGATGATACGACAGTAGGTAATTAAAGAGAATTAGTATCGTAGGTCAGATAGGTCACATTGGGTTTTGCGGTGTGAAAATTACTGATACCACGTCTATCAACCGTACAACACTTATCAAAGCGTAACCGCAGTTTTTGTCTTTCCGGGCCATTCGTTTTAACTTTTTTTTTTTTGCCACAACGGGGAAGCTCTTGACCTGAATCTCACCTGATGGTAAGTGATGATCAGGCCGAAGGTGGAAGCAAGGTTCAACTCCATATCCTACTCAGTAATATTATAAATGCAAAAGTGATTTTGGTTGTTACACTTTAACGCTAAAACGGCTGAACGAATTTGGACGAAATTTGGCACATACACATAGGGTACTTTTCATTCTGAATCGCAGACGCAGTCGCAGGTAACAGCTAGTTTCCTTTACACCCAAAACTATCCAAGTAATAAATCTAACCGTAGATATACGATTAGATGGTAGTACATATAAGGTAGGTAAGAAATTCCTCAGGGCCTGACACGGCAAGCAGCTACCGTGTCGGACTGACATTCAAGTATGCGGAAGTAGTAGCGCAATAATTTCAAACATGTATGTATGATAGATTTATTACTTTGGATAAAATTGAGAAATGAGTCAAGTACTTTAAAAGCCCACACTACCTCAGGTTTTTATCTCGCTCGCACCATTAATCCTTTATTTCAAAATTAATGCTGCAGTAGTTTCGATATAACGGCGGATCTTGCTAAGCTATTTGACGTCCAGTAGGCCCTTAACATATCATACCGTGTTGCCGATTAAACGATAACTGCTGCAATAGGAATTTATTTTTAGGAATTGTGACGATTTATATATGATCAGCGTATCAATTCTTGGATAGTCTCGAATATATTTGATTGGCCAACAGATATTGTTTCATATCTGGGTGTGTTTACAGTGTGAGATTACTGTGCAAAATAGAGCCGCTATACGGCGGGGTAATTACGTAACACACTAACAATTGCAATGCCTTTCATTTTGACAATTCGACAACATTCATTGTTTTATTTACGTTCTTGAGTAGACAAATTTTCAAACAAATGAAGCAATGGATTAGGAATATCTTTCAAAATCCTTCAGATAGTGAAATGCGTGTCATTGGGGTGCTGGTTAGAACTCAAGAGGGGAAAAAAGGAACAAGTAAGGTTCCCTTGTCTGAAATTCTGCATTCCAATTACAAATAATCAAATCGTAGCGAAGCGTGAAGGATCCGCGCTAAACGCAAGCAACCCTCTCTCTCCCAGGGGAGTCGCAAATACTTCGCTAAGTAGCGCTAATTAACGTTTAGTCTACGACACAAGTGTACGACACTTGAGCCGCAATATGTTGTGCGCTGCTAACTTTGAAATAAAATATATTGATGTCTGTGCAAGTCTGCACTCGTATGACGTAAGACTCTCGAGCATTAAGTATGTATATAGTTACTCTGCGTCAAAGGGGAGGCGGATGCAGGAATACAAAATAAATAAATTAAAATGATATCAGTCTATTACAAATAATAAAAAAACAAGCCAATATAAATGACACATTTTATTAACATGTCCAAACATCCTTTCGTTTTACATAATTATAATTAGTACGGGATAACGGGAGCCATCGCGACGGAGGGTTATGAACGGGATATAATAGGACAAAGTGTTCCATGTTTGAAGGCACAAACGGTAATAAATTCAAATATAGCATGTGGGTATTATCCTTTATTACAGGGCTGTGATTTTTATTAATAAAGATGAATGAGTTTTTATTCTGTCTATTCTTTAAGTGTTTTTTTTATTATTATGGTCAGTAAAAGTATTGAAACAACAGATGAAAGCGTGATGCTGTAATGCTGTTTTATTGCATATGATAATTTGAAGTAGACTGGCGCGACGCGACACCGGTAATTGTTCTTCAGTGTAGTTTTCTTAGAACTTGTTTTGTTACAGTCGTGTCGCGCCAGTCTGCACGAGGCTTTATGTAGGTCTACAATATATATTTACGCTTTTCATGTTCGTAATTGAATAACCATACGAACAGAACTGATATACTTAGAGCGTATTAGTTCAATACCACTCCATTAACCAAATCACGACACACCATATCTAAAACTTTAACCCTTACTTCACCCACAGCTAAAATCTTTCGAAAAATCTTTCCCTATTCCCACCTGGTCTCATTCTTTCAATTCCGCACCAAATCTCTAAACAACAGCAATAGAACAATTAGAGAGCTATAACAAGCCAGCAGCCGCAGCTCCCGAGCAATAAATTGCACGAGCTAAGCTGCACGTGAAAGTTGGCAAGATGTATACGAGCCAGATTATACTGCTATGCAAATTCTGTAGATGTGAACTTCCTAACTTCGGATATTAACATAGCTCGCGGTGGTTGGAACGATTTTCGTCGGCACGTGTGTGGTATTTGTTTTTGGGGAATGAAACATTGTGTTGTGTTTATTAGCGGGGAATTCCTTGGCTGCACTGGGAGTCCTGCTAATGATACGGGAGAAATAGCTATATTAGTTAGATATTTTTTCCGACACAGACCGTATTTTGTTAAATATACACAGGTTTTTCGACATATCATTGTGGCTGTAACAAATATGTCAACATTTGAGTTAAAATAAAATTTTACGAGTATGTTGTTTCGAGAGAATTCGCAGGAAATAATAAACCACCGCACGCATTCTGCGAAACTTGTAGAATCAATCACGAATTCCTCTGAGCCACAGTAAATATTTACCACCGCACAAATTCTGCGAATCTGCGAACTTTTCAAGTAAGAAACAATAACAAATTCACAAAAGCCTCCCACAGTACAGCTAGCTCTTTCCCAACCTTCACTGCTATAATAAGTCCTTCATGATTTTCCACCTTTCCTACCATTATCAGATCTGCAATGCTCACCGCGTGCACAGCTGACTCCTGAGTGATACGGCAACCGTTGCGCGCGACATAAACTGCGCTCGCATCTCGCATGCCTAATGCCTTCCGTGACATTAGATTCGATCGTGTCTCATGTGGAAACACTTCCGCATTTGCAGTGTTAATATCATTTAAAACTTTTGGGTTATAGCCGTTATTTGTAATGTCATTTAAAGTAATTTTCAACCTTAAAGTTGTATCCTCCTGAGATGGGGTCCGCTTTATGATTTAGGTTTTCCATTACGCTTTGTGTATGGTAAGTGCCACTCTGTCGTTTTGCCTGCTACGCCGTTAAACAGAATAAACATGTCATCACAATAAATAATCAACCTTGGCAGTTTGTCGTGTTGTGTCGCGTCGCTTCAGAAGCATTGTAGTTGCGACACAAAAAACTGTAATAATGTGTTTCTAACCATACTCAAGCATTACTTAAAGCTAAAAACTCGTTTAAAGCCTTATGATCGGTTGAAACTAGTTTTAAGTAATGCTTGAGTCTTGAGTAAGCTTCTGTAATACGGGGCTAAATGTATGAAACCGATATGCTTCTGACGCGACACGACACACCACGACACAGTAGTGTCTTTCTAGCTTAACACCTAGATGAAGAACCAATCTAGTACTACCTACACAAACCTAATAGAAAAGGTAATTATGACCGGCATAGGAGAATAATTTTCTAGCAACTAATTACTTTGCCTTTGATAGATTCCTTATCAACCCCCCTTCTTTCATCAATCAATCAAGGAGCTTCAATACTAATTATACCTAGGCTTTTTATCAACGCGCGAATTAGGAACACTCCTAAACTCCATATTCTTTATTTCTTATATCAAATCTCATTTCTACTTTTACCTACACAGTAAACTCGTTTTCATTAACTTGAAAGGATGAAACTTTAATGGATATTGAGTCTTTGCAAATTCCCGGTTCAATACTTGGAGCCAATGAAAAACGACCAACGCTAATAGTTGGAACTTGGAACCCTTCCCAGTGGGAAAAAAAGCAAATCCGATAAGGGATTAAAAAATGGTGGCGAATCTTTTTGACTTGAGGACATTTTTCTAAGTTTGAATGGCGGTGCGATTAGCCAGAAGGCTGTGTTGGTCATATTAGTATGAAATAATTATCCGAAAAATCGTATGAAATAACATGTTTCCAAAAACACGAGATACTTGGCTTCAACTACTTCTCTCAGATGGCGGTTTTGAACCTAGGTTGGGTCTTCATGAATCTATTTTTTTTTTCATTAACTACGACGATCACGGATCAATATTATTAAAACAGGTATAGGCCGAGAAACAGTGTCAGATATTTACCAAATCTTTTAAACTTCAAGGGGGTTCAATCAATATCAATCTGGTGAAGAGTGGCCGAGCTTGTTAGGTACAAATTGATATTGACTCGATTGACGGCCCGGGGTCAATCACCAATTAGAGCAAGTTTTTAGCTGATAGTGTCGCAACGTTGTTTCGTAAGCGATCGATTGTTGGCAACGTGACAACATTAGTATATATTTACTGATAGAGTTGAGGAGAATCTTGCGCAGTTTTGAGGGAATGTTTTTAATTAAACAGGAGTAGCTCGTGGCTAATTAATAACAGCCGCACGGGTCGATCCATCAGGTTAAGCTACGCTTGTCGGGGTTGGTCCGTGGATAGGTTACCATCTTTACAGACCGAGAATCCTCCGTGCCTCGGAAAGCACGTTAAGCCGTTGGTGCCGGCTGTCATTTGTGGATCTTTGACAGTCGTTACGAGTCGTCAAAAGACCGAAAGACTGACAGCCAGTCTTCAAGTAAGGGGTATCGTATTACCCAGTTAGTGGGTTGTGGAGGTCAGATAGTCGCTCCGTGAAAAAAATTCAGCTGCATCCGGTTAGACTGGAAGCCGGCTAGGCAGAGAGGCTACGCAGATTGATTGTTTTTAATTAAACAGAAAAACAGCCATTCGGTTTGAAATTAGGATGATGAAATAAAAAAATGATTATTGCTACGGAGGCACAAATAGCAAGTGATGAACTACTGGCTGGTGATGAAAAACACTGCGAAAACTTAACTCAAAACATCGATCGGTTTTAAACCACAAGGTTTGTTCAAGATACGTCTATCGCTACTGACGACATAGCCAGGAGAAATAAACCGCTATCGTGGCTCTGACCAGCGGCATATAACTGCTGATAAGAAACTGAAAAGGGCCACGAAGACTTTATGGACAACGTAAAAAGACAATCCAAATAACAACCAATGGTGCATGGCGAAGATAACAGAATACGATGGTGTTTTTCAATGGTTGAATTTGCTGTTTTATAGTTTTGGGCAGGCCCATAAATGTCAGTTGTGGGTTTTATAAAGTTTATAAGAAAATACGGTTTATACCGTTCACTTTTTATGGCAGTTTTGAATTTCTGCTCTCTGATAAAACATCATTCTTCTTGCCATTTTTTTTTTTTTTTTTTTTTTTTTTTATTATATTTTAAATACAGTGATACTTAAATCTAAACTCGCCAAACTTTTACGTTTGATGGCGAGAGGCGCTCTTTTACATAACAATGCACCACTTTAAGTACATACCTACTACTACTGTTATACAATCTTATACAATGTCTTCAGTTCTGTTTCCTATCTTGTATAATGTTTTTTAATTTTGTCTTAAGTGATCCTTTGCCAATTTTTACATTTTCCCTTAATAAATCTATTTTGTTAAACACTTTAGGTACCAGATACTTAGATGTTCTCTTACCATAATAATTTGTTATCTGTGGTTTAACCAGTTTATTCTCTCTAACCCTACGTGTGTTGTACTTGTTTTTAACATTAAATTTATGGTTTTCATTATAATAATATTCCAGACCTACCAAATAATCAACTTTTTTATCTATTGGTATAATTTTACAGATGGGAAATAACTTATCATAATCTTTGTTGCAATTATCTTTAACATTTTTACTAACTAGAAACTTTATCAGTCTTATTTGTATGTCTTTAACATCTTTTAAATATGAAATAAAGGTTCGCCCGTATACAAGGAGTCCATAACTCATAAGCGAATCGGCAAGTGCAAAATACACCATTCTTAGCGTCTGTTTGTTCAATACATTTTTTAAGTGGTAAAATTTACTTAGGACCGATCTCAGCCTGTTGCAAACGTCATTTACATGTAATCTCCAATTAAGGTTCTTGTCTATTGTTAGGCCTAAGTATTTAAATTTTTCTACGTACTCCAATTTTGCACAGTTACAATTACATTTATTTCGATGCAAACATTCGTATGTATGTCCTGTCACTGTGAGATATTCATTATTGACAGATTTAGCATTTCGATTGTATGGCGAGTGTATATGCATACATTTCGTTTTTGAGAGATTTAATATAATCCCGTTGTCGTGTGCCCATCTATACTTATAATAAATCTGTAGAAGTGAAAATTCTGTACATTGAAAATATCAAAAAAATAAATGGCAGGGGGTGTTACTAGACCGACACCGAACCCAAAAATTTGATTAAAAAAATTTTTGTCTGTCTGTCTGTCGGTCTGTCTGTCTGTCTGTCTGTCTGTTTGTTCAGGCATCACGCAAAAACTACCGGTTCGATTACGATGAAACTTGGTATAATTATTATTTAATATCCTGGGCACCACACTGGGTACTTTTTATCCCGGAAAAGTATCCTATCCTACTATCTATATCTATACCTATTAATAAAAAGACAAGTCCTGACTGACTGACTCATCAACGCCCAGCCCAAACCCTTGGACCCAGAAAGCTGAAATTTTGCACAGAGGTTCCCTTTATAATGTAGGCAAGGAACAAGGAAGCATTTTTTTTAATTCAACCCCTAAGGGGGTCAAATAGGGGATGAAAGATTGTATGAAAAATCTTATTCCTTGAGGAACATGAAACTCCGCACGAATAATTATCAAAATAAATGAAAAAGTTTGTAATTTGTTGTTTTTCTAAATTACCCCCTAAAGGGGGGTTGGGGGGTGTCAAAGTTTGTATGGAAGAATTTTAACGCGCTGTCCGATTAACTCGAAACTCAATATTTATACTTAAACCTAAAAATAAAGAATAACGTGTATCAGGATTTTTCGAAATTCAACCCCTAGGGGGGTAAAATAAGGGATGAAATTTTGTAGGAAAAATCTTATTCCTTGAGGTAATAAACATGAAACTTCGCACGAATAGTTATCTTAATAAATTATAAAGTTTGTAGTTTTTGTTTTTCTAAATTACCCCTTAAAGGGGGGTTGGGGGTGTCAGTGTTTGTATGGAAGAATTTTAACGCGCTGTCCGATTAACCCGAAACTCAATATTTATACTTAAAACCCATGGGGATGTATGGGGTAATTTCCGACACTCACGCGGGCGAAGCCGCGGGCAGCAGCTAGTTCACTAATATTTTCAAAGTCCCCTTGAACACACTTTTGTACCTCAGCTATATCTTTGGAGGCATAAACAAGACACATATCGTCAGCGTACATGAACACCTCACAATTACGTACGACATTTGACACACTGTTCACATGCATTATATATCCGACAGGGCCGTACACCGATCCAGTAGGCACACCTAAATCGACATTCGCCTCTTTCCCAGCTACACGGGAGATAATTGTGCTTATCTTTCTATCAGTGAGATAATTTTTAAACCAATTATTTGCAGGACCGCGTATTCCACATTCGTCCATTGCCTGTAATAAGATGTCATGGTCTAAAGTGTCAAACGCTTTTTTATAGTCAATGAATAGTGCTATAATTTGTTTGCCAGAATCTAAACAATCATTAATATAATCTGAAAATCCTAACAAGGCAGATACGGTGTTTCGCCCTCTTCGGAAACCGTGCTGAGTGTCACACAATATGTTGTGTTGTTCCTTTGATTTCCTAGTTGCGCAAAAGAACATACTTATAAGACGTTGTTGCAAACCCGTCATTGGTGGTGATGACAAAACTATTATAGGTACCGATCTATAATAGTTTTGTCAGCTTTCAGAAATCACAAATTATGTTATATCACTAACGATCATGAACTCTCACATTTCACCGCGTCATGAAATACATAATAAATCGCCTATCTATACATTCGAACTATTAGATAACCGATAGTAAATCAATGGATAACGCTAGGTTTACAAATAGACAAGTGATATCCTCACAACACTCTCTCAAACAGGTCAGTATCGGTTTATCACATCATGATTTACTGGCACCAGTAGATTATAAAGATGTAGAAGGTTCATTCAAAATTTTAATGAAGAACGCAAAACTGAATACCGGTTCAGTTCTACTTACGTTTGAAATTAGTTATGTAAGTACATCAGGGAGCACCACGGGCAGGCCATTCTAGCTGACTTGAATAGACTAGATGTCTGAATAATGTATCTCTGTACTTACCACGGTATAATCTATTATTGTACTCCAACGTCAGGCACTAGTTGTCTGGCATTTTTACTGAACTGAGAGTTTTTGGCGCAGCCGTGAGGCACACTTTCTTGCTGATTTCTTACATCGCAGTTAACAGTTCTTTCTGCTGTATTAAATTGTGTGCCTTTAAGTCTGAGCTAATTAATGTATTTTCCTTCTTTCTTTATAACCTAGGAAGTAGTTAATTTATTGCTTGGTCAGACAGGGTTAATGATTGCTAACGAACGCGTATTCGCATTCCAGAATGGACGGACGGATGAATGGATGGAATAGACCCACGCCCATAGATATAAGAAAGAAGTGTCTGTTATTTATATTTCTATGTCCACGCCCATTCGCCACCCACGTCGTGGCTGCTGTTTGCGTAGCCCTCATCACACGTCAGGATAAACCTTCTGTACTTACCTGATCTGTGGTCACAGTCCCTGGTGAAGTGAACTGAATTAGGCAATTAATGGGTGCGGCAGCATGACCGCAGTATCAATTACATTGTTAGTTAGCGAACACTTTATGTGCCAATTGTATGGTGATCGGGGATGGGAAATATGGCACTGGTCAATTTTGGGTGAATTGATAGCAGTTGATTTTATAATAATAACAATGAACCACTTTTAGGTGGTATGGGAGTAAAGTAACCCAATATATCAGCATTAGTGGAAGATAGGTACACAAAGCGAGTGAGATAAAGTGTTTTGCTGTTCATATGATTTTCATAATAGATTGATTAACGGATTTTTACAATACAATTTCGTAATATCTCTTTATCTCATCCAATAATCTTTGTACGAAGGTTGTATTCAGCATCTACCGTTGACCTACGATATGACCCAGTTATACATAGCTGTAGTTAATGTAACATCACATATTACTAGTGCCTACATAGGTATTAGGTACATACTAATTTTCCTCGGGAACATATGCTCTGGATGGATATTGCTCAGAGCTTCGCACAATGATGGGAACTGTGTTTGACATTATTAATGGTGAAACGCAAACTTACAATACAAGAAGGGATTACAAGGGCTTTCATTTCATACATTACTTTGACATCTCCAGCGTTTATCTTAGCAAACAGTTTGGGATTTGGTTTACCTGTAACAAAGGAAATAATTGATAAGAATCTTGTCATCGGACACTTAAGTTTTTAACTTCTTGCCAATTAAGAAGTGATATGAATAAAGACAAACCATAACCATCAACTTCATTGCTAAGGAAAAAGACGGTACTTTAAGTTGGTAAGGGGTTAATCTGCAGTATATGATTCCTGGCTGAGATTATGATCATGGTCGGTGAAGACAAAAGAGGAAATGGCTTAGCTTTGTAAAGGATGATTTCCACCAAACGGCTCGCATCGCATCGGATCGGAAATGATACGAACGGATGCAGCGACAACCGATCGCGTCCGCGTACGATCGCCAGCGTACCGTTGCTTGCGAACGTATCCGTTTCTGCGCCTAGTCAAATAGTTATATTCCTACCTTGTTGCAGCCGAAAGGATCCGATCGGATAGACGGACGGAAGACAGGCGAACGGAGTCGATAGCCCGTCACAGCATACTTTCGGCCACGATCGCGTGTCGTGCGCGGCTTGGTTATATAGACTTTAAATACTGTGTAGGTACACGATTTAATATTCAAAGATAGTAAAATCCGTTCCGATCCGATGCGATGCGAGCCGTTTGGTGATCATCTTTAAGTGTATACTTAGACAGTTCCTATGCTTGGTTCAAACGACTTAAAATAACAGCTACAATAATAAGATAGTGCAACCCTGAAGTTGTAAGCAGAGCGGAAATTGAAAACGTAAACAGTAGCAAAGCAAAATATTTTATGTGCAGTCGTAAACTTGTAACGATTGCGTCTGAAGTTATAATATTATGTGCAAAAGGAGTCGTGTTATATGTAGCACGTGTCGCTCTGTATCGTTTCCTTGTTACTACACCCATGAGAAAAAGGACTGATTTTATAAGTATCTGATAGCTTTGCTTACACATACATACAGCATATATTTGCTCCAGTTAGAAACTCAACCTAAATACCTATGAACTTGTTTAACCCTTGCATGTTGCAAAGATCTTTTTCGTCTACAAATAGGTCGCTAGCGCTGTGTGTCATCAGATACGACTCTAGTGATAATTTTCTAGGTAGTTAAGCTAACTATTTTCATACCGAGAATATCACTATGATTGTCGGAATCTGAGTGAAACTTGGAGAATGAGAAACTATCGTCAAAGTTCTACCATAATTTCTCAACGACGCGCTTGCGATAGTCTATCGCTGTAGCTGTTTCAAATATCAGTATTGACTTAGCCTACAGGCTATAACGTAATATCCTTTCAGTCTGCCTCTCGTGTTTGCTTTGCCAGTACCTCCTTAGGTAGTTACGTCACTTACGTGTCTATAGACTTGCTATCAAATGTCTGAGAGCCCAACATCAAATGTTACGCGATGTATCGTTAAGCTAAAGTTACGTGAAGCTATCGGATGTATTATGTTACCTAACTAATCTGGAATTAAAGGAAAACAGAGGATGTATTGGTTACACTTTGTGTCAAGGATCCTTGCGAAGTTTGGGATAGCTTGGAGCCGCGCGGTACGGTAATATGACGTCACGGTTTTCGATGGCGGAAAAGCGGGGTCTTTTATGTAGCCATTGTTTGATGTAGGTATTGGATTTTAATATGAGAGCCGAGTTTGGATCCCTTTATATCAATCAAATCAGTCTTTTGCTGTTGGAGATTAGGTTTTTACATATTGCACCATACACTGTACCTCTTGAAGACAATGGAGAGAATTAAACTGTATTTTTCTTAAAGAAATCCAAAATCAAACAGTGACTATTACAAAGTTTGGTTGTCAGGGTACCAGAAGTAACAGCAGAAGGCTAATTCTCTTACATAAAAAACGTGTATTTTCAACTCACAATCACAATCTGTCAAAAATGTTGGTAAATTGATTGTATTTTTGACAGATTGCGAATGAGATGTGAATGCGTTCTTAAAAATTACGGGAATCGCCCCTCAGTTCTTGCCGATACGTTAAAAACAGCACTTTTTTTATTGATAGTTTCAACTTTCCTTTATTGATTGAGTTTAAATTCTGCGCTATCAGATCTACTTAAGCTTTCACAATCTCACTTAATTAAAGACAGAATGCTAAATGCCCGTCCATTGTCTTCAAACATAGTGACGTCACTTTCAGTCCACTACTGCACGGATGAATTGGGTGTCTTCCAGCGGCTTTAAAGAGGCAATCGAGGGAAATAGGTCAGGGATGTGAAACTTGCTTATTTTTATAAACTGGTCAGCGAAGTGCTGATTCAGCGTGATTACATGGAAAATGTGTTGATAAAAGGAATATTTATGTTTAATTACATTAAAAATATGGGGTTAGCATAATTTATTATGATAACGCAGAGTTATAATGTATTCCAAAGTCAACCTTCATGATGTTTTCATTCATGATTAGTAGACCACTGATGTTTAAGCTGAAGATAGCTGAGAAGTTAGAAACTAGCAGTTACAACGTAAAACAAGCTCTGACTTTTGACAAAATCATTGTTTTACTGCATGAAGATACGATTTAATGGACTACAACTCTTACCCTACTAAGACTTCGGCAATCCGATACACTTGTTTACACAATGAACTAGTAAACTATAGTTTAAAAAATCACATCACATAAAAGCAAAATCTAACAAAAAAGCCTCTTCACCGATAGCAATAATTAATTATCATTAGCACGTCGTAGCGACGTATGCGCCGGGGGAGCGTACGTCGTTTGTAATCAAGCCTGACCTGGATACTTCTTTGTTCGCCGCTGAATGAGAGCCAACGAGCGCAGGGTTAATTGCGTGGCTGGTACACCCGCCTTTGGAGGGTTACAACTAATGCACTAAGTGCGTATGTTGGTGTTGTCAGGCAATGGTTTGTTTTATCTTTCAGGGCTAAACTGGGCTAATAAGATAAAGAAAGGAGGAAAATATTATATGAGAATTGGTTTCACGAAGTTAACTAAGTAGATAGTCGTCACGCAATGATTTATTTTTGCAGCTTTCATCTTTATCATCATAGGGAACCTTGTTCCACTCATGATGCAGTCTTTTTCCAACTATACTTAGTATTAATTGGCCTGGGATTTACTTCTTTTACGCTTTTAGCTAGTAGTCACTAGGTTTAGGTAAGAAACATCTTTGTGATACGGTTTTTTTTTAACAACTGGTATTTTATTTAAAGAAAGTCCATTTTTACGTCATTGTGTACCAATATTTAATTTATTTGCCAATTTATTAATGAGAACGAGACACCCACGTACCTAAAACCCAGAAATAGAATTAATTACAAAAGAACAAAGCCATACACAAATTAATGAGAGAAATAAAATCAAAGACTTGAGTTTCTTTCATTTTAAAGGTACACGTTGTATTTATTTTCAGCTAACGACGCTGACGGGGTCCAGCCAGAGTATTAAAATAAGGTCGTGTTTCATAAGGGTGACAACCAGTCTTACCAAAGGGGGATAGTATTACCCAGTAACTGGGTTGTGGTGGTGAGATAGGCAGTCGCTCCATGTAAAATACTGGTATTCATTAGCATCCCGTTAGACTGGAGGCCGACCTCAAGATAATTGGGAAAAGGCTACGCAGATGATGATGATGATGAGATATAGAAGTAATGGTGTTCTATTTCTAGATCTCGCTATTAAGATCATTTAGAACCGGATTACTAGTTTGTACGAAAAAAATAACCAGATTTTGCACAAGACTGCGTTTTATACGAGATACGACTTTGTTTTTGCTTATACTGTCTTCAACGTGATTATTACGTAATTTAAGCTTTGCTTTAATTATATTCTTTGGAAAGAGAAAGAAAAATTGTTTATTCTGCAAAAACAAAACGCATATATATTACAAAAAAAAAGACATAAAATACAAAGTAGCCAAAAGCCTCGTATTCAACCAATAAAAGTTTGTTCATTGCTTGCTTGATACCAAGGCTAGGGACCAAAGACAATATTGCGTAATTACTGTTCCAACATTGGCAAATGACAACAAATAATCGATAAAAAAAACAAAATGCCGATACTACTTTTGTAACAAATTGATGATTTATATATTATTAGTAAACCTGTCTAGAAATGATTATGCATAAAACTTGGCTAGGATGCGGTTATTTAAAAACCATTTTTGTTGGTGAACTAAATGTTTCAAGTTCGCCAAAATCGTAGAAGTGTCATAATATTTTAATAAGTATTTTAAATACACTTCGGAACGTCAACTTTGCAAGATCGAATCAAATTTTGAGAACTGCATGCATACGCAAGCTTTTATTTTCAAGGTTCAAACAATTTATTTTAACGAGCACACATAAACAGGTAACGGAGTACGAAATCTTTTGAGTTTCAACACCAATTAAATTATTAATGAGAGTAGAATATACACGTGTAAAATAATATCTTCCTTTAGGCTTGTTGTGGTAACAGCGAACTCAGAGCGGCAATTCCTGTTACTACAATCACAGTATCAATCTGTCAAAAATACCTCTAATGTAATTTTTGACAAGTTATTGACTGCCTGCCTATTTGCTCGCCTGTTCTATAGTTTCAGTTGTCCGTTCAAACCCGAAATCAAACGTTTTGTAAAAAACAAAACCGTATTCTTCTCGACGACCAACGTTTGAATGAATGTATCAAATAAAGGAAGCAACACAGATTGATCAAGATACATGGTGATAGCGTTAAATTGTAGTCATAATATCCAAGGTTTGCTCTTCCTTATAAGTCAGTCTGGTGTAAGACTTCGTCATTGCACACATGAGTCGATACGCTTTGACATGATTGTGAAAATATCATGTTATTGATGCAATAATGTTTGCAATCATAAAGTAGTCATTGCAGGAAGATACAACATTATATCTTCGGTCATCATAGCGTTAGTATTTGACGCATTTAAACACTAGGGACTAAAATTGTTTGTTAAAGGAAGCATCAGATGAATCTCTGCAATCAAATATCTGTCTTCCCAATCCCAAAGATCGATTACCTAGCAAGCATTAATATTCTATAGCAAGGCGTGTTCAGTATTCAACCTAGTAATGCACTCGGCTCTATTCCCTCTGGATGGTCCATTGAAGGAAGGTTTCCATCTGACTGGCGATCAAAGGATAAACATAGACGATCTAGACTGTTAGTTATCACCGTCTAAATATGTTTAGTTCCCCATTTGACAGACTGACTTGAACCGTTTGATTAGGTTTCGGAATATTCCGAGTAATATTTACGAATACGTTGAATTTGTAATTAGTTGTTCTCATTTCTCTTGGGGTATCGGAATTGGTAATTTATTATTGGTATTGCTTTTGGGGCATGTGGGAATTTTGCGTATTTCAATTTTTAGAAGAAATTATGACTTCTGTAGCTCCTCGATATCATCTGGATACAAAAAATACCATGGTAAATACTTAATGTTATCCTTTTCACCTAATCACGATAAAAAGCTTTATATAATGTAGAAAGCGTTCAGAAGTATTTTTTGTACCGTGTAATCAAGCTTTGGTGAAACATGAGCTCTCAGTACGTATTTGGATTAAGGTCATTATAACCTTCATGAACGAAAGGAGGCTCCGAGATAGGCAAAAAAGTAATGAGAGCATTAGGAAAATGCCTGTTAAAAATAAATGTACAAATTGTAATTAAAGATAACCTGTGAAAGCTTGTTATTTTCCTAGGGCAACTTTGAATAGTCAACTAATGTTATAAAGTGGGTGCTACGTAATTTCCGCTCGAGGGAGACAGGGAATCGGATTAAGGAGAATTGGGTAGCTACTAAGTTAATTTTCAAATTATTTCTAGCTAACGTGAGATTCTAACAGTTTTGGTTTTTTTAATATTTACACTCCTCCTCCCCTTTATTACTAAACTCATTAGACCTCCTTACTCTCCTTCCACTTCTCTCTGTCTAGGGCTACTAAGGACCAGTCCTTCGCTTCGCTAGTTTTTTTGCTGAACTGGGCTTTTTTGCCGCAGCCGTGAGGCACACTCCCCTGTCAATTTTGTTACTTTACATATTTTTTATTTGTTTTATTTTTATCTCTTTTTTCTGCTGTATTTTATATTGTGCGCCTTTTAGTCTGTGTCAAATAAATGTATTTTCTTTCTTTCTTCGAAGGAGTCTCATCCCGCCATATCCGTCTGGGCCTTCCGCGATGTCGTTTGCCATTTAATGGCCCGATTGGGTCGTGAGTTTGGCCCTCGTTAGGCAAGTGGGATTTTATGTTACTAAAATATGGGTACGTTAAAATATTCAGAAGAGCCCAGACACATCCACTACTGATCATAAGCCTTTGTAGCCTACAATGGCTAATGATCAGTAGTCAGTAGTCTGCGACGAAATCTTTGAAAGATATTACCCAAATAACCACGCTTAGTTTTCTAACCGTTTATCGATCTATGTCGATCTTTACCACTAAACGTTCTGAATATCCTAAAAGAGACTTGAGTGTAGGTGCACCCATATAAAACACGGACAGAAACAAACGTCGGGATGTAGCAGGACGTTAAGTTAAACAGTAGTAGCCTGACAAGGTAAGGCCCGACTGCCCGCCACACCAATTTACAAAGGAACAATGCAAAATCTGAGGTTAACAAATTAAATTTTCCGGACAGTTTAGAGCCTACTTCTGAACTGGGGCGTGAAATGTAAAATATAATTAGAGGTAGGCGGTGAGAATTGTGGGCAGATTGTATTTGTTTTAACCCCTAACGTGTCCCACCCAAATTAACAGCGGACTTTGTTAAAAATATACAAGTTGACGACAAAGTTGGTTCGGCTTTTCGTTTTAGTGTTATAATATTCTAAATTCTGGTTTTGGGGTCTGTTTGGATGGCAGGTAAAAGTTTTGGTGTGGACGCAATTGACATAGGACCAATTTTTTTGTTCTGAAATAATTCTCAATTTTTCTCCTTTTCGTGGATGTCAGGAGTCGATGCCGTTGTTTGCAATCCCTAGATGACATAATAATCCGCATATTTATTACCGTTGTACTAAAGCCGAAATTAGTTAAAAACCGAAATTTCAAGCTAATTTTAGGCTAATATTTTCTCTTTTCTGGCAGCACTTCCGTCAGCTTAGCTTACTTCTAAGTACCTATCTCAAACTTTTGATAAGACGCTTGACCTCCAAAACTTCGTAATGTGAAAGTCTGGTTTTATTTACCTTAAACCCAACGAACCTAAAATGACGATAAAACTTTCAGAAAATCCAAAGTGCCTTTTTGTTTTGTAAAAAAAAGTGGTCTACCTGACCTTTGGGAGGAAATGTTTTATCTTTGTTCTTAAGATACCTCTTCTTTCGTAGGTGAAATGTTTACTCTAGAAAGGTTTAATAAAGATCACAAATTGCAATGAATAATCGGTATTTCGATCCGAACAACAATAAACTACCAGCCACCCCGTTATTTATTGTTTTATCGCATTTTTATTTTATTAATAGGAACATCGCCACCATTCTCCAAGGTGTAAACAAAACTTCCCATCCCTTGAAACTCACACCATTAAGCGTAGAAACAATATGACGTAAGAGGGTTCATTTGGGGCGAGTTAAGCCTTCCGACCTATTTTTCTTTTACAAGTTGCACTGATACTGCCACAGACAACATGCCTACAGATGCTTCACTTCCTACATTCATTACCTAGCCCACACACACATAAGCAACTTTTGTTAATTTAGAAGTCAATGGAGAAAAACGGGGATTTCGAATGCAGTAAAATCCTTGGTTGCTGAATGAAGTCTGTTAATTTACTATTTTTGGTATTATATACTAGCGACCCGCCCCTGCTTCTTGCGGCTTTTACGACTTAACAAAAAAACGATTTTTATTATAATTATGTAAGTTTAATATACATAAACCTTCTGACTTTAATTTATATAGTCTGTGATCCGACCTATTTTCGCTCAACAATCTATCCTGTGCTGTTATCAGCAGGTCCCTTTTTGTTCGTATCTTCAGATTGCAATTATAAGGACCCAACTCATCTTCTTTCCATTTTCATTTCATTTACTATTGGTCTCCACAAGAAACGAGGTGTTTTGATTAATTTGCTGATACGATGTAAATTGATCTTGTTTCATTGATTGATACGCGATAATTGGAAAAGGTCAAGTCTATTTCGGTGTGCGAAAGTAATTATTTTGGGGCTTCGATATTTCTAGGCTTTCCATGCAAAAGAAAAGAAAGAAAAATACTTGGGACTCGCACAGGAAATACAAACAGTAAAAAAGGACCATTTCAAAATAACAAAATAAAAAAACTATCAACAAAAAAAACGAAAGTAATAAATAAATGTCTATTTGAAGAATACCATGTCTTATTTTAGACACATCGATCATTTCCATGATCGATTAGGGTTTGATTGAGTGGTAATTCCAATACTTCAGCATGACTAATAAAATCAATGAAGATAGGAAATTGTATAAAAATATTTTTTAGTACGCTACACAGCTCGGTCGTCAAACTTAGTAGAACATACAACGGCATTCTGAATTGGATTCATAAGGCTTACGAGGATACCCGTCTCTAATTTACATAGGAAGGCTTTTGTTCAAGTTCTTTACAACCCCTTGTATATTCAATTGTAAGTTTTTTTCTCTTTGTAAAAGATGGACAGGAAAAGCCGCCTACATTTTATGTAGATACATAAATACCGTGTGTTTTGCAGAAAAATAATTGGCTGGTCTGCCAATTAATATGTTTGGGAAAGCGTATAAAGTGCTTTCCGATATATATTCCGAAACCAATCTATGTCAATCAAAATGCAATGGAATAACTTTATGAGGTAAACAGCACACTATGAGTGCAGCAGTGTTTTATTTGTGGTGTATAAGGAAATTTATTTCTTGGTTGGTTATTCTAGGGGTGATGGACGAACATATGTTGATATGATAATTGATGATAGAACCGAATTCATAAAAGAAAAAAACGGACAAGAGGTGTCGTGGGACACTCGGTTGGAACGAAGTTCCTTTCGCTTTTGAGACCCTTAACGGTCACTTTTTTCGGTCTAGTGGTCTCGCTCTCATTTGCCAAGTGTGCAGAGTATAACGCGCGATAAGGAACTTCGCTCCAAAAAGCTCACATTAATTAATGTAATAACCATGTGGTTATTATAGTTCTTAATCTGGTTGTGTGATAGCAAAGCCAAAAATCACGCAGGTTAATAACGATTCAAAGACCATACTAGAGGCCAATGTAGCCACTATCGTGAATTAAATTTAGTGCAACTGTCGCCATTTGTTACGCATCTCAAACTAACTACCATCCTTTTATTTGTGTATCGTTCACAGCGAACCCTTGTCGGTGTTAAACTTTTGTTTCAGAAGGTTATCCCAACTTGGGACTGTTAAAGCTGTTTTTAGTACTTTTTGTATCGATTCGGGAGGCCTTCGATTTATGAGAATATAACGACTACGATGTAGAATCTAGATGTAATGGTTTGTCTGGGGTGTCAGTCTGGTAAGATAAAACTGGAGTAATGCGAGCCCTAAGATATGGTAAAGGTTATGTGGAGTTTCTTGTCGGGCCTTCTCCATAGGAATCGACCAATAAATTGGAACCGTGCACTTAGCTTCTGACGTTTCATAAGTGAACATGTAGGTTTATGTGAAACAAAATATTTTTATATAAGGTGCTATAAAAATATCTGCCACGGCTTTAATGAGAGGTAGTATTGTGTTTAAAGATAACAATAGTGAAGAAATTTCGTACCCATACAGTTAAATCAATTTGAGAAAATAAAGTAGTTAAATAAACATTGACTCTACTCTGCATAACGTGGTTCACAAATTACGCGCGAAGTGCACTTCGTCAATGAAAACAACTGCTATCTCTTTCCATCTGTTCTGTGAATGAAAACTGAAATCAGCTGACTAGTTCGTCACTTGCAAATTTATACGTACAATTTTTTGTTTAAAAAAAAAATATGACACATGATCAATAATTTATCTTTACTATTGTAATCTATAAACACAATACTATCTCCCATTGCAGCCGTGGCAGATATTTTTATAGCACCTTATATGTAGGCTTTGTGCAAACCAATAATAGGGGAAGGGTAGAACAGAACATTGTGTAAAGTGTGTAGTGTATTTCTTCAACCATTGTCTTGAAGAAACTTTATTTGAAACAGCTAAGCCCTCGAGTTTTCTGTACGTACTGTTAGCTGGCATTTGATAATTCCTATGTATATTTTCAACCCGTGCATAAATACTTAACTTTATTGTCAAACCACCAACTTCATTTCCATTTATATTTATCTCAGCAGGTGAGCAGGTAAATACGAAAGTCACCAACTTTAGTACGATCATATAAAAACTTATTTATTCCTTTGTTCCGAGTATTACGTTACTCTGAGGTATTTTCAATTTTATCCTAAGACATTCGCGAACTGTCGACGATCCCCGTTGATTCATTAAGCGTTATTTATTAGATAGCCTCGTCCAAACTTTGCTCGTTTATATTAAAATTCGTAACAACTTGGTAAGTTTCAAATTTTTGTTTGACAACTTGTTCATATCGATTCTGTCTGCGAGGTGACGTCATTTTTGTTGAGTACGCCCTCTAGCCGCTTGTATAGAAGATATTTTTGTTTATTTATTGGGAAACTGGAATAGACTACCCTTTCTCCCTTAGGTGACGTAAGAGCAGACGTACCTACTGTTTCAGGTACAGAAGCCGCGTACAACCTCCAAGATGACGTCACACTGACATCACCAGTCTACGTTAACACGGTGATCCCCTAAGGTTTACTTGATGTCATTGCGTTATTATACCTATGTTTAGCAGTGAAGGTTCATTACCTTTATCTGGCTTTTGACGACACCTACGCCAAGGTATATAAGCGCCTTCATTGTCGTGAGAAAACACAAGGCTATATCTTCTTACTGTTTTATCCTCCTCTCTTGTACTAATTAGTTCTGGTCTGTACCTTGGTCAGTTTTCCAATCACGTCCATATCAGTGTCAACTTTTAATTCATAATATTTATAGTATAATTAACTCACAAATAATGAGTTACCGACACAGCTCAGCTTCATTAGTAATAGGGCATAACAATATGGCAGTTGTTGCCAGTGGTTGAGTATCAAATTTATTGTATCTTAATTAGAATCTGTTACAGCAATATCGTGTACATCATATTAAAGGAGAAGCTAATCCGGGCTTTGTAATTACTGTAATTATATTCTATGTGCGCAGGGTGTTATTATTATAACGATCTAGCCAAAATAAGGCCTAGTACCGCATTCCCTAGTATGGTAGCATTGATTGTAATTATTATAGTGTTTTTAGCTGCCAAAATGCAATGCCTATTATGAAAACGACATGAATACCATTGAACATGGTCTTGAAAACGTATCTCTACGATTAAGTTAAATATTGCAGAAATATAAAGAACGCCAACCCCTCCACCATCTACCTAAAAGCAAATCCAAGCAACAATATGAATTATCCAGTTTCGTGTGTGGTTATCAAACATAGATCTTGACAAAACCAGAAAGACCTTATATTTAAACTTCTTTAGGGCGACAACTGATCCCCATAGTTCAGAAAACAATCACTCAACGAAGCAGCATTGCCCGCATTACACAACTCAACAAACCTTTTACTCTTTTCTCGATAGAAAAAAAATCCAAAGTTACCTCCAAACAATAAACGGCTGCTATTCCAAAAATACTTCAAATTAGATCATGAAACTTTGCATACTAACTGAACTAACTATAAAGCAGAGACAGTTTTTAATTTTTTTGAAATTAACGTTATTTTCGCCGTAAAAAGCAATTACCTAAACTATTGCCGTTTTGTAGCCGCCTCCGTCGCGCTCGCACTCAGACCGCGAGTAGTATGGTGCGAGCGAGATAAAAACCTGAACTAGTGTGGGCTCTTAATAATTAACTCACAATTCAGCATGCCTGTACTGTCCATACCGCAATGGCACACAACCTCCCATAATATTGCTATCAGATTCTGAACCGAATGACTTAACCCGTCAATATTTCTCTATAGGCCTACTTCGGCAAGCTTCGGTAGGCTTCGGCAATACATCTGTATTGTACCCTCGTTCACTTGTCAATTATTTGGGGAAAATATAGCGGCTTCAGGTGACGTGGGTTGGTTGAGCGTAATGTATACGTGAACGTAATAAAATTGATGTGAGAAACTAATCATTGTTTCAGATTGCTTGTTCGTAAGCCTTGAAATTAGAAGTGATTAACTTAAAAAATGAAATCTTGAAGACAATAAAGTGGGAGAGTTATGTTCTTTAGAAGGCCCAGTAAGAGATTACAGGATGAGCTGAACTTTTTTTGGCTTAGAATAATAATAATGTAGTATGATATCAAAGAAACCAGGGCCGTCCCAAAGCGTGTTGGGTTGATGATATCGTCAAAGTCGCGGGAAACACCCTGGATGAGGGACGCACGGAACCGGGAAGTATGGCAGAAAAAAGGGGAGGCCTATACCCAGCAGTGGTGATTCCCGGTTGAAATAATATATATATGAGTATGATATCATGTGATTTGATATAATCAATACAGAAAAGCCAATACATATCTCAGCACTTTGATATACAAACCCTTTGTGTTAGTTGCATTCGTTTATCTGAAATCGAGCTTCAACCAATATCCAAACTTTAATCCATTACTGGTGGGTACGGATAGAAATGGAACATTCCAGAATGTAGTTGTGAATTTCAAATATTTTCTAGCTACACATTTTAGCGTTCAGCGTGGAAATGCAAAAATGCTGGAACACTTTGTTATTGGTGTCCGACATGTCCCGGGTTTCTAGGGTTACCGGATCAACGCGAATGGTAGCAGAACGGTGAAATATCTAGGTGAAACCTTTGGAACAACTGTGGAATAGGAAATAGGCGAGCATTTTTTTTTGTGTGAATAGCTCTGCACGAAGGCAAATTGCGAAGAATAATACACTGGGGAAACTGGAGAGTTTGGGGTCGGGTTGCTAACTTTCTGCATAGCTGTCTGCCTAAGAAAAAAAATATCCCTAAAAAGTAAGTTAAAGTCAACCTTTGGTCTACCTACTCTAATGTTTTTGTTTGTCCTCGACCTCGCATCTCAATATTCGTTTTAGTTCTGAGGCAGTCTTTGACTGCTAGTTAGCTAATACTTCAATTAGGTTTACTTCTTGAAGATTGACCAAAAATCAAATTATTTAGAAGTTGAATTTCATTTTGATTACAATATAACTTACAACAGTTTACGTATAGTAGATAAAAAGTTGCGATTTGCGACTATCAACCACGCTGCTCATCGTCGTCCTGTCGTATCCCGAATTCCCGATTTATTTGAGTTCAGCGCATCACATCTTCCTACTCCACTAGTAAACGATACTGTACAAATCCTGAATTCGATATCGCCAACCATATCATAAGTTGGGAAAGATTTATCGAACCGCAACGAATCCCGTCAGGATCAGCCCTAGCAATCGTATTGTACTGAAACACGCCGCGCGTTGTAACAATCATTGCCATCGCATTCTCATAAACTAACGCTCGTTCAATAAACGCTGCCTGTCTATTTGTTCTACCAGTAAATACACGAATGAAACTTGATTTTATTATTACAATCTATTTATGGAAGATACTATTACTTGACTCCCTATCTTCTGCTATCCAAATATTTCTTTCCCTCATCATACTTATACCTTTACCAGTTTCTACTGCGTTTCCTTTCCATCAGCTGTTGTCTCACTCTCACCGTTATACCCTCTTTCTGATTGAAATCATTGCATTACAACAAATGATGTCCGACCAAGTGTCTGCAATGGTTAGACGAATCTTGTTTCATCTGAATGTCACTAATCCTCGTGGAAACTTTGTAGGGTGTTTAGTGTTTTCTGATTCACTCGGTTTGGCTTTTCGGCTTTTACTTTTACCTAAGCCGAAAAGCCACCATAGGCCTCTTGCAAAAATTATGGAAAATCCGTTTGTTTGGGCCCATCATTTTACTCGCAAGTGACCGTCGCAAAATGGGCAGAAAACTACATATTCACACATTTTCCTCGTAAATACAGGAAAAACTGCAATAAAATTTCCCTAAGATTGTACATTTTATTAGTACTTTTATGGTTTTCCCACGTCTTGTTACATACAGAAAATTATTCCGGAAAACGAAACGCATAAATGCTGAATGTGAATTCCTATGAATAATGGTTCTATGCTAATTTAGATGGTAAATGTTGTATTTATAATTTTCTCTTGCTTCTAACGACTCACTTGATATAAGAGGCAATTTAATAAATTTTCTTTATTACACAGAGTGGTGTTAGTAATACCACTGTGTATTAAAGAAAATATATAATATTATATTTTATAAATATTTTTTTTTTACTGTTTTCTAGCACGAGGCACTGGAAGCAGTGCTATGAATATATAATGATGAAATGACAAATCATGTTTTTGCCAATCGCTACTTGTCAAGTGAAAATGTTTAAATTAATTTTCGGTGAAATGAAAGAACACCGAATATGGCACATTATACGTAACTATTTAATTAAAACAAAACGAACTACAAAAAACTAAGTACAGATGTTTCATTAGTCAATAACATAAAGCATATACAAGTAATTAACTCGAATCAATCATACGACGCACTGGGCCTGCGTGGTGGAATATGGCCCACTCCCTCTCACAGAGAGAGGGCCTGCGTCCCAGCACTGGGAACATTATAGGTAGATTATTAATCAACTATGTTGCGGTCTGGTTCTAGACTAGGTAACCAAATTCAGCTAAAACTCAGCACCAAATAATGGAATAGTCTCAAAATCATTTTGGAACTTACTCATCAACTCCTGAAATTCAATACCAACGCTTCGTGGCACCATTCGCTTCGTCACACGAAACATAGCAATAGGCAATTTTGCACATACACTACCTACCTACAACCACAGCTACAACTAAGCAATTATAGATCGCAATGATTGTGTGAGAGTAGGCTTCCGCGCATGAGTATCAAATATTCCGTAGGGATTCATCAAGCCGTCCATTCTCGCTTTGACGGTCGTTTAATTAAATTCAGGCCTCGGTTTAGCGAAACAACACTACAAATTCGACCTCCGCACCTCTTTGTTTCTTCAATTATTATAATTTCAAAGCGAAACCGCGTCATGAGAACTTGAATCTCTTCAGAATAGACTTGGAAACCAGTGGACTGATTCCTGTCAAAGTTTTACGAATATTAATGAATGTTATTCAGAACGGTTATTATTTAAAAGATTATGTTTGGGAATGGGTATAACACAGAGATTTGTACTGAAACGAAGTTAATACAAAGAGTATCTTTCTGTTCTGTCGAAACAAAAATAACAAGGAACAGGCAATGCTTGTTAGTGGAGCCAGCGAAGCGACAAGTGGGTTCAATAAAAGAAAGTGTAAAATGGTAGGGCATTTTACCAACAGTACCGGTTTAAAGCTGCACCAAATGCTGCGCGAGAGCACATGACGTGTGGCCCGTGCGCTTACGCTATGGCGCGAGTACTCCACGCCCGCGGTGCCCGCACGCACATGAGTCAGAGCGCGTTGACCCGCAACGCGGAGCGGACGCCTCTGACACATTAGATACCGCTTTAATAACACACTGCGATAATTTTACAACCGGTTCCACGTACATAGGACTGTATTATTATGATAATTGAAATGACTACCAGTACGGTTACTAGAGTGTAAACAAGATAACTGTAACATGGCTCGCGACTATGTATAGTAAGCAAATATTTATATTAAATATTTGAACGACAGTCCATGATGTTTATTGTGTCTCGAATATAATAAACATTTTTACTCTGTTAAAGAATTTCAATTGACGTCACGCATGCTTACTAAAATAGATGACGGATGACGAGTCCATTGTGTTGAAATTTGACTTTCCCTTTTGCCCTCGTCATTTTCTAACCGGTAAGAAATGTCCAAGGAAAAAATTGAATGACGAGCCGGGTATAGATACAAATAAAAATTAAGAAGAATTTCGTCTGAAGGTTTTCATTTTCATTTTACATGTCTTTTGAAGTCTTTCAAAATCAAATTATAAGATGCAAGCAGAGAAAGTTGAAGAAAGCCAATGAGACGTGACTGAAGAATACGTGAGGACACACAGTGACGTAGAAAGCGACACGATAATTTGGCTCAGACCTGAATCAGGAAATTGTTTCATTGATCTGAAGGAAGGGGGTTCCTGTTATCCTGGATGCCATCGTATTACTCATACTACCGGTCTTGTTACATTAGTTATATGAAAAGAAGAAGACGAAAAGGAGCCGAAAATTTTCCAGAGAAAATATTTGCTGGTGGAATGAAAGAGAATATTTTTATAACGAAAAACCGATTTATGCGGGATGAGAAATTTCATTTAGAAGGCAGTAATTTAGTTTTCTAGGTAACCGGAGAAATTGCGTCTCTAATAATAAAAATTGTTGCGATAAAGGTCAAGAGTACAATCTAAGCTTCATAGCGGGCAAGGAATTTCTACTTGACTGAACATTATAATAGTTATTCTTTATCCCTGTAAATCAATTGTAATATTTAATTATGCATTGAGTTAACAAAGAATTTTATGAAGTCCAAAGCAAAAGCCGGTGTCCAAAGATAATTAAAGAGCTAGACCAAGGACAGACCAACAATTTTTCGCAATGTTAGATAAAAAAATAAAGTGTACCAACATTTTTCTTTCTTACAAAAAAATCTCACTAACAATTTCAGTTCCAAGTGAAAATTGTTACTTTATACTACGCAACAATACGGCCACAATAAAGAAATCTCGAAATGGTGACGGCCAAGTTTCTCAGTAAGCGGCGTTCTTATTTCACCTGAACTTTTTTACGATACAAGTTCGGAGAGTGCCTGTAGAAACTATTTTAAAACGACTTTTATATCACTATTAAAACTTTCCAAGGGTGTATAATAAAAGGTCGCCGGAAGACCGTAAGATTTTATGTCCCCAAGGATATTGTTTGGTATTTAATTTTATTGCGGGTATTTGAACATTTGTCTTGGTAAGAAGCGGAATGCGGCGAGTTGGCGACCAGTTTTTGTATTCAACAAATGTTCAGATAAAATAAGGAAGGAATTTCAGGAATCTAGAAGTGTTTAAAGTTCTCGGCATATTCTGTTGGATCCTAAACGGGCTTATAAGCAAATGGTTGTTGTTATAGTAAAATGATCGGAATCAAGTCATACCTGTGGCGGCATCTACATCACCTCATGCGAACTACGCATCAAAAGACCTGACGTCACAAATCCTGCATCGCGCTATTTAAGTTTACCGCGCGACTGACATATAAGACTATCCGACATCAATCGTTGGGCAATTGCCCGCCAGACACAACACCCGTCTGGTCGGAGGATCCTCCCTTTTCCATAGAGGATGAGTGACTGTTCCTCATACCCCTAAATACCTACATCACTCGCTCGGGATCTAAATTCTAAAAGGATCTGAGGAAACTCCACATTGAAGTGAAACAAGAAACCTGTATTGACATATCTAATTAAATCATTAGGCAGTCATCTGATTCCAATTCTGTTCAACATAAACAACTCTCAAATTGTTTTCTTTTAACTTTTGACTAACGCTTTAGAATATTTACCAAAGCGTTAAGGCTCGTTCACACCGGCGCGACGCGACACCGGCAATTGTTCAATCGTTAAGTTTTAAGGCTCGTTCACACCGGCGCGACTTGTCGCGCGACGCGACACCGGCAATTGTTCAATCGTGAAGTTTTATTAGAAATTGTATTGTTAAAGTCGCGTCGCGCGACAAGTCGCGCCGGTGTGAACGAGCCTTTATTAGAAATTGTATTGTTAAAGTCGCGTCGCGCGACAAGTCGCGCCGGTGTGAACGAGCCTTTAGTCAAAAGATAGTCAAACGCTAATGTTTTCAAATGTTGATGTACATTAATCCCTTAGTGGCATGTAGCATCATCCTTTGAAAACCATTAGGTACTTGAAAACACATTACGACTGATCATCATTATTGTCTGGTCTGGATTTAGAGTTACTTCAATTTAGAAACCGTAGTTGTGCTAAATAATGATTCTCAAATGGATAGCTTTATGATCTAATTAGAAGGAAAAAGAGTTCAAATATTCAGAGTATGAGCATTCGATATTATGTGTGTGTGCTTAATTATGATCATAGAGTTTGACAAGTTACATTGATTAGAATTATATAATTATTTATTTATTGGTATATGCACTCCCGTATCTCAGAGATGGATCTTCTAAACTTGTTTAGTGAAACACCGTGTAAATCGGTTTCTGGTGATTTAGAAAAGCTACTGGTCTGTTACTTCTACACATTCGAAGCACGCCCCCTGCGTTAAGACCGAGGTTGGATTTACGGAAAAGGATATGAAAGAACCTACTGATAGCATGTCTGGGAGGTTTTAAAGGGACTGAATATTGGATACGCTAAACTAAATCGCTACATTTTACAAGTCCGTTTGCAACTTTAGAAAATTAGATCGCGCGAGCGGCGACGGTCTCGCAGCTCATTACTTTGAAAAAGCGCATGCGCTACTCTTACGAACAGTGATGGCTAGTTTTCCTGGATATAAATGCTAGATGTTTAGTGAATGCTCTTTGTATTTTCTCAAAGACTTCTCTGAATACACTCCATACTCCTCACTTTATACTATCCTTGCTGCCACCATCAATAAGGCTTTAAAGGAGTCCTACGAGTATTTATAGCTAAATAGCTATATTACGCACTGGGTCATAGAACTGCCGGGATTCCAATCGCGACCTTTATTGACCCTAATAGCGGGCGTCGGCGTCGATTGAATCATAATAGTGCGCCATCGGTATAGATCCTTTATTGAACACATCTACTTTTATAGCGCCCGTAATAGATTTTAATTGGAATATTTCCGTTGTTTTCGTTTTTATTACTTTTTGTAACAAATATGTATGATAAATAAAGATAGTTACAGATCATATTATTTCTGCAATCTCTTGCATGTAATTTCTAAACACGAGCTATTTTTACTTTCGATCTGTCACTTTTCTTACGCTGCCTGACCGTAAGCAAAGTGACAGATCAAAGAAACCGGCATGTCTGAGCACAAAAATTCAACGGCATTTGAAGCCAAGTGACTAACACGAAAAAGAAAGAAGCTACTGGAAAATGATTTGTAAAATAAGGACGAAAGTTTTTTTCCCCCCAAAATTAAATAAATAAATTAATAAAAATCCTAGGACTCAAGCTTACGCATTGCGGATCACCAGCTCTTTTCGTTCACAGGATTGAAAGACCTTTTTTTTTTTAAAACATAATTTATATCGGCATAAAATTCCGGAAAGTTTATTATCGAACTCAATTACGTTTTAAAAACATTATACAGCACATATTTCCGTTTAAAGTTTATTTGTGGAAAGTTACGATTCGCCATAATAACTCAATCTACATATTTATCATGTGCCCTTGATCCGGCACTTTTTTTATAGTTTATTGGGAATTTTATGCCGGAATTGAGCCGGGTAAGATCCATTGCGTAAAGAACATTATATTTTTTATTTCATGCTCTGTTCTTGAACATCATTATGATAATATTATGTTAGCGTGTTAGGAAAATTTCATAATTTAAAAACAATACCTATTTTAGCATATTTTTCAGTTCTTATGAACGATGTATGGATGGGTCAGAATTAGTACCTGAAACAAGAAAGTTATATTTATTAGTACAAATATTCCTGGAATACCTGCACTGCTTTTATTAAGAGTGCAAAAATTTCAAATGAACAAAAACAAAAGACACGTTAATTCGCGATATACGCAATGCAGTTACACGTCAGAAACAAGTTCTGCCTGTGTGTTCTGAATTCTGAAACGAATATTTATTGAATAGTCACAGAAACTGCGTCGGGGATTCCATTCATCCACGCTGCAGTACGGAGGAACGCGGAGCAAACGTACGCTCTCGTTCGGTGCAAGTCATAAACTGACGATATGGCTCCGAAATAAAATGCTATGGACGGTAGTTTTATAAATTGAAGTAGTTTTAACTTTTGTTATTCGAGTTTTAAAGTGTTTAAATAAAGTATTTGAAGTTAGTGTTATGGTTCGATCTTCCGAATAATATGGTTGGCATATAAAAGGTGAACAGCTATAAAGGATATTGCTATTTAATCAAACTTCTGTATTTTGATATCTGAGTCAGAAACAAACAAATAATTCGTTGTTTGCAAATCGGAAATGCATTTAAAAGGAGAACATTTAATGGAAACTAGACGTTGTTGAATTTCGACTCCTTCCTTCAAAATATTCAAACATGCACCTTTCCTCACTAACATCGAAGTGTGACTATGTTTCGGAATTTTACCACAAAAGTACTCAGCAGAGGCGGACAATGAACCACCAGCCCCACGCTGTTATGTCATTTTATATAGATTGTACATGTTTGCGTTTTCCGTACATTTGCTCTGACACAGGGCGCCCTGTCCGTATGTCTTTTGACAGCTCATTTGTCAAAATCTGTCAGCTCATTTATCAAGCGGTCCACTCATATTTACACATAGAGGGTGGAAAAATGTCAAGGATATAATACAGAAAACTGGGTATACAAAGACCATTTTCCTTGTAGTTCTCGTACAACCAGTAACACCCGTTATAAAATAGTTTTTCAGTCTTTCGCTTATACCATACACCTGTACAAGTGTCACATTGAAAGTTGACAACTTTATCTCGGTGCGGACTGTACTCGGTGAGCGGTCGTGGACAATGAACCACGCGCTAATGTAATTTTTACGCCTCGCTACCATTCGCCTCGCTTCGACTCGCTCTGCCTCGCCGAAGCATTGAAAGGCTCGTTGGACTAACACTTTGTTGCCGCTAAGGCAATGCCTAAATATTTATTTTTAGATAAAAAATCATGTGGTCACTTGGAAAGAAGGATTTTATTCTGCATGTTTGAGTCATTTTCATTACATAATATATAAGGTGCTATAAAAATATCTGCCACGGCTGCAATGGGAGATAGTATTGTGTTTATAGATTACAATAGTAAAGATAAATTATTGATCATGTGTCATATATTTTTTTTCATACAAAAAATTGTACGTATAAAGGACATTGACCATCCATATATGGGAGTTGGACCAAGTGCTGCCCAGAATGGACACACAGTGCATTATGTTCCTTGGGCTTATTCTAGTCTATAAACCAAAGCTCGTCAAAATCTATCCGCGGAGATTTGAGAAAAAGTATATTTTGTTGAGATATTTTTATTGATGAATCCATATGTGGGAGTTGAAGCAAGTGCTGCCCAGAATGGACATACAGTGCATTATGTTCCTTGGGCTACTACTAGTCTGTAAACCAAAGCTCGTCAAAATCTATCCGAGGAGTTTTGAGAAAAAGTATATTTTGTTGAGATATTTTTATTGGTGAATCCATAAGTGGGAGTTGAAGCAAGTGCTGCCCAGAATGGACATACAGTGCATTATGTTCCTTGGGCTACTACTAGTCTGTAAAACAAAGCTCGTCAAAATCTATCCAAGGAGTTTTGAGAAAAAGTATATTTTGTTGAGATATTTTTATTGATGAATCCATATGTGGGAGTTGAAGCAAGTGCTGCCCAGAATGGACACACAGTGCATTATGTTCCTTGGGCTTATTCTAGTCTATAAACCAAAGCTCGTCAAAATCTATCCGCGGAGATTTGAGAAAAAGTATATTTTGTTGAGATATTTTATTGATGAATCCATATGTGGGAGTTGAAGCAAGTGCTGCCCAGAATGGACACACAGTGCATTATGTTCCTTGGGCTTATTCTAGTCTATAAACCAAAGCTCGTCAAAATCTATCCGCGGAGATTTGAGAAAAAGTATATTTTGTTGAGATATTTTATTGATGAATCCATATGTGGGAGTTGAAGCAAGTGCTGCCCAGAATGGACATACAGTGCATTATGTTCCTTGGGCTACTACTAGTCTGTAAACCAAAGCTCGTCAAAATCTAACCGAGGAGTTTTGAGAAAAAGTATATTTTGTTGAGATATTTTTATTGATGAATCCATAGTTGAAGCAAGTTGAAGCAAGTGCTGCCCAGAATGGACATACAGTGCATTATGTTCCTTGGGCTACTACTAGTCTGTAAACCAAAGCTTGTCAAAATCTATCCGAGGAGTTTTGAGAAAAAGTATATTTTTGTTGCGTTTTTTTAATTTATGAATAATGACTACAAATGGGGCATTTTATTAATTAATGACAGCAAATATTTAAACAACACATTAGTATTTCCTTTAATTCATTTATATGCATATCATTACCTACATTTCTAAATATTTTTATAAAAACACATTAAAAAATATAAAAAAATTGTAGCCCATCGATCTCGGGAACAGGGTCCAAGCTATCGAAGTTCAGGGCTCCTGAGGGAGGAATCTCTTAATGATAAGCGCCGTATCCAGAAGTACCGCTTTCTGGATGAAGCCCTTGATCCAGCTGCCTAACGATAGCTCCTCAGGTGTTCGTTGAGGTTCTTGGCTATTATGCCATTGGCCGTAACGACTATTGGCACAACAACTGCTGCATCAACATCCCACGCTCTAATCGATCTATCACCGCTATGTCACGAGTGTATTGAATCAGGAACATTTAAAAGACAACACATGTGATGATTTTTACGGCACCAAATCGTTGTTTTGATTTGAATCCCGAGCAAGTACCTATTCAAAATGTAGGAATTGGTTAAACTACCCAAAAGGCACATAATAGATTTTGAAAATCTTAATCAGCAACATGATACGGTATTATTTGATTGACGAGCTTGACGAATTCGAAACATTGTTTAATGAACCTCAACTATTAGCTCAATTATGCCGCCGATGCCGATGTCCACGAACAGCACTAGGTACACTCCTATTAACACTAGGGCATCGAATGAAAGACTCGCTAAGTTACAGCGTAACACGTTTTACCCTAGAAATCATCTCATGTAAAGCATCTGTTACTAGAAATCCAATGAGTCCAAACACGATGGTTGTGTCTTCTTTGGTTAAGGAGTTCCAATGGCCACCTTCTGGCTCAATCATCAGACCCTGGACACCACCTTAAGCTATACTACTTGTTATGACAAAACCAACGAGTCCAAACACGATGGTGCTATTTTATTTATTTTTATTTTATTTATTAAGGAAAACCAACAATTACACATTTACATAGTTCAAAATGGCTTATAAATAGGTATATCAATGTGTAACCAACTACGTTATCCACATATTACATATTCGTATAGAAATTTGAAAGAGCACGAGTACAACTATACTAATTAAACCTAAAAATGAATAAATCTTATTCTTATAATACTAATATATACACATACATGTACGGAGACACGGTTAATCATCCGGTCCCTCGATCATTTTAAGAAGCCCAACACGAATTTTATTAGCCGACAAAGAGAACAAATCCAATTCTGAAAAAAGAGTATTATAATTTTTTGCTAAACGACGTAGAGGTGCGCGAACACCCGCGTTGGTGCGACAAGAAGACACTGCAAATAACGGGCACCCACGCACCCCACGCCGCACAACAGTTCTAGGTACTATATAGCACAATTTATTTGTCAACTCTGAGCAATCATATTTGTTATTACACAGGTCATACAGAAACTTAGTTTCCAAAAAAGTGCGTCTATTACTTAAAGTAGTTAGTTTATAATATTTCAATAAATTAACGTAGGATGTTTTTTTTCGGAAGCAACGATAATGTGTGGCTTTAAGGAATTTACGTTGAACGATTTCTAAGTTATCTATGTATTTTTTGTACAAGGGGTTCCATACCATGACAGCATACTCCAACTGTGATCTTACTAAAGACTTGTATAAATGAATGTACGTGCGAGTACGTTTAAAATCGGTCATGCATCTCATCACAAATCCATACATGCGAAACGCGTTACTAATAATGTTAACAATGTGTTGATCCAGGTGAAGTTTACTATCCAAAAGTACCCCAAGGTCCCTGATTACAGGGACTCTATGCAATGAGGCGTTATTTAGGTTGTATGTGTGAGTTATAGTATTTTTATTTTTGGTGATCTTGTATGGTTGAGGAGTTCCTATAGCCACCTTCCGGTTCCATCATCAGACTCTTGACACCACCACTGTAATACTACTTGTTAATACATATCCAATGTAACCACATACTACGATGCTATCTGGTTTACTTGAGGAGTTCCTATGGCCACCTTCCGGATCCATCATCAGACCCTGGATACTACCTTAAGCTATACTACTTGTCATGACAAAACCAACGAGTCCAAGCACGATGGTGCTATCTTGTATGATTGAGGAGTTCCTTTGGCCACCATTCGGCTCCATCATCAGCCCCTGGACACCATCTGACGCTTTAGCACTTGTCACGATAAGACCAACGAGTTCAAACTCAACAACGCTATCATATACATATCCAAAATAAATAAAACTACCAGAAAAACCTTAAAACACAAAACATACAAAACTTTTTAACCCTGGGATCGATTTTTTTTTTTTAATTTTTTTAAGTTTGGCGCTAGGAACCATTTGGAAGTATTCCCATGTCTGGGCAGCATTTGGTCCACATCGGTCAATATCCTTTGCAAGTGACGAACTAGTCAGCTGATTTCAGTTTTCATTCACAGAACAGATGGAAAGAGATAGCAGTTGTTTTCATTGACGAAGTGCACTTCGCGCGTAATTTGTGAACCACGTTATGCAGAGTAGAGTCAATGTTTATTTAACTACTTTATTTTCTCAAATTGATTTAACTGTGCCGGGGTACGAAATTTCTTCACTATTGTTATCTTTAAACACAATACTACCTCTCATTAAAGCCGTGGCAGATATTTTTATAGCACCTTATATACTGTGCACTGTAATAAATAAAGATTCACTTAATTGCTTGATTTGACTAAACATAAATCTTCAGTAAACCGCACCTGGGATATTATCGTGAGATACGGAGATACGGACAGTATAAATTGCTTACTATCCTGAAATGTCAGTTAAAACTTTAATTCACATTTTCAAGAGTAAATGGTATTTATAGACGGTGTACAACTTATACCTACATTCTTAGCTGGGTATGTAAAAGAAGAATTCTTGAGTCAACTCACAACACACAATCTTCTTAGGTTTCTACCGACTTTATTTAGGTAATTCTTTAGAAGAATTCTCTTTAAAATCAGTGTTATCACCTCATCAACCTACAACATTTCATTTCATTTTGAGAGAAGTGACTTTAATAAATTTAGGCTTTTAATTCCGTAGATACAAGCACATGTACAGCTATCAACAGCGCACAGGACATAGATTAGGTCGGCGCCGACCGAGCTTATCTACCCAGCCTGGTGATATATTCGCGCACATGATGCATGTTGATACAAGATACAGCACAGTTAGGCTACTGACTCATAAACTATACTGATATTATTTGCATACTCGATTTAGGGTGCCGAGGAAGCTAGGAGATAGGGATATTTCAGTTATTATATAAACAGTGTTTTACTACGGAAACACTAATATGAATCATCTATAGCAAATATGATGAACGAACAGTTCCCGAGTTCCTGATACATTGCTTTGCTGACCCCGACATGGTCCACATTTATCTGTCATTGCTTCATTTTTAATTCTTTTGACTTATAATTAATTTTATTCTAAATAGGTTAGTACATCGTCTTCACATATATTCATATAATTAATGTACAGAAAACATTGTTAAAAGAGTAAGTGTAGAGTTTCTTGCCAATTCTTCAGAATCAATTCAATTTTCTTGTAAATGTTTACGTTCCAAAGTGTGTGAATTGTGAATTCAATGTTTTGACCACAAGGACCATGTCTTTTTAAACCTACCACCTAAGTTCACATTGTGGAATGCAATCAATATATTGAGTATTGATAACATTTGCATATCCACAATCTTTACCTTGGATGTATAGCAAATTATGAAGACTAGACGAATTTAAACAATGAATATGACAATGTAAATTAGCTTTCAGTTATTTGTTTAAAAAAAAGAGAAAATGTTTTCAGTCTGAGCCAAACGCATGCAAATAACTAATCTAGGACAAAGGAAATCCTTGTGTGCTCCTCGCCACAAAGCAGAGCGGTAGTTCTTTTTTGAAAACGAAGATCTCGAATACTTTATTGGACAAAAGAAACGGATGGAATTCGAATTCAATAGAAAATTGCATACCAAGGAAATTATTTTCACATATAAATGTCCACTTCAGAAGAGAAGATGAGGCAATATGTTGTACTCGAAAACTGTTAAGATAATAATTCTTTCGGCATTATGTGCTACTTTTACATGTCTACTGAGAAAAGCTCTGGTTCTACTGCCAAATGCGAATGAAGAGACTTGAACCTCGAAGGCTTTGAATTCTAATCTACACCAACAAAAATCCCCCAAATCTCAACTTACATAAAAGTTCAATAGACTCTAAGGCCTGTATTACAGAACCTCACTCAAGATTCAAGAATTACTAATTTCAACCAATCAAAAGGTTTTAAACGAGTTTTGAGTGAGGTTCTGTAATGCCTAAATCTAAAAGTTCTACATCACACAATGTGCGCGTTTCGAACAACTATAGATAAAACGCGCAATACTTTCTAACTGCACCATCAGTGGCACCATACGGGGACATTGTTTTCGGTTCACTTCCCGGCTCGTACATTTGTACACTCGTAGGCTCGTAGCGACTACTGTTATGTCCGTTGAACTGGCAGGCGGTAACATGTTGTATCCATCTGTGTGTGTGTTTGTGTGTGAATGCAGTTGTAGAGTTTATAGATCAAATCAGCGGGAGAATCAAAGAATGCTAACTACACTGTGGAACTCACTGATAAACCTCCGTTAGTCATTGGAAAGTAACTACTCAACTAATACCCAGCTTTTGCAATGATTTTGGGTTAACAAATAATCAAAAATCTAGTATGTAAATGTAAACCGACTTCAAAAAGCAAAGGTTTAGGCAAGGTTTACTTCACCTGTGTTTTTTAAAGGATGATTCTAAAATAAGATTTTAACATAACAGTACTTTCACTTACTTTTACTTTTTACTCTTAAGAACACGTCTTCTCATAAAGAAGGACTACTCATTTGAGATAAAAAATAAAATACACTAAGAATTAGTCCCATGAAGTTTTCCTTTCAATAGTCTGGTAGGCAGAAGCACAGTTTACGTGCCCATTGTGTCAAGTTACACACAGTAACAGGACAGTGACCGGCGACGGGTTCCGGAGTACTGAGCTCACTGAACATGGCGGCGATAACGCAGCGATGTTACTGCGTCTGGACACGACTTTAAGGCTCGTTCACACCGGCGCGACTTGTCGCGCGACGCAACACCGGCAATTGTTCAAAAGTCGCGTCGCGCGACAAGTCGCGCCGGTGTGAACGAGCCTTTATGCGGACACGGTGGAGTTGAGCGAACTTTCGTGACGTGATTTGAGAGAAACGATAAGGACTTGCTGCTTCTGGTTCTCACGCTAGGATTTCTCCTGTATCATTGGTCGTGTGTACGTGTTAGTTCACAGACACGAAACTTACATGCACTAACACACAACCACAACAGAACTCCAACGAAGTTTTAATGAATGTCACTGATATTTGTTATTAAAGCTTTCCCTAAAATATAAAAAGCGTACACCAATAAAAAAGTAATATCAGTAGCAACGTACGAGAAATCTAATAAAATGCTGAAATATTTCAATACCGAAGTAAAATGCAATTTTGTACATAAAACTGCATGGTTCGCTATCCATTAGCAAAATTGTATGTACCCATGGAACATTGGCATATTTACCATAACAAGATTGAAAATCGATTTTCTAATGCGTTTATTTTTAACAGAGGTATTCGAAGCGTGTGTGAAAGCGCCATATATGGACGAGACGACATTACAAGGGTGGCGGGACCCGAGTATAGACTGCACAGTCTAGTGGACACTGGCGACGAGACGTGGCGACGATAACGCGACAATAACATTTCAGTGGCCACGTCTGAGCACGACATAATTCGATCAAGATTCAAGAGCATGTGACAACCTGCGTTGAAAGACTGAAAAGCATTGAAAGCTTTTACATTTTTGTTTTAGGAGTCGAATCTTACCAAACGTACAAACTGTAATACTTTTGTGAGGGGTAGGTGCCATAATAAAAACTTATTACAAAAAAAAACAGCCGACTTGCAAAAAAAACCACTATTAAGTGCGAAAATAAAGTTATTTTCACTTTATAGTGGTTTTTTTAAGTCGGTTTTTTTTTAAGTTTTAAATAAGTGATTTGGATGAAATTTGGCACGCAGATACTTTAAAACCTGGAACGTAACCTATGTGTTAAAAATAGGGTACTTTTAATCCCAGTAGTACGTTCCCGTGGGACAGTTTCCAACATCCACGCGGCGAAGCCGTGGACAAAAACTAGTCATAACATAAATAATTACAAAACACTAACCGAACGACCGAATCCAATATTCGACAACATCCATTGCTGACACGATATAAAAAGAAGTCAATATAAATTACTGTCATCGTCACCCAGCCACGCTCAGCTCCAAGCTTTTATCATGTTGAGGTCCTATCACGAACTTCAGACACCAAATTCTATTAACGACTTTTTGGCCGCAAAATTCTGGTACGGATAGTGTCGACAGGGCCTGCTGGGTAAATACTAGGATTTTAGTATGCTATTCCAAATTCTGAGAGCCTTTAGAGCTGCAAGCGAAGCATGACCACCATAGAAACGGGTTTTATCGACGATAGAAAGATTAGACAAAATGACAGATTTTTTTCCAAACATCTCTATCAGCTGTAATCTCAATATTCACACCTTTTCTTTGTGGCACCTCTTTAGGTCATAAGCTATCCGAATATCAAAAAATATTTGGCCTAAGTCTTGACTTTACTGCATTTGACGTTAAACCCCGAAATACCCCAAAAATCTAAATGCCGCATCATCACTTGATCCAGGACATTTCGCCGGCCGTCCCCACCAGTAGGTGAATTTAATTACAGTGTACCGAACGATAAATCGCCCCGGGGTAGCGACGCGCCAGACTATGTACTGTTTCATTATAATATTGAGCTCTGGGGTATTTGTGGGGTGGAAGCGTGGAACATAAATTAGTAGACATGCCGTCATATTTTCTTTTGAAATTTTCATCGTGTTTGAAAAAGTTTTCGGTTGAAGTTTTGGATTTTAGATTTCTTTGCGCAAAGGCTTCAAGGGTTATTTAAACCTGTGTATTTTTTCTATCAAAGCCTTCCAAACACCCTGCTGTCAAAAGTCACGATCAAACTCAATTCATGGTTTCAAAACTGTGCATAATTTTGAAGATAGCTCTTTCATGTCACAATTTGTTAACACAAACCCTGGCACCAATACGTGTTTTATGCACTAATTTACAAAAGAAATCCATTAATAATTAATTTAAAGGTTAAGCAAACTATTAAATGAATATCAATTCGTGTTGCAATCCGGAACCAATGAACATTTTAATTGAATTAGCGTAATGGGTAAATATTGCATAATTGCGTTATTTAAAATAATGAACAAAGATAGTTAATTAATGTTTTCAATTGTCAATTGCATTTGGCAGACTGTGCCGGGCTAGCGGTCTCAAGTAGGGTTGCCACTATGGCCAGATTCCATTTACAAAATCCCGTATACACTGTTATTTAATCCACATCGTGTTGGTTGAGCTACAGATAGCTTTGTGGTGAAATAAAAATATTTGAAAATGGGTTTTCTAGCTCAACCATTGAGGTAAGCCAGCAGGTTAGATTGATTTATTGAAAAAATCTCGGAAACAATTATTGGTAGTTGTGTTACTTAGAAATTCCAGCATGAGTGGGTCTCTCTATACCCTTTTTAGTATCTCTTGGCGCTGAACAGACTATGGACAATTTTTCAGTGGAAAATTTAGAATCTTATGGAAATCTAACGCACACGTAGGAAAAAAGCCGGGATTTCCATACAATTCCAAATTGTCCGCCGGACAAATTGTCCATCGTCTGTCTGCTCAGGGCCTTTAAGGCTCCCGCAAACAGGCGCGACGCGACTTTAACAATACAATTTCTAAGAAAACTTCACGGTTGAACAATTACCGGTGTCGCGTCGTGCGACAAGTCGCGCCAGTAAGCACGAGCCTTTCAGCTTGTAAGTATTTCACCTTAACAGTAATACTCTTTGTTTACCCCTCCGAGCAATAGCGTGTTAGTTTTGCTATAACAGCTCGCAAATCCAATATAACTACTCACTCTGAGTGGTCAGCCCTAATGAGGATTGGTAATAATGAGATCATTTTGATGCTCGATGCAGATTTCTGTGCCGTAATGTATTTATGCTCTTTGTGCGTTGGTAGCTGCGTAGAGTATAATAATATTATGCCACTATACCTTAATCCCTGGAACCGGTTTCGCTGAAATAGGATCAATGATTTAGGTCGTGGTTGCGTCAGGATTTCTATTGATATTCTCGTACAAGCCGAATAATGATATTGAGAGTGTCCTGAAAATAACGCTACAATCGAAAATAAACTATGTATTACGTGCATACGAAGTCTATAATATTCCCATCCAATTGAATTCACTGGATTAACTTCAGCAACTCGTTAAAGACGAGAAGTTGAGTCACTTTTCTTGACCAGCACTGACCTTGTGGAACAACTAACTTAAATTAGAAATGTTGGTCGCCCACTCTGTTTCTTTGCTTTCAAGTATACTGATACCTATTAAAGTATGTACCTACTTATGTAGGTGCAGGTTGTGGGTGCATGTGCGGATGAGATAATGAGAATGGAGTACTCACTGATGACGCATGTATCGTGAGAAACGCGATAGGATTGAAAAGTTTATCATTGTACAGGGTGTACGGTAAATATTGGATTACCTTGAAATAGCATATTATAATAGACTTGGTCGTTTCTAAAAACTTTTTTTAATACCTTGGAATTTCTAGTCACACTGTTTACTGCCGGGTGTCGGCATAATCAACGTACAATATTATTACAACAAATTACATGATATATACAATAACCGATGGAATTAATTCATTTGTCGTCGTAGTGAAGAAGAATGTAAAATAAGGTTAAAAAAAATTTAGGTAGGTACTACTTGGGTGGGATATACATAATATATGTTTTTTTTTTGGGAATATGGTTTAAAATATACTATTTCTATTTTCTAGGTTATCTATTCTTTACTGGACATCCTGTATAATCGCCCTCGCGTCATGATTTGAATTGGTTACAGCCTCAAGACATGACACAATGCAAAATAATATGCAAGACAAGGCAATCTACAGAAACAGCGGTTTATTTCAAATCAAAATTGCCGCTTTGTGTGTTGCAGGATATGTGACTAAGCTAACGCTTGAGTCACGCACTACTCGCAGTCAAATTCGTCGATATCGGCAGAATGGCAAGAGTTAAGGCTCGTACACACTGGGGCGACTTGTCGCGCGACGCGACACCGATCATTGTGCAATCGTGAAGTTTTCTTAGAAATTATATTGTTAGTGTCGCGTCGCGCCTGTTTGTGGGAGCCTTTACAGTTGCGCAACTGACTCTGTCCGCACAAGAAAACTATGCCGTGCTTGTCCATGACTAGTCTCTCGAATGCTCTCTATTCCATCATACTCAGTGAACGTACAGCACAAAAGGCGAAATAACGGGACAAATTGACACATAGATCAAACCAAACTTGGAGAACTTTCACTACGTAAGAAGAAAGTTTAAAAGTGCATATATGGTTATATACCAATCAATGTTCGATTTCTTAATCTATGAATGGAGCGATAAAGACAAAAAAGGACTGATAGCAATACCTAATAAGCCAGATATATATGGCTTTCGACCATTTTGACGAAATGGCTTACTTAGGAAGTTAAGATCGAAAATAAGAGTCAATGTTATTTCCAATTATTTTTCTAAAATTTCTCTCCATCGTTCGAAGTTCGAAGATTTCTCTTGTCATCTCCTAAAATACCTGTCATAAGTTCACAGTTTAAAATACAATTAGTTAATTAATTAACTCCAGAACCATAACTTTGTGTGTTAATAACTTCAACACACAATTACTATACTTACTACAGTTCTTAATTAGTTGTGTTAATTAAACCAAATGAGTGACGTAACTCTGTTATAAAACGTCGTGATTACGAAACCGTTTGGCGAAGGAAATTACTTAAGCAAATAAAAGAGGAGACTTTAAGTGACTTTTTCTTTTCTAAAAACAGTCTTTGTTGAATAAAACCTTTATTTTCTGGTAAGGCGAGGCTGGTTTTGCTTGGAACTAAAGCAAGGAGGTAAAGCGTTTAGTTGAAAGTTAAGTTGCGAAGATTATCTTTTTAAAGTGACTCAACGCATCGCGCATGCAATTTCAGGGTCTGTGCTAAGAAATTCTGTAGAGTTGTTACTTAAAAAACTTTTATACGTATATTCAATATTTTATATTGAAAATTCATTCTCATATTCCAAATTCTGGCCGAAATAAACTAGTCTAAAAATCTTTTTGATAAACAAAGGCACCAAGCACCAAATACAGGCCGAAAATGTTAGTGGCTTCAAATTGAAATTCCAGAATAAAAGAGTAATTTCTAAATTCCAAAACAAAAATTGAAAAATATATAGCAGATGTACTAGATGTTTCAATCACAAAAATACTTTTTAGAAATAAAAGTTATATTGCATGAAATCTCGGTTAGATTGTATTTTTTGGCCCAATGTCACGTATTATTGAAGTATTTTGTGGAGATAGTGGTCAGACGGATCCAGGTGCTATTAACCTTTTGACTCTAAAGGAATCTTTAATATCAATTTCGGGGACTTGAGAATGTCTGAGGTATGTTTCGAGCAGGCAGACGAGGTTACCTTTAAAAATAGGACATATTCGTAAAACAGCATTCGAACAAAGGTATGAATGAGAGTCGTAGAAAATCGAAAATTTTCTTAGGTGCAATAAAATGTAAATACATAAGATTAAATATTCCGATCTAGAAATATCATAAAAGATTCCAACACGGCTGCTTGACCTATTACTTAAAATAATTAATTTACGAGTGGTCACAGAGGGGACCGCTACCGAATTCATTGAAGTGGACAAATTCCACGTTGGGGATCGGGAAGTAATCTAAATACTTAACACAGTACTGGCACAAACTAAATAAATTCAGCCAGAAGGCCGGCTCTATATAACGAGCAAAAACGCACACACAGTATCGCAGATTCCTATAAGTTTACGAACTGTTATCGGTTAATATTAAGACTCTTGTATCTTTAGCAATAATGAAGCAAAGACCTCATAGCTTAGATAGTAGACCCTCCCATATGGAAGTAGCGAATCTATTTATATGCCCAGTTTGGCAATAAAATGCTACAATTGGTAAGCAAAAGGATTCGTTTTTGTAGGAAAACGAGCAGACACGCGTCGACGTACGCATTCGCGATTGGCATTTGTTTGACATAGTTTGAGATCGCCGTACTTACGCGTATATGTGTGCCTGCGCTTTCTATCGTTGCATGGAGCTACTTCTGTGCAGCTATCTACTCCGTGGTTGTACTGGAGGGAAAGATTGTCACACCATGTGTTGTCCAAGGATTTCCTTGATTACTACTTATTGTGTTGTCTGAATTCATTACCGTTTTTGTGGGTATATTTAATGTTTGATGGGAGTTTGTTTGATGGGAAGTGGGGTAGTTTATAGACAAGAGATTTAGTGGATTGCTGCATGAAGTTTAATGTTTGTTTTAATTAACTCTGACCCTTGTTACCCTCACTCGGCAAAGATTGCCATTTCTTCTTAACATTAACATCTGTTTTGTTTGCATTTGGAATACATCAATCTATAACAGAAGTCCTGAGAGTTGACCTAGAGAAATGGTTAATATTGAACTAGATTTAGAATATTAACGATGAGCTGGCAAATAGCCACTAAACTACTAACTAGTGATCCGTTATCAATATTTAACCCTCTGTGTTTATGCCAAATTGTTTCAAGTACAGCTTTGGCAACAATAGCAGTTAACAGATACTAAACATTTGATTAATCATAACCCTGTTATTATGAAATATAGATTTCCATACGATATAGAATTTGAGATTCTTGATGTTTGAGGGCGACGCTATTTTCATCACACGCCAAGAATATCTGATTCTCGAGAAACACCACTGCAAAAACATATTAAATTAAATACCAAAATCATTTCGCACGTCCGAATCTCCCTTAAAATAAACGTTCGTCCTAATCGTTTGTTCAAACATCTTTCAACGAGGTTTATCACTGAATTCAATTTTCGAATGCAAAAGTTCAAAGAGGGTGAGATTCGAGATTTTTCATTAGTAAACGAGGGAGCGTTGCTCGCACTAGACGTCTGTGTTTACCACCCCAAGATCCAATCTAGCAATTTGCTTGTTCCAGACTGTCGCTGCATTATGAACTACAAATAAACATCTTAGTACTTTAAAGTTCCGTCTAGTCTGATAGACGTTGTACGCTAGGAATACTGATTGCCTTTTTACTAGCCATGTGAAGATAGAAGAAGAGTTGCTGAGTCTTTTCTATACCTCTTCATCATGAACTTTAACTAACTGCAGAAGTATGTAAAGTCAACAAAAAATTCAAACAAATTTTAACATTTTTCGAACCGAAAATAAATGAGGAAAATTTTTTATTCCGGAAAGTTTGTGTTGTCCCATCTTTTACTTGAAGCGAATTGATGCGAGGAAACCTCTGGGAACTCTGGGTAAAATACTTTTTGGTGTTGAACTCTTTATTAGTGTGGAATGGCGAGTTATGTGATGTAGTATCGTTACTGGTTGCCCGTGCGTATAATGTTAAATAATAAAAGATAACAATCACGTGTTTTGCGACGTCATGAGGTGACTGTGTGTGTTGTTGACAGGTGAAAAATGCGATTGTTTTGAAATACCTTTTACTAAATGTTTGTTTACGTAACGTACATTTAAAAAAATCGTATTTTGGTAGTTTAAAATCATAAGAATATCATAGATGTCCATTAATATGTCTAGTCTAGACTCGAAGAGGTAAGATAAATAATTTAATATTCCACCAAATACTCAGCAAAGACAATCTCGAAGTCGACATACGTATCACAATGTCTTTTATTGTCTTTTACGCAAAAGCTAATTTCACAGTTAACATCTAGTACGTGCAACTGCAATATACTACAATTTACTCGCACCAACAAGCAATCACCTCATTCCCTCTTCTACGAACAGTATGGAAATCTATTTCGAACAAAAACCGTTCCGAATACGTCGAGCAGGTTACTACATCGAGAACTTTCACGAGTCAACAACGTAGTAACCATGGCAACAATAAGAGAAAGGTAAGTCACAAATCATGCGCCCGCGCCTCTGGGCAGACACGACGTAAACGGCGACAGACTAGAAATTGATGTTAACATCTGGTCTTCAATAAGTATTTACTTACCGAGTTAGGTTTGTATTGATTTCTATTAGATACTTTTAAGAAAATAACATTGTTGTCTTTTGTGGATAGTCAAATTAGAGAGACGTGTTTCATACCATTTTAGCACTTTATAAATACACGATTTAATAATACATTAATAAATTGATTGTGTGTGCCAATAGTACGTCTACCTTTTAAATACTAAGTATTATTTAGTCACCCCGAATGCTATTTCACAAATAAACACTATTGCAGATCCTTCCAACACTATAAATACTAGATCAAAAACCATGCTGTAATTTCCGTAATTACCGCAAACAAACAGAACGATGACGCTTAGTGTCACAACTCACTAATAAGATGATTTGTTAATAGACTGCAGCCATCATAATGATTATAATCAAATGATTATCTTCATTAGCAAAGATTTCCTTCACCTGACTTATGACTATTGACTCGCGGATAGGGTTACCAACCATCCATCCGGTTTTTCAGATATATCCGGCCTTTGCCACCCTCATTTAAAAAGAAGGGGATTTGTTTATTAAGTAAATAGAAATTGTAACATGCAAAAAAGAAAGATTAAAAAGTAGGTATTTATTGCCTTTTATAAAGTATTACAGTTGTAAAAAAACTTCTAAGTAACGGTATAAATGAAATGTACGATCTTTTTTATGAACGTCCAGTTTTTGTACAGGACTTTTAAAATTGCGAAATGATAACCCTACTCGTGAAAGGATGACTAGAATTTATGTCCCTAATCAATATTTAATGCGATGCTGACGTCGGAATGACGCAGAACGAAGTGCCTTCTGTACTTTGTCACCCATTCCCATCATTGAGGCAAATATTTGTATAGTATCGTCTCTCAGCTGATATTTGTTCTGTGTATTTGTTTATATTATTTGTATTGATACTACAAGGTTTTCTAATTAGAAGTTATTACTCCAAATACTGTAGGTTTTATTTGTCACTCAAAGACGCCAAAATCTCAGTACCACAGAGACAGGAAGCAGGTCCTTTAAAAGGCTAATTAATACCCATTATAAATATAGGAAAATTATTGCTCGAGGAGAGGAGAGGAGCTCCTGGCTTAATAATAACAGCCGTACTGGTCAATAAAAGGTTAAACTAGGCTTGCCGCGGTCGGTTCATGGATCCATTACATATCGAGACCCCTCCGTGCCTCGGAAAGCACGTAAAGCTCTCAACTGTCATTCGCAGATCTTTGACAGTCATTACGGGTAATCAGATGCCCAAAATGTTTGACCGTGCTACCCAGTAACTGGGTTGTAGAGGTCAGATAGGCAGTCGCTCCATGTAAAATACTGGTATTCACTTGCATGCGGTTAGACTGGAAGCCGACCCCAACATTGATGATAGATTAGAGAGCAAAATAATTATTTAAGCATATTGAAATTGAACGTTTATTTACCTATAAGTTTATTCGTTTATCATAAATGACACACCGTCACAATACATTACAGGCTACAGGTCAAAATTATACAAAATAGCGGACAACACGCGACAATAATGACTCTTTTATCCAATTAACGTTTATTAAACGGGATTCAATCATCTGTTCATAATGTTATGACAACAGCATTTCATGCCATTGTCAATTTAAACTCTATTTTCATAGACATAAGTCTGTAGTTAAAACTAAACACGGTAATGAGAACGAAAGTTTTAATGTGTTAGTACGTTTTTGCAATGTTCAATTAACAATTGAATACGTTGATTCGTTTCCGATATTTAATTAAGCAGATGCTGCCTCTATGGGAAATACTAGTAGTCAGCGATTTGCCACTAGGTGTACATTTGGATTTAATTAATAAAGTATGTGTTGTCGATAAATATACCTCTGCCTAACCCTTCGGGGAATACAAGTCGTGATGTTATGCTGTGTTGACGATTGTAATTTTCATTGATTTATGCTTGTCCTTCTCTTTACCCTAAAATGGGGGGGTAAGAGACGAAGGTGTGGAAGGCAGGACAAATCTGAGAAACGTTGAACCACCCCAGTTTCCCTACAATTTCCCCTACTTTGCTGTTGGTATTAAATTATGTATGCGGAAGTGGTCTCCACTTATCAAATAAACGTCAGTTACATACTAAGCGAAAAGAGTTGACTGCAGACAAACAACCAGCATATTATACACTAGGCAAGTAACTTTCATTTCAAATTGTGTGTGCCCAATTTACTATTTAAGAACTAAAAATGCACAGAACAGCGATAACAAAGAGAGAAAGAAATAAAGAAAAATGCGTTGCAAAGACCGGTACTTATTTCCCTATTGAAAACCACATGTAGTTTATTTAACTATAAAATCTTTTGTCCACCGTCCATCTAAATCTGAATTATTTAGCAATGCAAATAACCATATTTAATATCACAGACACTGACGAATACTGTCTATCCTGTGTTAGTTTCCAAGCATGTAAACAAAAATGTGTTTTGGGGAAAAAACACTTTAACACAAATATGTACACATAAAGTTTTTACTTCTTTACACATGTTATAAAGTTCAGTTTGAACCAAAAAATTGTTATTATTTTTTACTTTTTCAGGGTTTCTAGTCATTCTGAAATCAACTTAATTCACACTACTGTAAAGTTGATATTTCTTTAAGTGGAAATAACATCAATTGGCTTTAAATATGGAATACATACAAATCATACGCATTTGAAGAGATTCAAAGATAACCTCAAAGCATTTGGATATACTAAGCCAGCAGAATGATAATGAAACTTGCATCATCTTCATAATCTCAAAATAAATTGGATCCAACTAAACTTTAAACAACTTACTTGTCACTTAGACACATCCTGCCCAAAATATCCCCCGGTTATTTCGTGCTCATCCCCATATGACAAGTCCGTGATGCCAATTAGCTCGGCACCTCACGTGTTAAGTATTCCGTATATTTTTGTGCTCGACACCACAAAACAAAAAGAACAGAAGGTAGAATTAATGCGTGGCGTTCAGTTAGAATTTTTACAGTACAGTCACGTCAAGTCACTTCAAATTTATTGAGACACGAAATCTATCGGTTCTAGATGTCCGCATGTTCGTTCGGAAGATACAGATGAATTAATGACGTGTTGACTTACTACTAGGTACTTCATTTGTGTTTCTTAATAAATTCAAATTCAATATATTTACATATTATACATATTTCACATAAACCTACATGGGCACTTAGAAACGTCAGAAGTCGTTCCTATGGAGAAGAGCCGGCAAGAAACTACACTTTTTTTAAACTTTTTAGTCTTTAAAAATAATTGGCTTTTACAGGGAACTTTGCTGGCCCGTCAAGAAGTACTAGGTAGAAAGTTTCCGTATTAAAAAAAAAAGGATTGCAGAATCACTTTTATCAGTCTGACAAATAGGTATTAAATAGGAGTAGTGGTCTTTTGGTACGAATTTCTTTGTTTTGACACCTCTATCTCGTCACCTTTCAGTTTTCGTGTCACGTAGGAACTCGGGAGCGTGACGACTGACGATGACGACGGCTATACTCATTCTTATATCTCGTTTCAAAGGGCGAACAGATTTTAATTGACTTTAAATTAATTTGTAATTACTGTTTGAGGTTAATGACCGGTCATTTGGGTTGATAGATGTTTGGTAGGTAATATAATTAATTTAACGATTCAGCGGTACATACTCAGTAGACAAGGATTTCCTGAATCCGTGCAATAATGCCTTATTAACAGCTTGAATGCGCAATTTAGTATTTCTATCTCTGGGGTTTGTTTTAACTACCGAATCGGTTTCGATTAAATTGGTAAAAAAGTAGTTTGTTATTTTGAAACGGACATGCCGATTCCGTTTTACGGCTCGTACGCACTGGCGCTATTTCACGGGCCCGATACGCAGCGCTACGTACGAGCCTTTAAGCCTCGTGCAGACTGGCGCGACGCGATACCGGTAATTGTTCTATCGTGAAGTTTACTTAGAAATTGTTTTATTAAAGTCGCCTCGCGCTGGCGTGTCGCGCCTGTTTACGGAGCCTTTGAACTACACGCAGGCCGAGCCTAGGAGCAGTAGTTAATATAGGTTCATTCATTGGACGAGCCTCTAAAAAAACACCTAATATCTTTGTTATTGTGTTGTAAACTTGTAAGAAGTACGTAATCGCTTTTACAAAGAGAATTACCCTATAATTTTCTTTTCGGTAAGTATTCAATTCCTCTTGTCCTCCGCTAAAGTGCACTTGAACCTGCTGAAGTGGCCTCTTCCTCATTTGATCAGTCTGCCGCAAGCAATCTTACTGGTCATGTGTAATTTGTGAGTGGAGAACGTTTGCGACCGAAACTAATCTTCCTTGGTCAGAGCATTGGAATAAACATAATCTTTGCGTGTTATACACATACATACCATATCATCACGCCTTGTTTCCCCGAAGGGTTAGGCAGACTTATACCCAGTGTAGATTCCCCCACATTTCGCCAGTTATGTTTGACTCCCATGTAATAGGACAACGGTGATATAATAGGCGTGTTATACAATTAAGTAAATAAAGTACGATTGACTGGGCGAAGGCTTTGCTAGTCTAAACTATCGTCAGTTATACTTTGCTCTATGAAAACAAGTATAGGGAATCAAACAGACACTGTTTGGTGTCTGTCACCGATAGACATAACTGTTTTGGCTGGTCTTCGCGTAGCCTTAAATAAAGTAGTTTCTGTTATGGAACACACACGTGGAAAGTCAATTATTATATTACTAAAGTATGAAAAAGACATAAAAAAATTGATGTAAACTTTCAATGTCAACTATACTTCATTTATTTTAGCATCAGACAAATAACGACGGTTATTGTGTAATATTGTAAAAATAACGGAGTTTTCCTTAAGTTTATATCGAAATAACGAGCTTGATAACCGTTTTTTGTCTATGTTATAATAAATGGAGTAAGTATAGGAAGTAAACTAACACAACCTTGGTACAAAACATCATAATATTTCACATCCCTCCCGTTATCAAGCAAAACAAATTCATTCCACAGACACTGAATAATTTATAAATATGTCCAAAGCAATAAACAAATAATAGTCAATAGAATTGTTTTTATATTATTAATAAAAAGGCAATACGACCCTGAACTCGAGCAGGTCGGGGCATGCAAATGAAATCCGGTGCACATCGGCTGCTATTGGTTTAAATTGGCGTCGCTGACATTTGCGAGACCTTGCAGCACCAATGAACCAATGAACCGTGGTTAGTAAGTGCTTTCAACAAATATAATAATTCGATCCGAACTCTGCTCGAGTGAAAATAGAGAAAACGATTTTTCCCAGTTTGACCTAGCTAGGTCGATTTTAGCAAATTTCGTCGAAATCGTTAGAGCTATTTTTGAGAACGTGATTACAAATATTTCCCATTTAATAGTATAGGATAGGAAAATAGTATATGATCAATCGATTTTCCGAAGGTTTACTTAGATTTCCTGGTAGATAGTTACTTTCTGTAATCGTTGATGCATGAAAACGTCGTTTCGAATAACATTGTTACATTCGAAAGGCAAAATATCCATTGTTCCACGCTCTCTACGTGATACCTACCATGCATTTATTTTCATGCTTTTAGCATAGAAACCACTCCATGCATCAAAGAGCACCTCATTGAGATCGTACTTTTCACAACACTTGTTAAAATCTGGTAAGAAAAGAAAATAAAAATAAGAAAAATTGCTTATTCTGCAAAACAACAAACTACAAACCAAACGCACAGTACAACAAAAGACAAAATACACATACGAAGTAGCCAAAAGCCTCGTATTCAACCAAAAAAAGGTTGACAATTATGTTCATTGCTTGATGTCAGGGCCAGAGACCAAAGACAATGTACATTGCGTAATTACTATTGCGACATTGGCAAATTACAACAAACAAACAATAAAAAACCAAAACAAAATGCCGATTGCAGAGTTAACTACTTTAAGACTGAAATCCTATCGAGCGCTGATATACATAATAATGAAGATGATGATTACATTATTAGATCAACGTTCACTAAGACCAGCAGTTATATCAATGACGCCTATAAAAAACCTAAGCTAGAATGAGCATCATAAGAAGAAGAAAAAGACCTTTACAAAATGATATCGTACAGCTCATAACTCAGAGGTAGTTATTTCACACCTTACACATTTTCCGCCCTGCACGTTCATATATTGTCGTGGAAGGCATTACGAGAATTTCTCTAACAGACGGACGGATGGACGTGACGGAATTATACGAATTCCTAATGGGCACGGGACCCTAAAAAGGTTCACTTATTTTCGTAGTTTTTTCCAGTTACACGGAATGTTTTCGCTCTAGTTACAGTGTATTTAGATTATGTATCTGCCGACCGGTTGTCAGGGAGCCAGTTCGCCACCGAGACGTCTTGAGTATGATTACTAGATCTGACAACGTCGTTTTGAGCTCTAAGAGACGCAATAGCAGTTTGGAATTGATGTAAAGATAACGAAATGTAGATGTATAACAACTCTGTCTATTTCTCCTAGAAATACAGACGAGATGTGAAACTAGTATACATAATATTCCCGTCGCGTTAACGTGGTTATGTATGCAAATGCACATAATCGTGTTACAAAGATATACAATTGCTAGAGACCTCGTGAAAGAGGTTCGTAGCGAGCACACTGACTCGATGTTTGCTTGGCAATTTGTAAGTCATTAACGGTATGCAAATAAATAAACAAAGCTAATGGTGCTGTTTCGTGACAAGATATGGTCACATATTTTTTCGTATCTCTCACGAAGTTGTGATTAAATTCGTGACACATGTCGTGAGATGATAGTGATGGTAGGCTTGTTACTATTTTAACATAATAGCAGTAAGGGCCTAAGCCAATAATATAAAGGTTTTCCGACCTTACGGCCTGTAAAATTGAAAGTTATTATGAATTGGAATCAATGACAATTATCGTTTATTGAATTAATTTAAGTTGTTCTTAGAACCAGTTTATAGGAAACTCTTTTATCAAGTAATTAAATGTCATTCATACAATTTGTTAACAGCATTTTCCAGTCGCGCAATCAAAGTAAAACTAAATAGATCGATATATCAAATAGATTTCCAATTAAAGCCCACAAAGACACGTCCAATGGTTCAACTAAAAGATTAATATCGTTCAAAAGTAAAAACTTGTTTACAGCAAATACAATATTGGTCGTAGAAGCCTCAAGCCGCAATCTCGGCGGTAATTAAAAACTCGCCCCAAAGGAACAAACTATGAGAAAGTGGCACACAACAAGCGACAGAAAGGCTATAAAAGACTATAAACTCGTCTTGAGAACTCGTGAAATCTTAGATCTGGGTCTCATCTCGACTAACAGCGTATCTCTTGGCACTGTGTTGTATTAATTTAATACTATTAAGTTTGTCACTATGTGTGAAAGGGCAGTTTTGTTAGACTTTATAACACATAAAATTGTGTTAATAATGTTATAAATGAGTCTAACCTACGTATTAAGGTTTTTTTGGGTCGTATGTGTCAAAATTCTAACAAATGGCAAAGCACAAACATTCATTTATCGTAAGGAAAATGCGACAACTCTTTGTTAAGCCATAATAGTTTCGCTCACTGTGAAAAGTCAACTTTAAGTGGAACATGAAGAAAGAAAAAAGCGAGGTCCAAGCTCCGTGGAAGTTAAAATGAGTTGTAAATGTAAGTGAAGACTCAGTTACCAACAGGTGATAATGAAAAAGTAAACTGTTACTGAGAACTTGACAGGCTTTAGAACAAACAACTAGCAAGTGTTGAGGAAAAGGGTGAATCAGATTACGGGACGCGACAGTAGTTTATATAGACGATGTTTTAGTTTTTTATTCAGATGTCGCAGGTAACCCATGAAGTTATTCTATTTTGCTTTGTTATATTCTTGTAGTAATGACGAGAATAAGGATCCTGAACTAAGAAAAGTGTTATGCATGAGCATGGATGGCACAAAAGGAGTCAGATGCAAGAAATGGAAGGGTTAAAAATGTAAAGGGTCTATGAGCCAAAAATTCACATTTCAATATTTTAACGAAAATACAGTCTAAGTGCCAAGCCTAATAATATTTAATAAGGGTCCAAGTGCCTATTTCTATAATTGTTTTACACACACTGGATAAAAAGTAGGCTTGCGGTCAAAGTGCCAGTATATTTGCGTTTAAGTTTTTTTGTTATACCCGCAAACAATACAATTGGAACTTGTACCCTTTAGATTTTCAACCCATCAATATTAAGGATGGATTGGATAAGGAAGAAAATTGGCTCTAAGAAATCTGAGATAATTGGCAGTATTTTCAAATTGCCGATATTTTCGTTAATTTCCTGTCTACAGTACGACATGTCTGAAACTACAAACTGAATCCAGCCCAGACTAGACTTGGCTCAAACGCTGCGGATGTAACAGTTTTGGCAGATGATTGCGCACTTATGTCTTCTTGCAGACCATTTGGGGATTTTATCATCATTAAATGAGGTATTATGAATCTGGTAGATTCTAGATATTGGTTTGGTTCAATGCTGTGGATCCCAGATCGTGTAGATAGCTTATTTGAACTTACATTAATATATTATTCTGGGGCTTATGTCTTGATACTGCGTTTTTATTTGGATTGTCTTATTATGTCCATATAACTTAGAATTTAAGATTTCTTTGATAGCATATATAAACAAATAATTGCAGGTAGGAAAAAAGGTGTGTTGAGACACCAAAATTATTATAAAAATTTAATATTGAAAAATCCAGTATGAAAACCAAAATACGAAACGAATTGTTAAACTTTACCTTCGGTTCATTAACCATCCAAAAAGATTACTCAGGTCACTTTTATTCGTAAAATAAACATAGTATTTGTAAACAATTTTCTTTAAATTATATTTTCTAACGTTAGAAGAAAATGCTAGGTTAAAGAAGCCATAGTTCTCAAGTTAGTTATCTGCTCGCATTGCCTTCAAGCGCACGTTGGAAGGCAGGTTCCACCACGTGTTTCCACCTGCTAAACTTCATAGATATTAAACTCAGGTTAAATGCATTAGCGTCGTCAGTGTCGTACAGTAAACGCTAACATGTTTTGAACACGAGCGTGCAATAATTCATAGTTGAAGGGGAAAATGTTGCACTCCATCGCTCTCAGATTTGAAGCGTGAAACTTAAAATTGGGTGCCTGCCTTATTAGAATTAACGAAGCCTTTCATCTGTTATGTGTGTATTATTGATTTCTGCGGGGCTCTTACAAAAATTGGAATTAGTTATTCATGTATCGAAGGACCAATATTTAGAGTTACGAACGCGAACTTAAGGATCAACGACGCCAAAACAAGTTGGTTTCCTCTCCGTTTGTGTAGTTCGAACATTTGGGACTCTGTGATTTATTATAAGGGTCCCCAAATCATAAATCCTGTCAGACTGTTGTTTTTCAAAAACTTTTCCGTTCAACGTTTCTTAGCCTTAAAAACATCACCTCAATACCCTTCCCTCCGGTCTTTGAACCGATTAAAACTCAATAAAGATTCCGATACTCTACGTCATTTCCGCTTCCTCCCTTACCTGCAACAAAACAAAACACACGTTAATACAAACAGATCGAAGGAAAACAAGTTAAGACGGGCGTCCAGTCAAACAAGGTCTCAGGTAAACAGTGGTAGCTTTAGAAATATGGTATGAGAAAAGAATGGATAAAGGATTGTGTGGATTTACCTGCGAAATTTCGACTTTAACATCAGGGTTGGACCTGACAAAAATCCCTTGATGTCAATTATTCCATTTAAATAGCATAATCAATATAACCTTTCCAACCATTTATTTAATTTTTGGCAGCTAAAGTAGTGATGTCCAAATTGCATTTCTGACTCGATTTCTAAAAACAATCGATTTTATTTACAAATAAGTTTTAACCGATTTAAGGCTCGTTCACACTGGCGCGACTTTAACAATACAATTTCTAATAAAACTTCACGATTGAACAATTACCGGTGTCGCGTCGCGCGACAAGTCGCGCCAATGTGTACGAGCCTTTAAGTTTACGGTTATAATCACGTCACGTCACAATTATTATTTTTTTACTGCCAGTAAAGCATTGCATTTTTTCAATATGGTTTTTAATTGAATAATTACGGAACTTCATAAGGGTGTATATGTCAAAAGTTAAATAAATGGTTGGAAATAGTATAATCAGCCTATAATGTACCCACTGCTGGGACACAAGCCTCCTCTCCTTGAGGAGTGGGCCGTAATCCACTACGCAGGCACAGTGCGGGTCAGGATGACAAATATTGTCGACTTTTTAGTTCTAGGAGATGCCGGTTTCCTCACGATGTTTTTCTCTGCCGTTTTGGAGTGAAGATATAATTTACAGAAAGTAAAATGCCTGCCTCGGTTCAAACCTACCAAAGCGGTCGTTTCCACTGGACCACCACTGCTCATTTTGCTGCTAAGCTGCTATTGCTATTGTGATGGCCACATTGAGATCTCCTTTTTGCAGGTGTTCGGACACCGTGGGCAAAACGAGCAGTTGGAACATAGACTCATTCATTTTTTAACCGAATTTTCAATAGCTTTCCTATTCGAATGAACAAGCATTCATAGATTTTTTATCAAGAATGAGACTAAAAATAATCCGACCACTAAAATAATACTCCGTACTTTGGTATTTTGACCGAGCAACCCTAACCAAAGGTCTAAATAAATTGGTGGATTCGGTCTGGCGTAAGTCAAATGAAGCGTTCTTTAATTCTTTGGATAAACACAGTCCCTGTTTTTCTGGCCCCAGTATAATTAAGATAAGTTTTCGTATTATAAGTTTGTCGTTCAATAGAGTTATCTTACGAAGGTTTATAAACTTACTTGTTATTTGTAAGGATTTACCAGTTATAGGTGAAATTATAAAGAAAATATCAGTCTGTCTGTTAGCTACGTTTTCACAGATTCAACCTCAGGTTTAGTTTCGTCAGATTACATTGTTGTGATTTTTCGGTCTTTCTTTAGTCAATCTGCCTAGTCTTTTCCCAACTATTTTGGGGTCGCCTTCCAGTCTAACCGGATCCAGCTGAATACCAGTATTCATGGAGCGACTGCCTATAGTGCCTATCTGACCTCCACAACCCAGTTACCGGGTAATACGATACCCCTTGGTAAGACTGGTTGTCAGACTTTCCGGCTTCTAACGACCCGTCAGGACTGTAAAAGATCCACCAATGACAGCCGGGACAACTGCATAACGTGCTTTCCGAGGCACGGAGGAGTCTCGATATGTACAGATGGTCACCCAGCCACGGACCAACCCCGGCAAGCGTAGCTTAACCTGATGGATCGACTCGTGCGGCTGTTATTACTTAGCCGTAAGTAAGTAATAAGTAGTTTTCGCGTAGTAGTTTAGAGTATTTAACGAGTCAGGTGCACGGCACTGTTAGTTTTAAGGCTCGTACATACTGGCGCAACGCAACGGCGCGATGCGACCACGGTAGAACAATTTCCGTGACTTTTCAAAACAATTGTACCACCAGAGTCACGTCGCGTCGTCGCGTCGCGCCTGTCTGCGGGAGCCTCTGAACTTTGTTAAAACTAAAAACTACACATTTTGATGACATCTCGAATTTAGAATTTCACATTCAAAATGTATAATAATTTTATTTTAGCTCCCATTATTTTCCCAAAAGAACTAATAGAGCAATAAAATAACTAAATAATAACCAAGTCGACAAATCGATACATTATAAATTACCTATAGCACCAAAATAGCCATTCGCGCTGACCCAATAACCTAGATCAGCAGTTAATCTGAGAACTGTCCGGCGGCGGCCGCCCATTACCGAAATGGTATAATCGCATTAGTAGTTAAATATTTCTACCTTTATGCTATAGCTTATGTTATTAACATTTTATATATTTTTGGCTATATTTTACATGAAGCGACGGCTTATCTGACCTCCACAACCTAGTTACTGGGTAACACGAAACCCCTTGGTAAGACTGGTTGTCAGACTTTCGGGCTTCTGACTACCCGTAAAGATTCACCAATGACAGCCGGGACCAACGGCTTAACGTGCTTCCCGAGGCACGGACGGATCTCGTTATGATAAGGATGGTCACCCATACTGGTATTCAGCTGCATATGGCTAGAAGCTGACCCCAACATAGTTGGGAAAAGGCCAAGCAGAAGGTTTTTTTTTTTTTTTCTCTTCAATTGCGAATATGTTAAACAGGTTTAACTGTACCTAACTAAAACATCCCTCAATACAAAGCAGAAGGTAGCTTAAAAATGTGACACAACTAAGTCGGAAAAAGGTGGATATAACAACGTAAGGCATTTCGTAAAATTGTATTATGATGGATAAGACAAGTGAATAAACAAAAGCTTTTTCATTAAGATATAAGTATAATGGATAGACTGTTCGATACATCAAAAGATAGAAATAAGAATGGTATAGAAGCCAAAAATGGAAGCAAAAACTTCTACATTTAAAGAAACTCAGAATGAATTACAAATCCTTGTTTGATATAACAGATATGAAACAATGTCGACATCAAAGCGAAGAGAAAGCGCACAACTTTGAGCAAACGAATAAATAAAATACCAAATAACATCATGTTCATTCTCAAACACTCCCGAGAGATAAGAGCAAAAAGTTTTTTTTCTATACAAACGAAACAAATACAAACGGAGTTTGTAAAAAAATAAAGAAAGACAACCATTACTCGAAAAGCAATCAAAACTATCGAGTGATCCAATTCCAAAATCGCGTTGTTTTTCGGTACGAAATCGCCGCGGGCGCCAATCGTGAGCTCCCTGTAATTTCCGCGCACTAACAACTATTGAGCGCGCCATTGTTTCCAATCTTTTTCACGATTTAGCAGTTTCGCAACACGCTTCGCCGGATCCCAACACTTGAGTGTTCTTTTGCGCTCTGAAATTCCTAAAAACACTGCATTTAATCAACATTAAGAGAGGCATCCCCGGAAAAAGTGTTAACAAAAAGCTAACCTTGCACACGATGTCCGTTTTCTCTTTGCAGCTGCGCTGTAAAAAGCTGCAGCATAATGAAGATAATTACAATTAAAGTGAAGTGGAGTTTTGCATCCCTACGGGCGAAAAAAGAAACAAATAGATTCTGCGGAAATTAATTCAATTAGTTCGGTTTCAGTTACATAAAGTTCATCCTGCTCATTCGTTACGGCAAAAAAAAATGTTGTGACCAATAGCAAAAACAGGGGAAGTTCCAGCAATAACACGACATGGAAAACAAATGTACCCATTACAATAAAAATTCGTGTGCGACATAAATTGTATTTTTATTAGAGATGAGCCACGCGTAAGACATAACGAGACATAAAAATGGTCATACGATCGACTGGCTAATCTTCAGATCCCGGCCGAGATAATCGGAACGACAAGGGTACCCGGCCTGATCGTGACAGCGATCTTCGGAAAAATTTATTGCTCAAGAGAAACAGTTTATTTTTCCCGACATTAAACTTTGTGTATCTTTTCGCAAGCTTACAAAATTTTACAATCGTTATTCAGATCACACGTGCCTTCTAAAACCATTGGCCTCTAAACCTTCCCAGGAAAGGGGACACTTAAGGCGCAGGGACCGCCGAAAGGGGTTCGGTAATGAGTCTAAAAGCACTTCAGTTGAGGTACGTTACTCAGCTTAGGAAGTTGTGGCGAACGGGACACGACTATAAAATGTTGAAAACTTGAACTTGGTATAAGCAAAGTTCACTAAATCGAATAAAGTTTGATGGATACGGTTATTAAACAAAATAATTAAGCCCCGGATAGATACCACAAATCTGAGACCGCAAACACTGTAGCTGTTGTAAATCTGAAATACATTTTCTCCAATCTCGACGCTTACTAATAAACTAGGGAACTCAATTAATTCTCAACGAATAAAATTATACAACTGGTAAAAGCGGTGTCACGAAAATAAATAAATCAGTCGATCAAAAACACGACACCGCGACATCTCCCAATCGTTTCCAATTGAATTTATCTGCATTATCGTACAAATTTTCAAGCACTCAAGTAATTTGTAAACCGTACCATGAGATTTTGGGCAAATCCCGTTCAACTGTGTAGATAAGAGGTAGACTCATCGCTAGATCGATCGGTCGAGACGGCCTTGTATAGATGGCACTGTGACCCATTTCCTAAAGGGGGCACCCGTGTCGTCGACGCATTCTGACAATTTTTGTTAATGTATCAACTAAATACGGGTTTCTAACTGTTATCAAGGGTTCATCAGTACTTTGAGGTAAGCTTCGTTTTATGAAAGAGCTTAAAGTTACATGTGTGAAAAGCCGCTGTTTTTAATCTAGATTATGCACGTAGATTACATTCAATGAGTCGGTGAACTGTACGTAAAAGTATTGAAAGCATCTATTTTAAGGATAAACTCGAATGTTGAATTTACACATTTTATTTTTTCTAAATGGAATTCCAGCGTGTTCGTTATCGGTTCTTTTGTCGGGCATCGCATAAATTGAATTATCTATAAACTAGTAGTTCTGCGAACAGATGACCTCGCAAAGTACCGGTCAGCTAACAGGAAAACTTTACGTACTTTGTTCCAAAACCCAAACGTACAAAAATGAACTTTTCTTTTTATCATGCGAACTAAAGCTCTTCTTAACTATGACCCAGAAGAATATTACCATCCCAAAACTACTTAACTTTCGAAAAAAAGACAATATATCATACCGAGATTTTGAAGTGAGTAAATCATGTCGGCTTTCCCGAATATAAAACGACCTACAAAACCAGCAAGCTACACGTGCGACTTGCCTCCCTATCAACTAAACTACGGCCAAATAACATACTAGCATAAGCCGGGACCATGAATAATAGAGCGAACACAGACAGGAAATGAAACACTAGGAATAGATGAAACCTTTAGTTAGACTTAATGAAATTGAAATTCCGTATAGGTCGATCCAGTCACCTGGATCCGTTGCAAATGTTTAGTAAAATAATATGTGAACTGACATTTGAGAAAGCTTTAAATAGAAGTGTTCAGTCTAATGGACACGCCCACGCGCACAAAGGCATGACAAGTTTTCACTGATATTTATAAGCTTTAGAATGAAGATGGAATCCTATGAAATGTTTTTGGTTCTAGTGTTCGCTTAATTTTAAGTAGTGGGCTCTATAATTCATAACGAAAACTAACATTCAGGTTCGCACCGAAACTATGTAGAACCCAATAATTGGACGTGGCATAAAATATCATCTACGTCCCTTTAAAATTTTTATACTGATAAAGCACGAAATAATCATAATGTTGTGAAGATGAAACGTTCTTTATAATAAAGAGAAGGTCTTTGTTCTCATGGTATTCATTCTTGGAAGTTCTAATGTCTAGCTTGAATAAACCGTGTATTACCTAATGAGTATTATGATCTCCCACCAAAATTACATAATCATTCCGGCTTTAAGATACAACTTGCCTTGCCGTATCTAGTTAATATGATTCTATGTGAGTTCGCTTCCCGATCTGGAACAGAAACTTGACAGTTTGAACTGCTAGAAAAGACACCGGTGCCACAATAGTAGGTAGGTCTCTAACTTTAACTTCAGTTGGTGTTTCTCAATTAATTAAGCACAGAAGACTCATGCTTTTACTTGCTTAATCCATATGCAATAAGTATCTGTAATTTAGTATTTCAAAAGCTTAGCTTTTAAATCGGGACCGGGAATATCTCTCATCTTATGATGTCTGCGAGAAAAGAAAATCTTCGTCATCGCCATCCAGAGCCCGACTTCAATACTGCTGGGTTTATGCCTCTCTTTTATTGTGCCAATTCCCACGCTCCTGTGCCAGCCTCATCCAGGTTTTGCCCGCGATGGCAATGTCGTCCGCCCATCTCACTGCCAGACGACCGACACCTCGTTTTCCAGTCCTTGGAAGCCACTCGGTCACAGCCTGTCCTTCGGTACTCCACCTGTCATCATTCATCTTTCTTCGAGAGAAGAACACCTAGTTCTAACACAACAATTCAATTAAGATTTGCTTACAATATACGAAGGTAATATGTGAGCAAATCGTAATTAGGATAGAATGAGAAATACCTTATTATTGTTACTTTTGGTTTCCATTCGGGAGTATGATTTACGGTTCCAGTTTGTTTAATGACTGGTAACAGTTTCTCAATACGTTATCAATTATACTATCAGAATATAGGTACTCCGTTCCGTTCGTTCGTCATCTGTTCTTATGTCCTGTAGAACATTCTTCAAGAAAATGATTTTGGTTACTATAATTTAGACAACATCTTAATGTGTTCCAAGCATATACAGGGTTACTTGTAATTCGACGTATATCCGTCAGGAGCTGATAGGGGGGCCAGAATACAACAGATTGAACACCCCATATGTATGACCGAAATTCAGTAGTTTTCGAGATATTTGAACTTTAAGAGTTTTTCGATATTTACCCAAAATATGACATTTAATTCCAAATTAAAAAAGAACTACGTATTGAGTGCGTACCATTAAATAATGATATCGTAGCTGGCACTTCAATCAAGCTATGACCATAATTAAAAGTACTTATTTCAACGAAATAATTAAAATTATGAGCGATTTAAGAATAATATCTTACCAATATTTTCATTTTACGCTTCAAAATTGTTGTCTCGTCAAAAAAATTACTATGACGTTAGTCGTACAAATAACTAAAATAACTTGCCTATTCTGTAAGCTTTCCAAAAAGGTATAAAAGTTATATTATAGATACGTAATTCGTGGCATGGCATGTGTTTGAATCAGCGCGGGGACAGAAATCATCTGTGTTTTTAGTTTAGCATCCTCCTAAAACTACCGAGTTTACTGGTGAAATTCTTCGTGATAGGTCGGGGTGTGAGGGCTGTTTTATAACCGTTGCAGAACTTATATCGGCACATGGGAACCCAATGGGAAACATGAGTATTGATCGATCACAGTTATTATGTACTATTTGTACTTATTTGTTGTATTGGAAGGTACATGATAACTGTGATCGATGAATACTCAAATGTCTGGACCTTTAAAATAAATACTTTATCTCTCCATAGGTGAAGTAGCTTTTATCGAGATCGGACCTGACAAGGCAGATCTGTAGAATTTTAGTTGTATTTTAGAACAATGTTCTCCAGCTGGAGAACATCAAATAGTCGAAGCAGAACGCCAGGCCACTGAAAATTCAACTAGTCAGCGAAGAACGACGAGAGTTCGTAGGCTTCCAAGCCGCTACTGGGGTTACGTTCTGAACTGAATAGCTGTTCTCTTTTAGTACTTCCAATCCCTCGGGGCGGTCGAAATTTACTAAGGAAGAGGACGCGAGCGCAGCAGACACCGTTTATTCCCCCGCCCGCACACCGTGCCCCATCACGAAGAATGTCGCCAGTAAAATCGGTAGTTTTAGGGAGGATTTCTGTCCCCGCGCTGATTCAAACACATGCCATGCCACGAATTACGTATCTTAAATTTAATTTTTATACCTTTTTGGAAAGCTTACAGAATAGGCAAGTTATTTTAGTTATTTGTACGATTAACGTCATAGTAATTTTTTTGACGAGACAACATTTTTGAAGCGTAAAATGAAAATATTGGTAAGATATTGTTCTTAAATCGCTCATAATTTTAATTATTTCGTTGAAATAAGTACTTTTAATTAGGTTCATAGCTTGATTGAAGTGCCAGCTACGATATCATTCTTTAATGGTACGCATTCAATACGTAGATTTTTTATTATTTGGAATTAAATGTCAAATTTTGGGTAAATATCGAAAAACCCGTAAAATTCAAATATCTCGAAAACTATTGAATTTCGGCCATACATATGGGGTGTTCTATTTGTTGCATTCTGGCCCCCCTATCAGCTCCTGACGGATATACGTCGAATTACAAGTAACCCTGTATATATGACATTATCGCATCAAAACCGTTCCAAGCAATCCCTAGGAAAAAGCCCAGTAGGGAATGCTATAAACCTTTATGCATGGTTACGTAAACCATAAACCCAATTTTTCGTGACATAAAAAATGTCCAACATGTAACGCATCTTTTCTCTGGGATAAAATTAATTAAAAAGATGGATGTCTAGTTTAATGCCGGCAGCGCTAGGCCAGTCAATTGTGTAGGGTAGCGACATTGTGCGACCTTGTGTCTAACCGCGGCCAATCGATACTGCGTTACTGGCACAACACTACATGTTACTAATCGACTAACTGTACAGGTTCTTCCACCTAGGATTTTATCGATAAGATAGATGTGCATTTCTAGTTGTGGTTTTGGGATGTAGGATAAGGGAATTAATTTGTTTGAAAGAATCAATACCCTAAAAACAATAGACGTAGATATATTTAGTAACCTTTTCCGCTTAACTATTCCTAAAGAATCATAAAAAACCCTGTAAGAAATTGACACGTGTTTCACCTCTCAACGAGGCATCCTCAGGATGACGATTGACTTGTCGCGAACCCGAACACGACTTGTTGCTACGCCGAGCGCTGGACGCTGAATGACCTATCTTAAATCAATACCCTGTAGGACTTTTTCTGGATGCGATTATTTTCTTTACGCTCATAAGATAAGACACAAAAGTAGGTGTGTACACACTTAATATATAAAAAAGAAGTTATATATAAAAAATATCCTAGGTAAAGCATAATTATCAAAAATCTTACTGTATATTTCATTCGAAATAAATAATATAAATTGTAAAGCTACAAAACTGTGTATACAGGAGGTTAAAATATGATTTATATCAGAGAAGAAAACACTCTGTCATCATTTCTCATATGTTAATTTTGGTTTATTACCTAGGCGCTGTATTCTCGGTAAACCAAATTACTTCAATGTCTTTGAAGCTACATGGTATCTTATATTTATTACGTCTTTTATTGTATTAACCGACTTCATTTTGGTAAATGAATTTGCGGAACAAATTACTTACTTACTATTAAGTACTATTTTTTTTTGTTGTTTTCATACTTTAAAAAAAAATCTTTCAATACACAATGCAAAAGTTCAAAAGTATGCTTCACATGAAAATGAGTATAGTTTTCATGTTAAACTGAAATAACGTATAAGTAGATCTATGCTAATGTAATCAATGTCTTTTCATGCGAATCGGAGTCAGTGTCACTTGGCATTCAAAACAAAGGAAACAAGAAACATATCGGATATCCTCGCCTTGTTGTGTGGTATGTTAATTATTAGGCTATCAATCAACTTTTCTACAATTATAATTGAACTGATATTATATAATTACTTCATATCCATTACTAACAACAAAAAAAAGACTTTCAGAATAAATACAAAATGAACGGAGCAAGTTTTTTGGATGAGACAGCATGGTATCTGTCAACAGTACCCTGAACCCGAATCCCAGGTTTTTTGATTAACATTAAAGCCAAATTAATCGGAGGTGCCTGGTCACGTTTGACGGATCGAATCCGGACAAATCGACGTTAATTGAGGCTGGCAACCCAGCATTAAGACCGATGTCCACGAGCAGGTTTAATTATGCAAGTTGACGTTTACAACCAACTTGCACGGTGATAACATTCAAAATTCACAGCAAGTCGACTTGTTTTGAGATTAATCAACAAAAACAGACAAAAATTCCAATCGAAGAGAAGATCAATTCTTCCTTTTCAAAAGGCAGAGATAAATAAAAAGGCCATAATTTGTAAGAAGCGAGCATCACGTATTATGATTCGCTAATGGTTTTCATAAACAAAGAAAAACCAGTACGAATGGTGGCTAAATTCCGTAACAAAATGTTCTTAATACCCGTAATAATTCTACCTCTGGCTTCGTGTGATGTTCAATCAGTTTCGTCATAATTTTTTACTGTTTCTAATACTTCAATTAGTCAAACTTTAAATTATGTTGCTGCTCAAACAACTACAAATGTGATTTCGGCTCATTAACTACACAATTCATGGACTATTTTAGATATTACTCCTATAAACTTCACAATTTTTCTGCTGACTCGATGAAGGTATATTCCTAATTTGAATGCGCTCAAACATCAAACTTTACCGAGTACCCTCGCTTAAACGCTGAGCTATAAAATATGCTGTGATCGTCGAAGCGGGTCGGGGACACGTCTTTCGCCCCAATTTTAGCTCAAAGGGTTACGCAGGCCAAGTAACATGCTACGCCCACTTTGATTCAATCCATACAGATTTAAGGGTCACGATTTATATGGTATCTTTCAAAGTATATTTATTGTCATTCATATGTTGAGCGTCAAGATTCCTTTTCATCTCAAGCTTGACACACTTCGCTAAACTAATACAAGGCCCATAATACTTGACACAGATTCTATATTTATGAGGAGTACTCATGTGATTTTGTTGGTAATTAAAATTATCACGAAACAATGATAAGTAATTGTGAAAAGTAATTAGTTCACCGTTTGTATATATAATATTCTGTTTAATAATAAAATCATAGAATTGAGAAAGGTAAACCTGGTTATTACGACATTTCAACGTGGATCTAGAGCGAGGGTTTCATCAAGTTCATATGTAGATGGTTCAGTAAGACAGACGATAAATTCAGCAGTTGTCATGCTGCGGCTGAAGCGAATGTAACGAGATGACAATCTTATTAGCTTAGTTTACGTTATTAGACTTAATATAATTCTATGAACTGCAATTTCCATAAACATTTCACCAGCCGTGTATGCCAAAACTGGTTCAAGTAAGTAGGTAGTGCTTTGGCACGAATTCTAACAATGCCTAAGCCATTAGTGATAATAAGTGTGATGTTATGTATGTATGTTAAATTATGGCACACATCCAATCAAATGCTTTTATGTTGTTTCGGGAGTAAAAGAACAACAAAGTTTTCGTTGCTTATTTTCCTTGTAACTGAAATAGGGCAATAAATGGGAATAGGTTACATAACATGTTTGTATTGCTTTAAGTTTCCTAACTGTTTGAATGACCCAAATGGAAAGAAAAAGTAAGAGCTTAGTTCCATTTCGAATTGATTCGACAAATAATTTGTATCAATTAACGAAAAAGATTGTCGGAATCATCATTAAAGTCAACAAGACGTCGGAATCATCATTGATGTCAACAAGACGTCGGAATCATTATTAAAAGATTTCAGAACACAAAAACACTTCTTAAAGCTTTTTTGCCTTGGCTTGACCATAATCACCAGATCTGGCAAACAGATTGGTGGTCGAAGTTAGTTTCCAGCAGATAGAATGATACAGCATCCCTATTACGAGACCCATAGGTAGAAAGATGTGACAGATTCTATACCAGAAAACCCATAAACCATATTCAAAATCCCAGTAAAGCACCGGATTATGATAAAATCCACGTAAATAGAAAATTAATCCCAAACATGGAACTTAAGCAATATCCTTCATCAGTAATATTTGAAGTGCAAATAAACAGGGGTAAGTATGCTAAGTTTATTGCTTCACTCGTACGAGAACCTTATACGAGCGAAGTATAAAGACACCATTAAGTGAGATTATACGGATGCAGGAGAAGATCGGCAAGTGAATGTAATGAATGTCAAACTACTAAAATGTAATCCGTGTGGATATTAAGGAGTATTTACAGAATAATGAATGAATGCTTAGAAAAGAAGAGGAGTAAGTTTAAAAATTAATGGGTAGTAACCAAAGAGACATTTAAGGCGACCGAAGAATCGTTTTCTAAATAGGTCATAAAAAAGTACATGATGTTCACGACAAAAAAGGCTCATACATCAGACGTTCCAGATGGAAATATGATGAGAAAGTAGAAAAAACCACAAACATCACCTATCCGATTACTTACACAATACTACATGATCTGCTACATTTCAGACTTCACCGGTATCGATTCTTACACTTCCGCAATGCACAATCGTACGGGTATACAAAACACGTAGAGTGCAGAGTCTACAGTGAGTGCCGAGAGAGTAAACAACCACCTTTGGTGCGCGCCAAGGTTGCAGCGTTGTTTGCGAATCTTCCACCTTTGCGCTGCGCTGCTTGAAGCTACGATGGATGTTTGGATGGAAGCTTTTCTTAAAGAAATGTTTGGTTTGAATTTGTAATGGATAATGTGTTTTATGCTGAAGCAACTTTTGCTTCAGCTGTGCACTTTACACCTGTTAATTTTAAAACTTTGTTAACGCCACCAAGCGACACATAACTTGTTGGAATATATTGTCTAAAATTGTCGCTGAATTCATGAATTCATTTAGTATACTTATCATAATTTTCAAATTCAAACTTTGAAACAGCAACTGTATTGCAAAAGGGATTTAGGAGTTCGGATAAATTGGTTAGTAATGGTTTTGGTTATTATAATCTACTTTGTGGAGCCCTAGGGGCTGAAAAGCTGAGGATTAAATTTGAATTTGCACTAAATTAATGGCAGATGTTCTGGTGCGAAATTACAGTAACTTATCAAGCCAGCTGGGGTGAAAGGTGCTTTGAATGCGTATTAGAAATATTTTCATGCACCATTCATTGCAATATAAAAAACAAGTTGCTTTGTAGCAAAAAAGTAAACACGCAATATACACCATACGAATCTAATTTGAACTTCCAGATGAGTTTTTTTGCCCGTGTTTACAGATTCGGCCACGTAGCAATTCCCGGTCGTAATTAATGCATTTCTCGATCCCAAGTGTCCCGGTGTCCCGGCCTGTTCAGTATTCATGAGAGGGCCTACCGCTAGCACATTACACCCAGATCTGCTTGCAAGTAGTTTCGGATTAGGCTGCCCCACTCACGATTGCGTTTCACTTAGAATTAAGTAGTTTCAAGTCCTCATGAGCAATTTGTAAGCGTTGCTTCAAGGAAGTTAGGTAAGATTGAGTTGTGAGTTCCTTTGGTTACGTTAGTTTGTGTGGTTCATGTATTGATTTTACAATGTTTACTATCAATATTGCAAATACTGTTTTCGTTTTTTATAATAACATTCTTATAACCTTCGTTTTCGTCCTTTAGGTTGTGATTACCAAATACATAATTATTAGAACCCGTCTAATATGCTGAACCAGCTCGAATGGAATATATTAAACTATATTGATTAACACATAAGTGAAAGTAAACCTTGTTGCTAGTTTTTTCTAATACAATTATATACCAGCACATACAAATTATTTTCTAATCTAGAAGCCACGTGTATCGATCCTATTTATTCAAGGGTAAAATGTGACACCATTGAAAGTTTCAGGCATAGAATGGAATAGCAGAAATGCCAATTGAAATAATGTTCGATACAATAACTCGTAATTCAGTAATGCGTTGGACTTTATAGGCTAATTTAGTCTAAGACCTCGAAGTATGGATGAAGAAGACACGTTGTGCCGACCCCTAATAAATTGGGATAACTTGAGTTAGAGAACGTTGAACAGTCTAAAGACCTTCAATGCAACTGCTTTTATTCTGCATTGTACCTTGAGATCTACTACCTTACCTCTAACTTTTTGTGAAAGCGTTTTATGGCATTTCATTTGAGTTTTTTTTCAAAGCTTAGTCACTGGATTGCGTTACTCAAGTTAATTACAGTTTTTTTCGAGTTTCGCGTGAGTTAGTGTTATGGAACCTGTTTTGGCGTGGCTAGTATTTTTTCTAGTTTTTACTTCGCGGTTTACAATTCTCCTGTGAATTTTTAACTAGAAATGAAAACAGAATTCCCTTTTCCTTATTATTTTGGGCTTGGCATTTTGGCAGTTCTCACTTTTACACGGAAAATCTGCTGTCTCGTCACACCAGACTAGTGATTTATCTTTTTTGACCTACCTAGAGAGAGATGAATTCCTTTATTTTTCGACCGTCTCCTTCCAATTCTTTTTCGGAATTGGGTATTTTTATGCAAATATTGTTGGGAACACTACCCGCTCTGTTTAATCCCGGTCTTTATTACGAGGGGTCCCAATCAGCCCCCTAGATCCGATGCTGGATTACGTGATACCCGCGAAAGTCCTATCAATATTCATGAGCAGACGATCGACGATGAATAGTCGATGAGTGTTGGACGTGTCGATGTCGTGTCGATATGTCGATCCGCTTTCCATGTTGAACGTCATTAGTTTTCAAAATTTAAAAATAAGGTTCCGAATTTAGATTTCTTCCAAATTGTATTCCGTTTGGACAGGTTAAAAATAGATATTTGAAGATAGTATCTGTCCTTCCCAAAAACTTTAAAAATGTTTGTTAGTTTTATTTAACCATTACGTTTTATTGAAATTATAAAACGACCGTCCATTTTAAAGCAGACTTGGACGACAAAACACTTACAGGCAAAATCAACGTTCAAAAAACAGGTTTTCATTATGAGAGTTCCCTCTGAACCTCCGTTACATTAGTATGCAAATTTTTCATATCACCCCGCGACGAATGGCCAGACTATCAATCTAAAGTGTCCAGGTGTCGGCCCGTTGTCATGGTAACGATCTCCTTTGTTCCGCCGCTTTTAACGATGTAACTTGATTTTATTAGGGACGTTCAAGTTTTTGTCCAAGTAACAAATGTGATTTATAACCCTTTTGCAGATGAACAATTGTGTTTAACTAGCCCTGCAGATAGGATAATAAAGATGCATTGAAGCACTGACATAAATTATAATCATAACCATTCTGTGATGTTCAATAAATAGATGAATGAAACATGTTGACGATGGGATAAAAATATAACATGATAAAATCAGACTGCGAATAACTCGTAAAACTACCAACAGATTTTTCTAGGAGTGACTTTCAAAGGACAGACGTCCAATGCGGACAGAAAGCTCTTTTCGAAAAAAGTGACAAATTCGCACATGTGCCAGCCAGAGCCGGCAGCAATTATTATAAAAACGAAGTGTCCGTTTGGCCGTCCGTTCACTAATACCCCTCAAACCCGCTGGAAATCCAGCCTCGAAATAGACATCCAGGTCAAACGAAGTCGTGCAAATTTTAAAACAAATTGACCTAGATTTAGTGTCTCATAAATATAACATTTTTGCCCCGTTTACCCGATAAGCTTTTGGGACAAAGTTATTCCAGTTCCATATATGCAAAATTGGATCGGCATACGAAATTGTTTGTACCGAGAGGATTAATTACGATTTAAAGGAGAGTGACGTGATTGTTCTATAATTATTAAACTGATGAGATATGCCTCCGTAACTTCACAGGTTGTGTAATATTGTTTTCCATGCCTCGAATTTTCTAATGAGTCTGGTGTGTATAATTAGATGGTATTCGGTAATAAAAGTCTATTCGATACATGTAAGATAAAATGTAAAGTAAGTACGGATAAAAAAATCTCAACCATAATCTTCGTTTAGAGTCTATGAAATAAGAAGCTATTACTGAAATAGATTACTTCTGATAGTGATCCTACACAAAGCCATAAAAGAACTCCCCCAAAGAGCTTAGTAAGATATTTATTCAGTTGGCCAAGAATACTACGAGCTGAGACACAACCGTAGTAAATTTTGAATTCCATTGTGTTATTTCATAGTAAAGAGTACCAAATTTACCACAGGCGAACGTTGATGAAACGAAACTAAGCCATTAAGTAGTTTTAAAAATTAATAGCCCATTCGAAATTAAGCTTTACTGGTCGTTATTCACGGTTCGTTTCGTATAAGCGTGGAAATCGCCTGTTTCACGTCGGGTGACAATTTTTTACGCCATTTTCAAATCAACTTTCTAACGCTTAACTGATTATTACATTTTCTACATCACGGTAGATCGGGTTAACAACATGAATTTTAATGTTTTATTGAGGTTTCGCTTGTCTAAGCGAGTTTTTATACGCAATACTTTTGGAACGCAACAACTCTGAAATAGGTTTGAAGATAGAGGTCGCAAGAAACTCGATAAAAACTGACACCTGATCACACAAACCTTGCTTTTTGTGCCATTGTTGTCAATGACAAGGCCCCTTAAAATCTAACAATGATTTTACTCTAAAAATCATGAGGCTCTGGATATTCTCTTTGAGCTTTCATTAAACCCACCAATATTCGCTATCAGACTATCCGGCTCTATCTAAATTTGAATATTCGAGCACAAACTACGCGCGTCCGTATCGCTGAATCGCTTACACACAGCGATGCATCGCTTTAAATCATCACACTGTAAATGGCAGAAAACATTGTTTGGGGTTCGCGTTGTTCGAAAATTTCGCTGAAGGCACGTTTCAGCGGCGTTGTATTATGCCATGGTTCATTCGGCTACGGTCGCTTTGAAGCGGTTAAGGCTTGATTTACATTACCTATAGTTAACCCGATGAAATATTAATCACTTATGCATTTCCATTTTCAAGCTGCACTTGGACACTGCAGTAATTGATTTTTTTGTTAAATTATTTAACAAAAAATTAAATTATGTCATCCAGATTTGTGATGCGGAACGGAACTTTGCATTTTATCAAACATCGCATCACTGAATATAGTTAAAATATTTTGTTTTTGGCTTGCAATAAAGATTTAACAGTAAATAAACATGTGTGTGTGTCTGTTTTCAAATCAGAATTTGAAAACTCACAATGAAATATTATGAGATCATAAATAAACTCTTTTGCAAAAAAAACGGGCACTTTAGATTTTTTTCTCTACTTCAATGAAGAAGAACAAGAAATAGGTTTTTGTTAATTTGACGATGTATTGGCATGTTTTTTGAAGCATCCTGGCATGATTCTTTACGTTCCTTTAAAATTTGAAATTATTAAAAGAAAAATAATGATTATTGTGGATTATTCTAAAATTGCGTTACTAATGGCGCGAATTGCTGAAACGATTTTTAACTGATTACGATATTTTAAAACTTTTTGGATATTTTCTGCAAATTAAACAATTTAATCTTTCATCTTTTTACATTAAATACGACTTTTTGATATGAGTGATAAAGCGATAAGGGCCGGTAAAATTATAGCCCTACTTGAAGAAGGTTGTTCGCAAACTTACGTGTCTCAGCGGCTAAATGTGAGTCGTTCAACTGTCCAGAGGACTTGGCAACGGTATCAAGAGACTGGTTCGGTCAAAAGAAGACCCGGTTCGGGAAGAAAACGATGCACAGAACCAAGAGATGACCGCTTTTTGGTGAGTCAGGCGTTGCGTAATCGTAAGGCGTCAAGTGTGGACCTGAAGAAGAGCCTTGAAGAAGTAAGAGGAGTAGAAGTTAGCTTGTGGACGGTCAGGAGGAGGCTTTTGGCTGCCAATATCAAGAGTTACCGCCCAGCTCGGGGCCCTAAATTACTCCGTGACCACCGTGTTGCTCGACTTCAGTTTGCTCGGAACTGTGCTTCATGGACTCTGGAGGACTGGCAAAAGTATTGTTTTCTGATGAAGCTAGAATCTCTTTGTGTGGAGAGGACCGACGCCGGCGAGTGCTGCGAAGACCACGGGAACGCTATGCGGAAGTGTGTTTCGAAGAAATCACTCCTTATGGCGGAGGCTCCGTTATGTTTTGGGCAGCAATTAATTCGACGGAGCGTACGGAGTTAGTTTTCATAGAAAATGGAACATTAAATGCACACCGGTACATAATGGAAGTCCTAATTCCATATGCACAACCCACATTGACTGCACTTGGGGAAGATTCCATTTTTATGGACGATAATGCTCGCCCGCACCGTTCTGGCGACGTGGAAGCGTACATGCAAGAAGTTGGGATCCGTCGTTTAGATTGGCCAGCTCGAAGTCCTGACCTCAATCCAATTGAGCATGTGTGGGATGTTCTAAAGAGACGGGTAAGATCAGTGCAACCTGCTCCACAAAACATCAGGGAGCTAAAAAGAGTCATTGCAGAAGAGTGGGAACGTATTCCTCAAAACGTTATTAAAAACATCGTGGAAAGCATGCCCAGAAGGATTCAAACTGTGATTTTGGCAAGAAGAGGTCACACTCGTTATTAGGTTTTTACATTTGTAACTTTATTTAATTAAAAAAAGTAAAAAAAAACTTGTCTTTATTGCCGACCACTTCTTATTGTTTGGGCGTGTACATCGATTTTAAAGAATCCATCGTTTTTTTTTCTTTTAATTGCTCGAATTCACTTCACGCGCATTAATTTACACGATTATAAGTATACAGACTACGTCAAAAAAATAAATTTCATTTAATTAACTAAAATCGACCTTAGAACGTAAATTTCCTTAGGTGCCCGTTTTTTTTGCAAAAGAGTGTATTTACTCAAATACAATTATGTCCGGTGCCAGTCATTTCAGCTAAAGAACAAACTACCTTATTTTTTTAATATTTTAGTTTAATAACAGAACAAGACGTCTGTAATCCCCGAAGGGTTAGGCAGAGGTGTACCAGGTACCTATAGCACAGCCACATTTCGCCTGTTATGTTTAAGTCCCATGTAATAGGGGGCGAGTCTATTACCGTTAAATGGGCACAAATCCAGATTTTAAATAGCATAATCAGCCTACAATGTTCCCACTGCTGGGACACAGGTCTCCTCTCTGTGAGAAGGAGTGGGCTAAAATCTACCACGCGGGTCCAGTGCGGGTTGGTGGATTAAGGGCTGAAACTGCGTTAAGCGGACGCCCGCGCGGTTCTACACAAAAGTGCTCCGCGCGGGCGTCCGCGTAACGCAGTTTCAGCCCTTAGATTTTGATACCTACCTTTGTAATGGAAATCCTACCTATCTAATGCAAGCTAGACCACGTGCATCACTCAGTGCATTGTTTATAAAGCGGGCCACTCACACGGCGATGTTTACGCGACGGAACAATCGCAGCCGCTGCGTGTTTGTGATACGCGTAGTAAAGTTGTTTTACGTTATCGGCGTGTTTACTTTTGCGACGTGAATACAATTTAGTAAGGGAAAAGAAAATAGTTCAATCGATTATGAGTTTATGATAAAGAATATATAATATTATTTTGCAATTACTAAGTGCGAATTTCACCAATGAAACTGAACGCGATCAGCACATCTTAACCGAGTTCAAGAGCTGTCAGTGTCAAAATTCCAAACAAAATAATGACACTGAGACAGCTCTTAAATGTGGTTTATGACTGTGCTGATCGCGTTCAGTTCGTACTGGTGAAATTCGCCCAAGTTGTATTTCTGAACGGCGCTTAGTAGAGAAAATGCCAGAACAACACATTGATTCTGCCTCTAAATAGGTTTGATGCGTACAGAGTAAGAGAGAAATAAATGTATTAATTTAACGTCTTTACTTGTTAGACATAAATATAAACGCTAGACAGTATCCTGTCTGAGAAAAAATTCGAGACGGTGAAGGAAATCGACTGAAATGAAATCCAAATTGCCACCACGCCCTAATGTCTATAAAAACCACGCTTTGGTGACCTTCACATCTTCAAGATGGAAGGGAAACGAATATGTTCACTCTTTTCTAGAATGGATTTTAGATTACTCAATACGCTCAGAAAGAAAAGGTTCCTAAAGGGAAAATATTTTGAATTACAATAATAATCATCACAATCAATGAATGCAAAGCAAAGGACGTGACTGATTTATGAATGATTCTAAATAGCTTGAGCAATGACATCTAATGTAGAAATCCATATTCTTCAGTATTCCGATCCTGACCACAGACAATAAAGTGAGTTTCCTACTAGAGCCAATAAAAATCCGTAGAAATGAAACCATAATCTGGATTAGATGGGCGAACAAACGACGAAGCTACATACATAATATAGCAGGGGTCCATAATGGTAATCAATAATCGATTCACCTCAGAAGCATGTTGAAAATCGTGACAAGACTGCGATGGCAATTTTTCATCGACAATCGCTTGGGATTTAATCGTGTGGAAAATGCAAGAACATTGAGCCGCATCACTATCTGTCCGCGACTCGATACCTACGTATCGATAAGTCGAGTCGTCGACTCGATTATTTTTGCGTCATAACTTTACCGGTTATTTCCGTTTAAATATGGTTGACGTAAGCGGATATTGACGTTTTATGATTCTGATTTCGAAACGGCTGATACCGGTTTTAAATATACATAGTGCAATGCGAGATATCTTTTAGCTATTGCATGGCTGGTGATTTAAAAGCTTCTTTTGACGTATTTGATTATGTTGAAGTAGCTTATAATCACAGTAATTACTTCTTACAGAAAAACCATTGGTCAGGCCAGGCAGTAGTAGATAAGTACACACGACCTGACAGATTTGTAACTATGTATGTCTAATTCAAATACATAGTTTACTTATCACGTGTAAGAGTCATATTTTCTCACTCTGCCCATTATTCTACACATTTCATTATCCACAGTTTTTACACTCAATTCAAACGTTTTAGTTAAATCAACATAAGGTTGAAAGTGAATTTGCGAACACAATAAACATTTTAACAAACTTAAAATACAGAAAACACATTTAGAAAAGTTATCTACAGTTGTTACTTAAAAGTCGACTATCGTTAAAGCAATCAACTAATGGAAAACAGTCACCCCATATTTTTTTCTCAGTCCATTTCCAAACACTATTATAATACAAAAACGTGATTTCATTTCAAATTAAATCTTATCTTAAGGTGAAAGAACTTGTTATTGCATATCCCCACAAAAGCTTGCCATATAAAACGGGATTTTTCACATGCAGTGTTTGGCGTTCCGAGTCACAAAATCAATTTGTAAACGTTTTATGATGAAGAAAAGTGTGCTTTATTTAATGGAGAATTGAGTTCATATTTGGATGTTGATGACAACGTAGTAATGTGAATGAAACGCTAATAATTATACAGATCGGACTAACTTACCTAGTGACGTCCGATCCTTAATTATGCTTCATAATCTCGTCCTCATTGTACACTATGTAGTTTGCACTCGTTGCACTACTACGCTATCACATTATTTAAAGATGAAATACTTCATCCTAAAACAAAAAATGTTATCTGTGGTCCACTCGCTGGCGGGCCCGCATGACGTCTGTCAAATCATTCTTTCAAAGCATATGAACGGGACTTCACGATGACCGGTGCGGGCATCGTATAGTCCATACAGCACAACACAACTTTTAGAAGGGGTTTAGATAAGGCAATCCAATACACATAGGTATATATGTAGGTTGATTATCTGGGAGGGGTTGGGATACAATGAGGACGAGATTACTTCACATAATTAAGGATCGGACGTCACTAGGTAAGTTAGTCCGATCTGTATAATTATGCTTCATAATCTCGTCCTCATTGTACACTATGTAGATGTTCAAAGAATAAAGTTGTGTTGGTAACCAGTTCAGCATTATTTACCAACTGAACATTATAACTTACCATGTTATTCCAAGTCTCATTATAAATGTATTTCTATTTAAAAATCAGTCTTCCATTAAGTTAAAGACATACTTAGTTACCTAACTTTAAAATTCTCTAATTAGGTACTATGAGTCCTGGAATTCTTATTCAGTCTTGAATCAACCATGTCATTAATAATCCTATACTTACAAACATCAATTATATATAAACAGACAATTAACATTGACATAAAAATGTAATAATTTTTTATGAGCAGCCACTCTCTATAGAGCACACAGCCTGGGCAAAAGCATTAGGACCACAATCAAAAATTTGTGATCCAATCAGCAGCTCTTCTTATGACCTCAACATCGATACAGCCCTTAGAGGCCTTTAAGGTAGAGGTATGTCTGTCTATGTGAATTTAGAAACATCTATTCTACTACTGGGCACAAAATTTTTGTTTTATCCATCCACTAATGGTTAGATTAGAGGCGGGATGAAAAGATTTTCTTATGGATATAATTAATGATTTAAAATCTTGTCTTATACTCTTAGTAAAATCTGGATAGAACAAAAAGGGTTGTGGCAGGCCAGATAGATAAATTCTCTTAAAAAAATTAAAAAATATCAAGTTCGGTTGAGATCTTCCAGGTGCAGAAGTTTCAAATATTTCTAGTATCTATAAGATCATAATTATCCTTATTATAAGAAATGTTATCTATATTAATGAGTGATAAGGTTGAATTCAATGTACAATTACAAGAGCTATTATGGTTACAATTTTTTTGGTTTGTAATATTCTAAACCAAAGGTTTAATTATGAAAGATATTAGATAAACCCGTATGTTACTGGAGTCCCAAAATTATATCATGTTTGGGGTTATTTGCTCTTATTTCAAATATAATTACCTACCCTAAGAAACCTTGATACTCTACTCATCTGTGTCAGCTAATAGTAATAGTCGGTAATTTCTCCAGTTTCAGTTATATAATTATAACTCATTCAATACCATTAGGGAGTGAGCCATAAGACAATCCTTGATTAAACTTAGTGGTTAATAAATAAATAAATAAAAATCTAATAATAATATCACCACGGTGAATGAGCCTGCCAATATCTTGACTCTGTCAGAAGTGAATCCACTGATCTAACAGATTCATATAGCTTTCTTGCTTTGCTAGACAAGAAAGTTAAGGGATTGGTTTTCCTCTTCTCAGGGAATCGTCCCTGATAATATTGCGGCCAATCAGTGTCAGAGACTCCTGCGCAATGGGTGTGGATGTCCCATTTTATAGTGAATGCATCTACTGAGCATGCACCTGGATCAGGGAGCCATGATGTCATTCTGACACTTAGTATTGGACTTTTTGCAAACAGGTTTAACTGGGGCTGACCCAGTTTAATAACAATTGACTAGAAAAGACCTGCAGGTCTTCCATTCAATTTCTATGTTAGGATGTCTAGATTCTAGATTTACCATAGTGTTTTCTTTGGAACTAATATAAGATGCAAGAGCTCATATTTGTCTTTCCTTGCACCATTGCCATAACTGTCTAGCTAAGCTTTAGGTGAGTATAGCAAGTACCACCCATCTTATTGATATAGGCTATGACTGTTGTGATATCTGTTCTAGGTAATACATCATAGTATCTGAGTTTGCTTGCAATTGTTTTGATCCTTACCTGCTGTTAAAAGTTCAAGGTAATTTATATGGAACTTTTTATCATAACATACCAGGCCCAGTCAGTTTGAGAAGCAACAGAGAATATTTCAAGAAAAAAGTCAAATTGTTTAATTATATTGTGGTACGTTGAAATGTGAGACAACCTTTGCAAATAAATGATTTTGGATTTGATTCTAGTTCTATTGTATTTGCAAATAATTTATTTTGAATTTTAATCTAGTTCTATTGTATTTGATAATAATTGAATTTGGATTTTTTAATAAGAACACCTCTGCCCAGCCCTCTGAGGAATACAGGCGATATGTTATTATAAATTTGAATTATAAACCAGTTCTGGCCTTGTTATTTTCATTGTTATTCTTTAAGGCTACTAACTGTTGTGTGTGACCTTTCATGATCTTGGTGTAAAGCCCTCTACAGCTGGGCATGTAGCAACAAAGATACCTAGTAATTAGGCAAACTCTATTATTTGCATCTCCTTTTGGATGGAGTGTCTAAGTGAAATGGCAAACTGGACTCATTCAACAAGAAACCTAGATACTGGCTGGGTTCTAGGGCACCCTTTCCAGTTTCCAATATTAATAATAAGTCCTAGATTTCTTAACACATTTTGAGTAGTAGACACATTTTCTATGCAGTTTGCCTATGAATCAGCAAGGCACAGAATATTGTCAGGATATAATTATAAAAGACAACCGATGATCCCAGCGAACACACATGGTGCTGTGCTAAGCCCGAATGCGAGGCATGTAGGCTCTTACAATGTATCTTAAAACAGAAACTGGAGATATCTTCTAACATATTTTCTTATGGGTAACAAATATAGGCAAAAAACCATAATAGCTGTCCTTAAGTCCACCAGTTTAAAGTGGAATGTGGCACCATAGTTATTTAAAGTGCCATCTGATTTTAGTAAAAATATACTGAAGTTGTTATTTAGAAGTTTGAACTGGAAACTCAGTAAAGGGTAGTTTATAACCCTTGATTCACAAATGTGAACCATGCATAAATTTAGAGAAATACTGCAATCCACCACTCCGTATCTGAGCCAGTGACAATCCTAGATCTGACAATGTTTGGTGGCATTGAATTTATCTTGAAACTTAAAAATACCTGTTAGGTATCGGTGTCCACTCCATCAATTCTTTCATATCCTTATAAAGTTGGGTAGGGTTAAGGATCTTCATGTGATGCAATCATGATAAATGACACACAGTAGTCACTCCCTCGGGAGGCTATTAAACTGTTCAGGACCTTGTCAATGGACATAATGGCAGCCCCTGTATTCTGCCCCCCTGATCCTTTGTTCCCATTTGATTCCATCTTCATTCACTGGTGTTCCCCCCCCCCTTTCAAACTTTGGTGGGTTCAATAGGCCACAGATTATGGGTGCTTCAGTCAGCTTAGTCTATTAATCATAACTTTTAACCATTGTATGGCCAGACTGCAATGCAGTTCCATAGGTGAACTAACCACTGCACCCTCCGAGCAGATTCTTAACACTTGAAGGCAAGGTCTGAGGTTGGGGTATAGATACCATTTTACTCTCAGTCTCCTTCCGGCTGCATTGTAGTGGAAATGAAGCAAGTACTAACACAACATATTTAACTTAAATCGTATACTGTCTGTATCGAATGACGAATATCTGTAACGAATGTAATCGTATATCTAGAATTTATTGTTGTTAGTATTTTGGAATTTTTTAAGAGAACATAATGTTTTCCGATATGTAAATAAACATATAACTGGCAGCATTGAGTACGGCTATTCAGTCTGGCTGCATCAGCTTCAGTCACGTGACACACAGCCTCTCGAACGTGCTTGACTGTAGTGTCTTCCACAGAGACGAACTTCGTACTCCTCTACAAAGAATATGAGAGTAAGGTCCCAGACTGCTAAAATCCGCGGCTGATAGCTCTAGGGATGCAGCGGGGACGTGTTTCGTGTTTTCACAAATAAACCATTGGCCCAAATTCACGGCTAACCTCTCGTGATACATTGGCCCAAATGCACGGCTAACCTCTCGTGATAGCCCTAAGGATGCAGCAGGGACGTGTTTATAACACTGAACATATTTTTTTTTTTTTTTTTTTTATTTTTTTTTTTTATTTTTTTTTTTTTTTTATAGACCATCGGCTAACCTCTCGTGAAAGCTCGTGTGGTGTCGTTCTCTTGTAAGTTATACGGCACAGTTAATGTTCTCATGGTTAACCTCTCGTGAAAACTCTTGGAGACTGCTTGGGATTCAACAGGGATGTGTTTTTCTTAACACTGAACGATATACCACCGGCTAGCCTCTCGTGAAAGCTCGTGTGGTGTCGTTCTTTGTAGTTATATAGCACAGTTAATGTTCTCATGGTTAACCTCTCGTGAAAACTCTTAGAGACTGCTAGGGATTCAGCAGGCATATGTTTTTAACACTCAACGATATAGGTACCATCGGCTAGCCTCTCGTGAAAGCTCGTGTGGTGTCGTTCTTTTGTAAGTATACGGCACAGTTATTGTTCTCATAGTTAGCCTCTAATGAAAACTCTAGAGACTGATGTGCGTATGGATCGCAAGGTAATTTTCGAAAAATTATTTCAACTAACGACAAATTGGTAGGTATATCGAGAAACTTACCCGAATGTCGATGAAGACTCCGCTTTCGCGTCTTCACTCAATTTTCCAGTTCTCGCAGACGTTCGTTAAGGTCCTCCCATTTCTTTTTGCCACGTTTTCTTCGATGGTTTCCCATTTCGTTAAGAAATTTCGGAGTTTTTAAACGGAAACATGATTAGCGCGCGGCACAAAAAAGTACAATGATTTGACAGACGTCATGCGGGCCCGCCAGCGAGTGGACCACAGATAACATTTTTTGTTTTAGGATGAAGTATTTCATCTTTAAATAATGTGATAGCGTAGTAGTGCAACGAGTGCAAACTACATAGTGTACAATGAGGACGAGATTATGAAGCATAATTCAGACACAATGCTGAAAGAGGAGCCAGACAATCGAATATGAAGGTTTATTATTGGTAGACGAAAGTCTTTGACCAGTGCGTGTTGCCAGTGACACTTAAACGTGTGTAAAAACCTTTTACTCATTAACCACACTCACAAAAAAAGTAGCAAAGCAGAAAAAATACACAAAAAATATAACAATTTCGTGATTCACTGCGATATTAATATTATTACTGCGCAACAAGGGAATGTTTTCTTGACTATTCCGAAAATGTAATACTGATTAGCATAAACAGTGTATCAACATTAATTAAGGCAATTTGTTACGCAATGATTTATGTACCGTGAATGGGACGCTTTAGGAAGCGTCTTTTACTAGAGCTTTGTTTTAAAAAACCTAATTGTAATTAGGTACCTCTTAATAAAAATAACTTCGTCAAGGTCTTCATTTTGTCAAATAATCTTAATTAACTTGATTATTTTCGTGTAAACGACTTACTAATTAATTATTCAAGCAACAACAACCATAAATTAAAACAATGATAAAACAAAGGTTAAATAAATAAAAGTTAAGTAGTTATTCTTGTATTTAACGTTTAGTGCTGTGCCATTGGCCTGTATATTCACGAAATTCAATAACGAAAAGAATTTTAATGTCAGAGGCAGGCAAGAAATTCTGAAATGAAAATAAATTATTCCCTTTGCAGTACAAAGCACACGAAATAATAGAAATTCTAATAAATTACCCATATTCCGCTGGCTGAAGTGAGTTTATCATCAAGTCGGGGCCCGCCTCAAATCTAATTTCCTTTTAATATGTCGAGCTCCTTGCAAGCGCGTTAACTAAATCTGTTAGCCCTGCGAGAATGAAGGTTGAATACTAATACGCGAAGTACCGTTTTGGGTGCGTATCCGAGTTGGGCCGAGTTGAACTTACATTCTCGTTATGGGCACCGAATACCAAGTTTCTGGTTATAGGCACCGACCAGGGACCGAACCCGGAATGACCAATACAGATATTTTTTCGGTAACTACATTTGTATTTTTTATTGGTATTTTTAAAGGTTACCTTAAATTGAATACAACCAGTATTAATACCGGTTACTGAAATAAAAATTACATGTCTTACACGTGCCGTCGGCTAAAGTCAAAGGGCGCGCGTCGCCGGTGGGTGTAGTCATGGTGTAACCGGTATTAAAACGGTAACCTAAGAGAGGTAACATGTTTCTTCTTCTTGGGTTACCCAAATAGCGGTAACCTTAGTCGTAGATGTAACCAAAGTTTTGAGTCATTGGCACCGACTAGTGAGTTAATGAATAACATCTTACGCTTAAAGAATAGTTTCAGTAGTTCCAGTCAAACGTTGACTTGTACCTGTAAAGAAAAAAACGACTAATTAATAAAACATTACCACGACTTCAGGGACCCTAGTCTACTAATTTATAAATGTTACAATGGTCTCTCAATGGTGAGTTTTTGACAGATTTGCCATACAAAAACTGCCAAAAACTCACCATTGAGAGATCATTGTAACGTTTATAAATTAGTAGACTTAGGGCCCAGAACTGCGACGTAACTACGAGTTTTGTGACATTTTAAAACGAAGCCAATATTAAAGAGAGCAAAGAATCACGAATTCACGACCCTCCCTTTTAAAACTTCTTAGTCAACATTTCTTTTATTTATTACTGTTCGTTTGTGAACCACTATTTCTTTCTTCAGGCGATTATAAATGGGAAAATTATACATATCATGCGATGTAAGAACAAACATTTCGTTAAAATATTTTGCGATGGCTTACATGCGTACGAGTGATTCATGACATGATTCTTGCCCTATTATACATTTATTTCTTGTTTATTTAAATAAATTCAGTTATTTATTCAATTAAATGTTTATTTACTTGTAGTAGTACATAGATATAGACGTTAGTTTCCAGCGAGCCCAATTTTTCGCATTATCAAAGGAAAGGTTATTTTAAATCGGCTATAAATGTTATTGTCATCTGGATCACAAAGGAGATTAATGGCTGTGGGATATATCCACGAAGCTTTTGCCCAGAAGCAGCAGTAGCATAGCAAAAGGGGGCTGAATATTTCAGTGAGTCAACAACTATGAAGTTAGCGCTAAGTTTAGCTGAAGTTAAAAGTGTTATATATAACTAAACTATTTGTCTTGGAAACTACCTGTAACCATGTTATTTCTTCGAAAAACACTTTAAAACCTCTTCTCATTAATAATTTCAGAAGGTAGCAAAAGCCTGTTGACTGAACAAACCTTTAACCCCATTAAAATGCGACCTTTAAAAACTTAATTGGTGCACTGCAGTGAGTTCATAATGGACATACAAATTAACCGAGTAAATGAAAGACGACTAACGAGTCACATCCGCATCGTTTAATTAGCTTCACGGGGTGTGACGTCATATTATGTCCTTCCAGTGTACTATTAAGGACGAATCATTCCGTACGACGTGTTGATGTTCATCAATGTCCATTTTTGCTTTCGTTCAAAAGACAATAGTAATAAAGATAACAGTTTAATCCTAGATTGAATAAAATGAGTTGATAGCTACTTTATGTTTAATTATGGCACCCGCAGAAACGCGCGACCCGATTCTAGTAGAACAATTTCTATTTATGGAAATTTCTTCTTAGTTCTACTAGAATCGAGTCGCACCGTCGCGTTGTGCCTTTCTGCAGGAGGAGCCTTAATGGTGTTTGCATAAAGACGTGGGTTCCCGGTAAAGACAAGTTGGTACCGAACGGGGCGGGTGAAATTGTCCCGTATTAGCTCATGTGCTCACACACAAAGAAATAGGTAAAACATTATAATTGTTTCTTTTCGTACATTTGGCTGCAGTTAGCTGCGATCTGTACCGAAAAACCCAGCGGGTTAAGGCAGCAGGTACGACTTTTCCGACCAATACTTCAACGTACCTAAGCTATTTTCTTGAATCAAACGGACGTGCGCGTTCATTGACTTCGTTCAATCATTCAAATTCATTGAGGGATCAATAACCGCCCGACCTCTGCATCGTGTAGATCAGCCTTTGTTTACCCAGCTTTTTACCCTACTCTGTCATCTATGTTAAGGTGCTTCAGCACTATGTCGACTTTAAACTAAAGCCTTACAAAAAAAAAAGGTGTTGCGCTAGAAAAACAACAACACCACGTTCAAAGCCAAGTTCTCATTTAATTACAAGTCAGGTTAAAAGTTCACTGAACAAATTACGACATAGTACCTTTAGCTCATTAATACTGTATTATCTTTACTCGTAACAGAAGTAATAAAGTAAGCAAGGACAGGAGCAGGGTCACGGAAGTACACCTGGACAGTCAATCGCATTTATATGGTAACAATTTGACATTGACAGCGCCTTTAGTTCGTAGCAGAAGGGCGGTTTTCGTAGTTCAAGCGTAGTATTCACGAGCGGTTGACCGTACACTTGTGTAATGCGGTTACAGGTATGGTATGACTGACATGTCCGTTGTAGTTCCAATAACTTGTCAATTATGTTTCATCTTTATTGTGACCGTGATCGTGAATGACATCGATGTCCTATGAATAGAAACGATTTGCTAGCATTTTTGCTCACGCAGAAATTTTACAGTGATATCTAATATATTAGGAAAGGCAGGATACACATGTCAACGAGCTTACGCTTTAGAGATATTGGAAGGTTACCCTTCATTAGCGCCTTCCAGGAGCTGCTCCAGGCATTTTCGACGCGACGGTCAATTTCTTTGTCCTGCCTGTTGTCCTTCACTGATTGGCCGGAAACGGTAGAAGGCAAAGATAGATGGCGAAGTGTGGGGAGACTTTTGCCAGCAGTGAGCAGTAAGAGTATAGGTTAAAAAAAAAAAAAAATTGCTAAAGTGTTTAGATATTTATTGACCAGAACAACACTCTAATTGCGTACTACACGATCAATCACAATCTGAATCGTTTTGAAGCAGATTGCTAATCCATTGATTCATAAGTTCGAAACAAAAATCTGCTCAACAACGTAAAACAACATGAATTTTGTTGAACTGGCAAAATGAAAAATGTGTTACGCGATTAGATGGCAGATATTTTTATTAGGGAATTACCGTATTATGGAATTAAAATATAAGAGACTCTCAGGACACCATAACCCTCCTTTTTGCTTCGCCGTAATCGGGTAAAAAGAAGCTAAAGTTTGTTTGCGTGTAGCAATGGACACAATACGACGTGTAGCTAATGAAGATGAGGATCATCAAGGTCTTGGTGCTATGGTATATTTTTCTATTTAAAAACTATTAAGGGTAATTCTATGTTCATTTTCATTTCTTATGTTCTCAGAACATGTTTATTCTCTTAAACCTAATCTCGAGCCCATCCGACACAGTTCTCGGCTGATAAACAACAAAAAAGTATATTTTAAAACAATCTTTTTTCCGTAACAAAATCTAGACAAAACTTGTTTGAAGAAGAACTCGTTTTAAACAAGTAGTTTTAGTCCTTGCTGTTTGGTCAAGAAAAAAGTTATATTTTTGCAGTTTTCTTAAGTAAATGATAATGTAATGGCGGTGGTTGGGAGGTCCATGTTCAACAGTGCACATGTTTCGGATGAAATGATTATGATGATGATGCTTTAACAACCAGTTTTAGGATTACCGGTTACAACAAAAGCACATTTTTAAGGTTTTATGATTATCAAGGTACAAAATATGTTCCCCTTATTACGTATACTTAAAAAAAGTTGTCGTAATTAATGTTAATACTGTCGGTAATCTGAACAGAATATCTGCTCAAATGAAAGCGGAATTTCTGGTCACGACTACTTTTTCTGTTTCCAAATGATGATCTTTCAGATTTGGAATACCATTTTCAGTTACTGAACGCCTTTTATTAGCTGACAATAGACTCGAAGTTCTAATTTCTTTGTAAGAATTACATACTTATTTTATTATTTATTCACGTAAGTGCATTGGGCACATGTTTGCTCATAAACCGAGTAAAATAACCGCGTTCCATTTTAACTAGCAACACTTTCACAACAACAATAGTGAGATAGTATCGTAGTGTGGCAACAACTGTATCATCAATGGACGTGTGACTAAACATCGGTTACGCAATCGGTTACTTTAACCGCGGTTTATGAGTTACACAAGTGGACTCATTGCGGCGGCTGTTTGAAAGTTAATTGACTTGATCTTCCTCAAATAGTTTGGGCGATTATTAAACCCCAAGTTAAGACAATCACGGCATTGTTTGGGCAATTAATTAGTTTATGTCGCAGTAAGTTGTAACGATTGTCACTTGTAAGTAGCACATTCACGGTCAAATTTGAATGACGTACCACCCATAAGACTTTTCTCATGGCAATAAAGTATTAAGAATGCTTGCCGTGAGTTTGATAAAATTCTCGGCAATCACTCTAATTAATACTTGACCTTACCGAGATAAGAGTTACCTTGCAATGACTTACGAATGGTTTTACGTCGATCCTACCGAAAACTGCTATAGAAATCGTTTATACGCAAAACACGTAAACAAATAACCGTGATTTTAAGGTTGTACGAAAACGATAAAATCAATTTAGCACCTGCTTAAAGTCGCGATATTAAAATTTAAATAAAAATCTGGTTATCCGGTGTACAAGATCACCGATATTATCTGCCGGATGCAATGAAAGCTTCGAGCAATGCAAACAGTATTAAAAGGAGAGGAAATTGCTGAATACAATACTGTACTGCATATATAGCCATAATCGACTCAAGCTAGTAAATATTCTTAGTCTATAGTATCAAGATTCTTTAGTCTAGTACTCGTTGAGTACTTACTTATAAATACTGGAAATAGGTCGCTTTGTATGAAAAGTTTTTATTGCAAGCACTAAAAATGCAGTTTCATTACAAGTTTATTACGGTGCACAATAAAAGTATGCTGCTAATAAATGAAAAAATATACATTTTGAATTTTTTCGTTTGTGAAAAAAATGTGAAGTTGTATAAAAAATTAACAAATGAACTTACGGCTCGTACACACTGTCGCGATATCGCGCCAGTGTGTACGCGCCTTTATTCTATGCGACTAATCATTAAAAATAACAAATGGCCCCGTTTCTGAGGTCCTCAGATAAATTCTCAATAGATTTTTTTGATACCTAATGATTCGTCAAAGTTATCTTAGAAAAGTTCTTCCTAAACTGAGTTTAAAGCCTCGGGCAGACTGGCATGACGCGACACCGGGAATTGTTCTACGCAGCACGGAGCTTAACGCAATGTGTCTGTCAAGTTAACGAACTTTTCCATAGAAAATGTCGGGTTAAGAACTCACAAACTAGACCTAAATCACATGTTGTTTTACTTTTATTAACTAATTTGCGAGTGCGGTTATGAAATATAAAAAGAAGTAGATACAACGACCCAATGACCTGGGCGCGCGACCTTTCAGACAAAGAGTTCACAGCCACAGCGACGCGAGTTCGCTTTCAATGTGGCCAATTGAATGAAAATCCTTTGTTTTGTAACAGTACTGATGATATCTTTTTCTCACAACGTGGGAGGGAACAGTAATTAGGTTTGTATGTAGAGCCTTTTACCATATTCCGCCAAAGCTAGCTGTGGTAATGTGTTTTGTTTTCTGACTAAAGCAATGCTCTGCTTGCTCACTGAAATATTAAAAATGGTTTTAATTTTAGCTCTTTTTTTTTGCTTTATTGCAGTTTTCATGAAGCCTCGTTCAGACTGGCGCGACGCGACACCGGTATTTGTTCTACCGTGAAGTTTTCTTAGAAATTGTTTTGTTAGAGTCGCGTCGCGCCAATCTGCACGAGGCTTGAAAGTTTTTTCGATCTATTTTCGGCACTTAGCTTTATTACTTACAAGTCCACCATTCATCACGCCATACTCAGCAACGTTAAGCAATATTTATCTCGTCACCCCTCATTTACAAGTCCCTGCACTTCGCGTTGGTATCAATTAATGCACACAATCTAGGACACACCAAAAATACCATGATTACATGTCAACACGTGTGATCGTCTATTCAAATGCACTTATTACTATGCATGTTGCAGCATCCATTGGGGAAGCCACTGACATCGCAATGACACGCAGCTGTCCATTGTCAGCACAGTAATGTATGCTTTATTAAAAGCGGAGTAGAAGTTGCAATGGAATGTCAGATGTAATGTCGTTGAAAACCGATTTAAACAACACTTGTAACAGATCTAGCTGGCTTCAGTACGTGGACGATACTCGAAGAAACTTCTATGAGAATGTTTCAAAACGATGAAATGTCTCATCTCACGTGGCTACTAGACAATTAGTATGGTATATTAATCAATATGAATATAGAAGACCGACACTAAATAACAAAAAAATTATGCAAAATAAAAACATTCAGTCAAGTCAAACAATCGCATCACAAAATACCTGACAGTAATATTCATATCAAGTAACACGATACGATACACAGATTGTATCATAATTGCTTATTTATCAAGTTTGTTTTTGTAAACAAACGATGCAAAATACTCAATGAATTTCATCAACAGACAGCCTAATTGGACGATACACGTTATTACAGCATTTCTTCAGCAGTAATTCATCGCAATCAGAACGCGTTGATAAGACGGCGTAATAACATCAAATATTATGACTTTTACAGTATTTCTGCTTCTACAAGGGTTGAAGACTGTTATGAACGGTTTATTATAGCAAATTGACTAGCTGGTTGACGCCATAGTTCTTTGTCCTCGGTTTAGGGAATCACTTTACAGGCTCGTTGTAATGAGGCATATTATATTATCCAAGATCAATTGATCTGATTATTTCATTACGTATTAGAACATGAAATAAATTACAAGCTTTATTTTACACCCAGGGTCAGCTTTTATCATTAGTGCAATAATCATGTCATCAATATAGTTCTACAATTTAACAGAAACTAAATGGCCTAACTTTATAGTTAACAGATTTTCACCCTTTTATACGTTTTGAAATATTTCAAGTAAGTATCGGATTATTTTGATCGAATTCGAAATACAGCGCGTTACATGGTGCATTATGTTAAGAACGTTAACCATTACAGCTGGATGTAAGTTTTTCCTACATCTTTTCCCCTTTTCTATCTCAATTTAGATAATGTCAGTTTTAGACTGAGTTAGCTCTAAAGCTACATAATTTTAAATTCTAAACAATTGATACTCCCAATCTCAACCAGCAACATTAAATACCTCCCCACTTATTGTATCGCAAAGTTTTACAAAATAGTTTCTCGGTTCTAAAATCCAAGGTTGATTGCAACAACCGGTGGACGATAAGATTTCGCGGTTTTAATCTTACGGAACGATCCAAGGGTATTTAACGAGTTCAGTTTTATGCTCCATGAACAGAAAATATTTCTTTACAGACGAGTACCTACTACTGTTGACTTCATAGAAGACAAACACTATTGTTATTTCTTTAGTAGATCTGATCCGATCGATTCAAGCATACTCAGCAGTGATCCGTCATGTATTGACACTAACCTCTATGATAAATCGTTTCGGGGAAAACGATAAAACCCCGCCAATATGGCGACCAGCTGTCTGTGTTCGTCTGTTTGTTTAGATAATAACTTACTATTTACCTAAAATATTATGTGAAATTCGGTTGCTTTGTGTGCTTTCTTCTAAGTAGAACATCCCGTGTCGATGAACTTTTGTGTGCTTTTAATGTTTTATCGGTTTTTTGGTTTGTCTTATAAAGCCAAGCTGATCACTGGAAATAGGAAGACTAAGTTAAACGTTCCACTAGACTGGAATAGACAAATTAATAGACGTTTTTGGAAATTTTGGCCTGACGACTTTTAATGTTTTATTCAAACTATTTACGTATTTACGGTCTTGCTTATCGCACTGGATGAAAACGTAACCATCAAAAATATAATAACACCCCCGAATCACTAACGAATGTAACGTGTCATTTCCAATAATGAACAACACATGTCGCCTGCCACAACTTAACGCGAGGGTAGAAATAACGAGGAAAAAACAAGTTAATGGCGTCATATTTGAACAGGATAATGTTAAAGCACAAAATAATGAAGTGCTTGCAGAAGGTTTACTTCTTAGACGTGGATTTGGTATAAAATTACGGCAAGACGCCGTTTGAGAATTTAACAAAGGAGAAGAATCAGTCACAGTGGTGAACATAACAAAAAGGCTAATCTTGGCTGCACTTCATTCTGACCAGTAAATAACCGGTGAAGCTTTTACATTTAATACTCGAATGCAAGTAGTTGAGATCCGTAATAGAAATACGTAAAGCATGAAGAATTTAAGATGACCAAATCACCCAACAGCTTTATCATCATGTTAGCCATTGACATTACGTACTGCAGACTTTCGAAGAAGCTTATGTCCAGGCGACTCAACGGGGGGCAACCCGATCGCGGACGATGGAAGTCGAACTTTGGCATATAATGTGTCACCTCATACATCATAATATGTCACAATCGAGCGCGGTCTGGTTGCATTCAAGGCAGGCTTGTTTAGTCAAACTGAACCTTCTGCATTTTGGTTATGATTGTTTTAAGAAAGTGTTTAGCATGACTTTCAATTAGTGTTCTGCGCTAATGTAAATATTATCTTCAAATAACGAGTTAAGAGCTCGTTAAGATTACAATCGTAACGATCCAACATCTTTAAATGCTGAAAAGCTTTTTTAATTAAGCATTGTTATTGTACCAAGTGCTGTAAATGGATGTAAATATAAGTGTACTCATTATTTAATAGGTAAATAAATATAGTTTAAAGCAATTAAATGGAAAACATTATAATGACTCCCAAATTAGCGCTTGTTTTGTCCTTGTCCTTTTGGCAAAGTCGTGTCCTTTCATCACCCGTTAGTCACTGAGCCAAATTTTAGTTAAATAACCAGTATTTAACGTCAGTCACTAAATAAAAATAATATGTAAGTAAATTAAGGAAACAATAAATACTTGGAGTAAGTTTAAAAAGGATAATAATTTTAATAAAGACTTCATTAAATTCGTAAAACTACGGTAGCTTAGTTTAACTTTTGTGTAGAATAAAGTAAAAGCTTACTTAATATTCTGGAAACTAAAATATAAAAGGGATTTACATATTTAACATTCAAGTCACGCGTTACTTGCTCGTAGAATAAGTTTTTACTGTTTTAATAACAAAATTACATATTCTCGACTTGTTCATTACTGTATAAAATAATGTTAGGGCTAGAACGCCTGTGAGAAATCACGATCATGATCAAACATATTTTTCTTGATTAAGTTAGTATGCTTACTTAGTTAACATTAGCTTCTGAGTAAATCAATGCAATCAAAATAGATAACTTACGTAGTTTCTAACTCAAACGAAAGGGTTGAAAGTTAGAAATGTATCCTGAATTATTTCAATTTTTAATCTCAAAATTGTGGGTAGTCCCAGCACATGAGTAAAGAACTGTGGTCCTAGTAAATCGATATAAAATGTGGGTATGTGGTAGTTAAGCGATATAAAACAACGCCGCTCACCGGTGCCACCCACACGTGTGGTTTTCTTATTTAATACTATCAACACATGTTCCCCTTTATAAAAAACAACATAAATAGACCGTCCCTAGATGTTTTATCGACCATAAACAGGCGTGCGGACTCTTTCGCCGATAGATCACGTTCACACGGGGGAATACACTTTTTTCTCCTAAATACAACACATTTTTTCCTGGTGAAAAGAAATTGCGCTATATTTATTGTGTATTCCTGTATATTTTTTTCGTTTTTTTAGTTCAGGATAGATGTTTGGTAGAAACAAATACAATCAAGCTTTGGATGTCTCCATTGAAAGAAAAATGTTGTAGTAGAAAAAAGTTCGGTAACATCATAATGTCGCCGTCTGTGTTACTTTATTTATAAGGAAGTCCAATATAATGGCATCTAATAAATTACTAAAACATTCCGATAAAACCAGTAGAAAACCACTACCTTATAGACACAAAAAGGAAAAATTAAAATAAATAGTTTCGTAACAGCATCAAGTCCAAACATTAAATCTAAAAAGCCATACCAACTGTCATCGTGCAGAATCAGTAAATTTTGACTTGTAAACCGGTAAGAAGATCCTAAGAAGGCGTGTCGAAAAGATTTATTAACAACCGCTGGTTCCGTGTGGGAGCCATCACGGAGATTTGTAACTCTACACCCTGAGGCTAGGGATACGCACTAAAAAGCTGTTTTAGAAACCGCCTCTATTCCCGGAATGGAAGGAACTATGACTCTTCTAAGGATATTTAGTTTTAAACATGGTTTGTTTGCGTTACGACTATTTTTGGCCTACGATTATAATGTAAGTATCTTGCTTGGTCTGTAGGACACCCTTTTCGGAAGTCTCTCTTTGTTCTCAAAATAAATATTGGCGCTCAATAAAGGATGTTGAGTAACAAAGGATGGAGTTTAAATTTGTAATTTGTTAAACATTGGTTCACTTGTTGTATTGGTCCTTCCTTTTGTGTGTAGATTTTGCGTAAAGTGTTTTGCTCGGACTGATTCTATTCCAGTTGTACACTTTTATCTTACATCAAAAGCAACGATTAATTTCTTGAAAAGCTTCACAGCGTTGTCAAACAAGCCAACAAATAATTGACAGTGTTTTTGTTTCCTTTTTTACGTTTATTTTTTAGGACAATTGGTTCTATTTAGAATACTATATTTCAACGTGAATCCACTTAATTTTAAGTGTATCTTGTATTTTTAGTTTCCAGTTTCATTATAGAAGTATTTCCCCCTATCTTTATAATTCTCTGGGATATAAATCAGGGCATATCGTGGAGTAAATCCCTCTTTCTCAATGGTCACAGCACGTGTTTGAAAGCCATCATTATCATAATCCTATTTTGCAAAAATGGATGTAGCCCCCTCATCTTATTCACCTCATTTGAATTATTACTCTTTACTCCTTGGGGAGACATTAGGCGGAGGCCCCAAGATTTTATATATGCAATGCAAAAACACGTATCTTATTTAATATTTAGCTATGACTGATGGAACATACTAGATTTGCAGTTTTTTTGTGGATATTAAACAAGATATTATTTACATAAAACTTGTTGGTTTATATAATAAACAAGTCTAGGTATAATAAATTATAAAATTAATATCATATATTCTACAGTACCGTAAATTCATGCTTAATTAAATACGTGTGAACCATTGATCAAAACATACCTGACATTTGGTAGAAAAACAAGAACGTCATATATATGTCTACATAAAATTTCAAAGATTCCAAGAACTTCAACAACTTGAGTTTTCTAAACAACATTACGCCATTTCTTCTCATTGTCCCCTAGACGCTGCATTTCATAACTTCAGCAAAACAAAATTCAATTTACGAGCCTTACCAATCAGTTGACGCTATCGATATTCCCTTTGTTCTTAGTAATTTGCCTTTACGAGAAAAAGCCCAGGAGACGATACGGTGAATATTTTATTTTCCCCAAAATTTATTTTCTAACGAAATACGTCCTCGACAATTAAATTCATGGCTGAGTTTTGAATGAAATGTAATGTAATTCTGTTTTGTTTGCAAACTACTCTCCCGGACACCTGAATCGAGCCACCCTATCTACATATTTGTGTTTGTTTAAAGGTCTAGTACCTTCTTAAATAATGGTAGCACAAAGAAATAAAAAAAAACGTGGTGTTGAAGCCAGTCACACACATCATTTCCATTCACCATTGTTCCAAATTTGAAATCGGAATACTAAACGTTTCGCGTTTCTGGGCAAAATTAGCGTGGATTTTTTGAAGAAACGATGGTTGACATAGAGAAATAGTTTATTTAGTAACTTGTGTTACCTCCAAGAGCATTTACGACTGCCGTCATGCGGTTGGGCATAGAATTAATTTAAGCCAGTATGACTTATCATTATTTTGATGTTGTAGGCCTTTAAACATAAAAATGCACGGCGGCTCGATTTAAGAGTCCGGGAGTGTATTCAGTAACGTCTTGTTGTTCAATTCGTTTTGGAAGTGATAAGCTTGACTATTATAGAGCTATTTTCATTGAATACTGCGTGAAGTCAGTCCTTTTGTTGAGCAGTGGTGGACCACTGGTAATGGCCGAGACTTACGTGTTGTGGGTCGTAAGTTCGAACCCTGACAGGCGCTTTACTTTGTGTAAATTACTTCATCACCACTGCTCTCAAAACGGTCGGTGAAGGAAATTCACGCCCTAGAACCAAAAATTCGAAGACATGTGAAATCTACCAACTCGCTCTGGGCCCGCGTGGTAGATTAGGGCCTAGTCCCTCTCACCGAGAGGAGGCCTGTGTCCCAGCAGTGGGAACATTATAGGCTAAATTCTACATATTTTCATTGTATTGTTTTTAAGAAAATCGAATCGTAAATATTATACTACTTATGGTGTTGCCCAAAGACCACAACAGCGATTCTAGGAAGATTAGTAGGTAATTAGATTATGGTGTTATTCTTATTTGCACTTTAACAACTTTCCATCATTATTACTTCACAATCGTTTAGTTTCTTGGAATGCTAGTGGTTGGTCGTAAATAGTAGATACCACACGGCAATTTGATAGAGAATCGATTGAGTAAGTTTACAACGAAGCTTGGAGCAATGGCAATGCATTAGCTGCACGTACACTAGTTATTTACTGTTATGTAATAAAGTGAGTTAATACATTGTTGTTGTACGTGGCTACGAGCGGAGTCCACGTCTTAGAGGTGTACGGGAGTATTTCTTGAAAATCCTGCTCGGCGTTTTATTAGGTGCTTGCAAAGAAACATTGTGGCATCCAACAGCAGTTGTTTTGTATTTTTGTTCTTCTATGTTCATTTAAATCTAGGTTCAATAAGGCCGGATTTGGTTATCTCCCAACCAATATCCGTATTACCATAATTTGCAAACAGTGCACATAAAAGTTTCTTTTCAACCGAATTTTAAAATTCAACCGGCGAAAATGGATTACCACCGGTGGTGGCGATAGCAAGCGCCCGGGCGCTGCTTACGTTGTAAAAGATACAATCTTGCCCATATATCGCTATAGTTTACTTCGAAACGGATCTACGGGCGGTTTGGAACAAAGCAAGATAAAGGGGGCATGACTAAAACTCCACCTTGAACTTTGGAACTTTATTGCTCATACCGAGCTAGAATGTATTTGACACCGTGGTTTGTGATCGAACGCGTAGATTTGCACAAACTTACTGCGACATCTATTTTGAAATACGACCAAAAAGCTTTGAAACCAAATGCTCTCTATAAAACCGAATTACCTGAAGTATTGCAATTTGTGTTAGTGACACGAATTGGGTTAAGAAATTCGCTATTTTAACGCACGATTTATAACCACGAGTGTGCTTTACAATAACTGTTCGAAAAGTGGAATAAATATCATTGGCGAGGTAAGAAGTTAAACGTTAACTCGGCACGGTAAGTTACGTTTCCCAGTGGTTCGCGATGCGGATCATCGGCGGAAAGTTTAATGACTTCATACCTAGTTAGTTCCTAACTGTACCGCACTTATTGCCGTTTGGAAGTTCTGCCGACCGTCACCAGTCATGCGATACCGACATTTATAAAACGCGACTTTTTATTACAATTCTCTATCCGGTTGTCCCAAAAGAGTTTACATGACACACAAAGTGTATGTAGATGGTGTTTTCACAGTAGTTATCTTATCAGTAGATATGTCATCGTAACCTTTACCTGCATTTAAGTATGAATATTATCTCGCAAAATAAACACCCGTAACAAAATTCCTATTCTCCTCGTACAAGGTTAAAGAACCGGTTCGTGCTCCAAAGATAACTCAGTCGCGAAAATATTCAAGTAGGTAATTTAGTTGCATTTTGAAACATCGCCAATAGCACTAAACGTGGTACTCCATCAACAAACGTACGAAGTGGCCACTTTAAACATAGCTCCCTCGAGGCTGGCTTGGAACGTCAAGCTTAAAGCCTTTAAGAATGAAAGGCGCCTGATTTAAGGCCCCCTGTCGGCGATAACGAGGAAACAGGCTGCGCCAGTGGCCGCTCAATAAAACTTCCAACTAGCCAGGTTTTATCGGCGCTCACCATCTACCCGCCAGTACCCGCATCTCCGCAGTCTAAGCGTGTCAGTGTAGAACACTCCACGCGAATTATGTAGCCATTATGCTTGATGTACGACTCCTTCGCCAGATGTTCCAATAAATCCGACGGTTTATGTCTTTAGTGACCTGAGCGTAATTCTCGTTGAAATGCAACTTTCAATTTGGTCTAACGATAACATTGCGCTGAACCGCAGGTTCAATGATTTTTGCCTTTCTCTTTTGTCTAACGATGCCCACTCTGCATTTGCTCGTTGAATCAAGATGTTTGAATACACTTACGGCCCTCTCTGTCTTTATAAGAGAAACTCAATAAGAAAATAAATATCGAAAATGCTCTAAATTCTCAGATGGGGGAAAAATTGGCTTTACTTTAATATTAGGCAAGACAGTAAAACGTACGAATACAGCTCATATTACATAGGCATGCGAGACGCGAATCCCGAGCGACTTGCGACGGGGGCGAAATAAAATTACACAACGTCCCCTAAGGACTGCGACACGCGACAGTTACGATAGAGAGGATTATTGCCTGCACTTGAGAATGCACCCTCGATGATACGCCATAACGACACATATTGGACTAAAGGGCGACAACCCTAAAAGGCATTAGTACGGATTATCGTTATATCTTTACAAAGCATTAGGAGATAAGTCACCTTAATCTTGACTCTCTTTGTCTAGATTATCGATCCTATTGTTCACAATTGTCATTTGATTAGATAAGGCAAGACAATTAGAATATTAAAGAATCGTTTGTTGCTGCCGTTTGTGACGCATACAGCTTCAAAGTTAGCATTATTATCCTTTTCGTCGAATTATTTTTTCCGATATACACACAACAACGTGATCCTTACGCAGTTCACGAAAGTTTCATTATATCGAGGGACACATTTGGCTATTTAGTCACGGTCATCTGGTAGCCTCATAAATTATGTAGGTAGACGGACAACACCCTCGACTTTCCGATGAGTCACTGGGCTCGACGACAAATGAACTAGCATGACCACCACGAGGGTTCACGTCAATTAGTTCAACAGCAGGTCTCATAATTAGACGACTCTACGATTTGTTAAAATCCCCTTGCATGTTCTATTTATTCAATTTGGATTCCGGTGGGGAAGGAAATGTTTTCAATTTAGACGCTTTTAGTCCGAATGGCTTCAGCTTTATACGTAGCTTACAATGAAACAAGAGTACAGTGCAAACTTTACGAAGCTGAAAATAAAACAATGTGTACGGTTTCTCCGATAAAGTTTTTGCTGAGAGGGCTGGTCTTCAAATAGAAATTGCAATGGTCGGTAAATGAAAATGGGTTACAGTGGTCAAATACCGAAACGTCGTGGTTGCGCAACCAACCGGACTAGATACTGTATATTGAATTCTATATTTCAATGCGCTCTATGTTTTGGAAGTTTTGTTTTGATTTTTTTTAGATATCGTATTACCCAGTTACTGGGTTGTGGAGGTCAGATAGGCAGTCGCTCCATGTAAAATACTGGTATTCAGCTGCATCCGGTTAGACTGGAAGCCGACCCCAATATGATTGGGAAAAGGCTAGGCAGAATGATGAATGATATTTTTTTCACTAGCTAGAATAAATTTCAATATTCCGGGACAACACACCCAAAAAATCTGTACTCATGCACTCACTCTGTTAAATGTATTGAAAATCTCACACAATACATTATTTAAAAAGCACTTTCTACTAAATAGTTACCCAATATGCACAATACAGTTAAATCTTATAATCGGATAGTAGTCACAGGTCTCAATAACTCGTCCTAAGATAGAATAATCGGATTACATCGCCACAAAGAAATGTTGAGCGGCTTTAGAAAACTACTTGGGCTATAACGAGCCGACGACCCGGCTTCCAAGAAACCAAGATATGTTTTATTGAAACTCAACGACAATCAGATTGGATTTCAAGGATTGACGATTCTGGTTATAGTAGAAATATGTAGGGTTTTATTTTATCAAGGTTGGGTGGTGTGGGAATCAAATTCTTGTGATGTTATTCCAGGTTTCTACATACTCTGGTGGTTACTAAGAGCTGGAGAGATAATCTGTGTTTTCATATGCCGTATGTTTTCATATCTGTGTTTTGGGCCAACAAATTTGAATTCACATGTAGTGCCATCGACGCGACGAAGAAGATATATATTATATATGTCGTGAGGAATATTGGGAATTGTAATTACTTTAGTAAAAATGTGAAAACTATCATTTACAGGCAGTCTTAAGGTTGTAACCTAATTAAAACAGCTTTCTTTAAATGAATAAAGACTGTAATAAATAACGGTGCAAATCTACCTCGATTTAGTTCAGGGCTAGACACACATAAACGTAAGAAATGTGCTACAATGTCACACAGTCGAGTTGTTGATTGAAGAATTATGCTAAGTGTGTCGCTCGTCATATCCTATAGAAAATAAAATATTCAGCAGCTTCTTTATCCAAGAGAATCGCGTGAATTCCGCGGGCTCTTCTCGACCCATTTGCGACGTAATGGCCCGTCGGAGTCTGCCTTCAGGATTCTAATGGAAAAACGTCTGAGTCCGATCACAGCCTTTCAACACTTATTTCACTTTAGCGTATAAGCACAAACGCTTTGGCGGAGGTAATACGTTGAGAGCTGTTAAAAAAAAAGTATGAAAACGTTTCAAGTTTTATATTGACGACCTTTTTTTGCGAGTCTTTAAAAACTCCCTAATGCAATTTACCATGACTTTTATTTTTTTATTATTATAAATAGGAACTGCCTGTTTCCCCACACTATTTTCTTTGTGAAGCGTGATGTAAACCTATTTACGCATGTGTTCGATTACTAGAGGGGTGGGTGTTAAACTAACAAGGGTGCAGCTCTTATTAACGGCCTGTCAAAAGTGTTATACCCAAATCCCGGCTGAATCATATCCCTTCAGATGCAGTCGTATTGATGCAATGAGTCAGCATACAAAATGCTTTGTTTATGCAACGTTATTTAAGTTTTTTCTTCAAGGTACTTTCGTGCGAAGAAAATTGTATTTTTAAAAAGAGGTAAGGATCTTGTTCTAGTTACGAAATATTTAGCCTGTTTTAAACTGGATGTAGTTTCGCAAATTGCTTTAGAAATATTGAAAAGAGGAAGAATATTTGGGGTAAAGAACTCTTTTATAGCTCTAAAACACGATGATTTGTGTTAGTTTGAAGTTATCGTGTAAAGCTCAATACTTTAATATAAATAAATCTAATAATACTAATAATTCCTCTATACTCACAAGACAACCATCCCCCCGTGTTTTCTAACAAATTAAATAACAATTCTGCCATTCTTTGCCTTTTACTCCAGCAGTCATCCACAAGAGGATCTCAAAACGTGTACATATCGAAACTGTCTCACACAAACCCCATTCTGTAAAAGACAGTAACTGATAGCAGAATAAACAAACAGGTAAGCGGTGTTGATATTGATTCCACTCAGTGGGACTCTAGTGGACGTCAACATGGTGTTTGTACCGAGTACTTGAATATAAACGGAGTTTATAAAAATCACTTTGAGTAGTTCGGTTCGGTTTTAGAATAAAAACGGATAAGTTTAATATCCTTATAAACGTATTGATGGAAAACTGTATAAGTAATAGACTTTCATGAACATATTTCTCATACCATTATCTACGTTAATAGCTCTTTCAAAAGTTGTCATGGGATCTAAAAAAGCACCGATTTCGACGAAACAAACAGTACAGTCAGTAACAAAAGCACTAAAATTAGCTCGCATTGTCTGAAACATAAATCCAGTTAATAAATTGCAAACATTTCAAAGTCGCCTTTTAACGAAGCACCTTGAATTACTACAATGATTTTATGTGAACGAATTAAGGCTCGTTCACACCGGCGCGACTTGTCGCGCGACGCGACACCGGCAATTGTTCAATCGTGAAGTTTTATTAGAAATTGTATTGTTAAAGTCGCGTCGCGCGACAAGTCGCGGCGGTGTGAACGAGCCTTTACGAACCTTCAGACATGGCCAAAACAAAACAACGACCAATTTATTTATTGTTCTACTTGTGAGAGGTGAAAACCGGGTGGTGAAGGGGCACCCCCAACAGGGGTGGGCCTGGTGGGCCTTCCATCCCCCGGGACATTGGGCAGGCAAACACTTTAATACGGCACGAAGCAATTCGTCTAACATCAAGTTACATTGAGGAAATTAAGATGAACCGTATTAGGAACTGGAGAAACATTATTGACTGGTAATTCAATTTAGATTTTACTGAAGTATGTAAGTACTTTTGTATTGGAAATTCTTGTTATTATTGAAATATCTCAACCACAATAATGGAAGGCACAAATTAGAACAATAAGTCACTAAATTGTAGAACAATAATTGCTTACACAATAGTAATAGCACAATAATTTGGGCTGACAGTGAAACACAATGATTAATATCTAATGGTGTTTCTGACATTTCAATCAAAGTTCCGACCTAACAGAGTTCATCAGCATCTTGTAGTTCCCCCCCCCCCTTATAACAAAGGAATACGTGACGTAGTTACTGGGCAATCTCAGCAAGCCACGGCGGTAATTAAAAATGTTTTCGATGCTCGGCCGAGGAAGTTTACCTCGCCAGTGGTCGGTTTTCTAATGGCTAGCAAAGTTTTTTTCTACCGCACCAAACTCTACGTAACAACTTTCTATATCTTCGGTACCTGATAATAAATCTATTGCACAACTACCCCCTCTTAAAGTTTTACTAAGGTAGAAAAATCCTGGGGTTCTATCTGTGACTTCTGTTATTATTGAATTTAATCTTCCTTTCTCGACACTTTGAAGACCATTTAGGTAAACTGTTTTTTTCCCTAATAACTTAAACAAGCAGATATTAAAAGTAAGTAAATACAAAAAGAACTCGTTTGTATTCATATCGGCAACTTCTGCATTCAAATTACAAGTCATAAAATGTTTGAGAGAACGCAATAAAGGCAGATTTACAACTTGATTAATCGAAACAAAGTCGTTTCTTTGTCCAGGTGCAATTAAGAGTTTTCACAACGGCTGATATCGTACATTGTGAATGAGTGAATGATAGAACAACAATAGGAGCAGGTTACAAAATCTTTAAGATGTGAATGTTCCTCATCAAGAGTTTCGAGATATTATTATGATTCAAGTCTTTGTTAGAACGCCCACGTTATGTTTGTTACCTCTGTGGTACTGAGATTCATCACTTTGAAGGAGAAAAGACGTTTTAATAACGGTAGTCACTAGTTGTGCTTTATATGTGTACCATAACTGTTTTCTGAGATTTTATCGCAATAACATTTGTCATTTGGGACTAATAAATCTTGAAAGTGTCTGATCAGATCAAAGTAGCAGTATAAGGCTTTTTGTTCATAATTCACATTACTTTATAATTTCATCCCACTCAAAATCACGACATTGGTAGTTCCGTAGTAAACCTCGCACAACGCAACGTTCCAAAATGTGTTTAAGTTGAATAAACTATGGAGCAATACGCAGATAAACAGTAATCGCCGGATTATCACGTAGAGATCAGAGCAATAACCACTTAGTACCGTTAGAACCATGTCACGCCCATCGCGAGTACGATCAAACGCAAGTCAGCAGAAACGCTTGAACCTAAAACGAGCTTTACTGTAAGGAAAAAATGGTGGTGCCAAAGTCAAATCGTTAACATGGATCGGTAGTTGACTGTACAGAACCAACAGTAAAGTACCGTGGTATTCGGGAAATGTTCTTTTAAATGTACCATGAGACAGTTTTAACAGTGCATGGTGCTTGAAACAGCGTATTTAATGCTGGGATTAATGTACCTACTAACGGATGTGGGTCATATACACTACAAATGGTACTACATTACAAGTAAGTACTGTAAAGCATGTTTCTAACATAGGTACCGTGTGTAGTGACTGACACTTGATCCCAGTTAATAATATGATGACTAGATAAATTTAATAATACAATGCAAGTACACGTTCGAAGTTTTTTCGCAGCGATTGAAATCATTCAACACTCTAGATGTTGCACATTCAAGCACTACCTACTCTGTCTAAATTATTATTTTACTAGCGTTTTAAAATAATAAGTTTCATTACAAATTACAATCACCGTCCACAAGATCATTTGGAAAATCAATGCTATGAATTAGGAGATCCTACAATGGTGGTCTGCCTTTATGGATCCCTGAAACGATTGCAATATTGACAATTTTTACGTGATTATTACACATTGATGCGCAAATGGATCGTCTACCAAATGCAATTGAAGCGATTGATAATAAACACACAAAACATTAATAATTGAAATTGATCGTATTGGGGACCCTGTGAGCTCTGATAAAGACTATTCTCCAATATCAAACAACCCAGCCTAAACCAAACAACATTATAAACTAACCCACTTATTTGTAGCCGTATAATTGCTGTTACAATGTAATACTAATTGCTAGTAACATTCTGGAACAGGAACAGATTCCCGACCCGGAACCTGTCTCTAACTAAACAACTACCAAGCCTTACATTTTATGGCAAAACAACCTGACAACTGAATGTTAATGAAAATCTAGTTACATGTTGAGATTCGCTTGTTTACTTGAATGTAATGGGCACACAACGTGGGTAGTATCATTTGTATTTAGGTAGATTCAAATTCAAATTGTGACATAAATTCCGAATGACGTAATATGTTCAAAGAGTGAGAGGGTATTTGGAGATTTCGTGAGTAATCAGTCTGCGTACGCGCGAGCCAGTTATTACTAGGTACATTTTAATTTAATGTGATTTATTTATTATACATGTCAGTGTTAGTCACTTTGCCCTCTAATTATGCAACTATTAATAGTGTTTAATACTATTGATACAAGGAAAACATAACATGACATTAAGTTAGATTATAATTAAAATGTCCTGTATTAGATTGACGATCCACGTGTAAGCCTTATGAGGCGAGCAGATGATGCATCGGTATTAAATGTTCATGAGACTGCTAATTATTGTAAATGAATCATGCAAACATTCAAAGACTGCACTAAGTAACTTCAAGTAACTTGTTAAATGCACTGAGAATATCCAGACTTGCGAACACAGCTGTTGTGATTATATTTTGTACCATTGTTAAAGAAATTCGTTTAAATTATAGCGAATTACTTGAAATTATTGTTGGAATATTGAGGTCAATAATACAGGTGGTACCGTCAATGCAGGCAAAATTCAACAAAAAGTTTTAAAAGTTTATAAAATTACACATTTCGCAGTCGTTTGTAAAACGTAACGTATTGCGTTAACGGTTTCAAGATAATTACGTAACGGCATACGAAACTCCTACGTTTTCGATGAGTCATCCCTCTAATTTAACAGAACTGTCCATTTCAAGTAAGTATTGTAAAAAAAAACACAGAAAAACCTACTTGACATGCTGAAAACGTTTTAGATCACAGGGGCTTTCGATTTCCATGTGGACGAAGTTGTGAATAGGAAACCTAGTTCTTCACGTAAAAACAAAATATTGTCTATCCTATACTTTTCTGCGCTGGATTCTCTCACGGGAAATCGGCTGTATCATCGAAGGATGTATTAAAGAACACAAATATGAATAATAATCTTGTTGCTGCAAAACTTCTCCCAAAGTCTTGATTTCTACAAAAACATTTTTTCTTTCTCCCTGCCCAAAGTTGAAAGCACTCAGAAGTCAGATGGTTCGTGATTGCGGGACGTTAATCAAAAATAAACGTTACATTGTGAAACACCGAAACCAATCCGATAATTGTGGCAGAACATTAACCCAGTGGCTATCGACCAGCAGTCCATCATGATGTTGCGGAATAAAGTGGATCAAGGGGTTTTAGCAATGGCCGTCGCGTCGTGACGAAAGACTAGAGTACAGTTAAGCGAGGTATTGTTCGGACTCGGGGAGCGAGACAATTCATCTAGACGTCATAATTGCAGATCGTTAACCCCTCGATTTTGAGGTCGTCAAAGTTGACATGGTGACCGATCACAACAGTTCGGCAAATTGTGGTACCGCGTATTCGTACACTTCCGAGTTTTGGGACTTCTGAAAGCTTTACAAATGTCGGTGATTTATTCGCTTCGGGGTTTGCTTGTTTGACTAAGTAGAAGCCGGGCTTAGCTACAATTGTTTTCTCTAAAGTATTTTGTTATGTGCGGTCATTTCGGTAAACCACGTAGGAATCTTAATTATTTTTTGACAGATTTAGGGATCGCTTCTCTTGTCGGTGGTGCTCTCATAGAAAATATCGATTCAATTCAACATAGGCAGGTTACTGGAATCACCCAGCTCTAAAACAAGTTTTCGCAGTATGATGTTATCAGTGTTAATGTACACAAGGCCGATGTAATGACTAGCTAAACATGACTAGGTGGAAACATGCGAACAGTGTGATTCGAAGAAAAACCGTTAAGTCCGGTGCGACTAAAGAATCCTGCTTGAAATAATAGAGTTCAACTAGCCGTGTGAGCGAATGTGGTGCAATTATGAACTTGTATAGTGATGTTTATAAGTAATTAGGTGCAATAAATTTACGTTAATAACTTAGCAACACTTAAATTACACATTGGCAGGACATTGAAAGAAGCGTGCGTGGAAAGCTTCCGAAGTTCTTAATTGCGAAAAAGCTCATTAAAACAATTAAGTAAGTAAGCCAAATTATAATTTCCTTTGGCTAAGATTGATCACTTTGAAATTGAAAAGCCAGTTTTTAAATAGGGAGATTACTTTTAATTACTTATCTCTTTAATTTATGCTTACTTGAACAAGTTTAAGAGGTGTCAGTAATAAGTTAAAGGACTCACACAATCAACACAATTAGGTCGTGCTCCACAATCCTAATGTGTGGGTAATTCCAAACTAGTTTCAACATTTTAGCACAAAGAATCGCTTGTTCCACCATTTGGACTGATCTACAGATCTTATCTTCAAAACACATCGAAATCAAACCAAGTAGGCTCTTGCATAAGTTAAAGACCATAAAGTCTGCAGTCTAAACGAATCCTTTTCACAAATTGAAGAATGGTAGACAAAAGGCATTGTTTCAGCTGAAGCCATAGCTATACAAGTAGTATCAGAAAAAGGGGTAAAAACATAAGCCAAACCTCCCCTAAAACAAAACCTGGCGACTGGTCTGCCGTTGTCCGTTGTTTTGACATTGTACTGAATTGTGGGGCTCAAAGAAAATACTGTACATACAATCTGTATAAATTTGCTCTTGAATATGTATGGGAGTATTTAACGTAGTCTTTTGTTTTCTAGGGAGATAATCATCGGGAAAGCATTTGAGGATATCTAGATGACTTGCTTTTGTCAAGAATCGTACAATTCAATGACTTCGATGGCTGTCATTTTGGTTCTGATTTGGTGACTAAGAAAGGTTTAATTTTTTTTTAAGTATTTCCTATCAGAATTAAAACGCTTTCATAAAAATGCTTACCATTTAAAAACTTATAACAAAGCAACCATTTTTTATTCTAACATTTTTAGATCCTGTTTATACGTTGGAATTCGGAATTTTCTGTGTAATAAAAGTAGTGCAAAAACGTAAATTATTCGCAGGACAATATGCTGCGTTGGCTGTTGGCTCACGCAAACCCCATTGTATCTCTCATTTTCTTCTTTTTCCGCACTCTTTTGTTTCGGTAATGAAAAGTATTCCCATTCAGATTAATGAACGTTTTGAAATCGAGATTATTTTGCTATTGTAACACAAATTAAGTAGTTAAAGATTTAAAACAATAACGTAATTGAAAAAACCTTTTAGTTGCCTAACAATAGTTAGTTATGTACAAAGTTTCACTATTCACTCATTTGAAATTCTGATAATAATTTTGATTCGCTCCTTGTAGCGACTGGCATTATAAATGAAATTGAAATGTGTATTTCGAGCCCTTACGTAAAGATAAAAAAGCTAAGCAGCGTTAAAGCCATACAACGAAACGTTAACGCTCCCAAATCGTTCGCAAATTCCAAGATGGCGGTTACGTACGAGTGTGAAATCTACATGGATCGGAGCAAAGTCACGGTACATTAGACTACTATTACCTTACAATAAGTGTTATTTGCAACTTTAAATGCACAACGATAGTGAGTTTCATATTATTGATTAACGCTTGCATAATTCATAGGAGGGAAAGTAGTTCTGTTAGTACTGCGTGTTTTGTTAATGACCGCATGCTTCTAATAAACATTTACATACGTGTCTATTCAATCACAATACTCGTATTAACTATAGCAGTGAAGTTTGATTGTACTGCGAAACCACAGAAATCCAGTGTTCAGTCCATTATGAGATTTTTAGGTTTATCAATGATGAAGTCTAATATGATTTGAATACAATTAAAGAGACCATTGATGGCTGTAGTCTGTCTAAAATTGTTAATGACGTAATTGACTCCATACTCAAAACTTGTTAGAAATACGTCGGCAAGCAACTAAAGTTGAAAATATTATCATATCAGCACACAACAAAGGGGGTTTCATTGCTCATCACAATAAATCAAGAAATATCTTCGTACAAATAAAAGATTACGAACCGACGTGATCCTTCGAACAAAGGCTTGATTAAAGACATCAAAAGCGTGACGCTTTGCTGCATCCTATTTAGATGCTACTCTCGTAGATAAACAAAGTAAGTATCTGTCTGTAACTTCAATAGCTTGATCCCTTGTATTTACAAAACAAAGGTTAAGAGCGTTTATTCTGAACGTGGGCAACGTCGCAAATAGCTGTTAAATATTTCGCTGTTTTGATTAATCTGGCAATATGATTGTATAGAAATATGGAAATTTAATATTTATTATGAAATGCAATAATTAATATCGTAATACCGATTATTTAGTTGCAGATGTAAAATAAGTATTTGGAAACTTTCCAAATGCCTTTTTTACATCCACAACGGTTACAACATCAAATTCAGTTTTATGTACTTGCAATTCATTAAATTATTATTCTAGTTTAATAGTTAGCGATATATTTCATATTTCCATACAGTAATATTGCCAAATTAATCAAAACAGGTAAATATTTGACAGCTACTTGCGAGGTTGATAACTTTTAGAATCAACGCATTCAACGCTCGTAATGAGGATCACAAAGAACTGGAAAACTGGAAGTTTCAGAAGAGTGGGTCCGCCGCACATCTCAATCCCATTTCCAAAGGATCCATCTATTTCTTAGTACGCCATCGTGGGGTCAATATAAAAAAAATTGCGCTAAATTTTGAAGTTTAGAATGCGCCACAAATTTTACTCCTCGACTGATCCTATTTATTCGTGTGGAAACGCGTTGACAGACATGTGAAAAGGCTTGTTTGCTCGGAAATCGTTTGAAACACGTGCCATTTTTCGAGTGTATCGGTGAAATTGGGATCTCTACAAATAATTAAAAAAATGTCATCCTAGTGATTTTTTGCTGTTACTAATAGAACAGGCCTCTGGAAACAACTTTGTCTGTCAGCTTCATACTGGTAGATAAAAACCTGCTTACCTCGTATCAGAGTAGATTACCCGAATGTAATCGACCAGCAAATACACAATAGACTACAAAAATGTATGTTGTGCTAGTAAGGCTAATTCAACGGTACACTAACTTCGTAGCCAGTTTAAAAGCTAATATTTGAACAAGAATGTGAAGTAGGCGAGTGGTATCATGTTCCGCGATAATTGGGATTGCGAAGTTAAATCGCTATTTTCATAGTTTGTGATTATGGAACAGGGCTTTGTTCAGAGCGCTAAATTCTGATGCTGATGACTGTTTGATATCAGCCTGCCTTGCTGTTGAAAGACAGTTAGATGTGGATGATAATTGTGAGGGAGGGAAGTTGCGTAAATATTAAAAGAAATGAACAGCAGGACAGAGAAGCGATAGTTAATACCGAAACAAAATAAAACAAAAATGCCGCGCGCAGAGACCGTATACAAAATTGCGCGCGGATTGTCGGGGTCCCAAATTGCATAATGTTCGGATGGCCATCAGTAAAGCCGGTTACCGACTAGATAGAGTTGTGCAGCCACAAAAGAAAAAAAAAACAACTCTCGCCACAACAACAAATCCACCAACATTTGTTGGTGGATTTAGCAATTTATGTTCGTAAAATCTGTAGTTACGTTTCACTTCGCTTTCATACCCGCAAATGTGGGCCCGTTGGCTTATTGTATAAAAGGACCTCCGCATTTTGGGTCCTTTAAGGACTGATTTACTGGGACACCGACTTTTGTCGCGTTGACCTACTTTTTGAACAGATATCGCAAAGGCTTTGACTGTCTGTGTTCATCGCTTGAAGTGATCAGTCGGGGATTCGTCTAGTCACGTTTGAAATTATGGTTGCAGTAAAATGTTGGTGCATATTTCTGCATATCAATAAGACGTCAATAAATTTTGATCTTTATTTTGTTATCGATAAGATTTCAAATGTAATGTTTGTTGTTAGAATGTTATATTTTAAGCTCGATAGTTGGTCTCGTTTCGTGAAGGTGGTTGCGTATCGTGGGCGGGGATGTTCAGCGGTGCGTTCAAACGGAAGACTTGTCGGTGTCACTTTAGGTTATTATTGTTCGTACTGCCTGTTCAGGTTCTATACACATCTATTGTTTCTGTCAGCTTTCCAAGCTCCAGTGAGAATAACAACTTAATATCATATGCGTGGGCGGAGGCTGGGCTTTCGTCGAAATGGAAGAGCTGTCTGATAAACTCAAAAGAAACACTAAACGGAATGGGCTGTATAAGTGTATTCTTACAAAGAGCTTTTGAGAGAAATGTTCAAGGATACCTTTGAAATAAAAATAATATTCAATTTATTGTATTTGCTATTATGATATGATATTGAATCAAATACAGACAGAATGAATCAGAAAGAAAAAATAATAATAGGAAGTTGATAAGCTTTTTTATTAAATGTTTGTCAAATTCCACAGACAAAGAATAAGACAAAAAATAATTGTGTACCCCAGTATTAAAACATAGCAATATACAGTACACTATAATTTAAAATCTATAACAATTTAAAATAGAGCAACTTTACAACAGAAATAACAATATTTACTTCAGCAACAACCCCATGCCTGCGATTCCTTGAAATCAATTTTAGTTTTCAACGGGTAGTTGCCGAGTTGTTCAGCGAGCTGTTTGTACTATAATTTTGTTAAGAAAATGTGTTAAATTATGTTTAAAAATAAATATATTATATGCTTAAATGTAAGGGAAGTATTTGTTTTGTAATTTCAATATTATGTTTGTACGTAGACTGTATGTTGGTTGAAGGGGGGAAGCAAGGAATGCAAACAATATTTGAGTTACAAGTTTTCTCTGCAATTTAATAAAAGAATTATATTTATATTAAAAATTTAATGCTGTTGATTATTAAACTTAAGTCTGTGTGAAAATACATTCTTATTACCTAATTTATCAAGGTTCTTGTCTGTAAATCCATTTTAAACTTGGGAGATTCAAATGCAATGCCTTCAGATAAATTGAAATCAAATTGGAAGCATAAAAAGAGAATTAATTATGGTTATATTATATCACATACTGCTATACCTTCGTTGAAGGATTTATGTATTTTGTAGATATTTGGAAAATCCTATGGCCTTTCCATTGCCACTGTTAATCAAGTAATATTTACTGTCTGTTAAATAGTCTGGATGGTAGATGTTACTAAATGCCAATAGCCATTGATAAAAATATTGACACATTTATAAGCAAAAAGAGGCCTGTGCCCACTTGCCCAGTAGTGGGTGAAGTCTGGCTGTGGATGATGATAATTAAAAGTAATGTTTTGTATATGAATTTACTGCTGCAAATAAGATTTTTAAGATTAAACAACTTGCAACCTATTGAATGACAAAAATAAAGTTTTGTTTATTTAATCCCTTTAGTGGAATGGATATGAATGCTTCCAAAATTGGGTCAAACCAATTTTATGTGAATGAAAGCACTGATTGGAAAACATCAATGATAACTAAATAGTGCCAAAAATGTTACAACATTACAAACGCCTACAACTAGCACATAGTGTAAACTGTTCATGTAATCAGCGTGAACGCTGGTCACAAAGACGAGAGAAAGGAGCGGGTTTAGAAACAAAAAAAATATGACCTTTACGGCCGAAAATGTTCTGCTACGTAGCCAACTCACAACATACCTTATCTCCTGGTAGGTTTTTCGACGACATGGTGTGTCACCTTTCTGTTCTGTGTTCTGACGTCGTCTTGGGGACGATTTATCCAGAGAAAGGATCTCACTGTAGCCGTGAGAGCCCAGCATACGACACAAAACACTCCACTTTACCAATCACTTGGCCATTATCACTGATCGAAAGATGCATCAAAGCCACAAACACAATAATCGACCCATCGTTTGGAGTCGTAATCAGCACGATTTCCCATTGAGATTCATCGACACAGATAATTTTTCACAACACTATACACAAACACAGCGACTGACAGAAGCTAACTTGATTGAGTTGAGCTTGACGGAAAATGGCGAGGGATGGATGACGTCCCTCCCGCCTCTCGCCCCGCGCATGCCATCTATGTCACTATTAGTTCTCAGAATATTTCTAGAGGGCAGCTCCATACAATAACAAACAATGTCCTTGAAAAACATTTTAAGTTTTATCAACAGAATGCGCTTTTCTCAATATCTGTTCAGCTCCAGTTGTAAGCACTGTTTTATGTATTGATAACATGTTGTAAATTATTAGAAAAACACAAAAACTCGATCCTTTTTTTCTGACTTATCAAATCTGTTAAACGGTTATAGCTTAAAGATAAAAAATATTTGGCTCCAATTCTAGCGACTTAAAAAAAGCTTTTAATGCCATCTATATTCGTATACAATTTTTTTTCAAAGTTCTCGTTGGAGATTACTGTTACAAAAATCGACTAATACAGAAAATATTAAATATACCATATCATACATTTTAATTTATTTTTAGCATTTTATATTAGAAAATTAATGTTGATTGCTAAAATACGGTTCCAAACGACGGTAAACATAGCATAATTAAGTGGATGATGTTATAATAAGTTTCTGTCACTGTTATTTACATAGCTGGTCATGGTATTCGAATTTGTGTGGGATCCACAACTAAAATATGAAACAAAAATTTTTTTTTTAAACGATTAAAAAAACCACTATATAGAGAAAAATAACTTTAATTTCAGAAGTCGGTGGCAACAACGAAAATTCAAAACAAAAGACACTGACTTCCGAAATTAAAGTTAATTTTCACTTTGTAGGGATTTTTCTGAAGTCGGTTTTTTAATATATTTTATATAACATGTCAAGAGATAAAGTTGATAGAATAGTTTCGGATTAACAAGATATATGAAAATGCAAACTCGAGCCGCACTAAAGAATTGACAAATGAGAATTGAGTCGATACATTGACAGATAAACAGAGATTTTAACATATTTTTAAAATGTGAATGTTTTGCCAGTGCGAACGCATTTCAACGCATAGTTATTTGGAAAACACTAAGCGCGGATTCCACAAATGAACGCGATCAGCGAATACTGCGAGATAATACTCTTTTTTTTCCGTTTCCGAGTTCAAACATAGACAATAATCGCCTAAGAGAATATTTTTATAGACCGGATATGAATAAGTCACGGTGATAGACATACAACACCAGCTTCCGCCCAGGCGAGCCCAACCCCAGTGGTTGTAGAAATTGTAGAGTAGTAGAATTCGCAAAATGGCGGATGGAGGCGTGGATATAGATTTGTACGCCGATGATATTGAATCCGATTTTAACCGCCAGGTAAGCAAAACGCGTAATGATTATTTCAATCGCAATAGTATTGTAGAAATAAATTCCGGCACGTTTCTGACTTGCTACCGTTAGTTAATTCTATTTTTTTCGGCGGTCTCCTTCAGGACGAGTTCGGCGGTGAAAATGTGGATTTATACGACGACGTGATTGCGGCACCTACAGCTAAACCGGATGATGGCGATGGACCCCCCAATTCGGCACCGCAACACCAGCATCCACCGGAGGAGACCAACGGCAGCATCCCATATCACAACAACGCATCAAACCACGGCCATCATGGCCGCCGTTTTCAGCTATACGTCGGCAACCTAACTTGGGTTTGTACATGATTTTGTCTCATTTAGATTATAATGTAAATATAGGAGAGTTTTTATTGTTTTTGATGTCTGTTTTTCTCTTGGTAACGAGAAAAACTGATGTCTCTAGGACTGCCGTTCGTCACTCAGGTTTTGTTACTGTGCCGTTTAGGTATTAATTCCTTGTTTTACATAGGCTAATATAATTATGTCATTAGAAGCTGAAAGTCATTAGTTCAGGGATGAGTTTGAACTAAGTAGGTAAGTTATTTACTTAGCATACTTAGTTCATGAAATACTTGCTACTTGCAGTACTTAGATCAAACTCCCAAGACTTTGTATAGAGCAGGATTATAGTAAAATTATTTATCTACAAGCGTCCAAATAAATGTTGGGATTGTTTACAACACTTTGATATTGTATGTCAATAGAATAAAACATTAATGGTTTTCTGTAACTTACTTCTTTTTGTATGTGAAATAATATTAAATCTGGATGTCTATAAAGTATAAAGTCAAAATTTGTTGTCATTTCTAATGTTATTAACACAAAACAATATTTGTAATTTGACAAGTCAATACCTTACATAAGCACCGCAACAGTCATCATTATTATTGTACAGTCCGTTTTGGGTTTAACAAAAATCTTGTGATAAGTTATTTTTTTAATTAATTTATTGGCAAAGGTACCAAAATCTGAGTAAAGAAGGCAGTTCTTTCAGTGACCAGATGAAAAAAATACAAGCTAATATTGCACTTTGGGATTAAAATGTGCAAGATTGACAAAGTTCAACAAAAATATTTACTTGCTACAAAATGTTTTTCATTTGGTTGCCATTTCTTACTAGTCAATGTGCATCTGTGTATAAAAAGTATATATAGCACAGCCGCACATGTCAGTCACAGGCCTTATTTTTAACAAAACATGCAACTTGAAAGTCCACATTTTGTTTTTAAAATACGGCCTCACAAATTATTTGTTTGGCTAAATATCTTACTAAAATGAAATCACTATAAGTATAGCAAAATCTCGAAACATACAATATTTTGGAAAATTCAAAACCAAACATTTTTGTTTGAATAAAATAATAAAGTTTTTTTTTGTGGGTTAAATAATAGTGTTCAGTATTGTTTGTGATTTTACTATACTAAATACTTAGAAGCAAAAACAAGGAAGTGTAACCTTTGACAATTTAATTTAAGTTAAAATTGTCAGCTATTAATTATACTTATTTAGAGGCTGGATTAGGTATATGAAAAGAAACATTCAGTGTTAAGTTCTTCAGTGTGCATTTTAGGCACCAATTCTTTAATTATTTAGCAAAATTCCTGTTCAGCAAAAATGTAAGGTTAGGCTTTATATCTTTCTGATCAACATTAAATTATGTTAATTTATCCTGTTATATTGAAACTGCATTAGAATATATGCATCAAATGTTTTTCAAAGGCATTGTGTCTGTCATAAATCTAAAATAATAATTATATGTCAATGCTATAAAATAGGTGAATCCTTACACCTGCTAGTGTATCATCAGTTGGGCTTTTGTCATGCATTATTGAGGTTTTTGTACTGTACATAATCCAGTCTCCAGTTATCTTCTTTCAATTAATGTTACCTGTTTAAAAATGTCATTACTTACATAATAACTAAATGTAGCATTTCTGTCAACTGACTTGTTCAATTGTTATAGTATAAATTATTCTCTCTAGGTTGTGGATAGGAACTTATAATTAAAAAAAAAACTTTCATTCATAGTGTCAGAATTATAAAGGATTTGTAAAATAATTGAAACTGTTACTGAATATTACATGCAACTTGTTTTTGCTTCATTTTATAAAAATTTAAATACTTATTATCAATATATTAGAAGCAGTAAATTATTCACATAGATGATACCCCACAACATTTTTATTATCTACATGGCATTCAATAAAATCTATGTGAATTAATTTACTTAAATAATTATAATATGAACTTTTTAGTTTATTACTGCACCAGTCAAGGAAATGATCTTAATAAAAAAAAGATTTGTTTCTGAGATATTGTTCCACATTTTCTGCGTTTGCAGAATGTCCAACCTGTGATATTTTTAATAACTTGTGCTATTGTTTTCATATTTTTATTTTATTGGATTTCATATTTATAGTTGAATTATACAAAGAGATATTTGCATTTAAAAATATGTTTGTGTTATGGTTTGTACATTCAGCACCATAGTCACCTACACATTTATAAAATTAGAAATAGCAACGGTGTTCATTAGTAAGTTGGCATATTTGTTTCTGTGATGGGCTGGATATAGATTGATTGTTACTTTGTAAATAGTTTCATATTTTAGTTTCTTGAGTAAACTCATTCTTTATATCCCAGTAGCTTACTTTCATTCATTTGTGAGAAAATTCAAATTATTTGTTGAGAGTTTAAAACATGTTAACTTTTATTTATTTTAGCTGACACGCAATAGGCATGTCAGGATGCAATAAGTACAAGCCATATTAAACCTTGTAAATATCTCTTTGATGTATTGCATTGTTGGTTTTGTGGCAGTAATTGATACTGTCTTTGTGATTAAGGTAAATTTTTGGCATGTTGGTATGGTTATAACTGGGCGAAGTATCACAAAAGTATAGAACAAATCTAGTTTCATGTTCTTCCATTTTATTAAGGTCTTGGATATCTTTGATCTTAGTGATCCAACTCAAATGTATGAAACTGAGAATCAAAATACTTTTGTCATACATCTTGTGATCTTTGAATTCTGATTGTTGAAGAATGAATGGTTTCTATGTATTTATATATTAGTTCATGTAACATATTTATTATACATAGATGCCCCTCCCGGTGATTACATGTTAACTACACATCTTGAATATTTTGCTTCATAATTTAAACACTGTCTTTTGCACATATTTTGAACAAAAAACGAGTGTTGTGTATGACATCTTTTTAATAATGACTTAACAATATTGTCGCAATGGTTGTCTGTTATAGTTACTATACATTGCTTTAGTCAATAACATAGATAATTTATGTGTCACATACTGTGTGTAGGCTATGAATTAGTTCTTCGGGCATAGTGCGGGCAAATCGTTCTACAATAAATTATTTCCTATTAGTAGTGACGTATATAGCGTTATTCGCCTGTTTCAACATGCTTGTCACTTGATAATTGGAATCTTGAGGCGGGAATTGCATGAACATTTAAGAATTAATAACTGTCCATTTCGCCCAAAATTCTGGTTTTATTGACCTATGTATTTTACTTAACTAATGTCTTTCTTTATCAGGTTTTCAGAGGTAAGATGTTTGAGCTTGTTCCGCGTAATGATGTAGCTATTTGTGTCTTAATTTGATTATATTTTATTGTTTTCTTTTTTGTTCCTTTAATCTTGGCAGATGTGTTTCACATTTTGTCTGTATTGCGGTTGGAACTTGTCCATTTTTTTGTTGTTGTGTAAACATTTATTATGTACCTACTATTTTTAAATTGGCGTTCAATTGTTCAAATGTTTATCTACAGTAAAATTATAAATCTGTCTGTATCATACTTATCAAAAAAATTGTTTATATCCGGGCGGAAATACTGATAAACCGAAAGTATTCACACTATTTCATTATTATAGTGGTAGTATTTAAATTCAGTTATGTACAAACATGAATAAAATTTATGCTTCGCGTCGTCATACGTAATTTATATATTCTGTCACGACTTTGTAATCACGTTTTCTAATAGATATACAAGGATTGTAAGTAAAAACTATCCATATTGTTATGTCCCCTGTAACATTACTATTGGCAGATGGTTAATAGCATATACATATACTGTAATAATGCTAAAATAATTATTACTTATAATGTAATAACTCCCTGCTTAAAATATTTTTGTACGTTAGATAATATCTATTAAAACCTTGTCTAGTTTAGAAAAGTATTTATCACCTAACTTCATTAGATTGGTTTTCGATAAAATAAGTCCTGATACGATTTTAAAGTGTAATAACTATGTTAATGACCAAAGATGTTAAATCCTTGTACTAAGTGAGTTAATTATCCTTCCTTACTGTTATGAAGGATATCGTGTCCCGTTTGAGAATGATGGAGTCTGCAGTTTTGCGAACTGCTCTATTTATTTATCTTGATACTGCCAATATCTGTGATAAATTTATGAATGACAATAAAAACATGGTAACACTAAAAACTGTTTCCTTTCTCCCGAAGTCTCCTGTTACGAAATGAGAGAACGACGACTTTCTAAAATAACAAAATCAAATATTAAATAAGTAGTGCTTCGTGAGTTCGTGTTACAATTCGTGCAAATAGATTAGATTGGTGTAGGTTTTAGAAACACGTTTTGAGTGACACATACATTTTTGCTTGCTTATCCACTCAACATAATTTGACAGAAGTTAGGGACATTATAATTACCGAAAATTCGTGCTAAAAGTTCGGCGGTTTTTTTATTCGCGCTATAAGGTATGTTCTTGGACGAGGTTTCATACGTCCGAGTCGTGGCTGGCTTCATCACGTATGTATACAACTTATAGCTAAGTTGCCCAGCTTGTATCGTGGTTTAGTTTTTGGTAAAACCTTTTGCAGTGGGCGACGGATCAAGACATTGCTAACAACATCGCAGACATTGGCGTTACTGACTTCCAAGACGTGAAGTTCTTCGAGAATAGGGCGAATGGACAGTCGAAGGGGTTCTGCGTCATATCCCTGGGCTCTGACCAATCCATTAGGATGGTAATGGAACGTCTGCCCAAGAAAGAGATTCACGGACAGCATCCAGTCGTCACGTTACCCACTAAACAGGTAAGTAGCGAGACCTTCAATGGGTCTCGCTTATACGTAATACTTACTTTTTCCATTGATATTCTTTAAGGGTGTCATATAAAGGGAAGGCTTAGTTAAAACGCTATTGGCTCTTGCTGCAAGTTTCGGATAAATTTATATAAAGTTTAAGAGAAAACATACATGGAAAAATTAACCTTTATTTTTCTGAAATTATGGGAGATTGAGCTAAATCAGAGCCCTCAGGAGACTGGAAAACCTTATTAAAATAAACCTGCGACGAATAACTCAATCAATCGAATTATACGGCAGTACTGCCGTGAAATTATTATCATACAGAAAGGCTTTTACTGCTGACCTTACTCTCTATAAAAAGTTCATAATTCTAGATAGCTAGCAACAAAATAAAATAAAGAAAACAAATTACGTTATTTCATACAGTTTCTAATCCAGCTATCGATTTGAATTTGCATGTTTTATGATAAAACTTCTAAACAAAGTAGGTCAGGGCGCTACCTACGGAGCATGGGCTGTCAATTATTTCTAGCCCGCGCCTTTCATCGACATTTTGTACATTTGTATGGAGACTGTAAAGTGGTGAAGTGCAAAATATTATGTATTGTCATTTTCCAATACCCGTGGCACTCTCGCGACTTTGTAGGATTTGCGCAGTCATGCTAAAATACCCGTACCACTCATTGCGACCTCCTTACCTATGTCTGGCGCCAGCCGGGGTTAAAAATATCAGGAGTGTAGAACTTGACATTTTTTATGAAAGATTGCCAGTAGCGTACAATGAGCGTATATTTCACAGGCCTTGAACCAGTTTGAGAGTCAGTCTAAGACTAGATCAACACCGCCTGGACCTAACCCGGGCATGAGAGGACCACACCCGGGTGGCCCGCCCGGGCCACATCCTGGAGGTAAACCTTTGTTTTTGTTGTATTTATGATCTTGGATGGAAAATGCCTTGGTACATTGTCGTAAAAGTAAAATTTGTAGTCATGAATCGTGAAAGCACTGACCAGACAATATCAATGCAGGAATGGGGTACCTATCGTGGGTACAATTCCCAGTTTACGTTGGGTTCAATAAAATGATTTTACTGCCCAAAATTGTAACTGCTCGAGAAGGGAACACAATGGAGTGCACGAGAATAACACGTCAATTATTTCTACAAACTCCAGCACCCTAATTGCGTAATACACTATCAATCACAATCTGAATCGCTTTGAAACAGATTGCTAATCCATAGCTTTATAAGTTCGAAAAATAAATCTGCTGTACAACGTAAATAAGGCAATGAATTTTGTTGACCTTTCAACATGAAACAGATTTGTCTGAATCGCAATTAGATAGCAGTTTATGGGTGTAGTCCAATAATACAAAAGAACCCAGAGAAATTTTAACTGCTAACAGCGATAGTAAGAACACTACGAATGTACGTATACATAGAGTTCAAGAACTTGCATTATATCGGCGGCAGTAGCAACCTATGCTGCCGATTGCGATAAGAGTGGGCCATAATGTAGTACGTTTCTTTATATTTATAATTCATTTCATGAGAACTAGACAAGTGTATCGTTACTGATGATGATACGGTCATGTCAGTAGTAACACCTAAATTTCGAAATCCGACCTTACTGCTACGAAATAAAGGCACTGTCTAATTTTGACCATGGAATTGTGGCTGACTGAACAATAACTGTGCAAAGATTTCTTCGGCGGTGGTCCAAACGGACCGGGACCCAACGGGCCGCGCATGATGATGGCGGGCGGCGCGCCGCACCACCAGCTGCGTGGGCCGGCGGGCGGGCAGCACGGCCCACATGGGCCGCACGGGCCCCCTCACGGCCCACCGCACCATCTCCCGCAGCACCAGGGCCCACCACCGCATCATATGCCGCATCAAGGACCCCCGCCGCATCAGGGCCCTCCGCCCAGAGGTCCACCAATGCAGGTAAGATTAAACTTCCAAAATAGCGTTGTTTGGTTAGGAATTACGGAAGCCTTTTGCTATTAGATATGGAGGACTGGAGAGTTTGACTCCAGTCCTTCATTCCTCGTCCTAGCGACGGGTCTCGATCGTACAATTTTATTGCTTTTTTTGGCTGTTTGTAATTCCGATTTTAAGACATGCGTGTAAGGTTCAATTTGTTTTTATGTATATTGACAAGCCAGTATCGGTCGTAGTACTTCCTAGAATTATATAAACACAATTTGGCGACAGTTTTATGAGAAGAGACTTTTGCATGGGATTGTGTATCTAGTTCTTTATTAGTGATCGATGGTGACTCCAGATTTTTTATTTGTCTATCTTTGATGACTTATTTATGCCTTTTTAGTTTACTTTTGCCGTAGTTGGGTTTGAGTTTTCATGAATTTTATTTTTATTAGCTCACATACATTCTACAATAGAACATTCCCTATGTAGTAATTAATGTTTTTTTTACGTTTTGGGAGTTTGAAGACTAAAACCTTTTGTTATTAGTTCCAAGGTCCGCCACAACTACAGCGCGGCCCCGGTGGCCCCGGCGGACCAGGCGGCCCGGGAGGACCCGGCGGGCGGCCAGACTGGGGACCCCGCGGGCCCCCGCAGCAGTTGCCCCCGCACCCCGCGCCGCAATACGGCCCCCCGCAGCACCAGATGCCGCACCAAATGCCGCCGCCGCACCCGGTTAGTACCTGTCTATTATATGCAGCTATGTAAGCTAGCAAAACTCCAGAGATATGATGAGTATGGTATCTAAACATAATAAATATTTTTTATATGTTATGCCTAGATATCGATCGATAATTCATTAAAAAATCCCATGGAAAAAGTATTTCCCAATTTTCCGGGCGACTCTTCCAATTTTTCTTTCTCTTAGATAGAACCTTATTCGGACTATCTATTATGAACATTAAAAAATAAAAATAACCAATCAGTCCTGTTCTCAAATGTTGAGCTTTGCAACAAACAGCAGTTAATTTTTATTTATATAGTTACTAGCGACCCGCCCCTGCTTCGTATGGTTTTATGACTTGACAAAACATCAGCATGTCATTATTATAATTTAATCAACAATTCATCACACATAAACCTTCGGGAATGTGTTCTCAAATAGTGATGAAAACCCAAAGATTTTAATCGTAGATTCGCCCTTCCACGTCAAAATATGGTCTGTTCCATTTTGACACCTCTGATACACACTGTGTCGCAGAGACTTCGACTTGATTGTCATGGAAGCGCCATTGTTAGTGTGTGAGCTCGCTCTCCTCAGTATGGACACTTTTTCGTGCGACTTAGTACGGTGAGGGCAAATCTACGATTTAAATCGTTGTGAAAACCGCATAAAAACCGCGTAAATAACGCGGTCACAGAGATATACGACATGCGACTTCTACATATACGTTGATAAATTAAAGTTGCTTTTCTTGTTATAAGAAATCTCGATGTTCTGTCAGATCGTAAAAAACTGTGCGAAACTGGGGCGGGTCGCTAGTTAGTTTATAGTATGCCTAGCGCGCTAACGTCCTGCTATTGTGTTCACCAGCGCGATGTTCGCTTGCAGGGCGGCGCGGGCCTGGCGCTGGCGGGCGGCCCGCGCGGCCCCGCGCCGCTGCCGCACCACCCAGGTATGCCCCCCTACCCAGGTACGCACACACGCCTTTTATTTTATTATTTCTTACTAACCGACTAACGCGAAACGTAATGGGTAGTCAAAAACCTTATGGTCTGAAAACCAGTCTTGCCAGTATCGTATTAGCCAGTAGCCCCATTTACACGAGGCAAGTTTTTGCGTGTCGCACACGACACAATTGAAGCAACGCTCCAACTTATGGTACGCCACAGGGCCCACGGGCAATTAAATCGCACCGTGTATATCAGGCTTTAGCCCTCGTACGCACGTGCGATGTTATTACGCGACGATTTTTAATCACACGCTAGATTTACAACTCTTTGTATTGAGCCGAACTTCGACAATCCAGCAGAGAGCGCATCCCAGCGCGTCAAAAACAGCACTGTTGGATTTTAGCGCGCAATAAAAAATCATCGCGGTAAAAAATCACCCGTGCATATGAGAACTTACTGGGTTGTAAAAGGTAAAAAAAATACTGGTATTAAGCTGCATCCGGTTAGACTGGAAACTGACCCCTAAAAAGTTGGGAAAAGGCTAGGCAGAGATGAGGATGACACTTTACTGGTTTAATGGGTATTGCTGCCGCTGTCATTACTGGCACATGAGACAGTACAGCACAGTCTCTAAGTGCACAAAAATTGTTCATAGGCTGACCACTTATCAGGTGGGCTAACTGCTTGTTCGCAACCATTTGAATTTTTTAAAGAGTGACATCCTTTCTAATGACTGTGCGACAGCAAAGACAGGATTATGTTTTTTTGTTGAATTGTTATTAACATACTAACCAATTTTTATAAACTATTTTAAAAACAAATTCCTATCAATCTGCATGAAATTGAATGAATTTACTGCTCAAGAAATTTATATCAGCTGTTTTCATGTTTTAAGTGGGCATTTGTCGCAATTTTTTTGTTGTTTTTATTATTTCGTATACCACGGTAAATGCTGTACAAAAAAAAATGTGAAAAAATAATGCAGTATGATTCATTATCTAGTACTTAATACATAAACTTCCACAAACATATTGCGGTTAAAATTGCAATCAATCCATCAAGCAGATGCAATAAAATACGAATACGTAGACAAGTCGCTTTCTTAGAAAACGGTTAGTTGTGTGATGCGAAGTCGATAAACACACATTTCTCAAGTTAATCATAGTTTATATTAAAATGGTTTGACGACGGGTGACAGGAACCCATACAAGTAAAACCTCTGCTATGGGTCTCTGGTCTCCTTATCTCGAATACATTATTTGAAACTTTGCTAAGGATCAGAATTACAGTAGCAGGAAGCGCTTATAACTAAGAATAAGAATAATAAGTTTGTGGTTGTTCGTGCAATTTTGTATTTCCCCCTCTCGCCCTTGTCTGCAGGCGTGGGCGGCGCGCCGGCCCCGCACGTGAACCCCGCGTTCTTCGCGCAGCAGCCGCCCGTGCAGCCGCAGCCGCCCGTGCAGCCGCCGCCGCAGCCCGGCCCGCCCGGTGCGTACTGACCTCACTCGCTGCTTCATTATATTATGTAGTTTGATCAAGGTCGGCCGCGAATCGAGGACACAATACATCGTGTATATGGCGACCTCATTGGGCATTTAGCCCGGCTACCACCACCTTTGTGACTACCGAATTCATAATTATATTGAACTAGCTTTTGCCCGCGGCATTGCCCGCGTGGATGTCGGAAAATATCTCACGGAAACAAATTTCGAAAGATCCTGCTTTATTCCTTGTCTACATTATAAAGGAAACCTCTGTGCAAAATTTCAGCTTTCCAGGTTCAAAGGTTTGGGCTGGGCGTTGATGAGTCAGTCAGCCAGGACTTTTCTTTTTATTAATATGGATTTGTGCCGATATGAGAGTATAAGACATTCTCTAGATCGGTGGCGACTGACCAGCAGCATATCGTTGTGGAAAGACTGATTCACTAAATCGGTTGTTAACCGAGCTTTCGGAGTAAATTGTGATAGACTCAATACGGTCAATTGAAATGTTACATGTACACACGGCTACACATCAAGCTATACATTTCCAGTATAAGCTGACCTCGCATTGTACGGGAATCCTATACAATGCGAGATCAGCATTAACTGGAAATGTATAGCTTGATGTGTAGCCGTGTGTACACTTTTCTTATTATTTGCTTGAATGTGCGCGCAGGTCCGGGCGCGCCGTACGGCCACCCCGCGCACGCGCCGCCGCCCGCTCAGGGCCCGCCGCCCGCGCAGAGGCAGCAGCCTTACGGGAGACCGCCACAGGTGACTTATTTTTAGCCAAGTATAAATATTTGTTGCAAAGTATCGCCCTATATTACAAAACGTAACTGGCGAATTGTGGGTGTACTATAGGTACATCTCTGCCCATCCCTTCGGAGAAACAAGGCATGATGTTATGTATGTAAAGTATAAATATTTGTTACTAACTTTACACGACAAGAAATTGAGAAGAAAATTAAAATTTTGTTGAGTGACCAAACTTCAAATGTTCATGCACTGGAATTGATGATGGACCGCATGGTAATTGGTTCATGGCTCATTACGCTGCGCTTTTTAACTCAAGAAGCAGATTATGGATAAAGAAGTCAGGCATAACTGGGAGTGGCCGGCCAAGTTGTACAAATGAAACATGCGCAAAGGTCGTCAACAACTGAATCCTTGAGCCGTCGCCATCTATCGTCGTTCCTATAATGAACGTGTGCTTCCCCTGCAGAACTACCCGCCAGCCGCCGAGGCGGGTCGCGGCGCGCACCACGTGCCCGGCATGGGCGCGCACGCTCCGCACGCACCGCACGCGCCGCACGCGCCACACGCCGCGCACCCCGCACACCCTGCGCACGCGCCGCACGCCGGTATCAGCGAGGCGGAGTTTGAAGAGGTCATGTCACGCAACCGCACCGTGTCGTCCAGTGCTATCGCGAGGGCTGTGAGTGACGCAGCCGCCGGAGAGTACGCGTCGGCTATCGAGACGCTCGTCACGGCTATATCGCTCATCAAGCAGAGCAAGGTGGGGTTTTTTACTGATTCGACTTACTATAGTTTACTTTTGGATGAACTCCAGTAAGATACTAACGATGGTCGACAAAATTATCGCAAAGCCTAGCTCGTCGGACTATCTATTATTATACTATGTATCATAAAAGGGATACACTAAGATAGCCCGCGAAATTATTATTTTTTAACTTTTTTGCAATTTAGAGGTTAGTGTCAGGTTGTATGTTGATCAAAATATGATTGGCGACTTGCGGCCTACCCTGGTGTTTTCGGGTTAACAATCATAGCAACTACTATAGAAATGAAAACATGTGCATTAGGGTCGGTTAGTCATTATTTGTGTTGGAAATTGAGGAATAGCAATAAGAAAGTTCGAAAAGTGCTAATTCTCAGCCTAGTTTGAATAAATGACTTGATTTTTACAAGTACGTCACTGTAGTAAATTTTTTATGTTTTTATTTGGGTTTAGTTTCATTTTTTGATTTTTTATTTGTATAAATATATCTTTTGAGAGTCAGTAAATCTGACAATTCTTCGATTTCTATTATTTATTTAGTATATGTGCATGCACCTTCCCATTTTATTGATTAACCATTACTACAGTACCTACCCCTCTGTGTTGTACACCTACTGGCTCTTGACCAGTTTTTTCACTGATGAAAGGAATTAATGCATGTTTGAGGAAGGGAACATTTTGCGAAAGGTACATTTTGCGAAAGGGACATTTTGCGAAAGGGACATTCTGAGAAAGGGACATTTTGCTACCTGTGGTCATTTTAAGAAGTGGTCTTGCGAGTTGCGACAGAGCCGTTGTGCCCAGTAGGTGGCCACGCCAATCGCGGCATCAATGGTATTTTTAGGTCCTCAGAAGCAATGTAATTATGTCAACATGATGAAACCGTTCGGTAAACAAATTTATTCCTTTTAATACTAAAACATTTGAACATCTCCAGGTTGCTCACGACGACCGCTGCAAGATCCTGATCTCCTCCCTACAAGACACACTGCACGGCGTAGAGACCAAGTCGTACGGTTCAGGCGAACGTCGCCGCTCCAGATCGCGCGACCGCGACGCACGCGCTCACCATCGCACGCCGCGGCGACGCGAGCGTTCTGCGAGCCGGTACCGCGACCGCAGCCGGGATAGGGAGGATCGAGATAGGTGAATAGATTGGATTTATGTTTTGTGCTTTGCTTTTATGCTTCGTGCTGTATGACTAGATTGCTCGATATTAACAGCCTCTAAATATTTTATACAGAGTCGTTTTAATTAATTGGTGATAATTCATAGACGTGATGAAAGAACTAAAAAAGGAATATATGGCCTATCTTTCGAATGTCTATTACTCTAGCATTAGTTATTAGCGATTGAGATCTTACATGACTTTGAAAGTCAGAAATATTGAACTTACTGCAGTATATCGAGCGAAAAGAAGTCCTCACGTCAAAAAAAAACTACAATCATAATTTCCCGTAACTACTGCAGCTGGTCTCGGGATCATAGCCTTAGTGAGGGGCAAAAAAATATTTTGAATTTTTATAAAACAGATTTTTGTTCATTTTGTTAATATTACTGATACTGCAGATCACCATTATGAGTATGAAGTTCGCTAATTCATAAAAAAAAGGTCTCTGTATGATCGATAAACCGCAGTCAAGTCGCACCCTATCACATCTCATTCACTCACAATCATTGAAATTGAGTTTATGGAGTACTATTTTTACATTTTTATTAAGTTTTTTTAGCTTATAAGTTTAGGTTTAGCAGGAAGTTTGAATCTTAGTCTCCGCGTTACGCACCGTGTGTTACACAGGGCATGTGTTCGCTAATGCCTTCAGAGTTGTAGAAACTGCCGAAATTGCGCAATCTGCACGTCTACGTCAGTAACATTTGAGCATCTTAACATTACTACACACTCATACAGCATAAGAGCGAGGCCACACGGGCGTTGCCAATGCTTTGCGTTGTCGCAGCGCAGTGATTTTGACGCACTGTGCGCCAGACGAGTGGTGCGATGTCGCAACACAACGCAGTATAATATATTGACGTCGCAGCGTCGGTATAGGTATTTCGCCTTCGATATTCTGAAAAATTCTGCGCTGCGCTCCGTTGTCTCTCCACAGCACCCCTCCCCGCCTCATCTCGAGATTTATATGTAGACCTACGGATTTTAGCGCTCAGGCGTCGCAGCGTAGATGCAATGCATTGGCAACGTCCGTTTGGCATCTCTCTTACTAAATTTATTTAAGGTATATTGCGCGTTCTACGAACACAAAAACACACGTCATATTAGTAAATGTGGGTATTAGAAAAAGGTTGATATATACCTTCGTGCCTTTCAGTAAGTAGAATTACAAATACACAGAGAAACATCCTAATGACAGACAGAACAAAAATGCAGCAGACTCGACACGCAGGCAGTGCAAAAATGCAGCATACTCGACATGCAGGCAGTGCAACTTAGTACCTGACCGATGAGACAATGATAGAATCACAACCAAAAACAACCAATCAAAATGCAAAGAGTGAGAATATAATAGCGTCATCAATGCAAGAGGGCTAACTAGGTAATACGATGTATACGACAGGCGGGTAACGTAGCATTATTCCAGTCTGAAGTATTACTGACGCTATGCCCTTGCTTGCAGGTACAGAGAACGCTCGAGGGAACGTGATCGCGATGCGTAAGTGTCGCGCATTTCTACACGTTCGCTATCGTCACGCACGTTTACCTTATGGCGTGAACAGTATCCTAGGTTTATTTATGTCTGGCTGATACATTCGATGTTTTCCGCTTTGGTTTATACTTTTCAAGTTCCTTAGACCTTGACTGTCCCGGTATCTAGCGATGGTAGAAGATCCACTGTATTTTGTACCTATATTGACAAAGTTGCGTCGTGTATATGCTTGTCGAGCTTTGGTATGAAACTATTTGGTGTGATTTTTTTGATCCCTAGACTTAACATTTAACGATATGAAAATGTACGTTATTCATGGTGTTAATGTCTTTGTTTCAGGTATTACAGGGATTACCGTGAACGTGAACGCGACCGCTCTCGCTCCAGGGACAGGGAACGTGCTGACCATTACAATAGGGGCCACAGTCGCGAAGAGAGGTAAGCATCTAAGCACTTGTCATGTTTATGTTGCCAGTAGATGTAGTTAGTGGATTTTAAATCATGCAGAGGCCTATTTCAAAACTCGTGACTGAATTTAGAGAGTCAGTGAGTGAATTCTTTAAGTTTAGGTTTGGCGTGTCTATAATTCATACTTGTGTGAAAGCACAGTGTCACAGTTACTTAGTTTCACCATTTGGATATAGACTGAATGCACACTGTTGGGCAGCAACATTCACTACTTGATTTTTCTTTTTTATTATTTATTAAAAATTAGATGTGACTAATAATAGCTTGAGGATAACATGTAGCTTACTTATCATCAGCTCTACCACCAGGCCGCGCAAGTCGCCCGTGGAGCCCGCGGCCGAGACGGGCGGCGGCGACGCGAGCGGCGCCAAGAGCCGCGCGGGCGCCGCGCCCTACTACGACGAGCGCTACCGCGAGCGCCGCGACCGCGACCCGCCGCCCGCAGACCGCGACCGCGACCGCGACCATCGCCGCGACGCGCGCCACTAGCACGCCTGTCCCAGCGACATGATCCTAACACATCGCAAACCGTTCTATCAAATCGAGTTTCCCCGGACATATACAAGACTACGATGGACAGCTCGTGATACCGTAGAGAAATTACATACACAACCGAAACTAGACAAAAAGAACAGACATGTGCATTTTGCTAAATAAATTGATTTAAAAATATTCTAAATTAGTTTTACCATGTTGGGATTAGATTTGTAATCCTCCTCTATTATATCTTCAGTTCTTTATTGCGATCGAGCTCTAGCGTTGTGACTGCCATAAATGCTAAGGTCTTAATGTTGTGGAAACATCTATAATCTCAATTGGGAGCTTGAGGGAATGTGTGGCTTGTTAGTCTGTGTGGTTTGATGTAGTCCGTGTAGATCATACAACAAGTCTTCTGGAGCAATATGATGACATTCAAAAGCTTCTGATATGATGTTAAATAAGAGGAGGATGCATTCAAAGGGGTTTATTTATAAACGTTGCTTAAAGTTAAGTGAAATTCAAACTTCAAAAATGTATGGTTAGATAGTTGCTAATCATTACTTTAAGCAACGTTTATAAATAAACCCCGTAAAGTTGGCAATATCGCAAATAGCTGTCAAGTATTTACCTGTTTTTATTGATTTGTTAATATTACTGTATGTATGGAAATATGAAGTATCGCTCTATAGTGACCTAAAATATTAATGAATTGCAATCATAACACTGAATTTATTGTTGTAACCGTTTTAGGTGTAAAAAAAGCATATAATATTTTAGTTTACTATAGAGCTAGATATTTCCATACAATAATATTGCCAATTTAATCAAAACTGTGAAATATTTCACAGCTATTTGCGACGTTCTCCACTTTCAGAATGCACGCTCTTAAGAGAACTGGGAAATACCGATTTAGTATAAAATATTGTGCAACAGAATTCGTGTTTCTATTTTGTATAGGATTGAAAATGGCTTGGACCTAGATATTAAATCTGCTATATGTATGTTTAAGACAAGTTTATGTGTCTAAATGCCTTACATTTTAAAAGCAATTTGTACTGAAATAAGTTGACGACGTTGTATATTTTTTCTTATGCGTATGCGTCCAAAATAGTTGGATTGCAAGCAGGAGTAACCAAAGGATTTAATATTAAAATCCGCTTTTTACATAAAATATAATAGATATTATATTATTGCCTCTTACTTAATGAATTCTTTGCCGAACAGCTGTTTTGTTACTAAAACTAATTTGAAAGCAAAATTATCCCATATTTCACAGACGTTAGACTAATTTGACATTCCAAATACATCATCCTTGACGTGTAAAAACCACAATATCTGTGAATTTTTTGTCTATTCCGATTTAATTTTCAACCATGCGTATCCTGCATTAGCCAAAAATAATTATTTTCTCATATGAATATAATTTTTATGAGGTCGCCATGGTTTTAATTTAAATCATAGTCGTCTTATTACTGTAAATGTATTTTCCTGAGGGTTCAATCATTGTTTTGAATAGGGAATCTATCAGTAATACTGTAAGGTTAGTCACGTAAGTTTTAAGATATTCTTATTTATGGATTGTTCCATATGATTAGATTATGACTCTAATTTAGCAGTTAATTTAAATAAATTGATGTAATACATAATGCAATCGTTGTTTTGAATTTACCTATTTATCAAGCATCATGCGACCCTTTTGTACAGGCTCGACCAAAAATATATTACTATGAACAGCTCAACAATAATTCTTTTCATGATTCATCCTAAAATCTGTTGTCAAGGTGACGGCAAATCAATGATCATTATTGTTGAATGTACAAGTGGCCGCACAATTATGGCATCAAAGGAACACCAAATCTGACGAGACAAGTGACGCCAAATTAAAGGATGCTTCATAGGCTTCTAAAAGACGTTACCTACCTGCCTACTCAGTTAAATTCAGAAGAATGTGAAACCTTGTTATGATCACGAATGCAGCATAAAAGCTTGACTATATTGTTTCAAGTTTTCTTGTATATTGCAGAAAATATGTGAAAATTGATAGCGTTTTGACTGATCAACCTCGTTCATTGCGTTATTTAAATTGTTGAGCAGACGAATTTATTAAACCTATGAAGCAATGGATTAGAAATATCCTACAAAACTCTTGGATTGTGATTGAAAGTTTCACACAATTAAAGTCCTGGGTCTTTGTGTAATCAATTGAAATAAAACGCTGTTCTAAGTTTATGCTAATCCAATCCCTATAATGTACAAAACCTTGCGTACCTTGCGAAGTAAACTGATTTTTATTTCTTTTAAGTACGAGCTGAGTACTCTTTCGACAGGCAAACTCTTTCCGTCTCATTACAAAACAATTTCTAACTTGTCCGAGCCCAACCTTCGAGACAGTTTTTTTATTCAGGCATTTATCCATATCGGAATAAAGACAAAATACTGGCTCAATGTTTTAAAGCTGATCTATTTTTAACCGACGAAAAAAAAGGAGGAGGTTCTCAAGCGGTATATTACTTTCCTCTATGTTCTCAAGTCGAAACGTATTTTTTTTTTTTTTTTGATTGACGCATACGTCTTTTTACAGAATAGTCCGATTTGAACGAGCAGGTCGTGATATTCGAATTTGTGTGGGGTAGGTATCACAACAAAAAAGTGAAAAATAAAAACCTTTTACAAAAAAAAAACAACCGACTTAAAAAGAGAAACGAAGATAAAGAACGAGAAAAAAAAGTTTTGTTTATGGCCGTTTGTATTGGGTATAATTGTAAATGGAGAGTAAATGTAAACATGTAAACACTTTCTCATGCACGTCAGCAGTGAGGTCGCTGTCACTAATGTCAAATGTCAGTTCACCACAAATGGCGGGAAAGTGGGAAGCAGTTGAAAGTGAGGTGGTACGTGCACTGGAGGCGCTTAGTGTGGTGATGAGCCAGTGTAGTGATATAATCAGATATATGGGATCAACAGGATTCTACACTAACTATTATTATTATTGGACTATTGGTGCAGAACTGTAGACGGCTTTAAAAGTAGGTAGGTACTGCGGAGTTGCCTTTTGTTATGGTTTCGTTTGCAATAACTTTGCAAATACTCTGCTACATGGAACTTGCACGTTTACAGTCTACAATGTGTGAAAATAAATGTTTACTTTACTTTACAGGGGGGCGCTGTTGGTAAATATACGTGCAATTTATGTTTTAAATTTTACTTGAAAAACAATCAAAAAACAAGATGGCGGCATGAGTTCTGATTTTGGCCACGCGCCAAAATAACCTTGTAGCGCTATAATGAGTGAGTATGACCGTTTTATTCCTCCCTCTGTTTTGTACTTCCCCTAACTAGTTTTTTTAATAGGTACATACCCATCTCTAAGGATAAGGGCTTACAACCTGTTACATTTTGAGGAAAATGGTCACCATGCTTGATAAACTATAGTTATCTGTTGGAATTAAACTAAACTAACGCCCAGTGTCACCCACTCAGTGAAACAAAGAAATACAAGACAACTTGTATGCGAAATAAGTACAAAATATTATTTATTCTTATAAAATACTTTCTGTAAGATTCACGCAAGAGCAACTCCACCGCTATTCTTGTTCAACATGGCTGTAAAAATGAGCGGCGAACGTGAACGCCTCAGTGAACCTGCCAACAATGCACTTTGAAACAAAGAGCTTCTATATCTACGGGTAGGTACAGTCGATCGAGGTACCATCGCGGTCACGTATGTCTTACCACGTTGAAAACAAAATCCCGTGCACACGATGACCACATCTGTTTAGTACCCCTTTTTTGTAGGTATGCGAAACTATAGCCGCCGAGCACTGCAAGCAAGAATAGTCCTTACGGTGTTCAGATCAGATATGCGTATCTGCGATAGTACGTCGGTAGTAACACTTTGACCTTGAGCTGGCCTAGTGTAGTACGGAGTTTTAACAAGAAAAGAAGAAATAAGAGGCTAGCTTATACTGGTTTAATTACCACTCACGTGTGGTCGACTGCATAATCAGCCTATAATGTTCCTACTGCTATGACACAGGCCCCTCTCTTCGAGAGGGAGTGGTATGTAATCCACCACGCGGGCCCAGTGCGTGTTGGTAGACGTCACATGTCTTCGAATTTTAGGTTCTAGCTCACAAGCCAGTTTCCGCACTATGTTTTCCTTCACCGTTTTGAGAGCACTTGTGATGCAATTATTTACACAAAGTAAAGCGCTTGCCTGACCAACAACTCGTAAGTAGGGGCCGTTCCCACTGCGCCACTAGGTACTGCTCTACGGTCGACTGTACCTACCCTTATTATTGATGAGCCTCCTCTACGTGTTCGAGAAAATTAATCGTTAATGAAGAACAATGAAGTTCAGCACATTCGATTACTTCTTCGTAAATTGTTTTCATTGTAATAGAGGAATGGAGGAATGTAATTGGATATGGGTAAATAAAATTAACCCAGATGACGATTCTCTATAAATATTTTTAGAAAGACATATTTCCCCAAAGGGGAAGGCTGTAGGGCTGTACCCACCTACAGTACACCCACATTATTTGGTAATGCAGAACGCGAGGCGAGTATTGTGACCGACATTGACACTGGTATGGATTTGATGCTGCTTTCATTTCCGTCAATTCAGTAAATACGTAAATGTCGTTGGAAACACCCTTTCCTGTGTTGACGTAGAAATAATCTGTGCGGGTTGAACAACTGCTGTTCACCAAAGGTTTATATCATAAAGATTATAAGGAAAATCATTTTTATTACGTGGTAGAGCCTTTCCGAAAAGGGTCAGTTTAACCTAATGTAAGGTGGGATCCTTCAGGTTACTAATGGTTTAGGCATATTTATTAAGGTAGTTTTAAATGTCAACGTTTTTATTCCGGTTTTGTCACTGTTTCATTTGTTGTATATCTAGGTATTATGACTCCATAATACCTAAGCTTGAACTCAGTCCTTAACTCGCTCGCAGAATACTGCTAGGGGACTGAGTGCGAGCGAGACCGCGAGGCGCGGGCCGTCCAAGGCGCCAATAGTTTAGGTAATTTCTTTTTACAGCGAAAATAATGGGAATAAAAAAAAAACCAGACAGTATCAGTTAGTTCAGTTATTATGCAACGTTTCATGATCTAATTTTAAGTATTTTTTTCGGTTTGAAGGTAACTTTGGATTTGTTTTCTGTTGAGATTTTTTATGGAATCGTGTATTCGTCAAACATAATACTTACTTAAAATTAATCCTCCACTTAACCATTACCTATGTAGGTATATTTATTTAAAAATTAATGCTGCAGTATTTTAGATATAACGGAGGATCATGCTAAGCAATTTGAGGTAGGTATTAAAGACTAATATTTTGATTCGGGAATTAGGGGAATGTGATTTGATTATTCAATTGCGAGATGAATAACTATTGCAAAGTAGGTTAAATTGGTAATTAGAAATCTTTCTCACGAAATGTTTTACTTTTTGGGGTTATGGAGAATACAGGCTGACTTTGAAAACATGTAGCATGTTTTTAGTCGTAGTAGTCAGTTGTAGTCTAGTTTTTTTTTAAACAAAAACTGACACTAAGCCAATTTGCTGAAAAAACTATTTTCCGTTCAAAGGATTGTTTGGAACTTACCTACATTACATTTCTATTCTCAGACTGACACGTTTCCCGGCAATTTCAGGAACATAAAACAGTACAACAAATACTACCCGTTAGTAACAAACGAAACCTATAAGCCTTATAACCTTTCGTGACATAATTTTCTACTGCATGCCTACACATGCTGATACCAAACTGTTCCGTTTTAAAGTTAGGATCACACGATCGCAAATGGCCAGAATAAAGTGTCACGCAAGAAAAAACTCGCTTTCCAATCGCTCCACAGACAGGAGTCCGTGGCAGTAGTCCGTGATATAGTACTTACCTATTTGTAGTGATAGTAACGAGGTAATTGCGTATTATAGGGGCCTATGGCCCTCTTGTCCGTTCATGGGTTATAAATAACTCGGAGTTAATAGTTAATTCAGGGTTAATCAAATAATTCATCTTGCGCCACCAAGAGTTAGAGGTACCTAAACCTAGGGTTAAACTTTTAAATATTTAACCCTAAATAATTATGTGAGAGAGTTAGTCGCTAAACTCTGGTTAGTCGTTAATTAAGTATGTCAAAATAAATTGACGTTGTGAGGTACCGCTGATACCTTATTTTGTATTTTATATTGTTCGACGTTATAGTAATTGAAAATTCGGTACTGTATCAGCAGGCAATATATTTATGAACTCTTGAAACAATAAATACATAGGTACTTAATATAAAAAAACAAAACATTGAGGGGTTTATTTATAAACGTTGCTTAAAGTTAAGTGACGTTCAAACGTCAAAAATGTATGGTTAAACAGTAACTTTTTATAAATAAACCCCTGTCATGTTAAAAAGTACAAGAGTCCCTATTACCTACGTATCTTAAAGATGGGTAGTTATACAATTTCCTTTCATTGTTCGTTCATTCCTTTTTGGTCGGATTACCTACATTGTGTCATAAAATAGAATAGCAATACCAGGGAACAGATTTTGTGTTTCATAGGTTGCTGCTCTGCTTTGCAATGTTCCCAACTCAAAAACACAAGTGTCAGTAAACTAATAGTGGCGCAACGCGTAATAAGAGTTTAAATGTTAATTACTTAACTCCGAGTTTACAAACTCTCCATTTATTTAATTAACCCGACTAAACGTGCCAGTGGGCCTTACAAGTTGCCTTTTATTTTGACAATGCAACTAAATTCATTGAGTTATTCACGTTGTGTAGGTAGTAGACATAGGATATGAAATTCCCATCAAAATCCTTTGAATTGTGATAAAAAGTGTGCTAGTTATAGTACCTACCTATGAACGATGTGGCCCGTTTCCGCTTGTGTATCCCTGGGTTTAAACGCCATGTTTTGTTTTGCACTGACGTCATTCCGTTTCCCAAAACGAACGAAGGATATGGATCGCCTCAGGGATATCGTTATCTTACTTCCTACTATTTCTTGAAACTAACTGCTAAATTAATATGCTAAAATCTATAATGGATATCTCCTGGGGCTATTTTTCTTGGAAAAAGACTGGGTAAAGGGAAGAATATAAAATATACTGTTAACTTTAGTAATAGATAGGTGAGGACTGCATCAGGGTGTGTGCGATTTATGTAATTGGCTGATTAAGCCGTTAAGGTAAATAAAATAAAATCAGCCCACTGATCGACACGTGTTAAAAGGCTTTTGATATACAGGAACCTCTGGATAGTATGATGGCTGTAATTTAAAATTCACCTAACTTTTAAATTATCTAATTTTGTTCATAAATGTTCTTTCATAGTGTTTCGAGGCCTACAGGAATCAATTTATACGAAACGACCCTTAAGGGACTTATAGATAGCTCTTTGTAGACAAAGCTGCGTTGAATTTACAGTCAATTTAAAAATAGGTTCCTTTTTACAATTACGCCTTTATGTAAATAGTAAATCTGTTTGTGCGGCGTGCATCTAAAAATAGCTGAAGATCTTATCACCCACGCATATCGTAAACGGCAATCCAATTCTATTAGGAGGATGGAAAGCTGCATTCACGTTTATAGCTATGTGTGGAAAACTGGAAAGGTAATAACTGCTTAGATACATTTTACCATTAATAATTTCCTGCACAGGTATTGTAGGTACCGCATTGTTTCCTTAGTTCGTCTGTGGTGTTATTCTGGGACTGTCTGCAGCCTTCAAATCATATTAACATTAATATTTATAAAAACTACCAAAAAGGTAGATAAAAATGTTCCGTATTCAGCCATACCTAATCGTCTACAAGCGGGATAGTCGTGCTGGCTAATCAACAATGTAAATGTTGCAGGCAATTTGTATGATTCCGCTTTTTACGAACGGTGTCGTCTGTTTAAAAACTCGCAGTTATGAAAAATGCCGAAAGCAAAATGTAAATTACCTTGTCACTATATAATATGCCACAACATTTGCTGGACAATTCAAACGCCGTTTACAAAATGCCGCGGGAAAAAGTATTTAGTTGTATTTCTTATAGCACAGTTCTAACATGTCTGTGGTTCTAACCTAACCTAAGCCATTTGGTCGGGGTGCCCTGGCTTAGTTATTGTGACCACGGCTCGCGCGTGATTGGTCACACTTCCAACCGAACCTAAAATAACAATCAATTTCGAAATTATAACAATTGAATGTGTTCTGAATTTTTCATTCGGTATATTTCAGAACTGCGAGCGTTTGTAAACGGACGGATATTAAGGAATCATACTATCTGTCTGCGACATGCACTAGGATAATAGCCATAATAGGTGTGTGATGGAAGCCAAAGGAAATTAAATCATTACATATATTAAAATATCAACAAGATTAGCTGTTGATATTTTTAGTAAATATTTAAGTATTAGAATTATTTCATGGAAATATTAAGTAGGTAGATACTTTGACACTTCTCAGTTTCCTCCTTTCCTAGAACTAGCCTTGATGAAATTCATTAAAAGGCACCTGAGAGGAAGTAAAATAATTTCTCAATAAACTTGAATTTTGTGAACTCGAAATTTTCTGGGTAATGGAGAAACTGCTCTAGTTTTTATTTCAATATTTATATTTTATTAGGTATTTAAAATTAATATTTATATATTTGGAATTTCTCAGTAGCAGCCTGGAGTCTGGATTTGTGGCCGTTTGATGGCAATAGGCTCGCCCTCTATGGGACTTAAACAGGCGAAATGTGGGTGTACTACTAAAGGTACACATGTGCCCAACCCATCGGGGAAACAAGGCGTGATATTATGTATATTAGGCACTGTTGAAAAAAAAAGAGCTTAATTTTTATTATATTTTTATAAACCTGAGTTATTTCTTTTCTTACTTCCTCTTTCTGTATTTCATAGCAGCTTATGTAGGTACTATAAGTATATAGTAGTCTCAAAGTCACGCCTCCATTTATCTGACAAAAACGTGTCTCGTTTGAAGATCCCAACAGGGACCTGTCTGTGGACCGATCGCTTGGCAAGCAAACTTACCGAGTAAGAATCTGAATAAGCGAATTATATTACGATCGTCGTATTTCATATAACTTTATAACCTTCTTATTTATTTACAAGTGTGATGTTATGTCCTAACAAAAGTTCATATTTGTAAATATAAAGTTTTAAAATAGGCAGTACCTAGGTATTATTTTTTAACTACCCTATTTCTTCAAACTCAAAGCATTTATTTCAAATAAACCAATTTACCATCACTTTTGAATTGTCAAGGGGTCGATTAGATAGAAGGATGAATCTAGTTGCCCATTTCAAAACTTAGTAGGTTCCTATGGAGAAGAACTGTCAAGAAACTTCACCGACTCTAAATAATTGATTATCTGCCCTTTTCGGGATCATTTTGGGGCCAAAATGACGGCACCGCTTTCCAGGAAACGAAAGCTTAAGCCAATAATAACAAAAACAAACACAACGAGCAAGGAAACGAAAGCCTCTAAAGAACAAAAAATCTCCAAGAAAAACAACAGACTTCGGTGTCTTTGGTTTTGTCTTCCGAAATTGAAGTTATTTTTCACTATGTAGTGTTTTTTCTGGAAATCGTGTTCTTTTTGTAAAAACGTTTTTATTTTTCACTTTTTAGTTGAGGTAACTACGCTAAATAAGCTTGTATGTATTCGTACCACTACTTGCAATGTAAATAATAGTGTAAGATAATATTATCATCATCAACATACACCAAGTTGAAAAAATACATATTATTGAAGCTAACTCAAAAACCGCTCATCAGAACTTGACCAAATTTAGATTGGACTAATCTGGAAGTAAATCCTTTCAAATAAAAAAAGAATATTGAATATTGAACTCCGTAATTTATAAACCGAATTGGACGGTTACAAATTACGGAGTTCCTACGTAACAAACATAAAAATTAATCCTCCTATTTTTGAAGCCGGTTAAAAAGAGGCCCAGAGAGAAATTGCGTTTTCTTATAAATAAAGGATAGGAAAATAGGTACACGTGGCCATCTTTATATACCTACTCCATGTTTTGTTTCATCAAACCAATAAAAGAAAATAAAAAGGGACTTTATCAAATAACACCCGTTTTACTACTTCTAGGGTTGTATATTTTTTTTATTCAGAGACATTTTTTATACAAAACCTTTCGGAGCGGTCAAAAGGAAAATGTATTCACTTTCATGTTGAAATACCATGTTTTCCCGAGTGTTAGTTTAATAAATGGGCTGTAAAAATGTAAGAGGTAGGCGGCTAGAGAATTGTTTTAATATATTTTATTTATCACTTTCGGTAGGTATGTACTTACATTTCGTTCATGATTGCGAGCAGCGTGAACCTTAGAACCCCCACATTAATGAATTAGCGTTCGTTACATAAATAAACCCATATACTTAGATGTATTTAAGAACAGGGTTCGATCAAATGGATTCACTTTGACTGAACACAGAACACAGACTGACAGGAGCAGAAATTAAGGATATTTTAATACTAAGCCGAGTCCAGACTTGTATAATGTAATGTGAAGTGTGGACGGCATACAAACTCAACGCGAATCCTATAATTATGTGTTCGACTGCGAGAGCGCCAGCCCGAGCTGTACATGTAATGCTCGTAGTTCCGTCCGCACGCCGAATTCGGCTTTCAGCTGTTTTTTTCTAGCGCCAACACAGTGCTCGTTGGTATGCCGTCCACATTATTCGCGTTACATTATATTACACATTGTACAAGTGTGTACATGCCTTTAGACTGCGAGAGCATTTGTGTTCGCACTAAAATCCGACAGCCGATGGATCAGCGCGAGCGTTACATGTAATGCTCATAGTCTCGCTGGTATGCCATCCACACGCAAAATTCGCGTTACACTACACTATACATTACATAACGCATTACACGGATTTATGTTTAAATGATTCAGTCTGGTTGCTTCTTCAAAATTAAAAGACAATAAAAGCTTATAAATACAAAAAAAAAGCTTTTATCATGCGTTGTCACGAGAACCAAACACGTATGCCAAATTTCAGCCCGATAGCTTCAGTGGAAGTGGGTGAAATATTGATTGCAATATTCCAGGACATACATACAAGTGAAGTTTTTTTTTTTAACTTTTGTAATGTAATCATGCATTGTCACGATAACCAAACACGTATGCCAAATTTCAGCCCGATAGCAAAGAAATATTGATTGCAATATTCCAGGACATACATACAAGTGAAGTTAAATAAAAGCTTTTAATAAAACTGAACTGCTACCAACAGCTGTACAGTTTTAGACTTTTACATTCTTGTAATATAATGTAGTATAATAAATAATATAATTATTTTCATATACCTCAGGCGACAGGTTAAAGGGTAATGACCTCAACACCAAAGATGCGGCCAACGACCTCTATACTGGTCTCAAAGGCGTGATTTAACGTTTTCAGGTGAAAACGGAAATTAAACCATTAGGTATAAGTATTGTTTTACGTTCTAATTTATACGTTGCCACGTTAAGGGTTTTCTTGTTATTTATGGAAGTTCTGTGAGTTAATGGGTCGGTTTTTAAGTTAAGTAGGTTCAGTGAGATCCCGGAATTCTATATTATGACATACAATAACATCACGCCTTGTTTTCCCGAAAGGTAAGGTAGGGTAGGTGTACCAATAGTACTCTGTTACGGGGTAGGTGCAAAGTCCCTTTAAAAAAAAAAATTGAACCTTTGAAAGACTAATGTAAATTAGTAGGTCTTACACGATATGATTTTAATGTGTCCACCACGAAGTTCAAAATATGACTGCCCAAAACTAATATATCACTAAAAACATCAACTGTGGGAAATGACGGGAAACGTTACATGACGCCTATGAAGCGTCAGCGTGTATATTCTCTTTACTTAGGGCTGTCTCACAAGTTATAACAACACCCAATGCACATTACGCCAGACCCATGTAAGTAATAGAGAGAAATCGCTTTTGAATCTTGCGTTATTTTTAGGTATTTATTTTCGTGAACTTTACCTAATTAACCTTTTAAAATCATTTTAGCCGAAAGAACTTTCAAGAATAAATCCATTTAACCAATTTCATTGAAAGATTATAGAAGAAATAAATAAGTTAAATATCAATGTAAGTGAAAATTTCGAAAAATACGTAGGTGTTATTTCAACATTCTTCATTGTTCTAAAAGTATCGTAAGTTATCTTCGATTTACAGAACATTACACAATAACTTCGATTGTGTTAAGAGAACCTTCCCTTACGATGTTCTTCGAGCTAAATATATAAGGTGCTATAAAAATATCTGCCATGGCTGCAATGGGAGATAGTATTGTGTTTATAGATTACAATAGTAAAGACAAATTATTGATCATGTGTCATATTTTTTTTCATACAAAAAATTGTACGTATAAATTTGCAAGTGACGAACTAGTCAGCTGATTTCAGTTTCCATTCACAGAACAGATGGAAAGAGATAGCAGTTGTTTTCATTGACGAAGTGCACTTCGCGCGTAATTTGTGAACCACGTTATGCAGAGTAGAGTCAATGTTTATTTAACTACTTTATTTTCTCAAATTGATTTAACTGTGCCGGGGTACGAAATTTCTTCACTATTGTTATCTTTAAACACAATACTACCTCTCATTAAAGCCGTGGCAGATATTTTTATAGCACCTTATAGATTGACTAGCTTTTGCTCGTCTTTGCCCGCGTGGAGGTCTGAAATTATCCCAAGGGGACGCAGTACCGGGATGAAAAGTAACCTATGTCCTAACCCCAAGTCATAGTCTACTCATCTGCCAAATTTTATCCAAATCCGTTCAGCCATTTTAGCGTGAAAGCGTAACAAAGCAACTCAATTTTGCATTTATAATACAAATATTTACTAGCTTTCGCCCGTGTCTTCGCCCGCTGGTATATCGATAAAAAGTAGCATGTTCAAAGGTTCAAAGTATCCACGTTATCACATTTAGCCGTTTAGCCGTGAAAGCGTAACAAATACACTCACATTCGCATTATAATATTATAGATAATATATATGAGTTCACTTAAGCTATGTTACCTAATGATAAGAGTTCAATGACCTACTAATGTGCTTTAAACATAAATAAGAATCAAGACAGGCGACAATCCATCCCGGTCGTTACGTCCAAAATTCATACGATAGCTGGTATCTTTCACCACCTCGCTTGCAAATACCAGATCGCAGTTACTCCAAATGACGTCCATATTTATTTATTTTCCGGAATTAAATTCATGTCCGGTTTTAGTATAACCAGATGCTTCAAAATAGCAATATTTTACATGCTGCGATTTCCATCTCATGAAATGAGTTAGCAATTCTACAGTTGTCAGATTTTCTGCGTCCCTGTTACTGTTACCCATAATCTTACTTTCGCATATTCGTAAGAAAACCAGGACCACGGGCATAATGGGCTTTCAGAGGCATAGAGTGGTCGCAATGTGTCAAGAATATGTTACCCTTGAAGTAAACTACGATCTTGCTAGATAACATCAGATTTATATGCACAACTATTGGCCCGCCCATGCTACGCATGGGTGCAATGTACCGACGTGGCGACATGTCAAAACTTCGAGATTTCTGCGTTATTTCGATGTTAAATATTAATGTTTTACACACATAAACCTTCCGGAATAAATTCTCTAAATTATGGTGAAAACCGCATGGCAATAGTTTGTGTAATTTAGAAGATCTAAGCGGTCACACAGACAGACACGAAAATCGGCTTGAATTAATCATAATACCTATGTGGGTGTTTAAGCTCGTGGCTAAGTAATAACCGCACGTCGATCCATCAGGTTAAGCTACGCTTGCCGGGGTTAGTCCGTGGATGGGTGATCTTCACATATTGAGACTCCTCCGTGCCTCCAAAATCACGTTAAGCCGTTTGTCCCCACTGTCAGTCGTGTCTCTTTGACAGTCGTTATGGTTCGTCAGAAACCCGAAAGTCTGGCTACCCGTCTTACCCAGGTACTCGGTTGTGACAAGGTGATACTAAAATTTCTTGGTTTATTCTGTAACTAAAATATTTTGTAAACAGGCAAATCAAGAAACTGTGAGTACCTATTTACAAAAACTGTCTCTGCGACTTTATTTATGATTTATCTCAGCCTCAAGTTGCGTCGTTAGTATTAATTTGTAAATAAAAGTTTTAATTAAAAACTCGAACTGTGTCCAAGTTTCTTTGATCTTGCGTTAACACAATATTCACTGCTTCAAATCATTTGAATATTGTATAATATTAATGTTGAATTTTCATGTTATTTGCTTTTTCGTTTTAAGAAGCTTCTAGTACATTTTCTTGAAAATTTGGTAATTCTATTGATTACACACTAGCAACGCAGGAAAGCATAATATTTTCCGTGAAACTTTCACGGTAAATTATTCTTGTAAAATGCAATCATAGTCTGAGTGAGCTATGTGGTTTTAATAAAGAATACCAAAGCTTGGAACTGCCTTGTTGATCCAGTCGATCGATTCCTGGGTCGGGCAATGTGTTATTGGGTTTTTCCATCTGGAATTTCTCAGTAGCAGCCCGGAGTCTGGATTTGTGCCCGGTTGATGGCAACAGACTCGCCTCCTATTACATGGGACTTAAATATAACTGGCGGGCGAAATGTGGGTGCATTATAAGTACACCTCTGCCTAACCCTCCTTGGAATACAGGCGTGGTGTTATGATGTTATGTATTGTTATCTAAGCTTTATACCAAAAAATAATGCTTGTTTGAAAAGGCAACTAAGGGATTGTAATAACACCGAAGAACTGCAGATATCAATTCGTATTTGATCGGAGGGTTACGCACAGATAAAGTACACTCACAATTCGCCAGTTATGTTTAAGGCCCATGTAAGGATCTAGTCCAAAGACCTTATGCTCGCTTGTGACCACTAGACTAACGAGGCAGTCAGACCCTAGTGACTTCTCGCTAAGGAAGCTCGCGAAATTCAAATTTTCTTACGTTTTTTTTACAATTTGCAGGTCATTGTCAGGTTGTATGTCGATCAAAATAAGTTTTATTGATGATTTCTAATTATTATGATTCTGTACATATTTGGTACGGTCGCGAATCATATTTGTATCAACATACAACCTGATACTGGCCAGAAAATTGCAAAAAAACGTAAGAAAAATTGAATTTTTCGGTCTTCCCTAGCGCTTTTGCCTTAATAGCGTATGATGTGTATTATGATAATAATGATATTTCTTAGTAGTATGATTATCTTATTTTCCAGTTGTTTCTTTTTCTTGGAAAATAAGAAAGGTTCATGTACCTAAGTAGATAACTGAAGTATATTCAATTATTACGTACTTTGCCCAAACTACGATGTTTTTTCTTAGTAATCAATCATGAATTTAGCGTTTAATAGAAGTTAGAAAACTGTTTCTTTACTTAAAATTATTGTTTTGCTTTGAGTTTTAGTGAATTACATAACTGAATAGTCAAGTCTGCTGTTTCTGATCCGTTCCTAATATTCTAGACATAGGCTCTTCAAATATATTTTTTTGTCCATTTTATATAAGTATGAAGAAAAAACTTCGTTACTGAACAAAGCGAATTTAGTCATACGCTAAGCTATCACTCAGCTATCTTTTATATTTAACAGGTTTTTTCAAGCTGTTGGTGATAAACCCGATGTAAGATACTGTGATAAATGATTGTTAAACATCTATGAATATGAATTATAATTATTATCTTGCTCGCTGCGTTTACCTCTCGATACAGAGCAGGCGAAAATTTAGTTATTTAGCTGCCATAGTCAAACGAATTTAGTAATTACAATATAGTTAGGACTTATAATATATGTACACCAGTGGCGAAGGGTCATTTTTTGGGATAGGTAAGCCGCCTTTTCAAATTCTAATTTCGATTTACTTTTCTAATAAGTATGAGCTTCATGCGAATTACCGAAAAATGATTCTGTCCTACTAGTCCCGAACTCATGTACCTAACTCTAAAAAGTTACAAATATGTTTTTCATTCTGAACATGCTTTTGGGATGAAATCGTCACATTATCTGTAAAACCCCCTTTATTCCACAAACTACTAGAATCGGATAAAAGTAGGCACGGGACGCAATACATTTTATTTAATTTACATCTGCCAATGAGCCATTGATATTTATCGTAAAGAGATACATAAAATGTTTAACCACGTACGCAAAACGTACTAAGTACTTACTTTTCAAATGTACTCTAAATAAGTAATTTCAACATATAAACTATCTACTTAAGTACCCCAAATACCTAATTACAACGCACACTTTCACTAAACTCAACACTAACTATAATCACTGTTTTATACCAACAAATAAATACTACTAACTAATACAGATAAACTAATTAATTCAATGAATAAAAATAAATAGTTGCAAATTAACTGCAAGTGTAAACAAACACCACACAATGACATTCGTCTCATGTGCAGACTCCGAGCCGAGCCGAACGCATTATGCAATTCAACGAAAACTACCGAAGGCGAATCGTGATATCGGTCGTTCGCTCCATCTCGTTCACGCGCACGCAATTTCGAGTACAATCTTCATAGCAAGCCGTTGCAGACCGGCTTGCCTCGCGCATACGAAACCGGGGTGGTCACGTGACCGAAGTGACGTAATGACCTTAAGAATTTTGAATGAATAGCAAGCCGGCGGCCGGTCGGGTTATTAGAGAGAAAAATGTTTTGCTGTTGGGCGACAACAAAGACAAAACATTGAATTTAGGCGTTTTGTATAGTTTTAATTTAATGGTGTTTACCCATAGTGTGATTATTGAACAGGCATTTTAAAAATACTACTGAATGTGTTATTTTTAGTATTTATTTTAATGACGAAAGAGTGGTTTTATTCCGAATGTCGTAAGGGAAGCCGGTAGGAATCGGCTTATAGGCTATCCTCGCCACTGTGTACACGTTGATACTTGATTCCATTTTTCACAGACTGTAGGTGAATACTTGTAGACAAAAAAAAAACTATCTTTATTTGTAAGTAACAATATAAGTAATGATAGAAAGTACTTACCTTTTAAGCAAAACAATGCTTGTATTAGATACTTCCGCTCTTCCGGTTTACATTAACCATATATATAAGTGACGAATTTAACAATAAATTCAATCAAATTCAAAATCGATACCAAAATTAAATAAATATTAAAAAACAGACGTAATCGGTTGTGGATTCGTTGAAAACTGCACGCAAACTGGGGTGATCAACTCGTGAAACGCCTGTTGTTTACTGAGCTGCCCGCCGTCAGGTGGCGGAAGTGACGTCATGAAACCTTATCCAATGAATTAAAACGCTGTCGATATCAGTAGACAAAATCAAACAAAGTCAAGTAAGAATTCTCCACAAAACAGTATAAAATTTCTAAAAAGATTTGACAAACAGCCTAGGGATTAAAAAAGTCTCGGTCAAAATCTTTGAAGACCTCTACAACTAAAACTCTCAATCTCAATACATCAAAGTATATCCATTCATTTGTGCTTTTTTTTCTATAGGTTCTGTACATTTCTCCTGCAATCCGTATACATGATGAGGGTTCCTGTAATGTCATGTTTCGGCTCCATTTACGTCCGTCGTTCACACAATGGGCCATTTTTTATGACATCTATAGGACACGCTGGTGTAAGGTTTCTACCTTTCTCAGAAGCAGGACTGAAAGGTTATGCCCATGATTACAAAGAGCAAGTAAATTGACGAGTTCTGTATAAAATTACCATAAAAGGTACTGAAAGTGACTAACAGTTGAACCAATTTTTTTTTTTTTTCATTTCATTTTTTCTTTCAATCCATTAGTTAAAAAGTTTTTGTAGTACAGTGTCTTTTTTCTTCCTATACAATGAAATGATTCCTACAAGAAACAGACGCTTCATCAAAAAAGTAATTGGTCAGTGTTCCTCTTTTTTATAGACAAGTCACAAATGACAAAAAAAAAACCCGTTAAATCCTACAGTATCTTCATCTCACGAAGCGACACGCGCTTTACTTGTGGTAACCAAGTGTACAAACATGCTGTGAATGTGTGCGTGAAGACGAAGACGTGTAGCGTCAGCACTTAACACACACTTTGTACAATTGGTTACCACAAGTAAAGGGTGCGTCGCTTCGTGAGATACGAATAGTGTATTTCTTATGGATACGGAATTCACCATGCTGTCCCAGAAAAAAAAAAAAACACTGTATAATTTTATTAGTACCTATAAGTAGTTTGGACTTTATGGTACCAGGTATACATAAAACCTTGAATGACCACCGTGAACCGGTTAACTAATTAAGCGTCTCGTCTTAGATCTAGCAGAAGTTTAATTTATTTGCTTAGATTTCAATATTTGGTGGTGAAACCCTCAGACGACAAGTTACGTTTTTTAAATATTGTAACTGACATAACACATAACATCACGCCTGTTGTCAACAAAGGGCAGGCCAGAGGTGTGTTATAACGCCCACATTCCACCAAAACCATACCACCCACCAACCATACCCCAATCATGTTTATTACTCAAAATAGGTACCTGAAAGTTAATTGAGCAACCTACAGCTCCTCACTGGAGCAGTCTTGTTAGTTTCAGAGATAGAGTGTTCCAGGAAAATCGTTCTAACTACGAGAAATTAGTCGTGTTCAAGCCGCTCGTGTAAGTTTCTAATTAATCGATAACTGAAGAACTTTGTTGACTGGAAAATCTCGGCATCGGGTTCACATTAAGGTACCAATGAAGCTTTTGAACATTGCGCATTGTTCTATGTCTGGTTATGATCGCTTGTTTAAAAAAAAATGATGTTATATATATTTTTGATGAATTTGAAATTAGAATTGATGTTAAAACGCGTTTTCAGTTAGAACGCGTTTTCACTAGTTCAAACTAGTTTTTACTGAATGACGAAGGGGATGGCGGGGTCTCGAAGACCCCGCCATCCCCTTCTAACATAACCTGTCCGAATCAGGGTGCCCCGAGTCCCGAGCTCGCTTCGCTCGCTCTTGCATCCTAAATTCTCTCATAATATTTGAAAAACGGTTTTAACGGAATCATTTTGATTTTGTTAAAACGCGTTTTATCTAGTGACAACTATTTTTAACTCTTAGAACAGTAGTAAATTCTAGTAGTTACAAAGTCATTCGGTAAAAAACTAGTTTGAACTAGTGAAAACGCGTTTTAACTGTAACAAATTATATACATATAATCGGCCTATAACTTTCCCATTGCTGGGGCTTAGGCCTACTCCCAGTAAAAGGGATGTAACTAATAATAATTATGTGCAAAAGTACAGTAGCATCACTTGAATGTAGGCGTACTGAAGTCCGGCGCTCCAGAGTGCTTTCTTGAGGCAATCAGCCGCACTACCACCTCGCGGTTTTCCTATCAAAATTTCAATATGGTCTTGACTTTCCAAAAAAATCCTATAGAAAAAAGCACTTTCGAATTTTACAATTTTCTGGGCAACTTTCCTTTTTCTTTCCATAAAAATTCGGACTATTAACAACATTTTGAAACAAAAATTGGACAAACCCGTCCAGCAGCATGACAATAATAATTGACTAATAAAAAATATAAAAAATGAAAATTACAAAAAAAAAAAAAAAAAAAATAAGATTGATAAAAATTATAAAAAGAATAATGTAATCGATGCTTTCCCTAATTTGTTCCAGTTCTTATTTTTGTATTGTTTTTTTCTGTTTATTATTTTTTTGAGCTAAAGCTTTATTCATACATAAACAAAACGCTTAATTCCCAAAAAGTAAAAAGAAACTACTGAAAGCTTCCATTCAGAATTTTAAACTAATATAACATTGGAGAAAAGAATGACACCATAAATCTATGGAGGCAAAGGAACCATTAGTATCAACCAACATTTAGACCTTTCCAATTCTATTCCACAGAATTTCGTCCTATAAATTAGAACATTAACAACAAATCAACATGTCAAACACAATTATTAACTGTATAACACAAAGTTTGACGGCCGCATCGATATTAATCGATATTCGGCACAATCGAGACAAAGGCGGTTCGATTCACAATCGAGTCAGTTTTCAATGTTATCTACAAATATTATCGAGATGGGTGGCTGTAAAAGCCGAGCGAGTATTAATAGTCATTCAATAGTGTGTACTTAATAAACGGAGCTACTCAGTTGAATGGACGTTCGTTAAAATTGTAATCGAATTTTTTGTCTGCAAATGGTAAAAAAAAAAAGGATTATCAATCCTTCTTTTGTTACTCCTAGGGACCGATCATACGTACCACAACCACAACGAAAACACGTGGACGGGCGCAAAGGAGATCATTCATTTCCGGCCCAAAAACTAAAGTGCCGGCCAACGAAAAAAAATGTGCTACCACTGTTGGGGAAGTCAGTCCAAGTATTTTTTACTACGGCACTAAGTCTCTATAGCCATTCCTACAGCTGATTTTTTAGGTTGAAAAATCAGGTTATGGGTACGTTTTATTTGACAAAAATCTTTTCATCAGCTGGAGAAAAAGTGATAAGAGCTTGCTGGGATGAAAAACAAAGGCTTCGAAAAATATTTTGTATTATATTTGTATCATACAATAAAGGTCCATGCAGACGAATACAATATAATACAAGATGTCTTCTAAGAATAATGCCGGAGGGATTACGTGCGGCTCATGCTTTGCATAAGTTTGTACCAAACAATGCACATTACGTGCGAACAGCACCCTACCGTCCTTTTGCGACTCACCGAAGAAGACTTGATATTGTTAAGCCTCGGTATTTATCAATTGAAACAGGCTATCAGCTACTACGGGGAACACGTGAATGCGAATGGAGCATTTTTAATTGAATTGGGTGACTCTTTGCCAGCATCAGATGTCAGGGACTTGGGAGGAGGAGATTTGTGCATAATACGTGGGCGAATTCAATCCCGTCATGTGAGAGCGAAAACTTATTACGTATATGTTGGTATTGACAGGACGTTGAACGGTCGGCAAGCTGTCAGTCATTATTACTGCACTTGTAATATTGGCAAAAGGACGGTAGGGTGTAGTTCGCACGTAATGTGCATTGTTTGGTACAAACTTATGCAAGGCATGAGCCGCACGCTTAGAAGACATCTTGTATTATATTGTATTCGTCTGCATGGACCTTTATTGTATGATGCAAATATAAGACAAAATATTTTTCGAAGCCTTTGTTTTTCATCGCAGCAAGCTCATATCACTTTTTCTCCAGCTGATGAAAAGATTTTTGTCAAATAAAACGTGCCCATAACCTGATTTTTCAACCCAAAAAATCAGCTGTAGGAATGACTGTAGAGACTTAGTGCCATAGTAAAAAATACTCGGACCGACTTCCCCAACAGTGCTGACACCTTTTTTTTCGTTGGCCGGCACTTTGACTTTTGGGCCGGACATTGTATGAACCGTGAATGGTCTCCTTTGTATGAAAATGAATAGTTTATTCACGCGGACCACATTTGGCCGTGAAAAGCAACCGTTTGGGCCGTACAGACCACATCAAGGCCACGTCGCAGCCACAACGCAACCACCAGCGAGACCGCACACGGCCGGCCACATCGGAAACATAACGTTGAGTCGACCATTTCATTTGATTTTGTAGTTACCACAACGCATTGTGGGAATGTGTGTGTGGATGGATAGCTGTACTTCCAATAAAATTAAGCCAGTTGTTTTAAAACGGAGATATATTATTCCAATTATCACCAATCCAATCAAATACCACTAATACCAGGCAAGGCAAGAGCACTTTGTTGTATCAACCTATCGCGAACCCGATCCGTGAGGAAGTGAACGAACATTCATAGAGAAGATGGCTACCGAGAGCGCATGCTAGTGATGTTCGTATTCATAAAGTATTTGCTATTTAGTAACATTTAGTGTTGGGATTCCAACATGCTCCGGCCTTACAAAAGAAACAAGAGAAAAATAAATCAAACAGCTACATTAAGCTAGTTAAAAGGTAAAACAAATAGCTACCTTAAGCTAGTTAAAAAGTAAAACAAATAGCTACCTTAAGCTAGTTAAAAAATAAAGCTAATAGCTACCTTAGGCTAGTGAAATTACAGTATCATTATCATCTATAGGTAAGATACAAATTTTTGTAACAGTACGCACATGGGTATTTCCCTTTGAATTTGTGACCTCTACTGCTCTTACGTGACCATCATGGCCAGGAAATATTTTGGTAACTCTGGCCATAGGCCATGACATTATGGGTACATTATCTTCCTTTAAAATTACAATTGTGCCTACTTTTATGTTAGGTAAGACATCTAACCACTTAGGTCTATTTTGTAATGTATTCAGATACTGTTTGTACCACATTTTCCAGAAGGATTGTTTAATTTGATTACATATTTGCCAAACTTGAGTCTATTTTGAGGAACAGTAGTTACATCATTTTCAGGATACATTGTTAATGAATTTCCAATTAAAAAGTGACCTGGTGTTAAGTAGCTAAAATCATTTACATCCGATGACATAGGGATCAGAGGTCTGGAGTTCAATATACATTCTATCTCTATTAATACAGTGTTTATTTGTTCATAGGTTAACAATTGCTTCTGTAATACTCTTCTTAGAAAATATTTAGTGCTTTTCACAGCGGACTCCCACAGCCCGCCAAAGGTCGGGGAATACGCTGGTATAAAATGAAAGTTAATGCCTCTCTGGGCTGCAAATTGACATACTTGTCTTTGGTGATTCTGTGAAGAGTGTAATTGATAAAGCTCAGTCAATTGGTTCCTTGCGCCTTTGAAAGTACTGGCATTATCAGAGTAGATTTCTTTGGGCAATCCTCTTCTAGAAATAAATCTTCTAAGGCAAGCGAGGTAGGCATCTGATGTTAGATCTGATGTGAGTTCGAGGTGAACTGCCTTTGTAGCGAAACACACAAATACACAAATGTAGCCTTTTCCTACTACGGAGCGTCTCACGCGCGAGAGTTTAATATCGATAGGCCCAGCGAAATCTACACCGACTTTCTCAAAGGGGCGACTCATAGCAGTCACTCTGTCAGCTGGCAAGGAACCCATCAGTTGCTTAGAGGCCTTTGCCTTCTGTCTGAAACATATTACACATTTATGAATTAATTTTTTGACATACATTAATCCATTGGTTATCCAATATTTTTGATTTAAGTTACACAGTAATAATTTTGGACCTGCATGTAAAAGCTTTTCATGTTCAGACCTAATAATACAGTTAGTAACATGTGATTCTTTGGGTAGAATAATCTGATGTTTATGATCATATGGAATATCAGAATGGTGTAGCCTGCCACCTACTCGCAGGATACCTAAGCTATCTATAAAGGGACATAAGCTTTGTAAAGGACCTTTTACACTTTTACTGTTTTTTAAACATTCAATTTCTTCTTTATAATATAGTTCTTGTTCATTCTTAATAAGCAACATCAAAGCATTATTTAATTCAGAACTTAAGAGATATTTGTGAGCTATTTTGCCACCTTTTATGCTATTAATAAACCGCATTACATAAGCCAATGTACGTACCATTCTGTGAATGCTAGAATATTTACGTATTTGATCGAAAACATTGCTAGTACCTGAAGACACTTGGCTGGCGGAGAATGCTGACCCGGTTTTCGCTTCAGGTAAGTTTGCAGGTAATTCTATTTTAAAATTAAATTTATATTCACTGTCATGCAAAAATTCAGGACCATCCCACCACAGGCTGCAGGCATGAAGCTCATTTGGCGCAACGCCCCTACTGACATAGTCTGCAGGGTTATTCTCAGTGTTTACATATAGCCACTGACAGTTAGGCATATTTTTAGCGATTGCCCTTACCCTATTTGCAACATAAGCGTTAAGTTTCATGGGTTCTGTGTGCAACCATGCGAGAACAATTTGTGAGTCAGTAAATAAGTACACATTGCTTATATTATACTTTAGTTTCAGCGTGCAATAAACCTTTGCCATAAGCATGGAAAGAAGCAGAGCAGCGTTAAGTTCTAAGCGCGGTACAGTTTTGTTTTTATTTTGTAGCGGATTTATGCGCGATTTTGAACACAACAAATACATTTTAACTTTACCATTGTGATTTATAACTCGCAGGTACACGCAGCATCCATATGCCGTAGTACTGGATGCATCTGAGAATCCTATTAGTTCAATTTTACATAACTCAGTTATATGTATATTTCTATTGATAAAAATTGGTTTCATTTCTGCTAGACTAGAATAGAAATCATGCCATGCTTTCCTAGTATCATCATCAGGCATAGAATCCCAATCAGTTTTGGAAACCCATAATCTTTGCATTATAGCTTTTGCTTGTACTATAATGGGACTAACAAAACCCATGGGATCAAACATTTTCCCAATATAGGAGAGAATATCTCTCTTTGTAAAATTATGATTATTGAATGTTTCTGGACAAGACATTTTAAATTTATCGCCTTTAACCATCAATTGTAAGCCCAAAGTCTTTAAATTATAATCATCGCTTTGTAGCTCTAAATCATCAAAATGCTGTTCAGCTGAAGGAATGTCAGACAATATTCTATTATCATTTGATGACCACTTATGTGTATGAAAGCTACCTAACTTCAAAAGCTGGCGAATCTGTGACTTAGCTTCTAAAATAATATCCAAGTTATTATCTGCATAGAGAATATCATCTACATACGTACAATTTTCTATAATGAATGAAGCTAGCGGGAAATTGTCTTTATTTTGTGCCGCTAGTTCTTTAAGACAACGAGTGGCCAGATAGTTTGAACTTTTCAACCCATATGTGACAGTGTCAAGCCTAATGCATTGGATTGGCTCATCGGGGCTATCTCTCCACAGTATGTTTTGCAGGGAGGTATGCTCCGGTGTTACACGTATATTTCTAAACATCTGTTTTATGTCAGAAGTAAATGTAAAATCACCACAACGAAATAATAACAATATCTCAAACAAATCTTTTTGAACAATGGGTCCATTTAAAAGCAGATCATTAAGTGACACTTTTTTGCTAGTTTTCATCGAACCATCAAACACAGTACGCAGTTTAGTGGTTTTACTGTCAGGCTTCAAGACTGCATGATGTGGCAAAAAATATATAGCATTTTTGTTTAATTCGTACAGTCTAATGTCTACATACTGACCGTGATGTAAATTTAAATATTCATGAATGAACTTTTGGTACTCAGAGAAAAGTTTGGGATCTTTATGTAATTTCTTCTCTAAGTTTAAAAATCTTTTTAATGCAAGATTAAAGGAATCACCCAAGGAGTCATTGACTTCACTAAGAGGTAATTTCAATGGTAAAGAGACTACAAAACAATTTTCCTTTAACTGAACAGTGTCATTAAAAATACATTCGCAGAGCTCTTGCTCTGATGATCTTTCATCGTAGATCTTTGGAACATCTTCTGTTTTCCAGAACTGAGTTAAGGTTTCATTAATATCTGACTCACATGTATTACATTTTAAGCTTACCTTATTACAGACTTTTGTTAAATTAGTGTGTGGTAGGGTACCTCCAACAATATATCCAAATTGAGTGTTAACAAAATGTGGCTGCGGACTGCTGGCCTCTGTTGCAGACTGCTGGCGTTCACGCAGCGCCGGCAGCTCTGAAGGCAGCAGCACCTGGAAAAATATGTCCGCTCCCATTAATAGATCAATCTCAGCTGGTACATTAAACTGATCATCGGCCAGTTTAATGCTTTTAGGCATCAAAATGTCTGAGGTACTGAATTTATACTGAGGTAAGTTACAGGTAATCTCTTGAACAACATGACATGTGGCCGCAACCTTGAAAGGGTTGCTTAGTGAATAGATTTCTAGAGGTAAGCAATGCTTCAACCTCGTTTTTGAATTCGTGATACCAACTACATTGAGATTGCTACGATCAGGTTCCAAATCAAGCAGCTGTAATGCCCTTTGTGTAATAAAGGTCAGCTGGGACCCGCTGTCAAGCAGGGCTTTAATATGGATTTCACTGCCGTCCCGAGCGATAAGTTTCACTTTAGCTGTGGGCAATAGAACATCATTACTGTTGTTGTTACTTGCTGCTAATGATGCAGTTGACGCTGAGCCAGTGGTTTCTGTATTGCACACATTTTTATCAGTGCCACGATGCAGCAGGGTATTGTGTGCTTCTTTGCACTTTGCACATCGAAAGTGATACCTGCACTTCCCATTGTGAGTGCATAAGCAAATATTGCACAGGCCTTTTTCATTGGCAAACTTTACTTGTTGATCTACATTCAGTAATTTAAAATTGTTACAAGAATGAAGTTTATGTTTCAACTTACAGTATAAGCATGAAGGCTCCTGAGCAGCTGTGTTGGCCACTAGCCTTCCAGCGGCTTGGCCTGTCTCTTTAGGCGATTGGCGTGGCTGCCCGTAGGAGATCCCCGGTTCAGCATTTTCAAGCGCCAGCGCTCGTTTATCCATGTAATCTAAGAAGGCTTCTATAGTTGGCTCTTCCTCGGCGTTCCTCTCGAGTTGAAATGCACGAGAGGTGTACGCATCTAATTTTCGATATAAAATGCATAAAATTATAGCATCCCAAAATTTAACATTAGGCTCCAAGTTACTTAGAGCGGCAAGCATTTGTTTTAAATTTGACACAAATTCCCTTAAGTTAGATGCCGTTGACTTTGATAGTGGCTTATTATCTAATAATAAATTGATGTGCTCATTTATTTGTCTATGCCTATTATTATATCTCTTATTTATTATTTGCAAGGCCTTTACATAACTTTCACCTGTCAAAGGTAAATTTTTTATTAGGTCATATGGCTCGTTTTTTAAGTACGAACGTAAATAGTAAAGTTTCTGAACATTGTCAAGGCACTTATTGTTGTCAATTAAAGAGTTAAACAGGTTAATAAATGGTACAAATTCGGTGAACTTACCACTAAATATTTGTATGTCAATCGGAGGTAAATTAACTTTAGGCATTGATTGTGACTTAGGAGCTGAATGATTGTCGCTAGCATTAGCACTGTTACGGCGATTGAGTTCCTCATCGATTGCTGTGATGATGAAATAATAGCTATTTTCCACTTGCTCGATATCCTCCTTGTCCCCTGGATGGAGTGAGAATATTTTTATATTGTGGGATTCGTATTGCGTAAACGTGTCAATTAACTTTTGCCGTTTAGCTACTAAGGTTTCTTTGGGAATACTGAGTAATGATTGCGAGCAAGCAGATTGTAACCTCGTGATCGTACCTTTCAAGTAGCCACGTGCGGCGACTAGATCCTTCAGCTCCATGGTTATTATTTAACACTACGGTATACTATGTTCTAATTTTAAAGCTAAGTATTTAAAACTATGCACTGCTTTGCCGATTACAATATTTTTTATAAGAAAACCGCGCACAACACACTGACGCAGACGCACGCCACGTCGCCACGACAAACGCTCCGTCGGCCGCTCGCGGCGCTCGCTATGCCGCGTTGGCCCCGCCCACTTCGTCTGGTACAAGCGTCGTTCGCACCGTGTCCCGGATCGCTGCGCCCGTCTTCTTGACTGTGTGTGTGTGCTGTGCTGCTGCCGTGCACCCACACTTTGCTGGGTTGAACGACGAACGAACGTTGATGCACCAATATAGGTATTGAACTATTGAGGGATGATCAGGTAGATACGTCTTCCTTTATGTCTGCACTGCTGCCCCGACGGGAAAACTAGATAGGCACTATCGTAGGTATGGCCTGTTTTTTCTTAGGTACACTTCCTGGCACTGCCGACGGAGAATAGGTACCTACGGTAGGTATGACGATTGTATGTATTCACTTATTGCGTCTGCATTGCCGACGTAGAATACAATCTGCACTTCCTTCAACGTATATAGGTATGGGGTTTTTGAGCGCGAGGTATGTAATTTGCACAAACTATCGTGCCTGCCTGACAACTGGTGACGCGTCTGCACTGCCGACGGCCGACGTAGAGGCGATGCTGGAATCTTCACCGAAATTTCTTGAACTCGAAGGACCATGTGGGAATGTGTGTGTGGATGGATAGCTGTACTTCCAATAAAATTAAGCCAGTTGTTTTAAAACGGAGATATATTATTCCAATTATCACCAATCCAATCAAATACCACTAATACCAGGCAAGGCAAGAGCACTTTGTTGTATCAACCTATCGCGAACCCGATCCGTGAGGAAGTGAACGAACATTCATAGAGAAGATGGCTACCGAGAGCGCATGCTAGTGATGTTCGTATTCATAAAGTATTTGCTATTTAGTAACATTTAGTGTTGGGATTCCAACACGCATCTAAAAGAAGCTGCAGCGACACTACTCACACGTAACCACTTCTTGCCCACATGTTGTCACTGCGATGTGGTGTGGTTGTGATACGTGTGAACGCTCCCTTCTGCAGTATTTGCAGTATTATAATTGTAGACACAATCAGAATTACAGTAAATCTTTCAGAACGATCAATCAATCAACGAACGTGATAAATCAAAGAGTTAATCTGCCTAGCCTTTTCCGAACGATGTTGAGGTCGGTGTCCATTCTAACCGGATGCAGCTGAATACCAGTATTTTTACATGGAGCGACTGCCTATCTGACCTCCACAACCCAGTTACTGGGTACTACGATACCTCTTGGTCAGACTGGTTGTCAGACTTTCGGGGTTCTGACGACCCGTAACGACCACGAACGATAGCCGGGACCAAACGACTTAACGTGCTTTCCGAGCCACGGCGGAGTCTCGAAATATAAAGATGGCTACGTTTACGTCTCATAGGACCTAGGCATTTTTATTCTAGAGTACATGAAAAGGGAGGTAACAGCTCAGTCATATAGTCAGTCACCTAGACCATGCGTGCTTTCATGGGTTAGTTTATTTTGGAGAAGTCTTGACATGTAAAGATGGTCGCTCATCCATGGACCAACCCCGGCAACCGTTGCTAAACCTGATGGATTGACCCGTGCGGCTGCTATTACTTAGCCACGAGCTCCTCAAAATGTGACAAATCAAAGAGTAATGGAAAGTAATTCAAAAATTCATTATATGATTTTTTAGCCAGATAGTACGATGAGTGTAAATTGCGGCCGATATAATTTGGCAGTTATGAACATAGGCACATACGAACTTATGCGCATGTTCTCTCACTCACACTCGCCTCATGTGACCATTTGGTTCCTAATGTTACTGCGCATCTTTCTGCGCGAAGTTCGGAACTGCCAAGTTGTATCCGCCGTATTGTATTATTAGTTTATATTTAATTGACAAATAATGTATGTATTAAAGTATCTAAAAACGTTTAGTTGGAAGTACAATAAAGAAAGTCAAACTTTCTTTATTGTATGTACATAATTATTACAAACCCAAAGTTTTTTGACACCGAGAGTGTTATCGACTGCTTTAACATCACATATTTTAGAGTAAGATCTGCGAATGTAAAACTGAGCGATTATTTAGAACTTAGAAGACAAGAATAGATATTTTTAAAGGCAAAGAAAACACTTTTTCGGTTGTGGTGGTAATGCATCTTTAACTTCGGAAATGTGAAAAGTCTTTGACCTCTCAAATGATGTCGTTTTTTCAGCTATAGGTTCTTTGATTACCTACTGAATATGTTCGAAAAGATTATCCCGGTAGTATGCTCCCGTGGGATAAAATCCGACCTCCGCTCCTGCTCCAGCGGGCGAAGCTGCGTGTGAAGGTCGTACTACATGAACTCAAGCCTTTTTCTCACAAGTGTTGGCAGTAAGTACAGAGGCCGTAGTGTGAGTTTGCAAGTGCGTAAACGTAACTGTCGCGTTTGCGTTTAGATTTTTATTCTCACCTTTATATCCTTATCATTATGGTCTATCAGTCAAATCTTAACGCAAACGCGATAGTTAGGTACGTTTACTCACTTGCAAACTTACACTAAGGCTTCTGAACGTTACGTGTCACAATTCTAACACATTATTTTCATACGTCAGCATCGGTAATACACGTGCTTCAATCACGAGTTTTACCTGACCTTATTGAAGGACTTCATCAATAAGGTCGTATGTCTTTCTGAAAATCCTCCCGGCGTTACCATGTTTAACAAGCCACTGTAATAAAATTAATAGTCAATTCTCTTAAATAAAATGTAATTAATAGGAGTTAGTAGATACGAAACGAATCTTTTATTTATAGATAATAGTTGTCAGAGCTCCCTCGTTGTTTTTTTTTTGCAGAGAGCGCGAACAGAATGAGAGAAATGAACAGATGGGCAGTGAGGTGCGAATGGAACAACGAATGGAATGGAGATGCATTTGTTTTTATAATAGAATGTGGCACATATTTTTGTCTTGATTAATGTTGTACTGTGAGGGTCTATTTAAGTAGGTGCTAATTATCGCTGAAGCTTTTATTGATAACCCGAAAATTATTTATATCTATTTAGATGTTAAATCGCAGCTGTTCAAAGATTTTCACTTATTAATTTTTTGTCTTTTGCTAAAGTCCGTTTATCTAATCCACAGGAAAGTCTTTTGCTAAATTTGGTAAATGCTAGATCAGATTTTTCGTTTTAAATTAAATTAAATCTCTAAGGAATCAAGAATTGATTGCTATTCGACCTCTGCACTCACTGCTCATGTCATAAACACTTTCCAAAGACAAACTTAAACCTGTTTTCAGTAATACATTAATGTAATTACGCGTTCATTTTTAAAGTTTCATGCTTGACTTATTTAGTCGTGTATAGAATTTGATTACATAGCAATTTTCTAACGTTGATCGAGTTAAATTATGTAAATGTTTGCTCCAACTAAATTGAATTTATTGAAGGTTTTACATGATTTTTTACTTTAATAATGATTATTTTGTTTTGTTAAAAGTTTTAAAGTTATTTTTAGACGATAAATTTTACCAAAATTTTGTACCAGTGCCAAAAAATAACACAAGCATTTTTTTGACATCTGTGGGGCCTATCTACTCCATTTATTTCCCTGTCCATTTTCAATAGTCGGTATTGGAAAACATTAAAACGAGGGTATTCTGCCTTCCAGATGACAACATAATGGCCGCCACGAAGTCACATAGACTAGCAATATGATTCGAACGAGTCACTGGGAACCAACCAGGCACATTGTCTATTTCCGTCTCCGACGAAAAATAGACTCTTTGAGATTAAATATTTCTGTTAGATTAGACTTTGAATACGAATTCAGACCATTGGGCACAGCTTTTTGCAAGCACAGGCATTCAGGACACAATCTTACATTGTTTTTATTAATCAATATTTTATTTTTTTCGTCTATAAGAAGAGTGACATTAGTCTTTACTGGTTCATAATGAAACTCAATTATGATTTTTGTGACCCCATTTTCATTTCAACAAGTTAAACATAGACGAAATTATGTTTTAAATATGTTTACCTCTCATTGTTCAATCAATCTGCCTAGCCTTCCCAACTATGTTGGGGTTGGCTTCCAGACAAACCGGATGCAGCTGAATACCAGTAATTTACATAAAGCAACTGCGTATCTGATCTCCACAACTCAGTGGGTAATACGATACACCTTGGTAAGACCGGTTGTCAGACTTTCGGGCTTCTGACGACTCGTAACGACTGTTAAAGATCTACGAATGACAGCCGGGACTAACGACTTAACGTGCTTTCCAAACCACGGAGGAGTCTCGATATATAAAGATGGCTACGTTTACCTCTCATGAGAGCTAGGCATTTTATTCAAGAGATATTTTGTGAATGTGAGAACGTTGTAGGGTCAATAGACTGTCGATTTGCAGACTATTTTCTATTTTGTTAAGTATCTTGTTGACAGGCCTACACTGTCATCTCATACCTGTTCAAACAATAATTTTTGAACACATTGTAAAACCATTTTATTTCTAAAAGACCGTACCAGTAACCGTGGAGTTTCTTGCCGGCTCTTCTCCATAGGAAACGACCAATTGGAACCGTGCACCTAGCTTCTGATGTTACATAAGTGCCCATGTAGGTTTATGTGAAATAAAATATTTTGATTTTTATTTTGAGCACATGAAAAGGGAGATAACAAACAGCTCAGTCATAAAACTTGACTGTGCCTGTCAAAAGTTACAATGATTGTCAAATGTTTCGCTTACTCCATGACAACAAACCCTTTCTGAAACTTACAACTATTCCATTTTGTCATATATATTGTGGTTTATTGCTATAGCATTACTTAACAACGAATTTAAATTCAGCAAAAGGTTTCCATTCCACTTTATATAGTCGTATCTGTGAGAAATATTATTTCATAAGATGAATCCTGTAAGATGAAATTTAATTTCATCTTCAAAATCATAAAGGACGCCGCGAGCGTGCGAGACAATTATTTTTTTCCTGATTTTATATTACTTACCTAGACTATTGAGTTTTTATGGTTTTATAACTGAAGCAATTTGTTTTCGTAGTCTTTTGGACTACGAAAACAAGATAGTTAAATGATTCAGGCATGACTTGGCGGAAATCCATTATAAAATACAATAGACGTTAATATATTTAGTAACCCATTCCGCTTAACTATTCCTAAACTGTCATAAAAAACCTGACTCTGCGTCCAGCGCTCGGCGTGGCAACACGTCGTGTTCAGATGTGCGATAAGTCAATCGTTATGTTGAGGATGTCTCGTTGAGAGGTGAAACACGTATCGATTTCTTACAGGGTTTTTTATAACTATTTAGGAATAGTTAAGCGGAATAGTTTACTAAATATATCTGCATATATTGTAACATTTTAAGAAAACAAATTGTAATAAGTAATTGCTCAAATTATCTAACAGTGTCTGAATATGCATACTATCAAAAGAAATAGCAAAAAAGTAAAATTCATCTGCCAGACTGATAGCTGGAACTTATCCTGAGGTAGTGATATATTGCTTACGGTAGTACCTAGATTTTGGTTCAAAACACAAAACGTCGAGTGTACTATAGGGACACAGGGACACCTCTGCCTAACCCTTCGGGGATTACAGGCGATATGCTATGTATGTTTGGTAATGTCAATAGACCAGCTTAATTAATGCCTATACACGTAATGTTATGTCTATATCTGTGCACATAATAGCAGAATTACTATTACGTCAGCATCATATTAACCTTCTTTCGCTCACTACTTATAACCTCTATAAAATAATCATGAGCTGCTAATCTAACCGGGTTTAGGAACGTCGTAAAGTGGTGTCAAGGACTGGGAGATTGTGGGTATTTTAATAGTGTACCATTTATGTACAAGAATTTACTCATAGATAGAGATTCTGCTTGAGTATTAGTTCTCGATGTTTTTGGTTGGTATATTGGCGTGTGCTAGCTGACATAAGGCTAATAATTAAATGCATGTTTTGTGTTGCGTAAGGTAAATGATTTTGCGTACTAGTGTATAGAATCAATTTTTATTCTAACTGAACAGATAGCTGTGCTGTCGGTGTCTTCCTAGCTAAAGCACTAGGAAGTGATGAAGCTTGGGCGTTTTGGGGGACTGTCTTATGTAGGTAATTGTGACGTTCGAAAAGTGCTGATTCTCAGCCTAGTTTGAATAAATGACTTTTGATTTGATTTCAGATTAAAATATTGTAGGGACACTAAAAGTGCAACGAAGACGATACCGTGTTCGTTACACTATAGTGTGATACTAGCTGTTGCCCGTGACTTCGTCTGCGACCCAGGCTGAAGAGTAGCTTATGTCCTTCTCCAGGTTATGGTCTACCCATATGCTAAATTTCATCCAAATCCATTCACCGGTTTTAGCGTGGAAGTGTAAAAAATAAACAAACCAACTCACTTTCGCGTATAATATTAGTTATGAGATAGGATTACAAACTTTATTGACTTATTTTTCTTATTGACGTTACCAAGGGTTATCTATTGTGTTACCCAGTTACTGGGTTGTGGAGGTCAGATAGGCAGTCGCTCCATGTACAATAGTGGTGCATCCGGTTAGACTGGAAGCCGACCCCAACATAATTGGGAACAGGGTAAGCAGATTATGAAACTTTAATAACTATGTGCATGAACAGGGTATCAAACTAACAACCATTCGTTCGCAACCAGCCTTTAAAAATCGCTAAACAAGTAATGTGATTGTTCAATTTAGTATCCTATTTATATTTATGCTGCTTTACAAATGTATGGGAAAGATTATGGAGGTATCGTCGCTGAACAATGCGAAGGTGAGCCTCAATATAAATGTGTTGTCGTTTAGACAAGATAAATGATTCACATTTGTCGCGCCATGCCGGGATTTTCTGTCGAGGTTACCATGATAACAGATTTATATTCAAGCTCACCCCGTGCAATTTTATTCCATTTTATATGATGAAAAAACTTGACGGTAGTCTTATTTTGTTCTATTATACACAAAAACTAAACATGAATGTATCAGCATGTATCAACATTTTGGAAATCGTTATGGTCGTTTTTATACCATAAAAACTTTTTAACTAAAAATTCAACCGACTTCCAAAAAGACACTACAAAGTTAAAAATAACTTTAATATCGGAAGTCGGTGTCTTTGGTTTTATATTTTCGATATTTGCCACCGACTTCCGAACTTATGTGAAAAAATAATATTGTAAAAAAAAAATGTACCCATAAGCTAAGCCCATTGTATGCGCTGCTGAATGGTTGGAACACACCTTGAACGGTGCTTGAAATGATAAGTCACGGATAGTCAAAGTTGATGGTTTATTGAATATATTTAACTACTACGTAACTAATGCTATATAAATGTTGTGTGAATGAATACTGTTTGTGATTTACTGATTGTGTACTGTTGTTACACTATAATTTGTGCAATGCGACGGAAAAGTGCTGATCTGTGCAATGCGCGCGTGCCATGTACGGTATATAATTATCAAATCTTCCTACGACATATATATCGCGTATTCACGCGACGCTTTTCAATAGGACGCCGGGTCAGACATTTGTAATACTAGACGCATCACAGGTGCATTGCCTCCAGATTCGTAATTCTCAGAGTAAGATATCCCATGAGTCGCAATAAAACCAAAAATAAATTCAGTAATAAGCGTCTGGAACATAAAAGTAACATTATTATGAAAACTAAGTACACATTATTGGCTAATAATTGAGTTATTCCAACAATCTGAGGTTTACTAACTGCTGGAGGTCGATCAATGGCGTCTCCATTGAGTGATATTGATTTTATAATACTGTTTTCCTTTTTTATTTATCTCTTTAGATCATTATCGTTGTTGAAATAAACTGTAGTGGAAATGGAGAAGATGAGAGAATGATGAAAAACTATAATATCCAAAAGGGAATCGTTTTAGAAGATGGGAAGGTGAAATCAATAGTAGCTTTAGTACGCTGTGGTAGCGAAATTCAAATTTTCTTACGTTTTTTGCAATTTGCAGGTCAGTGTCAGGTTGTAACAAATGTAAAAAAATGTTAATTTTGCGGAATACTCTATAGCTTTCATCTTAATATAATATGGGACAATAATTCAGGAAATACATGAACAAGAACAGCACTATTATTGATATAAAATAATGATATAGGTATAATTTTTTTATTAAACCTTAACATTATGAAACCTTCGCTAATGGCTTGATTGGCAAACATATCAATTTATTTATTTCTTATCGGTGAAATGTCACAAGGCCTGGTAATAATTGCTGAAAAGTAGTGGCCCAGTGGTAACGGCCGCGACTACGAGTTGTTGGGTTCAAATCCAAGCTGGCACTTTTATTAGTGTAAAAAATATTTTCATCACAACTGCTCTCAGAACGTTCCCATGACCTAGAACCAAATATTCAATGACATGTGACATCCACCAACCCGCACTGGGTCCGCGTAGTGGAGACCCACTCCCTCTCACAGACATGAGGCCCTGGAAGTGGGAACATTAAAAGCCGATTTTTCATGATTATAAAACTGCCAAAGAACAAAAATTATGACAATCTATTCTTTTTTCTAGCCCATATTCAAGAATTTCTTTTGACAAAGTTTACCAAAAAGTCAACAGCTTTAGCTTTAAAACTGCATTTGAACAATAATAGATCTCAAGTGTTTGAACCCAGCAGAGGTGGTCAAGTGAACCAGCCTGTGATAAATGTACGGGGTAGGCTAGTATGGAGGTGGCACCTTTAGCACAGAATAAATAATAGTACACTAGGTCGCAAATCAATGGTAACAAAAACAGTAAACAAATGACTTCTCATTCTATTGAAACTTCAGCTTAAAGTCAAGTGTTACTGTGTTACTTACCACCTCCGTGCGGTTGTCTGTACTACCTTTAGGGTGCCGCACCGACTATCGCTCCATGAAAAAACATGGCGCGCACATTTGCCACAAAACATTGTCATAGTTCAACTCAAAAACCCTGTCGTGCATGGTTCTTTTTTAACTCATCAGGCAGCTATGCTTCTGGGGAGTTTGTTGCACCGCACGCGTACGCGTCCTTTTAGTTGCGGATAGCTGAAAGGACGCGTACGCGTTTCGAGCGTTTTCTATAGGCAAACGCTGAATAGAGCTGAATAAGTTTGAGTAGTCCCTTAGGTAGACCTTGTATGCAATTATGCCTGTAGCTATCTATAGATGTAAAAATGAATTGCTGTTATTTAGTCTCGTTAAAATTCCAGAACGGCGGGACCGATTTGGCTAATTTTGGTTTTGAAATATTTGTGAAACTCCAGGGAAGGTTTAAATGGTGAGAAAATATGGAAAAATTGCTGTAGGGTAGGTAGTTTTGGCAGGTAGATGTAGGTAGGGTAGGTAGGTATGTAAGTAGGTAGGTATGTAGGTAGGTAGGTAGGTATGTAAGTAGGTAGGTATGTAGGTAGGTAGGTAGGTATGTAAGTAGGTAGGTATGTAAGTAGGTAGGTATGTAGGTAGGTACGGTACGTAGGTGGGTAGGGTAGGTAGGTAGGTAGGTACGCCGTACATAAGTACTTAGTGCTACCCGTGCGAAGCCGGGGCGGGCAGCTAGTGACGAATAAACAAACACGTAAATTGGGTAAGTGATTCTTCAATTACAAACGCCCTTACACAGACACAGTTACAGAGAATTTGCGTTTTATAATATGAACGGATGGGACATTGTGTGTTGTATAAAACTGTAGTCTACTTGATGTTGAACATTCCTTTCTATTCGTTTGAGAGAAAGAAGTGTTAAAGTGCGAGCAAAAAGATAAAGAGTGTGTATTACCGGTCCATTACCGCGAGACGGTATTTTTATAAAACTTTATCTCCGTGTTTAACACTGAATTAAACCAGGGCTCGGAATCGTTATTTATTAACGTTTTTAAAACGTTTCGAACAGTTCTTTGTACAACATTTTGTTCGAAACGAAAACGAAATAAGAACGTTTATTCCGTATTCATAAACCGGTTTATTCCGCAGGACGCAGCCGCACACCCCGTGGGCCGTCAAGCATGTACTTGTTTAGTTAAATTAAGTATCCTATCTTTATTTCTTTTTATTGACCGAGAATAATTTAAATTTTGTTCTTCATCAACCATCGTTTTAATAACGTTCTGTTCGAACGTAACCGAAACAAATCGTTCCTTAGGTATAGACGAAACCGTTTCGAAAAATATACCGTCATCCGAGCCCTGAATTAAACGTGTGGTGATGGCCTTTTGTGAAAACTTGTTCAAGATTTAATTAATATAAAAGAGAGTGCTCTTTATGTTTAGTTGTTAAGTTATTATGTTTGTTAGACTAATGATTTGTTTAGTTGTAGATTAGAGAAGAATAGAGTAAGTAAGTACTTTCTTTGTTAATTTTAGTTGATTAAGTATAACGGTTTAAGAGGCCTATTACATTTCGACTATCTTTGCACGTGATTTTTGTGTTAAATCGGCAACTTTGGCGTTCTTAGGCCGTATACAGAAAGAAAGCTGGAAGCCGGCGCCGATCGCCGACAAGTTCCGAGAATCTTGTCGGCGACGTTCGGCGCTTATCGGCGTTTTTTCAAATAAATGCCTACGCCGGTTACCTGTGTGGACCCGGTTCCTATAAGCGCTGGTAGATCGGCGCCGGCTTCCAGCTTTCTTTCTGTATACGGCCTTATTCCGAAAAACTGAAAGACTTTGACAACTTTGAATTATCGAGTGGTGGATAATAGTTATTAGTATAGTTTATACCGGCGTCACTTTTCGCAATGTTTTCTTATCTATTTTTAAAAAGCTAAAATTCCGAAGGAACTTTTTCATAAATTCGCAACAGCACTTTTTCGAGCTCGTAGATTGAACATAGGCAAATGTAATAAAAATATATTATAATATCTTATATAAAGTGGTTTAGTTGCTGCTGGAACTGTCAAAATACAATATTGTGATAGGCATCTTAAGTACTAGATCCATAATGTACATAATTTCATTTTAAATATATCTTGTATAAATAATATTAATAATAGTTTATAGCCACACGTTGACTCAGGTCAAAGATCTGTAAGACTTATTGTTTTGTTTAACATTCATTTCACCACGATGTCCTTCAGAACATGGTTTTATAAAGGTTATTAAAGTCCGTGACGATTTTAGACGAATATTCGTTTTTTTTTTTTTTTAAGTAATTGCTGCTTCTTTGTTTTTAATAAAAATCCAGAGTAACGGTGGAATGTCTTACCCATACGATTCCCAGTGGGGGCAAAATTTTCTGCTCGGTTTGGTTGGTGGTAAGGCTCTAAGTTCTAAGTCCGCCTGGCTAGCTACCACCATGTTATCTAAGTTTTCTGGCATAACAACAATGTTAACAGCATTGTTGTGTTTCGGCAGTTAGAGATAAGATAGCCAGTTCCTCTGTGGTTGAGGATTCCGGGTGAAGCTCGCTTCCACCTTCGGCCTGATCATCACTTACCATGAGGTGAGATTCAGGTCAAGAGAATACCCATCATGGATAAAAAAAAAACTACCTTTTGAAAGGGGCGACTAGAATCAATTCAATAATTTTGGTAATTTTGACATTCAAAAGTGCCATTTATGTGTCTATTTGTAATAAATGATTTGACTTTGACTCCCGTGACGACGTCGGCTGGAGTACCATCAATTTTTAAAGGCTTGATCTTTAATCTCAAGTGCTGAATATCATTAGGTTTTTTATCACAAACTATTAACGGTCGGTATAAATAAAAGTTACACCATATTTCAGGTTATTGGTTTGTTCGCCTGCTATACCAAAATTCTATAGAATATAATGCTTGTTTTTCTCTTTTCAGTTATATGTGTTTTTCCACTCGGGTTTTTTAGTTATTTTAATTACTTTTTTTAATATACGAGCCGTTGACCGAAGATTTTGATGAGACCTTTACTTTGTGCAAACTTGTTTAAACGTGCTTTAGAGCAGTAATTATTAGACATATTGGTTTTTCGTGTAAGCATGTGTGAAATCGGTACCGTCATTTGATGTTAATTGGAACTGCTGGAGTAAATATTATCATAACGTTTTTGGATATTAAATCAAACACCGTGAATGAACAGTTAATATTTTTGATAAATAACAAATTGTTGCTCTCATTGTGACTTACAGGCTAGACTATGTAACATCACGCTATAAACGTTTGGAGCTGAGCAAAACAAAAAAATATAAAAAGTGAAAACGACGTAATAACGCGGGTGGGCGATGGGATGCGACGCGGGTGGGCAATGGGATGCGACGCGGTGGTTCGGGGGCCGAAATCTCACGGACGAAGTCGCGAGCAGAAGCCACTGTGAGGTTGTCGCTAAGCCCAGCGTTGAAAATCCTCCAGTACACTTTTATTAGACAATATATTTAGGTGTCAAGTATAGTTTTAAGTAAAAAAGGTGTTTACCGTAATTGCTTAATAATTATCATCATATAAAATCCCATAATCTATATTATATGAAAATAGCTGTCTGCATACATTATAGCCCTGCGTGGGATGTCGCTTAGTTCAGCGGAGCGCATCACTTGCGTCCAGGTTCATACATACATTATGTCGTAAAAACCGTGAAATCTCTTCAAACGCGTTGCCCTATCGATTTGATATTAAATAATGTGTACTATTGGCTTCCAAAGACAAAGGATTTATGTTTTTTTTGTTGTAATAACTAGATATTAAGCAATAACATACTCACACTTATGGCTAACATAGTTTTACTTAACTTATTGTAATACTAATAACTTATGGAGAAACATTTGACTGAGTTAAACAATTTTTATTTAATTTATATATTTTATACTCGTTCGGAAATTAGATTAATGTGACATAAGATGGGTGGGTGGGATAGTATTATTGTAACTAGAACAAATTAAGTTCTGAGTTGAGTTATACAATTACTGACAAATGTGTGCACTGACAGGAAAGTGGACTGCTGCTGTGCTATTCTGTAACCATCTCACCGTGAAAACTTAGGTGAAGTGAGCTGTCAGTCCACATGATGCAAGGAATTGACACTACTGGCAGCTCACTTCAAGCTCACTTCACTTAAGTTTTCACGGTGAGATTTTAACAAAATCATCCTCGAACCGGGTTTGGTCCGTGGATGGGTCTTTTTAAACCAATTTGCAGAAATAAATATAGTTTATCATCTTAACACTATCAAATAAAGAAAATTAGAATTTATTTATTTGACATAAAGTCAGCTGCGTTGAGAAACTAAGTAGGTATATTCAAAGTCTAGTATTTCATTTCATAAACGTGTTATGATAACTTAATTTAATTTAACAAAACGTTTCATTTGAATGTCAAATTTTACAACTTGCCTTTACTGCTTGAAATCTTTACAACAGTTTCGATGAAATTTGAATACAATTTTAACTGAAATCTTATTATAGTTCTTTATACCATGATATAATAAAGGTATATTTTTGCTTTTGTATATCAATTTATGACTTTCATTCGAATTTTGTTGAATTTGAATATCTAAGATATAATATTTACAAATTATTTCTATGACTTAATACTCAATATCTTTATTGCTTTACCATAATGTGTACTTAGGTGGTAACTATATAATTTAGATCATTATGGACCCTGTAGGGCACAGCAAAAGGGAAGGAGAGGGGAAGCCCTGTTTTAATATTTTAGATTATTTTTGTATTAGGTACATAAGCATTATGATTCTGTTTAATCATTAATACAAATTGTTTTTCTTTGAGTTATTATAATTGCTATTTCATTTAAGTACTACTTTTTTTTAATACATATTTATATTTATGGGTAAATAAACCAGTTAAAAATAATTTCTAAGTATTTTCATTCAATTATTTTCATAAACAAGTATAATAAGCCTTACAAACAAAAGTTTGTTAGTGCAAAAAATATTTGTTCAGTTCTGGAACCAAACTCGCGATAATAAGGCAGCAGTCAATAGCTCATTCCACTATGTCATCACTCCATATTTAAGTATCTTATAACGTGGGTTTTTTTTAGTGCACCCTTTTTTATTTTTACTAATAACAGCAAACTACCTCGTTAGTCTAGTGGTCACAAGCGCTACTGCTGAGCATGACGACCTGGTTTCGATTCCCAGGTTGGGCAAAGTGTTATTGGATAGGTATTTTCTTCAGGAATTTCTCAGTAGCAGTTCGGAGTCTGAATTTATGTCCGGTAAAAGTAGGAGAGCCCCCCACTACCCCCTATTAAATGGGACTTAAACATAACTGGTGAAATATGGGTGTACTATAATATGTGAATGTATGTAAACTCCTGCCTAACCCTTCTGAGATTACAGGCGTGATGTTATGTAATAACAACAAACTACAATCACCATTATTGGCGAGTTTAATAGTATCCTAGACCACCATTTATCACTCACAAGCTGAACAATATGTTTGATTCGGATTCAACATAAAAAGCACTTATAAGTGAGGTGAATTCGATCAAATCCTGACATTATGAACCCTCGTCAAACGTCACATTAATTTAATGTATTATGTATGTACTGCTGTTGTATAAGCGAGAAACATAACTAGGTACACACGGCTACACATCAAGCTATACATTTCCAGTATACGCTGATCTCTCTCTGAGTAGCATTGTATAGGACTTCCGTACAATGAGAGGTCAGCTTATGCTGGAATTGTATAGCTTGATATGTAGCCGTGTGTACATGTAAATGGCAATTTCTTTTTGAATGCGAAACGATTTTTTATTACCTATGGTTAATTAAAGTTATTCTCTCTTTTAGAAAATGTGGATTAGGATATTAAATACTTTTCAAACAAGCTAGCATAATAAAAGAGATAGCCGCTGCCTGTGAAGAACTGCAACAACTAAGGATATTGTCAATGAAGGTACTGTCAGCTAGACAAAGCAATGGTCAATTCCTGTATTATTAAGAGCGTTTATTCTAAAAGATGGCGATTTCGCAAACAGGTACCACTTGTTTCAACAAAAATAAAAATTGTCAAAATATCACTTCCCAAACAATTTTCTGCATTATTCATTTGCCAAATTATTCATAGCTATTAAACTCTTCACAAATAATTGTAACGCAAACCTAATGTTTGGCAAGTGAACGTTTAAACAATATACAGGGTGTTTGGTGCATCGTGTGCCAAACACTCTGTATAACTTGCTTACCAAATAGTACTTTTACCAATTTTAATGTAGGTTTTAAAATATGTTAAACTAACTTGAGTATTTGACTAGTTATCAAATACTCAAGTTAGTTTAACATATTTTACGCAAAATAAAATAAGCCAAATATTTAGTATCATCAGTTTTCAATTTACCATTTCTTTTTAGTCAATTGCTTAGTCAATGACAAAAGATTTGCATCTTTAGTCAGTTGCACAGAATAGGTAAAGTAAAAATTGGGTACTGAAATTTAGTCAAAATAATTTTGGCAAAACGGCAGGATCCCGTCGCAAATAGCTGTCAAATATTTACCTGTTTTTATTAATTTGATAATATTACTGTATGGAAATATGAAATATCGCTCTATAGTGTCCTAAAATATTGATGACGCCTTAAGTGGATGCCCATGAATTAAATTCTACCCTGTATGGCTTGCAGTTTTACGAGCGCGTCCAAACAGAGCATAGAAACAGCGTTGGTTGCAGAAATATCTGGGTAGTACTTTCCCCTATATTAATATTTCATAAGGACCTCCTCGAGGTACTCGTAAAATCAGAATTCATCCCACTTGCAACATTCAAATATTGGAATAATATAATGTATGATTCTGTTTTCAAGAGTCCTTACAAATATTACTAACACAATTGAATAAGATCTCTCGTTTGGTAAATGTCAAGATATTTGACATTTAGGTAACATTACATTACACGCATTTTATAAATGTACAATAAACAAGGTGTTTTTTTGATGTCCCATAACTTTAAGGTACGAATGAGACCATGTCAAAGAATCAACTGGCATATGAATTCTTTTTCAATGACTTGCTTACTTTTACTTTACTTACTTTTTTTTTGTTTTAATTTTTCATACAAAAAAAACACGATGTATAATATGCGGCTAAGGGTGGTCCAATGCGACGTAACGTGTGAGACCCTACGGAGAACAGATTATGCTAAATTCGGAGTGTTTGTTTATATTGGACTCTCGTATTTCAATTTTCACGCTCTTTATCCTTGACACGTCATAACTTTGTGTCTGCTATAAATATGCATTGAGATTGAGTGGTGGAAAAACCCGGGTTAAGTTCAATGGAAATAAACTGGGATTTTGTAAACGATACGTGCATAAAATAGCGTTTTATTTAACAAAACATAGTTTTGATTGATTTAAAGGATTTAAATTGATTTGAAAGAAAATACCTAGCAATTTTTCAAGATGAAATTGCCTATGCATTACGAAAAATTTCTTATATTTGATGACTCTGAATATTTTTATACATATTCAGTTGCTTTAATAATACAAAATTCTATAGAATCGGAGCAATGAACTAACAAGGCCAGCTTTGTAAGAAACAGAAAGACATTTTAATCTTCTAAAAGTGCAGAACTTTGAGTTAATAATGATTTAAAATACACCCCATGGACAATCAAGCAAATCCCTCCGCCTCAATGTGTGCCTACCCTCATGAACAAGGTCATACAGTGGGTGCTACAGCTTAATTATATTTTAATTATTTCAACACAAATGTTGATTTTTGGTGTGGTTTCAGCAAACGCATGAAAGTGCTCGAGGCTCGCTCAAAATGGCTAATTACTACTTCGACTACGGCGAAGCTAAAAGGAGGGTTATGATTTTGACCGATATGTATGTTCATCTGGTCCCTCATAACTTCTAATCACCGTATTTGACAAATGAGGAATAGTTGGAAGCGTCTTGATTGTCCGCCGTCCTGCCATGCTGGGTATCAAATGAAAGGGCTTAATCAGCATATTTAAAAAATATATAATATAACCCCAAAATAATTAAAATTAGTTTTTTAATTATTTTAGAGAGAGTTTAAAAGAGAGTTATAAAACTAAACCCAACTACGGCAAAACGTACCAGTCACACGGAATCTGTTCCATTTATGCCAGACACGACGTGTGACTCCGGATTTGGCTATTTTCAGAGGATGTGTGACGTAATACATCCTTATATTTTGTGGAATAGTTGTCAGATTATTGTAATAAAAGCAGAAGGTTTTCAGGACGTTCGAAAGCTATGCAGCAATCAGTTTAGTAAGCTTGCAGTTCGAGGAAGCTAACATGGCCATGTACTGGCCACGGGCGATGCCCATTGAGGTAGAAATGTCCTTGACTGGGATTGGGAAATAGTAAAAAAAACAACAATACAAACTTTGTGGTATGTGCTGGTAATTAAAATACCGTATTTTACTTCAAATATGTAACAAAAAAAAAACAAATACAGCTAAACAGTGTTCATGAAGTAATTCTGAACTACTAGTGACCCGCCCTTGTTTCACACGGGTGCAATCTACTAATTTGGCAACTTGTCAAAACATCGAAATTTTTGTAGTATTTCTAAGTTAAATTTTAAAACATTATTCATTGAAACCTTCCGGAATAAATTATCTAAATGATAGTGAAATCCGCATCTAAATCCGTTGCGTATTTTAGAAGAACAACTCCGTCACACAGACACAAAAAACGACTCTAATTTATAATATGTATAGATGCTAATTAAAATGTTTCTTATAGCATTCGTTCAAGCTATGAAGGTAGCAATTTAATCAAATAAATACCAATTGCAATACTTGTGTTCAACAATAAATAAAAGAAACATTTGAAAGCCTTTTAATTGATGTTAAAAAACACGCGTTTGAATGTTTCATAAATGTAACCTTGAAACTAAGCAAACTGGCGTTTGTGTTCGATCGATGGGCAGAGAAAAAATATAAAGTCAGGAATATTTAGTTACTAGCAACCCCCGGCTTTGCACGGGTACACCCCGATTCACAAAACCATAATGAATTATATATTTAAGTAAACCTTCCTCATGAATCACTCCGTCCATTGGTGAAAACCGTATGAAAATCCGTTTGGTAGTTTTTGAGTTTATCGCGTTCAGACAGACCGACACGCGGCGGGTTCTTTGTTTTAAAATATGTAGGGATTTAGGGATATTGAATAGTACAATATAAACTTTAAAAAATTATTTAATAAAGTATTATAAAAGTTCTTAACAATATTGCTGCCTACTTCATTATACACATATTATAAATGGGTTTAAAATTAATTATTAAGTAAATTACTACAATATTAAACTGTTCGTAAATTCTTATCACAACAGAGGTAGCGTGTGAATGATAGCGTGATGGGTGACAGGAGAGAATCGAAGAAGAAGACGTATTGCGCCGACCTCAAGTAACGTGGGACAAAGACAGGAAGATGATGATGATATTCTAAACACAACTGTAATTATTTGACAGTTGTATGTAATGGCAATAACACTGCAAATTGAATAAAGGCGGATTCGACAAAACAGTAATAAATTTTATCCGTGGAATGAGCCTTCTCTTCCGAATAAATTTTGAATTTTTGGCAGTTTCTCCATACGAAAACTGTCAGAAGTAAATCTTATTCCGCGGATAAAAATTATTCCTGTTTGGTCGAATCCGCCGGTAGGGTGTCAATTTGCTTGACAATTAATTTGCCTTAATATACATCGATACTGATTTTGCCTTCGAGAGCAAGTAAAATCTAAGTTAGTTTGAGGGTAGTCATAAATTATAAGGGTGTCAATTTGCCTTACAATCTCCCTGAATATACTAGCTAGCAGTTTACATGGTTAGGTGCACACATACGTTAACGTCCCGTTGCTAATTTGGAGTTTGGAATTGTGCCCGGTTGATGGCAATAGACTCGCGTCCTGTGTGAGTAATGAGGGAAATCTGCCTCTGCCTAACCCTTCGGGGATTACAGGCGTGATGTTTTGTTTTATATCGATCAACATGTTTATAGTTCGTTTTAAATTGTCTTTGATAAAAATGTCGACTTCTCAAAATTAACATCTGATACAGACTGAACAGATGTTAATTTTGAGAAGTCGACAAGCAAAAAAATTTTCACGAAACAAAATAATAATAATCGTCAATGAAAATATTGACAATTAGCTCACAAATTAAGTGTTTTCTGATTCGTTTTTTAATTAAAGACGTAACTAAGTGGAATCGTAGCTCTTGGGAGTTGTTTCCAATTCGTCGACGTCAACTTATGTAGGTATACTTTTGATATTACTTACAATCAATTTGATGCCATTCATTATTTTGAGGATTGGGAATTCATTGATGAATTGCAGGCTGTTTTTAGTTTATAACTTTTAAGTTTGCTTTGTTTGTTTTATTTCCAGTTGACACGATGCAGAGGAATTTTTTTCGACGCTATATTTTAGTTTGTTAATAGTTTTAGTCTGTTTTAGTTACGTTGGGTAAGGACTTTCTACTTTTTTAAATTAATAAATTAGTTGTTATTTATAAACAATATATTTTAATTCTGAATAAATACCCTAGTTGTATTGTCCTTCTTTATTACAGATTTGTATTTTGTTGATAGATTTTTTCTCTTATTGATATCGAACGTAGCTGCATGTTCACCATGTTGTGGCCTTTTTTTTTTTTGGATGGGAAGTCGTGTCAGCGGGAGGGCGGGCGTGTCACACCCTTACTGGCTAAAACCCACCCGTGTGCCTTTAGTTGCCTGTTTTGTCAGGGGCCACGGTATCCCTTTCGGACTTTCCCGCAACCCCGGCAGGCATCGGCCCTAGCGGGCCCCGCCATTGGTGCTGACATCTCTTTGAGGCTCGCGTGGAACACACGTGCGCCGTCGATCCGGGCCTGGTCCTGTCGTGTCATGTCGTTCCTGGATTTGTAATGAAGACCAAATCAAATGGTGATCGTATTATGATTTTTTCGTCTTTACCTTTGCTAAGTTTCCACTGAGCTTGTTTGTTGGACCGGTCACCCAGCAGATCAATGATTAGTGCTGTTAGTGCTAATTACCTAATTAATATCTATCTACTTGTTTATTATCTGACTGCCTCATTGGTCAATTGTCAGAATTTGTCAAAGAATTTGTCAGTACTATGTTTATGTCGTTTAATAAATAAAATTGACCTAAAATAACAGAACCGCTTTCTTTGAGACGTCTGTGCGTATACAAACTTAACTTTTTAAATAAAAATAACCTCAAATAACCCCTGATTATTAACATTACTGCCCACAAATGTTGAACTTTAATTTAAAATATTGTTTACCTGATTTTATTTTAACTTTCTTAAGTTTTGGGCTTAATGTGAATTTCATTTTGCTGAAAGAGGTCATAGACCTCAAGACGTCATTTATATTTCAAAAGGGATCGGCAGAGATACCATTGTTTTTGTTAAGTTACAGTGAACTAAAAGCGTTTTCAGTTTTCTTACAATTTGATATATTAATTACTTTTCCTCATTTAGTCGCAGGTTCAAAGACTTATGAAACTTATTTGATGTTATGTTGAGTCTATTTAAGATACTACCATTTGTTCTGTCCTTTGTTTCATTTTGAATACATATTATTTACATTTTTATATATTTTTATAAGAAACCTTTAAAAATATAAAAAATAGAAACTATCAATGTAGTATTAAGAATAATTATAGTAGCTAGCTAAGGAAACCATCCGGTCTATATTGTAAAAAACCTCACGGTGAAAACTTACCAAACCTGACCAAGATTATGTCTGGACTTTAAAAGAGACTGCGACCTCTGAGTTTGTTTCGGCCTTTCTTCTCAGAGTAGTCAGCTAGGAAACACGACCTCATCTAGTTTATCTTTAATTGACGTGTAAAAGTGATTCCGATCTGCTATTTACAGAATACACAATTTAATTTAAGTTCTTAGGCGAAGCGACCTTGAAATGAGCTGGCATTCCATCCAATGCCCCAATGGCATTCACATTATTGACACGCATAAAAATCCGTTGCGTAGTTTAGAAGAATAACGCGGGCACACGTACAGCCACGACTCGATTTCGACTTCAATTTATAATATGTATACGCATGTACCACACCAGGTGTGATACTTATGATGGTGGTCCCATGGAGAATGTTTTTCAGTTTGATAGTTTGTATCATGAAATTTTCCACATAATTCTGATTTCCACACTCTTCTGATACATGCTGTGGATATAGATCTATGTATGATCGAAGTAATAACAATAGGAAGAGCAAACCCCACCTGTGCTCCTGTGAAAACACCCACACAATCTTCTTAATCGCTTCTACCTACACACAGGAAGAGGCTATTAAGAAATTATATGAACAAGGTTGATAGTAAAGTGAACACGTGTGGGACCTAATCCGTAGAATCAGATTAAAACCTCATTTGCACGACAAAAAGCGTGAAACTTGAATCACGTTTTTTTAGGCACATGTTTCCAAAATACGTGGATTCTTTTCACCAAATTAGAATTGTGTAATGACATTTTTGACACGAAGTTCTTTAACGCGGGTTGCGGTAGGAGTAAACTGGCAGAAATCGTCACGCGAAAAAGCGTTCATACTTGCGACTGTCTTCTTCTAATTCACAATTGAGAAGAAAGTGTGAATTTGGTCAAAATTAAAATCCCAGATGGCGGCTGCGAAAATTTTCAATTGTTCGTCATGGGTGTCGTTTTCATAGATTTCGAGAGTGCTAAAGTCGATCGTGAGGTGCGAACATTTAAAAAAAAAAACATCGTGATATCGTTTTCATGGTTTTATTTTAACTTTTCGCACTCAAATAAAAGGTATAAAGACGGACTTAATGCTTTATGCATTCTCGATGGCGCTAAAGCCGATAGTGAGGTCAAAATGTATACCCAAGAGGGCGGCTACGAAAATCTGGAGCGCAGCTCATCCCACCATCTTAATGTGGGTCTTCTGCGCTGTTGCTTGCCAATGTGGTGAGACCCATTATTGACCCAAGCTGAATCAACAATCCCAAGTTGCATCGGTCGCACGCAACACTTGACCTTGAGCTGGCCTAGCGTAACACGGAGTTTCAGTAGCATTATACGAGGTGCCTTAGGGCCTACTGTAAAGTGAAACAATTCAAACAAATGACTGATTAGTCGTTCGACCAACACCAATCCGAAACCCTGGAATCGTAAACAAATTGTGTGCCATCAACAAACGTAGTCATATTTTTGTTTTAGGCAATAAATCGGTTCGCAATTAGTAGGCTTAAAACAAATACGAGAATTACTTTGGAAAAATAATGTAATTCCACACAAGAGTAGTGTATATTTTATTGCACAATCGTATAACGGGATAAGGACCATTTCAAATTGTGCAAGCTTTTGATGTGTTTATTATTTTTCTCTATTCTTTGCGAGACGAAGTTATCCACATTCCACAACAGCGCAATGTAAGGGTTGGTGGTCGACAAGTGACTTCGAAATCAGTTTTATAAAGATATGCCGAATTCTTCACGTTCTTTTCTTCATACAATTCGAAGTCATGTGACATTCACACACCCGCACTCACCTGACACGGGGGAAAGCCTGTGTCTCAGCATTGCGAACATTATAGGCTGATTATGCTTATGCTTTCCTTCATCGTTTGCTATCAATGCTGATAAAATAAACTTCCCACTCACGACCAGTAAGTGTCCTAGAACACGCAATTCGACGGTATCACCATTCGGCCTGCACCGCCCCAAAACAGAACGCCTACATATGAATGAATATCAGATTTGTCATTATGTGTATTAAAAAGTTTAAACGTAGTGACTAGTAAGGCCATCTAGAAAGGAATGTATGATTTATAAATAAAAGACAGTCTGTTGCGAACAGTTTACGTGTTTTAATACGTTATGGGCATAACGAAATAAAAATAGACGAAGTCGCAGCCAACAGCTAGTAGATAGCATATATAAAGTGCCTCAGCGACCAGCGCTCGCCGCGGAAACACGTCGTGTTCAGGTTCGCGACAAGTCAATCGTCATCCTGAGGATGCCTCGTTGAGAGGTGAAACACGTGTCGATTTCTTACAGGTTTTTTTTAAGACTCTTGAAGAATAGTTAAGCGGAATAGGTTAGGTACTAAATATATCTACGTCTATTGTATTTTGTTTACTAGTCCTTTTTAAATCTAAAAGTGTCCGAAACTATGCTCACTATCACCTGCGACCTCAGAACAAGCTTCAATCTATACTTATAATAAATCTGTAGAAGTGAAAATTCTGTACATTGAAAATATCAAAAAAAAAATGGCAGGGGGTGTTACTAGACCGACACCGAACCCAAAAATTTGATTGAAATTTTTTTTGTCTGTCTGTCTGTCTGTCTGTCTGTCTGTTTGTTCAGGCATCACGCAAAAACTACCGGTTCGATTACGATGAAACTTGGTATAATTATTCTTTCATATCCTGGGCACCACACTGGGTACTTTTTATCCCGGAAAAGTATCCTATCCTACGGTTGGGGGGTGTCAAAGTTTGTATGGAAGAATTTTAACGCGCTGTCCGATTAACTCGAAACTCAATATTTATACTTAAACCCAAAAATTAAGAATAACGATTATCAGGATTTTTCGAAATTCAACCCCTAAGGGGGTAAAATAAGGGATGATAGTTTGTATGAAAAATCTTATTCCTTGAGGTAATAAACATGAAACTTCGCACGAATAGTTATCTAAATAAATTATAAAGTTTGTAGTTTTTTGTTTTTCTAAATTACCCCCTAAAGGAGGGTTCAGGGTGTCAGTGTTTGTATGGCAGAATTTTAACGCGCTGTCCGATTAACTCGAAACTCAATATTTATACTTAAAACCCATGGGGATGTATGGGGTAATTTCCGACACTCACGCGGGCGAAGCCGCGGGCAGCAGCTAGTATTTAATAAACTTGATATTTTATTCTCCGTCTGTGACCATTTCAGGATTTTAATTAATAAATTGCAAAGACAGTGTTTGCGTTTAGAAATGAAAATTAAATTCCACAATGTCTTTGTAAGTTTGTAGTGTTTAATTATATTAGTTGTGATGAAACCACGGTTGGCGCAGTGACTGAAATTCGATCATTACATCCAGGGGTCTATTCTGTAGGCATAGTACATTACTGTCGCAGCCTGCAATAGGGGCATTGATGGACGAAGATGAAAACGTGAGCCGAGCCGGCGCCGAGGTACACATACGTGAGTCAATCAATGCCTGGTTGCGGCTTTTCTCAAATATTGCGCGGAAATTCAAACTAAGTAAATTAATTATAAATTCCAGAATCAATGAAGAACAATGATAGTTTGTTCATTTGTTTCTTCTTTATTTTAAACAGCTCTATTTGCAAGCCAAATGAAAATTAAAAAAAAAAAAATTAATATAAGTTACCTCCATGCTTGCCATGCGAAGACGTAAACAGTTCGATTTTTAAATTACACGACCGATATGACTTTTCATAGTTATTTATTCTGCCGCTAAAGATGACAGATATGGATTTTCATAGGTCGCCTACTCGCAGTACAGCATTTTCGATAATTATCTCGAAGAATCTTACCTAAGAGAAACAAATGAGTTTACTTACAACACCTGTGTGGTCACATGGACGATGTTGTAAGTAAAATCGTTTGTTTAAAAAGTAATTGCGGATATGATGACCTTCACAGACGCCCACCGCGACACTGTCCGAATCTTGATATGTGGTGCTTACAGAAAATGATTTCATGAATTTTCACGTTGATTTTCTTGCGAGTCCTGAAAATAATGAAGTAATTATAATTGTAAAAATAACATTATACTAAGTTTATCCAAAACCTGAGACAAAATAATAAAAGTTTTAAAATATTGAAATAAGTTTAAAATCTTTGTATACTTCAAAGTTTAACAAAAGTTTTCAAACTGCATGAGCAGAATTTATCTAATTTCTAAATCAGACATCTCAATATTATTAACTATATATAATTGATTAGTCCCCTCAATTGGTTTTATTATTTCAATATAATTTTGGCCAACCAAAAAATTACATTATTTTGTTTTTAGTTAAAAATACACGCTTTTGAACCCATAAATAAACCCATAACATTTTTTTTATGGCTAATGTTTGTTTTCAACAGTATTCAAAACATTTTAAGCGCCAGCTTCGTCATTAAACACACAAAAATACAACCCCCTTTCGTGGAACAAGGCAAGGTCGAAATTAAAAGCAAAGCACTAATGATTACCCAATCTGTTTACCCTTAAATGTAAATGATGGTATGATAGCATCAATTTACACGCGTAAACAGAACACAGCCTTCTCGATAAACTAACTATCTTGTTAAACAAGCCCACCGTCTCAAAGAGCTACGGCGTAGCGCTCCGAGGCTACGGCGTAGCGCTATGGGCTACAAAATATGTAGACGAAGTTGATTTGTAAGCTGACTTTAGAAAAGGAGGTTGTCAATTCAATTGTATGGAATAGAATAGAATATGTTTACTCTGTATGTCTTTTGTTTATAATTAATGTTTGTCCCACTTCAGTCAACAGGTATTTTTGTTTGTTCTGTTTGATCAAATAACAAGACGCCCGATGGGATTTTCCATCCACGCACAGGGGATGAATTAAAAAAAAATCCTTCCTTTGTGTTAATTTTCATTATATAAGGAACTGTTGTGCTAAACATGCTTCTAGTCCCAGCGGCTCAGGCTGTGCGTTGTCCGATGAAGATTCTGTTATGTTCTTTAGGCTATACAGGGTGGATTTTTGAGATGGGACAACGAAGGCAACTAGCTACCTTAAGCGTTGTAGCTACAGGAAAATGGTCTAAGGAGACTGTCCTTAACTTTTTGAGAAATTTTGATCTGCATTAACAGATTTTGAAAAAAAATTACAGTCAGCAGCAAAATGGGCATTTTTCGTTAAAACTTTTTTTTATGCCAATCGGTCCTGTTTCACTTACGGATTAAAAACCGAACCGACTGAGGTTTGAATACTAGAAAAGTCAGAAATCGCAAAAAACTTTTCCCGTACATTTCTTAGGCAATGAGACTCCAACTGACTGACGAAAATAAACAAACAAAATAGACTTCGAATTTCGAACGAATACCAACGGAAAAAGTATTTCCAACAAGATGGCGCTCCACGCCAGTAGTCCCAGTACCCAGGGTAATACGATACCCCTTGGTAAGATTGGTAGTCAGACTTTTGGGCTTCTGACGATTCGTAACGACCGTCCATGAATGACAGCCGCGAGCAACGGCTTAACGTGCTTTCCGAGGCACGGAGGAGTTTCGGTATGTAAAGATGGTTACTCACCCATGGACCAACCCCGGCAAGCGTAGCTTAACCTAATGGATCCACTCATGCGGCGGTTATTACTTAGCCACGAGCTCCTCGCTATATCCAATCCAATTTGTTGCTTACCCATGCACGCACAGAAAACGTTTTACTAATTCATTGGCAATATCATATTGTTTATTTCAAATATTCCTACATAGTCGTTGAAAATTGAAAACTTTCAAAGATATAACTAGATTAAACTGCAGCCTCTTAGTTTTCAATATACGGTATTAAAATGTAAATCAAGCTAAGTAATATACTCAAGTTAGAGCTAAGTAACTAAGTAAACCAGTCACTTTAGTTTTATAACATTGTGCTTGAACTTAAGTAGCGCGGAAGTGCGCTTGAGACTGTTAGGGCAAGTCGACACTGACGCTCGTCATAAAAGTGTTATGTGTATATGTTACAGTTTTTATGATAGTATATATCATTGGTTTGAAGGTTAGGTTAGGAGGTATTTCGTTGCGTAATCCTAGGTAGGTTTTCAAGGTGAAATATTATGTTATTTTAACAGAGGAGGAGCTCGTGGCTAAGTAATAACAGCCGCACGGGTCGATCCATCAGGTTAGGCTGCGCTTGCCGGGGTTGGTCCGTGGATGGGTGATCTTTACATACCGAGACTCCTCTATGCTTTGGAAAGCACGTTAAGCCGTTGGTCCCGGCTGTCATTCGTGAATCTTTGACAGTCGTTACGAGTCGTCAGAAGCCCGGAAGTCTGACAACCTGTCTTACCAAGGGGTATCGTATTACCCAGTTACTGCGTTGTGGAGGTCAGATAGGCAGTCGCTCCATGTAAAATACTGGTATTCAGCTGCATCCGGTTAGACTGGAAGCCGACCCCAACATGATTGGGAAAAGGCTAGGCAGAATGAATTTAACAGAACATTTTTGGTTTCAATAGCCTAATAGCAGTAGCGTGCTGGACATTGGCGCCTCTGGAAGATTTCTTTGCATAATCTTTCCTCTGTGGTCTAGTGGTTAGACCACCTGTCTCAGACCCAGAGGTCCCGGGTTCGATTCCCAGTGGGGGCAAAATTTTCTGCTCGGTTTGGTTGAGGCCGCCTGGCTGGCTACCATCATCTTATCCAAGTCTGTCGCCATAACAACAATGTTAACAGCATTGTTGTGTTCCGGCAGTTTGAGGTAAGATAGCCAGTTCCTCTGTGGTTGAGGATTCCGGGTGAAGCTCGCTTCCACCTTCGGCTTGATCATTACTTACCATCAGGTGAGATTCAGGCCAAGAGCTTCCCAGTTGTGGATAAAAAAAAAAAAAAAAAATCCTAGGTTTAAGGTGAAATATTGGGACTATTAACACATCATGCCTGGCCATGTTGAGGTCAGCTTCCAGACTAACCGGATGCAGCTGAATACCAGTATTGTACATGGAGTGACTGGCTATCTCACCTCTTTCATCTATTTACTGGGTTTTACAATACCCCTTGATACCACTGAGAATATAATTATACATGATGATTTTGATTTTGAAAATGTTTTCTTGATAACTGATGACTAATGTTTCTTGTAACTGGTTGCGAACAAAGAATCAAAATTCGTAATTACCAACTGGTTGCAAATCGCAGTTGTGAAAACGGCCGTGGGGCAGACACATACATAAACACGCGTCTTCTTCCCATGTGGATTGGCAGAAACTACAGAACGTCACCTGCTACGATATTTACATACTTCTTTTGCCTCGTTTGCGTTCATACATACTGGTTACGAGAACTACGCACCTGACCTTTCTGAAGAACATCACCAGTAAGGTACACATACTCTCAATATAAACTCACATAATATATAAACTGTAGTACAGCCTGGAGTCTGGATTTATACCTGGCAATAGGTTCGCCCCCTTATCCAGCTTTTACATGGGACTTAGACAGAGCTGGCGAAATGTGAGTATACTATACTACTCTGCCTTACCTTTCGAGAAATACAAGCTTGGTGTTATGCGGTATAAACAATAGTTGACACCCATAACGAGTTTTACACAAACAATCATAACATTGGGATCGTATGTCGGTTCTTTGTGGACGTCTGTATGTTTGCGCTGACCTTCGAAACGACTAAATCGATAACGATAAGGTTTGCCTTGTTAGAGAAATTGTTTCTGGATAGAGTATCATAATTTGAAATGTCTTAATATTCAGGGTAGTTTTACATGGTAAGGGTAATTCTAGAACTGAGTTCTGAGTTTTTTTTCGCCATTTCTTCCCAGAGGAGTCAGATAGGAATTGTCAACTTCATCTAGCTTTTTTTTTTTTATATGACAATCATGTAAAAGTGATTCACACAACAATTTCATTTCACTATTCATCTGCCTAACCTTTACCCAACTATGTTGGGGTCAGCTTCCAGTCTAACCGGATGCAGCTGAATACCAGTATTTCAACGGAACTCCACAACCCAGTTACTGAGTAATCCGATACTCCTTGGTAAGACTGGTTGTCAGACTCTCGGGCTTCTGACGACCCGTAACAACTCTCAAAGATCTACAAATTACAGCCGGGACCAGTGGTTTAATGTGCTTTCCGAGGCACGGAGGGGTCTTGGTATGTAAAGATGGTCACCCATCCACGGACCAACCGTGGCGAGCGTAGCTTAACCTGATAGATCGACCCATGTGGCTGTTATTACTTAGCCACAAGCCCCTGAATTTCATTTCACTATTATTTTAGAAAATTGTTGAGATTCAGCTTAGTAAGGTCATCATCAAATTACCTCAAGTTTTAGGTAAATCAATCAGAGGTTTAGAAATAGTGTGGTTTACAGTATACAATATAAGAGTAGTAGTAGTTGACTCTGCGTCCGGCGCTTGGCGCGGCAACACGTCGTGTTCGGGTTCGCGACAAGTCAATCGTCATCATTATGATACCTCGTTGAGAGGTGAAACACGCGTCGATTTCTTACAGGGTTTTTTATGACTCTTTATGAATAGTTAAGCAGAATCGGTTACTAAATATATCTACGTCAAAATAACATCACCGCTGTTTTCCCCGAAGGATTAGGCAGAGGTGTAGCTATACCACACCCACATACGCCTGTTATGTTTAAGTCCCATGAAATATGGGGCGAGCCTATTGAAATCAACCGGGTACAAGTCCAGACTCCGAGCTGCTACTGAGAAATTCCTGATGGATAAATCTAATACCACTTTAACCCTGTCGGGAATCGAACCCAGGATCTCATGCTTTGCGACTACTAGACCAACGAGAGAGGCGAGGGACGCAAATTGATCCCAGATAAAAAAATATCCCATTTTATATTGATGTAATCCTTTGCACATCATGCACCAGCCTTTAACAAGATTCAAGATGTACTCTAAATATTATTCCAAGATACATTATGGCTTAATTAAACTTACCATGCACTCTCACAAGAATGAGCACAAAAGGTCGAATGTTCAGATAGATAACTTAACACATGTCGGGTCTGTATCAACATAGGCTCCTGGTCTTTGAGTCGTCTATCTTTGAGCGCTGCTCATGCATTTAATTATGGTATTAGGTCGTTAGCGGTGTATGTAGTAGGTCGGATATATAACATATCCGACCTACTGTACGCCGCTAATTGCACGTCTGTGCATGTTATTGTGGGTGCAGTCTGGGCTTACAAAAAACGTGGTCCTTCCTAGAATTAATGTTGCTTTATTTTTACATTTTACATTATTAGGCTTATTATTGTATTCTGGCACGACTTGACTATGACGTAGTCGAGGAGAAGAATAAAAGGTGTGGCGGCATCTATATCGCCACATGCGAACTACGCATCAAAGACCTGACGTTACAAATCCTGCATCGCGCTATTTAAGTTTACCGCGCGATTAACATATATATGTATGTATAAGACTATCCGACATCAATCCTTGGGCAATAGCCCGCTTCTTCATACCCCTAAAATAATGTGATAATAATGATACCCGATCTTTTTGCAAAGGACAGTAAAGTTGTCCTTTGTAGCTAACCTAATGAACCCATGATTAGCGTGAGATGAGGTATAATAATACCCAGGAATATTAGGTAATTTTAGGCAAAATCCACATCAGATTTTGCCTGAAAATGTACTTAACAAAAACATTAATATATTTCAATCAAGGCTGTTGATTCTACGCATAATAATGTAGCGCCGAGTTGAAGTCAGGTTTATTACGCCTATTTAATAATTTAAGAAGAAAAAAGCCTCACGTTACTCAAGCCATTTGTCAAAACTAAAGTACCTCGTAAATATTTTATAGAGCTTTGTATTGTATCAAGGCTTTTCTTTTTAATTACATAGTAATTAAAAAATAATGGCCGACTTTAGAATTGCATCGATGTTTAAACTCAAACTCAAAGCATTAATTTCAAATAAACCAATTACAGGCACTTTTGAATTGTCAAGGATTAAGAAAGAAAGAAAAGAAAGAAAAATTCATTATTCTGCACAAACTAAACGCACATTACGATTTTGGATTCGGGTCGGTCAGTCAGAAAGATGAAGCTAGTTGCTCGTTGCGTAGTAGGTTCCTATGGATAAGAACGGGCAATAAACTCCACGGACATCCATAACTAAATCATGATTTCAACATTTGACTTGTGAAATGAGGGATCTCCGCCTGCCTCTTCTGAGAAAACGGCGTAGACGTGATGTGGTATCTTAAGTGAATTTCTTATCCCCCTCATATTTATATATTAATTTTACTAGTTCAATAACAGATTTTACAGTCCTATGAAAATTAGGAAAGGTGAAAAAATGCAGACGATTACGAAAAACCAGTCTGTAGGCGTTAAACTGGCGTAGTATTCAGTCTACGCGTGTAAAACCCCGGATACTGTTACAATCACTGAAATGCCCCTCGACCTTGAAATTGAAACCATCGTTACTCCATTTCACGTCTTATCTACAACTTTTATTCTATCCTGAAAACATTTATGCCAATGTCAAATGTTTTCAGGATGTTATCTAATATGTGACGTAATTAGTCACACTTTGAGGTGCATTGCATTAAACAGTCCCCAAATTAACGGCAAATGAAGGTGATACTATCGTCACCAATCGTAACTACGTTTGGATAATCTAAGACTAAGATAATCTTAGTATCAATCTGTCAAAAATACCTGTACTTTGCCTACATTTTTGACAAGTATTTGTCATTGATTGTCGCTGATGTAACGTTGCGACAAGATTTAGAACGTTTTTAATTACCTGAATATTGGTGTTCTGGACGAAATGGCTAATATTTTTATCACGGCACGAGATATTCTTATTATAATTTTCATTCTGATGCGAGAGAAGTAAACAGTGAAACCGATCCCGTATCTGTCAAGTACAATCGAACCGAACTTACAAAGCGCAACCCTCAACTGCAGCTCACAGACTCACACCTGCGTATAGGTGCCCCCCGATTGTTTCCGAGGCACATTCGCGCTCTGACCGTCGAACGCGATGGGCGTTCCCCAAGTCGGTACGACCGTTTCACCCGCCGAGCCGGGGCTCGAGCGACCGCGCCGTCCACACCTGTTGATCGTCGACGATTCCAGGGAAGCGAGAGCGGCTGAAGGTTAGTTTCCTTTTTGTTTTTTTTTTATTGGAGAAATATTCTTCTGGTGATTTTTCGGGATGTTTTTTAAATAATTATTTTTTGTGATCGGGTTTTTATTAATTGTGATTTTTTAAATTTGATTAAAATTAAATAAAAAAAGGAGTGTTACGATTTTTTTACACGATTTAGAAAAATATATCTACAGTGGTAATCTTCATTAATATTTTCAGCTAAACAAATCTTATTTAAATAAATTAAACATAATTAAAACGCTTTTGTTATAATGTTCGAAAAAAAAACTACAGTTCGAAGTGGGTGTGACAGTGAAAATATATAAATTGCTAAAAACAAATTAATTTATTACTGAGATTACAAAAAAAAAAACACGCCATTGACATTGAATCTAAACAGCTCTTTAGATAAGTATTAAAATAAAAATAAAACTAAACGCGAATAGATAACAAAAAATATTGCAATATTTTATCACCGGATTCCACTATCAAACTATTATTGTGTAGGTTTATCCATTTGACACTATTGAGAACATTACTCGCAGTTGCTTGATAAAAACCGACGGGTAAGTCTGGCAGTGAAATATTTATAACCCTTCGTAGTATCGGCAGTAAACGTGTTACGACTCGTAAAGAATATTTTGTGGCACTCTTTGCTCTGGTGGACATTTTAAGGATAGACAGGTTAGTTTATGTTTTTATTTTTTTTCAACTTAAACTAAAATTAATCGTGATTATTTCTCTTTTTATGTACATTATAATTAAAGTTAACTAAGAAAGTGTTATTGTAAGTTAACTAAAAATCGTTATGTTGCTTTTTTTTAATAAAAATTGTTACCTTTTTCGTTTGTCGCCATAAAAATAATATTTTAGGTTGCGTTCGTTGCCTCGAACTGTAACATTTCAATAATAATATAAAATACAAAATATGAAACTAAAATATTATGTTATAACTCAAAAACAAAACACTGAGAAACAAAACAAGTGAAGTAACAAAATTAATATCCGCTTTGAACTAAAATAACAAAAGTAAACGTAATTACAATGGTAACTTTCATATCTATTTTCCAGGGCCTCTGGGCTTTTCTGCTCAACTGAACATGCTCATAATAAAAGTCTTTGGATCGCCATTCATTTTCTAATGTGTTGAGTTACAATTCATGTTGAGCACAAAGTGTAAACTATAATTTTATGAAAAGATTTCAAAATGAGTTTTATGTGTGGTTGTGATGGTATTGAGTATGACATAGTTTTTTATATTTTTTTAAACCATTTTTGTTTAGTGTGGATTACGCTTTGTAAATGGCTATATTGGCTGAGGCAATAGTCAAAGGTTAATAATGTAAAAAAAAATACAATACACCATCACGGACCTGTCATAAGTTTTTAATTTAATTTAATTTATAAAAAATGTTTTTATGAAAATTATTTACTTCTCAAAAAATATGTAGTCAGTATTTCAGTTTTGTTAGTAGAGGTGGCATAGTGTACATAATAAATAGTATTCTATGAAAATCTACGTGTTTTCTGCTAAACCTGCAACTGGTGGCATAGATACTACGCTTCTGTGAAATTTCTTACAATACGAATTTGCCAGAACCGAGGCTGTGGGCTGCGATATATGTTTTGTCATGTCGTGCCTACAATGCCTGTTGCGCTTGATACAAGGTCAGCAATCCTCACGGGATGAGAAAGGGTTAACATAGCTACAAAATATACAAAATTTGAACCCTGATTGTACAATGTTTATACAGAATCTTTTCAGGATTTATTTTGAATTAACAAAACACAATATAAAAAGTTTTGTATTTTATTTCAAGTTTGAAAAAATACTTAAGTAGTGAAGTTTTTATGAAACTTTTAAAGATAATATTAGAGTTTGGATTGAAGAATATAATGTAATTTTGTTGGCGTACAGACATTAAGCTTTATTCCATCGTTGATAGAGATAGCTCGGGTACAAAAGTTACAAAAAAATAATGATGGATTAGGTATGGTTTATCGGTACATAAAACTTTTGTTATTTGTTATGAAACTGAAACTTAGCTTTAAATATTTCGAACAGATTATTTGAAAAGCTTGTTTTTTATTAAGCGTAGGTAATTTCTTGGGGATTGGTTGTGTAATTTGTAATTGTCTCGTTGAATACACCTCTGCCGAACCCTTTGGGGAATACAGGCGTGATATAATGTTATGTGTTACTCTATAATTAATTAATGATACTGAGAACCTCATTGTTATTTTATTAGTAAAATTGAACAGGAATGAAATACTTCTTACTTTCGAGTTATACGAGATAATCTAATGCCGTGGTAAGAAGATTATCCTCTTAAACAGTCAGCAAGGTTGACATCGAGGTTGACTATACAGGTTGCGTCCGGAGTTTTTTTTTAAATGTATTGTCACTGGTGAAGGCTCTTTTATTAATGTTTTATTTAAATGACTACTAGCTCTTCGGTTAAGTGGTCGTTACTACGATAGCTAAGTAAGCTGTCTTAGGTTTGATCCCGGGTGTGTACATTATTAAATTCTCACTAATAGTCCGTAAGTGGCTTTCTAACCGGTTATTGGCATTCGGTTTACTCAAAGTTACATGGGTCTTAAATATCAGTAAAAATTAATTCAATCATTTGGATGGAGAGGTTATTAGCCCTCCGGGGAATACAGGTGTGATGTTATGTTCTATTCTGAATTTAGTGTTTGCAAACGCAGCTTTGAAAGTCACACTTTTCAAACTCAAACTCAAATTCAAAGCATTTATTTCAAATAAACCAATTACAGGCACTTTTGAATTGTCAAAGGGGTCGGTCAGTCAGAAAGATGAAGCTAGTTCCAAAGCGTAGTAGATACCTATGGAGAAGAACGGTCAAGAAACTCCACGGACACTCTTTTAAATTAAAATATGGTTTATAGTAAGGGTTTCTTCCCAGGTCGGATTTCCGTATCGTTTTCTAGACTAAATTAATACCTGGAATAGCATGATCATCCGTGACTAATGTGTCTACTGCGCTATCGTGTCTCTTGTGAAACATTACCATAGCCACGTAGACACATTAGCCCCGGGTGGTAATATTGGGATTTTTTTATCTGGTTTCATGGCCCAATGGTCAAGGGCGCTCATGCACGAGGTTACGGTTCAAAACCGAGCAAGTACTAATGTGAATTTTTCAATATATATATACTTTTTGCATTACTGGTGCAAGAAAACATCGTGACGAAACCAGTACTTATAGTTAAGGGCCTATAAGTCGTCAAATTGCTTAGCAAGATCCGCCGTTATATCGAAACTACTGCAGCATTAATTTTGAAATAAGTCGAGGATTCATGTTAGCGACTATGTTAGCCGAAAACATGATTTCATAAAATTTTCTCTATAGAAAAAAAATGCAAAGTTACCTCCAAATCGAATAGTAAAAATACTTCAAATTATATATTATCATGAAACTTGGCACACTAACTGAACTAACTATAAAGCAGCGACTATGTTTTTTTTTTTTTTAATTACTATTATTTTCGCCGTAAAAAGCAATTACCTAAACTTTTGCCGATTTTGAGGCGACTCCGTCTCGCTCGTACTCAGTCCGCGAGTAGTATGGTGCGAGCGAGATAAAAATCTGAGGTTGTGTGGGCTCTTAATGAATTCCGAAATCAGTAACAATTGCAATCAATGCTCGTGCCTTCTCTGTATGAGAAGAGGCCTTTACCCTGCAGTGGGACAATAATAGGCTGGCTTATTATGATCCCAGTTCATGTAGTAGTTAAATAAGGATGCAACTGAAATACGGAAAACAGCTAGTTTGCAAAATGATCATTTATTTTCAGTCCATTTGCCTCGATCGACCTCAATAATTACTGGCTGGATTTTTTTCCGGATTTCACTGAAATTCTGACTACATTCGGTGAAAGAGTTGCGTGTTTTTTTTTCTATGCTTTTTTGTTTTGGTATAATCTGACGGGTGAGCTTTGGCACGTGCAGGTTTTGGTATTTTTATTTTTGTGGTATAAACAGTTGTACAGTATTACTACTTACTGTGTCGTCTCTGGTGGTTATGGGGCCCGATTTTTAAACACGAGTTTAATATGAATATGACATTATGATAATCATTTGTAGTTTTTTGTGTTTATCTTCGACTCCACTGGTCAACGATGTAACCTGCAGGATTACATGAAACATAGACATTTTTAGAATGGAATAGATTAAGAGAAAGATAGGGAAGAAAATATATCTGACAATGTTACATACGATTACAAAATTGTCACATTTTCACGGCAATTAAACTATGAAAAAAACTTGTAAAATTGTCGAATTGTCGGAATTGTATTTTTTAAAGTTATAAGGAAAAAAAAAACAATATCCGTTCTAACGTTTAATATATATTTTCCATTCAAAATTTGAGTGGGAAGGACCTACATTATATTAAAACTACGTTGTCGTCCAGTAATAACCGGAATTGTTAATTATTAAGGGAAAAACAAAGCTGCAAAATATTAATGAAATACAGTTATGATTCTCGGAAAATGAAATTATTTTTTTCAATAATTAAGCGTTATTGGATTTTTTTACGAAGTTTTAAGTGTTTGTAATTGTTTAAAGTCCGTTGTCATGGAGATACGTGCATTGAATGTTTTTCATAATATACTTAAAATAGACCTTTTATGACAAACCAAGGCCTAACGGAGCCATCATTGGTTGGCTACATGAATTGGCTAGGTTGTTTTGTGTTACATTCTAAGTTTTTTGAATAGAATTTGTGAATAACAAGATTTGATTAGCAGTTTCTTTAAATTATGCGCAATTCACTGCTGATTAACGATACTGAATCTTCTAGAATTGATTAAAACAAATTAGCGGTTTACTGGAATAATACGTATCAATTTAGAGTTTGAATTAACTTCAACTGAATATTTCGGTAACAAAGGTTATGACTTGGATTTTCGAAGTAGAAACCCAACTTTTATTTTAATTTTATTTATTTAAATAGTAATACCTACATTGTTAACATGCCAATTATTAAAAAACGGCTCACCATAAAAAAAAACACAAATAAATCCTAATTATATCTTTACAACGGCCTAACAAAAGATTTATAAAAGCAAAATTCACGTTTGAAAAACGAAATAGTATAAAATACGGCTACAGATTTCAAAAATGGAATAATTTTAGTATAGAGAGATTTATGGATACGTGAATTTTGATAAAAATTAACATAAAAAAATAACGATTTGGTGAATTATAAAATATAATGTTTTAGTACAAACTTTTTGGTTGATGTTAGTAGAGGATCTTAATTAATTAGTAAGATTGTTGAAACCTCTTAGGGTGATGAAGTTGAGTTCATCCCTTTAACCGAGTCTTTGCTAGAAGAGTTACTCTTTGTAAATCAGTCTTTGCTTTGCCGACAATGAATCGTACTTTTAATCTTTTTCTTTTACTTGACACTAGGTCTTTCCCTCATCTTTTACCTTTGATCTCATAGTAAAAGATATAACATTGAAGTCGTAGTTTACTCAACTTTAGATTATCAAGATTTCCTCCTGAGTTTTTCTCGAGTTTCACTTTAATTTCTTAGCAAAGTAATTCAATGACATTGAAAGATGTTAAAAGACCTATGTTTAGATTTTTTTTATTTCTTACTGTCGTTTTCCCTCTATTGCTTTAAATTGTATTTAAGGATGAATATGAAGCAAAAATATTTCTATCTTAAATTGATTATAATCTTATCAACGGATTGGTAAATGGATAGGCTATTTTTGGCATTTTTCAGTTGTAGACAAACTTGTAGGTAATGTATATTTTTATTTTTTTAATAATTAATTAATTGTATTTTAATAATTTATTATTTATTTATTTATTTTATATATCTGAGTAATACTAATCTAGTGGCACTTTTTACCTTATCTTAATTTTGTTAATATGCGGATAATGTAGTGGGGTGCAATATTGTTAATACTACTTAGGAGTCTATATTTTTGTTATTTGTAAACATTTTATATTGTAGCTGTTTAGTGTGCAATAGTAAATAAAATAAAAATATTACGTTATTTTTTATATATTATCAAAGATATTTGCTGTACAAATCAACCTGTATTCATAAGATCATTAGGTACATATTATAGTACAACCTCCCTCTGGCTCTATTAGCCCCTTACAACTCGAATCACATTATTATCCTATTTTCACGTTTCTTTTTAATCTACTTTTGTCCCCGGGCTATTTTTTTTGTACCTATACATTTTGTGACGTAACGAAATGGGCACAGCAGGCTAGTAAATATAAATAACCTACATACGCATGTATATGTTTAATACTTACTCCACATGTACTATATTCTAGCAATAAAAAGCTGCTCTCAGATTTTATTCTCAATCTCAGTAATGGCAATTTAAGGACGTGGGTTAGTTTACTGTTGATAGCGAGGCTAAGTGAGACCACTAAATAAAAGGTACAGAAGATCAGCTGCAAACAGAGAGCGAAACAGGCGCACGCACAAATAGATGCGTACACTTTTTTTTGGGTGGGAAATCATCAAATAACTTCTCCCGCTCTGGGCAGAGCGGATAGATAGATAGAGCGGATAGATGCGTACACTGGTACAACGATCGTTTGGCGCGCGAATGATGTACCCAGGGTGGCGCTGTTGGTATAAAATTGTGCAATTGTTTCGTGAAATGTATTGAAAAAACCGGCCAAGTTACGGTACGGACCATGCACGATGAAGGGTTTCGTAGTTGGGATGAATTTATCCCAAGTAAAACTTAACTTAGTAGTTGAAAAAATATTTTTCTATCCATCGGTATAAATCACGGTAAATACTCCAAAATGTGATGAAACTACAAATTAGAGATTTTCGGATTTATTTGCGCTGATTTTGTCGCATAAATGCTTGATTTTTTTAGAGTTCCAAGGGACCGTAGACCTTACGTGTTAAATATTAATTTCAACTTGATCCTCTACGCGTTCCTGAGTAAAAAGGTCTGGTCAAACAGACAGACGGACGAACAACGAAGTTATTCTATTAGGGTTCTGTTTTTTCCTATTGAGGTACCGAACCAACAGTTCGTTCCGATTTTGAATAGGCGCCAAAACTACAGCAGCCCGGTGGCGCGGCTACGAAATCTGAATAAAAAATGCCAATCGTGAGTGACGCTTGCACTCGCTACATTGAGCCAACCTTCTGTATTTATCCATTTTGTAGTAAGACTATCAACAGAGCCCTAAGTTATTGAACTTAACCGCTAAGTAATGTACAAGCTGGTCAATATAAACGTGTCGATTTACTTATACCCCTTTGTGTATGGTCTCTCTTAAATGCTTCTAGCATTGTGTTCCACAGACATTCAATTTTGAGGTTTAGATTTATTTTCGTTGAATATTATGTTACTGCACTCCAGAGGGAATATTATATGTTGATTGTGTGTGAGTTATGGCACTAGTAGGTATTGCCTGGGGTTTCACTGAGGACCTAGTTTACGTACCGTCGCGGTCAAGTATATTTAACTACTTTTTAACCGCCTCTGTGGTCTAGTGGTTAGACCACCTGTCTCAGACCAAGAGGTCCCGGGTTCGATTCCCAGTGGGGGCAAAATTTTCTGCTCGGTTTGGTTGGTGGTAGGGCTTGTTCTAAGTCCGCCTGGCTAGCTACCACCATCTTATCTAAGTCTGTCGCCATAACAACAATGTTACCAGCATTGTTGTGTTCCGGCAGTAAGAGGTAAGATAGCCAGTTCCTCTGTGGTAGAGGATTCCGGGTGAAGCTCGCTTCCACCTTCGGCCTGATCATCACTTACCATCAGGTGAGATTCAGGCCAAGAGCTTCCCCGTTGTGATAAAAAAAAAAAAAAAACTTTGAAAACAAAATCCCTCTCAAATCTGTTTACCGCTCCTTTTTTTTTTAGGTAAGCGGTACTATAGCGGCCGAGCGCTGCAAGCAGGAATAGTGTTCGGATATGCGTGTCCGCGATAGTACATATCCCGATTGGAACCTTATATTTGTTTACGAATGCTTACGATGCGTATCATTCAAATTGATGCATTCGTTTTTAGCCCGAAGTTTGTACCCCTGGTGCCAAACGGAACCCTATTACTAAGCCTCCGCTGTCCGTCCGCCTGTCTGTCAGCGGGCTGTATCTGAAGAACCGTAATAGGTAGACAGTTGAAATTTTCACAGATTGTGTATTTCTGTTGCCGCTATAATAACAATAATAAAAATAAAATAAAGTAAAAAATTGAAGAAGCTCCCCTATACAGAAACGGTGATTTTTACATAAGTATTAAAAAAAATGTAGTGTTAAATATTGGTGGCATGGAACCCTTCGTGTGCAAGTCCGACTCGCACTTGGCAGTTTTTTTAAAAGTATCTTTTAAAATCATTAAAATCATCTAAAGTAACTTTCACATTTATTTATTTTTCCTTTTTGTTAGGATTAGTGGTATAGGTGAGTTCCAAATTATTATCCTGCTTTCACAATTTGGTTTCAAATGGGTAACAATTTTGTGTTCTTTTTCTAATAAAATAACTTAGAACTTTATGTGTGGGCACATAAAGTTCTAGTCATGCTGAAATCAACTTAATTTACAATGCTATAAAGTAGATATTTGTTTAAGTAGGTATAACATCAATTGGAAACAAGTATTTGAATATAGGATTGTTTTTTTGTTATGACTATCCTAATAGTAGATAAAAATATGTGAGAATAATATTCATATTTTGGCCAAAATATCGTGCACAATTTTGGAAATACACACTTTTTTCCACCATTTTCACACATTTTTTTTTTTATAAATTGTCTTTCACAATGAGGAAATCTCCTTATAATAAAAAAAAACAATTTATTATAAGTACAATATTACGGTACAACTGCCTACAGCTACCTACTCATGCGATGTAACCACCGGAATAGAGAGGAAAGTTTATTTTTAGCCATCTTTTAGGGACTACACGGTTTAGCAAACATGTTAGCGTTATTTACTCCGAATAAGTTTACGAAACGGGATTTGTTGAAGGTATTTACAAACGTTTTATTGAAAACTTCCCGTAAAACTATCACTGCTTACATAATCCTTAATTCCTTATATATTTTAAAACAAAGTTGCTCCGCCGCGTCTGTATGTCTGTTTGAACGCGATAAACTCAAAAACTACTGAACGAATTTTCAACAATGGACGGACTGATTCATGTAGAAGGTTTAGGTGTATAATTCATTAAGGTTTTTTAAATTGGGCATTTTATTTTGATTAACATATGCCTTGACATCATATCATTTAAATGAATACTCTAAATGATATCACAGATTCAAAATTAGGCGTAACAAAATAATTATGGTTGACGGGCGGCGCGGGCGCCGCTGAACAGGGCCAATGACCTTTTCCTCGACTATTAGGTTTGCGATCATTGCTTCGCTTCCGTTTAATCCCGGTAGTACGTCCTCGTGTTTTCCGACGTCCACGCGGACGAAGCCGAGGGCAAAAGCTAGTCATAAATATAAATGAGTTTCTAACTTCTATACAGATCTAGTTCTTCTATCTACCTATAAGTTATGGCTTGCGCAAACTGGCGGACGGGACGGCAGAGGATTTTAAATTTATCAATGGAATTTAATACCTACTTATCTAACCTAAATGAGGTATATATTTCAATACTCGGTGATCGACTGACCCATCTTCGTTGGGACATTTGCCAAACTATGATAGGTAGTTAAGAAGTTATGAGGGAACAGATGATTACATACATACCGGTCAAAATCATAACCGTCCTATTTGCTTCGCCGTAGTCGTGTGAAAAGACCTTAATCTTGACTCTAACGATGTTTCAAATTTGTTTGAGAACGATTTTTTAGTTAGCAACTAATATATTATAAAAACATTATATTTGAAATAGGAATTACGCCATTTAACATGTTTTTTTTTTAACATAATTCAAATTCACGTGTCTTCAAAAATGCACAGACTATACAAAGAAAGGTGAAGTAGTAACAACTCGGTTACTGTCTGAAACGGAAAACTGTGGGGTGTTATTATACCCCCGCCGGTTTTTACTCCGGTTAAATATTAAACGTGTTGGGTTATATACTTCTGTGTACTGGTTAAATAAGTGTTATGTAAAGTGCTCATGTGTACCTAAAAAATAGGCTATTATTTTTAGGTATATTCAAGCTTTTTTGTTGACCGAACTGAGTCCACTTTTCATGGAACATTTCACCCCAATTAGATCTTTACTGGAACAAATATTAAATATACAGCGTGTTAAAATTCAGTGTGTGTTTTGGTAAATGACACAACGTGTTAAGGCTCGTTCACACCGGCGCGACTTGTCGCGCGACGCGACTTTAACAATACAATTTCTAATAAAACTTCACGATTGAACAATTGCCGGTGTCGCGTTGCGCGACAAGTCGCGCCGGTGTGAACGGGCCTTTATTTTTACTTTTTAAATTAAAAAATAGAAGTAAGTTTAGCATAAAATAAATATATTTTTTGTTTGGAACAAGCCTTATCTATACAAATAAATTAAGTTTAAGTGTCTTTTTTTATATCAAAATAACAGCATTTTACTAAATACATATGAAAGTGTGTACGGTACTTAGATCAAAAAAACTATTTTCGAAATTTTTGTCTGTCTGTCTGTTTGTTACGGTTAATCTATAAAACGGCTGGAACGATTTTGACAAGACTTTTACTGGCAGATAAGGAGTAACTTAAGCATTTTATTTAAGAAAAATAATTGGGGTCTACGCGGGCGAAGCCGCGGGCAGCAGCTAGTCTCTAATGAAATACACGGCCTACCCAATATACCACTTTGAAAAGTAAATTATTCAAACTTGAACAAACAACTTGAATTAATTATTTTATGTTTAATGTATCACCATTTAATCAACCAAAAAAGGCTTAAATGTATACACATTGCATTTATGGTATGGAATATCATAACTAATGAGTTGGTATAATAACTATTTTATAAAACAACCAGCGACCTGCCTCTGTTTCGCTCGGTTTTTACTATTTGAAAAAACATCGAGATTTCTTTACTATACGTAAGTTAATTATTAATGTATAATACATATAAACCTTTGGGAATAAATTCTCCAAATGTTGGTGAAAACCGCATTAAAATCCGTTTAGCAGTTTAGAAGAATAACGAGCCCACGGACACGAAAAGTGGCTTTAATTTATAATATCTATAGATTACAACTGCCAATTATAAGTTGAAACTTCTTAAAACTGTCTTAAAGAAAAAAGGATGCTTTAAAAATAACATCGTGTAAAATCGAGTAAAATGACCGTAATAGGCGTTTTATAACGATGTTATTTTTATCGAAAAGAAATGATTTTGTAACGACATCGTTGAGACAGTTTTCCTTTTACGAGTGACACGATTTATTTTTGTTAATTGGTTCAAGTTTAATTGAATCGTCCTTTCACCTTATGCTTTAGATCAGGGGTCACCAATTAGTTTCATTGGAGGTCCTGTAAAAAAATATGACTGTCGCCGCCCCGTTCCATTAGCTAGACGATCACTAGCAGGGTCAACCAGCAAGATGTATAACATATTTTTTTTAAAGTAAGTAATAAAAAAAACTAACTTTAATTACTTAACTTTACTTTAAACTATCTGTATGAAGTCTAAAGGAACGTTGGTACAAGCTATTACCTATTTTTAACCGACTACGGTGGCAAAAAGGAGGGTTATGATTTTGTGCGGTATGTATGTTCATTTGTTCCCTCATAACTTCTAAACCACTCAACCAGTTCTTCCCCACTGCTCAACTAGTTGAGCAGTTGAGCAGTAGTACATACTTACACGTAATATATGTATATATCTATTCGATTTATCCCCTAAACACGTGTGACTCCGAATGTTTAATTTGTCTGTCTGTGATGACTTGTTTATACCTTTTTAGTTGACTTTTGCCGTAATTGGGTTTTAGTTTTTATCACTTTTATTTTTATACTAGCTGCTGCCCGCGGCTTCGCCCGCGTGAGTGTCGGAAATTACCCCATACATCCCCATGGGTTTTAAGTATAAATATTGAGTTTCGAGTTAATCGGACAGCGCTTTAAAATTCTTCCATACAAACTTTGACACCCCCCAACCCCCCTTTAGGGGTGGACTTTCAAAAAATGCTTCCTTATTCCTTGCCTACATTATAAAGGGAACCTCTGTGCAAAATTTCAGCTTTCTAGGTCCAATGGGCTGGGCGTTGATGAGTCAGTCAGTCAGGACTTGTCTTTTTATTAATAGGTATAGATATAGATAGTAGGATAGGATATTTTTCCGGGATAAAAAGTACCCAGTGTGGTGCGCAGGATATTAAAGAATAATTATACCAAGTTTCATGGTAATCGAACCGGTAGTTTTTGCGTGATGCCTGAACAAACAGACAGACAGACAGACAGACAGACAGACAGACAAAAATTTTTTTAAACAAATTTTTGGGTTCGGTGTCGGTCTAGTAACACCCCCTGCCATTTATTTTTTTGATATTTTCAATGTACAGAATTTTCACTTCTACAGATTTATTATAAGTATAGATATAATTCTGGTTATTTGTTTTAACATTTTTTAGTCAAGCGGTTCTTTGAATCAGCCTTTAAATCCCTCAACATAATATCCGTTCAGTATTATATACTCATTCTTAAAAATTCTCAAGGGATCTCTTGTAAATTAACTAACAAGTTTTGAATACTGACATGAAAAGGTATCCACTGAAAATAAGGTCTACCTCTATTGGGATGAATTTTCAGTAACATTATTAATCTGTTTCTGCCTTTCTAAAGCCTTTCGCCGTCCCACAGCTGGGAATCAGCGATTTAATTTATACCACAATCAACCTTATTGAGGAAAGCAGCATTTTCTAGGGCCAAAGATCTAGAAGATGAGACATCCCCCAATTCAGAGAGCCTATAATGTTCCAAATGCTGAGACACAGGCCTCCTCTTAGTGAGAGCGAGTGGGCCATAATCCACCACGCGGGCCCAGTGCGGGTTGGTAGATGTCACATGTCTTCGAATTTTTGGGTCTAGAACATGTCGGTTTTCTCACAATGTTTTCCTTCACCGTTTTGAGCTGTGGTGATGAAATAATTTACACAAAGTAAATCGCCTGTCAGGGTTCGAACCTACGACCTACAACCCGTAATTCGCAGGTAAGTCGAGTACCACTGGGTCACCACTGCTCTAGATCCTAGCAGTAGGAACAAAAAAGGCTAATTATGCTGTTATGCTAAGTCACCACATTGAAAGTTTTCTCTAACTATATCTGTTGATTTATAGTCCCCATGCAAAATAATAATTATTCTACTAGCTTTTGCCCGCGTGGTGGTCGCAAATAATTTCCGATCCACGGGCACGTATTGCCAGGATAAATGGCACGTATTGCCTTATGTGTTAATCCAGGTTAGAACTATCTGTGTACCAAATTTCATCCAAATCCGTTCAGCAATTTTTGCGTAATTAAGTAACAGATATCCAACCATCTCAATATCCAAACATACAACTTTCACATTTATGATATTGTATATAGTAGGAAGTAGGATTTGCCATCGATCGGACTTTCAACAGACTTAACCTTCCCACTTCCACGTCCTCGTCAGGCTGATTATTTTGTAAACTATGTTACAAAACTGTTTCACATGTAATTAAATTCATCTAAATTGTTAAACTTTCACTAAAGCCCTTCATTCCATGGCTAAACAACTGTATAGGCGAGTTGGTTAAATAAATCAGTGCCGCTGTTATTTGGTAAGGATTTTGGTAAAAGGTTGAAAATTCCGTTCTGGACATAACAGGAGTAAAGATTTTCAGTCTTGTTTAATAGATATATAAGATTAGGGTCTTACTTAGGTGGCTCGTTTAGATGCCAATGTATACGTTTTTATAATAAACTTCCTAGCCACATTTAAGAACTAAGTCATAATAAATTCAAATCTTTAATAAAGCGGAAACTGCCTAAAAATCTTTTATACTAAACTTTAAAGACTATATTGAGGACAAAAAGGCTAGGGATGGAGCTGCTCCAATAAATTTACAAAATGAACTTTTTTTCTTTTATATACATACCCTTTTACATATACAATGCCATGAATATTAACTTTGTAAAGTATAATATTATTGTGAATTTGAGAACTTTGTGGGTCAATTTTTTTTTCTCAATTAGTTTTAATGATGATTTGGGCGTTTGAGTATCTTATATGGCGTACCAAAAGGTCCTATCTTTGGTATTGTTCGTAGAATCGTTGAACTCCTTAAGTTCTGAGTTGAGCTGCACGATTACTGATTAATACGTGCACTGACTGGACAGGTCCAGTCAATCTGTGTGGTCTTTCCTCAAAAGATCATTTCAGACAACAATCTACATGGTTTCCACATGATCTGGTTGGTGGTTTTAAAAGAGACTGTGACCTCTTGAGTTTGTTTCGGCCTTTATTCTCAGAGTTGTCATACAGGAAACTCCGACCTCATCTAGTTTATCTATCTAAAAGTGTTTATACAAACCTATTTACCGAAATAAAATCATTTATAATTTTTCATTTCTTATTTACCACAAAAATTGACACTTGCTAAAACCGTCCAAATCTCGTCTATACATAAACGTGTTTTCGTAAAAAAAAGTAAAAATATCTCCGTAACCAACCTGTTTTGTACTAAACGATACCTGGGAACCACCCAGGTATCGTATAGTACAAAAAAATATATCACAATGATGGACAGTTTAAGTGAATAAATAAAATAAATATCAAAATCAAAACAATATAACTGATATAAAAAAACGCTTAACTAAACCCACTGTGGGTTTCGTTAAGCGTTTTTTTATATCAGTTATATTGTTTTGATGTTGTTATTTTTTTTATTTATGGAGGACCAATATGGGCAAAAAAACAAAAATAACCAAAAGACACACACAACTTCCCCTTCAGTATCTAGGACCGGGCAAGACAATCACAAACACCAATTCATGTTCTACATCATTAAATTAAATATTTATTTTTTAAAAGCGCCTACTCCCTTGTCCCGGATATCGAGAAGCTTCCTTGTTGCCAAACAAGGAACTTTCCCGATATCCGGGCGAACTTGGCCCGGTTATCCAGCCTCAAGGGCGGGAAGCAGGTCATTTTTGGCGCATTATGCTCACCATGATGGATGGGATCTGGGGTACTGAATAAATTATTGGATGATAGTTGCCCGGGCAATAGATTATAGTGCCATTTGGTTATTGATGGGCTTTTGTTTATTTGTTGTGTTGTTTTTGTTTATATAGTTGTGTTTGTTTATGTGTTCTTATGTTTGTGTCTAGAGAAATTATTATTAACTCCAATTTTGCTATCTTATACACTAATAGCAGTTCATTCTTTATCTTCGATAAAGTATACAATTTAAAAAAAAACTGACGGGCTGTTAAACAACGTGTATCGCCACATGCGAACGCATCAAAGACCTGACTTCATAAATCCTGCATCGCGCTATAAGAGTTTACCACACGATTAACATATACACCACTAATTTTTAATTAGTACAAATACTTAAAGGGCTCATTGTAGAAGGTCTTGTAATTATATCTGTAAAGTCTCAATAAATAATATTCATAAACAGCAAAGTTATTAGCGTTTGTTTGTGTACCAAAATGTCACTCAATTTATGGAAACATTGTAAAGGCTATTCATAGTAGTATTCATTAATCATACTCTCTCGCTCTCGTGTTCGCGTGTTCTCGCTCGAACTTGCCCCGCCCCAGCAGCTGTTATCGTAATCGTAGTTTAACTAAAACGCATCTTTATGCTTTACAGTATTATTATTAAGAAAACAATTAGGTACTTAAATAAAGTAAAAATAAATTAAATTAAAGCTTCAAAACTTGAAAAAAAAAAAGGAATTTTGGCGTATTTAAAAAGTTTGAATCAGCTGATATTTACAATAATTTATTTACGTATTTACAAAACTTACAGGTATTTTAACTGTCCTTCAAAATGTCCACCACCATTATCAATACAAAGACGGGCACGTTTAATCAAATTGTTTTTTAACGATAAAAGTATGCTTCGCTCACTTCTCACTTCGTCAAATGCGTCCAATATGCGCTGTTTTAATTGTTCTACACTTGTTGGCTCACTAACGTACACTCGTCGCTTAAGTTCACTCCACAAAAAAAAGTCCAATGGCGTGAGATCAGGAGATCGTGGAGGCCATGCCACGGGGCCGCCTCGACCGATCCACTGACTCCCGAACTCCTCCGTCAGGTATTCACGCACTGCTCTATGGTAGTGAGGCGGCGCGCCGTCTTGCTGAAACCAGAGGCCTCTTAAATTGGCCAACGGAATGTCATCTAGCATTGAAGACACCATAGTCCGAAGCAAAGTTAAATAACTTTCTCCAGTAAGACGCCCTTCAATGAAATAAGGGCCAACGATGTTGTCGTTCAGGATTCCTGCCCAGACATTAACAGAAAACCTGTGTTGGAAAGAGTTCTCCTTTGTTAACATTGGATTGCGTATTGACCACCAGTGTTCATTCCGTTGATTGAACAATCCGATACGAGTAAACAAGCACTCATCCGAGTATAGCACATTAGCTTCAGTGTTGTTCAGTATCCACCTGCAGAACGCCATCCTTGGTTCATGATCCACAGTGGTCAATTCTTGACCCTTCCTGTAGTGGTATGGGTGAAATCCAGACGAACTAATGATCGTCCATGCACAGTACTGGCTAATATTAAAATGACGAGCTGCGTCATTCGTACTTCGCCGGGGATCTTCTTCAAAGTAGTTCACTACATCGTCGTTCAAGTGTTGCGAATACCCCGGTCTTCCACGTCCTTGGCTATGAGCCGGTGCCTGGAATGATCCATGGTCGAGTAAACGCTGGTAAACATTTACCACAGTCCGAATGTTCGGCTGGCGAGCGTTTGGGTACTCTTCTCTGTACATACGTACAGCGGCACTCGCGCTCTCACCAGACAAAAAGTACGCACGTATCATAGCCGTATACTCCCGAGATGAGAACTGGTAACCCATCGCGACCGTAAAATAAAAACGTGAACAAACAATAAATTGGCACTGTTTTGTAGTCGCTCGAAAAGGGATCACTGCACAGCCTAAGAAAGGGGCGGGGCTTGAGCTTCGACGCGAGTGTGCCGGGATCTATGAATGGCGATAGAAATGGAAAAGTACTGCGCGTAGTATTTTGTAGTAGCAATGGTTATGAATGATTGATTCAATTATGAATTCACCAATTAAAACAAAATTTCGTGGACAATTTTGTTTTTTTTTTTTTTCACTTTTGACTACACAAATATGATCAGTAACGGGTACAGATAGAGCCCCATTTTTTTTTGTACTAATTAAAAAATAGTAGTGTATAAGACTATCCGACATCAATCCTTGAGCAGTTGCCCACCAGACACAACACCCGTCTGATTGGAGGATTCTCCCTTTTCCATACAGTATGAGTGAACTTTAAACCCTGTTCCTCATACCCCTAAATTGGTGATCCCGACCTACCCTACGACCCCTAAAAACGAAATAAATCCAAGAGTTTTTCTTTAGTGCAATAAGATTACATAAAGCATAACATCAAGCCTTGTTTCCCCAAAGGGTTAGGCACAGGTGTAGCCAAAGTAGGTACAACCACATTTAAAGAAAGCAATAAGATTATTAATTAATTTATACTTAGATGCAATTTTTGAACCAAACTTAACGAGAGTTACAACAAATAACTGTTATTAGTTGAAGGAAAATTCATTATTTACTTACAACAAAAGTCTTCCGTCAACACAAACTGCATACAACAAGCTCGCAGCTAATTAAAACGATATCACTTAACTTTCCTTTCTTCGTCGTGGCTTCTATCGAGTCTTCCTCATCTTTTTCGAGGCCCTATTGAGTCGAGCGGCGTCCAATAACTGCATAATGAACTACATCTGCTGGCCTCTTCAACGGTAATTGCTATAAAAGGTAGGTATTCTGTAGAAAAGTGATGGATTTATTTAAAAAAAAAACGATTATAATAAATTAATGGAAAAGAAATAGCTGTTAAATAAGAATATTGCTTAGAAACATTACATGGTTAGGTAAATATGTTCTTTCATTTAATAAATTAATTTACGATATTTCTGTAAGTAGGTTTGCACAAACACTTCATGTCGCACGTCGCACGTCCATCATATTTTATAGACTAGATGAGTTCGGTGTTTCCTATCTGACTACTCTGAGAAGAAAGGCTGAAACAAACTCAGAGGTTACAGACTCTTTTATAGTTCCGACATAATCTTGGTCAGATCGGTGGAAACCATGTAGATTGTTGTCTGAAATGGTCTTTGAGGAAAGACCACACAGATTGAGTGGACCTGTACAGTCAGTGCACGCATTTGTCAATAATCGTGCAGCTCAATTCAGAACGTAAGGAGCTCAAAAATTCGACGAGCAATACCAAAAAAAGGACATTTGGGTAGGCCGCATAAAGTACTCAAACTGCCAGACCATTATTAAAACTTACTGATAGAAAGCAAAACAATATGTGGGCATGAATTTTAACACGCTAATGTACTTATAGATAAGAAAAAACAAAACTTTGCTAAGAGTACATGCGTCCACGCACTGAGCTACGGCGTAGCACGTTCTGTGCTACGGCGTAGCGCGCACAGCTACGACTGCCGTGGCACGTTTTGGGCAACTTTTTTTTGTATAAAGTTGCTTCTTAACGGGCCATATTTATTGCCAAATTGGCTGCGAAAAATTGCCAATGTCAACAATAATATTCGGGTGTTAATAATCACAGCTCAACGCAGTTCAGTATGCAATATTAATTGCATGTATTCATCGAAGCGGACATACCTTTGGAAATACTCGACCGGATCGAAAATGTATCTACATATATTGAAATATGTTTGGCATCCGTGTAATAAACACATTCCTCTCTTCATTGTGAAATTCGGACAGTATGAATACAGAGTATATTGTATGCTTTGAATGTACCGTATGGGTCGGTTTCTTATAAGTACGGAATAAAACTTAAATATATAAAATACTAAAATTTTACTCCCTTACTAATAAACGTATTTTATAAGTTGAATAGTTACACACCGATTTCTCTCTTTCAGTCGTCAGTAATTTGAGGTTCGGAAGAAGAAGACAACAGACGTTATACAACGTTTATTAGTAAGGAGGTAAAAATCGATTGCCGTGCGTTAATCTCGCAAAAACATGAAAATGGCTCGAATGATAAGATTTTTTTTGTTTTGTTCGCTTCTTTATTAGGGCGGTTAAGGATGAAAGAAAATTAGGAAAAACCCAAAGGAACAGATGAAAAAAATCTGAATTTTGTATTATTGTAAATTGGACAGGACAACGTCTGTCAAGTCAGCTTGTGACAAAGAAACACGTTTCTTATCTAGTACCCACAGCGACTCTTTAGTTTAAAACATAATTATTTGAAGCCTTTATTTAAGAGAGACTTTCAGGGTATAAAGTTCATTCATCTTCCATACAAAAGGGAGGATCCTACGACCTGGGTGTTGTGTCTGGTGGGCAATTGCCCAACGATTGATGTCGGAAAGTTATGTATATGTTTATCGTGCGGTAAACCCTGCTTGCGCGATGCATGCTAGTGTGACGTGCAGCTCGTATGTAGCGATGTAGATGCCACCACAATGAGATCGTAGTCCAACGATAGCCAAAATTTGCTCATAAAGACTACAGTTCTATGAGGTGACACATGTTTACCGCAAAAAAAACGCCGAAGTTTTTATTTAACCACTACTAATCTCAATAGTTACATTTTACTAAATCTAGTATAACATAATTATGCACACACATCGATGTATACACAATATTGAACACACACAAACACAGACAGTTATCAAAACACACATCAAGGCGACTCTCTCGAAACGTGGCTGCCTCGACTGTACAGTCGTCGACACAATATTTACTCAGTACTCTTGTAAGTATTTAGTAAAAATAATAACCTTGTAGAGCATTGCGTTGATCCAGTGATTACAAGCGTAACAGGCTGAGCGTATTAGAATTTCCATTCGGACTTTTTAGTAGCAGCTTGTCTGGTTTATGCCCGGGTAATGAAAATACGCTCGCTTGCTATGTAATATATTTCTCTAATTATAAAAGTTTACAGCAATTTTGTACTCAAAACTGTGCCCCACAAAACTGTTTTCACGGTTTGTCTGTGCGAAAAGGCCTTACAAAAAGAGTTAAGTTTATAACAACAGTATAACGTGAGACTAAAACATAACTGGTGAAATGTGGGTGAGCTTTACACTTCTGGTGAACACCTCTCGGAACCACTAACCTTCTGGGAATACAGGCGTGATGTTATGTTGGTATTGTGGAGTAAAAAGTCTTGCGTACTGTATGTAGTACATAACTTTGATCTCAAGGACGGAGTGTACGAGTATTTCTTTGTGTTGAAGACTTTAAGAGACTGCATTGTACATTTTTTTCCCCCGTTTGTGGATTTTCCTTCCCTCTTCGTTGAACAATTTTCTCGGTGCGTGACATTTTCCCTAGAGGGCGTGGGCGTCGGCGTTTAAATCATCATCATTTTTTGCAATTCGAACTTAATACGTTGGATTTTCTTTCTTGCGTTGGGTTTTCAGAATCTACTCTAACCACGTAAATTGTGTTTTATTTCTTACCAATGCCCAATGTTTTCCCCTATTTATGTACTATTTTAAAGATTATCAATAGCAGGAAGATTTGCTGTCTCCTAGAAAATTATGAGTCTAAAACCCTGATCTGGCGAATACCTACCCATATAACGTTCATAATAAGAATAGTTTGAAATTTTATCATATCTTTACGACGGTTTAAAACCCGTACATTTCTTTTAACTTTTAAATCTGTTAATAACTTACGTATCCACTGTTACAGCAGTATTTTTATGCACAAAGAACCGGGTTTTGGTCCCGAGGGTTGAAAGCGGAGAAATACAACACATTAACTAATTAAAAAGAAAAAAGTTTCAAGACAAGATTTCTTTACTTCATTTGATTCATTTGGTGCATCAAGAGGAACTCGTGTTTGATGTTGAGGTTCTCCCCTGGCTATTGCTGAGTTACATTTTGATGGAAATAGTCGTGTTTTAGTGGAAAGTTAAAAGAATAGTCGTGTCTGTGCACTAGGAATGTCTTGTTTAGATTAGCAATATTTTTTAAGACGGATATATTCCTAGTCAAAGATAGAGGATAAAGAATAATGTAACCGAAATCCGTATCGAAACCGGGGTTTTCGATTATCTCCTAGAATACATTTATAATACTAATATCTTGCTGTGTTTTGAAATAATTCTTGCGCTTTTCAATGTTTGATATGCTTTTGACGAGGATTAATCCACTTTCCGTTGACCAGCTTACTAATCACGTGGTTGTTAGCATTGATAGCCTAGTGGTGTCACCGTGCGACTGCCAAGTCATAGGTAAAAATGTACAGTTGCTTCAATAACAGCAAAGGAAAACGTCGTGAGAAAACATGGCAAGGCTTGTCTGAGAGATATTTCTCGAAGGGAAGCCAGAGGCCAAGTCAGAGGCCTAAAATATTCTGATACAAGGTTAGTCCCTAACCACACAAAGAAAATATAAGATCGGAACCAAAGAATAATGAATATTACGATATAGGCCCATTATCGGTCAGGGTATTAGATCTATCAAGTTATTATGATCTAATACGTTTTTCAGGATCATGATACGAAGTTACCACTGAGAATTTTGATTGTTTTTGTTTTTTTTTTCCACTACCCTGTATGTTGTAGTGGTGTGTGGTAAACGTATCACCCCATTGGTCATTTCTGATGGACCTATTTGCTTATTTAATTATCTATCTCCAACAAAAAATAAAATGACTAATAAACTCATAACAAAGAGTATTCGAGCATTATTAGCGAGTTGTACAAACTTTTCGTCAGCAGGGCTTCACAAGGGTCGCTGTTATTATTATATTAAGCCTTCTGTAGTCGAGTGTACTTGCCAAGAGTTTAACAACCATTTTGATTTTCATTATTCTATCGTGCCGTTGAGTGGTTTGTTTTCGTTAATAGTCGAAACTCCCTGCGCCCCGCGGTTTCACCCGCATAAGTCTCGATCCAGTGGAAATATCTGGATAAAAAGTAGCCTATGTCCTAATCCAGGTCATGGTCTACCCATGTGCCAAATTTCATCCAAATCTGTTTAGCCGTATTAGCGTGAAAGCGAAACCAACAAACAAACTCACTTTCGCATTTCTAATATTAGTTAAGAGTCATTTCAGGTAAAATTAGCTTACAAATCTATTTATATGCCCAGTTTGAAAAAAATAAATGTTGCCATTGGTAAGCAAAACGATTCGTTTTTGTTTATAGGAACAATACAGCAATAAACAACAGCAATAAACTATCGAAAAGCTTATGGAATTCCTGTTGAAAGTAGAAATTCTAGAAATATGAAAAGCTTTGAAAACGATTACCTACTCAGTATTTGTTTACCAATGGAGAAGATTCTCGCAACGCAAAAGATGTTGCAAAAAAAAGTTGTACAACTTTTTTTTATAGTGATTAAATATTCAGGTCTAAGAGCTAAGGAAAGACTCAATAGAAACCAGCTTATGAGACTGAGGTTTATGAGGTTTTAAAAACAGTGTATGCGATGAATGAATGAACGATAGCTAAGTGCCGTTCATTCATCATTCGGCGTGTCGTAGTTAGCATGATGGATAGCGTTCACAAGTGATCTGAAACTCTGAAGTTATTAGAATTTTCAGGATTCCACGTGTAACTATGAGTGATAAAACGCTTGATTAAAGAGTTTTGTGACGAGAATAGGTATTTTCACATTTCATGACTACCTCAGGCCATTTAGTAAGCCCATGTTGAGCCAGAGAGCGTGGCAATAAACCTGGTGTAGGTACTATAAAGTGTATATACATCAAAAATAAATAAATGAGCACGTAACATGTTCTAGTAACTAACATGACAGCTAATAAAAAGACTAACAACAATGTCCTTCCTCTACTATAAATATAGAATCCCCGGTCCACAAATAAATTGTCAAGGTTCGATGAAATACGCGGTATCGATATACCAGGAAACGGAAGCAAGGTCGGAGGCTGCGCGGGACATGATCGTGACCTAGTCCCGGGTCAAGATCACACGGGATGAGGGGGAGGCTGGGGGGGCTGGCGGAAGTGCGCGCGCCGCCATGTTGTCACATAGTGAATGAATTTCAAAGTGATTCGTTTCCGTTGTTAGGATATTATTTCTTGAATAGTTTGTTATAGTTTTAATTTTGTATGTAGGTAGGAAATTATTTGTTTATGGTTGATGTACATTGAAATTTTATGAAAGTGGCTCTTAGAAAATATAAAATTAGCCTTGGCAAGCCTTGAAATTCATAATTTAATGGGCGCCGCAGTTTTAAAAAACAATAAATCTTACCTTGGCTAGAAGAATTAAACAAAATTAACACATCTTTTAGCACCTGGTAACATAAATAATTATGTATCAATATTTGCATTGCTATTTCAAATATCTCGAGCCTGCGCGGGTCTCGATTTCGACCTAGTCCCGGGTCAAGATCAATTGATATGGGTCGGATTTGACCCTAAATGGTGTGCGAACGCCGCAAAGTGAATGAATTTCAAAGTGACTGTTTCCATTTTTAGGATGTTATTTCCTGATGTTGCAGTTTTATACGTGAAATGTGTATGTTAGTGGGAAGTCATTTATTTATGTTTGGAAAATTAATTTATCATTTAATTACAAGTAAAAGTATAAATCTCTCTCAGAGGTTGCGAGGGAATTGTTATCAATAATCAGTTCATTAAGTATAAAATAATTACCATAGTGTAATTTCGATAGAATAAGGAAAGAAAGAATAACGTTTATTTTGACACAGTTCGTGAAACACAACATAAAAAAACAAAAAAAACAAAAAATGTTTAACAACAATAGTTTGTGTCTCATTTTAGCATTAATGCTAGATAAATGCAGTCTGACGCTGGCAAGTGACGGGGAGTACAAACCGTTTTAATATACTTACCTACTTAATATATATTTTTATACTTCTAAAAATAAATAAATAAACTAGTAATCAAATTATAATTACAAAATCAAAACCACGAATACAACAAGAACTGAAAACCCTGAGCCTGATTTTGATAACCCTTCATAAACCGCGACGAAAACTTCAAAGCTAGTGTTTAACACTTTAAAGCTATAGTTAAAAAGTTACAGTTACACGTTTAAAGATTTTCTCCGTAAAAAAAACTCTGCTACATTATTTACCTCAATCATTACATACTTTCTTAACACCCTGTTACACATTAAGACAGACTTACTTCTACCAATATTCTGATAGCAACAGAAAATCCCCAAGCACACAACGTGACTAATATTTCCCCTGTCCGAGTTCGTTACATAATAAGCTGTACAGAGTAAAATGGGAATATCCAAGCTTCATTTCCCCACAAGGGGATTACCTGGTATGCTAATGAGAACGTCCAATATTTAATGACTGCCAATATACCGAGTATTACTGATTGGGTATTATGATATGTTGAAGGTAAAATCTTCTTTGTTCTGGTTTTAGCTTGGCTTTACTGTACTTAAAATTAAAATCAAAGCTTTTATTTTTAAAACATAGGTGGGTGTGTATATCTAACGAGATTATAAAGTATCAAAAAAAAATGTTTTTTTTGTTTTAAACAAGATAACAAAAAAGTGATGATTTTTTTTGGGGACACTGATCGCTGGTACCTTTTACTTAAAGTATGATTTGAGAAAGTCAGGTTTTTTTTTTACCATAAAACTAAATCTTAATCAATTTCAAGTAACGACTGACACTACGGCTGTTCACCCTTAAATATATCAGCAAATCAATTTTTTATTTGATTTATGCATGTTTAGACAACGATACCCATCACCTCGGCGGGGTTTCCCTAGCTAATTAAGCTGTAGTAGAACATTACAGATACAGTGTTCAGTTTCAATTCAATCAATTATACAAATCGATGCGCGTTCATGGCTAACTCAGGGTTAATTCCAATCATTCTCTAATAAATTATTGGAATAAACAATTAATATTATTGGCTGTTAACTCCGAGTTACTCATGAACGCGCAAGTGGGCCTCAGAGAATTAATTTTTTTCAAAAAATACGCAAACAAAACATAGTAATACATACATATACATATTTTAATTTCAATTCTGTGACCCTTTTTATTTGTTTATTCTAATTGCATAATTGACATTTTGTTATCATTAATTTAATTCTGTGACCTATATAATTTGTACCTATTTTATTTGCATTGACATTTTATTTACTGTATTGTGTTCATTTTGTGTATTGTTGTATTTTGTTGCACTATTGTGAAATTTTATTTAATGTAAATACTTATGGGTTTTGCCTGAATTAAATGAATTTTATTTTATTTTTATAGTGTAGAAACAAATAAAGGTGACAAATTAGTATTAGTTCGGCAGTTCTATTGTTTTTTCTCTGTACTCAAAGGATAGAGGTGAACGCTCCAGTTATGTTCTCCAGCTTTATGAAATATGGTAATGCGAAATTCTTGTAAAGTAACACAGGTGGGCAATATCGGAATAGTCAGAAGTGGAAACATTGTTTAGTCTATTGTGACTTGTAAGACCATTAATTTCGGAAAATATTTGTTTTTAGGTTGAGGGAATAAGTATCTAAATAATGTTCTAAATAAAGTGTCTTACTTTAATAAGGTGTTGAATTTAGTCAAATATTTCATAAGGTGGTGTATTTCATTATGATCTTGATTTTCCTTATAAAACATCAAAATACGAGTTACGAATTAATTTCGAGGCATTGACGAAAAAATATCTGAGAAAAAACGAATAACACGACTCAATTTCGACCACAGGATTAATCAAGAAAGTAAATTCTAATATAAAAAAAACGTTCCAATTTACTTTTCCAGTAACTCGATTTTTACGATATTTACCTACTTATAGCAATAAGCCTAAAAAAAAAATGAATCTTTAAAGAAATGTACTTCATTCAAATAAGAATTTTGTTTTTATAGTTATCTAATATCTATACATACTTATTATAAATTAAAGTAGCTTTTTATATTTGTCTGTGTGACCACGTTGGTCTTCTAAACTCCGCAACGGATTTTGACGCGGTTTTCACCATCTTTTAGAGAATTTATTCTGGAAAGTTTGTGTGTCTACGACATTAATATTAAACTTATAGGCATATAATAAAGATATCTCGATGTTTTGTGGAGTAGTAGCTACCGTGCGGAAATGGGGCGGGCCGCTCGGATTCTATAAAACCAGCACCCTAATTGTTTAATACACGATCTATCACAATCTGGATCGGTTTGAAACAGATTGCTAATCCATTGCTTCATAATATTAAAAAAAACTGCTTCACAGTAAATATCGCAATGAATGTTGTTGACCTGTCAAAATGAAACAGATTAGTCGGAATCGCTTACGAAAACGTTTTATGCAATTAGATAGCAGTATTCATGTCATTATTTTCTATAGGTCATTATGTTTTTTAATACTCTTTTGTATTGGATGACGTTGATTGATAATTTTACAAGTATAGCACCGATAAATATGTTCATATTTTATTTAAGTATTTTCAGTCGGTTCGTAAATCGAATGAGTGACACCATTCAATATTTTTATTTAGGCACTGTATTCAAACAACTCTTTCGTGATAACCTGTCAGGCATTTTTGATAATTTATTCATTTTAACATTTTCTTTATAAAGACTTAACAAGGACCACCTACAAGGCTACAATATTTTAAGTTTAGAAACTTTAATAATTGGTGGAAATTTAAACATTATAATGACAATAAAAAGCCCAACTTTCTATCTCCCAGAATGACGTTCTTCTTACATACATGCATACATAAACTCACAACTTCTTCCGATGGGGGAGAAACTACAGAACGCCACTTGCTACGATCCTTACATACTCCTTTTGTCTCGTTTACGTTCATATATCTGGTCATACACACACGCCGGTTGCGAGTACTACTACCTGACCGTTCATCCTCTGTCTATATAATCAGCCTACAACGTTCCCACTGCTGGGATGCGTCACCATGCGGACCAAGTGCGAGTTGGTGGATATCACATGTCAAGGAATTTTTGCTTCTAAGACACGAAGTGTCCTCAAGATGTTTTAGTTTACCGTTTTGAGAGCAGTGGTGACGAAATTAAATACAAAAAGTAAAGTGCCTGCCAGGGTTCGAACTCACGACTTACAATTCAGATACCACTGGGCCACCACTTCTCCTCCTGATATTGCCTGTGATTGAAGTAAATAAACCATTGCGTTAGTTCTGAGACTCTTTTGTACGCTATGTATTCTAAAACTCTGGCCGTACTGAGGTGAATCCCGCGCGAGACGCGGGTTTTGACTGCGCGCTTCCATTGTTTTAATGATTAGCAAGACGCAACTACGAAATTCGGTGCAACTGCATTTCGTCCCGCATCCCACGCGGGATTCGCTTAAGCGTTTTGAATTTTTTCTAGTAATTTGTCTTGAAGCTCCTATCTTGAGAAATATATTTTGCTTTTCTTAGTCTTTCCCGGAACTGTTTCATCATCATTTCAGCCGAAAGATGTCCATTATTGTAAATAGACATCCGCCAAGCACTGCCACTTCAACCAGTTCTCTGCTTCCCGCATCCAGCGGATTCCTGCGGCCTTCACAAGGTCATCGGTCCACCTTGTGGGGGGCCTTCCAACGCTACGTTTTCGGTACGCGGACGCCACATCCGAACCTTTCGACTCCATCGACCACCTGTTCTGCGAGCAATGTGCCCTGCCCTCTGCCACTTAAGTTTTGGCATGTCGGTTACCTTGGTTCTCCTGGTAGGAGGCATCATTTCACCAGTCTCCAACTTACATAATAATTCTACACAGAAACCCAACAGCAGGTGACCAATATGTACACTATAAGGGTAGGTATTAACGACACGTGCATACCTGACTGTGATTAATGATGTGTACCTACCCTATATCTCGGGGGGTTCGTTAATGAACACTCCGCTTCATGCAATGCGAGCTTGATGTTTTTATTAATTAATTTTAATTGATTATTGATTTTGCATAGAATAATATACGTAGTCTGGCAATTCTTCGGGCTAAATCGGTTACATTGGTTCTCCTACCGTTCTCTTTAGTGACTCGAGTTCTCGAGTGTTCGAACTTAAGTGGCAGTGGGCAGGTCACATTGCTCACAGAACTGATGTGGCCGGACGGATAACGGATAGGACCGAAAGGTTCTGAAGTGGCGACCGCTAACCCGAAGACGTAGCGCTGGAAGGCGTCCCACAAGGTGTACCGATAACCTGGTGAAGGCCGCAGGAATCCACTGGATGCGGGAACCACAGAACCGGTCGAAGTGGTGGTGCTTGGGGGAGGCCTGAAATGATAATGATGATGATGAATATAAGTAGTCAGTAATGCGTGGTCAGTTTCTAGTAGTTATGGTAATAGTAATAGAAGCTTGGAATTAGATTGGAGTGATAGTAATTGTTGTGTTATTTTGTCAAAAGACGTACTTTCTCGTACAACGTTTGCAGACTTTAATCAAAATATTATGTATACTAGGTGGAGACGACAATACATCAATACATTAAACTGCGTATATTTAATGACGTTCCCAGTCTGCATACGAAAATTAAATCAAAGATCTTCAATAATTTAATCACTATAGCTATTCAAAGATTGGCAAAACCCATAGTCGGCCCATTATACTTTGTTAGGAAAAATCTCTTTTTTAATTTCAATGTTAGGATTTATTTGATAGTTCTTAAATACTCCTATGCCAGTGTTTTCAATTATTGTTGTATTATCATCTCTACATTGTACAGCAGGTGTCAGAAAGGTGTGGTCATAAAGGTGAAACAGACCATAAAACTTTCTTCAATATCGTAATCGCGAAAAAAATATCAGCCGTGTATGGGCAGTGCGTCGAGTAGGTATTATAAGTTTTGTATGGGACACTTGATATTTTTTTCGGGATTACGACCACACCTATATGCTATATAGAAAAAATTAAAAGAGCTTCTTCGTGTGACGGTTTCAACTTTAAAAAGTCAGTCAGAAAGTAAAGAAGAGTACCTGAACCTTGGCCTGGTAGACCTTTGAAATATTTTTACACTAACTCATAAGTATATCAGTTTGTGCCAAATAACAACGTAAAATACCGCATATTAATACCAACACATAATGGTTCAAGGTAAGTTTACGAACATCTGCAAGTGCAACGGCTAACCGTTTGTTAATCCCTAAAATATTAGCTTAAGCAAATTGCCGATTAAACTTGATTTATTGAAAATTTATCTTTACCTAATCCTCTAATGAATTGCTATGGACACGCTATAATTCGTGGATGAGAAACATTTCAAAATGTTTACTAAAATTTAATTCCAAAACATAAATTTAATTCTCATTACACTTAACGGTAAACTAAGAAAAAGTTCCATTTGTAAATAACTTTTTGAACGAGTCTATATAATGTTTAGAAAACATTCGATCGTTTAAAAAGTTTTAACAAAAGTCAATTTGTAAATGGAAATTGTTTCATTTCACTTAAATTGTCTTTTTTTTTTAAAGAATGTTTAGTGTTATTTGCATTGTTTGTGTTTTTTACGTTTCTTTGGCTTTTTGAATTATTTCAGTGTCATGTAAGTTCAAGGTCTACGGGGTAATTGCACACCTACAATGGCAATGCTTTTCACTTCGACACTTCAACAACATTCATTGCGCTATTAACATTGTTGAGCAAATAATTTCCTTCATAAAAAAGTTAATCCTTTGTGTTGTGATTGAAATTGTGCAACGCAATTTGCTGTTTTATTTTTTAGATACGGATGATTTTTTTTCTTATATTTCGTGCTAATCTATACTTATAATAAATCTGTAGAAGTGAAAATTCTGTACATTGAAGATATCAAAAAAATAAATGGCAGGGGGTGTTACTAGACCGACACCGAACCCAAAAACTTGATTATAAATTTTTTTGTCTGTCTGTCTGTCTGTCTGTCTGTCTGTCTGTCTGTCTGTCTGTTTGTTCAGGCATCACGCAAAAACTACCGGTTCGATTACGATGAAACTTGGTATAATTATTCTTTAATATCCTGGGCACCACACTGGGTACTTTTTATCCCGGAAAAGTACCCTATCCTACGGTTGGGGGGTGTCAAAGTTTGTATGGAAGAATTTTAACGCGCTGTCCGATTAACTCGAAACTCAATATTTATACTTAAACCCAAATATTAAGAATAACGTGTATCAGGATTTTTCGAAATTCAACCCCTAAGGGGGTAAAATAAGAGATGAAAGTTATTATGAAAAATCTTATTCCTTGAGGTAATAAACATGAAACTTCGCACAAATAGTTATCTAAATAAATTATAAAGTTTGTAGTTTTTTGTTTTTTCTAAATTACCCCCTAAAAGGTTGGGGGGTGTCAATGTTTGTATGGAAGAATTTTAACGCGCTGTCCGATTAACTCGAAACTCAATATTTATACTTAAAACCCATGGGGATGTATGGGGTAATTTCCGACACTCACGCGGGCGAAGCCGCGGGCAGCAGCTAGTACCTAAATAAAACATTTAATGTGATTTCATTTTACGTGAACTCAAAATGTGTTTTACAATACTGACATTATTTTGAGGCTTATTTTTTTAACCCTTATTGAATTTGAATTATTATTAATTTTAAAACGCGAAGACATTATTTTCCCGTTCGTAAACTTAAAGCGGCGCATTTTTTTTTTTCATTTAAAATAAAAGAAATATAATACGCAGTCTCATTTAAAATGTAGGTTTTCACTTACTTCGCTTTATTTGCTCAAGATTGATTTTATTTTGAAAGTATGTAAATAAGTCTTGTCAAAATGATGAGATTTCCACTTATCGATTCGGTTACCGGCAGTAATGATACAAGTTATCATATTTTCTGCAAAACACCCTCATAACATTACCTCAATCACCATAATGTTTTATTCAAACAAGATTCTCGATAAAACCGTTATTGATCTCGGTGCTCATACAAAAGCGAGGATCTGTTCAAACATCCTTCAGCGGACCGAATAATGGCATTGAAAAGGAGTAGGTCAAGACCATGCCCGTGCCCGGGCAAGCGACCCGTTTTCGGTCATGACCAACATCGTGAAACACGCCCACTTTTATGACAGGCATTTATAATTCCCGGCTATGGAAACCTTTTTTTATCATCCCGGTCCAATCGTAACAGCTTAATTTTTTATGTTGCCATAAAAACGTTTTGTGTTTTCTTCTTGTTTTTTTCTGGTGTTTTTGAAAGTTGTATCTGTGTTATTCGAAGTACTTTGTTTAAAATAAAACATTTATCCGTCCTCCTCCGTATTAAATCTCCTTTCGAGGTTTTCTATTAATAATCAATAGTTATATTATAAATGCGAATAGATGACAGACAGGTATCTATGCGAGTCTTAATGGCCGAACGGATTTCGGTGAAATTTCGCACATAGGTAGACCATGCATGACCTGGGTTAGGATATAGGTTCTTTTAATCCCGGTAGCATGTTCCCGTGAGATAATTTCCGATCTAAACGCGGGCGAAGCCACAGTAAAAAGCTAGAATGCATATAATTCTGAAAAAAATAATTAAATTGTATTAGCATTGCTGCGCTACGCCTTCGCAGAAACCTTGACTGTTTCCCAGTAGTTTTCACGACCAGCTAAAACCGATACCTGTTGCCATTGGCAATGCCCGGACTAGGTCACGATCACGCCCCAGCCAGGTGACCCGGTTATCGGTCATGATCAAAGTTTGCTCTGCGGACTGAAGCGTTTGGTGCAGCTATTGATAAACTATCTATTTCATGTAAGTGATATGCATTGTGTATTGGTGGCAGTGAAGGATTTTTGTAAGTGTCTGTACGTTTTTTTTTTTTTTGGAAATAAATATGTTTTTTTTCACGAGCGTTTGTGGATAATGCATGTACTATTAATTTAAACTTTGAAATCATATTTAGATAATAAAAAAGAATTCTATTTATTATGTAGGTACACCGTATAGACCCACACACGCTAAAATAAACTTCTATGAGAGGGAAAATTGTTATAATGTTAGCAAATAACGAAATAATAACTGTCAGGGAAAATGATAGGATAATTTTTCCTTGACAGACTTTACTCAAAAAATAATTGTAACAAAAAGTTATTCGCTAACATGTTAACATATTTTCCTTCTCATACAAATATTTATTTAATTCCAATAAACTTATTAATTATTTTTTCCTTCTTACTTTTATGAAAAGTATATATTTTCGTGAATATTTTATGATAGATTGGAAGGTAAAATAGATGCCACGTGCCGTATTAGGTCAAGATCACATCCGGGAACTGGTGACCTGGTTTTCGGTCATGATCAACCAGCAAATATTTCTCGTACCCCGTACAAAGCAGAATTGCTTGGAAAATATTGCACGTTCATACTTTTGTATCCAGATTCAAGGTTTTTTGCTTGTTGCTTTTTACTCTAATCTCATTATAAATACACGTACATTATTAACCCAGCTTGCAATCAATAATCTAGGTATATAATAGGACGGTAAAATAAACTTAACCCTCCTGTGGTAGTTGGGTTAAAATGTATCATCACAAGTTCACCTACTCCGTACCGTAAAGCCGGATTTACATTACGAAACTAGTTGCGCAAACTTAGTTATTCATCGATGGTTTCACGTTTAAATGATAATTATTTACAGTTGATAGTTATCAACTGTAAATCTTTTCATCTTTTTTTTTTTTTTTTTTTTGGGTGGGAAATCATCAAATAACTTCTCCCGCTCTGGGCGGAGCGGGAGGGCGTGTCAGACTCTTACTGACTAAAACCCACCCGTGTTCCTTCAGTTGCCTGTGTTGCCAGGGGCCACGGTATCCCTTTCGGACTTTCGCATAGTAGACCCTCCCATATGGAAGTAGCTATCACAGGTAAAATTAGCTTACGAATCTATTTATATACCCAGTTTTCCAATAAAAAATGTTACCATTAGTAAGGAAAACGATTCGTTTTTGTTTATAGGAACCGAGCATAAGTTTGCGCAACTAGTTTCGTAATGTAAATCCGGCTTTACAGTCATTCCATAATCAGCCTATAATGTTCCCACAGCTAGGACACAGGCCTCCTCTCTGTGAGAGGGAGTGGGCCATAATCCACCACGCAGTCCAGTGTGAGTTGGTGGATGTCACATGTCTTCGAAGCTTTTGGTTATAGGACATGAAGGTTTCCTCACGATGTTTTCCTTCACCGTTTTAGAGAGCAGTGGGGGACAAAATACACAGAGTAAAGTGCTTGACTGCGGGTTCAAATTACGATCTAGAACTTGTAAGTCGGGCCGATACCACAGGGGATACCAGAGGGGGGCCCAGTGGTATCGGCCCAACTTACATACTGCTCTCGTTTCGGCATACGATGGAATTGACATAATATTGTAAAGTTGCCTGCATAACATACTTTTCTCCGTCTGTAGTTTTCAGTCAAAACATTTTACCCAGATTATTATCCAGTCAGCTGTAGGTAATCCCGCCACGTTTACCGCAAATATCATCCTTATAAACTTCTTTACGCTTAATGCTTAAGACCGAATTTCCCACATACGTTACAGAAAATATCTTGCCAAAGTCTTTTACGTGAGAGAATTACTGAAGAGGGTATAATCGCTACATTGCTTACCGAACCACGTCTTTTTGATTAAGACAACGCCCGATGTCTGGTCTTTTTTACTTTGTTTTGTTTTTGTTGGTGAGAGAAATAAAGAAAGAAAGAAATAAAAACAGTCATGGGTTTTTAAGAGTTTAAGTTTGTGATGTTATATGATTGACGGTGAGTTTAATATAGCTAAAGATTGGCTATTGAACTGCCTCTTTGATCTAGTGGTCGCAAGCGCTACTGCTAAGCATGAGGTTCTACACTCGATTCCCAGGTCGGGCAAAATTTTATTGGGTGTTTCAATTAGCAATTTCTCAGTAGCAGCCCAGAGTCTGGATTTTGTGTCCGGGTGATGGTAATAGGCTCGTCCCCTATTACATGGGACTTAGACATGACTGGCAAAATGTGGGTGTACTATAGGTACACCTCTGCCTAACCTTTTGGGGATTACAGGCGTGATGGTATGTTATAGGTTATTATTCTGTGTCAATTGTCGCGCATATACAGTACACAGTCGTCGTCATTAATCATTTTAAACATGCAACGCGTTTAAGAGGTACATTAACTATTACATTTCCATTACATATTTTATATTTCAAGTTTTTTTATCACGGTTCATACTAAATGACTAATTAACACGTTTTTAATTTATCAAAATATTCCACCAATCCATAACATTATAATAATAACTATTCATACACGCATGCATACTAATGGTAATGACCTTAGCGTTCTTTATTAAAAAAATAAACAAAAGAAAAACAGTTCTAAATTCGAAACCTGTTGAAAATGTTACGCTGCCAACAGGTTATGTTTGAAATGCGTCGCGTGACCACTAAGAGATTATAAATTTCATTTTACAGCCGACGCCTTCGCAAGGTCACAGCCGTAGGTACAACCTTTGCAGTGACACAGCTAATATGGAAACTATATATAGAACTTTAAGTTTTATGGGAATGGATAAATGCCATGGTGTTAACAACATTTTTGTGTAGACTGTGTTTATTATTTCTGCTTTTAGACGCAAAAAGGCGAAAGAAGATGTTTGCTTTGTGCCGTATTCCGTAACAAACGTTCCTTTGTGCTAACAAGCTTCAACAAGTTTGGCCAAAAACGTCAGTCAGGAGTTATCCTACGAAACGTTCTAGCAATTCCTTTTATTTCAAGGATTCCTTAAGGTACCACTATTACACGAATAATTCACGACATACGACTTACTACTATCATTAATGTAAGTTTTTAGGGAAAGTGACGTCAAAATAATTAATGTCACTCTCCCTAAAAACAAAAATGGCGGTGTTAACGTACCTATATTTTGTCGCATCTACAAGGTCACACCTACCGTCACTCTGACTGTCATGGCGACGAAAGCGTGCGATCAAGTGGAAAATGGAATTGGTAATAAAGCCTTTACAGCGATCTCAAGGGCTGTTCTCGTATAGTTATAGGATATTGAAACTTCATCTTCTTGGTAATTTTACTGTCTTTGGAAACTATTATTAACGTTTCATTTAAATAACATCACGCCCGTTCTCCTCGAAGGGTTAGCAAGAGGTGTACCTAGAATAGTACACATATTTCGCCATTATATGTTTAAGACTCATTTAATAGGGGGCGAGTCTATTGCCAATTTGCCATCGCATTGCCATCAACCGGGCACAAATCCAGACTCCGGGCTGCTATTAAGAAATTCCTGATGGAAAAACCCAATAACACTTTTCCAGACCTGGGAATCAAACGCACGAACTCCGAGGTCGCGCTTGCAACCACGAGATCATCGAGGCAGTCGTCTCACGTAACTGATACCAACATAAACATAATCCTACATAACCATTATGATTGAATATTTGCCACAGACGGTCAAAAAGTTGGTCGTGAAATATGACCCTAAAGAGGTATGAGGAACAGGGTGTAAAGTTCACTCATCCTCTATAGTATAGGGAGGATCCTCCAACCAGACAGGTGTCGTGTCTGGTGGGAAACTGCCTGACGATTTATGGCGGGACTCGGTAAACACTGCTTGCGCGATGTAGGATTAAGCATCACGTCAATGTGATGCTTATACGGCCATAGCGTAGTTCGCATGTGGCGTTGTAGATGCCGCCACAAACCCATGTTTTTTTTCGAAATTGGAAGGACATTCTGAAATGCTTTAATTTTAACTACGCTAAGATGAATTCTTGATAAAACGAATCGAAATAAAAGCAGAATTTTCAAGAGAACATTTTCAATCTATTCAATATTTCCTTCCAGACAAAATATTCCATACACCATTCTTCCCCAAATAATAACCCGTAACAGGGTACCATAATAGAACCTTCTTGAATAGGTTGCCGCGTTTCCATTAGATCCCATGAAGAATTACCTATACAAAACCTTTGCATAACGTTTGACACTGATGAATGCCTTGGAGTTTTCCATGCAATTGGGTTTCGAATAACGACCAATGGCGATTGAGTATTCTGTATTGTATTGAGTTAATCATTAATTATTAAGATGTTTATTTGTTTGTCAACTAATTTGGTTATTTGCGGGTCGTTAAAGGTAATGATGTAACCAACATTTTTGTAACAATATTTTGATTTAAAAGAGTATCCGTGGAAGTTCTTACCCTTCTTCTCCATACGAATCCACTACGCTTTGGAATGTGCAACTAGCTTCAGCTTTCTGGCTGACCAACCCCTTGACAACTCAAAAGTAATTGCCTGTAATTGGTAAGGCCCTTTTCTGATTTGTCGGTACAGCAGCGGTGCGACATCAGCATGCTCGATATACGCGGTACCGAAAGCTTACCGAGGACCTGACCTTCAATTGATCCTTCCTGATTAGGTCGATATGTGCGGGAGTGCGACACATACAGAGCTAATCAGAAAGGCTCAATTGAAATATAGGCGCTCGGTAAGCTCTCGGTAAGCTTTCGGTATCGCGTATACCGAGCATGCTGATGTCGCACCGCTGCTGTACCGACAAATCAGAAAAGGGCCAAAAGAAATAAATTCTTTGAGTTTGAGTGTAATAAATGGCAAATATAAGCATGGTGGCCGAATGGTCACGGTCCCGACTTACAAGTTTCTAGGCCGTGAGATCGAATCCAGACAGGCGCTTTACTTTGTATTATATTTTCATCACCAATATGCTCTCTAAACGGTGAAGGAAAACATCGTGGGGAAACCAAATGGCATGTTTTAAAACCAAAAATTCGAAGACATGTGACATCTATCAACCCGCACTGGGCCCTCATGGAAGATAACAGCCCACTCATTCTTGAAGAGAGGAGGCCTGTTTCCCAGCGGTGGGAACATTATAGCCTGATTATGCTTATGCTATCTATAAGCAATTTTCTTCGATTTCTTTACTGGGAAGAAAGAATCGTACTCACTCGTTGCTGAGTACTCTTGAAGTGACTCAGTGACTCGTAGTACTTTATCGAGGATACCTAATTAGGTACCTAATGAAATTTGTTGCAGGGGTAACCAACTGTACACTCATCAATAATATTTATTTATTGGATCTCCAGCAGAGACTACACAATTTCATGCAAGTTTACAATAACAGGGGCAAATCCTAGTGTGCGCTTCCAATTATAGGAGATTACATCATTCTCTTACAATCTAGGTAGATACAGTAAGCAACACATACACAGCATACATATTCATGTGTAAAGGTTCGTGCATACCGGCGCGACTGGTCGCGCGGCGCGACTGGTCGCGCGGCGCGACTGGTCGCGCGGCGCGACGCCGGTAATTGTTCAAGAGCTTTTCTGAAAAAAGTCCTCACAGCAAAATAAAACCTCCTTCAGATTTTTTGTAACGCGATTGAAATCACGGCCGATTAATTTTGTTATTTATTTGAAATCTTTTCCCATAAACAGATAATTTATGACCAACGTATTTAGGTCAAACATTGTATCTTCTGAGAAAGCTGCCTTTGTTGTATTTAACAGATCATTAACTTTGACTAATCTTCCGTTATGTCTTAGTTATCTTGCTTATTGCTGGTGATCGGATCGCTTTTCTCAGAAAATCACCTTTCAGTGGCGTATCGTCGAAAAAGTTAAGTTTTTAGGTAAAATTATTAGGTATAAAGTAGCTTGTGAACCGCTGCAATAAAAATAAAATAAAAATAAACTTTGTTCCTCTGTAACAGAGCACCTGCCATCTAATCTCTTCACCACCCTTGGTTGACTGGTAGAGAATGTCTAAGGCATTAAGTCCGCCTTTGTACCTTTTTAGTGCGAAAAGTTTAAATAAATAAATAAATCACCATTGTAATGGAAATCAGGCTAAAAATATTAAAAATAATATACAAAAATGTCTCGCTGCACACGTATGATTGGCATCATAGTAGTTGTTAGTAAACAATGACCTCGACCTTAGCACAACCGGCAAGTCAAGGACGATTTTAAGAAACGAATAGGGTTTTGTGATTTGTGAACTCGCCTAGCAACATCGCTTTTATTGGCGCAGACGCGGCAGCGGAGGAACTAGCGAAAAACAAATGAACATCTCTCGTTCCACTGTCTCTCCTCTCTAGAGACATCGTAGGTCATTGTCCTATATGTCTGTACAAATTCTACACTCGTTTTTAATACTAGAACTTTACGACATGAGCTGCGTAAAAGTAAATAATAATTCGTTTGTTATTTACTTGCCCGAGATAATCCTAGTAGAAGAGAATCAATCTAATCGAGGGTTATGACCCTAAAGCCTTTGAACAGATGGAAATGAGTACACAATAATGCGTAAACGTAATAAAATGAGCGTAAAAAGTTTATGTATATTTTGCTATGAAGATCAGACAATAGGCCTTATCGGCTGATTAAATACGTGGTCGTAAAATTCGATTTTGGGTGAATGAAAGAAGTTTATAGATTAGGTAGATATGTAGATTAATATACGAGCTTAGGCTAGAAACCAACCTTACAACGTTAAATAAAAATCAGTTTGACTTACGTCAGATAAAAAATTTAAGTAGAAAATCGATTAAACTGTTGTAGGTTATAATTTTTGGGTACAATAAGGTCAGCTGGCACCACAAGTCACTAAACGAATTTGGCGTCTCAAACAACACATGTTTCTGTCCCTGTCAATTTCAAACAATTTACAGAAATAGACCGAGGTTTTAAATTTGTTTAGCACTAAAATTATTTAGTGAATTGAGGTGTAAGTGCGCCTAAATGAATGAACTGAATTTTACTTTAAATCTTTTTATTCATACTTGACTTAAAATACAGTTGTTGGTGTTTTTAAATATTTAAAAAAGTATTTAGTGTTTTCATTTTCAGCTTTTTAGTTTTTTATCATTTCTCAGTTTAAATTACATTTAAACATACTATTTGTAAATATTTCAAAATTCTTCATTTTGATACCCGCCTCAATAAGGTAGGGATTTTTTTTTTGAGAACATGCATTTTGGCGCCAAAATCCGTCATTTTGATTTATATAATTTGAATGTATTCAGTGACACTCGCAATAAAAACGAATCTGATGACATATCATTCATCAACATCGGTTCAACCGTTTAGTAGCTATGAGGGAACATACAGACGGACATATATATATACAGGTCAAACACAAAACCCTCCTTTTTGGCTTAGCCGCAGTTGGGTAAACATGACATCAATTTTCTATTTTCGAACGACGAAAAATACAAGCAGACTGCCCAAAAACCTTTCACAACTTCGTGTACTGTTAACCTTCAGTAAAATAAACAGCGACAGGCCCTTCTGAGCAAGGTTGCAATATGCTTCAGTATCTTATATCTTTGTGTCAAAATATGAAACAGTTGTCCTTGAGAAATATCAATTTCCACATGGACAAAGTAACCGAAAAAAATCTTCCACAAAATAAATGAAAAAGATACAAAACATCCGCTGGAAAGAAATGTTCCTTTCAAAAAGATTAGTATCTTTCCATATCTGTCCATGTGCGTAAAAGCGAGTAATATTTTTCTTACAAAAATGTACTGAAAGTCTGAAAGCATTAAAATGTTGCTGAGGAGATCCTTAATTCGGCTCTTAATGTGAAAGTACTATATAAGAGTACTTGCTTTCAAAGTTAATGGAAGGAGGCGGTCTGTCATAATTATGGTAATTCGTGAAATTTTATCTTTTTTTTTTTCGTTTTAACTTTTGTTTTCTGTTTTGGTTTTAGCAGAACTTCAAAATAACGAAATGGAAGGGTATTTTTCAAGTAGATTGTTAAGCAATTAAAAACAAGTGCGTGTCGTCGGACCACGCACAGTGAAGGGTTCCGTAGTTAGGTTGAATTTATCCTAAAAACAAACTGAATGTTGTAGTTGAAAAACATGTTCTCCATACATCGATATACGTCTCGGCCAATTCTCTAACTGCAAATGTAAGTTTGTAATAGAAAAAAAAAATTTTTTTTTTTTTAACCACAACGGTGTAGCTCTTGGCCTGAATCTCACCTGATGGTAATTGATGATCAGGCCGAAGGTGGAAGCGAGCTTCACCCGGAATCCTCTACCACAGAGGAACTGGCTATCTTACCTCTTACTGCCGGAACTCATGGTGACATTGTTATTATTGCGACAGACATAGATAAGATGGTGGTAGCTAGCCAGACGGACTTAAAACAAGCCCTAACACCAACAAAACCGAGCAGAAAATGTTGCCCCTACTGGGAACGAACCCGGGACCTCTGGGTCTGAGACAGGTGGTCCAACCACTAGACTACAGAGGCGGTTAAAGTCGGTGTTTTTGTGTGATAAAGCTATAAATTAACGATTTTCGGACATTTCCTTTAATTGTGCTGTGAGACCTTGCTTGTTGCCCAAGTAGTTTCATCTAGGATGAAAAGTACCCTATATCTTTACCCTTTTCATGGTCTACCCATGTGCCAAATTTCATCTAAATCCGTTCAGCCGTTTTACCGTGAAAGAGCAACAAACAAACAAACTCACTTTCGAACTTATAATATTGGTTAGGATTTTTTATAGTGTCATTGTGAAGAAACCGGCATGTTCTAGAACCAAAAATTCGAGGACATGACGTGTAATCAATCTGCCCTCTCCCTCTCCCAAAGAGGAGGCTTGTGTCCCAGCAGTGGAATCATTATAGGCTGATTATGCTGTCCTAATGCATACAAATAAGTTCACAAAGCTTAGCAACAAACAGCAAATAGGTACTAATACCTTCCTAACAACTTACTTAAAAGCCACCACAACGTCCGGAATCGGACCAGAAGCATTAATTTGAATACCTATTAAAATATCCCATTAGTTTCGCTCTGGCCGGGACGAATAAATACCAATGAATAAATGGTACGGTCAGCAACAAAATTCGATGAACACTTCACTATTTTTTTTAATCTTCGTTGTTGACAAAATATCCATAAAAAATCTGAACTGATAGAAAATTAAAAAAGTATTAACTTGTGTTAACTTTAAGCTATTAAATAACATGCTAAAAAGGAATGTATTGAATCATTTTGCATATTTATACATACATACTAGCTTCTCCCGACGACGTCCTCCGCGTGTAATTTTTTGTTTTTACAATAAATACATAACATTACATAACATTACGCCTTGTTTCCCTGAAAAGTTAGGCAGAGGTGTACCCTGTAGGTACACCCACATTTCGCACGTTATGTTTAAGTCCCATGTAATAGCAAGCCTATTGCCATCAACCGGGCACAAATCCAGCCTCCGGGCTGCTACAGATACCGGCACGGTTCTTGAGCGCTCGGCGGAAGAGTGGGGATCGCTTTGCGCATCGTACACTTATGACAAAATACGTAAAGGGACCCAATAACTCACTTCTGCGCAGGTGAAGGTCAGCGCTCAAGAATCGTGCCGATGAATAAACTGATAAATTCCAAGTGGAAAAACCGAATAACACTTTGCCTGACCTAAGAATCGAAACCAGGATCTCATGCTCAGCAGTAGCACTTGCGACCACTAGGCCAACAAATTAAATTATCCTATGACATTTAGCAATCTGGTATCTTTCTTTTAGTATAATAATTTTTGTAATGGGATTCATACTTCCTGAGATTACCTCTTGCAAACATATAAACACATAAGTTTACCTCTTTATAATAGTAGGTTACTTAGACTTTTGTTGCAGACTGTACCTACAGCCTAAAGGGTTTTTACCACATTGACTAGGGACCAATCCTTTCTGATCGGTCGTTGATTGGTATTAGTTAATCATAATTAGTTGTTAAGGGGAACTATTTATTGATCCGTTCTGAAATGGTTTTCATAATGTAGGCAGCTTTTTGATGACAAGGGTCCCCGATACGATCAATTGCAATTGTAATTTTTTAAGTGATTGATACACATTGATGAAAAAAATTTATTGATTGAAAATTGATTGTCTATCAAATGCAATTGAAGCGATTGACAATATTAATACAATACAAATTGATGGCAATCATTAAAAAAAAAAAAAACCTGTTTAAATCAAATGACATGATTGCCATTACAACTGTCACAAATCTGAATTAATATGGTGTCAACAAAAGCCATTAATAAATAGTTGAAATTAGAATTGTAGGAATATAATGTCAAATAATGAAAAGATTAATATGTCAAGGAAACAACCACAGACAAAATACAGATAAGGAAACTGGTCTTCAGCATTGTAAATAAGTTCTTTCAAATTAATAAGAACGTGCAATGACAACAAACAATGTAGTACGCTGCATAGGAATGCTCCAAGAAATGTGACGCAATTCGTAGCGTATTGGCTACGTGCTACGAGATCGTAGCAGCCGTAGCCTACGCTGGCTACGTCGTAGAGGATACATTTCTTAAACAAACAAACAGATTGCCTCTCTTTTATTTATTTATTTACTAGCTATCCACCCTGCTTCTCAAGGTTTTTACGACTTGATAAAACATCGAGATTTCCTCATAATATGTAAGTTTAATATTAATGTATCATACACATCAACCTTCCGGAATAAATTATCTAAATGATGATTTATAAATAACCGTTGCGTAGTTTAGAAGAATAACGTGGTCACTTAAACAGACGAAAAGCGACGCCAATTTATAATATTATGTATAGATTTAATACTTTTTTTTTAGCCTAAATTGTGTCGTACTGATGGGCAATAGCCCCCCATTTTTCTTGTGCCATCTCTGGCCATGTTGGCCCTGCAAGGCCAGCATGGCCGGGAGTGAGTGATGATCTTTGCCTATCTTTCCGGGTGCATTTGTGAGACGTGTCGAATCCACTCCCACTTTAGCCAAGTAGGACTTAATGCCATGCCTTCTCTATCAGTCAACCTCCTCCTATAATCAACCTGATGGTTAGTACAATTTTGTTCAAACTTCAAAGATCCCAGAAACGGACAGATATTTTTCGTTCAGATTAATCTAATACACCACAATTCCCTAATGTCCCAATCTGTCAAACGCTTAGCCTTTTCAGGCCCGCAATATTGATGAAGGGATAAACAAATTAATGATCACCCTAATAGGGCCAAAAATCCTTTAAATATACTAACATTGTGGCCAAACATTCGTCTTTTTCTAACTGACCCTAAGTATAAAATAAAAAGGTACAGAAGGTCAGAAGGCCAATTCTCGTACTTAAAAAAAGTTCACATTCAAGTCACAATCTGTCAAACTTGTCAAAAGAGTTGGTAAATTGATTGTATTTTTGACAGATTGCGAATGAGTTGCGAATGCGAACGTTCTTAAGAATATGGGAATAGGCCCTCAGCTCCATAGGTACAACGAGCTAAAACGCACGCACACATAGACATGCTTCACGTACAGTGAGTGCGAGTGCTCTCGCGACTGGCATTTGTTTGAGATCGCCGCACGTATGCGTCATATATGGCAATGCGTATAATGTCATTTCTCGCAGAACAGATGGCCGATGGGGCTGATAGGGTGGCGACCGCGTACCTGACGACGAAGACCGATGACCTTGTGAATGCCGCAGGAATTCGCTGGATGAGGGAAGTACAGAACCGGTTGAAGTGGCGGCGCTTGGAGGAGGACTATGTCACAGCCCAGCATTGAACGTCTTTCGGCTGAAATTATTATGATGATGCTTCGATGTGTGCGTGCGTCTGTTTTCGCTCGTTGTATGGATGTGAACTTCTAATATCTATTTTTTTTGTGCCCTAAATGTAGGTCGTTTGTTATTTAATTATACTAAATGGTGGGTTGTTAGGACGCTTAGTAACCTTGAATTAGTAAATAGGAAACCGGGTTCAGGAAAGTTTGGGCGATTTAGTTACTTGTTTATTTACTGGAATGTGAGCTTTGGTAAGGCAGTTGGTAACTGTTCGGGACATAGGAAATCTAGACATTATTGTGGTGGTGACTTAAAAATATAAGAATCAATAAGTGAGTGTTTTTTTAAGGTATATTAGCTAATTATCAAACTTAATTACATGCTTACTAAAGTTTTTTTTCTTAGATATAAACTCAATTAAATAAAAATACATTCTTCGAACCAAAACAAAACTATCGTCTTTCAAAACATAATTTCTCACCATTTCTTTGTCAAATAAAATGACAAGATTTGCTTAGTATTTATTCACAACGTTCAAAACAAGACCATTACTAGCTCACGCCATAACCCGCTCCCATCTACAAAATATCATAACCTTGACACACAAAACTTAAAAACATTTTAAATAATAAATTCAGTGTGAATGTGACAATAGAACTTTATGCATGAAAATATAACGTTTATATTGCAGTAAATGTTTAATGGGCCGCGCATCGTAATGTTTGTCTGTTTCGTGTTAAATACACTATTTGTAATGTCAAGGGCAGCTTTGCATGAAGTCATTATGTTTGTGGGTTATGGAATGATAAACAAGGATTGTTTCTATGTAAATTAAATCTTGTTTGCTCTTCTTTTTTCTTTTTTGTGCGGTCAGTGAGTACACTGAGGGGCAATTTTCGTATTTTTAAGAACGTTCGCATTCGCATCTCATTTGCAATCACACTTTTTAAAACTTTTAAGAGCCCATTGTACCTCAGATCAAATTCACTTTTTATCTCGTCTCATCATACTGTTCGCAAACTGAGTGGGGTGTTGGCAGCTCCAAGGCGCCGATGGTTTAGGTAATTTATTTTTACGGTGAAAATAAAGGTAATAAATTAATAAGTATCTGCTTCATATTTAGTTCAGTTATTATGCAAAGTGATGTCATGATACTTTGAAGTATTTTTTGAATACTAGCTTTATTATTCGGTTTGGAGGTAACTTTGTCATTTTTTTGTAAAGAGAACATTTTATTGAATCGTGTTTTCGTCAAACACAATACCAAGAATTAATCTTCATCTTTAACATAAATATTTATTTCAAAATTAATGCTGCAGAATTTACGATAATAATGCAGGATCATGCCAAGCTTGAGATATGACTCTCAAGCAGTATTTTTGTACAACACGTCTTCTCCTCTGTCCGCTTACAAAAGAGAACTAGTCGTATCATACACGTTTTTAATGCAATAACGTGTTCTTCGTAATATCTTATGATGTACAACCTTGATACGCAATAAGGCACGGCGTATTGCTCGTGGCTCAGTGCGGTGTATCTCAAGCATTATAATACGTAGCACGTGACATCGTGTCGACCTCTATGCACCGTTTATGGCAGGAATTTAATATAATATTAGTCTGGAGCTCCTTAGAAATCTTTTATTGATCTATTGAAACCGTTGCAGCGAAAAAAATTAAAAACGTGTGAATATTTATTGAAAAATACCTCTTTTTTTCTGTGTGGTTCGTGGCTCAGTAATAACAGCCGCACGGGTCGATCCATCAGGTTAAGCAACACTTGCCGGGGTTAGTCCGTGGATGGGTGACCGCCTTTACATATTGAGACTCCTCCGTGCCTCGAAAAGCACGTTAATCCGTTAGTCCCGGTTGTCATTCGTGTATCTTTGACAGTCGTTACGCTTCGTCAAAAGCCCGAAAGTCTGACAACCAGTCATACCAAAACGGTATCGTATTACCCAGTAACTGGGTTGTGGCTAGGCAGTCGCTCCATGTAAAATACTGGTATTCACCTGGATCCAGTTAGACTGGAAGCCGACTCCAACATAGTTGGGAAAAGGCCAGGCAGATTGATTGTGACTAACCTGACGTCAGAGTTTTTATGCCGCCCCTGGGTCTCTGACTAGGCTTCACATTCCTCACGATGACCTTCATAGCTAACATAATAGATCACGGTAGTTTTCCCCGAAGGCTAAGGCAGACAATATGTACATCATAATATTACATCCACCAATTTTGTTGCAGTTGTGTTTTGCCCATTATGTTTAAGTCCCATGTAATAGGGGACGAGCTTATGCTATTAGCTATTCCCATCAACCGGGCAAATTCAGACTTCGGGCTGTTATTAAACAATCCTGATTCCAAAACCCAATAACACTGTGCCCGACCTGGGAATTGAACTCAGTATATTATGCTCCAGTAGCGCTAATAGCGCTTACAACCAACCACTAGACCGACGAGGCATTCTAGTCCAGTTGAGGCATAAATAAGTAGATTTCTTTCATAAATCCGATCCTCGTAAAATAATATGTTTTTATGTTTATTCAACCATTTATGCACACACATAAACAGACAAGAAGAAAGGAACAGAAAAATACGTACAAAGGCAATGTTTATTTCTAAAGAAATCTCTTCCAGCATACCTGCGATAGGAAACTACATAAAAAGAGATGTAGACAACGTCTGTAACGAAGAGAAAAAAATAATTCACTAATTCATTTATAAACATACAATATGAGAATATATGTGCTTACATAAATACTTCTAAAATAAATATCAGTATAATAAATACGATATATGATTGATGAATCTAATCGGATCTTACCTCTACTTGTAAAATATAGGAACAAATGCCATTTTCAAAACCCACTACACCATGGGTTTCGATATACATATAATTATATAGTAAATGACAGACATCTGTATTTACCAAAAATGCTCCACATTTTACCTTTTTTCATCCTTTATAAGAATGAAAGTGAAAGGGAATATGATTTTTTTCCTAAATGTACTCTCTTTTTTATTTGCTTTATGCCATCTTTGAATATGAAGACATGGGTTTGAAAGAGGGTCTGAAGTGTTGTAAATGTTTCTGTTTAACGTGTTAAGTGTGTGTGAAGTGGTTTTATTTTATGTAAGAAACTGACGAATGTTATAAATTGAAATGCAGTAAAAAAAAAAAATTGACGTTTCATTTTTCAGAAAAATGAAACAGCAATTTTTTTTTTAACCACAACGGGTAAGCACTTGGCCTTCATCTTACCTGATGGTAAGTGATGATCAGGCCGAAGTTGGAAGCGTAGTTCACCCGGAATCCTCAACCACAGAGGAACTGGCTACCTCTAGTTAGAGCTTAGACAATCCTGTTAACATTGTTGTTATGGCGACAGACTTAGATAAGATGGTGGTAGCTAGCCAAGCGGACTTAGAACAAGCCATACCACCAACCAAAACGAGCAGAAAATTTAGCCTCCGCTGGGATTCGAACCCGGGACCACTGGGTCGGAGCAGGAGGTCTTACCACTAGACCGTAGAATTGTTTGGAATAGAACATTTGTATGATCTACCAGAGAGTTGGCTGGTGTGATTGTTAATTTATGATTTGTGTTTTGATCCACGTGGACTCAGTATAGGAGAGAATCCTAATGTGTTATCTGTGAAAAAAGAAAAAAATAAGGTGTTTATTTATAAACTTTGAAAAAAGTTAAGAAACGAAAAAAAAAAAACGATTACATAACTTAAGTTTATCATGTCTGTCTCAGCTCGGTGACTTTAAAAAAAAAAATTACATATTTCTTTTTTTTCCATTGATATTAAGATTATTATTGATTTAAATCTTTATCATCTATCTATCTCTGTCATAGATTATTCAAGCGTTATAAACTTTTTATTATTTTGCGCAAAATTGATAGTCTTTTTTTATTGCTGATTTGGCCAGCTCTTGAAGAAGTCTAAAATGGAACGACAATGCCTAGATGATGCCTGTTCACTCTTGCTTTGAAGGCAGATTTCAATTTCAATTCTTAAAAACCGACATTGTTCGAATCATTGCATATCGAAAATTGAATTATTTAACTGTGTCACTTAACTACATTTACCAATACACAATGGTATACAATGGTAGTTGACAAGCCATGATCCTGGTCAATATAAGTAATAGAGTAATAATTAGTGTAATGGATATCTTGTTGCGTACATGGAACCCTGTCCAGTGTCCGTCATTGTCTGTTGTGTGTCACCTTTGTATTGTTACGATATAGGTAATTATAATAATAAGTGGTGATATTATTTTGATTGGTTTGTGGTGAAACCGCTGGTATAATAAAATAGATCGCATAAGTGTAAGTGTAATGTCGAACTTACTAAGATATCATTTAATTTCTGCCTAGCCTTTTCCCAATCATGTTAGGTTCGGCTTCCAGTCTAACCGGATGCAGCTGAATACCAGTATTTTACATGGAGCGACTGCCTATCTGACCTCCACAACCCAGTAACTGGGTAATACGATACCCCTTGGTAAGACTGGTTGTCAGACTTTCGGGCTTCTGACGACTCGTAACGACAGTCAATGATCCACGAATGACAGCCGGGACCAACGGCTTAACGTGGTATCCGAAGCACGGAGGAACCTCGGCATGTAAAGATGGTCACCCATCCACGGACCAACCCCGGTAAGCGCAGTTTACCCTGATGGATCGACCCGTGAGGCTGTTATTACTTAACCACGAGCTCCTCGAACTTACTAAGATATCACAAGAATATAATATATATTTATAATATTGGGTTTTTCTATCTGTAATTTCTCAGTAGTAGCCCGGAGTCTGGATTTTTGCCCGGTTGATGGAAATAGACCGCCCCTATTACCTGGGGCTTAAACATGACTGGCCAAATGTGGGTGTGATACACCTCTGTCCTATCCTACGGGGGAACAAGGGGTCATGTTATGTTATATTTACAATAATTACTTAATGCAAACCTAACTACTACTTAGGTAAGTACTTACTGAAATCTCATTTCATAGTTATTTGCAGTTAAGTTTGTTCCCGACAACAATTAACACTCAACCACAAACTATTAGTCCTAAAAGTTACTAAATCCATTTTTCATCATAAATAGAAACAAGTTTGAAACCAACTATTCATTTGAAAGCCGTACAAAACAGTACAGAATCGTTTAGCTTTGAAATAGTCTATAGAATAATAAACAAATATTTAGTTTGTCCATTAGTTTTATGACATAGGAACATGGATAAGTCATGAACTCATCCCTAGTATATTTGTATACATGCAGGTACTTACACCTAAGGCATATTATCTTTAATTTTTTTACCTGAACGGGGAAGCTCTTGGCTTGAATCTCACCTGATAATAAGTGATGAAAACACAACAATGCTGCTAACATTGTGGTTATGGCGACAGACTTATATAAGATGGTGGTAGCTTGCCAGGCGGACTTAGAACGAGCCCTACCACCAACCAAACCGAGCAGAAAATTTCCCCCCGCTGGGAGTCGAACCCGGGACGAGTCATCGTGGGAGTCGAACTTTGGGTCTAAGACTGATGGTCTAACCACTACACAGAGGCGGTTATAATATTTTGGGATAGTAAGTGCCGGAATTATGATCCACCGATAGAGTTCAAGGTCGGCAATGATTACGCCATGTTTGGGTGTGGTGATGTTGGCCGTAGTGATGCATCTCTCTACAAACAATTGGTGTTGGACACAGTTTGTGAATTATTAATTAACGCTTATTTTATAGTGAAATAACTACCTAAATAATCGTAGAGAAATAATCGCAGACAGGCGCGGCGCCACGGCGCACCGGTACGCCGACCAGTCCACCATTAAATATTAAAAACCTCCATATTACGGAGGTTTTTAATATTTAATCAAGAGATTTTTTAGATACAAGATACAAGATACAAGATATTTATTTTGTAAAACATGAGTGTAGAATTATACAGGTCTTAAAAATAATAAGAGGTAGCTACATGTTTTGCCAATTGTGGCGTACAAAATTAGTCGCACTAAGACAACTGTTACAAAAAGATAATTATAAAAAAAATTAAAACAATGACTTACAAAGAGAAAAAAACATAGAATTAATTTAAAATGTCAACAATTTACATTCAATTTAAGTAAAATACAGATTAGAAAAAATAATAACACAGGTACACATTCCAAATTCTATTGCAGGAGATTATCATTCAAAAAGTCATCTACGCTGTAATAGCACTTTTCCAGTAAAAACCCCTGAACGGACTTTTTAAATTTGGTTAAAGGTAAACATTTAACAGCATCAGGTTTATTCTTTTATTTATTTATTCAGTAGTACACTGACATTTTTATACATATATAAGTTGGTGCAAACAGTGATTTTTATACATATAAGTTGGTGCAATGAGTTTTTCATTAGAGTTTTACCGAGCACCAAAATCATCGACCACATTATTTAAACATTTAAAAGAAACTTTAACAAAAACAACGAGGGTTTCAAGTAATTTTTTTATTTATTACTAACGAGCGAACATCGGCGGCAAAAGGATAGACTGATATAAAACAATCTTTTACATGACCATCTTTCTTTACTGTAGTACTCGTATATCAACAGGTTTTTATCGCACTCTCCAAGCAACAGGTATAATGTAAAGATTAAGATGTTTTGAACAACTTGAGATTATCTTTTGTTTTATGTACTGTTTTTATGTAAATAAATGAATAGAAAACAACGTTAGGCTGCGTTCTCATTGGTCGCTGGTGTTGTTTGAGTCATTTTGTTGTGTTTATTTAAGCCCTTCATAATTCAAAAAGGGTTGTCCGAAACAATCCTTTTTGAATTTGAAAATTACTTTCTAGATGATACCACTGCAGGGAGAAAGATTAATTTAAATAAATATATAGAGGGTGTCTCAAATGTAGTGGTCTAAAGGCAAATGAGGTAAAGCGAAGGTGTCCACCTATCATTAGAGTATTTCAACATCAATTGCTGTTTTTTTTTATTTTAGCAGTTTAATTACATAAATTGACTGCTGCGTACAGATAATAGTAACGATATATAATTATATAGTAAATGACAGACATCTGTATTTACCAAAATGCTCCACATTTTACCTTTTTTCATCCTTTATAAGAATGAAAGGGAAAGGGAATATGATTTTTTTCCTAAATGTACTCTCTTTTTTATTTGCTTTATGCCATCTTTGAATATGAAGACATGGGTTTGAAAGAGGGTCTGAAGTGTTGTAAATGTTTCTGTTTAACGTGTTAAGTGTGTGTGAAGTGGTTTTATTTTATGTAAGAAACTGACGAATGTTATAAATTCAAATAAAAAAGAAAAATGATACAGCAATTTTTTTTTTAACCACAACGGGTAAGCACTTGGCCTTCATCTTACCTGATGGTAAGTGATGATCAGGCCGAAGTTGGAAGCGTAGTTCACCCGGAATCCTCAACCACAGAGGAACTGGCTACCTCTAGTTTAGAGCTTAGACAATCCTGTTGACATTGTTGTTATGGCGACAGACTTAGATAAGATGGTGGTAGCTAGCCAAGCGGACTTAGAACAAGCCATACCACTAACTAAAACGAGCAGAAAATTTAGCCTCCGCTGGGATTAGAACCCGGGACCTCTGGGTCAGCAGGAGGTCTTACCACTAGACCGTAGAATTGTTTGGAATAAAACATTTGTATGATATACCAGAGAGTTGGCTGTTGTTGTTAATTTATTATTTGTGTTTTGATCCACGTGGACTCAGTATAGGAGAGAATCCTAATGTGTTATCTGTGAAAAAATAAAAAATAAGGTGTTTATTTATAAACTTTGAATAAAGTTAAGAGACGAAAAAAAAATAGTTAGCGTTAATCAACGTTTATAAATAATGGGGAAAGAGAATACATAACTTAGGTTTATCATGTCTGTCTCAGCTCAGTGACAAAAATATTTATATATTTTTTTCCATTGATATTAAGATTATTATTGATTTAAATCTTTATGATCGGTCATAGATTATTCAAGTTTTAGCAATAAAATGCTATAAACTTTTTATTCTTTTGCGCAAAATTGATAGTCTTTTTTTATTGCTGATTGGGCCAGCTCTTGAACTCGATCAAGACTGATGGAAATCAAGAAGTCTATGACTGAACGACTATGCCTAGACGATGCCTGTTCACCCTTGCTTTGAAGGCAGATTTCAATTTGAATTCTCAAAAACCGACATTGTTCGAATCATTACATATCGAAAATTGACATATTTAACTGTGTCACTTAACTACATTCACCAATACACAATGGTATACAATGGTAGTTGACAAGCCATGATCCTGGTCAATATAAGTAATAGAGTAATAATTAGTGTAATGGATATCTTGTTGCGTACATGGAACCCTGTCCAGTGTCCGTCATTGTCTGTTGTGTGTCACCTTTGTATTGTTACGATATAGGTAATTATAATAATAAGTGGTGATATTATTTTGATTGGTTTATAGATTAAATGGGTGTTATAAAAGGAGCGTGAAATCTGAAACCGCTGGTATAACGCTTATGCGATCTATTTTAGATCGCATAAGTGTAAGTGTAATGTCGAACTTACTAAGATATCGTTTAATTTCTGCCTAGCCCTTTCTAATCATGTTAGGTTCGGCTTCCAGTCTAACCGGATGCAGCTGAATACCAGTATTTTACATGGAGCGACTGCCTATCTGACCTCCACAACCCAGTAACTGGGTAATACGATACCCCTTGGTAAGACTGGTTGTCAGACTTTCGGGCTTCTGACGACTCGTAACGACAGTCAAAGATCCACGAATGACAGCCGGGACCAACGGCTTAACGTGCTTTCCGAAGCACGGAGGAACCTCGGTATGTAAAGATGGTCACGCATCCACGGAACAACCCCGGCAAGCGCAGCTTAACCAGATTGATCGACCCGTGCGGCTGTTATTACTTAGCCACGAGCTCCTCGAACTTACTAAGATATCACAAGAATATAATATATATTTATAATATTGGGTTTTTCTATCTGTAATTTCTCAGTAGTAGCCCGGAGTCTGGATTTTTGCCCGGTTGATGGAAATAGACCGCCCCTATTACCTGGGGCTTAAACATGACTGGCCAAATGTGGGTGTGATACACCTCTGTCCTATCCTACGGGGGAACAAGGGGTCATGTTATGTTATATTTACAATAATTACTTAATGCAAACCTAACTACTACTTAGGTAAGTAATTACTGAAATCTCATTTCATAGTTATTTGCAGTTAAGTTTGTTCCCGACAACAATTAAGACTCAACCACAAACTATTAGTCCTAAAAGTTACTAAATCCATTTTTCATCATAAATAGAAACAAGTTTGAAACCAACTATTCATTTGAAAGCCGTACAAAACAGTACAGAATCGTTTAGCTTTGAAATAGTCTATAGAATAATAAACAAATATTTAGTTACCAGACCAGTTTTTCCATTAGTTTTATGACATAGGAACGTGGATAAGTCATGAACTAATCCCTAGTACCTATATGTATACATACTTTTACCTAAGGTATATTATCTTTAATTTTTTACCTGAACGGGGAAGCTCTTGGCTTGAATCTCACCTGATAGTAAGTGATGATCAGGTCGAAGGTGGAAGCGACCTTCACCCGGAACCCTCAACCACAGTGGAACTAGCTATCTTATCTCTAACTGCCGAAACACAACAATGCTGCTGACATTGTCGTTATGGCCACAGACTTATATAAGATGGTGGTGGCTAGCCAGGCGGACTTAGAACGAGCCCTACCACTAACCAAACCGAGTAGAAAATTTTCCCCCGCTGGGAGTCGAACCCGGGACCTCTGGGTCTGAGACTGATGGTCTAACCACTAGACCACAGAGGCGGTTATAATATGTTGGGATAGTAAGTGCCGGAATTTTATGATCCACCGATAGAGTTCAAGGTCGGCAATGGATGGTGTGTTGGGCCAATAATTACGCCATGTTTGGGTGTGGTGGTGTTGGCCGTAGTGATGCATCTCTCTACAAACAATTGGTGTTGGAAACAGTTTGTGAATTATTAATTAACGCTTATTTTATAGTGAAATAACTACCTAAATAATCGTAGAGACGGTATTTTGCGTTAAGGCCTCCGCAGACAGGCGCGGCACGAGGGCACGACATCGGCCAGCCACCAGAAAGTCATTTGAACCAACCCTTTTTGAATTACGAAGGGCTTAAATAAACACAACAAAATTACTCAAACAACACCAGTGACCTATGAGAACGCAGCCTAACGTTGTTTTCTTTTCATTTATTTACATAAAAACAGTACATAAAACAAAAGATAATCTCAAGTTGTTCAAAACATCTTAATCTTTACATTATACCTGTTGCTTGGAGATCGCGATAAAAACCTGTTGATATACTCTAAAGAAAGATGTTAATGTAAAAGATTGTTTTATATCTATCTTTTTGCCACCGATGTTCGCTCGTTAGTAATAAATAAACATTTTGCTTGAAACCCTCGTTGTTTTTTTTAAATTTTCTTTTAAATGTTTAAATAATGTGGTCGATGATTTTGGTGCTCGGTAAAATTCTAATGAGTTTATGTTTGCACTAACTTATATGTATAAAAATGTAAGTGTACTACTGAATGAATAAATAAAAGAATACAAAATATTAAATCTCTTGATTATATAAATGAATTACCACTGAAGGGAGGGAAGATTAATTTAAATAAATATATACAGGACACCCTGTATATATTTATTTACAGGGTAACTCAAACGTAGTAGTCCAAAGGCAAATGAGATAAAGCGAAGGGTTCCACCTATCATTATCTTGCCTTGCCAGGCATGTTCCAGCCAGATTTGAACTAAAAGTGTAAAATTTCTTGCACTTGTCGTCCACAAATTATCACATAATAATATATTTGCCGTCATATATTCATGGATCTTGGACTAATAGATGAATCATGCAATCAGATATTATTGTCGAGCTGTTCATAGTATTATATTTATGCTCGTGACTGTAGTATACAGGGTGTAAGGGACAGCCCTCCGCAGACTGATGGGGTGAATTCAGTATATCATACTAAGATGACCGGTACATTAAATTATTTCAGGAACATTATGGTAATCCAATAAACCTGATTTATTTAATTACCGTGGCAAAACGCACGTAGCTAACGGCAGCGCACGTAGAGTATTTCAACATCAATTGCCGTTATTTTTATTTGAGCTGTTTCATTTACAGATAATTTAATTTTGTAACAGAAAATAGTTTTTTCTCTCTCTTAATTTTCCTGAATTTTTTCCCGGTAAAATATGATTAAAAATAAGGAGCAGAATGTACCCTGTACGTTTGCGAAGGGCTCTCCTTACACCCTGTATAGGTCACCTCTGTGTAACCCTTCGGGGTTAACAGTCGTAATGTTTGTTAGTTACATAGTTGAGATTTTTATTTAAACTTAATACTTTATTGTTTGGCAATCAATTGAGTCAATCAAGTCCGATCAATCTCAAATAATCAAAGCATATATTGATGTTTTATTCAAATCAATATTTACGTTATTTACAATACCCTCCAGGTACAACACAATAAATAAATAATAAGTATAAATTGCAATTTGTTTCCCAATTCTGTAACATTAAAAATTTATCGATGCGATACAAAGCTATGAAAGGATGCTCGAGAGATATTTTAGTGAATAAAAATGTATTTGAAAAAAAAACGTGATGGATAACAATTTTAAAATAACTTGGTCGATAAAAACATCAAATGAAGTGAATACTGACCATATTCTCTCCAAGTTCATTTCACTATCCCTTCAAAGTGAAGTCCTCGTGAAGTCAATCATTCAAGAACTAAAAACCCCATTTTCAATAAACGCACAATAATAGGCCGGAAAACAACAAATAATAACAAAAAACCAGCCCAGATACACTTGGCATTTCAATTCATCTTCAAGAAAAACAACCTCTGATATTTTATTTCCCCTTTATCAAGATTAGTACCTACAAGCATCCGATATTTTTTTATCTTCTCATCCAAGGCTATACTCATCCGTACAGCCATCGTATTCATCCACTCTATACATTACTACTTAGTACCTACAGTAGGCCGCACTTCAGTTGTAACAAAACCAGTATAAGCTGGCCTCTTATAGCATTGAAACTTCGTACTTCGTTAGGCCAGTTCAAGATCGAAGTGTTATCACCGACGTGCGATATCAAGCAATACAATTCCAGTATAAGCTAAACTCTCATTGTACGGAAAGCCTATACATTAAGAGGTCAGTATATACTGGACATGTATAGCTTGATATGTCTTCATGCGTACTATAATATATGGCGACGTTTTGCTACAAACTTTCCTTGTTTCTGCCAAAACAGACCATAAAAATAGTTATAAACTTGTATGTCTGTAACACAATTCTGTAACTGTATTTCTTCAAGAAGTTTCTGTTACAACTTTGTCTACTAAAATGTTTTTCAAGGGTTTTAAGGGATTGGTTTGGCAGCCGTTACGAGACTCCTATCCTAAGCTCGAGTTAGTAAACAGCTCTTCACATTATTCGGTTCGTTGATATCTATGGAGTTACTGTCAATTTGGAGAGCTTTAACTTTTTATATTGTTAACATTATTTATCTTCCTTAGAAGGAAATATAGTACATTGTTTATCGAGGGGAGAAAGTGACCGCTTACAAACGAGGGTGTAGTTTGAAGTCCGAGGCACAGCCTTAATAGGTACTAGTTGCGAATCGCACTTTCTTCCGAGTGAAACATTGTTTGTACAGCACATTAAGGTATTATTGTACTAACGTTAGTACAAGAATACCTCAATGGTACAACAGTGCTTTATTTATTTATTATTTGATTTACAAGGGCTGAGCAGCCCATTACATAAATCACAGTTTAAACACATAACAAGTACAGTAACGGTCATAAGTGGAGTAGCAATTTTACAAAGCAATAGATTGACGCTTCGGTTTAACTTACGACCTTCTTATAATAAGTCATAGACACACACACACTCTCATTAGTTTAACAATTATATTATTTCATAAATTCAACTCATTACGCATATGTCATGATAGCTTAGTGGTTACCGTATTTGGGTTGACGCGTTCATGCGTAGAGAGTCGTGGGTTCAAATCTCACGCGCGGTGATAGTTTTTTAATGTTTTAAAAATCACTCGAATAATCACGCTATTGACTATATCCTTGTTACGTTCGTCGTGTTCACTAAACTCGCCAAAACTTTATGATTATACCCACGAAAACCTAAATAAAGTTAAATAATAATTAAGGTAGACAAACGCAGTTAACTTACGACTCATTCACCGCGAATAAATAGAACGATGTTTGTTATTGTGGGTTAGTGACGTGTGTTCAATATATTAGCGGTGTCTAAAGTTCATTTTGAAATGCAAGCAAAGAATATAGAAATGAAAGCGAATATTATTGCGCTGCGTAAAAGCGGACTTAATATTTATCACAAATATCTGATAAAACCGGACTGAGTGTGAGTAATATGATTTAATTATTTTATCAAACATTTATCTAATTAAATTATAACTGCTGATCCTGGTAATTGTTTTTTGAAACTTTTTATGTTTACCTTATTAATATTATTTATTTATTGCATAATTTAAGTAAATGAAATTGTATCTGATCTGATCTGATTTGGTTTTATAGCTATAGCTAACTTTATAATAACTTACTTATTTATTTCAAAACATTTGTTAACTTTAATAATGCTCGTCTAGTTACAACCACTGATCTTTAAATGTCTCATCTGTGGATAAAGTCTAAATAGAAGAAGAAATATATAATTTCAAAGTAAATTTATTTACTTAGATTTTTGAACGATGAAAATAACATTTTAATTATTTATGTGCTATTGACAATGACAATAATTACTTATTAAACTTTTTGTTTTAGAGATAAAAGAGACGCAGCGACAACACATGGTCAGCGAATACGGAACAAGTGGTTTCATACCAACAAGACGTTTGAAGAATTATTCAACACGTCTTTACGAACCGTGCGCCGTGCAGTCCGCGCAGAAGGTTTGCATTACATGTTACCCACTGTGTGCAATGTTTACGTGCGTGAGTGGTTAAACACCCGGAGATAACAGTTATTTCACGGCCAGCACAATCTCCTGACCTCCACCCTATAGAACACCTATGGGGTTTGATGATACAGCGATGGGAAGCACGGAATGAGCGGTCTGATGAGCAGTTGAAGTTGCATTGTATAGAAACATGGGAAAATTTAAGGGAACAGATACAGATAAATGCTTCAATATATGAATTAAAATCTAAAATAATTATAATTATATTATAAAATTTATATTATAATAATTATAATAAAATAATAATAATAATTATAATTATATTGTGTCATATCCGTAATAAGGATTATTTTGAGGTTTAGTTTCAATCTTCTTTTCGTAATGAAAATGAACACTTAAGCTATAACCTCAATAAGTCCTATTAAATACGATTTGTTAACTATTCGTTACACGAACGTGAGGTCTCAAACTTACTCGTAGTAAAATAAAAGTAGTAATACTGAGTAATTTATTTGTATTGTGACAACGATTCCGCATTTGTTATATTTACGTGGGTAGATTTGCGTAGATTTGCGAGTTGGTTTGTTACATTACCCACACACAAAAGTAATTAAAGGACATTATTATTTATTATTAAGATACAATATATTAGCCTGATTGTCAAGGTTCACGGTACTTTATCTCAATAAATTGTTATTTAATGGAAAATAAACTGTTTTAATTCTAGAAGTTTATTTATTTAAACTTCATAAAATGATAACGAATAAACATATTGTAATCACTTATTAAACATTTTTATTCTTAACCCCTTATTTCAATAACAATATAAGTAATAATAAAATTAGTTATTAATTAATAATCTTGTTTATTAATTTATTGAATGATAAAAGAACAGATGAAGATGATTGTTTAAAAGAAAAATAAAAGTTTGGTTTCGTGATTTGAACCCAGACCTATGTGTTTCACCATACACTTCGATACGCTACCAGCTATCGGAACTTGATACCAATATGTGAATTTTTAGCACTAGTATGAACCGACCAAGGTCACGAGTAATTACGTACTCTGCGAAAAAGTGACGGTATGCTTTTTGTTTCATTCGACGCCAGTGAGAGTTCTGAGGTGTATTCTGTGTTGATACATCACTTACACACACAGATATAGGTTCGGCCTGTCGCTCGTTCACAGCAATACAATCCTAAGCGTGATAATGCACTTATGACCGCTTACTGTACAAACATAACACATAGACGAATAACAACAATTAATTAATAATATTCTCACAAAAATGCAGGCACACAACCATTAAATTGGCGAACTTATCATCGGACAGATCGCAGTCCGGGTTGGCTTCTACGAGCTTATTTAGTGAGATCAACACGCGCGGTAGTGGAGATGCAGCACGGGCCACTGTCTGTATCTGTTTAATATTATACCTACGAGGAAAATTAAAGTTTTTATTTTTATTTTGGCGGCGTCTTCTAATCTTTGCTATCGCTACTACTAGACGGCATTTCGAGTAGATAGTAAACAATCATAGACGAATAAAAAGTTTAGAATGGCTCACGTCAAACACAAGAGAGAAGCACCTTATATACGCCGATTCAAGTATACGTATTTCCAATCGATTTATTTAATCTCAAAATGTGGAAACTAAGTGATAGTTTCACCACAATCGGCGGAATTTTTTCTTAATTTTCGAGACCAATACCTGTACTAGACAGACTCGGCTTCACCGCGGTATGGCGGCCGATAGGCATTTTCTTGTGGTTCATGTAAGCAAATTCGATTTTCACTTGTTAATTCTTGTTTTATTTTATTTTTTTAAATCAATGTTCAGAAAATGTAAGTGGCCGTATAGACTTTGCTTTAAAAACTTCTTTTGGCATTATACTAAATTCAGCTACAGAATCGACAAAAAAAAAACAGCACGTTAAAAATGGATTTTCATATACGGTACTTTTTCGACCCGCACATTTGTACAACAGTAAATGACGTACCTACTGCCTCATAAAAAAAAGTAATAAGTTGCTTTCCGAGCAGGTATGGTATAAAAAAATTATAATAATATACCTGTACGTATTGTCCTTGGAAAAATATACATACAAAATCAAAATCAAAAGTCATTTATTCAAATTAGGCTGAGAATCAGCACTTTTTGAACGTCAAAATTACATAAGACAGTCCCCCAAAACGCCCACCCGTCACCACTTCCTATTGCATTAGCTGGGAAGAAGAAGTGGCGCAACAAACTCCCCAGCAGCACATACAGAGAACAGAGATACATATATTCATGCAGCAGGAGCAATAAATAAAAGCTAGAAATCACAGTTAAAAGAAGACCTTCATGTGAATCTCATCTAAATGCTTTAAATTTGAATGTAATCCTCATGAATAATCCAGAAAACACTAAAACGTTATAATAAATCTTGCAAATGGAAACAGTGGATTGATTCCAGCTCCATTATTTAAATCGCAAAACATGTATTTGATCGTGTCATTATCATCAATCTTCTGCGCCATACCTACTTCCATGGTTAGTGGAGGTGCTCAATCTTTTAAAGATTATGATCCATGTGTGTCTACAATTAGTATCAAATTGTCCTGTTCCCCACTTTAACTGGTACGGGCCCAAGTCGTTTGCCTGACTGGAGGCATTCTGTTCATTACAAAATACCGAACAGATTTTGTGACAGACATTGCGACATTCAATTAAGAAACACAACAATATCCATTAAATTTTCATACATTCCGACATTTTCTCGCAAAGCTGTTATTTCCAATGTCAACGACATTGCTGGGAATATAATGGAAGCAGATAATGTATTCACCGGTTTAAAATTGAAATTACACATTGGTATTGTGAATTCGTATTGTAAACTCAATATGTGCATTGGTTTGTCTGAATTTTTATTTCCTTTTTATACGTGCACGTGAATTCTTCGTAAAAGTTTTGTATTCCTAAAAGTTTGTCGTCCGCAGCCTAGTCAAATATTAGGGGCCAGACCATCCGCCTGATGTAGGTCCTTATCAGACACGGTAGTTTCGGGAGGTTCCTGTTCCGGATAAGGCGGGAGGAAACGCCCGGGTGTCACCATTCTGTGGATCACCTGGAGGACACGGTGGGGCAACGGTGGAGGTCTGCCCGGCTTGAGCAGAGCACCGCCGCGTCCTCCTGGAGGCAAGCCGTCACCTCGCGAAGGAGGAGGCGGAGCGCGTGAGGAAGAGGCAAATTTTGCGCCCTCACGCCCCTAGCCGCCACAGGAGACACTCTAGACGTCGAGAATCCCAGACCGATTTCCGGCCACCGTAGGCGCGACCTTGCGTTGAGCAATGGGTAGGACCTGGCCCGTTGTCGGTCGACGGCGTGTTGTGTTCCACGCGCGCCTCAAAGAAATGTTAGCACCAATGGCGGGGCCCGCTAGGGCCGATGCCTGCCGGGGTTGCGGGAAAGTCCGAAAGGGATACCGTGGCCCCTGGCAACACAGGCAATTAAAGGGTGGGTTTTAGTCAGTAAGAGTCTGACACGCCCTCCCGCTTCGCCCATAGCGGGAGAAGTTATTTGAGTTTTTGTTTGAGTGTTATATTATGCTGTAGATTAATTAACCTACATAGGATTAATCGAAGATCATTGATCATTTGTCAGTAAACGTGTTTCGGGTAGTGAATTAATTACTGGCGCTCTGTAACGTTCGACTTAGGTACTACTTTGTGTGATTGTAACCAGTCCAGTGCCTACCTTTACAACCGTAACCGTAAGAAAACCGTAGGTACCGTATACAGTGTGAGTCTTCATAATGTGCACATATCGAAATGGGGGAATCTATGCTTAATTTTATCGACGGAAAAAATAAAAAATAAAATCTAAATACATTTTTTTTCCCTTTTTTTTTATTTAAAAAAATTCGTCTTATTGATTTTATTTTACGATTATTGTAAAAATTGATTAAAAAAACAGATTTTTGGACGAAATACCTGTTTATTTTCAATTGGGGGTTTTTTGGGTTTAATTGGGAGGGGTTTTTCCCACAATTTTCATTTTATAAGAACACTTAATTACTACCAATCATTATGGAGTTGAGTTTGTTTCATCGCGATAGATCATTTAAAAGTTACACCGTTTTTTTACATTGGGGTAAAAAATACAAAATAAATAAAAAAATAAAAATAGATTTTTTTAAATATTTTTTCCGTTTGTCAAAGGACATCATTCAATTCGTACCCAAAAATAAAAGTGCCGGCCAGAAAAAAAAATTGCTGTTTTCTTATGGGAAATAACATCCTGAACATTTTTTTATACTACAACGAAAGTCTACAATTAACCCCCTGGCTGCTATTTCAGTTTGAAAGTACCAAAAAAATCATAATTTTGCCAACAATGGTTTGAACATTCGTAGACGCAAACAGCTATTGTTCAAAGTAGAAATGGACAGGCGTTAGGTCTACTAAGGTATGATATAATCATCATTCAGATTTAGAGCATTTTGTACCCAAAAATTAAAGTCGAAGCCGAAAGCCCGAAGAAAAAAAACACGGTTTTTGTTATGGGAAATAACACCCTCAACATTTTTTACTATTACAACGAGAGAATACAATTAACCCTTCCGCGGCCTATTTAAGTTTAAAAATACTAAAAACATACTTCGACTAAAATATTTTAGAACATTTACATTTTAATGTATCGTGACCAGTGTGCCTTGCCAGTAATGACCTATGGCACTGAAACGTGGTCGCCCACAATGGGCCTCATTTGAAGACTCAATATTAAACAAAGGGTAATAGTGAGGTTCTGGAGTGGTGACCGCGTACCGGAAGACGTAGCGTTGGAAAAGGCCTATTAAGGTGGTGGTGGATAGTTGACCTGGAGAAGGCCGGAGGAATCCGCTGGATGGGAGAAGTACAGAACCGGTTGAAGTAGCGATGCTTCGAGGAGGCCTATGTCCAGCAGTGGACGTTTTTCGGCTGAAATGATGTATTGTAACCATTTATTGTATTGTGTTTGCAAATAAACCTACGCGCCGCGCCGCGGCGCATCTCGCGCCCGTATGGGGCACTTTTAGGAAAGGTTAGGTTCGCTCAGGTTAGGTTAGATTTTCTCGGAAATGTGTCACTTACAGGGGACGCGACGGCGGAGACCGGCGCGAAATGTCGTGCGGTGTTCCACAGGGCTCGTTCCTGGGCCCGCTCCTGTGGGACATCGGTTACGACTAGGTGTTGGGTTGCTGGCGAGCTTAGTATGATAGCTCCGTAGCACAAACAGAAATACGTCCTCCTCTGAAAAATTTGGAAACCCTATGAATTAAGGAAGATTTCCTTCCATGGCTACAAAAGGCACTCTCTGCCTGTTAATGTTTTTCGTATGTACGTTATCGTGCAAAAGCTTGGAGGTATTCTTTCTAGAATGAATTATAGTAACAATCTCAGGAGCAAGTCTGTTGTCAACAGCGACACGATAAACGGCGTTTATTATGGCCGTTGCGATTTTAGAATGATAAAACATGTGATGTAGTGCACGGTTAAAATATGTTTGTCACAACAGCCTAAACCTTCACCGCCTCTACAACCCACCTAAATATCGTGATCAATCAAGACTTATTTGCCTGGTCTGTTGTAAGCTGACTAGCGTTCTGGTAAGTAGGTGGAATGTGGACTTCATAGCCACACGATTCGATATCATTCATGCTATCGGTAAAGCCCATAGCTACTATGAAAACATCCCCACTGTTCAATAACCAATGCAATGGATTTTCTTCATTCATCAATGATTGCATAATTGTCGCATCAGAGGTTGTAGCACGCAAAGGATTCACGAAAAAAAAAGACATACGGATTGGTAGCTAGGTTACGTAGTTGTTAATAAAAATAAGTTGTACATTTACGTTCACTATTAAGTTGAACATTACTATTGTCACTGATATTTCTCGAGACGTTCTTGGTGAAGCGTTCTCATTAATGTTGTGGTTATGTTTCAGTTCGAGAGTCTAGTTTTTTTATCGTATCATTATTTTTTTATGATTAATTAATTTTTTCAAACGTTATATCTAAAACATTTAAAATAATTTTATGATTTTTGGTACTTTCAAACTCAAATAGCAGCCAGGGGGTTAAGTGTAGACTTTCGTTGTAGTATTAAAAAATGTTCAAAATGTTATTTCCCATATGAAAACAGCTTTTTTTTTTCTGGCCGGCACTTTGATTTTTGGGTACAAAATGTTCGAAGCCTGAATGATGTCCTTAAGCATAGAATCCCTCATTTCGATATGTGCACATTATGAAGACTCACACTGTATACGTACTGTATATTCGAAATGACGCAATCGACAAATTTTAACTCACTTCGATAGAGATGAAATCACGTGTGAAATTCCGCCGTATTTTACGCTCAGATTTGTCCCTAGCCTAATTCTGCGTATTTTCTTTTGAGGGTTGTATCACTTTTCATTCTATTCTATACTTTATACCTGTGACAAATAACAAAAGTTGATGAAGTCACATAATTTGAGAGCCTTTTTTATGAAGGCGTGGTTTGACAAATGAGATGGGTTAAGTTTATGACTTTACAGGGCCGGCGGATACCTAACTTCGGGATGATTTTATGGCACAATATTTTGTAGAAAGTTTTAAATTTCGATCTAGGCTAGATCCTTTTATGTCGTAAAATGTGCTCTGTGTAATTTACCTACATAGGTACATACGTATGTAGGTAAATAATGTTTTATGTTTGGAGATATTGCTTTTTGATGTTTTGGTTCGACGGATACTAAGATAGATTATTTTCATGTTTTGTTTTTCTCCGTTTTTTTTATTAAGGTAGGTAGTGTAGGTACTATCGCGGTCACGCATATCTAACCAATTTGAAAACAAAATCTCGTGCACATTATGACCACGTCTGTTTATCGCTTCTTTTTTTGTTGTTGTAAGTATGCGTTACTATAGCAGACGAGCGCTGCAAGCAGGAATAGTCCTTATGGTTTTCAGATATGCGTGTCCGCGATAGTACTTAATCGACCATTAATAGTCGTATAATCAGCCTATAACGTTTCCACTGTAGGGATACAGGCGTCCTCTCTGTGTAAGGGAGTGGGTCATAATACACCACGCGGGTCCTGCGCGGGTTCGTACTGTCACTACTGTCAGTACTCTGCATTATCTGACCATTATTTGGATTAGGTATTTGGTTATGCGGGTCACTGCCTGTACCATTCACTGAAAATAAAATGTGAAAGTATAAATTAGTGAAATAATAAAATAACTTTCGCACTATTAAAAGAAAAGAATTGATAGCTTTATATCTTGGTGGAATCATTATCACATTAACTTTTTTTAATGCCCTGTTTAATCTAAATCTGGCTCTGTAAGCTACACTAGTCGTAGCAGTTTTTACGACCATAAGGACTATTCCTGCTTGCAGCGCTCGTCTGCTATAGTAACGCATACTTAATGCGTTACTATAGCAGACGAGCGCTGCAAGCAGGAATAGTCCTTATGGTTTTCAGATATGCGTGTCCGCGATAGTACTTAATCGACCATTAATAGTCGTATAATCAGCCTATAACGTTTCCACTGTAGGGATACAGGCGTCCTCTCTGTGTAAGGGAGTGGGTCATAATACACCACGCGGGTCCTGCGCGGGTTCGTACTGTCACTACTGTCAGTACTCTGCATTATCTGACCATTATTTGGATTAGGTATTTGGTTATGCGGGTCACTGCCTGTACCATTCACTGAAAATAAAATGTGAAAGTATAAATTAGTGAAATAATAAAATAACTTTCGCACTATTAAAAGAAAAGAATTGATAGCTTTATATCTTGGTGGAATCATTATCACATTAACTTTTTTTAATGCCCTGTTTAATCTAAATCTGGCTCTGTAAGCTACACTAGTCGTAGCAGTTTTTACGACCATATATTTTTCAACTGAAATCACTTTTAAGTTATAAAAGTTAACACAAAGTTATAGCGTAATATGTTGGATGACTCTTTCCCCTCCCCTATTTTTATATACATGTACATATTATTATTATTATTTTAAGTCTGTTAGCGTATGTATCATGTAAATATTATTTGAATAAATGCGTGAGATTGAATAAGTTGACCAATAGAAATTATATTTTTTTGTAAAATGATCTAGGTACGTGTGGTGGATTCTCCACCTAATTTGGAAATTATTTTTGATATTGTTGATATATTATCAAGTAATTATTAACGTCTGCTTACCATAAGTACATTTTTTGGTGTTTAAACGTCTCTTAACTTTAATCAACGTTTATAAATAAACACCAAAGAGATTACTATGAGTCATTTGTTTCAATTGTTTTATGTTATTGACATCCATTACTTTCTTTGTCTTCTTAAAAAATATGAAACAAAATCACTCTTCAAACTGTTCCATTTCACAAAAAAAATAGTTTATACTGAACATATTGAATTTCAGATTACTGCAAGTCATTTGTTTCAATTGTTTTATGTTATTGACATCCATTACTTTCTTTGTGTTGTTAAAAAAATATGAAACAAAATCACTCTTCAAACTTTTCCATTTCACAAAAAAAATAGTTTATACTGAACATACCTATTGAATTTTCATCTTGAATTACATTCTGGCAATTCAACAAGTAGGTCCATTAATCTAGGTCTAATGTCTTGAACTAGACCCGCGTCTCAAGTCTAGACTACATATCAATAAATGAAGACAAAGCTAGTTTGATAGAGATTGAAAATTGGGGCAAGGATTGAAGTAGATTACCTATTGTATATACACAGTAAACAATGACCTAAAGAGCAAAATACAAGGTACATAATTATGTATACCTTATAAACTGTATTGTTTAAAATAGGGGGATTTTTGGGAAAAAAAAAAAGTAATTTCGATCGAAAAAAAAAAAATTGCTTTCCATTCTTCATAATTATTTGAAGTAAAAAGAAATTCACAACAATTTTTAAAAGAAGTATTAACAGTTTCCTAAACTATCAAAATCAAATAAACTACAAAGGAACGTCAGTACATTGTTGTTACAATTTATCAACACTACTTAACCCTTTCAAATCTAACAAGACATTAACATACCACCTTACACTAATACTAAAACTTAAAGGATTTAGACGATACATTAAAACAGGATTTTAAGCAAAAACCTTCCACAAACTGATGCATATTCATCAGACTACTAACTCTAAGGATGAATTTACACGTTTTGCGGTGAAATTCATCCCTCTATACCCCTCTATCTAGGGGTGAAGGAACGATTAACGGGGGTGAAGTATTTCTTGAATATAGCTGTAAAGTTTTACGCGGGAGCCGCGCTCATTGGGTTTAATTTACGCTAAATTTCCTTCGGGATTCTTGTAAGTAAATGTTAGACTGATTAATTGTGAATTGGTTTAGATTTGCGCGAAGTATTTGATTGGGTTTTGCTCATTTAACGAACGGTTATCGGCTTAGTTTTGCTGCGATGATTTTCTTTTTGTATTTATCTCGTTTTGCATCAGTTTTATTAGCTGGACATAGATCCCATTTGGCAGTTATTGGTTCTTGATATAATGTAGTCTGCTTTTTACGACATCCTTAAGTAGGTTAGCGAAGAAAACTATACGACACTTGCCACTTATGATCGGAGTATAAATTTTTTAGGGTTAAAACAAAAAATTACCGGAAATAAAATAAATAAATGCTGGAATGAAACCACAAACACACAAGTGGTCAATGTGGGCGCAATTTGGTTAACATGTGGTCGGAAGTGGAAGTGGAGTAGTCAGTTTATTTTTGATTTCCCTTTGTTCTTATTCATCACTACTGGTTTTGTTTTTGTGTTTGAACGCGTTAATTCCCAGAACTACCCGTCGGATTTGAATTTTTTTTTTTGCATTCGGTAGCCCAATTCTTGCGGCGATAAAGCGATAAGGCGATTTAACATCACGCTAGAAGCCTTAGGAGCCAAGCAAAAATAAATAAAAGTTAAATCGAAAACGAAGTAATAGGGTGGGCGGGCGATGCGATGCGACATGGTGGGATGGGGGAACAGGAAATTACACGCGGACGAAGTCACGGGCAGAAGCTAATGTAAGATATAGATGCCTAGCATTTACCCGACTATGTTGGCGTTGGCTTCCAGTCTAATTTAGGTTGCAGCTGCATACCAGTATTTTACATGGAGCGACTGCCTACCTAGTGTCCTCCGCAACCCAGTTTCTGTTCTTCTTATTACTACATTCATATACATAAAATAAGCTTAGTATGTTGTGTTTTTCATATGAAATGAGAAGCTGTCAGAAAAATGAATTACCGGCTTTGCGAAACTAAATTGATTTCAGATTGGTAGATTTTGAAAAGAGAAATAGATGTAAGAAAACCCTTTCGGGTAGAATTATTAATGTAGTGAAAGAAAGAAAGAAAATTATTTCTTTCTTACCCAGTAACGTATGTTAAGTCTGATATCGGCTTTAAGGAATGGAGACGAGATTTTGGGTCTAATGTCCATTATGACATCACTGATTGTTCTAACCAGGGACCGAAAACCTTAATAAATTACGGTACAGGTATCGAAGAATTTTGGTTACTTCTACGACTAAGGTATCTGGGTAACCCAACAAGAAGGAATATGTTACCTCTTTTAGGTAACCTTTTGAATACTGGCTACACACACACACAAGCGATGCATGCTCTTTCACTAATGCCGAACGCACGTGTAAGACACGAAGTAATCTTTATGTCGGTAACCGGTATTAATACTGGTTGTATTCCATTTAAGGTTTTGGTTGCAAATAAGTCTTTGACTTTGATTTTGACTTTGGTAACCTTTAAAAATACCTGTAAAAATATAAATGTTGTAATCGAATAATACCGTATTGGCCATACCGGTTCCGGTTCCGGTTTTTTTAACAGCATTCATACAGTGTTCTGGTATTGTGAAGCGAAGGCTTTACAAAATTATCCTCGTCTAGTCATCATACCATAAATAATTTAAACTCAAATTATATTACGAAAATTTCACTGAAAACCGAAGATTAATGTTTCTAGAAACTTCTTGCGCCGTATAATGACAGAAGTTTCCCAAATTATTGGGCACTTGCAGATATTTTAAATAAGTTGCGTTGAATTACTGAAAATTTTTGTTTGAGTTACCTTCAGTGAGATAAAAGTTTATTTTGTGATCTGTACCTACTTAATAATGCGAAGTTAACTTCTAAAGGCTTTATCACAATCGGTTTTATTTTTTTATATTGTACATGAATTAACGAAAGGCGACACTCACGCGCACTTGTAGCACTTGTCTTTCAATGTGGAAAGACAAGTGCGACTCGTGTGCAGTGTTTCTATTACATATCAATTTTAAAAAATTGAGAATATTTTATTAGAAAAAAACCATCTCGTTTTTGGATGGTTATATTTTTTTTTGCATTTATGTAGGTACGCTATACTATTACGGGCTAACGGGAACGCCGTTCGTTATATTATACTGTATAAACATATGATAATAATCATGCTGAAGAGTTTATTTGTTTGAACGTCCTGTATTTGATAGAGGAAGGCTATTAATGAAGGATACGCTATTTAACATCACGTTACGACCCTTAGGGGCCGAGCAAAAGAAAAAAAGTCAGAAAGAACGCTAAGCGAAAACGAAGAAATAGCGCGGGCGGGCGATGGTTTGCGACGCGGTGGGTTGGGTCACAAAAAATCATATGTGTACCAAATATAAGGGTGTCACTTTTTGGGGGCATTGGAAAAATTCAAAAAAACTTTTCGCAAACTGTACCGTGAGACATAGGTATCAAATGAAAAGACTTGTTGTGAGGATCACAATTTTTTTTTTTTATAATTTTAAAATAAATACTTTTAAATTTATTTAAGAAAATTGATAAAGATTTATCTACTTATCTTTTTCCTCCTCATGTTTTTTATATAATTATCTCCGAAACTAATGAGCTTAAAAATTTGAAAAAAATACAGAGAAATGCTTCTTTACTCATAAATTACAGGAAAACCTATAACAAGTCTATGGTCTTAAATAACATGGTAAATCTCTTAACATTGTGCGTACAAACTTACATTTGTAGTTGGAATTTATGGGAGTACATGTTTTTCAACTACAATCTTAAGTTTGTTCTTGGAATAAATTTATCCCAACTACGGAACCCTTCAATGTGCGTGGCCGGTTTTTTTGAAAGCGCATACAAACTCCTCTGTACCAAAACAGTATAAAAGATAACTTAAAACAGCTATCAACTTTCCGGCATTACAACTGCTATTTTACTGAAACGTTTTTCACGGTACGTAGCAGATGATTGCCGTAACAATGTATAGCTTTTAAACGCACGGCAATGTAGCTTTTAGTGATGAGCATCAGGAAAAATGCTTTAAACGACTGTAGGCTGGCGAGCTCTATAAAGTAGTTAAATAGTGTTTTTTTTGTTTTTTAATCGACTACAAAAAAGTGTAGTTTTCTATTCGGGCGTTTGTATATTTGATGTTTTATTTGGCATAGTTTTTCGAAGCAAATATCGGGTAATTGGAAACCGGTTTTAATGAATTTCTGCGAGCGATAATAACAGTATCTATTTAAAAGGTTCTCTTTTGATCAGCCTTTGAAATATTTCGGATCTCCTTAACGACAATCAGTAGGTAAAACTGACTGTAGGTGACTGGCAGAAATAAAAGTCTAAACCACGGATTATATACATAGAAACATGAAATAAGGTTCCAAAATTTCAAACCATTTTTTTTCCTTTTTTGGTTGGGAAATCGTCAAATAACTTCTCCCGCTCAGGGCGGAGCGGGAGGCATGTCAGACTCTTACTGACTAAAACCCACCCGTTTTCCTTCAGTTGCATGTGTTGCCAGGGGCCACGGTATCCCTTTCGGACTTTCCCGCAACCCCGGCAGGCATCGGCCCTAGCGGGCCCCGCCATTAGGCATCGGCCCTAGCGAAAATTTCAACCCCTGAGCTGGTTCAACAAGGGCTTGGTTTGTATGCAAACGAACTCGCTTGCAACGAAATCATAAACATAAAACATAAAATTCTTTATTACATAAGAAAATGGTTACAAATTGTGAGAAGTCCCTGACACTTGTGCTAGGTAGTTAACCTGTGTTACAAGAGCCAGCGCCCTCTCCCAGGAGGAAATACTATTAAAAACATTAATTAACAAAGGCAAAAAAAACAAAATACTAACACAAAAACAAGACAAAAAAAATGGTTAATAAAAATAGCCTGTAATGGTGATTGTGTATGCGTGGACTGTGCGTGTGTGTGTCTGTTTGTGTGTAGATTGAATTGAATTTAATGTTTAGGAAAGATTAATTTGGATCGCGAGTAACTCGCCTCGCCGAGTTTTAAGAATTTGCTCTGTTTCTTCGTAATTGAGGGACAGTAGTCATGGCTTAAGACTGTACTTGACCTTATGCAGGGTATGTTTATAAATTGATAGGTTCTTGTTGATTTTATTGTACATTTTGGCGCTATGGGCACGATAGTGTCGTCGGGCAAGCGCAGAACGATACTCAACAGATTCACAGATAGGAAAGCCAATCCTCCGATTGGATAGATTTCCATCAAGCGGCATCGTGGAGTGTCGACGCAAGACAGTGCGGAGGATAACAACATCAACAAGTTCCCTTTTTAAAAGTATATCTATTGCTTTTCAGTATAGCGCTACAAGGTTATTGTGACGCGTGGCAAAAATTGGAACTAACGGCGTCATCTTGTTTTTTTAATACATGTTAAGTAACATTTCACAAAACCATTGCACAATTTTTTAACAACACCAACGTTATTGGAGCGCCAAATTATATTTGTAGCAGTTTAATTAAGGGCGGATTCGAACAAACAGGAATACATTTTATCCGCGGAATAGGTAAGTCTTCTCTTCCGAATAAATTTTGAATTTTTGACAGTTTCTCCATACGATCGAGACAACTGTCAGAGTAAATCTTATTCCGCGGATAAAATGTATTCTTGTTTGGTCGAATACTCCCTAAGTAAAAGGGCAAAATTGCCCGTTATTCAGATGTTTTTTTAGTTAAACTACGGCAGTTTACCACAGTAATCTGAATGCAATTTAAGTTTCGAAGGGTAAAACGTTTTACATAAACGGTTGCTCCAAGCTGTAAATTATCCTCATTGTAAATGTCTAGACGGCTAATTTATTAACAAACCAGATTTATTTACGATTTATTTTGTTTATAGATTTTTTGTAAAAGCTTTCATAGAAAACTGTTACGGTGGGGAATGAAAAATGGAGGTGTACCGAGTGAAGTTTTTTATACGTAGCTTCGGAATTATTTGGCGGAAAGAATCATTTATTTTGTTTTCGTCTTGTTAAATAGTTAAGCGAGCTATCAATAAATACCTTATCTTAGACCTCGGTTAGTTTTATTCTTGTTATTCATAATCAGATAACTTTTATCAAAACTCAAACACAAAGCATTTATTTTAATTAAATCATAGGCTGGTTCTTTTAAATTGACATAATCTGATGCGAATATTTGAAGAATAAATATGACAGTTTGACATATTTTTTATTCGAAAGCTAAAACTTATCGGACTATTGTAAAATCCGCCATTACCATGCGTTTTTTGAATTCATGGACTATGAAGTCGTGGAATAAAAGGTTCTCAACAATGGTACATAAGTAAGTCCAGCGGACTCGGCAGACGGCCCCTCTACCTTGTTGACTGGCTAATTTTCTCACTATGACAAGGGCTATTGTTGAATGGCTGTGAAAAGTGAGAGAGAGATTTCAATTTTTTTATGTGTATACATATCTCAGGACCATGGTGTCCATTGAAAGGCGTACGAGGGGCCGAAACCAACTCGCAGAGGCCCGTTAGACAATTTTAAATGGAATGAGGCACCAACCGACGATTATCCCTGTATGCATTATGCAAGTGCACGGACACCCACCGGCTGGTGTAATACAACATGGAAACAAAGATTTTTTTTAAATTATCATTATAAAACATACATTATTTGTTGTTTTTACAACTTTGCTCGCCAAACTTTCAAGTTTGAGGGCGAGAAGCACTTGTTAGTTAATACACAAATAATCTAAGTAAAAACTAACCTCAAAACTACCAACTATGCACTTTTTCACTCAAGGTTCAATCTTACCTTATTACCAAGTACGTTTAAAGCTGTATCTTTTATTGAAGTCAATTGATTTAAAGACTAGATCGATCGTGAAAAAAAATATATTTTCGTTTTAACCAAAATAACCAACGTTCTTTTTTTTTTGTTGAAAAATCTGCAAAATATGATGTTAGACATTTTTTTCGTTTAGTGTGTTTCGGTCTTTACACCACAAGTGTCATCGCAAACAGTATGATCGTATTCAAGTATATTCATATTTATTTTGTTTAAACAAGTCTCATTTTATTCGATAAGTTTATCGAAGATATGTAATTAGATTTTTATACCAAACTTTTTGACGAAGATTTGATCTTTAGACAGAGCTATTTAAATATGCTCAGATCTACCTTATAGAAATGAAAAATATTCAAAGTCATACAGTATCTTTAATTATTTAGCAGTACTCTCTAAGTACAGTCAAATAATTTTTTAAACAAATTGTCACCGTACGTCAATTTGCCGTGTTGCCATTTCATACAACGACGGTCAAAGAATAACAGTTGCAATTTGAATATACGGGAATATACAAATTATGTTCCCTGACTTAACTTAATTAGTCCAGTCAGTGTCAGTGTCATTTTCTGACATCGATATCGAGTCACCTTTGTGGTGAATATTAAGATTCTCGACGTAGCATACATAACTTTCCTGTAAACTATTTCAATAACTACAAAGTAATAATGAGATAGGTACTGTGATCATCAATTCGTATAATATGATTGTGGTAATAGCAATCTAACTTGAGACCTTAAATTGTTGTGGTCATTATGAGGGCTATGTTTGGCAGTAAACGTATAACTACTATTCTACTATTCTACTAAATTATTATTACTACCATTACTTTATTATTAATACTACGCTCTGAGTTCCTCTCTTATTCAAAATGGTTTGGGTACTTATAGTGACATCAGTCAATATTTCGCTAGAGAAACAAAAGTTTTTTAATCGTCATGATCTTTTTCCATCTTCTAACCTACATCACGCCTGCATTTTCACATCAAGTTACATTTGGTTTTATTAAAGTTCTGTGTATTAGGAGAATCAAAATCATTTGTTTTATGTTTTCGGAGAATAATAATGGTGTAATGCCGCTAAATCATTGTGAAAAAAAAAATGTGTAACATTGTTCCAGCAACCTGTTTTTGTGTTACGTAAAAGCATCTGCATACAGGCGCAACGCGACACCGCTGAAAATTTTCCGTGAAGTTTTCATATAAATTGTTCCACCAGAGTCGCGTGGCACCGTCGCGTCGTGTTGCGTCTGTCTGCGGGAGCGTACAACATGATGCTGGCATCATATTAATGTTCCGTATTCATGGTAAACAATGTTCAAGATTAATTCCAATGAATACGGGGTTTTATAAGACATTATCATCTGCTTTAGCATTTGCATCGGCTTCTCAGTCTAACAGGATGAATACCAGTATTTTACATGGAGCGACCTGCCTATCTGACCTCCCCAACTCTGCAGTTACTTTCGGGCTTCTGACTACCCGTAACGTCAAAGATGTACAAATGACAGCAGGGACCAACGGTTTAACAAGGCACTGAGAGGCAAACAGGCGCGACGCGACTTTAATAATTCAATTTGTCGGAAAACTTCTCGGTAGAATAATTACCGGTGTCGCGTCACGCGGCAAGTCGCGCAAGTATGTACTAGCCTTGATACATAACCGTCTCGATATTCAATGGTTGGTTAACTCTCCACGGATCGACATCGGCAAACGCAGCTTATCCCTTGATCGACCCGTGTGGTTTATTTAGCCACAATCCCCCCACTCGAGCTTGAGAATACCTAATCTACCAAAGCAATTGACAATCACTTTATAACCAGCATCAATAATTCTGCGGTGAGATGCGTGGTACACGGCACACGTGTTTACCGCATCGCTAGACAACGCTGTCAACGCTATCTAATCAATGTTTACTATCAGCCAGACATATACACAGACGCCTACGTAAGTTATAACAATAATTTTACTCGGTTACTGTGTTTCGATCGTAGGGCAGTTACCTTGTGTAAGGTCAGGTTGTTTTTTTCATTTGGCAAGGTGAATAAAAGCCTTATGCATTTTTTGAAGGAGGCGTTCAGGTGTTAGCAGACTTGACCAAGACTGCACCAGTTCTTGTTCAACTTGTTTTGTTGGTTCGTGCGTACACACCTTAATGGCGTTGCCTTAGTATGGACCAATCATTGAAAATAGAAGACTTAGCCCCCTGGTAATGGAGCCTGACTTCTGAGTTAGCAACCACCTTGTTTGCTAGAGTTAAGTTTAACTCTCTCTGTAGCTCGGTTGCCATTCTCGGCATTAGAACATCGTAATTGGCAATGCTATGTTATAGTCTTGTAAGAAGCTCTGTTTCTTGTATCTTAAATACTCTTATGTTGCACAACAGCATTTGATCAGTATGTCCTACTGAAAAGTGTGTTTTTAAACTGTGGCATAGTTAATGCTGTCATCACAATTTATGTCTTATTTTCTAGCTTGTAGGTAGCTATTTCCTAATGTTTATGTAATTAGTTATTATTTTATCGTGCTTTTGTGTGTTGTGCTGTGTCTTTTGCGTGCACTTAATAAATGATTTATCTATCTGTTTACCTATATATCTCACGACTGTCCTAACCGTATAGATACGGACGGTTCGAGTCGGGGTGTCTTAACGCCCTTGGTCTTTAATATGTTATCTTACTCCCTTGTTACGGTTTCGGGTTCCATACCTACTTGGTTCACATTATTTGGATAGTCTTTCAAACATTTGTTTCTAGTTCGGGTATCTGTGTTATAGGTTTATGAGATAACGTTGTTGTTTTCAACCCACGATACAGAAGAATTTCCTGTGACGTAGTATTTTTGGAAGACTAAGTAAAAAGACAGAATTTCTAGACCTTTGCACTTTAGTATCGCTACAAACTTTCATGGAACAGTACCAGAATATTACAATTTATACTTCTAGTATCCGGCACTCAAAGTTATTGGTACTTCCCACTGACCGCTTGTTATACTAAGTAATAAAGTTCGGTTCACTCGCTTTCCGGTTTACCGTCCAATTAGAAGTATCATCTTTGGTCTAGTGGTCACAAGTGCTACTGCTGGGCATGAGGTCCCGGTTTGATTCCTATGACGGCAAAATTGATATTGGGTTTGGGTGGAATTTCTCAATAGCAGCCCGGAGTCTGGATTTGTGTTCAATTGATGGCAATAGGCTCGCCCCCTATTACATGGGACTTAAACTTAACTTGCCAAATGTAGGTATTTGTGGTGGTGTGTGGTGGTTTGTGGTATGGAGTTTAACTGTCATTAACGAGATATAATAGAATTTTTCTCGCCTTTTAAAGGTCATTTGACAGATGAAGACTGTTGTTTCACATTTATTCGATCGCATGACGTGTTGATAGTCAAATATCGAGTAAATCTAGGCTTTACATAACCTTTACGTGAATATACATACGTAAATGTTACTAGCATAAATAAATTCACGCATTTTCCCAAAAAAATATCTCTTTTAAAGCGAAGTTTGTGGTCTTACCACAAAATTAATTATAAATGCGTTTTAAGTTTCACCAGCGTGTACTTGCTAAAACCGTATCAAGCAATACTTAAAAACATTATTTTGTCCGAATTTATAGCCCTTTGTGTTCGTAAACGAAATATTTTAAATAAAATATCGAAATTGTTTTTTACTAGTATTCTTTAGTAATTTGACACATCTGTTTGCTTTTATTACATTAACCTTAAGATCACCCCTTCGGGCAAAGGATGCTTCTCTCACAGAGAAGAAATTGATTGACCGCCATTATTGGTCATTGGATAACAGCCTATAACATTCCCACTGCTGGGAAACAGTCCACCTCTCCGTGAGAGGGAGTGGGCTGTATTCCACCACGCGGGCCCAGTGCGGGTTGGTGGAAGACACATTTCTTCGAACATTTGGTTCTAGGACGTGCTGGTTTCCTCACGACGACGCGACGTTATCTTTCGTTTTCCGACCGATAACACTAGGCCGGGTCTCCCTTGGTCATTGTTTGATGATTTAAGAACATTTTGTTCAGGTTTCCCCACGATGTTTCGATTTTCGTTTATATGGACTAAAATGTACTAATATGGATTGGTGACTCCAAATTTAACAATTTAATTGACATACATTTATGAAATAAATATATTTATGGACTAAAATGTACTAGTACGGACTAAAATGTAATATATTATGCTCTAAAATGAACTTGCAGAATCATGTTAGAAACATTGTTTGCACTTATTCCCTGCATCACGTTGCATACGATGCGAGTTACTGACACAAAAAAGTACTTTGTTTATTAGTTTTAAAGCGGCTGCTATTGTGTCGATCATTTAAGTTAATGTACCAATGTTAAAAGTTCAAACGTAGTAGAAGCAGATAAAGACTGCCTCACATCCACAGGCATCCTCATTTAGTAAACAAAACCGCAGGTGTTGATCTTGGGTTCGCTCTTAAAGCCTGGTTCGTAGAAACTGATATTGGTTTTTTTCCATTAACTTCTCAATAGCAGTAGGTACGGAGTCTGGAGTTACATTATCCATTGTAACTAGTGAAAATAAACGTTGGGACAGTAAAAGTAGATAGAAAAAGCATTGTACATAAATTGAATTTCATTATGGAAAACTACTCTCTCGTTCAACTATGAAGATAAGAAACACAAACTGAACAGACTTTTCTAATGTAATTATTATCTTTCAATTTATTTCCCCACTTCAAACATGAAACAAAATTCATGAATACATCTGGGTATTTCATTTTAATCGTCTACATAATAACAACATCAATACAATGTCATCTACAGACATTAGATTGTATTGTGTTGCTATTCCACGGCCTACAGGTATTAAACCATGGAATTCGGTATAATATGGCAATACAGTAATTGCATTGTGAATGCCTTTGATTATAATTATTAGGATACTATATATTAGGATAGTTGTTTAGCGCGAGTCCGTCGCGTCCGCGTGGTAGTCGGAAAATAAATTTGGTTCGTCAGTTATAAAAATGCGAGCATAATGTGTTGTTTATGTTAGAGGGTTAGTTACTTGAGTTGAGATTCGGTAAATGACTATTTGATTAAATATTATAAATTCTAATACTTGATTAAATATTTTAAAATTCTAATACTTGATTAGATATTTTAAAATTCTAATACTTATTATTTACATTTTCAATTACTTTCATAGTGCCACGTTGTATGGCAATGCTGATTCTTTGGCCAAAAAATAAGCTAGCCCTCTGGTCACGTGTAGACTTGACCAACCGCTTGGCGATGTCTTGGAAAACGAAGTGGGCACTCGGACCCCATGGCTCTAGTGTTTCAACCCCAAACGGCTCGAACAAATAACCCCCAATAAGATTAGATATTTTCACCGTTTGAGGTTTTCCGCACCTGCACAGCAGCCGTCCCAGCACAGCCCGCCGTACTAGGAAGATGGGATGGCGCAAGGGTGTCGACACTAACTTCCAAGGCATTATGGTCATTCCGTCTGGTCTCTTCCCATCGTCGCGTGCCAAGCTATTGGCTATAATCTAAATACTTGATTAGATATTTATGTTTTTTTTTTTTTTTTTTTTTTTTTATCCACAACGGGGAAGCTCTTGGCCAGAATCTCACCTGATGGAAAGTGATGATCAGGCCGAAGGTGGAAGCGAGCTTCACCCGGAATCCTCTACCACAGAGGAACTGGCTATCTTATCTCTAACTGCCGGAACACAACAATGCTTTTAACATTGTTGTTATGGCGACAGACTTAGATAAGATGGTGGTAGCTAGCCAGGCGGACTTAAAACAAGCCCTACCACCAACCAAACCGAGCAGAAAATTTTGCCCCCACTGGGAATCGAACCCGGGACCTCTTGGTCTGAGACAGGTGGTCTAACCACTACACCTATGATTCTCACTCATCATCATTATTAATTATTCATTGCAACATGTCTTTTCCTTCCATACTTCTCTATTAGTCATGAACTCCGTAGTTACCGCCTTTATAGACATTATCATCTTTCACATAGTCCATCCATCGTTTCTTTGGTCTTCCCCTACTCCTATAGCCATCTACATACTCAAAACTTTCCTCACGACATTTGCCTCATTCCTCTGCATCACATGCTCATACCATGCCAACCGATTTTCGTACAACTTTTATTTATATATTTATTATGTGTATACATAGGTTTAGATAGAGTTTAGCTGTCTGGATTACCCATATCCTGGATTAATACATAATATAAATTTTATCGGGGTACAATAAGTATTTACCCAAATAAGCAAGTCATCCTTTATCATACTAAATTCAAATAAATATTCTATTATCATCAAATTATTATCGTCTTTATGCTGACACTGACGTTTCCGGGAGGAAATGTTTCGTCGAAATACATCGTTTACAGCCTTGAACCTGCTTCCACATCACTTTTCACACGTAAGGGTTACGCGACCCTGACAAACGATAAAATGTTTGCTAATACTCGCCCTTATCATTCACACCTTGTAAAGGTTCCGGGAAAATAATTTTAATGCCCGTACCTGTTGCTGTCATAATAATATCGTGAGTGACATTTATGGGATTGGTTCTATGAGAACGAAACAAAAATAAATGTCGATGTATTGACTGTTTGCGGGACGCTTTTGTTTTGACTGTTTTGTCGAAAATATACCAAAGTTTCATCACAATCAGTCGAGCCATTTGCGAGTTTTTGCGAGACTAACACACGACAATTGATTTTTATATACAGGGTTATTGGTTATATGTCGGCGATCCGTTAAGGGGATGTAGGAGAGGTCATGACTGACGTGCATGTGACTCCTATGCAAATGTCAACAACTTTAGTATAATTTGACATTGTTATTTCATACATTTTAAAATATAAAATGTCAAATTACTCGAAAATGGTCGACATTGGCATAGGAGTCAAAAGGGGTAATTTTGGTGTAAATTACCTCTCCTACATCCCCTTAATGGATGGCCGACCTGTAACCCTGTATAAAAGATAGGTGGATAGATATCGTGAAGTATGGAGTAACGTTTCTAATGAATGTAATTGTTTCGTATTATTTGAGTCTGTAAGCGAAAAGCTTAGACGCTTAGAAATATTATTTTCATGAAACTAAAGAAATTAGATTTTTATTTAACTCCAAAATTATATCCCTTCGGCGTCTGTCTATGATAATCTATGGAAATTAAAGCCAAATAAATTATATTTCAAACGTGATACATAAATAAATAATTTAGCATCCGTAAAATGTATAAGTAACAGGAAATATTTTATCACATAATAAAGTTCTCTAATAAAACCTATAAAGATTTCATTTTTTTTTTTTACATTTAAAACTAAGTATTGTATTTATTTTATTACTTATTTTGTTATTTCTATTTCATTATGACGTCATCACGTCAACGCCGGCTGTCGCTGAAAACCAGCGCTAAGGCTCTGTCTCGCAAAGGGTCGCAGCATTATGCTGAGCGATGGCCGTTTTGTGTAGATGTTACGCATATTTTCCTCCAACTTGTTATTTTCACGTTTGTGGTCTTTCTTAGCGTCATGCTTTTTTTCTTTTCTTTAATTTCAACATATTGTCGTAAAATAATGATGCAAAGAAGATTGATAAATCAAAGACTATGGAGAACAAAACGAAACTTCAGTGAAAGACAAAAATATGAGGTTTTTGTTGTTTTAAAAGCTGCTTACAATTATTGAGAGTTTCGTGAATTTGGGAATGAGTGGTCTTCTTAGCGTTATCGCAAGTTTGTTAGGGTAGGCTTCCATAAGCCCGTTCTTTGAGAAAATAAATAGTTTTGTGATTATGAGATTCTGATGATTGATTAATCAGTATGCTCTTTCGTTATTTATTTTATTTATTTATAAAGGTACACCAACAGTTTTTGTATATACTTATAATATGTTTTACGTACTATAGGTAACAATAGCCTCGGATTTATACAGTCGCCAATTACAGGATAACCAGCAACCACAAAGATAGGTGTGGTGTCATAATAAAACAACTAAAATAAAGGCTCTAGAATTAAGAATTACAAAAATTATGGCAAAATACTTCTTAAACTTAAGATAAAACATAATTACAATACCAACAATATTACAATTTTGCCCACTTAGGTCCTTATATATATTTTTTTTTAATCCACAACGGGGAAGCTCTTGGCCTGAATCTCACCTGATGGTAAGTGATGATCAAGCCGAAGGTGGAAGCGAGCTTCACCCGGAATCCTCAACCACAGAGGAACTGCCTATCTTACCTCTAACTGCCGGAACACAACAATGCTTTTTTTTTAACTTATGACTCTGACAAACAATATAAACTAAAACGTTATCCTTATATATTGATATTAGAAGTGTCTAGAAGGAGAAATTGGGTCATATTATTTAAGTATACCTTATGAATTAATGATATTTGCTTCCTTCTTAATATGCTTATTACTGATGACGAATCACGTCTGACAGCAAAAGTCTTAGCGAAAATATTTGTTGTTACTTTTTATTTTAATTAAGAAAGTTTATTAACTTATAACTATTATGAGCACGTCTCAAACATAATCAGGGTGTCATAGAATTTGTGAGACGTATTTTATTTGCTCAAATAGAAAAAAATACGAGTACTATTAAATTATTTAAAACAGTAAATCCTTACGATTTACTGTTTTTAAGAATTCTTAAAATATCCGTAAACAAGAGATTTTGTTTCCAAAGCAGCTCTAATTTTCCTGTTTTTTTTTGTGAAATCTAAGAGTTTTCTTTCTTGTGACCTAGTTTTAAAGAAAACCGACACTTCTTAGGATTTGACCTGTTTCCTGATTTCGGATATTTTAATAAAGACTTGTTTTCAAGTATTCAGTTTTAAGGGAATTGTTTTAAGCAGCTTACAGCGTTGTTGGTTTTATTAATTGTTTTTATTAAGTGTCGTTGGGTACTTAATACATAACATCATAACATGACGCCTGTAGTCCCCAAACGCTAAGGCAGAGGTGTACTAGTACACCCACACTTCGTCAGTTATATTTAAGGCCTATGTAATAGGGGGCGCGACTATTGCCATAAATCGGGTATTAAAATGCAGACTGAGAAATGCCTAAGAAATAGAAAAACCCGGTAATACTTTGCCCGACCTGGGAATCGAACCCAGGACCTCATACTCAGCAGTAGCTACCGCTTGCGACCACTAGACCAACGAGGCAGACATAATAGTACCTACATAAAAAACAAACAGTTTAAAAAAAAAAGAAAAAAAAAACCAAACAAACACGTAACACGTAACAGTAAACAGTGTTAGTTCCTCCTTGCTTAACCTAGTAATTGTCATGTCTTTATAAGTCATAATTTTGCCACGTATAGCACCGCATATAAACGACCTCTCGATGCCCGCTAAAATAACCGTTCAGGAGAAAACTGCGATAGTTTGATGGAGGTTTTATTTTTTATTTTTTTGCCAATTTCTATTGAATCGTTAACAATATTACCTTCGAAACAATGAACTACTATTATATTTCATTTAATTTAAAATCAGTTTTTGGAAAACACAAAACCAATAGGTTTTTAAACACAATATAATTTCACTTCATTGAACTATTAAATTAAGTTTCATTCAGTTCGCTAGAGTTTATTTCCACTTCAAGTCGTCCTTTGTTGTAAATCTATCATCATTTAACTATTGTTAAAGGTACCTTAATATATTTTAGACACCCTTCGCATGTCGAGCGAATACGCTGCGTTTATGCGACGATAATGCTCCAAATGCTACTTTTGACTCTTCATGCCTTTTTTTTTTGGGTGGGAAATCATTAAATACCTACTCCCGCTCTGGGCGGAGCGGGAGGGCATGTCAGACTCTTACTGACTAAAACCCAGTGTTCCTTCAGTTGCCTGTGTTGCCAGGGGCCACGGTAACCCTTTCGGACTTTCCCGCAAGACTCTTCATGCCTGCGTTATATTAACGCATCGTCTACGCATCGTCATCGCAGCATCTACACGGTGTTTATGGGACGTAAAGCAATGCCAGATGCGAAGGCACCCTTAGCATAATCAGCCTATAATGTTCCCACCGCTGCACATAGATCGTTTTTCAGGATTTAGGCGGCCAAAATTATTTTATGTGATATTTATATTACAAAATAGTTACATAAAAAGAATTCTGTGTTTGGAATAACTTATCGAAATTATTTGTTGGTGCACGGTGGTTAGGCGCACCTACTTGTGATTTTTTATCAAAAAATATTTTATTCGAGATCGTAGTTGATTTCAAAGTGTTTTTTAATATTATATTGAAAATAGATATGACATACTCACGGCTTTCCCCAAGGAGGGACAGCTGTCTACGTTTTAGTTATACTTTCAGGTATGTATTATTAAATAAAACAAAGTTTATTTTGTTCTAATAAGTAAGTAAATATATTATATTATTAAAAGGATCTTTACATTCCTTATACAATATTAAAGTTACACAAGCTAAATACATAATCACTAAAAATAATCAATCATACATTGGAGACTTATTCATCTACATTTAAATTTTCGCCGCTTTCATCAATTTCCATTGGTCGGTTTAGCTCAGCAGGAATTAATAGCTGCATTGTCTCAGGCAAAAATAATTTTGAAGCGGTTTTTTTGGTCTTTCTCATGGAACTAATAAATGGGTCGGATGTTAATAGTAACCTATGATAAATATCTAAGTTGCATTCTTCCCTCGAAAACTTGCGAGCAAAGTTTAGGCGATAAGACCTAAAATGTTTATTGCGGGCCTCAGCAGCTTCTTCCGAAAGTTGCCCTATCGGCAACAACGAATTTTCTATTATTGAAGCTCCATGAATTAAGACCTTATGCATCGTTGGAGTCATAGGATGCCAGCCATTTAACTCAACATATGTATAGTTTCGCAGTTTCCATGTTTAAATTTTACATTTATCGATAATGAATGTTGCTCGTTCATTTTATCGAAGAGGTATTTACGAGTCAACATTTTCACCCCCGAGCAGCCAGGTGAACCTATAACAATAAAAAAATAATATTACTTAACACAAAAACATAAAATCCGATTTTTTTCCTATTTTTTGTCAAAAAAAATTCAAACTCGTTTATTTTTAAAACTAGCAAAAACTAGCAGCTGATTTTAAGCAGTTTTCTTTATAAGACTTTATACTATATAATGTAACTCGGAAAGGTGCGGAAGTAAAGTTTTTTTTCGATTGAAATTGAAAAATAAAGAAAAAACATTTCTAAAAAAGGGTATTATTGACGGCTCATTAAGTCATTTATTGACAATATATTTAATACAATTTCATATTAATTTAATAAAGGCTTACCTGTATTATTGGTATCCATCACTTAAACAAGCAAATATGACACGACACATAAAATATTCACCGAAGAAAATGATATACGAAAAGGGCGTCAAGAACTTTCACGTGCAGTAAGTGCGACAATCAAGTTTGGACTAATAATGCAGCGCGCTCGCGCAGTCTAGGGATGTGGGTGGGGTTGGCTATTGTTCGTCAGGTAGTCTACTATTCCAGGAAAAAAATTGTTTGTCATTAGTCGATTATTGGAATTTCGACTTATGGCCGCCTAATTCCTAGAAATCTACGTATGTGCGCTGGGCTACAGGCCTCCTCTCGATGAACTCAAACTCAAAGCATTTATTTCAAATAAACCAATTACAGGTACTTTTGAATTGTCAAGGTGTCGGTCCGTCAGAAAGATGAAGCTAGTTGCCCATTCCAAAGCGTAGTAGTTTCCTATGGAGAAGAACGGGCAAGAAACTCCACGGACACTCTTTTAAATCAAAATATATGTTACAAAATATTTGTTACATCATTCACGTTGAAATTATACATGTGAGAATAATGTAGAAAGACGTGCAAGTTAAAAGCGTCCGTAATACAAATATAGAAACGATTCAAAAATTAAAATAAGCCGTGGCAGATGAGAGAGAGGCACCCGTTTATGTAACAAAACACATTGGGTCCTCTATATTTTATTGGACCCAAGAATAAACGTATAAGTCACTGGTTTTAGTCAATCTAGGGAAGCGACATGTTGATCCCCGGGATAGGACTCATATCCCGGGATACGACCCGAATGAAAGAACTCACTATTTATTTGATGCTTGTGGATTATTTGACGAATTTGATTTGTAATAATATTTTCATTATTTACTTTGGTAATAGACAGGAAATAAAAAGTTAACTACATAGCAAAAAGTGATAAAGTTAGCTCTGAATACTATGTCTCAGACATTGAGACACATCTGGAAGCTAAATTGATAAATTAACACCTTAAACCATATTAATATATGTATATTTATATCCTACGTATTATGGCACGGTTTTGTAATATACACAAAAGGTCGTAAGTATCGTTAAAGCTACAGTTTCTCCGACCTTTTGTGTCAAATCATAATTTTGTTGTGTCTGGGATCTTGCGTCGTATTTCACGAATAACGAGGACTTTATTATCCACATTCCGTATTTGATATCTTTAAGACAAGGTTCTTCTTATGGTCCAATTAGAACCCAATTTTGTACATTGTATTTTACATATTTGGGGTGTAAAAGGAATTGTCTGTTAGATTTTCTTGGGAACGGGGAAAATTGGGGTAGGCAGTGTGTTTCGTGGAAAAGTTTGGGCTACTCCTGCAAGCTAATCAAATATGATAATGAAATGTCGGTCTGAAATCTTGTTTTTTTTTTAGTAAATCCCTACATTATTAAATTACAAGTTTCAAGTAAACTTCACTTAGATTAGGACCCGTCTGCGTACTAAGCCTAGGTAACAGAAGCCTAGTGGACGGTGGGCCTAATACCATGCGGTCAGACGTGGAGTTGCGGATATACACCAGCCCGATATACTAATGTATACAACATAAATTGTATTCAAAACAACACCAATATTTGCTTTAGGTATAGCTCAACTAACAAATATTAGTGAAGGCAAAAATGCCAGGCTGAAATGCGAACAGACAAGCGATACGTGTACAAAAATTGCCATTGATTGGATTTCCAAGCACAGAATACTAAAGTAACAATATTTATCGTGTTTACATATATGGCAAATTTGAAAAAAAAATTGTTAACACCGATTGTTTGATTTGTTAAAATAGACAAATGGCAACACCACGCGGCCTGTGGATACAATATCCAATAAAAAAACACGGCATTATTATTTTCCAACAATAAAATGCACTACAAGTTCCGTTCCGTTCCGAGAAAAACTCAATTTTCATGGAAAATAAAACATCGATTCTCGTTAATTGAATATAAACAAAGCCTTGAACCGTAAACTGTAATCAATATTCGAATATCGAATGTCACGGTGTCATTGTATATTATTAAGAGCTACCTACCTTCTGAATATTTCAGGGTTTCAGGTGCAATATTTCCCACGTATGTTCTAAAGTGATCATGTACTAATACGTAGTTTGTTGGGGCAGGTCAGTGATTGAAGATGGATTGTGATACTTTAGTTTCATTGTGCTTGGTGTTAAATGGGTTCAATTTACAGCGTTAACACAGCATATAAACGGCAATTAGCGCGCCCTCATTAAACATGAAGGAGTAACATTTATATTGTATTGTTCATATACAAATGTGGTCCTCTGGCTAACTAACACACAGCGAAACCGCTCAGTCTCTGAATATGATCTTCCCGAAGTTTAATAAATATCGATTCAATTAATCGTTATGTGAATAGGCTACCTATTACCATTATTGCTTTGAAAACGTCATCATAGATTTTTAAACGAAATACGGTGTAATACTATTTCTTTTGGATCTGACCCTTCTTCTGATCTGATCTTTTGACTGACATAATTATTATTATACAATCTACAAACTTGAAGTTCGGCTTGGCGACGTAAATCCAACCCTATATGGGTAAAACGGTTTGGATGATTGTATGGAAAGAATTCGCAACAGCTAGTCTTAAACTGAGGAGCTCGTGGCTAAGTAATAACAGCCGCACGGGTTGATCCATCAGGTTAAGCTGCGCTTGCCGGGGTTGAGCCGCGGATGGGTGAGCATCTTTACATACCGAGACTCCTCCGTGCTTCGGAAAGCATGGTAAGGCGTTGGTCCCGGCTGTCATTCGTGGATCTTTGGCAGTCGTTACGAGTCGTCAGAAGCCCGAAAGTCTGACGTCCAGTCTTACCAAGGGGTTTCGTATTCCCCAGTTACTGGGTTGTGGAGGTCAGGAAGGCAGTCGCTCTATGTAAAATAGTGGTATTCAGCTGCATCCGGTTAGACGGGAGGCCGACCCCAACATGAGTGGGAAAAAGCTAGGCAGAATGAGCTAGACTTAAACTTTTTTCTATTGTTCCCAGGAGTGTGGCCTGCCGAAAGCTTGGAAGGCCCGGCGACGGTGCGCGGCAGCTCCGTAGACTACGCAGCAGCTCTGCTCCTGGCTGCGATGGCCGCTGTACTGTTGGCTGCAGTTGGGTACCAATGTGCTGCTACATGGAGGTGGATTGTTGGAAGGTAAGTTACACTAGGGTTACCAGTATTGGGAAAGTAGGAGAAAGGCTGCAGCAGAGATTGGCAGACATAGCAGTATTTCAGGCTGCAATGAAGTGGAAAGGCGAAGGTGGCTGGAAGTAGTCTTCTCCTACTTCTAGCAACCTTCCTCCTTCATCTTAATGATGTTGTGATCGTGACATCAGCAATAATTGCTGTACTGTTGTTACTGTTGCTACTTGTGTGCTATGCAGCAGAGATCCATATTGGCAGAGATAGCAGTAATTCGGGCTGCAATAAAGTTGAAGGAGGAACGTGGGTAGAAATTGTAGAAGACTCTGTTACTGCTGGCTGCCAGTGTGCTGCAACGTGGAGAAAGATTTTGTGGACAGATAGGTGAAGCAATAGTCTTTTATATCTTTTAAGGTAAGATAGGCCCACCTGAAATTAAGTGGTCAATGGAAATGGACATCTGTAGCCCCATAGACATCGGAGATGACTTTTCACGCCAGAGGCAAAGATGAAACGTGTCATATGCCAGTAATCATACCGGCATCCATATTCTTCAAATCGGAACATAGAAAAATAGAGAGAGAAAATACGTTTATTTGCGATAAACATGACGCAAAGAGAGAACATACAAACGAAACGCTGTTTGGAGGCAGAATTTGGCTACGGTTGGAGCAATACAATGGGAACGAGGTGGGAAACTGGATATTGCATGTAATGACCATCTTAGCTGTTTTACTAAATTGTAACTGACGTAATAGTAAGGAGGAGAGTTTAAAGATCCCAATCTATTCAGTAAAAATCTCGCCGTGAAAACTTAGCTGAATTGAGCTGTCAATTGTGTCAGTCTCTAGCATCAGGTGGAATGATAGCCCATTTCAGACTCATTTCACGATGAGATTTTTGTAGAATAGATCGGGATCTTTAAATTCTCCTCCGACTTTAAATCTAATTTGATGGCACGGCGAAACTATTGCCACGATTTTGTCGCCCGTGGAGATGGCGCCGTACCTGGACAGATAAATAAATCCTGGTAAAGAGAGTGCTATATCGAAGCTTCCATTTGCATAATCTGTTATACGCCAGTCACAGTCAATATCCATATTTTGAAAGGTTTCCTACATAAGTTTATATTTCCTTACAGCCATTTTCAGTTTAGCACTTTTCACTTTCCTGTTAAGTTGATAAGTGGAACGGAAAAATAAAGTACTGATATACAGTGTGATTCTTCATAATGTGCACATATCGAAATGGGGGAATCTATGCTTAATTTTATCGACGGAAAAATAAAAAAATAAATCTAAATACATTTTTTTTCCATTTTATTTTTATTAAAAAAAAATCGTCTTATTCAATTTTTTTACAAATATTGTAAAAATTGATTTAAAAAAAGAGATTTTTGGACGAAATACCTGTTTATTTTCAATTGAGGGTTTTTTGGTTTTAATTGGGAGGGGTTTTTCCCACAATTTTCATTTTATAAGAACACTTAATTACTACCAATCATTAGGTATGGAGTTTGTTTCATCGCGATAGATCATTTAAAAGTTACACCGTTTTTTTGCACTGGGGTAAAAAATACAAAACAAATAAAAAAATAAAAATAGATTTTTTTAAATATTTTTTCCGTTTGTCAAATTAAGCATAGAATCCCTCATTTCGATATGTGCACATTATGAAGAATCACACTGTATAAGCGCTCTTCCTCTCACTACTTATGTAATTTGCTGTGCCCAACAGGGTCCATAATTGTTTCTATATATTTTTTTTTTACCACCTGTAAGTGTACATTATGGATTGCAATAAACGTTTTGATTTGATTTGATTTGAACTAAAGCCCTCAAGGAACTTTTCATATGACTCAATGTTTTTGTGAAATCAAGATTTATCTGTTTTGTCTTTTTACTGTCGGTATTGTATATTTAATCAATATCTATTATACTGTTTAACAGCGAATCAATTTTCACGCCTCCCCCATAAGACCTAGGCTAAATATTTTTTGATATTCGGATAACTCATGACGTAAAGAGGTGCCATAAAGAATAAGATTTTTTTTTTTTTTTAACGCAAAATTATGCGGAATTATGCTGGTTTACAACATTTTAGATAGTAGTTCGTCCTATCTATCTATTCATATTATTGTAATATTTTGGGTTTCTTTAAGCTCAGTCTAATTCTGTACAGTTTTTAAGTCTTGAACTTCAATTAGTTCTAGAGGGTCAAATTAAGTTAGCTGGCAAAACTTTTCAGATATGATAAGTGTCGGAATCGAAAGGAGAAAAAACAACGATAAAACAAAAAAACATTACTTGCGGTCATTGAGCCCATAATTCATTGAATAATGAGTTTTTAGTTAGTAGTTTTTTTGTTTTTATTTCATCGTGTTTAGATAATGCTTGTACTTACGTGTACTTGGAAGATGCCCGGTAGTGGACGCGATAGGCTCAGTAGATTGATTTTGTTTAGATACCCATCACGTCTATGAAGTTTTTCCAGCTAATTTTAATTTTTACCTGTATGACTTCTCTTCTGAACTTTGTCATTATCAGATCTCCTATATTTTCTTTATGTCACTTTCTCTTTTCATCTAACCCAAACCACTCTTTTTCTTGATCAACCACTATCATCATATTATTTCACCTTCCTTAACAGATCCCTTTGGTGCAGGGCACGGAGGGACTCTGAGGAAAGCAACTGCGACTCCCTCTCCCGCCAAGCTGCCATCCGCATCAGTCACTCTCTGCCTGATCTGCAGACCGAACCTCTGAAGCAGGAATACGTGCAGGAACATAAAGATCCTGCTAAGAAGGTAAGAATGAAGGTAACAATTTGCTTTGTGCTTGAAATACTTGGCAAGTGTTTTAAGAAAATGTTGCAGTCAACAAAACATACATGCATGCAGGCATATAATAACTGTTGTTTAACCCTTGTTGTTAGGGTTTAGGTGAAGTACTTGATTAATCTAGGTAACCTGTACGACAGATTAATTCAGATAGCATTTTTGGTTTGAAGCTACAAGTAGGTACGCGGCGGGCTCGTCTTGTCGAATTCAGGGGGCGTAACGTAGTCAGAAGATATAAGAGTTACGCGATAGAAATAAATGCAAGTTCTAGGTGATTCATTAGCGCTGTGCGACCTGAATTGCACTTTATTGTGTCGTAGTAACAGTCCCTTTTGTATTATTTAATTGATTTTGCGGAGTGAACCATCTGTTTTCATCTTTATCGGTACGTGTGTGTTGAGTCAAGTCTTGGCTTGTCTTGGTGAGTCTCAACAGAATTACAGTAAATAGTGACTGCAAAGAGCAAGGATGTTGTTAACTGTGCCTGTGTATGTGTGTGTGTTTGTGCGTGTGTGTAATTTACTCAATATTCGAAGCCTCTATGGTGACTTTTTAAAGAAATATAACTAAAACCACTTTTCAACTAGAACATGTGCCCAAAGATTCTGAACTAAATCTAATTAAGGGTGTTCCTCAAAATTTCATGGCTCAAGTTACCGTCTCATGTAAATAAACAGCAAAGCTTGCTATGTTGATCTAGGAATTAAGTTGTATGTGAGACAGGTTTTAACGTAGAACTTAGGCAACTTGGGTTTCTAAAGGATTTAGGTCATTGTAATGCTCGCGTGGGCTTCAGTGTGGGGAATTTTTACTTACCTTTGTAGCGAATAGTACAATTAATTTATAACACAACAAAAAAAACCACTCCTGTATTTTCCGAAAGAGCAAATGTGCCTCGCGTCGTCGGCTAGACTACAGCCTAACCTGGGTATTGAACCCAGGACCTGAACTATGAGTTCAGCTGCATCAGTAACTCTGTGAATCGCTGCATACATGATAAAAAGTGGTCTGCATAGAAAATCTACTAATTAATAAAAGTCTTAAATTTGTGGTGGCATCTACAACGCTACATGCGAACTACGCATCAAAGACCTGACATCACACAAATCTTGCATCGCGCAATTAGAGCTTACCGCGCGATAAACATATATATGACTATCCAACATCAATCGTTGGGCAGTTGCCTGCCAAACCGAACACCCGTCTGGTCGGAGGATCCTCCCTTTTCTATAGAGGATGAGTAAAGTTTACTCCCTGTTCCTCATGCCTCTAAAAAATTATTCATTTTGACACACAAAGTACTGCCTAAGCGGCTGGGTGTAAAAGCTTCAAAGTTTGCACAAGTGTTCCTTATGTAACGAAGGTGAGTAAAAGTGGGTGAAAGTTTGTTTAAAGTTCATCAACGTTTTTGTCGAAAACAAATCCCATCGGGGCAAACGGCTTGTCAAACAGGAATTCCTAAAAATATAATTTTCTATCACAGAATATTTTTAGTATTGGTCAAGTTGTCCAGCACTTCTTCGACGACACGACAAAACAGATAAAGAATAATATTCTGAGGTTTTAAATATACTACAAACAGGACATTTTACGTAGAAGTTATAAAAGATGGACAAAAAAGATGAGGTTTTTGTTTTCTAGGTCAATAAATCAACATGGAAATTTCCTTTGGGCTTTCAGTAAATAAATATAATAAATGTTATTTACTCTTAGCAAACTGGGTCTTTTCTTCGTTATCTTGATACATAGATCAAATATTAGAAGGTTTAACACAACCGTGACATCTTTCATGTAATTTTTACAAGGACTGGAGGAATTAGGGATGATTACAATAGAAATGATAGATGATGGTACTTTGGTCTACATCTTCATATCAGCTGAAAGACGTCCACTGCTGAATTCCCAAGTATCGCCACAGCGACAGATCAAGATTTCCGCAATGAATCTTGAAAAAATTGTGTGCTTTTATTTGTCCAGTTGATACAGAATTTTAACAAAATCTATAAATCACGTAACTTAACATCACGCCTGTTATCCCAGAAGTGTTAGACAGAGATGTACCAATAGTAGGAACAACCACATTTCGCCAGTTATGTCTAAGTCCCATGTAATAGGGGGTGAGTCTATTGCCATCAACTGGGCACAAATCCAGACACCGGGCTGTTACAAAAAAAATCCTGATGGAAAAACCTAATCGAAATCTATACACAAGCAATAATAAAAATTAAAACCGTGAACAGAACTTAATACCCTAATAAAAACCTCCATGCAGGCATAAAGGGCGTGCCCGCTTACATATAGCTATTAAAGCTGTAACTCGAAGTCACAAAAATGATCGAAGTAAAATAACACAGTTAATTACTAATAACAATAACAAAGCTGTCACATACAATATAACATAACGTACACATTCTTCCAGACCGCTTTCAAATCAAAACAATACATTTCTCACTTAAAAATGGCGGCGACAAAACAAACAGTCAGCCTTCGTGAGATAAATCACTCCGATCGAGAAAACCTTTCAACAGAATGCTCGGTAAACATGTGGGGAGATCGCACTGGGTAAATAATAGGCAACTTTCTTTAACATCGTAGGTATTTCAATGTTTGTGGAGAAAAACGAGATACTTTCTGTTGATAGATGGCTTCAGGATTATTCGTAAGCTGATAAAGACAAACGTTTCAGAACAACTTTGCCTGTGGTCTGTTTTGTTGTAACAAATTGATTAGAAAATGTTCCTATCTGTGGATGCCAATTTGAAGTGTATTGTCACGTACTTTGTGTTTTGATTTGAATTACATACATAATTGTATGTACACGAAACTCTAATTTTAAATCAACATATAGATGTTTTTCATTTGACGATTGAGGTTAATTTTATACGCTCAATTTTCGTCGATGATTTTTCAGTAACAAATTAATAATGTTTTTCAAATAATAATTGTTCGAAAAGCTTTTGAGATATAAAATTGCATAGTTCTCAGTACAAGTTAATGTGTTTCCATTACCTTTAGTGAGTGATTGCGTAAGAATTTAACATCAACGAGGCTTGTTTACACTTCATCGGATACTTTTCGAATAGACTTTACGATTTTCTTAAAGATTTTTTAGGTCTTTAAAGTGTTAGTAGGTAGTTATTTAACGTAAAAAACTATTAATTTCCTTAATCTACTAACTATATTTCTACTTTGTTCGATTGTGTACCACTATTTATACATTGTATTGGGTGAACAGGGTTTGCAGTAAAAAAAATTGTACGGACCAAAAAAAAAATAGAACCTTCACATACTTTATCAAATGAACAGAATTTTCCGGACTACACGATACGAGTGGGTAATCCCTCTAGCGTAGTTTTGATAAATATGTAGTTTGATAGAGAAATAAGGCTCGTTGTACCTTAGATCTCGTTATCTAATTCGATGAAATTTACCTGTACTGAGAATTGAAATATGATTCCCCGAAGTGAATACTCATCTGCCTCTTACATATTTCTGTAGAAATTGTTGAAAGTAGAGCTATTTAACCTTTTTATGTAGGAGATCCTTCAGTTAGTTATTGCTTTTCAAAGTAATAATATGGGTGTGGCGGCATCTACATCAGCACAAGCGAACTACACATCACACTGACGTCACACATAATCCTGCATCGCGCAAGGCGTTAGTACCGCGCGATCAGCACATATATAACTTCCCGACATCAATCGTCGGGCAGTTGCCCACCAGACACGACACCCGTCTGGTCGGACGATCCTCCCTTTTCTATAGAGGATGAGTGAAAACATCCTGTTCCTCATACTTCTTTTTCATATTGTTTCGTTTTTTTGTGTTTCATAACAAAATCTTGTGAAGTATAAGGTACGTGCTGCTTAGTGAGCAAATGGTGGATTCCAAACCTATAAGTATGTTGTACCAAAATGATGGAACAAAATAATTAACTTTTAAATTCGCTAGTTAACAAGTCGCACCGAACAGTCTACGGTAAAACGATGTAATCCTTTTCGTTGCTAGTGTATAAAACAACAGCGTACTTCAATCTATGGTAGAAATGACAAAAAAAAAACCATAGAGAGGAGGCCTGTTTCCCAGGAGTGGGAACATTATAGGCTGATTATGGAAGGTAAAAAAAAAAAAAAAAAACGTAAATTTTTTCGAATTTCGAAGTGTTTTTATTTATCCCCGCAGTATAAATAACAGGCTTGAAAAACTTCAAACGATCTATGTTCATCTAATAAATAAGGCATCAGTACTGTATCACCTTAAAGTCTTTTTTTATCATGAATTGATGTAGTAGGTACATAGTTCCAAACTTTATTGTTTCTTTTTAACCAAAAGCTCTTTCGAGACAATAAAATAACGAGTCCGTTAATTATAATTAAAAAGTGTTGCTTTTAAAAACTTTTACTGTATTTACTTCTAGACATTTTGGAAGGCAATAACCTCATAAAATTGAGATTAATAACTACTTTAGTTATTCCATTCTAAATTGCAGTTTTTTTCAGGTCTATAAAGTCACACACACAAATCTCATCACCATTTATTTATTTATTTTCAACATTACCGACGAAATCCAACTTATCACAGAAATGCGTGAGGTGATATCCATACAATGCATTATTTTAAAATCATGTATGTTTATAGTATACATATATTTAATGTCGTTTTTCCACGTCCCCGTCGTAGGTACTGAAACTTCATCATTTATGACATAGGAACATATAATATTCCGGATAAGTTCTCGTCCGGTAGACAGGAAATTCTACGTTCCCTGAATTTAAATACGCAAATATGGTATTCATCGAATGTACTGTTTCACACATTTCATCCCAAGGGATCATTGACCTCCTTTCCTCAGAGTTATGTTTATGAAAACCTTTTCTTAGCATTTATCTGGCGTTCCTTCCGATGTTATTTACATACATGCCATTATTATTTATGGCAAGTTTTTTCCTTATTGCTAGATTAAGGGACCAATAATTTTTCATCTTTGCTTGGGCCTCGCATGCCGTTAGATAGTATGGAATTTGATTGGTCGGCTTGATATTAGAAAATCAGCAGTAAAGGGAAAATGCTACTTATTTAGCTGTTTGAGTAATATTATCCTCTTAGGAGTTTTGGGCTTCAACTCGTTGGAGGTTAGACGAGGCTTTCTACAGCTCACAGTAGCCTGCAAATCTCTTAGAAGACCCATCGTTTCCGTCGGCTATTTGTTCCCGACTAATACATCAGATATCGCCAAAGCCGTCGACGCGATCTGTTTGCGCCGCCGTTATCTAAAACTGTCGTCAGAGCTGAGTCCCCTGTAAATCGTACTTTAAGGAAGCTTGCCCTCCTGACTACCAATCCTGAATGTGATCTGTTTGCTGATGAATGTAGCAGAATTATGCGTGTATGTCTATGATGTCCTATATGTTAGTATTTGAAATATTTTTATTTACTATACCTGTTTCAATCTCTATGTTAATAAATGTAATTGGTGTTCCCGTTTTAATAAACAATAAATAGTCAGAAGCCCAAAAGTCTGACAACCGCAGTCTTACCAAGGGGTATCGTGTTACCCAGTAACTGGGTTGTGAAGCTCAGGTCGTGCATCCGGTTAGACTGGAAGCCTACTAGAATATGTGTATAAAGACGTGAACATTTACATCGTGAAGTTTTATTATTACTTTAATTATTGTGAAAGTGAAGACTGTGTGGTTATTTTTTCTTCTTTTCTCAGTTACTTTTAATGCTGGTCTGGCAGTTTGAGTTCTTTATGCGGCCTACCCAAATGTCCTTTCTTTGGTATTGTTCGCCGAATTGACAAATGCGTGCACTGACTGGACAGGTCCACTCAATCTGTGTGGTTCTTTCCTCAAAATACTTATAAATTCCGAATTCACATGATCTGACCAATATAATGTCTTCAATATATTTTCATCTTATACCAAAAAGATTTGCCTATAAACCTCATATTGAGGACATAAGAATTCCAATATGCCTAAACCTATATTATGTAACTGAAACTACAAAATTGTTCGACAAACTTACGAAATAATGATGTAATACTTCTTAACTTTCCTCACATGGTAACAAAAGGTTTTCTGAAAACTTTTGGAAACTGCTCGAAACTTGCGTTTTACTTGAAAAGGTCGGGACGGCTAGACGAAATGAATTGATCGATTTCTAGGTACATACATTAGCCACCTGTTCCAACGCCGACCATTAGCGCGGATGAACGATTAGGGCTAGCAAGTAGAAACGAGTTGGCGAGTAACGAGCTACTTAGAGCTAGGCTTAAAATACAAGTTTATTAATGCAGACAATATTATGTTTAACATTATAGACCTCATTCTCCTGCCATTATCCCAATTTATTTGTGGTCGGCGCAACATGTCTTTTTCTTCCATACTTCTATATTAGTCATCATCTCGGTAGTCACTCCCTTTCTAGCCATATCATCTTTCACACAGTCCATCCATCGTTTCTTTGGTCTTCCTCTACTCGTATACTCGAAATTTCCCTCGTTCCTCCGCATCACATGTCCATGACAACCTATTACCACACAACTTTTCAGTACCCGGTGTCACTTTTAGACTTTCTCTTGTATACTGCTGGGGAGTTTGTTGCGCCACTTCTTCTTTCCAGTTAAAGCACTAGGAATTGGTGAAGGGTAGGCGTTTTGGGGGACTGTCATATGTAATTTTAACGTTTGAAAAGTGCTGATTCTTAGCAGCAGTTTGAATAAATGACTTTTGATTTGATTTTGATTCTCGTTTCTTATTCTATCCATTCGCGTAACGCCACACATCCCTCTAAGCATTCTCACCTCAGCTGCATGCCTTTCATTCATCTCACACGACGCACATTATGAAATACTTAGTAAGATATTATAATTAACACTATTGTATCATATGTTATCTCCATTGTACAATATTTCGCTAACACATTCTTAGTAATAATATGAACCAGACATAAAACTTACTTGGTATTGTGGTGATGTTCTTAGTTTACATCATGTCTGGCTGCCAGCTTGTTTCTTCAAGTCTGACTGACAGGACGGAGATGATAAGTCTTTTGTAACAGTTTCATAATAACATTTCTCGGTTGTTTAATAAGATAGTTTGAGTAAAACAAGTCATAACATGACATTAAGTATTTGTATACCAGTCCATGGCGAAACATTAATAAGACTTTTATTAAGAGCTAGTCAGAGCTGAAATGACATACCCTACCACTTAATTAGAATACGTACACTACGGTAAATGTGGTACAGGGACTGGGGCGCGTCATTTAAGATTTTCGTCTAAGCTCTACTATATTTTAATGCAATTAAAAATATGCTATTATGCCTGTATTCCCCGGATTTGTGTTTAGAGGTGGCCGCGCACCTAGATGCGCCGCAGGAACGTATACGAATTCCACCAGCGGATGACGTCATCTGATTCGGCACGTTCATGCGTACGGTGTGGCGAGGGCGATGCGAGCATGGAAAATAATGGATGGGATTCGGCGCGTGCGGCGAGTACGATGCGGATAGGTGCGCGGGACCATCCGAAAATACGATGACAGCGGCGCGTACGGCTCCTGCTGCGGTCTAAGTGCGTGCACCCTTAGGGCCGAAACTGCGTTAAGCGGACGCCCGCGCGGAGCACTTTTGTGTAGAACCGCGCGGGCGTCCGTTTAACGCAGTTTCGGCCCTTAGACCCATGTTATAAAGGTCAAGTCTATTGCCATTAAGCATAATCAGCCTATACTCTTACCACCGCTGGGACACAGGCCTCCTCTCTGGGAGAGTGAAGTGCGGGTTGGCAGATGTCACATATTTTCGAATTTTTGGTGCTGGAAGATATCGGTTTCCTGACAACGATTTCTTTCACCGTTTTTGAGAGCAGTACTAATTACATCAAATTACACAAAATAAAGTGCCTGCCTTCGTAACCCACGACCTACAATTCGTAAGCATTTACTACTAGGCCACCACTGCTCCGTTGCCACTAACAGGACACAAATACAGGTTACGACCGTGGATAAACTGAATAACACATTGCCTCACATGGGGCTCCAACCCAAAAACCCAAGGTCAGTAGCAGCACTTGTTCTAATTAGAAACTCTCACGGAGCCAGTTTGTGTTGAAAATTGTGAACAAAAATATTCGGAGAGTAAATTGTGGTTAGTTCTCGTGTTTGTTTAGTTAACAAGGGCTAATACAACAGATGTTTTATTTAGTTTGGTTACCAAGGGTTGGTAGTTGGCCTTGAAATAGCTGGCTGTGGCTGTTTAGTTTTGGTTTATCAATGCCAGCACGCGTAACATGATCATCATAGAACCGGGTTTTGTCGACGGAAAAAACTCCTAGAAAACCCGGTTCTATGGTTATTATGCTACGCGTGCAGCAGTCGTGACGTGTCTACGAATTAATCTTGAGCATTTTTTTAAGCGTAATGCGGGTGAAAGATAAATCATACATAGTTATTTTACTAGACCGTTTAAAAAGGTGAATTTAATTTTAGGAGTTTAAAACCTTTATGTAATTTTTTAAATGGTTTTTTACCCCTTAATCTAAATATTCAAGAACTGTTTTAAGATTAATTAGTACAATTCGTTATCAATGTTTTTCACAACGGAGCGATATTTCATAAATATTTAAAAAAAAAAACTGCAATATTATTAACAATTAATTGTGGCGCTGACAACGTGTGAATAAGATTGACAACTTGTATAGAGAATATATTTTGTTACTTCTGGAAGTTTTGTTGTCGTGGGCGAGGTAAAAAGAAGCCTCTTAGAGACAGGTCAAGTTCTTTCAAACCAAAATTGAAAAGCAGAGGTTGATAACATGGGCAATGTTATCAACCTCTGCATTTCAACCTATTTACATAGCCAACAATTGAATATAACCTAAACCAAGTACTTCAAAATACATTAACCCCACAAAACCCGGACATCCTACAGTTCAATTCACGATATATTTTTATCGTGAAAATATCAAAGAGTTTCTTACAATTTTTCACAAGCATTTTCCCATTGAATGAATGCAAACGACCCCGTACACTTTCCTTCATAGTTCGTTGCCCTTGCCCATGGGTTGAGGTCAATTTGACCCCTAAACAAATAAGGGTTGAAATTCATGATCGAAATCGACCTTCAACACGGTTGAGATGTTCTGTATTTGATTGGTTTCTGAGGGAATCTTTAAATTTATTTATTTTATTTTATTTAATACTTCAAGCACACAAATGTACAGAGGCGGACTTAATGCCTTAGGCATTAAGCCTTTTAAATTGTTTGGCGTTTTGGGATATACGTCATTTTAAACGGTTTTTGTGATGATAAATATGTTTATTTTCACAAGAGCAGATAGTTACGTTGTGATAGAATCGTGATGAGTAAGCATTCTACTTGGTAATATTCAAAACAAATTAATTCATTCATATCATTCTGCCTAGCCTTTTCCCAATCATGTTGGGGTCGGCTTCCAGTCTAACCGGATGCAGCTGAATACCATTATTTTACATGGAGCGATTGCCTATCTGACCTCCACAACCCAGTAACTGGCCCCTCGTTTAGTTTAAAAATGTGAGAAACTTACTTTTTAAACTTACTTTATAAATAAATGAATCAACAAATGAGTCAAGAAGCAAATACTATTTCATTAATCACACAATCAACAAGTGACAAAATAGTACATTACTGTCGCGGCCTGCAACTCGGGTATGCCTCGGCGCACATACATGAGTCCGTTGCGACCAAGGCTTGCATAGTACTTTTCTCAAATAATGCGCGGAAATTCAAATTGAGTTAATTAATTATAAATTCCAGAATCAATGACGGACAACGAACCAATACGTTCATTTGTTTCTTCTTTACTTTAAACAGCTGTATTTGCAAGCAAAATCGAAATTTAAATAAAATCTTTGATACCTTCGTGTTGTCATATGTTGAAGTAAAAAGTTCGTTCCATTTTTAGAAAAACACGTAATTTATTTGGCCGCTAAACGGGACATTGCCGGCCGCATCGTCATTTGTTTTTGATCAGTACAGCAATTTTGATTTATCTCGAAGACGGTTGTCTAAATAATCCTCGAATTTCTAGCATGTTTGAGAAAACATTATTTTAATCAAACTCTTAGCTAAATAAATAATTAATCTAACATCCAGTACTATGCTGCCCCTGTTTTCACGCCTGGCTTGCTGTCTAGGACAATTATAAGACTTAGTGAACGATGATTAATTAATAATAATATAATATATTTTTCTATTTCTATCCATTTAAATGTCAAGGTGCATTTACCTATAACTTTCGAGTGTCTGTTTAACTCTAACTATTTTACTGTATTCCGATCAGTAGGTACCAACCCAACAAGGTCAATGAACTCATTCCATTAGTTTTTATAGAGCTAATTTCTTACAATAAACATACATAGGTTTATTACGGTCAACGATAAGAAGGGTTACTTAGACTAGTAGTTGCAGAAATACGTGGGAACCCAGATGGACTTAGAGTTAATAGAAATTGACTACAATTTAAGCCGATTGGGTGAAGTACTTGTGCAACTTAAGCCAGGAATATACAAGCGAGTAACTTGCACTAAAGCATGCAAGTAGATAAATTGTAACTACGCCGTTGTTTTTTTATTTATATGGTGTGCCTTTTAGTCCATGTTAAATAAATGTATTTTCTTTGTTTCTTTTATTTTTTATTAATAATTTATTTCAGGCCACTGATACCCATAGAAATACAATAAACAAATAGGTACTTAAAAAATACCTATTATACATCTGTACAAATAAATGAAAATGGAAGTGTCTGTAATGTTTGTTCCGGTTAATCTCCGTAACTGCTTTTCATTCAATCTATATAATCTTCACATGATCTAACCAAGATTATGTCTGGACTTTAAATGAGACTGAGAGACAGAGAGTTTATTTCGGACTTTCTTCTCAGAGTAGTCAGATAGGAAACGCCGACCTTATCTAGTTTTTATTAAAATATGATTGACATGTAAAAGTCTTTGTACTTACAGGAATAAAATATTTTTTATAATTTATAGCCATTTCAATAAAAAATCAGTTGGTAGTCAATTTGCTTAACAATTAATTTCCCTGACCTTACAAGAAGTTATGTGTATTCCTGGCATTATAAATAAAAAGAAATTCTTCGAGAATTTAAAGTTAAGAAATTGAAAAAAGATAAATATAATTGGTCTGGGTGAACGGTGCAAGCTTAGCTGCCAAGTGGTATTACGTGTTAGTACGATTTATGTGTAAGATACGATGTCTTAGGTGTCTCCAAAGGGAATTCTCAATAAGAACCAGTTGTGGAATTCATACTATTCATCATTCTTATCAGTTCTTGAACGTCCTCTGCTAAGTGCTAAGTATGAGGTCCCCAATGCGTATCAAAGAGAAAATTGGCATTATAAAACAGTCTTTTATTTGAGAAAAGTCAAAACTATCAGCATTTGGTGTAGTGATCGTGTTTTGTTTTTAGTAACTACTTATTGAGGTAGCTATCATGGCAGCTTACCATGGTAGCTCTTGGCAAAGTATTCCAGTTAATTTTTCCCCTTCAAGTGGGAGTTCGGAAATAAATCTTTTTTCCCTCAATTTTTCGTAATTGCACCTACCACTGTTTGTCTCTGCATCGCCCAAAGGTTGACTGGTAGAAAATGCCTATGGCATTAAGTCCGCGTCTGTACATTTCTGTGCTTGAAGTATTAAATAAATAAATAAATAAATCTGCTTGTTTGTTTGATGCCTCGAGGCTAACAATTAATAACAGCCGCACGGGTTGATCCATCAGGTAAAGCTACGCTTACCGGGATTGGTCCGTGGATGGGTGACCATCTTTATATATCGAGACTCCTCCATCGAGGATGAGGAACAGGGTGTAAAGTTCACTCATCCTCTATTGAAAAGGATGGATCCTCCGACCAGACGGGTCTCGCATCTGGCGTGCAACTGCTCAACGATTGATGTCGGGAAGTCTTATATATGTTGATTGCGCGGTAAACTCTAATTGCGCGATGCAGGATTTGTGTGACGTCAGGTCTTAGATGCGTAGGTCGCATGTGGCGTTGTAGATGCCGCCACAAATATGATCATGCACAAGCAATATTTGCACATAGAGATATGTAGCTCATACCAACCCCCATGGGAAAAAAGCGGTTTCTATTGATCATGTAAGTAATATAAACTATGTATAACCATATGTTTATTCTATTAGTACTCTCAATGCCCACCTCAAGGGAATAACAGAGCCAAACACGAGTCTATTATAAACATCCACAACTTGTAAATACTACCTTTATATAAACGGTACGCCCACCTAATTCCAAGTCAAAAGTTACGTCAGAAAACAAACGAGGTACGACGTAAAAAGTTAACATAGCGACAGTACAATGATAGTACACGCTTTTGTATAAATATATGTTGAACAACATTCGCCCCCTCATTTATTAAAACGCTTGGAGCAATCCTAAGATAAACATTATCATAATTATATTATACTTGTTTTTTTGCCGACAATTCTTGGAATAAGGCTGCTCCCTCATGTTCGGGCAGGTATTATTTGTACTCGATCTATTCAGTACTGCGAACTTACCGAGCCCCTACTAATGATTTATTATTTCAGCCAGCAACCGAAGTCAGAGATATCTGACTTGTCAACTGCAGGCTGAAAAAGAAAGTAGAACTAACAGAACTTCATGCCTGTATTTTAGGCAGAGGTGTACCTATACACCCGTATTTTGCCATTTATGTGAGCCTAAAGCAAGAAAAAAAATACATGTGCGGTCTGGGGACTCCCGTCAGGAGTAAAGTTCCGCTCGCACGCACACACTCGTATGTTATAGAAAGAGACAGAGAGAGAAAGCCAGAAAGAAAGGGCATAACGCCTTTTTCTTACGTGACAATTTCTACAAGTCAACTCCTAAAGCAAGTCGCGTTAAAAAACTTCGTTCCAAAAACCAATGATGAAGAATGAATCAATGAAGGATTTAATGATGTATAATAAAGTAGAAATGTAAAGTAACAGTATTTGTATCGATACAAGTATTTGTATCGATCGTGATGATGCAACAAAAACGGAATGAAAGGCCGGTGTTATAATCATAACCAGAGCTTCATTTTCGAAATTAGAGACTTTCACCTAACTAACTTTACTCACATTCTATGACTAATACTAATAGGCTGACACAGACTAAAAGGCACACAATATAACACACAGCAGATAAAAAAGATAAAATAAGAAATAAAATAAATAAAAAACAGGTGTAAAGTACGATGTAAGAAATTGGCAGGGGAGCGTGCCTCACGGCTGCGCCAAAAAGGCCCAGTTCGGTAAAAATGCCAAATGAATGTAAATCAGTTTCATGTAACGTGTATACCTACTTAAATTAAAAAAATGTGTCAGATAAAAATAATAATGTTTTTTGCTCAAAGTTAATTTTACAACGAAAACTGAAAATTCTCATCGACAAATGAGGACGCAGCCTAAGTAGTATCTATATCAAATATCTCAGGACCAGGCGTCATGTCTGAATTAGTATTATTTCTACTTTATTCGAATAATTTTCCTTTGATATTCATAACCAACATCTACTTGCCGTCGGCTACTTGGTGCCGAAACGAGTTTTCTCTTTAATTTTATAAAATTAAATGTACATCAAAGTTTCTTAGCCCCTGATAACAGCTCGTGGGATAACGTAGAGATTTGTGGCTGGTTTTGAAGCAGCTGTTATTTATTCTTACGATACTATTAATTAAATGATATTTCGGTTCCAAATTGTGGCTTTTTGTATTTGTCTTTCAATTAATTACTAGTTAAATTAAATAATATCTTTGAATTAAAGTGTAGGAGAGTGGTGGAGCTCATGGCTTAGTAATAACAGCAGGGTCGATACATCAGGTTAAACTACGCTTGCCGGGGTTGGTCCGTGGATGGGTGACCATCTTTACATACTCCTCCAGGCCTCGGAAAGCACGTTACGCCGTTGGTTCCGGCTGTCATTCGTGGATTTTTGACAGTCGTTACGGGTCGTCAGAAGCCCGAAAGTCTGACAACCATTCATACCAAGGGGTATCGTATTACCCCGTACCTGGGTTCAGACATGCGATATCGCCACATGCAAACTACGCATCAAAGACCTGACGTTACACAAATCCTGCATCGCGCAATTAGAGTTTATCGTGCGATCAACATATCGCGATCATCATAGACTATCCGACTTCAATCGTTGGGCAGTTGCCCGCCAGACATAACAAGTCTGGTCGGAGGATCCTCCCTTTTCAATATGATGAGTGAACTTTGCACCCAGTTCCTCATACCTCTAAATACTTAAACTGAAGTAATGATACTAGTCTAGACCACGGTTCCCTATCCATTTGCATAACATTTTAAGACATAATATAACACGGCATACTTTTGTTTACCCTAACAATATTTACGCATAATATTACTTTCGCATAACAGCAAACGCATAACTATTTTAAGCATAATTTCTCCAGTCATAATAGTGTTTAAGCGTAACATTCAAAAGCATAAATATTTTCATTTATATTCTAGTAGTTTCTGGCACTTCGCCGGCCGCTGCCGCGGCACCGCTCGCTTCGCTCGCTCGGATCGTGCGTAGGAGGTCACAGTTCTAACCTAACCTAACCTAAACCAACTAACATTACGCCTAGTAACATTATGCGAATTAAAATTATGGCAAAACAAATTATGCAACAAGATAATTATGACAAAAAATATTTAGGCCAAAAAAAAAATATGGCAAACAATTATTAGACCAAAAATACTTATGCCAAAATCGTTATGCCAAAGAATATTAGGAAAAAAAACATTATGCGAAAAAAAGGAGTCCCCTAGACCACTCCTTAACGCCGTATTAAATATGAGTTAATAAGGAAAGTGACTTGCGTAGCGTCTTGGTAACCACAAGTTAATCTTAACTAGATGTGGCAAAGTCAAGGCTAGCTAAATGTGGCAAAGCCGCGTCCAGGAACGCGTAGAGGTATCGAGTTGAAATTAATATCAAATACGTAGGTCTACGGTCCCTTTGAGGTCAAAAAAAAATAAAATAAAGGCCATTTATGCGACATGCCGACTTAATAGTCGGCATGTCGCATAAATGGCCTTTATTTCCTATACACTTTTTTTGTTAGTAATAGATTTGTTAATAAGTATACAACATTAGTTTTTGTTTATACTAAACCCGAAAAGGGTTCATTGTATTCATCATTTTGAACAACTTTTTCTATGGGACCGACTTCACGAAGAAAAAATCAGCTGTTCCCTACATTTTGTCGATTTAAGTGAACAGAAATGTATGGAACAGCTGATTTTTTTTCGCGATTTCAAGCTTGGTCCCATAGAAAAAGTTGTTCATAATGATGAATACAATGACCCCTTTTCGGGTTTAGTATAAACAAAAACTAATGTTATATTCACAAACCTTTTTCGAATTTCAAAAACAACATTAATTTTGGATCGTATTACTACAAAACCAATATCCATAAACTGAGATACACATTCAATAAAATTGAAGTACAAACGCATTCAGCAAAACTTTACCTCTATGTTGTTTGCGTTGCAAAATACTTAATCGTCGGTTAGCACTCCGTTTTAAGTGTTATTTACAGTAAAACCCAGTTTAACCAAAGCCGGGTTTGCAATATGTAAACAGTCGTTTATACTTAGCTGTTGCTTTTTAGGTTTTACTTTAGCTTTGAGCTTTCAGTGCTTATTTGCGTGGACCAATTTCCTTTTAGGAACTTTCCATATATTTTATTTGGAAGTAGATGGATAGTTTCTGTACATTTATGTCGTGAGTTTTTAGATTTTTGCGGAGTACTTAAGGCCTGTTGCACGGTTTCTTTACGGTACCACGCGCTAGCCAAACCATAGAATATTATCGTGCATGTGAGTTTGTATATCATCGGTGATATTCTGAAACCGCTTAAATTTTTAATGATATTTTCATATCATTAAAAATTTAAGCTTTTAAATTGTCTAATAGTAATATTATAATATTTGACAATTTAAAAGTTTAAACAATAGAAAATCAAGTGGTTTAGTAAATATTACGTTTTTAAACTCGTTCCTGTAAAATTCACTGCACCACTTTTCGTTCCGCGGTTTCAGAATATCACCGATGATAATGTCATGGCAAAACACCGGGCGAAACATACGGCAACTTTCTAAGTAGCAGCCTGGAGTGCCTGGTGGAAGTTGATTGTGTGATGCCCCCGTGTCTCGGAGAGCACTAAAAGCCGTTGGTCCTGCGCACGACCTCTTCCCGGTCGTGTCGGATTGCGGTCCCTTCGGACTATGAGAGTAAGGCCGCGGCGGCGGCGGCGGCGCGAGAGCGTCGCGTTCAAATGCAGTTTTATATGGAACTGTCGTCACGGCCTGCGCCGCTGCCTTCGAAGCCAGTTCCAAATAGAAATATATTTATTGAAAGGCGCCGCCGCCGCCGCCGCGCCGTTGCCGCTGACTTTGTGTCCGCGGCCTCATAGAACAGAGAGTCCTACTACGTAAACACTTTTGCACTATAATATCTCTTGCGTAATTGCCACCATGACCGTAATCGGTCGGGAAGATTATTATCTGTGAGTTCATTACGTGCTTCCCGCCAGCGCCCGTTAGACTGACACCCTAAATCCCCTTCAGGACCTATTCAGATTCTCGAACCTAATGAACATAAATTCAACAATCTATCACATAATTTACCACCTATTAAAGTGTCCTTCGTGATTGGATTTCGAATTAAGTATTAACTTTAAATCAATAACGTTACCGTAAAACCGTACTCAGCTTGATTGAATTACCGTAACTAACGACCTAGGCTTACTGGGAATGTTTCGAAGTCTAACAAATACAGTCCAAATTGAAGGTCATCTGAAATGTTATCTTGAAGTTGTACCTTGTTGTAGTTGCTGTTGTTGCTTTAGGGTATCGCTCGTAATAACATCCTGCTACATAAGTCAATTGATTTTGTAATTATTAAGATTTCACATACTCATAGAATGTAATTTGGCTTTTAGATAAATAAATTATATCCAAAATTAAATGACGTCATCGAAAATTTATTACGATAAGAACAATTTAATTACTAATTACGTTTTCCTAAATCATTATTTGTTCCTATAGCTATGATGAATTCGGTAATTTTGCATATCCTATAGCTGTGCCCCTTTACTTCGATTTCGCTTAGCGATTTTTCTGTGTTTTTGTCTTTTTGCTCGACTCCTAAGGGTCGCAGCGTAATGTTAAATAGCCTATAACCTCCCTCCAGAACTGGGCTATCAAATGCGAAAAGAAGTTTTCAAATTCGACCGGTAGTTCCGGAGATTAGATTAGCGCGTTCAAACAAACAATCAAACAAACTTTTTAGCTTTATTACCTTTATATATGTGTATATGACATACTCGTGCCATCAATCAAGTTGCATATATGTACATTTTTATTCACGGAGTCGCGCGACAGTCGCTTTCTGATAGGACGCAGTGTACCGTCAATTAATAAATTAATTTCCACTATTAACATACTTTTCTTGTCCTCAGGTCCTGCGTCAGACTACTCTACCGATAGTCCCGACTCGCCACCAGACGTTCCAGCGGCAACTATCGCACCGGCTCGACCTGCCTTCCATCCAGTTCAGCATCTGTAGTCTGGAAAGAGCTGACTCTTCTATTGGACTTATTAAGGTAAAAGGAAAGAAATAACATTGAATTTATTTGCGCTGCATGAAGAAAAGAAAAAATACAAGTTGGGAGGAAGCGTCACATTATACTGCGAGACGGCCACAGGCCACAGCACATATTTTTTTCACAATGGCGTTTAGGTAGGTAGGTACAAAGAGATTCGTTTTAAAATAGGTTTCAGTATCAATAAGTTATAGTAGTAATAGTAGGTGTAATAATATAATTTGCATTTTAAACATGTGTGTTTACGTGTAATAGTAAAAAAAAAACAAGCAAGTAAAAACAACCACAAAGTTTCAACAAAATTTGATTAACAAAATCAAAATCAAAATTCATTTATTCAAACTATGCTGAGAATCAGCACTTTTCGAACGTCAAAACGTCAAAATTACATAAGACAGTCCCCCAAAACGCCCACGCTTCACCACTCCCTAGTGCTTTGCAACCTTGTGACGTATATTTGATTACTTTTTTACCGTTTGGAAAATAATATGGTGTGTTGTGTTTTATTTTGTAAGAACCATTGACCTTTTAACATGTGTTTGTTGCCTCGTAAATGAAAAAAAAAAATGTTGTGATTGCAAAAGATATTCTTAAGTCAAACATAAAATAATTAAAATCGGAATCCAAAGTTCAAGCCAATATAAAAAGATACGACAGATGAAAGCACAAGAGTAGTTTAGTCAGTTACATACAAAGCACGCGCGACGTAATGACGCTGACATAACTAATATGCAACAGCCAGGGCTGGCCGAATGGCCGACTGGCTGGGACCAGCGATATACGCTAGCGTGTATGTGTGTGCGTGGTATATAGATATTCAAGTGAAATAGACGATGATTTATAACGAAAACGAGCGCGTAAAATTTCATAAATACCTTTGGGCATATAATATGTAGATATGAAAAAATCACTGGATGTATTTATTCAAAATTTTATTTGAATAAAATTCTTGAATAAATTATCCATCCTTGTACTGTAACAATTTTGTGATTTTTATGCTCCGGGAATAAAATATTTACGCCCAAAATTAGTGTTGATATGTGTATAATATAAGTTTCAAACCAATTTTTTTTCCGGATAGTGCTAGTTAATGACACGTAGATATAATTTTAGTTTTAAATGTCACTGTCAAACAGTGGAGTAAACTCGATACGAGACGCGACGTTAGTATGGGAGAATGAATGTGCTTGCAAAACAAACTTGATAGATGAAACAGGCATCTAGTGCGACGTAGATACATCGAGTGCCACCTACCCGCAAGAATAAATTAAATTTAACTACCTCCACACAAGAACGATGAAGTTATAAGCTATGCATATGTAATCACTATGCATATTGCGAACGTAAACATGAAATATGATAGTTCATTTGTTTTCTAACTGGAGTAAGCTTCTGGGTTACACTCCTCGATACAGATACGTTTAAATAAAAATGTAAGTCATTTAGAAAAGCTGTGCAGCCGTGCAAATTGGCACTAAACAACCCACAGGCTGGTTGATACCAAATCAACCAGCCTGTGGGTTGTTTAGTTCTAAATTCACCAATGAAACTGAACGCGATTAGCACATCTTTGTCGGTTTTCAAGAGCCGTCAGTGTCAATATTCCACAACAATGATGACACTGACAGGTCTTGAAGGCGGTTTAGATGTGCTGATCGCGGTCAGTTGAACTATTGGTAAAATCTGCCCTTATTGGTTGCTTTAGGGTGAATTTCACCAATAATAAAAACTGAACGCGATCAGCACATAAGCCAAATTTAAGAGCTGTCAGTATCATTGTTTTCTTTGGAATATTGACACTGACAGCTCAATAAGTTTAATTCATTTAGTGTCGTAATGACATCAATACGAAAAAAAAAAACTGTCCGGGGTAGGGACATCCCAACCTGTATATTATTGTATCCTCTTCTTTAATATAATTATAATATACAACCTTGTAGTTATATTCCTTATTATTACCCACTAATTGACCCGACACGATAACCTCCAGAATAGATAAATCCAGAACTGAGAATTTCCAGATAGAAAAACCCAATAACACTTTGACCAACCTGGGAATCAAACCAGGACCTAATGCTGAGCAGTAGCGCTTGCGACCGTTACGCCAACGAGGCAGTCTAACTGGTCTAACTAAATTAGTATTTGGTGTTAATTTCAATCAAGTTTTCGCATTTGGCGTTCCTTGCATCTGGCGCCTAGAGCGACCCGTCCTCTCACTCTACCAGGGCCGGCGCTGATTACACCTTACAATATGTTAGCAAGCACTGTCTTTATTGCGAGTAGTTAAGTTACCTGATATCTCAACTGTCTGGTCCTTGAAGCTAACGAACTAAATTGGAGGGCTCCGTTTTCTAACTAGCACTGAGTAAACTGAACCTCTAGTGTCTAGTGAAGCAGTTGGTGCAAGTTATAGCGTGTTATTTGAATAGTTTAATGTAAAGGCCTTGGTAGCATCATATTGTAATGGAAGGAATAATTGGTGTTCAAAGTGAAATTTCGATATAAAGACATTTATTTCTCAAAAAAAGAACGTTAAGCCGCGTTGCCACTAGGCAACAATTGACGCGCAACATGTTGCACAACAAGTTGCCCAACATGTTGAAAGTCAGCGCGGAACTTTTGTTGAACAACGTTGTCTGTCTACTCATCTACTACTTGACGTCAGTCGTCGACAACATGTCGCCAGAGGAACTTGTGTTGATTTCAGCGGCAGTATTGGTAGTTGGTACAGTTCGATTAATTTGGGCACTCGTTCGTTACACCACACTACGGACATTGTTGCGCGTCACGTCTCCACTCGACAACAATTGATGCTCAACTAACGATGCTCTTTAAACAAACAACAAGCCACGCGTCATGTTGCGCGCCAGCTGGCAACGTCGCGCGCTGTTGTGCAGCGTTGCCGTACATGTTGAGCGTCACGTGTCGCGCGCCAAATGTTGCCTAGTGGAAACGCGGCTTTACAGTTCACTAAATAAATAAATATTGAGAAAAGTAAAATAAAAATAAATATTTGTGCGATTCTCTGTGTTCACAATATAAAATTAAAGAGGATGACAATCAGTATTGTTAGTGTTGTTTTCTATCGTGTTCTTCGAGGGCTCTTTTAAAAGCATATAAATTATGGTGTCACTATTGGTAACATCATCAGGGAGTTGATATACAGTTTTGCTCCCTCGTACAGTATATTTTTACCGCGGGGCGCAGCTTGTCAATGTATAAATAGTAGTAATATTATAGTTACTATAAAAATAAACATCTTAAATATCACAAGAATTTATTCCAATTTCTAATCCCCATTTCATTATGCCTTTAAAATTCCACTGTCATTACAATCTCTGTGATAAAAGAGACTATACCAGTATAAAGGCTTGTGCACATGATTCTGGTTTCTCAATTATCACCCCTTTCGGCTTTGTGAACAATTTTGTGCTCTTTTGTCTTATATTTTTAGCTTGTAATTATAGTACTGGAGGCTACTTTTTGTGTAACAAAACTCTTTGGTAGAAAACAAGCGGGCCCGGCCTGTGTGTTCCAAGCCTATAATTAAAATGGAACATTTTGTTAAATGTTTTCGTTTCTTTTGAAATTGAAGCTGTTTTACATCTGATATTATAATTAAGCTCAGCAGACAAAGTGTTCATTGTTTTTTAGATTACATAGTTTTCTAGCCCGTTTTCTACGGAATTTAATTTCTCGTAAAGCAGCTTTCTTCAGACATCCTGGCGTAAAAGAGCTTCATAGCTTACAGTCTTTGATAGATTAAGCGCCAAGCTTTTTGTTCTATTCTTCTGGAGCGGACGAGGTTGGTAAGCTTCGCCTTAAGTCGTGAACAATGCTAGCTAATTAGAATGACAATGGTAAACAAGGCTGTCGGATGGTAAATTTTATACCTACCTTATTCAAATTAATTTCAACGGAGGGCTATGTTTGACTCTTACCACACTGTTCCTTTTACTGCAATGAGTTGGGGGCCCGGGAGATACTTGTACATTCGACACACTCCCTACCTTTCTAGTCAAAAAATGAGTATAGTTCTGAGAGACACACGAGGCCAAAGTGATTAGCTTGCTATCCTAGCTTCAAAAGGTAGCATCGTGTAACCCAGGCATTAAAGCCACTGATGGTATGGAGACGATAATACAACAATAAATTAAAATACTGGCAAAATTAATGCAAAGTAGTATTATAGGAACAACCAAATAAATCCTAACATTCAATTTAAAAAAGTGATTATTTCTGTCAAAGATCCACGAATGACAGCCGGGACCAAAGGCTTAACTTGCTTTCCGAGGTATAGAGGGGTCTCGGTATGTATGGCGGGCCATTCATCCTCGAACGGACCGCGGCAAGCAAACTCAAAACTCAAACTCAAAGCATTTATTTCAAATAAACCAATTACAGGCACTTTTGAATTGTCAAGGGGTCGGTCAGTCAGAAAGATGAAGCTAGGTGCCCATTCTAAAGCGTAGTAGGTTCTTATGGAGAAGAACGGGCAAGAAACTCCACGGACACTCTTTTAAATCATAATATTATGTTACAAAATATTTGTTACATCATTCACGTTGAAATTATACATGTGAGAACAATGTAGAAAGACGTGCACGTTAAAAGCGTCCGTAATAAAAATATAGAAATAATTCAAAAATTAAAATAAGCCGTGGCAGCTAAGAGATGACCAGTCCCTACTGACGGCGCCCGTTCACGAACATGACACATGGATCAGCACCATTATGCTCAACCATTTTGAAGGGAACTTAATGATCCAATACACACGCCACCACCAGCGAGACATTTTAGTGAGCATGACATACGCTCAGCCACCAGGGCACATTTAAGTCAATGAAAAACGTACCCAGTAAATGGTAGCTTTATAGAAGTTATGTGGTCACAGTGCGCTTAACCTGATCTATCGAACCGTGCGGCTGTTAATACTTAGCCACGAGCAATAAATAAAACTGTATGATCAAGTTAGTTTTACAAAAACTGGAATATATTGTCTGGAATGTTAAATATTATATTATGATATGATCTACGAAATGAATCTGTTTTCATGACTCGTGTACGCTTTGATGTGAAATTACATAAGTTATGTTTATATTTAAGCGAAACTCAACCAATTAAGTTTATGTATTTCGTAGGTACTTAATGTTAAAATATGTAACATAATATTGTAGATACGATAACATTACCTATTACTATTGGTGTATAATGATTACCTGAAATTAATTGGCTTAATTAAGCTCACTTGCGCGATAACAGCTAACTCGGAGTTAACAGTTAGGTGTTAAGAGTGAGGCCTCGTGTGCGTTGCGTTGCATCGTCGCAAAAGATCAACGCATTGTATGACACACCTGCGTTGTGACGATTTTGACAGTCGTTACGGGTAGTCAGAAGCCCAAAAGTTTGACAACCAGTCTTACCAAGGGGTATCGTGTTACCCAGTAACTGGGTTGAGGAGGTCAGATAGGCAGTCGCACCATGTAAATACTGGCATTTACATAGTTACGAAAAGACTCGGTAGATTGATTTTTTACTGTAAAATAATCCTATTTTACGGCTAATTGTCTTATTAATTTAATTCAAAACGGAGAGTTATTATATAATTTATTTATATAATTTATTAGATAAATAAATAAATTACCGAATGATAAATTCATTTTTGTTCATACCAGTGTAGGTGAAGGTGATATTATAAATTAAGTTGTTTTATTATATGTAGTAAAAAGAAAATATAAAACCAATATAATTTTTAAAATATCTCAGAAGTTTTATTCAAATCACAGCCCTAGTAAAAGCTTTAATGGAAAATACTAAAGAAGTATTAAAACGGTTTCGAACATAACATTGCCTGCATAACACTGACGTTGCCCTTACTCCAGGACCAGGACTGTCAAAAACCCGTGCCGCACAATATAATACCTAACACGTCATAACCAATGATTTAGACATAGACAGGTACTAAATTAACTCCATTGTTCCTACGTAGATTGTCACCGGCCCGTCAGCACCAGACGTATCATTTCCACATGATTTCCGTAACGTGGGGCTACTGACGTAAAGGAGAGAACTCACTGGTAGCATGTTTACGGATAACAATATACAATTCTATACTGAGTATTACATTACCATAAAGAACTAGATTTTGCTTTCGCTTGTGCGTCGGATAGCATGTTTGGGTACTGGCTGTCATTCGTAGATCTTTGCCCGAAATTCTGACAACCAGTCTTATCAAGGGGTGTCACGTTACTCAGTAATTGAGTTGTGGAAGTCTAGTAACTTACTACTTACGTACTAGCGTACTAGTACGTACTAGTACTTTAAATCGAATGCCTATGCAGTCATTCGGTTTAAAGTACTGGTATTCTGCTGCATCTGGTCAGACTAGAAGCCGACCCCAACATATTTAAGCGACTGCCTATCTGACCTCCACAGTCCAGTAATTGGGTAATGCGATACCCTTGGTAAGACTGGTTGTCAGACTTTCGGGCTTCTGACTACCCGTAAAGACTGTCAAAGATTAACAAATGACAGCCGGGTCCAACAACGGCTTAACGAGCTTTCCGAGGCACGGAGGAGTCTTGATATGTATAGATGGTCTCCCATCCACGGACCAACCCCGGCAAGGTTAACTTAACCTGATGGATCCACCCGTGCAGCTGTTATTACTTAGCCACGAGCTCCTCCTACGTAGCAGCCCTATAAAATCTGACGTCAGGAAAAGTAAGACTCCAAGTAATAATGAAGTCTTCCGTAGTATATTTTTTTCCTGAAATTGTTTATTTTTCTTTTTTTCTGTTGACGTGGAAAGTTCTTTGGAAAAGTAGTGATTGTTTATAACAGGTCTTTTTAGGGTTCCGTATTAAACAAGGAACCCTTATAGTTTCGCCATGTCCGTCTGTCTGTATGTCTGTCTGTTTGGCTTAGCGCAGAGACTGTTAGTACTAGAAAGCTGTAATTTCTCATGAGATTACATATTAATGACGCCGATAAAATGGTAAAATAAAACCCTACATGTAAAGTGGGGATATCTTTTTTTTTCGGCTATTCCATGGTGTGGGGTATCGTTGGAAAGGTCATTCAAAAATATTGTGAGTTGTTAAACACACCTTCCAGTATATAAAGAAAAGGATAATAAACGTATTATTGAAAACCTTAGCATATGGCCCTATTTTGTAAATATATATGTAAATCAATTATTTCATTATACAATTTCAATAAACAATAAACTTATGCTTATTTTAAATAAACGCGGTATATCAAGATTAATTTTCAATCCATTTAACCTTTCATATCCTTTAAACATATTGATAAAAAATAAAACATAAAAGAATTAAAACACGTCCAAACGTGGATCCACACGAGACACAATGGATTTTAATTGTGTCTGTAATTAAAGGATATGCACTGCGTAATATTATTTCCGTAGTATTTTGTATTAAAACTTTATGCACAAGTAAATAAATACTGCACAAAGGCAGACTTAATATCTGAGTCATTTTCTACACGTCAACATTAGGGTCATGCACAGACAAAATATGGCATCAATCTTAATCAATTTCAGATCCATATCTTTAGTATAAGCACGAAGTAATGAAGCTGTGCTACGCAGGCACATGCGTTGTCTCGCTACCCCATTGATATAGAACTCATTACAGCCCCTTTCAATCTGAGGCTGCATTATTGAATAGTGTTCATGTTCGAACCGTCGGCGATAATGAGGGAATGGAAATTGAGTTGTCACGTAGAAGGGTTGATAGTCTTATTTCATTTTAATGAAGGAAATCGATGACAGGTTTTGAAGGGTTGTGTTTTATAAGCTCTTTTGTTTTAGCGAAGTTTGTGTAGCTATTGGCTTTTGTTTTGACTTGCAGAAGACTTTGTTGCGTTGTTGTTGAGGTTTTTTCGTTGCTATTTTCTGTTCTAAAAGTATTTGTTACAAGTGTAAACGACTCCTTGACAATTCAAAAGTGCCGTAAATGGTTTAATTGAAATAAATGCTTTAAGTTTGAGTTTGAATTCTCACTCATTAAAGGGAATAAGTAACACAATCACACAAATCTTTATTTACGAGGTTACAACTGTATATCTTTGAGAGTTTCCGAGATAATGACTATATATTATTATGAAAGAAAAATATATGTTGAGCCGACCCTAAATAAATTAGGATAAAGGCAGGAGAGTGATGATGCTGATGATCTCATCATGTTTGCAAAATTAAATTGCAACAGAAAAATCAAAGACGAAAATTGAGGTTTAAAATTACGCTTATGATGAGGAATTTAGAAGCTATGAGGGAACAGATATACATATACTGGTCAAAATCATAACCCTCCTTTTTGCTTAGCCATAGTTGGGTAAAAAGAGCAGGTTCGATCTAGAGGTTAAAAGTCTGTAATTTCCCATTCCATTTGGATATCTAGGAGAGTTATTATTGGAAAATATTGGTCAACTCATACCTATAGTGGCATAAACTTTTTGCAAAATATAGTTTCCATAGACAAACTAAACAATTCATTCTGTGTAGACTCAACTGAACTATTGTTTGGCCTACAAATTAATGGCAGTTTAGCTATTTGCATAAGCAAACAGTTTAGTTCATAGTTGGATCCAACTAGTTGTTTATGCGATAGTTTGTATCAATATGTGCTAAGATTTATACTGAAAACACATGTTTATTGGTAAACATATTTATATGGTTGGTCTGTTTGGTGGTTGTTTATGGGAATAACATAACATAACATAACACCAGGTCTGTATTCCCCGAAGGAGGAGGGCAGAGGTCCACATTAAGTACACCAACATTTCGACAGTTATATTTTAAACTAGCTGCTGCCCGCGGCTTCGCCCGCGTGAGTGTCGGAAATTACCCCATACATCCCCATGGGTTTTAAGTATAAATATTGAGTTTCGAGTTAATCGGACAGCGCGTTAAAATTCTTCCATACAAACACTGACACCCCCCAATCCCCCTTTAGGGGGTAATTTAGACGAAGGAGGAGGCGGAGCGCGTGAGGGAGACGCAAAGTTCGCGCCCTCAGGCGCCTAGCCGCCGTAGGAGACGCCCTGGGCGTCGGGACTCCTTGGAAGATTCCCGGCCACCGTAGGCGCGGGCTTGCGGGCGGTGAGCAATGGGTAGCTCGCCCCCGATAAGGACCAGGCCCGGGTCGACGGCGCGTCGTGTTCCACGCGCGCCTTAAAGAGATGTCAGCAAAACTGACGGGGTCCGCTAGGACCGTTGCCCGCCGGGGTTGCGGGTAGTCCTAAGGGGAAACCGTGGCCCCTGGCATGGCAAGGGAAGGAACACGGGTGGGTTTTAGTCAGTAAAAGTCTGACACGCCCTCCCGCTCCGCCCAGAGCGGGAGAAGTCATTGGATGATTTCCCACCCAAAAAAAAAAAAAAGAAAAAAAAAAAAAAGGGGGTAATTTAGAAAAACAAAAAACTACAAACTTTATAATTTATTTAGATAACTATTCGTGTGAAGTTTCGTGTTTATTACCTCAAGGAATAAGATTTTTCATACAAACTTTCATCCCTTATTTTACCCCCTTAGGGGTTGAATTTCGAAAAATCCTGATACACGTTATTCTTAATTTTTGGGTTTAAGTATAAATATTGAGTTTCGAGTTAATCGGACAGCGCGTTAAAATTCTTCCATACAAACTTTGACACCCCCCAACCGTAGGATAGGATACTTTTCCGGGATAAAAAGTACCCAGTGTGGTGCCCAGGATATTAAAGAATAATTATACCAAGTTTCATCGTAATCGAACCGGTAGTTTTTGCGTGATACTTGAACAAACAGACAGACAGACAGACAGACAGACAGACAGACAGACAAAAAAAAAAATAATCACACTTTTGGGTTCGGTGTCGGTCTAGTAACACCCCCTGCCATTTATTTTTTTGATATTTTCAATGTACAGAATTTTCACTTCTACAGATTTATTATAAGTATAGATTCCATTTAATAGGGGGCGAGCCTATTGCCACCAACCCAACCGAAATTTCATATGGAAAAAGCCAATAGCACATTGCCCGACCCGGGAATCGAACCGAGGACCTCATACTCGGCAGTGGCGCCTGCTACTTTATTTATTCTTCATCATAGTTCTCTTTTCATGATAAATATTTTACGTACGTACATAATTATAAAAAAGCAATTCGTGCCGTATTTTCAGAATCCAATTTTAATTGGAAACGTACCATAATTTCAGTTCTAATTTACTTCATGACTATGCCAGTTTAATTACTAACTATATAAAATTTATTTTTACTATTATTTGATTTCATTATTTAATAAAAAAATACTTTAATGAATAGGTAAATCAAAGGAAGAAAAAATTTAAAGCAACTTACTTTTATTTATTTTTTCTTAAACGTCAAGAGATTTTTGTAATGAAGACATTCTGGAAACAATTTCGCTAAATAAGCTGAAAGACTTGTTTAGTTTAAAAGATTGAGAAAAATCTACTTACAACCTGTAATAATAACCTTCTTACGTTTGTTTTTCGTAAAAGACGAAGTGGAATTGCCTGATATTATGTAAATGGGTAAAGTAAGTAGGTTAGGAAAACAGTTTGTCAGTGTTTTATTTTTGGGTAATATGTAAGTACCTACAATGAATCTGCCTAGCATTTTCCCAGCTATGTTGGGGTCGGCTTCCAGTCTAACTGGATGCAGCTGAATACCACATGGACCGACTGCCTATGTGACCTCCACAACCCAGTTACTAACAAGATACCCCTTAGTAAGACAGGTTGTCTGACTTCGGCTTCTGACGACCCGTAACGAACCAACGGCTTAACGTGCTTATCGAGTCACGGAGGGGTCTCCATATGTGTGATAGATATGTGATAGACCCATCCACGAACTGTCCTCGGCAAGTGTTGCTTAACCTTGAAGATCTACCCGTGCGGCTTTTATTACTTAGCCAGGACCTCCTCTGAGTTATCCAATGAGTACCTAAAGATTTTCTAATTGATTATTTCAGTTGATGTGCCAATTAGTTCTCAAAATAATCAAGATAGGTAGAAAAGCACGTATGTTATAGTGGTACTGAGTATCTTAATGACTATAAAATTTATGAATAATGTTAATTAATATATTATAATGTAATCTGTTATAACTGATATTAGAGTATGTATATTTGTTTAGTTATTATAACCATTTAACTTGCAACGCCTTAACAGACAACTAAGTTCTAAGAACCTACCTATTGTTAAAACATCGTCAAAATTATGTACACTTAGTTCGCAATATAGTGTTGTAGGAATTTGATCAATGAAACTGAACGCGATCATTACGTCTAAACTGCCTTCAGGTGCTGTCAGTGGCAATATTCCACACCAATTATGACAGTTACAGCTCTCACTTACAGCTTACAGTTTTATTAGTGAAATCCGCCCTTAGTACGTATTCCACGCGATTTCGTTCATTGGCATAGGTACTTGTTAACTTTAATCCGGATTTAGGGGTCATTTGTAAAAACCTTAATGCAGTTATTATTAATTCCTGTATAAATTACATACATAAACTCTCACCTCCTTTCCCTTTCCATGGGGGTAGGCAGAAACTATAGAACGCCACCAGCTATGATCTTTAGTTTATCATAAATTAATATTCATAATTTTATGTGTTGGCGACAACAGGCAAGAATTAGGGAAGGGTGGAAGGCTTTGGAGGATACATTTACCCAGCAGTGGGTTAATGCAGGTAAAGTCTGTCAGTCGTGTATTCCCGTTGTCCCCGTAATCTGTGTCCCCGTCACGGGGACAACGGGTCTGTCAGTCACGGAAGTGTTTAAAAAAAAAGTGTAAAAGGAAAGTTTTTTCCGCTTCTACTCTTTCAGACCTTCACTGTATCGTTACAGTTAATACTAAATTTATTTACCCACCGTTTATTGTAGGCCCATATTTTTAAAAGCCACCCATAAAATTACCTTTACCGTAATACGCCACGCTCTATTGAATATTTTTTATTGGCCACGTTAAATTTAAACGCCCAAGTTTGACCCGTAAATTAAATTTTGTGTAGATCGCGGCCAGATTGGCTGTAAAGTGGCTTTTTATTGTTTTTGATTGGCCAGGAGGGAGAGTTATTAACATTGTTGCGTTTACTTGTTTATGGAAATAATAAACGGAGGTGATTAAAAGGATTGTTTGTGCTGTTCAATTAATGTTAGGACTTTAATTGTTGAGACTAATAATTGTTCACGTTTTATTGGCGTTGTAACAGTTTTTAGGTGCTAGGACTGTGATTGTAGGATAGGCTTTTTGGGGAAATAAAAAGTGTATCGATATGTTTTTTTTGAGAATTTGTAACCGTGCACTGTCGTGCAATGGTGATTTGGAGGCACATGTTCAATAATTGACAGTTAGGGGCCGATATGACGATAGATTTACCGCCTTTAACCACCTCTGTGGTCTAGTGGTTAGACCACCTGTCGATTCTCAGTGGGGGCAAAAAAAATTGCTGGGTTTGGTTAGTGGTAGGGATTGTTTTAAGTCCGCCTGGCTAGCTACCACCATCTTATCTAAGTTTTTCACCATAACAACAATGTTACCAGCATTGTTGTGTTCCGGCAGTAAGAGGTAAGATAGCCAGTTCCTCTGTGGTAGAGGATTCCTGGTGAAGCTCGCTTCCACCTTCGGCCTGATCATCACTTACCATCAGGTGAGATTCAGGCCAAGAGCTTCCCCGTTGTGGTAAAAAAAAAAAGATAATCTTTCTTTTAGCAGGGGTTAATATTGCAATATATTTGTCTGCCCTCTCATGCTACTTAGTTGAGTCTAGCTGTAAATAAATTATTAAACCTCGTGTCTTTATTTCCTGTATATGGTGACCAAATAAAAAAGATCCTTCATAGGTTCCTCCTTATTTAATTATACTAACATAAACCTTTTGTTCCAGCCGGAGCTATACAAGAATGAACTAGTACGCCAGTCATCCACCGACAGTGCTGAGCTTGAATTCTGTGGTAAGCTGCACTTCGCACTCAAATACGACCAGGAAGTTGAGGCTCTTGTTGTCAAGGTAAGTCATAGGAATATTGTATTGCATAGAAACTTAGCTAATGCTATTCTGTAAAAGAGTTCGTTACAAGAAGTACACAGAGCATGGAGACGCCTGGGAAGCCACTGCTAGAGGCGGCATTATCAACACTTTCCATAAATATATATTAAAACCAAGCGTGTGGCCGTTTAATCGCACTACAGTATACAAATCACGTATAGAAACTGACGGCTTTGAATGCTGTCCGTGGTAGAAGTTGTGCGCTCAATGCACTTTCGGCGACACAAATTTTATTAGTACCTAATGCTGTCTTTACACGCTACCGGCGCGGCGATTCCGTGGTCTGTGGAATTCTGTATTGTATAGAAACTTATCTAATGCTATCCTGTAAAGGAGGAAAGTTCGTTTTGAACTTCACTTAAGTGAGATAGTTTCGTATCATCAGTTGGAAGCCTCTTAGAGCGCTCTAGGGTAAGTATGTACTATAGGCATAAATATTTCCGCCAAGCAGCCAAGCAGTTCCGGCAAGCAATTTTGCTATTTAGCAATTGTGTTCAGGTTAGAAGAGCCCGGTTATTAAGGGCTCATGAGACATGTAACTTACCAGCGAGGTGGTGGCGAGGCTATCTGCCCATAGTGCACAAGACGTATATTTAGTAACCATAGCCATTCGTGGAAGCTATTTTACTGCATTTTTTTTGTTTAACAAACTTTATGCACAAAAAAGGTACAAAGGCGGACTTAATGCCATACCTCGCGTCCTAATATATTAACTCGATGATATCCGCGCGATGATCGCTTTCTTTTAGGATGTGGCCTTAGGCATTCCGCGCCAGTCAACCAAGGGTAGTAGAGAGATACCCTGGTAGGTGTATTCATCATTGGGGTTATTATCTTTGAAAAAAAAACAAAAGAATTCCACAAGAATACACATCATTGTTTCTAATTAATAAACTAAATGTATCTGAAACCTAATCATAATGATAATAATGAATAATAAAAGACGCAAACGATGTTACTGAAGCCTTAATGAGCCAATTAAAACTAATTAACAATATACGTACTACAAAGATAATAGGTAATCATCATAAAGGGCTGATCTCCTTTCAACTGTACGTGAATAATATTATGTAATGCTAACTACAATTAATGGTAATATGATAACAGGAGCGATTAAAGTTATAGATCGGTACCTACCTACGATACTTAAATTACTATTATGAAATGTTAACTTTTAGAAAAAATACGAGATATTCCACAGCTTTGAACCCCACCTTATAGAACGGCACCTAAGTTATATTCCACTTAAGGCAACGAGACAACACACGGCAACATAGTTTAACGTAAAAAATAAAACAAAAAGTAACAAAAATAAATAAATAATAGGCAATCATATAAACCGATTTTCTTCAAAAAAAAAAAAATAACTACACAAACTCAACGGCACTAGAGAAACGAGAACACGGATAACAACAAATCGTTATTTGCAGCTTATCTCGTGGCATGTTCCTCCAGTTAGTTTGTCTGTGCACTGGACTATGGCCATAGATCATTGAATAAAAATAGAATAGAATAGAAAATAATACTCTGTCATATGAATTTCGATATAAATGTAGAAATTAATTACGGTAAATGTATAGAAGCGACACTCCCGTTTCGAACGCATCCGATTCGCCTGTGGTTTAATGACGATTAAGACGTACCATACAATCAGGTGTCACTTGTGGCGTAAATCTGGGTATCTACTATGTTGCATTTGCTTTGTCATCGATGTCGCTTCTGTACAACTTTATCATTCTATGGTAGAGCTTAGTACAATCGATCGCGTCCATGGGACTTAATATGTTCCTCTAGATTGGAAGTGCTAAGCTTAAGAGCGTCTGGACGTGTCTATAGTTGAGACGGAGATAGCATTTGAAGTAAGAAGGAGATAGTCTTTTGTTTTTTATTGTAATGGTGCCATTATGAATGTGCTAGGCATAAGTTAATGCAGGCTTACGAACATTTTTGATTATTATGATTTTTTCACTGCATTACATGAATCCTCCCACTGCACTTTAGTATTTTTTAAGAACTATCGCACATCACAGGCATTTGTATTTAAATACGATGCGCTGCGGCCCGATGCGGCTGTAATGTGCGCTTAGCTTTAAGCACCTGGTGAGGATAAGTACCAGTTAAGAACTTTGTAAAAAGGATCAAGTAACTTAATTGTTTCTTATTTATATTATATTATAATTATTTATTTCTTATTTATAGGCTATGCATGTAGCCTTTAGATGCTCGAGTTACATGTACCATCACGGTGACGCATATCTAACCACTTTGAAAACAAAATACCGTGCACACCATGACCAAATCTGTTTACCGCTCCTTTTATTTTGGTGGTAAGCATTGCTTTAGCGGCCGAGCGCTGCAAGCAGGAATAGTCTTTACGATGTTCAGATAAGCGTGTCTGCAATAGTACATACCGTGTACCAATAGACATTATTCATGTAAATCAAAAGTGTGTTATTTTAAATCATTAATAGGGACTTATCAGAAAAAAGCACTTATGGCTGATTATTCTTAATTTCGTCCCTTTCAAGATTATTTTTTATGCTCTTTACTATCGTTTTCGTTTTTTCTTTGTTATGAAAAAAATTAATATAAACGATGGAACTTTTTACATTTACTTTCATTCAAAAGTCAATAACCGAAACAATATATTATACATTTATCTGATGTTTAAATATTAACAATAACAACTTAACGAATAATATGACGGAACTGTGGAGACGACACGAGTTGTGTAGACCGTATTTAGAGGCGTCGGGGCACTGAGGAGGTAACCGTGCGGGTGAATTCAATACTAACAACCTACGACTTTGACAGCTCCAAGCGCACTGTTATAAAAATCGAGTTATAATATCTAGGTTCGTGCAGATAAAATAATTGATTCAAAAAGCCTTTTTGACGTTAATAAGCCTCGCGACCACTTACCTACATAGCAATAATTTATATATTTATTTCATCTGCTCGACGTCTGTATGTCACTGCAGGGATCCAGCAGAATATCAGCGTCAGGTATATTCATCTGACACATGCTGAGCTGGAATTTTTGGTGCAAACTTGAGACGCACGCTGCACTTTGCATGTTCGCTGATTCATTATTTTAAAGTGTATGACACACTTTAGTAAGCCAATAGTTTCATCACAATGTCTTCTTTTTTTTGTGTATATTGGTACCTTGTAGCTTTTTCCTAATATTCATGTAATTAGTTATAATATAATCGTGCTTTTGTGTGTTGTGCTATGTCTTTTGTATGCACCAAATGAACGGTCTATCTATCGATGTATCTATCTACATTCTAATCTTTTCATAACAGTATGTAGGCCTACCCTGTGTAGATATCTACTCGAGTCAACGAGAGCATAAGAGTACCAGTTTAATATTGGTATCTAACTTGTAACAGGCCAATATCGATACCGTAACGAGTCCATTCACCCCAACTAGGGGTCTAGGGTTGAAAACCGCGGAATTGGCGGAACGGCTGTAATAGTAAATTAATCATTTTAGGGACTAGTCCTTTACAATATATCGTTTATTAAAGTACTTATGTAAAATGAAATTCTGGAATTTAACTGGGACGTTGGCTATTGCGTTTTTTATTTTTTTTACAGAAAACTTTAAGTTTTTTTTACACATTCTTCTGCGTTAGATAGTTTAAAAGGATTACCTCATGTTTGTTATCATCATACTCTTGACAGCTAAATAAACAAAACTAGAAAAGTGGCAATAGGTTTCATAGCGTTTCGTATTTCTATTTCTATAATGGCTTTCAATAGAGTTGACATTATAAGCTTTTAGGTAGAGAAATTAATACGACTTTTCGAGTACGAATATTTATTTTTTGTATTCTTGCACATATAAAAACGTGGTTTAGAGCAATATTTAGCAAACAATTATTCAGGTAGATAATCAATATAATATCACTCAATATAGTACTGACTTCTGGATCACAACCTTTCAGTTCCGAGGCTCGGTGAGAATAAACTTAGAAAACATGGCGACTCTCAGAGTATCATGTTTCCATTCCGTTCCGTTAAAAGAAACCAATACTTTTACGGTAACTGTCAACTGAGATACTTTTAAACTTCATGACTGCACTGATACAAAAATTATTTGAAGGAAAAAAACATAAAAATACACTTTTAATTTTATATTTAAATTCACAACTATTTGGAAATCTTGATAGTAGCTGACATAATGTTTGTCCAGAAAAAAAATATTTATTATTTATTTATTTATTTTTTATTTACTCATCATCACTATCATTACAGGAATTTCCTAATTCAATAGTGGATAATGCTCACTTCAAAAAAGCATAAATACTTAAATGTCAAAAAAGTGAAAGATTTGATAAAGGTAGTTCAGCCAAAGCCATTAAATAAAAGAACCAAAATTAAATCATTTATCTCAACTATGTCTTCGGTGGCCTTATTTTTTGTTCAATCAAATTTTTTGGGTCAGCAAGATGTAACTTGCCGAATGGACGAAATTTTTCCAAATCAATCGCGTCAGCACAGACTCTTGAAATGAGGCCAAGGGACATTAAGGCTACGATTTGTGAAAATGCTCATTTACAGGAAGAGAGTTTCTCGCCTTGAATAGGCGATTATCGAAATGAGATTAGAATTTATTCGTGTAAACGGTACGTGCAGTAGGCACGTCTGCGGTAACACTTTGACCTTGAGCTGGCCTAGCATAGTACGGAGTGTCAATAGAATAAGAGGCCAGCTTGTACTGGTTTTGTTACCTTTTTATGCCTACCATACGTATAATACTAAACTTGATGTTGAGAATCTGAAATCGAAATCATTTTTAAAAATCGGAAGCGACTGTGTAAACAAGAAACGCATTTCGAAATGTCGAGAAAATCCCCTTGCTAAATCTTGAATATCATAATCAAATCAAATCATATCATTTTTATTTCAGGAATACACCCAGATAAATATATTATTATTCATTAATTAATTAATCATAAATGATTGATTTATTACAAAAGAACCCGACACGTCTGTGGAATTTTGCTAGCTAATTTAATTGAATCCTGTATTGTAGTCGAGTTTTTGCTGTGTGTCTAAACACACTAGTGTGATAATCGCATGGTGAATTTCGACTTCGAGACTCCCATATACATTCTCGACTTTCGACGCGGCGTTTCAAAATCTTTGCTGGTGTAAACAAGCCTTAAGATTGAATGTCAAAGGCCTTTTTTATGGGAAATTCAGCGTGTGAAGGATCTTAATTGAATTTCCTCGCTTGTGGGTCACGACCTTTATAGGTTGTTGAACTCTATCGAACTTGAATGGGCGAAGTTGATGGTATTTACATAATATGCTTTTACGGGAGTGTTTGGATAGTAGATACGTGTTCGGTGATTTTTGTGATCGTTTTGCAAATATATTTCAGTTTTAGGTAAGATATTGTTGAAAATATTAGAGGATACAAGGATGATATAAAACAGGTATTCTTGAAGAACATCAAAGCTTCGCAAAACACGTTACCTCAAAGGATGATGCTAGTAAATGTATTGACTTTGGTGCTCGCTCCAATAGGAATAAATTATTATATCAATAGAATGGTGTTTTTTTTTAATGCATTTACAAATATATATTTTTTTGCATCCGTCCCTAGTTATCAATACAGTACAATAATTACCAATCTTTCTGTATGCACGTGTTTCTATCACAAATAAACCTATTATTCTTTCTTTCTAAATACCTCATCTTCTAAGGAATAAAGTTAAAAGTTTCGTACCACGATTTTGAAATATTTACCGTCACGTATCAGAGTTAGGTGTTAGGGAGGCACTCAAAATTAATTGGTTGATGAAAGATTTGATGAGCCACCCATTTGTATGTAGGAACAGGATTATTAAATTAATTGAATTGGTGACAAGCTCGTGTAGAAAATGTCGGAGGGATTATTGTCTAAATTGATTGGGTGTTTTATGAATTTTCCGTTCACGGTTATATAAAATCATGGTCATCCAAAAAATAAAACCATCCACCCACTTTCTTTTGTTTATGATATTTGTAAGCTTAAATGGGTAAATATCAGAAAATATGAAGAATAGTGTGATAGTAAGTGTAGGTTTGGGTTGGGTTGTATGTTGCATCATATTCACCACATCTTTTACGTGCGCATAATTTTGTGGGTGAGAGGGTGGTTCTACATTCTGCATCCAAGACCTCCCGCAGCACAGCCCGTGCTGCATTCTGCATCAGAGACTATAATTACTGCGAAAGACTAGTTATTGCGAAATTAATACTCAATATTTTTACATATAATTTTTGTGCTCATATACGCGGCAACTGCAGCCTACGAGAGTCGACGGCTGCAGATGCCACGTGCCGCTCGTATTTGAGCACATACTCATAAAGACGAGCGGCACGTTGCAGTCGACGCGTTGACGACGACTGTCCTGCTGCCGACGAATCGACGGCTGCAGTTGCCTCTGACGTTGGCAACGTGCCGCTCGTGTATATGAGCGCTAAAATTTTATGTAAAAATATTGAGTTTTAACTTCGCAATAAATGAGTGTAAATAATAATTTCCGCAAAGTAACGCCAGCTGATTCCATCACTAATTTATAGAAATAAAAATCATTTCATAGTTTTTTCGCCCAGTCTATTCTAACCAAATCTTGTTATAGATTTTATATCCACTTCCAGTAATCCGATTGAGTTGACATTGAATTTTGCTCACACGAGTTCGTAAACATGGTGTCATTTTCCTGATGGAGACCGAAAGTTCATGTGATGTATTTTTACATTAAAATAGTATTCAAGAGTACCGTCACTTACATGAGCAATAGTTTGCGCACTTCTAGGCAATAATTGTATTTGTATATGACGTCTCAGCAACACCGAGCAATTTAAGATAATGCCAAGATTGTATAAAAATTGACAAGAATTGTGCATTTTATTAGTTGTGTAAGCGGACCCTAAAATGCTGTCCATTGCACCCTGAGCAGTCAGCCTCGTTACCTAGCAACGTGTTGACTGGCTAATACTTTCACCACGGCTTGAGTTAAAACAAGAGAAGAAGAATAAAATGATAAACTTAAACAAGTCATGCGCCCGATGGGATTTAGTATCGGCAAAAATAAAAATGACGAACTAACCCGTTAAGGCATGTATTTTGAAAAATTCTTCTTCTGTGTTCCTCCCTCCTTCGATAAATATGGAACTCTTGAGGAATTTCATAAACCCACGCCCTCTTCCCGGGAAGGTAGTCAGAAACTGCAGAACGCCGCCTGCTACGATCCTTATTATACTCCTTTTTCCTCGTTTACATCTGGTCATACATGCACACCGGTTGTGATTACTATGAATTTCACGCTTCTAGACACAGGTTTTATGAATTTTATTAAGTAGATGTATTTATTTATCCAGATATTCGAAGCCCGCGACCTGCCTATCAAGGATGTAACCGGCAGCAGTGACCCTTACATCAAGGTGTTCCTGCTCCCTGATCGCAAGAAAAAGTTCCAGACCAAGGTCCACCGCAAGAATCTGAACCCTGTCTTCAACGAGACCTTCCTGTTCAGGTTAGTAAGGATAACTTCATCATTTGCCTAGCCTGTTCTGCAGTAAGTTGAGGTCGCGTTCCAGTCTAACTGGATGCAGCGAAATACTAGTATTTTACATGGAGTGACTGCCTATCTGATCTCCACAAGCCAGTGGTTCTACTAACCTAAGACCGGTGTCTGACTACTCGTAACGACTGTCAAAGATTTACGAATGGTTAACGTACTTTCCGAGGCCCCTCCGTACCTCGAAAAGCACGTTAAGCCATCGGTATCGCAAGCGTTGCTTAATAAAAGAGATTACAGACCAGTCATGATGACAAGGCGTTCTGATTGTATCTATTTAGAGATAGGCAGGTTGGTAAGGGATTAATTCTAGGCGAAGGTAGCAGAAATCCTATCAAATCAGCGTTGCTGGATTAAAAAATATTTCGGAATAGGGCGAACAATGATGGTGTTTGACCTTAGAAGTATTTTACCAAAGAGTTACACTTAGTGTTGGTGCAGCATGTGAAACATTAAAATGAGCGCGGGACATGATTGCATAAGAGAGTGACATGCCGTTTTCCGTCACGGCATACGAGTCGATCTAACCCCCAAAGCGCGTCAATAGATGTTTCACATCAAAAAAGTCAGATCATAAAACTGTCAGTGAAATCGCTATATCATTTTCTAAAGTCAGACGAAAAAGTGACCACAGTAGGCTCTGTTGATTAGCAACTTGCAGAAAACCATAAAAAATGTGATATCAATTTTGTCAACTTCCCCAGATCCAAGAGTCCTTAAAATTCTATTTCTACCTTAATCCGTCTCTCGGGACTTGGCAACAGAAACTTGGCAATATTTCGTCAAAATATTAGTTCTGTTGAGTGCCACCTGACTCGCCAAGTTACCGGTAAATCGAGTTTACTTTGAGTTATCATTTTGACGTTAATTGCACTTCACTTTACAAGTTTCTTCAGAATTCCTGGAATATTCGCTTTCTCGTTACTTCATTTTGGTGTAGGTTAAAACTACATAATTTGGGATTATACAAGTTTTGTTATTGTTTATTTTATACATCTTTGTTGTCCCCCGATTTCTTTATGTAGCCTGTATTATCTCACTGCACTGTATTGTTGTATTAAGACTACCTTCCCTCGTAGAGCAGTGGTGGCCCAGTGGTACCGGCCCCGATTTACGAATTGTAGGTCGTGAGTTCTGTTTAAAAAAACATAAAATATTTACACAAAGCTAAACGCCCGCCTGGGTTAGGCGGGCGTTTAGCTTTGTGTAAATAATTTCATCACCACTGCTCCAAAAACTGTGAAGGAAAGCATTGTGAGGAGACCGGCATGTCCTAAAACCGAAATTTCGAAAGACATGTGATATCTATCAACCCGAACTGGGCCCGCGTGATAGATTACAGCCCACTCCCTCTCGAAGAGAGAAGGCCTGTCTCCCAGCGGTGGAAATATTATAGGCTGATTGTGATCTCACTTCAAGGCAAAGGTCTCCCTTTCCTGTTCCACAAACTTCTGTTCGCTGGCTGAAAGAATAGTTGTTATTTATGGATTATTTGGTAATGTGGGCTAAGTAATCCATAAAAAACAAAAATTCTTTCAGACTTTTCTTAGGCATTTTTCTAACTAAATTAAGTGACCTAAAAAGTATCTTTAAAGGCTCCGTTAAATTACCTTCCAGTTTCGCAATAAAACTCTTAACGGCCTCTAGAAACTTCTGGCAACTCTTCATAATTGCATCCGACCCCTAGCCAAGGTTAACGACCTCCACGGATATCGTAGGCGACAAAAATGCCTAATTTTTATGCAAAACAAATAAATTGATAAACTTTTGGAAAGTTTTTTATTGAAAGTTCAGAGACCTTACCTACCTGAAAAAAGTGAATTTTGGGAGGCAATCATAAGTTTCTGATTGGCCGAATCGAGTAAGGGGTGCTATAAACATGATCGGGTTGGCATGATTTGGCATAGCCCGGTGGCAAAATCGAATATAGCATGTATAATACTATGGTCGCTTTAACAACAAATAATAAAAAAAGCAAAACGCAACAAATGCAAAAAAAATAAGTTAAAAAAATAAAAGTGTTAATTATTGTACGGTGGTAAGGAATCATTCAAAACAGTGTTTTTTTTTGCATTATTTAGTATTTACATTAACATAAAGTTCACTAACTCTGTACATTTGTTAGAATGTTTTGAAGATAAAAGACAGATAATTATGCAGTATATCAGAAGGCTGCGATCAATCTTCATTTGCGGAAACATTAATCTCGCCATCTTTCTTTATTTTCGACTGTTCAGTCGTTATCTGTACGAATAGTAACGGTGAATTTTCGTCCGTTTGTATGTATGTATGTTCCGGATTGGTGCAAAAACGGCTTAACGATTTGGATGAAAAGCACATAGATAGGTGGTTTATAGCCTGCATTAACACAAAAGCACGTTCCCGTGGGATATTTTCCGGGTAAAGTCGCGGGCAAAAGCTATTTTCTAATAAATCATATCAAGGTTAATTTTTTTTTGTATTCTCTCTCAATGGACCTCGTAAGTATTGTTGGAACTTGATAGTAGCCTCTATTTATTATTTATTGATGATTTCTCATACACATGAAGTCACTTTAAAGATAAACTCAAGTGACACTGCAATGATTGAAGACGATTCTTTAATAAACTTATTTAATATAAAAAATAAAGTCGCTTTTCGTGTTTGTCTGTATGATCGCGTTGTTCTTCTAAACCACGCAACAGATTTTGATAACATTTTGACCATCGTTTAGAGAATTTATTCCGGAAGGTTTATACGATAACTTTTCTAAATCTTATATTTCAACTACGCTCGGCTATATAGTTGACCAATTCTATTTTTTTTCTTTAGCGTCCCGTATGAAGAGCTTCGCCAGCGCTACATCCAGTTCTCCGTATATGACTTCGACCGGTTCAGCCGCCACGACCTGATTGGCCATGTGGTGCTCAAGGGCTTGCTGGAGTCTGCTGATCTTCACCAAGAGATCGAGTATACCATGAACGTACTGGCCGCACCACAGGTAAGAGAAACAATTGACGACTCTAGTTAGTCGAGTATAATACCACAAGATTATTATTGTCTTTGACATATCTCGGGACCCTTGGATCCCGGACTTTTGGAAGGCGTACGAGGGGCCGGAGCCAACTTGCAGTGGCTCTGTAGAGAATTCTAGGTGATGAAGCACCAACCAACCGATTATCCCTGTATGCACTATGCAAATGCATCCAAGGACAATCCCCGGTTGGTGCAGGACTATTGCAGAACTTGAAAACAAAACATATCGGGCTATGGGTTTGGGTGGCTATAATGGATTGGTAACTTAGAACTATGGAAAGAATATGTCCTCTGCCCGATCAATGTTATATAATACACGGATAAAATGGCAGGGGGTGACTTGCACACTCAATAATGGGCCCCCGACATTTTTAAGTTTATTATTATGAGTTCAAACGTGATTTACAATACTAAATCTGCAATTGGTACTATAGATGTAGTTTTAGCCAGGAGTTGTGATGGCCCAGTGGTAATCGCCTCGGCTTAGAAGTTGCAGGTCGTGGGTTTGAGTTTCGAACTCAACTAAGCATTTTAGTTTGTGTACATTTTTCATCACCACTGCTCTCAAAACGATGACGGAATAAATCGTGAAAAAACCGGCATGTCTTCTAAAAATTCGAAGACAATATCTACCAACCTGCACTGGGCCTGCGTGGTGTATTATGGCCCACTCTCTCTCATAGAGAGGAAGCCTGTGTGAAGATTACATACTGAGCGAAGCTTATGCCTACAATTACAGTCGTGATTTAAAAGAGTGTCCCTGGAGTTTCTTGCCCGTTATTCTCCACAAGAACCTACTACGCTTTGGAATGGGCAACTAGCTTCATCTTTCTGACTGACCGACCCCTTGACAATTCAAAAGTGCCTGTTTTATTTGAAATAAATGCTTTGAGTTTGAGTTTTGTTTAAAAATGATGTAGTAGAGCAAAATACACTGCAGAAAAATTAGTAGTTCAGCTAGACAACTGGACGACATAAGTTTTTGCTTTACGCTAAAGGTTAATTAAAAAGAAAATTTTTGCCTACGAAAAAGATAAGTTTAACGTTTTTTGGATTAATACGTGGGAAGAGAAATACAGTATTATAAATATCTATTTTCAGTTGACATACTAAGAAAACATTCAGGGAAAGAGTTATGATAACAAAATAAGCATAATATGATCCTAAAAAGCGAGGATATTGCCGTTAGAAGCCAAATGGTATTTGAAAGTATTTGTCAGCTTGGCCCCTGATTCATTGTGTCCAAAAGATTCCTCCTAAAATCATATCTTTAATTAATTTTATTTTGTACTTGAAATTCGAACATAGTTTTACGTCGATCGTCAGCTTTAGCGTTCATAAATTATGTAAACCTAAAAATATTATCTGCAATAAAAAATATATCGTTATAAACGTAAATATTAAACGTAAATTAAATTTATCGTTGTAAATTCTTAAGCAGATGACAGGGACTCATGAGGTTACGCAAAGTCAACCTTTATTAAATTATTCGGCTCACTCCTGGCAGTTTCGTTACCTATTTTCATATTAATTTTTTCTACAAAAAATGTTTTTGATTTCATAAAAGAGATTATTTTTCATGTCTAATTGTCTTCATATAGATTTTGCTTATGTTTCGTCATAAGGTTTGTTTGTTATCTGCGACATTAGGTAAATGTAAATGTTATTCGAATAATTCTTCTTGCTTTTCTTCTTTATTATATTTTTCTCACATAGAAACTTACTTGGAGCTCTGTATCATCTTTCCTTTTTCAAATTGTATTCGTAAAAATTCAAAATCAAAAGTCATTTATTCAAACTAGGCTGAGAATAGGCAATTTTCAAACGTCAAAATTATATAAGACAGACCCCCAAAACGCCGGCCCTTCACCACTTCCTAGTGTTGTAGCTGGGAAGAAAAATTTTCGCGAAAAACCTACATACCTACTAACATACCTCCCTACCATAGATATATATATTTCTATGCTCCCTACCCTACCTACCCCTACCTACCTACCCAACTACAGCAAGTTTTCCATATTTACTCACCGTTTAAACCTTCCCTGGACTTCCACAAATATTTCAAAACCTACCCGTAACCTCCCTTCTGTGCTTCAGTGATAGTAACAAGTAATGGACATTAATAACCGTACCTACACAATATTCCAAATCTGATAAACAACAAGAAAATACTTTGAAATGATCATCATCATCGATCAACCCAAAACTTGCAGAAACATGAATCTCTACTACGCAAAAGTCAATTAAACATCGCAGATTTGACATTTCAATATCCCAAAATTAATCACTGCTGTAATTTTCCTTCAAACTTAATTTAATTTGTGAGATATGTATACAGTCAAGCTTAACAACCCAATTTGGCCTTCGGCAATGCCCAAATTCACAGCAGCCACGTCTTACGTTGCTTTCTTGTGCCCTACTCCCTTTGGTCCTTCGAGGCTATTTCGAAGGACAAGAGACCTTTTATCCTGCACCTTGCCTTGAGGTGTATTGTGACGTGAATATAAAACGGTTGACCTAATTTTACGGGGCTATTTATTTTGATGGGATAATAAGATTATGTTATCTTTCATGTTCCATTACTTTTGGTAGCATTTGTTTACTTTCACTGCAGCTTAATCTTTGGTCTTTTTGTATGTTTCTAAGGCTGAATTTTATTTATATGTGTGAAACTTAAATTAAAGCTGTACGCTTTAATTTAAGTTTTACCTTTGTGAGTAAATAAAAAAAGAACTAGATGACTGATGTCACCAATTTTGTATTTAAAAGTACAATAAAGATCTAAATAAAATTACAATTCAGAGTGTACTCCATATACTTAAAAAAAATATTGTATTTGAATGTAAAATGTGGTCTTTTTTTAAGAAAATAATAAAAAGTCGATAAAAAAAAACCACAGGGCATGAGAGGTGTTAAGGGGTCTGAGAGGACAGCAGATGACCCCTTCAGTCGACCATTTCAATTTGGCACACGATGCACCAAACACCCTGTATATTACCTACTAATAATAATGAATGTTGTGATTTTGATATCTAGTGGGTATGCAATATAATATTAACTTTAATATTAAACCTAGTAAGTGAAATGTAATAATACCTGCTGCCATGGTCCAACTAGTTGGACAGAGCAGTTGGACCACTGCCCCGGACTCGCCCTAACAGGGTCATGTACTCTAAGTTTTAACCTATTTTAGGCATTATGCAAATAAATAAATAATTTTCGTTCGAGAAACTGACCCTTTTACGTTGCCGCCCACTTGACGTAAACACAACTGCATAGACCCACGGATCTTACTGTGAATGTCAATAGCGACGGAAGCCCCCCAAATATCTCTAATTATTTATCGATTCAATATCAAAATCACAATCCCAATCCCAATATTCAATTTAATCTCACAAAATCTATCAATAAAAACTAATTACGTTTCTCAGCCGTCAGCGACGCGTAGTTTAGGTCGCATTATAGTCACGTGCAAACTACTTCATTCGTTATTAAATTATTGGTATTAGAATATTCAGGGCCAAACTAAATTAGCTAGCGAAACATGAAAAAAAACATCATCAAATTAATTCCTTTGGTTGTGTTATTATGTTTAGATATCGATTACGTCTGCAAAGTTTCGCTAGCTAATTTAATTTGCCCCTGTATTTTGAAATCTTTCTTGAAATTAATTCTCCAAAAATGAATATTTTAGGTCTTGATTTCTTTTTTAAAATGTGATTGGAATCTGTGGGATGGATATTTTATGAAAGTTTTCGGTGGGATTTTGTAGTCAGTGTTCGTTAGTTTAGGTAATAAAACTCAATAAAATCGTAGCATATTTTTTATTTTAGGTATTTTTGACAAGGGGCAACCACCGGTTGCCACTGTTGCTTTAGCGGTTTTATTAAAATTATAATAACTATATTATGCACACAGTAATAATCCTATCGAGTTGATTTGTTACAGGATTAACAATTCTATTGACTATTATTATTTTAATACTACAAAAAAGTAAAAAAAAACAATAATCACATCTTTAAGATTTTACGACTACAAGAGAAAGTTACTTCTTTTATTTTATTATTTTTCTTTTGTGTAAAGTTAAAGGTCTTAAAAACTGACTTTTAGGTCAGGGTACTTTAAAAGTTTGAAGGAAAAAGGTACAGGTTTATAGTATTGTAATGATTGTTTTAAAAACTTTGACGTTTCGCCGACCCGGTTCGTTTATGCAATCTTAGTTTAAATAGCTTTCGTTTTACAGCTAGACTTTCCTGAATTGAAGGAACAATAGTTTTGGCACTACTAATGAGAGTAACTATGGATTTCATTACCCTATCTTCTCCATACAAAACTACTTTTTGGAAGGGCACCATAGAATCAATCCTATTTTTACGGATAGCGGAGGCTTAGTAATAGGGTTCCGTTTGGCATCCTTCGAGTACGGAACCCTTAAAAGGAACATCGATTCCCGGGTCGGGAAAATTGTAATTGGGTTTTTCCATCTAGAATTTCTAAGTAGCACCCCGGAGTCTGGATTTGTACCAGGTTGATGGCAATAGGCTCGCCTCCTACTTCATGGCACTGAAACATAATTGGCGAAATGTTTGCCCAAGCCTTCGAAAATACAGGCGTGATGTTTATGTTATGTAAAAACGAACAAAATAATGGAGAAGACCCGTGCGAGGCCAAGTTTGCTGCGATATTTAAAAAATAAATACCGCAGCGCTGATATGCTGATAGAGCCCGCTGCGATGCTACGGACACACGTAAGGACATGGATATAAACCCACTAGGGAAAAAAATAAAAAGTCAAATATTTGAGCGTTCTTTTATAACACAACACAAAGTAAATGTCAGTGGTGATTCATCATCATCGTCATCTTCCTGCTTGTTCCTGCTGTTGCCGCTGTGTTTAATTAAGCCTTCGGAAATAATAGACATAAGGCCTGGTATTTAATATTTAATAAATAAGCGGAACGTCCGCCATGCGATGTCTGATGAAATGTCTTCTTTTTTCAAACTTGTGGCGTCGCTGACGGCGCGAGGAGCACAAGCTGGCGTGGGGGCATGGCTACAGTAAGTCTTGCCGTGGGCCACCCGGCGCGGCTGTGCCGTAACACTGCCCTTGTCCCACACTTATTAACTGGGATCGTCGCAACACGTTTTCTATTTCCATTCTCCCCTGTCAACCGTCACGCTATAATTGACTCCCTTATCTTTCATATCATTCCTCACACAATCCACCCATATTTTCTTTGGCTTTCCTCTCCCTCTCTATCCATCAACATTTATATTCATCACTCTTTTGGTCACATGCGTGATTTTCATCTTAATGACCTCCGTAATTACTACATAAACCTTCTCTAAATACCACCTGTAAACTCTGTACTTCTAAACAAAGCAAGGCAGTAACATATATTTTTCTTAATAACAAATAACACCATATATCATTTAGTGGCAGGTTAATTATGATATTGCCTGCGAGTAGCACCTGTGATATGGGCTCACACATTGTAGTCGACGGCTAAAGATACAAATGGCTTTATATTGCAAGATGTGAAGGGGTCTTTTGGCACGGTGACTTGTAAGATGCGTATATTTTTACATACTGGATAAAAAAAATTCCCGTCTCGAAAAAAAATGGGTATCATAGGTGAACGGAGTAGAAAAATGGCAAACTTAGTTTTTTTTTTTCGAGTTCGATCGAATTTCAAATCATATGCTAGTCGCGTATGATTTTTAATTCGTTTTTTTATCAATTTATGTTTTTTTTTCAAAATTTCTCTTTCTTTGTCCTAATATGAAAAGTTTACTTTAAAATTGAAGCTTTTTTTGATGATAGATCAATTTTTTTCTAAAATGTGGAAAAAATAAATAAAAAACTAGGTATGTCATAAGCTTCTACTCCGTTCACCAAATATACCCATTTTTTTACGAGACGGTAAAAAAGTCATCCGGTATATCTTTCCGTATGCGAATTATCAGTGCAGTTTGGTGTGTCAATAGTTTCATCAGGTAAATTGACAAAAGATTCTCAAAACCACGTTAATGCTTATTGTTACATTTCTCATCACGAAGGTCAATATCAGGGTCATCGTGACCATTTGACATTCAAACACTCCGTGATTGATTAATCGGGAAGCCGTACTAATGTATAAAACTCCTGTCATAGGAAACCAAGTCTGACATGTTGCGCCGAGCTTGCCCGTGTGTAGAGGCCGTTTTATTTCCTCGTCTACTAATTAAATTACCCACAGAGTCATTATTCTTCATAACATTTTTCTTACATACGCGCTTTTCTTCATAATTATGTTACGCCTTTATTGTCCGTAGGGCTAGGCAGAGTAGCAATATACATAATCAGCCTATAACGTCCCTGTTGCTCAGACATAGGCCTCCTCTCGATGAGGGGGAGTGGGCCGTAATCCACCACGTGGGCCCAGTGCGGGATGGTAGATGTCAGATGTCTTCGAATTTTTGGTTCTAAGACATGCCGGTTTCCTCACGATGTTTTCCTTCACCGTTTTGAGAGCAGTGGTGATGAAATAAACCACATAAATTAAAGTGCCTGTCTGGGTGGTCTACCCTAATCTACGACACATAAGCCCCCACTGCTCCTCAGAAAGCGGAGTTATCCTGCGGTATAGGTACGGTAGGCCGCACGTGGTAACAAAACCGGTATAATCCGACCTCGTATTCTATTGAAACTCCGTACCACGCTAGACCAGTTGAAGGTCAAAGTGTTACCACAGACATGCGGTCAACTCTACACAACAGCAACATTTCGCTAGTTATGTTGAAGTTTAATATTATAGCGAGCCTATTGCTTTTTTTATTAACATAGTCTAAATTCAGATTCCGATTTGCTACTGAGAATTTCATTATGAAAAATCCAAAAACATTGACCGAACTGGGGATCGAGGCCAGAAGCTAAGTAGTCACGATTGCGACCGCTAGACTAAGGACGCGTTCTATTTAAAAGCGATGATCGCGTTCAGGTTCACCGAACCTGAACGCGTTCAGGTTCGGTGAACCTGAACGCGTGATCGCGCCATCATCGGCGTTTTCCGGCTTTTCGAACAATGCAAGTGACAAATGCTCGCGACGTTTGCGTTTTCGCGCGGCGATAGCTTTTAAAAAGGGGTAACGAGATTTTTTTTCTAAAATTACTTCTGTCTTTGCTTTGTATTTATTTCTTCCTTTCTTAATAATATTGTTTTTGTTAACAGGAGAAGAAGGATCTCGGTGAACTGATGTTATCGCTATGCTACCTTCCCACTGCGGGCCGGCTTACTGTTACCGTCATCAAAGCTAGGAACTTGAAAGCAATGGATATCAATGGATCTTCAGGTAAGCGATAAAAATCGGACAGTTCGAAGACCTAAATGAGATGCGTATTTAGTCGACCTGGTAAATACTTGTAATAACTCAACCTAAGGGTAACTTGCACGTCTTAAAGCGAATAGGTCTATTTCTTGAGTCTCGGTTCCCCCGTCCCGGAGGACCCCGATTTATTTTTTATCTTGTACACTCAATTAAAAGTCAGTTTAGCTTAGAAGTACCGTCAGCATAAATAGGATATGGTAAATAACATTTTATTACTTACTAAAATTATAATAGGTACATAACTTAAATATGAATAAGAATAATTTATTGGTCCATTGTTACAAAATAAATTCCAAAAATGAGAGTAGAGTATTAACATAGTCATTAAAAACAGTGGTCCCCAAACTAGGCAGAGCCTGTATCTTGGGGGCCTGAGTTGCGTTATCTTAAATTTTAGATCGAGACATGTTTGCGTTAGCTTGATGTTTGAAAATGGACAGAATTCGTAATTGGAAGCGAACAATCAAGACAATCACAATGATCAGGAGAAAATGATAAAGTCTTGGTTAAGATAATCTATTATTTTAGAGAATACAATATAGTCTTCTAGAGCAATGACAGGTTTTAATTATTATCACAATAGTTCCTTTTTCAATACAGAAAATCAAAATACCTTCTCTACATGGAACATTAACATAATTTAAAAAATACGCACGATAGTTACCTCTTACAAACCATAAAACAATTTTACCTCTATACAATAAAACTTTAGATACTGGGTTGTGGAGGTCAGATAGGCCGTCGCTCCATGTAAAATACTGGTATTCAGCAGCATCTGGTTATACTGGAAGCCAACCCCATCATAGTTGGGGAAAAGCTAGGCAGATGATAATAATATAAGTTTAGATAGTATTTGTGGAATAGGTTTTATTCACAATTTTATGTTAGTTCTAAATAGAAACAATACATGTCCTCTAGGCATAAACACTTAGTTACGACTTTCAAACTACTAATCTGATTACGGCACGCTCAAGTATTGGCCAATAATTAGGTTTCCCCTAAAACGGATTAACTAAATCAATAACTAAGTGTACTAGCCCTAATTCCGTTAGCGAACATAACATCATTGTATTGGTCTATCGTTTCTAAGCAGATGTGGTCCTTGGAAACGGAAAGTACAAGTAATTAGAGCCCATAAACACGTACCACAACCACATCACATCGCAGCAAAAAAATGTGGGCAAGCAGTGGTTATGTGTAAATAGTGGCGCAGCAACTTTTTGCAGTTACGTTGTCGCTAGTAGTGTGATGTGGTTACGCTGTGGCTACTGTTTGCAGACAGATCCGACTCCGGCTGTGACAGTGTCATCCCGTTGTGGTTGTGTTGCGGATGCGACGTCGCGTTAATGTGATCGTTATCGGTACACGGTTGATTTTGACGGCCAAATGTGGCCGTGTGTAAATAGAGAATAGACGATTCATTTTCATAGAAATTAGCGTCCGTCAACGTGGTATCGTTGTGGTGTGGTTTCGGTTGTGGTGTGGTTATCGTTCGCGTGATCGGGCCCTTACTTAACATGAATGTACGTTTTTTTGTCAAAGTACGGATTCATTCTGAGTAGCGCCTCGTCCTCAGAGTCATCTAGTTTTAAAATATTGAACAAATTATTACGTGTCGTAGTTCTATTTACAGAAAAAAATAGGGATCATAAAAAACGATAATATAAAGTGTTCCATTTCGGTGAATCTTTAGGTTTCAAAGTTTTTATAGACAGTGTATTTAACACCAGCGTTGGATGGGTTAATGGTCTTTTTATCTTTCATTTAGGCAGTTATAGAAAAGTCCTTTTTGGCCTCGCAAAGATCGTATTTTTTTTTTTTTTAAATCCGTTTTTTTTGGTAATTTCATAATTTTGTTAGTTTTAAATGCTCCTTTTTTCCTTTTTGTATTTCCTGTGCGTGCCCCAAATAAAATTACTACATTCTTTCTATAAAGTCCAACGTATTTCGACTCCTGCTAGTTTTGTGACTATACATTTTTGAATAAAGCAGTCTAAAACAAACATGCAAATACAATTTCAACCGGTAACTTGGGACTAAACTTTTTGAGTACCTTCCTGCAACATTTTAAAACAAACAAGCCAGTATTCCCACAAAAATCGATTACATCAATCACCCAAACCAATCCAAAACCCATCACTTCCCTTCCCCTACTTACATAAAAAACATTTGCCTCCCATCCACACATATGACAATAAAATAAAAACAGGCGCACCTCCACCACGTACCGAGAGACGGCAATTTCAAAAGTTGTATCGGAAAACGACGGTACCAGAATACTAATCCTACCTCAGGGAATCGGTATCGGTATCGGTATTTGGGACGAACGATCCACTGATGAACTTTCCAATAAACTGAAGAAATTGGAAAAAGGTACGGGGAATTTTATTTGCCGATATCGTGGTGAAATGGAATTTTACCTTAAGTGAAATGTACCGGGCGATTATCTGCAGTAGATTAGTCATTAGGAGTATTGACGTAAGTGAAGACTTGATCTATTTCATATCATTTTGATTATCATTTGGTCAGATTCTAAAGATACTAATGGATTGTATAAGCCTAAAGGTCTCATACATCTACGGATTACAATATCATTAAAATCTGCAGGGTAATTGCAACACACTAACAGTAGCAATGGCTTTCATTTTGACAGTTCAACAACATTCATTGCGTTATTTAGGTACATTGCTGAGCAGACTTCGAACATATGAAGCAATATTCTTCAAAATCATTTAGATTGTGATTTAAAGTGTGTTACGCAATCGGTGGTTTAGATGTATGAGGAACAGGGTGTAATGTTCACTCATCCTCTATAATATATAAAGGAGGATACTTCAACCAACGGGTGTTGTGTCTGGCGGGCAACTGCCTGACGATTGATGTCGGATAATCGATTGCGATTGTGTGTTTATCGCGCGGTAAACTCTAAGGCTCTAGACATACGGACTGCAATTGAACTGCAATCGGACTGCACGTTTGGTTTGCAGTTCTATTGCAGTCGTGTCATTTGCGGTTGGATTGCAGTTGAAATGCGGTCCGTCTGTCTAGAGCCTTACTGCGCGATGCAGGATTTATGTGACGTCAGGTCTTTGATGCTAGTTCGCATGTGGCGTTGTAGATGCCGCCGACACAATAGTTCAATAATAATTCACAAGATATTTTATCAATCTGATTTTTCGGATCATAGAATGAATCGTGGTGCTTTGTTCTCGTCCTTTTAATAAAAATGACAGGCTAGCAAATTATTTAATATAATCAGTTAGTCTGTTTACAACTTATTATAATCGTGGATCAACACGTGTTACTTCCTCATTTATTTAATGAAAAGGTTGATTAATTGAATGAACCTCTATTAATGATAGAATGAATAAGAGCAAAGGACCAATTTGTCATTTGTTCAGTGTCCTCCACACTCGGTAGTGTCGACGCGGTCTGTCAAACTTGAGAATGGAAAATGAATAATTAGTGTGAAAAACTTTTGCTAGCAAACTGAGACTTTGTACGTCTGCTATTAAGTTTGAAATGTAGGTCTTTGTGATATTCTTCAGCGACTTTTGGTCCTATTGTATTGGTTCCAGAATAGGAAATATAGCCTATTTCCGACATTTTTAGGACGGAATATTTTACACAAAAAAAATACATCTATATTAATAAACTAATATCATAAATGCGAAAGTGAGTTTGTTTGTTTGTAACACTTTTACGCTAAAACGGCTGAACGGATTTGAATGAAATTCCGACCAGTATGCGGGCGAAGCCGCGAGCAAAAGATAGTAAAATAAAATTTGCACTTTAAGCTTAAATACCTTTTAACATGATTGCGATACAATATAATAAATTATTCAAAGAAATAAATAACATTATTCTTTTGTTGACCTAGAATCTAAAACCACAAAGCTGGTCGGTATCCTGATTACCATTTCATGTAAATCCTGAGAGGCAATTACAGGAAATGGTATAAAACGGTTGGAAATAAAGCTAGCACTATTATTTTTCTTTAACAAGCTCTTGGAGACTTCAACTTCTAACAATATTTTGCTTTGGTTGCAGCAAAAATTGTAATCTGTTGAATTAAACAGTTTTGTCTGTTGTTAGTTTGTAGGGAGTACCTGTACGCGCCATCTTTATTTTCAAAGAGCGATAGTCAGTCCATAGACAGTCGTTGCTCCTTACCATAGACACCTTTCTTCACTTAGCAACAACGTACAGTTTTTTCTAAGAAACTGTTTTTTTTTTTAAACTGTTTCCTAGTATTGTTTCTAGTTTCTGAAAAACGGTTATATTTCGTTTTACGAAAAACCTGGAACGAGCCAGGCCTATTACGCAATAAGAAATGTAAATTGTCTTTGGTCTCTGGCCCTGATATCAGGCAATAGCCGATATTTTACAAGTTTTTATTACTTTTTTACTATTGAATACGGGGCTTTTGACTTATTTGTACATTAGTGTTAGTGATTATTTTTTTTTGTAATGTGCGTTTAGTTTGTGCAAAATAAACAATTTTTCTTTCTTTCTTCTTTCTAGGTAACAGCCAAAGCTACATAAAGACCTTGACAAATCAAATAACATTAACCCTCACATGACGTAATAAAATCAAACAATCGACAACCATTTCCGAAAGTTGTTAAGGACCATCGTGCCTAGATTACCGAATATTCCCGAAGTTTGCCGAATCCGCCAACTGAAGGAAATGTAGGGCAAAGTAGTAAACAAGCCGTGAACCTTTTACGTATAAAATCTGGACTAGTAAGTAAACTTTGCCTGTAATTGTGGTTACAAATTGGAAACTATTTTTGGCTTGATGAGTGGGATTTTCTAAGTACAAGGTTATGTAAACATGTCTTGTCTTGATTTGGTCCCAGTTTTTTCGTGTAGGTTGGTAAAGGGTTAGCGGAAAAGAGTTATTTTTGTGTGGGTGGCCAACTGACCTTAATTTGACATTATATCTGTGGCTAATTTGGCGTCTTTGTCTGCCTTTTTAACCAAAAGGTAGATTCCGGCTGTCTTTTTTTAATTGAAACGTTATTTTGTTACGTGCCTTTAATGTTGGTCCAAATGATTTTATTCAAAACCGAATTCCATTCTTCTTCTTAGTGTATCTGTTACAGTTAAAACGCGTTTTCAGTTAGAACGCGTTTTCTCTAGTTAAAACTAGTTTTTACTGGAACAACAGGTGTAGGCATTCAGAAGCCGTAATAACACGATAACGGTATACAATATAATTATAGTTATATGTTAATAATTAACATTGAAATTACATTGTAACATGTAAATAATTCGTAAAGTATAGTATAGTCACGAGCACTAATAGTTTGAAACCTAGCAAAATTTAAAAGCAATTTTCTCATGAAATAATCATTGCAACCATGAGATTATATGATATAATCCAATGATTCATAATTAAATTCTATTAATTCCTTTTTTTTGTTTTTCTCAGTATTATTCATGTTTTGGCAGTTTGAGTAATTTATGCGACCTACCAAAATGTCCTTTTTTTGGTATAGTTCGTCGAGTGGCTAAGCTCTTTACATTCTGAGTTGAGCTGCACGATTACTGACAAATGCGTGCACTGACTGGACTGGGCCACTCAATCTGTGTGGTTCTTTCCTCAAAAGACCATTTCAGACACGAATCTAAAAGTCTTCACATGATCAACCATGACCAAGATTATATCTGGACTTTAAAAGAGACTTTGTCGTCTGAGTTTGTTTCCTTTCTTCTCAGAGTAGTCAGACCTCATCTAGTTTTTAAAAATATGATTGATGTGTAAAAGTGTTTGTTCAAACCTACTTACAGAAAATAAATCATTTATCATAATGGGTTCGAAAGTACTCTGTTATTGACAATGTAATTATTTCACGAAATAATCGAGGAGAATCGCTTTTGAATTTTGCTAAGTAAAGTTTGCACTGTCCATGGCCGTGAGTGCAAAAGTATGTAACATCGCGTTAATTAATGTTGAATGTTTTTGATTGCGATACACGTCAGTAAAAAGTTTGAATGTTTTTCAATTATGTTACCAGTTCTAATTATGCAAATTCTAACTTTGACTTTCAGCAATCCATTTAAATATTTTAACTGAGGTGAGAAAAATAAGTAACCTAAAAGTGTTAAACACATCTCTTTTTCCTGGAATTGCATTTATGTATACGTAAGGAGTGCTAGACATATTTTCGGGTCGGCGTGATTTGTCGTAGCAAAATCGAATATTTAGATAAATGTTAAGAAAAAAGCCATTTGGCTAAGCTCGAATTGTTTAATGCCGACCTGAACATGTTTAAGCGAAGGTAAATGCCGAATAAAGCGGCATGAGCCAAATGAAAGCCGAACATGTGTAATTGCTTCAGATCGGCTCTGTTGTTCAGCAACTAATGCTGAGTCGAATGTGCCGAAAACGTGTGCTCTAATCGAATCCATTCAATTAAATGTGACATTTGAATCAATATAAAAGTTCAATTATAGGTTTTTTATAATTTTCATATTATACAGGGTCGAGGGTACCCTTTCAATTCAAACCTTTAGGTGTTAAAAATAGAAGCTAGAGTATAATGTATTGGAAGCCATTTGTCGAGGTGGAGCGTAGTTTGAGATTTATGTAACATAGTAGGTACGTAAACAAAACGAACGTAGTAGTATTGTAAATCGATGAAGGATTTTTCAATTTTCTTTAGCATAATATATCTTTTGTTTTGTTAGATATTTTTAACCGACGAAAAAAAAAAAGGAGGAGGTTCTCAAGTCAGAGTAGTCCAATTTGAACGATTCTTTTTTATTGGGGAGGGTATACCTCAAAGTTGGTCCCATATAAATTTTATTAACTTTGCTTGGGTACTTTTTGAGTTAGCTTCAATAATACGTATTTTTCCCACTTAACCTATGTGGATGATGTTCTAATAAGTTCCAGTCACTGTTATTTTTATAGCAGATCGTGATATTCGAATTTGTGTGGAGTAGGTACCACACTACAACTAAAAAGTGAAAAATAAAAACTTTTTACAAAAAAAGCGTGAAAAATAACTTTAATTTCGGAAGTCGGTATCTTTGGTTTCGAATTTTCGTTTTTTGCCACGGTTAATGGCAGCCGGAAGACGGTTGTCTTTTTTTGTAAAAAGTTTTTATCTTGACAATACCTAATGTTAAATTAATGACAAGTTATGGGCACATGATAGGTACATCCATACATACATCTATTCGCACTTCCTGTTCAAGTGGAGGATACCACTAATTTTACGTTGATATCTTTTTTTTTTTTTTTGCGTCATGTTTTTTTTTTTTCTTTCTTTTCTGTTTAGAAAATATGAAAAGAAAATATAGCCTAAAAATATGTTTAATACCGAAATTCGGTCTAGATTTGTATAGCTCATGGAAATCGGCTTGAAAACGTGTGGGCTAAAGTAATTTGCATACAATTTGAGTCAAGGTCTTGGATTTATGCCTAAGAATGGGTTATTTTTGATGTCCCAATTTTATCCTTGTGTAGACTTTTATTAGATGTAAACGAATTACAGGATCATATGAGATGTAACAGCTGTTTAAAGGCTCTTCCAAATTGGTTGGTCCTATTTTTAGTATTCTCAGAACAACTTGGAGAGAAGCGCAATAATTATATTGATGTTTGATCATAGGATCAAGGTGAAACATAAATATGTATTAAAAAATACAATAATTTTCTTACTTTTCCATTCGAGTTCTATGAAGAATAACTGTTTCTGTGAATGTCAGTTTTACTTAACAAGACATACCTACTACAAGTGTCCAAACCGAGTCAACAAAAAGAGTAAAACTAAATAGGACTTTGAACCCTCTAAAAGATCCGAATATCCTTGCCTTTTTTTCCTTTTTAGTATTCTATAGAAATTCGAGACATACATTATGTACGCTTAGCTTGTCTTTTGTATTCAAGACCGGTCTTGCGATGGGAAAGAAGGGCCTTTAATGTGTTTTTCCAAGGATTTTTCTCATTACGGAAGGAAAAATATAGCAGGTGCCTATCAGTTGCCTTATATTATGATTTACAAACTTCAATCGTTCAGGATCGATGTCTTAAAACAAATGTTAAGCAGGGACCGAAAGCGATATGACCAGGGTATTTTTCGATATTTTTTACAGGTTTTTTAATCTTACCTTAAATTGAATACAACCAGTATTAATACCGGTTACTGAAATTAAAAGTACCTCAATCTTACACGTGCCGTCGGCATTAACAGGGCGCGCATCACCTATGTGTTTATGTATTCCATGTACCGTAATTTATAAAGGTTTTTGGTCCCTGGTTAATAGTGCACCTAGCAGTGTGTGATTCCTGGCTAAAAGGCCTGACCTTTTAGCCAGGAATCACACACTGCTAGGTATATACCTCCTTTCGTTTTACCCGGTTTCGCTCATCAGTGTCTCGGCTGCCATTTTGTCGTCAGCCCAACGCACTTTGGCATCTTAACAAAAACTAGTGGTTATTATGTCCTACGACTGCAATACTATCCATATTTTTTTGATTTGATGGAGATTGTGTATCAAATCAAAGAAAATTGAAACTTTTGACTGTATCCTTGTTGTTTTTACAAATACAGGCTGACTTTGAAAACATGCGACAAAATTTAAAGGGGTTTTCTACCCATCAATATATATAGTAAAAGTTGTTCATATTGATGGGTAGAAGATCCCCTTTTTTGTCGCATGTTTTCAAAGTCAGCCTGTATAAATCTCATATGAACGACTATCCAGACTTGGTTACCTATCACGAGCAAATCAGCATGATAAATAAAGAATTGATTTTATAATACACTTTGCCCGACCCGGGAATCGAACCCAGGACCTCATGCTCAGCAGTAGTGCTTGCGATCACTAGGCCAACGAGACAGTTAATACATTTTACCTTTATCATAACAGCTCGTACATACTCGCGCGATTACGACACCGATATTAGTTCTAGCGTGAAGATTCTCAGATCTTAGAAAAATCAAAAGCAAAATCAAAATATTTTATTTCACATATACCTACATGGGCACTTATGAAACGTCGGAAGCTCGGTGCACGGTTCCAATTGGTCGTTTCCTATGGAGAAGAGCCGGCAAGAAACTCCACGATTAGTCTTTTAAAAATAAATGGGTTTTACAATGTTTTCAAAACTGTACAGTTTGAATAGGTATGAGAGGACAGTGTAGGCCTGTCAACAAGATACTTAACAAAATAGAAAATAGTCTGCAAATCGACAAGCTGTTGAGCTTACAACGTTCTCACATTCACAAAATAAAAATAGATATATAGTGAATAGAAATTGTATTGTTAAAGTCGCGTCGCGCCTGTTCGCGGGAGCCTTAAATATGAAGAAGATTTACTTAAGTACGCGTAAGTGTTATTTTATCTTTTATCTTTCAACAATAGGTCCCGATTGTTAGGGTTTCTTCGATAAAACGTTTAAAAGAAAATTTCAATGATATCTTTTATTAAAGCGAACAAAGTAAAGTATTTATATTGTTTAAACGGCATTGTGTAGAAACCTCTATTGTTAGGTTTTAAGTGGAGGATATCCTAACATTATGAATACGAAAGTTAGTCGGTTACTTTGTTACTGCTTTCACGCTAAAATGGCTGAACGGATTTGGATGAAATTTGGCACATGGATAAACCATGAACTGGCTTAGGACACAGGATACTTTTTATCGCGATATTCCCACGGAATTGAGACTTGTGACTACATACAAAGCACACTTTGTCGAAAGGCCCACATGATAAAATAAATGTTCTTTTAATTTTATGAAGATCTTCAACTTCTAACAGTGTAAGCCTTTTGATTGATCCAGAACGGAATTTATTACGGTCAGGTTTTAAATTAGTGTCAAAAAACCTTCGGACTGGTGAATAAGGTTTAGGTTTGAAGGTTACAATGGAAGTAGGTAAACTCTTTGCTGTCATAATGATACCTATGCATATTTTATAGGTTAGCGGGAATACCGTTAATGCTCACACGCAGCAACAAGTTTGAAATGTAATGAAATAAATTCAAAACGAATGGATTATCTTGTTCAACATTAACAACAACCAATAAAGTTCAGCTTTTAATCCACCCAAAGCTTCAAAAACCAGACCTAACCAGCTACCTCTTTTCCAAACAGATCCCTACGTGAAGATCTGCCTCATCTGCCAGGGGAAGCGCATCAAGAAGAAGAAGACGACGGTCAAGAAGAACACCCTGTCGCCAGTGTACAATGAAGCTCTGGTGTTTGACCTGCCCGCAGAGAACGTGTATGATATCACGCTGCTGGTCAAAGTTATTGATTATGACAGGTGAGAAGTGATTCTTTTCTTTTTTAACCCCCGACGGAAACAGAGGGGTGTTATAAGTTTAACGTGTGTATCTGTGTATCAGGCCTGTTCTCTAATAAAAAATAAATCTCTTGCTGTCACGAAAGCTGAAGATCGATTAAGACGGTCGATTAACAAAAATAACCTAAAGGGTTGTTTTTTTAATTAAATTTTTGTCACAACCGACTTCCGTGGCTTATTGTTGTACTTTCAAAATATGACAAAATGATGCCTCTATACAATAATTATACATTGCCATTAACGGTTTACTTTCGTATAGTCGTCCCATAAATTTTTAAGGAGACAGACGGTGGTTATTGCCTGTAAGTTATTAAATTTCTGTTGCCATATTTATTACAAATTGTATAATATCTTTATCTCCTCACCAAACAATACTAAACCACTCTAATTTCACAATAATGTAGACTGAATTGTTATCAAATGTTTAAATATTAACTGTAATCCTTAAATATTGCGTTGAAAATCCGTAAGTTCACGACCTTTACCTTTATCAAGTCTCAACTTAATCTTCTGAGTTAAGAAGCTAATACCTCTTATATCCCTTTTATTGTCCACATATGTAATGATATTCCTCAAAGTGTATTATTTATACACCAAGTATGTGTTTTATTGTGAGTTTTAAATAAAGAGCAGTAGAGCTCGTGAAGTAGCTCCTCCATGGAAGTACTATAGTTGACGCGTTTTAGCATGACAATAGCGGTCATTGACCCACATACATTTCCTTGCATTTTGTATTAAAAAAACTGAAATATATACATATAGTATAGGTTTAGATAGTCCTCCACACCGTATTTCGGCCATGGCGGCTAATCACAACGGAGACTAGCCATCGACGCGGGAGATATTATAGTGCACAATAGTGTGTGCGCAGACACAGGTGCTCTCTCTCTTCCCTCACTCTCATAGTCCGATGGGACGGCTCGTAATCCGACACGACCCGAGAGAGATCAGTTGCAGGGCCGACAGCTTAACGCGCTTTCCGAGGCACGGGGGTATCACACCGCCAACTTCCAAACTCCGGGCTGTTACTAGAAATTTCAAATGGAAAAACCCAATAACACTTTGACCGACCTGTGAATCGGACCCAGGACCCCACGCTCAGCAGTCGCGCTTGCGACCACGACACCAACGGGGCAGTCAACAAAAACCGAATATAGTGTTTAACGTCCTGAATCTATCGTGATCTTTCAACATGCTCCAATAACGAAAACCCATAAATAGTTTATTGTTTGGGTTCCTACGGAGATACATAAGGGAAAGGGCAATGACCGCTATTGCCATGCTTTAAGGGCCTACTGCACGTCAAATAGCTTAGCAAGATCCGCCGTTATATCGAAATTACTGCAGGATTAATTTTGAAATAAATATAATGTTAAAGTTGAGGATTAATGTTAGCGACTATGTTAGCCGAAAACACAATTTCATAAAATTTTCTCGATAGAAAAAAAATCCAAAGTTACCTCCAAACAGAACAATAAACCGCTGCTATTCCAAAAATACTTCAAATTAGATCATGAAACTTTTTATACTAACTGAACTAACTATAAAGCAGCGACTACATTTTTTTATATTTTTGAAATTAACTTTATTTTCGCCGTAAAAAGCAATTACCTCAACTATTGCCGTTTTGTAGCCAGCTCCGTCGCGCTCGTACTCAGCCTCACCGCGAGTAGTATGGTCCGAGCGAGATAAAAACCTGAGGTAGTAAAAAACTATTTTTGTCACCACTTTGATATACATTCACGGTATGAATGTAGTATGTAGGTCCCGTTCAGACGGCGATAATCAGAACGATATTGTACAGTACACGTTAGAAACAAATGCATTATGAAACTGCCATGTGAACCTCAAACTCAAACTCAAACTCAAAGCATTTATTTCAAATAAATCAATTACAGGCACTTTTGAATTGTCAAGGGGTCGGTCAGTCTGAAAAATGAAGCTAGTTGCCCATTCCGAAGCGTAGTAGGTTCCTATGGAGAAGAACGGGCAAGAAACTCCACGGACACTCTTTTAAATCAAAATATATGTTACACAATATTTGTTACATCATTCATGTTGAAATTATACATGTGAGAACAATGTAAAAAGACGTGCACGTTAAAAGCGTCCGTAATAAAAATATAGAAACAATTCAAAAATTAAAATAAGCCGTGGCAGCTAAGTAATGACCAACCCAAATTCATTTCAGTTCCTTGTATTTCAGCTTTGCGAACAAACATAGTCACGATGTCCATTTTCCAGTAGCGTAAAAACAAAAATATTGTGCACTTAAAGAGGATTTCTACCAAACAATCTTTAAACGATATTAAATCGTGTACACAGTATTTAAAGTCTATATTGTCAAGCTGCGCACAGCATCTTGACCGGGGGTGTCTTCCACGACACGCAATCGTAACCGAAAGTATGTTGCGACGCGCGATCGGGTCCATTCGCACTACTACGTCAACTTCAACCATTTTCAAAAATAAGAACACGTCAACACGGTAGGAATTAAACTATTTGACTAGGCGCAGAAACTGATACGTTTACAAGCGACGGGACGCGATCGACTGTCGCCCCATCCGTTCGTAGCCGTTCCAATCCGATGCGATGCGTTTGATGGAAATCATCCTTTAGTCAATTATCAGCCTAGTCCAATATTCGGTATGAAACACCAGTACATATGATACACGTCCATAGAACGTAGGGATTTCGACCAGGCGTGATATTGGAGGTTCCTTTGCTTTGACCGTCCATGTTGATTGATCAAACCCCATCAAAGTATCGAAGGCTTTTCCAGAATTTAAATTCCGTCTGCTATCGTGACTGTGATCCTACTTAGAAATGTACGAGTATTTTTGAATTACGAGCTGATTTTAGCCAAAATCTCGAGATTGAAAATGTTAAAGTTCAAAATTAATAAAGTTAGAATGTTTACTTGGTAGATACGAACTGAAGTGATTTATCAGTATCGGTTAATGAAATAATTTGATCAGGAACTCATCCAGAAATTGGGTGGGTAAATACTTGATATTTAGATGTTATATTGGTTTGGGAAGATCAATTTTATCATCCAGTTTATTTATGCCTTCAAAAAACATAATACTCTAGAGCTGTAATTTTGTCAATAACCGCATTTGCACTTAGTTTTCTGACAAGTATATATTCGCTGTTGCACGCACAATTAGTGAACTATTCTGAGCATTTTGCTCATAAAATTGAACGTTCAGAACGCTACGTGAAAACCTCCCTTAAGCCCCATTTATACGATGCAAGTTTCTTGTATCGTCTAAACGCTGTTTAGAGACGGTGGAACTTTTATTGTTGCTTTAATGTGTGGTATGCTACAGGTATTCCATATTGCATAGGTAGTGTAAATCAGGCTTTATTACACCACCTTCTCAAACGGTTCATCACCTTCCTTGCCTTTTCCCAACTAACTTGGAGTCGACTTCCAGTCTAACCAGATGCAGCTGAATACCACTATTTTACATGGACCGGCTGCCTACCTGACCTCTACAACCCAGTTAAAGAGTAATACAGTAACCCTTGGTAAGACCGGTTGTCAGACTTTTGGGCTTCAGACGACCCGTAACGACTGTCAAAGATTCACTAATGACAGCTGGGATCAACTTTCTGAGGCACGGAGGGGTCTTGGTATGTAAAGATGGACACCCATCCACGGACCAACCATGGCAAGCGTAGCTTAACCTGATCGATCGACCCGTGCAGCTGTTATTTCTTACCCACAACCCCTTCGTCTCACCAAACCTCTCATCTTCTCAAACAGTTCTAAATTCAAAAACATTGTCACCAGGATTGGTCCAAACGAGCTGATTGGCTGCTCAGCAATCGGATCCACCCTGATTGGCATTGGCCGTGACCATTGGCTGCAAATGTTGGACAACCCTCGCAAGCCGGTAGCACAGTGGTACCCACTGTACAAGAGCCCACCGGCCAATGTCACGATACCCAGCCATGATGCGCAGAACTCTGGACTTAGCTGCTTGAATGGAAGGTAAGTAAAAATGGCGTCTTTATGAGTCTTTTTCATACTCTCGGAATAAACCGTGTTCAGCAGAAAAATGAGATATTATAACTAGCCTTTTCGAGGACATATCAATAAGCTAAGTTAACTGGAACCTATCCGGGAGTGGTGAAATCGGCTGTAAATGAAATGAAATGATTTTATTTTCTGTCTTTCATTGTCTTACGCAAATATATTAACGAACATTGTTTTTGTTGTGTTAGTATCGTGGTGAATGGAGGCCTCCCACCTGATAAATATATAAAGGTGTCCTTAAGACCACCTAGTACGTAATTTGTGATCTAGCGAAGTCTCAAGATGACAAATAACATAAGTACTTATTTTTTGTAGGACCAGAAATCAATAACCGATCGTTACTAACAAAAAAAAACAATTTTTTAATGGAACTGCCAATTTACATTTTCGCCGACCTTAAAAATTGCCCACTTATCGATCACCTATGAAACATAAGCTTGTCCTAGGAAATGCATAAATATTATTGGAGCCACATAGACTACACAAACAAATTACATGCACAAACATTCAGACTACGAACAAACATCTGTGTACAATTCAAATATTTGTGCAATCCTGCGATCGGGACTACTACGTTATATTGTCCAATGTACTACTATGTCGTAGGATTTCGTAGCGCAAAATGACATTGCTACGAAAGTGCTACGAAGGTTTACGCGTAGACCTTCGTAGCACAGCCCGTAGCAAACATAAAAGTTCATGTAGTGTTTTTTTCTTACCTTGTTAGGTAAAAATACACAATCAAGTTTTCGTATCAATCACGTTATAAAAAAACATCATTTTAAGTTGGGTATCCTCTATAAAACTTAAAGATAACCAACGAAATACTTGAGATAATTAGCAGTTGATCACCAATGCTTTTGATATTTTAATAAAACAAGGAGGCGAATTGAACAAAACTGCTTTCTGAAATCAAAACTACGGACCATGAAATTCAGACGGATGTATTACGGATCCAAATAGCAGCTCTTTCAGAACCCTTTCAGTCCGAAACTCGACACTTACGTAAAATAGTAGAACTGCACACACATCTATCACAAAGGCCTCTTTCACTCAATTTCAATCAAAGTTTTGAGCTTGCTATTGGTATTTCCATTTGTAGTTCGTTAGTTGGACAAACTTGATTGACAGTCATGGCATTTTAGTGAAAGCAACATCATATTTCAATCGTAGCTTTGAAAATTGGAATAGTCCCCAATTCAGCAAAAAAAAAAAAACAATTGAAAGGTACTCGAGATGTGCAAATATTTTTTTGTTAGGTATACTATACACTTGTTCTAGTTGGCATCATTCGGCACCGCCAGGCAGCAAAATCTAACATGTATAGGTATATATGATGTCCGGGAAAAAGCCGCTCGGTTTAGCTCTAATTATACCGAGCCGACCCGAACATGATTCAGCTAGGGCTAGGCTAGCTATGCCGAAGAGAGTTTGCCGATCGGTACGAGCCGAATGATTATGTGTATTTGCTCAGAGTCTACTTGTTGTTCAACAAATACTGCCGGGTCGAAGTCTTTGTGACCCGAAAAAGTGTGTAACACCCCTTAGGTAATGTTATGTCATCAGTAAATAATTCTTATAATATTTTGAGACAAAGAAAAACAAACTCGTATTTTCACAAAGAAAAACATGTTTGAGTTTGAAATAGAGTTTTTTGTAGTAACAACATTAATTTCTTAAGTGTACTAAATGAACAAAATATTTTATTATGAAGAAATATTATGAAAATATGAACCTTAAGGCATTACTAGAAAATATACTTAGCTAATGTTAGCATTTTTGGGTTCTAAAGAAACATGCACCATTACTACATTACTATTGCCAAAAGGGATATCTTGTTTACAAAGAAAATGGGAATATAAAAGATAGGAGTTGATATTCAAAAGATAATTATTAAAATAAAGTAAATTGATAACAACATTTTTATCATATTCTTATTCAGTTCATTGTAACTTGATCTGAATAAGTAATATGATAAGATTGATGTTACCAACTTTTTTTTTTAAATAAATGTTATACTCATTAGTGTTATTAAACAATTTAATTCTAGTCTTATAGTTGTTGCGTTTTAGCACAGCAATCGCGGTCATCGCCCTTTTCCTAATATCTCTCCGTAGGAACCCAAAAGATAAACTATGTATGGTTGTTCGATATTGGAACATGTTGAAGATCATGATAGATATTGATTCAGGACGTTAACGGGCTTTATTTCAGTTTTAGTTTTTTTTTTTTAGAAAATGCAGATGGGTCACCGCTATGGCCATGCTAAAACTCGACCTCCCATACCTATGTTTAAGCAAAAAAATAACATATTTACAACAAGCAAATAATAACAATAAGAAAGAATAAACAACAAAAACAAAGTAAAACTAAATACAAATAACAATCAAGTAATATTGGCACAAAAAAACTCGTCTTGCATTCATCATCTTACAGAATCTCAAACATGTACGATTCTTGAACTGGCAATATACTGTAGACCACATGACGAGCTTAGCTTCAAACATCTTGAACGCTTCAAGTTACGACTTGATCCACTCTTTTCACTACACAATCAATATTTATATCCAGTGCAGCCATTTACAACAATTTCAACTAATCTCAAAAGTCCCAGTCATTGACACCTAGGTTATTGCGTTCAATTTCACAAACAATCTCATTGTTCGCACATTTCATAATTTACGCAAAGTAAATTTTCAAAGCCATTTAAAATGTTTTAAATAGTTTATAATCCGACTTTTATGGTAATTATTATCCCTTTTTCAGATGAAGAGATGGAGGAAACGGACTGAAGATATTTAACATCAATTAGAATGGTGTCGGCTATTACGATGTAGACAGGTATTCTCGCGATGCCAAAACGTTTATAGTAAGTAAATGTGATTATAATAAACGGTTGTATGTCCATTTACCGTAGAGAAATGAATCAAAATCAATGTTAAGTGATATTGAAACGTAGAGAAAGAATTAGAATAGATATATGTTGATGTAGAGGAAAATGAATTTATCCCATAGAAGTTCTAATTGTTTTTAGATGGAGTATAATTTGTAGCAAGTAGTTTGGATAATCCAATGTATTGTCATATCATTGCCATACATTTCCTACGTCTATATACTTTACTAACCCTGTATTTTGTCAAGGTTATATACAATGTTACTTCTTTTTACATCTTGGAATACGCACACTTCAAATTCAAGACTTATTCACATCATGTACATATTATATACTTATTAATGTTGTATAGTAATTGTTGTCTTTTACGGTAAGCGTATTTAAACCTGTCATCGTATCTAAACAATTTGATATGTTAATGTGGATTCTTATATTTATACTGCAAAGAGTCACGATTTGTTGAATACGGAAGAATGTTACAAACATTCCTTTGTCGGACAATAATGTAGTTGGAAATATAATATATATATGTATGCAAAATACAAAAAAATATAATTTCATAGAAGGCACAAGATCCATAATATTCTATAATATATAATTTGTTATATTTGTTACATGAAATTGTAAGATGAAAATGAAGCTTTAAATCGTGTTAAAATTAAAATATATCTAAATATATCAATGTATTTAAAGTATATATTATATTAATAAGTTTAAAATTACTTATTAAATGTTTATAAAATGATTAACGATGGATATTGCTAAATAGAGCTGTCAGATGCATTTAACGCAGCGCATAAAATCGTTTACAAAGCAGATTATTTTAAACTTGACTTAAAATTACATTGCACCCTTTGTACGACGCGAGCATTTTAAATTGAAAAGAGATTATTATTAATGTTATTTATTTCAATTTGGATAATCCTTTACCATTTTCAATCGAATATAGCTTAAATGAACTTTGATATTATTCAATTAAATTGCTATTTTATGAAAATTGTTTGTTCTGGAAAACATATATGGATGTATACCCTATATATATAATTATAAGATTAATATTAAGGTTAGATATCCTCTCTACGCCTGCTAATTTTCTACTGTTATTGTATTGTGTCACTCAAAGTTCCAGATTTCCTAAATGATGATGTTTTTCTGACACGTTTCCATGATTAATGGTTTAGTCTGTGACTGGATGACGTGCGAATTCAGAATGAAATTATGTGGTAAGGAAGTGATATTAATCTGCGGATACGAATTCTCATGTCGTGGATCCAAGTATATATTCTAAAGATTTAATTTAGATAGAAACGTATCTATGTAATGTAAAGTGTATATTGATTGGAGAGAGAAAAAAATCCTTGGGGAAAAAAGTTGTATCAAAATGCGAGGTTTTCCTCGAAATATAATTTTCTTTTAAAGAATTTGATCGCATGTACAGACAGGAATCCCCTGCGGCACTTGACTTCGCTTCCGTGTTTCGGCACCATTGTTGGGGTGGCGTTTACTCCAACCCTCCCTTTGTGAACTTTAAGTCGAAGGGTCATAATATGCTTTGTAGCTCAAGCAAGATGAATTTCTTCGGCTACAGTGCACATAAGAAAGTGTCGCAAGTCTGGTGGTATTTACGATGAACAAACAACAGATCATTGAACTTTCAACATAAAATACTCTCTGAGCGAAAAATCTGTATGATATTAAATATTTTTCTTTCAAAAATTAAATTACAAAGATAGTGGAAATTACAGTACAAGAGACGGTTGAATGGGAGGTAATATTTTTGTATGAGCTTAGGATACTTGTCGTTAACGTTGCTAAGTCTTTATACTGTAAAACTGTATAGATTTAAGTGAATGTAAGTACTTATACTGATTTATGAAATAAAATGTTGACATTTTTTGTATTGATTTTTCATTTTCCACTCTGACAATGTTTGTAAAGTTTTAGGCGAACGGCAATACGCGTTGATGTATTCCATATGTAATTACTTAATTAAATAATGATTGAAGACTAGCTTCCGCCAGCGGGTTCACTCGCGTGATAGCCTATGTTACTCAGTGATAATATAGCATTCTACTGGCGAAAGCATTTTTTTTAATACATTCAGTCGTTTTTGACTTTATTTTCATTTTATAATAATAGTGTAGAAATACAAAACGAAACTCATATTTCCTGCGGCAAATACAATATCATTTCTTTCGGTTTGTTTCTAGCTCCTGGAATAGATAGCTATTTGAACGGGTAAATTATGAAATGGTTAATTATGAAGTGGTAAATTATGAGCTGGTAAATTATGATCTTGTTAATTATGAACTGGTAAATTATGATCTTGTAAATTATGAACTGGTAAATTATGATACTTTAATCCCTTTAAAGTATAATTTACCACTTAAACAATAATTTATTATTTGAAATCTTTTATAGAAGGTTGATCAAGAAGTTGTAATCATTGGTTCATAATGATTTAAGCTTTTCTAAATAAGTGGCCAATGAGCCACAGATAAAAAAAAATTGACGTCCTTCACAACTGAGTAGGAGGTAAGTATACTTTCAATATCAACCTAGCAACCATTCTTATACATCGAGCCCCAGGTTTGCGAAGCAATACCTGCCACATTGACAAACGATAGCTCACGACGGAGCCTGCAAACATATTGAATTTAAATTGAATCCCGACCGGACTTACAACTGTAATTCTAAAGGTAAAACCGTTGCTATACGGTATTAAAATGCTACGTGAAAACTCCATTCAGTAAATATGAATACTAGATAAATCATTTTGTATTTTTTTAAATTATTTTTTTGTTTTTTAAACACCCCGTTGTGTTTAAAAAACAAAAAAATAATTCGAAAATAATTAGAAGCTCTTGGCCTGAATCTCACCTGCAGGTAAGTGATGATCAGGCCGAAGGTGGAAGCGAGCTTCACCCGGAATCCTCTACCACAGAGGAACTGGCTATCTATCTATTATATCTGGCTATATATCTATCTATTATATCTATCTATCTATATATTATAAGTTGTGAAGGGAAGAACATCAGTAAATAAAATACACGCACGGTAAAATGGCAGATATATAAACACACAGTCATAACATCACGCCTTGTTTCCCCGAAGGGTTGGGCAGAGGTGTGCCTATAGTACACCCACATTTCGCCAGTTATGTTTAAGTCCCACGTAATAGGGGGCAAGCCTATTGCCATTAACCGTGCACAAATCCAGACTCCGAGACTAGACTTCGGGCTACTCCTGAGAAATTCTAGGTAGAAAATCAAAATAACACTTTGCCTGACCTGGGAATCGAACCCAGGACCTCATGCTCAGCAGTAGCGCAGATATTAAATAAAACACTTAAATAAATTAAATATTAGAAGAAGGAGAAAAGGAAGTAATAAAATAAAAATACAATTACCAGAATAGGTACATAAAAAAAAAAAACTAGGAGAGAGGAGAAACAGCGCTATGCTGTCCCCGACAGGGTACATATTTGTTTAATTAATTTTAAGCCTACCAATTGTTTTACCAACATTATAGAATGCAACAAAGAACTGTGAATTGAATTGTGAACCTAAAACCGGTACAGTAAGAGCTATTTTACGAGCATGTGTGTAGAAAATGAAATTAAACCATTCTTTAACATGAAACAAAACCTTATTATTATAGGTGGTAGTGGTGTTTTTTGAAGCGAATTGACTATGACTATGGCGCAATTACATTAATGAACCGAGTGGATTACGCCAGTCTTCGGAAAACCTACATAGTCCAGCTTCATCGTTTCGGTTACCCGAATTTGGATACCCGAAAGGCGCGGGTGCGGTTACTCGACGTCAGTCAAGCTACTTCTAGTCGTTAACCCGTATTCTAGTCCGATGAGCAGTGTCATTAATGCGGTGCCCGTATTCGAGTAAAGTCCTTCACGCACCCGACGATATGGGCTAACGACCATGTGTAATTGCGCCTTACCACTAACACACAAGACAGAGGCACATAAATTCGGGAAGAAGAAACAGTTCGTGGCAAAAGTGGCAAAAGTATTTTACGAGGGGGATAACGTAGGTACGCAACTTTCCTAATTGGTTTTTCTAAGGACAAGTTGAGGATATTGCTCCAAGTGCGGCCATTATTTGACCTTACTTTTACTGTTCCAAAGAACCCGATATTTTTTCCAGAAATACGTAAAAAAAACAGAGTAGAAACTCTGTTTTTTTCAAATCTATATCTATACCAATATTAAAAAGAGGTAATTTTTTTTTTGGTTTTTCATGGGGTGTAATCTCCGGATATACCCGTCGGATTTGAAAAAAAAAATTGCATTGTGTAGCACAATTCTTGAGGAAGACTATAAGCTATGTAACATCACGCTATGACTCTAAGGATCCGAACAAAACGAAAAAAAAGTCAGAAGGAACGCTTAGCGAAAACGAAGTAATAGCGCGGGCGGGCGATGGGATGCAACGCGGTGAGCCGGGGGCCGTTTTACGCGGACAAAGTCGCGGGCAGAAGCTAGTAAGAGACATACACAACAGAAAACATAATTAAATGTTTTCTGTTTACTTGAAATTGGAAAACAGATTTCAAGAAACTCAGAGGATCCTGTTTGTAAGGCGAGTCACTCATTAATAGTTTTTGAAGTTGAAGAACTGCAAGTAGCTGAAGTTTCAGTTCGCTTTTGATTTGTCGTTACGGAATGCTGAATGCCAACGAGTTTCATTTTGGTTTTTATGCGAAACTTTATGGCCTGCGACGCCCGTGTGCATGTCGGGAAATATTACACGTGAACGTACTCCCGGGAATAAAATTATGTATGTGTTAATCCAGGTTACAAAATATCTGTGTACTAAATTTCATCCAAATCTGTTCAGCCGTTTTTGCACCAATTTTGAACATACATCCAGACAAACAGACAAAAAATCTAAAAACAAGATTTTTGGCATCAGACTCATTTCCACCTCGTAGCAATTACTTACTTTTTAAGTTTTGACTTGGTTACTTTTTCATATGTTTATAATAGAAGTTTGTCACTACTTCTGAGAAACATAGATCAGGGTGGCAACGACACATAAAATAAAATGGTCAAATGTAGTCCAAAATCCATGGCACTAATGAGATATTTATTTAATAGACTAAGTATTTAGTTACATTAAATAAAGTTACTTTTAATAAGTAACTTATATTAAATAAAGAGTAATTTTTATTCACAGGCAAACCTAATATTCTAATGTACTATGTCTAGCAGTAGTTTTTCGGCTGAAATGATGATGATGAACCGTCTCTCGGGACTGTCTTATTCGTGTAACAACAATAGTGACAACTGTTAACACTGTTCTCGTCAACCAAGATACTAACAACTCTTTTACTAACAATAAAAAAAAAAAAAAAAAAAAAAATGTTTAGTTTTTTATTTTTTTTTATTGTGTTTTGTGTAACATGTGGCCTGTAATAAACATTTTTTTATATTTTTTTATTAATAACTAGCTGCTGCCCGCGGCTTCGCCCGCGTGAGTGTCGGAAATTACCCCATACATCCCCATGGGTTTTAAGTATAAATATTGAGTTTCGAGTTAATCGGACAGCGCGTTAAAATTCTTCCATACAAACATTGACACCCCCCAACCTTTTAGGGGGTAATTTAGAAAAAACAAAAAACTTTATAATTTATTTAGATAACTATTCGTGCGAAGTTTCATGTTTATTACCTCAAGGAATAAGATTTTTCATACAAACTTTCATCCCTTATTTTACCCCCTTAGGGGTTGAATTTCGAAAAATCCTGATACACGTTATTCTTAATTTTTGGGTTTAAGTATAAATATTGAGTTTCGAGTTAATCGGACAGCGCCTTAAAATTCTTCCATACAAACTTTGACACCCCCCAACCGTAGGATAGGGTACTTTTCCGGGATAAAAAGTACCCAGTGTGGTGCCCAGGATATTAAAGAATAATTATACCAAGTTTCATCGTAATCGAACCGGTAGTTTTTGCGTGATGCCTGAACAAACAGACAGACAGACAGACAGACAGACAGACAGACAGACAGACAGACAGACAAAAAAATTATTAATCAAATTTTTGGGTTCGGTGTCGGTCTAATAACACCCCCTGCCATTTATTTTTTTGATATTTTCAATGTACAGAATTTTCACTTCTACAGATTTATTATAAGTATAGATTAGAATAGCATAATTAAGCATAATCAACCTATAATGTTTCCACTGCTAGATCACAGACCTCCTCTTTTGAGTGGGCTGCAATCTTTCACACGGGCCGAGTGCGGGATGGTAAAGGTCACATGTCTTCGAATTCGGTTCTAGTTCATGCCGGTTTCCTCACGATGTTTTCCTTCACCGTTTTGAGAGCAGTTGTAATGAAATTGTTTACATAAAGTAAAGCGCCTGTGTTCGAACCATGAACTCGTAAGTCGGGCCTTTACCACTGTCACCACTGCTCCACATGCTGCACGTTAATTAATTACACGGTAACTTTCATAGGAGAACAGCGCAAATATAATGACGTCATATTATTATGTCTTCCTTCATGCCAGTGTAAGTAATTGCAAGTAGGTCATGGTTACTTCCTGTTTGTTCCTGAGTTTAGGGTAAACTTAGGTGTGGTTTACTGCAAACGTTGTAATAACCACGTTATATGTTAGAAGGGGCATCGCTTAATGTTTACTTATCTTTAGCAGTATGTAAAATGTTCATGTAGTTTCTTGCCCGTTCTTCTCAATAGGTAGGTTCCATAATAATAATAGTATTCAAGGCCGAATTTCGGCTATGCATAACGATCCATCTAAGTGGAGAATAGCCTTCGGTGTGGGAGATATTACAGTGTACAAGTGTATGCGCAGACACAGGTGCTCTCTCTCTCTCTTCCCTCACTCTCTTAATTCGATGAGACGGCAATCCGACACGACCGGAGATCAGGCGCAGGGTAAATAGCTTAACGTGCTTTCCGAGGCAAGGGGGTATCACACCGCCAACCTCCAAACTCCAGGCTGTTATTTAGAAATAAAATTCCTAATGGACAAACCCAATAAATCTTTGCCCGACCTGGGAATCGAACTCAGGACCACACGACGCTCACCAGTCGCGCTTGCGACCACGAGACCAACAGGGCAGGTACCTACTACACTTTGGAATGGGCAACAAGCTTCATATTTCTGACTAACCGACTCAAAAGTGCCTGTAAACGGTTTAATTAAAATAAATGCCTAGACTGTCAATGTTTACACTCAATCTTGAGTTTGAGTATAAAAAGTGTCAGCCACTTTATCCAAGTATCGAGTACGCTATGCGTATTTAAGCTCGAAAAAGTGTGACTAATTCAAGATACAACCGCTTGTGAAGTTCCTTCTAATGATCGACGTGGTAGAAAGAAAAGAAAGAAAAATTGTTTATTCTGCACAAACTAAACGCACATTACGTAAAACACACATTTACAAAATTAGCCAAAAGCCTCATATTCAACTGCACAAAAAATTGACATTGACTGATGTCAGGGTCAGAGACCAAAGACAATAATTTACATAGATAAGTAGCTTATTGAGTTATTGCGTAATGATTGACAAAATGGAAAGAAAAAAATAATCAAAACACTCAAAATTACACAAAATTTCGATTGCAAAGTGCTATATGAAAATCTATAGCGTTAGTAACAAGAAAATGAATATTGTTTTTTTTAAGTGGGTTTCATTCTTCAACTGAGGCTGGATTCGACTAAACAGGAATCAATTTTATCCGCGGAATAAGCCTTCTCTTCCGAGTAAATTTTGAATTTTTGACAGTTTATCCATACGAAAACTGTCAGAGTAAATCTTATTCCGCGGATAAAATTTATTCGTGTTTGGTCGAATCCGCCCTTAGTAAAATAACTCCTAAAAATATTGTAATTGGTGGGGTTCGAACTCACGACTTTTACTCATCAGCTCACCCCTTAACCGTTGAGCTTTCCTAAGCGGTAAGCGCAAGTCTTTATAATTTATATCTTTGTAATTAAACTAAACTAATTCATTTAAGGGACTGGAACAATCTGCCTGCTGCGGTTTTTCCATCCGATTATAATTTGGGTGTCTTCAAGGCTAGACTGAAACTCTCTGAAGGCTCTTAATAAACTAGTGCGCCTCACCATCGACGATTGCATCACTGCTTACCATCAGGTAGGATCGCAGTCAAGCGCTAGTTTATAACCATTATAAAAAAATAAAAATAAAATATTTAAGTATTAACAACACTAACGTAGCACATAACTACAATCTGTTACTAAACAGTAACAACTTATGGACTAATTTGGGTCTGAATTTAAGATATTTTATTTCATTTTTTCCTTTATGTTGCTTCCACCATCGAAAAAATAACTCTTCCTGACCTACATTTTAACAACAGTATCAAATTTAAAATAAAATAAAACGAGTCTTCTCACCTAACAATATAAGGCTAAGTTTAGAGAGTACGGTCAGCAACTCAAGCTCATTAACACTATCCCTTTTACATAACATCATAATTTACACAAAATGGTTCGATAAACTGCTTTTTAGCTTTTCATATAATAGCTTAGAGATAATATTCTTTAAATTTTACTTCTATTTCAATTAAAATAAAAATATTTTGCTCAATAATTAAGATTAAAAGAACTGAAGTGTTAATCGACTTTTAATGCTGACTGTACAAATTATAGAGTTTTTCTCAACTTTTCCCATTGAGGATAACGAGAAAGCGAGCTGCGAGATCTATTCTCGTAATAATGATGCCTTTTGACATCGGATCTAGGGTTTAACGAGCATCACGGTAAGGCGATAGTATATATAATATGGTTGTAGTTTTATATTTGTTCTCAGAATTGGTAGGTTTTTGGGATGATCGGGTGAAGAAAACTCAAACTCAAACTCAAAGCATTTATTTCAAATAAACCAATTACAGGCACTTTTGAATTGTTAAAGGGGTCGGTCAGTTAGAAAGATGAAACTAGTTGCCCATTCCAAAACGTAGTAGGTAGGTTCCTATGGAGAAGCACGGGCAAGAAACTCCAGGACACTCTTTTAAATTAAAATGTGGTTACAAAAGAAATTACAGGTATTTATCTACCTTCATGGCACAGTTCACAGTACAAGGTGTTTTTTTTCATATCCCATAACCCTAGGGTATTAATTAACGAGACTATGTCTAAGAATCAACAGGCATATGTTTTTTTTTCCGATTTTTCTAAAGCTATACGCTTTTTTTGCTTATGCTTATGCTTAGCTATATGTTTTTTTTGTATAAAAAAATATCAATGGAACTTAGATACACACATCGAGAGTCTAGTGTTATGTTATCTTCGAAACTATGTATTTTTGGAACAATAACTTGTTCTAGGACTTTAAAAGAGATGAGGCACCGACTTCTGAAATTAAAGTTGTTCTTCACTTTGTAGTGTTTTTTTGGAAGTCGGCTGTTTTTTTTGTAAAAGTTTTTTTACATATATTTTTTTTTACTTATTTTTTTTTACTTGGAGTTATGGGACATCAAAAGGAACACGTTGTCTAAGTTACTGAAACGCATCCACATAAACGCGATTTTGTTGCCCGGCTGTGCTGAGTAATGCCAACCTGACCAAGTGTGTAGCTCCCCTAATAATTTCAATGCCCCATTTCTATTAAATGTTACCTTGAAAACGTTTCCTTCGGCGAGTCTTAGAGCCGTCCCTCAGAGCTGTCCTTTTGATTCCTCTTATCTGACAAACAATCTTGCTTCTCTATAAATAAAGGGAGATGGATGTTTGTTCATCTTGGTTGAAAGGAAGGTACGGAGGAAGGTAAGGTTGAGGGCGTTTGGCGGTAAAATTCTTTGAAATTCATGATCAATGCGGAATGTTCCGAACCGGTAAGTAATTTATTTTCGATCATTGTCTTAATTATATGTACTTATATAAGTAACTACGAGTTATCAGAATAATCTGATCAATCTTAATCAGAAGTTTAACGGAGTTTCCAATTTTTTTAATTTTTTTTATGGAATTTTTAAACATCAAAACTCATTTTTCGTTCTATGCTCGTATTGTTCTTTTTTTTGTTTTTGATAATTTATTTGTTTTGTTAGTTTTAAATGCTCCTTTTTTACTGTTTGTATTTCCTACTTAAGTTGAATATACGTGCAATATTTTGTGTGAAAGTAGAAAATGAGATACTAAAGTAAGATCTTCGTCTGCGCATCTAATAAAATATGATATTAATAAAAACTGTAACCTAAATTCCCATATTACTTTAGCCAAGTCCTTGTAAAATGCTACAAAACTTAGAATTTAACTTTTTAGTTCCCTTATCTTAGTCACAGCATCCACAAACCCAGTTTATACCAGACTAATAAATAAGAGACAATCTTAAAAATATTGCCGCCATTTTCAAAACACACAGAGTAAAAAATAAAATTATTAAAACAGCGAGACAATTTTTTAACGTAGCCTGTAATCTAATAAATTGTAACGCATATATCACGATTTTTTTTAGTTTTCAACGAAGCTTTTAGTACTGGATTTTTTTTGCAAAAAATAGCAAAATAATTACATGTTTTCACTTTTATTATTCATGTAACTCAGCATATTGCAGCGATATTTACATAACATCACGCCTTGTATCCCCGAAGGGTTATGCAGAGTTGTACCTATAGTACGTACGCCCCGCCAGTTATGTTTAAGTCCCATAATTATTATATTTATATGGTGTATTTTAAGGTTAACGAAATGTTAGTACTTATATAATAGGAAATATAAAAATGCAAGGATAAAAAATAACTTGAGAGGCTTTCCCAGAAACTAGAACCTGGCCTATAATTGGTAGACCCCACGTAAACATTAAATGTTTCACTTGGATAACTTTCAGCCCGTAGCCTGTACTTTTAACAAAATTTTTCTTACGGGCTGAAAGTTATCCCAGTGATCATCAAACAAAAGGAAGTTAGAAAAGGTTTTCCAACAAAAGTGGTGTTACCTTAAAAAAATAAAGCTCCATTGACTACAAGTCGTGTACACAGCTTTGGTAAATTAATATGAAAATATAAAAATATTGGTAAATATGTCAAAATCAAAATATTTTATTTTACATAAACCTACATGGGCACTTATGAAACGTCAGAAGCACGGTGCACGGTTCCAATTGGTCGTTTCCTATGGAGACGAGCCCGCAAGAAACTCCACATGTGGTGTCAATAGAGCTGTATTTTTTTAAGGTGGCACCACTTTTTTTGGATGCACTTTTCTAACTTTCTTTTTTCATATTTGACTTGAATAACTTTCGACCTGTAACCCATATTTTAACCAAATATGTTCGCGGGGTCTTCCAATTATAGGCCGGGTCCGGGTTTTTTGGAAAAGCCTCTCAAGTTATTTATCCTTACATTTTTATATTCCCTATTAAATAAGTATTACAGTCCGGTATCAGTTTATGGTAATAAAAAAATTACGAAATAATAAAAATGGCAAATATGAAAAAATAAGGATATATGGAAACGATAAAACTTAAAACCTTACATCAACTATGTTTCCTTACGAACCTCCACCGTTATTGGCAAAAAGGGATTAGGTATAACAAGTCCCCTGTGTGTATTTTGCATGACAAAAGAAAAGGATTACTGACTTTCGTAAGGACATCTTCGTCTTTATGAAATATGGAAATCAAGACTGGAAATTAATAAAGTTCATGTTATTTCATCTTTATTTTTATCACCGATATTAGTTTGGAACAAAAACAAATAATAATAATATAATAATCAGCCTGTATTGTCCCACTGCAGGGCAAAGGCCTCCCTTTCCTTTTTCCACTCAACTCGATCCAGAGCCAATACGGACCAATCCTTCCTATAAACATCAAGTTCGTCCCGCCATCTACGCCTGGGTCTACCGCGATGCCGTTGGACATTTTCAGGAACCCATGTTGTGGTGGTCTTAGCCCACAATGCATCCGACATGCGGCAAACAAATAAACATAATAATATATAATATAATATAATTTACAATAATATAATATAAAGTCACAAACAGGCCAGCAAAGCGTGCCCCCGGAATGAAACTGTATATCATAACGCCTTGTTTCCCCGAAGGGTTGGCAAAGGTGTACCTATAGTACGCCCACATTTCGCCAGTAATGATTTAGTCCCACTTAATAGCGGTAAGCCTATTGCCATCAACCGGGCACAAATCCAGACTCCGGGCTGCTACTGAAAAAGTGTTAAGTCGGGCAGTGTTATTGGGTTTTACCAAAAAATAAACAATATTTTCAGACATTTTATTGGGTTTTTCTATCTGGAACTTCTCAGTAGCCGCTCGGAGTTTGTGTTTATGTTCGGTTAATGGAATTAGGCTCGCCTTCTATTACATGAGACATAATCAAACATAGCTGGGGAAATGTGGGTGTACTATATTACATTTCTGTCTAACCCATCGAGAAAAACCAGCGAGAAGTTATGTTATTTTCACTCAAAAATAAAATGCGCTGTAAAATAGCGGTTTATAGACAGAAACAATAAACTACATACAATGTTTTCGTGGTTTGTCTGTAAAAGTGCCGACCAGCTTTATTTTATTTTTATGGATTTTAAATCTTTTGCAACAATGCATCTTTATTGAATAGCATTGCAAACATTGTAGTCTTATTTTCACCAACGAAATATAATCTTCAGTTTTTAAATGACGTAAATTTTATAAGAGTGAGCGCGCACGAGCCACCAGCCACGGCTGTTGCCTCTTGCTGCGGTGTTGAGTACCGCTTCTCGCTGGCCTACCGGAGGCTGTTTGTGGCCAGCGACTCATTTGCGCTTAGCCTTTGTAGTTGTCTACTATTGGACACAAATACATAGACGGATGGATCAGGCCCTAGACGAAGTGTAATTCTACCAGCGATAACGATAATGGAAAAGTAAACAATGTATTGGATTAAAATAACTGGTATTCGGAGTCAAAATTGCTCTTTTTAGGTAATACTGCCAGACTTGGTATACCTGCAGCTTGTGGGTCCGTTTTATGCGTAGATCTTTCAATGCCGTCCTGTACAATCATGGTTTTAGGATGCTGTTGGGGCTGCCTCGTTTTTGCAGTGCATCAGGTATGTTTGCTGAGGCCAGCACGGACTGCTTTAGGGCAATAGTACGAAATAGAGTGGCCTTCCTGATGCACCGCGTGCTGGATAACACCAGCAGCCTCCTGAATACTATATTGGGTAGGGTCGATTGTCCGGTTGTGATGCACTGGAATACCGTCTACGGATCTGGAGGTGCCATTTATAATATTAAATAGCTCAATTGTAAATTTGTAATATTAGTAATGAATAATTTAGTAACATAATTATAAGTACTTTCTACTAACAATGTATGGAATGTAATTCTGAAATAAATGATAAATAATAAGCAACTGAAAACCCTGATGAAAGTCGTTAATCGTTATAGAAATGAAAAATGCTACCACTTTTCTGCCTCAGAAGTAGATTGATAAATTTCATTCCAAATCCATTCTTTGGAAAGTTATAACGCTATGCGTCTCGGATTTCCTCGCATAAGTTGTAAGTTTTACCTAAGGAAAACATTAATATTTTTCTGCCACATCCCAGCGATCCTTCTCTAAGGCTGCGTCAACTGTTTCTATAAATAGTATCTTAAGGCCGTGCCCTTCACGACGTTTGTTCTGTAGTAAGTAGGTCAAACTGTTGCCTCCCTTGCATCCCGATACTGAACTTGCTCAGAATATTGAACTTTGTGTATCGTGTCAAAGATATAATGAAGGAGGTGGAACTTTCGGATGTGTTGTTTTGATTAGTTTTTGGTTGTGTTGTGCTTATCGTAATTATTTATGTTTCTCTTGTATGCGCACGACCTAAATAAGTCAAACTCAAAGCATTTATTTCAAATAAACCAATTACAGGTAATTTTAAATTAGTCAGAGAGATAAAGCTAGTTGCCCATTCCAAAGCGTAGTACAACTGGCAAGAAACTCTTTTAAATTAAAATATGGTTACAAAAGAAATTACAGGTGTTCCTTATAACTCTAGGGTATTAACGAGACCATATCAAAGAATCAACAGGCATATATTTTTTTTACGATATTTCTAAAGCACTTTAAGTAAAATATAAAAAAAAACAATGAAATATTATTTAAAAGTGTACAATAATCGCTTTCCAACGAAATTATTTAAATGACCACTCTGACTTTGGTCATTGTCAATACATAATAAATGTATGCGACGTTTCTTGTGAACGTGACTTTCGCCATTGCCATTGTAATGAGCAGATGTTACCGCTTCATATTAGAAGCGCAGGCAACCGCCGAGTCTTCATCAGTCTCGGTAGTTGTGAACCAACCGCCTAAAGTGAGAAGAACCCTGTGGGAAAAACAGCACCCGCCACCAACCGACTTCGTTCAGCCCCAGGAGCACCTGACAACTGAACGTAACCTGCAGTGGCCTATATAATGGAAAGCAATCAATCGACTGCGGACCCAAGTAGGCCGCTGCAAGCACAATTTAGCAAAGTGGGGTATTATAGATCCCACCGATACCCGGTGCGAATGCGGTGCTCCTGACCAAAACATGTCCTATAATGTTGGAGTATCCAAAGTGTAAATACACCTGCACTTCTGAGGACCTAAAACGACACTGATGCCGCGAAAAGAAGAAGTTGTGAACAGTCGTTAAAAGTTGCGCAGCTATCAAACTTGCTGGTGGGAAAACTTTACCATCTCGGTATGAGATATTCGCTCGTGCTAAAGAGAAGAACCATTTAGGACATCTGCCGATCCCGTCACTTGTTCACCGAATATTAGCGTGTTCACTGGCAAGTTAATAGTAACTTAACTTTAAAGATACTGGGGATTTTTGTATCCCACCGCTGCCACTAATTTGTAATAGGCCTAAATGGGTTTGACTATTAAAAAAAAATCACTGCAGGATGTTATATTTCAGAATATTATAATTCAGGATAATTGAACTGGAACGCGAGAAGCCCATAGACAGACTCGTCCTCTACCATGGTTGAACATAGATTGAGCTGAACATTAAAAAAAATGGCGTCTCAAGCCGTCAGGTAGATTAGGTATTAGGATCAGCCCCTCCAGCATAAAAGTACGTACACGTATAGGTAAGTACGTACGTGGAAATGGCGACGTATTGGGCCACCAACATTCAATTCACTGTCGTATTGCCAACGACAGGACGCAGAAGACGTAAAAGTAAAGCATACCCTAGACTGGCAGCCTAAAGGGCAAACACAGCAGTCTTTAACCTCCAAACGTCTGCACACTAATGACTACCCGAAATTAAATTGTCATAACCGTATGATTAATTTTATTAATTTCGTGCCTGCCAGCTTGGGATTAGGCTTCACACCCACTATGGTTGCAAACCAGCAGAGACGCGCGATTTCGTACAACGAAAAATGAAGCGGGAAATCTAAGTAATTTTATAAGGACTCGGCAATAGTCATCACAAACGTCCTTGAATAAATATAAAAGCAGGTATCACACAATATCGAAATCTATCTCATTGCGAATATTATGAGAAACCAATAATTCATCAGTCGATCTAATCTTAACACATTGGCACTCACACTGTAGTTAATTGTGTTGATAAGGTTATGGTAGGTTATGGTGGTTATGGTATGTGAAAACTACCAATATTAGACTGCATTCTACCTACCTACAGCGCGCGTAGCATGACCACAACAGAAACGTGTTTTGTCGACGGGAGAATAGACATAATGATAGATTGTTATTGGAGTGCTGAAAGAAGAACCCAACATAGCCGAGCTTCGCAACGAGGTGACTGCATTAGGCGTCAGAGCGAATGAGTTCAGAAAAGAGTGGTCACATGCTGCTGTTCACAGCGAGGCTCAGGGGAAATCTCTTAACAGGCTCCTCAGGCGTTGGACAGAGGGCTCCCCGATTGAAGTCTTTTAAGAGTATCAGGGCTACTTACTCTTTAGGTAGTTGCATCTTCCGTGTCCCGTTCTCCGTCTATTCCCTTTGCCTCGCGCTTTTTTGTAATATCCCAGTGGCTATTAGTGTAGCATTGTAGGTGTATCGTGTATGCCAACATGAAGTGTAACCAAATTCGTCCCTCCATTTAAAAGCAAAAGCTGATTCACAAAAGCTGATTGCTCGACACCACAGTGGGAACAGAGGTTAAGGTTAAACACATACAGTCGTGTGGAGTTCGCCGGATGTTAATTTGCATTAATTTGCGTATAATGTCTTCATTTTCGTGTGTTTTAGGGGTGTAGCTATGGAGCAGTTAGTTTGTACGTAATTAAACTTACTTGTTAGAGTTGTGTGTGGTTGGAGTCGATTTGTTTAGTGTTTGAATGGAATAGTTAGTGATTTCGGTTTTATGATATCAGTATTCAGGTGTTGAGGTAGCTCAGGAATGTGTTTCATCGATCAATAAATAAATACTTTATAAAAAATAAAAATAAACTTTACGCACAAGTAAAAAAAAAAACTGAGGCATTAATTTCACCGCATTGATATCATCATCAACATTATTAACCTAATTAACAGTCAATTAATAGACAGAATATCTAATTGGACATAGTATCGACTAGTAACTGGGATGTCTGATATGCAGTAGCTCCGTATATAAAACTGGTTTCAACTGTATTCGGTCAGTCTAGAAGCCGACCCCCATGGGAAAATGCTAGGCAGAGGATGATGATATTGAACATAGGCCTGTCAAACAGCTCGCCATTGAACTCGATGTTCATCCACTCATGGTATAATCCATCCTTATAAAAGAAAAAGGAAGAAAGAAAAACATTTATTTAGCACAGATTAAAACAGACAACAAACAAAGATTTAAAAAAAAACCTTTATTCCTTTGCAAAAATACTACTACGGTACAAGGTCCCAATCTTATCAACCATTTGACAATATGCATACATTAAACACTAATTTACTAGCTGCAACTCAACTTTTTCATCGCTTTTCCTTTGAAATTTCAGAAAACCAAACAATCAGTAAATAACCTTTGACCTTACTTCTGGAAAGTAATAATGTGGCAACAGGCGACGCCGCGGGACGTTCACTAGTACACAGTAAATACATTTACACAGTAGTTGTAACCACTCTCGATACACAGAGGAAATCAGGACGCGGATGTGAAAATAATTGTTCGCATAGACCTTATAAAGAGAACACGTGGCTGGAAAAAAATAACAAAAACAAATAAAAAATCCGGAGTCACACGTTACGGCATAAATCGAACAGATTACGTGTGAATCCGGATTTTTAATTTGTGGGTCTTTGATGTCTTGTTTATACCTTTTAGTTGAGTTTTAATTTTTATAACTTTTATTTTTATTTGAATTATTTTGGGTTTTATACTATAAACAACTTTTGAAATGTGCTAATTAAACCCTCTCATTTGATATCCAACACGGAAGCTTTTTTTTGTTCATGACTTAGTTTGTTCATGACTGTCTGTACTCCAGAGGGCGCCATATTCAATTTAATGTGACGTCACACTGTGACGGCCTATAACCAGCGGACAAACAAGACGCTGCCAACGATACCTCATGAGTAATTTAGAAGTTATGAGGGGACAGATGTACATACATACATACCGGTCAAAATCATAACCCTACTTTTTGCTTCGCCGTAGTCGGGTAAAAATAAGATCACGGCGTTAGTTCCGGTTTTGGCCATGCTCCAAAAGAACCTTTTATCGTTGTAATGAGCTGGCAGCTGTCACTAATGTCAGCTTTCAGTCAGTACGACGTGGCGGGAAAATGTTGAAGGTGAAGTGGTGCTGCTCGGCATGATGTAGATCAATATCCTGGCTCACTATCACCAAACCTCCTGTATGCGGTGCTGAATGGGTCTCACACATCATGGATGATAGCTTGAAATGATAAGTCACAGATAGCCAAGGATGATGGTTTATTGAATAGGTATATTTAACTAACACGTAATTAATGCTATATGAATGTTGCGTGAATGAGTACAGCTAACTATGAACGCTAATTGTGCACTCTTGTAACACTATAATTTGTGCAATGCGACGGAAAAGTGCTGTACGATAGATGACTCGTACACCTCCGATGTAATCAACTTAAACACGGGATCAACAGGATTCTACAATTAGCACTAATTTGCTGCGTTCCAAAGGCACACGGACGAGTTGTGGCATGTGTGTGAAGCATTGATATGTCAAGTTACGGACTATGATAATCTGAAATGGCTTACTAACTGATCTGTGTTCTCACGCAACTGGTTTAACGTGCAATATCAGCTTCGCAGCGTGATGGCTGAATCCGAATGTCATCTGACAGCTGATGACATTAGCAAACACCAAACACGCTTATCGGATATACTAGTTTGGTCCAGGCTCTAGGTTAGATTCGTTCAGCAAAGAGAGATCGGATCCATTAGTTTAGCTTAGCTTAGCGGCCTAAATTGCATTGCATTGTACTTGTAAAACTGACATCCATTTGTAATTTTTTTAATTTTTTGGCTTGGTCCACACATGATTAATCCTACATTTACCGCTAAACAGGTTGAAAAGCATTCGTTCTATTTGTGGATGACAGAGACATTCATTCATTTCATTCGCTAAACGTATTTAGTGATATGCGGTGCAAGCGGGTCTTAGTACAAAGAAATGTCGGTGTGTTTGAAATAATCCTGGCTCAATAACAATTTTTGTAAGTACTATAAAGGTTACATGCAAACGGCGACCTTACGCCGCCGCCGTACAGGCTGTTAGGAAAATAAGGTTACATTCGATCATTCAAGCGAATTTGAAATTATATTTACCTAAATGAAAATGACTAGGTTCTATTGTTTAAAAAAAAACGTCGTTAGAGGTGTCCACGTTTCTCTAAGATGAACTGCTAAAACTAAAATTAATAAGCGCATATCTAATGACGTTCCCAGTCTCCGTGCTAAAATTTAATCAAAGATCTCCAATAGTTTAGTCACTATAGCCAGTCAATTATTGGCAAAACCCATAACCAGAATTTTTATTTTTTTTATTTCAATGTTTGGATTTATTTGATAGTTCCTAAACACTTCTATGTATTGCCAGTGTTTTCATTTATTGTTGTATTGTCGTCTCCACATTATATGTACACATTAGCTAGAGCTCTTCTAGCGCTACAGTAGGTACACTAGGTGAGCCTGCAACTACTCTTGCGTTAGATTATACTAAAATATTACCAGATAAACGAATATAAATTAAAAAAAAAAAATTTCAGCCGAAACCCGCTGTGCTACTCGCAGCCAACGGATTCCTGCTGCATTCACAAGGCATTGAATTAATCAATTGATCACTGAAATCGTTGTGAAACTGAAAATTGTGATCTAATAACGGACATTTTAAAGCGTGTTTAAAAGAAAGGAAGGAAGGTCCTTGTCTATACTATTTACAACTCTACATTTAAGTAGTAATAACACAGCGTGACTCCTGCTGACGCCCATTCAACACAAACATGCCATACAAGTATATAGTTTACTCAGACGTCTGCGACTCTGCGCAATCCTTCGAGAGAGCCAGCTCATACTCGTTAATTTGATTGGTTTCAATACTGTTGATAGTAAATCCGAGTTCAAAGGTCACGTCTAACTGTTGTGTTGTCTGACCATTGTGTATTTAATTAATTAATGAATCACGAAGATGGAAATGATATTTCCGTAAAATATTAACTTTCTTCAAGATTTAGATACGTTATCGCGTTCAGCTTATATTGCCAATCTTAAACAGTTCCAGCATAGATAATAATGCTGGAACTGTTTAAGATTGGCAATATAAGCTGAACGCGATAACGTATCTAAATCTTCCAGAAAGTTATATTTACCCGAAATCTAAATGCAGTAACAATATACTACCGTAAATAATTGCGGATTTCACCAATGAAACGCATTCACGAGCCGTCAGTGTCATCATCGTTGTGGAATATTTGACACTGACAGCTCTTGAACGCGTTTTAGAAGTGCTGATCGCATACAGTTTCATTGATGAAATTCGCCCCTAAATGTCTTCAACACACCTTGCTACAAGATGTCCTACATTTTATTCTAAATTATCTTGGCTGTCATTGAATTGCATACTACTTAGGATTTAATAGGTAAAACGGGCTGGTATCGTAAAAGAATAGGCAAATACCTGGTACTTACATGTATACGTATTAGAAGCAATGTAGTAGGTATTAGCATCCGGTATAAGTGTCTGTTCACACGATAACAAAACGCTGCGACCACACCGCTTTGATCCCTAGACTCCAACAAGTACCTTCAGTCAATAGACTTACTTAGAGACCCGACTATAACACAGTACCAAAGCAATTTACGTGCGCTCCAAGTTTACACAGTACTAAGCGGAGATAAGTCCATTGAAGCATCAAATGGGCCCAAGTATACAGTTGTAAGTACATCGGTTAACATTATATTACTACGATTGCTTTTAAATGCCATTTATGATTACTTATTAGATATTGTAATAAAAGCTGGGGTTTTGTTTAAAAATTGATATAATTACATGGAAATATGAACAAAATTCGCGAAACGAAGTGTAAAAGGTGATATTGGTAACTGTCTTAACAATAATCATTTAACAATCATGCGTAATGTCATTATGAACAAATACTCCTTTATTTATGTTACTGCTGTTACTTTAGTTGCATGGTCCTAACATATTCCTTGATAATTTAACGCACTGACCTTGAAGGTCAGGTATACAATGGCAAAACGATTAAAACAAAAGGTAAATTATTTTACGTTGCTCAAGACCTCGGGGCAAACCCCAAAATAACCAAACACAAAAGGAAAGGACACTTTATTTGCACAAATGCGTTTAGGTATCAAAGTTTTGTGAAAATAATTACATATTTGCTTTGTAATGTGGATAGCGAATTTAACTACTAATTTCGATTGTGAAATACGGTGGAGAGGTCAAGGTACCAATGTGTTAATTATTATGTTGCAAATGTAATTGCAGTGTCACTATCAGATTTCTGTTTTAATTAAATTTATAAATTGATAAACTTAAATAACCTCTAGTGAAAAATTCTGTTGTATAAAGTCACTATGTTCGCTATTATACGAATCTTAAACAAATACACATATGAAAGCGAAGTCATTTTGTATTAAAAGTAAATAAGCCTAGAATCTTCTTTCTGCTGGTACATAGGCTTGTTCTCTGTGAAAGGGCGTCAGTGTACTCCAAGTAGACTAAGTGTCGACCAAACAGGAATAAATTTTTATCCGCGGAATAAGCCTTCTCTTCCGAATAAATTTTGAATTTTTGACAGTTTCTCCTTATGAAAATTGTCAGAAGTAAATCTTATTCCGCGGATATATTCCTGTTTGGTCGAATCTGCCCTAAGTGCGTTTTGTGTGTTTCGATGTTTTTGTTCTGAACATGCCAGTTTCCTCACGATTTTTCTATACGATATTTTCCTTTACCGGTAAAAAAAATACCTGTACCCATTCCCTCTCATTTCCCACAACAATATTTACCGCAAAGCTAAGCTTAGTTCAGACAATTACAGGCTCACAATATAAGTTTCGCTTCAGGTAAACCCTGAAAGTTGGTCAACTGCGCACCAACCAGTAAAGCGTTTCATTAGATAACTTTGCTTTCCTACACACGGTGGAGGTAAATGTAGCAGTTACAGGTATTTTATGAAAACGAGGTGATAGGTTTCAATAGAGTATCTTAACTTCTCTCTCTTGATTTCGTATATATGTATATATAATATAGGTATATAATTATTATAGTTAATGTGTATGTACTTATAATACACATAGTACCTATTATAAGTTTATAACCTACTCTCTAGCAGTCTCGATCCCGTGGGAATATCGGGATAAAAAGTATCCTATGTTTTAATCCAGGTTATAAACTATATTTGTGCCAAATTTCATTCAAATCCGTTCAGTCGTTTTTGCGTGAAAGAGTAACAAACATCCTCACAAACTTTCGCATTTATAATATTAGTAGGATTAGTAGTATTTATGTACTAATATTGATATTATATGATATATTACGACATTATATATATACTACGATATATTCGACTGGAAGAGAATGCCTAAGGCATTTATTCCGCCGTTGTCCCTTTTTTTGAGTGCGAAAAGTTTAAATTAATATGTTTGTTAAATGTGAAGATAAGGTGTGAACAGAGTAGGTACTTATCAGCTGTATTCTTAAAGGTGGTGAGAGGTCAAAATTGTATTGCTTGAAAACGAGGCTTTAGGCTAGTTTGTAAGTGTGTATTTTTAAATGCCTTTTTTTTTGTAATGTGCGTTTTGTTTGAGCATAATAAACAATTTTTCTTTCTTTCTTAGGTGTATGTAATGGCTTTCCTATGTTATATGGGGGCAAGTCTATTACTTTTATTGAGCTAAATTGGAATCTCAGAGGCTACTACAGAAAATTTGACGCAACCGATTGCTTAGTCTGACATCCTTTCCTCAATCTGGATACACAGTGTTCTTGGTATTTCGGGATTTCTATAAAAAAATCTTAGTAGCAGCCCCAAGATTGGATTTGTGCCCGGTTAATAGCAATAGGGTCGCCCCCCACGAAATACGTCTTAAGGGGGAAAGCGAGGCGCGGGCGCGAAATATTCTAATTATCTTGCGTTCTTTGCAATTTCCAGATCAGATCAGTTTGTATGTTGATCTAAATATGATTCGCGGTCGCATCAAATATTTATATATAGAATTATAATAATAAAAATCATAAACCAATCTCTCTAAGTTCCCCTATTGAATGAAATCATGACATTTGAGGCCAATTCGGAGTTGTATTGCTGATTCTAATGATTATAATTCTGTAAATACATATTTTTTATTGTAGCGAAACATATTTTAATCAACATACAACAACATACCTTACACTAACCTCCAAATTGCAAAAATCTTCTTTAAAAAAAAAAAAAAAAAATTGCGGGATACCTTTGCGCATCCTCTTAAATTAAAACTGGCCAAAATATGGACTACTTATACAATGTGGAGACGACAATACAACAATAAATGAAAACACTGGCAATATTAATGCCTAGCAGTATTTAGGAAATACAAAATAAATCCTAATAAGTATTAAAATTAAAAAAGTGATTTTTCCTAACAAACGAAATAGTAGTGATAGGCCGACTATGGGTTTTGCCAATTTTTGATTTGCTATAGTGACTAAACTATTGGAGATCTTTGATTGAATTTTTGTATGCAGACTGGGAACGTGAATAGATATACGCAGTTTAATTTATTGTTGTATTGTCGTCTCCACCTTGTATAGCATAATCATAACAATGCGTAAAAGAAGTTGCAAGTTACCTCCTGTATTCATATCTCTTTGTTTGACTGTACATAGGCACGCCTCTGCCAATGCCTTCGGAAAATACAAGCGTACATAATCACCCTATAACGTTCTCACTGTTAGGACAGAATCCTCCACTCCGTAAAAGGGCCATAATCTACAAAAAAAATAAATAATGAAAAAGCGTTTATTTGTGGTGAATTAAAATTTAAAATACATTTTACTTCTGCCAAACTGCAAAGCAGTTTGTTGGCAGATGTAGTGCTCCCATACACATTTTTTTATAGTTACTTTTTCATCTATTATAAGTACTACTCTAACTATAATTAAATATAAAAATTAATAAGTAATAGTATAGTACTTCTCCCAAATAATGCGCGGGACCAGTGCGGATTGGTTGATGTCACATGTCTTGGAATTTTTGGTACTAGGCCATGCCCGATATTTTCCTTCACCGTTGAGAGAAGTAGTGTGGAAATAAATTGGCCTGGGCTCGAACCCACGACCTACAACTCGTAAGTCGTGGCTGTTAACAAGCGTGATGACATAATATAATGTTTATTCAAGGATAACTTTGAAACTGAACGCCATTTAACTCAATAACGGCATGTATTTATTACTAAACACAACTGCATACAAGCGGCACAGTTGACAGACAATGAGAACAGAACCTTTGTAGTCAAGTTGTTTAAACCTATTCAGTTGCCTACAATTGAAAGTTTTGTTCAGAAACTTGACGGCATTGTGGCGTGGAAAATACTTTGAATAGTAATGTAGGTGTCTAAATATTGGTGTATGCAATGTCTTCTCTTGTAATAGAACTAAAACGATTGACAAACTTTGAGGTTCTCGAGAACGTTTGTCAATTTATTTAACCACTAGATGCTGCCCGCGGCTTCACCCGCGTGGATCCTAATAATTTTTCGAAAATTAAAAGCTTTTTTTTTTGCCTCTGTTTTTCTGTTTGTTACGGATTAAGTTCCGAAACGGCTTGACCGATTTTGACGGGACTTTCACAGGCAGATAGCTGACGTTATAAGGAGTGTATATAATTTTAGTTAATTATTTTATAATTAATTTTTGAAGGCGCAGGCGAAGCAACGGCCAGCAACTATTATCATGTTCGTAATCTGGAAAAACGTCGGATGGATCTTATTGGGAAAAATGAGGAAGTTTATTTATTTATTAATTATTTATTTATAATTAATATTTTGTTTTCATTTACTTGCTTCTTCCTCCAACATTTTATATTGCCTGGAAAAAAACAAAAGCGACCGATCAAGATAGATAGACCAATTAAGTGATTTTCCTAACCTAATTGTTTTTAAAGTATCTGGCCGGTACTAACTGAAAAACAAACAGCTTTCAAGTCCTTGAAAAAAAAAGACATGTCAACAAACCAATCCACACTTTTCGAAATTCGAGTCCCAAAAATTTTAGGAGCGTGTTTTCTTTTTAAAATATTTGCATAATGGCCTGAAGAGGCTCTCGTTAAGGTAAAACCTTGGATCGTGACCTCCCCCGAGCACTCTCAGTCTTTGGCCTACGTCGACCTTAGCGATGCATTCTTTGCATACTAAACGTTATTTCTTTTTAGATTTTTTTTTCTTCGAGGTGACCGGATGATCTTATCTTTTCAATTTGTTGGATGATTCGATTGGTGGTTAGTTTTACTATTGTATTTTTTTTATTTTGTGAAATCAAATACAATTAGTTCTTTCTATCCACGAAGACGCTCCTTACTCCACGATTACTGTACTGTAAACTGTACTTTAAGTACGGAACGGAGCGGAGTGGGGCGCGTCTTCGTAGATGGCACTATCTGTAGCAAAGAAAGAGAAAAGAGAAAAGAAAAGAGAAGAAAGAAGAAGAGGAAAGAGATCTTATTTTTTAACAAGGTGATTTGAATGTTTTTTTTTTCCGTTTAAGCCGAGAATGAATTTAATAGTGATTGCTTAATTTTATTAATCTTTCTGTGATGAATAAATAAACTTGTAGAGCAGGAAGGACAATGTTATTTTCAATGTAGGTACACTTATAAAACCCAAAACTTAGCCGCTTATGTACAAACTTAGTAAACCGACATCACTCTTCGAAAGTGTGGGTAGTTACAAATCTTTTAATTGTTCCAATAAAATGAAATGTCAGGGGCGAGGGAAGCGATTAGAAAGAGTTGAATTTTTACAGCCATGAATATTAATATCGCCACGGGGCTGGCAACTTTGAGTGATTGACGTAACCGTTATTGACGTAAACGTTTGACCTCCTTTATGGAAAATTGTTCTAAGAAATTGTTATAGTTTTTGTGTCGTTATTACTCGTTAATTGATCGATGTGTGAAAATTTCGGGTTAGTTTATATGTAGGTGTTTATCAATTACTTTTTCTTTAAACTACGTAGTAATGTTATCATTAATCATTCCAAAACCGATCACAAAGGACGTATTTTTTGCTTAGAACCAAAACAGTGCAGAAATGTTATATGGAATCTCAGGGCTATAGTGGTTTTAAAGTTGGCAATAAGCTAACTGTTTCAGAAACTTCATATTATGGGTTTCTCAGATAAAGTCTTGTATGCAACTCTATATATGTATAATTAGGTATTAAAACAGGAATGTGGGTTTTTGATAATAGTATCACATGAGTGTGTCACAACAGTTGCATAAATAACTAATGTTTTACAATAAATAAATGAATCTGAATCTGTTGCAAACTATTTATATTTCCTATATGGTATTTATAATTAATTTCGGTAATAGTTTTAGTGTGAACTCAGCCACCTGTACGAATCAACACGTGAAATAATCTTCTCACTTCGATTAAATACTTTAATGGTTGTGTAAGGGATTTATCTAAGAATAAATATAAATAAATGCTGGAAGGAAGTGGTGAAGGGTCTATGTAATTTTGACGTTCGAAAAGTGCTGTAAGTTTTAAACTAAGAGGGTTTACAGCAGATATTTTTGTACTACTTTAATTATTATAATGAAGCACTAAAGAATTGTAAAAATTCTACGCCCGCCGTGGTTGATCCGTGAATGGGTGACATATCGAGACTGCTTCGTGCCTCGGAAAGCACGTTAGGCCGATTGTCCCGGCTGTAATTCGTGGATCTTAAACGTTGTTACGGATCGTCAGAAGCCCGAAAGTCTGACAACCGGTCTTACCAAGGGGTATCGTATTACCCAGTTACTGGTTTGTGGAGGTCCGATAGGCAGTCGCTCCATGTAAAATAATTCAGCTGCATCCGGTTAGACTGGAAGCCGACCCCAAGATAGTTTGGAAAAGGCTAGGCAGACTGATTTTTAAAGAATTGTACATATACGTTACTCCTCTAACAGAACGAACTAATTTATGAAAAATCACTCAAATCATTCAAATTATATTTATTTAATCAGATTCTTAATTAAAAAATATGGCCCGGAATATCTACAGCACAGTTAAGTTATAATAGGTACACTGTATCTACAGTGAAAAGAATGTAAAAGAAAAAGCTACTTCAAATTCTTCATTGACTTATTATAAATTAAATTATTAACGCTCTTAGCAACAGCGGATACAGAAATTATAGAAATTAATTAACATTGTTGAACGAATAAGTGATTTATTATGGGGAGATATACAGGGTGGCCACAACGTTGACGTCCAAAAATATCTATACCAATTATTATTAAGAGGTTAAAGTTTGTTTGTTGCAAAAAATCAAAATCAAAAATAATAAAACCGGCCAAGTGCGTGTCGGACCACGCACCATTGTAGTTGAAAAACATGTTCTTGCAACTGCAAATTTAAGTTGGTCGATTATTACTCGTTAACTAGTAAAGCCTACTTAGCTGTGATAGTTTTCCTTTTAATTTCGTTATAATTATATACTACTGCTGTGAATTTTTCCCCATATCCAGAACTTACCGTTTAGCTGGCAGGGGGGGGGGACACTTGACTCTGACAAAAATTAGCACTTTAAAGCTTAAAATTTTCTTCAATCCAAAAATGGTTTTAACAAGCTCACAATATATTTGAACGAGCTTTCTAGAAAAAAAAAAGATATCCCCACTTTACATGTAGGGGAGGTACCCAAAAAAAAATTATTTTTCATGATTTTATTTTACCACTTTGTCGGCGTCATTAGTATGTATACTCATACCAAATTACAGCTTTCTAGTACTAACAGTCTCTGCGCTAAGCAGGGGCAGACAGACAGACAGACGGACAGACAGAAAGACAGACAGACAGACAGACGGACATGGCGAAACTATAAGGGTTCCTTGTTTACTACGGAACCCTAAAAATTATCCTATTCCAGTTACTACCTATAACTTTCCGTCTACGTAGGTACTGAACAAACACCGGGTGGATATAAAGTTATAAAGTTTCTATGTATCCTGCAAATAACTTATATGACTTTCTGACCTCAAGTTGGGTCCTTAATATTTCTTTTAGTACCTAAGTTCTTTTACGAGTTTTTAACACTTTTGCTAGTATTACATTCAATCTGCCTAGCCTTTTTTCAACTATGTTGGGGTCGGCTTCCAGTCTAAGCGGATGCAGCTGAAGGCATGCCGGGTATTAGCTAATATTGAATAATTTATCCACCAAAATATTGGTATTTAGTTGAACAAACTGGTATTAATTGTTAGTTAGTAATATTATTCTGTCCACTGTTTATTTTGTTAGTAATCACAATTTTATTTAATCACTAGTTAATATTTGTAAAGTCAGCTATTTCAATTTGTAGCTAATAATATATTTTACAAATCTACCAACATTTCTTCTATAAGTATGTTTTTTTACTATTGAATAAGTTCGCCATTGATGACCAATCACCACTGTCACCACTATCTTGTCTACAGGCTTATAAAAAAAAAAAGTTATAGCAAAGTTTAGTACATTGGATTTTGTAAATACGTATTTCAATTATATACATAAAAGTGACCTTAAGGTAGATGTTCTTCAGAAAGGTCCGGTCCGTAGTACTCGCAACCGGCGTGACATGAACGTGAACGAGGGAAAAGGAGTACGTAAGAATCGTAGCAGGTGGCGTTCTAGTTTCTACCTACCCTCATGGGAAGAGGGCCTGAGTTTATGTATTTAAATTAATTTTAATATCATTCCAATTGCCAAATACTGAATGTCAATTTTTCTTGAACTTTAGCACATTCATACAACAAATTGAATATTATTATGTGCCTGGCTCAATACGAGCCATAGATTACGACATTAAATAGGGCTGAAATGTCAAGGATGTGAGAATCAAAGAGGCTTCATCTGTCGGGGGCTCAATGATGCCCTTATTGTCTGCAAATGATGCGTAGGAGTGAAGACATGGCTTTAGGCCCTTTATACACGGCACGGTTTGTTTACGGTACGGGGCGGACCTAAACCGCGCCGTAAAAAAAACGTGTTCGTCTAACCTTCCATAGTGATCCATACAACGCTGACAATCGTGCTTACACACGGCGAATAAACCGTAGTTTTTCACGGTTAGAAAAACGTGTGTACAAAGGGCTTTAATCATATTTTTTTAACCCACGTTTTGAGTCGTATTATTTATTTATTTATAATTTATTGTATACCATAAAAATAAATAACAAAAAAATTATCAAACACTACAAAATATACAATGGGCGGCCTTGTAGTAATAACTTGCTTATGGTTTGTATAATGAATTCTAATAACTATTATATTGCGAGTGACCACTACTATATCATCAAAGAAAAGATAGTAAATAGCAGATAGTAGATAGTAGTAGTAGTAGCTTGCGGCAAACGTGACGCCAAGAAAGACCAAATAAACGATAAATTTAACCTCTCGGGTTCCATTGATCCCACGTATATAAATATAAATTTCGGAAGTCGGTGTCTTTGGTTTTGTAGTTTCGTTATTTGCCACCGACTTCCGAAATTAAAGTAATTTTTCACTTTGTAGTGTCTTTTTGGAAGGCGGTTGCATGTGTTTTTAGTGGGTCGGTTTGTAATTTATCTAAGTTACAATAGCCGAATGGCAACTGCTCATCACCTTTTACAAAATATTGCTTTTCTCGATGCAGGGACGTAAATTTTTGAGCATTGCCCATAAGCTCACCATAATACTATGCATTGTGACTAGCCTTTCTCATAATGTATTTGAGTTCATCATCATCAGCGTGGTTTGCACACAAGGATGAGTAATTACTTCAGCTATGTGAGCTATGCTAAGCTAACTTAGTTTAGCTCTTCGTCTGCAACCGGCTTTATACGAAGTAAAAGTAGTTCCCACTTTACAAGCTGCCTTTATAATCCACTGAATTTTTTTCCGCCGCCCACGGAGACTTAGACAATATTTTTCCGGTACAGCTTACCTGAAGCAGCTCTTAATAATGTGTGATGAATTGCAAGATTTTTACACGGGAAGGATTCATATCTCCGATAAGTTTATATCCGATGGATAAATTATGGTAAGTACTTATTAAGATTTTGTTTAATACTGATAAAAATATAGATACCTATCAACTCGGATCATTTTATTATCTATCATTGTAACAGCGAATCAATTTTCACGCCTCCACCTTAAGATCAAGGCAAAATATTTTTTGATGATTGAATGATATTATTCTGGTGACATACAATACTTAAGTACAATAATAGTAATGCATTCGACGAGGAGAATAGTTATGTATGAACTAATTCAAACACAGCTAGATCTTAAAGATAATTTGTGAACCAAGAGCTGGTTTTTACCTTGGCTAGAGGCTAAGCATTGCCATACAACGTGGCAATGCCGCCAGTCTCTTGGGTACATTACTAGTCGACAGCTATGCGGAGGAATTTTTCGACGCCACATTTTAGTTTTTTAATAGTTTATGTTCGGTATTATATTTTTATTTTAGAAAACGCTTAGTATAATAAAGAGTCATGACTTGATAATAGTTAAGAAATTGGTGACAGGAAGTTAGACCACTGACGCAATCTAAGTGATAATATCCAACATTATATTTCATTTTTATCTCCCTTATGTTGCACCTGCCATGTTTTTTCACTCTGCATCACGCTAAGGTTGACTCGTACAGAAAGCCCTTCACAAGTAAAAAAAACCTATGTGTTTTACAGTTTTTTTTACTTGTGCATACAGTATTTTTTTAATATTTTGTTTTAATAAATAAAAATCATCGCATCGGAAAATCGGTTAACCAAATCGGAACTATGTAGGCAGCCTAAGTTAAATTCAGCGGCCCACGCAACAAAAGTTTAAATGCCCTGGATTACATTGAGTTTTCTCATTCTAACTTAGTTAAACAATTTTATAGTTTTTTATGTCTTTCACTGACCAGACTATATTCTCATCGGAATCACTATGATTATGCAAGGATTGAGATTAATTAATCTTGTTAGTGGAAGCTATTGTATAATAAATGATGAGCAAAGAGACGGGAATTTGTACTACGTAGGTACGACAGGGAAATTAATTGTTTCTGCAAATTGACACGCGACGTCAATTATTAACCGTGCTATTGGCATTTTATACAATTGTCAAAGAGTCAAACTCAAACTCAAAGCATTGATTTCAATTAAACCATTTACAGGCACTTTTGAGTACAAAAATAGGCCTTTCAACTCAAAAAGCTCCGAATCATCCAGAAATTCTCCATGACGAAACAAAATCCTCGTAAACAAGAATACTAACATAAAACAATATTGATGGGGTGACATAAGCACATGTCTATTCATGTAGCGTTGATGATGACGCACGTCGTGGGGTGGGGAGCGTCATAATAATATGAAATTTATATTTGGTCATTCAGCCTGTCCGGCAGTGTGAAGTGTAAGCGGGAAGCGGTTCGATAACATCACATATAGTTAGTTAGTAATTGATTCAGGCGTGACTTGGCGGAAATCCATTATAAAATACAATAGACGTAGATATTATATTTAGTAACTATTCCGCTTAACTTTTCCTAGAGAGTCATAAGAAATCCTGTTAGTAATCGACACGTGTTTCACCTCTCCACGAGGCATCCTCAGGATGACGATTGACTTGTCCCGAACCCAAACATGTGGTTCTCATGTGAAATAACCTGTCGCAACTTTATTAGTTTTTACATTTTCTAGGTGATAATGTACCTGCAAAATTTTATTTTTTATATTTATTTTTGTATTTTTGGCAATATTTGGCAGTGTGTATATTTTGTTCCACGGTAGTTTTATACCAGACAATCTCTAAACGTGAAGACCTGTAATTGACTATCAGATTATCATTCTGTATTTATCACCATTGTATTTAGCTGTAGGCCATCCAAAACCAATCAATAAATAAATACAAAAAAGGTTGGTGCTGCCCGCCTGTAGTGTAAGATGGTTAGGTACCTATACAAAATGTACGAAAGTTATGTAGAAATTCAGCAATGCGGTGCAGCGGGTTCTACAGCCCCAGCCTTTAAAAGATACACAATACATACATACATTTACGGCTTTTTCACATACCATAATCAGCCTATATTGTTGCCATTACTGGGACATCCTCTTCGAGAGAGTTTTGAGAGCATTGATAATGAAATGAAAATGATGTAGGTACACAAAGTAAAGCGCCTGCCTGGGTCCGTGACCACTGGGCCCCCGCTGGTCTCAGTCTCTTTCACATAGGCTTCATCCGAAAGGCCTCCATTGCTGGATATAGGCGTCGCCACATCGCCCGGTACTGTGCTTCTTGCCACTCATACCTTGCACCACCCAAAATATAATTACATGTATTTGTACGCACATTTCGTCCTTAACTGGTTCGTGATTGGATATCGGTTTTTCCCGACAACTGAGATTTACTGATGAAGCATACACGATGTAGGTATGTGCTGAATGAAACACAAATATTTGTGGAAGCGATGGAAATCCTCGCGAAGGTCATGGATATTTTTGTTTCGACCCAGAATACCCGCATTTGCTAATTTATACTTTTTTTTTAGTTTATGACACCTCTTTAGGTCATGAAATTCCGAATATAAAAAAATATGTGGCCTAGGTCTTACGGGGAAGGCGTGAAAATTGATTCGCTGTTTCATTGTATAAAAAATATTGGTTCGATTGAATTCGGTTGTGTAGTGTAGACTACAACTAACTATAGTCCGTAAGTCCGTAGTGTAGAATGATGCTCAGTCCTCAGTCAGCCTTCAAGGCAAGAGTGAGCAGGAATCTTCTGGGCTTGCTCGTTCTATCACAGACCTCATCCATCGCTTTCCATCAGGCGAGAATGCGAGATCGAGGTCAAGCGCTGGCCAATAAAAAAAAAAAAAAAAGCTTTTAAAAAGATAAAAAGCTTTAATCATGCTTTGTCATTGAGAACCAAACACGTATGCCAAATTTCAGCCCGACAGATTCAGTGGAAGTGGGTGAAATATTGATTGCAATATTCCAGGACATACATACAACAAAGAAGTTTTTTTTTTAAACTTTTATAATGTAATCATGCATTGTCACAAGAACCAAACACGTATGCCAAATTTCAGCCCGATAGCTTCAGTGGAAGTGGGTGAAATATTGACTGCAATATTCCAGTACATATTCCAGGACATTCATACAAGTGAAGTTAAATAAAAGCTTTTAAAAAAAATAGTAACATACTCCGTAACCTTGAAAGTACCTGTAGGTACAAATGCGCAATACACAAGTACCACGTGACACTCCGGAGTTGTCATTCACTTCCTTGCGGTTGACAATGACATTGTCGTCACTCGGTATCAGGGGAATACAAAGATGTAGAGAAATTGGTTTGGGTAGTAATGAATATAAAGTCGGAATAAAATTGATTTACTGAAGTGCGGATTTCACCAATGGAACTGAACGCGATCGCCAATGAAAATGAAATGGACCCTTAGACAGCGATTCCACAATTGGACGAGAATTTGAGAGTAATATTTCAAGGACGCGTCACGTTTGGGTAAATTTCGTTACATGAGAGAAAGGAAAGATATAACTCTCTCTCGCTCAATCTCTCACACTAAATCTCGCTTTTTTTTTTTAAGAAGTTTAACTCTATCACGTGTACGGTGCTGCACGTTTTTATAACTTCGTGTTAGCACGGTAGTACTTTTAAAAAGGCCGATAAATATTATGCTTACTTTTTAAAAATCGAAGAAAAACTAACTGCATCTGTATAACCTTCATAAAAGAACAAAAACTAAGTGATTTTCATTTTGTTTTCAGTAACAAACTGAAAACTTTTGCTTTATAACATTATGATTGGCACCGGTAAAGAATGACGGGGAAGTAAAAAAGAGTATGAAGGAACCAAGTGGAAAAAAATATAAACAATCTCTCTTAAGGCTCGTACACACTGGCGCGATATCGCGGGCGCGACAGGCAGCGCAACCCTTGATGCGCCCGCGATATCGCGCCAGTATGTACGAGCCTTTTTGCAGTTATGAGGCATTGCTGCATCATGTCATCTCAGGCTCAGGTCATGTCAAAAAAAACATTTTTCTCCAAATTTATTAATTGATTTTCCTTCAATACCTATACATTCTGACATTAATCATACATTTTTATATTTCACATCTGGCGGCCGTCCCGTGACGTCCAACTTTTTTACATAAGTACCGTTGCCTCTTCCAGCATTCTATGTTGATCACGTTGGTTATCAGGTTATCACGTGTCCAATTTGACCTTTTTCGCACAATTTGTGGTTATTTTGCACTAATTGATAAATATTGTACGATTTTGCTCAATTTTGTTGCGGTATGGCGAGAGTTAATAATATTTTCTCAAATATGCTTGGAAATTCGAGGAGTATTTTGACAACCTTGTTCGAGATAAATCAAGAAGGCTGAACTTGTCCAATGAAACTGAACGCGATGGTTTCCTCACCAAGTTTCTTCCTCACCAATGTCAGTAATGTCCAGGATAAAATCGGAAAGTACAATTATGTATATGAAAGTAATTATAACTCCATTTTATTATTGAGTTTCATCAGAATGTCGACACAACTGTCCCCGAGTCAGTAGTCGTATGTTTAATGGATTGCCACATTTAAATATTGTAATGAACAATGATTTTCCCTTAAATTTAAATAACTGCCTCGTTAGTCTAGTGGTCGCTACTGCCGAGCTTGAGACCGTGGGTTCGATACCCGGGTCGGGAAAAGTGTTATTGGGTTTTTCCACCAGGAATTTCTCAGTAGCAGCCCAGAGTCTGGATTTGGGCCCGGTTGATGGCAGTAGGCTCGCCCCCTATTACATGAGACTTAAACATGGGTGTAACTACTATAAATACACCTCTGCCTAGCCTTCGGGGATTACAGGCGCAATGTACGGTTATGAGATACGGCCCGCTGACACAGAGACTGACAAACTGACGGATGGACAGCGGAGGCTTAGTAATAGGGTCCCGTTTGGTAGCCTTCGGGTACGGAACCCGTTAAAACTGTCGATAGTGTCACACTTCAAATTAATATCTTTTGGCTTTACACCCAAACAAACGTAATCAAATCTTTTAGTTCCTTTTTTAAAGGCGGAAACGTCAATAAATGTTGGTTTGTTCCGTCAAAAGGAGAACTAGTAACATGACTAGAACGCAGACGGACAGAATGTTTTTAAATTGACTGAAAAAGGTTTTTTTTTATCAGGCCATTATAGCTCTTCGCTACATGAGAGAACATTGCAATCGATTTTGCATCTTTGGTTTATAGAGATAAGGTGCAAAATTCATTGGTGTGCGTAGATCTATTTTAGGTTTTGGAACCGTTGAGGTGTGAAAAATATGGTAGGGGAGTTTATTACCAACCTGTACCTTTTTACTTCATTTGTCAATGCAGGCAAAGTGAGCTTATTGATGCGACTTAATGTAATTTATTTTATTTTATTTATTATTAATTTATTTCAGAGAAACTCCATATAGGTTACATAAAATCATACAATGTTATTGTGTTAGTAACAGCAAATGTAGCTAAAATTATGTTAGTATTGTTAGTACCTATATTTAACCGATGCCTATGGCTGTCCGTATCCACATATTTTGGAAAGGACAGTCAAAGCGGGCAGCTATAGCATTTAGGATACTGTTGCTGCTGCTTCGTAGACGGTGCAGCAAAGAGTTTGCTTTCTTGCGCATGATGGCTGGAAAGCCATCCGTACGTGCTTCAGCAAACATACCAGACGCGCTGCAGCGCCACGGCAGCCCCAACAGCATCCTAAAAGCGTTATTATACTGGGTGCGCAGGGCTCCGTAGGTTCGCTCCGTACGCTTCACCCACAGGCCACTCGAGTAGAACGACTGGCAGAATGCCTTAAAAAGTGTTATTTTCACCTCGTTGGTGCAACGTGCGAACCTGCGAGCGAGCATATTGCCTCTCACCGCCAAAGCCCTGCGCTCCCTCTCAATGTCCTCGTCATCCTTAAGGTCACTTGTTACAATGTGACCCAGATACTTAAACCTGTCCACTACTTTCAAGGCTGCACCGTTAAGGATGACAGGGGGAACATATGCGGGATAGTATTTACCTGCTCTAAATACCAGTAGTTCACTCTTTTTGGAGTTGTATTTAAGCCCGTGCGACAACGCATATGCCTCACACTGAGACACCAGATTCCTTAATCCGCTGATTGAGGGGCTCAGCAGCACCATGTCGTCTGCATAACTAATATTGTTTACACATTTGTCATCAATAAAACAGCCGACATGAGTGCCACTGAGCCGCTCAATCAGCTTATTTACATACAAATTAAACAATAGTGGCGAGCTTAAGCCCCCTTGTCTCACACCACATTCCAATTTATAGTCGTCTGATAAAGTACCGGCCCATCTCACCTGATTTCTCTGATTTGAGTACCAGTACTTGAGAAGAGAGGTACACTCCGCCGGTACACCCGCGCTTCCTAGCTTCTCCCACAGCACGTCATATGCTACGAGATCAAAAGCTTTTGATAGGTCGAGAAAACACGCGTATACCGGCGTCCTTCTCTCTGTGTAGTACTTGACAGTATGTTTCAGGCAGAGTATGGCGCTTTCTGTCGACAGACCGGCTCTAAAACCGAATTGCGCGTCCTGCAGGTCGACGTGCCTCATGAGATTACCATTCAACAGACTGTCAAGCACCTTGGCTGTTATTGTAGCAAGTGAGATGGGTCGATAATAATATATTTAATATTTTCTACTTTTTTATTAAAAACATTCATGAGTTTTGTGTCGTAAAAAGAATTTAAAAAATATTTCTGTGTGAATATGAATTTCATGAATATTAGGAAAAAATTATCACCCAAGTTCAGTTTTGCCGCATGTTTAACAAAAATTAAATTATTTGTAATTAAACAAAGAATTAAGAAAATAAACTTGCAGTAAAATAGCAAAATAAAATCTAAAAACAAGTTATAAAAGAGTTTTGGCAGCGGTGGGATTCGAACCCACGCCTCCGAAGAGACTGGTGCCTTAAACCAGCGCCTTAGACCGCTCGGCCACGCTACCACATGGTGACTAAGTCGAAATTATGAAACATTATCTACGACGTCATCGGAATGTTGACGTCACGACTGGGACACTAAAGATATTCTTATCTGTCCTAATTATAACAGCAAGCGTGATAAATTCGATGTTTCTCATTTGAGTTTTGTACTAATGTAATGACTGTAATGCCGGCGCCATGTTTTTTTTCAATATTGCCCGCAAAAGTGTCTTATAAGATATTTAGCTGGCTTATTAGTGGGTGACTCGGATCGCGGAATGTACTCGCCCGAATCCGGGTGAATCGACCACTTTAATAAATATTAGTTTTTCTTGAGGCGATTCGTACAAATTCAATTTATTTTTGGATGAATCGACAACGCCAGCAATACGTAGTAGTAAAGTACACTGGCGCACAGAAGTGATTAGGCTGAAATATTTTGAAATAAACAAGACGAAAAATGAATAGGTACCTACATTATTATTTAGTTGTGTAATATTTTAATTTGTTTCAGAATGGATCCTTTGACGAAATTAAGGCTCCCGCAGACAGACGCGACGCGACTCTGGTGGAACAATTTCTTTTAAAAGTTCACGGAAATTATTTTACCGGTGCGGTGCCGCGGTGTCGCATCGCGCCGTCCCAGCGCGCCTGTCTGCGAGAACCTTCAATGAAATCATTGTGTAGGTCATACAAATATTTGTTCCATGCGGGAATCGAACCCGCGACACGTAGCGCAGCAGTCAATCGCTTAACCACTACGCCAACCGTGCCGTCAAACAATTTATTGACTTGCATTGCTAGTAAAAACCTTTGTAAGTACTTCATCATAATAATCCCTTCACTATACATCCTTCACATTAATTATATTCACCCTTAATGGAGAGTCAGTCAAATCGTAAATTCATCAAGAACTTTCAGGTGTTTCGCGAAACCATAATTATCTTTTCTGTTCTCCTTAATTAACCATAATCAACCTATAATGTTCCCACAGCTGGGAGACAGGCCTCCTCTCTGTGAGAGGGAGTGGGCCATAATCCATCACACAGGCCCAGTGCGGGTTGGCGGATGTCGATTTTTTATGTCGTATTAAATAATTATGCCAGTTTCTCAAGATGTTTTTCTTCACTGTTTTGAGAGCAGTGCTGATGAAATAATTGACACAAAATAAAGTGCCTGCTAGCGTAGGCTAGGGTACAATAATCCATAATAATCATGAGGCAAAAAATTCTAAGTATGCACAACAGAAACTAAGATAAGAGAAAATAGAATCCGATTCTTATTTGCGATTCAAAATCCGATCACAATTTTTAATCTGTGTCCATCTGAAACAATTTTTCCCGCCGATGCACCAATTACCGTTTATGATTGCAAATGGCTGCCGTATCGACAGACAGTAATATATCGACCACCTGGCACGTGCTGCGTATTGGTTTGAGCACAGGCCCGGAGTTGGAGCAATGGGAAGCACAGGATAAAAGGTGCAATGGGACGGCTTTCCTTCGCATTGCACCTTTTTCCACAGGGCAGGAATGGGTGTATTTATGGGCGCATGTTTATCAAGATTTTAATAGGTTGAGTACCTATTATTATGTATAAGTAAAAAGTAAAATTAAAAAATTAAATAACCCCCGACACAATTCCAGGTGATGCTGCAGTATCGGTTCAAGGTTACTATGTTCTTCTAATATCATTGAAGTAACAGAATACTTCAGTCCGAATAGATCAGACCTGTGGAAGATGCGCACATCCAATAATCAATTAGAAAAGAGCTGATAATATCTTCAAATGGCTGAACCGATTTTCTTGAATTGTAGCTAAGAACACTCTCGATCAAGACACCTTTTAAACAATATCCAAATCGGTTCAGCCGTTTGGGAGCTACGAGGGAACAGACAGATACACAGATACACACGTTAAACTTATAACAACCCTCTTTTTCCGTCGGGGGTTAAAAAAGTCTGTGGATTAAAGATGACTACGTATTTAGGAATTTATTAATGTTTATAAGTGAATAATAAACAGAAAAGGAATTTGGCTCTCATGAACACGAGTATTTTCTGGTTTTAAGTTAATTAATGTGCTGTGCATGCTACGGATATTCCGGATAACCCCTCAACTAAGCCGAAATTAAATATGCTTGTTGCATATTGCATAGTTTATTTACTTCAGATACCGAACTTACACGTGCCGTCCAGCATTAGTCAAAGGGCGCGCATCGCCTGTGTGGGTGTAACCGGTATTAAAACGGTAACCTAAAAGAGGTAACATGTTTCTTCTTCTTGGGTTACCCAGATATCGGTAACCTTAGTCGTAGAAGTAACCAAAATTCTTCGATCACCGTACCGTAATTTAAAAAGGTTTTTGGTCCATGATTCACACAGATCAGTAATGAATTCCAAACCTGGTTCGAATTTGCGTTCTATTGACCAGACCTAGTGATTAAAACGTTCTATTATTTAATGCAGTGAAAGTCAATCGTCCTGGATATATTCATTTTTGTTTGCACCCCATGCACCTTCGCTCCGTTCCCCTCCTCAAACAGCCACTCTGCAGGTAGGAACGTGCGTCCATTGTGCTGTAATGGACCGATTTCGCCACCATATTGAAATGCCGGCCATTCTAAATGAGAAAATCACGCTTTTATACCCGAGATACACGAAGCTTGTTTCTCAAGCCGGGATAGTAAGCTAGTGTTAGTAACAAGCCAGGATAGTAAGCTAGTGTTAGTAACAAGCCAGGATAGTAAGCTAGTGTTAGTAACAAGCCAGGATAGTAAGCTAGTGTTAGTAACAAGCCAGGATAGTAAGCTAGTGTTAGTAACAAGCCAGGATAGTAAGCTAGTATTAGTAACAAGCCAGGATAGTAAGCTAGTGTTAGTAACAAGCCAGGATAGTAAGCTAGTGTTAGTAAGCTAGCAAGTTAGTAATTCTGGATTCGTGTATCTACTAGAACTACCTTCAATTCTAGGCTAGTAAGCTAGTGGTAAAGCTAATATAGTTTAATAGGATGGGGTTCTAGTTCTATTTTTAGGGTTCCGTACCTTACAGGATCACTCGTGTGTCTGTCTGTCTCACTGGCTGGTTGACTGTCCCCGTCTGTCACAGCCAATTTGCTCCAAATCTACTCGAACAAGGTACACATGAATTTCTGAGGCCCAAAACTTGTAACGTAAATAAATTAATTTTGAATGAGGGGTCACTTTTCGGTGGAAAATTGAAAATTAAAAAAAAGTTTTCAGTCATTATAACTGTAAAATAAGTATTTTTAAAGATATTTAAGAAAATCAATGAAAGTTGACCATTATTCCTCCCTCTGCCTTCCGAAACTACTGAGCCTAAAATAAAATAAAATACAGAATAGATTACAGGAAAACCTATAAAAAGTCTATTTAAAATATAAATAGGCTTCTTATAAATCTCAACAGTGTGCGTACAAAACTTACATTTGCAGTTGGAATGTATGGCAGAACATGTTTCTCAACTTTTTCTTGGTATAAATTCACAAGCACAAGCATTGACAAGCACTTGGCCGGTTTTTTTGAGCTAGTAGCACCCCTACATGTGGCCGGCGATGCTAGTTTCCAATCAGATTATTTTACTCTACGGAGTAAGACACTTCAGGATATTACTAGCTTGCTATGCTAGCTTCAATAACTAGCCTCGTGTACCTCGGACATAACGGCTTTCATGGATGACGTCACAATGCCCCTGAGTGTTTTGTGCATACAGGCGTTATTTTATTGTTGAAGCTATTTCTTCAAGGATTTTTCCGTTTGTGGTTAGTTGTTTTGGTAACGCAGAGTAGGTATCGAAAGTATAAAGAACTTCTCTGTTTCACGGCGATATTTTTGCAAGACACTGGTGCCGATTCCGTTGTTCGCAAATTAAACTAAATTTAAGTACAGTGCATCTTGTTCTTTCTATTTCATTAAGAAAAGGACAGAAGATACATTTTAGTTTAGTCCTGTCAAATCTGTCACTACTCCATACAAGTTTAGACGTGATTAAAAACTGGCCTATTAAAATTACGTCAATTTACGACAGGCGCTGATTAATTTGACAGGACCAAACTAAAATATAATTATCTTTTGTCCTTTTATTAATGAAATAGAAAGAACAAGATGCACTGTACTTAAATTAAGTTTAGTTTGTGAACAAGGGAATCGGCACCATTACTTTTTTTTTGCGTAATAATCAGAGGAAGTCTGAAAGTGGCAGCGGTGACTAAAAAGTTGTGCGGAAATCGGTTGGCGTGGTATGGGCATGTGATGCGGAGGAATGAGGAAAATGTCGTGGGGAAAGTTTTGATGATGAATGTCGATGGCTATAAGAGTAGGGGAACAACAAAGAAACGATGGATGGACTGTGTGAAAGATGATATACCTAGAAAGGGGGTGACTACCGAGATGACGACTAATAGAGAAGTATGGAAGAAATGGACATGTTGCGCCGACTACAAATAAATTGGGATAAGGACAGGAAAATGATGATTACATTTTTTTGCGTAGAGTTATTCTGACTTGTATCTTGTCAAAAGCTATTATCAAAAATCAAATCAAAATATTTTATTTCACATAAACCTACATGGGCAATTATGAAGCGTCAGAAGCTAGGTACCAATTGGTCGTTTCCTATGGAGAAGAGCCGGCAAGAAACTCTTTTAAAAATAAATGGCTTTTGCAATTTTTTCAACTAACAGTGTTAATAGGTATGAGGGGGGCAGCTTAGGCCTGTCAACAAATACCAGATACTTGACAAAATAGAAAATCGAATACTAATCTACAGTCTGTTAATTAAGCCTACAACGTTCTCACATTCACAAAATAAAAAAGAATCTGTAAAAGATAAATAAATAAAAACATTTAAACGAAATGATATGTAGAACTGTGGCGGCATCTACATCGCCACAAGCAAACTACGCATCAAAGACCTGACGTCACAAATCCTTCATCGCGCTATTTAAGTTTACCGCGCGATTAACATATATCGACATCAATCCTTAGGCAATTGCCCGCCAAACAAAACACCCGTCTGGTCGGAGGATCCTCCCTTTTCTGTAGCGCGAGTGAGCTTTACACCCTGTTCCTCATACCCTTAAAGAACAATTACCAATGTCGCGTCCCGCCAGTGTGCACGAGCCTTTATTTTGGGTCAGCGCAACATGTCTATTTCTTCCATACTTCTCTATGAGTCAGGGACGCGTTCGTAAATTATGAATGGTGTAATTTTCACGCTTGTACCTACGAGCAATCAATTACATGGGACTTAAACACAACTGACGATATTTGGGTGTACTATAGGTCCACCTCTGCCTAAGCCTTTTGGGATTACAGGCGTGATGCTATGTTACGCAAGCATTTACGCAACCTTTTTCTAAAACCAGTTTCGAATCGACTATTTCGAGAACAAGCCATGGTATTCAAAGTTACATCACTAACATTCGATGTCACGATCTCGGGATGACATTGTGCATTCGTGTTGGCTCATCTCTCATTATCCGGGATTCGCAGTGATCCAATTAGAGGTGTATTATCGGTATTGTGGTAATCGGCTTCATTGTTCGGTCAAGGGACTTAGCGCGTAGTTCACCAATGAAACTGAACGCGATCATTATTCGTGTCATTATTCTATGGAATATTGACGCTGACAGCTCTTGAAAGCGGTTTAGGTGTGTGGATCCAGTTCAGTTTCATTGTTGAAATTGGTCCTAAGAACGAATTTCACCAATGAAACTGAACGTGATCAGCACATCTTAAGGCAGTTAAAGCAGCCGACGGTGCGTTATATTGTGGACGGACGTGGACCAGCCCATACCATCGCACCATGGGAAGAGTATCGTCCGTGGTAGCGCAGACACGTTCGTCGTGATGCGTCCGATCCGCGATCATTCGGAAAACCCAATCAATCGTTTTTAGGGTTCCGTACGTCCGAATGAAATTAAATTTAGTTCACATTGAATTTCTGTAACCCAAACACGGACGTGTAACGCAAATAAATGAATTTTTGAATATGGGGCAAATAAAAAAAATAAAAAAATAAACTGTACCGTGTGACATATCAAATGAAAGGGTCTCGTATCATAAAATTAATAAATTTTAATTAAATGTTTCTAAAATATTTAAGAAAATAGATGAAAATTTACCATTCCTCCCCCGTTATCTTCGAAATACTGATACCTACTTCTATACTTACTTATAGATTACAGGAAAGAAGTCTATGGTTTTAAAATAACATGGCAAGTCTCTCAATATTAGGCATACAAACTTACATTTGCAGTTGGAATGTATGGGCGAACATGTTTTCCAAATAGGTAGAATGTTAAGTTTATTATTGGGATAAATGCATCCCAACTACGGAACCCTACATTATGCGTAGTCTGACACACACTTGGCCGGTTTTTTGTTGATTAATATTCTCGTAAACTCTTTCAACTTAGCTAAAATGCTGGTAACAGCAGCGCGAGAGGTTATAAATATCAATAGTGCTGTTAGTGCATCAGATGGGGTTCAAACTTACGACCAGTGCGACGCAGTAACTATCGGGCTTTAAACCACTTAATTTTATCTACTACCCGTCACAAAATAGTGAACATATACAATATTAACGAAACAACGAACACAAACACTGCAAAATATTACCACATTTTGGACACAAACAAAACAATACTTCTAAAAGTTATTACAGCTTGCAACTTTACAAAAAACTTTCTTTTAACGTCTTTGAACCTTATCCGTTTATTTTTAAAGGTTACTTTTGTATGTTTTTAAGGGTATACAAGTAGTGATACAGATTGCAGACACATTAGTGTGGTAGACGCAGCAGGTGCAAGGGATGGCTCGTAAAGTAACTGTTTTTACGGAACTTAGTCTATTCTCAATACTTATTCTACTTAGTACCACTCTGAAGTTTCTGATGTGAGTGCTGTTAGGACCTCGTCTAGGTCTGCAACTAAGTATGTGATGGAATAAATGGTAAAGTTCGAATTGATTTTCTTTTGTCTTTAGAACAGTTTACTTGAAATTGAAGATGCTATACATGGTGAGTTTTTGAACAGGGATCAATGTACACTTTTATCATTTCTAACGTGACTGTATTATCGTGGACATCCACGTCCACGTCACGGCATCATAATAACACAGGGAAGTATAATACTTAAGTTAAGAAAGAAAATATGTTTATTTTCGCTAAACATGATGCAAAGAAAGAACACGCCCCTAGAAGATCCACTGACCGAAAACAACAAGTTGAGGGAAAACATGCGTCACATCTACGCAAAACAGCCATCGCTCAGCATAATGCTGCGACCATATGCGAGACTGAGCCCTAGCGCTGGTTTTCAGCACACACATTTCGATTTTAATACTTATTGGAAATAGTATTAAATATTTTTTTTTTTTTTTTTTTTTTTTTTTTAATTATTGGAAATAGATTTTTAGTAAAATGTTCTTTATGGTGCAATCGATAAAAATGTACCTACATAAACCAAAATTAGACAGATTCTTTCTCAATTAATGAAAATGGATTTGATAAGAAGCGGTCTCAAACCACAGTCTATCCTATTACTTAAAGGAATTATAATTCGAAAAAAACAAAAATCTACATGCTCTACACTAAAATACACATGTAAGGGCTTAGTTTTCAATAGTCAGTTATTATAATAAATGTGGCTATTTATGAAAGTTTGACATATTTTCAAGCAAACCCGCATTATTTAATTCCCAGATAAAAGATATACAGGGTGGATTATTGAAACGGGGCAGTAAGGGCAGGTACCTTAACCGTTGTAGCTACACGAAAATAGGCATAAGAGACTGTCCTTAACTTTTTGAGACATTTTGATCTGCATTCACAGATTTTGAAAAACATTGTAAAAATTGTTGTGTCAGTAAGAAAATGGACAGTTTTCACGAAAACTTTTTTCATGCCTATCGATCCTGTTTCATAAATTGTCCAAAAAATATATCGAACCAACTGAGGTTTGAGTAGTTTTAGTTTCAAAAAGTTAAGGACAGTCTCCTAAGACCGTTTTCTTGTACCGACAACGAATAAGGTACCTGTCCTTACTGCCCCCTCTCAAAAATCCACCCTGTATTAATATTAAAAATTTACCCTAAGACCATTAATTGTCCATCGCAGAATACCATAATGTCACGTTCGGCTCGCATAATATCGTTTCTCATTGACATCCCATTGACTGGGCTGGGCAAATAGTGTTTGATCAATTAAATTATCAGCTGCAGATAAATATCTAGGTATATAGAATATTCTATCTACATGAGAAAACAAAGAGAAATACCCATAACCCTACTTTTATCCGTGCAAGATTGATGCTAACGTTTTCGTTCCTTCTGCATCAAGCAAATCTATCCATTACTCGTCTGCTAAATTCCCTCCACGGTCTTGTCTGCCAAAATAGAAAATATCTCTCTTAAAACAATCGGTCAAAGGATTTTGAACCTTAGCTGAAGGGTATAAGGTTTTTAGTAGTGTAGGAGGTTGGAGTTTTGATGTGTCTTGTGACGTTGGTCAGGTTGTCATCAAAATTATGAGACAGCTTGTCTGCAGTAAATGTGTGACTGAAACTGTGTTGTTGTTTGTTGTTTGGTCTGTAATAATGTTGATGGCGACTCTCTCTAGATACCTAATTAACGTAACTGATGTGATACTAATAAGGAGAGGAGCTCGTGGCTAAGTATTAACAGCCGCACGGGTCGATCCGTTGGTCCGTGGATGGGTGACCATCTTTACATACCGACACTCCTTCGTGCTTCGGAAAGCACGTTAACCTTGTCACGCCCGCGATATCGCGCCAGTATGTACGAGCCTTAAACCTTGTTCTCATGGAGATAGTAGAAAGTATAGCATGCTATCCTTACATATCTTACACCCGGTTTCCGAAACGAAAATTAACGACGTGCCAAAATAAAATTCGAGTCAAGTGATTGGACTTGACGTTGTTAATAATTCTGTACACCAATCACAGCAGTTTACAAGAGCTTGACAATTTGCTAGTAACTGACCAACATGTAGGTAATTATTTTAATTTGTAATTAAAATAATTTATTGATGTTATTTTAATGTATAATTGCAATAATTACATCTCGGTTAACATAAACTTGTTTTAACGAGAATCTGTACCTAGTAATTTCTATCATTAAAATATCAGCTGTCAAAATAAAAACTTATTTAGTATAGATTGGGAATCAAATTTCCCACCGCAAAAATAAATAAAAATATTCACAATGATTGTACGTAATTACCTGTAACGAAAATTACAGAGATTTCATTCAATTATAAATATTTAGATTCATTTTCATAAATACCTAATAACTTGCTTCTGCCCGTGACTTCGTTCGCGTAGAAGTCGTAAGATACACAGTAGGTTTATTAAAATAACAGCCACATTTTTATAAAACTCCCAGCCTCCAACCGTCCCGCCGCTTCGCACTCCCTGTGCTTAACTTCGTTTCGCTTAGCGTTCTTTCTGACTTTTTTTCTTTTAGCTCGGCTCCTAAGGGTCGTAGCGTGATGTTAAATAGCTTATAGCCTTCCTCAAGAATTGGGCTATTTAAACCACTGTTAGTTCCAAAGATTTCCGCGTTCACAAAAACTCTTCATCTTTATTATATTAGTACTAATTACGTCAATATTAGGCGGTTGTCCATCAACTTCGTTGATGTTATTTTGTTTTTCTACAGTAATCTACATTGTAATAGCGAATCAATTTTCACCCCCTCAGGACCTAGGCGAAATATTTTTTTGATATTTGGATAGCTCATGACCTAAAAAGGTGCCATAAAGAATATGAATAAAAAATCCCGAGTTCGCAACATATAAAACAACCTTTTTTTGCACGATCTATCACAATCTGGATCGGTTTGAAACAGATTGCTAATCCATTGCTTCATAAGTTCGAAAAAAAAACTGCTCAACAACGTTAATAACGCAATGAATGTTGTTCAATTGTCAAAATGAAACAGATTCGTCTGAATCGTTTACGTATACTAAAATATGTTACGCAATTAGATAGCAGGTTACATTAGTAGACAAATGCTAGTGAGCCTAGAGAAATACATCTATTCTTGCCTGTCGTAAAAATCCACTAATGCTTTAAGTCAAGTTAGGCAACTTGGCTAGTGGGTTGTAAAAGGCCACTAAGAGACAAAACAACAATTAAAGTTAATTGTCAAGAGACAAGAACAGTTTGAAAGCCCTATCCTAATGCAATCTGATCCTGTCAAGTCCTTGAATGCAACCCGGAATCCTCTACAAATTACATGTCCAAGCATTTATGTGGACATTGTATGGACATTTAAATCAGGGTCGTTAGCTCCATTCATATTTAAATGATTGTACACGACTGTACGGGCAAAGACTGCAACGCTTTGTAAATCGATAAATGATGCTGTACATATACGTGAAATAAATGTAACTATTTTGTTTTTTATTGTACCTATGTAATAGTACTGGCAACTATTTATTTTCGAATTTCTTTCGTTTCTGAAATTTTAAATTTGGAATGCTAAATAAACTGTTGTCAAGTAACAAGAATGCATTCAAATTGGAAAAAAAGAAAACTTTCAAGATGGAGTTGAAAGACACTTTATTTGTATTTTGTCTTTTCTTGTAGGTAACTATTTAGTTTAGTGGTAAGGACTTCAAAGTATCACTTATGTTACATATTATCTTCCAAGTGCAAAAACGAAACTCTACGATATGCACAATGTTCGTTAAAACAATATTTGCAGGTCTCATCAATCGATAAAACCATTACCTGGAACGCCAATCAAACTTGAGTAGGTAAGTACTACGGTTACGTGGCCCGTGTACCAATTTCTCAGAAGGCAGAGGCTCGAACATAATCCAGTTATCATAGTAGGACCACTATATCAAACAAAGCATCGAAAATGAACTCTAAAGCTCGCTATAACTAACGCAAAACTGGTAGGAAGGAAGTTGTAGATGGCGGGTAAATTACTACGCCTTTTGCTAAGCGTAAAAGTATAAAGGGGTGCCTCTAACTAAAAGGCTTTTCGCACACAAGCGACCTCCGAACGCGTGCAGCCCGCGGCCCAGACGGGATGACGAGCCCACTGTGCGAGAGAGACAAAAGACATAACTTCCAACGCGTTAGAACAGCACAGAACAGTGATATTGACCTTGCGGGCGCTGACGTCATTCGCGACCTAGCTGCAGCTTCCCCTGTATTTTGTTACTATGTGTGTGTGAACCAGACCCTGAAATTGTGTGTGTGCGTTCGATTTCCTCGAGTTTTCACTTGTGTGCGTGTCCTATCCATGTTTTGTATTGTCTCCTGTATTTACAGGGTTTCGTGCAACAGGCGGGTATGTGTGTTGTGACATTGATTTCTCGTCTCCCGTGAAAGCAACAGGCGAGTAACAGTGTTCGCGTCTTGGACAAATATATAGGGGTTTTATTAGCGTAATATCGCTTACTTGGCAACGTTAATATGCGTAATAAAGGTACCAGGGGAGATTGTGGCTCGGAGTATTAGTTACAAAGTTGGGAGCATTAAACTGTCTTGTTTGGTTAATGTTGACATTTAAGTTAGGCTTTTGTTTATACCTACTTTAACAACAAAGGTAGTAAAGAATATTTGTAGTTCAACTTTAATATTTTACTCGTATTTAGGTAATAAGTAGTACTTATTGTTTTTCCTCGTCCAACATTAATCTTTTGATTAATTTCGCAACAGGGCTCGGGACATTTGCCCGTCCCGATACTGTAATTCTTGCTTTGTATTCAATTGAAATATATAGATACTTATTCCTGGAGGTGTGGCCGGGATTTCGACTCCCTTACGGCTCATTAGAGCCTTTATTCAACCTTTTTGAAATTTCAAAGGAAGGGTTCTATGCTATTAAGGTACAGTAGTGGGCAGTTAAACGGCTTGCTTTGCTAGTTAATTGATTCAGCCGTGACTTGGCGGAAATCCATTAAAAAATACAATAGACATAGAGAGATATTTAGTAACCTATTCCGCTTAACTATTCCTAAAGATTCATAGAAACCCTGTAAGAAATCGACACGTGTTTCACCTCTCAATGAGGCATCCTCAGGATGACGAACGCAACGCGAACACGAACACGACGAAGCTTTGCGGTCTTAAAATCGTACCAAACGTACAATATTGTTACATCATCAAGGTGACAATTGGGCCCGCGTGGATTATGGTTTATTCTCTCACAGAGAGGAAGCCAGCTGTGTCCTCCCAGCCGTGGGAACATTATAGGTTGATACTACGATGACGTTGAAGATTTATATACATACTAGTATTATCCCAATGCATTTATGATACGATAGTTTCGTTTGCACATATACCATAATCCATTTACTTCAGCATTAGACAAACAACGGCTAAATAACGACAGTTATTGTGTAATAATATTGAAATCACTGCACTTTAGAATTATATTTTTTATGAAAATCGTAAATAGATTACATTCCTTTGTTTTTATCGTGAAATAACGGAGTTTATTATACGATTAAATCGAAATAACGAAAGGTGGATAACCGATATTTGTCTAATCTTAAAGAAAATGAAGTATAGTCATTTTTGTATAATTTTAAAGCTAGCAGTCTTTCTGCAGCAATGTAAAAACGTGTTGTATTTACATTACTCTGCTATCTAATTGCGTAAAACGTTTTCGTAAACGATTCCGATGAATTTGTTTCATTTTGACAGTTCAACAACATTCATTGCGTTTGTTTTTGTATTTACGTTGTAGAGCAGATTTTTTTTCCAACTTATGAAGCAATGGATTAGCAATTTGTTTCAAACCGATACAAATTGTGATAGATCGTGTATTACGCAATTAGGGTGCAGCTTACAAATTCTACGTCGCCTCTGTATTCAACGGGTTTAGAGCAACAGGTGCCGCTGCAAAAACTTTGTAAGTAACCAGACTACCCGTGAAATTTGGCGTTTATTTTTTATTCATATTATTCTTTATGGCACCTCTTTAGGGTCTTAAGCTATCCGAATATCAAAATATATTTGGCCTAGGTCTTAAGGAGGAGGCGTGAAAATTGATTCGCTGTTACATTGTATAATAGATGTGAACTCCTTGCGTTTTCGAAAAGATTTTTTGTAAGTAACAAGGTATCTTGCTGAAAACTGTCGAGGACCATGTGAGTCTTATTGAGTAAAGTCTGAAAAACGTAGTAGGTAGGAATACCACGTAGACCTCGCCACAGTATAAATAAGTAACAATATTATATGTTCATAGGAAACGACGCACTTCGAAATCTCAGTCTATATCAGTACGCAACAGTATCACTCGATACTGCGCGGCAGTTACGCACGAATGTAGAAGGTTTATCTACCGAGCGACCGTAGGTAACACTGCCGAGATATAATACTGTTAGTTATTTATACTGTGACCTCGCTAAGTTGTTATGTTGTTCGTGTCCCACCGAATCTATCAAAGGGACAATATATTGCATGATGTAAACATTGTTGGAATTACCAATCTAGTATCTAAGAGTTCACAGTGTTCGTCAGATAGACAGATGCTTATCCGAATACAATAAATATATAACCAGATAAAATTTAAAAAGAAGAACAGGATTTCACGAGATAAATTACCAGATACCTATGTTAATCGAATTTTTTCCGTAGGTGGTAAAATAAGTCATACATCGTATTGCAATTTTAGTGGATTAAGTAAATACTTATAGAAGTAACCCATCTTCCCGCGCTTATCACAGAGAATAGGTCAGCTAGGTTGTTAACCAACATAGCGTGGGTAGAATAATGTCTACTGCCCTACTAAGAAACTGCGTGGGCATTGGCAATGAAAGTTAAGAGTGTGAAATTAGGAAGATTGAGGAATTCCCAATACAGGACTTTGGTGTATTGACTTTTGGCCACGTGAACAGGTGAGTAAAAAAATAACCAACAACTCATGGGACAAGGACGTAGGCTGGCAGCTCAAATTAATATACTATAACTAGGTGTGACCCCATTTTCACATGCGTGGACGGATTAATATAAGTACATAAAGCATAAGCATAAGCATAAGCTGTGACATTATATAAGGATGGACAGACAGGTCGAAATTATAAGGTTTTTATAATACCATTTGGCTACGGAACTCTAAAAACCACCGTGCGTGGATTAACTTCTTCCAAATATACTGTGACTTCACGTATCCCCCCTTACTGACTTGACTTGTACTGCTCTGTTAAAAAAGTAACAAGAACTTCAACAGAAAATTATTTCACGTCCTGAAACTATGATGACTGAGATTTATTTATTTATTAATAAAGGTACACCAACAGCTTCTGTATATAAAATATCGAATAAAGTAGAAATAAGTATTAGGCTTATACAGTTGCCAATAAGAAGTGAACCAACATTCAAACATAATAGTGATAACTTAGGCTTAAATTAATGGTCATAATATAGGTGGTAATAAACTAAACAAAGAAATAACAAAAATTGCAATTATGCTTAATTAAACAAATTATTATAATAAATAAAAGTTAAAAGTTACAAAGAAAAAGGTTGCATGATAATTATATCTACGAGTATAATACTAACACAGTTAATTCAATAATCTAATCTTGAGTTGTATCCTTTGGGACTTTAGAATTTAAAATATGGGCTCTGAAGATATTCATGGAGTCATGATATATGTCAACATCTGAATTGGATTTTATATATGAATTCATCTCTTTACTGAGCCTATTGAGAGGTGAGTTTTCTCCTATATTTGTGTTGGATGCTTTAGTGAGAATAAAATCTGAGAGGAGCTTTTTATTGCTAGAATACTAAATGTAAAATTAAATTTTAATCACAGACATAATGTAAATACAATATCCTGTGCCTCAAGTTGCAAAACGTAACAAAATATAGGATACCTGAAACAGCCAAAATATATATAAATTAATATTATAAGCGGATTAACGGTTAGACATCGTCATTTATTGGTAAGGGGTCCTTACAAGTCATCACAATAAATACCACCATTTAGTTATAAGAATAACAAAAGAAACGGCGTAATATCAAATCAGTCAATTATCTAAACTATAATACAAATTAAAGAAATCATATTTTTAATTCGTCAAATAATATTCAAGAAGAAACATTAACGTTCAAGAGATAAACTTACAACGTGTAGGTAAAATAAATGGTACCGATTATCGCCACCTTTGGACACTAGCAACACCAGGGGAATTGGTGGTGCGCTGTCGACCTTAATCCCTTTTACGAGAACCTCGAGTCACGTGGCTTATCCTTTAAAAGGAACCAAAGAGACTTGAAATATCTGAGTGCTGTAAAAGGTTTTTCCAGGAAACCAATAAGTTCAGTAAAATACTGTTAGAATTGATTCCAAACGTTTACTTACATTATTGGAGTTATTATTATGATTCTGCAAAACTCCTCTTGGTACTCTCTCTGTTCACTTCTATTCTCTCAATATTCATTTTCATGAACTTTTTAAAGAAACTGTGATCCTAAACTTTGTCTGCGTATTCTATTTCAACTGAGACGGCGCCAGAGCCATCTAGTTTGAACAATCGGAACCACAGGCTTGGATGGAAAGATAACGTCTTTGAAAGATGTACAGGTAGTTGTATCATATTATGTTTGAAAATGTATAAATATAATCTATATTTTATTGTTGTTACTGAATAATGCTCACGGAGTCCAAACATATTTCTTGCAAGCATAATATAATTAAATATTTCACGAACAGGGCTAGGGAGTCTGGGATATCTTCCTTTAGACCCATGTGCACCATGAATCACTAATGCTCGGTTCCTATAAACAAAACGAGTCGTTTCTCTTACCAATGGTATATAATATATAGATTCGTAAGCTAATTCTACCTGTGATAGCTACTTCCATACGGGAGGGTCTACTATGCAAATGATGAGGTCTTTGCTTCATTATTGGTAAAGATACAAGAGTCTTAATTTTAACCAATAACGGTCACAAAATTATAGGAATCAATAATAAATTTATTTAGCGATAAACACTACAACGATATGTTAAGTATGTTTAGCGATATGAGACTGACAACAGCCCAAGCATTTCTGGTCGAGCGCGGTCACTGTCGGACTGCATAGAAAAGAAAGAGAAGCGCGATGATACAGCGCTAGTAATTTATTGCAAAATATGAAGCAATTATCTTTTGACAATAAAAATAAAAGTAATAAAAACTAAAACCCAACTACGGCAAAACTCAACTAAAAAGGTATAAACAAGTCATCACAGACAGGCTAATTAAAAATCCGGAGTCACACGTGTTAGGGGATAAGTCGAATAGATTACGTGTACATACATACATACCGGTCAAAATCATAACCCTCCTTTTTGCTTCGCCGTAGTCGAGTAAAAAATATATTGATTGGACAAAACAATTAAAACACGTTAATATTTTGCTTGTAGAATAATCTGACCAAAAAATCTGAATAATTCTGCATGTATAATAATACAGTTTTTAATCTAAAATAAATTTTTAGACGTATCTTCGTGTTTTTTTCTATTTCTACAGTATTCAATTAGTTATAATAGACTAACTAGAATATATTCTGAAGAATACCTATAATATATTTTCTGATTTTATTTACTGCAGTGGATCTTATACTTTTAGGCATTATACAATTTGTTTTTAGCTCCTGTAGTCCCCTTAAATGCATTTAGTGATTTGTGGTGCATAACTGGGTCTTATTGTCAATCGCTGGACAGTCAACTCTGCAGTCACCTTGTTCACTGCACGATAAAGTAAACCGTGCCAAAGACTTGTAAAAGACGATATAACTAGAAAGGTGGTACGGAAGTATGGAAGAAATAGATTATGTATGTAGCGCCAACCCCAAATAAATAGGGTTAAGAGCAAGGGAATGAAGATGAAGCTAAACCGTGCCAAACAAGACAAGAACGCCTTGCTCCTCTGCCCCTCATTTAAATGCAAATATTCCTACAGCGGCCAACCACGTGTGTAATAACAAAATCATCTGCATGCCCGATTGTGGAAATGACATTAATTTGCCGCTTCATCTCTCCAGCTTGCTCAACCGCTTAACCATTCTGCAGCCCTGACTTAGAATCTAATCAAGGCAACCACGCAATGCCTAGGTCCCTCTGGGAATGGCAGCCAGGAAATTCGCAGAACTTTTCTTATTATACCTAGGACTAGGGATGGTTTATTTTTGAAGTGAATGTTTTTAGTTTTAACTGGCTGTCCTCGCGACTTCGCTTGTCTTTTTAGTGTTCAGGGATGTTAAAGTACACTGTGTTGTTCTAGTTATTTTGAACGTTAGGTTTTATTCGCAAAATTTTCAATTTTATTTCAGAGTAATTTTAAATTAAATAGGTATAATATACAACCTAGCACTAACTTATATTGGGTGTCTCAAACGTAGTGGTCCAAAGGCAAATGAGGTAAAGCGAAGGGGTCCACCGATCATTAAAAAAAATAAAAACTGGGATATTCTGATCAGTTCAGAAAATATCGATATTATTATTTTCAAACAATTTTTCACTTTTAGTTTAAATCAGCTGGAAGATGCCTAGCAAGGCATTTTCCAGCCAGATTTGACCACGTTACGTCGAAAATTATGTTTACAGTGTCGAAAAATCTAAGTGGAAGTAGTAAATTCCTTGAAAATAATAATAGCGAAATTTTCTGAACTGATCACAATATCCCAGTTTTTAATTTTTTTAATGATCGGTGGACCCCGTCGCTTTACCTCATTTAGACAACCTGTATAAATTATGTACCAGTATGTTTAGGAAAATCCTTTCATAGGTCTCAAAGCTGTAAGTTAGTGGGTGAATCCTGTGTTCATGACATCTTTTGATTCGTTTTTTTGTTGCGTCGTAACAGTTAAATTAAGATTTAGCTTTGTCCATTGCAGACATGCGAAACAAGGCGTGATGTTATTTTATGTTAATAAATTACAATGTCTAATAGATTACGAAAAATAGTTTTCCATAAAATCCGGTAGGTAAGTAACAATAACGAAGCACATTTGCAAACATTAAAGAGCATATAATATGAGATAATTAAGGCATATTTGCAAACATCTTATAGGGTGCTGTATTATTAAAGTTAATGATTCACTTTGAACATGCAATGAATAGGAAGAATTAATTTATGTGAAACGTGGTATGTTTTCATAATTTTCATAAATATTGTAAGGGTGAGACTACAAGTTTAAAGTGAATGTTCAGTTTTCATATGGAGAACTGCCCAAGAAGTAATCGCTGAAAGCTTAGCCTCTTAGCTCTCAAAACGGTAAAGGAAATCATCGTGAGGAAACCGGCATGTCCTAGAACTAAAAATTCGAAGACATGTGACATTTACCAGCCCGCACTGGGCCTGCGTGGTGGATTATGGCTTACTCCCTCCCACAGAAAGAGGAGGCCTATGTTCCAGCAGCATAATGTTCCCACATTATGCTTATTATGCTAAAATACATCCGCATTTGAGGCTTTAAAAAATATTGTGTCTGTTACTATAAATCAGAATGGTCAATTCTATTATTCAAGTTAACATTGGTGAAGTCATTTTCTACAATTTGTCAGAACACAAATGCACACTAATACATGCCTCTTTATTTCTATTTTGATCCTGAAATATCGTGTAACACAAAAGAGTTTTTTCACTGTTTTAGAACAGGTTCTTTGGGGCAACATTAGGTATTTTTGGTGCGCTATTTTAAAAGTTCTTAGTCATTTGTGAATTTGTGAATTTTGATTGACTTCTTATAATTTTAAATAATGTTTTATCTGGTGTAGTCTAAGCTTTAGGCTATAATTTTATGTTTATAAGTCCTTGAATTGAACTTAAACATCAACAAAAGGAGGTAACAAATTCATGACTACAGCCACTCTGCCACGATTGCCAAGAATGAAGACATCGTTCTAGAATATATAAACTTCTCAAGTTTCGATCGAGGCAGAACTCGATTTAATTAGTCAAAATGACTTTACGTAAATTCCTTTTAGAAAATGAGGCTGTGCAGTAAGTTTTCATTTAATTTAATTTAATACAGATTTTTTTTAATATCTAATATGGTGAATGCGGAAGGTCAACAGCTGAACTGCAGGACATACATTATGTCCAAAATTGTATTTGTGCTAGGTCATGAAGATTAGGATCTTACACGGAGCACGGAATCGCCGCGTCCACAGACTCTACGAGACCGTAAGCAGTAAAATAAGAAGTATATTATTTATATTGAGCTTCTTTTGTGGGAACCTGGGATGGTGATCCTTAATACAATCTGTATTAAGGTGTAACCTAGCTTGGATGCCAGATTCAATCCTGTTCTTGTTACTCTTTTTCTGACAAAATTGATTTATTGTAACAGATTGAACCACACTTTTTTGAAATAAATAAATAATAATCATTATTTTTAATGTCAAATACATTTAATAGCGTAAAGAGCGTTGAGCGTACTTCTGTCACAAATCGCCTTCAAAACCGTAAGTTTTTATTAACGGTATCAGTAGAAGTATCGTAGTGCGATTAAACTGTGATACGCTTGATTTGTATTGAAAGTGTCGCCAATACCGCCTCTATCAGCGTCAGCTGAGACGTTTCCGTGCCCTGTGGGATTTAATTAGTATCAACTAACAGAATCGCTCGCTACTCAAAAAAAAAAAAAGTCCTTTATTCAAACTAGGCTGAGAATCAGCACTTTTCGAACGTCAAAATTACATAAGACCCCAAAACTCACCACCCTTCACCACTTCCTAGTGCTTTAGCTAGGAAGAAGTGGCGCAACAAACTCCCCAGCAGCACAGCTGTCTGTTCAGTTTGAAAAATTGAATCTATACAATCGCAAAATCATTTACCTTTCGCAACACAAAACTTAATGATTAGTCATATGTCAGCTAGCACACGCCAATATACCAACCAACACCTACTCATTGGACATTCCTTTCTCAGCCCAAGACTATAATGACTAAACTCACGAAAACACTAGATAACAAGCAAAGTGATATTTTTCTGTTGCAGTGGCATCAATACTCCATCCGATTACCTGTACATAAAAATGTTACGTTCAATGCTGGCCTTCGTCAGCTCCTGGCCTAAAAAAGAAATAGGAGAGTACGAGCCAAACTACCAAATCGTATTCCTTAAATTCTTTTACCTAAGTGTGACTATTTCTTGTTTGATTAGCTCCTCTGCTTATGTCAGGATACATATAGAAGAATTATCTTTTCTGGAAGTTGGACATAATTATATAACTATACTTATGGGTGCAGTTAATATAGTAAGTGAAATTTCTAGTGACTATGGCTTAACTGATGAGCTGGAGAGGTAATCTAATACTGGATATCTGATGTTCAATGTTGATGCCGAACTAGAAGTCAGTCGTCTGAACGGTTAGATATTATTAAGAGGGTGCATCCTAAAAGTTGGCAACGTCGTAAATAGCTGTCAAATATTTACCTGTTTCGAATTATTTGGAAATAATACTGTATGGAAATAAGAAATGTGGCTAACCAATTGACTAGAATATTAATAATGAATTGCAATTATAACATTGAATTTGGTGTTGTACCCGTTTTAGGTGAAAAAAAGGCATTTGGAAAGTTACCAAATACTTTTTTTACATCTAAAACTAACTATTCGGTGTTACGATATTAATTATTGCATTTCATAATCAATATTCTAGTTCGCTAGTTAGCCACATTTTTTATTTCCATACAGAAATATTATCAAATTAATCAAAACAGCGAAATATTTGACATCTATTTGCGACGTTGCCAACTTTCAGAATAAACCCTCTTAATATCTAAGCGTATTCTAAGTATTTCCGATATAACTACGGTCAAAAGAACTAATGTTTAAAATGTAAGGTATATTGATATGAACTAACTCCTAACACATGCAGATTGAGCTTATATAAGCGTGAATTATACAGAAACGGCATGATGCGGGTTCAAAAAGTTTTCGTACTAAATGTACATAAGCGACGTGTCTTGAAACAGTTGAAACTCAAGCGGCGTAGCGGAGGCGCGTGCTTCCGCCACGCTGCTTTCTCGTCTGTGCCGCATCGCTTGATATACAGTTTGAGCAGTATTTATGCACTGAAACGTCAAAGCTACTCGAGCACCCTAAATTATATGACCACGTGAAGAGGAAGACATGCTATCGCAACAAAGCCAGCATGTATAATAACGCATCGTAACGTCTCTTTCCCTCTTCTATACAGGGTGTCTCAAACGTAGTGGCCAAAGGCAAATGAGGTAAAGCGAAGGGATCCACTTATCATTAAAAAAAATAAAAACTGAGATATTCTAAACAGTTCAGAAAATTACGCTATTATTATTTTCAAGAAATCAACAAATCCGGTTCAGATTTGAACTCGTTACGTCGGAAATTATGTTCATAGGGTCAAAAAATCCAATTGGAGGTGTAAATTTGTTGAAAATAATAATTTCCTGCGCCTGTGCCGCGCCTTTACCTTACGCCTTCTCTGTGTAATTCACGCCTTAGATGGAAGGGTCAACGAGACAGCAAATGCAATCCAAATAGATAACAAATATTAACAGATTCTTGAAAAAAAAAATGATGTGTATAATGAAACATACTGGTTAGTTTATAATATTAATTTATTTTACAATCTTTCAAATATTTGAATATTTTGCATTGGGATTGCATAGAATGTATTGGGAGTACTTACAAATTTCATCATATCTGTACACCATAATTATAAGCAATTAAATGATTTCTATTTCTGGATTTATTATGATTTTTAAATTTACTTATATTGTTACAGTCCAGAATCAGCACACTGACGTTTCCAGCTAAGTACCGAAGGTTGGCTAAAGAATTCCTTACTAAATTCCATCTGTTCTACTACAAAGATCGTTCTGAATATGCGATGAAGGTACTTAACATAATTATTTATTTCCTTTATTTCATAAATATAAAATCAATTACATTTTTAAATTTTAGAAAGTACATATTTTTTAACTTAAAAAATATTTTTTTATTTTTATTATTTATATAATTATGTACACACAGTAAAATACATACTAGGGAAACGATCTATAATGTTTGTACAACGGTATATTGTATAACAGGCAGGCATTTAACTGATTGAGTCTGTTGCTAAAATAAGGTGTTCAGTCATAACTGGTCAGAGTTAGAAAAAACATCCGGAAATATCTAAGTTCAAATATTTTATGGAATTATGAGGTTTAAATTGTGACTCAGGTTTACCGAAAATAATATACTTACTTACAGATTTATTTGTAAAAATATGGGTTATGCTAGTTCAATACAATCAGTTTTATTTATTAATCTAAATTATAGGTCCTAAAATTGTTCCCTGTGGGACACCTACTAGTTTTTTTGACTTAGGATAACAAAATGGTTATTTCAATTTCTGTTTCAGACTCACAAAATGGTGCACTTGGTGTGTCACCTCTTCACGTTATGGCTTGTAGGTCAGATGTTATCTGGACTATCTCTCTTCAATCTGATACCTATGTACAATAACTATGCTGCCGGAAGGTATAAAAGCGGTGGTCGTAGCCAAAACTCAACGTTTGAACACTCTCTGTATTACGTTTATCCGTTTAATTCCTCGACTGAAGTGAAGGGTTACATTGTTGCTGTTTTTATTCATTGGTAAGTAAGTAAGATGGGTGGATTGTGTGGGGATAATTAATACATTATATTAAAGAGAAGGGCGTGAATGAAAGCGTGTTGCACCGACCCCAAGTTTACTTAGGACAACGGCAGAAAGATGATGATGTCGTCTCAGCATTGTATAAATAGATCTCTTACCTCAGCCTTGGTAAAAGCAGCGTTTAAAAAGTGACATATAGACGCGATGATCGTGTATTCTCGCGATGATCGTTTTTAAATAGGACGCGGCCATAATCATAAGGTTTTATGATGACTCGTTATAAAATTTACTTATAATGTGTTAGTATTTATTATTGAAAAATAATGTATCGTATTATTTCTTTTTACAGGTTCTTGTCATTTGTATGCTCAGTTTGGTTCTGTATGTTCGATCTCTTTCTGTCTATAATGGTTTTCCATCTTTGGGGTCATTTCAAAGTACTCATTAATAGTCTGAATGATTTCCCAAGACCAAGTTCTAATTCTAATTATACGATGGAAAATGGCTTCGTTGTAAGTGCTGAAAGATATTCCGAAGAAGAACTATTACAAGTTTCTGAAAGGTTAAAACAATGTATTATTTACCATCGGGAGATTGTTAAGTAAGTTATTTACTGACCAATAACAAGACATAGAACTCCTTTGATAATATTTGTTTATTCACCTGAAAATATGCATTTCAGTTTTACGGACACAATGTCAGACGTATTTGGGCCGATGCTGTTCGTGTATATGATATTTCATCAGGCAAGCGGCTGCCTTTTGCTTCTAGAATGTTCACAGATGGTCAGTATGCGACAAGATTTGTCGGACAAAAAACTATTAGGCCATAAATACTTATTTGGATTTTATTTTTCAGACAACTCAAGCTCTGATGCGTTATGTACCCCTCACTATAATATTGACCCAGCAGCTCATTCAGTTATCAATTATTTTTGAACTGGTCGGAAGTGAGGTAAGATTGTCAATATTTTCGATCGAAGGAATAAATTAGAAATTACCGCATGTTTGAAATTGGTCATGAGCCAAATTAGAAGGACGTGGGAGATTTGTGTTGACTCTCTAATTCCTCTTATCACTCACCATGTTCTATTTTAGTTATTTTTTGCTTCTACAAATTTTAAAAGCTTTTTATTTGCTTTATTTAAGTGACTGGCATTAAAAAGCTTGTAATAATTCAACTACATTCGATTAGCTGTAACGAGGTGCTATGTTTTTGGCTAAATAAATATTGGTGCCGATTCCCTTGTTCACAAACTAAACGAAATTTAAGTTCAGTGCATCTTTTTCTTTCAATTTCATTAAGAAAAGGACAGAAGATACATTTTAGTTTAGTCCTGTCAGTCCTGTCAAATCTGTCACTACTCCATACAAGTTAGACGTGATTAAAAACTTGTCTACTAAAATTACGTCAATTTACGTCAAGCGTTGATTAATTTGACAGGACTAAACCAAAATATATCTTCTGTCCTTTTCTTAATGAAATAGAAAGAAAAAGATTCACTGAACTTAAATTTAGTTTAGTTTGTGAACAAGGGAATCGGCACCATTATCTTTGCAATAATTTCAGAGTGAAAAATTAAAAAACGCTGTCTATGGCGTACCATGGGAGTGTATGGACATAAAGAACAGAAAAGTGGTGCGCTTCTTCTTAATGAATGTACAGGAACCTGTACATGTGAAGGCATTGGGACTAGCCAATGTTGGTGTTACTTCTATGGCAGCGGTAAGAATAAAATATTGCAACAGACGAGTTCTAGATTGAGGACCGCGAATTGGCAAATGTAACATGATTCTGAGCCTAGCAAGCTAAGTATAGTGGCTTGTCATATAAAAATGAACCTTATTTGTATCTTGCATGTTTATATTCATATGAAACGAAAACAACTTAGTACAGTAGGTACCCAAATTGAGTAAAGCCTTAGTTCGCTCCATAGATTAGCCTTAGAGTTACTGGGATTTAAATATGAAAAAAACAGAAGGGAGAATCAAATATATATATGAGAGTTATTTGTAAAAAAAACAATAGTTGAGGTGTTTATTAATTTCTAGTAATAATTAATTAATTACAGAGCGTACATGTTGGAACAATACAGGTTCAGCTGCATCCGGTTAGACCGGAAGCCGACTCCAACATATTTAAGAGAAGGCTGGGCAGATGTAGTGAAGAACCCACTGAATAGTTCTGTCTTTATATAGGTACCTACATTATGTTTGATCATGGAATTTATATTTTTGCAGATTTTGAAAACTTCACTGTCTTACTTCGCTTTTCTACGTACCATGTGAGCGAGATGTGGCGAACTGGAGATTTTCGTCTTTTTAATAGCAAATGTTTAATCTATTACTTAAAACTTGTTCTTGATTTTTACTTGTCACCTTTCTAAATAAATTATTGAAGCACTATTAAGTCATGTTGTCAATTATTCATTTTATTTCAGGGTGATAACCCTTATAAATAAATTTTATCTACACCCATGCTTTAAATCCTGTATAAAAGTTTCTGAATCAGTTAGCTTATTGCCAACATAAAAAGGAAAAACGAAAAAAACTATTCTTATTTTAGAACATAATAAAGTTTGAGTGTGTATGGCTATGTTTTACGAAAAGTCATCCCATGTTTTATAATACCTTCCTTAATACTCAATTATTTTTAATCTAGTATTTCATTACAACGGAAAGCTAAACACAATCATTATTTCGTACCCGATATTGTTCATGATTTTCCTTCATTTTAAGATGAGTAATGAGTTTCAGATTTGAGTTGGATCGATTTTCAAGCGATTTTTCAAAAATGTTTCAATTGAATGTTTTCTTTGAGGCATCCAGCGCCCACTACAACTCCGTACATAATGTAATAAATGATTCGGCCTAAAAGAAATATCTCACAGCAAAAACCGACCCAGGTGTTTATGCAACGACATCATTCCAGATCTTCAAAGTAAGGGTTGGGCCAAGAGTCTTTATTCAAGAGCGATTGTTGGTGTCAGAAATCCTAATTTCAGTTTGTCGGTCATAATTCAAAAACGGAACGTCATAGAAAAAAAATATGATATTTTCTTACATTGTTTTACAGCCCCTAGATTATATATATGGATTTTTTGGGGTAGAAACCATCAACATCGGTCCAGCCCTTTTGGAGTCATGTCCTTATAGGACAAACAGACATTGATTTTTATCCAAGTATACTTATATATTTGACAATTACTGACTGCTATTTTACGATTGGTATCGCATCGTGGCAAGCGTCGAGGAACTAAACATGTTAGATAAACTTATTCATAGCAATAACTCTTATTTATGATCAGCATACAGGCAACTTAATTAGAATCAAAATCTTAGAATCAAAATCTTAGAATCAAAATCTTAGAATCAAAATCTTAGAATCAAAAATTCCAAGACGTGACATCTATCAACCCACACTGGGCCCACGTGGTAGATTACAGCCCGCTCCCTCTAGAAGAGATGAAGCCTGCGTGTAGTAGTGGGAACATTATAAGCTCATAATAATCTTACAGTCGACCGCACGTCAGTTGACACTTTGAACTTGAGGTGGTCTAGAAAGTACGGAGTTTTCATGGAATTCTAATTCCATTAAAACTGGCCTTTAGGCCAGCTTAAACTGGTTTAGATACAACTAAAGTGCGGCCTACTGTACAAACATGATAACAACCAAAATCGGTGTTAAATATCCCCGGATCTCTATTTGTTAGGAGGAATTTCAAACTCAAAGCAAACAAGCTCAAAATGATTTTAAACTCAAACTACACTTATTACTAACTGCATTTATTACAATTAAACCAAGTACAGGCACTTTTGAATTTTCAAGAAGTCGGTCAGGCAGAAAGATGAAGCTAGTTGCCCATTCCCAAGAGTAGTAGGTACCTATGGTCAAGACGGGGCATTAAACTCCACGGACACTCTTTTAATCAAAATATGGTTACAAAATATTGCTCACATCATTCATGTTTGAAATTATAATATATGTTAGAACGATGCAGAACGTTAAAAACTAGTTACTTTGAATGACCAGTCCCTACTGACGGCGCGGCGCCCGTTCAAAAATAAAACACATGTTTCATTTATTTGCAGTTTTCCAAATATTACAATTTATTTAAAACAAAGAATAGTATTTCACATCTGATATGGATAGATGAATCGTAAACATTGTTAATTAACAGACAAAAGATTCGCATAAAATATTAAACGATAAAATATTAACATGCTGCACAGCATTCACATGCTGTTTAGAAAGGTGAAGTAAGACATCGAAGTTTTCAAGATCTGTAAAAAAAAAAATGTTAGTAAAGAAATTTTTCATTCTGCCTAGCCTTTTCCCAATCATGTTGGGGTCGGCTTTCAGTCTAACCGGATGCAGCTGAATACCAGTATTTTACATGGAGCGACTGCCTATCTGACCTCCACAACCCAGTAACTGGGTAATACGATAGCCCTTGGTAAGACTGGTTGTCAGACTTTCGGGCTTCTGACGACTCGTAACGACTGTCAAAGATCCACGAATGACAGCCGGGACCAACGGCTTAATGTGCTTTCCAAAGCACGGAGGAGTCTCGGTATGTAAAGGTGGTCACCCATCCACGGACCAACCCCGGCAAGCGCAGCTTAACCTGATGGATCGACCCGTGCGGCTGTTATTACTTAGCCGCGAGCTCCTCTTTAGTAAAGAAATATAAACCCTATTAGTTACCTGTGACTTTAAACATGACTGTCGAAATATGGTTGTACTATAATTTATAGGAGCACCTCTCTGCCTAACCCTTCGGGAAATACAGGTGTGATATTCTATTATGTAGTCCAGTCATTTAGTAATTTCATCTGGAAAGTGTTTCGGGAGTTTTGATAATTGTTTTTGCGCGGCGGCGGCGCGAGCGGCAAAGATACGAGGTGGCAAAGTGAAAATTCAAAAAGAGCACGTGGAAATCAATAAAATCACCTATTTTCAAAACTTCCGGCAAATGTTCCAGTTAACCCTTTCTGACCACCAAATGACTGTTCTAATTAATTGGTTTGGGAATTTTGCAAAAATCTAGAATTAGGAATTGTCGAGTTCAGTCAATCGCACGTCTGGTAATAGTTTAGCCTTGCGCTGGCCTGGCGTAGTACGGCCTTTCAATAGATTAAGAGGCCAGCTTATGCTGGTTTTGTTACCACTGACGTTCAGCCTAAAGGCTTATATGATAACTGCTAAATTATATTACCATAGTCATAGAAGTGACACCAACATTAGCAACTCCCAATGCCTTCACATGCACAGGTTCCTGTACATTCATTAGGAAGAAGGCCACTGTTCGCCTGTTCTTCGTGTCCATGCTCTCCCACGGTAAACCGTATACAGCGCCTGTCAATCTGTCACTCTGTAAAGAATTTAACACCATGGTATTTCATTTAAAATTAATTGCTATACAATTAATTTATTATAGGATACTGGCTGACCGAACCACTCAAATACACACAAAAAATTTCATAAAAATTGGTGGAGCCGTTTAGGAGGAGTTGAGGGAAAAATACGGTTCAAATCATTTGTTGGCAAGGACACTACCAGCCGCACTACCGTGTTCCTAGTGTCGTTTACAATTAACGACACTACCAAGCTTCGGTGTACAGTCAACACAGCAAAGTTCAGAAATATTCAATGTTATACGTAGAATTACGTTTTTGATTCCCTTACATCACAAACTACCGCTTCGGAACCTAAATGAAACCTGTATTAGAACTGAGCAAGACAAAGCTGATGCATTTGCAAACCATCTCAGCAATGTATTTCAGCCAGCATAACCCGAGATTAAATGCGGATGAATCTGATATCGACCTCGTCCTTATCCAAGATCTTCAACTGGATCTACCCTTGAAGCTAGTCACGCCTAAAGAGATACTTAAGAATATCAACTTAATGGACCACAACATGGCCCCAGTTTATGATCTTATCGCCAAAAAAGTCCTTCAGGAATTACTCCGCAAAGGAAATGTATACCTCACTATACTGTTCAATGCCATTCAACGAGTAGGCTACTTCCCAGATATATGGAAAGTATCACAAGTAATAATGATCCATAAACCTGGTAAACCGATACACGATGTCACCTCATACAGGCCAATCAGACTCTTACCGGTTATGTCTAAGCTTTGCGAAAAGTCCCTACTACATAGAATATTACTTGTCCTCAATGAAAAGCCCATTGTCCCATATCACCAATTCAGATTTCGGATAGAACATGCTACCATAGAACAAGTCCATAGAGTCCACAGGGCGATCAGAAAATCCTTTGAGAAAAAAGAGTACTGCTCAGCTGCCTTTCTCGATATTCAACAAGCCTTCGACAGAGTCTGGCACAATGGTTTGTTATTCAAAATAAAAACCCTGTTACCACACACATCCTATGGTGTACTAAAATCCTACATTACAAATAGAATATTTCAAGTAAGAGAAAATTATTCCACCTCGGGATATGAAGAAATATCTGCAGGAGTACCAGAGGGCTCGGTGGTTGGACCAGTGCTGTATATACTGTTTACCTCCGACTTGCCACAAAGCTCCAATACCACAATTGCCACTTTCGCAGATGACACTGCATTACTTGACTCGCCCAAATGTCCATCACAAGCATCTCGCATTTTACAAACCAGTTTAAACGAAACTGAAGATTGGCTAGCCTAATTGAGAATTGCCGCCAGCGTATCCAAATCTGTGCATATCACATTTACTCTCCGTAAAAATGATTGTGACCTGGTTACCCTAAACGGCATTAAACTCCCACACCACGAATCTGTGAAGTATCTGGGCATGCATATTGACTGCAGGCTCACATGGAGGAAACATGTCGAAACAAAGAGAGAAGAAATGAACCTGAAATACAGAGGTCTATTCTGGCTACTAGGAAGAAACTCAAAACTGGGTTTAGACAACAAACTCCTCATATACAAAACTATACTGAAGCTAATTTGGACATATGGCATACAACTGTGGGGATCAGCCAGTTCCTCCAACATAAAGAAAGTGCAAAGGGCACAAAACTTTGTTTTAAAACAAATATCCAACGCACCGTGGTTCATCAAGACAACAGAGATCCATGAAATCCACAATATACCGATGGTTAAAGAAGAGATAAGTACGCATGGCAACAACTACAAATCCCGACTGCTAAAGCATCTTAATAAGCTTGCGGGGCAGCTTACCATCCCAGAAAGCATCCGCCGATTAAAAAAGCGGCGGGACATTTTCTACCAGAATAGTCATTGAGAATAATGACTTCGAAAAGTTAGGGCATGCTCCAATGGGAGTAGCGCCCCACATGCCAACAGAGCCATCTCATCCTAAAAGACTGATCGCATGATATCTTAACAAAAAAATACACAAAAAAAAATCCTGTCCGTCTGTTAATCCGTATGTTACACAGCCAAATATACTCTGAGGATATTTTTTTGTGTATGATTCAAGTATCAGTACTTAATAATAAAGTGGGTTTATAATTAAGGTTTTCCTTACAATACTGCCAATAAGCTCGAAGGTGATCGACAGCTGTATAAGTTGTTGAAACACTGTAATTGTGAGCGGTAAATAACGGGACAAAGCTGCAGCAGTCTGAAATTAAAACAAATAATAACATATCATTTTCACTACAAAGACAAAGTATTTCGGCTTTTAAATCAAAAATTACCTCCATCACAATGAATTTAAATGGTAATATAGTTTTTGGAGAGCTTCCAATAAAGAAATAAAATCAAATAATATCTTATAATTTTAATTACGACAAAGTACTTCTGCTTTTAACTCAAAAGTTACGTCCATCACAATATATTTAAATGGTAAGATAGTTTTTGGGGAGCTTTCAATAAAGTTTTCTAAGTCAACACAATTTTTTTTTAAACATTTTATAGCCATTAAATGTTTAAAAAAAAATTGTGTTTGTGTTTGACGTTCAAAAGTGCTAATTGAAATAAATGATAAATTTTTTTGTCAGTCTGGGAAGAAATCTTAAGTAAAATCACAACACAAACACTATAAAAATATTACCCTTCTTTTAAGCTACGCTGCAGTCAGGTAAATATATACAAACTGTTTACTGACCATTTGTGAGCACTCCAGAAGCAGCAAACACCCGCTTACTTGATGAAACGTGTAATAAGCCAACAACATTGGTCCAAACACATCGGACATTTTGTCTATAAAACTAAAGTCAAAGAAAAGACATATTATTTTGAGGAAATAGAGCTTGAAGAGTAGTTTCAATCAATCTGCTTAGGCTTCTCCCAACTATGTTGGGGTCGGCTTCCAGTCTAACCGGATGCAGCAGAATTTTACAAGAAGAGAGTGCCTATCTGACCTCGACAACCCAATAACTGGGTTATACGATACCCCTTGGTAAGACTTGTTGTCAGACTTTCGGGCTTCTGACGGTCAAAGATCCGAAGAATGACAGCCAACGGCTTAAAATACTAAGCGAGGCACGGAGGAGTCTCGATATCTAAAGATGGACCACGCGGACGCTCACCCATGAGATGGACTGACCAAATAAAACCCACGCTGGGTGAACCCGTGTATGAATGCACTAAAAACACAAAAAATCGGAGTAAATGGAGAGAAATCATGAGGAGAATCACATCAGCCCCTGCACAATAAACTAAATGTAGACCACAACCGCTCCGACAAGAGAGCTACGAAGAGGAAGAAGATACAGGGTGTATCAGAAAGGTGTGGTCAAATTTAAGGGTATGATAAAGACCATCAAACTGAACAACTATCTCCATGGGGCCAACATAGTTATCGAGAAAAAAATATCAACTGTCCCGTATAAAACTTTTATAGTTAATCGCTCGACCCAAATGTATGAACGGCTTATTATTTTTGTTGTTCCCATGGAAAAAGTTATTCAATTTGATGGTCTGTCACCCTTAAATAGAACAACACCATTCTGGTATACCCTGTATTATCAATTTTGGGATGCTTTGGGTCATCTACTACCAAACCATCTCCCCATACTGAGGTTTATGGGACCTATGAACGGTTGGAGAGCCCTCTCCATAGGTGCCCACCTATCATCATCATAAACAGCCTTTAGCAGTTCACTGCTTGACATTGGCCTCTCGAATTGCACGCCATTTAAATCGATTTTCGGTTACTCTCATCAGGATCTAGCCTCAAAGCGTCCTATCCTCCGTTGGCGACTTTACGGTCTTCACTCAAAAACTCGTCTACCCCAACTATCATCAGTTCTGCGGGTAATATTGCCGGTTTATTGCCACTTAAGCTTCCTTATTCTCTGGGTTATCGTAACTATTTGGGTATATAACCCATTGTGTCACCCTGTGTAAAACTTCTTCATTTATACCTGTAATTTTTGTGTACATAATGAACATTATTCTACCTAAAGGGCCAAATTAATTATCTAGCGAACATTCATTATTATGGGTCGATATCTGAACATGATAAACCAAAAAAAGTCTTCGATCGCAAATTTTGTAAGTTTGTGTCATCATCATGTAATGTTTACTTTTTTTTTTGTATTTTTAACACCGTAAACCAACAAAAATAATACTTTATGTAACTTCGAGACATGAGGTCGATGACCCCAAAAAGTCATCATTTTTTCTTATTCATATCCCTGACCTGATCCTATGATCCTGTACCTGTACCTATATTAAATTTATATCATTAAAAAAAAAAACTTACTTGACAATATTTCGATGATAGTCAATCAATTCATTTAGTTGAATACTAACATCTTTCAGCTCATTGGGAGAATACATTTCATAAGTTAGAATTTCATTACTATCTTCTAACATGAAGTTTGTCTTTGATGAGGGCCTCGGGAAGTTGTCAAGATTGTGAAGTAATATCTTGAAATGACCCCAGACGTGAAACACCATGATAGACAAAAAGCAATCGTAAATGCCGAACCATGTCCCACACGAGCATGAGATGATCCTGCAATAAAACAAAATTGATGATATCAAGACTCGCCGCAACGCGTCAGATAAAATGAAAAGCAAACTGCCAAATAAAAAAACAAAAGACTGTGACTTGGCGTTCGTATATTTTCTCAAACATGCTTGGAAATTCGAGCATTATTTTGACAACCTTCTTCGAGATAAATCTAAAAACATCTAGTTAAAATTATTGAACCTACTAGCCGGCTGGTCTAAACATTTGAAAAAAAGCGATTTGGGCTTTTTACTTACCAATGAAAAATGTTAGCAAGAATATACCATTTGAAATCTGTCGAGGCAGGGAAAGGGTAAGACAAATCAAGAGCGTGTTCATATGTGACGTTTCCCGTCAAACTGCCCCTAGCGTAGCTCCCCGCGGAATAATTATTGAACATGGGAGTAATGTTGAAAAGAGTGAGGCCAGCCAACACTTGAGACACGAGGTATAATGTGAATAAGTGGGAGATCCGATGAACTTGTTTGTGAGTCTGGAACAAAAAAGCGGACAGTAATGACAATAGGGAATATGTAGGTTTTTTTTTTTCACTAAATCTGTAATAGATAGTAATATAAGCCTAACAAAATAATTTAAATTTAAATTCAACTTGCTTGTTGCTTATAAAAAAATTATGACACTCCAAAAATTTTCAAAACGTCCCTTTCTGTCTCGGTCATGATGTGACGTCATTTGGCACGTTACTGCTTTGGTTTTAAAGTTTTTTAGCCACAAATCATATTTAAATTAAATTGTTTCTGTGCTTTATTCAAGCAGAAATCGCACTTACAAACTTACTTTAGTGAGAATTCAAGCAGTTTGCTAAGAAAATATATTTATCCACATGCCTTCTGAGGTCACTTCTGGCATTTCCCACCACAAGAACATAACATAGGTATATGAATTGTAAAATAAGTAATGCAGTAAAAAATTATCTGGTATTTGTTTTTGAATTACGTGCATATTTCTTATTACTGCGGCTGTTTTTTTTTAACTGTGTCATTGTAGGTAGGAAATATATATTATGTAGAATGGCAGCTGAAGGAGATTGTGGAGTTGTGCTTCATATCTTCGAATAATTTGTCTCCTCAGCAACGTAAAAATAATGGAAATAATGTTGTTGAAATGTCAAAATGAAAGCCATTGGTATTGTTAGTGTATTACGCAATTACCCTGCTCAACTGAGTATGTATGGGTAGGTACCATTCATTTTCATATAGCGGACGCTGTGGGCCTAACTGCACACGCGGAGTAAACGTAAACAACGTAAATTCAAACGATTTTAAAATTGAAAATAATAGAAATGACTTATTTTTAAGACTATATTTAGGTATACAATACTGTTAACAAAATTACGAAAGTTGTATTTTCAATTAAAAAAAAATCGAATTGACTTTTTCGTTGCGCGTTCGTACTGAGGCCTCTGGTCACGCTACCAACCTGCTAACTGGTTAATCTTTTTTACCACGGCATACACTTATATTTAAGCTTATTTTCTTAAAGCTCATGCAAAAGAAAATAACCTCAGTTTGATATGTATTCATGTGTAACTCATCGTTTATCTACAGATTGATAATAAATACTTATCTTACCTTCATTGAGTATTCAGAACAGTCTTTGTAGAAGAACAGATGGAGTTTTTCCAAAAAGTCCCTGGCAACGACCACATACTCAGCAGAAAAACATAGTGTAGTGATTCTAGACTGCAAAATAAGAATTTTATGAAATATCAGCCAAACAGATAGAACCTCTTCCTTTTTGGAAGTCGGTTAATAAAAGACAAAGCAATATGGTTTTTTGAGGACAGCTAGGCATTAGCTCTATGGGCAAAACTTTAAACCCAGGACAGCTATTAAGATTTATCTTACAAAAAAACTATAGTGACTTTAAGCTTTGATCAAACTGAGGCGAATCCCACGCAGGATGTGGTACGAAATTCGCTCGCGCCGATTGTGTCAACTAACTTGCATGGAGTTGTAGGCGCGGCTAGTCGCGTGGCTTTCCAATCGCGTCCCGCGCGGGTTTGCCTCAGTTTGAACAGTCCAGTCCTATTTAAGTTTGACTTAGTTCTTATTTTTTTTTCTTCCATAACTCTATTGGCATTCATCTCAGTATTTTCTAACCATTATGATTTTCCACACTTTCCATACTCCGTTCTACTTTACTCTAATAGCATTGAATTTCCTTGGTTTCGGAAAATTCAACGTAAAATTTGAGCTTTTTGTACATATAATTAAAGATAACTGAAAAATACTCCTTAAGACCTTTAATTAGATACCAAACACGACAGGTATATTTATTTTTCAATTTAAAAACATCGTTCACACTTTGCATTCGCTATATTCGCCATAACACGCGGAATAACAACATGACGGTTCCAACAATACATTTTCTTTTGTCAAAATATGACGTTAAGGAGTTATGAGGGAACATATACATAAATACATACATACATACCTACATAGCCTATGAAAATAATAACCCTTTGGCTTTACCCGGACGGGTAAAAAGTAGAAGTGTTAGTCGACTTTTGTCGCTGACCGACACAGAATTAATAATTTATTATACTTACAAAAATAACAGCGGTCATAAACAGAGTAATGTACGAATGTCCAAGCTCGAAGAAATTCATCGATTTCTTGTGTAACACTACATACATGAAACTGCCAAGAGCGGTCATCAAACACACAAACAGGTGAAAACACCTCTGGATGGTCACCCAGATCTTTCTTCTCTGTAAAGCTCCAGTGTCAAGCGGGTCTATTATCGCGAGGGGCCAAGAGCTTAGGAGTGATAACAAGTGACGTAACACTATCAGGTAGGGATAGTCGACTGGTGAGGTGATCTCACTGAAAAATTATAGATATGCACTTATTTTGCGACAAGTTTAAATAAGTTCCATAGTAAATTAGGTACACTCGCGGCCTGCAACAGGGGCATTGATGCACGAACGTATACACATGCGTTTGGCCAACAAAACCTTGATGCGGCTAAAGCTTGTTTAGTACTTTTGTCAAATAATGCGCGGACGTTCAAACTTATTTAGTAAATTAAATATAAATTCTAGAATAAATGACGAAAAGCGATAATTTATACGACGACTAAACACGACAGATATGGATTTGATAGTATCATTGCCGGCCGCCTAATTTGATAGTACAACATTGATCTCAAAGAAGGATGTCAAAATAATGCTGGAATTTTCAAGTATGTTTGAGAAAAGTACTATACAATCCTTGACTGCAACAAGGCATTGATGGACACGTAATGTATGCCTCGGCATCGCCTCGGCCACAACAATAGGTATCGCTATCTAAATGAAATGAAAAAAAGATTTTCAAAAACTCATCACTTCAAGTAACTACACAACACAGGCCGTTGAAACCGTACTAAGTTTTTTTTTTTACATTATTTATCGATAACCATCGCGTTTGTGAAATTTCGCCAGCTATTTAATACAACCTCAAACATTGAGAACCTGTCCTTATCCTTATGTATAATAGAACAATCTGTTCAAAAAAGGTAACAGGCAAGATCCCAACAACTACAGACCTATTGCCCCTATTCCAGTCTTTTCTAAGATATTTGAAAAAATACTACCTACATAAAAGTATATATTCTTTCTTAGAAACTTAGAAATATGGTTTTAGGAAAAATAAATTCAGCTATTTATGCGCTTGTTGAACATGTTCTTACTAATGAAGATAATAGAACTCCTGCAGTAGCATTGTTTATGGACTTGATGCAGGCCTTTGACTATGTTAGTCACAAATTGGAAAAATATGGCATCCTTACGGAATATCCTTCAACTTTTTAAATCATACCTGATGAATCGGGAAGAATTTACATCTCTATAGAAAATATGCCCCTACACAAAAACAGAAATCGCAAATATGATTATTCGGGCTACCGCAAGGCTGTATCCTAGCACCATTATTTTTCATTATATTTATATTATAATAATGACATGCCCTATAATATTTCTAATCCGATGATCTTATTTGTGAAATTAGATTAGAATTAGAATTAGATTTTTAGTTGCAATATTATTCAGAAGAAAAAATGATGAGACTTTCGAAAATGACATAAATAATAACTTAAATGAAATAATAACCTGGATTACCAAACCTTAAAATTAATCTGGAAAAAACCACTTACAATTCTTTTGAGCAAAGAACACTCAATGAAAAACTAGATAAAAGATAAGGTGACAAAAGTATTCGCGAGACTAATTATACTAAATTCTAAGGTATCTAGATTATTAATAATAATAAAAGCTTTTAAAATTTTTTTAAAAGATAAAAAGCTTTTCTCATGCATTGTCACGAGAACCAAACACGTATGCCAAAATTTCAGCCCGATAGCTTCAGTGGAAGTGGGTGAAATATTGATTGCAATATTCCAGGACATACATACAAGTGAAGTTAAATAAAAGCTTTTAAAAAGATGAACTGGAAAACACATATTGAAAATGTATGCAAAAAACTTAGCCAATGTTCCTATGCCCTTTATAACTTAAGGAAAATGTCAAATCGGTGAATATTATCAATGGCGTACCACACATATTAAGTGTCATAAACATTGCGATACGGACTAATATTTTGGGGGAACTCGTCTGATACAGAAAAATTTAAGATATAGATCTATTTAAAACCAAATTACACGAATTTTTAGTTGCGAAATGTTATTTTATCTTATTGACTATTTATATGAAAGATGCTAAGCTTGCTACATCTGATTTAATAAGTAAGGAAAAATTATGAAATCAGACTAACTTACCTTAAGTGACGTCTGATGGTAATTTTATGAACGGCTCATCCTGAAAACAATTATAAACAGTAGTATTCGTCTGCAACGAACTCGTCCGCGTAGATATTTAGAATTGTAATAATCAAAATAAATTTGAACGCAGCTAATAGCATTAGCCATCAGCGGTGACATCTGTCAAATCACTTTCTTTAGAGTCACAATACAGTGCATCTTTGTTCACTAGTAGACATGGGTTGTAGACACCAGCGCCAAAAGGCTCGTTTTTTTTTTTTTTTTTTTTTTTTTGTGGTAAATTGATCCGTAACGGTAAACAAATAAGGATTGCAATTGCGTATGCAAAAGGATACGTCCAACTTTCAACCAAGCCTTGGTGGAAAAATACTTGCATAGGACATTGATCCGTAACTTCATATACATAAAGAGCATAATCGCGTGTACAAAATTATACTTTCAAACCTTTAAATTAAGAATGCTTGCATAAAACATTAATCCGTAACTAAATATAAATAAAGAGCAAAATCGTGGCGAGCGTCGACTGAGCAAAATACTTTGAAGTCTTGCGAGTATTTTGGGTCGGCCCTTGGTCGGCGTACTTGCAAGTAAATGCCTGGTGTAAAAACCTGGTTGCGTAAACACGCACCTTCCCTATTCACTAGTTGCCATTAAGCGTTATTTAACGGGTGGGTGATACTTGGTATTAGACAGGGAGGGAACTAATTGTTTTCAGGATGAGCCGTTCATAAAATTACCATCAGACGTCACTTAAGGTAAGTTAGTCTGATTTCATAATTTTATTACACGGCTCATCCTGAAAACAATTATAAACAGTAGATGTTCAGAGACAACTAATGGCAATATCTAAAATTGTGTATGAATAAGAAAATCATGAAATATTAAATTCAATTATACTCCACAGTTCTTTATATTTTACTACAAGTAAAACCAGAAACAACAATTTACAATAACATAACAGACCATTCGGTGCTTACTTATGTTCAATCAAACAAAATAATATGTGACCTTTAGGTCAGGTCAAGTATTACAACTATTGATAGATTTTTAGAAGGTACCCTTTTGGCTTCAGGTAGGTACCTACTAAGGAATTGTATTAAGCAATGTCCTTACAATCAAATCTTGTAATAATTTGTGCCCTTCAGGTGTTACTACGAATTAATTGCTATTAACTAGTAGGTAAAAACTAAGAATATAATAATGAATAATACCCTTTAGGTACTAGATAGAACTAATAAAATCTTTTTCAAATTCAAAATTAATTATTTGTAATAATTTGTATTACTTAATTAAATCTTGATCAGTCTTTATCATTATCAAATAAATTAACAAAAATTGGTATTTTGTGAAATACTACAATAAATGTAATAAATGACTGGCTTTTATTACACTGCTTGCAGTATTTTGTTAGTGCTTAATCTAGATGGTATGGATGCAAAAACAAGGTCAGTTCTGTCATTTACAATAGGTAGATTATTATATTTGGCAATGATAGCTGATCTATTGGACCAGCCTGCAGTCTTCTTAGTAATCTCAATAGACATACCTGCAGATTTGGCCTTCGAAGTAGACGCATGTCTGGTACTGCGGGGACTGGTATCAATGCCACTCACTGTGAGGACTTCCTTCCAACGGCTTACTGTAGTGGCAGTAGCTAGTTTAAGGTTTTTTAGTGGTAATTACCAGTTAAGTTATATCTCCTCGAGCTTCCTTAGTACTTTGCATGTATCATTTTAAGGTTTTTAAGGCACACTGTATAGTTTTCAAAGTATGGTAAGCATAAAGTGTTTGTTTTAGTTTTGATAGATGTTTTTAGAACATCAGATATTTTAATGACCACACAGTAAGATGTAAAATGTATGTCTTTCATTTTAATTGATGCCAATGTCTGAACTCTGTGGGCAGTACAGAGACCTAACAAAGTACCTAACTAGCTTTTTGACAGTTCTTTAAGATTTAAAACAACTGGCATGTTACCCAGGAATTCTAGTACTATTGCAGGGTGCCAAGTTTCTGTATAGGTACCTAGGAAGAGAGGGTCTTTGCCTAAAAGCTCCCTTTAATAACCGCTTTATATTCTCATCTTTCCCAATTTCAGAGTTTATTACCATGAACAATGCTGAGCAATGTGTATTTAATATAGAGTAGTTACTTCCTATATTAAATGCTTCTGATCAGAAGCCTATAATTTGCAGTAATATTTAATAATTTGCAGTACCAGAAGCCTATGCTTTGAAAATATCAGTATTATTACTACAGCAGTGTGCCCACCACTTTTTATATGAGCAATCATAATTGTTTTTAAGTACCTTGAGCTAAGGATCCAATCATTATTTCCAAGGAAGCTTGAGGTATATGTCTAAGCTGAAACGCCGTCCGGAGGAGTGTCTTGCGGCCAGGGTAAGGTGGAAGCTCAGACTGTACCTATTGTTTACTAAAAGGAGATGAGAGTAAGATCATTGTTAGCATTAAATGTAATTAGTTTTGATACAGTTCATATTTTTAAACTATGACTGTGCTGGCCACCAAGGAAACAAGGATTCCCTTTTTCAGCTTTTTAATGTCTTATTTTTTCCAAACATTTAGTCATTAATGAAAACCATGAAAGAAAAATTTGCTCCAGTCTAATGTGAATGCATCTATAATAAAGGCCATTAAGTCTTTTTTCCAAAATTTATATTAAACAATTTGCATTTATTCTGGTAGCAAATAAATCTATTTCAGGGGTTCTAAAATGTTGGGTAATTATTGTAATGCCTAGTCTGCTATGTGCCATTCTGTATCATGATCCTGGATTCCCTATCAGCCTGTGTTTTTTGGACTTGATGTGGGAAGCTGTAACAAGTATGTGTATATCTTCACGCCATCTCTATAATTACAGAGTAATGGTATTTAGATATATAAATTGCACTTATGATTGCTACCTATTTCTCATTCTCTTAGCCTTACAGTCATCAAGACTGTAATAGTAAAGGCTAAGTACTTTTCTCTTTTCATAAACTTGGTATGTCAAAAAACAATATTACCTACAGTTCCAAGTAGTTGAGCAAGGTATCTAATAATGCATTTTCTTTGCAACATGAACTGTTATCATATTTATAATCTTTTCTTCTTTTGTCAAATGGTAATTTTAGTGTCAGATGTCAGAAATTAATAATAAATTCCAGGAATTTACACTGTTTGCTTAGATTTAAGTTACTCTTTTTAAAGTTGAGTATAAAACTGAAACACTCAAGTATTTGTATAAATATGGCGTTTTTGAGTTTGACATTCTACATAATTATGTGTTAGCTATGCATTTATTATAGTCATCTAAGTAAATTAGCATTAGGTACATAACCTAAGTTCCTTAAATATGACCTCACAGGTTTTAATATTTTGTAAATGCACTGGGTGCTGTAACAAAATATGGAAGTGCATACAGTTCTTTTAGATTAAAATCTCAAGTATTTCCTATCTTGTGCAGCTACTGGAACTAAAAGATAAGATTCTTTTAAATCAACAGTTGTCATGAAACAATTTAGTACCAACCTAGTAGAGGTACTGGAGTAAGTACCTATTCCATCTTAAAATGAGATGTGGAGACAAAATGATTCAAGGATTTTAGATTAAAAAGAACCTAAGTTAATCATTAGGTTTGGGTACTAAAAATATGTTTGAAAGGTATTAGCCCTATTTAGGTTTACCTCTGAATATTTAATTCCTCAGTTTGAGAAAAACATTTGATGGTTTCAAGTTTGAACGGGTAGGTACAGATGTAAATGGTATGGTAGCCTTGAACCCAATCAAGATAGTCACATCATTTATAATAATCAGCCAACAACTAAAGTAACTAGGTAGGTTACCAGCATGTTTTACCTGTTGTATTCCCTCTCGGGGCAGTTCATCGGTGTACATTTCACTGTCTTTTTAGGTGGCTGGTACTGTTTCGTCTTCTTTGTTTGAAACTACACTTGAGGACGCTTCTGCCCATTGTGTTGACGCATTGTGTCCTTCTGGCATGAGGGGCCAGTCTAGGTTCCCAGATTATTGTCCATTGGAGGTTTGGTTTTTCTTAATTGCAAACCAGATCTTTCAATTACTTTAATATTTTTAATCTTTTGCGGCCAAGTTTTCACCAAATAGATATTGGTTCCTTGGTAATGGTTGGTTCAGCCATTTCTGTAAAGGACTTGTCCAAGAGAGGTGCCAGGAATTGTATTCTATATTATTAGGTATAGTACCTATTGGTTTCTTTATAATGAATTGATGCTAAAAGTGTTGTACCATCACTTATCATTTTCAAGTCATCAGATATATCCTGACCAAAACAGGTAAGGGCTATGCCCAGTTGCTGTTGCTTGGCTCTAAGCATATCGTCCCCGTTGGGGTTGATTCATTTAAGGCCACCCTGACTTCAGCATTGAGCTCTGGTGCAAGCAGGAGTGGGCAGTTCTGCGGCACTTTATATGCATTTAAAATATTGTGTCGGTTTGGGGTATTGTCTGGGTTTCAAGTTTCATTAGGGGTTGTTCTGATATTTAGGTACTACTTCAGTAAGCGGATCTGAATTAGGTACTTACTGTTTACTGCTTGTAACTCTAGCCCAATACACTTACAGTAGGTAAGTGTAGCAAAGATTTGGTCATGCTGTGATGTGATCCACCATCATGTGTCTCGCACAATCTAGTAGGACATTTATCAGAATTGATATCTCGTATCAAAAACTGATCTTCGTGCGGAAGTATCTCGTACTAGCACGGAAGGCGGTCAGGCTCGCCCTAGTCAGACATGGCTTCGTAAGTACGAAGTAACCATTTAGAATCTCGTTCCGTGGTTTTGTCTGGACAGTAAATGCATGAGTTAAGCAGTTTTCCATTACCTGGAAAGAAGATGAGTACTTAGGTACCCTCGTTTTCTTTTCTTTGCCGTTTTGTTTCAAGTCAATAAGGCGGCTACGACGCCGGCGTCGGCGAGACAGTTTTTTCAATTTCTTCTTCATTCTTGTAATCTCTTTGTGTAAGTCATCGTCCGAACTGGACATGTTGGTGTTTTAATTATTGTTATAGGTAATTGCATTAAAAAAATGACTAGAAATATGAATTAAAGATTTCATACACAATTCTACGCGTTGTCGCGAGCGCGCGAAGTCGAAAAGTGATTTGACAGATGTCACCGCTGATGGCTAATGCTATTAGCTGCGTTCAAATTTATTTTGATTATTACAATTCTAAATATCTACGCGGACGAGTTCGTTGCAGACGAATACTACTGTTTATAATTGTTTTCAGGATGAGCCGTGTAATAAAATCATAGTTATTAATTAATTTGAACTTAATTTATATTGATTATTCTGAAATTAATTGTTAGGTATGTTCTATTTTATTAATATTTTATAATTTATTATGTTTAATAAAATATGGAGAACTTTATTATAAGGAAAAATAACTTTGTATATTCTCTTACTTAAGTTTGCAAATAAATAAATGATTTGAGATTAGGATAGAAACCTGAAATTATGTATACGAGTAGGTACTACTGGTATCTAATCGGCAACATGCAATCTTGTTATCAAGCGTGTCGATTAGAGCTCGTTCCTTTATTGTACGTGAAAGGTTCTTTTCCTGTATTTTTTGGCCGATTACAGACAGAAATGATTATTATTGCGAAACTGCATTCATCATTAACATTCACAACTCAACCAATATCTTCTTTTTCTTATTCCTCTTCTTTTGAGTCGATCGAATAATACTCAAATTTTGTCCAACCATTATGTAGCTGACAGCTCCGTCATTCGTGTCGATCAAATCCAGGAATATGCAGGTGGTGGTGCATGTTGGGCAGGAAAGAAGGTGAGGCATGTCCTGTGAGTGGGCTCCACACTGGCACTGTATTTGAAAAGGGTCGATGATACCCCATTTAGCCAGATTAGCTCGGCCTATGTTTTGGAAAACGTTGCCAAAAAGAAATAACTTACTCTTTAGGCTCATAGTCGAGGAAAAAATTACGAAAACTTGTAGACATTTTCGTTACTAAAACTTTATTTTTAATGATTGATGGGCCTGCTCTTGACCTTGAACTCGCCTGATGGAAAGCGATATATGTGGTCTACGATGGGTCGAGAGTGATACGAATTCAAGAAACTTTCAGCTTATATACTTAGACTGAAATCCTTTAATGACTTAATAAGGCTTCAGTCACACACTCATTCAAGTAGCACCTGCAATAAAGTAGCACCACGCTTGGAAGATTGGTGATTGTTATATTTTTTCGGGTTCCGACCTTAAAAGGAAAAACGGGATCTTTATAAGATCACTTTCTTGTTTTTTTCCTCTAGCAATTAACCCTTATTTTCCTTTTGAAACACATTGAATGCTTTATTCTATGCGAAGATTCTGCGTCTAACTTGTTCCGGTTTCAGAAAGATTTATCTACCTGCTGACGCTCATATTATAAGCTGTGATTTCTAATTATAGTTTATGTTGCCAGAAATTAGATCAAGAGTTTTGTTAACAGATTATACTAACCTGAAAGACCGCGTTGCTAATGTGGCGCTACCCTAACTGTATTCATTATAAAAACACACTACAGTTCTCATGTCTGAACATTCTTGATCCTGTGATCATTCATTAATTTAATAATACTGCATTTGTCAAGATTTTTGACAGGCCTTTATTTTCATTATTAGTACCTACACACGGATACAGTCTTTGGTTTGCTTAAGGCTATTGCTTCGTGGTACGGAAAATGATTTTCCATTTTTGTTTCTAAAAATGCAAACGTGTGGAGTTTTTATGGTAGGTAGGTACCGAAATTACTTAGTTAAACAAATAAATAATTTTAATACTAACTCTTTAATACGTAGTAGTTACAAATTTTACTATTTAATTGTCAATTTTTGTAAAAAATAATTTCGACATGCTCCTAGAATTCCTCTCAGTATTTCTACGAAAGCAAAAACTGCACTGACGATCTAATTATTCTGAAATGCTTCACTTTATACGAAAACACTCGACTCGCAATTCTTCATAGAAAGATCCTTGGAAATGGTTTTCATAGCACTGGAAGCTTCCAATCAAGTCCTTCAATTTCGTAGAAAATGTCAGGAATTTAAAAAAAAAAAAACTTTTTGCTGGTATTTTACTAAGCATATTTAATGTTTGTATCTTTTGGATTTACGAATAATATTAGTAGCTCACACATAAATAACATTACGCATTAGCCAAAGGGTTAGACCGAGGTGCACCTATAGTAAACCCACATTTCGGCAGTTTTGTTTAGGTCCCATGTAATAGGAGGCGAGCCTGTGGCCATGAGGTTTGTACAAAACTATTTCCAAAAAAAAAAAAAAAAACATATTTTCTTAGGACACAGTGAAGTATGAAAAAAAGTGGAAGCGCGCGCATTTCGGGAAACAATCGCATACGAAAACAAAGAAGGATTTTATTCGTTGTGGCGAAAAAAGCGAAACATAAGATTATAGTGCGAGCATAAATATTATGATCTTTATTTTAGTCCTTATGAGGTTATAAGTTGCAGTTGGGTTGCTGCCACTGATAAGACTGACAAAATCACAGTGATCTTTATTTTGTTACATTAAGGTTGCTATTGGATTGTCACTGTCAGAGGTAAAATACCCGTGAATGGACAGTAGGTGCTTTTTTTGCGACATTCCTGTGTGAATATTGTCCTTAAAGAAAATCTACCTACATACTAATCAAATAACTATTCAAAGACAATTCAATTCGTGATAATAACAGGGATTTCGTGACCTTTGATCACTGATAATATTCTGTTATTAGTTTAATCTTTGATAAGTAAAAAATAAATTATTTTCATGGGAAAAACGGTTTGCTTATAAAATTTTCAATGTCAGCGCTGAAGGGACGCCGGAAGAGGCTGTCAATTATTATTGTTTTAAATCGTGAATAATTATAAAATTATATAATTTAATTATTTATACAGTGAAGAATTTACGGAAAGTAGCAATGTTTATCCTAATCCTAATCGAGTGACTAATATTATAATTTATGCGAAAGTAAATGTAGGGTTTGTTACGCTTTGACGCTAAAACGGCAGAGCGGATTTGGATAAAATTTGGCACATGAGTAGACCATGATCTATGTTAAGACATAGGATACTTTTTATCCCGATATTCTCACGGGATCGAGACTAATGCGAGTGAGACCGCGGGGCGCAGCTGGTATTATTATAAATGCGATTGTGAGTTTGGTTACGCTTTCAAGCTAAAACGGCTGAATGAATTTGAATAAAATTTGGCAGATGGGTTGACTAGGATTTTGGTAAGGACAGAATACTTTTTATCTCGATATTTCCACGGGATCGAGAGTTATGCGAGTTAAACCGCGGGTGCAGTTTCTAAATAAAAGAAAAAAAAAGTTTTATCTTAAAAGGCCTCCTCCATTCCTTTAACTTTCCTCGCAGTTGGGTTTATTTCCCTAATTAAACTAATTAATTATTCTTAAGTAAGACATCTAAAATTAGTTGATTTAACCGTTTTCTTGTAGAGATCTGTTAAATTTTGTACATAATAATAGGTATAATTGTACGTTTTCAGTGCTAAGTTTCATATCTTTTATGTTGGTATTAGTCGACAAAATTAGGGAAAATCTGTGCTATTTTATCGCTATTTCAGTGTTAGTTCCATAGTAGAAGTTGATGATAATGATGAGTACAATGAACCCTGGAGGTTTTTAATTATTTCAATTACAATTTGAGTATTAATCGCTCTCCACCACGCGTCGCATGACCACCGTAAAAACAGATTTTGTCGACGGGAGCCCTTTTCTACTGTAGTCATGCTACGCGTGCAGACTGAATTTCGACAATGGCGACCAATCTCAGTGGGAACTAGACTTCGGCGCGGGACATGTTATAGTATACAAGTGTGTTCATAGACACAGGTGCACTCACTCTTCCTTCACTCGCATAGCCCGATGGAACGGCAATCCGACACGACCGGAGAGAGATCAGGCCCAGGAGCAACGGCTTAACATGTTTTCCGAGGCACGGGCGTATCACACCACCAACTTCCAAATTTCTAGCTGTTAACAAGAAATTCCTAATGGAGAAATCCAATTACACTTTGCCCGACCTGGGAATCGAACCCAGGACGCTCAGTAGTCGCGCTTGCGACCACGAAATCACAAATGAATAGTTAGTATGCGATGCGCTTTTGCAACGATATTTTGTAGGTACTTACGTCATAGTTTTACAGTTCAGGAAACAACATAATTTAAACATGCAAAAGTATATTCCTAAAACATTGAGAATCTTGACTTATTTAATAACTATTTTATCCACATTAAAAAAAAATACAATTTAAAATTTCATGTTTCATTTCGCTATAGGTATACAAAAATAAATAAAGTAAAAAGTGGTCAACCATTTACAATGTTAGCAAACATTATTTTTCTAGATTACAAGCTAAGGCTAAAAATAAAAAAATAAATGCCCGATGGAGAATCGAGCAAGATCTAATAGATAAAAAATGTTAAGAAATCACTTTTGTTTGCTCGTCTCCCATATTATTATATCCCTTATTATTTATGCTATTATTTTATTTAATAACAAGCAGTGTAATAATTGCATTAGATTATTAGCATAATAAGAATTAATCTTCGACATAACGCTAGATGGCGTTGGTGAAAATATTGTTAATTGATGTAAATATTCTTCTTACTTTTCTGATTATTGTGACCTATATATTAAACTAAAATTTAATTTTAAAAGCGATATCGGTAAATGATAGTTTTGCTCTCTAACGCCATGTTTTGTATGATAATACTATTAAAGTATAATTATACAGTTGTTACTACCTACCTACTGACGGCGCCCGTTCAAAAATAAAACACATATTTTTCGTTTATTTGCAGGTTTCCAAATATAACAATTTATTTAAAGCAAAGAATGGTATTTCACATCTGATATGGATAGATGAATCCTACTGACGGCGCCCGTTCAAAAATAAAACACATAATTATGTTTCGTTTATTTGCAGGTTTCCAAATATAACAATTTATTTAAAGCAAAGAATGGTATTTCACATCTGATATGGATAGATGAATCGTAAACATTGTTAATTAACAGACAAAAGATTCGCATAAAATATAAACATCCTGCACAGCATTCACATGCTGTTTAGAAAGGTGAAGTAAGACATCGAAGTTTTCAAGATCTGTAAAAAAATAATATTAGTAAGTAAGTAAAGAAATATAAACTTATGACTTTTATAGTTCAGTCTAATAGTTTTCTTAGTAGCAGCCTGAAGTCTAGATTTGTGCCCGGTTGATGGCAATAGGCTCGCACCCTATTAGTTACCTGTGACTTTAAACATGACTATACTATACAATTCAAATTTCAACTTACAGTAGAGACTTGTGGAATTCGGATTGGTCAAAGTTGTAGTGACAACCATTTGGGTTAAATAGGTTTTTATTATTTTGTTCGACCTTTATATAGATTCCTTTATATTTTGTGAATGTGAGAACGTTGTAGGCACAACAGACTGTCGATTTGCAGACTATTTTCTATTTTTTTTTTTAAGTATCTTGTTGACAGGCCTACGCTGTCCTCTCATACCTATTCAAACTGTACATTTAAAGCATTGCAAAACCCATTTATTTTTAAAAGAGTAACCGTGGAGTTTCTTGCCGGCTCTTCTCCATAGGAAACGACCAATTGGAACCGTGCACCTAGATTCTGACGTTTCAAAGTGCCCATGTAGGTTTATGTGAAATAAAATATTTTGATTTTGATTTTGATTTTGACTGCCGAAATACGGGTGTACTATAACAGGAGCACCTCTCTGCCTAACCCTTCGAGAAATACAGGTGTGATATTATATTATGTAGTCGAGTCATTTAGTAGTTTCACCTGGAAAGTATTTCGGGAGTTTTTGCTCTTTTCGAATTTTCACTTTGCCCGAGGTGGCAAAGTGAAAATTCCATGCAGCCATGTTGGAAAAATAGTGCCCGAAATACCTATTTGACAATATCTCATTTCAAACTCATTTGACATGGCGACCCGAGCGGCAAAAATACGAGGTGGCAAAGTGAAAATTCAAAAAGAGCACGTGGAAATCAATAAGAAACACCCACGTTCAGTCAATCGCACGTCTGGTAATAACGGGTGATTTTTTTGCTGGTATCTTTTTGGCAACACTGTTTTTGACAGATCACGCGTGAATCGTGTCTTGTGTCATTGTCAAACTTGTTCAGTTTGGTCTATAATTTAACCATGAATCGACTTACGAACGAACGGCGGCATCATCGGGCCGTACTTTTTCAAAGACAACAATAATGTGAAAAATGTGACAAAAAAATGTGAATGGCGAGCGCTACCGTGTGATGATGTGCGATTTTTTTTTGCCCAAAATGGAAGAATTGGACATCCCTGACATGTGGTTTCAACAAGACGGTGCCACATGCCACACGGCACGCGAAACAATGGCCCAATTGAGAGCCGCCTTCGGTGAACAGTTTATCTCACGTTTTGGGCCCGTCAATTGGCCGCCTAGATCGTGTGATCTAACGCCTTTGGACTATTTCTTGTGGGGCCATGTTAAGGCTCATGTCTACAGGGATAAACCAGCAACGATTGACGCACTGGGAGCCAATATTGAAGCATTTATTCGTGATATACCGGCTGATATGTTGGAGAGAGTGTGCCGAAATTGGGCCTTGCGAATGGGCCATCTAAACCGGAGCCGCGGCCAGCATTTGCATGAAATCATCTTCAAACATTAAATTATATTGATCGTTCTATCGATTCCAATAAAGATATCATCAAATTTTTCAAATTTTTTGTGTTTTTTTTGAAAATCAAATCCTATACCTCTTAAAAAATCACCCTTTAGTTTAGCCTTGCGCTGGCCTGGCGTAGTACGGCCTTTCAATAGATTAAGAGAGCAGCTTATGCTGGTTTTGTTACGACTGACGTTAAGCCTAAAGGCTAATATGATAACTGCTAAATTATATTACCATAGTCATAGAAGTAACACCAACATCAGCAACTCCCATTGCCTTCACATGCACAGGTTCCTGTACATTCATTAGGAAGAAGGCCACTGTTCGCCTGTTCTTCGTGTCCATGCTCTCCCACGGTAAACCGTATACAGCGCCTGTCAATCTGTCACTCTGTAAAGAATATAACAAACCATGGTATTTCATTTAAAATTAATTGTTATACAAATACTTAATGTATTTTAAGATACTGGCTGACCGGACAGACGTTGTCCTGTTTCGTGGAACTCGATCGCAGCGCCATCTACCGGGTCCAATTGTAAATTTAAACCAACCAAGGAACCACTCAAATACACACAAAAATTTTCATCAAAATTGGTCCAGCCGTTTAGCAGGAGTTGAAAAATATGTTTCAAATTGTGGTATGTGGTAGCTGAATATGCGTGTATCGACCCCTTAACGGTGGGCCACTATTTACGCCACACCCTGTATATGAAGATAACCTTGTTGATTATTGGTTGGTTAAGGGGTCGCATTTGCGTCTGGGTAGGGTCTTGAGTTCGATTACGAGGAAAAACAAAGTGTTATTGGGTTTTCAATTACAAACTCAGTAACCCAGAGTCTGAATTTGTGACCGGTTGATGACAATAGGCTCGCCCCCTATTGCACGGGTCATTATGTGTATGACTTAACAATAAAGTGGGTTTATAATTAAGGTTTTCCTTACAATACTGCCAATTAGCTCGAAGGTGATCGACAGCTGCATAAGTTGTTGAAACAGGATAATTGTGAGTGGTAAATAACGGGACAAAGCTGCAGCAGTCTGAAATAAAAACGAATAATATCTTATAATTTTCATTACAACGACAAAGTACTTCTGCTTTTAACTCAAAAGTTACATCCATCACAATGTATTTAAATGGTTAAATTCAGAGCATTCAATAAAGTTTTCTGCCTTTTAATGGCCTAATTGAAATAATAATTTGAATCTTTTGTCAGTCTCGGAAGAAGTCTTACGTAAAATCACATAACACTTACTTATCATCATCCACTATGAAAGACATTACCCTTCTTTTAAGCTACGCTGCAGTCAGGTAAATATATACAAACTGTTTACTGACCATTTGTGAGCACTCCAGAAGCAGCAAACACCCACTTGCTTGATGAAACGCATAATAAGCAAACAACATTGGTCCAAACACATCGGACATTTTGTCTATAAAACTAAAATCAAAGAAAAGGCATATTATTTTGAGGAATAAGATCTTGGCGAGTAGTACTTTCAATCAATCTGCTTAGCCTTTTCTCAACTCTGTTGGGGTCGGCTTCCATTCTAACCAAATGCAGCTGAATACCAGTATTTTACATGAAGCGACTGCCTATCTGACCTCGACAACCCAGTAACTGGTTATACGATACCCCTTGGTAAGACTGGTTGTCAGACTTTCGGGCTTCTGACGACCCGTAACGACTGTCAAAGATCTGAAGAATGACAGCCAACGGCTTAACATGCTTAGCGAGGCACGGAGGAGTCTCGATATGAAAAGATGTTCATCCACGGAGGAACCCCGACAAGCGTAGCTTAACCTGATGGATCAACCCGTGCGGCTGTTATCACTTAGCCACGACGAGCTCCTCCTGTCTTGAAGAGTAGTAGTTTTTTATAGTAAATTCCAGCATATGATCAATTTCTGCCGCAGCTAAATTGACGTGTTTTATTTTAAACTAGCGAGCCCCTGCTTGGTATGGGTGCAATGGCGACAAGTCGACAAATCGTGATTTCTGTTCTATATATCAGTTTAATATTAATGTATTATAAACATAAACCTTTCGGAATAAAAGCTCTAAAGGATAGTGAAAAACCCATCAAAATCCGTTGTGAAGGTTTCACTGATTTTTCCTTTGTTCCTATACTCTGCTGAAACGTGGACGCTACGTGACTTTGAGAAGAAGAAGATAGACGTGCTGGAAATGTGGTGCTGGAGAAGAATGCTTGGGGTATCGTGGGGTATCGACACCAACACCTTTATACGCCAAGAACTGGGCATCAAAAAGAGTCTATTTGTTCTGGTCCAAGCGCGCATTCTCAAATACTTCGGACACGTCTCGAGGTGTGAGGGTGACTCTATAGAGCGCATTGTCGTGCAGGGTAAGTTGGAGGCAATTCGGGTTAGGTTAGGAACGATACGTCGGGTTAGGTTAGGAAGAGGGTTATGTTCGGAACAATAATATTATAATTTTTTTGAAGTTCCTAACCTAACCCGCGACCGGTTTAGGATTTCCGGGTCAGGTTCGGAATAAACCAATATTGCCGGTTTATTGCCACTTAAGCTTGCTTGTTCTATGGGCTATCGTAACTATTTGGGTATATTACCCATCGTGTCACCCTATGTAAAACTTCTTCATTTAATTTTATATCTGTTACTTTTATGTGTACATAATAAACAGTATTCTACCTAAAGGGCCAAATTAATTATCTAGCGAAACTTCATTATTATGGATATCGATATCTGAACATGATGAACCAAAAAAAATTGTAATCAATTTTTTTTGAGGTCATCGACCGCAAGTTTTGTAAAGTTACTAGACATGTAATGTTTTTTTTTTTTTGGTGTTTTTGACACCATAAACCAACAAAATCATTTTTTTTCTTGTTTGTAAATAGGTATCCAGCACATCTGTGTAGTTTAGCTATGACCCTGTTCCTATATTAAAATATCACACTTATAATATTATGATTCAACTTACTTGACAATATGTCGATGATAGTCAATCAATTCATTTAGTTGAATACTAACATCTTTCAGCTCATTGGGAGAATACATTTCATAAGTTAGAATTTCGTTACTATCTTCTAACATGAAGTTTGTCTTTGATGAGGGCCTCGGGAAGTTGTCGAGATTGTGAAGTAATATCTTGAAATGACCCCAGAGGTGAAACACCATGAGAGACAAAAAGCAATCGTGCATGCAGAACCATGTCGAACACGAGTATGAGACGATCCTGCAATAAAACAAAATTGATGATATCAAGACTCGCCGCAACGCGTCAGATAAAATGAAAAGAAAACTGCCAAATAAAAAAAGAAAAGACTGTGACGTGGCGTTCGTATATTTTCTCAAACATAATAGGAAATTCGAGCATTGTTTTGAAAACCTTCTTCGAGATAAATCGAAATTGCTGTACCTACTGGTCAAAAACAAATGACTATGCAACAGGCAAAGTTACTGTCCTGTGTAGCAGCCAAATAAATTACTATGAACACTCATATCTGTCGTGTTATTTAAAAATGGAACTAACTTTTTACTTCATCACATGACAACCAAGGAGGTTACTTATCAAAGATTTTATTTAAAGTTCGATTTGGCTTGCAAATAGAACTTTTGAAAGTAAAGAAGAAACAAATGAACATATTGGCGCGTGAAAAATTTTCGTTGTCCGTCATTGAGTCAGGAATTTATAATTAATTTACTTTGTTTGAATTTCCGCCCATTATTTGAGAAAAGTACTATTCAAGCCTTGGCCGCAACCAGGCATTGATGGACTCACGTATGTGTGCCTCGGCTTCTCCTCGGCCTACATTTTCACGATCGGCCATCAATGTCCTAGTTGCTAGCCGCGACAGAAATGTACTATTTCTCAAACATGCTTGGAAATTCGAGCATTATATTGACAACTTTTTTCGAGATAAATCTAAAAACATCTAGTTAAAATTATTGAACCTACTAGCCGGCTGGTCTAAAGCATTTGAAAAAAAGCGGTTTGGGCTTTTTACTTACCAATGCAAAATGTTAGCAAGAATGTACCATTTGAAATCTGTCGAGGCAGGGAACGGGTAAGAAAAATCAAGTGCGTGTTCATATGTGACGTTTCCCTTCAAGCCGCCCCTAGCGTAGTTCCCCGCGGAATAATTATTGAACATGGGAGTAATGTTGAAAAGAAAGAGGCCAGCCAGCATTTGACAAACGAGGTATAATGTGAATAAGTGGGAGATCCGATGAACTTGCTTGTGAGTCTGGAACAAAAAGGCGGACAGTAACGACAATAGGGAATATATAGGTTTTTTTTGCACTAAATCTGAAATAGATAGTAATATAAATCTAAGAAAATAATTTAAAGTTAAATTCAACTTGCTTGTTGCTCAAAAAAAAAAAACTCCATAAACGTTCAAAACGTCCGTTTCTGTCTCGGTCATGATGTGACGTCATTTGGCACGTTACTGCTTTGGTTTTAAAGATTTTTTAGCCCCATATCATATTTAAATTAAATTGTTTCTGTGCTTTATTCAAGCAGAAATCGCACTTACAAACTTACTTTTGTGAGAATGCAAGCAGTTTGCTAAGAAAATATATTTATTAACATGATTATGATGATATTTACTAATGATAAAACACAACACAAAGGCACGAAACCCGAAAATAATAGCGTAATTAATAAAAACAAAATCTAAATAAACGCGTCGGCCATCATTACAGCGAGAAAAATTTCACTAACAAAGAATTAATATTTTAGCTCTAATATGGTTGAAGGGTTCAATACGAACGATAATACAGGATGCGGATGTCATTCCCAAAATATAAAATTACGAAAGTTATATTTTCAATAAAAAAAAAACAATCGGATTGTCTTTTTCGTTCGTACTGAGGCCTCTGGGCCGTCACGCTACCAACCTGCTAACTGGTTAATCTTTTTTACCACGGCATACACTAATATTCTCTAAAAGCTCAAGCAACAGAAAATAACCTCAGTGTGATATGTATTCATGTGTAACTCACCGTTTATCTACAGATTGATAATAAATACTTATCTTACCTTCATTGAGTATTCAGAACGGTCTTTGTAGAAGAACAGATGGATTTTTTCCAAAAAGTCCCTGGCAACGACCACATACTCAGCAGAATAACATAGTGTAGTGATTCTAGACTGCAAAATAATATATAATTTTATGAAATATTAACTAAACAAAAGACAATATTAAATTAATTTTGAGGTCTCCAGTGGGATCCGAGTGCACCTCATTATATTAAACAGCTTTTAGGCATTATAGTTCTATAGGCAAAACTTTAAACCCAGGGCGGCTATTCAGATTTATCTTACAAAAAAACTATAGTGACTTAAGCTTTGATCAAACTGAGGCGAATCCCGCGCAGGATGTGGCACGAAATTCGGCGCGGCCGGGTAACTCGGGACAACTCGGGACGGCGCGACACATGCGCAATGATAAGGCTCTTCAATGACTAACTCACTAAAACATACACAATCAAAAATCACATACAGTTTTAGGCATTGTGAATTCGTCACTTACAGAAGTGTACAGCACTTTAACAGAGAATTTTAAAAGACGTGTAACGTTAAAAAATCTTTGACGTTTAAAAGTGCAGAAAACCAGCTAAATAAATAAATATCATTTTTCTACTATCGTATTTTTAGTGTTGAATCATGCAGTTTCCTTCAACATGATTGAGCTAAATGATGCCAATTTATATGTCATGGTTTTACTAAGTTGCATGCATTATAATTCTGTTATAACTCATTAGAATCTGTCTCATAAATGATCTGATTATTACAAATAAAAATGGACTTTAAAAGAGACTTTGACCTCTGAGTTTGTTTCAGTGTTTCTTCTCAGACCGGGCATTGTCAGTTACGACTGGTCGTCTCTTTACTGCATTATTCAGTTTTTATCTTTTTGATTACTTACCTCTTTTAATTGTTTGTATTCTAGACACTTTAGTTAACATGCAGTCAATCTTCTAACACAATCATAAGTATAGTTTCATTATGAATGAAAAACCAACCAAGATGATAAAATATAGTGAACTTCCAGGGGTTTGGGTGACCACATTTATCTCATATCCAGTCCAAGGACTGATAGGGACCATGTCTCCTTATGAGCATGATGGCGACGCAATGCCGCTGGAACTAGCCGCTCCGTTGCTAAACAAGGACGGTCGCACGGTTGACGCAGGGAAAGCCGCTTCGTCACGATTATCAGTTCGAAAGAACTGCTAGGGACCATGTCTCCAAAAGAGCATGATGACGACGTAATGTCGCTGAAAAGCCGCTTGCGTCACTTTATGGAAGTGTTGCTCTGAGTGCTTCGAGTGTAGATGTGAGGTAAAGTTCGAGTAATGACTGACCAAATACCTGGTACGCTAAAGTAAGGGTTACTCACAGATTTATATAATAACATACTTTGCATCCCTGTATTATTTATTAACTCTCTAAAACCATATTCAATAATATAATTTCATAAATATGAAATTCCTAAGTCTTATTTACAATGTCATTCAATCCTTTCCAAGGCGTGATCGGTCAAGGCATCGGACTTCTCTATATTTGGGAATTCATTTCTTATATCGGTGGGAGAGTGTCCAGTCTGGTGACGAGCTCTACAGCCGTACGGGGAGGAGTGCGGCCCTTCCCCCTAAGGGGGGAACCGACCCAAACAGTAATATTAACATAATTAGGAAAAACTAAAATTTTATCAGCCTAGGGTAATTTAGGAACAGCCACACTGGCGTGCCATGCCGTGATAGGCCATGGTGTCCGAGGCAGTCGACTCCTTCTCCGCACTGACAGCGATGCGGAGCCCCGCAGGGAGCGCCCAGACGCAAACATGTAGCGAGCCGGAATGTGGTGTCACCCAGCATAATGCCTATGTTGGGTGACGGTAACGCCTTAAGCCAGAGGCAAAATCAAATCAAAATCAAAAGTCATTTATTCAAATTAGGCTGAGAATCAGCACTTTTTGAACGTCAAGGCCCGACTCCCATTCACCCACAGCTAGCAGGCGTGCACGCTCAGCAGTATTGGTAGACGTATTAATGAGTTTGTTCCGTACCAACCTGCAGAGTGGCTCATCCCTCTATCTCTGGGAAGATGGGTTCTCGGGCTGAACTGTATCCGGACAAGCCACTTTCCAGGCGTTCACTGCATCGGTCAAACATGGCACTTCGGAGTCAACCTGAGAAGGGGCTAAAATTCTTTTCGTTAACTTTTCGGTGCTATGGACCGAGGACAGGAACGCCGGTAGACTTACACAAGAATTTTTGCGGACGCCGAGCCCATCGAAACGAATAGGTAGTGTGGCTTGCAGCCACGCGCGGTCGTCCAATGCCACATTTAAAATGAATGTTAGAGTATTTCAGATAATACAATCGATTTTGTTCTAGACAAAATCGATGGTGGGGCTTCTTCCATAAAGAGGAAGAGCGGAGAAAATACATAAAATTTGGACCGAAACAGCAATATCTGATGAGGGTGAATGCTGAATGTCAATTAATTTTAGAAAGTCTTTCCGAAATATCGTTAAAATGTTTAATTTTGGCCTCAACGAATGATGAAAACTGTCTTCTAAAATTGGGGAACCTAGGAGGTGCAGTGAGCTTTTTTCCAGAAGTTTGATATCGTCGTGTGTCGGTATTGTCACAAAGGTAAATTTCGCATTTGGAGTTGTTGAGGTCATGGCCGATAGATTGAAACTGCTGCTTTTGGAACTGAAGATCTTTTAGAACGGTGTCTGCTTCACCTTCTAGTGTACCATCATCTGAATGTCATGGTCCTTTGAGGTTTATGTATAAATAATTAAAGATAGCTGAAAAATACTCCTTTAGACCTTCATTAGATACCAATCACGACAGGTATATTTATTTTTCAATTAAAAGAAAATAGTTCACACTTTGCATTCGCTATATCCGCCTATTACACGCGGAATAACAACATGGTGGTTCCAACGAAACATGTTCTTTTTCAAAAATATGACGAGTAGTTTAGGAGTTATGAGGGAACATATACGTAAATACATACATACCTACATAGCCTGTGAAAATAATAACCCTCCTTTGGCTACCCTAGACGGGTAAAAAGTAGAAGTGTTAGTCGACTTTTGTCGCTGACCAACAAAACTAATAATTTATTATACTTACAAAAACAACAGCGGTCATAAACAGAGTAATGTACGAATGTCCAAGCTCGAAGAAATTCATCGATTTCTTGTGTAACATTACATATGTGACACTGCCAACAGCGGATATCAAACACACAAACATGTGAAAACACCTCTGGATAGTCACCCAGATCTTTCTTCTCTGTAAAGCTCCAGTGTCAAGCGGGTCTAGTATCACGAGGGGCCAACAGCTTATGACTGATAACAAGTGACGTAACAGTATCAGGTAGGGATAGTCATCTGGTGAGTTGATCTCACTGAAAAATTATAGATATGCACTTATTTTGCGACAAGTTTAAATAAGTTCCATAGTAAAAAAGGTACTGTCGCGACCTGCAACAGGGGCATTGATGCAAGAACGTATACACATGCGTTTGTCCAACAACGCCTTGTTGCGGCTAAAGCTTGTTTAGTACTTTTCTCAAATAATTCGCGGACATTCAAACTTAGTTACTAAATTAATTATAAATTCTAACAGCGATAATTTATTCGACGGCTAAACACGACAGATATGCATTTTGATAGTATCTTTGCCGGCCGTAAATCCTAAGAAGGATGTCAAAATAATGCTCGAATTTTCAAGTATTTTTGAGAAAAGTACTATACAATCCTTGACTGCAACAAGACATTTATGGGCACGTAATGTATGCCTCGGCTTCGCCTCGGCCAAAACAATTGGTATATATATATACATATATATAAATGAAAATCCAAAAAAATAAAGATTTTCTAAACTCATCACTTCAAGTAACGTGTCAACGGTGTCAAGTTAGTACCGCGTTAACGGACACGGTACATTTTATTTTTTTTACAACATAAGTTATCGATTACCATCGCGTTGGTGAAGTTTCGCCAACAAACATTGAGGACCTGTCCTTATCCTTATGTATCCTTATGATGTAGAACAATCTGTTCAAAAAAGGTAACAGACAAGATCCCAACAACTACAGACCTATTGCCCTTATTCTAGTCTTTTCTAAATTATTTGAAATAATACTACATAAAAGTATATATATTATTCTTTCTTAGAAGCTTAGACATATGGTTTTAGGAAAAATAAAAAATAAATAAAAAAACATTCAGCTATTTATGCGCTTGTTGAACATGTACACTAATGTAGATAACAGAACTCCTGCATGGTTTATGGACATGATGAAGGCCTTTGACTATGTTAGTCACAAAGTATTCCTGAACAAATTGGAACCTTCAACTTATTAAATCATACCTAATGAATCGGGAACAATTATTTACATCTATAAAGAAAATATGCCCATAAACAAAAACAGAAATCACGTAAACTTCTGAATATCGCATATGATTATTCGGGGTACCGCAAGGCTGTATCCTAGCACCGTTATTTTCCATATATTATATTAATGAAATGCCCAAAATTATTTAAAAACAAAAAAACTATGTATCTCTTACCCATGTTTGCAAATAAATAAATGATTTGATTTGATTTGAGATTAGGATATAAAGAAACCTGAAATTAGGTATACGAGTGCGTACTACTGGTATCTAATCGACAACATGCAATCTTGTTATCAAGCGTGTCGATTAGAGCTCGTTCCTTTATTGTACGTGAAAGGTTCTTTTCCTGTATTTTTTTAGCCGATTACATACACAAATGATTATTATTGAGAAACTGCATTCATCATTAACATTCACAACACGACCAATATCTTCTTTTTCTTATTCCTCTTCTTTTTAGGCGATCGAATAATACTCAAATTTTGTCCAACCAATATGTAACTACTCAGACTGCTCCGTCATTCGTCTCGATCAAATCCAGGAATATGCAGGTGGTTGTGCATGTTGGGCAGGAAAGAAGGTGAGGCATGTCCTATCAGTGGGCTCCACACTGGCACTGTGTTTGGAAAAGGTCGATGATACCCCATTTAGCCAGATTAGCTCGGCCTATGTTTTGGAAAACGTTGCCAAAAATAAATAACTTACTCTTTAGGCTCATAGTCGAGGAAAAAATCACGAAAACTTGTAGACATTTTCGTTACTAAAACTTTGTTTTTAATGGTTGATGGGCCTGCTCTTTAACCCGAACTCGCCTGATAGAAAGCGATGGATGTGGTCTACGATGGATCGAGCGTACTGCGTAACTGCCTACAAATGTATGAAAACGAATTCAAGAAACATTCAGCTTATATACTTAGACTGAAATCCTTTAATGAGTTAATAAGGCTTCAGTCACACACTCATTCAAGTAGCACCTGCAATAAAGTAGCACCACGCTTGGAAGATTGGTGATTGTTATATTTTTCGGGTTCCGACCTTAAAAGGAGAAACGGGATCTTTATAAGATCACTTTCTTGTTTTGTTCCGCTAGCAATTAACCCTTATTTGCCTTTTAAAACTCGTTGAATACTTTATTCTATTATTCTACGCGAAGATTCTGCGTCTAACTTGTTCCGCGGTTTTCAATAACTCTTCCGGTTTCAGAAAGATTTATCTAGCTGCTGACGCTCATATTATAAGCTGTGATTTCTAATTATAGTTTATGTTGCCAGAAATTAGATGTTTGAGAGAGTTTTGTTAACAGATTATACTAACTTGAAAAACCGCGTTGCTAATGTGGCGCTACCCTAACTGTATTCATTATAAAAACACACTACAGTTCTCATGTCTGAACTTTCTTGATCCTGTGATCATTCATTAAATTAATAACACTGCATTTGTCAAGATTTTTGACAGGCCTTGATTTTCATTATTATTACCTACGGATACAGTCTTTGGTTTGCTTAAGGCTATTGCTTCGTGGTACGGAAAATGATTTTCCATTTTTGTTTCGAAAAATGCAAACGTGTGGAGGTTTTATTGTAGGTACCGAAATTACTTAGTTGAACAAATAAAATCGTTTAATACTAACTCATTAATACGTAGTAGTTACTTTACTATTTAATTTTTGTAAAAATAATTTCGACATGCTCCTAGAATTCCTCTCAGTATTTCTAGGAAAGCAAAAGCAAAAACTGCACTAACGATCTAATTATTCTGAAATACTTCACTTTATAATATATGAAAACACTCGACTCGCAATTCTTCATAGAAAAATCCTTGGAAATGTTTTTCACAGCACTGGAAGCTTCCAAAAAAGTCCATAAAAAGGTATTTCGTAGAAAATGTCAGGTATTTGTTTAAAAAAATCTTATTGTTGGGTTTACGGATAATATTAGTAGCTCACACATAAATAACATTACGCATTCGACGAAGGGTTAGGCAGAGGTGCACCTATATTAAACCCACATTTCGCCAGTAATGTTTAAGTCCCATGTAATAGGAAGCGAGCCTGTGGCCATCAATCGGGAAATTTTAGTAACGTTTGTACAAACCTATTTACAAAAAATAAAATCTATTCATTTCATTTCATAAAACAAAGTGAAGTATGACACACAGTGGAAGCGCGCACACTCCGGGAAAAATATCGCATACCAAAACAAAGCAGGATTTTATTCGTTGTGGCGAAAAAAGCGAACCATAATATTATAGTGCGAGCATAAATATTATGATCTTTATTTTAGTCATTATGAGGTTATAAGTTGCAGTTGGGTTGCTGCCACTGACAAGACTGACAAAATCACAGTGATCTTTATTTTGTTACTTTAAGGTTGCTATTGGATTGTAACTGTCAGAGGTAAAATACCCGTGAACGGACACGGTACATGCTTTTTTTGCGACATTCCTGTGTGAATATTGTCCTTAAAGAAAATCTACCTACATATTAATCAAATAACTTTTCAAAGAGAATTAAATTCGTGATAATAACAGGGATTTGGTGACCTTTGATCACTGATAATATTCTGTTATTAGTTTAATAATCTTTGATAAGTAAAAAATAAATTATTTTCATGGGAAAAAACGGTGTGCTTATAAAATTTTCAATATCAGCGCTGAAGGGACGCTGGAAGAGATGTCAATTATTATGGTTTTAAATCGTGAATAATTATAAAATTATTTAATATATTTATTTATTTTATGTTACAGTTTTACGAGACCACAAATTAAATAGTTAGTATACGATGCGGTTTTGCAACGGTATTTGTAGGTACTTACGTCATATTTTTACACTTCAGTTCTAGATAAAGGCAATGAAACAACATAATTTAAACATGCAAAAGTTTATTCCCAAAACATTGAGAATCTTGACTTACTTAATAACTATTTTATCCACATTTAAAAAATAAATACAATTAAAAATTTCATGCTTCATTTGTTAAAATGACGTTATTACATACATTATGTTATGCTACACTAGAATTAACAAAATATCTATAAACATTTGTATAAAAAAGAATAAAATATTGCAGCTAATTTATGGCATATTATTATATATGTACCTAACCTTATATTTCCTGTTTTTTTTTTGTCAGGTAGAACTTATTTACTATTTTTTCACGCTTTGCAGCATTGGGAGTAAGAAGGACTTAACTTGTACCTGCAGCATCTTTTCTCCTACAAATCTAGCTTTTTAGTACATAATCTTTAGTCTAGCTGAACGTTCACGATTTGAACTTGCTAATTCGATAAATGAAAAAAAAACTAGCTTTCATTTTTCTTTTTAGTTAGAGTTTTGTAATAAAAAATGTGTTAATAAATCTTAATAAAAACTTAAACTTTGCGACAGTGTCTTGTTGATAAAATTGCACTGGTGGACAAAAAAACAATCCCTGTACAATACATTTTTTTTCATTTCAATATATTACATCACAAATTCTTTTAGAGAAAACGTTTCTATGCAACAAGTTTTCTTTTCAACTCTTTTTCATTGGAATTCGTAGAAATATTCTGCAACGCTTTCTTCTTCCTTTATATATATCTTTGAATTGAGATACTCTACATGAATTCTCGAGGTAGGTATCTTGTATGCAGTTTTCGACCAAATAGATTTTTATTCAGGTACCCATTACAAGTTATTTTTATAGTCTCCAGTGGAGTTAGTTACGCAATAAAGTCCACCATAGATAAAAAAATAGGTAAAATTGGTTTATAAAAAATATAGAATTATAAATTTTATAGTAAAGCCGCTTTTGTAAACGTATAAAGTCATGTAGCAAAACTTTGAATTTATAAACCCTAAATTACTCTCGCAGGATTAAATTATGAAGATATATTTACGAATATATTCTACTAACAAAGGTTGACTTATTTCGCTATATACAAAAATAAATGAAGTAAAAAGTGGTCAACCATTTACAATGTTAGCAAACATTATTTTTCTAGATTACAAGCTAAGGTTAAAAATAAAAAAAGAAATGCCCGTTGGAGAATCGAGCAAGATCTAATAGATAAAAAATGTTAAGAAATCACTTTTGTTTGCTCGTCTCCCATATTATTATATCCCTTATTATATGCTATTATTTTATTTCTTAATAAGCAGTGTACTAATTGCATTAGATTATTAACATAATAAGAATTAATCTTCGAAAACAACGCTAGATGGCGTTGGTGTAAATGTTGTTAAATGGTGTAAATATTATTCTTACTTTTCTGATTATTGTGATCTATTTATTAAACTAAAATTTCATTTTAAAACCAAAATCGGTAAATGATAGTTTTGCTCTCTAACGCCATGTTTTTGTATAATAATAATATTAAAGTATGAACAGTTACACAATTACTTAGAGTTTAGACAGCGCTTGCACCTAAGAATTAAATTGCCAAAGGTAGACAATTACATATCAAAAAGTGTAAAATACAGGAATCTATTTTCCATAATGTACTTCTAATAAAATACGAAATAATATTTTTATTCTAATTAATTTCTTTTCTAAATTCTCGTTCTACATTAATAATTATGTCCTCATTTGTAACACTTGGATACTAAAAATCCATTTGCTTTTAAAAAAAAAAAATGTTTTTCCATGTCCTTTTTTGTCCATGGCAACCCCTAGCAGCATGCCTCGCACCTCACGAGGCCCACTTCATCACAATTCATGCACTTGAGAGCCACAAATTCTGCCGTGAAGTGGTTCCTGTGAAGGCTCTTCTTGGATCCTTTGCAGATCCTGCACGGAAGCAGGCGGAACCCACCGCACATTTGACAGGTGTTGCAGGCGTCTGCGCTCTGGAATTGTGAGAATTTATGAGTTAATAATAATGCAAAATAAATCAATAAATCTGCCTAGACTTCTCCCATATACATAAATGTTTGGTTTGGCTTCCAGTCTAACCGGAAGCAGCTGAATACCAGTATTTTACATGGAGCGACTGCCTATCTGACCTCCACAACCCAGTTTCTGGGTAGCACGAATAATGCCCAATAAATCAGAACAGTTTTTCTTAATACGTATTTCTCTTCTGTTTCCTGAAACACTGAGATCATTAAAACCTCGCGCAGACTGGCGCGACGCGATAGCACGACGCGACTCTAACAATACAATTTCTAAGACAATTTCACGGTAGGACAATTACCGGTGTAGCATCGCGCCAGTCTGTACGAGGCTTTAATCGGAGGGCCTGGACAAGTGGCAATCGTTTTCAAAGCGTTTCCTATAATTCTACAATGACTTTCAACGGCATTGACTTAAGTTCATACGTAAATCTAATACTTTTTTGGCTTTCCCATCGTCGTTATTAAACAAAGTCATTTTGACTAGTGTCATATTGTCTGTAGTGGTGAGTTAGATGATATGAAAAGAGTATCCGTGAAGTTTCTTGCCCGTTCTTCTTCATAGGTACCAAGTACGCTTTGGATTGGGCAACTATCTTCATCTTTCTGACTGACCGACTCCTTGGTCATTCAAAAGTGCTTGTAATTGGTTGATAACGTAATTGGTTGGTTGATAACGGAAAATATTAATGGAATATTTAATATAAGATTTAGATTAATGTACCTATACAGACATGAATATAAATCTAGCGAAGGTGGTGTAATTGCAGTAGATAAAGAGTTTCACATCTTTCAGAAGGAGGAAACGTTAAATAAGAGCACTTTGTAAATACAGGCATTTTTATCCACATCTCTCTCAGAAAATGTTAGATCTGACAGAATGTGTTCTGCAAATTCTGAAACGTTATTCAAACCTAACATCGCAATATGAATCAAAATCATATTACCTTTCAATAAAACTCGTCTTCTACCTAACATAAACGACAAATACGTTCAGTGTGTTACTCTTTCATCCAATGGAACTGTTTGCCTAGACGAAGTGATTTCTGAGTATACAAATCATTTTTACTTCCACAGAATAATTTGATTATTGGCTGAGAGTTTAAGTAATTCGATACCGACGTTATTCCTCGTCTAGACAGGTTTTTATCAGACCCCTTCCCTACCGGTATTTAAATCTAATTTACTTCATGAACTATAGAAGAAATGGCTGGAGAAAACCCACACAGCTAATGTAACTAAGTACTATTCATATTTTTTTTAGTAATCATAGGATTGATTCTCATTATAGGGGAATGGACTAAAATTATTATAATAATATGTACATGTTTGTAAAAAAGGGGAGCGGAAAGAATCATACGGCTTCACAGAATTCGTCCGCGTCGCTGTCAACAGGAAAGGTGCCCAGAAGGCTGGCAGCATTGTCACGTTGTATGGCAATGATGATTCTTTGGCCAAAAAATAAGCCAGCCCTCTGATCACGTGACCAACCGCTTGGCGATGTCTTGGAAAACCAAGTGGGCACTCGGACCCCATGGCCTAGTGTTTCAACCCCAAACGGCTCGAACAAATAATCCCCAATAAGATTGGAATATTTTCGCCGTTTAAGGTTTTCCGCACCTGCAGTAGCCGCTAGCACTGTGAATCGAATTAAGTCTGGGAGACTCTCAACTCAGCCAGGATTTGTCACAGCAGGCCAAAGAGTCTTATCATCATTTCAAGAAAGTTCCGTGTAGGTATAGGGTTACCCCGATTAATAAAAAAAAATTAAATGAAGTTTAAACTTGACTTTGTTTTTCTTTACCGTGTGTAAGTCCCGACTGTCATTCGTAGATCTTTGACAGTCACTACGGGTAGTCACAAGCCCAAAAAAACTGACAACCAGTCTTACCAAGGTCATTATATTATCCGTGTTACCCAGTAACTGAGTTGTGGAGGTCAGATAGGCAGTCGCTCCATGTAAAATACTGGTATTCAGCTGCATCCGATTAGACTGGAAGCCGATCCCAACATAATTGGGTAAAGGCTAGGCAGATTGATTGTGGAAAATACGCTTACAACTCAAACAGTACGATGCGATTTAAACAATCACATTGTTTTAATCCACAAAACTAAGAAGTGGGATTTAATCATTTAGAAACCTATAACGACACTGGAAATCATATGAAATATTGACAATTTTTATAGCCAAATACTCTTAGACCGCTGTTCCCTCTTTCCTTGTACCATCTCCCAATACAGGTAAACTGTCTGTAAAGACAACACGTCTACAGGAAGATGCACGTCCGGGACATGCCAAGCGACTCTGTCATCTATGTAACTGACATCAGTGCGACTGAACTGAAGCACCCTTTTATGCTCGGTAGTGCATGGTTTTGCTTTGAAATAGGGTGCAGTTTCGTGAGCTTTGTGTTATTTGGGATGTGTTATAATTAGTACAAAACAAGCATCGTATGTCAGCTTCTCTCTCGCGTCGAAAATCAGTTAGTGCGCTACAAGTTTTTAAGCAAATTATTTGTGTTAGATTGCACAGCTCGATTGAGCTGCTCTGCTGGGGAGTTTGTTGCGCCACTTCTTCTTCCCAGCTAAAGCACTAGGAAGTGATGAAGGGTGGGCGTTTTGGGGAACTGTCTTATGTAATTTTGACGTTCGAAAAGTGCTGATTCTCAGCCTAGTTTGAAGAAATCACTTTTGATTGATTTTGATTTTGCAACGGATAGTTTAGTTGATAGTGAAAGTAAAATACCTTTTTACCTTAATTTTCGAAACTAAATTACTTACCTTGGATAAGCTAATGTAGCTTGGGAAGTAGAGCGATGCCTGAACTACCCGGTATAATAATCATTCATACATAAAAACCGACTGCAAAAATGCATATAAAAAGAGAAAAAACAAGCATTATAATCTATAGAATTTTGGTATTGCACGAGGGGGAAAAACCACTGAAATATGGTCTAAATATTGTCCAAATGCCTGTAATACTAAAATTATAGAGATTATAAATGCTTATTTTTCTCTTTTCAGTTATGCATTTTTGCAGCCGGGTTTTTGTTTTTTTAAATAATTTATTTATTTCAACCTTTTTAGTTATATTAATACATATATTTGGAATTGATTCGTAACTAGCTTTTATTTGATACCAATACGGTATTTTTTTTCCTTCCTCTCCCTTTTTTTTGTATTTGCAGATGCAATGTATAAATATTATATAGCCTATGTCATTCCCACAATTAAGAGGAATCTAACCACACCTCAGCTAAAATCCATCAAGCCGTTTAGGGTACAGAGCGTGCACAAAGAAATAAACATACATGCATATCATACATACTCTCGAAAAATAATATCCTTCTTCTGAGGCTGTCGGGTAAAAACATTGATTTTAATCAACTAAATGTTACACAACATACTTAGTTATTCAACGCATTAAAAGCAAATAACTTGGCACCGGTAGCTTTTTATATACGAGCTTCTCGTAAATAAGAATTTAAACATGTTGTGAGAGTTAAATTGAACAAGTTTCTCAGTAAATAAGATGTCACAACTGCAGTTAAGGAAATCTATGTTATGCAATATATTACGCGAACGTTTATTTTCTTTTAAAATAAATATATTATTAAATGATTTTAATAACTTTCAAATTGGTAGTAGACATGTGACATAAGTGCATAGTGAAGTATCATCTATCACTCCTTCGTCCGCGGTCATAAAGAAAGAAAAAAGGAAAATAGTTTTATTTGTCACAAAAACACGTGCTTACAGAAAGATGCGTAATCAGAAAAATTAAACAAAATATAAGATATATATTAAATAATCACGGGTTTAAAACAGACATAGTCGGCAGCTGCACATCATGAATGTGACATGAAGGCTTCCACTCAGCATGATGCTGTGCTATGGGGGACCCACAGCACAACGCTGGTTTTCATACAAAAGACAAAATAATGGAATATTGCAGGGCAATAGATAGCAGCATCCTTTGATGCGCTTTTAGAGGAAGAAGAAGTAAGTAAGTTCATTGTGGATGGACGTAAGAAGTGCTTTGGATAGTGTTATTACTAAAATTACCGACAAACAAGAAATTGGTATTATATTGGTCTCTAACATCGGCTTCAGCAAACCTGTTTGGGCCAATGGCGTAAGTTTTTTTTTTTTCTAACCACATCGGGGAATCTCTTGGCCTGAATCTCACCTGATGGTAAGTAATGATCAGGCCGAAGGTGGAAGCTAGCTTCAACCGGAATCCTCTACCACAGAGAGAGGAACTGGCTATCTTACCTCTTACTGCCGGAACACAATAATGCTGGTAACATTATTGTTATGGCGACAGACTTAGATAAGATGGTGGTAGCTAGCCAGGCGGACTTAAAACAAGCCCCACCACCAACCAAACCGAGCAGAAAATTTTGCCCCCACTGGGAATCGAACCCGGGACCTCTGGGTCTGAGACAGGTGGTCTAACCACTAGACCACAGAGGCGATTAACGATGAGAGGAAGGAAGAAGAGGAAGAGGATGATGAAAAGAGGTCACACTGCATCAGGTCAGCCATCAGTCTGTTAAACATGGACAATCCCCTAACAAGTGGTGATACAAGCATCGGCCATGTTTAGTATTGTAAGACGAAAGGTCATAACAACCATGTCCCAAGAACGGAGAGATCTGCAAAGGTCACACAAGACATTTCAACAACTTCGATCTTCGTATCCGGCCATCAAGTGAACCTGTTTCCTTCATTGGAAACAACCTTCAGTTCACCTTTATTAAACACCTCACGCAATGTTTATTACGATTACGGTGTAAAAACAAATATTATTATGTTCAAAATGTTTCGAAACTTGTTTGCGGTAAGTATGTGAATGTTCTTGCATAACTGCGGTGTCCGTTTTGTAATCTTTTTTTTTGTCGAATTTTATGTTTTTTTCCATGTCTTATGTCAGGAAGTTAATTGGTTGAAAGGTAAAAAAATATTGATTAATCGATTTGGCGATATTTTTCTTTATAATTATGTATTTGTTTGTATGTTAGTGTTGTCAACTGGTCTTTGGCTGTCAACAGTTTTATGCAGCATATCTCATTTCATAATCTTGTTCGATTTTTGTCTGAAATGAGGCAACTTTTGTGTTTTGTGACCACTTCTAACAATTTCAACATCGAGTGAAGTGGATGCTATACTTTCTACGGGATGACCACATGACAGTTTCCTGCAAGTTTGAGATTTGACCACCCATTTATTTCAGTAACGTGACCAAGATTATGTTTCGGCTTTAAAGACTGACCTGTGAGTTAGTTTGGATTATTCCCAGGAGCTCCAAATAATTATATTCCAGCGGACGGAAGGTTCGGCATTACTCTGGTTATTTGATTGTGGAATCATAAATTAATTTTATCGTAAATATATAATTTTTTGTGTAATCTGTACTTTAAAATTTTTGCTCATCGCTAAGATTTTATTAATTATTATAATGTTGTTTTTTTTTTTTATTTGGAACCGCTGGGCATAAAGATATTTGGAGCCGTTTGTTTCGGTCTTTCTTCTCAGAGTAGTCTGATAGGAAACGCTGAACTCATCTAGTTCTAAAACATAATTTATTTTTGACGTGTGTGTGTTTGTAAAAAACATAAAGAAAATCATTTATTGAGTAAATGGCCGATAAACTGACTGGTTGGTTAAAAAGTCATAACTGCAAAACTGCTTTGCAAGGTACATCGCAGTTTTACAGTTAAGACTTTTTGACAAAGTGACAAAGGTTAAAAGTCCCGTGTGTGCATTTATCTTTATCTAAGTTTTGTTGTTAATTAAACTTATAAACAGCACACTGAAGCCTAATTTCGTTAACAATGTTACTCATTTCAGCCAACAAGTTTACTAGGTCACACGACGTACCTACTTATATTTGTCACTTCCTATTACACAACGAGCATGCGACACGCAATATTGTCACAAATAATTGACAGCGAAGAAGGAATTGATTTCACTTGTTATTGCAATTTCATGTATATACGTGCTCACTATGGAAGAAATAAGCTCATTTTAAATAAATGATCAACTAATGATGAGGAGCTCGTGGCTAAGTAATAACAGCCGCACGGGTCGATCTATCAGGTTAAGCTGCGCTTGCCAGGGTTGGTCCGTGGATGGGTGACCATCTTTACACACCGAGACTCCTGTGCTTCGGAAAGCACGTTAAGCCGTTGGTCTCGGCTGTCATTCGTGGATCTTTGACAGTCGTTACGAGTCGTCAGAAGCCCGAAAGTCTGACAACCAGTCTTAACAAGGGGTATCGTATTACCCAGTTACTGGGTTGTGGAGGTCAGATAGGCAGTCGCTCCATGTAAAATACTGGTATTCAGCTGCATCCGGTTAGACTGGAAGCCGACCCCAACATGATTGGGAAAAGGCTAGGCAGAATGAATGATCAACATAATGCTATCACCAACTGGCCCATAAATGATCATTTTTGTAGTTCAAAAGATCCCGAAGGTAAAACATTATTTTGGCTGTACATTCATCAAACTTTTTAGTTTATATATTGTGCATTAATAATCAACACTGATTGATGCTATAGTTCATGAGTTGTATAATTTACACGCTTCAAAGGACGGCACAGACATAGCTTAATGTAACGTGAAATGCGAATCTGAAATCAAAATATATGGAAATTGCTGCTTTACATGTTGCACTACGTAGCGCTGTAAAACATCTGTGTTCGGCGCATGGAACTAGTATGTACTTTGTACAATAATAACAGTTCAGCGTTAGATATTATCTTACCTCCTTTGATTGTGGTTGTATCTAGAGTGCTAAACGGATCTTTTGAATGACATTGACATGGCATGTTGGTAAACATTTTTGTTAAAAGCACTGATTTACAGCGGCAGTTGTTTTGGTAAATTACAAAATGCATGTTTATTATGAAGTTTGGCAATCAAATCTGAGCATAAACTAAATAAAAATGAGTCATAACTAATATACAAAATGAGTAATTAAATAATTGTTAGCAGTAAAATTACGGACCTGGCGGCAGTTATGTTTGGGTAGTTAACAAATCGGAATTAGTCGGCAAGAAATCTAACTTGTAAGTAGCGCTCGTCGCGCCTCTGTCGCGGCACCGCTCGCTTCGCTTGCTCGGCGCGCGCGAGGTTTGTCGCTTACCGTGTCACTTTCACATGTATTTAGTGCCCGTTCCTTTTTCAAATAATCATAATAACCTCCCTCATATTTAAATAACGGTTGCAAAAATGATTACCCTTTGTAAAATTGTCACAGAAATTGTAACAAAGAGAATGCTAGATATTATATTGAAAAAACAAAATGATGGCGTTAGTTCAGATTTTAGCCACGCATTTAAATCTGAACCTTGTAGCGTATGTTGGAGACCTTTCGGTAGGTACCTACTATTTGAATGTCAATCTTATCTAACAAAGAAAACATCCTATGTAATAGGGGGCGAGCCTACTGTTGATATAGAAAACGTCGTCTATAATAGGGAGCGCCCCTAATCCAGACTCCGGGCTGTTTGTTTTTGAAATTGCAGCGCAAAATCCCCGAAAGCCAATTAGAACTAACGTAGGTCTCATTTACAAACCTTCGAACTATAACCTGATCAACACAAATTAGGTACCCGAACCGTAGACAAGCTTCGCTGCTCGATCCCAGTAACTTCACAAACTAGTTACAGAAGGACACCTCCATAAAACGAGTGATAACATGCGCACGTACACATAGGCGCGTTCGTGCGGCAATCTCAAACAAATTCCAGTTTGCACTCGCTGTACGTGAAATGTGTCTATGTGTGCATGCGTTTTCGCTGGTTGTACGGAGCTGCAGTGCTATTCTGTAACCATCTCACCGTGAAAACTTAGGTGAAGTGAGCTGTCAGTCCACACGATGCTTGGAATTGACACTATTTGCAGCTCACTTCACGCTCACTTCACTTAAGTTTTCACGGTGAGATTTTAACAGAATAGACCTGCTGACCTTCTGTTCGTATCTATTCTGTGGTAACGTTATACGGTGAATTACGTACAGAATAAACTTTGTCTTGCGGTCTCATGTGTGCTCAACCTTGTGTAAACGCGTTACAGTTGCTATGTGGCTACATTGATGGATTGGACGGACGAAGGAGTATCCTTTATGTATCATGATGATAAATGTATTTATTTTTGAAAATTAGTATTTTTTTTAAAAGAGTTTTGTCTTGTTTTATTTTGACCAAAGAAGATACTGAAGCTGAGAAAAGAGAAGAAATACTTACTACAAAACTTAGATTGAGTAGGATGCAAATATAAAAAGGTAGGTATAAAAAAAGCAAAGCAACTTTATAAAAAAATTGGGTAGTTAACTACTTTAATCAATTTCTATAATTTTTATGATTTAGATTAGGGTACCTAAAGATTATAACGGCGGTTTAAATAAGTATCTATTATTGATATTTTTACTGTACCTACTTGTTAATTAATTTTAATTGAAATCAAAGTGTCAGATGGACTGAAAACATTTAATCACATTAATTACAAGATTTAATTGTTACATCGGATTCGTGATTGAACTCGAAAGCATCTAAAATCGTAAATTCATTGTAAGTGCTTCATTTCATTGGATTGTAACACAACTACGTGCAGTGGCGTAACTATACCATCTGAGGCCCGTGGCGAATTCAATGGATGGGGCCCCAATACAAATCGTCACGTTGTATTTTAATAAATCATTACCAGAGAAGTATTTACCCAACAGTCCCCATTTGAGTTAAATATCTAGTAAATTTAATTTTCAAAGGCATAGGTACCTATTACATATGTATAATAAAATAACAATTTAATCTTAACATAATAAATTAATTTTAAAAAATCTCCGAGCTTTCTGTTCCGCAAAAGTATCAATAACATCATCAAAGTTTAAAGATCGGGCCCTACTTACGTCTGAGCTCGCGTCCTCTCGGGCCGTGGGTCCTGTCGGGCAGGGGGCCCCGTCGGGCCGGGGGCCCGTGGCATTTTGCCAGCCCTGCCACCCTATAGTTACGCCACTGACTACGTGTTGCTAACAAAGGTATGTTTATTTCCTTTAGACGTTACTAAAAGCTTTACTTCAAGATGTCGATTCATTCATCAAGCATCAAGGAAAAGTTTATTGCCATGGCAATTTTTTTTTTCTATACACAAATGATACCTACAACAAAAAAAAACTTAATATAATATCACACCTGTCAGTGGTGTAGCTATAGTACACCCACATTTCGGTAGTTATGTGGTAGTGTCATGTCCTAATACCAAGGGAGCGAGCCTTTTGCCATCAACCAGGCATAATTCCAGACTCTAATCATACCAATGAGGCACATTGGCACATTAGCAACCTTTTTCCTAGCACGGAACTGGGTCTTACCCTGCTCTCAACTTTAACATACCTATGTCTCTCTCATTTAAGTAATGCTGTAGTATATAAGTTTTTTGTACAATCAGCTGCAGAGAAATCTCACCCCCTAGCAATGAAAAAATACATTGCTAGGGGGTGAGATTTCTCTGCAGCTGACTGTACTCTAATGTTTTGCTCAATAAAGTTATTATTATTTATTGACTACCTAATATCAGAGTGGGGATGGTAATATTATGGACAATCCTGTCTTCACCCTTGGTGTCGTAAAACAAAGGCATTATAACTGGCAAATATGAAAAAGCGTAATTCTTGGAATTAATTAAAGCATACAGCTAGCATCATTGAGATTATCAAATATAGATATTGTTATATTAACAAGGTCTCATAACGTTTATTATTCCAGTGTTTCGGGAGAGACATCGGCAGCATTGAAAGTTTCGGAGAAATCATAATTAACTTCAGCCATCATAATGAAAATTTTTGCAATGTAGCTTAATATAGTTCTCGATGAGGTCTCGGGGACAAGGCATTGAGAGATCTAATTGAACCTTCACAATGTCAGATAATAAATTTTATTTTTTACAGAATTATAACTAAAAATGAACAACGTTAAAGCTGCAGGATTTACAACTAGAGTGCGCGCAAGACAAGTCTGCGCGGAACTGGGGGCGCTGGCGTGCTTAATTCTATACTGTATTTTTTTTCTAAAATATTAAATCTATATGAATACTTAATTTCAAAAATAAATCCTGAATTCCTCGAAGGGTACTGAGGTGTACCTTTAGTACTCCAACACCGGGCACAAATCCAGACTCCGGGCTGCTAAAAAACCCCTAATAACACTACCCGACCGGGGAATCGAACCCAGGACCTCAGGCTCAGCAGTAGCGCTTGCGACTACTAGATCAACGAGGCAGTCTTATATTAAACGCAGTTCTTATGGCCAAGAACTGGCTGGCTACCTAATGAAGCAAGAAACTCCAAGGATCTGTATACGTAGTGATAAGCAAATGACAATATCAAAATTAAATGGTAATGGTCAAAAGTTGCCCAGCAACAGTTATAATAAGTCAGGTCATAATAGATATACCTACATACGTATTGATAGCACCCTTATCCCTATCTACTCTGGGAAAAAATACTAAAAAATAAAATAAAACACTCATTTACCTTATAAGGTTTCAACATCTTCCTCAGTTCTCCACTCTCGTTGAGTTTCTCCACCGTGTCTGCATCCTGAAACCAAATAAAATCGGATTTAATTAAAAAAGTTTCTAATTAAGCCACCTCGGTGACATTCGCTGGAAAGTCCAGTGATATTGTTGCGCTGGAAATTAAAAAACGTAGCGAGTTTGTGAAACGTAGTTTTTTTGTACGATTTCTTTGTAGTTTTATTTGTTTTTTCTTTGACATGTTCGTTATTACTTTTAGGTATCGTGTCATGCTCGTGTTAGCATTTTACTATTGCAAAATTTGACGATCAGAACTGTTTTATAATAGTGTTTGCTGTGAATAGTACGACTGAAATGAAATGCCATATTTTGAGGCCCTATTGCCACAGGAATTTACTGGATGAGGGAAGCACAGAACCAGCCGAAGTAGACGTCTTTCAGCTGAAATGATAATGATGATTAAAATTATCATTTTGTCTCCGACATCTTGTAACGATTGATAGAAACAGAACGATGTTTTAATTCCGTTTACGCTAAACGCATGTATTAGGCCTATATAACCCCGCGGCCAATTGAAAAGCGATCGTCGCGCGAATAAGCGATCATCGTGGTCAAATGTCAGAAAACCTGTCTCAAAAACCTTTAACATTACCAATAATCACTATATCCTACTAATATATTATAAATGCGAAAGTTTGTGAGGATGGATGGATGTTTGTTACTCTTTCACGCAAAAACGACTGAACGGATTTGAATGAAATTTGGCTCACATATAGTTTATAACCTGGATTAACACATAGGATACTTTTTATCCCGATATTCCCACGGGATCGAGACTTATGCGGGTGAAACCGCGGGGCGCTGCTAGTTAATTATAAAACAAAGTCCCCCGGCCGCCTCTATCTGGCTGTCTGAACGCGATAAACTCAAAAACTACTGAACGGATTTTCCTACAGTTTTCACGAATGGACGGAGTGATTCATGAGGAAAATTTTAGTGTAAAATTCTAAGGTTTTGTTTAAATTGTCTGAAATAAGACAATATAAAATACTCCAAGTAGGATGAACATCAGTTACATTTCAATCTAACCCACATGCTGGACGCAACGGGCTATACGGCACTGGGCAAGACGGAAAATAATAATAAAAATAAGTTAGGCATTATATTCTCTGTTACCCGTGTAAAACCGGGGCGGGTTGCTAATAATAAAATAAAATGCATCAACCATTTCCCCAACACATTTCCATAAAGACGATACAATCGTCTATAATATTTCAAAACAACATTTTTCATTCTCGGTCTCGCTTTAAATGAAACTCTTTTCATAAATTTTGCTTAGCTTTCCGTAGCTACTCGATTTCCATGGAAATACAGCGACAGGTAAAAGCTGGTAATGGATGGCGGCGAAAACACACGACAATAGGAAACTCGGAAATACTCGCACGTTCCGTTTTCCGAGATCATAAGTATTGTTGTAATGTTCACATTAAAAAAAAAAAAAACATACATCCAAGAAAAAAAAAATTAGTATTCTAATCAGTATTTTATCATTTGAGCATTACTTATTTTAATAATAATAATAAAACGGTTCCGTAAAAAGCTTTAACATAAATTAAAAATAAAACATAAACACGATACACCAGGTAAACCCAGGAAACGTCGAAAAGCAGTGCATTATCGTACGGGTACCGGAGTAGGTCGGTAATGCAGTTTCCGATGGGCGGCCTTTGTACGGTCTAGGTTTTATCAGCTTTATCCCACTTTGGCTCGGAGGTAAGATATTATTATGATTGGATGAGGTGCTTTTGCAGTTAAAAGTTATAAGGTTACCAACGATTATTGTAATTAGCTAGATCGCTTTTTAATTAATTGTTCTATTTTTACTAGTCTCCATTTAAATTTACAAGTACTTACTAGAAAATACATTATGTACTCGATTTAAATAATGCACCTATGGCCTGACGAAGTGACAACTCGTTCTACTAATTTTTCCAACCTCGAATTTTTTAGGGCTTGATTCCATCGTGCCGTACTATGAAGTTATAATTGTTTATTAGATTAAATAGGAATTATCTTATTCATCCTGTGGAAATCAGTAACTTTTGTCTTGGATGGCTATAAGTAGGGAAAGACCAAAGAAACTGTGGATAGACTGTGTGAAATATGATGTGGCTAGTAAGACGGACGGACGGACAGAATTAGGACTAGTGCAGGTGAATGAAGCTATTCGTCCTGTATATCCATTCATTTTAATATTAGACAAATAACGGTTATCACCTTTAAGTTATTTCGATGTAAACGTGTTATAAACTCCGTTATTTCACGATGAGTACAATTTTTTAAAATCTATTTACCATTTACATTAAAAATATAATTCTAAAGTGACTGCAGTTTCAATAATATTACACAATTACTATCGTTATTTGTAATGCAAACGGAGTTTATTAACTGTATAGCCGTACGGTATCACTCTCAAGCACTGTAACCATGATATCTGTATGTCTGCATAGCTTTCAAAAAGATTTAAAGCTTTTTAGTGAAAGCTCAGTAATTTTTCAAAGCTCATCCATATTTTTTTGAACTCAATGTGGTTAGGTCTAGTTTGTATGTTAACGTGGACTGGTATCCGCTGGTATCCGCTTTTAGGACTAGTTGTATAAAGATAAAAAAGGATTATAGTACGGAGGCCAGCAATGAATATGGGTTTCAGGTTAAAAGGTTTTTGATCTCAAGTAAATAGGTCAAGCTACCTAATGGTTCGTTTTCTCCCGTAAGCATTTTCAATCGAATTGAACTGTTTCGATCCATTTATTTTCTGGTAAAGTATTCCGACGTTAGGGGATTCCCAAGTGCCTAAGCATAGAGATTATAATCAAAACGTTTTTGCTCCCTCCACAATGGTGTGTTTGTTTGCTTTAAGGTGGATGCTCCAGGGCCTGCGAAATTCAAATTTTCTTACGTTTTTTGCAATTTATAGGCCAGTGTCAAGTTCTATGTTGATTAAAATATGATTCGCAACCGATGGCTTTACAGAATTATAATCATTAGAATCAGCAATACAACTCCTTAAGTTAGAGCAATTCTCAAATGTCGCGGGCTACCTTTGAGCATCAACCATAACCACAACGGGGAAGCTCTTGACTTGCATCTCTCCTGATGGTAAGCGATGATCAGCCTGATGGTATTAGTTGAGAAAAAAATATTTTATTCCTAGTGTGACCACTTACGCTTTCAAGAAAACTATTTGGTATACAGGCAGTTAACTTATAAATACTTTGTGGGTGTGCTGAGGAGTCAATTCCTTTATATATGTGCCTTAAGCTTAAAACAACTAAAGCACTTAGAAGTGGTCAAGGGTGGGCGTTTAGGAGGACTATCTTATGTTATTTTGACGTTCGAAAAGTGCTGATTCTCAGCCTAGTTTGAATAAATGAACTTTTGATTTTGATTCTGTATGACATTGACTAAAGAGAGGTTTTTGCACGGCATGACATCACAGAAAGGTACGATATACAATCACATAATTATGCAAATAGTAAAAACGATTACTTAGCTATAACTTTTCTATAATTCCTAGTAATTATAGTTATTGACATTGTAATGGCAGTGGATAATAGTGATCGGTCCTGTAAAAACTTCATTTTCTCACATTTTATACCTACTTCTATTGTTAGTTAGCGTATTAGAAATATTATTAGGATAAGGTTACACGACTTGAAGATTGTTTTTAATTCATCCCTTGGAAAATTATAAGTTTTGATTTTAGGAAGTTTTCGGGTTTTCGGTTCCTATAGCCCCATACTAAGAAAATCAATGATTGATTGACTTTCCACTAGAAATAAATAATAAATAATAAAGTATAGTATTTAGAGTAATAGGTATCTAATTTTCTAGATTACGAAAAGCGTAAAATCACAATAAAATTAGTTCCCCCCTCCCCTCTTCCCCTTCTTCTTTGTAAGAGGGTCAGGTAATACAGAACACTGCCCGTATTAAGATCAATATAAAATTACAACTAGTTGCTATTATTTTCTAGAACTTTTTATAAAAAAAACCTTGTAATTATTATTCGCAGGCGAACTACAATACTCCGTGATAATTGTTTCAAGTAGTGTTTATAGTAACTTGATCATAAAAAAGTCGATCAAAGTATCGTTCAAATAATTTACGAGAAGAAAGATTTATTCTCGGCACGTACAAGATATCCCAAGAAAAGTATGCGCTTCGGAAGTCATCGTTTTCTTTGAAAATACGATAGCGTGATGATAAAATCTAAAAGGAAGCTATTAGAACCATGGAAGTACTTGCCTTTTTTTGCATTACCATGATTATAAAATTATAGACATTTAACAACTTACAGCAGTTTTAAAACCCTTTTCAAAACTTTTACGTGACATAGTTATGACGATCTGCGACCGAATTAAATAACCTGACAGAGAGAAACTTTATACATACGCCCAATGATAGGTCCACTAGGTACTTAAAAGCGCGGGAGGACTAATTTACAAGTTATGCCTCTGTGGGGGATTACTTTGTGGCGCAACGTTAGTGCTACTTCGGAAACACGAAGATTACTGAAGCGCATACCTTTTCTGGTTTAACTGTAGATAGTTATGTAATGTACCTACGTGTGGGTTTTCTGTGCAGCTGTCTCCTGAGCGTTATTATCCTCTGTGATTTTCTTAAGTTTTTGACATGATGAGAACAAAAAATATATTAGTAAACATGATGTCAGGGACATCGACGCGAAAACGGTTACCACTTATTCAGTGCATCATTCTGAGCCCCCCAATATAGAAATTTTTATTCGGTTATTGAAAAAAAAAATGCTGTTGTTAAATACATTTTGACCGTGTAGGTATTGAACTGTTGTAGGAAACTGCAGATTTATGTTTTATTCTGAGCCCGAATGATGTACTGCATACGTGGTAACCGTTTTCGCGTCGATGTCCCTGCCACCCTGTATAATCTAGCAATGGATAAAAAGAGCTGATAAGTATCTTTATACTTTATGTGTCTATCACACTCAAGCTGTCATTGTTGTTCAAGCTTTTGTGGTCACCTATCCCTAAAATCACCCCTGTATTCCGCGAAAGGTTGTGCAGAGGTGTACCTCTTAGTGCTCCAGCTTTTAGCTTTTGGGCGAGCCTAGTCATCAGCCGAGCATAAATTCAGAATCCCGGCGCCTTTTGAGAAATTAAAGATGGAATATCCCAATAACAGCGTACTCGACTTGGGAAACCAATCCAGGAGACTTCATGTCAGCAGTAGCGCTTGCAAATGTAGAACAACGAGGAATTCACTGAAATTTTGTTTAAATACAACAATTTATTTCTGTTCATGAATTAATATACTTTGTATTTTTCATACAAACAAATAATCAATCATCTCTGGTGTGCATCAAGCTTTACAACAAGACACTATTGTTAGATCCCTCGGGAAAATTTCCAATAAAAACTTCGCATGTTTTCTTAGAACAGTGATAAACGTTCTACTCAGTATCACATACGTTTTTACTAGAATAATCTGGAAGCGTTACTACCAAGGTAATGAGCCAACGACTTGATGTGATCGGTGGGTTGACGACCACAGATGAATAAGGCATAACACCATATCTGTTTTAACTGTTCTCTATAATTTTAGTAACCTTTGAAGGTGAAGGCGTGATAAAAAAGTTGCGTCCATAGTAATGAAGCAATTGAATTATCCTCAATTCGTTTTTCTTCTTAATTTTCTATTAAAGTTAAGCTCTTCCCTTATCAATATTAAAAACGATTACATCAGTAAAGTAATCTATAACTGAACGCGATAAGAAACTCGTTTAAACCAACTCAAGATCTTAATCTATTTGACGGTAAGTACAAACTTTTACCTACTTTCTTTACGTTGCACATAATGAGACCATTCAAGAAAATCTTCTGGGGAAATTATTATTTAAATGCATTGTAATTTACACCTTAACACTGAGATCTAAGGTGTATTTTCTAAGTTGTGGAGTTAATGGCTTCGTTGCCATAAGTTTCATTTCTAGTAGGTCAGTATATTATGTTGGTTTTATTATAAAAAGTTCACTTCGACTTCCGTAGGCCTGTTTCCGGAAAGGTTGATTACATTTCCTTGAAGCTATGTATTTTAAAAGTTTAAAGTTTTTAAAAGCTTATAATTAACTTCACTTGTATATGTCCTGGAATATTGCAATCAATATTTCACCCACTTCCACTGAAGCTATCGGGCTGGGCATACGTGTTTGGTTCTCGTGACAATGCATGATTACATTACAAAAGTTCGTGCCACACAATGGGCTAACCGTGCACCATATTCCATGGGCAAACCACTCGACTGACTGTCGAGACACGAGATGCAGACTCCGCTGCACTACATTATCCACAATAGCTTTCCGTTCATAGCATATTGCTTCAACACCAATACAAAATAATAATAATTACAAAAGTTAAAAAAAAAAATCTTCACTTGTTCGAATTACCCTTTTCATATCGCCTTGGGAGAGTAATTAAGGCATCTGTAGTGCTATTCTGTAAAAATCTCACGGTGAAAACATAGGTGAAGTGAGCTTTCAATTGTGTCAATCTCTAGTAGGTATTAGGATCGAATGACAGCTCACTTTAAGCTCACTTCACCTTAGTTTTCTCGGTGAGATTTTTACAGAATCGAGCGGCAGTTGTTATTCTTCTTGCGCACAATAAAACTTTACTTTGGCGTTTCCACCGCGATGAGCGGAATTGGGCTTAAACACCTAGATATTAAGTTTCACAACTTAAAACGTACTTTTCCATGAAACTAGTTGTTTACCTACTTTGTATTCCATGTAGCAAACATTGTTATTACAAACTGTCAGATTTTTATCACACAAGTGACAATTTGGCCTCAATTGTTTTGAGGTCAAAATCCGTTCTTGTCATGCTCGTCTCGTGTTTCCTCAATATTTATAAGAACTAGCTTTACTTCGTTTGTTTAGAAATAAACTTTAACGAGCTCATGAATCTAATTTCGGAAAACCTTTCAAAGCTCCTGTACTACATAATAGCTCAATATCTTCCAAATTGCAGGGCCTGACCAACTCTGCCGTCCGAACAATCTTTTATCGACAACTCATTCTCGCAATCCTACCACATGCCAACACGAGCGGAAAGACTAAGACTACTTACGAGTTTCCCTCAATCGTATCACCACTTCGAGCTCCACTTAGTTACCAGGTTATCAGGGAAACAAAACAAACACGACACCGGCATAGCACGAGAGGGGTCAAGGGTAAGGCATGCACGTGGATACAGGGTGGATACGCGTGCTGGTCGGTGTGAGCTCAGAAGGAACCAAGTTTTTTTTTGTGGTTTAAAAAAAGCACATTTGATTATACCTCTGAAGATTTCTATCTTCAGTTTCTATCGTCAGTAGGTATAGGAACAATACTCCATTTATTTTAGTTATTAGACAAATAATGGCTAAATAACGACAGTTATTGTGTAATATTGTTGAAATAACTGCACTTTAAAATATTTTTTTAAATATAAATGGTAAATAGATGGGTCAATATACAGTATTGGGATTGTAAAGGCCCCATCAGAAATCTTTCACAAAATTAATTAATTTATTGTCCTATATCTTTAAAGTAACTATTAATCTTGTGTTTTTTTTAAGCCATGTATTTAAATTACGCTAACTATAACACTTCAGAATATTAGACGATTAAAAAGTCAAAAATGTATACTCCCCTGGCATGCCCCATTGCCTAATCTTAATAAATTTGGGACCATAAAAAAATTAAAAAAAATCCTGTAATGATATTTCCTCCATAATTATATAACGAATTATAGGATAAAACGTAATTTCATAAAATAAAGGCAAAAAAATAATGGTGAATGTAATAATAATAAAAAAGTTTTGAGTCCCTCTAAAATAGTGTCACCTCCCCTGGCGGAGTTTAGTCAAAATTATCGAGTAAAAATAGCAAACGCCGGACGTTTAACATTGACAGGCGCGTATTAAACGAAGTGAACATATCAACTCCCCAATCGCAGCGAGGATTTTCAAATCGGCGTCGGGTCAGTAGTCGTTACGGTGTCATAGCGCGTGTTGTGCCAGTCGTTGCAGTATTTACCCTGGTAAGTGTATATTTTTACATTTTATTGTTACGTAGATTTGCATTTGTAAAAAAATATCATTATTATGAGCCAGAGGAGCTAATTGCATAGCAATACAAAAGCAAACACGTGTTTAGCTGTATTTCGTGTTTATTAGCGATTTTGTCACTCCTCTGGTGCCACTCCCCTGGCATACAAGTGAAATTAAAGCCAGGGGAATGACAAAAAATTTACTTATTATTATTTCGTATTTTAACATCTACTTTTATTTATTCCAGTTCTCGCTTATGTCATACATAAGCTAGAATCAAAAAGAAAATGAAAAAGAAGCAAACGAGGGAAGAAAGGCTGAAAAAGAAACGTGAAGCTGAAAGGTTACGTTATCAGAGAATAAAAAGTGATCCAGTTAAGAATGAATAATCAAAAGAAAAAGAAAAACTGAAATATGAAAGAAGGCAAATTGACAATTAATAAAAAGTACTCAAAGAAAGGGAACAACGAACTACTGGACAAATATGGACAGAGAACACTAAAAAGCACAGAGATTGTTTAATTCGACTAATTAAATTGAAAATTGTCCTGTGATGCTGATAGAATTTCATTAATTAAAATAATAAACATTAATAAGTAACAACTTTAATTGTTATATTTAATTTAACATATAAAAATACTAATAATATGTCACTTCCCTGTCTCGATTTGTCACTACCCTGTCCATGGTGTCACTCCCCTGACTACACATTTTCCCCTGGGGCCTATAAAACTTTAAAAAAATCATTTATCTTCTGGCCCATAACATTATACATACATACACATAGCGAAGTTGCTAGATATTTAATACTAATTCAAATACATAACTTTTTCTCTGGGGCCACTGAAAATACCATTGATTGTATATTCACCCAGATTACATTGCTTTGTATTTATCGTGAAATATTAGAGTTTATTATACATTTATAAATATCGAAAAGGTGATAACCGTTATTTGGCTAATGTTATAATAAATGATGTATAGGTTATTATAAGGTAGTGTAATGGACTAGGTGTTGAAAGATTTAAATTGACGCGGAAAAGTGCTGAATAAAAACTTACTGAGAGAAAATTTGAATAAATAAAAACTTTATAACACCTTTAGAGTGTTTAGGTTTGAAGGTTGCTGAGAAAGTATAAGGTTTATAATGACCAAATCAAAACTCAAGCAAATATCAGCTACATAGAGAGTTTTTGTTTCCGGATACAGAAAACAAAGATTTCAAAATATCATAAATAGGTAAAACATTCAAAAGACAATTAAATATCACTGACAAATAATTGATGTTTCTCCGTTTAAAACATGACATTTATGAATAAACATGATTAATATTGAAGGTTAGTAAGCCGTAACAGATGTTTATAACTGCGCCCTCGTTATCACGAAGTGCGCATAAAAATGAGCTGATTTCCTCCATGTTGTATAATTTGGACATGACCATGGTAATTTTCGTCATCAGGTTAATTCCTTTCGGTCAATCGCTTATTGTGATAAGAACAATGAAAAAATCTCTGATTTTCGTACGATACTGAAGTATGAAGTACGTAGTTCCATACGTCAGATTGGAATAAAAATCACAGAAAAGGGAAACAAAGGGAGGTAACCCTAACTAGCCAAGTGATCAAACCTCATTTCTTCTCTGTATGAGAAGAAATCTGTTACCCGCAGTAAGACAACGTATGTGGTATTTATAATATTATTGTATTTTTCACACCCCAACTTTGAGTTGCCTTCTGCTACATTCATCGAAGCTGTCACATTGCCATTACAGTCATTATATGCACAGGCATCTACAATATGCATGTTGCCTGGGCAAAAAAAAAGAAATTCGATGTAGTCAGACAATAAAAAATATTTTTCGCTTTATCATTTAATAAAAAATGACTTAGATAAAACGCATTAAAGTTGGGGAGTGGGAGCTAGCTACATCACAACTCAAATCTTCGAAGGCCACATTTGAACTTTAGTATCGTCGTAATCTTTTGATTAAGAATAAACGCGTCTCCAATATTTTTTAATAATCTACCAGACAAACAAAAAAAAATTTAGTCACCATTCCTATTCTACAAACGACCCTTCTGACTCACAGAAGAACCTGAGTGAAAATTAGAAATTAAAAAGTCAAAATCTAAATGTCTCCCTCTCACAGAATCCCCTCCCAGTAATCCAGCTAAGCAACATAAACCTCACACATTTCCTAAGGCAGTGTTTGATACAATTAAGTGTATTTTTATCTTAACCCCTGAACGAGGATTAGATTGGCTTTATATAGTTTAGAAAAAAATACCGTTTTGGTCATTCTTGTGATGTTGTAAAGGTATTATTTTGTGTTCACGTGAGACATTTTAGTTGTTAGGACGCTGCTTAAAGTTTAGATACGTATAAACTTTAAGCAGTTTATTTACTTTAAATATATGTCAACTACCAGTTTTATATTTTTAAGGCTAGGACGAAAACAGGCCCACACAGGCTGGTGCATAGAATGCAGACATAAGATACTTCTCTATCACGACTTGTGACAAAGAATGTCAAGGTGCTGATGAGTAACTTTTAAAACAAATGAATCCGCTTTCGTATCTTGTGCATTCACTAAAGTGAGAATCGAAGTGAATTTTACAGAATCTATATTATACAGTATTTTAATTAACGAAAAGCGTTCCCTCAGTCGTTGGCATAGCGTCCATAAAAATGCAAAAAAAAATACATTCAAAAACATTTTTTTTTGTAATAAAATATTCACAAAAAATATTAAATTGATACATAAAATAACTTGTCGTTCAAAGACAAGTGCGAGAGGAACGCGTGTACAGAGCACGGGAACGCCTTTCGTTAAACTGTCTATACGTACATATTAATAATGTATGTATGTATAAAGCCATCCCTCCCATTAAAGGCAATCCTCAGATATGGATAGCCGGAAGTATTTAACTGCACTGACATCATCTTCCTGCCCATCACCTGTACGTTACAAGCTCGGAGATAATGCCATTATTCTCACAAGGTCATTTACGAAGATAGGTACCTACCTATATTCGATACGGTTATTATTGTATGAATTTAAGTAGCAAAATATCATGTTGAGGGTAATGAGAAAAAACAAGAGTGACCCGTAAGATTGCATGTATGATACAGTAAGAAATGGTCTAACTTTGATTTTTTTTGGCCAAACACATATCCAGGACCTATTTAATATAACCGGAAGGTGACAGGTGACATGCCTCCCACAAATTGACAAGTTTTTTTAATACATTTTCAATCATCAATCTGCCTAGCCTTTTCCCAACTATGTTGGGGGTCGGCTTCCAGTCTAACGGGATGCAGCGAAATACCAGTATTTTATTTGGAGCGACTGCCTATCTAACCTCCACAACCCAGTAACTGGGTAATACGATACCCCTTGGTAAGACTGGTTGTTAGACTTTCGAGTTTCTGACGACTCGTTACAACTGTTAAAGATCTACGAATGACAGCCGGGATCAACGGTATAACGTGCTTTCCGAGGCACGGAGGAGTCTCGGTATGTATTACTTAGCCACGAGCTCCTCTAATACATTTTAAATTTTATCATCTTTTGACAATTATGTCGCATTTTCAATGATTTTAAGTAGGACCTTGAAATCACAGGACCTTAGCGGAGTTGAACATTTGGCAGAACATCATAGGGGTTCATTCAGTAAGTTCAAATAACCCTTTTTCTTTTCAGAATATTTTGTCTTAATAAAAAAGAGCAGAAATAGGTTTGCCAGAAGAAAAAAATTAATATTAAAATACTGGCTGCTTCTTTTCAGTTTTATATTGAAAAACACGTGGATATAGCAACAGTTTACTACATAGTGCAACTTTTAACGATACACCGAAACAATTAAAACGTGCTCTTCGTTAGTTGGAAACTAATAAAACTGTAAACGGAGATAAAAAGAGTTTATTTCATTTTATGATAAACCTTTAGTAGTGCAATTTTGTTTCTGCAGTAAAAAACATAGGACAATACGAAAACTGATGCCTTTTTCAAAGGATGTTACATACATACATAAAATCACGCTTTCTTCCCATATACAGAGTGGCGATTTGGTTATCACATTAAATAGTACAGCGGTTATTACAAGTTGTTATCAGACTATTAAAATAATAAAATAAATAATTTTACTTAAAACAGAAAACTGAATTTTTCAAACAAACTAAATAGCGTAAAATTTGGCACAAAATAAACCACCCTTCATACTATTAGTTTATTGACCTATAAAAGCAGCCGCGGCGCGGGCGGCTTGGCGGGGCGGCGCACACGTCAAAGGACAGTGGCAGGTAGGTACTTGCGCATGTAGGCTCAAACACAAACACGCGCGTTGTGATGGTATCAACAAATCAACACAAACCTTATGGTATTTTTGGCAAATAATCACAAATTAAGTATAAAAACCTCCAATTAAAAATGTTTAATTTATTATTTAGCGAAATAATTAAGTATGGGCTATTCCTACTCGAAGTGGAGCTTCAACCTGATATGGAACCAAAGATTGGTTATCACGTAATGTTTGGACTGCCCGTGCAAAATCCGTAAATCCGTGTTCGTATCGCCAGCGCTGAGCAGGGTTTAATAGCATTCTCCATAAATCAAAATCATATCGGTGTACTCCGATGACGTGAAATTGATACGAGACATCTTGAGACCACAACACAACACAAAAAGGAATTCGCATGAACTGTCACACCACTTTCACTAAGTTACCTACAACTATTTTAAGTAGGTAGGTACTGTTGCAATAACGTGTCCTATCACAAATAAAAAAACAAAACAAGCGTCCAATCTCGCACGAACTGTCACAACACTTAACTTAATAATAGCGTATCCTATTCCTATTACAAACAAAACAAGAAACTTGAACAAAATGTCCTCAAAACAATAATTAAAATACGCAGGACGCGTGTGCGAATAGGCAAGTCGTGAACTACCCTCAAGGACACCGGCGCGGGGACTGAGTGAGTCACAACACAATCGCACACGCCGCCAGAAAAATACGAATTTTGACGACCCGCACACCCCTTACCCCGTTCATTTCACGCGTAGAGATTTATGCCATAAATCGTTAGCAGTAAGAACATTTTTCGCGGAGTTTTATTTATTCCCCCGCTGAGGTCCCTTATTTTTTAATTTTACGCATAGAGAACGCCTTAAACTATTAGCCGTAAGGACATTTTTCGCTTGATTTGTTAACGTTTTTTGTAGGCCGGCAACGATAGTTCAAAGGATGCCGATTCCGAATTACTTGGAAATAATTCCAAGTAATTCAGAATCGGTATCGTTTGAACTATCTTCGCCGGCCACGGGTCTTTGACCTACTAGTATTGGTCAGGTGATTTTCTTTATGCAATACATGATGTTGTTAAATACTAAAACGAAAAAAAAGGTCCCACGGCTACAATATACATTTTTATTAATGATTTTAATTGCGTATGTTTAAAATACGTAATGTAGAATACGTGGCTTGAATTAATGTGATAACCAAATCGCCACACTGTAGATATTATTGTTATGAAAATAAAAACGGTATTTGAAAATTTGTTTTTCTTGTGTTTAATAACAATTTTTGATAGTATACATGTGCCTTAAAATGTCCAATTAATTTGAGTATGCATCAATTAATCTGAATTTATTTTTACTGAATATTTTCCATTGAATTTCATTTTTTAGACCAAATATAATTTTCTAAGTATTGGGAATGACACAAGGCATTAAATAAAGCCCCATTTATATGATTCAAGTTTCTTACCTGTGGCATTGGTACAGTAAAATTGAATCAACCAATGACTTGCGACGTCTAAACACTGTTTAATTGTTACATCAACTTATCGTTTATCACGGGAATGGATTCGACAATTAGACAATTAAATCGTATCGTTGAAATCAGGCTTATGCTAAGACAAAATAGCCTTTCAGACACTAATCTACATGGTCCTCATAAGGCAGACCAAGATTATGTCTGGACTTTAAAAGAGACGTTGAGCCTGAGCTTGTTTCGCCATTTCTTTTCAGGAGTAGTCAGATATGAGATATAGACTCCATTTAGCTTATTTTTAATAAGTGATTCCGATAATCCTATTTACAGAATAAACAATTTCGTTTCGTTTAAAAATACAAAAAAATATTGCATTACACATTTTTTAAGAAAAATATGTGTGTATCAAACTTGTTCATTATTGCATTACTCGAGCCCTAAAAAGCAACAACTTCAAACTTGTAATTATGCAAAGTATAGACATATTATACTGTTTTAGTTTTGTTTGTTTTTGCAGCAATGTGTGCATGTTGTTCTTCATACAACCACACAGGGTCTGTGTGAGTGCGCGTGGCTGTTCAACAGGTTAAAGTTTAGCTATTTAAATATTTTATCTGTTCTTTCGTAGCTAGGTACTATGAAAACTTTTTTATTGTAGGTTTATGAAGGTAATCTTAAAAATCATTATGAAATAGGTACCTTCATAAGAAAGTAATCTTAAACATCATTGTGTATTATACAAATAGTTATGTTGGAGTCGACTTCCTGACTAACTGGATGCAGCTAACTACCATAGTATTTTACTTGGAGCGACTGTATAACTGCCAGTCACTGTGTAACACGGTGCCCCTTGGGATGACTGGTTGCCATACTTGCCAGACTTTCGGGCCACGTGAAGCTCTTAAAGGCGATTAAGATATTGAGTCAAGATGAATCAAAACCACTTTTTAGTGCAAATACATATGATATTGCGATCATCAATTCTTCAGCCCAGCATGAAGATTACAGCAAAGGACTCCTTGAAGTTAACTATCGACCGTACGCAAAATACATGCTTTAAAGTGGAGTTGCGGACACTACGTAGCAGCGATCGTTTTTACGCTAAAACCTACTCGTATTTTTCAGATATCACATAATCTTCTAGCCTCTACATTTTTACCCTATCTTTTATAATACCGAGCCATTATACAACAATATGTACATATAAAGGTAAGTGCGCACGTCTGGCGGCGCAGACAGCTGCAATAAAGTTGGTAGCTGCGCGCAATGGAAGCCTGACTATCCTACCTACGGTTATGACTTTAGCAAGCGTAGGGTTGGACCATAGATTTTGAGATTTATTTTTCGAAATCGTACACTGTTTTGCCTGTAACACGAAAACACTGTTCACGTGCACACCATATGACCACACCATGCATTGTGTACCATGCGTGGTATCATAATACACCACAGACTATCAGTTCTGCAGTATTGCGTCTGCTTCTCTCTTAATCCATCCAAAGGTTGTATATAAGAGATCGCTTTTTGTGATAAGATCGCCCATTGTGTTAACCTATGTAAAGTATACATTTATATTTGTAATTTGTATGGTATACTAAGAGTATTCTTTTCTATTTTTCTAGTCGGTTCACTCACTTCCAGCTGCAGGTGTTAATAACTGAATGCGGAATAACTTAGAAAATAGTGTCTCTCTGGCATGAACATTAAGAGGCTGACAACAGCTAAAGCGCGGTCACTGTCGGACTGCATCGAAAAGAAAGAGAAGTGCGATGACACAGCTCGTAATTTATTGCAAAATATGAAGGAATTATCTATGTATAAAAAATCTATTGATTGGACTAAAAAATTAAAACACTATTACGTTAATATGTTGCTTGTAGAATAATCTGACAAAAAACAGAATCATCGCATGTATGTATATTAATATGGTTTTTAATCGTTGAAAGAAATTTACTTAGGTGTCTTCTTGATTTTTTTTCTATCGTATCAAGTTAGTTGCCTTATTTTTTCAACACACTATCTAACTAGCACAATATATCCTGAAGGCAATCATATATTTTTCTGATTTGCTTGACAGCAGTGGATCATATACTTTAGGCATTATAAAACTTCCGTTTAGCTCCAGTAGTCCCCTTAAGAACACGATGAATTGAAAAATGGAACAGATATTATGTAATTATTTTTCCTGGAAAATGTATCGTTCCAATACTACCATTTAAACATAAAAAGCTGTTCAAAGAGTCTAGATAATTCTGTAACAAAATCTATTGATTTTGATTTACTTCTAAAAGTCTGTATTAACAGAAAAGTAAGTTAACTAAAATATCTTATTCTATTAGCTAATACTAGCATATCCCAAGCAATAATGTTAAATCACCTTTTTTAACCTACAAAATATTGTATGATTGTCTATTAATTATTTTATAAATAGATACATAGAATAAGACGGTTATGTAAGGATTGCAGACCCACAATTTTATTTTGAATTAAACCTGTTAAATCTATTACGAAGGTTACGGTGGTCTACTGATGCCTTGTGTAAACCAGTAACCGACTAACTCACACCTGCCATCGTAGCCGCAATTTAATTTACACTTACCTACGTTTACTACGGGCTAACCCTATCCTAATGTGATAGCTGGGCTTTACGAGCGGTCTCATTGTGGTAGAGTCTATTTTTTTATACTTATATTATAACGTTAATTGTGAGGCAGGGTGGAACACGTTCATCACTGTTACGACTACATGTAACAATTTCAGTGCAATTACTGTAGTGCAATCGTTTTGTTTGAATTGAGCTTGTGTGGCCTTGAATTTTTGTTTTTGCTGTTAAAGTTCATGCAGTGGTATTTTCGGTGTGGAGGATTTTTTTTTCCCCATTGGTTATGGATTTTAATTCTGAGTCTCGAAGTACCTACGTGTTTAAAAAAATAATTGGATATTCAGTTTCGAACGACAATATAATTTATCTTGTTAGTTCTACAAAACAGCTAAAAAGTGCTCAGAGAACGATCAAGCAAGAGATCCTACCTAGTTGACCATCCTCTCCACAAAATGCCTCAGAACAGGGGAGTAAAGACTCTCCGCCAGTACTTTCGGGATACTATTGTTACTGACCGGAGTTTGTTGCATCAGTGAAGCAACTTTTTTGCGTATGACTGCGTGGAAACCGTCAGTTCGGTTTTGCAAAAACCGCGAAAACGCGTTATCGACCAATATAAATCTGAAGTTATTAGTATTCTTTTTAGATTTTATGAATCTGTGTTTTCCGAATAAAGTCATAGGGTACGTAATTTTAATACGCTCCCCCTCTTTTATATGAGACTGTCGCAAAATGTCGGTGTACTATAATCTTCTGCTAACACTATCCGAAGGATTAGGTAGGCGTGATGGTCATGTCGTTTTACTGAATTCGTTTGGTAAAAACTGACATAAATAACGAAACCTAAATTAAAAATTAAAAAAATGCCCATAGAAACAGAACAGTGATCTCATATTTTGATGGTAAAAGTGACGTATTTGCGAAGGGCGTTCATGGTTGTGTAAAGACAACTGACACACATTGGGTTGGGTCATGGTATAAAAAATTGCAATATTCCGTGAGTGGTGTGCATGGCTGACAAACACCATAGAATTTTAAGTAGGTAGGTAATATTTTGTCACACCATAAACTCCTATCTATTTTAAAGGTCAGCATGGAAATTTTTCTAAGGTACCTACCTTATTAGAAAGTTTTTGTAGTGAATCTATTGAACTCGGGTCTTAGATAGGTAAATAAAAGATTAATTTAATTGAATACCAGCTTATTATTGTCCCACTTTTGGGCAAAGGACTCTTTTCATACTGAAAAGGCATGAGCATTGATCACCTCTCTGGCCCAAGGCGGATGGATTGGTTTGTTCATTTGAACACTAAGATATTTTTTGTAAACAATTTAAAAGAAGGTGCTAAAAATAGCGTTTAATAAATATTGAAATGACTAAAAAAGGACCTTCCAGCAGTCTATAGAAGTAATTATCTTTAGTATTTCGAAGGAAACAATTTTCGGAGAAAAACGTTTGTCACGCCTTATAAAAGTTTCTGTGGAAAATCCTTCGGAAATTATTAATTGGTAAAATTCAAATCATTTATTCGTTTGCAAACATGGGTAATAAAGATGTTTTCCTTTTTAACCGACTTCCAAAAAGGAGAAGGTTATTAATAATAGCGCTCCATTTTCTACCGTCACATGAGCATGCAAATCATATTAAAAAATACAGTTTAATTTTAAAGAACAATTAAGAAATTTGAATAATACAAAAATATGTGAAATAGTTTGAACACGATGAGCAAAAGTAACATTTATGGCTAATTCTAATTAAATACCTTAACATTTCTGAAACAATCTTAATTATGTTACGTCCACGACGTTACTCAAAACGCCGACTTACTAACATGACATAAACTGAAACCACGAAATCCGCAGTTTTGGCCGAAGTAACGATAATTTCCTATTCCGTATCACCCATGGGTATAAGATTAGTTTGGGGTCCGAACTAAGAATGAATAACAAAAGAATTTGTCAGTAGAAAAAGATAATTAATCGGGAGTAGGGTTTACTCCGAAGTATCGAACTACTTTCCGACGGGTCCGTATCTTCGTTGTCGGATATATGGCCGATTCCTATAAATTACGGACCGTTACGTAGTGGTTAATTTTAAGACTCTTGTATCTTTACCAATAATGAAGCAAAGACCTCATAGCTTTGCATAGTAGACCTTCAGATATGTAAGTTGCTATCAAAATTAGCTTATGAATCTACTTAAATACCCAGTTTGGCAATAAAAAGCACTAACATTGGTAGGCAAAACGATTCGTTATTGTTTATAGGAACCGAGCATTGGAGAGTAGGTGGATTGGTAGGAGGTGGTTTGTGATTGGTTGCGTCGTGTACGGGCCGTCATTAAAATACTAGTCCTGTGACATTCTGAATACTCATTGGTGATTTGAGTTTGTAACTCGTTACTTTTGACCAGCACTTTGCTGTCGACAGAGCCAACTGCTACTGTCGACAAAAGCAAATGCTGCAGTATTCGACACGCTGACTGCTGCCCACCATGTCGACAGCATGAACGCCATGAACGCTCGGTCTATTTAAAGTCGACGAACAAGGCAGCTCGCGCGCTGCGCTCATACTGTAACTCTGTCGCCATTGGTCGGCGTTTGCTGTCCACGTGTCGACGGCAAACGCCGACCAATGGCGGCAGCTGCAGTTGCCTCTATCAACTGCTGAAGTTGGCTCTGTCGACAACAAAGTGCTGCTCGTTTGTACTCTGCCTTAGGGCTCAAACACATAAACACGTTACGACGACGCAAAGTCGCACGTTGCATTTTTTCATTATGGATTACTGCAGAAAACCATAATGAAAAAATGCAACGTGCGTGGCATCGTCGGAACGTGTTTATGTGTTTGAGCCCTTAGTCTTGTACTAAAGATGCAATTATTTTATTCGCTACAGTGAAGTATCTCAAATTACATTGATCAAACATTATCCGACTATTATTTCGGTTTATTCAAGATTAAAAGCTTAGATTCAGGACAAGTAGTGACCTCGAAATGTCTCAAGGATTCTAATTGGCGCTGTTATTGTAAATCTTGTGAAGGACGATCATAATCTGTGATTGTATTGTAAATCTTGGGAGGCCTTGAAATATACCTATAGTAATCTTTGAAAGCGGTTGTTTTGGTATTAGTATTGAAAATCTGTCAAGATGAGCGAAAATTGCTTGTTTGAAACTTATTGGACTACTTTTGAAAGTCAGATTGATTGACCTACTTTACAAGAATAAGGATTTTATCATCGGGAAAAGAACCGGGGTTACTGACATAGCACAGTAAGCAAGTTGAAGTGTCAGTGGGCTGGCCATGTTTATCGAAGGAGCGATGGCCGGTGTAGCAAACGAGTCCTGGAGTGGGTCCGTATCAGCAAGCGTAGGGGACGTCCCCCAGCTAAATGGACGCGACGTACTTAAAAAGGTGGCTGGGATAGACTGGATGCAGAAGGCGGAGGTCAGTGTATTGTGGCACAGCCAGGACTCTCCCAGGCTGCTTCCTAGCTGGATCCAGCAGTGGACTGCGATAGGTTTGAATTTATTGAGGATTTTATTTAGAAAATAAACCGTGTGCCCGGTGGGGTTTCCTAGTCGGCAGATTACGAACTTCCAAATAAACTTACTTCCCCTATGTAACTCGTTTAGGGGATGAATTTTCAAAAAAAAGTGCTATTTTTCGATATATAAGGAAGTCTTGTGCAAATTTTCATGATTCTAGACCCAGCTGTTCAGGCTGTGCGTTGTTTGTCATCGAATGAATTTAAGATTTAAATTAAGGAGAAGAAGATGGAAATTCCCTTATTCCCAATATTTTATTCTTCTTCTCGCATTAAATTTACACGTTTTAAAAAGTTTTATTGACCTTTGCTAAGGTGCCGGTGTAAAGTTTCATTAACCATTTAAGGTCTAACCAATTCAAAATACGTTTGTTGTCTTTAACAGCAAAGTGTTCCGTTCTAACTTTTGCAGATGTTCTTACTTAAGGAAAGTTTTCGTAGACTGAAAATCCCAGTAAACAGCTCCCTGAAAATGTCTTACCCAGACAAAACCATTGAGGGAAAGTTTATTAAACTTTCATAATCTGTAAGTAGCACAGAGGTTACTAAATAGGGTCTTTGACCTCCTTTGCAGTATGACCCAAAAACTTAATCAGAATAATCTTGGAAATTGAGCTAAATTAGGGTTTTGTCTAAAATGATTCATTAACTAGCGACCCGCCCCGGTTTCGCACGGCCGCACACCAGAAGACCATTTATGCCTACATTTATTTTTCTGTCGTAGTGTTGTATGCAGCCTGTTGCGTCGAGTATGTGGGTTATATTCAAATGTAACTGAGGTTCATGCTATTTGGAGTATTTTTAATGTATTTTATTTCCAATCCTGCAATTATTGGAAAAAGAAAAGAATATAAACATTTATTGTTTTCATATAACTCTACTGGTTTACGCGGCGCACGCCAGTAAAGCTCCCAGTCGTCATGATTTTTTCCGACATCTTTAACAATCGTCATATTTCAGCCAATTTACATAAAAGCTTCATGAATTATGCACACACATACCTGAAGGTAAAGTTTATTTTAAGACAGGAAAGAACCTACCATCTTTATTTTATAATTATGGATACACAATGAATACATTCAGTGAAATCCGCATAGATTGGAGACGCGTCAATTCATATTTCCATTTATACCTACTATAGGTAGATACGTAGTCGATATCCTCACAGCAATCAAAGAAAAAGTAAATTATGTCTATGAACCATTTCTTCGATAGTATACATGGAAATATGAATTCTAACAACAACATAATAATATTTAATATTGATTCACTCACCCCAATATGCTGTCCATCAAGAAACAGTTGCGGGATCAAGATCTGGTCGCTTTGCATCCTATCCCGGATCTCGTCTTGATACTCGATGCTCATGAAGACATCCCGTTCTTCGTACTTCACCAGTAAGTTCCTCAGGATTTTCTTCACGAGGACGCATCGTTGGTACGTACCCCGGACGATGCCCATCGTCGTCGTGTACACTACCACCTTGCCAGCGTCTTTTTCTTTGTAACTCTATAAAAAAAGAAAGAAAAAATAAATATTTTGCAAAAAAAAAACAAAAAGGCGGGAATTAAGTTTACGATGAAAGTAGAAAGATGGCGCTGTAGCTTAATTAGGAATAACGCCATCTGTTAGATAGTGAAAGAATCGTTATGTCCATCACTTTCGTTTGTGCTCATAACAGTTAAGTTAGATTGGTAGTGCAGCGCTTTCTCGATAGATAGCGCTTCTCCTAAATTCTATTATATTATAAAAAAACATAATTTCTAGGATTCAATAACAATGAGATTTTCTTGGACCCCAGGGTATTTTTTTAACTGAATATTTTTCAGTGCAAACATTGAGCTGTGATAATCATGCTTATTGCTTGCTTGGTTGCATAATTTAGACTTTAGGAAGAACTTAACTTCTACATTTTAGCACCAGTTAAAACCTAGCAGTTCTAAAAACCTATTAACATCACAGTGTAATATCACAAATTGTGCAATCTGGCCATCAAAACACACAAGTGCTACTATATCGCCGAAGTGTCAAGTGTCGACCACAAATTCACATGTTTTACGATGCATACGGTCAAACGCTTTGCGTAACTTCCTATTGACTATGATATATGTATAAGTACAGACGGTGTCAAAAGTTTTACGATGGCGCGGGCACGCGGCTGGTTTGAGAGTCAAATTTTTTGTGCCGAAAATCCTTAAAACGATAGAAAATGGTATGAAGTAGGAAGAGAATAAATAATGAATGCAAAAATAAGTAAGTAGGTCTTATTGTATAGGAAGAGCTTGTAGTTCCATGCAATTACTATCCTCCGATCTTTTCAGATTAAGTAACAAACTTCTCAAAATCTAAAACTGTGCATTTTTGCCCGTCATCAAGGATTTTTGTTTTTAAACTTATGTGGGTTCTACTACTTCTAGTACTGGTTCTACTGCGGTACTAAGAAAAATAAAGAGTAGGTAAAAAAAAAAAGATCTTCGCGAAAAAAAATTCTTTTAATTAGCTGACGAAAACACTTTCAAAAACTACGTCTAAAACATTTACTGCCCACCATTACTTTTACTACAATAATGACGCAACCAATTACGAGATGTTCCACACTACTATCTATTGATGACGTAACAAGGTACCCAACGTGTCCAATAGATTCGATGACACGCTCTGTAACGTGTCATTTATTGATGAGGGGAACCAATCAATTTGATGCTTTACTTACTTATGTCTTGCGACTCTAATTTGGGTTTTAACACTCATACAACATGAATTTCTATTTGTATAGAGGTTTATGTCAGGGACTGTGGTACCTAATGGAGTTCCTTTGAAGTTCTAAAATACTTCTTTGCTTAGATTAGACTTCTGATCTCACATGACTGGACTTTAAAAGAGACTGTGACCTCTGAGTTTGTTTCGGCCTTTCTTCTCAGAGTAGTCAGATAGGAAACGCCGACCTCATCTAGTTTAAAAAAAATGTGATTGACGTGTAAAAGTGTTTGTACAAATCTACTTACAGAAAATAAATCATTAATATCATTATCATTTATCACACAAATGACAAAAAAATAACAAAATACCTGTCAACTTAATATGTAAGAGTAACCACTATAAGAATATAGATATATTTTTGTGGTGATAAATAAACGTAATTTTATTATTTATTGGGATTTTCCAAAATGAAATTTTATTATGTATGTATTACATTCAGGAAAACTGGGCTGCTAAAAACTCCTTGACTGATTGACTTAGTGATTTTAGAGATACCTCCTAATTTTGAGAAATAAACTGACAAAACTAGAAGATACCCATAATCTGGCCAGAAACATTCTGAATAAAATGTCTTTTATAACACAGTTGGCGCGTGAACTTGCAACATGAGGACAAAATAATATTCATAAGTCTTATCTTACTGGCGTATTATGCTGTCCTGTTATGTCCACCTGTTCTCTCCGTAACAAATCGGCTTACAAACACAAGTAAATAGACGTAAGTAAGCTTACTATAATCCCTTACTACTCCTCACTATAATCTTTAGAACATTCCTTATTTATGGCTCAGTAGATAATGGTCTACCTGTTTCTTTACCTGCACTGAATATAAACAACTGTTGTTTGTTGTCAATTTGTGTCATATGCTGACCCTCGTAGTTGGCTCAATATTATGACTGATGTTGTGTTATATTTTAATTTATCGATTTGTTTATTTAAATCTTAGAATTTTATTTTTTTGGGGTTTTTTTAAACCAGATTGCATTGAATCGTCGTAATAATCGTACCTTCCTATAAGTAGGTCGGTAATGATTGATTGACTACATGGAAAAGCAATTGTTTTCTTGCTGATCATAATCAGTAGATTATTACAAAGATTGATCTTTGAAACCTCTGCAACCCAAACTAACACAACAACAAACATATCACTCAAACATTAACGTCTTCAAACGCTGTACATTAATCAAGTATTACCGAAAACTGCAGACTCAGTTATATCACCAGTTCACCACGTCGAGACCGGCTGGCATACAGTCTACACTCAGACTTACGTCAGTAGTCACACATTTTATGCAACCTCACCAAAACACGGCCTTCCCCGTTCGTGTAACACTTTACTTAAACTAAATAAGGAGGTTTATGACCATTTTTGGTGCAAAGAAAATTGATACGATATTATTTTCCGGTATGACAATATGCGAATTAACAGAATTGTTACGTTTTGCTGGATCATTAGCTTACTTTAGCTGAAATTAAATCAATCAACTCAGCCTGTCGCAGTCCAATACTGGACATAGGCTTCTCCCCGCTGCACCACAATACCAGTATGTCCCTTCCTCATCCAGTCTGATCCAAAAACTTTTTTAAGGTCGTCGGTCCATCTACTCGAAGCTGGGCCCACACTCCGCCACGGCATTTCACTAAGGTTCCCGCTATCTGGGTAACCCAATCAGAAACATGTTACCTCTTTTAGGTTACCGTTTTAATACCGGTTACACACAGACCGGCGATGTGCGCCCTTTGACTAATGCCGACAGCACGTGTAAGATAGAGGTAATTTTTATTTTTTGCAATTTAAAGTAACCTTTAAAAATACCTGTAAAAAATATAAATGTTATAACCGAAAAATAACCGTATTGGTCATGCCGATTTCGGTCCCTGCACCTGATGGTGTAACTTCCGTTAATTCCGTGCAATAAACTCAAAATATTATGACCCAAAGTTGACTCAACTCATTAAATTATCACCGTAGAAGTTGACAAAGTTTCCCACTATAACTTATGTCACCATTTCTCCAGTCATTCATATTACGTCACCTGCCCTAAGACCCACAGTTTAGTGGTTTTCCAAGCTTTGCAACATTTCTTTGGTTACCACATTTATAATTTACTGGTTATCGTGAAGAAAATTACTAGAAAGGTTTCCATATTATCCTGAGTAAGTGTTGCAGGCAAGTTATGCAGCTGATATTTTGTAACTGTGCCAATGTTTTTTGTTGCATGAATTCACAAAAAGTAGATTACTCATACGCATACGACTGTTACTACTCTTTGATAATGATTTATATGAGAACCCTGTCTTGACGTTTTGCATTAGTTTGTCAGCGATGTTGGTTGGGTCGGCAATAAAAGACGAGTACAATTCCAGTTTTGTAATTCATAATTATTGAGCAAAATATTTAATTAAATAGGAACAGCACCCTAATTGCGTAATACACGATCAATCACAATCTGGATCGGTTTGAAACATATTGCTAATCCATTGCTTCATAAGCTCGAAACAAAAATCTGCTCAACAACGTAAAAAACGCAATGAATGTTGTTGAACTGTCAAAATGAAACAGATTCGTCTGAATCGTTTACGAAAAAATGTTACGCAATTAGATAGCAGAATTAAAATTTAAGGAATATTAAATCTTAGTTATTAATTATTACAATTTTATCTTTCTTTTTTTTTGTTTTTTTTTTAATGTGTGTTATAATATTGTCTCTATTAATTTTATAATTTTAATTACTGTTATTGATTGACTACACAACCATTGTAGCTAAATAAATAAATAAAATGCTGAAATGCAGTTTATTATAATCAATTCGTGTCAATTTATATTATATTATGTAAAGCACAAGCTGGACTGAAAGTCCAGGGTGCGCACAGATAAAGAAAATCAAATCTAAGCCCAAAAAGCCAAGCGACTAAGGGTTCCGTACCAGCGTACAATATTTAATCGTGAAAAAAAATCTGCTGTTCCCTACATTTATGTTCGAATAACTAGTCAAAATGTAGGGAACAGCTGTTTTTTTTTTCACGATTTCAGGTTTGGTCCCATAGTAAAAGGTGTTCATAAAGATGAGTACAATGACCCCTTAAGAGGACAACGGTGATTAAAATTACACCCAGTATTAGTTAAATTAGCTCGGTTTGTGATATTTTTCACTTCGATCTAAAAAAACACCGATAACCAGCATCTTCAGTTTTTATTCCTAAACTTTGCTCCAAGTTAATTGGCGTTTAACAGTTATTGCCTCAAGCTCTGCTAAACGCGGTTATCGTTAACCGTGGACACACACATACCGTATAACCGCGACCAATCAATTGACCTCATCTATTAACCTTGCACAGAATTGCAAAATGAATTCACACGAAATCATATTTCAAAACACTAAATTCATCTTAAAAAGGTTTATGTAATTTCGTTGTTACGTTTATAAAGGCAAGTGTTCACTTATTGCCAGGAGAATGTTTGTCAAATCCTTGAAGATTCTCCGTTCGATTAAATTTGTTTAAACTGAAGGTCTGACACTCGGGGTTTTTATGGTGGAACACTTTTCTCATTTATTGTACTGAGTGAAAAGCATAAAAGAAAAAGATATTACATTAATCTTATCGGGGGCGTCGGCCACAGGTGCCTCGACCACTGGGGAACCTAAGCCACGGACCCTTAAATTCAAGGTCGCAAGGTCGAAATTAACCGGATTTACCGAGTTGCGGCTGTCTTCTGATGTCAGGAGGGCCGCTGTCATACTATGTCCACAATGAACTGCCATATTCCGGCACAATACTGATGATAGCAGCTTCAATAGCTGCTGAACCACTACGATGACCACTTCTGGTAAAGGCCCCTGTTCCGACATTAGAAAAGATCGATTCGTAATTAAAACATCTGTATTAATTTAGAATCGATCTTTGCTAATGTTATGTATAACATGCTACCAAGTTTTTGACCCGGTAGTGAGGTCGCCACTGTAACTGTTACCAGAATCATCGATTACATCATTGTTCTTAAGGTGTAAGTTCCGATTTTGATCACCGGATACTTATGCAATCGAACCCACAGTTTCGTCGATAGATTTTAACCGAATGTGCGACTTCCTTTTGATAGTAATACTCAAATTACTGAGAGCCAATGCGTAAGTATATAATTTAACAGTAGGTAAGCCGTACAATCTATCTTTACATACATGTATGATAAAATAGTAAAGTAGTCAAAACTGTACATTGAATAAAAAGCTATGTGAATAGTCTGATGCCCAAAAAATAGTTCTTAGATTTTTTGTCCGATTATCTGGATGTATGTTACGGATTGGCGCAAAAACGGCGCAACGGATTTGGGTGAAAGTAGCACAGGCAGTTTATAGCCTGTATTGAATCATAGGGTAGGTACTTTTAATACCGGTAGTAGGTACGTTCCCGTGGGATATTTTCGGACAACCATGCGGACAAAGCCGCGGGAAAAGCTAGTATTGTAATAAATGGGTATCATCATCCTGAGTCCATTTACCTATCTATTTAAACTTTTCGCACTCAAAAAAGGTACAAAGGCGGACTTAATGCCTTAGGCATTCTCTACCCGTCAACCAAGGGTGGTGAAGAGATTAGATACCAGATGCTCTGTTACTGAGGAACAAAGAGAACACGTATAACATTATTTATCATTATCATCATGACGTGTAATCTCCCCAAGTATTTCGTATCCCATAGAACCGTATTCCGGATCTTCTTGCAGTACTCATCATGATATATAAATTGTGATATCAGTCCGCAAAAGTCCTGCAACTATTTGACCCAATCTACCTATCAGTTCTCATATCCTGGCGGCCAATATCACAATCGACGTAAACCAAAGCATGGTAAAATATACCTTTTATTAAAAGGTGCATATTTGCACCAGAAAAAAACCACTCCCAACCCAAAATAATATTGTTTGTTTAACTCAGGAATTCGGTAAGCGACATTCTATACGACACGAGCGTCCATCGGATCAATTACAGACAAGTGTGCCCAAACCTTTAGCCTTATTTACAGTAACGATAGTTGGCGCTATTAAGAACGAACCGCTACCCGCTGCCATAGAGTAAGAATGTATAGAACAGAATCTATACAAAATCAATCTGCCTAGCCTTTTCCCAACTATTTTGGGGTCGGCTTCCAGTCTAACCGGATGCAGCTGAATACCAGTATTTTACATGAAGCGACTGCCTATCTGACAAACCAGTAACTGGGTAATACAATACCCCTTGGTAAGACTGGTTGTCAGACTGACGACTCGTAACGACTGTCAAAGATCCACGAATGACAGCCGGGACCAACGGCTTAATGTGCTTTCCGACGAGGCACGGAGGAGTTTCGGTATTTAAAGATTGTCACCCATCCTCTGACCAACCCCGGCAAGCGTAGCTTAACGTGATAGATCGACCCGTACGGCTGTTATTACTTAGCCACGAGCTCCTTGAACAGAATCTATACATATAATAAAATAGTATCGAAGTCAAAAGTACTAAGTCCCAGTCTCCCAGTTTTCATCTCGCCATCTCCGCTTGGACTAACCGTTTTGTCACTAGCTATATGGGTCTTTTCTGTGGACTCCTCTGCGGTTTTCATATTCTACTACTACCTTAGGTAAGCCTGTACTTTCTCACTAGTCTCTTTCTACTTCTCTATATGACTACTAAGTCCCAGCCTACCAGTCTGTCTTATCGGAGTCTAGCTCATCTCGTCACCTCCGCTTGGATCAACCGTGTTGTCACTAGCTATATGGGTCTTTTCTTTGGACTTCTCCGCGGTTTTTATATTCTACGACTACATTAGGTAAGCCTGTACTTTCTCACTAGTCTCTAGTACATTAATTAACATAATAGATAAAGCTAAAAAAAAAAAAAAAAACATTTCAAACAGTAGTCGACAGTTTCACCAAAACAGAAAATAAATTTTAAATTGTAGGAGTCTAGGTCATCTCGCCATCTCCGTTTGGACCAACCGCAAAGTCACTAGCTATATGGGTCTTTTCTGTGGACTTCTATACGGTTTTCATATTCTTTGTCGCTACTTACGTCACTGGCATGCAAGCTAAGTGGACATTGCACACTAAGTGAGATTAAGCACAGGCTTTTAGCGGCAAGTTGAGCGAGACTTATGTGTATGCTTGCAAAATAGTTGGGACGGAATTAAGGAAAATGAAGATTCTTGGTAACTGACGAACGATTTCGAAAATTTAAAAAAAAATAGCAATGACACAACAATGGTTATGCCACAAAAATTATACTACCCTTACAAAGGATTATTTACAAAAAATCTGCCTATAAAGTCCTCACTGCTGGGACACAGGCCTCCTTTCTATGAAAGGGAGTGGGCCGTAATCCACCACGCGGGCCCAGTCGGGGTGGGGTTGCTGGATGTGGTTGCTCGAGGTGGGATATGCCGACCGTCCGGACGACGCGTAAATAAGATAGCATTTTTTAAAAGCAAATCATATAGGTAATATGAAAATAGATGACCCAATAATGGGTCAAGTGAGCCATACTTGGCCGATGTAAGTACACATGGGACACACACAAGGTACACTACTGTGTTCGTTCAAAATTATTCGTTTCTAAAAAGCCAATTTCAATTTCGAGTTCCAATTGAACAATTATGTACAAAAGTATGAGCACCCAATCATTAGTATATTATTACTAGGTTTTGCCCGCGTGGTCGTCGGAAATTATTCCACGGAAACGTAGTACGTTAACGCACACGCCAGTAAAGCTCCAATGTCGGTATGATTTTCCGACATCTTCAACAATCATCGTAATATTTCAGCCAATTTACACCAAACCCTAATGAATTATACACCTAGACCTTCCTCATGAATCACTCCGTCAATTGGTGAAAACCGTATGGAAATCCGTTCGTAAGTTTTTGAGTTTATCGCGTTCAGACAAACAAACAGACAGACGCGGAGGGGGACTTTGTTGTATTATATGCAGTGATTGTGATTCCGACTAATTCAAGTCTTGCAAAATCTATCATTAAAATCATACCTTCTTTTTTAACCTTTCTGCAACGAACTTTATCATTAATTTGCATGTCGTATTAAGACCACTAATTATTCATTATTATTGACTAGGAAGTTGACTTCGCCACGGCTATTACACATGAAATTATTGCCTGTCGATCGTAATAGCCGGGAAATAATAGCGTGGCGTATTGAGGGGTGGACAGATTTGTACTACAATAGGCAACTACGGATATTTCGTATAACTTATATAACATACGTAGGCGTGCTGTCAATAATTATTTTTTACATTCTACTAGCGGACCCGACAGTCGTTCCTGCCCGTTAAGAAAGTTCGATCGCAGCGCCACCTACCGGTCCAATTGTGAAACTTAGCCATTCATTAACTCGAACACACAAACATTTTAATCAAAATCGGTCCAGCCGTTTAGGAGGAGTTCAGTGACATACACACGTACAGGAGACTTATATATAAAGATATAGAGACCTCCTGTCTGTGAGAGGGAGTGTGCCTTAATCCCACCATTGGCCCAGTGCGGGTTGGCCGACGTCACACGTCTTAGAATTTTCAGTTCTAGAACACGCCGCGCCGGTTTCCGTACGATGTTTTCTTTCACCGTTTTGAGAGCAGTGGTGATGAAATTATTTACAAAAAGTAAAGCCTGCGTGTGTTCGAACCCACGACCTACAAATACTAAGTCGCGGCCGTTACCACCTCGGCTACCACTGCTCACTGGCCTGCTTACTGGTTCAGTTGATAACACCACAATTAGTTGCACATTTATCAAAACCTACACACGACCTTACATTTTTTCTAACTCCTACATAACTGCATGTCCTATTGGTAAATATGATAATATTGTAACACCCAGAACGAATGCAGGCGTGCCTTGTTTTTTTTTTTTTGAATCTATAAGATATAAGAACAGTATTAGAAGGCGGTTATTGAGAAATGACGAACAGAATTGAAAATAATAATGATGTAGATAAATCTTATGAAGTAATTGGATAATGAATGGTAACTTCGCGTAAGTAAATTATCTCGAATGGTCTATGAATATAATTTACTGACCACTTGGTAAGTGCTCTAAAATATGTATTAGTATTCTAGATTTTTCGAAACGGTGATATCCGCTTTCACAAAATGTAAATATAATCTTTCTACTTCGTAGAAGGTAACATAACATAACATAACATCACTCCTAGGGTTAGACAGAGGTGTACCCATAGTACACCCACATTTCGCCAGTTATGTTTAAGTCCCATGTAATAGGGGGCGAGCCTATGAGCCTTGATGGTTCGTAGAAGGTATTTTCCCCAAAAAAAAACTTTCGTAAGTTAAACGATTTGTGTTCAGACATTTCAGAAATCAGCAAGCTATAATTTGTTGTTAGACTTTGGAGTATAATAACCACATTTGAACCTGTTTTCGACCAGGGACCACTTTGATTTATTTATTGCTAGCAGGGAACAAACAAAGGTTCAAGAATAATGCACTGTGTCAGTCTCAAAATAAATCAAACGTAATAATTGTAATAAAAACAACATTTTGATTTAAAAATTGCGCTAGTTAGCAGTAGTACGACTACCTACCTACATAGTAAAAATACAAATAAAAGTACACATTTCGTGGAATATATTTTTTCTCTAAAACCAACCCGGGTTATGTGGGGAAGCAATATTTTAAACAAAGAAACAGCTCTATTCGATCCAACCACCACAAGTTTATAAAACGACCCGTTATTCACGATTCCCATAAACTACCCGCCAGTACCACTAAGAATGCCACCTGACACCTGTAACTCAAATCAACATATTAATGCTTGCATACCTCATTATAATGTGTCTGATTGAATTTACCATCAGCTCGAGAACTAACATAAACATCTGACTAAACCTATCTGGTCACGATTTAGTTACCTACATACCACAGATCATGGAAAACATAGGAGATGTGGCAAAGAAATATGACAACTTTATATGCTACATTATGGTCAACATTGACATACAGCGTGGTTTAAAACATAACTGTTAGGTGTCATAATATTATAGGAGATTTTGGAATAAAATTATTGTACCACTAGGGCATTATTATTGGGCTACTGTAAAAAGTCAATATTTTTAATTCTGATAATAAGTAATAGGTAAGTACTATCGCGCTATCAAGTGGACTTTGACGATTCGGAGATAGATAGAATAATACCATACAATAAATAATAGAGAAAGTCTGCATATTAATTTTCCCAAAATATCCTGTGTCGGAAAGTACCATCACTCTTAATCTTACACGAAAGGACTGGATGTCCAGATGATTTTAAACTCAAACTATTTATTACAATTATTAACAATAACAGGCATTTCTGAACTTTCAAGGGGTCGTTCAGTCAGAACGATGAAGCTAGTTACCCTTTCCAAAGCGTAGTTGGTACCTATCGGGAAGAATGTTACAAAATATTACTAACATCATTCAAGATGAAATTATACGTCATGTGACAACGATATAGAAAGATGTACACGTAAAAAGGATCCCATAAGTAAACTATTCAAGTTTTCAGTCGTTTACTCCGCTTACTGATCATAATTTAATTATATAGTTCACAATAATGGCTGGTATAACAGCTATAAAAAGGAATGCAGAGAATTAACAATCAACACTTGTAAAAACGATAAATAGGCAGGTACAAAATCATCACGCCTACCTAAAAAACCCGACGCCACTAAAACCTGTTTACAGCCACGGCATATCTCTTTCCTCTATGATCTTAGTCCACGACCTTGTGAGGCTAACCAGTCCGGTGTCGGACCGGTACGAACCGGTCCGGGGAAACTAGGGAACCGTGGATATCATTAATTTATATGTGAAAGTTTGTATGACTCGGAATGCTCAGGAATGTTGGTGAATTCTATTTATGCTGTTGGAAGGGCTTTAGATTGGTGATTCAACGTGTATTGGGGGGCCCAAGTCGTCGACCTTCCAACGCTACGTCTTCCGGTACGTAGTTGCAACTCCATAACTTTTCGGCCCCATCGGCCATCTGTTCCGCAAGCAATATGCTCTGCCCACTGCCACATAAGTTTGGCAATCGGGCTATGTTGGTCACCTACGGATCTCTTCATTTATGATTCGATTTGAAGAAACTCCAAGCATAGCCCTCTCCGTTGCTCTTTGGGTGACTTTCAGCCTTCCAATGTGGCCCATTGTGTGTGGACAACCAGCAATAACAGGATGATTAATGTATGACAGACCCTATTTTGACACTATCACTTTTTTTAGTTACACTAGTGTCATAAATACACTAACCTAATTTTTCCCAGACTTAATAAATGCAACAGTTTTAAAATTATCAACAGGCACATAAACAAACACTAGATAGAATACTAATATCACAGTCATTCCTTTTCCGCAATCAGTAGGAACTTTCTTCAGGGAAATGGACAATGATGCTGACGTTCTAATGTCAGGTATAAGTAAGCCATCGACCACTGGTAATGGACTACTCATGATGATCGTCACGCGACTACCTACCTGAGCTTCCGAAGATATTGTATTACCTTTATTGTAGGTAAACTGATATCACATAATAACTAAGCAATTGATAACCCATAAGATCTAATAAAGAAATTCTGATCGTTTAAAGATATGTATCCTTACAATGGGTTTATGGGTTCTATGTTTGCTCCAATAGAAGAATACAAGCTTCTCGTAAAAAGGCCATCACTTGCCTAAATCTACTACTAAGCAGCATTTCCAAGTTACAGTCTTAAAGACAGATGGTGAAATTACTGGCATACAAGATATTCATGAGATATGGCAAAGAGAGCTTTGTTTCTCAAGATGGTGTTCTTTTCGTCCCGGAACATTAGAAATGCAATCTGAATCATAGCAATAACATTACAAAGATAAAGAATGGTATTAGAACTACTTGCTATAAACAGCAGGTGTAGGTAAACTTACTGATCAAGATAAGCAATTAGTACCACTGTTTACAAACCAACCTGTATGACTAAGCATGTATTTAATTACAATATTATAAGACAAGGGCAATGCAATAAAGTATTATATTGCCAAACATACATTTGTGAAATCTACACCTTTGCACTCGTAATCCAATATTTATTACTTAATGTTTTCTGTGTAATTAATACTAGGTTGTAACGTTTTTATTAATTTTAAAAGGTTGGTATTGATTCAGTCTTTGTTGTGAAGATTGACTTCTAATTCTAATCGGAATTAAGGCCATTGATCTTAATCCCAGGAATATCATCTTTCATACACAGTCAAAGTTGTTGACCTTTTCATAAGTTTATAATAATAAACTTCACATCCCATGCCCAAAAATTTACAGATCAGAGGGGCAATTTCCGTATTTTTAAGAACGTTCGCATTCTAATCTAATTCGCAATCTGTCAAAAATACAATCAATTTACCAACATTTTTGACAAGTTTGACAGATTGCGACTTGAATGTGAACGTTTTTTAAGTACGAGAATAAAATTGGCCTTCAAGTCAAGTGTTTCATGCAGAAATACTTTAGAAACATTAGTTATTGTCACGAGATTCTTCATTTTAGAGCCCTGCAATGAGCAATGAATTTAATTGCATACAGACGCATAAAATATCAAACGATTTCATTTTGACATCACAAAAAAATCTGTTTATCTACACCCATGCTATAAATCCTTTATAAAAGTTTCTGAAACAGTTAGCTTATTGCCAACATTAAAACGACCAGTGTCATAGTATCATCCATATCATATCATCCAAACGAGTGTTATAATGTGTTCTAAATTTCATAATGCAACTCGTTTGGTCCTTCGATTCCTTGCGGTCAGCAGGTGCAGACCCCCACGTCGACACATCTGACACATTTTCCAATAGAGGATTCATATCATGGGTGTACATAAAGTCTTGTATGCAACTGCATATAATTAAGTAGGTATTAAAACATTCATGTGATACTACTATCACACTCGGCTTATTCGTGTTTTAATACCCCTAATTATACAACAGTTGCATAAATAACTATTATTTTACATGTTTTCTATTAGATCAACACATTGCCTATCGTAGATTTATGTATAAAATCGATTAAATTGTCATTAATATACAGTTCCATCAAGTTTCATTTCATCATCAAATTTCGTCATCGTCACCATTAATATCAGCTAACCATGGTTAGCTTAAATTAGAACGTTCATAATTATAATGTAATTGATACGTTTTGAATTAAACCATCAAGCACCTCACAAAGCGAATAATTCTTACACATCTTACATAAAAAGCTCTTTACAAATTGATTTCAATAAATCCAAGCAATAGAAATGTTACGAACAATGGCGGCATGTCCTTCCCACGCTTTCAAGTTGATGTTTGGCAAGAATGGCGCATGTGTGATGAACATTCTTGTGTGTGACGACATTATAATGTTGACCGCTAAATGTTAAGTGGTTTGACGCCCTTGGTTAAGTATTTTTTGGCTCAAGAGTGTGACCAGTGATGTGATTTTGATAAATTGTTAATAGAAAGTGGCGTATCGTGGGGCTACAGATAGTGTTTATGGACCTCGGCCTGCGTGTTTTTACAAGTGATTTTTTTTTTAATTTGTAAACGCACTTACAATATAGGAGAAATTCTAAGGTAATGCAAAGTTACGTTTTTCAAGTAAAAATTTGGAAACTTGTAACTTCGGAAATTCAATGAATATTTTACTGATTTTAAATAAAATTAAAATAAAACAATAAATTAAAATCACAAAGGCTATTGTTTTTCAATAATGTTTTCAGTACCTTTATTAGTTCTTTCCGTTTGATAAAACCTGGGAACAAGGGAACAAACCCTATCCTGATAGTTGATACTTTTTGAACTCCTACTTTATTTCTTTAAATAAATATAAGTAAAAAAATATGGACCTATTATGAATTTAATGAATATTTAAATATTCAATACCAACAAGTTTTTCTCGTTAACTTTAAAATATAAAGCCTAGTAACAGATAAAAAGGCGCTTAGCAAATAAAATCCAGCTTATAAATTAATATTATTATATCTTTTTCTGATTTAGAGTAACTATTTATGTCAAATATTATCATAATAATATAAAATTCTATGCTAAGTCAATGTTTATGGAGGGAATTACCAACATTTGCGATATTTATACATCCGATGGTTATGTTATTACCATATTTTTAGGGTTCCGTACCTCAAAAGGAAAACACGGCCCCCTTATAGGAAACAAACCCATATCCCCTCGGGCGGACACCTAAGGGAGGATCACTTCGTTGTACGTCTGTCAAGTTCCTTTGTCTCAGGAACGCGTAGAGATATCAAACTGAAATTAATATCAAATACGTAGGTCTACAGTCCCTTGGAGCTCTAAAAAAATCAAGTATCTAAGTTAAGCAATAAAAAAATACGGCAATTTATGCGACATATTTTGATACTTGCAAATAAACCAAAACCTATAAGGTACTTCCCGTTGACTTAGAATCATGAAATTTAGCAAGAAGTGAGGTCTCAAGGCACAAGTAAAGGAAAAAGTTCTAAAATAGTTAATGTTTTGTTTTTGAACTAGGTACTACTTCTACTTCAATGTTAAGTTTGTTTTTGAGATAAAATCATCCCAACTACGGAACCTTACATTGTACGTGGTCCGACAATGTATACGTTATAGGCAGATTAACATAATAAAAATGGATTTTAAATTATGTTAATCTGCATATAACGCTATTCATAGAATGATAACTTTTACGCTTTTACTGCAAAGTTAAGATTTTTTTCGCCATAAACGTATGAAATGTAGGATTCTCAATGTCATCACATCACCTACATATTTCTCATGTTTGGTGTAATAGATTGAAGTGTTTAAAATTGATGTTAATTTAAATAATAGATACACCCACATACATACGGCGAAATCCATCAGCATGGATCGAAAAAAGATAATAGTTATATCTATGTAGTTTCTGCCCGTTCTTCTTTATAGGTACATACTGCGCTCTGGAACAGCTTCATCTTTCTGACTGACCGACCCCTTAACAATTCATAATTGTCTGTAATTGGTTTAATTTAATTTATTTTATTTCACAGTTCTCTAATAACATTTACACGTCTTACTTAGTTATAAATATAATATGTACAAGTATATAACGGAACTTAAAAAAGGGGGAAGAGGTCATTGGGCATCAAAAAAATCATCCGAATCGCTGTCAATGGGGAAAGTGCCCAATTGGTTTAATTGAAATAAATGATTTGAGTTTGGGTTTGAGTTTGTAAAACCTTTGGAGTAAAATGAATAGACTGACACACAAATATTTTAGTCAGCACTAAACAATGTTATTATTAAATTAACACTGAATCGACTGTCTCGATGGTCAAGTCGCAAGCGTCACTGCTAAGCATGAGGTACTGGATTCGATTCCCAGGTCGGGCAAAGTGTTATTGGGTTTTTCCTTCAGGATTTTTTCAGGTACCAGCCCGGAATCTCGATTTGAACCCGGTTGATGGCAAAAGACTCAGTCCTATTACATGGGACTTGAACATAACTGGCGAAATATGGGTGTTCCTACTCTTTGAGCTCTGCCTAATCCTTCGGGGAAATTAGGCGTGATATTATGTTAAGCATCTCTATCATCATATCTCTATCATCTCATCTACATGTTAGACTCAAAAAAAAAAAAGTAAAATTGCAACCCTTTTTAATTTAATGACTTTATTAAACCTAGTAAAATACTTAAATGGGTTTCCGAATTCCACCTAACTTTGAAACTATAGCTAAATGACCTTGAAAAGCATTTCCATCTCGTATTAGCCACACGTGCCAGACAATACCACGTTAGTGCGCTTTTATAGTTTTATCGATTCATAAATCGGTAATGTGTGTCACGATTTTCTAACTGCTAATCGATCACTTTATAAACAATCGAATTGCCTGTTCCAGTGTCAACCTTGGTATCAATAATCGACTTTTTATTGGGTTTGTGAGCATGCTAATTTGTCGATTATTATCGATTTAATGATCATTTTTTTATCGAATTACTGTACGTTCACTTCTATAAATTCAGGGCTATTAGATGCCAGAGTTGTTGATTTGTTAGGAAACACGTTTTAGTATTTAATAACAGGCTTTTTATGTTTCTTTTATTTATTTTAAGTACCTAACAATATGGTCTCTTTCTCATGAATTTTGATCTTGTGATTTCAAGTGCAACTCTTCAGGGGCCTAAGTCTACTAATTTATAAACGTTACAATCGTCTCTCAATGGTGAGTTTTTGACAGATTTGCCATACAAAAACTGTCAAAAACTCACCAGTGAGAGACCATAGTAGACTTAGGCCCCAGGTCATATTTCATCAGCTGTATTTAGGTTCCATTAAATAAAGCGCAGAGCTTACTAAATGGATAAAAAAACAGGCTCCAGGTTGAGAAATTACAAAAACCAGTGACATTTGCAGGACTCGGTCAGCTTATTTAGAATTAATAAAAGGGTATTGATACGATGAAGAAGAAAAACCCGGAAATCGAACTCAGGACTTAAAACCAGCAGTCACACCTGTGACAACGGGACCAACAAGGCACATTGATTTTTTACAAGATTTTTTTACACAACATAAAACAGTAAATATTCGGCCATAAGTACCTCTATGCTTAGTCATCGATACGAACGGTATTCCACATTACAGTACTAACGGGGACCAATGTTCAATATAACATGGACAGGTATCAATCATGTTAAATGTAACAGCTTGGTGATTTGAGATTGTCTTTGTTAGTTATAGAGGTATTGGACTGCTGAGCGGTTCTGGATTCGATTCCCGGGTCGGGTAGTGTTATTGGGTTTTTCCATCAGGAATTTCTCCACAGCAGCTCGGAGTCTAGTTTTGAACCCAGTTGATGGCAATAGGCTCGCCCCTGTTACACGGGTCTTAAACATAACGCGCGAAATGTGGTTGTACACCTCTGCCTAAGCCTTAAGGGGATTCAGGCATGATGTTATGCTATGTGTAGTCATATTATGTGCAGTAAAAGTTCAGCTGATCCAAATGATGTTTGCATATCTACTAGATAAATAATTATGAAAAGCGATACTAGAAAATACCGTGCTACTTATTTAGATTTTAACTTATTCTGTTTGTAAATCAACTTATAAACTCCTTAGTTAATAAATAAAAAGAACAAAATGATGTACTAACTTAACTAAAACTATTCAATAACTAAAATAAATGGCGTTGAAAAATACACCCGCATCGCTGTCGACTGGTAATGTACCCAAGCGACCGGCGGCATTGTCACGTTGTTTGGCAATGCTTAGCCTCTGGCCAAGGTAAAAGCCAGCCCTTGGGTCACGGGAAGTGTCAACCAACCGTTTTGAGATTTCATTAAACAGGCCATGTTTCAGCTGTTTCATTACTGTGTCTATGAATATTTTAATTGGATGTTGGTTTATTTGTTACCTTGGTTTAATTTGGGACTTTTCAGTCTTTGAATGGACAAAGCTTACATAGTTTTATAGAACAAAAGTTTCAACACAAAAAAGCAATTGTAGTAGGTACCTATAAGATAAAATGAATATGCACATGTCTCTTCAAAATCACATTTCACTATCTCCTTTACCTTCATTTACCAATCACAAATTACCATCAAACGATACACCACACAACACAACACATACGTAATTCATTACTTGTCAGTGTGAACAAAAAAACCGTTTTGTAATAATTAGTGAGAAATGAATTTCATTCGTGTAGCGTGCAGTTATTCATGGCACTTGCTGATATTATACCGAGATGAAGCCAGTGTTGCCACGCTGGTGGGCAATCTTGATTCTTGATGATTGATAAAATTGTATGAATGTGCAATGGAATTAGATATTTTGTTTGGTACCTAGTTTACTTGTTGAAAATTAGTGTTTGTAGTTTATGAGCTGAAGACTGAAAATCGTTAAACACAAACTGTGTACAATACACAGTTATAGTATGGACAAATTGTCGAAATTGATAAATAAATTGAATCGTGTCAACCACTTACGAAATATTTAACTTGCGTGACCAAAAATATGTTAATAAATAAAGACATAACATTGATCAACGAATTAATGAAATGATCGTCATCTCGATCAGTTAACGAATGAAACTGTTAATGAGAGCATTCTATCATTCTCTCACGAGGTTGGGAGGTACAATCGCTTAAACATACAGTTACAAGGAATGTTTGGCGTCGACAGGGGGCGCTGTTGGTAAGCATATTAAGCTTGAAATGTATTCGAAAAACAAGATAGTTTACGGCGTTAGTTCCGATTTTTGCCGCGCGTCATAATGACCTTGTAGCGCTATATGTACCGTCGCGATGACGTAGTATTTTATGCCCGTTTAGAGCAACGATTTTGATATTTAATTCTTCCATGGTGTCACATTATGGTGGCATGGTATTACTTATATGTATACTTAATTAATTATGTCATGCAAAAAATTAAAAAACCCAAAACAAACAAAAAATGTTGACCCTCTAAGTTTAATTTATGAAAATAGGAAGTTAACAGCAGCTATCCTTCCTACAATAGCATACATTCATAGTTGTTAGGTATAAGCCTCGTCTGTTTGGCGTTTTCATTAGTCGCTGTTAATCGTCAAACGATTGAACTGATCATTTTGAATCATAGCAAAGAACACTCTAGATCAAGTCACTTTTCAAATAAAGCAATAAAAACAAAATCGGTCCAGCCGTTTGGGAGCTAGGATGCCGCAGAAAGACACACCGATCCACACGTTAAACTTTTAACAACCCTCTTTTTCCGTCGGGGGTTAAAAATATTTGTATCATTTTTTTTTTCAGCTTGAGCAATGCAATCTCGAATGTTTAGCAAAATAATAACATTCGAGATTTAGCTTACTCAAGCGTAAATATAAAAACAGACGCACATAATTCATCCGAAAAATTACTCTTTTTTGAACAACCATTTGTCACATCCACGAAAGATGTTAGTTTTTTACTCTTTTTTTTATTTTCTAATTATTTTCATGACGTTGACAGAAGTCGCGTGCGCCGACAAATCCGATACGACGGTTTTAAACGTTAATCACACGTTAATTAAATTTAAACGTTAATTAGACACGGGATGCATGTAATTAGGTTAGTATAGGAAGTTCTTTCTTTTAGTCGTCATAGTAATTAGACGGTGCGGTTTCACGCTTTTTTGTTTGAATTTTCTGAGCTAAGTTTTATACAGGGTGCTTAGTTTAAACTGACCCGATGCTAAGTCCAGTCGTGGACGTCTTTCGGCTGAAATGTATCAGATAATGATGAAGTAGTTAGGTAATAGAAGTTAAACTATGAAAAGACATTTCTCAGTTGATTCTCTAAAGGCAATCTAGTAACAAATCTTAGAATTAATTACAGCCCACGCTGTAATGAATGCGAATTAACAATTGTTACTTAATACTGGCCAGTAAGTCATGGAGCCGAGTTATGACAAGAACGCCGCCTGCCTTGGGACGCTTATTTTTAGGGCTGTCGAATATTTTTTTAGACAAAGACAGCTGAGCAGGCTGATGGACTGATAGACTAAAATACAGTGTCCTGTTGAGACGGTAGCGAGAATGGAAGCGGGTAGAAATGAGTAAAACAATATTCGAGGAAGAGAGGGAGATAATATTCCATAGTCTTAATAATGCACGAGAAATGACCGAAGATAGTTAATTGATTCAGGCGTGACTTGGCGGAAATCCATTATAAAATACAATAGACGTAGATATATTTAGGACACTATTCCGCTTTACTATTCTTAAAGAGTCTAAAAAAACCCTGTAAGAAATCGACACGCTGCTTACCATACACTACCTGCTTACCATACACTGCACAAAAAATAAACAATAACGATGATAAATAATTTCTTAGATACCAGATTAGTTTAAGAGCTTCGTACAATGATTCCCCAATAAGTTTATCCTGATTTAAGTATTTGTACATCAATAAGAATAAGCCAAGCTCCCTACAAAAATATTTGCCACATAAACCCACAAGAAAGTGCATCAGACAACCCTGGTCACGGTGCGCCCACGTCGATACGATCTATGACGTAGAAGAGATAAGAGAATGGACATAGTTGAGGAGGCATTTCAGGAAGATTTATCTTCGTATTTTATGTCGATATTCGAAAATACCATCTTTGCTATAACTGAGAGAAGATTGTCTATTGTTTTCGAATTGGTACAATATAATTGTTTACTTTTATGTGGTCTAGCACACATTGACGTGACAAGACTTATCTTGAGAAATTCAGTAAAATCTGTGACATTATTATTACGTGTCACTGATCTCTCATACTTAGTCACAATGTTAGTTTAATGAGCCGTTCCCTATGCCTTAAAAATACCAAGTAGTATTATTATTCTTGAAAATTGCATTTTTTAGTTATTTATAGGTGGAAAAGGTAATATAAAACAATTCCTGGCTGACTGATACACAATACAGCCTTAAAAAGATTACAATTACATGAAATTATACGACAATTATGATGATTAATAAGATGACAATTTAGATGATATTATGTTCTTTAGAGGATATTCTGCACTGAGATAAGATTTTTTGAAATCCTCAACCCAAAGCATACAACGAAGTTTTCAAACAAAGCCACAGAATATTATAAACTGATGAGATTGTTTTGTTTCCGACCCGGTCCGACCATTCTGACGTAGGTTCATCCGTTCAGATTGATCTCTCCATGTAAGGTAGCCTTAAAATTATGCGAACAGAAAAATAAGCGGGTTAGCACCTAGCATTACATTTAATTACGACCACTAAGCCATAGTGCTGAGTTATGAATGTCATGATAATATGCGGTCTACCTTGGGTCGCCCACGGGTCGCCTAAGGCAGCGATGGGGTTTTAATAATAACTGATAAAATGACATAACTGAGGCATTTGTTTTGGTGATTGCTTTGATAAGAGATACCTATCTAATGAATTGTTTTATAATGATAGAGTTTTGTTATTGACACGTGTCTGCACAATTTATTGATTTTCTTGCAGAACCTAAACATAATCATTATAATCATTTTTGTGAATGTACAGTCAGGAACTTCATGGATGTCAATTTCCGTGTTATAAAAATGTCCTATTACCGTGTATGCAATGGCATACGAATGGCAAATAATTATAGCCTTAAAGCCTCCAATCGCTTCACAAAAACCTACTGTTAATTTCATCTAATATGCTTCATAATTTTTTACTGCTATAGCTTTATTGATTGTAACTATACCCGATTTTTTAGGTAGAGAATGCGTCGTTAAATGGAAACCACCACGTTTCCCAGTGACCCATTAAACAGATTTTTTTCTTAAATAAATGCCCCATCCATCCCAACTACTCCATGGTCCTATCAGAACAGGTGTTCGAACTATAAAGCGACATTCCTGTGGCAAGCGGTTCACTGGAAGCTCCTGGATACCGTAACCATGGGATGGGTCTATTAATCAAACTAGCTGTAAGTATATTGTATAAGTATTATGTATAGGAATAGGTTGTCGATAAAGCTGAGAAGTATGGGTCGTTTAGCGGGATGGGAAATATTATAATGTTGGTAGTTGCATAGGTTCTACAATATGATTTTGCATAGTATTATTCTAATTGAACGGACAGCTCTGGTACTGGGCATTTTGTTGCGCCACTTCTTCTTCCCAGCTAAAGCACTAGGAAGTGGTGAAGGGCGGGCGTTTTGGGGGACTGTCTTCAGTAATGTTGACGGTCGAAAAGCGCTGATTCTCAGTCTAGTTTGAATAAATGACTTTTCATTTATTTATTTACAACTACTATTACGAACAAGAACCTCTTTCGCGGGTAAACATTATTTTATCCTTAGCGTAAGGTTGTATAATAAGGCAAACAAACAGTTAGACATATTTCACCTAAACAGAATAAATTGCAAAATGAAGGTAAAAGATTGGCTTACTTCTTTAACTTATAACGAAACTGAGGATTTGCTGGATAGCAACATTGGCTAAGACATTGCATTCACACCATACGCAACTCAAAGGCACACATCCGCAACTTACTAACACACACACATAGACTCTCTCACACTACACTCACACTACACTTACCCTAACACTACTCTCACCCATACACTACACTCACTTCTACACATATTATTGCAGAGATGAATTAAGGTGGTTATTCTTTATTGTATTTTTGTATTATTATTATTTATCTTAAAACTTAAAACTTAGATTATACTTATTCTCTTTTTGTAATGCAATAAAAAGTTGGGCTGCACAAATGTGAAGGGCAGGAAGGAATCGCTGACACCTAAGATACAGGACATGTCCTAGTTTGGGTGTCAGGAGGAGTTTCACACAACGTGCATACACTTAGCCTAATTAAGGATATTAGTTATGTAAGGACATTATGCATTGTTAACCCGTTTTTTCTCTCCTTTATTGTATTAGGCTTATGAAATAAATTATTATTATTAAATTTTTTAAATAGAGAAGGACGTAAAAATGTGTTTGGAAGCGGATCTTTGTAGTGGATTTGAAAGGCGAGCGAAATTTTATATCGGCATGATGAAACATTTCAGAATATGAATTCAATGTTCAAGTAAATTACTAACTTGTTAGACTATGTTTTTTTGCGTGTAGGTATACAGTATTAAAAAAAAAATTATAAGTATCTATTTTTAATGAGTTAGAGTTATTTTTAATTTCATCAAGTCAATGTAAAATCTACATTTATTTGTGAAATAAACTGTTGCAATGATCGTCAAATATTTGATACATTTGTAAATTGTATGAAGTGTCGACAAATAACTAATAGGTTTACCTCGGGTATGTAATCCTAGTAGCCTAGGTATATAAAAGTGAGAACTTGACACAAATCACAATATTAATTGGCTATTAACAATAGGCCTTGTTTTGTACTTCGCAAATTCCAATGGATATCGTCATTTAGGCGCCTTACAAACAAGTGACAGATTAATACCATCGCCCACACATTATGTTAGGAACTTGTTATACCAGACGACTTGACATTTGTGTAGGATGACCAGCAGAGCTATAGGTTTAATATATTAATAATAAGTTTGTCTGATTGACCTAGTTCTAACAGGATAGAAAACAATGCTATGGAAATTTATTACCGTAATATAATCCTACTAATATAATATTATAAATGCGAAAGTTTGTGAGGATGGATGGATGGATGTTTGTTACTCTTTCACGCCAAAACAACTGAACGGATTTGAATGAAATTTGGCTCACATATCACACCTGGATTAACACATATGATACTTTTTATCCCGATATTCCCACTAGATCAAGACTTATGTGGGTGAAACCACGGGGCGCTGCTAGTTACTTTATATGATTAAGGGGATCGAACCTTTAAAAAAAAAAAAAGGTGTAAAAAAATAACATTATCACCTAGTATTCCTAAGGTGTCAAATTTTATCAAGTTAATCCGACTCCAGATAATCTTAAGATAACTAGAGCTTAATCTCAAACAGGTTCTGACCCAGTTCACATCGGTTGACCGACATCGCTGATAACTGTGATTATGATTACACCTGATACTTTCCTTATCATGCCTAGGTGGGCGTGTAATGATTATAAAATTGTTGGCAATGACGATCTAAGACGACGATAACTAACTTTTAATGATTTTATATTGAAGATCACGTCTAAACGAGCAGTGTTAATGATTTGGGTTTTTTTTTTTTTGTTAAATTATAGCATTTTCTTAATAACTCAATCCGTGAATATTTTAGATTGTGTTTATAATACATAGTGTAATTAATTTGAAAAGTTATGTCTAACGCGGATAAAATACTGAGAATCACGCAAAAACTATCAACTGCATTTTTCTGAAACCGTCACCATTTTAAAGATAATTTAATTATTTATCTTTTAGTTTATGTGTTTCATTTTTTTTTTCTGTATAATAAATTAATAATGCGTCTTATTGGGACAGCGCTCCTTGATGGGCGAGTGCTATTACTTGTGAAAATTGTGCCAATGGTTAGATAAGCAAGTTTCTCACGCAACATTTTTTTATATCATTGGTAGGTACTTAGAAAAAATTTGGTATCGATTGATAAGAATTAAAGTTCAGTGACCCGAAAATTGTATAGGGTTTTTCATGTAAAATTGTGTTAAACAAATCTAATTCCATTTTTTTTTACAAACCTTCCTATTTTATTATACCATATAAGGTTCTTTTTTATGTACAGCTAGATATAATAGATAAATAATAGAAACTGAAGAAAAATGCAAAATACAATCAGGTGAACGTAAAGCAAACTGTTTTGGCGAGTTGGCAATATAAAACATTATAATTTGTACACTTTGTTTAGTAAAAGTTAAAAAACATTATTTTTTTCGTTCGTTTTGTACTATGAAAAGATATGAATGTTGATAATAATCTCGTATTTATTCAAATTAACAACTTTTTAAAGTATTTAGTGAAAGTTTATGTTTAAAGTGTGCTCCTTTCTTTAATATTATTATTTTAACTATTAAAACAAGGAGCTAAGCTATTCGTGGATGGGTGACCATCTATTACATATGGACTCCATGCTTCGGAAAGCACGGTAAGCCGTTGGTCTCGGCTGTCATTCGCAGATCTTTGACAGTTATTACGAGTAGTTAGAAGTTCAAAACTGACAAGTACCTACTGGTATTCAGCTGTATCTGGTTAGACTGGAAGCCGACCCTAACATAGCTGAGAAAAGGCTGGGCCGATTTTGGTATCGGTATGTAATGGTTGGTCACCCATCCATGGACGACCTCGGCATGCGTTGCTTAGTCTTGGAGATTGAGCCGTGTGGTTTTTATTATTTAGCTACGAGCCCCACACTGAATATAATAATTTGCAAAATATATTTGTGGTACTGGTTGAAGTGGCGGTGCTTGGGGGAGGCCTATTTCCAGCGATGGGTCTCTTCCGGCTGAAATAATGTTGATGACGAGGATTTATCTTCTTAAAGACAGAAAAAGAAAATACCTAAGTTACACAACTTTTACACAATTTTTTAGACGTTTTTGTTAACACGTTTTATGTAATAACTTAGCATTTAAACATTTCATCATAGTGTTTGCACACTTTCTTCAAATTATCACTAGAATCTTCTACTTACAATACGTCTTTATGGCACTTTGTATGCATGTTTTATTTTGACTGTTTTGATTAAATCTGAATTATAAGTAGACCAGTGTTTGAGCTGACTGGTCCAGTGCTATTCTGTAACCATCTCACCGTGCAAACTTAGGAGACCGGCTGTACAATTCTTTGGAAAACAAGTGAGGTTTAAGTAGGTACAACGTATTTTGTTTTCTTGAAATGGTCAAAATATTATAAATCATCACCATATAGGTACTGAAGTGACATCGAAGTTCACAAGGTTTATTTTAATTACAATATACAAGCTACCACTAAAATATATTGTAATTATAGTACGTACAAGTTTTTATTAAAATAAAAAAGGGGAAGATCTCATTTGGCATCAAAAAGTTTGTCCGCATGAATGGGAAAATTGCCCAAAAGAATGGCAGCATTCAAAATCTGACGTTCGAAAAGTACTGATTCTCAGCCTAGTTTGAATAAATGAGTTTTGATTTTGATTTTGGAAGAAAAATATCTGTGGCACACGTAAAAGGAAAATATTACCCGTGTATTTTTGTGGTCATAGGCTTATACAATACTAAATCAACAACAAGTTATTTGTGTGATTTTCTGTGTTACTCAACCACAATAGACAAGGCATGATACTACAATTTACTGTTACTTCCAATCTACGTTATTTTGATCCAATGTTTGTATTATTAATTTAAGGTTGTCGGTTCATGAGAAGAAATTCTTCTTCATAAGATTGACATGTCAAATAATCATCTAAAACTATCTCAATTTACTTGCTGGGCATAATTTAAATATCCCAAGTAGGTATCCCAAATTAAATATATTTACCATTCAGACTTCTTTTTAACCGACCTCTCTTTGTGTCATGTCCTACAATAAAAAGTCAAATTCCAAGGAAGCTGGTACCAATCTTACAAAGTACTAAGCTTGAACCTGATACGAACGATACACTACAATAAAATAAATTTCATCATTCCGGTATGTATCTATGTTTATCTGTTCCCTCATAACTTCTAAACTACTCATCACAGTTTGATAAATGTGGTATGTTGGTTATCTTATGCAATGTGAATTCACATTAAATATGAATATGAATATGGCGCCCTTTAGAGGACATAAAGGCATGAACGAATAATAAATAATGCCACATTTCAAAAATATGTATATTATAACCCGAAAATAATTTAAATAAAAATAAAAGTAATAAAACTAAAACCCAACTACGACAAAAAGTCAACTAAACAGGTATTATAAACAAGACAAGTCACAAGTACCTAGTCTGTTTGATTTATTTTTAACTGTTGGATTTTTTATTATCTGTGATGCCTTGGTTTATACCTTTTAGTTAACTTTTTTTGTCTTTTTTGTTTTTGTTGGGTTTTAGTATTTATTACTTTTATTGTTTTAATTTCATCACTGACAACAATTAAGTCTGAATTTGGCTATACGCAATAAGCAAGCGTGCAAGCAATCGATGTTATCTCGATAAGAGTAGAAGCCTGTGACCTGCAGTGGAACAGTAATAAGCTGGTATTCCAATCATTATTATTAATGTCTTAGAAGCTATACAAGGCTCATATATGATGAAGGAATTCGATAGTTCAATCATTCCAAAACGAGAGACCTGATTAACCTTTAAAACAGTTTCAACATCAAAACTTAACATAATGTAACCTTATTAAAAACTTGTATGGATGTAAAATACGCTCTTTATAATTAGGAATGACGACAATTTTTTTTGTTAGTCAGTTAAATGATAAAAAAAATATTGGACACGTATTTTTCCTTTTTTTACGTAATCAACAGATTACGTAAAAAAACGGCGATACGTTGAGTTAAAATGTTTCATGACGTCACACCTATGTAGATTTTATACTTAGTTGTAGCAAGCCCCCAACTCCGCAATTATATTGAGTTTTTATCTAAGTCTTTTTTTATTAATATGATAAAATAAAAAATACGTGTATAATATTTTTATATAGCTGGAAGCATCTTGATCATCCGCTGGTTATAGGCTATGTGACGTAAAACATCATAATATCTCAGTCAATTTCAAAAGATTGACGGAACCGGAACGGTGCAAACGGGCCTCAGGTATATTCCTTTTTTCAAGTTTCAAGAATACCCTGGTATAACAAACGAGGGATGAAGGAGGTCACGGAAGTAAACAATTTATTCATAAAATCAAGAAAAAATAACGTGATTTTATTCATAGAGTAGTAGACCAGCGTTTTCACTAATATTCAAGCTAGTATTTGCATCAGCAACTGTTACGTACACACTAGAAGTATAAAGCAAAAAATATAGCTTCTATTCATTTTATATAGGCACCTATATTTCGAGCATATTTTATAAGATTTAGATTTTTCATATATTATTTTCTATGTTTAAAGTTGGTGGAGGAGCTCGTGGCTAAGTAATAACAGCCGCACGGGTCGATCCATCAGGTTAAACTGCGCTTGCCGGGGTTGGTCCGTGGATGGGTGACCATCTTTACATACCGAGACACCCCGTGCTTCGGAAGGCACGTTAAGCCGTTGGTCCCGGCTGTCACTCGTGGATCTTTGACAGTCGTTACGAGTCGTCAGAAGCCCGAAAGTCTGTCAACTAGTCTTACCAAGGGGTATCGTATTACCCACTTACTGGGTTGTGGAGGTCAGATAGGCAGTCGCTCCATGTAAAATACTGGTATTCAGCTGCATCCGGTTAGACTGGAAGCCGACCCCAACATGATTGGGAAAAGGCTAGGCAGAATGAATGTTTACAGTTGTTGTTGTATTGTTGTCAACAACAACAATACAACAACAACTGCAAGCATCGTAGCAGGTAGCGTTCTGTAATTTCTGTCTACCCCTATGAAAAAGGCGTGAGTTTATGTATGTATGTATTTTCTGTCTACCTTTTCTCGACAACCCTAATCTCCAAGATACTCTAAACCGCAGCAGTCAATAGTTTTGATCATAAAACAGTTGAAAACCTGGCCATTCCACAAACCTACTTCAAAGTCTTCACTAAGAGTTAGAAATATTCCACATTATACATTTATTCGGTGAAAGTAAATCATGAATATTGGTTGAATCTCATTTGTCTGTTCATCTGAGAAAGTTATTTATTGGCGATAATGATGTTACTGACATGAAAGTTTACGTTAGAGGCGTTTATCAGAAAATTCAATATTTTTAACTTTAAAGTTTTCTGATATTTCAAAGTTTACTTCAGAAACTAACTAACTAATTAAGATTTAGACTACAATTTAATTCAATCCGATAAGTTTGATTAAATTGGATTTGATTGAACTGAAATGAATTGTCCTATCTTTCCATTTTAGTATTGCATAGCACATAAAATAAATTATAACAAAAAATATTATACAAGTTCTTCAATTAATATTACTAATTAGTAAGTACTCGTAACAATCTTCAGATTAAAACACACTTTCAACAGATACCTACATAACTACAAATCATCTATCATATCACAATCGATAGATCGATTAGTCGCGACGGCAACCAGTTGCGACCGAGATCACGATCGGTCGCAACTCGCAGGAAGCGTTCACAACCGTGTAATCAATTCTTCCAATGCCGTGTGTAAGACAAGCAAGCGCGTGTATGTAATTAGATTATACGCTGCGCAGGCGGCGACTAAATATTATACAGTAGTTTAACTCTAATTAATGTTGTGATTTTAAACAGTGTGTATTTAAAACCTGGTTTGGGCTTGTCTAAGTCTATTTTCGACACTAGGTACTGACTTACGGTGAAGAAAAACGAGTTTGATTGACCTGAGTTTTTTCTCTTAAAAAAAGGCCTTTCGTCTGGAATGGGATGGTCAAAATTTCAACGGTGGCCCGATTTAGTATGTTATTGTTTTAAAAGCCTTCGAAAAGGTTTGTCTTGTCACAGATCTTGTAATATTTCGTATGAAATTCTCGGGTTTACCCGATATGGCGTGTTAAGGCCGCTCCCAGATCCGGCGAAAATGAAAGTCAATGCCTACCTAAATAAAGAATAGAGCCTTTTACATCATCACTTCATTATTTAAATATTTTGTTAAGGATAGGTATCATCGCAGGCACTTACATCTTTCTACATATTGACTTAACACCGTTATTAAGTAGGCAGACGTCATCTATCACAATCTACGAATAAAATTATTACACAACAATAGGTAGGCTTGTTCACAATAATAGTTAATCATTGAAATTTAAACCATATTGCAACTAAATAAAGTCTCATAACGCACACCCGTGATTTGCAACTGCTATACCTGACAGCAAGAGTCGTGATTATCATTTGTTTAGTAATTGATGGCAAATTCATGTAATCAAGTGTCAATATTCATTTAATTATGCAATTTACACCGTCTCTATAGAGTTGGTTTTACAAATCATCATTTGCGGGTACGATTTGATTGTTACAATGTATGAAGTTATTGGTAAAGCTAATGATTGACTTACGAAAAATAGTTAATTGATTCATTGACGGTATTATTTACTGTGATTGTGAATAGAAATGAGTGACTCTTCGCTGATTCTTTTATCTGCGTCTATTAATACCAACTTGAATTAATTAAGTAATTATAGTTTTTGTAACTCGGTCAAGCTAAAATGTCAGAAAGGATTAGAATACCCAATAGAATCTACATAGAATAAATCCGGAATAAGCTTTTATCACCTTTTATAATTTTATAAAGAAAAACAAGAAGGTGAAAACTTACGAGCCGGGTATACTCGATTCAGCGCCGAGTACACGCGATACAGCGTCACAGGCCGACTGAAGCCACGTTTACCCGATTCAGCGTCACAACTGAGCGTGACGGTTCAGTTTCGTTGACTGTTCAGAAAGAGCGAAAAGTTTTCACTTTAAAAAATCCTGTTTTTTTAAGACCGTACGCATTTTTATCTCAGTCTTAATCTGTTAAAAATACCTCTAATTTCCAAGACACACACTTTATATTTTTGACAAGTTGACAAGAGATTGGGACTAGATTTCGAACGCATCTAATTATACGGGAATTGGCCTTCAGATTCAAATATGAATGGATTAGATTGATCTACTGTTTCATACCTCAACAGTGGATACCCACATGCTAACTTGTTAAAAAAAAGCGCACTTCTCGTTTTTCATAATTAGTTATGCCGACCTAAAATGATTGAATTAAACTAATAATGTTTCTGTAATGGTATATTTGTAGAACAGGAGGATTGTATGCTGCTTCAGCGGGTAGATAACACTTTCTTATGTGGACTATGTACCCACTTTTGTGTATATAATCATTCTATATTTGGTATGTGATTAGAGTTGGCTGCTTTTCTCATATTATGTAGGTACCTATGTAATGATAATAAATGGTATTGAGTCATTTTGACATTGCACACCGTTTTTTTCATTTTCATATTTTTTTGGCAAAACTTTTCTTTGGCATTTGAATGTTGTATTTAACTACAGACATAAAAAAATATAATCGTATGTCTAACAGGGGACGGATATTGGTGGAAATTATCGTGGATTCCATACCCAACGCTGTTTCCCCACTAGTGACACAAATGGCAATGATCTTGATAAGTAGTTTCAATTTCACAAATAAAAAGTAAGTTTAACAAATAAAAAACATAAGTAGTTTTATTGCTCAGAAGAAAAAGAGTATTCAAACGATGTGGTTTTTTTTAATAACTTCATATTTTTATACATCGCAAGGAATAAACCTAGTTTCTCAAACGTTAACGAACACCAAGAACACGGCAGACCGAAGCACACAATACAACACGAGAGAACGTAAAGCAATCTTTCCAACAGAACATGCAAATACAATTTTTGTTCTCGCTCGAAAGTGCGCGCGAAAAGTCAAGGCTGCTGGACAAGACACTATCAAGGAATGTAAGTGGATGTCTGATTAAACAGGATGCTTATTTTTATTATTATAAATGACTTTATACTGAGGTGGAGGTAACTTGATTGACCGGTGGCGCTATTGTCTGGTACTGGCATATTTTGATGCAATCAGAAATGAAGAGATCGCAGGAAAACCAAGGTAACCGACATAGCTCGAAAATTTGCTAAACTTTAAGTGGTAGTGGGCAGGGCACATTGCTCGCAGAACAGATGGCCGATGGGGCCGAAAGGTTCTGGAGTGGCGACCGCGTACCGACAGACGTAGCGTTGGAAGGCCTCCCACAAGGTGGACTGATGATCTGGTGAAGGCCGCAGGAATCCGCTGGATGTGAAGTGGCGGTGCTTGGGGCCTATTTCCGGCAGTGGACGTCTTTCGGCTGAAATCAAGGCTATGGAGGTGGACTATATAAAAATCAGCAATTAGTTCTACATTCAGAGCTCAACACTATGGAAACCGAATTTCTAAAAGAATGCGGAAATCAAGCAATAGAAGAGCTCCCTACTTTTATTATGTAGTTGTAAAATGACCATCGAATTGCGATATGAATCGGATTGCAAAGAGTCAGAAATCGTTTGCAATTATAATAAATAAAGTCAGGCTTCATACGAGCTTCGGGTGTGTGTAAGTGTTTGCGCAGAATACAGGTGTCCATCCTTTACCCTCACTTACATAGTCCGATGGTACGGCAATCCGACACGACCGGGGAATCAGGCGCATGACCAATGGCTTTACATACAATGGCCGGGGTACGGGGGTGCCAAACCACCTTCCTAATGGTAAAACTCAATAACACTTTGCCCGACCTGGAAATCGAACCCAGCACCCCACGCTCAGCAGTCGTGCATGCGACCACGGGACCAGGGCAGTTTGGTTTGCAATACAAACAAAAAATGCATTAAATAAAGCGAAGATTCATTCGTCTTGTTGTGCAAATGACAAGTGTCAATAGAGATCTAGGTCGCTGAAGAAAGATGTAGGTGGTACAGAAACTTGCCACTTTAAAATATATAATGTTACGCTTATAATATTGCAGCCAGTTCAGTCTTATTTTCTTTACGAGTATTATAGATACTTTAAAAAAGTTTAGTCAAAGTATCTCCTACTTTTTTCATCATGGTTGCAGTATTTTAAAATCGTATTCATAATTTGGCAAGGAGTAACTTTGTCTATTAATATCTATTCTAGTAGGTATGATGAATCACTCTTCACCAAGAGCTTTACGAGGTTTTTATTTCCAAATCTGTTTATGGAGCATCTATTGTTATGATGTTTACGACACAACCTCAATGACTCTTAACTCAACCTGGTTAAGCTTATAATAAATACCTTGAGCTTAAATTATATGCTCCAAATTATATGACATTAAGTCAGCCGAATTGGCAAGGGCGGAAAGCACATTAGCTCCAACTAATTCAATTTTTATTGCTCCTAAAGAATCGTGAATACAATCATCTTTAAACTTATTACATCTAATTACTGAACGATTTAAAAACAAACAGTTAATAATAACTAGTTTAATGAAGCGAGCAGTGAATGTAAGTATGGCCAAGGCTAAAATGTGTAGCACACGGAAGGCGATATGAGGAAGTTTCAACTTTAAATATACGTGTGTATGTTGGTGCACTATTTTGAATTGGATAAAGGTTGGATTTAAACCGAAGTTGTAATGATACACGGTGTTGATTATATCGTTAATCGTATGGAATACTAGTTTTTTGTAAGTATAATCGGTAACAGCCTATTTATTCCAATGAAATTGAAGACTCATTCAATTCGTTAGACTCACATGACATAAAGATATTCCGAATACTTCATTTAAATACGTAATATAATACCAACCTATAATTGTCCCACTGCTGGGCAAAGGCCTTCTCATACAGAGAAGGCACGAGCATTGATCACCACGCTTGTTCAAGACGGGTTGGCGATTTTAGCCTTATATTAAATATAACCCTAGGTTTCCTCACGATATTTCTCCTTCACCGATGTCAGTAAAGTCCAAGATAAACTCAGAAATAAACATTAAATTTAAAAATGCTAACGTATAGCATTTTTTTAATGTAGTTTTAAAGATCATTCTAGAATCTCCTAATGAACCTAATCATCCGCACTGCACAAAAGCACACCTGTCAAAAATCTAGGACAGTGTCAGTAAATTTGACGAAATGAATAATAGAATTACTACCAAGAAAAGTAATATCACATTGTCCAGTTGTCTGGAGTTTTAGATTATAGAGGTCAAATCTAGGTCGAATGTGGCACGGATAATTTGCAACGTTCTATGAATGAAAGGTCCACGAGTTGCAATTTGCGTCTGTGAGGCGGTGGAGGTAAAAGTCGAACTACAATTACAAAAACTCCAACCAGCTATAACCGTCTAAGTTTATAGAATTAGTAAGACCAGTATTCTACTAGAAGATGTAGAATTAGATGATCATGTTGATGAATAATTTATTGGGGAATACCCAGAAGTAAGGCAGTGTTTAGATCGACAATAAGAACGAAATACAAAACAAGACATTTTCATAACCACCGAGACAGTCAAAGATAGACGAAGCAAAGATCATTTAGATAATCACACTGGAGCATATATAAATATATATTTATTTATTTTTTGTAACTAACACTATGAGTCTTGTTGCTTGAATTAAATTATTAAATAAATATAAGCAAAGATCTAATGAAAACCTTCGGGAAAGGGATGTAACAGGGCAAGAACGTCAACTGGTAATAAAATTGATTAAATTATTCCATAAATTCTTGCATAAAATATACCGCTTGTGGCTAACCACTATCAATTGCGGCTATACTTGTTTCGATATTGCATTTAAATCAATCAAATGAAACGTAATCTGAACACCATTTATCGGGGATTTCATTTACAAACCTATTATCATTATAAACTCACAATTATTTTTGATAATATTGTTAACTTTTGTTCAATTTTGCTACGTAGTCAAAATTGTGTTCTATATTTATTACAAACTGCTCTGATTCAGGAATATTTTTTTCTACAGTATCCAGAAATAGAACACTTATAAACTAGACGTTATATAGCAAGTCGCTGGCCTTTATGGCTGAATAATTTTTGTGCGATAGTTATCGACAAAACAACCAGTAAGATTATCGAGTGTTTTTATTTGTATATTTTTTCTATTTTCACGGTATTATTAATTAGTCGTGCTGATAAAAGGCGAAGCGAATGTGGTATGAAAATAAATTAATTGTAGGAATTTGTTTTTGTAGAATATTTTCCACTCATGCCTGAACTAATTGGTATTGTGCAAATTGTTTGTAATTCTTCTTGTAAGTTCCGAGAAATACAATGATAAAACGTATGGTATTGGTTTTTCAGAAAGCTGATAATTATTTTGATCTCAGATTCAAAACATTTTAATAGCATTGATCTTGTTATTAATGATTAGTGTTTTGATTGCAATAGCAACAATGAATACCAACATTCCTCCTTCCCTTTCTTTCTTTCTTGATTATAATCATGTTTATCTCCAACATCATCTACATACAAATCAGCCAATAAAAATAAACCTTTTCTAACAATAGCTCCAGTTATCGTCATAAACAATTTTTCCTAACTTTCTACCCGTTCAATAGAATCGCTTAGAAAACTAGAAGTCACACTTCCGACACACTTAGAGTCAGACGTGAGACCCCTGCTGTAGGAAATGACAACTTTACCTTAATTAAAACTGCTAGAAAAGCGGAAGATGATCTGAGGGCAATTATAGCCGTGGAAATCAGTCAGATGATAATTGATATAGATTTGTAGGAAAAAAACGTGTTAAAAGACATATAGTTTAGTACGTTTATTAGTAACAACAGGGTTATTTCTAGCGAGTTATTCACATCAGTGTTAATTATAGACCTAAGGCTTCATGCTACATTATTATTATTGTATAATATAAAGAAATGAAATGAAATGAAATGAAATGAAATTGTTTATTCTGTAAATAGGATATCGGAATCACTTTTACACGTCATGTTAAAAAAAGATTAGAGCTAAGCTAGATGAGGTCGGCGTTTCCTATCTGACTACTCTGAGAAGAAAGGCCGAAACAAACTCAGAGGTCACAGTCTCTTTTAAAGTCCAGACATTATCTTGGTCAGGCCATATGAGGAAGAGGCCATATGAAGAAAGAGCTTCACATCTACGTAAGTTTAAATTCAAATCTATAACTAGTGCTTTCAATAAGTAGGCGAAGAATTAATCTCTACTGTGATAAAATATGTTGTTTTGGTAAGTTAAGTTGAAGTAACTGGTCTATTAAAGTAACAGTACCTTACCTTTACCCTGGGTCAATTTTTACGACTGGCGAAAGTGAAACTAAAGTTCTCATACCGTATCAAACTTTCTGGGTAGGTATTTCCAACTTATTTGGTATCAAAATCATCGTATTTAGTGATTAAATATTAATTAAACAGCATAGTACCAAATTGATTGCTTAGCAAAGGTAGTAGTGGTAGATAGTTTATCCACATTGTGTATGAAATAATTTGACGGCCGAGAACGCATCAACAAATCACTTCGAAGCCCATATATCAAGACTATATTGAATTATAAAACTGTAATGGTAAATCCAAAAGAAAAAGCTTTTTACAAATTAGATAAGAGCCATCACAACACGTTTTCAGCAATTACATCAGTCGATGTTTTTAAAATGACAATTGTTGTTGTAAAAAACCTTTAGACCAATACGCGGCAACGTCTGTTCATAATTAAATCTGCCAATTGTTTATTCCTTCACCCTTCCATTGTTCACGACAATCTACCATGAAGGTTCAATATCGAACATTTTCACGAACGCCATTTAAAATAAGAATTTTAATAAACTAGAATACGTGTTTGCGTGTAATACTTTCGAATGCATTTAGTTGTGACCTCTAAAATCAGTACGTGTATAACGAGGTAGCAGTCGACATAAAAACCAAGCGAGCTGAAATTAAAAAAGTAAGACAATCACAAAAAATTACCTTTGTCGTGTTCTGTATTTGCAAAAACGTCGCTATGCCCGCCCGTACGCGGTTCTTCACGCCCCTTATTGTTCCTTTGGAACTTTTTATCGTTGACGGCATCTCCTCGTTTTTATAATCCTTCACACCAGCGAAGTATTCAACTTCAGACACTTCACACTCACTTTTAGCACCAACACTAACACTTTTCACATCATCAAATTGTTTTTCGTTCAGATGGAAATCGTAGAATTTGTCCGTATCAAAGTAATGACTGCTGTAAAACATTTGTTCTTGTTTCATCTTGTCCTGTTGCTTTCGATCCTCGTAAGTGCTCTCGCTAATCAGAGGCGTTTTGGAGCACAAGTTCGCGGGTAGCGACTCCGTCGTGTTCTTGCACTCGCTATTAAACTGAGAAACTAGACGGAACGATGTGAGTTGTGCGCTTTCTTTTGAAATATTAGCATCCTCATTAATATTCTGGTTCGCTTCCTCGTGTGGCTCGGGCTTCGCCTCGCTTTCAGTTTCGACCGTATTTAGTTTCGCTGAACGGTCTCTTATGTCTTGCAGCAGACCCAGCGGTAGAAAGCTACTGTCTTTATTGTTCGCTTTGGCGAACGTCTCCGGCGCGTCGGGTGATTCCGAACTCTGTTTCTTTTCTTTTTTACTATATTCGCTATGACTTTCATCGGCGTGCACGCTTACGTTCAGCTCGCTACTATTCAGAGAATCGCATGATATATTCGAATCGTTGTCTTCAAAATCCACTTCGCTTTGGCTGCTCCCGTTTCTCGAGCTGATTAGCGTTACAGATACGGCTTTCTTTATTGAACTAGTTTTTGAGGTCTTCTTTTTGGGTAGAGGTGGAGGAGTGCCGTCAAGGTCGCTGCATGTCCCGGAGTCTAGGGTATCACTAGGGGAGCACTGACCGCTTGACATAACCATATTTGTCATAGAATTCACGAAAGAATTGCAATAAATGTAGGGCGCTTTGTCGGTCTTCAGATGATCTTCGTTTTCTAGAATTTTCGGTCTGTTTTCATCAACATTGATTCTGACTAAGCTGTTATTTTTCTTGCACACGTCGTTGATCTTGAAGGTTTCGAAGTCGACGTCGCTCTTGAGGTGCACGCTGGATATTTTTGGTGCTTTCGGTTTGTCTGCATCGGTGTTTATTCTGATAGTGACCACGTGTGGACCGTTGAGAGCGTCCGTGCTAGGCGTACTCGCGGGTCGATCTGACTGGGTCGCCGCTACGAATACCGTTGCAGATGGTGTCTTAGAATTAAGGACGAGTGAGTGCATCGAACTTAGCGAGTCCATCCGGACGTCGGTAGCGGTGAACCCGTTTGTGTTCGTAGTGGCGTCATCACTAGTTATTTGTGTATAAGTGGTGGATCCTCTTTGCTTCACCTTTGGGGGTAAAGGAGGGATGTATTCAACACTAGGGCGAGGCGTTACTTCTTCCATCATTGTGGTGGCTAATAAATTGGCATAATTAACGGTGCTTCCCGTTCGCAATGCTGGTCAGGTCCGTTCAGATAGTGTTGGATGTATAAGGCATAATGGTTCCGGTGACCGTTCGTGACTAGGTCAATAATCCGCTCAGGTGGCCTGTTTTTCTTGCGCGTTGTTTATTTACATCTGTAAAGAGGAGAATTTGTATGTTAGTATTTCATACTGAAGAAAATAAATAGTTTTCATCACGAGTAACATAATTATAATCAAGCTTAGTGTTGCTGCTTGTTTTGTGAAAAGTTTCAAATAAAACGTGATTAACTGAAAATCGTGTGTATGCAATTTACTACCAAATTGTTTATCGACAATTATGCTCTCGTGCAACTGCGTTTCCACTTATAAAATATACCAATAACCTACAAGTGACACCCTTGACAAGTCACGTAAGTATACATAACAGACCTACTAAAGTAATATTTACTATCAATACTACTGACGAAGACATTTTTCAATGCAAACTTGACGCAACATCTTACATAAGATACTCGCAAATGTGGAGTAAGTTATACTAACTTAATGATAGATATTCCAATAAAACGTGTCTTTTTTATAATGTGTCTCCCATCATCATTATACCTTATCATTAAAGTGTTACGGTTGAATTTAGCTAATCATTTGCAGTTATAAAGTTGCAGATTTTTTTTTTCTGTATAAGGAAATTGAGCCGTAATCAAATTTTCTAATATGATAGCTCCGGCGAATGAGACTAAATATTTAACTATTTATACTTTCGTAAAAATAGCAAATGGTGAATGATTTTCCATATAATGAGGGATTTTAGTGTTATGAACTTCTTGTTAATTGAGGTAATTAATTTGATGCAATCGGAAAGGTTTTTATTCTCATGTAAATAACGAGTCTACAACTCTTATCTCTATTTAAGAGGCTTTTGGCTAATTTGAAAATGTATGTTTTATGTAATATGCGTTTAGTTTTTGCAGATTTTATTTTTTATCTCTGCAATTTTTCTTTCTTAATATTACGTTGCTCGATTACGTTACATAGCTCATCGTACAAAGTAATATCCATAGAGACATGTCTGTAACTTGGGCTATCTATCTATACTTTTCAATTAATGAAACATTTAGCAAGTTTAGTAATTGGCTTACCTACTTACCTTCCAAAGATTTTACTTACATTTTTGTAAGTAAAAAGTTTGATTTCAAATACATAGTTTCAATAAAGAAATAGTTCATCGGAGAGTGAACTTTAATTTTTTTCTTCTCTACTATTACAACATTGTTCAGTAATTTCAGAACAAAAATAGAGAGTAATCCTCAAACAGACGATGAGCATAAAACATCGATTATTTACAGACGAATCATCGAAACATTTACAAATATTGTTTAGCAAACAAAGAATTGGCAAAAACTGTTCGTCATACTACATTAACCGTGAACACTTTTATATTTACTTAAATCTTTCTTGACATCTAGGATCTAACAATACATCCGAAGAGTTTGTTTGTTAGTTTAAACGTGCTAATCTCTGAAACTGCCAGTCAGATTTGAAAAATTCATTTTGCATTTGAAAGCCCAATTACTGAGGACGTCTATTTAATGTCACGCCACGACCCTTCGGAGCCAAGCAAAAAGAAAAAATATAGAATGAACGCTAAGCGAAAACGTAGTAACAGGGCACGGTGGGATATGATATATTATATGTTAGAACAAGAAAATTGTCGCGGCAGAAGCTAGTTACGAATAAAGAGTAAACTATTTAAAGAAAGTTGGTTTATTTAAAATTAGAATCTTTGACTTAGATATTTGTGTTTGTTTTATAGCTATAACCTGGAAATCTTCAGGCCTTGAGTGAAAGGGTTACTTCCCGGCAGGCGTGCTCTATCGTCGACCTCATCAACGCCTACTATCAGGTGACATAGTGGGCAAAGGCAAGCATGATCATCCAGCCTATGGGGGTCCCACAGCACAACGCTGATTTTCAGTGGTCACCCAAAAAGGACGTAGACTTGTACATAAGAAAACGGTAATAAAATAGCATAAAATAAAGGTTACTTTACTTATAAATATAGGGTACTTTTAATCCCAGTAGTACGTCCCCGTGGGATATTTTCCGACATCCACGAGGGTAAAGCCGCGGGGAAAAGCTAGTATCTATATTAAAACAAAAATATATCGTCGGTATTTAGAGAAAGTTGAAACTTAATTGGCTCGAGCCAATCATATTGGAAGTACTACTGTCATCAAGGAACTGGATATTGACAGAGACAGTGTTAAGGATTGGTTTACCCTTTGTGAGAGTCTCCGGCCTAAGAAGGAAAGCGAACGTGACTATTACATTGTTTTGCTTGAATGAAATTAAAATTGAAGAGAATGTGAAGGCGAAAGGAGGTACACAAATACAAATACTACTTGTAATCAATAATAATAAACAAATATTGCAAAAACCTAACAAGACGTAGGTAGATGATAGTCTCAGGCCGTCCGCTGCGTTAAGCGGGTGCACAGAGCGGGTGCCCGCGCGGCGCGCTGTTCTCTGTGTGCCGTGTGCGACGGGAGACCCGCCTTACGCAGCACTGCTCTAAGGATGATAACAGAAAACAGCACGCCGCGGGTGCCCGCTTCGTGCACCCGCTTAACGCAGCGGATGGCGTAAAGCCTTAGCTTAATGAAAAGGCTCCCGCCGACAGCCGTGACGCGACAGCACGACACGACTCTCGGAGACCAACTTCTATGAGAACTTCATGGAAATTATTCTACCAGAATCGCGTCGCACCGTCGCTTCACTCCTGTCTGAGAGAGTCTCAAATCTGAGGCTAAGAATAAAGAAAAAACCAATGAATATAATCCTACATTCTTAAAAAGCTTAAAGTCGATATCGTTTATACCGTCTCCTTACAAGTCTAATCTACAGAAAGCTATAAGCATAAGAAATGACAAACGTCTGAATTAACAATCTCTCAGCACAACCTTCAACAAATCTATTGTTAAAGACGCACACGCATACCTTGACCTTGCATTTACAAAGTCTAAAGAAAAAAACAAAAGTCAGTGCACTTTAAACATCAGTCTGTATACAACTCACGCGCACATATCTTCACGTAAATAAATGATACGGTAAATCTAGACAACTGATAACCAGATCAAGTGACAGATTTGCATGTACAAGTTTGGAATCGATTATGGGTCGAGTCGATTGAAATTTATATCGATTTGGATTGGATTTATCCGGGATAAGGAGAAACGAAGGAATCAGCAATTCGTAGGGATTTTTACTTGAAGAAATTCTCTGGGTGATGATATATCAATTAAAGATGGTAACGTTATTTGTATTAGACGATAAATTGTACTATGGCCTTGCCTAATAACAGTGTAATTTTTACAGGTATATATTTACCTTGTGATTTACCTTATAAAGGTAAGGTGCGTAGTTCTGGCAACCGGCGTGCATGTATTACCAGATGTATGAACATAAATGAAGCAAAAGGAGTATGTAAGGATCGTAGCAGGTGGCGATCTGTAATTTCTGCCTACCCGTGGGGTAGAAGGCGTGAGTTTATGGATGTGGGTATATGCAGTATGCACATTTATGTTATGTATGTTATATATTTATATCGAAGAAAAACAGAACAATGACTTAAAAAGCTCACGACGTAACTTAATTAATATTTGTACAATTCATTGGTAGTTCTTTTTTTTGATAAGTGCAAGATTTTGAGTAAGATGCGTTTTTTTGGTAAACTGCTCGGCATAATTTTATTACCTACTTAGATAAAATGTTGTTAATTTATGCAGATTTTAATGAACAAGTATTCTTCTGTTAATAAATCTGTCCATTAACGGATAGCTCAATTATCGTCACGGCTATTGCAAAACAATACTAATCATTTGTCAAAACAATACAAAAAATACTTTCGCTTTGTACAAATATCGGTACGAATTGAGGTTTTTTAATGAATTCTTTATGCTTTGAACGATTTGTTTTGGCTCCTGTTCTGTGTTACAATGAAGACCGGTGGCTATTGTTATTAAATACGCAATGGCTATCGTTCCAGCATTAGGTACACATCATTTGTTTGGTTTTAGTTTTGTAATATTTTACTCAAATCAAGACCATATTTGAGCTACTACAGTAGAGATGATGACTTACTTATATTAGAAATGTTCAAAGAAATAATTAAATTTCATAGACGGTATAGTAAAATGAGATAATATCACATATGTATATAGATACTACATTTTTTTATAATATTATTAGCAAAAAATGATTTTTTAAAGATTAAAGTATAAATAAATTGTCATCATCCCTATTGTCATTAGATGATAATGATTTCCTTTAATCGTAATTACTTTTACTGAAAGAAACTGAGTTCGTGTTATTTACAATAGTAAACACTAAATAACTGTCCAAAGTGTCCAAGCTGATAAATTCGATAACATCGTTAGATTAATTAAAGTAAAACAAAGAACAATTATAATTTTTCACTCACTTAACTTCTAATTTTAATGTAGTGTTAGCATGCATTTTAGTAATTAATAATAATAGTAGCTCGTCTTTGTTTATGAAATTTTCACTCTCTACAGATCACATATTCCTACGTAGGTACTTTATTTATTTTATTTTCAATTATAACGAAAGCTATATCATGCCCGTTTCAAATGCCACTTTTAATATTCCTGAACATCTATAATTTGCTTGCTTTTTTATCTGTGTTTTTCCAAATGTTTTAACAAAATCGAGTGACAATCATAAACTCTATCCAAGTCGATTCACGACACGATACCTAATAGAACACTGTTCCGGATAGTGATCACAGTTGATGATAAATCATTGAAAAGTGTAGCAGTGAAATTGTTTTGTTATGATTTTAACGAACGAAATTATTAAGTAAGATGTTACGACCGATGTGTTATGATGATTTCAAGAGCGAACAGAATTTCATGCAACTGTCGATATTTTGTAATGAGTTGATGTTTATTTTTTACCCGACTGTGCGACAGCAAAGGCATGTTTTGAAACCATATTTTTTTAATTTAATGAGTATGTTAAGATTAAGAAAATATTTATTGTATGTCATGTCATATCGTAAGTTGTATGTTATATCTGTAAGTACGTGAAACGGAATATTGTCCAATAAAGAAATTTTGTTTGAAAGGCGAAGACAGTTTAAGAAAATTTATAAAATATGTTAACGCTAATAATATTAAAAATTAATCATCCTAATAATAAATTAATGAATTCTGAATCGATTTAGTTCCGAGATGACATAATCGATTCATAATCGAATGGTATAATATGAGATTATGACGTAATAAATACAATAAATATAGTCTTTGATTATAAAAAGTGAAAGTTATTAATTACTTCCGTTTTTTATGATTAAACCATAAACAGGTTGTTAGCACCAGTTATAAAAGGTTAATAAAAATTAATAAATCATTTTGTTATCTATAATATCTTGTTGAAAATCGCTTGAATTTTTCCTTGCAGCAAATTGTGAATTATTATTTTAATTGATTAATTCTTTTTGACAAGATTCCACATTGAATACATTTTAATGTCAGTACTTATACCCATTTATTTATTTTACAAGATTTATAAGAAATAATGTTTATAAAATAAGTTAAGTAAAAAAAACAGACCCGGTGCTGTTTTAACCTGGTTTAGTACCAGTTCAATCTTTCCTTTCTTAGAACTGTGCTTTTAACTTTCTATAGTAAACGGTATAAGAGGTAAAACGGGTGTGACTGTGTGACGAACGGACATAAACAAACCAAACGTCATTCTATGTCATTTACATATTTTTGTTATTTCTGCTCAGAAAATAAACAGTATTTTTTCGGAAGACTTTCTATTTTTTACGAATAAAAATAAAATTTATTCTATTACCGATTGAAATTAATACTACGTATTACCTCTCTTCTGATACAGAGAAGGAACGATTATTGAGCATACTTGCTCAACGCAGTTATTGTATAAAAACAATAATTAAATAATAATCCAATACCTTTTCCTTTTTCACCTCATTACCAGTTACCAACAGTACCACTTACCTACAGACAATCAAATTCTTCTGACGTAACTGTAACCATTGGTTGTTGACAAAATATGGCACTTTATACTTTCACTGTTACCAGATGTCCGACATTCGACCGGCGCGCCGGTAGAACTGCCAAGCAAGTGTATTTTGATAGGCTAGAGTTAAGCTGAGCGGCCATCTAGTAAATGAAACTTGACTACAGCTATCTAATTGTGTAAAACGTTTTCGTAAACGATTCCGACTAATCTGTTTCATTTTGACAGTTCAACAACATTCATTGCTATTTACAAGCAGATTTTTGAGAGAGCAATGGATTAGCAATCTGTTTCAAACCGATCCAGATTGTAATATATCGTGCATCTGTGTGTCTAGTGTGTCCTGAATTCTGTGAGTCTCAAAGACTATCGCCAGCTGATAGCTTTTGGCGGGCAAATTCAAATGCGATGGCGGGCCACCTGGTGGGCCAGCCTTGGGCTTGAGTTACGTTCCGTACCAACGGTTGATACTGTAATGAATGCGGTGGAAAAGTGTGGCATTTAAATGAGAACTGTAGTTTAGCGTTACTATAATTTTTCGAAAGTAAACATAGTCGTGAAATATAAGATTCAACACTGCTATATTCTTGTGTCGTATAAATATTTTCACAAAATGTTAATTAGATATTCTATTCTCAAAATATGAAAACAATTCATCTTCGCCAATATCGCTAGACCAACTATTTTTGGATATTGGGATAGCTCATGACCTAAAGAGGTGCCATAAAGAATATGAATAAAAAATATATTTAAAGTATATTAATATATATTTAATATACACATAAACCTGGAATAAATTCTCTAAATGATGGTGGAAATCGCATCAAAATCCGTTGCATACTTTAAAAGAACAACGCGGTCACACTATTATAGACCTTACGACATACCTAGGCAATAACAATCATAACATTTTTCGCTTAAGGCAATACAGTGCAAATTGCCATTTGCTTACAATAGCAATTTTTAAACATTACACATACAATATTACGAGGTAGTCGTTGTAGTACTTGCACTTTCTATATGATTGTCGTAGGTTCGTCTCGGTTTCCCCGGTCAAGAAACCATTTTTCAGATATATTGTACCTAGTGAAAGTGTATTTGTTATATATCTAAATTACATGTTAATTTAATAAACCTCCCGATTTTTTTAACCAGTGCGCAATTTTTTTTTGTGGTTCAGTATCAGTAGTAGAACACATTTCCATTATTTTTTTAATATTTTTTTTTGCCTTAAAGACATAACACACACAAACAGGCAAACCATGATTTTATTGACATTTACTTAGGTATGTGCACGGCGAGACGGAAGGGCAATACAGGCCGCTCATTCGTTAACGCTCACGGCGCGGGCGTCCCGCCGCTTATTCGTCAACGCTCACGATGCGGGTGTCCCCCCACTCATTCGTCAACATTCTCGGCGCGGTCGTCCCGCCGCTCATTCGTCAACGCTCACGGCATCCAGCAAACCGCTCCGACACGCATTTCTAAGGCGCGGTACAGCGGTATAGTTCAAATTACATATTATATTGTGAATACTACACTTTCTTGACGACACATTAGTGGACACGCTACATCTCATCGGCATCTCATTTTACATAAACAGCATGTTTTATTTTGATGTATGTGGCTATTAACCACAATTAACAGTTGTCACGCCACCAATGTGCGTAAATATACTGAATATTTTTCACGATCCATCGCTTGTGAAGGCAACTGATTTGACGAGAATGTATTAGACATGTCGTGAGTTTGTAGGATGTAGAATGCACCTGTAGGATGTTGTGACCGACTGCATGTCTAAGTAGTTATGTACCTACTGCTGAAAACGCTTTGCTCTGGTCAAAGTGGAAAGGTTTTTATTTTCGTGGTTGTATTTCGGCCTTAAATTTTACATAGAATATTATATATAGTTTGCTTATAATAGTAAACATTGTCCGCCTTGGGCTTGACTGCAATCGGGTAAAAATGACAAAAAATGCGCATTTTTAGGGGGGTTGTAACCTACATGCAAAAAATGCGTAGTATTTGTTATTTTTTATCGTTAAGCCAATGAATAAAAAAAAAAGATTTCCACCTACCGATCATTAAAGCGCATTATTATCATAGCCATCATGACTTGTCTTAAATATTTGAAATAAATCAACTAAAATGACCAATTTACTGTCAAACGGACAGCGCATCCGGCGATTAAGGAATATTTTAGTAATTATTACGTGTGTCACAAGACGTAATCATTAATGTCATTAAAGACATTAAAATCATGTAAAAAATAAAACTCCTACGAATTCAATTTGTCTTTTTGTCTGTCTGTTTGTTCCGGCTAGTCTCCGAAACGGCTGGACTAGCAGAGACCTGATGTTACAAGGAGTAACTTAGACTTTTATTTTAGAAAAAAGAATAAGAATTAGAGTCCACGCGGGTGAAGCTGCAGGCAGCATCTTGTTTAAAAATAATTGTCACAGCGCTGTACAAATTCTATTGAAAAAAAAAAACACAATACAGTAAAAAAAATGTCCCTTGGACTTTTAACAATCGACGAAAAGCTATAAACTGTCAAGCCTCGTTGACTTTTCATAATTTGATTTGCCACACTTAGAAATTGCACCACCTAACTGCGCACAGTCGTGGAAATATAAAGGAAATATTTTTTTTATTATAAAAATTGTTCAGCTCTGATTCAATAGTGGATTGCCAGAATTGCAAGAGACACCAATGTTTTTTTAAAATTTATTTATTAAAACTTTACGCAAAAGTAAAAAAATACTATGCAAAGGCGGACTTAATGCCTGAGGCATTTGTTACTATTAAAATAAAGCATTTTTTAACTACCATTCAGATGTGATTTTTTTTTGTTTGCCTTTGATAGCCCTATTCTTGAGGATGGTTTTAGCTATTTAATATCACACTACGACCCTTAGGAGCCGAGCTAAGCGAAAACGAAGTAATATCTCGGCCGGGTGATAATTTTACGCGGACGAAGTCGAGGGCAGAAGCTAGTAAGAGATACTTAGATAACTCTAAAATAACTAATCATGTTTATAGTTAGTAATTTTAAACATAATTACTTGAATGATAACGTCATTTTCACGTTTCAACAAAAAACCTTTAAACCCTAGTTATTAAATGTGAGTAGGTAGCAATTTCAATCTGACTGCTAAATTAAAGCATCGTGCATGATTCTTTCAATGTTACTAACCTTATCTTTACTATTTTTTATTTTTTATAAAGAGGTAACATTTTAGAGTTTGTCTCTACATACAAACTCTCAAATACCTCTTTTTTTATCGGTAAGCTTCGGAACTACAGATGCCATTTTGAAAATTATTTCGCAAATGGGAAGCTACAGTTTTGCCGACTGTTAAACATATTTAATGTTAAACGAGAAATTTTACGCGGCCGAAGTCGCGGGTAGAAGCTAGTATATTAAGAAACCATGCAAATAGAACGAAAGAACGAGAAACGAAAGAGAGAACGTCATTAAGAAAAACATAATAAAATTGGAGTCAATATAATATCATCATTGAAGAAGACAATCGGGCATGATTACCTTTGAGTAGAACAGTTTTACAATATTTACTATTCAAATTGACTGTTCCTAAAATTACTTAAAACCTTCACTCGATGTACACAGGCAGTGGACCACTTTTCAGCCTTATTACTAAGGGCATAATGGGGAAAAGTGTTCAACTGCCATTGCTAGCGGCAACCCCCGGCAACCTACTTGCAACATTGAATAATTCAATATTTCTTACTTCGCTCATTGTTATTTAACCCGGCAATAGTTCAATTCCACAGAACAACAATTATCTATTTCCATGTTATTTCAAACAAACATTTTAAAGAAAGTTGCCATTGAAAAATAAAAACGATCTCAATTACGAGGCGACTTTTTTATGAAACCATCATCCGCGGTATTTCCTATTCCCATTGATTTGTTAAGACAATAGTTGTATTCGAAGAAATATGTCGTCACTCCATGCCAGTTACTTTTCTCCATCAATTTTCTCTAATGGTTCCAAGAAGGAAACACAAATATTGCTCGTGGCTAAATAATAGCAGCCGCACGAATCGATTGACGGTTAAGCTACGCTTGCCGCGGTCAGTTCGTGGATGGGTGACCATTCATTACATTTCGTGACTCAGAAAGCACGCTAAGTCGTTGGTCTTAGCTGTCATTTGTAGATCTTTGGCAGTCGTTACGGATAGTCAGGAGCCCAAAAAGTTTGACATCCAGTCTTACCAAGGGGTATCATCGTGTTACCCAGTTACTGGATACAGGTCAGATAGGCAGTCGCTCCATGTAAATTAGTGGTATTCAGCTACATCCCGTTAGACTGGGAGTCGACCTCAACATAATTGGGAAAAAGCTAGGCAGATTGATTTTTCGTTTATGTTTCCATGACAAAAACACATTTGTATTATGCATCATAAAAAAATTCAAAACTTTCTGGTGTTGCTTTTGCGAGACTTTAATGATAACGCAAACATATTTTTGAGAATTTTATTCGTCACAACAAAATACACGTAAACTACGAGAAAGAACAAATTAAAACTAATTCAATGAATATTGAAATTTACATGACTAATCAATGGAAGAAGCAAAATATTTTCAAGAAAAATATAATGATGTGAAGAAGAATAATTATTAGATTTTTTGTGCTCTCTTCGATAGTACTTTTTACATGCTGCGAAGGAAAGTAAAATAAGATAGCGACGTTTTCAAAATCTGAAAAAGATTAACAACACATAACAAATATGTTACAAAGAGTGAAGTTTTCGTGGCACTAACTCAAAACCTTACCGTGGCCATTGTAGTGACCCCAACATTGATAACCCCCATTGCCTTCACATGTATAGGTTCCTGTACGTTATACAGGAATATGGAAACAGTCTTCCTATTCTTTGTGTCCATATATTGCCACGGCACACCGTAAACGGCATCCTTCAGTTTTTCACTCTGAAAATATTTTTGACTGAGTTTCAATATCAATGCAATATTGCATTGCACAAGATTCATATATGTTTTTCCAATCTTTGCATTTTTTGAATTTTTGTAACTATGTTCTTAAATTTGGTTTTAATAGCTATAGGAATCCAATTGTTATTTCAGTTGTGTTTAACCTTTAATTTAACTTTTTTATTGTAACCTTTTTGTTATCTAGTGCAATGATGCCTCTAGTTGAAAAAAATTGCATTATGGGTTCCCCGAAACGATCAATTGCGATTGCCATCAATTTCTATTGTCAATCGCTACAATTGCATTTGCTAGACGATCAATTTGCGCATCAATGTGTATCAATCACGTAATAAAAAAAATCCAATTGCAATTGATTAATATTTTTAATAACACCTTGTATATCATATTTTATGCAAATTAAATATCTAAATCGTTTCGGGGACCCTTAAGGTTCCCCATTGGATTCTTACCGTACTTCCTACCAACTCAAATATTACTGACAAGAGAATTAACTGTTGAAAAATTACGGCTGTCAAAGGCAAGTATCGTACTAAGGCTTCTCCTGTCTGAAACAGTAATGATAATGATAATGATATTCATGATCTTTTTTTTTATTTCTTCATCTTCATCTAGCTTATTTTTAATATGAGATGTAAAAGTGATTCCAATATCCTATTTTCAGAATAAACAATTAATTTCATTCAAGTTAGACCACAAGAAGTAAAAAGAGAGGGGAATATAATTGAGACCTCTTGGAAATTAGAAATGGTAAGTAGAGAGAGATAAAAAAATAAGATTAATAATAATAAATTTGTATCATTACTGACCATTTGCGAACATTCAAGAAGTAGTAAACACCCGCTCACTTGATGAAACCCGTAAATAATCAACAACATCGGACCGAAAGCTTCTGACATTTTATCAGTGAAACTAAAATAAGAAATATGCCTAGAATAAAATATTATTCAAAAAAAAAAAAAAATTATTTATTTCTCTACCATAAAGTAGTTTAAACAACTTAGTGATTGGAGCCTCCCTTTAAGCAAGTAATGCCTGTATTGGGAGACTCCGCTCCTCCATACCGGATACTTAATGGATAAAAATAATAATTGTCAAAAATTAACAAAATAAAAAATAGAAAAACAAAATACACTAATTGCGTGAGTGAGTGAGTATAATATATGTGTGATTGTGTGAGTATTTGTGTTGTCAAGCTAAAAAATATAATGCAGCAACTTGTTGTCAGATATGAATTTGTGACAAATTTATTGGAGTTATGGTCGACCATACAAAACAAAGCAATTTTTTCATGGTTGTTTTTTTAACGCGACTTACTCCTTAATGAGTCGGTGATAATCTATACACTGTTTCAATTTTTCAGAAATTACTTTCAATTCTTCTTCGGAATACATTTCTTCGTTAACAGTAGCGTTTCCATCGTCTATTGATGAAACAACTTTATTAGCTGGCAATGGAAAACTTTCTAGATCATGAAGTAGTATTTTGAAATGTCCCCAGAGATTGAAAACCATCAAAGATAGTAGCAGATCCAACATGCAGAACGACGCCGAACACAAATATGACATTATCCTGAAGTAGAAAAATAACTATTTTGATTAAACTATCCATAACAGAATTATACAATAACCACTGTCACTACTTAGCATATCAGAATAAGCAGTCTATAATGACCCCACACAGGCACACAGGCCGGAGCACAGGCCTCCTCTATGATAGATAGGAGGGAGTGGACCGTTATCCACCACGCGGGCTCAGTGCGGGTTGTTTATGTTACATGTATTCGAATTTTTGGTTCTAGGAAATTATAGATACTTATAAAATTGCCTACTTAAACTTGTCCGTACTTGTAGCATGTAATTTTTTTTTGTATTTTTGATATGCTTAGTGAATTATGGCCTACTCCCTCTCACAGAGAGGCCAGGAATCAACAAAAGCCGTTTTGAGTCCCAGTGGTGGGCTCATTAAGCTTATGCTTAGCACTGACAGTTGAAAATCTGGTGCGCAATAAAACATCGTCGCGTTAAAAAATCGCCCGTACATACCTGGGCTTACACATTATTATTAGATTGACAACTTTATTATTACTATTATTAATCCGTTACTGTCACGTAACTGTACGATAATAATAATATGTCTGTTTGTAGGTATTTCAAGGTTCTAACAACCTGTCAATGTTATTAAAATTTACATTCATGTTGAAATCTATATAACTGGGCTTTAAATATAAATTGCATTACCGTTTTGTAATGACTGTTGCGTTACTGTTAATGTTATTATTATTGCTTTGAAAACGTTTTTATTGTGATATTAACAAATGTAAAAGCCTAATCTTTTACATTTTTTAATATGTTTAATATTTTATAGGTTTTTAAATGACAACCTTTGCAGCGTTGTCCTGCAAAAAACCTAAGTGCTAGAAACTTTTCAATTCCTTACTTGCTTTAAAAAATATCTTTCTGTTATTAAATTTGAATTTGAATAAGGCTTGAAAAAAAGATTGTGAATGTGTGCTGGTAACTATTCGCTATTTTTTCCCAACCAGAAGTTGAGCTCCCCTGAAAACGGCAGTTTTAAGAAGAACTTACCAATTATAAATCCAACCAACCACATACGCATCGAAGTGCGTATAAATTTTTAGTATTGGCATAGCAAGGTACAGGGAATGTTCATACGTTGTGTTATAAAGGATTTTCTGTTTGTACTTTCCTGAAGAGTAGTTGTTCCACATAGGAATAATATTAAACATGATCATTCCAGCAAACATCTGGCCTGTCAAGTACAAGGTAAAGCGGTGGGAGATGAAATGAACTGTTCTGTGTGTCTGTAAAAATAAAAAATCCTCAATATTAGGTAGACTAATGACCTCAAAATATCATTTCAGACACTAATTGACATAAAAAAGTAAAAATTTATATTCTCCACAACTTACGCGAAACACTAATTTACAAATTAGCCTAAAGCTTCGTATTAAACAGTCAACATTAATGAAAAATTTACAAATTTTGTCCATTGCTTGATGTCAGGGCCAGAGACCAAACAAGATAATTACCTATTTGCATAGTTTATACAATACATGGTCCTCACAAACATGATCCGACCAAGTTTATGTCTGGACTTTAAAAGAGACTTTGACACCTGACTTGTTTCGCCGTTTCTTCTCAGTTATGGTATATCGATTATATTTAGTAGACAATCAATCAATCAATCAATTTTTTTTCGATCGATTTTTGATTTTTTTTACCGAAATTTTGTAATTATGTATGTTTTGATTGTGTTTTTCCATTTGTTATTGTCGGAACACATTATGCAATGTTGTGCAAATTGTCTTTGGTATCTGGCCCTGACATCAAGCAATGGACAATTTTTTTATTACTTTGGGCTGAATATGAGGCTTTTGGCTGATTTTGTAAATATGTGTTATTCTTTTTTTTTAATGTAATGTGCGTTTAGTTTGTGCAGAATAAACAATTTTTCTTTCTTTCTATATATAGTGTAAAAGTGTTTACGGTATACTTACTTTATAAAGAATAAAATATTTCATTTCATTTCACTCTGATCAAATAATATTGAATTGTAAATTACCTGCATCGCATAATCAGACACGTCTTTAAAGAAAAGCAAGTGCATTTTAGTCAGAAATGTAGTGACCAGGTTTCTGTATTTTGTAGATTGAGGTAGCGTGAGTAATATTCTCGTCTGTAGACAAAATACAATCTAGATAACATTTTGATTATTCGAAACTTATGAAAGTATATGCAATATTCCTGTATAAATTATACTAGGCCTGACTTTTTACCCAAAAACGTTATACTAGAAATATCAAATATTAAGATTGAATAATAAAAACATGCACCAACACCCACAGTGTTCGTGATTGATAACAATTTGTCAAAAAAAATAATTAATAAATAAAAAATACGTACCAACGCAACAAACCCCATAAGCACAGTTATAATCATATGTCCCAGTTCGTAAAAACTCATGTCCGAATGTAGCAAAATAAATAGTATACCAGTGCTCAAACAAAATATATTTGTCATAATTTGTGCAACACTTTGTAAACCCATGTATTTCGAATGGTCCTCTCCGATTTCCTTCCCAGGCCATCCATTAATGAATAATAAATTAAAACGCAGGATTTTCATATATCTAAATTCGGTAACTTTTTGGATGTTGCCTCTAAAAGAGTAAAAAATATATAATTTTAATTTATAAGTAGTAGGTATTTTTGCCATAGTTTTTAATTAGCTTACGTGATAGTTTCATCTTCGAAGAGTATCTTTTTAATCCTATGCATTGTTTTTTTAACTTTATTCTTGATGTTAATATAAGGCAGGCAGTCAATTGCAATTATGTCTGAATTCTCTTCATGGTAGTCCTTTTATTTCTTATCTACTTTTTTTTAATGTCTTATTATTTTATTTCAAAGAATAGGTCATTATATGTAGGTTTTAATTAGTGCAGTTATCGCTTCGACGGAATGATTAATTGTGGTTGATAATTACTTTATTTTTTTTCAATTTTATAATTCTACGTAAGGTTATACGAAAAAGGGTTCTGTTTTTTCAAGATAATCGTTATATTAGTGTTTTTTTTTTATTTTATTAACTATCCTATAAACTCCGATCGAGTCTATTCTTTATGAAATAAAAATCAAAAAATTATCAAAAAAAATCAGCCTTTAGCCGTACCCACTTTAGCATTTTTTTTTTTATAAAGAATTATTAATGTTTCAAATCTGACTACTGGAAGGTCGCATTTTGTGTTTCTGATTGGACGCTGTTCGCGACGGTCAGCGGTCGTTCTTGCAATCACTGACCAACGAATCGGTCCAATTTAAATAAACTTAGGTATATGACTGGCCAGCAATGTCAGAAGGAAAGGGAGGCATTTGCCCAGCGGTGGGACACTATGGGCTAAATATATAATGTTCGATTGACAAATAATAATGCGATACTACAAACATAATATATCATATCTGTCACAAGTCTTAAAGTTAAAACCAATTATAATTTCAATTAAAAATTAAGATTGCAAAAAAAATTGTTAATCAAAACAATTATGGCGATTATTTTTTGTTTCTAAATACACACCCGTACTCAATTAGTTATGGCATAGTTGTATTTTAATTAACAAACGGTCAAGGGTATTAGACAGGTGCAAATACTTAAGTTTTTCCTACTAAAGTAATTATTTTAACCCTACGATAATAATTATACACTATACATTGTTAATTTTAGGATCAATGATAATATAATTATCAAGAAATTGCACATAAAAAATGCGTTTTTTAAACGTTTAACTAAGGCGTAACTGAGTTTTTACGCTCGGGTTTGTCTGTGTCACCACATAGAATTTAAGGGGTGACTAAGATAGATTACAGAAGATCTAAGTTTTAGATCTTCTAAACTATACAATTAATTTAGATGAGGTTTTGGCCATAATTTTGAAAATTGATTCCGAACAGAAGTTTTATAATAAATTATGTTTTTAATACAATTATATAAAGAAAACATAGATATAGCACAGAAATCTCCATGTTTTTTGAGACGTCACCACATCAGTAGATAGCACCCGAGTGAAGCATGAGCAAGTCACTAGTAAATCAAACCATATGTACAATACAGAACCCTTTTGCGTAAAACCATGACCGTTTCCTGGAAATGAATAAAAAGAATAGTAAAAATGTATTTTAAAAAGCACATAATTGTCATGATCAATCATTGCGTCGAAGCACCAATTACAAATAATTGCTCAATGAAAATTAGCTAGAGAAAGACAATTAAAAATAACTTTCATGGAGCTACTTCATATCAGATATCGTTGCAATTCAGAAAAGTCTTATGAAAATATCTGGAAAAAAACTTTAAAAAAATGCAAAGAATTAAAAAAATACTCTTGGAAGATGAGGCAGTCACGTATGTCACTCGAAAACTACATCACACATACAATATTTATAATAAAAAAAATATAATACTCATTTTTTTTTTACTATATTTTTAGGGACGACTTCGTAACAGTATCCGATTTTAAATACATGAAAAGCTTACGCTTTAACTTAAGAGTCTTAAATGCATGGCCGGGGAATGAAATCGAAGAGAACAATTCAAAATACAGGGTATTGATAAATGGTGTCATTCTATTCCTACATATATTTTGCTTCAGCAGTAGCGCGCACCATATGAAGACTAATTGGGACAAGTTGAGTTTTTATGAACTCGGACATATGTACATAGTTTTACTTATGACTATTGTTGCGTTGGTGCGTATTTTTTAAAATTTGTTTTAGTGATATACATTTTATAAAAAATAAAAAAATAAATTGTGGTCCGGCGTCAGGGTCCAGCTACCGGTGGTTAGGAGATTCAGGTGGAGAGGAATCTCACGATGGAACGAGGAGTATGTACTGCTTTCTAAATCAGGCCCTTGATCCGACCCCGTAACGAGAGCCTCGAGAGATGTTGATCGAGTTATTGTAACTGTTAGTAATTATATTATGTTTTGTCTGTAGACGAGAACATTTCTCACACTACCTCAATCTACTAAATACATAAATGTGGGCGTTCTATTATTGACTAAAATGCATTTGTTCTACTTCAAAGATGCATCTGAATATGCAATGAAGGTAAGAATGATGCTTTTCTTTGTACATTATTGCATTAATTTTTTTTACATTTTCATCACATACTTTTGGAACTGGAATTGAGACCTTTTATTATTTTTACAGACGTACAGAAAAGTTAATTTCATCTCCCACCTTTTCACTTTATATCTGACAGGCCAGATGTTTGCCGGTCTGACACTGTTCAATATTATTCCCATATGGAGCAACTACTCATCAGGAAAGTACAAAGACAAAATCCTTTATAACACAACGTATGAACATTCTCTGTACCTTTCCATGCCAGCACTAAAAATTTATACACACTTCGATGCGTATTTGTTTGCTTGTGTTTTTAATTGGTAAGTAAAGTACTAAACAACGTAAGTTCTTTGAAAATAATAATTATTATTCTGTAGTTACGGGCAGTCAGAAAACCAAAAGTCTGACGATCAGTCTTACCAAGGGGTATCGTGATACATATTGACTGGGTTGTGGTTGTCAGATAGGCAGTCGCTCCATGTAAAATACTAGTATTTAGATGCATCTGGTTATACTGAAAGCCGACATAGTTGGGAAAAGACTAAGCAGATCATGGTAGACAACAAGAGCAGTGTGGGTGGGCCCCCACAAATTGGACTTGGTGAAGGTCGCAGGAGTCTACTGTATGCGGGAAGCACAAGACCATGATTGCGGTGATGTTCAGGGAAAGCCTATCCCTGGCCAGGGTCTGTCCTAAATGGTGATGGTTATGATGATATACAACACCAATTTGGGAAGTTGCTCCTTCCCAATTTTACTAATTCAAACCAGCAAACAGTAAGCAGTAGATATATAATTCTGTTAAGAAGAGGATTTTAGGGGTCACGGTGTTTATTTTACGCGCCATTGACACCATATACGCCATATACGGGCTGCAGACGCAAATAGTGCTGATTTTCATAGGCAGAAAACGCGCCGTCTACGAGCAATCCAAGCGCTTATAAAAAAGCCGGATGCATATTCCCTAAGTCACAATGCAAAACAATAATTTAAATGTCCTTTTTCAGGTTCGTAACATATTTTTGCTCAACATGCTTTTGCATGCTGGATCTGCTACTATCACTAATGGTTTTCAATGTCTGGGGACATTTCAAAATATTACTTCATGATCTAGAAACGTTTCCATTGCCTGCTAATAAAGCCGTTTTATCAAGGGATGATAGAAACGCTACTATTAATGTAGAAATGTATTCCGAAGAAGAATTGAAACTAATTTCTCGAAAGTTGAAACAGTGCATAGATTATCATCGGCTTATTGCGAAGTAAGTGGTAGTAAAGTCAGAGCAAATATTCTGCTTTTTTGTCATTATTTTTGTAGTCGCCATAACTATGTGTATAGTATAAGAGTAGATGAAGATCAAAGAAACGATATATGTTTGAAAGATGATGGTAAAAAATAGGTGATACTAACTGACTGATATGACGATTAATAGAGAAGTATGGTAGAGGTAGACATGTTCCACCGACCCCAAATAAATTGGGGTCGATGATCTGGGGTAAGGGCAAGAGAATGACGATGGTCGTTAGTGTAATTCCATTAAACAAATTGCATACATTATATTTGTCGTCAAACCTGGCAATAACTTGCTCTGCTTCAGAAATAAAATATATATTTTAATCAGGATTGTTTATTGTTACAGTTTTACTAATAACATGTCGGAAGCTTTTGGTCCGATGTTGTTCATTTATTACTTGTTTCATCAAGTAAGCGGGTGTTTACTGCTTCTTGAATGCTCGCAAATGGTTAGTTTTGTATGATTTGAATATAGCTAATATAACATTAATTAAGCCTGATTTCCACGGTGCGATTTAATTGCCTCTGGCATACTATAAATTGAAGCAACAATAAAACTTACACTGTCTAAAGTTTAGAGCAGCTTTTATTAGGATCATTTATTTTTATTTTTTATTAGCCTACTTTGTCCCACTGCTGAGCAAAGGCCTCCCCCAAATCCTTCCAAGTATTCTTATCCAGCATTAATTTAAGCAACTTTAATTTTTGGTTCAATTTTATTGTATGTATGTTTAAATTATGGTTCAAGTCCAACTTTAACATTTTCAATTGTTTCAGACAGCAGAAGCCTTGCTACGATATTTACCGTTGTCATTGATATTGTTTCAACAGTTAATTCAGCTGTCAGTAATATTCGAGTTGATAGGAACTACGGTAAGATAGCAATTGATTCATCAAAAGACATATTAGAAGAAACTGCTTCTATTAATAATGATGAACATGTTTCGATTTTAGAGTGGAAAACTTAAGGATGCCGTTTACGGTGTGCCGTGGCAATATATGGACACAAAGAATAGGAAGACTGTTTCCATATTCCTGTATATCGTTCAGGAACCTATACATGTGAAGGCAATGGGGGTTACCAACGTTGGGGTCACTACAATGGCCACGGTAAGGTTTTGAGCAGGTTTCACGAAAAATGCATCACCTTTTATAACAACCCGGTCTGAGTTTCAAAATGTTTTCTTAATATTTTTCAGATTTTGAAAACTTCGCTGTCTTATTTCACGTTCCTTCGCAGCATGTAAATACAATGAAGCACAAAAAAAAAACTGCCTAGCCTTTTCCCATCTACCTTCTCCATCTATCTTTTCTACTATAGAGAGCACGTTCCTGATTAAATAATTGTACTTATTCTCAAAAGATTTTTCCTACAAAATACTACACACCTAATTATCTTGCATCAACATAGGTTACCTATTGTTTTTGTCTTAATAAATTGTAAAAACGAATAAATATTTTAAAAATCTGTTTCTCTTTTATTACATTTTAAGAACCCAGATGCTCCAAAGAATTATTAAGTATCATTTATTTGCGGAAAATATAGGTGTTACCAGTTATAAAAGTTGGTGGTTTAACGATATTTTGCCTGTAGGGCATGCAAATTAATTTCATAGGTATTTATTGTAATAATAAGATATGTCAGGAATATACCTATGTTCTAATAGATTTTTTAAATTATGATTATTTTATGTTACAAATAAATATAATATATGTAGATACATAACAAAACTTAACCATAAAAGAACATTTTATGTAGGTACCAACAATTCCTTCTAAAGTTAAACTAAATAAAACACGCCACAAAACAATTAGAAACTTTAAAAATGTTAGTACCCTTTATGGACATCTTACACAAATATGTGCAACTTCTAGTAGTGACATTCAAATAAATATATAGAGGAGAAAAGATTATTCCAATCTTTTTAAATATACGTATAATTCTGTAAACCAATCTGATAACAACTCCATAACAATCAACAATATCAAAGAGATTATCTCTATGAGCCCAACAATTATTCGGATGTCCATTTAATTACAATACATGTAATACGAAACACATTATTAGTATTATGATATTCTAATGGTTTTGGCCTTTGATATTACCGATCCCGACATTTAGTTGGGTCTCAAAAGTCACGCTGTCAAGGCCATTTTGATGCGCACTGGCGCACGCGATGTGTACAGTTAACCACACGTATTTCTCAACAATTTATCTTTGACAGCGCCTTTATTTCGAAGCAGCAAGCGGTTTTCGTGGTTCAAGTGTTATGTATTACTTGCGGTCGACCATACATCGCTCGCTAGGTAAAGGTGCCACATTTTTTGAATCTCTTGATTAGTGGTAACTGGCAGCCTTGCATGGAAAGGTTACAAGAATTAGTGGTTTCTTTATTGGAATTTAATTTGCGTGTGAGAAATTTTAGTGGCTTCATTCCAAATGGTGAAGATGTTTTGATAACATCATTGTATAAAAAAATCTACCGTTTCAACAAACGACAAACGACAAAAAAGAAGAAAAGGCTTTCGATGTATAAATTCTCTACACCTATTTCGAGAAGTATTCTTCCCTCAACAACATTATATATCTATATCTGTCCTACAATATATTAACCTGAGCATTATTTTTTGTAGTGATTATACACTTAGATACCGTCTCTAATCCTGGGGCTCTAATATAGACGATCAAAACCAGTAATAGTCATTCATTGATCGATTACTAACAACTTTGAAAGCTTTCTTGTGCGTTAAAGAAGCAATGGATAGATTCCTAGCGGTTTGTTCGTAAGCACCTCGTTGAGTATGACGATGGAAATGTCCAAAGCTAATGATATCCATTACGAGTTCTTACTCATAATAGCTTTGGACATGTTCATCGTTGTTTGAACATGTTACAAGATATGGTTTAAAAGCATCCTTTATGGGATTTAAAATTGTTTAGAAATGTTCTTTTGGTATTGATGCTGTCTGCACAGTTTTTACATCGACATCTTTTATTGAAAGAAACTCGTTGACCAGGTCATCATTTTAAAGTTTTTTTTTTTTTTTTTTCATTTCAAGTTTGGTTAAGAACTTTGTGTAAGTTAAATGAATGAATTTGAAATAATAAGTGTAACTGTTAATTATCTAATTTTGTTCTAAAAAATTACATTCTTTTTTTCAAATCCGTCAAGTTTCAAACCGTTATTTTGTAATTACGATGACGATTTCAGAGGACCGCAGATTAAAATTGCCGAGCACAACTAAACCAAGTCTAAACGTTACTCAAGAATGCCTTAAGTCTTACTTCTGTTCATCTTAACCTGACCTAGAAATCTAAGACCTCACTTGACTTAAGCTAGTAATTACTCTTAAATCTCCAACAATTTTTAAAATCTCAATAACATCATGTTTACCTTCAAACCTGTCAGACTTTCGAACCGATCTGAATTTCCATTAAAGATATAACTAACGTGACTAGTTACCATATTAAGTGCTGTACAAGTTTCCATCTTGATTTATATGCTTGTGTTTTCTATGTACTTCGATCGATGCGTTGATCGCTCGATATCACGTAATGGAAAATATGGTGCCATGTTTTACGGGCTGAGAAATACATTGTTTCTTGTTGAACATTTTGTATGAGACATATTTATAAAACCTTTTAAATCTATTCGCGATCTCATCTCAGCGACAGTGAGTGTATAAAAATTAACAAAAAATGCAGGGAAATTACTGGCCGTTTTGACAGATTGAGACTGCAATTTGAATAGGAATGTTCTTAAAAATACGGGAATAAATTGTCCTTGTGTCATGTTATTTTTAGTCTCTTCCGTTTCTACGGTGGCTAAAACAAGGGTCAAATTGTAGATATATCACAAGCGGCGCCGTGGCTTAGTTGGTTAAAGCGCCTGTCTAGTAAACAGGAGATCACGAGTTCGAATCTCGTCGGGGCCTATGCAAGTTCGTGCGTAACATTAATTTTGTTTCATTGTTATTTTTATAAGGGAATTTAAGAGTGGGTTGTAAGATAAGACTTATGCTTCCAACTTCCACTTCATTCCTATAAGTCCTTCTTATATCACAAGGGGTATAAATCCTACATAACATTTTTGACGAATACTTTGAAGAAGGACTTTGACACCGTCAAGAGTTGCAAAGAACATCGTGTTTGAATTTATAAGGTTCGACAGCAAGAGAGGCACGTTAGATTATTCAACATTTATGGAAGATAAGTAATGGTACCGAGGATTTACTAAGATTATGTGGTCTACGCGGAATTGAAGAGACCGAATCCCAAAATAATATTAAGTTTAATTTTGTATTTTTATGAAAATTATACAATAAATTAAACCTGTATCTTAAACCAATAAAAAAATGCGTATCTTTATTATTATTCAAATAAAAGATTATAGGCCTATTTTACTTACAAAATTGATATAAAATTACGAAGCTATTAAAACTTCGTAAAAGCTAAAAACTTTAATGACAAGATAATCTGGTAAATAAAACACAATAGTAACATAAGTCAGTCACAGTTTTATAAATATTTATATCCTTTACTGGTTTTTTCCATTCGATCTCTCAACGACCTTTGGATCTCGAGTTTTTTTGCCGTGTCGAAATGTCAATATATTGCGTTGAAGTAGTGTACGAATTTTGTTTATGTTGTTAAGACTTTTTGGGACAATGTTGGGGTTATTCCAGATAACTGGATTTTTTTAACCGTTGTCTCAGATATAGGAAATACTTGTACCCAACTTTACACAAGCATCTAGTGGTCGCAAGCGATACTTCTGAGCATAAGGTCCTTGGTTTAATTCCCTGGTCGGGCAAAGTGTCATTGAGTTGCTATATCTGGAATTTCTCAGTAGCATCCCGGAGTCTGGATTTGTGTCCGGTTGATGGCAATATGCTCGCCCCTTTTTACATGGGACTTAAACATAATTGGCGAAATGTGGGTCTATAATAGGTACACCTCTGCCCAACCCTTTGGAGAAACAAGGCGTGATGTTATGTGTGTTGACTTGTTTGACTTTTACTTTTTGCCCCAATTATTCAAATGATTTATTATAAAAAAATAAAATAAAAATTGCTTGATTGATATTCATTTTGGTCATAACCTAGTAGTTGAATAGGTAATTGAAAGATTAGCTTTATTAGAAACAGAACTTAGCTTAAGCTTTCGATGCTTGTCAATTTTTTTCATTTGAAAACCGAATATTGTTTTATTTCCTTAAACTCTTGATTGAAAGAGTAACATCTAAAAGGTTTTATCCATTCATTAAAATATGAAAAAAACATACTAGGTACAAAATACGCCGAATAGATGAAAAACACATCAATTAATAACGCAATAAAATCCCAACTCTTAAAAAAAACTCGTCATAGAGCAAACCAGTCCACATCATAACAACTTGGTACTGCCACGAAAGCGTCCATTGACGAGTCCGAACGTTAACATGCGACTCACGCGCAGGCTTTCATCAACAACACATTCATACACTGACATATTTGTGTGCGAGTATGTTTGTATGTGTGTGAGAGAGAGAGAGAGAGAGAGAGGGGAGTGTCATGCTGCAAGGTGTGAGACGAAAACGAAGTGGTTGATACGTTGGTTTCAATAGTAGAACGATTTTTTTAAATCGATTGTAATTGAAATGTAATCGATTTGTTGTCAAATGAGAGCAATCTATCTAGTTCAGTCGAAATAAATTACATTATAATTACATATTAATCTAACTGTCATGCATATTGGTTTGCAAAATCAGCCAGTGATGTTTATTTATAAAATTACCAAATTTATACGAATATATAAACAAAAAAAACTATCGTATATCCTGTGATTGTGCCCTTAAACATTTAAACTTCCAATAGTAACTTAGCTACAAAAAAATCGTGGGTCAGCACCTCTACAAAATTCAATACAACAATGCAATGTGGATACGCCCTATAAGCAATGAATAACGCTTAGAAGTTTTTGGGAATTAATCAGCGGACGAACTTACAATACGGGTTCAAATTCAAATGCATTACTTAACGATATTACGAAACTCGAAGTAGTTTGAAACCTATATTTAGACTTAAGGAAAAAGGCTATAACTTTGATTGATAGCCTAAAAGTTTTAGTAATTTATTACAAGATCTTCGTCTACTTAGAACTTTAGTAATATCATCGTCCAGTCATTCAAGGAATTGGACCTAAGCCCAAATAGAAAAAAAACGGAAACCACATGGCAATTAAGACTTAGTTCATACTAAGTCTAGTTTCCAATGTGGTTTCCATTTTCACTAGACCCTCTTGCGTGGTTCAAATTGCTCTCTAGAATAAGAAAAAATAATTTTAAAAAAAACGTTTTTTACGGCAAACATGACGCAATGAAAAAACAAGTAGGTACACGAAAATAACAATTTGGGGAAAATATGCGTCACATCCACGCAAAACGGCCATCGCTCAGCATAATGCTATGATCCTATGCGAGACGGAGACCCAGCGTTGGTTTTCAGTGACAGCCGGCTTTGACGTGATGACGTCAATTGGTGCAGCATATCTTCTATACTTATAATAAATCTGTAGAAGTGAAAATTCTGTACATTGTAAATATAAAAAAAAAAAATAGCAGGGGGTGTTACTAGACCGACACCGAATCCAAAACTGTGATTAAAAAAATTTTTGTCTGTCTGTCTGTCTGTCTGTCTGTCTGTCTGTCTGTTTGTTCAGGCATCACGCAAAAACTACCGGTTCGATTACGATGAAACTTGGTATAATTATTCTTTAATATCCTGGGCACCACACTGGGTACTTTTTATCCCGGAAAAGTATCCTATCCTACGGTTGGGGGGTGTCAAAGTTTGTATGGAAGAATTTTAACGCGCTGTCCGATTAACTCGAAACTCAATATTTATACTTAAACCCAAAAATTAAGAATAACGTGTATCAGGATTTTTCGAAATTCAACCCCTATGGGGGTAAAATAAGGGATGAAAGTTTGTATGAAAAAACATTATTCCTTGAGGTAATAAACATGAAACTTCGCACGAATAGTTATCTAAATAAATTATAAAGTTGGTAGTTTTTTGTTTTTCTAAATTACCCCCCAAAGGGGGGTTGGGGGGTGTCAGTGTTTGTATGGAAGAATTTTAACGCGCGGTCCGATTAACTCGATATTTATACTTAAAACCCATGGGGATGTATGGGGTAATTTCCGACACTCACGCGGGCGAAGCCGCGGGCAGCAGCTAGTAATGAAATAACAATAACAATGTAAAAAATAAAATGACGTAAGAGATGACTGACAATCTGAAATTCCAATACCTATGCGATGACATTAGAATCAAAGGTGGTAGATACAGTCGACCATTTGATGGACACAGATAAATTAATTGTACTTATGTTGGAAGCTCTGAATATTGCATCATTCAGTTAAACATGATATCGCTTGCTGGACGTGTAGTCAAAAATATCGATAATACTCCAATAGCAGCCAAGTACTACTGGATGCATTATAGAAGTAGGTACCCTCGGGCCCTATCAGAATACCAGCGCTGCGGTATTTGTTTATTTATTCTCAAATATTGTAGCATTATGCTGAGATAGGAGCCTTTTTGGCCTCGTACAGGCTTTCTTTGACCTTTGGTTAATTTTTTATTACTTATTTTATATAATTTGTTAGTTTTAATGTTTGTTTTTATTGTTTTATTTCCTGTGCGTGTCCCAAATAAAATATTTTTCTTTCTTACTTTCTTTCTTTCTTTACCTGCTGATACAGATAAAAAATAAAAAATAAAAAATACGAGCGACGAAAATCCTAGTTATATGCACTATTATATTATATTTCTCATGTAAGTGACTGTAGTCTTTTACGAGAAACAAGCAATGAAGTATAGTCAGCATACTGGTTTTGTTTGTACATATTAGATTGTATGTGTATTTAAGATGTGTCGGTCTACCTGTGATATTAATATTTCCGTCGTCGCTACCGTTCATTGAAGCTGGGACAAAAAATGTAGGTACCGATATGTGACGGACTGAACAAAAAATACTGTATACAAAAAAATGTTTACCACATAAATTCATGAGAAACTCATTGCTACTACCTGTAGCCTAAAAACAAGTTTATTATCTGTGCCACATAATCACATCTCTTCATTATCGTCCTGATGATCTTATGCCAATTTATTTTTAGGGTCAGCTCAGCACATTTGCACCGCCTTACTTGACACAAAAAACCGTTGAGAACATCAATTTTAGCCGTTAGACATTTGAATTTTAAAACAATAAAAAAGTCTTGCCAATAAATAAAATAAGCTCCCTTTACACGTAGTTTTTACTTCCCGACACCGTGTGAGTAATAGACCGGAAATACTGGCTACCTGCGCCTGAGCATAACAACTAACCATTTCTTAATGTTAGGAGTTAAAAAAACGGAAGACGTCTCGTATTTCTTAGGAACGCGGTGGATGACAGTTGGTAGTCGGGTTTGTGTTGTTGATGATTTCTTTGTATGGTTTTATATTGAAACATAATACCTGTGTATTTCTATGTTGTTCGCTACTGAATTGAAATATATGACAATGTGTTGAGAGAAGATTCAAGCACTGAGGAAATTGGTCCACAAGTGAATATCTGCACAATCTTTGAAGTCCGTCTGAGGGTTAAACTTATATAAAACACTGAGTATTATAAATATTTACATTAACAAATGTGAATATGTAATAGGTTGGTAAAACATACAAAAAAACTTTAGAATCTATAATAATTAGATAGAGACTCCCTTGCTTTAAAAGTTCTACCCAGTAAATAATTACTTCCTAGAACTAGAACTTATTATAAAAAGTGGTTGAAAAATTCCCATAGTCAGAAAAAAATCTATAAGGTTACAAACTATTGTTGAGTGGGTAACATTAATAACACCTTTGTGAGTTGCTCAGCTGTAACCAATGGAATTATAATGAGGAACCAATCGACTTTTAATAGCTTTAAAGATGATTTCTATCCCTTTTCTATTCAAGATAGGTAGGTAGTTATTTTTCAGATTTTTGTTACTTTTTTAAACTTATACCAGGTTATAAGATGGCAATACTTAGGCCCGAGTCACACCGTAATGGCAGCGACGCCGACGCGGCGAGCACTTTCAGTGTGAAATAATTTTAAACTTTATCTACATACTTAAAAGACCAGGTTCGCTTCCACCGGCGTCGCCGCTGGCAGCCGCTGGCGGCCTCGCGTCCTTTTCAAGCGATACTGGTCTTTTAAGTAAGTAGATAAAGTTTAAAATTAATTAGTTTTGTTTAGTCGCTGCCGGCCGCTGCCATTCCGGTGTGACTCGGCCCTTAGATCATGGGAAGTGTCCTGACCAGCCGTTGGGAGATTTTGTTAAAGAGGCCGTGAGCACTCGGACCCCACGGCCCGAGAGTCTCAACCTCAATCGGCTCATAAATATTTTTTATTAATAAAATATTTATAAGTTGATATTATGTAAATAAAATTAGGAACCACCTTAAGTAATGCTAAATAAATAACTACTCAACTTCAAATTCTCAATTCGGAAACCGGGTGCTGGGGTTTTTAAAGTTAATTTAGAATGTAGGTAATAAAAATGTGAGCAAAATAAAATGTCTGCAAAATCCAATTATTTTTATGAATTAGAGCGAGGTCGGTAGAAAGAATAAGAGTAATGAAAGCATTTTTAATTGTGTTTACTTAGGTACTGAAGTCTAAGAAATTACATTGTAAGTTATAAAAGCTATAGCATAAAAATATAATGCTCAAAAATGGAGCACGTGACTAAAATGTCTTAAAATTTTGTTTCGATCAACTATTTTTGTTATTGTATGAATACTGATGGTGTCGACAATTTACAACTAGGGAATAATGTAATCATCAAAAAAATTAAATTTCATTCTTGTCCAGTAGCGAGACGAACTATTACAAGATTACGTGGTAATAGCTTGTTTATTAAAGTATTTAGGTACTGAAAAGTATCGCTATTCGCATAGGCTGTATTATTTATAAGACTGCATTACTTCCCAACGAAAAACAAAATCTAACTGTTGCTAAACACACGAATCAAATTCAATTAATCTAAATGTCAAATGACCTACATGCTATTAAGTTATCCATTGCGTGTTATACCCAAATGATTCGATACGTCTCGCGTAACACCTGTCGGGGACTTTCACCTCAAAAATCAAGTTTGGATACAAGACGAAACAAGAAATCTGTTATACAACTCACTTGGGCGTAAATAAGCTGATTATTAATCTCAACATTCTTTTGAAGTTAGTGTTATATCGCTAAATTAAAATAATTAAAAGCGCTATTGGCAGATGATGAAACAAGAAGTGTCAAAGTACATGTTGAAACTGCATATCTTGTTTTTTTTAAATATCTATTGCGGATACATTAATAACGACTTAAGCATTCTGAATTTTGATTATGGAACATTCTAGAAATGAAAAATGTAAGATACTTACGTCATATCCATGAATTTTTGCTCGTAATATTTAGTTCACAATATTAAGTTATCGACATCTAACGGTTTTATTAAAAGTTTTGAATGGTGCTGTTTAAATATAGAACAATTTTTGGAACGAAACTGAAAGTGATTTCGAGTTTGGTGTCGGTTTATTTTATTTTATGAATGTTAATGCTGATATATTTCTAACCAATAAAAAATGAATTTTGGAAGACAATGTTGACTGCCTTGTGATTCAAAATATCAAAGAAAACTTCATGACGTAATAACCAGAAAAGCCATTACACAAATCACAAAAGGGCCTCTCACTTAGAAATAAATCTACATTAGAAGATCTAGATACAAGAACTGTCCAACTAATAATAAGTCCGTCGGTTTGTCTGATCACCCGTCACTGCAACTCACGACCAAGCGAGGCCACTCATAATCGTGATTGGTTACTTCAAAATATTTTGAATGAAAAAAACGTAATATAACAATCATATGGCACTGGCATAACAATCAAATATTGAAGCAAACACAATTTGGACGAGATATTTCAAAATAAATTAATTAATGAGAATCGATAAAAACAGTAATGACTAATGAAATGTCTTGATAAAATTTTGTGTAACTTGTAATTTTGATGACAGTTAATTTCTTAATAAGTTTGGTGAAAATGCAATCAAACCAAGTTAGTACACAGTTTTACACTATCACAGTTTTAAAGTTTATGGTAGAACAGTAATATTACTGAGTTTCGATTAATTTTCTCCTGTTGTATGCACGTATTTCTGTGAAAAATAAACCTACTTTTCTTTCTTCCCTTCTAAAAAGAAGAGCTATTAAAAAACCCCAACCTTAATAAATCTTTAGTCAAAGACAACATAATGAAGACACCAAAAATAAAAAAACTTCATATTTCTTATTTATTATTTCCATAAATCATTATAAAACCACGCGAGTCATTCATATTTCATCAGAATTGCCGCCTAAATTTTCACAAGTAATTCGCAAGAAACTCAATAAAGAAGAAAGCTGACAGCACCATATTCGACATTAAATAACCATTGAGTGAATGGATCAGATAATCATTCGGTCAGCGAGGTCATTCACTCGGATTTTGTTAACTTGAAACACCTGTGTTGATGAGAATTGGAATAGTTTGCGATTTTTTTTATGGCTCTGACACTTATGATGTAAGAAAGGATTGCAAGAAATGGGTGCTGTAGTGCTAAAACTAAAACAACCAATACATTTTGGATGAAATACTAGAACAAGCCAGATTAATGGCTCAACCGCAGTAGCCCTTAGGATTAATAAGACTGTTTTATTAACGTTTTCAAGTGGATACACATAATTGAATTTTGTAATTAATTTTTGCAGTGTATTCGGAAGTCCCAAGTTTCGCAATACATGCACTTATACGGGCTTCAAATATGTTTGTAGGCCGCAATGCAAATACAAAATAATATGTATTCAAACAGGCAGTATTCCAGGCAAACAGATATTTTATTAAAATGTTACCTTACACCAACAAAATTAATGAATGATGAATCAACATCAAATGTTGCCGATTCAGTTTATTTGCAAGTAAGTTTTGTAGTTGTATGAGATTTTGGCGAAATTCGTGAGTCACTTTTATTAGTTTGTAAATTGAGATATTGCTTTGTATTGATTTGAATCTAAACATGCATTAATTTCCGTTTTGGCTTCAGGAGGAAACTATAGTGGATCAAATGTTCATCATTCGGTGAAGTCTGATGAGTCATAGAACGATAGTTATTTGGTTCGCAAGATATAACATACTTACATTGAAAACCTACTTTATCGCATTCTTGAAATCTAAAAGTAGACTTTTATACGGAATTCTATTTATAGAATTATGCATCTTCTAAGTAAACGTGGGTTTTGTAGCTTTCGTTTACATCATTCACAGTGCTTGTACCTATTTAATATTCATCCTCAAAGAGTCTAACTTTATGAACGTGAAAATACAGACCGTACTACATATAGTTTACAGACATCAATGTAACTGTCGTAAAATTTACATCGTTTACGAAAACAGCTCTCGATTATCGATAATCGAATGTACCCAAACACGGACTCACTTAATACTTGCCACGGTAATCATTTCCTTAAACAAAATGCCAGTTCACTAACCTTGGACACGGTCAACTTTGCTAAAATTGTGACCAATTTTTCGCCTTAATTCCTTGGCAAAAACTCTTCCGTGGCTAATAAGGAAATTATGGTGACAAAAACTGTGTTTAGCACACAAGGCACGAAACAAAATGGGACTGTTTCTGACAACCACTTTCACTAAAGAATGAATAACAAAAATATTTCGTTCGCCGATGCGTAACGCTTACTTGGTGGTCGGACAACTGACCAATAAAAATGTAAATTAGCGGAAGTTTTTTGTAGTAACATTGACAAGAAATTCTTGGTCAGTCAGCTGTTTGTTGCTCTGCTTGCGGTTTAGTTGTTAGGTTGTTCGCAAGAACGGTTATAAGCGGTATTGTGTCAACTTCTAAATGTGTATATAATTCCATAATTATTTCATCCAATAAATTTTTTATATCATGAGTTTCAAGCATGCATACATCTGTATGCTGACTTATGTTTTGTTTTTTCTGTGTCTCAATTTCTACTTCGAATTCGCGTAGAACGCTTTAATTTTTTTTGAAAATGTTTTGATTTGTTCTTATTTTTCGGAATTCATCTAGAATTCTAGATTCCAGTATATACATAGATAAACGTGATTAGCCCGCATTTATATCGGTGTTGTATGCTTTTAACATTTAAGTTTCTCTTCGTTCGGATTGACTTTCTATCTAAAAGTAATTGATATTTTGTGAATCTTGTGAATAATTATTACTATTTTAAAGGCCGTAAACGGACTTTTTTATATATAAAATTTTGCTTTCTTTAAAGATTCACACCTCTTTTTCAAATTATTTTAATACCTATATAAGTTTGCAAGATGTGTAATGTTTTGTACCTCTATGATAAACTCATCCATTCAATTCAACAAACGTTATACCGCATTTAGATCAATCTAACCTCCTGAATGTAATGTCTGCAGACATAAAGTGTATATCACAGACAATCCGCTAGTCACGATAGATCGTTAAACGGCATTGAACTTTCAATGTGTCGAAAAAATACTAGTCCATATTCATTGCTAATATAATATGAACTCTCTTTTTTATTTAAAATTATTGTAGCCCGTTTCTGTTGGTCATTTTGATAATCTTTATGTTCAAAATTTCAAATTCATTTATTGTAAATTGTGAAATGATTATGAGATTCGTTTTCAGTATTGTTGAGGATATTTTTGCTTGAGCTCAAATAAAATTATTGATTTTATGATACTATTTTCGTTTCTATCTACCTTCAAAGGGTGATGGGAGATAGATCCAGGAGGTATCGTGTTATCAAGTAACTGGGCTATGGAAATTAGACTGGCAATCGCTCCATGTATAATACTGGTATTCAGCTGCATCAGGTTATACTGGAAGCCGATCCCATCATAGATGGAAAATGTCTGGGCTCTTTCATCATGATTGCGGCCGAAAGACGTCAACTCCTGGACATGACCTCCCTCAAGGATAGCTACAACTACGTTGCCCATATCCAGCCAATTCCCGTAAATCCAATAGGACGTCAGTCCACCTTCTGAAAGACATACCTACGCTTCTTTCTATCTCTACTTGATCTACATACTTCTCACTGGTATCCTTTTGTATTCTATCTTGATTTTCTTTCATTTATCTGCATTCGACACATTATAGGGCTGACCTTGGCTGTATATATTATTTAGTGAGTGTTCATTGTTACTAATGATTAAGTAAAGAAATTGATGAGCATTCAGCATAGCATTTCTCTTGCATGTTTTGAAGATGTGGTGCCGTATCGTTTTTATGTCGGTAACTGTAATATGACCGGGTTTTGAGTTCGAGTTTTGGAAACACGATTCGTTTGGTGCGTATTAGTAAGTCAGTGAGCTTATTATGATCAGATTTCTCAATGTTTAATATTAAGTACAGAAATTCCTATACCATACAATAATGCAATGCAATGCACATGTTTGTAAAGAATCTCAAGAAATGCACCTACATAATTGCAAAACAAGCAATTTATATAATTCATGCGGATCTGTAAATAGTTGCAATTCTTTTGAGTGGTTTTATATGTATTCATCATTTGTTTCTACTTCGCATTCCAAAATCAAATTAAAAGAAATCCTTCTCATGCGTGAATTGCACAGAGAAGGCGTAAGGTAAAGGCGCGGCACAGGCGTGGAACAGATAAGGCACGGACGCGATTTAAATTATATCAAAGAGGTGAAGAGACGTTACGATGCGTCATTATACAGGCTGACTTTGTTGCGATGCTTCCTCTCCACGTGGTCATAATCATTTATGGTGCTCGTGTAGCTTTGACGTTTCAGTGCATAAATACTGCTTATACTGTATATCTAAAGCGACGCGGCAAAGGCGAGTATCAACTGTTTTAAGACACGTCGCCTACGTACATTTTGTATGAAAACTTTTTGAAGCGGCATCATGCCTGCGCCACGCCGCGTTTCTGTATAAATCACGCCTCATGTTTCCAAGTGTCAATACAGAAAATAACAAATGAAGATCGTTCTTCATAACAAATACCAGTAGCATTTCACTCCTACATTCCCTTTCTTTTCAAGCCCAACCTATAATTCAACTTTCAACCACGGGATCCCACACAAACAATAAGTTTAGCGCCATTGTTATAGCCCATAGCTACTGGCCATGAGACGGCTGCCGGTCGTTCAACCTGCAGGACTTAAAGTCCTGCCACCGAATCAAGTACCGGTTTCGATATTAATAAGTGATTACGGGAAGATGGTGGAAAAGTAACAGGATTTTGGGGGTATGATGCGGGAGTGTTATTAATGCTTTTTATTTTGTGGGTAATCAAGATTATTATGGTTGGGGTTTTCTGACAGTGGAACAGCAAAAGCGAATGAAAAGATTTGTGTTTTGCTGAGCGAATAAGTGTTATTTTGGTATTTAATCTTCGTTTTCTCTAAAAACATCCAAACATAAAATACGTGTCAACTTATTCCGTCAAAAAATTATCTCATATAATATCTCTAAAATATTCTCAAAACTATTAGATAAGTTTAAATAAAACTGGGTTAAATAATCGCTCAAGCAAATGGCTTCATTTCAAAATAAATTATCACGCGCAGCCATAATGCGTAAACGGTGGTTACCCCGCTCTTGGAATTACATAACAGAATAATTGCAATTTTCTAACAATGAAATGTTAATAATTTCGTGAGATAATCTAGGCTTTCGATGAATTAAGAATTTATGATTAACGGATTCTTTTGCTTGTTAAGTAAATTAAAGTGTTATTTTAATAATGTCTAGTTTGAGATATTGTATGTGACTAATGTGTGTTTTTATTCAGACTTATTACTGGCGAAGGTTAATAGATTTTTTAAATTATGCATTATGAAAATCATGTGAAAGGTATAAAAAATAAATTAAATTTTTACGTAATGTGAAATACGTTGAATGTCATTGTAGAAATTCCTGAATGGTAGGTCAAGATCGTCCACATAGTAAACTACTCTCAAACGACTCCCACGCTAAAAGAAATTCAGATAAAATGGCGAGAAAGGACATAAAAACATTCTTAGAAGCAATAAACCCAGAAACGAAACAATTTAAACAATTCATGTGCAATCTAGCTCCAATAACAGGTGTGGCAGTTTCTCATCCTATCATTGCCCAACATGCTACAAACTTTGGAAAACACGACAATAGCAAGGGTGTGGCCGAAATCGAAAAATTTCAAACAATCGCACAACCCAGTCAACTGTAAAAAGTCAGTGAAATTCCGTATAAACTACGCCATTGTTATTTAAACGTTTTCCGCATTTCATAACGGGTCCGATTAGAATAAAATGCATGCAAATTAAAATATTAAAAGGAAAAGGCCAGAGATCAGTTATGGTCAAGACGTAATAGTATTGCAAACATGAATTGAATTGGTTTACCGGATCTAATGCGAGGTATTTTTGCAACTGCCACATTGTTTGATGATTTCAATTAAATTAAGCATAGTAATGTGAGAGTAGTGTGAAACTTGGTTATAGAATAGCTAATTTGTATATTTAGGTCACTTTAACTAATAAGTTTTGAGTAGTTTTTTTTAGGGTAACAATTTAGAAGCCATTGGCAAAATACTCTAAGAAGAGGCTTCACTCATATTTAACATTCAGTACAGTGAATCAATAACACTGAATGTAGTCTGGAATCCTAGACATTATCTCAACCCCAGCATAATACATTATTCAGCAAGAACCAGCCTAGAGATCTTCGCAAGTCCGACAAAAGACAGTGAATGATAGCTCCACAAAGGCAGGTGATGGCGATTATACCTCAAGGCGACGTACGCAATCAAGAACAATTTATTAAAGGTATCGGACGATCTTACTCTTGAGCTCCTGACTCCGTATAAGGCTTCGTTAGGAATCCGAAAATAAAAGCAAAGCCTAAAAGATTCGCCTCACCGCTCTTCGAGGCGGTCGTTCCGGGAACTGAGAATGAAACTGGAAGACTGGACATGGCAGGTGATTTCGAAGAAAAAGATGATAAATTACATTAATGTGAAAATATTAATGAAAAGGTATACTTGAAACATATGGACCAAAACATGATACCAGTATCAGATCAAATTTATAAATCATCAGCAAATTAATAACAACCAAACATTTTATGTCATATATGCTTTGCGTTAGTTCAATATTATTAACCAGCAACAATAAATAATATTCTATTCTATTCTAACTATATTCTAAACAAAAGTGTCAACTAGAGCATCCATTTCATTTGCATAATACTCTTCATCTAATTCATTTTACACAACATCTAGTTCATTCTAATTTACTATGTCGATGTCAACGCGCAAATCATTTTTCAATCCACTATAAGACTTACAATTACGTTCAATTCTGCCTTGCTTGACTGATTTAAATACAAGTTCCTCTTCCGCATCTATAAAAGGTACCCTTTGCATACTAAGTGATTACCGGCCAATGAGCTCTGTTCTATGAGGATGAAAGAAAGGTATAAAAACTTATGTATGAGCATTGGATGGAAATGTAACTTCCTCTTTTGTCGCAGGCTGCTGAGAAAGATTTCTCTCTTAAACGCTTTTAGACAATAGTCTAATAATCTTCCTGCCTCCTCTAGGCAACGTCACGTCGGCTTTAAACCATTTCTTGTCATTGTCTGTTGCAAATCTTGAAATATATTTCTGGTTCTGACATATACCAGTCTATGACCAAAGCTTCAGAATCCTGTCAGGGTTATACATTCAACCCATTAGTCAGGGATCCAATTATCACATTGGCATCTTCGGGCACAGCATATTTATGCATCGATGGCGTCTCAAAGTTATTGCTTTTCGGAACCAGTTTGTAGTTGCGCGCACGTTTTGCACTAAAGGGATCGCAAGAGGACAATATCAAGGACAAAGGCTTGCTGAAACCGAGGACTTGTTTGAATTTTCTGTATTATTCCGTGAGAAAGTATGTTTTAATAAGAAGGTATACAGTGTTGCAGAGTTGGGGAAATAATAATATTTACGTAGTTTTTCATTTTGATATAGAATTATTTACTTTGTTTTTTTTTCCTCTTTGTTAATAATCGCAGAAATGTATATCGACGTCAAAACACGCCTTGTTTTCAAGAAAAACATGAGTCGCATACGATACGCGATGATCGAATCCTGACCTTTAGATTCTGGTTGTAATAGTTTATTGTACAACTTTGACCTCTTGCCACCGGACCAACTCCGTGATTTCCAATGCAAATCACGCAAATTCTACGTGGCAAAACTCATCTACTAGTTTATCCTAATTACTGACATAGTGAGTAAAAAGTACTTTAATATATTCGTCAGTATCCGGATATGCGGATTAACTAGCATCAATATCAGAGGGCTATCCATGTATTTTTAATTTAAGTACATTCGTATTCTATTCTCAGTCTGAATCACAAATACGATCATTAAATATAATTATCTACATTTTTGACAAGTTTTTGACATTGATTGTCGCTGAAACGAAATTGCGACTCGAATTTGAAAGTTTTTAATACGAGAATTGGCCTTCAGTTATCCAATCGATTGTCAGAACGTCTGTCATTGGTCTATCTGTCACATCTTCTGCAGTATTTGTTCTATTTTTAACTTCTACATAGTAGTTTTTAAATAAGTATCTAAACAAAGTACTATAGTTATTAGCAAGTCTGTCACTGCGGCTAAACGTGTTGATGAACTCAGCCTTTGTTTGTGCGCGCACGCAGCGCTGTATCCGCGATCGTTTTATTTATTTTAAAGCTTTGAATGTTAATCAGATTCTGATGTGGTTTGCTTTTGTCAATTACAGTAATGCAAACGTAATGAGTTTTGATTATGAGGCTCAGTAATTATGTTTTGTAAATTTCATTGACCTTTGGGATTTCCAAGAGAAGTTCTGTAACTGCATTCGACTGCATAATGCTGACTAAACGGAATTACTTTTCGTTATGAAGTCACGAAGAAATAACTTTCCATATGTGGGTGGTATTGGTATGTACCTACCTTGATTTAAACGTTGTAATGATTAAATTCCTAATGTAAAGTGTACTACACAACAGTACGTATGATTCTAATATTAATTAAATAGGACTTTTAATCCTATATAACTGACTATACGATTATTTTAGTCATATTTGAATCTGATGTAAATTGTGAAATTTTGAATCAAGCTTTTAATTTACAACTAGAACCACATTGCAGTTAATGACATCTGAGATGATTTTCTCAACACAAAATGGTATGTTGCAGTGCAGATATATCATTTTAAATCTAGATGAGATCTGATCTCACATTAGCCTAGATTTGATCACTGCAAAGTAATGACAGGTGCTTTCTTGTAATCTGTTTCTTGTGGTATAAAGTATTATTCAGCAAAAACGTGTCATTTTTCCTTGTGATTTGAAGGTATTTTATTACAGACTGTAGTTGCTTAAATGTTGGTTCTTGGAATGTCATGTTGCTTAAACGAGGTTGACGAGTTATACTTCGAAATTATACATTGAGATTTACGACATATCATACATTTGTTACGTTATTCTGTAATATTTATAGCACAATTTTCAGTGTATTATCTGTATTCTGTTCAATACACATTGGTACAGTGTATTGTATAGAATACAGATACTGAAAATTAGGCTAAATATTACAAGATACAATACAGTGTATTGTTTCAAGGCCAATTCTCGTTCTCATAAAACGTTCACATTCAAGTCGCAATCTGTAAAACTTGCCAAAAATGTTGGTAAATTGATTGTATTTTTGACAGATTGCGAATGAGATTCGAATGCGAACCTTCTTAAAAATTACGGGAATTGCCCCTAGCTAGGCCATATCATTAGAGTATTGTTCATTCCTTGATAACCATTATCAAGGAATGGACATACTAATGTTACACAAAAATAAAAGCACAAAATTCAACAGCCTCAGGCAGAATCAGTTACCAATACCATCATCCACCAAATTGTAAACATAACTCCCAGTATGTAACACCGACAGGTATGTTTAAGTTATACATAGTATGTATACATGTTATACATCTTCAGTTTCACCTCAGACATTGAAAGTACCACGACCAGGTGTATGAACCCATATTACCGTTTCGAAGTAAACTTTTTCATAAGATTATTCAAATTATTGTCGTTATACTACTTTCGACGCGTGAGAGTCGATTCGACAGTATAGTATGTGGACTAGGTTTTGTGCGTGACTCTGTCTATAAGCAAATTATGTGTTTCATTTAAGTATGGATGCGTGTTTGTGTGTATTCGTTTGTGGAAATTGTGTAAATGTAAAATCGATTATTTGACATGAAATAATTTAAGTAGGTATGGCAAACTAGTTGAGGAGCGGGCGATACTTAAAAAAAAAGTGCTATATTTTACGAACTACAGAGAAAAATCAAACCTAACACAAAATATGTTCCTACCTATGAAAGTTCGAAGAAAATATTTAAGAAATTAAACGACTTAACGATTAAAAGGACTAGTAGAAATTTATTTGTTTTTATAAATAATTCAGCCGGTTTTCGTGTATTTTCGGAATAACAATCAAGAAAAGCCCAAAAATAAATAGCTGTTAAAATAATAATTCGTAATTATCATGATTTTGCTCTTAACTTATAACACAGTTACTACCATCTGAAGTTTTTACTATTTCTTTACCGTCATTCCTAACATCAACGCAAGCAATAAACCATCCACTAAAGATGCAATTTTCGCCTCCAACATCATCTGTCATAGTAACTGCAACATAGTGATGGTAACTGCCATAACTGCGCAAGAGTAGGTGCTCCGACGCATCGTATCGACACATTTCAACCTAATCGCTTAAGGTGCCTACAGATTTGCTCGATTTTTGACTATCGTTATTACGCAAAAAAAAAAAATTGTCTTATGAATTACAACACACTTATATGAGAAACATAAATGTAATTATAATGAGTAAAATTACAGAACATCAAATTATTATGAAATTAAAACAGGTATTTAATTTTTTTGAAAAAATTGCGAAACTGTATAATTATAAAAAAAACAGTCGTTATTTAATAAGTAGGTAGGTACAGCACAGTTAGTGGACAATTGTCAAGCAGCGCACTTGTTAATGCTGAGCCTATCTGCTGCTGTTCTTTTTTATAAAAATAACTTATTTGGTACTTAGATTATTGTCACTCGATATGCTGCAGTTTGATGATCAATAACAGTCATCTGCCAGCTTCTTACAGATTTATTGTTACTGATTCCTGTTAAATATCAAGGCAATCGACAAAAATGCGGTTTCGATCGACTGTTGCTTATTCATTTACTCGATTTTGTTTGATCACACGTGTCGATAGTCAAAATCGATCAAGTCTGTAGGCAGCTTTACACACATGTGTAGAACATTTTCTTGGAGAAACTCACACGGAAATGATTCGAGATTAGTAATAAAAGAAATAAGTGTATTAGATAGCGTTTATTGGTTCGATAGTATCGATACAAGCTGGTTTGTTATAGAGTTTCTTGGTGCAAATTTAGCTTGGGAATCAGCATGGACATAATACTGATTTCAATAAGTACACGTTCTAAATCTATAGTTTTCATATTAGAATTTTATGAGAACATAAGTTCGGTCTAGTTCTGACAGCAATATAATTTTTTTCGGCATATCTATGACGATCAAAGAGATTATCATAATTAAGTAACGAACTTACATGAAAGTGAAGTTCGACGGTAATTTAAATTCGAGTTTTTTAATCTTTCTCATTGAGTATGATCCTTTTGTTTTCCTTATACAAAATATTTAAAAAAATATGCGGAAATATGTGACGCCGTTACTTGACATAAAAACCGAATGAAGATAGTTTACAGCGGCAGATGGCAGCACACGTGATGACGTGTTAATTTTTTAGTTATTTTTTTCTAAATTATGTGACGAGTGAGTGGACTAAACGCCTACTACCATTGTATTCAATCATCATCTCCGGAAGAGGCAATAACGAGTACAATAATAGAGATTCAGTAATCAAAAAATATAGATTTAAATCTATATATTTTACATATACATAAACTAAGTTGTGTTACGTTTTGTTTACAACTAACTCAATTTAAATAGACATATTAATTAGTATCCTAATGTTTCGTAATACATGCTAACATGCAACTACGCAAAAAATAAACATGTACAGTACGGTGTGAAAAATGGCAAATATAAGAGAAATAAACAACCTCATGTATATACATGAACGAAACTAAATTACAGACGTGTTGAAATCTCATCGGTAAATTATGGATATTTAATATTGAGTGGAAAAAATAATGTATTGCGTCATTAGCAAGTTTCTTAGTTAATTAAAGTTGAATTTAATCACGAGGACGAGCTGTTTAGATTTTTATAATTTAACTAGCGCCCATGTTCCGCATGGTTTTTACGACATAACCGATTTCTTTATAATTTGTAAGTTACATATTAATGTAAAACTTAAGTTACATAAAAACTTTTTTAGTATGAATTCTCGAAATAATGGTGAAAACCGCAACAAAATCCGTTGCCTAGTTAAGAAGAACAATGTGGTCGCACAGACAGACACGAAAGCGACTTTATAGATTTATACGAACTAAATCTAAATTACTGTTCACTGATTTCTTCAAGTAATCTTTGCGAAAATATATATAGGTACCAATAATAGACATATTTTATATTAACCAATATTCATTCTGCCTAGCCTTTTCCCAATCATGGTGGGGTCGGCTTCCAGTCTAACCGGAAGACCCTTGGTAAGACTGGTTGTCAGACTTTCGGGCTTCTGACGACTCGTAACGACTGTCAAAGATGCACGAATGACAGCTGGGACCACCGGCTTAACGTGATTTCCGAAGCACGGAGGAGTCTCGGTATGTAAAGATGGTTACCCATCCACGGACCAACCCCGGCAAGCGCAGCTTAACTTGATGGATCGACCCGTGCGGCTGTTATTACTTAGCCACGAGCTCCTTATATTTACCAATAATAGAAACTTAAAATGAAACGTAGAAAAATTGAGTTGACTTGAATCCAAATAAGGAACAAAAATCCAGCAAGTTACGTGCCATTTCGATCTAATATATTATTCCATTATTATAATATTTTTATATAAATTAAAATAGGTGAACCTGTGTCTTTTAAGAGTATCGTTTATAAACGGATATTTAAATAATTTATTATCTGTTACCCAATGCTGACATTTGTATTAAATAACAGTCACGAACTTATTATTTTTAACAGTTCGGTCACTGGTTCGGTGTTAAATTTTAATAGTCTTGTTAATAAGTTATTACTTTTTATAGGTACACATCGTCAAATTAAATTAAATTAGCTAGCGAAACTCCGCAGACTGTGTTAAATAATAATGTATTTTCTTTCTTTCTTTTCTTTAAGACGTTTTTTTTGGGTCAACAACCACTGATAGTAGTGTTACTTGAAGCATGAGTTGAAAAAGTTTTATGGTCATTAGATAGGTATCGATACCCATCACCTCTGCGGAGTTTCTCTAGCTAATTTTATTTGACCCTGTAGAGGTACAGTAGCACCAAAGTAATCATATTATCATCTTCCTGCACTCATCCCAATTTACATTCCCTCCCTTTATCTTTCACGCAATTAAATCGTTGCTTCAGTTATCCTCTACTCTAACAGCCATCCCGCATTTGTCAGCCCGAACCATTTTATACGTAATGTTAATTTATAATTTATTCAATTTTAAAATAGTTCGTGCATGAAACCTTGTTCGTCGTCTGTCACTTAGACAAACGACTTCATTGTTTAATCGATCGTGTGTGAAATAACTTGTGTTAATTAGAAGCACTAAACTATGAATATGCTGTTATAAGATCAAAGACCTTCACCTTACTTGAACCGTCTCTGTGGTCTAGTGGCTAGACCACCTGTCTCAGACCCGGGTTCGATTCCCAGTGGGGGTAAAATTTTCTGCTCGGTTTGGTTGGTGGTAGGGCTTGTTTTAAGTCCGCCTGGCTAGCTACCACCATCTTATCTAAGTCTAACGCCATAACAACAATGTTAACAGCATCGTTGTTTCCGGCAGTTAGAGGTAAGATAGCCAGTTCCTCTGTGGTTGAGGATTCCGGGTGAAGGTCGCTTCCACCTTCGGCCTAATCATCACTTACCATCAGGTGAGATTCAGGCAAAGAGCTTATCCGTTGTAATTAAAAAAAAAAAAAAAGAGTGAGGCGCAAACAATCAAACAAAGAAAAAACAATCAAACTTTTGAAGAATAGCTCCAAAATTACCTTAATCACCAGTTTCTGTAATCATTGTAATAAGTTTCTCATCAGTAAAATATTTGAAATAGCATGTCAGCTAAGAACCACAGTCGATCAAAACATTTGAGACGACATGTGGCATTGTTATGGCTCCCAGAAACCCACGTTACGTTGTAAAAGTTATTATTCTTTGCAGAAACCAAGTGTTACCTGAAAAAATTGAAACTAGAATGTGATATTATTGCTCAAATTCTCAACAATTCAAAAGAGAAAGAATGTCTACTATGTAACAAAAACAAACGAAAACAAAACACTGACAGCGTAAGAGCAAAAATAAAACATTTCTCTAATTCAGCGAAGTGAGCAATTAAAACACGTTACACAACAAATTAACACTACATTACGTTAACATTGATAATACTACAATTGCTACAGTTAGTCTATTTGTATACAGGGTGATTCATTGCGATGGGTTAGAATAAAAAAATCCGAAAGAGGTTAATAAACTGGTTCTTATAAACCATGTTGTCGATAAAATAGTTTAAACCAGGTACTTGACTTATAATGAAAACTCGATTGTTTCATAAATGTAACTGATAACAAAAATTCCACAACAGTTTAAAATCATGACATTCATCATAGCTATTTTCTGTTGATGGGTCGAGGTTATAGATGCTGGCGGGAAAAATTCCGAATCATTCCCGTTGAATACTTCGGAAGTATTCGGAAATATTCCGAAGCTTTGGGAATATTTCAACTGTCAAAAAAAAACCAGGAAAATCGACCTTACTACCTATTTCGCGCTTGGAAGTTGTAAAATAGATTATTTTAGTTATGTTGTGAGCGGTAGGTATATTAAGTTTATGGTTGTGAGTGCACGTCGCATCAATTCAAGCACACACAACGTCGCGTCTGGTAGGTATGAGGGTAGGTATAATGCGTTGCAACTAAGAATGTGCACGTCAATGACCTCTAATGGTTCTAATTGTCAAATGGTACTTGAAAAGATTTATTCCCGTTGTCCCCGTGTGCCATATCCCCGTCACGGGGACAGCGGGACGTGATTAAATTTACTTCCAGAGCAATGTTAGCTAACGAGAATGTGAGAAAAAACAAACTAGATTTTAAATGTCAATAAGGTCGAAAATCGCTTGCACCTGTTTTTTTAACTTGCTTAACGATAGCAGGTTAAAAAAAAGGTTCAAGCGATTTTCGACCCTCCACCCCACTCCACTCCACTCCACTCCACACCACTCCATTCCATTCCATTCCAGTCCAGTCGTCCATTCCATTCCATTCCATTCCATGGTAATAAACACATTACCCTCCTTTGCGTCGCGCAAAAAGTGTCGGGTAAAAAGTGTCGTGACAACTTTTCGTAAGAATTTTTTCCGTCTAGCCCCCTTTCACAACGCGCGATAAGGAACTTCGTTCCAAACAATGATATTCTAATAAACAGATATGTTATACACGTACAAAACAACAGAAAAAAGTGTTCCGCGCCGAGCGCAGCGCGCACCGTATCACTCGTAAGCGTGTGTGGCTCAGACTAAAAGCAATATTTCCCAATTGGGTACTTTTCTAGTCTTCACGTTTTGCGCGCTCATAACATATCTGTTTACTAAAACATCATTGGTTCCAAAATAGCATTCGATTTCGAAATAAGTAGGTACCGACCTAAAAACAAAAGAATTAAAATCCTGTTAATCGCAGGTTAACATAATTATCTACCTATAAAAATATCAACATATACTTAATCAATTCCATTTATAATAAAATAAACATTTATATTTTACTTACGTATGTGCCACTGAACAATAATTAACTCACCCACCACACCACAAACAAACACGTTTATTCCCATTGAATTATTCAGGCGAAATATTCCGCGGAAACATTCGATTGCGGGGTACGAATCTTTCTCGCGGGGCGAGGGAAAACTTCTCCGGGGAGCATCTCCCGTCTTACCGCACCCCGCACCGCCATTGCCTGCACGCACGACTCGAGGAGCGCAGCGGCGGCGACGATCGACGATCGATGCAAAATACGATTTTTCAGCAAAAAAAAAATCTTAATTAAATTCATTTGGAATAATTCTGATTTAAAGAAACTTTCCCAGAAGTATTCCGGAATAATTCAGAATTTTTCAGAAGTTTTGCAACTATAGTCGAGGTCGGTCCTTGGATGGGTGACCATGTATTACCAACCGAGACCTCTCCGTTCCTCGGAAAGCATGTTAAATCGTTGGTCCCGGCTGTCATTTGTAGATCTTTGACAGTCGTTACGGGTAGACTGAAGCCTGAAAGTCTGACAAACAGTCTTACCAAGGGGTATTGTATTACCCAGTAACTGGGTAACTGGGCCGTAGCGGTCAGATAGGCAGTCGCTCTATATTAAATACTGGTATCCAGCTGCATCTGGTTAGACTAGAAGCTTGGGAAAAGGCTATAGGCAGATGACGTGTCAGAGTGAGATTTCTTCGTACAACTTTAGCTAACAATTACTAACCCATCTCAACAAATCACCCTGTATAGTAAAGAAAGTGTTCCTATGGCTTTCAATGGGACAAGTGACAATAGACCTTTGGTCGAAGACATTACGTCATAACGACAATAGAAACTTTGGGTAACTATTTCATCGTTAGACAACTGGACAATACACTAAAGGGAATCGACAGTTGTTTTGGTTGGAGTGTAGCCTTAGGAGCGCTATGGAGCGATAACTTTTTGGGACTTTATTCGGAAATCTTCCAATTTATTGCAATATAAGGTTAACCTTGACACAGTAACCAGTAAACACAGTAAAACAGTAATAACCATAGAAACTGTTTAGGCTGTGAGAAGCATGGTCTTAAGACGCACCGTTTCCGTTTAAAAAAAAAAACTAATATATTATAATTATGAAACTGATATTTGATAAAGAACATAACATAATCTTTTTTTTACATAATTCCCTTAATGGTGCAGAGGAGCATAATACACCCACATTTCGCCAGATAAGTTTAAGCCCCCTGTACTATGGGGGGAGCACATTGCCATCATCAGACCGATGGCAATGGGCTCGTCCGCTATTCACCCTCCAAATTACAAAAATACAAACAAATCCAAACTCAGGGCTGCTATTGGGAAATTCCAAATGGAAAAACCCAATAACACTTTTCCCGACTGATAACGAAAAGAGTTGGCAATACGAGGAAGACCTTTACATCTGAGTATATTTCGTAAGTAGCGATGCATACTTACAAGCATACAGGTGGCAATGCTGCCAGCCTTCTGGGCACCTTTCCTGTTGACAGCGACGCGGACGAATTCTTTGATGCTCTATGATTCTTTCCCCTCCCATTTTTTATATACATGTTCATATTAACATTATTATTTTAAGTCTGTTAGCATATTATGTAAATATTATTTGAACCAAGATCCGCTCTAGTTTAGTTTTAATTCGGAAACAAAGTCTCTCATAGACATTGAGTAGTTGTCTATATTTTCAGTGATACAATTGATGTCGTCAAACTGACAGACAAATATGACATAAAACAATTCAAGAACACAGAGAAAAAAATATTTAACTATTATTATGTAAATGTATCAAGTTCTTTTAAAAATACCACCTGAATGTACAAAATATATTTTGAAACTCATACATAAATACATGGACATAAGATTGTCACTTTGTCTCTAGAAGATTCTATTTCATTCCAGACACGTTGAATGTAACTAAAAGTACGAATTTACATACATAATATTAATAATTAGAATAAAAATAATAAAATGTAATTTTAAATGTAAATTATTTTCAAGTTTTTACACCAAGGCCTTTCTAATCAGTTGCTTAACGAAAGATGTCTCAACTCCTGTTTTGTCAACTTTTATGTAAAATTAGATGGAATAATAAATAATATTACACTTGTTAGAATGTCAGCAGAACGATAAAGTCGGTTGTGTAAATGCGTCGACCTTTGTTTTGAAACCGATACGGTATGTTGATCAGATCAAAGTGATAGGTGTGTGCAGGGTCGTTTGTGCTTGAATTTGTCACTTTGAACAGGGCAGCTGCATTAATTACGTACAATATTTTTTCTCTCTTTCCTCACCGATTGGCCGGAGAAGGCACAACATAAGGATACCAGAAAAGTATGGGGGAGACGTTTGCCCAGCAGTGGGACAACATAAAAAAAAAAATTAAGAACCTCAACCTACGTTTTCTCCTCAAAACAGATTGTTTCTCCATATTTGTATGACCTACAGACAGTCGTTCCGGGTCTGGCTGTTCGTTTGTTAATTACTCATGAATACACTACCGGGGAAATTCCGAGCACGGATGGGGCTCTGTTTATTATTTCAAAAAAAAAAAAAATACACTTTAGAATCTCTTCACTCATCACAGTCATTACTATCAAATTATAATAATAATGCATGCAAAACCAATGCTAATTTATCTTTCCTCATTACCCCAATCCTTCACTTAAACAACTTAATCAAACAAACTTGGCTTACACACTAACACATATACACTTGCTTACCCCCATTATATCCGGGTCAGCAGTAGCATACTTACTGGAACATATCCAACATGTGATGACCTTAAGGATAAGTTGGCAGAACGATAATTGTTAGTAATTATAATTATGTTATCGTGAATCAGTAACTGTAGTTAACACGTAGTAGAGTAAGCCGTTATAAACAACTTTGAGAAAGAAGCCGACGGAAGGATTTAGTTGGGTTGGGCAGAGTTAGAGAAACTTCATCAAGTCTTCTCGTTGCCTATCCCACATTGTTTGAAGACTAAGATCTATCAACCAGTTCATCTTGCCCGTTATGACATACGGTGCCGAAACGTGGACACTGACAATCGGGCTGGTCCACAAATACAAGAACGCTCCGCGCGCTATGGAGCGGGCTATGCTCGGAGTTTCTTACAAGGATAACATTAGAAATTAAATTATCCGGAAAAGTATCGGAGTTACCGACATAGTTTGCAGAGTAAGCAAGCTGAAGTAGCAGTGGGCTGGCCATGTTTGTCGAAGGACCTATGGCGGGTGGAGCAGAAGAGTCCTGGAGACCGCTTAATGGCAAGCGTAGTGTGGGACGCGCCCCCCGGTTAGACCAACCGACGACCTTTAGAAAGTGGCTGGGACAGATTGAAAGAAAGAAAGAAAGAAAGAAAGAAAAGAAAGAAAAGAAAAGAAAGAAAGAAAGAAAGAAAGAAAGAAAGAAAGAAAGAAAATACATTTATTTGACACAGACTAAAAGGACTGGACACGATTGGATGCGGAAGATCGAGGAGGAGAGCCTTATGTCCAGCAGTGAACTGCGATAGGCCGAGTTGATTAACAGTAAGTCGTCCGACTTAACAAATCCAGTATAAGCTGGCCTATCCTATTCTATTGAAACTCCGTACTACGCTAGGCTAGCTCAAGGTCAATGTGTTACCACAGATGTGCAGGCCTGCTGTAGTTAAAACCTTCACCTTTGATTATAATTGACGTGCAGTAATCATTGTTTGTGGAATTTAATTTCAGTTAACATATTTTTTTTGTGGTTTCGGAAGGGAAAAGATAAAGCAAAGTGAGCTGCAGGTTTTAAGACCAACTTCTTTTTTATATTAATAACATAACATCACGCATTGTTTCCCCGAAGGGTTGGGCAGTACCTATAGCTCACCCACATTTCGCAAGTTATGTTTAAGTCCCATGTAATAGGGGGCGAGCCTATTGCCATCAACCGGGCACAAATCCATACTCCGGGCTGATACTGGGAAATTTCAGATAGAAAAACCCAATAACACTTTGCCCAACCTGGGAATCGAATCCAGGACCTGATGCTCAGCAGTAGCGCTTGCGGCCACTAGACCAACGAGGCGGTTGGTTTTATATTAATATACAAGAAAAAATCTGTTAAATGGCTAATGAGTAATTTCTCACTTAGACTATTTTTCATGGACATTAAAGTTATAAGTATAAACTTAGTCTAAAGATATTGTTGTTGTAACAATTGTTCATCATAAATAAAACACAGACGTAAGAATAAGCTATTTTGTCGAATAAATGGTGGAATTACTTAATAATTCCACCAGGGATTAAATCAAATAGGAATCTTAATATTCTGGTCTGACATAAAGTACCTATAGATTGTTCTTTCAAAAGATCACTAAGCATTTAAAGAGACTCCGTTACTGTCATATGCAGTTTCAAAACTGCATATGACAGTAACGGTCAAATATGATTTATAGCGAGACTACGAGAGAAGTATTATTGTTCATTTCTCTTTTATTTTCGTTTTTTTTTGATAAATTGTTTTATTTGTTCATTTTAAATGCTCCTATTTTATTGTTTGTATTTCCTGTGCGTGTCCCAATTATTATTTTTTCTTTCTTTCTGAGCGCAACTTGCAACATCTTGTGATGTTACTAGCACCTTGCCTATTATCTGAAGCTAAGCGTAATTACAACAAGAGGCGAAGACACTGTAGATTTGCAGTAAAAAAAACACAGTTCATAAATAATATCGATGCAGAAAGTGTATGTAAATTAGATTCATATTATTTTCTACTCCGACAAATATTTGGTGCAACATGTATACGCTGTTTATGCTGTAGAGGTAGTAGTAATCGGAGGAGCTCGTGGCTAATTAATAACAGCGGCACAGGTCGATCCATCAGGTTAAGCTACGCTTGCCGGGGTTGGTCCGTGGATGGGTGACCATCTTTACATACCGAGACTCCTCCGTGGTTCGGAAAGCACGTTAAGCTGTTGGTCCCGGCTGTCATTCGTGGATCTTTGACAGTCGTAACGAGTCGTCAGAAGCCCGAAAGTCTGACAACCAGTCTTACCAAGGGTTATCGTATTACCCAGTTACTGGGTTATGGAGGTCAGATAGGCAATCGCTCCATGTGAAATACAGGTATTCAGCTGCATCCGGTTAGACTGGAAGCCGACCCCAACATGATTGGGAAAAGGCTAGGCAGATTGATTGATTGATTGGTAGAGGTAGTAATAATAGTCTTATGAGTCGCGTTCGCGTCGTCAAGAAAAGGGGCATCGTTCGATCTCAAAAACAGTCAGACAATCTCAAAAACAACATTTGATAGATAACAAAAAAGGAATTAATATAGTATTTGTCGCCACTTTTAGAATTAATCAATAATATGATTGAAATTTTGTATCACTTAGTGCCAGGTGTACAGTTTGTCTCATTCCTAGAGAATGAGAAATCGTTTCCTATCATCAACTTTTACTAGTTGTGCAGTAATAAACAGCAAATGCACATTAAAAATAATAATAATTTTCTGTAACTTTCTTTAGCGGATAGATCACTGCAGACATCTCCTAACATACTGTCGTCTGCATGAAGTCTAAACGAAAGCAGTGTTTTGTTTTTAGTCAGCAGGTATAGTTAAATTCATCTTTCATAACACATCCTCGAACTAAGCTAAACATCCTTTTATTATAAACTAGCAGAAGGCCAATTCTCGTATTTAAAAAACGTTCACATTCAAGTCGCAATCTATCAAACTTGTCAAAAATGGTGGTAAATTGATTGTATTTTTGACAGATTGCGAATGATGCGAATGCATGCCCTCTGTTGTCTGCGACTTCACCTGCGATCCAGGATAAAATGTCACGTATGTCCTTCTCCAGGTCCCAGGCTTCCTATCTGTCAAATTTCATAACGATCAGATCAGTAGTTTGGGCGTGAAAGGACGAGAGGAGAGGAGAGAGAGACTTTCGCATTTATAATTAGTACCTATGTATAAGTTCAATTGCACTATTTTAACCAGGGTAACCCCTTGATCTAAGGATCGTAATTCATCTCTCCGTTGATTCACAGCTGGTTAATGTACCTACGTAATTAGTGATGCGCAACACCACAAAGCTTTTTATTAGCTAGTGATGTGAACCTCATGCTACGTCTCATGAGGTCATTCCGATTGGTAGGTATTTAAATATCACGTTTTACCGCGACTGGTGATCTCAGCAGGCATATATTTAATCAGACATTTGTATATATAAACTTAGTCCGCTAACTAAATATTCAATGTTGGAGATTAAAATAAATAGAAATACCTACATAAAAATGTGGGTATTTTTATTTAAAGCTGTGCTAAATTACTGTTAGTGCATAAGAAAATTGCAACCATGACAGTGAACTGTCGTAACAATTTCAAAACGAAGGTATCTCGAAATCGTAGACACACAAACAAGCAACAACCGTGTGAATGCAGATAAGAGTCATCCACACAAAAAATAGACGAATGATACAATTAGCAGCAAATGATATCTTAAATATCTTACCAGAAAACGTGAGAAAACATCCAACCTTCTGGCTTAGAACAATCAGCCGTTATTAATAAACACTGTCTTCGAATGTCACAAGCACAGTTCACGATAACGGAACACAACGTACATGCAAAAAGTGGACGCGAAAAGAAATCAAACGATCGAACGCGATTGGCCGGTCGGTTAGAACGTTCGAATCCGAAATTCAAATTGGCCAATGAGGAGAGATCGCGCATGCGTGCAGCAACGACGAACGCTTGTCGCGGACTGAGGTAGTTTCTCAAATGAGCGGTGGTTGACGAGCCTTCTCCATTCACACTGTCAAGTTAATTGTTTCTGATCTATACAATTTTCAACCTTAAGTTTCTCTCAGTAGGTAAAATTTCCATTGTGTAATTTTGGCGGTTAAGCCCATTAACACCAAAAAGAAACACATTTCCACCGCGGTCGCCTTCACATGCGCAGGAGTACACTTTTTTGCAATGTCTCGTTTTTATTTTCTTCATACATTTTAAAATTTTATAATATGTAGAAAAAAAGTGCATCAAATTCTGGCTTACACAATGATTATTTCAAGATTGTTACATAAAAAATAAGGTAAAAAATAAACAGTAGGTAAGTATAAAAATATTACATAAAATAAAACTTAGCATATTTAAAAATATATATGAGAAAAGAAAGTTTTTGTACTCAATTCTACTGTTTAAGCAATAAAATCATGTTCATTTTTGTTCTAGTCGTTGATGTCTTTTTAACAAACAACTAGTCAGCTAAAACGTTGTCAAGGTAACCGACTTATTAAGCCACTTTATTTTACTTTAAACTTTAAGAACCTCATTATTAAGTCGCATTTTCAACGCGCCGGAGCACTCACTAAATTACAAACAATGGTAACATTTTTCTTAATAAGGAATTTTAATAAAATTAAAAATAATTAATGTGTGAAAGACATGCATTTCATAATATTACTAACTTTTTATATGGGGTTAATTAAAACGCGCAATAAAACATAACACAGTTATGAACTTAAGACTAGTATAAATTAATGTTTGGTATACGTTAGGTAGTGCAATTATGTAAAAACTAAATTAAAAATATTTTCTCAACCTTAAGTAATTCGTTTATTTACATCATCGGAACATAAGATAACATAACATTACAGATCGCTTCAGTAGGGTAACCGTTTAAAGAAAAGATTAATTTGACAGGACTAAACTAAAATTTATCTTCTGTCCTTTTCTTAATGTAATAGAAAGAAAAAGATGCACTGAACTTTTAGTTTGTGAACAGCGGAATCGGCACCATTATTAATTTATGTGATGATATGATATATTAACATGTATGATTATCTATGTGAGTACCTACGTATACAGGGTGGCCGGAACATTGACGTCCAAAAACAAAATTTAGTTCCCTCGTATCGTGAGGTATCCGAATCACCCCCATGTATGTTCCGCGATTTTTGATAGTTTTCGAGTTATGACTTTTTTCTGAATTTTTGAGAATTTTGGATATGGCCAGCTTCGTAGCTGTGATGAAAGTTATGAAAATGTTGGTATGAAGTGAAATTTTTTCATAACTTTCATAACAGCTACAAAGCTGATTATTTTATGCATAAAAGAAGTACTCATGAATACACAGTTGCAAAAAAAAACTCGTAGAAGTCTTTTTAAATTGGGCCAAATCCAAAATTCTCAAAAATTCAGAAAAAAAGTCAAAACTCGAAAACTATCAAAAATCGCGGAACATACACATGAGGGTGATTCGGATACCTCACGAACGAGGGAACTAAATTTTGTTTTTGGACGTCAACGTTCTGGCTACCCTGTATAAGTATGTTCATCTGTTCCCTGATAACTTATAAACTACTTATAATAATTTGACAAATGAGGCATCGTTGGAAGCGTCTTGATCGTCCGTTGACATTTATAACAGTAGTAAGCGATCATAAGCTTTAGGGCAAAGTGGCATATGGGCACGGCTATCCTCTGAACGTCACTATGAATATGTATTAAATACATTAAAATAAAATGATTACGTGTAACTTGTTTATTTATTGAATAGTTTATACATTCCACTTTCTGATGTGAATATTTTCTTGTTTCATTATTTGTATAGCGTGATATTTTAGTAGTCGGGTTTTAGTTGTTTTAACGTACGTTTTTTATTTATTTTGTTATTTTACTTACACCGGGCGACTGTAGTCGCCCAAATGGCAGCCTCGCTGACTTGTACACTTTATACGAGTTTTTATCTGTGAAACTTTTCAAAGAGCTCCGTGAGTGTGCCACTAGATGACTCTATATTAAATAACGTGTCTAAGGGTCGATAAAGCAGCTAGTCGGGTGACAGCAAGCATTGAAAAAAAAATTGTTTACAAACAGTGTGTCGAGTGTTTTGAAGTGTCTGTGAGCTCCGCTTTTAAAATGTAAGTAACTATTAATTTATTAACCCAATGTATTAGTGATATATATTTAAAAAAATCCTGGTAGTTTATTCTTTCAGATTATCTACTAATTTTAAGCATCAACAGTCTAATAGGATGTTTTTACATGTGTTAAAGTCGACAGACCAAAACTTCGCCCTAGTGTGCCGGTTTTTCGTCAAGTTTTTGTATGATATTATACATATTTTAATTAAATACTTCTTGTAATTAGAAAAACAGGTCATTATTCATATTTAAGTAGACTTTAGGGAAAATAATATGACGAAAATAATTAGGATTACACGTTTTTATATTTTCTTTCCCAGGATTTAGGTATGGGCGACCATGGCCGCCCGTTGTTTGTTTTGGTTAAATGTGCTACACTGTTCATTTTAAGTAATTATATATTGGTGTCAAAAAAAAGCTTATTTAATCTAATTTAATAATTAGTAAAAAACATTGAGAAAAGTTAAAAAAATGTTTCGTTAAAACTTGTTAAAAGAAATATTTTACTTAAAATTAGCCCGTATTGTTAAGTTCACATTTTTTTTATGAATTTCAGATTAATTGTTGTACTTTAATTAGTACATATTTTGATTCCTTAATAATTCAGCTTTATACTGGTATTTTTTACTTTGCTATAGCTGCAATAGTTTGCTAGAAAATACACTTTGAATCAGTAATGGCATGGGGCGCTCGACGTGGTTCAACACAGATCGCGCGCGCGAACGGACAACGTGTTGACAGGTGTCATACTCGAACGCTTGAGTGGCTAAGTTCATATTTTTTTCTAATAATGTATCCACATATTTTTATACCATCGAAGAAACGATACTAAACTTATCCATTTAGCAAATATAAAAAAAAAAACAGTAATTAAAAACCTCCCATAAAAAGGGCTCTCTGAACGAATATGGTGCATAGCCATTTTCATCCACAAGCCTGCCTGTTATTTATTCAAAGTCATGCTACAGATATGGAAAAAAATATTTGTGTTACATATACGGCTATTTATCTTATCAATAAAGAAAAATATAGTATACTACCATTTACCCGCGGCTTCGCCGCCGTGGGGGTCGGAACTTGCATAACATGCATAATCAGCCTATAATGTTCCCACTGCTGGGACACACTATGACGTCTTAAAACAGTCCTAACTTAATGTTATTCCAGTGTGGAAATGTGATAGAACTATACAGGGTGTCTAGCACCATCTCTTTTCCACGCTGGATTAAGAATAAGTTAGGACTGTTTTAAGACGTCATAGTAGGGTGCTCTCTGTGAGAGGGAGTGGGCCATAATCCACCACGCGAGCGCAGTGCGGGTTGGTAGATGTCACATGTCTTCAAAGATTTTGGTTCTCGGACATGCCGGTTTCCTCACGATGTTTTCCTTCACCGTATTGAGAGCAGTGCTGATGAAATAATTTACACCAAGTAAAGCGCCTGTCAGAGTTCGAACCCGACCTACAACTCGGTAAGTCGTGGCCGCACCACTGCTCGCTGGGTCACCACTGCTATCTGGGTCACCATTGCTCTCTGGGTTCACCACTGCTTTCTGGGTCACCACTGCTCCCTGGGCCACCACTGCTCTCTGGGTCACCACTGCTCTCTGGGTCACCACTGCTCTCTGGGTCACCACTGCTCTCTGGGTCACCACTGCTCTCTGGGCCACCACTGCTCTCTGGGCCACCACTGCTCTCTGGGTTTACCACTGCTCTCTGGGTCACCACTGCTCTCTGGGTTCACCACTGCTTTCTGGGTCATCACTGCTCAATGGGCCACCACTGCTCTCTGGGTCACCACTGCTCTCTGGGGTCACCACTGCTCTCTGGGACACCACTGCTCTCTGGGTCACCACTGCTCTCTGGGTCACCACTGCTCTCTGGGTCACCACTGCTCTCTGGGTCACCACTGCTCTCTGGGCCACCACTGCTCTCTGGGTTCACCACTGCTCTCTGGGTCACCACTGCTCGCTGGGTTCACCACTACTTTCTGGGTCATAACTGCTCAATGGGCCACCACTGCTCTCTGGGTCACCACTGCTCTCTGGGTCACCACTGCTCTCTGGGTCACCACTGCTCTCTGGGTCACCACTGCTCTCTGGGTCACCACTGCTCTCTGGGTCACCACTGCTCTCTGGGTTCACCACTGCTTTCTGGGTCACCACTGCGCTCTGGGTCACCACTGCTCTCTGGGTCACCACTGCTCAAAAGGCCCCAGTGCTCTCTGGGTCACCACTGCTCAAAGGGCCCCACTGCTCTCTGGGTTCACCACTGCATTCTGGGTCACCACTGCGCTCTGGGTTCACCACTGCTTTCTGGGTCACCACTGCTCAATGGGTCACGACTGCTCTCTGAGTCACCACTGCTCTCTGGGTCACCACTGCTCTCTGGGCCACCACTGCTCTCTGGGCCACCACTGCTCTCTGGGTCACCACTGCTCAATGGGTCACCACTGCTCTCTGGGTCACCACTGCTCTCTGGGTTCACCACTGCTTTCTGGGTCACCACTGCTCTCTGGGTCACCACTGCTCTCTGGGTCACCACTGCTCTCTGGGTTCACCACTGCGCTCTGGGTCACCACTGCTCTCTGGGCCACCACTGCTCTCTTTATGTCAGAAATTATCCCACGGAAACGTACTACCAGCATAAAAAGTAGGTATCCTATATACCCAAGTCATGGACTACCCATGTGCGAAATATCCAAATCCGTTCAGCAGTTTTAGCGTGAAAGCGTAACAAACAGACGCACTTTCGCATTTATAATATGACATATTAGTATGGATTTAGCCCTTAAAGCCATGAACTGTAAAAGGAACTAGTATGTAGGGTCATCAATGCGTAATGATGGTTTACTTGACCAAGTTAAGCCCCTTTGGGTATGTGTTTATATTAGTTATGTATATATCTACATTATAATCCTATAAGATGGAAAATGTTCATGAGGATCTTGAGGTATTGAACAAGGATTAAGAACTCATCAAAACGGAGTAAACATTTATTATAATTATAGTTAAGTTATGTTAATAGAAAATAGATTTATTTGTGCAATCAATCAATCAAATCAGGCCTCTCCCAGTACGCTTAGCATGACCACAATAGAAAGGGTTTTGTCGACGGAAGAATAGACAAAATGACAGATAAAATTTCACAAACTGTCATTTAGTCTATTCTTCCGTCGACAAAACCCGTATAAAACCTGTTTCTATGTTTGACATGCTACGATTGCTGGCTGCGCCACAGCACCTTGTACTCTGCCTTCCGCATCAAGTCTGTCCCAGCCACCTTTTTAAGGTCGTCTGTTCCATCTAACTGAGGGGCGACCCACTCTAGAACTCATCTGCTCCACCGTCGGTCTTTCAACAAAAATGGCCAGCCCACTGCCACTTCAGCTTGCTACTACTTTGCGAGCTATGTCGGTAACTCCGATACTTTTCCGAATTACTTCATTCGTGATTTTATCCTTTTTTTATTATTTATTTATTAATAAAGATTAACTCACCTCACAGCTCATGTGGCCGTATAGTAAATACCTATACTTAGACATAATAATAATTTATAGATTTTGTTGTTAAAGGTGTGACTCGGTTTATTACAATACTTCAAGGTGTGGAACAATGCGCAGTATTAATCGAGTGTTGTAATGTTAAATAGCTAAGTCGTTATAAAAACAGAACGGCGCGTGCGTCACTGAGATAAAGAATCAAACAAAAAAACGCGTAGGTAAATCTTGAAAATGTCTACAAAATCTGATATATAAGGGGTCATTCATAAATTCAATGTGACGTCATTTATTTTTCAATTTTAAATTAAAGAGTCAGATTTATAGAGTATAGTTATGGATTCGGTAATACTTTAGTTCAAAGTTTAGGGTTTTAATACTTAATATTTATACATGTATGATGTGACGTCACTCTTGTCACACGATGTCACACTTTACAAAACTAAAGCCAGAATTCCAATAATTCGAAGTACGTGAACTCAAGAAAAGGGCCAAACATGAAACAGGTACAAGTCGACGACCAGTTATTGGCCGAGCTTCTGAAATGTGCGCGTGAGCACAGTTAAACAAACCGACGTGTTTTGAGGTCTGCTGGAGTAAAGCTTAAATAAGTGAGAATGTTGGAGACTTAAATTCTTAAAATAAAACAAACTAGAAAATGTGGTCGATGTATTAATTGATCTACTTTTGCTTTCCTTTTTGCGTATGCATAAATTTTTGGATTTGAGATTTGACATACTTTCCAAAAATGTTGAAATCTAGTATGTATGCTGATTTTCGAAGATAATTATGTAATTAAATTCAAGCTATTTTGAGATTATGAGGTTGCGTCTTGATTTTTTTTTTAATATTCTTGGTTCTCTTTTTAGTAAACAAAAAAAAAACGTCTGTTGATAGCCAATTTAAATAACTATCTTGTAGACACAATGATCTTAAAGATGACTTTTTTTTTTCAACCACAACGGGGAAGCTCTTTGCCTGAATCCCATCTGATGGTAAGTGATGATCAGTCCGAACGTGGAAGCGAGCTTCACCCGGAATCCTCAACCACAGAGGAACTGGCTATCGTACCTCTAACTGCCGGAACACAACAATGCTGTTAACATTGTTGTTATGGCGACAGACTTCGATATGATGGTGGTAGCTAGCCTGGTGGACTTAAAACAAGCCCTACCACCAACCAAACCGAGCAGAAAATTTTGCCCCCATTGGGAATCGAACCCGGGACCTCTGGGTCTGAGACAGGTGGTCTAACCACTAGACCACAGACGCGGTTAATGATGATAAAGATGACAAATTTCAGATCAAAGAAAGAAAAAAAAAACGAATAACAAAAATTGCTTACCATCCGACGAGACCTTAAAAAGGATCTTCAAAAGTAAGAAGATTATAAAAACTTGTTTCGTTGGTTGTCAAGTTTGAACCAACGGATGGCGGAGGTCGCCGGGCAACATTCCACATCAGTGATTATTTTTAGGCATTTGCTAATATCAAGCGAACTTATGTAGCTGTAGTTGCAGAAAAAAACATGGAAGGTGTTAGGCAGGTTGATGTATTTGTAGAATTAGATAATGCGCAGAAGCAAGCTGTACTGGATATTTGAAAAGAGAAACATAGTCTTAAGGAAGCCAATGACCAGCAGTGGCCGTATGTCGACTGAATGAAGATAGTAATGAAACTGTAAGGCTTTGCTTTATTATTTATTGTTATTATTTTTAGCCTAAGCTTAAGGAAAATAATAATAATCAAGCATGTGATTTGAAATTCAATATTGTAAAATTATTTTGTAATTACATGGAATAAAAGACATTTTTATTTTATTTTATTTATTTTAAGCGATTGTCCCACTGCAAGGCTCAAAAGGCCTTTCTTTCTCCTTTCCACTCCTCTCTGTCTTGAGCTAGTGTGGAACAATCCTGTCCCACTTGGTGGTATATTTGGCCCATTACCCATTCGACATACGGCAAACGTGTCCAGCCCAGTCCCACTTATTGAAGTTTCGCTGTTTATTGGGTGACGTCAGTGATTTGTATTCTGGAGCGCAGCACTGTGGTTTACTATACTATGGTTAAATATAATGGCCAATATTATAAGCTCATGACCTCTTGTTTTGTATCTTGTGTTCTATACGTTGGGTTTTTTGTACCAATAAATATAACAGTTATATTGTACCACATAATATTAATAATGCCTCCAGCTCACATAGGTCGTTGAACTCAAAATATAAATATGATAGTTGCGTGCTGAAAAATACGTAACATGATCAGACATCAGACCGTTACCCTAACCGTGTGCCGTTTATGTTATGGAATACCATGCCAATGTCAGTTCTAGTAAAAAAGGTTTAATACCGTCAGTGATTGAAGTCGGTTATATTATTACATAACATAACGCCTGTATTCCCCGAAGGGTTAGGCAGAGGTGTACCTTTAGTACACCCACATTTCGCCAGTTATGTTTGAGTCCCATGTAATAGGGGGCGAGCCTATTGCCATCCACCGCTGCTACTGGCTGCTACTGAGAAATTCCAGATGGAAAAACCGAATAACACTTTGCCCGACCCGGGAATCGAACGCAGAACCTCATGCTCAGCAGTAGCGCTTGTGACTACTAGACCAACGAGGCAGTCTATTATATGTTAGTTATATTATTATATTTATTATAATCTGCCTATAACGTTCCCACTACTCTCTGCGAGTGGGAGTGGGCTGTACTCCACCATGCGGGCCCAGTGCGGATTGGTAGATATCACATTATGTTCGAATTTTTGGTTTTAGGATAGTCCAGTTTCCTCACGATGTTTGAGGGCAGTGTTGAAATAAAGTACACATTATAAAAGGCCTGCTTGTTCGAACCACACGTAAGTCGGGGCCATTACCACTGGGCTCCCAGTGGACCAACATTACTCTTAAAAGTAGTAGATAAACACTATCAAAAAAAGTACCCGAATAATTAAAATTGCTGGCCGATTATTACTTACTTGTCATAAATTATAATTTTAACGAACTTTATATTGGCACCCACATCCTGTTAGTGTTAAAACAAGATGTCTGAGGATAGACATAAAATCAGACAGTCGAATGTAGGAATGAAACGTAACACAAAGGAAACCGAAAAGAAAGAAAGAAACAGACATGACAGGTTATGTCAAATTCGATTGACATATTTCTTGCTACACCCCAAACCCCATCAAATAGGGTTTCCAAAGAAAACAGTATCGGTCGAATGAAATCAAAAAGCGTTGTCTATAGTCACAAGATGCTGTGGAACTCCTTCGAGTGTTTTTAGACATAGCAAACGAACATAAATAAGTATCACAAAAGTGTTACCATACTCAAAAAAACACATGCTATAATTTATTTTTTATTTCTAATAATTTTGACATGAACATTTATCACAATAGTAGAAATAATATTACATATTACAACACCGTTAGTATTTATGAAGTACAATTGATTTCACTAAAACATTTAATAAATATTAAAGCTTCAACTAAATACAGATTGACTAGAATACAATAAACATTTGAATAACCAACAGAACGTATAAAGCAACAATAGTAAATAGTGTAGAATATAGTTTCTATTATTAATAGAACTAAAATAGTATTACAATATATATTAGGCCTTTCACATAAGGCTAAGGTAGAAATAAATGACTGAGATTCTATTACTCCTCTAGGAATGTAATTATTTGATTGATTTAATACTGGAAAAGACAAATGCAATCAATTAACACAAGAAAATGCCAATGAAATAATTAGAATACCTACCTTTGAAAGCATATAGGATGATTTTCAACAAACGGCTCGCATCGCCTCGGATCGGCACGGATTTTACAATCTTAAAGCGATATTAGATCGTGTACAGCAAGACCGCGGGCGTCTTCCGCGGCAAACGATCGTAGCCGAAAGTATGCTGCGGCGCGCGATCGGCTTCGTTCGCCTGTCGTCGTATCTCTGTGTCATCCGTTCGGCTGCAAGACGTAGGAATGAAACTATATGACTAGGCGTAAAAACGGATACTTTCGCAAGCGACGGTACGGAGCCGATCGTATGTGACGACATCCTGTCGGACGCGATCGGCTGTCGCCGCATCCGTTCGTATCCTTTCCGATCCAATGCGATGCGAGCCGTTTGGTGGGAATTATCCTTAAGTTTAAGGCTTCCTGTATATGACGTCGGAGCCGCACATGGTCGATATTCATTCGTATACACAAACTTGCGGTCCGGCGCGTTGCGGATAACACTTTTAGAAGAATACCAATAACAACAGATCACAATAACACAACTATATAATAAAGAACATAAAAACTGTCTAGTTATATAACTATTTATATACATAGGCCCTTAATCACAATAGAATTCACATATTGAAAGACAGCACTATGAGTTGCTATTAAGTACAGAACACAACACCTGACACGGGCAACACCGTCAAAATGAGGTCAACTTCGTCAAATACTTCGTTAGGTGGGCAATAAACTGATCGTGTAAAGCCTGTTTAATTCGTTTTCTTATCGCAATCGACGATCGTTCAGGCTTGCCTGGAAGCATTACACTCGAGAATTGAAGACACACAGGTTATAGCTATCGGGAAACACAGATAGAGATGGCGTCTAATCCGCATTAAATAATGGATTGATATAAATTAAAATGAAATGCTGTTCGTTGGTAAGCGGCTTCGTAACTTGAGAACGGCTTGACCAATTTGGCTATTGTGAGTTTAAAAATGTTCGAAATAGCCTGAAACATGAACGTTTTCCCGGAAACCGAACAAATTCGGGAAAAACTGAACGTCCTTTTTCTACGGGATTTTGTATAAATTATTGAAATTTGGGCAGGCCTGTCAGTTAGTATTTTAATAATCTTTGACAAACTCAAAGTGTCACCAAATTGATTGAGTAACATTCGTCAGAAGTTCTAAAAACATTATTTTGTTTTATTTTCTAACATAAAACAGAAATTACTTCAACTACAATCAGATTGATCAATACTTTTTCGTTTAGGCATTCTAACATTAAATTTCTTTTTCTTTTTCAAACCAAGAATACACATACCAGTAACTTGCCTAAAAGCATGCTAGTAGCTTGCATGCCATTGTGATATTCACCAATCAGAAGTTGTAATGGCATAATGGCATCCAACCTTTTTGCATAGCCTTGTGCAAGTTACTGGCAGGTGCATTTTTTTTCCTGGCTTTATGTAGGTCGCTTGATTAATTCAGATCTTCTTTTTGGTCAAGAACCAGGTCGTCATCGGTTCTGCCTTCCCTTTCATGGACACGTGACCACGGTATGTTAGTTCGAATCGTTCGTCATAGTTATCTTCACGCATCAGGTAACTGAAAAGAAATGCATGGGATTAATGTTATTTGCTGCACGCAAAATATTCTCCACAAGAGCTTATTAGGCAAATATTTTTACCACGACATGTACCTACTAGGTATATATGTAGGATGTTAATTCGGAATGTATCATAATTTGAAGGAATTACAGAACGAACGCAGCCATGAGTGAATGAGAGAGTATATGTGGGAGGGGGAGATGTAAAGACGTTGAAATAAGTTTCAAGAAGAGAAGAGTTGTGATTTCCGTCATCCACACACCCCTACATAAGGTACAGTCAGTGACAAAAGTCGAATAACACTTTAGTGTTTTAAAGGTTGGATCGAGGTGACTGGAAAAGGATGCTTGGAAGGATTTGGGGGAGGCCTTTGCTCAGCAGTGTTGGATATAAAAAAAAAAAAAATGGTTTAAATATTTATTTAAAATCGGAACGGAAATAAAATTAAAAGAGCATTAACTCATATGTCATTATAATAATATCAAATGCTGAAATCCAATGTATCAAATAAATAATTTATATTAATTTAGATGATGTGTAATTGTACGAATTTTAATCGACTTTTCTCGCTTAGTGTAACTATATAAGGTGCTATAAAAATATCTGCCACGGCTTTAATGAGAGGTAGTATTGTGTTTAAAGATAACAATAGTGAAGAAATTTCGTACCCCGGCACAGTTAAATCAATTTGAGAAAATAAAGTAGTTAAATAAACATTGACTCTACTCTGCATAACGTGGTTCACAAATTACGCGCGAAGTGCACTTCGTCAATGAAAACAACTGCTATCTCTTTCCATCTGTTCTGTGAATGAAAACTGAAATCAGCTGACTAGTTCGTCACTTGCAAATTTATACGTACAATTTTTTGTATGAAAAAAAATATGACACATGATCAATAATTTATCTTTACTATTGTAATCTATAAACACAATACTATCTCCCATTGCAGCCGTGGCAGATATTTTTATAGCACCTTATATAATAGTTTGTGTCGATACAAGAGAAGAATGGCAAGAGATTGATATGTCTTTCAATTTTATGAACTCGGCCTTCACGAGATCATCGATTTACCTACAACACAACAAAAAAATACACACAACACAAATACCATTATTACATTACCATTTGTGCTACAATTAGTGTTTGTATTTGTATTTGTGTACACTGCAATTTATATACACTATGTGGCGGCATCTACACCGCCACATACGAACTACGCATCAAAGACCTGACGTCACAAGTCCTACATCGCGGTGTAAGAGTTTACCGAGCGATTAACATTTATATAAGACTATCCGACATCAATCCTTGGGCAATTGCCCGCCAGACATAACACCCGTCTGGTAGGAGGATCCTCCCTTTTCTATGGGGGATGAGTGAACTTTACACCCTGTTCCTCATACCCCTAAAACTACATTACAATTTATTTTAAATTCATCATTCGTAGTCCAGCTTGTCCTAGAACCACAAATTGGACGACAATGTAATATCCACCGACCCGCACTAGGCCGTCGTGGTGTATTATGGCCCACTCCCTCTCACAAAATGGTCTCTGTCCCAGCACTGGGAACATTATAGGCTGATTATGTTCGTAGTTCAGATAAATCGCTCTTTATTACATCTAGTATAGGTTACATTTATTATAAAAGCGAATTTTCACGCCTCCCCCTTAAGACCAAGGCCAATTTTTTTTTTTATATATGAGCTATCCGAATGTTTGATATTCGGATAGCTCATAATTAAGCCAGAACGCGCGCGGGTATTCTGGTGGGACTTACAACACAACTGGCATATACGGGGATACCATTAATCCCTTCCTCAGCCCTTCCGGCTTCAGGGCATGATGTTCGGTATTGTAACACACAGAAAAATCTATCCTAATGTCTATCGACTTTCGCACCTATAAAAAAAGTACTAGTAAGGCGGGAAGCCTTACTAGTACTTTTTTTATAGCATAAAGGTAAGAGGATTATGCTGCACTTGCAAGTTTTCTTAGTAAAACCGAGGGGTGAAAACTGATTTCATGGCTATTGCTTCGCCAACGTTGGTGGTAGACAGTCCCCCTTGAAAGTTTTTAGTTGATATTAAAATCGCAATTTTAATAAGTGCGTGAAACGATCATATAGTGAGAAGTTTTTACAGTACAAAGCAACATTTTGTTACTGGCTCCAATAAAATAAAAGATAAAATCAAAAGTCAAAATGATATCAATCAAATTGTAAAAAATATTTAGTAATCATTTGTTGGAAAAATTGTTGTGATAAATTATGGATACGTTCATGGAATATTATTTTGAAGGGGTGTTCAGTAACATGGATCGCGACTGTCTGAATGAGAGGTACAAAAGGCGGGAACTCGTTGAGTACTTCAATACTGTCATTGCTGGTTGTGCGAAAGGTTATATTTTTAAATAATTAAATAAATAATAAATAGATTTCTATAATGGCATAAATAATTTTAACAAAGATAATGAGGCCCTGACTCTTGCGCTAGGTATAACACCTGTGTACAGGAGCCAGTGTCTTCTCCCAATTACATGAGTTTATTTTTATGCAATAAGAATTGATCTAAAACACATACAACTAATAAAAATGGAAATGAAAATGAAAAGATGAAAAATGAAAATTATAAACATGATAAACCGTACATGCGTGGAATAATTTATAAGAGTGTTTGATGTTAGCACATAATTTATATTATGTTTGACCATTTCCATCTGTTGTTTTTTATTTTACATACATTTTTGGTCTCGATCTTACTAGTTATTAATATCACTAGTGCTGTCATTCCCATTCTTTCAGATTTTGTAAGTTTAGGACGAGAATTATTTTATACGAGACGCCAATTATTCTGGTCTCTAATTCGTATTTGTATTTTCCAGATATTGTGAATATTATTATGTGATAGGATCAACTGTGTTTATAAATTCAATGTATAGAATTCACAGTTACAAATTCAAGTAAATTCTATCAAGACCACTTTCCATTTCCGATACTCAATGCAGATGATGTTCAGAATTATAAATACATCAGTTCAATAGTTACAGAAAACCGTCTATAATATTACCTTTTCATAGGTACCTATTTTCACCCACGATTGAATACCCTGTTCGATAACAAAGGCCACACAGCTTTGAAGATTCGCAGAGAAATGTTTTCAGTCATAAATAGCATTTCATGTGAATTATGATAGTCCAACAAAACTAAGTTTATTGCCTATTAATACAAGCTTTCTCTTCAGTTTATGTGACTTTAGTTATTACAGTTGAATGAAACTTTATGATCATGATATTTAGAAAATTGTGCAGTAAAGCTGTAAATTCACTGATTGATCATTTTGACACAAATAAAAAATGAAATATTGTTTTTTTTTATAATCAGTAGATACTACATAAATAGATGAAATTAAAGCTATTCGGTGTCGAATATAATGAACGTTCAATATAGACTTTTGGTAATGTGACGCAACAAGATCAACGCAAGCCAGTTTAAAAAAATACCTCTGTAGAGATTTAATGATTCAATACCTAAGGCCTGATACATTATCAAATCTAGCGCCCACAATGTTGGTACACACAATTTTATCAATCAACTAAAATAGCCAACAACTACTAACAGAGAAGTATTGGAGAAGAAGACATGACGCACGGACCCCAAACAAATTGGGACAAGGGCAGGAGAATGAGGATGAACTACAAACAGTCAACACGAAAATTGGCAGCTTTTCGGATCAAAGTCTTTTCGGATCATTAGTATTGTTTGTCGAATCGTTGAGCTGCTTAAGTTTTGAGTTGAGCTGCACGATTACTGACAAATGGGTGCACTGACTGGACAGGTCCACTCAATCTGTGTGGTTCTTTCTTCAAAAGATCTTTTCGGACATTTCTACATGGTATTCACATGATCTGACCAATAATATGTCTGGACTTTAAAAGAGACTGTGACCTCTGAGTTTGTTTCAGCCTTTCTTCTCAGAGTAGTCAGAAGGAAACGCCGACCTCAGCTAGTTCTTAAAATATTATTGACGTGTAAAAATATTTGTACAAATCTATTTACCGAAAATAAAATAAAATAAAATCAGGCTCTAAAAACTGAACCTAATTATTATAAAACTAAATTATTCTCATTCAAGGTCAGAACCACTCAGACAACACATCATGCAAGAACTTCGTGATGTCAGCATTGAGGTACCACAACAATTGCAAGACGGAGAACGGAGAAGTGTGCAGAATGGGGAAGTACCATAACCTGCTTTATGTGGCCATGAAGCTTGCCTTCGATTGGAGCTTGCAAGATAATGAGGTGATGGCCGCCTTGTTAGACGAGATATACGCCTGTGAGAAGACCTTTGAGAGAATATTTTTAGGTACGTTGGAGTCTTATAAAATTGGTGTTTTAGTTAAAATTTAATACGTAACTCGACTACAAATCAAGAATGTTTCACCTCTATGCAAAAATTATTTTGTATTTGTAATTAAAACGTTGTAGGTACTTAGCAAAGACTAATCTATTCTATTATATTCTTGCAAGATATTTTTAATGTTCATATCTACGTTTTGATCATCCAAATAGTGACATCTACAACCCATACTGGGCCCAAATGGTGCATTACAGCCTACTCTCAGAGAGAAGGCCTGTGTCCCGGCAGTGAGAACTCTTAAAATGTTTATGGTTGTCCATAGTATAAGTGAATGGATTTTTGTATCGAAAACTATTAAGCATGAACAACTGATCAAACATTGTTCTTATTTTTCCAGGAGCAATATTTGGAACATCAGCACCATACTTCCTAGCTGGTTGGAAATCAGACTTCATGGATAAAGAAGAAAACGTACACGCACTAGTCTTCTACCTAGACCATGCAACTAACGCTAACCTTGAGTATAAAGAAAATGGAAAAACTTATCGCTTCATAGACGTGCCTTTAGAAAGCTGTGGCCATGCATCTCCAGTTAGAGTCGTGATACAGATGGGAGCATCAGAAATGCTGATGATACTACTAAGATTCGGAGCTAGAATAATGGCAGATACAGCGTCCACAAATCCAATAGAATCCATTTTGGATCGACTGAATGAATACAACAGAAAGTATCCATATGAATTAGTATCTTGTCTGAAGTTAGCTATGAGAGCTGTTCCAAACATTTCATTATCGATTAACAAAACACTTTTTAAGGAACTAGAACTGCCTGATGACTATAATTATCAAAGGAAGCTTATGTTGGAGAAGTATGGAGATATTTTGGCAGATCATTTAGTGCCAACATCTAGATGTGGCTAAAAGCCAGTGGAGTTAAAGCATCTGTCTAGATGTGCAATTAGACAAAGGCTTTGGCAGAATTTTGAGCTACCGTTTGGAATACAGAAGTTGCCTATTCCGTTAACTTTGCAGAGATATTTAGATCTGTGTGATGATTAAAATGTTTGTGATTTTAAAATAATTAAGATTTTTATTTTCCTTCTTCTCACTACTTAATCTTGTCTGTCTCTAAAAAAAACTCGCTTGATTAGTATTATTATTATGGCAAGTCTTCACTATATTGGTTGTCGTTTGCTTTTCTCTGGTTTATCGCGGATGATTTGTTTCGCAAAAGGTGACTATCTGAAAAATATATGGGATGCTCTACTTAAAGTACTATGGCTCCACAGCATCTTGGACTATTTGCAGTGCATTCATTAAACTATTAACCATATCCTCTTGGTATATTAGGGCTGAACCTTCATCAAAATACAAAAGACAAAATCAATATAATTACCCATAAGTATCCTCGCTGACGTTGATAGTGCCAGGCACACCAGTGGTTTCGCAGCGACTGGTCAAGTTGACTGTGTTACCGAAGAGGCAGTACCGAGGCATACGGTGACCGATCACTCCGGTCACAACCTCACCGGTGTGGATGCCGATTGTGATACCCTGGGAAAATAATAAATGTAAATAAATGAAATAGAAAAAAAAATGGTTAATAATATTTTAAGAGACATTGAGTTAAAACAAACGAAGACATAAACCACAACGTGGTACTAAAGGTAGCCATAGAGATAAAGAGTTGAAAAAACGGAACAGTAAGTAGGTAGGCTGTGCTTGTGGTTTATAACGCCCATCAAGTCTTAGTAAAAGTTCGGCTTTGTAGCGTGACGTCTCTAGTCATACTTGTGGGAAATATTTTTAACAGACTACTTACAACAGGTTCTCCATCAACAGTGACAGTTTGAGACAGATCCATCATCTCTAGAGCAAGAAGCGAGATGTGCTTGGCATGGCCCACCTCGTACTCTGGCAGACCAGATACTGCCATGTATTTGTCACCAACTGTCTCCACCTGTAATTGAGATTTGAATGTTTTTGGAAAGTATACAAAATATATTATTTCCGTCATAACTTTGTACCTTTACGATCTATCTTTTTCAATGGCTGAAAGAGTTTCCCTATGATACTATAAGCTTGAACCACTAACTTGAACCAAACAGTGGATCGATCTTGAGTTGAAGCTTGTCAGTTATTTGAAGGTATATCAAGTATATCATCAATTTGTTGTTCCGCATAAGGGTGCAAAATATGACACTGCTACTTATTTAATGTTTTAACTAAAAGTGTCCATCTGGCAAGAAATGACGCTGCATCAATAAATCGTCCCCTTTCGAAAGTATTTTTTTTCGTGAAGGTACCAAATTATTCCAAGCGTCTGTACAACATCCCTAGTATATACCTTATAAACATTAGGATTCCTCTTCGGATCAGTCAGCACATCAAACGCCGTGTACAGATCATTGAGCATCCTCACGATCTTCATGGCACCCTTATGGTCGGTATGCCTGGCGCAGTAGTTGGCAAATCCGACTATGCCGCTGAAGAGTAACGTAACGGTGTCGTACCGACGAGCCGGGACCGGGCGCTGGTGACGGAGCTCGGTGGCGACGCTGATTGGTAGGACTGAGTAGAGGAGCCTGCAAGAAAATCATTAGGGGCTGGCTGTATTAAGTTATTCTCTTCATGATATTCAGTGTTCTGCTTTATTATTTTATTTGCAGTTGGCTCCGAATGGAATTATTAAAGAGAAACCTGCAATTTTCAAATCTATTAATTAATTATTAACAGGAAAGAAATAAGGTGACTTAAAGTCAGCTTGGTAAGAGTTGGCTGTATACTTAATTGGTTTTATTGGAGCTAAGTGCCCAAGTCAATCGACACTGACAGAGACATAAATAAGATATAACGATCTTTAAAAAGAGATTATCGCACAGACATGAGTGACAATGACGAAACTCCACATCCATCATCGTCATCACCCTACAGCAGTCCACCGCTGGACATAGGCCTCTCCAATTGCACGCCATTCAGCTCTGTTCTCGGCAACACTCATTTAGCTGCTACCAGCCACCCTGAGAAGATCGTCACTCCACCTAGCCTGAGGACGTCCTGCCTTACGTTTGCCGATTCGCGGTCTCCACTCAAGAACACGTCTACCCCAACGGTCATCGGTTCTACGGCTACTATGGCCGGCCCATTACCATTTGCTTGACGGTAGACGCCTTTACGAATATTATGACAACGACCACTAAGACACGCCAAAACAATAGAACTTCTACAAATACCTATCAGTCTTTTGTTTCTCAGAATCCAGCTCTCGGAAGGTCTGCTGCAGCTTGTCAGTAAGCACTTCTAGGTTCTGTGTGAGCTTGTAGTCTGCTTCAAACTGTTCTGACATGAGGACCAGGTCGCGAGTCGCGTCATGGAGAGGAATGTCAGCGATGCAGAGACCACGGCTGAAATATGGGATGATGCGTTTTTAGATCGGTTTATGAACATATTATTTCAAATGAATGTGTCAAATTGTCCTTATGGAAAGATTTCAGAGATTCAAAATGAATTCTTTTACTAATATAATTTTAAAATTTGTGAATTGGAAGTCTAGTTGTGGTTCATGGTTCACATAGTTATCGATGGAAAAATGAAAATGTAATTACCGTGTCAAATCATCCAAGTTGGTCACGCTGGGATAGCATTGGAATACAACCACGTCTGTCTCCGGAATGTACAGCATTTGTCCCTGAAATTATAAAAAAACAATGACCTTACTTAGATAGAATTAATGAATCGCTGGTTTTTCGTTCTGGAGTTGCAATTTAAATTCAGTAACGACGTACAAAAGTAGATATCTTTACATGAAAGCTTTCCTTAGACATCAAGTTTTGTGACTCGATTTAGCTTATACAAACCGCGCAATCTTCGTTTTTGACGGCAATAATTGTAAGCCGTTTCAATAAAACTTACACCTTACCTTCAGACGAAGAGAAGCAATATCCTCATCAGGGGCTGTGACGGTCATCTCTTCTGGTTTGGTCTTCAGCACATACACAGTGTTGATGTGAGCTAGCACATTGGCGAATGTCATCTCCAAGTGAGGTCTCACCTGGAATATTATTGAGAAAATTATTACACCGAACTCTAAGGGAACATCTATTAGTAACACAATATTTTAGTACCTTCAAAACATAACTTGAGATATCCTAACTTTACATTTGACTACAGACTCGCACGTTGTTCTATCAGCTGGCCACAAGTTGCACAAAATACATTATTGTGTCGAACTTAAACCCAAAGGAGCATTTATCTATAATTTACTTATAATAAATCTGTAGAAGTGAAAATTCTGTACATTGAAAATATCAAAAAAATAAATGGCAGGGGGTGTTACTAGACCGACACCGAACCCAAAAATTTGATTACAATTTTTTTTGTCTGTCTGTCTGTCTGTCTGTTTGTTCAGGCATCACGCAAAAACTACCGGTTCGATTACGATGAAACTTGGTATAATTATTCTTTAATATCCTGGGCACCACACTGGGTACTTTTTATCCCGGAAAAGTATCCTATCCTACTATCTATATTTATACCTATTAATAAAAAGACAAGTCCTGACTGACTGACTCATCAACGCTCAGCCCAAACCCTTGGATTTAGAATGCTGAAATTTTGCACAGAGGTTCCCTTTATAATGTAGGCAAGGAATAAGGAAGCATTTTTTGAAATTCAACCCGTAAGGGGTTCAAACAGGGGATGAAAGTTTGTATGAAAAATCTTATTCCTTGAGGTAATAAACATGAAACTCCGCACGAATAATTATCAAAATAAATGAAAAAGTTTGTAGTTTTTTGTTTTTCTAAATTACCCCGTAAAGGGGGGTTGGGGGGTGTCAAAGTTTGTATGAAAAATTTTATTCCTTGAGGTAATAAACATGAAACTTCGCACGAATAGTTATCTAAGTAAATTATAAAGTTTGTAGTTTGTAGTTTTTTGTTTTTCTAAATTACCCCCTAAAGGGGGGTTGGGGGGTGTCAGTGTTTGTATGGAAGAATTTTAACGCGCTGTCCGATTAACTCGAAACTCAATATTTATACTTAAAACCCATGGGGATGTATGGGGTAATTTCCGACACTCACGCGGGCGAAGCCGCGGGCAGCAGCTAGTTTCAAATAAACCAATATGATTGACCAACCCCTTTACAATTCAAAAGTGCCCGACTTTTGAAAGAATTGACCAATGTCGTGTAACCCAGCGAGACGTAAGAGTGAACATGACATACCTACTCTCCTGTGTAACTTGTGGCCGTTAAGGGTTTTTCTACCTACACCAATTTTTTTTTAAATTTTAACAACATACCGTATCCAACACATCAGTGATCTTGCACCCCTGTCTGGTGACCCTCGGCATCAGACGAGAAACAGTACGTCCTGCCTGCACGATGTTCAGCTCTCGATCGAACATCAGGTGGAAGGGGAACACACGGCAGAATGTTGCTGGACTTACTTTGGGCTCTGGAATGTGTTGAAAATTATGTTTAGATGGTGACTTGGCGAGATAAATAAAATTATAACAGAGCAAAATACGCGACGTTGCGACGTCGTGCGTCGTGTGGAAGGTGTGGCATACAATGCGTTGATCCGTTGCGACGACGCGACGCAACGCACTAATGAGGCATCGCCCTTGACCGTTCTAAAGTCTAACCGAGAGATAAAGTTTCTATTTCAGCCATCTCTGGGGCGCACACTCGTCCAGACGTCGATGTTTCAGTGATGAGGAATTGCACGTGGTCGCATTCTTCTTTAGTCTTCAAGATCTCCACTTTCACTTCAGTGTCATGGAGCTTGCTGGCGACCGTCTGAAATAGAATAAGTTATATTAACATCTAGAATTTGGACAAAGCGAGACGTCTTTTAACCTACAAAAAAAAGATGAAAGTGTTACAGGTATATTCTGAGTTTTATATTTATGTGCTTCGTTTTCTCTGATATTTGAGGACTGATTTTGGTGATTATTTTTTCATTTCATCGAGGAAGTAAGTAATAATTTCACATAGGTATTTGTATGTTTTGTTTCAAACTTGTTACGTTTTAATCGTTGTACCTACGTTAGCTTTTTAAGAATTGCTCGTGCAAGAGTGCTGTCTTAGTTTTGCACTGTTTTGGTTCAGATACTCACTGCACTGCAAATATAGTCAACAGGCTCATCGAATATAATATTTTTAGTAGTAGTAAAATAAAATGTTCAGCATTTCTTACCTTGACAATACCAATGACGATATGCTCCAAGCCAGGTCTGTCAGAATAATAGTGGAGCACCAAAGCTCCGTCTTCAGGCCGTTCAGTGCATCTGAAGGAAGGCGATCGCATGCCAGGATACAAGGTACCCAGGTGATCATGTAGACCGTCCAAGTTCTGGAAAAAAAATCATTTAAATAATTTAATTTTTAGTTGGAGCTACTGCAAAATGAACCTATGTTCAGAAAGGCAGTATGAACAGTTAATGAGAATGGAGAATTTTTGATATTTTTTTAGAAAACGATAGCATTCAAAACTTTAACGAAGTTGACAAGAGGTCCACATAAGGAGACTGTTATCGTAAAAAAAAACATCAGAAGGTCACAACAACAAAACAGTTATTCAGGCTTCATGACCATAAGACATTATCTAGGTACCAAGTTACTTACAAGTTTTCGTAAATAAACATAAAATAATGGAATCTTCTGATTATCACAAAACAGCTGAGACTGATAGGCGGCAACAACATAGCACAATACCTAGTAGCGCCTCCCGTGGATTTAATCGTAAACGTTTATTGACGAGTGGTCAGTAGGACCACTATAATCATATAAGTTTTTAAGGTTTTAAAAAGCGTTATAATTTTAAGGATACCGATAAATGCTAATATTTTTGATAGTGATTTATTGGCGGTAAACTGTTATAGAGTTTGGTTCATAATGTCGCCCATAGGTGGCGCTAATTTAAATTCCTTTGATACTATGAAAATATCAAACTTGACGAGTATTGATCTTTGCCCATTCCTAAAACGTAGTGAAACTGACTATGAACTATAATGTAATGGAAGTAAAGTTGTAAATTAAAGTACCTGCAAGAAGTCTCGCGGTGTAGCTCCCAAAACTTGCAAAATCTTATCGTATCCGGAGTCTTGACAGAACTCGAAGAAAGTCTTTCCAAACAGTTCCAGAATTGCATCGGCTGGGATTTCTGTAACGAGAGACATATAAGTTGTAGTTGGAAAACTATTAATGAAAACTAGTATTATTCTGAAACTTCTCTCTATTTTCCGTACAGAGACTGAGATGTGTTGTTTTACACATGCGGTAAATATCGGGGGTCTGTAGTTCAATTCACCAGTTAATTACCCTCTACTTCTACTTGATATTCTGTCATCAACACACATTATTCTTATTAAAAACATTTGTTTGGGTTGTCTTGGCCCATTAAAGTTGTTGTGTTGAAAGTCTTTTGATGCACCCTAATGTAAGTAGGTACCGCGGTACTAAGTTTAGAGGTATGAGGAACAGGGTGTAAAGTTCACTCATCCTCTATAGAAAAGGGAGGACCAGACTGGTGTCGTGTCTAGCGGGCAACTGCCCAAGAATTGATGTTGGGTAGTCTTACATAATATATGTTCATCGCGCGGTAAATCTTAATTGCGCGATGCAGGATTTGTGTGACGTCAGGTCTTTGATGCGTAATTTGTATGAGGCATTGTTAGTAGATGCCGTTACATAAGTAACTGGTATTATATACTTACGAAGTACTTCAACGGCAGCGGTGATCAAGTGATAGGTGATCTCGTCTTCGTATATCTGTCGGACAAGGAAGCTGCCTTCCATTGCCACGTCCGCCTTTTTCCTGCACATTTTTAGAAGGAAAATTATTTAATATTTAAAAGAATCTATGTTAAAAGTAGGTAGGTACTAGTAAAACCAAAATACATTTGATACGTATTCCAGGAGCATAAATGGTATAATATATTCTGGCTCGTTGGTCTAGTGGTCGCAAGCGCTACAGTTACTGCCGAGCATAAGGTCCTCGGTTTGATCCACAGGTTGGGAAAAGTGTTATTGGGTTTTTTCTCGGTAGCAACCCGGAGTCTGAACATGCGCTCGGTTGATGGCAATAGGTTCTCCCCCCTATTACATGAGACTTAAACAAAACTGGCGAAATCTGGGTGTACTATTTATTAGGTAAGTACACCTCAGCCTAATCCTTCGGGGAATACAGGCGTGATGTTATGTTTTTTTTTTTATTCTTCGAAAATAAACATTTCCAGCTTACTTGATGGTCTCCCATGTTTCTTCGTTAAAAGTTTTGGTTACAAGTAACTCGAGGGCGTAGTTCACAAACCCGTACTGAAAAACGACAACAGTATGCAAATTATTATTGATTGCTTATATTTAAATTATTCAAAATGTTGTTTTGAAACTTACCATGTTGGGGTTTTATTTATGACTCTGTAACAAAAGTCATAAAATAAATTATTTGGCATAGCGAAATGTTTTGATACAATGTTTCGTTTTTGTAATACGCCCAACAATATTTTGAAGATCATCGTATTTCTGTATTTTATGTACAGAACAACTTATAAACTACTTTATAAATTAATAAAAAAAAAAAAAAAAAAAAATATCCGCATCGCTTACGACTGGTAACAATATTGACTTATGTATTTAGTTCTTAATATTCTCATGTAAGTGAATTATTGTTCTGAGAATAAAGTTATTTCACACCTCAAAGTCTTACAACAAGTTACACATAGATTGTTATTTACCAAATGTTAGCTCTAAAGCTAAGGATACCTTCGTTAGCCCTAACGCTTTGGATTTTTGTTTTTTGATTGTCTACTTCCTCAGATTGATTGTCTATTGTGTATGAAAATGAAAAGTAATAAAATAGACAAGTCTTGAACAGTAGGTATATTATGTGAATAATCTTTTTCAATACCCATAAGTAATCACAGAAAACGATAAAAAAACGAATCAGTATGAAATATTGACAGAGAAAACTGAACGTTTCACACTTCATTGTGTAGAGAACTCATTTTCTTCGCGCAATCTCACGCTTTGGCTACAAAAGAGTCGGTGTTTGTCTTAATTTTCTACCAGCTGCTCCGAAAAACGAATGAGATACATACAAATAGATAAAATTAAGTCTATTAATAATACCTGTTTGCTCATATTTACGAAAGTCTTTAAGGAGTCTAATAATTATAAGAAAAAAATAATTGTGTGACGCGCTGCGCGAGCCTTAAAAGTAAAGGGTAGCCGTAAATAAGTTTTCGTTTAGGTTTAGTCCTGCTATGACGTTCATCATCATTAACATAATATACCTACATAAACAGGGTCATTGGTTATTATGTCTACAATGCATTATGGGGATGTAGGAGAGGTAATTTACAAACAAATGACCCCTTTTGACTCGTAGGCAAATGTCCACAATTTTCGAGTCATTTGACATTTTATATTTTAGTTACTTTTATTTTTAAAAAAAGGTCAAATTGGCATAGGGGTCTCAGGGGTAATTTGGTTGCAAATGACCTCTTCTACATCCTGTTAATGGATTGCCGACGTATAACCTTTATCCTTGTTTAATAAGTCTCTTAATTAATGTGGGTATTACATTTGCATTTCAAGCCACTACAAAATAATTCCGAGTGTGTCATTTCTAATGTTTTGTAATAAAACAATAGGCGATCCGGATAATTGTATTTGAATACCAAAATGAATGTCTAATTATCTAATTAAAAGTTAAGGAATTAATATTATCTCCGCTTCATTTTCTGCTCCCTAAAACGACTTGGCTATTGGCTACTAGATGTCACCACCATCGCACATTTTTTACTCAACTTTTAGTCTATTACCCACTAGATGGCGCTATATTGCGCATGTATTGCAAGCGAAAGAAAAAAAATATTCGAAGACTAATAAAGCAACACAAGATCAAAATTATTAAATCATAATGTACATAAATAATTACTTACCTAGTAGTTTAAGAAAAAAAATATGCATTACTCTGTTTAAAACTGATACCTACATCAAAGGAAAACAACTGTACAATCCAAATTAAAGACAAAAGTAATTTATGATTAAAAGCAAATTAAAAAAAAAACGAGAAATCTCGAAATTTAATTGACTGCATAAACACAATAAAAAGAAAACAACAACTCGAAAAAACATGGATAAAATAAAATTCCGTCACTAAAAATAATAACTGTCCAATTAGTTACACCCAGAAAAACTCACCTTTTCAAATCCGAAACTTGGAAACAATTCACAATGTTCACAAAGTCGATCGTACTGAAGCCATATAAATTAAATACGTGATGTTTGTTTTTGTTTTAGGCCGACGTAGCACCATCCCATATAACTGAACGCGCCAAGAGTCTGGCGGCAACTGACGTACGCCTGTCATTGGCTGAACGACTAACGCGTAATATCATACAAAATTAAGAAAATACCTTTCAAAAGTGCACTATTAATGTTTGAAATATAATTGAGAAAGAATTGTTAGTATTATTACACGCTAGTGTGATTCTTTTACTTGTTTTATGTGATATAAAACTGAATTTACATTTGATCCTCTAGCGGCATTTTCCGGAACTAATCTAGTTACACTATTCGATAATAGATGGCGTAAGTAGTCGTCACGTATGTGAGGTTCTATTCACTGTATTATGATTTTCCTTCAAATTGTAATTGGATGTTATATACTAGCATTTGCTCGCGGCTGCGCCCACATAAAAATTTATAATCCACTATCCCAAGGGAATTGCTTTAAAGAGAATGAAATGGAATGTCCTTGAAATGGTTATAATGCATGTAGTTATAGCATACTATAATATTGTATGAATAATGACCGTGGAAGGCTAAAAATAGGTGTGGAGCTTGAAATGATTTATTCCCTTTGTTGGTTATAATTGTGTAATGGGATTGTCAATGAATTATGTATCCTTGTAGGATTTTATTTTACTAAGTTATAAAGGAACTAGGTTATGGTACCTACTCATCATCTCCCTGCCCTTGTCCCATGTTACCTACTTGGGGTCGGCAACACGTTTTATTTTTCCATACTCCCTATCAACTATCATTCACTTCCCTTCTCTTTCATATCACTCCTCACACAATCCATCCATCTTTGCTTTCGCCTTCCTCTCCCACTCGATCCATCAACATTTATATTTACGGAACTAAAGAAAATAATGAATTGAAAAATTATTTTACTAAAATTGAATAGCCCAATTGCTAAGGCGTAAGTTTGAAACCTTGGACTATTGCCGTGAACCAATAAAATTAATATGTACTTAGGTACGACTGGTTAAAAACCAACGAACTTCTTTTTGGACTCTGATATTGACAGATATGAGCTATGTTTAAAATTACATAAATATTTACTTTGTAAGATACTAGCTTTAACCCGCGAAATATCGTTTTTTTTAAATATAATTATTTTATCGATATTCTATTATGGCACCTCTACAACGTGTAACGTTAAATGCACAAAACCTGAAAATAGTTTGATCAGAATAACGAGCAGAATCAATTGAACCACTTTCTAATATAGGTCTAATTTTTCAAAAAAAATCTTCATTAAAAACGTTGCCGCGTCTATTTATTAATAAGTAGGTCAAGCCATCACATGCACCAACCCGCAAAATAGGTAAACAAACTCAAATTGTTGTAGAGCAATTTAAATTTTCTCATACGCGGGATATTAATAGCTTTTATTTCAATGCAAAGAATTGCCAGTAAAACTAAAATAAAACATAAAATTAAAAAAAAAAAATTAAATGTTTTTTTTCCCCTGTAATAGGCCAATTGAATTAAAAATCAGTTAGGGTGTCAGAGGTTTTGCGCATATAACGTTACACGTTGTATAGGTCATGAGCTCATTGTTTTTTTGCTAATTTTATCTTTTTATTTATCCTATTAATGTATACTAACATTATAAGCAATCTGCCCAGCTTTGTCCCAACCATGTTGAGATCGGCTTCCTGTCTAACCAGATGAATACCAGTATTTTACATGGAGCGACTGCCTATCTGACTTCTACAACCCAGTTACCGGGTAAGACGACTCCCCTTTCCCCGTTCCCCGAAAACGAAAAATGATTTATTATTTTTACAAGTAAATACCTTACCAACTAGTGATTGGAGCCTGCTTTTAAGCAAATAATCCTGTGTTAGGAGACTCCGCTTTTCCAATATCTTAAATACGTGCAATTTACTTGTTTTATTTATTCATGTATGCTGGTGAACATCCATCCACGAACCGACCCCGGCAAGCGTAGCGTAACCTTCGATCGACCAGTACGGCTGTTACTATTGAACCACGAGCCCAACATGTAAACTTACATTATAAAGGCTCGTGCATACTAGCTTGACTTGACGCGCGAGGCAACACCGGTAATTGTTCTACCGTGAAGTTTTCTTAGAATTTGTATCATTAAAGTCGCGTCGCGTCTGTTTGCAGGCGCATTAAAGAGGTAGAAGTAAGTTTATATGTAGTGGTAATCTTCGCGACTACTGATTGGATTCCGAAAATCCTTTCACGAATGGGATGCTACAGTATTTTGCCGAATGTCATAGGATCTATTTAAAGTTAAATTTAAAAAAAAAACACGCGGACTAAGTCGTTACCAGAAACTAGTAACTTAGAATACTTTGATTCAATCTTTTAGTTTGTAGTTAGCTTTATACTTAGCAGTAAGGATATTTTATTTTATAATATTTTTATTTTTTATTTTGTTAAGAAATATTTAAAAATGCATTAAATATGTATGAAAAATAAATAAACGAAATAATAATAATATTATTCTTTTATTTCAGATAAACAGGTAGGTACCCATAGTTTCAAACATTATTGTTTTATTCTAGACTAAAATTCTAGACTTTTATGTGTGTAAACGTCGTAAATAAAATTTTATTTCCTGTGGATAAAAAAAAAACAATATCCCTATTTTAAAAAGAACTTGGATCTTATAATCCAGTCGCCGACAGAATCCGTTTCTGTCACCTGTCAGTTGGATAAGATTTGCAACGAATAAAGTTTAAATTCATAAAACACGTATTCTTTTGTACTCAGCTGGCAGGAGTCAGGAACGCATTCTCTCAGCGGCCAGAGCGTAATTGGTACGACTTTTTTTTAATACACCCCCATTAATTCCGCAACTTAACACTACGGCTACAATCTACCCACAACTACTTAAAACAATAACAAAGCCTCATACAAACATAGAACGGTATTAATTCGTAAATAAGGGTGGGTGATATTAATCCATTTGTGTAATTACTAGCCACACCCACGCGTTGTGTCAAATCAGAGGGCAAGGCTCGCGTGTTTTAGCTTTTGATGCCAACTTTATACTTATTAGTTTATGGCATTAAGCTGCCCCTAATTGACTGCTAATTTTATGTTGATGTGTTGGGAAAAAGGTGAAGTCAATAAGCGGAATTAAATATGTGTAAAATGAGCTTTTAGCAAATTATATAATTACAGTCAAGTCGATCTTCGTTAGTGTTCAATTTATTTCCTTTATCAAGTCAGGAAACATGAGGAGCTCGTGGCTAAGCAATAACAGCCGCACGGGTCGATTCATTAGGTTAAGCTACCCTTGCCGGGGTTGGTCCGTAGATGGGTGACCATCTTTACACATCGAGACTCCTCCGTGCCTAGGAAAGGACGTTAAGCCGTTGGGGACCAACGGCTTAACGGTCCCGGCTATCATTCGGGGATCTTTGACAGTCGTTATGGGTCGTCAGAAGCCCGAAAGTCTGACAACCGCAGTCTCACCAAGGGGTATCGCATTACCCAGTTACTGGGTTGTGGAAGTCAGATAGGCAGACGTTCCATGTAAAATACTTGTATTCAGCTGCATCCGGTTAGACTGGAAGCGGACCCCGACATAGTTGGGAAAAGACTAGGCAGATTGATCAAGTCAGTACACATAATATCGTTCAGGACATCTTTCATGGCAAATAAGTAAAGTTAGGTTATATAGACATAGCATACACCTTTGACCAATGTCGACTTGACATCAACTGAAAACTTTTTTAATAGCTTGGGCATTTTTATTAAATAATAGCTTCCGCCCGCAACTTCATCCGCGTAAAGTTTTTTGTTCCCCCGTCCCACTTCGCCATCGCATCGCATCGCCCACCTGTGCTATTACTTCGTTTTCGCTTAGCGTTCTTTCTGATTTTTTTCTTTTTGCTCGGGTCCTAAGGGTCGTAGCCTTATGTTCTATAGCCCCTTTTTCTCAGGAACTCGTGGAGGTATCAAGTTGACCCGACAACAATCCTTGGGCAATTTCCCGCCAGACTCAACACCCGTCTGGTCGGAGGATCCTCCTTTTTCTATAGAGGATAATTGAACTTTACACCCTGTTCCTCATACCTCTAAACCACAACATTTTAGAAGCTATATCAAACAGTGCGCTAATTTATTCTAAGCTGTGAACACAGAAAAGTAGTAGTAAACTTAAATATAGACAGGCATGCACACAACAGAGTGAGAGGGAGAGAGAATGAATGAATATTAAATTATAATCCAAAATTATTTTGTAGATAAGACCTCAAAATTTTTGAGAATATATTTTTGTGATGATCAAGCTGCAATAGAGCATCATTTTTTTTTAACTACCTAACAACTTACCTAGGTATATTCAAAACCATTGACTTCGTGGAACACTTAGCCCTTCACTTCACTGTGGTTAAAAATAACGACCACATTACCATACTTATTGTGGTCTGAAACTCCAACAAAAGCGTAGCGTGACCACAAAAGAGCTGTTAAAAAAAGTTAATTGCACAAAATAAGTGCCTTTTTTAATTGAAGCTATCACGTGATTTAACGTCGTTTGAAATATTTTTAAAGATTACATACATACATAAACTCATGCCTTCTTCCCATGCGGGTAGGCAGAAACTACAGAACGCCATCTGTTACGATCCTTACATACTTTTTTAGCCTCGTTTACGTTCCTACATCAGCTATCTAGTTGCGTAAAACGTTTTCGTAAACGATTCCGACTAATCTATTTCATTTTGACAGTTCAACAACATTCATTGTGTTATTTACGTTGTTGAGCAGATTTTTTTTGTCGAACTTATGAAGCAATGGATTAGCAATCTGTTTCAAACCGATCCAGATTGTGATAGATCGTGTATTACGCAATTACGATGCTGGTCAACAGGCAATCCGGCGGAGATTAATACGCAACCGAAATTTCCGAAACGATACTAACTACTTTAAATAATTGGGTGTGTTAATCTACATGACGTTATTTTCTGTTTGCTTTATAGAACGGACATTTTTCATTCCCAATCAATCTGCCTAAGCTTTTCCCAACTATGTTGGGGTCGGCTTCCAGTCTAACTGGATGCAGCTGAATACCACTATTTTATATGGAGCGACTGCCTATCTGACCTCAGTCCCGTTAATTTATATTAAATTTCAAGGAAACGGGAATTTTAACATCCCACGTAACAGACGACCATTTTAAACTTTTATTTTGAATCTATGACCTTTTATGTTTATGAAAACTGTAGAGACTCTAGGTAGCAGTTATGCTTCCCGGGTCGATGGCGCGTTGTGTTCCACGCGCGCCTCAAGGAGATGTCAGCACCAATAGCGGGCCGTTAGGGCCGATGCCTGCTGGGGTTGCGGGAAAGTCCGAAAGGGATACCGTGGCCCCTGGCAACATAGGCAACTGAAGGAACACGGGTGGGTTTTAGTCAGTAAGAGTCTGACACGCCCTCCCGCTTTGCCCAGAGTGCGAGAAGCACCCAAAAAACAAAAAAAAAATGTAGGAGTTATGTCAGCGTTGTAAAATGCAATGTTCCCCGCTTATTAAGTTAAGCGGCCAGTCCTTTTCCCAGCGCCGTGGCAATAATTTGTGTACCGTGTAACTAATGTAAGAAGCGTCAATGTGCTTAAGAATCTGTCAAAAACTGACCATTGTGAGACCATTGTAACGTTTATAAATTAGTAGGCCAAGGCAGGGGCCTTACACATCCGCCGCTAAAAGCAGAATACGACTATTTACAACTCACATAAAACGTTGGGACCTCGTGGTTGGAGAAGGCGATAAATAAAATTCTGGTGTACAAGATAAAGTCTATTCAGATGGCCATGAGTCTTAAGCACAATGAAGCTTCTTACATTAGTTACACGGTACAGAAGTTATTGCCACGGCGGTACACAAGTTATTGGAAAAGGAATGGCCGCTAAAACATTGCCTTTTTCACCGCTAGCATTACTGCTACCTGTAGCCCCTACAAAAACGAACCTCAATTCATAAAAAAGGCTAAATACTAGCACGAAACACGAACTTTATAAACCCTCGAAACTATTCACTAACTCAACTTTCCCAGTCCAGCATTTCAAGCCAAACCAAGACAAACCGCTGCCCATTTAGGTATCGGGTATCAAGTACCAACTAGTTGGTTATCTAGCTGACACCGCGCTTTTACCCGCAACCCGCATCAAAGTTCCCTGTGAAATTCAATGCGGCTGGCCGCAACGAAACACCACAGAGAGATTTGAAAAAAAATTGGATTTTCGTGTCTAGAATAATATTCAACGGATTTTAGGTAGATAGAATGAATTTTATCGGTTTTCAGATTCAATGTTTTCCCAGTGGAAATAGTGAAGCGTGCTCAATTACAACTGTTCATTTTTAGAAATAGCTTTTCACCCGACTGCGCCAGAAGAAGGGATGTTTTTCGAGAGTATGTATACAGGGTGTCTCAAACGTAGTGGTCCAAAGGCAAATGAGGTAAAGCGAAGGGGTCCACCAATCATTAAAAAAAATTAAAACTGGGATATTCTGAACAGTTCAGAAAATTTCGCTATTATTATTTTCAAGAAAAACACTTGGTTCAAATCTGGCTGGAAGATGCCTTGTTACGTCGGAAATTATGTTCACAGGGTCGAAAAATCCAAGTGGAGGTGTACATTTCTTCAAAATAATAATAGCGAAATTTTCTGAACTGTTCAGAATATCCCAGTTTTAAATTTTTTTAATGATAGGTAGACCCCTTCGCTTTACCTCATTTGCCTTTGGACCACTACGTTTGAGAAACCCTGTATATATTTCTTTGCCACGCTCTGTAGGCAAAACGGCTTGATTCGCACTTGGCCGGTTTTACTCGTAAGTTTCTTTTATCTTTCCTACTACCCCAATTTATTATAAAACTACCAACACAAGTTGATCTCTTATGGAATGCATTGACAACATTATTTCAGCCACACAATAGGCGCGAGGAATCGATATGGTCGTCCATTGTTCACTACGATCGTAGAGTGCTCCAGTCGTGGAAATGTTGGGGATATGTTACTTCTGGTACGGACAGGCCATTTATTCAATATTATTGGATTGAAATTGTTTTTTTTTCTCGCAAGAAAAGTTAAATACACTGACACCTAGCTGCATACTTACTCAACTCCTTTTAAAATGTTCAGAAAACCAAAATTTTGGAAAGTTGGGCGAGTGGCTTGAACTGTCAGAGTATACATAATTATACATTATCTTGACACCATAAACACCATGCGTCTATTACGCATCTTCTTTTGTAAGATCTGGAACAAAACTTCAACTGTTAATAGCGTACCCATCAATCATTTTGTTTGAACGACGTGTATAGTCCATTATTAATCTTGAAGGTCAGTACGTCTATATATATATATAGGACTGGCACAAAGTAGGTAATGTTTAGGGTACTCGACAAAATGTTAGGGAACAGCATTTTTAAATAAAAATACCCATAACATAACATCACATCATGTCTGGATTCCCCGAAGGGTTAGGCAGAGGTGTACCTATAGTACACCCACATTTCACCAGTTATGTTGAAGTCCCATGTAATAGGGGGCGAGCCTATTGCCATCAACAGGGCACATATCCAGACTCCGGGATGCTACTGAGCAATTGCAGTTGGAAAAATCCGATAACACTTTGCTCGACCCGGGAATGGAACCCAGGACCTCAAGCTCAGCAGTAGCGCTTGCAACCACTAAACAAACGAGGCAGTTTAATAAAAATAATAAACCCAATACAGGTTTTTACTCATTTCAATTCCACCTTGTAATAGGAAAATTTTATGCATAATATGATTCGACATTAATCTATATTAATAGAAACAGTCAAACAGATTCTGTTCTATCAATAAAAACAGTAAACAGTATTTAATCCTGATAACAATCAAACGACGGACAATAAAAACTAAAGTTAACACCAAAACACGGAGTTCTCGATTTCTTTAATGCGACATGATAAATACGGGAACATTTACTATCGAGCCTCGCCCTTATCGCCCTGCACGCAACTTAAAATGCGGGCATCGGATTTCCTTGTAGATTTTATAGTTGCGATCTAGGCATCTGTCCAACCGCACGCGATAAGCGAGTAGGGTTAGCAACTAAAACTGAATTGGCGAGCAACTAGCAGCGAGTGCGCGACGGTGGCGAGTGATTAATCAATACATAATATATAATTAATATATAATAAAGCTGAAGAGGGTCGAAAGTCTCTACATGGAAGATATTCGAAAAAAAGTTGCCTGGATACTTAGAATCGATAACAGAACACGTTCCAACAGTTTTAAGGATTTTTGTCTGTTTGCCTGTTTATCTGTTTATCTGTATGTCTCTTTATTTGATCGCGCATCACGATAAAACGGCTTAACCGATTTTGATGAAATTTGGTACGGGAATACTGTGAATCCTGGGGAAGGATATAGGATTCTTTTTATCGACATACAACGTGGGCGAAGCTGCGTGCGGAAGCTAGTTGTTAATATGCATAATATTAACCAAGCGTAATAAGTTTCTAGTGCAGAGAGTTCTCGCCGGGAATGTGAACAGTTAGTGATCAACTATTATACATTATATGTATCGCTTTTAATTATACGGGACGTACAAAATTATTTTACGATTCTTGAGCTAGACACTCGTTGATAGCTAGTTGCTTCCTCTTCGGCGACGCATGGCGGAGATAGGACAGGTGCCTAAGACCGCACCAATCGGGGCCGGCACCAATCGGGGGTTGCGGAAGATTTTTAAGTTCCCGCGACCCCCGGCGTCGGTGTGAGATGGGACACCGGGGTGGTTTTTAGTCAGTAAGAGTCTGACAGACCCCTCCGCCCGCCCCAGGGCGGGGGACATCCATGAGGATTTTCCACCCCGGAACAAAAAAAAAAAAAAAAAAAAAAAAGGTGCCTAAGACCTTGTTCAGGAGAGGAGGTTGCGCGGGTACTAAAATGGACGCGAAATACCGATCACGGATTATGAGACTACCCTTTGCGTCCATAGCAGTCCATAGTGAAGTAATTTAAGTAAGGGAGGAGTGACCTACAGTCCTTTTACAGTCATTGTACCTCTGATTTTGGATCACTGTCAAAATCACAGTGACCTTAATTATCTTTATAATAAGGTTGCTGTTTGGTTGCTGCCACTGACGAGTCTGCCAAAATCATAATGATCTTTATTCTCGTTGCAATAAGGTTGGGTTGCTGCTGTCAGAGGTAAATAACTGTGGAAGGACTATAGCCGGCGAGTGATCGTCTATTGTTTTACCCTATGAAAACACGTCTAGCCTTTACTGCCCGCTAAAACAACTTGCTATACACTATGAATTCCCAACACAATCCTCCACCACTTTTGTTGTAAGCGCTGGGTTGGTCAGATCGGTCACCGATATTCGCTCGTTAGTCATAAACAATTTCGCTTATACCCACCCTGGTTGTAATTTCTTTGTTGTTTCATTTTAATTCAGAACTTAAGTAAAGTTGTATTAATTCTCTAAATTACGTGGTCGATGATTTTGGTCTACGGTAAAACTCCAATTTAGTTTATGATGGCATCAACTTAAATTTATAAATGTATGCGTACTACTCAATGAATAAAAAAATTATCGCGCTCGCCACCGCTCTCGCTACCGCCCTTGGGTATGCACCCTGGCCAAAGCCTATTATGTGCATCGCGGATACAGGGTAGGCATTATGTTATCTTGGTACTTTTAAAAACATTCCAATTAAAACTGAACAACAAAAGCGCTGGTGCTTACCAACAGTTTTTATTATATTTACATCTTTGGGTTTATGAACACTAGGGAGTAACATTAAAAACTAATATTAGACTCATTTAATATTTTTTTAACATTTCCTCATTGTAAAAAAGTAATTAGATTTCCGTAATTAGGTCATGTCACTCTGGTCACATAAAAACGGGTGTGGCTGTGATAAATCGCACAGCGCCGACCACAGCAAATGAGACCTGTTCAATTTATTTCGACTTTGTGAAACACATGGTAGTTTTTACTTCTGTCCATCTAGGTACCTATATGTATACATTTTATTTTATTTTATTTATTAAGCCATTAAGGGAACTACAACATAAATATACATTATACGTTATAAAACAAGTGAATATCGCTAATTTCAACAAATTAGTATCCTGACACCTGTCCTGGTGAAAAAGATTATTTGAGAAAAGGGAAGATAAGTCAATGAATGAGAAAATGAGGGGAGGGCAGTAACTGTAAGGAAAAATCGAAAACATTTTAATCACAAGCAAAAATTGGTTTATTTTATAAATATTAATATCATTGTAGTTAAAATGACTTTCAATCGGTTGTTTTGCATGGATGTGACGAATATTTTCCCCTAACTTGTAATTTTTTTGTGTGGTATTGTTATCTTTAAACACAATACTACCTCTCATTAAAGCCGTGGCAGATATTTTTATAGCACCTTATATAATTATAATATACAGGTTGTTTCAAACGTAGTGGTCCAAAGGCAAATGAGGTAAGGCGAAGGGATTCACCTATCATTAAAAAATAAAAAAAACTGGGATATTCTGAACAGTTCAGAAAATTTCGCTATTATTATTTTCAAGAAATTTTACACTTTTAACTCGTTATGTCGAAAATTATGTCCCCACTCCAATCCGCTCCGTACTAAAGTACAGCTTACGTGCGGCGGGCTCTCGTGGATGGAACTATCTGTACAGTGTAAGCACCTATTACCTATTAGCCATAGGCTGCTGTGAATCGGCGCGGGCGCCTTTTTATAGTAATCGCATTATGTCAGTATCACCAACATCACTGTCAAAGATCCAGGAATGACAGCCGGGACCAACGTCTTAACGTGCATTCCGAGGCACGGAGGAGTCTCGGTATGTAAACATATACACCCATCCACGGACCAGCCCTAGCAAACGTAGCTTAACTTGCTGGATCGACCCGTGCGGCCGTTATTACTTAGCCACGAGCTCTTCTCCACTACTACTTCATTAATATCATCAAAATACCTCTTGCATTAAATTTAAATAAAATGGCGCTGGAATATGCAACGCCGACGCTCATTGAATTAAAGTGAGCAGCTGCCATCGAGTTTTATCGACAGCTCAGTCAGCAGAGTATGGTGATTTTATTATTGGTTTTAATTGGGGAAAGAGTTGAATGTAGTTTGTCGCTGCTAAAGTCGGAGGTATTAAAGTGTTAGATAATGGTGTGTAAAATTATAGCGGTAGGAATTACATTGAACATCAACAGTATAAACTTTATTCCCTGCTTTAGAGCGCATTTAAACACACTATATAGAACTTTTGGAACTGAAACTGAAAGGCGGTCTCTCAATGGTGAGTTTTTGACAGATTTGCCATACAAAAACTGTCGAAAACTTACCGTAGTAGTAGTTATAAAGTAGTAGACTTAGGCCCCAGCCGGTCTATTCTGTTAAAATCTCACCGTGAAAATATAAGTCAAGTGAGCGTGAAGTGAGCTGCTAATAGTGGCAATTCCTAGCATTGGGTGGAATGACAGCTCGCTTCACCTAAGGTTTCACGGTGAGATGGTTACAGAATAGCACTTCAGATGTATGAATGTAAACAAAAGGAGTATGTAAGGATCGTAGCAGATGGCGGTCTTTAGTTTCTGCCTACTCCCTTGTAAAGATGGCGTGAGTTTATGTATGTATGTATAATTAACTTTTCTTCCTATTATTTTGCGTCTGCTTTTAGAGTAGTTTGTCAGTAAGTAATTCACAAAACTGAATTTTAAATACCTATTTGTGAGATGACAAAAAGATGTGGATATTATTAATGACATATATTTATTTTTATCCTCATCAATGTGGTTTCTTACTCTTAAAATCAAATATTAAATTATTTACCTACAAGTTAGAATAATAACATTAGACGGCGCAGCAATCAGCGCCCTCTACTTTTATTACGAATTTGGTAGAAACCACTGAAAAGGTCGTATAAGAGTGATACTGGCTGATTATTGTCACTCTAGCAGAGCGTCCTGTCGATGGTTGCGAGGCTGTCTTCTGGCGACAGAGATGATGTTAGGTGAGCCGCCTATAAATAAGTGTATAAATCATATAATTTGGAAGTCGGTAAAATGCTTAAAAGACCAGTTGTAGTTTCCAAAATATTCTGGGCTTGACAAACCTTGGCGAAAAGACCCGGTCTCATAACAACACGAGCGACAAAATTGATAAAAAAAAAAGAAACCTCACAATCTAAAAATGCAGAGCGATTTTTATTCTATGGGAGATTGCCGTCGACCTACTATACAGACTGGACTACTATGTAGTCTGTGTTATAAATATGGTATAAATAATCTATGTGAGCCGCTGTCAGACCACGTCTACGACGAATTGCTATATTTCGGCACAATACTGATGATCCTGAAGCTGCTGAACAACTTCTGGCAAAAGCTACCCTGCGCCGTGATACTTTTAAAAGTCGTTACAGAATTTCAAGTACTTAAAGCTTATAAATCGCACAATAAACACGAAGGCACAGTGTATGTAACTACTACTACTACTAACTACTAACGGCTCGTGCAGACCGGCGCGATATCGCGGGCCCGGCAAGCATCGCAACGTTTGTCGCGCCCACGATATCGCGCCAGTCTGTACGACCCTAATGCATTTCGATTACTAAACTTAGTTACCATGGCTTTCAACCAAAGGCTTCAACAAAAACCAGATAAAAACCCACGGTTTTATTACAATCATATAAAGAACATTGTATGGAAAGTATTGAGAAAAAGCGAAGTGCTATGTTATGTATCGTAAAAAGGTTATGGCCCAAATATGGTACTTTCATAGTCATTTTATTGCAAAAATATGAATTTTCGTGAAAAGTGAAGAGCTTAAAATATCCCTTTTCAAGTTTAAAGGTGGGATCGAGTGTTTTATAGACGAGTGATTTGCAAATCAATGGATAACTTGAAGTTTTTGAGCCTTTGTTTATTTTCTTTTCCCATTTTCTAATAATGTTAGCTTTCTCACGCGGTTTAGCTGGTATAGTATGAAAACTACTTTATCGGATAGGATATTTACAGCAGGGACCAAAACCGTTATGATGAATACGGGTATTTTTTCGGTTATAGCATTTATATTTTTAAAGGTTACCTTAAATTGAAGACAACCAGTATTAACACCGGTTACCGGAATAAAAATTACGTCTATCTTACACTAGCCGTCGGCATTAGTCAAAGGACGCGCATTGCCTGTGTGTCGTGTAGCCGGTATTAAAACGGTAACCTAAAAGAGGTAACATGTTTCTTCTTTTTGAGTTACCCAGATAGCGGTAACCTTAGTCGTAATTAAAAAGGTTTTCGGTCCCTGATTTAAAGTACCCTCTATTTTAATCCACCTGGTGTAAGTGTCTGAATTTGATTTCGTTCAGCCGTTAATGAGTAATGGAGTTACAGAGATGTTCACAAACTTTCATGTTTAGAAGTTAAAGGATAATTAATTTGTGCCATATATATTCCATAACTGAATCACGACCAAAGTCTCCTCGAACCGGCAAAGCGGTAACATCTACAAAACTCATAAATCCAAGAATAAAGCGTTACGAAGTAAACTGGAGTGTGCAATTAAACGTTATATTATGAGTTAAACCATTTGCTCGTCGCAACTCAAAGTGTTCGCAATTTGTTGAATGTGCAGAAGTCCCATTTACAATGACAGGCTGTTAAAATTTTCCACGTATTGAATTCGTATTCTATTCTCCGCAATTTCCTTTGCGTTTAACTTTTAAGATTTCGTGGAGAAGATTTTTTTTTCTGTCGCTGTTAGTTTTCGTTGAAGCCTTTTAATAAGAGTGAGTATTATGACTGTATTTTATATTAAACGGCTTGTATTAGGCTAGTTGACAGTAAGAAAAATACTTTATCGCATTGTTTTATTAAGCTAAAAATATCAAAATGAATGATTTTAGATTAATCTATACATTTGAGAAATAACTGTGTAAAAATAAACCCATTGGTCAGGTGACATTGAACACTAATCAGAGCGCGACACGTCACGACTTTCAGACGACAGTTTAAAATTGTAAATAGAAATACACTTTATACGTTAGACATTAAGTTCCTTTTGCAATACCAATTGACGTACGAAAGGAATGGTGTTGAAAGGAACAACATTGATTACATCATACATACTGATTGGAAATCTACTAATTTGGTAGATGAACAATGTGTTCATCTACCAAATTAGTAGATTTCCATGCTATGGTAACCCCACAGATAGCCAATTTGTTGTCACACTCACTGTAAAATTTTGGGGTGTCATTATTAGTTGAACATGTACGTACATGTTTTGTTCTGTCGCTGAAGTGTTCAGCTCATTAGATCAAGTTGTATTTGTGAGCAAGCAAATGTATGCGGCCTTTTAGAATTTTTTGTTAACAAGTAAGAGTGAAAATAAAATTAAATACTGTAGATGTCTAATTTTATTTGAAAGAATTAAATGAATTATGCCGAGGCAATGTCTCACTTCATGTCTATTTAATGTAATTTTTCAAAAATTAGGTAGTGTCGTAGCACATTGCTACATTACTAAATTATCCCTTTTATACAAATAAATTGTATATCAGTATTTATTCCAACGTTTATCTTTATAATTAAATATCAAGGTCACACTTACCATAACTTCAATTCATCTTAAAAACCACTAGCTACATTTTACAAACTGATGAAATCTGATAAAATAATGTTGGAAATAATTAAATGAAACTGAAAGCTGTAGAACACTTTAATTATCCACGGCTAGACGATAATTACTGCCGCACCCGCTCTCGTAAGTCAAATCCGTTATACTAACCACTTTTGGAAAAAAAAAAGCTGGAATAACGTAGTGTTGACTTTTAAACTGGTTGGTTATAATCATGGTAAAATGGTAATGGTAAACATGGTTGGGGTTTAACCATTTAACCATGATTATAACCAACCAGTTTTTAACCCCCGACGGAAAAAAAGGGGTGTTATAAGTTTAACGTGTGTATCTGTCTGTTCCCTCGTAGCTCCCAAACGGCTGAACCGATTTAGACTTTTTTTTTCTTAGAAAGGTGTCTTGATCGAGAGTGTTCTTATCTACAATTCAAGAAAATCGGTTCTGCCTTTTGAAGATTATCAGCTCTTTTCTAGTTGATTAATGGATGTGCGCATCTTCCACAGTTCTGATCGATTCGACATTTAGTATAGTAACAAAGATACTTTGAACCGATACTGCAGCATCACCTGGAATTGTGTCGGGGGTTATTATTATTATTAAATTTTTAATTTATTATCTCACTATTTATAACAGGCGCTCGAGCGCGCGTCTTGTATGCTGCGTTTTATGCGCTCCGAAGCTGTTTAGCGTAGGGAAATTACCTTTTATTAAAATAATATTAGATTTTATATAATTATATATTATAATTATGTAGTTATCTAATTCGCTGAAAATACGGTATGAGTGAATTAGTATTATTTTCCTATAGCATAATATGAAAGGTTAAGCAGAGGTGTAACTATAGAACACCCACATTTCGACAGTTTTGCTGAAGTCCCATGTAATATTATTAGGCGAGCCTATTGCCATCAACTTTACGTTGGCTTATTTTTTTGCAGCATTGCCAAACAACGTAGCCAATCTTTGACAATGCTTCCAGTCTTTTGGGCACCTTTCCTGTTGACAGTAATACGGATGAACTTTTTGATGCCATATGATTATATCCCCTCCCTTTTTTATAAATGCTTGTACATAACATTAATTCGTTTAAGTATATATTTTTTTAACATAAAAAATATTCCTATTATTATGAATAAATCAAGATTGTTAGCTTTTTAAACTATGTAAAGACATAGTAAACACAAATGTATGGAGCAGCTGATTTTATTCGCATTTTTGCTAACAAAAACTAAGGTTGCATAGAATATTCCTACGGTAGTAGCGTCCCTACTGTTTTTGCAAATGGTGTTGAATATAAATGTGGAAAAAAAAACATATTCCGTTGTTGCATAACCATAGCCTATGCTGGTCAGTTCTAGCTACATGCGCTGTTCTAAACCGCCATACGTGCCATCGTTTACGAGAAAAAAGAACACGTATTGTCCAAACTTTGCCAAATCTGAAACACGCAATCCACACATTGAGTGCTGTGCGCTCCCAATTTGGAACCGTCCGCGCAATAATTAAACATATGACCAGTGCCAAATTGTAACTAGCCAGGGAATACTTGGATGAGGAAAAGTTTAATTTAAAATACAATCACGATGCATATAGTGCAGCGACAAAACTCATTTGTATAAAATGGACTAAACTAGAGTGTATTCGCACGTTACTCCAAAAAAGGTGTCAATTGGAGTCATTCATCGTTACGATTATTTTTTTTACAAAACAAAATAATCATCTCTGCCCGAAATCTTCATAATGGCCCTGTTTATCTTTTTATATTTATTTTTTCATTTTCCGTATAATTTTTGTTTAAGAACAAAAGTTTTTATTCCTCAAAATTCCTGAGTAAGTCTTTAATATTACACAAAAGTTGAATATTAAAGACTTACTTAGTGACGTCGTAAAATCCGTGCGAAGCAAGGCTCATCAAAACTATACCAACATAATTATAATAAAGTTTAACAAAAACCTACCGATAAAACCCAAAGACGTCATAATACGTAGGTGGTCTAGGTATCTTCCGATATTGAAAAATTCTCACGTGGTACGGCAAGGTGCTTCGGGGTCTTAATGAAATTCCTTTCAACCCCCGCATCGCTGTAGGATACGGTAATTAAGTTAAGGGTTCCAATGCATAGAGGAATGGGTGTATAGAATATAGATATTGAAAGGACGTGGGATGTTTAGAGTTAAAGGTAACTATATTAATTAATCTTTGTAGATGGCGATTTCTATTTAAGGTAGAGTGAGTGGGACAGAGATAAGTGAGTTTCTTCATTAGTTTGAAAGCTCAAGATTGTTTATATTTTAAAAATAGATAAGTTCAGGATGTTTTTAATAATGATGAACGTAGTGTGGGACGCCCCCGCAGCTAGATGGACAGACGACCTTTAAAAGGTGGCTGGGACAGACTGGATGCAGAAGGTGGAGGACAGGGTGTTGTGAACCAGCCTGTGTGTGAACCAGTGTTGTGAAGAGGCCTATGGATGGACTTAGTGGACTTCGAGAGACTGAGTTGATTGACTGAAAAAAAAAAACAATTCTATTCTTGAATGAGTGGATCATCAAACTGTTATAATAATCGAAGAATACCAAGCTATTTGCAGTTTTATTCACTATTATCACAGATTTGCCATACAAAAACTGTCAAAAACTAACCATTATGACACCATTGTGACGTTTATAAATTAGTAGACTTAGGCCCCTGTTGTTGCGATGACATACCGCCATTCCCGCCACGGATGATGTAGAAACAGCGGTTGGGCGAGTCTAATATGCACATTATTCAATCATATTGGACTTGATCATATGCAGAAAACAATTGTTTTTACTGTTGCTATTATTTTTGTTTGAACTATATACTTTATGTACATCATTCTTACTTATTATTATATCTCTCATATGTTGCGTAATTAAATTATTTTCTTCGTCAATGAAAAATAAAATCTATGATGTCGGAACTCTTTGGTCGAGCTGTACTTAATAGAAAAAAATATATGGTAAAAGTTTTCATACGAATTTTAAGTTGAGGTTTCTAATTGAAATCATATTGGGGATTCATATCATGAGTTTAGATTAGATAAAGTCTTGTATGCAACTGTAGGTATATAATTATGTATTAAAACACTCATGTGATAAATCCACATTCGTGTTTTGATACCCCTTATTATACAACAGTTGCATAACCATAACCGAACTTTTTATTACCTATAGCAAAGATTTATAGCTCGTCTTTTATTAAAGTTAAAACAATCTACTTTATCGCTTACTTCAAAAAGTCATATCTTCACAAAGAAATATTATTAAGGTAACGATATCTTTAATGGTCGTTCTGTGGGGTAGTTTGAAGTTTCAATGAAATTACTGATCCGCTAAGAGTGCTTATACGCTTAAGCGGCCGGTTTATGTGGTAGAAAATGTAATCAAAACTTTTTAATGGTAGGCTCGAGAAACCGTGAATCTAGACCTAAGTAATAATATTTAAATTTATTTTTAAGATACTTTATTATACTCTCCCCAACCAAACATAGGCATAATCAGCCTATAATTTTCCCATTGCTGGGACAGAGGCCTCCTCTCTGCGAGAGGGAGTGGGCCGTAATCCACTGTGGGTTGGTAGATGTCGCCATGTCTTCGAATTTTCGGTTCTAAGACATGGTTTGTTCACCATATTTTCCTTCAACGTTTTGAAAGCAGTAGTGATGAAATTATTTACACAAAGCAAGCGTCTAACTGAGTACGTTCTTCAATTAATCAATCTGCTTAGGCTTTTCACCAACTAGTCTAACCAAATGTATCTGAATACACTTCGATTCAAAGTTAATGGCGGCTTGGAAGTTAGCTACTCTCTGCGCAGTACCGCACCCCTCACCCCCGCTGGCACATGAAATTGTTACTGCGCAGCGACTCACCTCATGTTCCGAGCCACCATTCAATTTGAATCAAACTGTACCAGTATTTTACATGAAGCGACTGCCTATCTGACCACCTCAACCCAGTTACTGAGTAACACGATACCCTTTGGTAGGATTGGTTTTCAGACTTTTGCGCTTCTACCCGTAACGATTGTCAAAGATCTACGAATGACAGCCGGTACCAACCGCCTAAAGGCTTAATGTTCCGAGGCACGGAGGAGTCTCCATATGTAATGTTATGGATGGTCACCCATCCACGAACTGACCGCGGCAAACGCAGCTTTACCGTCGATCGATCGATGTTATCATTTAGCCTCGAGCCCCTTTTGACCAATGTGTTGTGATCTTTAACGGCTGAACATACACTGGATCACTACAATGGCTAGATGAATACGGTATCAACCAGAATAAACTATGTTTTTAATTAATAAAAAGAACAGTTAACTGAATCATTACCTCGCCATCGCCACATTATTAAATATAAAACCCCTTTGGTTGCGTCTATGGCCGGTGTACGGTGATTAATTCGTTTTGTGTCAGCAATAACTAAGTTATTGCAAGCCAGTTCACATACACTCCACAGAGTAGTTAGCAAATGGAGTCATCAGTTTGGAGTCTCGATGAGCATGGACCGGTACCGATGGCTGTAAAGATACGTAGATCGCAACGTTGCCGCGCTTATTTATAGGGTGGATTCCTGCAGTTGCTTTGGCAACAGGAAGAAGATATTGCTTTAATGTCGTGTTTTGTAGCAGCTTTTCCGATCTACAGCATAACTTACGGTGAGTTGTCACTATTGATGTTAGGTTAATCGTGGACTTCTTTGACTTTCACTGAAGGAAAACATCGTAATCTGAACCTTTAATATAATATACTGAAATTACCAACACGCAGTGAGTTTGCTCAAGTAACCGCCACTCCCTTCCTTTTTGAGAAGAGATTTTTGAGTTTTGGCTGTAGTTAGCTGGTTTGCTCCATCATAACTCGCTAAGCACTCCATTTTCATTTTATACACTTATCTGTGGCACCTCTAACTAGTTTATATAGCGCAGTAAACCTCCGGCTTCTGTTATAAGCTATAACGAGGTTGTAGTTTTGAGTGTGGCGAGCCTAGTATTAAAGTGGAATGGTTTTATGCATTTCTGTTAGTGTGGCCGCAAAAAGTTTGGTTTAGAAAGTCATAATGCTGGCAAAATATGAACTAGAATGTGGAGAGTAATTTCCTACGTTGCAATATTATTTAAAAAAAATGGTATTCTCCTTTATACATTAGCAATAACTAGGGTCGGAATAAAATAGTCAAAGGCATAAAATACAGTGGATTTAGAGATTATGGCACTTTTTCTAATGTACCTAACAAACATTATAAAAACTCTAAGTAATAACAGGCAGATCACGTTCCTAAATCAAATTGTTAAAAAATGAAGAAAATAAAACAATTAATACATACAAACTGCCCTTTTTCATTAAAATAGACCAAACTACCAAATCCATCACCATTTATTGGTCATTGTTAGGAAATCACGTTTAAGTATCTATCCAAATGCATGCATATTGCATGCATAATTATATGTAAACAACGAACGTGACGTCAGCGTGGAAGATTCGAGAAGTCTGAGCGACTGAGGCGCGCGCACTTGATTTTTTTTTTTCAGTTAGAAATTAAGACATTAATTTTCATGGAAATATTAGGTGCCTACGTTAAAATTAAACAGATTATTATTATGTTATTTACATACAATCGAACCACTAATATTGCACTCCCAAAAATATTATTGAACACTCATATTACTAATATACCTAATGATTGCTCTTTTTGTGAACCACAAATATTTCCTATTTTGGGATCCTAAAAATACTAAATAGCCAAGACTGCAACCAACTTGGATGTCGTGTTCGCCGGCCGCTGCCGCGGCACCGTTCGCTTCGATCGCTCGGCTCGCGCGCGTTTCGTCTCAGTTCTTACCTAACGCTTTTGGCCAAGGTCAGAAAACGTCAGAAAGTAAAAAAGAGGCTAAATTATTTACAAATGTGTGTATCATTAGAAGCGCATTTTTTTTTTAGGTTTATTGATTTAAACAGTGCCATGAAATAGTAGGTCAATAAGTTTTTAGAGGATCAGTTAAATATTTCGCTATTTTATTTACTCCATCGACACAACCACAACGAGCATTCATCGTCCAACCAAGTATTATCCGTCAATTCCTAAATAGAACGAAAGCCGATACAACCGCGTGCCCACGACACATAAACGTGTACCTACTAGATAATGTTTCAACCGACCTCTGTTAACCGGCCACCAGTTAGCCCGGATATTAGTCTAACACAATTAATCCGGGCAGGGTTTCCCCCTCTTTACGGTACTATATATAGACCTCTAATTTTCCTTGATTAAGACCTTGATTACGATCGTAGATGTTAATTGGAAGTCTTAATTGATTCTGTTTTTAGCTTTAGACTTGCTGTTGCTTTTCATTTTAAAAATATCTTAAAAGTTGTTGCCAAAATTCCGTAACAAGTATAGTACAAAGACAATAATTGAAAACTTAAATTAGACTATGACAGACCTCAACACACTAACACATAACATAATAACATAACATCACGCCTTGTTTCCCCGAAGGGTTGGGCAGAGGTGTACCTATAGTACACCCACAATTCGCCAGTTATGTTTAAGTCCCATGTAATAGGGGGCGAGCCTATACCCATCAAACAGGCACAATTCCAAATTCCAGATGGAAAAACCCAATAACACTTTATTCAACCGGGAATCGAACCCATGACCACATGATTAGCAGTAGCACTTGCGATCACTAGACCAACGAGGCAGACATACTAACACATTACAAAAAAATCACGAGGGAGAAGTTATACAAGTAAGTTTTTCCGCCAGGTTCACACAATAGTTTAGCTAGTCCTATGCTTTCAATCAAAACTTTGAAATGTAAAACAAAAGCAAGTACTTCGCCAAGACTACGTAGACTTTGTATATTACTTTTCAAAGAATAAGTTGTGTTAGCAACTCGAAATTGAATTTAATCAGCCTGTCATGCTTTCTAACTTGACAATTTTCCCAAGAAACAAATAATGATAATAACTTTACATAATGGCGGTAATATTTCGTCTTATGAAAACCAGCACAATTTTGGCGAAAGTTTATGGGATTGGAATACTAATCAGAATGATTGAGTCACGTTAATAATAATAGCGATAATTCGGGTAAGTTACTGAATCATAAAGACAACATGTACAATAAAAAAACATCGGTTTAAGATGTACATAATTATTTTTTAATTAAATACAAACCTTTTTAGGAGTCCATAGTTAACAAGGAACCCTTATAGTTTCGCCATGTCCGTCTGTCTGTCTGTTTGTCTGTCCCCGGCTTAGCGCAGAGACTGTTGATACTAGGAAGCTTTAATTTGGCATGAGTATATACATGACGCCGACAAAGTGGTAAACACATGTAAAGTGGGGATATATTTTTTTTATTCGTCTATCCCGTGGGGTATCTTTGGTGGAGTATCTTAAAGGTCACTTAAAAATATTGTATTGGAAAACATGTTTTTCAACTACAATGTTAAGTTTGTTCTTGGGATAAATTCATCCCAGCTACGGAAACCTTCATTGTGGTTTAAAAAACCGGCCAAGTTACTATGCGAGTGTCAATGCTATCTACTTTCCAATTTAGCTGAAAGAAAAAAAGTGCTTACATATTATCGAACTTACACACCCATGTCATATTAAAACTATCGATTGGCTTTTAAGCTACGCTGACTTGGCTATTACCAAACTAGGTCACGACCAAAATATTCACACTGTGGCGCATAAATACGTACACACGACTACATATCAAGCTATACATATCCATTTTAAGCTGACCTCTCAATGTGCGGAAATCCTATACAATGCGAGATCAGCTTCTACTGGAAATGTATAGCTTGATATAGCTAGACACGGCTGCATATCAAGCTATACATTTCCAGTACATTTGCAGGCCAATAAAGATATTATATCCATTTGGTTTAGTATTCTGACTGGTGTTTTTGGTACATTTTGAAGTGCAGTTTAGTGGTTAGAACCATAAAAGTATTCCGCTGTTCAAAAGTTAATATTTTCATAATTTATTGGATTAATAATTTAGTTAGTTATGGCTTCAGTGGTGCTTTTTAGGTTCATCAAAATTGTAGGCAAATGCCTACAATTTTGAGCCTACAATGCCTACAAGTTTTTCGACACTAGGAACGTTCTAGTAAGTGGGACATCGTCTGGGCGAAAGATCACGGATCTGCTTTTATTAATACCACCATAGTACAACAAAGGCAAACCATTTTATAAATCAGCCAGAACAAAAAATAAACGAGTCACAATCGCTCAAGAGCTTTAACAGAAAAGATCGTTTAGAACGCATCAGCTTCTTCATAAAAACGAAACTTATTCGAAACAAAAACCAGACCATTCTCTTTGAGCTTTAATTTTTTTTCCGCTTTTGTTGGGTAGAAGTCAAGGTGCAAGATTTTTCTTTATTGCACGATGTCAAAGGAAAATATAGCGGTTCGTTATGACGTCAAATTTCGTCAAGATAAAAATGTTCCTCGTTTTATTTGTGTATAACCGTCATAAAGATTCAAGAGTGCTCTCCCTGAATATTTTAGCGCTTTCATCTTAAATTTGAAGGATGACGGTTGTAAGCCTTAATTTGTTGGGTACTTGTAACAATATGGTACGTTTTAAGCTTTTTTACTTTTTATTGGCATCTGGTAAAACGCCGACACAAAATCCAAACTCAACTAACGTTAATTTAAACAGCGTGGCCGTTTTCAAACCAGCCAACCGTTCTCAATGACCTCTCAAAAGTGGTAAACTAGTTTTAAACTACCCTCAAACGAAGTAAAAATCGTTTCAACCACATTCAAACAATTAAACGCACTCGCCATCGTAAGCAAGTATTGTAGTACATCGTAAAAGAAGTATGAAGTTAAGGTTAGAACACATTATCATCGTGGGCTAGTACTCTAGGTGTAGGCAGTAGTGCGGTGTAACACGTATCAGTTTAAGAGCCAAAAATTATCTTTAGCTGCTATCAGCGAGGGAGGCACGTGCGGGCTATTACGGTGTGGACCTAGCTTATGGACTAATTAACAGCTTTGCTATGCTTTATTTAAGGCTTAATTTTTAATAGACCTGGTCAATGTTTTGTTATTTTGTAATGAAGTGCCTTTGCTCAATAATATTTGAATACTGTTTCAGTGTAAGGTTAAAAAATGCCAAGTGAAATGGAGAAACTGGTATACACATCTACCGTTAATGAATGTATTTTTGGGTACACAGAATAAATTATTAATTTCGACTCGTAATACTTATTTGCCACATTTGCGATGAAAATTCATTCAAAACACTCAACAATCTTTCAAAAGTAACATTGAAATAAACAGACAGATGACTTTCCAAAGCGAAATTCAGCGAAAATATTAAATTACTCTCCTTTGTGTTCGTTCAAAAGTTAAACGAATAAACCATACGCTATTTAAAAGCGAGAACACGAACACCAATGGAGCCTCTAAAATAGTCTAAAAGCGAAATTAAATATTTTAGTTCACCTTCATAATTAATAGTGCAAAGAGAAAATGCCACGGCATAGTGTGCCATGTTTCTCGGTGTGCATATTAAATTGAGTTGGGTTCAATTTTATTGAGTTTTCCAACTACACTGTGTCTATGCTAACTTGGTTATGTCTTGCGGCACTGTGTGACACGGTGTTCGTAAATTCTTTTGTTTGGAATCGCGTGTTGGGTGAGGAAGGTATCACGTTCGGTTCGAGTGTAATTACGAGTGGGCTAACTTGTGTGAACTTGGGTGTGAACTGTGAATGGAGCTTTGAAACGGTTCATTTGTTAGGGTTAGTAAATAAAGGTGGGCGGAGGTTAAATAGTTTGGTGTTAATCTTTTAGGGTGTTGGAATATTTCGCGTCTAAAATGAAAATACAACAAATTATGGTATGAACGAAGTTGAAAGTTTTTGTCGGTCAAATTTTAAGAAAGTTTTATTTTTCCTCACAATGAAAAGCTATTTGGTTTTGAAGATAGCATATTTACCAATAAAAGAGGTTTTAGTTACTTGCTTGGCAAGCAAGTAAACTGTCAGAATAAAAACCGCATTAACTTCGTGAAAATTCAAACTCAAGCGTTCAAAATACTTGTTCGACGCAGTGATACGTTCAAGCGTTCAAAAGCTTTTGTTCAAACACCATTTTTCATTCTTCTCCTAAGAGCATATGTTACCAAAATCCTCCTAATGGTAGCTTTTGGAAGTTTGTGCAAGGTATTAAATCTCGCAGGCAAATCCGGTATGTTTGTGTTAGTATAATTATGTTTGTCGAAGGACATGTGCATCAAAATGGAGGGTAAACTGATTTCTCTGTTAGTTTTAGGGACAGTTGAGTTGAAAGTAAACTGGTCTGGGATAGTGAATGGGTGTTTGGATTAAAGAGTTTTGAAGAGGTTAGTTTTGTATTGATTCCTTCGGATAAAGTTATTTTGGGATGCAAAGAGTCCCTTTCCCCATATAAGCGATTGTCGTTATCTTGATAAGCAATAGACCCCACCCCGTTGGTCTCGTGGTTGCAAGCGTGACTGTTGAGCGTCTCCTTTGTTCGATTCCGAAGTCAGACAAAGTGCGGGTAAGTAATTTGCAAATTATTTTAATTATCCTATGGGCCTGCCCGCGCTACTATAACTTCGTTTTTGCTTAGCGTTCTTTCTGACTTCTTTTTCATTTTGCTCGTCTCCTTATGGTCGTAGCGTGATGTTACATACCTTATAACCTTCCTTAAGAATTGGGCTACCGAATACAAAAATATTTTTTCAATTCCGACTGTTAGTTCCGGAGATTACCCCCTACATAGAAACTTACAAACAAACAAACTTTTACCTCTTTATTCATAATAATATTAGTATAGATGTGAAGTCCGCTCAGCTGCACTCCATTCCACTTACATTGTTACCACTGAAGTGGGGCGGAGATTTCGAGCATTGTGACTGTTTAAATCATGCACCGCTAAGCTCCGCTCCGCCCAGCTCCACCTCAGTGAAAACACAGCCTAAATGTTATGATAGCTACGAATCGAATACGGCTTGACGTTTAAGCCTGGTGCACACTGTTACATTTGATAAATATTCGCATTTCTTTTTTCCTCTTATCACATTCAGCTCTATATTCATTAATTCAGGATTTGCTGTTACTATGCCCGAACAAAACCTATGTGTTTTCATGAAAATGGTTTGCATATCACGTGACACGTTCGTTCACGGCTTTCAGTGGGATTATGAGTTATTTTCTTCTTTCATAGAGTTTGTTCGTGGCAGGCGAAGTTTGGATGATTTAATTGAGTATTCATTTCTACCTACTTTAAAGATTTTCTTATCGGGATAACGATAATCGTGCTGTTCATTTTCATTATTGTAGTTGTATTTGTCTAACAATGGTGCCGATTCCCTTGTTCACAAACTAAACTAAATTTTAGTTCAGTGCATCTTTTTCTTTCTATTTCATTAAGAGAAGGACGAAAGATACATTTTAGTTTAGTCCTGTCAAATCTGTCACTACTCCATACAAGTTTAGACGTGATTAAAAACTTGCCTACTAAAATTACGTCAGGCGCTGATTAATTTTACAGGACTAAACTAAAATATATCTTCTGTCCTTTTCTTAATGAAATAGAAAGAAAAAGATGCACTGAACTTAAATTTAGTTTAGTTTGTGAACAAGGGAATCGGCACCAGTAGCTCTTGTGAGTGAGATTCGAAAGCAAGGTATTGAAAGCAGTATTTGAACTTATAATTTCATGGTCATAATATTTATACTAAGAAAAATAAGAACACGTTTTGAAGCAGATGAGTCCTGGAGTGGGACCGCGTGTCAGCAAGCGTTGTGTAGGACGGCCCCCAGCTAGATGGACTAAAGACCTTAAAAAGGTGGCTGGGATAGACTCGTTGCTCAAGGCAGAGGTCAGGATGTTATGACGCAGCCTGGCAATGTTCCGAGAGAAGAACCCAGGATTGCATCCTCAAAACTAGCGCTTGCAACCACTAGACCAACGAAGAAGTATGATTACCTTTAGAGATGGGCCGACTATGACTTTGGCCAACTAGCCGACTAGCCGGCTGCAAAATTGCCGAATAGTCGGCCAAGCCGATCATTGCTTTCGGTTGAGTTCGGTTGAAATCGGAAATGTTCGTTACTACGCTTTCGGCTCGTAGTGCGCGTGACGCCCGGCGACCATGCGGACGTGTCGGGAGTTCGAGACATGTTTTTATTTACATTGCATTTTTTCTATCATTGTTTACGTGCGAGCCGTTTACGTCCATCCTATTCTAGATTACACTGAAAGTAAACTGTAAAACTGATTTTATATTAAAAAAAAAATAACAATAAATTTCAATTTCATTTCAATCACCGTCTTTTAAATTTTTAAGCATACTAAACTAACTAATACGAGTAAAAAATGGGCCGACTAGTCGGCAGTTTTAGCCGACTAGTCGGCACATCACTAATTATCTTCTACATTTTTCCTTTATCTTACAATTCTGTGGAATCTTTAATAATAACCAGACCCAAGATGACCCCGGGGCATGCGTAAGCAGTAACTTTGAGGTAAAGTAAGTAATAAATTAAGTCGTAACAGATTGGTGACCCGTGAGGTGACACCTTGGACGTTGTGTGTACGACAAATATTGGCTCCATGTGATGTTTGTGCTCGGTCTGTGTGTATTTTGGATATTACACAGGTGTAGGTTTGATTGACAGGTGTATTTAATTAGAGAACGATAGTTAATTGATTCAGGCGTGAGTAGGCGGAAATTCATCATAAAATACAGTAGACTGCATGCAGTAGCACCCTGTAATAAATCCACACGTGTTTCACGTCTCAACGAGGCTTTCTCAGGATGACATTGACTTGTCACGAATCCTAACACGACGTGTTGCCACGCCGAGCGCTGGACGCTGCGCGTTTTTTCTATCAAAATATCCTGTGCTTAGCGATGACCATAATCCAGTATTGTCATATCTACTGCTGCAGGCATAAATTTATGCCTATAATAAATATAATTTATTATATAATACTAGCTGCCTGGACAAACATTATCCTGTTTCCTAAAACTCGATCGCAGCGCCATCTATCGGTTCCAATGGTGAATCTAAACCATCCTGAGACCTACTACCAACCTACATATACCACCTGTACCTATTTTGCCAATAAACGCATTTTTCTTTCTTTCTTTTACTCTAACATACACAAAACATTTTATTCTGTTGGATTACATCAAAATCCAACAGTTTAGTAGTTCAGTGACATACACACAGAAGAATTATGTACCTATATTTAAAAAAGACTATTCATTTATTTCAGTAAACAATTTCAATGATTGTGCCACTACATAGCAAAGGCCTCTTCTCATACACAGAAGACATGAGCATTCATAACCGCGCTTGCTCAATGCGTATTGGCAATTTCAGACAAGCTTCTTTGAGAATGCCAAGAATTTTGTATTAGTCAAACTTTCATGAAAAGATTCTTGATTTCAGTCGATTTCGTTCCACAGTCCTACTAGCTAGTACTAGAACAGATGAATAAGATGGTTCCTTTGTACCAGAATCAAAGGAAATCTTAGACATTCAAATAAAGTTCAAGCAACCTCCAAACTTTAATAAAATCATGTTTAGAACGTAGCATTCCAAGCATAATAATTTCAAAAATGTTACCTCGCGAAAACAAAACCCAGAAGTTTGTTTAAACAATCAAGAACAGTGGTAAAACAAAACAATGGAATATAAACAACATTCGGTGGAATTGAAACGGAAAATATTTCCGCTTGGCAAAGCTCACGCCACCGGAATGCCATAACTTTGCCTACGTGACGCTCGTTTAGTTCCGAACAATACTTAGTACTTTTAATTCGAAATTTAATGACAGAATTTTTTCGTTGAGGTCGTGTTGTTTTTGTTGAATTGCTGTAGATTTGGGGAGTTGTCTGTGAAATGTTTAAAGGAAATCGTTTCTAATAATTATGATTCATCACATCAAGTCCTGTATTGATACTTACAAGAGTTTACTTCGAACATCACTCTAGCGACCGCAACTTCATTGTCGTACGATATCATGGAATGGGCAATCTATCTTCAACTAGCTTCAACTTCCTGACTCTGACTCGTTAACAATTCAAAAGTGCCTATAACTGGGTTAATTGAAATAAATGCTTTGAGTTTCAGTTTGTCCATATCGCCTTTTCCGGGGCTGAGTTCTGGTCAGCAAATTTTGCAGAAGATCTGGATTGATTTGAAATAATATATACCTATATTGGTAATTAAACAATAATAATTTGACAATAAAATAGCTTAGACAATAAAATAGTTATTAATTAGTTTAATAATAATAAAAAAAAGCACAGAGAAACATGAAAAACATCATTTTTAGACACATCTTCACTAAGCATGTTGCTTAAGTGCAGTTCTCTCTTACCACTTGCGTGTAGAACGTAAAATGGAAATGTAACCTCGCATGCAAGCTACGTAGTATGTACGTCGATTATGTAAGATAGCCTTTCCCTGCGGCTTCACTTGCATGAAGGTCGAAAATTTTCCCACGGGAGCGTACCCCCGGGAACTCCCCTACCAGAATAAAAAGTATCCTTTGTCCTGGTCCTGTCATCCCAGTATGTACTGTAACTACATATATTATTATAATAGTTTATCTAATTTTGTAATGAATCGCTTCTTTCTTCCCTTTTTATTTTACTATATAGTATTTTTATCTCGCAAAGTGACGCGTGCTTTACTTGTGGTAACCAAGTGTACTAGCACGCTATGAATGTTTATGTAAGCCCAGGAGCTCTCGGTACCGTCCGAGATACGGGCGAAGTCGTAAGTGTGTGTGTCCGTGTATGTGTGTGTTATGTTTGACTTATTCGTCTTCACGCACATATTCACAGCATGTTTGCGTACTTGGTTACCACAAGTAAAGCGCACGTCACTTAGTGAGAACTTTATACCGTAGGAAAAGAAAGTCACGGGTGAGGCACGAGATCTTTTTGCAGCAGGAAGAATATTTTATGGGTTGACCCATAAAATATTCTTCCCCTATGTGAATGACAAAACATTGCTTATTTTATACCACTATAGGGAGTTCAATCAAAAGTTTACACTTACTTCAACATGCAATCATAACTTTATAATAAAAATATTCATTTGAAAAACATTGGCGATTTCCAGTTCCGTTGTGCAGTTTGAAAATAAAATACATTTTATGAAATTAAGTCAGTTGCAGTGGACAGTGGATGCTGTGTGATGGAAGTAACGAAGCGTGATATTTAGCTTTTTCGGAAATTGAAAAAACAATAGTATTGCACAAGACCATGTAATTTGATTGAGGTGGGATTCGTTCAATTTAGTATCAATGTTCGTTTTTTTTTTTTTTTGTATGGATAATATGAACAGCAATCATAGAGAGTTTATTCATTGTTATACGTGGTAATTTTTTTGAGTACTTACAAGTATTTAATCCGAAATAGTAATATTGCTTCTATTGATCAATCTTTTTTTATTCTGACTTCATTTGTTTTTTTTACGTGAACAACATTAAAGTTGTTTATTAATCGTTTTACATCTAATCAGTTAGGAATACCTACCTATGGTTTCACTAGTTTTCCTTGACAACATGACATAACTAATTATGTTTTTTTTTTATAATTATGTAATAAATATATTTTATGTAATTGAAATATTATTCAGGTGCTTGCATTTCTCTGTCACTAGTCTAACAAAGCTTCCATAAACATGAGCAATTTTGATCATTACACAAACACTATCCGGTATACTTATAACGAGACATGGCGTCTGATATTGTTAGCGAAAAGCTCACATTTCCGCTATAACACATAAAAAGTTAACACGCAGTTGGCTACAATGGCAATCGTTGACAATGATAACAGGCAAACAGAAGGTGCAATAAAATTTGTCTATTGAATATACAGGGATTTGGTTATATGTCGGCAATCCGTTAAGGGGACGTAGGAGAGGCCATTTGCAACTGAGGAGTGACGGAACAAAAGCCGTTATTGACCAGGACATGTTTTTTTAATTTATTTTTTCTCTTCTGATAGTTGAAGTACACATCCCAATACCAACAAACCGCTTCAAAAACCAGTAAATACTTCTGTTTTTTTTTTTTAAAGTCTATAGTTTGATTTAAATCCTACAAATACGTTCTATTACTTACACTATGCTATACGGTTTTTATCATTTTCTGAAAAAATATGCAAAATGAAGTTAACGGTTTTTGATTAGTTACTCCTCAACCAAAAGATTCCTTTTGAGTCCTATGGAAATGTCTACAATTTTCGAGTCATTTGACATTAAATATTTTTATGTCATACATTTTAAAATATAAAATGTCAAATTGTTCGAAAATGGTTGGATAATGGATTGCCGACTTATAAACCAATAAACCCGTTTAATTGATCCACTCACCTATAAGAAGATACAAGGTAGGCAATATTTGTAAAAAATAAAAACCGGACAAATGCGAGCAGCCGGTCTATTCTGTTAAAATCTCACCGTGAAAACTTAAGTGAAGTGAGCTGCCAATAGTTTCAATTCCTAGCATCGGGTGGTCTGACAGCTCACTTCACCTAAGTTTTCACGGTGAGATGGTTACAGAATAGCACTGCAGGACTCGCGCCCTGAGGGTTCCTTCCTTCTGAAAGCAGTGCTCGGCTTCCCAAATTTCTATTACCGGATGGAAGGACAAACCTTGCAGATGGATATTATGTTCCCCCATACATTCCAATTGCAAATGTAAGTTTGCACGCCTAATATTAGAGATTTACCATAGTATTTTATCTGTTTGTAAATTAATCGTTCCAGTTGATAGACGGACAGACAGAAACACACACAAGTGACCTTATAATTTTCACATTCGGGCGTCGGAATCCAAAAAATTAGTTATGTTAACATTTTGTTTACACTTTTATGAACGTTAAAAATTACACACACTTCTTAATCAGCAATTATCAAAGGAGACGGTCTTTTATACCCACTTAAATTGTGTAAAGTTTTTTTACTTCAACTTAATTTAATTTCTCATAAGTGCTCATTTATGTATCAACACGATATTTACTGTGACAGCAGTAAAGGTAACATAAGATCAAAAGAATCGGCAGGATAAATTCTGTCTGCACCATTCACGCTTTCACAGCAGAACAAAATTCAATTGTTATCGTTGTCTCATCCAATTTTCTCCAAATTGACTTACTGGTATTTTCTTTAACCCGACCAAGCCCGAAGGCTAGCTGGGGACATATGGGGCCGATCGTTACCTTTATCTTACCGAAATGTGGCGCACAACACTTTTTCTATATATTTCTTATTTCATTATTAATTAATCCATTTTTGTCACCGTTCATTAATTCATTCCCAAAGACGTCTACTGCCGGAAATAGGCCTCCCCCAAGCATCGAAACTTCGACTGGTCCTGTGCTTCTCGTATCCAGCGGATTCCTGCGGCCTTCACAAGGTCCACCTTGAGGGAGGTCTTCCAAAGCTATGTCTTCGTACGTTTAGGCCCCAACGGCCATCTGTTCTGCGAGCAATGTGCCACTAAAGATTGGCGATTCTTCGGGCTATGTCTGTTACCTTGGTTCTCCTGTGGATCTCATCATTTCCTATTCAAACACGTAGGGAAACTCCCTTAGACCTCTCTATTGCTCTTTGGGTGACTTTCGGCCTTGTAATGAGGCCCATTAATTATAAGCGATCACCTTACAGTGCCATTGTAGGTCATCGCTGGCAACAATAGTTACACTGGTCAGTGCCTTCTTGCTGAAATTGAAATAAAGCTTCTGTTCGCGACTTCGTCGCATCCCATCGCCCGCTCGCGCTATTACTTCGTTTTCGCTTAGCGTTAAGGGTCGTAGCGTGATGTTACATAGCCTATAACCTTCCTCAATAATTGGGCTACCCAATACAAATATAATTTTTCAAATCCGACTAGTAGTTCCGGAGATTACCGCCTACATACAAACTTACAAACAAACAAACTTTTACCTACAAACTAAACGCAAATTCGCATTACGATCAAAATAATCTTAATCAAAACATTGTTAACGGATGTTCACAATGTTTTGATAACTTGGAGGCTTCCAAGTTATTTCAAATATAACATATTCCCCAAATACCGATTAGGTAATAATGACAATGCCTATTCTACTCACGCTATCTGAAATTATCAACAAAAGCATATACTTAACATTATGTACGCCACACCTCGCTTCCAATTAGAGTTTATCCCTAAAACAAACAGACAAATATCTACTCACCCCTCAATTATTTGTAACCGAAATCTAAAGCTTACTACAAACGGATATGACAAACTACTACTACTATAACCTAACCGGCGAACTGTCAGTTTGACTTGATCGGATACATGTGCATGTATGTTTGTTTATGCACAGAACAGTGAGACTGTTAGTTTGACGCCAAACTGATCAAGCTAACTTGCGTCAGTTAAACTTACCTAAACGAAACAGTCTCATCAGTTTGAACGATACGCTTCGAGTACCTCTCGCTCCAGTCACCATGCGAACTAGATTGCAGTCGATGACACATGATGACGTCGTGGCATATTTTAAAACTTACTAGGTGTAGATTAGCTGGCATATTTTGAGGCGATCAACATCAACTGATTGACGTCGATTGACAGAAATCTAGTTGCACTCTTCCTTCCACACACGGTACGGATATTTAAAAGTAAGGCAAAACTGACAGTAAAACTGATCATTTACGGTACCCTTAACAGATTAAGTTCGTTTAAAATCATAGCACCTCCACCGAAGAATAACGAGGCCTCCCCCATTAGTTAGGACAGTCCATTGTGGGCTTGAATTAAGCCCTCCACAATGCTATTCATTCCGACTATTGTTTTGAAAGGGATGTATCTATTACTTGGAATGGAATAGTTGAATATTGGGTGTGAATATTATTGGAATATTAAGGCAATCATGTGCGTTGAATAAAGCGAAATGTATATTAAATCGATGTAGGTTTTGGTTGATATTTAGCTGTATCTGTTTTACTTGAAATCTTATGGGGGATAGACCAAGGTTGATAGCGAAATATATAAAAATATAATATAAATACGAAATAAATATGGCTTTACAGAATTATTATCATTAGAATCAGCAATGATTTCATGCAATAGACATTCAATATGAACTTGTTTGATCGTATTGATGATTTTAATGATTATAAATAATTCTATAAATAAATATTTGATACAACCGCGAATCATAATTATTTAGATCAACATTCAACCTGAGACTGACCTACGAATTGCAAAAAACATTTAAAAATAATAATTTCGCGGGCTACCCTGACGTGACATAATAATCAATGACTGGAATGGTCTAAAATACATATAGACTAGCCTCTCCTAAAATTCAAACTGAAAACTGTTCTAAGTATTTTTTTTATCTTTTCCCAATATGCCAGAGGCCTTTGAAGGTATCAGCATAGAATTGACGAAGGCTGCATTCAATATATAAATTGTTTTCTCAGTAAAAAGATCAGAAATGTATGCTTTGTTCATACATTTCTCATGCATAATTGATGATACTAAGAAGATACAAGGTCCTCAAGACTATAAGTAGAACCAACTTTGTCTTTCAACTGCAAAACTTAACGAAGAACTTAACACATAGAAGGAAGGAAGTAAAATGACCATAGAGCACGGAGACGTCTCGGCAGCCGCAGCTAGAGGCCGCGTTGGCAACACTTTCAATACAAACCAAGCATGTTACCGTTTAATCGCACAATGACACTACTAACTAAAGGGTGAGGGTGAGGGTCCAGTAATCGGATAGGAAAGGATACGCACGGATGCGGCGACAGCCGATCGCGTCTAGCAGGATGTCGACGCATACAATCAGCTCTGTACCGTGACTTGCGAACATATCGGTGTCTGCGCCTAGTCAAATAGTTTCATTCCTACCGTGTTGCAGCTGAAAGAATCCGATCGGATACGGCGACAAGGGAACAGAGACGATCGCGCGTTGCAGCATACTTTCAGTTACGATCGCGTTTCGCGGAAGACGCCCACAGCTACTGTGCGCGGCTTGGTTACATAGACTTTAAATACTGCGTACACGATTTATATCGTTTAAAGATTGTAAAATCCGTTCCGATCCGATCCGGTGCGATGCGAGCCGTTTGGTGGAAATCATCCTTTAAAGAAACTGCCGGCTTTGAAGCAGGACCGTGGTAGAAGTTGTGCGCTCAACGCACTTACGGCGCCACGAATGTCATCTCAAGTGACTGCCTCATTAGTGGTCATAAGCGCTACTGCTGAGCATGAGGTCCTTAGTTCGTTTCCCGGGTCATGCAAAGTGTTATTGTGTTTTCTATCTGGAATTTCTCAGAGGACGTCCTAAGTCTGGATTTGTGCCCGGTTGATTGCAATAGGCTCACCCCATAGTACATGGGACTTATACATAACTGGAGAAATGTGGGTGTACTAAGGTACACCTCTACCCATTCCTTCAGGGAAACAAGGCGTGATGTTTACGTCGTCTCAAGTCTCTGGCGCGGTGTTTCCGTGCTCTGTGAAAATAACTAGGATTAAAACTCAGTGTCTCATAGAGAGAACTTATAAACTCAGGACTTATGTTCAGATGGCAAAGTTCGGGTAAATATTATAGGAACAGTGAGAACAGTAAGAATGATGCACAGACTGGATTCAAGAAATCTCTTGCAATAAATGGAAAACAAAGAATTTGTGCGTCTAGATATGTTCAGATGCGCTTTTGTTTCTATTTATTCTTCTGTTTTCAGCAAAGATGTTTCTCAAACATGCTTGAAAATTCGAGCATTACTTTAACAACCTTCTTCGAGATAAATCGAAAATGCTGTACTGGTGGCAATGTTGGTATGAAAATCCATTATCTGTGTCGTGTTTAGCAGTCGAATAAATTACTATGAAACTCATATCTGACGTGTAATTTAAAAATGGAAAGAACTTTTTTCTTCGACACATGATAACCATGCAAGGAGGTAACTTATCAAAGATTTTATTTAAATTGCGATTTGGCTTCCAAATAGAGCTGTTTAAAGTAAAAAACAAACAAACGAACATTGGCACGTGAAAAAGTATCGTTGTTCTTCATTGATTCTGGATTTTATAATTAATTTACTTAGAATAGAATAGAATAGATACTCTATTATTATGTACACCATTATGTAAAAATTACAGACATAAAATTGGACATTTTACATAGGATGACACAATGGGCGGTCTTATCGCTAAAAGCGACCTTTTTTATTTTCTTTTTAGTTTGTATTTCTGCGCTTTATTAGAGAAAAATACTATTGGCCGCAACCAGGCTTTGATGGACTCATGGCTGCGTGCCTCGGCTTCGCTTCAGCTTACATTTTCACGTTCGTTCATCAAATAAAATTACAATCGAATCGAATAGAAACCTTTTTATTACTGCATGACCTATTCTTATAATTATTTTCTACTATACATTTTATCATTTAAAGTCGCTTTTCATGTACATCTGTGTGACCGAAAATTTATAGTGAATAGATTTTGATGCGGTTTTTCACCATCGTTCTGAGAACGTCTTCCGGAATGTTTATACGTTTACGATATAGCATAAAAGTCACGATATTTTGACATGTCGACATTGCGCCCGAGCGAAGCAGGGGTGGCTCGCTAGTACTTATGTAATAAGTTGTAAAGATACACGGAAAGAAGGCCAGATAGTTTTTTTTGTTGTACATAAAAAAGGTTTTAGGCATAAGGGTTTTTTTTGCTTATCTTTTTCTTGGAATACTGATCCAAGCACACACGACGCCGAGCAACAGGCTTAAATATCGACCCTTTGAAGGGCCAAATATCCTTGTTTTGAAGGATATAATAGCGGAAAAATATACGGATTATATTTTTTTTGGAGATTAAAAATGTCACAGTTCAGTAATGGTAGTTTTATAAAGACCTTGAATAAAACGAGCTTCTAAAAAAAATGGATCCTGATTAAAATCGACCCTGTCCCTCTTTTTGAGTGGCGTACAAGGTGACTGAAGTATTTTATTATTTATGCATTTAAAAACATTACTTTCAGTAGTGACCCTTCCATGCCTCGGGTAGCACGTTAAGCTGTTGGTCATTTATTACGGGTCGTCAGAACACCGAAAGCTGCCTCTGTGATCTATTGGTTAGACCACCTGTCTCAGACCCAGAAGTCCCGGGTTCGATTCCCAGTGAGGGCAAAAATTTCTGCTCGCTTTGGTTGGTGGTAGGGCATGTTTTAAGTCCGCGTGGCTAGCTACCACCATCATATCTAAGTCTGTCGCCATAACAACAATGTTAACAGCATTGAGCATTGTTGTGTTCCGGCAGTTAGAGGTAAGATAGCCAGTTCCTCTGTGGTTGAGAATTCCGGGTGAAGCTCGCTTCCGCCTTCGGCCTGATCATCACTTACCATCAGGTGAGATTCAGGACAAGAGCTTCCCCGTTGAGGTTAAAAAAAAAAAGCCTGACCACCAGTCTTACCAAGAGGTATCGTTATCCATCAGTAACTGGGTTATTATGGAGGTCATATAGGTAGTCGCTTTATGTAAAATACTGGTATTCATCTGCATCTGGTTAAACTGGAAGCCGACCCAATAATGATAACTTTATATGTATAATGAATGTTGGATACTTTTGCTTAAAAATATCGCATAAACTTATGGAAAGACAAAAGAAAGCCAATCTAAAACAAACCCATTTAGTAACATACTAGTAATAAACCTATGACAAACAGCCAGACAGACTCTCACCCATTTAACATGTTAGTGCATATTACACACACTAAATTATACTTACCTCTGTTAAATTCACAGGTGTAGAAATACCAGGGAGACATAAATTCAACAGCGGTGAGATATATAAAGGTCTGTTGGCATTCTGCCACATACACACACCTTTGTGATTTCAACTGGACTCAGTTTGTCCCATAAATTGGGACGGGTGTGTGACGGAGGCCTAACAAATAGACCTCGCCTGGACTAAGCTACCTTTGAGGTCGAATTGTGGGCGTGTTATGACCGGCTCTTTGTTGTTCAGTGTCGGTATGAAAATTCAAAACTGCGAAAGGTATGTTAACAATGAGAATATAAATCGGAATCGTCGTGATGTCGGAATGTGGTTTTCCGGGTGGAATATCCTGGTAGTTTTTTGTTATGAGTGTAGTAGTGAGTATAAGGGAGATAAATAGGTTAGGGAGATTATTGACATAGTTACTGCAATTACAATCGATTTTACCAGCGTGTTGACACTTCTGAAACCAACAGCTCTTAATCGTAATGAAATTAATGAGAATCTTTTGATTGAAATTGTGAGAATGACTTGCAGACTAACTAGGTATATTGACTTGGATTAAGTGACTTGGTCTTTCATCAAATCTGGCAAAAATGGATGGGAATACGCAACAATAAATTTAAATAAAAACTTTATTGTTAAAGAGAGCTGTACAAATTCAAATAGCACTAGCTTCCATACTAGGATTCCCTGTGTCGTGGATACTATAGTCTCCTTCGTCTTACAACTTTATACCATAGTAAGTAGGCACATACGTAACACAATCATCATTATCATCATTTCGAAAGACGTTCACTGCTGGACATAGACCTCCCCCAAGCATCGCCTCTTCGACCGGTTCTGTGCTTCCCACATCCAGCGGATTCCTGCGGCCTTCACAAGGTCATCGGTCCATCTTGGGAGAGGCCTTCCAACGCTAAGTCTTCCGGTACGCGGTCGCCACTCCAGAACCTTTCGGCCCCATCGGTCATCTCTCCTGTTAGCAATGTGTCCTGCTTATTGCCATTTAAGTTTGGCAATTCTTCGGGCTATGTTGGTTACCCTGGTTCTCCTGCGGTTCTCTTCATTTCTGATTCAATCACGTAGGGAAACTTCAAGCATGGCGAAAAGAATTGACTGCAATTCCAAATCAATAAATTAATCTAAACATATGTAATAAACTTGGGTGTATTTAATTTAATCGTGTATAGTGAATTATTTATGTGTGTGGTGTATCACAAATGATACGATAATAATGAAGATGAAGATTACTTAATTTTCCAATTGCGGCCATTAATTATACATAGTCTACTTACTAAATAATAATATATCTCTCTACTATAATCCTATTGTAAATTACAACTAAGTAAGCTTAAAGCTTAGCGATGTTATCAAAGATTCATAGCCTTATCAGTTTTAGGAGTTAATTCATTACCCTAATTACTTGTATCTATTATCTGTGGCGCATCCATTTTGGGATTAAATTTAATGAGTTGCTTAATTTTAGTCTGCCTAGAGATATGAGATAGGATAGTAAAGTCACTTGGATTACAAAGGCTGTTTTCTTTTGAAGTTTTGTAGATAATTAAAGTTATGGTTATTTTAAAAGAGTGTCCGTAGAGTTTCCTGCCTGTTCTTCTCCAGAGGTAGGTCTACGCTTTGGAATAGGCAACTTACTTCATATTTCTGAATGACTCCTTGAATAAAAGTGCCTGTAAATGTGTAATTAAATTAAATGCTTTAAGTTTGAGTTTGGGCTATGTCGAGGCAATGAAAAGCAGCGTACTCAGTGTTATTTTGATCTATAATAATTGAAGTAAAAATAATCTGATTCGCTATTGAAATTACAAACATGAAATCGGAACATAGCCATTTGGCTAATCAACTTCTTTGTCAATCGAATTCAAATCAAAGTCGGTGATACAAACCTGCTTAATACCAAAACATCCATTGAAAAAAAACGTGTGCGGTCTGGGGAACCCCCGTCACGAATGAAGTTCCTTCTCACGTATGGTTTTAAACAAAAATAAAATTTTCGCAGCCCCATCTTGGTTTTTCATTTTGAACAAATTCCAAATTTCTCTCTGATAGAAGAAAGATGCATGGAGGGGGCATTACGCTTTTTCGTTACGTGACGATTTCTACCACGTTTACTCATACCACAAGCCGGATTAAAGAACTTCGTTACAAAAATAATTAAAAGCGAGCATAATTATGTCGCCGGCACTATTAGTGTTTAGTAAAATGCCTTTATACATATAAATGAATTGACGACGGTTAATATATGCCTGCCCCACATATTTTATAGGTAACAGGCTTCACAATATTCGAAATCATGACCTAAATTCGTTGTTTCAAGTCACTTCCAGTTAATATAAATCAAGTTTTAAATTAATCTCAACTAAATGTTAAGAGAGATTAACACCGGAATGCTGAGAAAGACATCTCTGTGGAACTTGCCTTCAGATGAATTTCAGATTACTGTCCGACTAGTTTTAATTAATTTTATGAGAATTATTACTTTTGTTTTAAAGGGCACTTTTACGTCTTTCCAGAGGCCTACGACATCGAATTTAAAGTTTATAAAACAGGACCAGGTTTATTTACTTTTTAGTCTGATGTAGGACCATGTCTTTTTTAATTTTTCCAAGTATCTGAGGTAGGTATAATAATTGTGTGTTTTGGGACGTTGATTTCAGATATAAAATCATATGAAAAAGATATAATGTCTAGAAGATAGATAGATATTTTACACTGATCTAATACAGCCCTAACTGATTCCATTCACATATAAAAAAAAACAAAGTCATTTATTCAAATTAGTCCCTCTAAACGGCAGGCATTTGGGCGGACTGTCTTATGTAATTTCGGCCTCACTACTTACTAGTGCTATAACTGGGAAGAATTGGCGCAACAAGCTCCCCAGCAGCACAGATGTCTGTTAAGTTAGAAGAACTTGATTCTATACAATAGTATGCAAAGCATTATATGGCTTTAACAACAAATAATGACAAAGCTTTCATTCACAGGAATACGTAAAGCAATAAGAATCAATTTAGAGTCTCCACTCAGAACTATTTCTACGAAATACAGATACAGCAAATACAACCACATTACTTACTTAACTTAAAAGCAAAACACACAATAAACTAGAAGAAAACATACCTTTCTTACAGCACTTAAACACCCGGCTAGGAGAAATACTCACTGATTTATTTTATCCGATTTTTGTTACTTACAAAAAACTTAGGTAATAGAAACACTACTAAGTATAGTAATCGTATTAGTATGCGAATTGCTCATACAATTGAATTTTTATTTTATTTGGGTTACAGAATAGTACAGAAGGAGCACACCGTATTTCAGAAAATATAAGAGTTACGCGATAGAAAGAGAGGCAACTTATAGGTGAATATAACTGTAGATAATTAGCGCTGTGCGCCTTGAATTGCACTTTATTGGGTCGTAACAAGAGTCGTTTTTATTTAAATGATTTTGCGGAGGAACCATCTGTAGTAATCTGTGTTTGGGGTAGGAAATGATTTTTCGGTATTGGTCTTAATCATAAATCTATCTTAACAAAGGTCCTAAGAGCCGAATTCATCGTTGTCTGTCTGTCTGCAGTTGGAGAATTGGCCGTGACGTTTAAATATGGGAGAACATGTTTTTCAACTACAATGTTAAGTTTTTTTTTTGGAATAAATTCATCTCAACTACGGAACCCTTCTTTGTGAGTGGTCCGACACGCACTTGCTTGATTATTTATAATTAGTATGCGATAGGCTGATTGTGTTGAAGAGTAAAACACAATAATGGTAAAAAAATCAAGAAACTGATTAAAAATACTTGTGCAAAAAAAATAACCTATCAATCAAAAACCTTTAAAGCACCGTTTCCCTTCAACACTCAATCGAACAAATTACAATTCATTCAAAAAAAGGCAAAAGGACCAATTTTTACCCCTAATGCTCACAGATTCCGGCCCACAGGCAATAAGAAATATACGTGATATTTTATCAAGTAATAACCCCAATACATCTACATACATTCGGCATCCATTTTGTTTGATGTACGCGTAGCGCCTGAGGGCGTCAGGATATTTTCGATGTATCGGAAGTTTCTGAGGTTTCCTTGATCTATTTAGTTATATGGTTGATTAAAGCCAATTTCTTATTGGCTTAAATGGTCTCGTAACTCGTCTCGTATTTCGATGTGTATCTTCTTGTCACAGTCACGACGTGCAGCTGCCGACTATTTCTATTTTGTGTGATTATAGATCTATTTTCTTTTCATTTTTCTTTTCTTTGACTGGCTCTTTGGTCTAGTGGTCGCAAGCGCAACTGCTGAACTTGAGGTCCTCGGTTCGATTCCCGGGTCGGGCAAAGTGTTATTGGGTTTTTCCATCTGGAATCGCTCAGTAACAGCCCGGAGTCTGGATTTGTGCCCGGTTGATGGCAATAGGCTCGCCCCCTATTACATGGGACTTAAACATTACTGGCGAAATGTGGGTGTACTACAGGTACACCTCTGCCTAACCCTTCGGGGAATACAGACGTGATGTTATATTATGTTTTCTTTAATATTCGAATTATACTTATTTGTATGCACGTGTTTCTGTAACAAATAAACGAAATTTTCTTTATTTTTCTTTAAAGTGTGATGTTTTTATGACACCAGACTAGTCCTGTTTTTCGTATCCTTTGCAATTGAAATACACTGTCTTTAGCTAACTGTAGTTAAACTTTTTTGAGCTTTAGCCCGTGGTTCACGATGCAACTCGAAAGTAACCAGTTACAAACTGTAATCACCAATGAATAGCCAGAATGTCACCTCTTATAGTAGGTACTATCCGCGACTTAGTCCGCGTGGAATTCTATACTTCAACTTTGTTTATTCGTATATCTGCCAGTGAAAGTCCCGTCAAACCGGTGCAGCCGTTTCGGAGATTAGCCGAAATAAACAGACAGATAGACAGACAAAACGACAGACGATTTACAGATAGACCAGACGACAGACGTTTTAAAACTATGTTTTTGTTATAGGTATACATTCATATTATGCATTTACTAAAAAGCTGTTATTTTGACATTACAAACAGACACTTCAATTTTATTTATTTGTATAGATTTCAATGGCGGTCCTTAGGTACCCGACCCAATCACAAACGCTTTAGTAGGTCGTGTCGTGTACGGATCACCATTAAAATGCTATGACATTCTGGCAACTCGTTGGTGATTTGAGTGTCGTGGATGATCGGCCTTAGAAGCTTTTATGAGTAAAATCGCGGTAAATAATCAAAGCACTTTCTTAAAAAATCGTCATTTTCTTCTTAATTATGTACAACGCTTTTAAACTCGTCTATGCGTTAACAAAATTCTTTAAAACGGTTACCGCTTTTTAACATCACTAAGAAATTTCTTAAGTCTGCATTGCAGATAATTTCGTGAAAAACTTGAAGTTCAGTTTCTATACCCATATAATGCTAGACGCCAGTGGATATAGATTTACTAAAGCCTTCGTATTTTTGGCAAACGCCTACCTCTTACATAAAATTACTTTGTTACAAACTTCAGGCCTTTTGGCAATCACCATTTTCTATATACTTTTATGAAGATGTCGATTTTTATATGAATTGGCGTCTTTTTGCCTCAAGACTGGAGCACAAAGCTATAATATTTGAAATGCAATTGGGGCTATATTTCCAAGACTTTTATGTAGGTATAGGTATTGATCAAATTACTAACAAAAACATTATAATTTAATACTGCTCTACTGAATAAATTTATTTGTTAAGTGTTACCTTAAAATATGAATTTAGGATCTCAATTCTTTCCCCTCCCATTTTTATATACATGTAAACTCAACAAAGCTATTTGGTATACAGGCAAAATTATTCATCCCTCTACTACACTGGCAATATTCATTTTTATTGTGTGCGTAATCACTTTTTAAGCATATGGCATAGGTACCTAAAGCGAGTAAAAGAATTGACTACCCAGCATACTCACAACATTTTTTAAAGTAGTTTAAAGTTAGCTGCTTCTTTACCAAATAGCTTTGTTGACTGTACATAATATTATTATTATTTTAAGTCTGTTAGCATATACATATATTATGTAAATATTATTAAAGTAAATATGTAAAAAAAAGGATCTCAAATGAATATAAAAAACAAAAGAATGCGTGAAGCCCTGTACTGCTTAATTACTCCGAAAATTGATATTATAAAAATGGTGCAACATCTGTATTCTTTGGTTTATACCTATGTAGGGTACACGAGAGTTGATAACTAACAAATTAGCTAAGCAAGAACCAGCTACTGCTAACTGCTATCGAAAGGGAATTTAAAGACTAAAGCAGGCACTGTTATACCTTCTACAATGGCACATCATCATCTTCTTGATTTCTTCTTCCATTCTCCTCTGTCAAACATCACGCTATCATTCACTCCATCGTCAGTGCAATGAAATGAAATTGTTTATTTTGTAAAAAGGATACCGGAATCAAATATACGTTATAGAAAAACAAAAAGCTAAATCGAGTTCACATTTCCTAGCTGATTCGGATTTCTTCTCAGGGGGAGGCCCCTGAGAAGAAATCCAAGGTCAAAGTCTCTCTCTTTTAAAGTCCAGACATAATCTTGGCCAGATCATGTGATGACCATGTAGATTAGTTTCTGAAATGGTCTTTTGAGGAAAGTACCTACAATACAGATTTGAGTGGACCTGTTTAGTCAGTGGAAGTATTTTTCAATAATCGTGTAGCTCAACTCAGAACTTAATGAGCTCAATCAGTCGACGAACAATACCAAAGAAAGGACATTTGAGTAGGCCGCATAAAGTAATCTAACTTTCCATTCATCCTCACACAAACCATGTTTTAGATTGTGTTGAGATTATGTCTGGGCTTTAATAGAGATTTTGACCCGTGAGTTTGTTTCGCCTTTTGTTCCCAGGGGGAGGTCAGATAGGAAATGTCAACTCGACCTGGCTTATTATTTTTTTCTATCACATGAATGTAATGGAATTATATCAAAACGAAATGCTGATCTTCAATTCATAACCATTATCATCACAACATTCTCAGCTAAGAGTCGGTTACTACTGAAAGTCCGCTACCTCAAGTACAGCCACAACAACCCTACACTACCCACATCCAGCGAATTCTCAGAACCTTTTACCATTTAACCACCATCTTCTTATGTTACCTAATTGAGCTATCAGTTAAGTAAAGTAGCTTAATTATCCTTATACCACATGCTTATAAATTAACTCGAAATATTACGTTCAGTAAATAATTTCAGCGGTTAATTAAATCGCTACAAACGTTATCAGGGAAGGGTCTGTTTCCCTTTAACTTCCCTTTTACGCATTAAGCAAACGATACCTACCCTTTGCGTATCTTTCAAAGTTATCTGGTAACATAATATCTCTATGTATTTCAGCTTTTAAAATGGAATACTGCGGTAAAGATAAAATCATGAATGTGAATGTAATTCTTGATAAGTAAGTCACCTAGCCTTTTGCCAACTATGTTGGGGTCGGCTTCCAGTCTAACCGGATGCAGGATGCGGATGTAAATACCAGTATTTTACATGGAGTTACTGCCTATCTGATCTCCACAACCCAGTTAGTGGGTAATACGATACCTCTTGGTAAGACTGGTTATCAGACTTTCGGGCTTCTGACGACCCGTAACGATTGTCAAAGATCCAGGAATGACAGCTGGGACCGATGGCATAACGTGCTTTCCGAGGCACGGAGGGTTCTTGGTATGTAAAGGTGGTCACCCATCTAAGGACCAACTGCGCCAAGCGAAGCTTAACCCGATCGATCGACCCGTGGATCAATCTACTGCATCGAAATCACTGTGTCTAAAAACAAGAAATTTTAATAAAGAAATCCATAAATGCCGAATGTACAAAGGAAAGGATTTGGACATTCGTCCCCTAAATAGGTTAAATAGGGAACCAAACCGCCTCTGTGGTGTAATGGTAAGACCACCTGTCTCAGACCCAGAGATCCCGGTTTCAATTCCCAGTGGTGGCAAAATTTTCTGCTAGGTTTGGTTGGTGGTAAGGCTTGTCCTAAGTCTGCCTGGCTAGCTACCACCATCTTATCTAAGTCTGTCGCCTTAACAACAAACTCAGTAGCATTTTTGCGATTCGGAGAGTTAGTGGTAAGATAGCCAGTTCACTTCCACCTGTGGCCTGATTATCACTTAGGTACTATCAGGTGAGATTCAGACCAAGAGCTTCCCCGTTATGGTAAAAAAAGTTCGCCATTTATGCTGACGGGGAATTTCATCGTAGGCGCGCCGGCTTGTCATACCTATTACCTAACTTTTCCTCGAACACCAAGTTTACTACAGCATAATATTTTCAAAGGACCAATCCGCCCACTACTTTTACTAGTCCTCTTATCAACGAAATACGCGCCAGTTAACGATCTGTCTGTAATTGGTGAGATTAACTCCCTGGCTCTCCGCAAAGCCAGCTGTGAGCAAAATGAAAATCTCGAATATTCGTGTAAAGGAGGATTCTTGGTTTATGTTTTTATCTGTCGAAAATTAGGAGTAAAATTTGGCTGCAACAAAGCATGTTAAAGTGGAATTCTGTTCTTTGAATTTTGGTCCTTTGAAGCGAATTAATTATACTAGGTTAAAGACATGTATTACCCAGAAATATACCACGTAATTGCTTTAATCAGCTTAGATTTATAAAATAAATCTGAAGAATTACAAATTTTGATATGACTTGCAAATATCAATGACAAATAATACTTGTTTAATCAATAGAAATTTGACATGAATTCATGAGAAATTCCGAATCTATAGCAATCCTAAAACAAAGAACAGCTCATATAACCTAGTTAGTATTTTTATTTCTTCGTTACTGAGCCGCCAAGCTAATCTTCTGGCGGTAATTGGTGAGATTACTTCACGGCTCCCACTAATTCTAGCAGAGCTTTGGTCCTTCGTAAACTGGTCCTGCATGTTTTTAGATTGCATTTGTTTTTTTATTCCTTAGTGGTTTGGCGAATTTTATTGCTTGACTCCTTCGTTGGTCTAGTGGTCGCTAGCGCTACTGCTGAACATGAGAGGTTTCAATTCTCAGGTCGGGCTAATTGTCATAGGGTTTTTAATTGGGGCGTCGCCCCCTATTACATAATATTATATGCGCCTGACTCTTCAGAAAAATAAGGCGTGATGTTATGTTAATTTTCTTGGTTTGGTGTTAAGTCATAGAAAGTGTAGTACACCAAGGAGACATTTATTAAAGTATCTATGTATGTAAAACTTCTTATCTTCTCACTTTCAGCACACTAATACATAAAACCTTAATAGTATTTTTATTACTTTGTAACACTGCTGCCATGATAACGATCTGTTTGGATTATTAAAATATTAAAAAGATATATTTTTTAAATTAGATTATTAACAAGATTTCTAATCTTTAAGCAAACTAATTCATAAAACTTACTTTCTCCGTAATACAGCCGCCATGATGAACGATCTGCTGGTAATTGGTGAGATTACTTCGTAGCTTCCACAAATTCTAGGAGCCTGGTCCTTTGAGGTAAAAATATACTGTTTCCGAATATTCGGAGAGGAGAGGATTTTGTGCCAATAATACTTGGTATAAATAAAGTTTAATGTTAGAGGTATTTTTCAACGGCAACGATGCGGTTTAAAAAAAGATGTTGTAAAACTTGAAAAGAGTATGCTTAAAAATGAAAAAAAAAAAGAGAAATGTGTAACCTAACTCCATGGGAAGAAGGGGTGAGTTTATGTATGTATGTCTGATATAACAACCGTTGTTTTGGAAATAGGAGATAATATTTAAGTATCATCTGAAGTATCATCAATCATGGTGAAGGTTATCAATAGATAATCTTCACCCCAATCCCAAATTATATGAGGACAGTGCAACATGACTTTTACTTCCATACTTTTCTATTAATCGTCATCTTGGTAGTCTCTTTCTAACCATATTATCTTTCATTATTGATAAAACATGTAAAAATACCTTTGGCTCTTTTTGTGACTCGCATAACTATGAACAAAATGTAGCTAGGTCTAAGCAATGTAAGGATATCTATCATACGATCATACGTAGAAAATAAGTAGTAAAATTGCTATAATTTTCAAGAATTTGTAACGAACAATTCTCTAACACAGCACACCTTAACAGCTTATTATTATTATAATTAATCAAGAAAAACGGGTACCCAAAGTAACTAACATTTTCCACAAAATTTAAACTCTTTAGGTAAGTATCTTTGATGGCCGTCGGTCTAACGAGACAAGCTTCATTAATCAAATGTTCATAATTACTGAAAAAAGCTGAGTAACTTACAAAGAAACGATTAATCTTTCAAACTATTTTGAAATTATCTTTGGCTTGTTCAAGAGTTTAAGGGTTCCCTTCAGGCCGTCCTCTGCGTTAAGTGGCTCTACGGAGCGGACGCCCGGGCGTCGTGCTGTTTTCTATGGGCCGCGTGCGACGGGAGACCCGCCTCAGGCAGCGCTGCTCTAAAGATGATAATAGAAAACAGCACGCCGCACACCCGCTTAACGCAGCGGACGGCCAAAAGAGCTTCCCTGAGCAGATAACCCGCATTTGTTTCCTCTTTGCCGAACCACACGCGTATGAGTTATAGTAGTGAATACGCAACGATTTTGGTATAATTTCTATATAAAATAAAACTTTGGTCTTTTGAGAAAATTAAATCTAGCAAAATTTTCACTATTATTATTTTCTATCCATAAGTGTCAGTCAAAAAATAAAAATATGCTTACTTCACGAGGAGATGCACGTTATCGATTTTATCATTATTTCTCATTTCTGTGTTTCGTTGTAAGGAGATTTATTAAACAATATGAACTCAATATTATGTAATAATTTAATGTATTTTTTATTAAAAAACGGCTAGCACGGCGTTTTGCTCGTGGACACACCTGAATAAGTTAGCATAGGTAATATCTAAGAACTTAATGATATTATAATTCATTTCCCTAATAATAATTATTTTTAAATAATACTTTTAGTTTGGACCTAATAATCGACGTTCACGCCAAAAGATTTCGCATAAGAAGACGAAAATGTAATACACTGAATATGTTCTTGTTGACATTTTCCCCCTTAAAGCTGCGACGGTAAAATCCCGAAACAAAAATAATGTTTCCTTATAAAGCTCACATGACGTTGTACCCTCAAAAAGATTATGCAGGAGAGACGGGTAATAGCGCACCTGTGTTATACTAATAACATAGACTAAGAAATCCGTAGAGCAGCGAAACTCATGTACGGAGTCTCCGCCGCGTCTTTCTGTTTGACCGCGATAAACTCAAAAACTACTGAACGGGCTTCGATACGGTTTTCACCAATAGACGGAGTGATTCATGAGAAGGTTTACGTGTATAGAATATGCTGCTGAAATAATCAAGCACCCTGTTACAACCCGCGCCAGGATGTTTATTTTGTCATTGATTGAAGCTCGAAGGGCGATTCGTATTCCACTACGTCGTTGTGTCAAAAGTTTCAAACGCCCCCAAAACTAAAGGCTTCGAAGCCTATAGTTCCGATAGGCCCGAGAAGTGCATTCCCGTTGATTTCTACTATGATTATTGGGAACTTTCTATGGAATCTACTAAATCCACATCATGTTAAAGTGGAATTCTCTTTGTTAAAATATCGTGATCGTGTCAACACGGTTTTAGGACACGTGCGGCCCGAAGTTTCGCTTCTATAAATTCTAACTCTATGGTAATAACATAATACGATCCGTCTGCCTAGCACGGTGATTATGTCAACCGGTGATTACGCCGGTCTTCCGAACCGTGCGCGGTTTACACGTTCAATAATGCAAGTTTTTCCGGCAGGTGCGGCTCAAGCGGCCTGTGTGTACCGGTGGTTGGTCGTCGTATACAAAGATTGGATGATTGTGTTTTTTGTAAGTGTTTGCATGTTGGCATTTTTTTTTGCACTAATTATTGTTTTAAACATAATATTATGTAACCTGCCTTGCAAGTAGTGCTCTTCGTGGGAAGTTTTCCTGTATTAATAGGTTAAATACCTTCCTTTAAATGGTAGTTTTGAAAAAATAATCATTGCGCTTTCTATTATTTACCCAGCCTAGGGTAATTTAGGTACAGTCACATGTGGTGCCGTGACCAGGATTGTCGCCATTAAACGTACTGATTCACTTCAGTGCAACGAGAAAGAACAGCTTATTGGTTAATACAAAAATAACACAACGAAATTTTATGGTTCTATTAATTGTTACAAAGACTGCAAGGGTTACAACGGCTTCAATAAGTTATGTTTAAGTATATGGCGGTTTGACATACATAAGTTTTTAGCCTGGTTTTGAAAAAAATAGATTAGCGACTTCAAAACACAAGTTAGTGTTCCTTCACAGTTTTTCAGAAGATATTATAATTATAACTACATGATATAAATTGATGTTACAAGCTCAGAGAATGTAAGGGACCAACTGACTATAGCAAAACCTACTAGAGCATATTACGTTCTTTTAAATCCAGGCCATAAAATTTGGTCCAGTTTTTCTCCAAGTCACGTACCGAGGCCAATCAATCTAGTCAGCTCGAATGTGATTGGTTGTAACAAATAGCACTATAGCGTGAACGAGATTAAGGTAGGTATATATGTATATAGCTAGATTGGAAAAGAAAGTATCAGCCTAGCCCATTAATATTAGCTCCGTTGAAATCTGGTTATCTTGAGTAGAATACACTCTAATTACTACTTCTACTTTTATTTTAAGTAAAAGGTATTCTCCCTCTATTTTTGATTCCATTTATTATAATTTTTTCTTCATTTTTTTTATTGTTATAAAATATTTTTTTTATTTTTTCCACAATTAAAAAGGTGTAGGTATTCAATCAATCCATCTGCCTAGCTTTTTCCCAATTGTGTTGGGGTCGGCGTCTAGTATTGACGATGAGAAGCGACTGCCTATCTGACCTCCACAACCCAGTGGCTGGGTAACACGATACCCCTGTTAAGTCTGGTTGTCGGACTATACTAGTTATTAAACATCGTTATGATCTAGGAATACAAAGTAAATACTTTACTTTCCATCTGTCCACTGTTGATAAGTCTAGCAGCTTCTGTCCAAAGTCTTCTTTTTTTCTTTAAATGTTATGTATGCCTATTCTTTGTGTTTATATTAGAAGTAATAATATTGTTTTAAGGTAATGTTATTTGTACATGGTATTGGTGTACATATTGAATAAATGAAAAAATAAAAATAGTCTCCAAGCAATTACTCTGAAAAAAAAGAAACGCGAATTCAAACTCTATTTAAAGGGTTTAATTCTCCAAAATCAACCTTTCACAATAAGGTGACATTAACATGTCCTTAATAAAGTGAGCGCAGACAAGAATAATACCACCTTAATCTTATTACATTGTTCTTTATTCCTCGAAAAATAAGAGGACTCAGTAAAAATGGACGCAAACAAAGCGATGAACTAAGTATGTGAAGACAGATGAACATACTGCGTGATCTGCTTGTCCTCGGAGAGACGGCTTTCTTAATGTGAAGGATTTATTATACTGTTTATTGTATTATGTGATGTTGACCGTGACGGTAAAACATATAGGTAGCTTTGTATGATTTTGCGAAGTTATTTATGAGAGACTAGCTTTTGCCTGCGGCTTGGCCTTCGTGGAGGTTGCTTATTATATTCCCACGAGATCGTACTACCGTTATAAAATCCTATGTCCTAATCCAGGCCATGGTCTACCTGTGTGTTGAATTTCATTGAAATTTGCTAAGCCGTGAAGGCAAGAAAAGGTAACAGATAGATATATAGGTATTAATTACTATATCATTTATATTTATCATCATCATTCATTTATTATCATTTTTTTTTAAATTATATTTATCATTTATTTATTTATCATCATCATTCATTTATTATCATTTTTTTTAATCATATTTATCACTTATTTATTCATCATTTTTATTTATTCATTTATCTTTTGATTTTTTTTTCTATTTTTTGTAGTTGGATGGGGATTTGAGCTCGTTGGGGCGGATAGCGAAGCGCGACAAAATATGAACCGTAATTGTGAACAAGTAGACTACTTACAAATAAAACGCACCATTCCAAATTTCCGATCTCTATGATTCTGCTTTTTTATATATTTTTATGAGTTTGCTTTTGTTTCTTTTTTACTTTCACGAAAACATCAAAATACTGTAGCACTGTACAAAAGGTACTTGAACTCACAAAGCAAGCTACATGATATAATAAAGGAATTTCCACCCTCATACCAGGTATTCTTGCGCTTCGAATGCTCTCGAACATTTAATATTGATGAAAATCCCCTTACAACGGCATCGACCGTGCCACCTCGCCTTTTAGTTTACAAATATTCGATATACTTTTAGAATTTAATTTTATTTGGTGTCCTTTCTTGTTGTTTAACGAAACAAAATATTTGGAATCTAAAAATAAATATTGCTGAAAATGATTATAATACGTTTTTAGGGCGCCGGAATTTGACTCTTTATAGACGTGAATTATACAGAAACGGCGTGGCGGAGGCGTGGCGCAGGCATGATGCCGCTTCAAAAAGTTTTCATACAAAATGTACGTAGGCGACGTGTCTTGAAACAGTTGAAATTCAAGCGGCGTGGAAGAGGCGCGTGCCTCCGCCCCGCTGCCCGCTGACTTCGTGTCCGTAGCTTTAAACCATAAACACATAATATTTTATCAAATTAAGTAAATTCAAAGACTGTGAACATCTTCATATACAATTTAAGTCACGTAGAGATTTTATCGTCTTCAGTGAAAGAACAATTTTACATCGGTGAGAATTTAATGACGTTATTTGGCTTGTGTTTTTGTCGTTTTCAACCACGTATTATTGACTTAATTTACATGTGTGTAAAGTGTCATGGATATTCGAAAACAAGAATTAATGACTATTCGATTCGCTTTTGCTCGCGGCTTCGCCCGCATGATTGTCGAAAAATATCGCACGGGAAGGTATTGCCGGGATTAAAAGTAGCCTATGTGTTAATCCAGGTTATAAACTATATCTATAACCAAACCCATTTAGCCGTTTTTGCGCCAATCCGATATATACATCCAGACAAACGGACAAAAAATCGAAAAACTATATTTTTGGCATCAGACTCGTACACTTATTTACTTACTTTTATTTATTTATTTATTTCATGGAAAAGCGCTTTATATAAATATAATGAAAATACGGAATATGAAACATGAAGCCAATTATAGGTTTTCACGGCTAGCTATAGGTACACAATAAGAGAGAAATCTTATACCCGACAAGTCATCAAGAAAACAAGCGCACCAATCGTCAAATCAGTACCGTCAAACATACGGAATAAACTATAATAAGTTAAATAAAATAAGAGCCAGTCTGTATAATTACGTTTTCAGTGCATTTTTCTTCAAAATTTTGGTCAAGTCATCTTTTGATCTATAAATGTGCCCTTTAAAACAAATCCTAAACCCGACATTTACATTAATTCACAACTCACAATCCCATTTTGCAACCCATCCACTGCCCCTGTCAACGTTTATATCATCAGAACCAACCCTACCCTCTTTGATGTTAACATAAACATGATAAAGTAACAACTAAGTAAGTTGGAACACCCTGTAGACACAGTTCTGATTACTCTCGGAGTTCGGCTAGTGGCCACTGAACCTAGTTATCATGTTGTTGCTAGTCTGTGTTTATGTTGATAGATATTCAAGTGTAAGATGGTTTTAGAGGTATCCTATGGGTACATTGAATTGAGCTACACAAATGCTTGCACTGGCTGCAGGTCCACCCAATTCTGTTATATCCTCCAGAGACAATTTCAAACACTAATCTACATGGTCCTCATTTATGGCATGACCAATATTATGTTTGAACTTTAAAACAGACTTTGAGTAATCAGTTATGAAATGTCGAATCAATGTAGTTTATTTTTTTAATATGATGTTTTAAAGTGATTCTGCTATCCTATTTATTGAATAAACAATTTCATTTCAAATAGTAATATTATTACCCTGTTATTACCCCCCGATGAACATTTTTCAATGCTCGCTCATTGCATGGTGATTAGAAGGCAATAAAGAAAGACGTGGTGGAAAAAAGATGATGCGGGCTGAACCTTAGTTCAGCGTCATCACCTTTAGTCCTCCTCCAAAGTGTCGCCAAACCTGAATTGCCCATAATTGCATTTATTTTATTTTATTTCACACTGTTTTATTTCATGTCGACAAAAAAAACCGGCCAAGTGCGAGTCGGTCCACCGTTCAATATTCAGCAAAAAACGCCGAACCGAAAACTGTCTACCTATTACAGTTCATGAGATAAAGCCCGCTGACAGACAGACAGACGGACGAACGGCGGAGGCTTAGTAATGGGGTTGCGTTGGGCATCCTTTGGGTAAAGAACCCTAAAAATAGCCAAGTAATTTCCAAGAATCGCGCATTTTCTGCATGTCACATTAATTAAAAACGCTTTTAAAGTATTAATCATGATTTTCGACGTAAAAAAAATATTTAACAATATTTTTTAAAGAGACATAATTTTGATTTACTTTACGAATAGAATAAATCCAATTACGCAGTAATTTTTGACCTAAATGGTAAAAAAACGACCCGTGTCATCTATATAAATATCACAAAACAACTGTACTGAATAAACATAACCTACCTATTAGCTAATTGACGACATAAAACGCTACATAGCTGTAAATTGCTTCCAAGAATTTCGTAGTCGAAATGAGTTTAGCAATTTGTTCCTAAGCCCGGATTCGCACGGGCAATTTTTTAACCGGCGCAGTGGATTTTCAACCCACGGTTTTGAGCCGAGCATTGAGTATTCAACAGAGCGCCCGTTTTTTTTGTTTTTGGGGAATGACATCTCGCAAGTGATCCTAGGAGGTTGTCGACTGCTTAATTGTACTTTCCTGTGGGTGTCTCAATAAATTAAGGCCTCCAGCCAGGGCATACAAACTTATAAACTAAGCGACTGCACGCTAAGGGCACCACCTGTGTGGAACCTCGGAATGGGGCGTGACTGGGGGAGGGCAGCAAGGGACAGGCTGGATCGGATTAAGATTATTTGGAGACGAATTTAAAGCTACAGGCTCAGCGGCGCGGGCTGGCGAGAAAGAGTCAGGGCTTGAACAGAGCGCATCACAGCGTGTCAAAAAACTGGATTGAAAATTCAGAGCGCTAAAAAAATCGCCCGTGGGTGCAAGGGCTAACGTCTAATACAACTGTAAATATAGCGTGAAATACTAACTACTCGATGGGTATCATTATAATTGATGAGGGTATTTTATTGAAGAAATATTGTGTAAAGGTTAATTGAATTGAGTTGAAAAATTATTTCCATGCATAATTTAAACACTTTGTAGTTTAATTTTATACAATAAAACTGGCTACATACGTACTCAAACGTGAACGCACACCGATCCGAGCCGAACGTAGCGAAGGAACCGTACGAAACGAATTTTAGAATTCTTTATATGGAATTCTATGAAACCTCGCAGACCTTGCTGCGTCGAATCTGGACATTCACCTTTATGCGGACACCATCTTGGTATTGCCATCCAGTCCAACCGGATGCACCTGAATACCAGAATTTTACAATACAGAACGCCTTCTGCTACGATGCGATCCTTATATACTACTTTTGCTTCGTATATATACATCTAAGGGGCAATTACCGTCATTTCTAAGAACGTTCGCATTATAATCTCATTCGCAATCTGTCAAAATACAATCAATTTACCAACATTTTTGACAAGTTTGACAGATTGCGACTTGAATGTGAACGTTTTTTGACTACGAGAATTGGCCTTCAGGTCATACACGCAGGCCGGTTGCAAGTACCTACTCTAAGCACCTTTGTCAAGAACATCACCAATGAGGTCAATATATTTTATATCCTTCTAAGATCCCTCCCAGCGTAAACACTCATATCTTCCTTGAAAATATTTATATTGTGGAAATTATACAAAAAAAAAAAAACACGATAATCGCTTCTTAAAAGGCTGTCTACCAGACCCTATCCATCCATATCCATCGACCTATCAAATGAAATCCACGTTGATTTCCAGACCCATGATCCCTGCAATAAAGCTGTCTTCAAATAATGCCTGTAATCTCGTTTCTCTAATATAGAAAGGTCGTTTTGTCTATTTGTGCGCCAAGTCACGGACTTACCGACAATATGAGAGCCATCCTAACGTTTTAGGGTAGTGTTAAAAATTATAGTGCCAATAATAACCATAGAAATATAATAATCAGAGATATTTTTATGATTATTAGTGTAGCTATGATCGTATCTACGACGTTATTGCAAAAAAATATGGGTTTATTAAAACTGTGAAGCATGAGCAATAAGACTGCCAATATTGTACATTATCATGTCTTTAACCTCGTATCTGAACGTGGATCCACACGAGACACAATGGATTTTTAATTGTGTCTGGAATTACGGCATACGAAGGGTTAAACGGTTTTACTTTGTAATTTTAGGAACTATCTGTCTGTCTTTATATTTGCATATCATACTCCTTGACATATATTTTCATATGAAAACATAACCCATAATTTAATGAAACATAGATAACATCACCATAGTCCCTGAAAACTTTATTACATTTGACCTCACTGAAATTAATTCATATACCCCATTTATATGCAACGCGTGTATGAACGGAATTTATAACACCAAGGTTTCTTTTATAGCAGATCTTGAATTACGTGTCCTTATTAAATGTGTAAATAGCCTTATTTTTTTCTGGGCGAAATTAAAATACTCGAGTGAAAAATCGTATAGCGTCGACATCCCTTATCTTTTATCTTTTTATTAACATAGAACCCCAGTAACTTCGTTAAAAACATAAATTGTACCACTTCATCGAAGGACCAGCTTATAAATCGAACTTTCTCAGAAGAGAAAGTTTCATAAGACAACCATGGAAACTTTCCAGAAAAAAAAATACACAACTCTCTTGGCTCAAGATTTAACTTACTAAGAAGTCGTGTTTGTTTGTTAAAAATATTCATGAAGACTCCGCCTTTTAGAGTTTTCTACGAAATTTATTTTATGTCTGTTTTATTTATTAGTATTTGTGTAGCTTTTATTAAGGGTGAATTTGAAATGATACCTATGACTGAGTTATTTTAGGGGTCGTTGGACACGTCAACCTACGCTCGAACGCGCTCACTGTGAAGTGCCTGGGTACGCATTCTTACGAAAAATAATATTCAAAGGAAGCGTGGGCGGTTCACTACACTACATCACGTCTGGTCCAGTTGGGATTTAACCTTTAGAAATTCTACCCTTAGGCTGCGTAAAAGTATCGAGTTATTAAGATATAGTACTCTGAAACAAATAAAATTTCAAATAAATTCAACTTCAGTAATTCATCATCTCGCCATTTTTGAATATTTTGCTAAACACGCGCGGGTCGAAGGACCTTTTTGTGTCATTCCGTCACCCAAGGAAGCTAAATGGCAGTCGTAAATTACAATTAAACGCCAGAAACAGCGATTACAAAACGTATAACATGAATATTAATCTTTACGGAACCACGTTGACCCATAGTGTCACTTTCAGGTTGTTTTATGTTGATTTATGACAGAAAAACGAAGTTTGCGACCTGATTGCTAAGTGGCTCTGACATTTTAATTCTTGCAATTATTTTCATTTCGTTTTCAGTTTGTTAAATAAATTATATTATTCGGTATTAGGGTCGGGGCTCAGTCAGAAGCCCAAAAATGTGACATCTAGTCTTACCCAAGGGTATTGGGGTTGCGGAGGTCAGATAGGCAGTTGCTCCATGTAAAATACTGGTATTCAGCTGCATCAGTTAGAAAAGGCTAGGCAGATTGATTAGTTTAGGTGATAATGTCTTATGTCTTAATGGCCATACCAAAAGTATGTCTTACCAGGGGGGGTGGGGGTATCGAGTTACCCAGTATCGGGGTGGTGAAATTCAGATAGGCAGTCGTTCCATGTAAAATACTGGTATTCAGCTGCATCCAACTGCTGCCCCAACATAGCTAGGCAGATTGGTTAGTTTGGGTGATGATGTGATATTAATCTGATGACGTAAACAGTGACCATAATACTAACAGCTGAGCAGTTTTTCGCAGAGGGCTTAACTTTTTATTAAAATACGCAGATATAGTTAATGAGTATTAACGAAAATTGAACCTTGATGCACCTTGGTGCAACCAAGGTGTGACAAAAGACGCTTGGATTTTTCTGTGTAAAGCGATGTGTTTTCTGTTTTTGTGCTCACACCATAAACTATATTATTATATGTCTACACGTGAGGATTTGTAATTAGCTTTCTGGTGACTATGGATTCCTTTTTTGTCTGTTTTTATTAGCTGTAAGTCCTCCATGTACTAAATAAATAAATAAAATTGGCTTAGTCCCATCTCATCCCCCTTCCCAACTCATCCCCTATGCGTTTGAACATATTCGAGGAATTTTGTTTTCATGACGCCTGTTCTAGACCTTAAGTAAGACTCTTCTATCAGTTTTATTATAAAGTTAAACATAATTATTATATTATAAAGCGAATCGCAGTACAATATACTTACCTTCAAAGTATCAAACGCCACAATTTTTCATAAGGTTTGGTAAACAAAGCCATTTGAGAGACATCTGTCGTGACAATAAATGGAGCACGTGCTTACCAAACGGGTTTCAGTTTATGGTCCTTTGAAGTACAATGTAAGGAGCTCTTGGAAGAATAAATAAATCGAGGGAAGATACAAAATTGTGTAGACAAGATATATGCTTAGGGGAATGTTTTTTGGCCGCCTGGTGTAAGATCGTCTAGAAATTCCTGCTCTTTTGGAGATTCTAAATGGTCTCAAGCTGCACTTGTATGTGTATAGAAAGAAAGAAAGAAAGAAAATACGTTTATTTGCGGTAAAAATGACGCAAAGAAAGAACACAAAACAAAAAAGAACAAGTTGGGGGAAAATATGCGTCACATCCTCGCAAAACGGCCATCGCTCAGCATAATGTTGCGACCCTATGCGGGATAGAGCGTCAACGCTAGTTTTCAGCGACAGCCGGCTTTGACGTTTTGACGTCGACCGGTGCAGCATACAATGAGATTTAAATAAGATATTTTAAAAAAATAAAAAAATACGAACTTTTACATAATCTAGTGCATGTTAATTACTAAACTAGCTGGCCCGACGGACTTTGTTTGTCGAAACTATAAACTAAAATCCGTTTTTCTTTTAGTTTTGCAAATACGATCTCACCGTTTCAAAGATAGAGAAAATTCAATCTATTTGCAAAAACCGTATTACGATACAGAAGTCACATAGCTAATGTACTGTCATCCTTTGACAGTTGTATAGATGGATATAACACGGTTAATTGACGTAGGGTGTCTATGTCACTCTCTGTATTTCCTATTTTTCTGTGTACTGCGTAATTGGCGTAATGTTTAGAATAATAATAATGATATTACTTACTGTCAGCTGTGAAGCTACCGTACCTATATTAAATTAATTTGCCCGTACTGTAAGATAATAAATAGAACATTTTTCAGTTAGATTTAAAACAAAAGAACGTCTAGAATTTTTATCAAATTCATCAGTATTCAAAACACAAGATGATCAAAAATAAGAAGATTCTAATAAAGCCGAAAGCTTTTTCCAAAACCAATATTTGACCGACGTGGGCTTTCAAAATTCAGGGTTGTACCGAGTTTGTGGTGAAACTCCATTTGCTAATGACGATGTTGGCTCGCCCAGTGGCCGGGTAGCATCCCTATTATTCCAACCATTGGCAGAGTGCCACTCGAGTTTCTAATAATCTCACTTTGTATCTGTTAATTAATATTTTTGGTATTGATGCTGACCCATATCTACATGTTTTCGCATCGGGTTGATTAAAATTCCTTGTTAAAATGTTTTGTTTTCTGGTATTTTTAAGCGAACATTGGTTTGGCTTTTTAATACCTTATTGCTTGAATGTTTTGTGTCGTTTTTGTATTTATGTACACTTTTTCGTGTATTAAGGTATTTTACGTATACAATCTAACACTGAAATATATATATTTATTACAAGTATGTAATCTTGCTCATTGGGCATCAAAAAATTCTTCTGCATCGCTGCCAATGGGAAAAGTGCCCAAAAGGCTGGCAACGTTGCCATGTTGTATGGCAATGCTGACTTAAAAAATGGCCAGCCCTCTGGTCACGTGAAGTTTGAGGTTAAATAAAGAGAAGTTCATACTTCCATCCAATACTATCCACACTAATATTATACTTACGAAAGTTACTGGCTGTCTCATGTTTGTAACCTTTCTGTAACGCCTAGATAGACCATGACATGGGTTATAAGATCTGGGATATATTTTTATCGCGGTAGTTCGTTCCCGTGGGATAATTTTTCGACATTCACGCGGACGAAGCCGCGGCCAAAAACTAGTATACAATAAAGCAATCTCGACATTTTCTCAAGTTGTAACAATCGTGCGAAGCAGGGACGCGTCGCTAGTTACTGCCTTGAAATTAATAACACGAAAATTGTGAACGAAATCAAACGTGAACCGTTTGAGCGTAATAGACATAATATCACTATTTTCCTTACAAAACATTACCTTAAAAAACATTTATTTACACTAGAAAAAGTCTTTATTAACATTATCATATTAAATTACCCGTGTTTAAAAAAAAGTGAGGGCTACATTAAAATATAAAAAAGTCCCTTTAAACATTTCGGGACAGCACGTAAACAAACCGGGAGGTGTTTATGAATTATTCACATGAATGTACCAGCCCTGAGCATAGACTAATAAAATCGTGTAGAAACGAAACTCTTGTACGGTACAGTATTTTTATCTCACGAAGCGACGCGCGCTTTATTTGTGTTTACCAAGGGTACAAACACGCTGTTAATGTGTGTGTAAGTGCAGGAGCTCTCGGTACCGTCCGAGACAATGGTGAAGACGGAAGTGTGTGTGTGAGTGTGGTAGTTATGTGCTGACGATACTCGTCTTCACGCACACAATCACAGCGTTACCACAAGTAAAGCGTGCGTCACTTCATGAGATAAAAATTCTATATCCAAAAAGATGATGAATGAGTGACAGAGACGAGAAAGCCTTTTTTTACCGTTTTTTCTAAAACGGAAAATGCCATATTTGTTAGGGTTGTCCATAGTGTCCATGTCCATGATGATGAGTGAGTAAAGTGCGCGACATGCCATAAACTCTATACGAGGTAAGTAACGTCCTATACAAATAGATTCCTTAAAAAGGAAACGCACTCGTTTCGCTCCGAAGCGGCTCAAAACTGTAGTTACCTATATGTAGTAGTTACCCATACAAGGTCAAATTAAATTAGCTAGCGAAACTCCGCTGATGTTTTTTTGGGGCTAACAACCCCTGCCTGGTAGTACCGGTAGTTACTTGAAGTATGAGTAAAAACATCTGTTTTTATTTCGTGTTTAGATATCGATATCCATCACGCCTGTGAATTTAGCCCAAAAAACTGATATTTTAAGTACCTAACTGTTTTTATTACCTGAGGTCGTCAACCCCAAAAATGCTCAAATCTTTTTTTTTCATATTTAAGTATATCTCAATAACCATTACAGTGTGGAGTTTCGAAACCAATTTAATTTGAACCTGTTTAAGTAGTAACAAGGCATTCCAAGCAGGTTTTACTTCTAATTTCCTATTCTATGGCTATCTGAGGTTTATTGCGAAAAAAGTAAGCAAGTAATTTTGAGAACCCCTCCGTTTCGTAATTAAAATGTTTGTGGGGACTATTAGACAATGTTTTGGGTTTATTTTTAGGGTTTATGATGAGTTTTGCGAATTTTAAATAAGTGAACTTATTATTGTGGAATAGATGATATGAGGTGAGGCTTACGCAGTCACAAAGCTTATCAAGTCTTCTGGATACATTCGCCGCTAAAAGATAGATTTAAATGTTTGGCGAAGCGATTTCGAGTTCGCCATTTATGTCCGCCGTAAATATTAAGATATTATAAATTAATTAGTTTGTTAAATATTTTTTATGGTTTAAAATTACACCCGTAAAAGGGATTCCTTGTAAAGTTGTTTATTAATTCGTTTTTTTTGTAACCATTGCGTCAAAAATGCACAATTATATCTCTCTTTTCGAAGAAATTAGCTTAGTATTAAAAATAAGTGGGAAATTTTATATGAAAATCCTCCTTAAAGTAAACAAAAATCATCAAAAAATATACCTCTGAAACAATGCATCTTCATTTCATTAAAATGTTTGTTCTCGTGTTCCCAGTAAAGGCTTATGAAAATGTAAGTCAACATTCATTTCGTTTTTTCCTCAGTACCTATGCGTTACAGAAAGTTATTATGAAATTACTGAGAAACGGGAAGATTACTTATGATGACGTGTTTTAAAGTAAACGTCGCATACGAATATTATTCTAATGTGCATAATCTTGTTTTTCCTAAAAGCGCAAGTGAGTGTTTCATACGAATATGAACTTTAATGTGATAAGAATAATGTTCATCTTCGTAGCAAAGTAAAATCAAAGTGCGGTTTGTGATTATTGCCTTATGAGAATTGAAACAGTTGTTTAGCACAAAGTTGTATGCACTTAATGACGATGCGATATGGTCAGTTCAGCTAAATCCAGTGTATTAGAGTTTATCAAGATAAAAATAAATCGGGGTCCTCCGGGACGGAGGCCTCGGGGTTCCGGGTACTCAGGGAATAACCCCATATTTTAGTGTAGGACGTGTTGCGACGTGTTCTGAATCTCTGAAGAATACCGCTGACTCAGTACCTCAAGATAACAAGAAGACGAATTGACAATTGACAATATAAAAATATAATATAATATATATACCTATAGACAATTGTATACAATGTTTTCTACTCAAGACTTGGACAATTGACAACCAACAAACGGCTCCAATAAAAATAAAAGAAAAAACTCATATAAAAGGTGTTCACAAAATGTGCTATCGTGCGTGAAACACGATTGTGTTACGGTACAGGGTGATTCATAAACATGTCTAGCAATCCTGATTTATATTGTTTGCCGAATAAACGCGTTTGTGCTGCTTACAGTTTCTAGGCAGGTTTTTTATCTTTTCAATTTACTAAAAAATTATATGCTTAGGAGATAATGTTCATACTACCTACATGTAGATTTTCCATTTGATCGTATTGTGAAATTGAACTTCTTACAGAAAATTATCATTCGAAAAAGAACCTTATTTTACTAATCATCTAAAAATTATATTAGTTACTATGCGCTCACAACCGTCTTGCCACAGACCCTCGCCTATAGGTATACAATCAATCTGCCTATCCATTTCCCAACTATGTTTGGGTCGGCTTCCAGTCTAACCGGATGCATCTGAATACCTGTATTTTACATGGAGCGACTGCTGGGTAATATGTTACCCCTTGGTACGACTGGCTGTCAGACTAGTATATAGGTAGGTACTTATTCGTTTATTTTTTAATTTATTTTTATCCACTACGGGCGAGCTCATGGCCCGTATCTCTCCTGATGGTACATGATGCTCAGGCTGAAGGTGGAAACGAGCTTCACTCGGAATCCTCAACCACAGAGGAACTGGCTATCTTACCTCTAATTACCAAAACACAACAATGCTGTTAACATTGTCGTTATGACGACAGACTTATATAAGATGGTGGTAGCTAGCCAGGCAGACTTAGAACAAGCCCTACCACCAACCAAACTGAGCAGATTTTTTTTCCCCCACTGGTAATCGAACCTGGGACGTCTGGGTCTGAGATAGGTGGTCTAACCACTAGACCATAGAGGCGGTTAAAGTGCATTACCAGAAATAAATGTCCAGTGCAATAATATGGGCAGTTAGACCCTTGCCAAGAAGTTAAACAGAAAATGACGTAACTGTATCACATTACCTACACGTGGCAAAATTTTCTAACTACTTCGTGACTATCTCACATAATGCTAAGACACGATGCGATGTACCGTTATACTCGTATAGGCACAATATACAGGGTGTTTCGGCCAACCTGTATATTGTGCCTGTACGGGTTGACGTCCAAAAATAAAATTTAGTTCCCTCGTATCATGAGGTATCCGAATCACCCCTATGTATGTTCCGTGATTTTTGATAGTTTTCGAGTTCGACGCACGCACACAGACACGTTTCACGTACAGCGAGTGCAAGCGTACTCGCGACTGGCATTTGTTTGAAACCGCCGCATGCACGTGTTTGAGAAACTGGGTGTAAAGTTCACTCATCCTCTATAGAAAAGGGAGGATCATCTGACCAGATGGGTGTTGTGTCTGGGGCGCAACTGCCCGACGATTCTTGTCGGGACATTGTATGTCAGCCGCGCATTAAACTCTGCTTGCGCGATGCAGTATTTTGCGTGACGTCAGTGTGATATGTAATTCGCATGTGGCGATGTAGATGCCGCCACAGTGTTAACGTGTGCGTTCGCTTTCGCTCATTGTGCGGAGCTGGCCTTCTGTACCTATCTTTTTTGTGGTGCAGGTGTCGTAGGTACCTAAGGCGCCTGTCACCACATTTGTGCTCACTGCACTGAGTATAGTGTGCACTGTTCTTAGGAATTTGTCTGCTGGTAGTACCTAGTAATACGGACAAATCCTAAGCTGCTTATAGGTTGGTAGGTGGGTTTGAAGATAGTAGTGGTCTTTGTGTAAGACTGCAGGAATGTATTATTTTTTACATGTTTCTGCTAGTAAGAAGAATAGTTGTATTTCGATTTCCGGCGAATTTTGAGACACATGGAACCTGGTAAGTTAAATTATAGTGATCTTCTTCTAAGATTGTCGATGGCAATTTTTTAAATGGTTTTTTTTAGCCATGTTTAATCACCAATATGTATATAGATTTTTACATTATTTGCAACCACATTTGTCAAATTCGCGGCGAAACATATAAATTACGAAAACAAGTCTTTAAAACAAGTCAACACGGTTATAATTTTATAATTTCCTATTTACAATAGAATTTTCATTAAAACTTTTCCCTTTCTTCATAATTTACACGTTGAATGAATTTAGGTCCAGTAAAACCAATATTCCGAGAAATTTAGAACACAACACAACGATCGCCAAACCACCTGACATGTTTAACAGACGGATTATAATGACCAGGATAAACTTCGATTAAGCGGGGATCATGTTGCATTAACCGACACACGTGTAACCTATTAAATATTATACGACAGAGGGGAACGATTTAATATCATGTTACAATATCGGTGAATGTAACCTCTTGTTATATGTTAGATATATGTATATTTGCGTTCCTTAGAACGCAAATAAAGATATGAAAATGAATTTAATCTGGGTCCGTAATTGTAACTTAGCTTTACGCCATTATGAGATCTTTATACATCTTAATGTATAAAGATCTCATAATGGCGCAAAGCTAAGTTACAATTACGGACCCTTTTGTAACCTAACGATTAAGGGTGAATTACACCGATTAAACTGAACGTGATCAGCACATTCAGACCGCGTTCAAGAACTGTCATAATCATCATTGTTGTGGAATATTGTTGATATACCTATTGATCGCGTTCAGTTTAACTGGTGAAATTGGTACTAAGGGCGATATACACTCATAAAACTGAATGCGATCAGCACATCTAGAACCCGTTCAAGAGCTGTCAGTGTCAAATATTCCATAAAAATTATGACACTGACAGCTCGTTTTAGATGTGCTGATCGCGTTCAGTTTCGTTGGTGAAATACGCCCGTAACCTAACGATTCCTACAATCTACTTTGTCTTGTGGTACTTACAAAAACACTTCCGACCTATTTCAAACCTAGTTCAAATTTGAAGTTTACTAAAGACACAAATAGCAATGTGATAAAGGTGACATAGTCATTAATTTCTACGATACAATCGTTCGTACTAATCTCAAACAAAGTTTAGTCACAGTCAAAGTTCAGTACTTACATTTAGTACTTTATTATACCCTGTTTTGTGACAAATGAATAAAGCAAAGCATAAGCATAATCAGCCTATAATGTGGCCCACTGCGGGGACACAGGCCTCCTCTGTGTGAGAGAGAGTGGGCCACAATCCACCACGCGGGCCCAGTACGGGTTGGTGGATGCCACATGTCTTCGAAGACTTAAGGATGATATCGACAAAACGGCTCGCGGCGCATCTGATCGGAAAGGATAAGAACGGATGCGGCGACAGCCGATCGCATCCGGCAGGATATCGACGCATACGATCGGCTCCGAACCGTCGCTTGCGAACGTATCCGTTTCTGCGCCTAGTCAAATAGTTTAATTCCTACCGTGTTGCAGCCGAAAGGATCCGATCGGATACGACGACAGGCGAACGGAGCCGATCGCGTGTCGCGGAAGACGCCCGCGGTCAAGCTGCTGTGCGCGGCATGGTAATAATATAGACTTTAAAATACTGTGTACACGATTTAATATTGTTTAAAGATTGTAAAATCCGTTCCCATCCCATGCGATGCGAGCCGTTTGGTGAAAATCATACTTTATCCCACCGTCTTTCTTTTTACGATTCTCAAAATTATTAAGAAAGTAGGTCAAACTATTAAATCGTACAATGAACACAAATATTGTTATAAAACTGTCGCTATTTCATTCTGTTTATTCTTTAAAAGATGTTTCCTTTTATAATATTTTTCCCTGTTTATGTTTGAGACAATATTTTGTCTGGCGCGATAATTTTTCCAGAATCTCGTTACGTTTAGAGGTGTTTCTATAAAACTTTTTTTTTTCTCTCCTCGTTTCAAAGGACTATTATTAAGTCCTTCGTTATTTTGTTCTGTGTTATTCTTTTGTGCAGTACCTTTACATCATTGAGAATCAGTCTGATTAGGTGTGTAGTACTCGCAATCGGCGTGCGTGTATGACCAGATGTAGGAAGGACTATGTAAGGGTTGTAGCAGGCGGCGTTCTGTGCTTTCTGCCTACCCCCATGAGAATAAGGCGTGAGTGTATGTCTATGTATGTATGTATGTTATGTATTCGCGAAGTTGTTGCTGAAAATCAGCGCTGTTGATGATAGGTTCGTCCGAAGTCACAGCATTTTGCAGAGCATTTTTTTTTTAACTTTGCCCCTCACTAGGAATTTCTCCTGTATCGTGGGTGCGTTGACCTATTCTTGCACGGATGCGACGCACAGCTTAATTGTTTTTAACCGACTTCCAAAAAGGAGGAGGTTATATGTTCGTAGCGTATGTATGTTTTTTTTTTTTTTTTTTTGTGTATGTCCGTCCATATTTCCGTCAATTGTGGACGGATTTTGAAAATTCTTTTTTTGTTTGAAAGGGTATGCTCTCAAGGTGGTCCCATATAAATTTTATTAACTTAGCTTGAGTACTTTTTGAGTTAGCTTCATTAATACGTATTTTTCCCACTTAGCCTATATGGATGATCTTTTAACATTTTCCTGTCACTGTTATTTACATAGCAGGTCGTGATATTCGAACTAGTAGGGGGTAGGTACAACAACTAAAAAGTGAAAAATAAAAACTTTTTACAAAAAAAACCAACCGACTTCCAAAAAAACACTAGAAAGTGAAAAATAACTTTAATTTCGGAAGTCGGTGGCTTAAAACGAAAATTCAAAACCAAAGACACCGACTTCCAAAATTAAAGTTATTTTTCACTTTCTAGTGTTTTTTTGGAAGTCGGTTGGTTTTTTTTGTAAAAAGTTTTTATTGTTATTGTTGTTTTCTTACAAAAGTATGTTTTGATTGGTTTTTTTTTTCATTGGCTAGTGTCGCAACACATTACGCAATTGTCTTTGGTCTCTGCCCCTGACATCGAGCAATGGACTTTGTCAAACTTTTATTACTTTTGAATATTGCCGACGCTTTTGGCTAATTTGTAAATGATTTTTTTTTTGTAAAGAAAGTTTTTTTTTATTCTGCTCAAATTAAACGATTTGTGCAGAATAAAAAAAAAACTTTCTTTCTTGATATGTACTTTTTTTTTACTTTTTCAAATGTCGCAAATGCTTTGGCTCCAGCCCCTTTAGCTTTCTCATGGATATTATGTTTGTTACTCTAGTTAAATTTTGAAATACCTGGAATCATGTAATTACCAAGACCTGTAGTATAATTAATGTTCCGTAACTGGTTGCAAATGTTCCCCTTCAAGCCCAAGTCCTAACGTAAACCGTAAAATAATTTGTATTGTACTGCCATTTGTTGGTTACGTGACATTTTAGATGTTCGAGAATTTATAAACGACCATTTGAACTGTTTTATCTCGATTTGATTGATATTTTAGATCCGAATGTCGTTCGAATAAAACGAATTTGTTGTCACATGTCTAACACTTCCAAATGTTAACGGTTTTAGCTGTTTATTGAATACTTAAGTAGACAAAATTATAGAATTCATGATAACTTGATTGGAGCTTAAGAAGCATAGCTCGTATGCACGCATTTGTGCGTACGAGTTATTGCAAAAAATAAATTATAGCGTAGGTATCTTTCAATCCAAGCAAGACACCTTGCTCGACACTAAGTAAAACAATTTTTTCAAGGAAAGCATCTCATAATGCTAAGAAATGCTTGTCGTTTGACTTCTACTTATTGATTTTTGTCACAGTTACACGCTTATCAAAAACGGACTGACAGTAAATTACTCTCCCCTCATGACGACGCATAAAAACTATGTTAAAATACGAGTAAAATCTCCTCTAACCACTATCCAACTATCTCTTAAAAATGTACAATCACAACCTAAAATACATCCTTCAAGCCTTAACATTCTAGTCTCCCGGACGCCATTTTTGCTCTAAATTCTGAGATTTAAAATTTAATTTCGAATTGTGCGGACGGCAGCCCTACTAAGGGCTGCGGGAAAGTCCGAAAGGGATACCATGGCCCCTGGCAACACAGGCAACTGAAGGAACACGGGTGGGTTTTAGTCAGTAAGAGTCTGACACAACCTCCCGCTCCGCGCAGAGCGGGAGAAGTTATTTGATGATTTCCCAGCCGAAAAAAATGATACTAATTTCAACTAAATTACTTCTAAAGGACTTTTTCTTCTCCGCTTTGCATTAACTGCAACCCTTTTGTGTCCGTATCTGCCTGCTCGGACGTGCAAAATAAATAAGCGTCGAAATAATTCGGACACAAAAGCAAATTGGAATTTGTTTTTTGTCGAATTTATTTCACTGTAATTTCTCGTTATGAGTTTTAAATAACTTTATTTTGTTCTCGTAGTCAGGAATGCTCGGTATTTGTTGTTTTTTGTTGAAGATTTTTGTGTTTTTTACTAAAAAGCTTATTTTTATGCAAAATGCTCGCGTATGGTCTTGACGTGTATTTAATTTTGCAATCTATGGAATTGTCATAAGATTCATTTTTCAGTAGTGTCAGAAAATGCTCTGCTCTTAATGCGCGCTGACGCTAAGGTAACAATAACGTGGAAGTTAGGTACGCACGCGCGCGTTTATTGTTTTTACGCAAGAATGCGTAAAAGGTGCGCTTCCGTGGTGCGCAGGGTGTGGGGCAACCCCAATAGTGTCTTAAGCATGGTTGCGAGTCGCCGGGACTGTGTATACGTGCGTCACCTCTCATTTAGGATGTCGCAACGGTGACCAACCGTTATTTCTTGTGTTGTTTTCCTTGCTTTTTTGTTAAGAGTCTGTGCTTACTAGCATAGTCGTAAGTTTTACTGACAATTTTGTTGAGTCTTGGTTACTCGAATAAAGAAATTCTATTCTATAGTCTTGTGCCGCCAAGACTTCTCACGGTTTTGAATAATTGACAAAACAACAAAAGTGTAATATTAGTACCTACTTTATACCTTTCAGAACAAATTCTCTAAATGATGGTGAAAACTGCATCAAAATTCGTTGCGCAGTTTAGAAGAACAATGCGGTAACAGAGAGACACGAAAGCGATTTTAATTTATAATACCGTTAAATATTCGGGTTCTTGGAACAACACAATTAAATATATTTGAATCCTTTCAAAATCCTTTTTCAGTGCGGGTTGATAGATGTCAAATGTCTTCGAAATTTTGGTTCCAGGATATGCCAGTTTTCTCACAATGTTTTCCTTCACCGTTTTAGAGTATTGATCATGAAATAAATTACACAAGGAAAAGCGCCTGATTGGGTTCGAACCCACCACCTACAACTCGTAAGTCAGGGCCATTACCACTGGGCCTCAATGCTCTACCACTGGACCACCACTATTTTGGAAAATGTGAATGCGAATGTGAATGGAAAATGTCGGCGCGGGGGTCAGCAGGTGACCGGGTGAGAAGGGAAGGGAATGGGTAGGGATCGAAGAAGCAGAAGAGTTGCGTAATGAAATTTAGTACAACATTAAAACACTCGTTTGGATGATATTATGGTTACTATGACACTGGTCGTTTTAATGTTGGCAATAAGCTAACTGTTTCAGAAACTTTTATAGAGGTTTTAAAGCATGGGTGTAGATAAATAAATAAAACTGCTTTTAAATTAAATATAAAGCTTAAAATGGATTTCAAAAGTAAATAAAAAGACGGTAACAAGGTGTCATAATCCAAAGCAACCAGAGAGGCGTTGTTTTGTTAAAGTAAAATTTAATTAGCTGTCATAGCAGTGAGTCCTCTTTGTGTAAGTTGCAGTCAAAGCTGAGCCTTCAACGCTTTTGCTGAAAAGGTGCTGAATATAACTGCGAAAATGTTGAGCTAATTCTAAGGCTTTTATTCTTGAAGCTTTGACGATTTAGAACCTGTAGACGGGACTGTTGTTGTGCTTTTTTTTCTATGTTGGATTGAATTCTCGCAATCCGTCTATGACAAGATGTTACTATTTATACGAAGCATAAAGAGTGTAAGAATCGTAGCAGGTAGCGTTCTGTAGTTTCAGCTTACCCGCATAGGAAATAAGCTTGAGTTTATCTATACTAATATTATAAAGAGGTAAAATTTGTTTTTTTGTAAGTTTTGTATTTATGGGGTAATCTCGGAAACTACCAGTCGGATTTGAAAGTTGTTTTTTGCATTGGATAGCCCAATTCTTGAGGAACGCTATGTAACATCACGTGGACGAAATCGCGGGCAAAAGCTAGTATCAAATGTTGACACTGTATCTTTACAGAGAATCTAGTAATACTTTAAATATGAAAATTAACTGATATTCAGCTTTTATGGCTTTCACAAATAAGGATTTTAGAAATAATAGACACTTGTTCATGTACTTACGTATTGTAATTCTTCAACACAAAATTAATTATATTTCACAATCACCACTAGGTATCCTTAAAACACAAATTCGAGCTCTAGTACTCGTGTTACGACGTCTTATGCACGACTGAGTTCGCAGGACTGGCACGACAACCAAAGTGGCGTTTTCCCGCCATTGACTTGTAAAGCGCTGTTATTGTCGCGCCATTTACGAACTCAGTCGGTACTAAAATAGTCAAAACAATACTTTTAATATAAAAAAAGGATTTGATTTAACATAGCTAACATAATAAAATGTGATATAAATTGCTATTGATAACAGTCGGCCATCCAAAGTACATTATACGTCCTCGTGTAAAGAAAATACAAACACCTTATTTAATATTATACCTTGATTTTATACCAAATTATAATACCTTGCCTTAATGTTATCAACGACGATAATTATTAACCAAATTAATACATTACAATAATATTGGTCTAACACTAGCACATCATCATTGTGGAGAGTACCTATTAACTTATTAGGTATAAAGAAAATAAATTTATAGATTTATTAAACAATTGTTATTTTATCAACATTAATAATTATTTTACTCACAAATCATAATTTTGGGCATTATTTCATGGCCCCCTATAATTAATAACGAGCGTTATTTCATGGCTCGATTTACTTATACGGGCATTATTTCATGGCCCATTTTTAGTATCTGGCATTATTTCATGGCCAGAGTTGACCTCAGTAGACATTATTTCATGGTCTCTGGGTCTTAAAATATTGTATACAGTAACGAGCATTATTTCATGGCCCAGATACTGAAAAGGTAAAACTGAAATAAGCAAAGGTTTGTTAATCACGATTATTATTGACAGTTGGTGCAGGAATATAGAATTAGGTTATTCACTGTCATTGCCAGACGATTCGTCATGTGGTCTATTAAAGTTCAACCAGGCCTTAATTTTATCACTTGCAACAACTGTCGAATAAGGCCGGTTAGATTTTCGTGTCAGGGGAGTATCTTCAATTTGATACCGATCGAAATCATAAATTTTAGTAATCCTATAGGGTCCCTGAAATTTTGGAACAAGTTTTTTACTATTTCCTGTAGCTGGGACTTGACGTTCGACCCTCACAAGATCACCTATTTGATATTTTGGAACTGGGCAGTGCTTTGCGTCATAAGCCTTCTTTTGCGACTCTTGATAGGAACTGATATGAGAATTGATTTCTTTTCTAATTTGTGATAGGTCTTGGCTGTTAGAAGAACCAGATAAGTCGTCTGACAGTTCAGACACAATCCTACAGTCACTTGGACCCGATGGTCTAATGCCGAACAGAGCCTCTGACGGTGTTCGATTTATACCCTTGTTGAATGTATTGTTCATGCCCCACTGAACATCAGGTAGATGCTCATCCCATTTATTATCAGGGGAACCAACACACTTTGTAGTCAAGGCATCGACCAGTGTCCTGTTATAGCGTTCTACCTGAACATTAGCCCTTGGGGTAGAAACAGCATTCAACACGTGTTTAATGTTCTTTTCGATCATAAACCTTTTAAAGTTTTCGCTAGTAAACGAGGTTCCACGATCCGTTATGACCCTTTTTGGAACACCAAACAAACCAAAATACTCCCGGAAAACCTTTATAGAGGTAGACGTTTTTGTGTTCCTTACGGGTTTTAAATAAATATACCTAGTGAATGCATCAATCAGAGCTAAGATGTACATGTTACCTCTCGCACTGCGTACAAAGGGGCCTACATGATCTGCGTGGATAGTATCAAAGGGAATATCTACCTTTGGTATAGGGTGCAACGTACCGGGTTTCTTCCCTCCAGAAGCTTTTGAATAAGCACATTCTAGACAAGACCCGACATATTTTTTTACAAAGTTACGCATTTTTGCGAACCAATATGTGGCTTTGATACGTTCCAAAGTTTTGTCAAGTGCAAAGTGGCCTATATCGTCGTGATTTTGCTTAACAATCTGCCATCTTACCCCCTTTGGCACGACCCACTTATCACCGTCACTAGTTACCCTAAAGAGCCTATCATTCTTGAGCTTAAAATTTGATTTAATGTCAATTACATCATCAAACTGAGGATCTTTTAGAATTCCAACGATCCTTTGAATCTCACTATCTGCACTTTGGACTGTAGCTAACCAATCGCAATCACTAACGGCCATAACATTATGAGCTTGCTGCACAGGGTTCCGGCTGAGTGCATCGACATGAGCCATGCGATGGCCGGCCCTATACTCAATGCAAAAATTATATTCCTGCATCTGTTCCCACCACCTAGCGACCCGTGGAATCATATCTCTCTTCTGAAAGGTTGCACGGAGAGAGTTGCAGTCGGTTATAATTTTAAAAGGGATACCTACTAAATAAACGCGGAACTTCTGTAAGGAAGAAACCACGGCAAGCGTCTCCAAGTCGTACGATGAGTAGTTTTGTTCCTCAGGAGTTGTTTGTCTACTAAAGTAAGCGATTGGCCTAAGCACATCGTCCTCATCCTTTTGCAACAAGATACCTGCTACTCCAATCTTACAAGCGTCCGTATGAAGCTGGGTATCTGCCTTCGGATTGTATAGAGCTAAAGTGGGACGTTGTACGAGCTCCTTTTGTAAGCAACGGAATGCGGTTTCCTGATCTGTACCCCATGACCATTTGGAATCCTTTTTCAAGAGTTGCGTAAGAGGTTTTGCAATAACCGAAAAATTTTGAACAAATCTACGAAAGAAGTTAGACAGACCAAGAAACTGGCGAACATTATGTTGGCTCTGAGGAGTTGGGAATAGTTTCACAGCCTCTACTTTCCTCTCGCCAGGACGAATGCCACTAGCAGAAATTTCAAAGCCCAAATATTCGACCGAGCTACAGAAAAAGAAGCATTTGGGGAGTTTTAATGTGAGGCCAGCATTGGCGAACAGGCGCAGCACTGACTCCAATCTCGTCATTCCCTCATTGATATCCTTTGAGGGGATTATAACGTCATCTAAGTAGGCCAGGGCTTCCTTATGTCGTAATGATCCAAGGACTTGGTTCATAATACGTTGGAAAGTAGCTGGGGCATTTGCGAGACCGAATGGCATACGATTGAATTCGTAATGACCGTCCGGCGTCACGAACCCAGTTTTATGTTTGTCTGCTTCCCGGATTGGTATCTGGTAATACCCTGAAGCAAGGTCTAAAGTTGTGTAGAATTTGTTACCAGAAAGAACATCTAGCTGATCGTCAATCAGCGGCATGGGATAGTAGTCCCGGACAGTCTTTTTATTAAGGGCGCGATAATCTATACATAAACGAAGTTCGCCAGACTTCTTCCTAACCACTACAATAGGACTCGCGTAACATGATGTTGATGGTCTTACGATATCATTCTCCAATAACTCAGAAACCATTTCCCTAACCTTCTCTTTTTCGCTAATTGACAAACGATAGGGTCTATAGACAACAGGTTCATTGTCTTGGAGATCTATAGTCATATGACCAGCTGTGGTGTTCCCTAATTCTGATAAATTAAAAGCAAAACAGGATCGGTACTTATTCAGTAGATTGAGCAGTTGAATTTTATGCTCGTGAGTAAGTCCGACTTCCAGATTTAAATCAGCTTCAGAAATACATTTAAAGTCATTGCTAACAGTTGACGAAATATTCAAAACTTGCACACTGGACTCTTCCTGAGCCACACGACCACGAGCAATCAGAAAATCTTTTGGAAACACCAATGGTGTTGACGAAGAATTACTGACAACGATCTGTCCTGCTCCACATTCTCTCATTTGGAACAATCCAGCGGTAACAAAATAGCGAACACCCTTCTGAAATCGAATACTCCCATCGACAAAGATGTCGCCCTGATATGGCGGATCTGTATAAACATCCACTAAAGCATGACCCAAAACTTCAACGGAATCTTTACAGAACAAATTTATTTTGCTGTTAGGTACTACATATTGGTGCTCAAGTTCAGAGATTTCCAAGGCATCACTAGTTTTACGTATGACTACGTGTGGCTGCTCCGTAAATGTTTGACCTACTAAAAGGGGCACATGCATTGCATCATCTGCTACTATCAGCAATTCTAGATCAGCTTTCACATGATCAATAATTATCTGAACTCGTTGTTTACCTATGCAAGGGACAACCGAATTGCCGAATCCCCTTAGTACTGGAAGATTATTGACATTGTAACTCGGGCTTATATTTTGAAATACGGATAGCCTAATCATTGAGCATTCACTCCCAAAATCTATGAACGCAGTTATGGGAGAACCGTTAATAGTAGCAGTTTTGAAATACTTCTTATTTGGTTCCGATACTGGTGTGGTTATTTCCGAAGCGTCAACCGCGCCTACATTGCCCCTATCCTCTACTCGCATGACCTTTTTCTCTTCAGTCATCGGTAGTTTGGCGTAGCACTGTTCTACCTCATGACCTATTCTATTGCATCTACTACACTTCTTAACGGGTTGGGTGCATTGAGATGTAACATGACCATCCTTCTTGCAATTCGAACAACGTGTAGGCCTAGGGTTAGAGCTATTTTGGTGTTTTAGAGTTTGACCTTTAGTTAGTTTACGGTCGTTATTGAATTTTATATTTCGAGCATTACGTAAATATGAAAGAAGTTTGTTAGGGTCATCAAACTGAGCTGCCTCTGCACCTAATCTAACCGACCGGTCGTCGATGCCATGCAAAATGCATTCGACTGCCCTTTTCCCTTTTATACCACATCTATTGATTAGTGACAGTTTGTCATAATAATACTCTTCTAAGGAGTCCGTGAACCTAGCTCGTTTCGCCAACATATCGCTTAGCATTTGGCCATAATTTTCTTCCGACGGGAAAGTAGCCAAAAGTTTCGCCTGCCATTCAGCCCAAGTAAACAGAACCGACGGAAGGCCCTCGTACCATCTTTGGGCTATACCTTTCAGTTTTGGTAATGCAAAATGAATTACCTGCTTCTCCGACCAACCATAAATGGTTGCACACTCATTGACTTTATGAAGCCACATAGTCATCGTCTGTTCCCGTTTACTTGGGTCAAACTCGGGTATCGTGTTATTAAAGGAACCTAACTTATCTGCACTATTATTGGACATAGATTTTAAAACATTAATAAGATCCGAAAGAGTAGATAATCCTAGAGAAGTTGACTCACCCCTGGTGTTATCTTGAATTTTGGCTCGCACATCTCTCACTGCGCTAGCCCGCGGCTGCCTCAATGGGCTTCGCGAACGGCAGCTTGCACGGCCAGGTGAGAAACGCCCTGATGCTCGGCAGTCCACACGGCTCGATGCTCGGCGGTCTGCGTGGCTCGATGCTCGGCGGTCCGCACGACTCGATGCTCGGCGGTCCGTACGACTCGATGCTCGGCGGTCCGCACGGCTCGATGCTCGGCTGTCCGCACGGCTCGCCGCTCGGTGGTCCGCACGGCTCGATGCTCGGCGTTCTGCACGGCTCGATGTTTGGCGGTCCGCACGGCTCGATGCTCGGCGGTCCGCGCGGCTCGATGCTCGGCGGTCCGGGTTGCAGCTCCTCTGCTCGCTTCGCTGTCGGGCCTCCGAATTGCGCGGTCGTTGACCCAGCCGGTTGCGTGAGCGGGGACTATCCCGCCTTCGAGGATGCACCGGTTGATCTGGTGAGCAGCGACTCAGGCGCCCTCTTGATCGACGGCGCGACCGACTTAAGTCCCGGCTGCAGGCTTGACGCCTTGCAGGGCTGCGTGACCGTCGGTTAGCAGTAGGTGAACCCGTTGGCTCTGTTGGGGTGTAGAGAACACGTTCTCGTTTGTCCCCCTCCATGGGATATCCCTGGAATGTAAATTGTATCCCAAAGAATTCGTTCTTTATAACAGATTCTAAAATAAAGAGAATAAGCACAACATAAAACAATATAAGTACGTCATGTAAGTAGAATTCACAGAAATATCTAACTGGATTTTATAAAGCTACTAAGTAAGTATGGGTAGGCCATCAATATTTATAAACCAACATTGTCACGATTAAAGCATTAAAATACAATCGAAATGAATAAGTATATTAGAAATATAAGGTAAAACAAAGTACCAACAATACTAACATCCACCTGTTAGTAAAATTCGCGGTTGTATAATATTAAATTACGTAACAGTAGTAGAAGAGATAAGGTATAAATACATTTAGGTACTACCTTATCTATATGGAACATCAAAAAATTAAAATATTGACAGCTTGCTACTATTAACAATGTGTAATTGGTATTGACTTGCCATCAAGAAACGATACGTAATAGAGTACTTATTATTTTTTATTATTTTTTTTTTTTATACCCACTTTTTTTTTTTTTTTTTTGCAAAGTGTAAAGCAAATTTCTAATAGCATAAATAGGCAGCGTTTTATTACATCAACAAAAAAAAACAAAATTAAACATTTACATTGTTTTAATTGTTTGGAATTTAAATGAATGTCGCAATAGTTTAAGTCTAATTATGAGTTTAGGTACGAATAATTAAATAAAAACAGTAAGTATTTAACTGGCCAAACAAGGAATCTTTATCCCACTTCTGAGATGTTGACACTGTATCTTTACAGAGAATCTAGTAATACTTTAAATATGAAAATTAACTGATATTCAGCTTTTATGGCTTTCACAAATAAGGATTTTAGAAATAATAGACACTTGTTCATGTACTTACGTATTGTAATTCTTCCACACAAAATTAATTATATTTCACAATCACCACTAGGTATCCTTAAAACACAAATTCGAGCTCTAGTACTCGTGTTACGACGTCTTATGCACGACTGAGTTCGCAGGACTGGCACGACAACCAAAGTGGCGTTTTCCCGCCATTGACTTGTAAAGCGCTGTTATTGTCGCGCCATTTACGAACTCAGTCGGTACTAAAATAGTCAAAACAATACTTTTAATATAAAAAAAGGATTTGATTTAACATAGCTAACATAATAAAATGTGATATAAATTGCTATTGATAACACAAATATTTATTCTAAATATTTATCTGCCTGTTATACATATATTAAGATTGGTAGTCAAGTCGTAATGTAACTTATAGGAAGTAAAAACTTATATAAAAAGGTTTTAACAAACAAATATTAGTTTGTGTGAAACCAAGGCAACATACGAAAGTTTATCTCATAATTGCCATTTAAAATGCTCAATTTCACTTCAATACACTTTGAAGAACATACTTATGTACACAAGGATTATAAAAGTATTGTACAATAGAGTCACATTAAAAGACGAACGGATGCCTCCTAAACTAGGCCAAAGTTTTAAGAGCCAAGTTTCTCCAGGTATAATGGCATACTACAAGAACTTATAGAAAACAACATAAATTAAACAAACAAGGCTTTAATTTAATACAGTATTAATTAGTTACATTAAAGAGATCACTAATACCTTTTAAAATAGACTTACACATAATCGGCGAAATGTGGGTGTAATAGGTACTCCTCTGCCCAACCCTTCAGGGAATATACGCGTGATGTTATGTTCTTTTAAACTTGAAACATGACTTATAAAATTGAGTAAAGCCGTCTCTCTAATGCTTGCCGGCCATTAATATGACAGCTTAGCTCCAACTACTAAATACTTAATGGTGTTACGTCATAAGCTGAGAGCGCATAGCTAACGACCCTTACTGCACTTAGTTGCAGATCTAGAGAAAATTAAATTGGATATTTTTGTGAATACAATTTTTTTTTTTTTTTTTTTTTGTATATTTCAGTGATATGACAGAGTAAGTATTCTAAAGCTAGGCACAAATTACAACCATGTCAGGCCGCAGCGCATTGCATTTCAATGTAATCAAAACATGATGCGGCCCTCCATTACCTGATGTAGGTAATGTGCAATGGTTCATACAAATGTATGAAGGAAGTTCATACGAGTCTATGAAGAGGCAAATGTGATGTAGGAGGATTTTTACAATGCGGTGCGGCCCGCCCAAATCTGCGTCAGCCTATAAAGGCCCATGCAAAGTTTACATGTATGTTCATTGCACAACCAATTTACTATGGGTCGCCGGTAGTCTGCTACGCCTGCGTAGCAATCGTAGCACTAGCTCAAACTCAGCTACGCCGTAGACCCTGCGTAGACTATGATCTTGCAACAAATTTTCTTAATTTTTCGTTATTATTTTGTATACATTTAGGACAAGTTAGGTTGTATTGGCACTCATATAAGTGTGTTTATTAAACATACTTGTTGTATAAAGAAAATACAAAAAAAATACTCATATTTCACTACTGCGGCGAGTACTATAGTGTATTTTTGGGATTTATTTCTGATGTACGGTCCATATCTACGATAGTACTGCAGTTTATGTAATTTATTAGTAGAAAATTCATGTATTCAAGATGCTTTCAGCCCTGTTATTTATTCTAGTCTTTGATCAATCCTACTTCGGCTAGAAACTGCCTTTTTTGGAATAATTCAAGCATTAATAAGACAGCTTACGATGATTTATATTTTTCGTCTTTTTGAATGTGAAACTATTCATAAATCACTTCTCAAATCCTAGTAGGTAAATGTACGAATTCTTTTATTGCCTTTAACATAAGGCTAACTCAAGTAAAAGGAAAAAAAACTAGAGTGTAAGAATTCCTAAATTTCTCGTCAGTTATAAAATACACATGTTACAGAAGTGATTGTATTTTGTTGCAGAATACTAAACCATAAAGTTTAAAACGATTCTGTATATTTAACAATATGCACAATAAAAACACAATAACCACGCTCTGTTATTCACTTGATATCCCTAAGTAGGTTATCCGTAGTTAATAGTTGTAGTTTTTTAGGGTTCCGTACCCGAAGTGTTCTAAACGCAACCCTATTTACTAAGCCTCCGGTGTGCGTCTGTCTGTCAGCGGGCTGTAGCTCATAAACTGTAATAGGTAGACGGTTGACATATCACAGATTGTATATTTCTATTGCCGCTATAAAAACAAAAAATAAAAATTAAATTCAGTTAATAATTAAAGGGGACATACAAAAAACGTGTTTTTTTGCGTTTTTTGCTCAATCATACCAAAGTCCGACTCGCACTTGGCCGGTTTTACATCCCACCCATAATATATTATAATAAAAGGGCAGGACACTCTTTGAACCTTTTCCGGCATATTTTAATTAAACCTTCCAGCGTAATCATATCTCTGTATCAAGCATCGAATTGACAGCCTTCCACATAATGAACGCGATGCAAACTATTGAGTTAGTTGAAAAGTCAGTCTGAAGTTTCACTTAGCATTCGGGGATTTATCATAAGTTAATAACTTGAGTGTATAACTTTTATTTCACAAAGTTTTATAGGAGTTCGCTGTGATAAAACATTTCGTGATCTTGGTTTAAAAGGGGTTATTTAATATTAAATAGTTTGAGTTTAGCTTTGACACTTCGAAGTTAGACAATTCTTGCCAACTTTATTTACGTAGTTAGAAAATGGCATAATTTATGAATATAGGTTGTAAAAATTATCACACATTCTGTTCATCAAGCTAAGGGCTTGTACACAAAACTACGACGCGATGCGAATTCGCAACGCGGAAGCTTCGTTACTAAGAAAATCTTAGGGTGCGGTCGCAGATTTTTGAAAGAAAATCACAGAAACACGTGCATACAGAAAAATGGGTAAAAACAGATTTAAAATATCAGATGTAGAATAGGTACGAGCATAAAACAGACATAGTCGACAGCTGCACGTAATGACTGTGACAAGCAGGCTTCCACTCAGCATGATGCTGTGCTATGGGGGACCCACAGCACAACGCTGATTTTCAGTGGTCACCCGAAAAAGACGTACGGAATCCAAGCTAGGTTCTGTGATTTGTACATAGATAGGTAACAGAATAAAATAAAATAAACAGTAGTTAGAATAAAATGCAACTATACAACGCGATGCGTCGCGCGTCGCATCGGTGTTTAGTGTACAAGCCTTTAGTTATATTGAGCAAAAATTATAGCTGAGAAACCACTTTTTTTTTTTTTTGGTATGAAAAACTGTGCAAATTAACGCACGCAAAAGATTGTGCATAAGTATGCAAGCAACGGTACAGACATTTTAGGGGTTCTTAAAGTTAAATTATAACATTTAAAAGTTTTCGTGAGAAAAAACACCGTTGGAACTTTCTCCTTCAATATCTCCGTAGACCTGGCTAGTCCAGTGTAAAAAAATATCACAATTATTTATTATCAATAGAGCCTTTATACCGATATCAATTATTGGTACAACAACAGCGCATACTACACGTAATAAAATTTTATTAACACAGAGAGAATTTTTATTTAATTTTGTTACAATACCATTATAAACTTTAGGCACAAGTAACTAAAGTAGATTTTCGATTGTAGTATTTTTACAGACAAATTTTCAGTTTCATTAAAATTAAATGAAAAAACCAATTTATAACGCACCTACGCTTCTTTTAAGTTTTGGCCCATTTGCATTTAAAATTAAAACGTGCTTCTGCTCTCAGAACGATGAAGGATAACAACGTGACGAAACCGGCATGTCCTAGAACCGATAATTCAAAGACATGTGACATCTACCAACCCTAACTGGGCCCGCGTGGTGGATTACGGTCCACTCCCTCCCACAGAGCGGAGGTCATTGTCCCAGACGTGGGAACATTGTAGGCTGATAATGGTGCCGATTCCCTTGTTCACAAACTAAACTAAATTTAAGTTCAGTGCATCTTTTTCTTTCTATTTCATTAAGAAAAGGACAGAAGATAAATTTTAGTTTGGTCCTGTCAAATTAATCAGCGCCTGACGTAAATTGACGTAATTTTAGTAGGCAAGTTTTTAATCCGCTAAACTTGTATGGAGTAGTGACAGGCGCTTTTTAATTAAATAGAAGAAAAAGATGCACTGAACTTAAATTTAGTTTAGTTTGTGAACAAGGGAATCGGCACCAATGTTTAACTTTATCAGGATACCGACACGGGCAGCTAAAACGCCATTTTAATCTACGTCATCACCATAATTTAATCATGCTAACCCGTTCGTCGAACATCAATTTAATTAATCCATTTGTATCATCACATTTTAATTGATCCAGAAATTAACTAAATTAAAAGCAAATATCAATTTATTCAATTAAAATGCTATTTTCATTAGATGGGTAAATGTTTATGCTTTAGTAGGGTAGTTATTCGTAAGGAAAGGCAAAATGGTTTAATGGTCCAAGTTTTTTTCCATCGAAATCATTCACATCAGGACGTATCGAAAAGTCTGTAAGGTTGTAAAAGTCTGTAAGGTAGGTAAGGTAGGTAAGGTAAAAGTGGCTTGGTTTTATTAATCCACAAATACGGCCAGCGACATTAGTCGCTTATCATTTCGTAGTTTAGTTTTTTTCGTATTTTAGAACCTAATTTAACTCTAATATCTACAAATATTTTATTGCACTCGTGGTAAGTAAGTCTTGTAGATGTTACATTCAAGGGTTCTAGCCCTTGACATGAACCCTGTAAGTGCAGAGCAATTAACAAAGTATTAAAATGAATTTAAATTTAGTTTGAAGACTTCTAAGGAGAAAGATTTAAAATTAATGTTTTAAGTAAATTATACTTTAACTTCATGATATTCTCTAATCTCAAAATAATCATTTCTTAGAAACGAATTATAATCTTAACTAATTCGAGGAGCTCGTGGCGAAGTAATAGCAGCCGCACGGGTCGATCCATCAGGTTAAGCTGCGCTTGCCGGGGTTGGTCCGTGGATGCGTGACCATCATTACATACCGAGACTCCTACGTGCTTCGGAAAGCACGTTAAGCCGTTGGTCCCAGTTGTCATTCGTGGATCTTTGACAATCGTTACGAGTCGTCAGAAGCCCGAAAGTCTGACAACCGGTCTTAGCCAAGGGGTGTGGAGGTCAGATCGGCAGTCGCTCCATGTAAAATACTGGTATTCAGCTGCATCCGGTTAGACTGGAAGCTGACCCCAACATGATTGGGAAAAGGCTAGGCAGAATGATGAATTTTAACTAATTCGATTATTTAGTTTTCATTATTATATCTTGTTGTTAACTTTGAATAGTTTGAATCTACTTTTGTCTCAGACTGCAGAATATTCCACTTGTTGTTTACGTAATTCACACAAATTGCTTTTAACAATACTCCGGAAAACAGTATAATATGTCATTCGACACTGCGTTGTACCCTGCCATAATTGTAAGCCGGATATTAATTATGAACGTCAGTCAACAGTAATTTATGATAGTAATTAACATAATTATAATCTACCTCCAGAGAGGGTGATTCATTTGGGTGACTTGACAACTAAGTTTGATTATTATTGTATATAGTATTTAATTGGGTTAATAGTTGGTTATTGGTAAGTGATTTTGACTGTACAACGTACTTGTTTATATTTGTACGCCGTAGAGGCAAAACATGAGCGTGATAGAATGTAATATAACATATTATTGCAGGCCACGTGTATGTATACTCATGTTTTTTTTTTACTTGACATGTAGTTTCATTATTTGACATGTATGCCTACAATTCAAATTTCAACTTACAGTAGAGACTTGTGGAATACGGGGTTCTCATTCGGATTGGTTAAAGTTGTAGTGACAACCATTTGGGTTAAATAGGTTTTTAATATTTTTTTCGACCTTTATATAGATTCCTTTATATTTTGTGAATGTGAGAACGTTGTAGGCACAACAGACTGTCGATTTGCAGACTATTTTCTATTTTTTTTAAGTATCTTGTTGACAGGCCTACGCTGTCCTCTCATACCTATTCAAACTGTACATTTAAAGCATTGTAAAACCCATTTATTTTTAAAAGAGTAACCGTGGAGTTTCTTGCCGGCTCTTCTCCATAGGAAACGACCAATTGGAACCGTGCACCTAGATTCTGACGTTTCATAAGTGCCCTTGTAGGTTTATGTGAAATAAAATATTTTGATTTTGTTTTTTTTTTTTTTTTTGAACAAATAAATGATCTTATTTTATCTTATCTTACATTAAGTTAGCTATTACAAACACGTATACATAATTATGCAAATCTTCGTTAATATTAATCAGGTGTTTATGTATGTAAATGTACCGAATGTATTATGCACCTGAACAATGCATGTATTTAGATGAAAATGTTCGCGTTTATGTTGATTTAATATTGTAGATTATCATGTTTAAAGGTAATAGATTCATGTAAATTATATTCGAAGGATTAAATTGCTTACAAATTACTGCTAGAATTAACAGTAAAAGGGTAATTTTGCTGTTAATTTACCCATGTTTGCAAAGGTATTTAATGACTTGATTTGATTCTACCTACTATTTTATTGTACCTATGTCAACGAATGATTAAATGATTATGGTGATGATGATTTGGAGTTTTTGTTAAACATTGGGTAAATTACGAGGTCGACTATTATAATTTTCTTCAAAATATTTTTCCGCAACGAAGATTTTTCCTGTGAGTTCTTAAGGTTTGAACAGCTGCTGGCGTGCATCTGTTGTTCGTGATGCAATCACCGACGTGACTGGCCTATGTTCGGCCGTAAAACAAAAGAGAGAGCGGTCAAAAGTCATGGAAGTGAAATGTAGGATCGTTGCATAGGTCCCCCTCCGATTTCCGCGAATTCCGATATCCATAAAAGATTCAAGAGCCCCCGCTGCTGAGCCACCCGCTGTGGCTGGATAACGAGTAGATTATGACGACTAGAAAAACATTAATTTCCACAAAAAAATAATACAATAGACATATATATATAATTTACTAACCTATTCCACTTAACTATTCCTAAAGAGTAAAAAAAACCTGCAAGAAATCGACACGTGTTTCACTTCTCAACAAGGCATCCTCAGGATGACGATTTACTCGTCGTGAACCCAAACACGACGTATTGCCACGCCGATCGCCGGACGCAGATTTACTCTGCGTGTGGCGCGCCTGCGTTTATATGACTCTATAGGAATAGTTAAGCGGAATAGGTTACTAAATACATCTACGTCTATTGTATTTTATCATGTATTTCCGCCAATTCACGCCTGAATCAATTATCTATTAATTTCCGCATGAAAAAGGAAACCTTTAAAACGTTTTGTTATCTTTTCCAAGACAAATATTTGTGTTAATACAAATTTTTGGGTTCTTAGTTTCCGCCATGTGGCTACATAACTACAGAAGTTCGTCAAATGCACACTGTCCCACCACAGAGTGCACAAACACTTTTATTTATTGACACAGAATAAATAAAAGTGTTTGTGCACTCTTTCGTAAGCTATTGCCTTTTCAATGCGCACCACGGAATTCTTCACACTTGCACCACACATACATTTTTCTACTATGACTATTCTACAAATCCTCAATTTTCTTGACTTAAAAATAAGACATTTTCTCTTCGTTCCCCATTTTCTACATAAGTATTATTGTATGTAATCTAGTTTTTCTTACCCCTTTTACCCTGCAGGTTCCATGTCATCACGAACATGCATTGTTTATGCACGAGTTTGGATTACAATGCAATTTTATAAGTCGTCTAGAAAATAGTATTTTCAGTTTTATTTAAAAACAGCGTTTTCCATACTGTATTTAAACACACAAATGTAGTTTACATTTTTTTTTACTGTCCTTGAGGTTTAATTTGAACTAAATTTTAACAATCGGCTCATAATTTGAACTAACTATTCCCTGTAACTCAACTATAGATACTTAACTACCTAATAATAAAAAAAATACAAAATCATAGATAAGCAACAAAAATAAAAAAAAATTATCACATATCAAATAATTATACCTACATTCAACAATTCCGATAAAATCAAAAGGTTAACTGAAACACGTTTAAAAATGTAAATAAACGAGCAACGGAACACGAAAAAACTCCAATTACATTTCCGTGTAAAGTCAATGAAACAAAATGGCGTCAGTTTTTACAGTTAGTATTAGAACGATGATATCAGTTTGTCACGCGATGAAAGCATCAAGGTTTGTGTTTTATCAACACAAGCCCGTTTGATTAGGTGCACGTGTAACTGGTGGCTTTGGAGGAAATATTGTGATGTATTTATTATAGGAATAAGGTACTTAAGCAATATCAAAACGCAAGTAAGATTTGAATAGTTAAGGACATGTCTTAACCTAAAGCAGCTGTCGCGCGGTTCCGCGATCGTGGCGCTCGTTTCCGACTCGTATGAATTACTCACGCGGTCAATCAAGACACGTTTGTACATCATTATTTATATAAATGATCACTAAATCGCATACTCGCGCGACTGTTACTTTCGGTTAGGACACAGGGTACGATTGGTGTCTTTTCTGCGCGTCTAACAAAGTTTTTGTACGGTTGTAGATGAGTGCTTTTAGGTAATCTGTTCGTCTTCTTAAAATGATCTTAGATTTATTCAAACTGGTCCCTGTAAGATTAAAAAATAGGCGGCAAAATTAACCACCTTCCAAAGAATTAAATTGAAAAAAGATAATAAATATATACACATCAGAATATAGCAGTTCGTTGTGAACGTGATAAGACAGCGGCTCCCCTGAGATCCTGTTTTGTCACCAAAAGACAGTCACCAAGCAACCATCGTTGCGACGCTCTGCTAGAGTGACTGTCAGCAGCCAGTGTCACTCTTATCCGACCTTTTCGAGCATTCTAGTAACTTCGTAACAACGTACCTATCACTTTCTTTCCATAAAGTTTTTACCCCACTTTAATCTATCCTGTTTGGTGAGAAATGTAGAATTTCCACTTCCATCACTATTTCGAACGAGGATTGTCCCTTTCCGAGAATAATACTATCAAGTTTTACGTAATAGGATTCCGCAGTGAGGGACTCACAATTTTCCCATGCATTTACTTCGCAGTTTTTCCGGTTCCGCAAGTAAATATTTCCGCATCCCTCGGGATGCTAACGGGATATAACTAACGTTACTAACTGTTGGGAATTTACAAATTGCTTATTACGTAGTTTCATTTCTACATTTTTATTTTTTCTTACTAAATCAATTATAATCATTAACTAGCTGACCCGACAGACGTTGTCCAAACAATAATTCATACAAAAAAGGACGTTCAGTTTTTCACGAATTTCATGATTTTCCGGGAAACTTTTCAAATTTTTCTTTCAAAAAGAATCTGATTCGGACTATGAAGAACATTTTAAAATAAAAAATAGCCAAATCGGTCGAAGCGTTCTGAAGCGATGCGCTGCGCAACGGACAGCATTTTATTTTTATTATACATATTATATAGATTTGAAAAATTCTGAAAAAAAAAAACTAATTTCTGTAGCTACTTCTTATATACATTTGTTGACCGTAGTCTCTTATAGGTACTTCTAACTAAGACTTTATTAGTGGAATTCATTCATAAGTGGAGAAGTATTATGTGTACAAAAAAATCAAAACTGCATTACTTTGAAAGCTGCTGAGCGTTTTTACACAGGCAAATCAACCAACAACACATAACATAACATCACGCCTGTATTCCCCGAAGGGTTAGGCAGAAGTGCATATAAAAGTACATCCACATTTCGCCAGCAATGTTTAAGTCCCATACTAACTTGAACCTATACAACAACTTTCTTCAAAACTGGCTTTCTATTCTTTGCTAAACAAACGCTTTCCCAGATTTATTAAATTCAATTCTCATCCACAATTTTGAACATAAACAATGAAATAACGAGGTTTCCGTTGTAATCCGTATTAAGCTCCACGTGTTATGAGAAGTTTAAATTCATAAAGAGTCGTTTCGCTCGTGTTTTTGATTTAGCTTCGAGTTTTTTGATAAAAGTTAGGATCGGCTTCACAAATAAATTATAACTTTTATTAGGCGAGGATGTAATTTTAAATGAAATGGTACTTTTAATACTTTTGTTTCGTGAGTTCACACAAGTTCTTTTATTGTTTTCATTGTTGTCGCCATCCTCAGAATCTCATAATTGATGATTATCATCATTTTTATCATTACTTTTTCTGAAAACCTATTCAAATTTATTCAGATTCAAATCATATCATGTCATGGCATTTGATTGGATGTATTCTACCAGTCATCGCAAACACGCGATTGATCAGCAGTTTAGCAGACCGTGGCGCGTTAGTGCCCGACTAATATATCGATCAATTTCTATTTAACAATTCAATTTTAGAATAAGAATAAAAATAAGAATCATTTATTTGCAGAAAATACAGGTGTTACCAGATAAAAAAATTGGTGGTTCAATGCACAGTCCATATTTTGCCTGTACATTCAAATTAATTTCCCATTAATACCTAATAGGTATCTACTTATTTTAATAAGATAATATACAGGAACATACCCATGTTCTAATAGTATATTATGCAACTAGTGAATAAAGGACGGATTTAAAGCGAGGGCCATAGATGAATCACGACCAAGTGAAGGATTCTAACGACTGAATCACGACCGGAGGGAGTGATTCATGATGATTGAATCACGAGCATAGCGAGTGATTCAAGTGTTAGAATCCTGAGCGACGCGAGTGATTCGTGGCCCTCGATATAAATCCGTTTTATTCAAGAGTTGCATACTATACTTTATACCATGACTACGAGAAAAAGAAAGATTTAAGCGAAAATAGGCATATTATATGAAGTTTTTTTTTTTTTTTAACTTTGCCCCTCATTACACCACTGCCACTTGCCAACTGACATACACAAACAGCCAGACCCGGAACAACTACATGTAGGTCATACAAATATTTGTTCCGTGCGGGAATCGAGCCCGCGACACGCAGCGCAGTAGTCAATCGCTTAACCACTACTCCAACCGTGCCGTCGAAATTAATTTAAATGCACATTAATGTTTTCGCAAGGAGGTTGTATAGCATTGAGATGGGGGTCACCAGGACAACAAAACAGTGATTAAAAGTGCTTTTTATTCACTGTTTTGCGTGAATAAAATAAGCTTTTTAGAGGGGGAATGGTATAAAATATATTTTTTAGTTGAGATACATTTTAAGTTACAAATAAATATAAGTACACACATAAGAATAACTTAACCTTAAAATAATATTCTAAGTAACAATAATTATTTCTAAAGTTAAAGCTAAATAAAACACTCCAGAAAACAAGTATATATGAATAACACTTTCTGTCACGGCATATCTTGGCATTTAAAGTAAGGACCGTACTGCATTATACCTATGCCATATGCCACAGCGTTATCCTTCTTTCCTACAAATTTCAAGAATACAACCCAAGAACAGCCGTGCAATATATATATGTTAACGGAAAAGTGTGTAATCCGTCATTGTATACAAATCCTAGGAAATGTGTACAATTCCTAAAATTTAAAGGAAATCTGTGATGTATTTTGTAATATGCACTTTTCCTAGGAAATCTATACATTTCCTAAATAGCAATCGGAAATGTATTACATTCTTGATTTTTGTAAGTACAGCGGGGATAGCGGAGCGAGGGGAGGGTATCGCGTCATTCGATCAGGGGATCGAGTGCGATACAGTTCTATTCTTACATTGTGATGACATAGAATTACTTAATTGTCAGACTGATTATTTACCAAATGAAAATTTTTATACGTATTTACGTATTAAATTATACGTAGATTTTTATGTGTGCAAGATGGGCAATAGAAAGGATTTTTTTTTTGTTGATTTTTGAAATTTTATTAGTAATAAGCTGTATGAATAAGTATTTTATGTTTTACGATGTGATTGTTACAGCTGATTATGTCAACGACATCCATAATAAAAATCCTGTTTTCAGTTTACAAACGTGTTTTATTTCTTTTAGTCACAGAAAGCTTTACTTATATATTTCCTAGTATCATCTCGGAATTGCATACAATTCCTAGGAATTGCATACAATTCCTAGGAAATACATACATTTCACAGGAAATGTGTGTATTAAAGAATCTTTGAAACATTATTTTACACATTTCCTAAGTAGTCTCGGAATTGCATATATTTCCTAGGAATTGTGTACAATTCCTAGGTTTCATACATTTCCGGTAACATATAAACTGCGTGCTTTATTCCTAGATATTTTATCCAGTCTGATATTACTTACGTGCGCTGTATTTGGAAGCCTTTTCATTACCGGGTTCTGTTGCCAAACCATGCTTGCCAATACCATTAATATTGCGAGCATTTGATTTCCCTAGAGATTATGCATGTCGTGCCATCACAATTTGGAAATCCACTATTTCGTGTTCGTAAATCAGTACTTAGTTACCCAAGCATGGCCTTGTAAGAGGCTTAAAAGGTCTATAAGGAAACAAGAATCTATTTTCTTATAAATTAATATTTATTCTTCCTGAGTAAGATAAAAAATGTACTCACGATTTTTTTCTTCAAAACACTCATTCACTCGCTGATGATATCGAGCTGTACTGCACCATCAAAGCAGAGGGTACCACTTGAGCACAAAGTCCCTAATATGCAAATAATTTATCACCATTTAATAATTAGATAAGATAAACGTACTCTGTAAACTAAATCCGCTGCAATAATTCCAAAAAAACGAATAAGTAAGTATTCAAGTCAATACTACGGTAATAAATAAACTAAAACTTTTACTAAACGAATCCTATTTCACATTAAATACAATCTCGATCTGAAAGTTTCTGATAAAGGAATCTAACTTGAATTCCATTAGCGGAATTTAAAAAAATAAACTCACAGTTAATTCCACTAAGCTTCTTATTTCGATGTTGCTATGCAGATTTTTCTTCAGCTCCCTGTTCATATTACCACTACGTGGAAAGCTGATGGGAACACCTTCAACTGTTTAATCTTAAAAATATGGATGATATTTCGTCGCGAAAATGAAACTGGGTACGGAATCATATTGAAAGTCCGTGCAAGATTTTTCGGTGTAGGTCAAAATTCAAAATCAGAATAGGGAATTCTGATTTTGAATTTTGAAAGTATTTATGACTGGTAATACCGGTGATCCATACCGTAGCAGTAGGTAAGGATTACCTACACTTAGAACATACGTTCAGGATGTTAAACTTTTGTTTTTGAATGAACTCAGGCTAAAGTACCCAGGGGAAATATCAAACTACGTCATAGGCCCGCAGTGGTAATAATTGGCCCTCAAGATTTGTGAAGTGGCGACAAAAAAAGTATAATTCGCAAAGAAAACAGTTCGCGAGATTTTGATGGAATTAGGTATCTAAAAATATTCATATCACGGATATTTAATTTCCCAATCACATCTCTTTTGTTTCTACAATCGGAGTTCCTATCTGCAACGATTTGAAAATGGAACAAGAAAGGGGAACACGTCCCGTGAATATGTCTTATTTTTATTTGATTTTTAACATAATGGGTTTTCGCTTGCGATGCCAAGTAATAGGTTTTTTCTCTTGATTTATTCGTGATGAATTTATATTTTTCTTTTTCCCGAGATTTTTCTTTCAGATTAGGTACGTCTGTGCAAATAAATATGGTTACGAAATCAGCTTACGTTCGGCGCAAAAGGCAAAATTGTGGTTCCATAAATTAGCCTTGAAAAAGTTTTTAGCAAAAACATTGTTTCTTAAAATAAATCAAATTGGATTTTTTTTACTGTTTTCAGAACTCGCTTCTGATATATGAAATTGTATCTTTACACATTACGCATTAGTAGCATAACGCTATAAGATATTTTATTCAAAATCCGAAACGCCATCTAGAAGAATAAGAATTTACAAGAATCAATATAACTGATTTTTATCTGAATTTATTTTTAATAAGTCTTTCGAATATTATCACTTTTCAAGCTTAAAGTCTTTATACTAAGTACTTAGCAACTGCGAAACGGTGTTTCATATTTCAAACCATAATTTTATTCGACCATATTTCTAACCTTAATAATATTCACATTATACATAGCGTCAAAACGCAAATTAAAAGCAATATTTCTTCGTAAATACAATCTGTTTCCACCGCATTTTCCAGGCTTCCCGGTAATTTCTCTCGACATTTTCTGTTTTCAAATACAAATTAAAAACGGGAAAAATGCATTCAGAATCAAACGTTCCAACTTTAATTTATAGCTGGTAATTTATCGTTATGTCAACGTTCGATAAAAAAATCTTGAAGTTAGATACTAAATCGACGGTTTTAATGAAAATACTCATGATTAATTGGTTTTGAGAAATTTTAAGGCAATTCAACTTTCCTAATAAAGTTTTTCGAGTCGACCAATTCCTATGCATAAGCATAATTTTTTTGTTGTTGTGCAACTTAGTGTTATTCAGTAGTTGAAACCCACGACCTACAACTTGAAAGTCGGGGCCGTTACCACCGGGTCACTGTTCTCAAAAATGTTTTATTTTATTTTTATATTAATAAAAAATAAAATCTCATACAATCTCGATGCTTTGCCAAGTCATAAAAACCGTGCGAGTAGGGGCAGGTCGTTAGTTAAGGTATAAACTAGTATATTTTATTGAAATAGTTTTTGTTTTATTATTAAATTAACCCTTACTTGTCGTGGCACGAATATGGCTGGTAATAAAATCGTGCCGAAAGGTATTTTAATATCTGTCTTTATTGTTTGTTTACCTTTGTCAGACAGTAAAAGTTACAATTTATATTTTATGAAAGTCCTTGGCAACTAGGACTACAATTTAATAACTTAACATCACGCCTAGAATCTCCGAAGGGTTGGGCAGAGGTGTACTTATAGTACACCCACATTTCGCCAGTTATGTTACCTGGCCACAAATCTCTTCTTCCTAGCCTTCATCTGCCTAGCCGTTCCACAACTATGTTGAAGTCGGCTTCCAGTCTAACCTGATGCAGCTGAATACCAGTGTTTTACATGGAATGACTACCTATCTGACGTCCACAACGCAGTAATGATTAATTATAAACTATGACATCAAGATACTATAATTATGGTGATGGCGTCACCGATATTTGTAGAAACTTATTGTTTTTTCAGCAGGTTTTGAATAACTTACTGGCTTTCAAGATATATCTATTCCACATAATACTTAGGTAGGTATAAATAGATTTGAAGAAAAATATTAACAAAGCATACTTATTTGAACAATCCTTTGAAAAATAAAAAGTTACACACGGGTAATTACCCAAACAAACATAATTATTTTAGCCGAAAAGGGTTTGGGTCAACATTTGGCAACTTTCAGTGTCCTGTCTGAATCGGGTCTTAACTTTATTACGGGTTTTTTAATTCGTCAGTAATGGCTGTGTGAATTTATAAAAAAGAAATGCCTACTTTATCTGAGTTAATATCATTATAATCTTGTGTTGTTATGTTTAAGTTTATCAGTACATACAAACAACCACTCAGTAGTTTTTTAGTTTCTTGCCCGTTCTTCTCCATAGGAACCTACTACGCTTTGGAATGGGCAACTAGCTTCATTTTTCTGACTGACTGACCCCTTGACAATTCAAAAGTGCCTGTAATTGGTTTATTTGAAATAAATGCTTTGAGTTTGAGTTTGAGTACATAGCATACGGAAACAGTGGGTTGTACTACCAAGTTTTAAAATAATTGTCAGCTTTCCGCGCTCCTAAACTAGGTAGGCACACCTGTATTAAGTTACAGGTCTGCCTACCTGGTTTTCTCCTAAGGGAGTCGGAGATTCTGCGACTTCAATTTATATAAAACTAGCTTCTGCCCGCGGCTTCATCCGCGTAACGGCCCCCGACCCACCGCATCGTATCCCATCGCCCGCCCGCCCTATTACTTAGTTTCAGCTTAGCGTTCTTTCTGACTTTTTTCTTTTCCTTTCTGCTCGGCCCCCTAAACGTCGTAGCGTGATGTTGCATAGCCTATAACCTTCTTAATTATCAAGTACCTAATTACTTGTTAATAAAAAAAAACCACAATTTATCATTGTAGTAGGTAATCTACGCACGTGATAAAAAGCAACAAGTATGCGCACGTGATAAAAAGCATATTATTAATTTGTGTCATTTTTACGATGACTTAAGAAGCACTACTTAGTAGTACTTAGCCCTTCTAAATATTCATGTAGTAGTCCATGTCTGTAAGCCGGCAGTTTATACCTCCTTGATTATCCATGAATTATTATATAAACAGCCTTCTTTTGTAACTATTCCTCACATACAATCCAACATCTGGCGAATTTATGCCACAAAAGCCACACGGGTAAGTTTGCCATTTATTTGTTAACCCACATCATTACCAGACTAAATGCATTTCAGTACTGTACAGGAACTCACGAAGTAACAACTTAGACTACAGAGTGGTACCCTACATGTTTGTTAAGGCTCGTGCAGACTGGCGCGACCTGTCACGCAACGCGATTCTGCAATATAATATCCGTACAAAAATGTCTATAAAAACGCGCGAGACTCTACAGGAGCGACCTGTTGTACCGCGACACAGAAAATACTCTCTTGTGTCTTGTCTTGTGCTAAGGCTCGTACCGGCAGGCGCGATATCGCGGGCGCGACAAGGGTAACGCTGCCTGTCGTGCCCTCAATATCGCGCCAGTGTGTACGAGCCGTTATCCTGCGATATCGACATGATGTCATAAAAAAAATGCTTTAGTGACGCACTGCGCTTGGCACCGCCTGGCACGCCCGCGATTTCGTAGCGCGCTAGTGTGAAATGTGTTGCAGAATCGCCACGCGACATACCGCGCGACAAGTCGCGCCAGTCCGCATAAGCCTTTAAACTCTCTAGCTTTATTTCGGGAATGAGCGGATTTATTTTAATGGGACGTTCAACTAGTTTTGTCGTTCGTAATTTTAATAATAGTGTTGTATTTTCGCATATAATTTTGAGGGACAAAATACACAGTTTATTACTTTTTGGTGTTTTTACAACCCTTTAGCAAATTCTTGATCAATTTTCACGTGAAACAAACCGTCTCACGGTTTTATTACAGTAGCATCACGCACAATAGTAATTCAATGGAAACTTACCTCACATTGTAGTTCTAACTAATATTATAAATGCGAAGGTGAGTGTGTTTGTTACGCTATTACGCTAAAACGGCTGAATAGATTTGGATGAAATTTTGGACATGGGTATACCATGACCATACCATATACATAGGATTCTATTTATCCCGATTTTCCCACGGAATCGAAAATTATATGAAACCGCGGGGCACAGCTAGAATATGGTATAAATTAGCATAAATGCTGAGAGTTTGATCAAACTCTCGACAGTGACCATTCAAATATGATCGAGAATTTGCTACTTTGTAGAAGGTACATTTAGGTATTAAGTAAATTTTTAAACGAGTTGTTTTGTAACGAGCTTGTATACTATTAATTTGGTTTAATAGTTGGCACTCGCATTGTCGATATCAATGACATACTAAAAAAAAATTCAATCATTCAGGTAACTCAGATTTATTTCGATAAAATATGAACACATGAATAAAAACGTAAGCTCGAAAAACTAAACTCAACTCAACGATGTAAGGTAGGTAGGTACTCAAGTATTCATACAAGACGTCTCACTTAAGATGCAGTGAACGTTTTACGATCGCAAATTGGGTGACAAGAAAAATAGCAGGAAATAAAGAACGAAGGGGTGACTGGGACACGGTAGCACGGAGAAATAATGAAAAATAAAGGTACTGAGTACGAAAAATCGTGTATTCCTTTTCGTCCCACTACCATCGTCCCACTGGCGGGACGAACGGGAATATAAAAAATATATTTATTCCCGTTCGTCCCGCTGATTTTGTTAGTGGGACGAACGGGAATAAATTAAATATTATTTTTTAAATTCCCGTTCATCCCACACTTAGATGTTAAACCCTTTAATTTTAATGGCCATTTTAGTACACAATGAACAGCCATAAAATAAGACAATATTTAAGTAGGTCACACACTGTTGGATGGATTTGAAATCGTGCCCAGCACGGTCCTATTCTGTAAAAATCTCGCCGTGAAAACGTTATGTGAAATGACAGCTCCCTTCAAGCTCACTTTACCTCAGTTTTCACGATGAGAATAGACCGGCTGATGGGGATTGACAGCTCACTTTAAGCTCACATTTCCTACGTTTTCACGGTGAGTTTTTATAAAATAGTACTACTGAAGCGCTGTCAGATATTTAGCTAATAAAGTGTTTGAGCCTATCAAAAATACGTAAAATAATTAAGATTTTATACTAAGCATACAAGATGTAACATAATATCTTTTATGTTCTCATAACTCGTCAAAATATTCCCTACATTTTGTAGAGTTATGAGCATATAAATGTGAGAAACAGCGGATTTTTATTCGCTATTTCAGATTTGGTCCCACACTAAAAGTTGTACATAATGATGCGTACAATGACCCCTTAAGAGGTTGTGCGTTATTTAAATTACACCTTGTACAGGCAGTCAGACTTAATTTCAGCCATGGCGGCCAATCACTACGGAGACTAGTCTCATCTACGCGGGAGTCTATTATAGTACACGAGTGGGGGTGTGTGGGAGTGTGTGTGTGTGTGTGTTGTACACTAAATCCGTTTCCTCATTGGCCAGTACGGTATCATATGTCGTAGGAAGATTTGATAATTCAAATGTTAGCGAAAAACCTAGGGATATTGTGAAAACACGGATTATTATTAGACAATGGGAACATTCAATCTTACTGGAAAAAGATAGGGTTTTTGTAAAACACGAGTCGCTCCAGTAATATTGCGAAGCGAAACTATTATGAAATAATATCGCTGATTGGCCGGTCGGTACGCCCAAAAAGTTGAGAAATGTTTTTTCCATTGTCTGAATATCCGTGTTTTCGCAATATCCCTAGGGTTTTCGCAAAAATTCGAATTATCGAATCTCCGTACGACATATAAGGCGATCGGTAAGCTTTCGGTAGCGAGTATACCGAACATGCTGTAAAACGCGTGACGTCACGCAGTACTCAAACTCAACTCAACTCAACTCAAAGCATTTATTTCAATTAAACCATTTACAGGCACTTTTGAATTGTCAAGGAGTCGGTCAGTCAGAAAATATGAAGCTAGTTGCCCATCTGATCCCGTCCATACTGAAACGATCCCGCCCCGATCCCGCGTACACCCACCAATCAGGAAACGCTCATTGAAACTTAGGCGCTCGGTAAGCTTTCGGTACCGAGTATACCTAGCGTACCGATCCGGCACCGCTTTTTTTTTTGTCGTTGGGAAATCATCGAACAACTTCTCCCGCTCTGGGCGGAGCGGGAGGCCGTGTCAGACTCTTACTGACTAAAACCCACCCGTGTTCGTTCAGTTGCCTGTATTGCCAGGGGCCACGGTATCCCTTTCGGACTTTCCCGCAACCCCAGCAGGGATCCGGCACCGCTGACGTACCGACCAGTGACGAAAGGGCCTTAGTTATATATGAGAGCATAAAATTCAAAGCGTCACAAACAATCTTCAACTCTAAAGTTTGAGACGCAATAGTTCGCTTCTACCCTTATTTGTAATCTCTTAGTGGAAGTTACCGCAAGTCGTTGTGTTTAGTTATTTACAGAGTAATTAGCGAGTACCTTCACTACAGGATATATTGTACTGGGTATGATTAGTAATCTTATCATTGTCTTGTGGTACTAAACATAAGACAATGATTACATTCATGAGGTTAGAATCATGTTCAAATCGAGAAAGAAAATTGGATAACTGTATATACACGGTGAAATTTTAATCACCGTTTTCCTCTTAAGGGGTCATTGTACTCATCATTATGAACAACTTTTACTATGGGACCAAACCTGAAATAGTGAAAAAAAATATCAGCTGTTCCTTACATTTATGTTCGCATAACTCGTCAAAAGAAGAGGAAAATGGTGATTAAAATTTCACCGTGTATACATGGTGGAGACGACAATACAACAATAAATTAAACTGCGTATAATGACGTTCCCAGTCTGCATACGAAAATTCAATCAAATATCTCCATTAGTTTAGTCACTATAGCTAGTCATAGATGGGCAAAATCTATAGTCCGCCCATCATTCCTATTCAGTTTGTTAGAAAAAATAACTTTTTGAATTTCAATTTTAGGATTTATTTGATAGTTCCTAAATACTCCTATGTCTATTGCCAGTTTTTTCATTTATTGTTGTATTTTCGTCTCCACATTGTATTTAAAAATGATTTTAATTTGAATTTACTGCTCTGTCCCAAAAATCCACCCTGTATTGCGTATGTCACTGTGGGATGATTCAATAAGACATAAACGCATTCATCCCGCCCATCGCTCCGCTCCCCTCCATGTGACATGCCTTATCATACCTGCCTAGTATATAAAGTTAAGCCACGGGAGTGCACGTTGCATTAAATTATTAAAAAAGTAATTACCGAGACCAACTGGGGAATTCACTTCGTGATGATTAGAAAATTTAATAGTAAATATGTCTGAACACAAGAGTATGAGATAGTTTCTATATTTGTTCAAGGTGAGCGGCGAATGCGATGTGATGGGAAATCAGAAAAAGTAATTTAAAATTTCTTCGGTAAGATTCAATGCTACTTAGTTAGAACTAGCTGTTGCCCACGGCTTCGCCCGCGTGGACTTATTTTTTTAATTTCTAAAAAAAATTAAGTAGCCTCAGTTACTCCTTATAATATCAGCTATCTGCCAGTGAAACTCCTGTCAAAATCGGTCCACCCCTTTTGGAGATTAGGTGGAACAAACAGACAAAATAAAAAATAAAAACGTTTTTTTTTCATTGCAATTCTATTTTATGCTACGTTGATCGAACTGCAATGTTACCAGCTCAAAAAACACTGATATCAACTCTAACCCGGTGTTACTTTTTGTGGCGCAACCGGTTTAAAATGTTAATTAATTTTAAATATAAGAGTTTAAAATGTTAGTTACTTATGTTCGAGTTTACAAACCCTACATTTATTTAATTAACCCGACTAAAAGTGCAAGTGGGCCTAAGGCGATTATCACACTGCCACGCATCACGCATCATGCTGCATGTTGCGTGTCAACGCACCTACGCTCGTACTACACGAACGCCCGTGTATGCATTTTCTGTGTGTTGGACTGTCCATGTTTTCTATACAAACGGAGATAGTTACAAGCAACGTTAGAACACGCATTCATGCGCTACGCTGCGTGGTGCGTGGCAGTGTGTTAATCGCCTAATAGTTATAATTCTTTGGCCCACGTACGAACGCATTTGACACGTATGATACGTTTAACCCGAGACAGGATTGGACCCAGCATAATCCTGAATGATTGTGCCCTGAAACAGTAGGCTAGACTAGGTTCGGTAAGGTTTGCATTACTTCCATTATACGAATGCCCATGTTGTTGGATTTACAACGCTAGATTCAGCGCTGAAAGTTGAAAATCTAACAGTGTAATATTATTGTCTTTAGCATTTAGTCTTATTAGGTATAAAACTAAAGCGTGTTTTCAAGTACCAACACTAACCACGCTCTATATCTAAAACATGTTAAAGTGATTTTATCTGCGTTTTATTCACACTATTCTAAGTAAAGTGCGGTATAAATACTCGGGTCAAGCAGACGAGCATTAAATACTTTTTCACTTAAAGAGTTGTTACTATAAATCAAAGTTATAGACCATTAACGTCAAGAAGGAGGCGATAGGTACCCCCAAATTGATATAAAAGCTATTCTGATTATAATTTTCTGTTAAATAATAGATTTTAATAATGTTTTTAATGGGTACATAGAAATTCTTACACGATTTATTTGAGACTAACTTGTGTCTTAGCTCCGCCCATGTGAAAAGTTGTTTATTGACGATGTAATTAATAGCCTTGTTCTGTAATGGTAGCCATACCTACACGTAACGATATACTTGCGCAAAGTTTAGACTTGCGAAAGTATAACACAAATCTAAAAAAAAAACAAAAAAAGAACACAAAATATAAAATTTGCGCACAAATCCTCCAACACACGTTGTGTTGGAAGATTTGTGTGTTATTTTCAATAATAGTGCAAGTATAAACTTGCGCAAGTTTATCGTAACGTGTATGACTACCATAAGTAATTCTTGACTTACTAACTATATAACATAACATCACGCCTGTATCCCACAAAGGGTAGGGCAAAACCACAAAACCAATAGCACACCCACATTTCGGCAGTTATGTTTAAGTCCCATGTAATAGTGGGCGAGCCTATTGCCATCAATCGGGCACAAATCCAGACTCCGGGCAGCTACTGAGAAATTCCCGATGGAAAATCCAATAACACTTTGCCCGATCCGGGAATCAAACCCGGGACCTCATGCATGCACTTGCGACCTCTAGACCAACGAGGCAGACTATCTATCTATACTTATAATAAATCTGTAGAAGTGAAAATTCTGTACATTGAAAATATCAAAAAAATAAATGGCAGGGGGTGTTACTAGACCGACACCGAACCCAAAAATTTGATTACAATTTTTTTTGTCTGTCTGTCTGTCTGTCTGTTTGTTCAGGCATCACGCAAAAACTACCGGTTCGATTACGATGAAACTTGGTATAATTATTCTTTAATATCCTGGGCACCACACTGGGTACTTTTTATCCCAGAAAAGTATCCTATCCTACGGTTGGGGGGTGTCAAAGTTTGTATGGAAGAATTTTAACGCGCTGTCCGATTAACCCGAAACTCAATATTTATACTTAAACCCAAAAATTACTAACGACTAACGTGTATCAGGATTTTTCGAAATTCAACCCCTAAGGTGGTAAAATAAGGGATGAAAGTTTGTAGGAAAAATCTTATTCCTTGAGGTAATAAACATGAAACTTCGCACGAATAGTTATCTAAATAAATTATAAAGCTGGTAGTTTTTTGTTTTTCTAAATTAACCCCTAAAGGGGGGTTGGGGGGCGTCAGTGTTTGTATGGAAGAATTTTAACGTGCTGTCCGATTAACTCGAAACTCAATATTTATACTTAAAACCCATGGGGATGTATGGGGTAATTTCCGACACCCACGCGGGCGAAGCCGCGGGCAGCAGCTAGTCCTACATAATTTCATCAAAACAAAATACGAAAATTCACAGCAAAAACCGAAGCCTAAAATCTCCCTTTCTGAACATCACAAAAAGAAAACAGTTGAAGCACGGCCCAAAAACTCGAAAACCATTGCCTTAAAAACCTTTTATTGGACTATAAGCTTTAATATCGTAGAGTACAGCCGGCCATTGAAATGTTGCCATAAACTGATTATTGCCAGTCGCTTTGGGCGCACGAACATTGTCATTTGCCACTTCGTGCCATCTCTGGGGATTCAACTACAATGCCAGTTTCCTTGAGGTTTATTATTCGTGTCAATGACATACAATTATGATGATTTTTGTGTAGTCTGTAATCATGTGAAATCAATCAAATATGGGTATATTATTATAACGAACAATATGTTTTTTCTGTTTGTTTTAGTGTATTTATACCAATCAACAAGTTTCACATAAATTCAAAACTTTTTTTTTTTTTTGTTTCCCCCCTCGCATGTTTTCTCTAACACACAATCTGATATTGGCAGAATTGTCGATCTCGGCACCATTGCCATAAGAAAAATAGAATATAATATAATGCCAGTTATATTGGCTTGACTACGCACGGCTCTGTTCAAGATGAATGTTTAATTGAAACGTTTAAGGGTGTTTCTCAAAGTAATTTTGATCGTAATATTTGTTTTTTCCGGAGATGTAATGTTGAATAAAGTTCAATCATTTGTAACTGCGTTGCGGTGGTCTGATTAATTGCTGCAAAGGGACTAAAACTTCTGATAGTTAGCTGCATCTGAAAAAAGTAGCAGAACCTAGCCTAGGTAAAAGAACACACGGTGAGAATCACTCTATTCAAAATTTGAAAAGTGTTTCTGAAACTATAATATTCTAATACCTACTCTTGTAGGGGTGCTAAACACAATATGTTCTTATCGGCATGGTTCGGCACAAGCCGGGTGGCACAATCGAATGTATGGGAATTTTGCCGCCTGGCTGTGCCCAATGAAAGAAAGAAAAATTGGCATTACAGCAGAAAAATACACCTTAAAAGTATTGAAACAGAAAACAATGAATAAAATGCCAAATCGGGGCGAATCGCTCCGAATCATACCGAATAAGTGTGTGTCTAATTGCTTGACAGAATCCTTTTTACATTCCTTTTGACCTAGCTTTATGATTCAATTAGGTATGCTAGAAACGAAAATAAATTCTGTAACCGTAAGCTCAATACTTAAATTGCTCACATCTTACATTCGCCTTAAATAAAAGGACCGTGTACAGTCAGCTTCAAGAAAAAATATACATTATCAATAATTCATTTGAGTGTCTACAAAGTAGAATGGCAGTTTTGGTGTCGCTTAATTTCATAAGCCTTCAGAATCAATTTTTTTTGAGTATTTGTACGAGTGTACGCGAAGTCTAAGTGTGACAGCCAGAGAGTCCTGTTATTCTTCTTTATGTTCCTTAATACTGTATCTATGTATTGCTACAACTATGTACATACCCAATATCTATGTACAAATTATCTTAATAATAACTATGTACATATTATCTTTTGTGGCCTACACATTGATCCAATAAATATTGGCACAAAGATTGTAGACAAATATATTCTTGTTGATGTATACATCTTTTTGAGGATGACTATACGTTGAAAGGCACCAGCTCCTCGAAATGAAAGTAAACACGAATTCCACCTTTAAATTTCTTTCAAAACTTCTTCAAGTTGCTCCAATAAAAACAGAAATGTATTAGCGCATTTCGAAACCTGAATACGTCTGTCTGGCGCCTCGCTGAATATCTTACCCTGAATGAGATCTGGGTGAGAGATATAGGAAAAAGTATTTGGTTTAACAGTGTAGGTAGGTAGTTACCTACTTGGTTCAGAACTTGAATGAATGAAATCGTAAATTACTGAACAAGACGCAGATAGGGATAATTGAATGGTTCTGACATAGATCGGTAAAGTATTCGGAGGTTAACATGAGACGTGCTGTCTCCAGATATAAATAAGAAGTCGATCACACCTCACTTTTACACTAAGATATAAAAGTACTACGTTTTTCAACTATTTTCGTTCATCGTTTACACCTAAAACAAGTTGTAAAGACTAAACTTGTTGTAAAAGTTTGTAAAAAACTTGTCAAAAAGTTAAAAAACATGGCGTGAAACAACATCGCGTCTGTACAATCTATACATGTATGTTATCTCCATGTTTTATACACGACATGTTTTTGACAATTGTTGAAAACAAATATCACATAAATACATACATAAATAATAATATGTGTAAACGTGGATTGCTTTAAATCCTCGTACAAACGATTTGTAAAAAAAGTATACTACATAAGTGAAAAGCAGAAAACATTTTCTCGTAAAACTGTGTTTTTAATAAAAATCTCCGTGAAACTGTTAAACAAATAAGTGAAAAAAATCTTAACAGGAAAACTAGCAGACAGAGAACACCGATTCAAAATTCTAGTTTAAAAACTCACTTCGAAAACGAAGATGCTCCTATGTTCAATTCTAGAAAAAGAATATCTCTCAAGTTCTTGTACGATGCTACATTCAACCAACTCGAGCATGAAACATTTTTAGACAAAAGCTATATTATATACAGTCTAGCCATTCCGAAATTCTGGTCACACATTTTACTCCTAAAATATACACAACAATTTCTTACTCTATTCTACTAAACCTTAGTATTTATACTTATCGTAGAACGTTCATTTTGTGCCTAGTTAGAGAGGGCAAAGGGTAAGAACACGCGAACATTTACATGTAGCGGGTTACGGGTTGAGCGAAATTAATGGGAAGCATGCTACTGTTAAAAGTAGTGTATGTTTTACTTTTTAGAATCTAATCTTCTAGAAATATGGGTCGAACTGGCTGATCTCTCTCTACTTCTCACCATCATTCTCCTGCCCTTATCCCAATTTATTTGTGGTCGGTGCAACATGTCTTTTTCTTCCATACTTCTCTATTATTCGTCATCTCGGTAGTCAACCCCTTTCTAGCCATATCATCTTTCACACAGTCCATCCATTGTTTCTTTGGTCTTACCCTACACTTATAGCCATCGACATTCATACTCGATACTTTCCTAAAGACATTTTCCTCATTCCTCCGCATCACATGCCCATACCATACCAACCGATTTCCGCACAAATTTTCAGTCACCGGTGCCACTTTCAGACTGCCTCATATGTACTAATTTCTTATTCTATCCATTCGTGTAACACCACACATCCCTCTTAGCATTCTCATCTCAGCTGCATGCAATTGCCTTTTCAGAATGTTGGGCCACACAAGGGATGTACCTTGTGTGACCCAACATTCTGATCCATTCAAGACAGGTACGTTTGCATAGCATTCGTCACACGGCGACAAAACTCAGACCGTAAAATTTCCGGAAAAAAGATTTTTGTGGTTATGGGCAGCAGAATCAATATTATAAAACATTCACTCACCATTTTTGATAAATCTGAACATGCAGAATAACTGCCTTTTGTTAAATACTTCAAAAGTACACCCTCCCAGTTAATCTATTTTAATAATGACACCACTGTAAACCGATTACCAACTTTAAGAACCCTGATTGAAGTATAAAAGCTTCAGGAAATACAATTTCAAACGAAAAATTCAACAGTAATAATAGCTGTTTAAAACTCATCTCGCCAGTGAAATGGCATTTACCTCGGACGTAAGCGTTGCCATTCAATGTGGCAGCCTGGCGGAGGTTGCCAGACTTCGTGGCGGATTCCCAAGTAACAAGCGGTGCGTTGTAGATAGGAAGGTTTTACATCGTTGGATGGATTATATTAGTTTGTCATGTTATGACATGTATTTAGGATTACCATAAACAATTTTTTTTTTTGCTTCCACAAAACATGTTTATTTTCAAACAAGACATGAACATCATTTATAAGCTTAAAATAATAAGAATAAGTATCTAAGGCTTATTCCCATCGCTTCCCTTTCCCATCTCATCCCCTACGCGTTTATAATGCACATTTAATAATTTTTATAAAAATATTTAAAAATGTATTTAATTAGTTTAAAAATGAATAAACGAAAAAATGAATTATGAACATGTATATTAAGGGGAGAAGGAATCACAGGGCACACACACATATAAGGGCATTTTAGTTGATTTTGATGACCTATAAAAGCTCTTCAGTATTTTAAAGCAGACACCTGATTTTGATGCTCCTACATTTCAAAGTCGCATACCCCAACTGCTAGAGGTTACGACTAATGTCTATAGGGTCACTAGTCGAAACGATGCGGCATGGCACGGTAAAGCATTAATATTATCCAAAGCCGCCCGCTGTATTTCCGCTGTCGATAGATATCAACGAAATGTGAGTGCTCAGGGTATAAAAATAAAATTCAAAATCATTTCCGCTTGCGTAAATCCAATTTGCTTTTCCATGCCAAAGCGCGCCGTGCCGCGCCGTGCCGCCTGGTGAGTTAACGTTGCGACCAGCTCGATGCCTTATTGATATGAACGCACTCCTAACCTAAGTATTTTGCCTGCTAGGAAGAGTAGTGCAAGATATATTCGTTAAATGGATACTTTGAAGAATGATGTCATAAGGTGCAATACAAAGGTGCTTATAAAGTACTATTCCTGTTCGGGTCGGCACGATTCAGCACAGTCTGCAAAATTGAATATGTACGGTATAGATTGAATTTTGCTGAGCCGACCCGAACATGAGGGAACACGCGAGGGAAGATGCCGAAAGTTTGCCTATCAAATGAAAGTCGAATAGGTATAAGTGTAGTAATTGTTACGGGTCGTTTGTTGATAAAAAATAGGGCCGAAACGAATGTGCCCACCCCAATAATACAGAGTCACATTTAATTAGCTAGCGAAACTCGGGTATCGATATCGAAACAAGATAAAATAAAGAAAAAAATGTTTTTTTGACAATGACCACTGGTAGTAGGTATAGTTAGGTTAGGTAAGGGTAGACCCACCACATCGGCGCAGTTTCTTTAGCTAATTTAATTTCACCCTGTATATAAGGTGCTATAAAAATATCTGCCACGGCTGCAATGGGAGATAGTATTGTGTTTATAGATTACAATAGTAAAGATAAATTATTGATCATGTGTCATATTTTTTTTCATACAAAAAATTGTACGTATAAATTTGCAAGTGACGAACTAGTCAGCTGATTTCAGTTTTCATTCACAGAACAGATAGAAAGAGATAGCAGTTGTTTTCATTGACGAAGTGCACTTCGCGCGTAATTTGTGAACCACGTTATGCAGAGTAGAGTCAATGTTTATTTAACTACTTTATTTTCTCAAATTGATTTAACTGTGCCGGGGTACGAAATTTCTTCACTATTGTTATCTTTAAACACAATACTACCTCTCATTAAAGCCGTGGCAGATATTTTTATAGCACCTTATATATGTGTGTAGTACAGCAAAAATGTATTTTATTTGGATCCGTGGCCGGTAAACCATAATATTAAATCCGATCGATCACTTACGCAAACAATAAAATCTTCCACCCAAACCCGTGTAACTAAATCTAAACATTTCTACGCGTTCCCAATACATTAAAGTCAACAATATTGAACGATTTCCATATATTCACTTCGTATCGTCAGCTACATAAGAAGGTACACACTATCCATAACAGCTGTGGAACAGGAATTGTTTTAAAGTAAAAATGAAATACTGTTCGTTGGAGTGATGCACTTAGCATCACTTCAGAAGGGCTGAATCGATTTGGCAAATTTTTGGTTTAAAATGTTCGTAATAGTCCGAATCTAGAGTATATTTTGAAAAGTTCCCAGGAAAATTGGAAATTCGAGAAAACTGAAAGTACCAGGTCGTTTAACAAAGATTCTAATATTACTAAAGATTTAAATTGTTAGATTCGCCCTAACCGCGTCTCTGTAGCGTTTCTGTTTCGTTTTGACGCACGCAACGCAGTGAATGACTTAATAATCATGAAAACACAAATGATATTGTATCAGCTCACTCTTTTGAGTGGGAGGGCAAATGTGAGGTGAGGACAAATCTAACGATTTTTTTTTCTTGTAAATTACAACACAATATAAGATACCTATATGTATTTGAAAGAATTAAAATGCCGAAATGATCAGCGACTGTTGTTGCCGACTGTACAACACAATAAAAATCTACCTATCTCCAGGGATGGTATCGTAAGTTTCAAATAACAAAGTTATTTCTAACGTTACTGGTGATTTTTCCTTGTTTTTGTTTACGTTCTATTTTTGCAATCTCCATCCTTTTTTTACCTACGAGTTATAGGTTCGAACCCAACCAGGCGCTTTACTTTGTGTAATTTATTTCATCACAGAACAGAAAATTCTAAGACATTTGACATGTACCAACCCACACTGGGTCCTTTTGGTAGATTATAGACCAGTCCCTCTCAAAGGACACAGGGCTCGTGTCCTAGCAGCGGGCCCATTATAGGCTGTATGCTACTTTACCCTTACGTAATTATAATATTACAATTGAAATGATAATGGATCAAAGAAACAATGAATGAACTGTGTGAAAGATGATATGACTACAAAAAGGGAGTTAATACCGCGATGACGATGACTTTAAGAAGAAACAGACATGTTGCGCCGAACTATACTTCAAGGAATAATACCAGCGGTCGTTGACCCCAAAAAAGAAACAAAAAACGTTTTTTTATCCTGTTGGGTTATCGGTACCCATCACGTCTGTCAGGTAGAGTTTCGCTACCTAATGTAAAGTGACTCTGTTTATGACTTATGAAATAACTTCAAGTAGCTTTTTATTGGATTTGGATTTGTCGAATTTCTCTCCAGTAAAAGTAAGTAGTAAAACGGGGTGACATTGATTAATTTTTAATTTTAAATGGATGCCACGCTTGCAATTTCAATGATAAAAATGTAAAAAAAAAACTGTAGTGTAGACTTATTACGTAAATTAATTATTGGAACAAAAAAATATAAATTTGTAAATATTTTTTTAGAAAAAAAAAATAAACCTGTTCATCAAAGTTATATTTATAATGGGGCTACTTTGTTACCCACTTTTTTTTAGATTCCATCGCAAAGACACCCCGATAAACGACAAAAATCAAAAAAAAAATTTTTTTTTAGAATCTGTCGTTTTTATAATACTGCGATTTTAATATTTTTGGGGTTACTTTGAGTCAAGGGGCTAATTTGATGGTGGGTACTATAATATTAACAAACGAGATAAACCAAATATTCTTTATTAATATTTAAGAAAATAAAGTAACATTAATTAGTCTTATCGTTTACTTTCGAGATCAATTATATTTTTATCACTTAAAACTATTAAAACAGTCTCATTAATTATGAATTATATAAATCGGCTTTATAAAATAAAAAAATCAACAAGTAGGTAAATTGCATCTTCCATTGCACTTCTTCCATTGCCTCCTCAGTGTAATTTTTGTAATTGCGGGTACCCGCGGTCTTTTTGTAGGTGCGAACCATGAGGCAACTAAAACCAAAGCAACAAATGGGGTTAAATTGATAATTTGTATATTACCCCTATAAGACTGGATACCACAACCATAGGGGTGAAATTGATAACTATCAAAGTCGCCTCGTATACCCTGTCAAAGTAGCCCCGATGAACTTAGAGTGTTCATGCAAAATAAAATGGCGGCAGAAACCAAAAATGCGAACATGCTCTAAATCTTAAAGAAACATTTAATTAAAATAGTGAAAAACTACAAATCAAACAATAATACTTACGCCTGTGCCACTGAAGTTATTCAAACAATGTTTTAAAACCTTTTTGACACTAAACTTTAACAAATAATTTTTGATAGTTCCGACAACAACTACTCGTCCACGCTTCGGCAAAACATGGCCGATCTGTCAGTCTGGCCAACAGAACAAACAAAATTTGGACTGCGTTCAGTATCACGCAGTAAATCCGAAAAAACATAGCAAGTTTAGCTATCATCAAAGTTACCCCAGCTCTCAAAGTAACCCCGTTTTACCGGTACTTTGTAATATCTTTCACAATATATTAACTCACAAGCTGCGCGCCACAGTTTCACCCGTATTAGTCTCGATAACGTGGGAATATCGGGATAAAAGGTACCCTATATCCTTTTCCAAGTTAGGGTCTACCCATGTGCCACATTTCATCAAAATTCGTCCAGTCGTTTTAGCGTGAACGCGTAACAAGCAGACTCACTTTCACAATTATAATATTATACTAGCAGCGCCCCGCGGTTTCACCCGCATAAGTCTCAATCCCGTGGTTATATCGGGATAAAAAATATCCTATGTCCAAACCCAGGTAACCCAGGGCATGGTCTAACCAAGTGCCAAATCCGTTCACCCGTTTTAGCGTGAAAGTTTTATTTATAATATTAGTTAGTATATTACTAGCTGCGCCCCGTGGTTTCACCCGAAAAATCTCGATGACGTGGGAATATCAGGATACAAACTATCCTATGTCCTTATCCCGGTCAAGGTCTACCCATGTGTCAAATTGTCATCCAAATCCGTTCAGCCGTTTTAGCGTGAAAGCGTAACAAACAAACAAACAAAGTCACTTTCGCATAGTAAGGTTATAGTTAGGATTAGGATAATAAATTAAATAACTCCACCACGTTTCCACATTTAAACGGACAATTACTATTTTTATCACCTCTGTTAAAAAAGAGCTAGTTTTTTCTTCGTAAACAGGGTCCAAAATACCTCTTTAATCCCTAGGGATAAAATGGAACGGGAATGTGGATATATTGTTAGTAAAAGTTCCAATCACAAAAGAGATCAATCACGAACATTGTATGAACAAGTAACAGGCTGTATGAAAAGGTAAACAGCGCGCGAGACAAATAAAAAATAAAAGTTCGTGAAAAAATAAAAGACGTGCGAAATGCATTTCGCCTTCATTCGTGTGATAATGATTTCTATGTTATGTATCTATGTCTTATTGTATTTCAATAAATTAACATACTATTGTTATTCCTATGTTGCACTTACATATTTTCTCATAGAGGGTGATAAAAAGTACAGTATCCACCTCGGGAGTAACACTATTTTAAGGTCGAGTGACGTAGTTTGAATCCCTCGCTGCGCTCAGGCTTCTAATAAAACAATCTCGCCTTTAAAATAGTTGTTTGCTCCCTAGGCAAACAATTTACTATTCTTTCTACTCCACCTAATTCTGCGAGATATATTATGTGTCGCAAAGAGTAGCCTGGGGTTCTGAAAAATATTTACATCTACCTATATTTCTTTATTACTGCGACAATCTCTGGAATATTAAGGTTATTCGTCACTTTTCCAAATAAAACGGCAAGATTTCTTCTAAAAATGTTACTTATTTAAACTAACTCATTTCTCATCGTGTTCAACACCTGGTTTATTCTTTTATTGTTGATTTGTCATTTCGTGATGAAAACAACGTTCTAATATTAAAACAATAATAACATCCACCCGATCGGTTTTCGGTTGCGTTGGCCAATATCAACGGAAATTACTTAGGTACGCAGGAGATATTAAAGTCCACAAGTATGTGCGCAAACACAGGTGCACTCTCTGTTCCTCTTATGTCATAGACCGATGGAACGGCGATCCGACACGACCGGGGAGAGATTTGGCCCAGGACTAACGGCTTTACGTGCTTTCCGCGCACGGGGGTATCACACCACCAACTGTCAAACTCCTGGCTGCTAGAGAAATTCCTAATAGAAAATCCCACAATTTACTTTTTTACATTTCATAATGATTTTCACTTGAAATACTACAGCGTAAATAATAATTTACAACAAAGACCATTAGGAACATCGTATTTGTGATAATTTTACGTAAGTTAATATTAATTTACCGTTAAATACTGATCGTTTGGAACTAATTCCACTTACGGCTTACCTCCGGCAGTAAAACACTTTACATTTCAGTTTCACGCCTGAATCAATTAACTATCATATAGATTTGGGTGGATTTCAGTCAGTCAGTTACTTAGAACTTATGGAGATCAAAGGCTCGACGAATAATACCAAAGAAAGGACATTTGGATATGCTGCATAAAGTAGGTACTCAAACTGCCAGCTTATCATTAAAACTAATTGAGAAAAAAAAAATGCCCACGTTGTGTTTATTATTTTCCCATATTGTATTTTATTTTTTAATAATTTTATAAGGTCAAGTTCACATGAATCTTTAAATAGCTTTCACAAAAGACGATCATTATTTATAATTATTTTGTCCAACCCACTTTTGATAATCATTCAGATTACCAACTTTGCTGGCCAGTAAACGTTTTTACCAAGACTTCCCCTCTTTTAACATAGCTCGTCCCGACACGAGAAAATAAAAGCAATTATGCAGACTACGGCAGAAAGAGATTCAGCTAACGATTGAATAATCAAATCTATTATTTAACCAGACCACAATTCAAAACGTAATCAATATTCCATTAAACCACGTTCACAATTACAGCCACTTACAGAACAGCTGAATATGAATGAATGCCTACTCTTAATTATACTGAGTGCCAACAAAAGTGTGGATACCTTAAGGTGGATGCTCAAAGGTAGCCCGCGAAATTCAAATTTTCTTACGTTTTTTGCTAGGTCAGTGTCAGGTTGTATGTTGATCTAAACATGATTTGCGATATCAGATATTCATTTATAGAATTATAGTCATAAAAATCATCAATACAACTCTCTAAGTTCATATAATCCTATTGAATGAATATTTCATGAAATCATGACATTTGAGGATTATTTCAACCTAAGGAGTTGTATTGCTAATTCCAATGATTATAATTCCATAAAGCCATATTTTTTACGATCGCAAATCATAATTATTTAAATCAACATACAACCTGACACTGATCTGCAAATTGGAAAAAACACAAGAAAATTTTAATTTTGCGGGCTACCTCGGAGCATCCACCTTAATGCGTTGTTCTATTGTTTTCGAGTACTTTAAGTCGACCGTCCACTACTACGCAGGATGTGCACCGAGAGGTTTGTTATAGCTACGCGGTTCATTTGTTTTCCAGCCACGCATCCGTAGCCATGGGTCGCAGTGAACGATCCCGCCTACATTTTCATACAAAGCGAAGCTTAACCGTGAGCTGCTGTGGAGCGGCGTCTTTATGAAAGAGTCTCGAGGTCACTTCACGAAATGATAGGCAAGTCTCGTTCGGAAGAACTTGAAAATGAGCCAATTTATTCGCACTGACTTGTCGTTAGTGTGAGTGGATGTTTCACAATATGCTGAAAGCATTGGTTTCAAAGCTTTTTAGTATCATCAGCTATGAACTCACCATCTACCGCATACATTGTAAAATGGAACACGTTGTATCGGTTAAATAAATCAACGTTATTTAAATATTAAATTTTTCAGAGGTCCTGAAACAGGTCCATTTTGTCTCGTTGTATTTTCAACTATGAATTTCCATCAGCTAATGATTTTTTCATATTTCTACAATTCCGATTTCATTAAAAGTATCATTATATTTGTTAGAATACTCCTTCCGTCTTACATAATATATTCCTGAACTTCATAGCAGACACTCTGAAAGTCTCTAGTAGCAAGAGTAACGGTCTTATAATGTTAAAACTTCTACTGAATAAAGTTTATCTTTGTAACAATGGAATGACTGAATATAACTAGATCAATTGGTAGTATAGTAGTATAGTATTATAGTAGTAGTTTGGCAAACTCTACGTATATAAACTTACACTACTAAGTTTTTATGATATTGGACCAGATTATGTTATACTTTATGGGTATGAGGAACAGAGTGTAAAGTTCACTCATCCTCTATAGAAAAGGGAGGATCCTCCGACCAGAAGGATGTCGTGTCTGGCGGGCAACTGCCCAACGATTGATGTCGGGAATTCTTATTTATGTTGTTCGCGCGGTAAACTCTAATTGCGTGATGCAGGAATTGTGTGACGTCAGGTCTTTGATGCGTAGTTCACATATGGCGTTGTAGATGCCGCCACAATACTTTTACTGTTTAATGCCGCTAGCCCATGTACCTATCAGATGTTCAATGAAAACTATTGAAACTCATCTTTTTTTAAATAAAAAAGAGAGCTTCTACAGGGATCTATATATCTTACTACCCTACGATATATACGTATATATACAGTAGGCGCTCACTAATCCGACACATCCAATAGTCCGGAGTTTCCTAACTTAGCTCTCCTACGCTGTGTCGGATTACAGAGCGCACTCGTTGTCGTTCTGCAGTCTGGTCTACGACTTTGACCGGTAAAGTGTTTTTTTTTTGTTTTGTGCTAGAAGCATTATTTTTGAACAAAATGGTGGACAAAAAACGTAAACATGATACTCCGAGTTAAACTAAAAAAATTGAAGCTTTGCGACAGTGGAGGAAATCAAGTGAAGTGAATCAAATGCTGATGAATATAACGTAGGACGTGTGATAATTTGCGATATTAAAAAGAATCGAGAGAAGATCGAAAGCTTCGCAAACATAGCTGATTCTTGGACGAGCTCACAACAGACGGTTATGACTGCAATTATAAACAGGAATAAAATAATTAATCTTGTAGTTTTATAATTTGTAATTTCTATGGTATACATTATTACCTAAAGAGTATTTTATTTACCTATTTCCTATCAAATCTGATCGGCCTCTTTTAATATAGAATTTTGAATTTACGGAACAGTACCTATATTCCTTTAAATAAGAATTGCATTAAACCAATATCAATCTGCCTAGTCTTTTCCCAACTATGTTAGTGATGGCTTTCAGGCTTCTTAACCTGATGCAGCTTAATTCCAGTATTTTACATGGAGCGACTGCAAATCTGACCTCCACAACCCAGGGACGTAACACGATACCCTTTGGTAAGAATGGTCAAACGTTCGGGCTTCTGACGACTTGTAACGACTGTCAAAGATCCACGAATGACAGCCGGCATTAAACCATTGCCTATCTACCTAATACAGTCCTCTATTATTCCACCCTGAGGTTAATGGGCAATAATAATAGGTATTTATTTCAAGTTATTGCAATCATGCACATTTGTTGCATTGCTTTTTGCCGTATCTATGTAAAAACCGCATACATTTTTCATTGTAAAATACAAGAGAATAAAAATAGAAAATCCATTTCATAAAGTCTTGCCATATAACGTACGTCCGCTTTCACTGTTATCGCAACAAAAGTTAAATGTGGTCTCGTTACCTCGAGTTTGCAACAATAGTTTGAAACCGGAATCGAACTCGTGGCCTTTCGATCGGAAGTCCATACTTGTTGTTTGAAACTGTTATTACATTTCATTAGATTTTGTTCACTGTGTTTGTTGTTGTGTTTGCAAGTTCGCTTAGCATTAATGGCAGGAATTCTAATTCAGTAAATGTGCGCTGTTATAATTTCTAACGTGGCATTATTATCGTGGACATCTACGTCCATGTCATGGCATGACGATTAGAGATACAGAGAAATAAAATTTATGGACATATAATGAAGATGCTTTTAATTTTAATTTCCGTCTACGATAAATTTATAACGTCCATGATTGAGTTCTTTGTTTTTGAGTGTTTATTTTAAACTAGGTATGCCCCCAGCTTCTCTCACTAGACTTAATAGGTGAAGGAATGTACAAACTGCCAATTACCATACCATAACATAATAATAATAAAGGTACATACATAATTCTGTCAGACAAAAATTAGTCTCAGTCCTTCATTTTAGACTTTTATAATAAAATGTGAGGATTACATAAAATGAAAAGTAACTACGCCTGCATTACCTGAAGGGTTAGGCGGAGGTACACCCACATTCCACCAGTTTTGTTTATATTCCGTGTAATAGTTGGCGATCCTATAGTCATCAACCGGTTATCACAAATCCGGACTCCGGGCTGTTACAACACTTTGTCCGACTGGGTTTTTTAATCAAATTATGCCTCGTTGATTTATAAAATCCGGATTCTGATACAAAAAATTGCAATCACTATATGCAAGCCCAATGAATTTAATTTCGCACATACGTTGATGAGAGTTAATGAAATTGATATCCGCAGACAAATAATAATACTCTTCCCGGCAAATGGAAATGACAATTTGTACTCCAACCCGATTAATTACTAAAATTAATTTAAATGCAGGTTTTACGATGAAATATTGTTACGTTCTTGTACACATTAACATAATATCACGACTGTATTTCCCCGGAGGGGTATACAGGGTGTACCCACCCAATAGTACAGCCACATTTCCGCAGCATGTGCATGCATGTAACATTTTTGACTTCATCAACATCAGTCACACCAGAAAAGATGGAGTCAACTTTGTTCTCATAGCGTGTATTGTTAAATAATAAATACGTTTTGTCAAGTAACCTTAACATAACAATTACAAACTTTTTTCCACTTATCATGCACTCTTAAATTATGACATAAAATAATCACGAGAAATCAAAATATCATCTATATAAATGCGCATAAAGAACTCTTAGCTCCCTTTCTATAGAATTTCCAATTCGTCTGTCCATTAAAACCTTGTTTATGTTTATAATAAACATTGAGTGAGTACCGGTATTAAATTCCCGATAGACATGAGAGCTGGATGTGTTCATTAAACGTTGTGCTCAAATGAGGTCGGGGATAATATTATATCGGATTTCGATTCGAGAGGAATCTGGCGGTATCCCTTTGTTGAGTCTAGATTCTTGAGCTTGGATATAGGTAATAATGATTTTGCTTAAAATATGATTTAAATATTTATGTGGTTGACATATCAACGTTGAGGTTTGGAATTTCAATACTATGATTTTCTATAAATTGCCAATATCAAAACCCAAAACTATGAAAACACACTTTATATGGTCTTTAATGTTACAGCTACAGTGAAGTGTTATCTATAACGAAGACAGGAAAATTAAAGCACATCACCTATGCTGATTCTAAAAAACATTAACTTCAGAATACTATTCTTCCTTTAGAAATAGCGTGACTGTTAGACCACTGAAGCTCATAATAATACCTTGAATAAAAAGGCCACATGTCTATAAATCCTAATTATAAGCACGCACCGCCTGGGCTCCTTTTGTTGACATTCAGTGACTGGCCTTAACAAGAATTTATATCATCAAAGGACTTATAAACCGTATGTGGGTTTCCTTACACAAATAGAAACTTTGGTAGAAATTATTTTCAACAAAGTTCTTTCAATTTTCAGCGATTGATATTTACAAAGAGTTTGCGTGAAATAAGCTTGCGTGGGTCTTCCAAGTCCTTTACCCAGTACGTAGTGAGAAAATTTGTTGACAGGAAAATATTTTTTTACTGTATTAAAAGGATACTCTGTAGGTGTATTTTCGCGACATTTTTTTGCGTAAAGAAATTCAAAGTGTTTGATGTTGAGATTTACCTAGGTAAAATATTTGGTTTTATTTATTTGAAGATCGTGAAGTCGACACTTATATTTAAGCTCTGTTTTAGATAAACATGTTTCACTAAATGTAACCTTATGTATATTTTGCTTTTCGATCTTTATTTATTTTTCTCTAATAAGTGTTTTGTGTCCAGATATCATTCGTGGATCTTATACAGTCTAGGCAGATGGTGATGAAGTTAGTGATTTGTGTGTAGTTACATGAATAAATAGGTCTAATCATCACTGTCCCCCATCTTTCTGTCTGAAAACATTTTAGTTTATTGAAGTCGAAATGACACACAGACACATGTGAGGAAAATTCACAGACCCCATTTTACAGAACCCAAACATGAAAGTCTAGTCACCTGTCAAAAAATACCTTCCATTTTTATACCCTCTACAATTTCCATATCAAAAATATGAATTATGGCATTCTCTTTGATCTAAGAGTTCAGCCTATCAGTCCCACTTGGGCGCCAATTGTTTCCAACAATTCACATAATTATAGTTGGCTTGTCCATCATTATTTGAATCCCGAAGTACATATTAGCATATTTATATTATTAGAAATCTTAGCTATTATCCGTTTACGACCTTTGACATCGGGGACTCCGGTCTCGAGGGAAATCAAAGCATGTCATGTCGTGAATACAGCGGGCAATTTAAACATAGCAAATAAGTGGATTTTTTTGATCTTGGATTAGTAAGAATGTATTCCGATTTGATAAGGTTGTTGACTGTTGTGAAGTGCTTTCGGGTTCTCGAATTTGCTGATAGCTCTGTTTTTTTTGGTTTTCGCTTCTACATTTTTAACTATGCTTGAAACAAAACCTCTAACTTCATAAATATATTTCTAACAACTAGGATTTCCTCATCACTGTTCATGTATAAGAATGAAAAATAATAATAAGAAATGTGTGTGTTAGAATCCTTCCACAGATTAGGTTGCAAGTTATGAACTTCTCCAAAGACGTTGAACAAAACTACAAATCGTTTTGTTTCTAATAAGTAAGTACCTACATTTTCTTTTCTTCTTGACGCATAGTTAGCTATAGATATTCCTGTAAGGCCTTGCAGAATATGAAATTATTGATATGCATCATAAAATAACATCTCCGTATACATAGTAACACCTACATTTTGCCAGTTATTTTTGTGTCATATAAATAATTAAATAGGGGGAGAGCCTATTACCGGGTACAAATCCACACTACTGGCTACTTAACCATAATTATTAGTTATTAAATGGACATAAAAACTATTGGTTTGGTCAGTAGTAATTACCTAAAATCCACTATTTATATAGCCAATATTCATAATGTATCATGCCAAACAGCTGAAATTCCAATATTGGCGATCGCATGTTTATGATACGTTGCTCATAGCGCTTACTGAACTCAAATAAACACCAATTATAATAGAAACCATATATATATAGGTACTATTATATAAAGCCAGCAATGTATAAAGCAGTTATGTTAGCAATAGTTTCGTATTTGCATTGACAAATGTTGACACATTCGTTTGTTGGAACAGCAGATCAGTTATGTAGACTGTTTGTTGTTGTGTTCGTAAATATTTTGATTACATAAAATCATACATACTTCTAAGAGATGAGCAGGTCGGGTAGAATACGAGTCATGCATAGAAACGATAAGAAGAAGCAAGGGTTCTGTAGAAAACCCTCAAATTCCACTAGTTATGTATATGGGTCGGCATATTTTTTCTATAAACCACATACATACGAGTCAAACTTCTATTATGGAATTTATTACTTTAAAATACTCTTGAAACTTATTCCTAATATACCGTCTTAAGGCTCCCAGAAACAGGCGCGACGCGACTTTAATAATGGTTAAACAATTACCGATGTCGCGCCAGTATGGACGAGCCTTTACAAACGTATGTACATGCAGCCAACCGGAAAGGATCGAAAGCTGAAAAATCACCGTTTTCATCATAAATCACAAACAATCGGTATCATGAGCATGTCATGAAATAAGCCTAAAGCGTTGATTCAAACCGGGTGCAGCGCCAACCCTTTCGCTCGTTCCCGAAATATCTTTCAATCGATTTCCCCGACGCCCGTCTTCTGAAAAATTGTTACGGAATGCGACATTCATTCACGAGTATATATTTTATCTAAATCGAGTATGTTTGTGGATTGAATTTGTTATGAATTCAAATTCAAATATTTTTATTTCAAGGCCAGTAAAAACTTTTTACAAATAAAAACAACCGACTTCCAAAAAAAAAGACTACTAAGTGAAAAATAACTTAATTTCGGAAGTCGGTGTCTGGTTTTGAATTCACGTTTTTTGCCACCGACTAATCATCAAATTCTACCAGAGCGCTTAGACAAATGTAAAAAGTTTTTATATTCCACTTTTTAGTTGTGGTACCTACCTAAGGGTACCTACCCTCTACAAATTCGAATATCACGAACTGCTATGTAAAAAACAGTGACCCCCCTCCCCCCCCTTTTTGGAAGTTGGTTAAAAAGAAAAAAAATATATATAAGATAACAGATAGAGAGAAGAGAAATAAATTATATCTTATCTTATCATAACAGACACGTCTATTTAAAAATAATTATTGACCTTTCCTCCCACATTAGCTTCATTAAATTGAACTTGCAGCCCGATTCTAATAAAGTAGTCTAAAGTTTGTGCAATACTGCCAATATTATCGGAACCGTCTGATTCCCTCGGTGTCTTACACGTGTCGTGGAAAAATACAGTTTCTTGTAACCAACGTGCTGATACAAAAATACACTACAGTGTATTTTTTTCTTGCATCTCTACTTTGATTATTTTTGTCTGAATTGACTGTCGCGCAGGACAAGAACTAAAATAAACAAGCCAACTTTGTTATGCTGGTGTGCGTGCATGAAAGCTACGTCTTATACTCGTGCCACATCATTGTGCTTTTCTAGTGTGCGGGCATTTAGCGACCAACAGTTGGACGCTATTTTTTTCGGCGAGTTGCTGTTTTCGACGAAGATCTTTGACTGCCTGCATAGACATATTTATATCTTTGCATCTCTATTTGGTTAAAAAGACGTTATAAAAATTACTAACGTTTGCTCGAACAGTTAGATAGGAATACTTTTTTGTACTTAATATAATACGGTATGAATAACATCAAGAATCTTTGCATGAATTTCTAATTTTTATGAAAAAAAAAATCATGATTAAAACGGTTTTATTGACTGGAATATGTTGCCAGCTTGCATTGTTTATCGAAATTCAAGTTCAATTAAAACGAAAACTCGTAGAATAGCGTCGAAAAGAATTCATTTAATTTTATTGTCAACAATCTTTATTTCTATTGTATATACAAAACATTACGCATTGGGTCTAATTTAAATTGTAACTACACATTGATACAGAAGTATGGTACACAATGTTTACAATCAAATGAGTTATTGTCGACGTTCACATCTTTTTGAGACTGACAGTACCTTTATGCGGAATCGTGGGTTGAATTTGGCTTTAGATTTCAATCTTGGGTTCCATGAATACGACAGACAAACTTAGTTATTAATAGACCAAGTTCTAATTGTTTGTACGTAAGCTCAGTCCAAACTGTATGAATAATTAATAAACTGATAAGCTTTTTCAATCTTTAGGCCTCGTTTTCGTGGACTGTCGTGGCGTGCGGCGTGACGTGTCGCGGCGCGTCGGACGTTTATTCAGTTTACGGACAGGTGGCGCGTGCTGCGGCCCGCGCTATTACACGCGCAAAGACAATGTACGATGTTGTTTATGATGCGAGGCGTGACACGGCGCATGGTGCGAGTCGTGAAGTGTAGCGGTGCCCGCCGATGGCGCCGCTTCGAGCGAAGTGCCGGGTATCGCCATATGTTCGTATAGGCGCGTGTGACGCCGCGGGCCCCACCGCGTTTGTCGCTACATTTTACCGTAAACGGAAAATTGCAGGAATAGCTGGCCTCAATGCTGCTTGCGCCGCCGCGACAAACGTCGCGTGCGACGCGGCGATGCGATCCGAGGGCTCTGCCTGCATTTTAAGCAAACGCGTGTTAACTTACTTCTCGCTAAACGCATGTTTGAATTTAGTGCGTGCCACGCCGCCCAACGCTACGTGCGACGCCCCGCGTCTCCGTAAACGAGGCCTTAGAAATCTTAGAGGAATACCTTTTCTGTACTAGGTAAAGCTGAAGTTCGTCCACATGAATGCTTTATTTCAGGTTCTCAATTCGACTGTATGTTTTTTTGTGTGAGTGTTTGTTACGCGATTACTTGAAGAGGACTGGACTGATTTGGAAAATAACTTTGTTGTTTGTAAGGATATACTTCCCAGGATATAGATCCCGACCTGATGACTATAGAGTCATCAGGTCGGGATCTGATGATGGAATTCTGGAGAAATCGAGGGAACTCTTCAAATTTTATAGGCACACCCATAGCGATTTGGGTATTTATAGTAACTTGTAGTGCATTTGGTCTCGGAAAGCACCATTTGGTGAAATGGAACGGATGATGAAAACCACATATGGCCACAGGAACTACTCAATAATAAGTATTTCACGGGTTGACTTTAATATGGTTACTGAGCAATAATATAATACTCGTCGCAATACGTATGGTGAGTTCTCAAAGCAATTTTGTGTAAAAGGTGACCACGGAGCATCAAAATGGATTTCTCTCTAGGGTATTGAAGAGCGCGCTGGGGTATATCGCGGCGGGATGCGAATGCATGCGACGGTATGCGCCGGAGTCCGCTAGCATTTGATCGCGGGGGAGAGGCAGTGAAAAGGCTCAGCAGATTGAGGTACCTACTGGGAATTTTATACCTACTAAGAATTGTATAATTGTATATTGTGTGCCTCCATTGCGTTGGCTAAAAAATTATTATATCAATCAAAAGCTACACTTACGAATCGACAAAAATCACGTTTCATTCCGTCATTCGATAAAAAAAACTATCACGGCTTTAACACACTGATACACGCGGATTAAATTTTAATGAAAATCTGAAATCTGCAGCTTTAGTTCCGTTCGTGTTTGCTTATCGATCGGTACGGATTCCAATTATTTAGATACTGTATGTTTATGTTAAGCTGTTGGTCCTGGCTGACAATTTTGTAGATCTTTGGCAGTGGTTGCGGGTAGTCAGAACCCCAAAAGTCTGACAACCAGTCTTACCAAGGGTCCCTGGGGGTAACTGTGTTGTGGAGGTCCACACCATGACGTTTTGAGGATTTTTATCATTCATTAAGTATCAATATTTGGTAAAAATACACAAAGAATCAAACATGACGTTGACAAGGCTTTTAACTAGTAATAAACCTGAACCTACAGTAGGTTTTGATACCTTACTTATTATATTCTCGTAAAAAACACCTCTCATAATCTTTAATAAGGTACAAAGCGATAGCCGACAAAACGCCCGAAGTTATACCAAAGCTACCTATACATTCACTCGCAAATTAAATAAAAAATACCATGTATCCACTCCACACAATCTGTGAAATATCGACATTCATACTCAAAACTTTCCTCACAACATTTTCCTCGGCATCACATTCCCATAACATGACAACCGATTTCCGGACAACTTTTCAGTCACCGGTGCCACTTTCACACTTCCCTCTTAGTATTCTCATCTCAGCTGCATGCAATTGCCTTTCATTCATCCCTTTTGTGGCCCAGCATTTTGATCCATGCAAAACAGCAGGTGTAACTATTGTATTATATATTTATCTTCTGTAAAGGATAAAATTGTTAGAAAACCTGGTAATGATCTGAAATTGGCAAGCGAGTGCATTGATCAATTCTCGTCCCTTCTGTGTATGAAAGAGGCCTTTGAGGCCTTCTGTGAGAGGCCTTCTGCGACTTTAAAAACAGATTGTTAGTGAACAGATAATTGATTAATATATATTTTATCTAGATATTAAGTTCGGTTTACCTTTAGTTTTTTTTATTTCTGCTTGAGTATTAGTTCTCGATGTTTTGGTTGGTATATTGGCGTGTGCTAGCTGACATATGGCTGTTCATTAAATGTATGTTTTGCGAAAGGTAAATGATTTTGCGCACTATTGTATAGAATCAATTTTTCTAACTGAACAGACAGCTGTGCTGCTGGGGAGTTTGTTGCGCCACTTCTTCTTCCCAGCTAAAGCACTAGCAAGTGGTGAAGGGTGGGCGTTTTGGGGGACTGTCTTATGTAATTTTGACGATCAAAAAGTGCTGATTCTCAGCCTAATTTAAATAAATGACTTTTTATTTTTTTTATTTGAATAGTGGATATTATTTATCAAAGATTCAAGCGATAAATAATTTTCTCTAACAATTATTGTGCCAGTTTTAATAGTAAAATGGGTCCTTCATTAAAATTATTGTTGTTGTTTTTATTACCACTGGTAGTATAATAGAGTGACCTTGTTCGCTTTTTCTTAATAACACCAATTAATTCATATTTCTACGCTTTAAAGTAAATTGGCCATTTCTTAGTGCCAAAACAAGATGGAAGTTAAAGCATTTATATTTTAATAAGTTCTTTGGCGTGGCATCAAAAAATGTTGGATAGTTTTTGGCACGACATTTTAAATAATTTTCACCTCTTTTAGTATTACAAGCCAGTAAAAATAATATGTTTTATCAGATATAACATAACATCACGCCTTATGGCGATAGGCTCACCTCTTATTACATGGGGCTTAAACATAACTAACAAACTGTGGATGTACTCTAGGTACACCAATGTCTAACTTTTCCGAGAAAATAGTCGAGATGTTACCTATATGTATAAATAATACTAGCTTCTGCCCGCAACTTCGTCCGCGTGAAATTTCGGACGCCGGCCCACCGCGTCGCAACCTATCGCCCGCCCGCGCTATTACTTCGTTTCATACTCCTCCTACGGGTCGTAGCGTGATGTTACATAGCCTATAACCTGGCCGGGGATTTTCTCGATAAATTAGTAAAGTTTGCATCAAAATCTGTTCAGCCGTTTTCACGTGATGCGTGAACAAATAAACAGACAAAAATTCTAAAAACTTTTGGAACGTGTTCTGTTATCGATTCTCAGTATCCCCAGCCAACTTTTTTCCAATGCCTTCCATGTACAGTCTTTCGACCCTCTTCAGCTTTATATATGTAATAATGTATAGATTAAAAATAATAAAGCCGCGAAATGTGATTGTAATAAACAGCTTCCTTCAGCTACCTTCGAAGAATACAGTTGCTATGTCATATTTATGTATTTACAAAAAGAAACATGTTTTACACAACACATTCAACGAGGCCAGTGGTTACCACTGGACCGACCCACCTAACAAAAAAATCCAAATTCGGGACTAACCCCTTGACTGTCATGGAAAAAAAAATGGGCGTAACTTTATAAATGACTAGTCTGAGAAGAAAGGTCAAACAAACAAAGAAAAAAAATACATACTTAAATACAAGAAGTGTTACTTCAATGACAAAAATTATGTATTTGTTTCCTATTTTTTGTCATTATAGCTTTAGCATTAACTTCAATTTTATATAAATATTAATAATATACAGGGTGTAAGACTTACAGGGTGCATTCAGCTCCTTATTTTGAATCATATTCCACCGGAAAAAATGTCAGGTTTTTTTTTTCGTTTTTCTGTTATAAAATTACATTATTTCTACGCAGAACTCAATTTATGTAAATGAAACAGCTAAAATAAAAACAGCCATTGATGTTGAAATACTCTACGTACGCTGCCGTTCGCTACGTGCGTTTTGCCACGGTAACGATACTTTGCGTGTGAGGTAATTAAACAAATCAGGTTTATTGGATTCCCATAACGTTCTTGAAATGATTTAATGTACCGGTCATCTTAGTATGATATACTGAATTCACCCCATCAGTCTGCGGAGGGCTGTCCCTTACACCCTGTATATTAAATATTAATCATAACTGAAAATCAATTTTTTAAGGCCCACCCAATATTCGCTCGCGGCCCACCAGTGTATAATATAGTAGGTTTAGTAGACATTGGACTTATTCGCGAAATGGCATGTAGTCGTTTATGGACTTATTCGCGATATGCCTCATTCTGAAAATGCCCTATTCGTGAAATAACCTATTCTACTTTGGACTCATTCGCAGAAAGACTTATTCTTAAAAGACCTATTCTCGGGAAATGCTGAACTATAAAGGCTGTTCAGTATCGACAACCAACTCTAATCTATGCATTTCTAACAATATCAACGGATCACACGTTATGAAGATATCGCTAACACCGATATACTCACGCTCTATTTCACTAATGAGCCGATTAGAATTCCAAGTTGTCACGCCCTAATACGTAATCATCTATTGTGACTATACAAATTGTTTTTTTATACCTTAAAAGTCGTTAATTAGTAGTTTTCGAGACTAAATGGGTGATACAATGTTATCACGATTGAATCCAGTGATGATTTGATGAATGCGTTCACCATTGTCAGACGGTTTAGCTTGTCAGGTGTTTTGGGAGTGTCCTTTGCTGTCATAATGGGCAGTCAAGAGAAGGAATGTCTCGCTGCTAATCTTTTCATTGTAAAATGTTGGCATTGTATACTTGATATAGCTAACGTTGGTCATTCCAAAATATTTTTTTCTCAAACATGCTTGGAAATTCGAGCATTATTTTGACAACCGATATTTTGTTCGAGATAAATCGAAATTGCTGTACTGGTCAAAAATAAATGACTATGCGGCCGGCAAAGTTACTATGAAAATCTATATCTGTCGTGTAGCGGCCAAATAAATTACAATGAAAACTCATATCTGTCGTGTTATTTAAAAATGGAACTAACGTTTTACGTCAACACATTGACAACCAAGGAGGTACCTTATCGAAGTTTTTATTTTTATTTAAAGTTCGATTTCGCTTGCAAATAGCTGTTTAAAGTAAAGAAAAAACAACTGAACATGGCGCGTGAAAAATTATCGCTGTTCGTCATTAATTCTAGAATTTATACATAATTTACTTTGTTTGAATTTCCGCGCATTATTTTGAGAAAAGTTCTATACAAGCCTTGGCCGCAATAATGCATTTATGGACCCACATATGTATGCATAAAGCTGTTAAAGCTTTGTGACCTGGGACTTTTTTTTAACAATATCTTATCTTATTAACATCAACTTTCATTTCACAAAGAAAAACCACGAACTACAACCAAAAACGTAATTTTACTAAAAGCCAACCCAAACACGATTATGACCGACTACACTTAACTCAAACTGGATCCACACATAATTGCATTCACAAAGAGATTTGAAATAACAACTAACATGACAGTTAGCAGTACAAAGACAAGTTATTCTTATGAAGAATGAACTAAAACCTTAAATATGGTAATTAAATTCATATACCTCGGTAGCCGCAGGCTAATATGGCTAGAAGATTTACTGTTTAAAATAGGTTCGTGAAATAATAGGCATAATAAAATATGAGATAAACTAGAATAATTAGAAAAATTGTTGGTTAAAAATACATTAGGTATTTATTTCTGTTGTTTGTATGTATATGTGACGGTCTGTCACCTATTCCTATTTAATATAAAAATATTATATTTAAATTCAAACTAGCACATGTTCCTGGGCCACTTAGAAACACATAAATTCTCTATTTAATGGGAAACAAGCTACGGACAAGTACCGCAAAAAGGTCGAAGGCAATAATTTAAGGAATTCTAAAGAAACTAGTAAAATATCCGATTTCTAATCTCAACTCACAATGTTAGTCCCACATCTGCTAATCATAAATGGCAATATCCAAACGGACTCTTGAAACAATTGAGAAATTGTACAAAAACAGCCATAAATCTATTGTGCGAAACTGCGAGGAGCGGTAATTTTAGGGCACGTGGTATTTTTTAGGGATTGAAGGGACGGAGATGGAAAGACGGAGAGGGCACTTGGTTTGAGACCACGTTAGGCTACGGACGTAATATCCTAGGCTAGTTAATTTATAAGACTTGGTGAATACCAAGAGGCCATGTCCAAGTGGGCTGTCGTAAAATAGCTAGTATTATTTATTAAGTTTAATAATAAGTTAAACATAGTTGGGTTGAAGCCCAGATTAGAATAATGTAGTATTTAAAGTAGTATGTGTGTGTGTTTGTTGGTGCGACTGGGTGAGTCTTTCATTATAATAATTACCCGAGGCTGGTATTGCAATTAAAGTTCTTCTAACTAAACAGACAGAGACGTGTTGCTGGGGAGTTTGTTGCGCCACTTCTTCTCTCCAGCTCAAACACTAGGAAGTGGTGAAGGGCGGGCGCTTTGGGGCTGTCTATAGACCTTCAAGAGAGTTGATCCACAACTCTATTAATTCATGATACTTGAGTATCGATTCTCAACTCTATTATAACTAGTAATTCTTGAATGTTGTATTCTTTATCTAAGACCAATAATTCGGTCAGACTGACATGAAGACGTGTCTTGCAGACGTGCTTGTTGTGCAAAGAGTGAACTTCCAGGGGTTTGGGTGACCACATTTATCTCATATCCAGTCCAAGGACTGATAGGGACCATGTCTCCTTATGAGCATGATGTCGACGCAATGCCGCTGGAACTAGCCGCTCCGTTGCTAGACAAGGACGGTCGCACGGTTGCCGCAGGGAAAGCCGCTTCGTCACGATTATCAGTTCGAAAGAACTGCTAGGGACCATGTCTCCAAAAGAGCATGATGCCGACGTAATGCCGCTGAAAAGCCGCTTGCGTCACTTTATGGAAGTGTTGCTCTAAGTGCTTCGAGTGCAAATGTGAGGTAGCGTTCGAGTAATGACTGACCAAATACCTGTTACGCTAAAGTAAGGGTTATTCACAGATTTATATAATAACATACTTTGCATCCCTATATTATTTATTAACTCTCTAAAACCACATTCAATATAATTTCATAAATATGAATTCCTAAGTCTCATTTACAATGTCATTCAATCCTTTCCTGTCCGTTAACGGTCAAGGCAACGGACTTCTCTATATTTGGGAATTCATTTCTTATATCGGTGGGAGAGTGTCCAGTCTGGAGACGAGCTCTACAGGGCCGTACGGGGCGGGGTGCGGCCCTTCCCCCAAAGGGGGAACCGACCTAACAGTATTATTAACACAATTAGGAAAAACGAAATTTTTATCAGCCTAGGGTAATTTAGGGACCGTCACATATATTTAATTTAAAAAAATATTTAAATATAATAGCTCTATTATTACTTTTTTACTTTTTTTTATACGGGTCCTGTTGAAAAACGTTTTGTTGGTGTCATATTTACTGCATCAATATTTGGAAAATACATTATTGAAAATTTATTTTAAATATACAGTGCAACTTTTTCGGTAGGTACCTGAAATATAAAATGAAAGAATTTTTATTTTCAGAAAACACCTTTTTATTGTAGTTAAAGTAAATTGAAAGCGAATAATGAAAATAAAAAGAACATTTTTGTGAAAATCATTTTGGTAACTCTTTTCCATAAAAACGTTCATTTAATTTTCTTGAGTGCAATGTGAAATTTATAAATTCTTGCGCTTATTTTTCGGACTAGGCAAAAATATTTAGTTTCAGCTTGTCCATTTATTCTGTTTATTGTGACCAATATTATAAGTAAAAAGAGGCAAGCAGATAGGTTACTTACCCAACATTCGGTTTTCAAAAACTGCACAATGTCATAATATTAGATGTCACGTGGAAGAAGGACGGCATGTCGCAGTTCTTGGGAGCGAAAAAGAGACCAGACCATACGTAACGAGGCTAATTAGCCAAGTTTTGACACTTGCGGAGCGTGTATGTATAACCTATCTACCTCTTTTTTACTTAAAATATCATTGATTGTAACATTGTTTATTCATTTGTTTTGCAGTTTTAACAAAATAAAGTACCTATTTATTTGGGTATGTTTGTTTTTCTATAAAAATAAACATCAAATTTTGCTAGTTTACTAATATTTAATGTTCAAACATTTTAAAAACGTAAATGCCTGTGTTGCGAATACTTCCCTACTTATTCAATAAACTGTGCTAAAAATCTATAATTCCGAACAAACCGGTACACTGCAAATTACAGCCAAATAGCCCGACTAATGGCTCCTTTAATTACATTTTGTTACTAAATTAAGGGCTATTTGTCTGTGGCGATATTTAGTACCCTTGTTTGCTTTCAGATTCAATAAGTACTGTGATTTTACATGGGCAATTTACCGAAAATAGAAATGTTAGTTTATGTTCAGATGATGATAATCTGAGACGCGATTTTTAGTCGTCGAAACTTAGCTGAGACGTGCGTTTCGAAATAGAGAACCGATCACATAATACGAGTTTTGAACGTGAGTTTATGAAGTGTTATATGTAACGGAAAAATCTCTTTTTGCGTCATAATTTATGACTGTTTAATGATTCTGCTTTAAGGCTGTTTCAACGTCTTCGCTTTAATTTTCAATTGTTTTAAACAGACCAGTGACAGTGAAAATGTAAGGTTCATTTAGTACTTAACTACATAGTGGTAATGAAATGGAACATCACAAAACAATCTCACACGAAAACACCATCTGATTATGGCTAGAAAGCCGATTGCAGGTGGAGGAGATGGAAAAGGAAAAAAAAAACAGTTTTTAAACAACTCCAGGATCCACCACGCAACATCTTAACTTTTTTTACATGCAAAACGCTGGGCATTGATATATCTTAACATAATTTTACATCAAGACACAAAATACGTGCAGTAAGAACACGATTTCAATTGCCGAGTCGCTCACAGTTTACTTAATCAAACATCACATCGCAAGATACGATTGACATAGCTATTGAAATGGAGTAGCAAGTAAAAGTACACACTGCTGAAGACTTAGTAATTGCGTTTGTATTCTTGCATGGAATTCTAGTTCATGCAATTCTACGAATTACTGCGTGCCACTTCGTTATACTGAAAGTTCTTGCTTGTCTATGCTAATATTATACAGAGGAAAGATTTGATTGTTTGTTTGCATTGAATAGGCTCCGAAACTACTGAACCGATTTGAAAAATTCTTTCACTGTTGGGAAGCTACACTAGCCCCGGGTGACATAGGCTATATTATATTTTCAAAAAAATTAGAGATCTCTACCTAAAATGCAATAATGTAACCCAAGTTATCAAAATGTTGCCAATAAAAGTCATTTTCGCAGCGTGCGCTACGAAAACTATTGAGGATATATAAAATAGTGTTCTATTATAATATTAATAGTAGGTACTCATGATTGCTCACAAAGAATCGAATAGTGGTGATATTGTTATCATGTCATTAATCCTTATCCATTTAAATCATTTGATAATTAAGGTTAATTATGTACGTGTAAATTCCACTTTAAATTACTCGGATCGGACTTTTCGTTCAGAAGATATGACGAGTTAAATAAAACTCGAGGCTGGCCCGATTTGGTTATTCTTGGTTTTGAAAAATTTGTGGATTTCCAGGGAAAGTTTGTATGATGAGAAAATATGGAAAAATTGCTGTAGGTAGCGTAGGTAGGTATGAAGGTAGGAAAGTAGGTACGGAGGTAGGTAAGTAGGTACGGAGGTAGGTAGGGAGGTATGTAGGTGTGTCCGTGGCATCACAGTGGGCCCTATCAGAATACCAGCGTGGCGGTATTTGTTTACTTATGCTCAAATATCGTAGCATTATGCTGAGATAGGAGCCTTTTTGGCCTCGCACAGGTTCTCTTTGTTTTTTTTAATTTTTATTTCTATTTTGTTTTTTTACATAATTTGTTAGTTTTAATGTTTGTTTTTATTGTTTATTGTTTTATTTCCTGTGCGTGTCCCAAATAAAATATTTTTCTTTCTTTCTTCTTTCTTTCTTATGTACGTAGGTACGGAGGTATGTAGGTAGGTAGTTACGGAGGTATGAAGGTATGTAGGTAGGTAGTTAGGGAGATATGTGTGTAGGTAGATATGTATGTAGATAGCTATGTATGTAGGTAGGTAGGGGTACGGCGTAGATAAGTATTTAGAGCTACCCGTGCGAAGCCGGGGCGGGCAGCTAGTAACTAATATTTTTAGTTGGACAGAATAAGGGTGTGAATGTTATTATTGTTAGTCGCATGGCACGATGCCAGAATTTTTGAGTTATCTTTATTAAGTAGGAGATGAGTTGTAAATGCAACAGTAGGGAAAGGTAGATTAGGTAACGGTAATGAAGTTCATTGTTTTCTTAACTACGAGTATAATTTAGTTTGATATTAGAACTTTGTTGATTTATTGGACTATACAAGTGGGACATACCTGGATGAGGCATGCACACAGAATGGAAAGTACTCATGGCAGAGAAGCAAGGAGACCAATATCCTGTAGAGAATGATTCTGGGCTGAAATGATGATGCAAGCTTTTTATGGTCAACTTCAGTGATTTCACCCTGTTCCACGCGTGCATTTCCGGATTTATCTAGAAAGCTGATTTCGTAAAAAAAAACCTTCGTTATTAATTACCGCCTGTGTGGTCTAATGGTTAGACCACCTGTCTCAGACCCAGAGGCCGGGTTCGATTCCCAGTGGGGGCAAAATTTTCTGCTCGGTTAGGTTGGTGGTAGGGTTCGTTCTAAGTCCGCCTGGCTAGCTATCACCATCTTATCTAAGTCTGTCGCCATAACAACAATGTTAGCAGTATTGTTGTGTTCCGGCAGTTAGAGATAAGATAGTCAGTTCCTCTGTGGTTGGAGATTCCGGGTGAAGCTCGCTTCCACCTTCGGCCTGATCATCACTTACCATCAGGTGAGATTCAGACAAAAGGCTTAGCCTTTGTGGTGAAAAAAAAGAAACTATGTACCGTTTTTTAATATCGTAGCACAAAGGAATTGGCTATCTGAACTAAGATAAACGATAAAACTCTATTTAGATCTAAAACCTTTGATCCGATGACCAAACTGTCACTTTATAGACAGTTGATAAAGGTAAAATATTTCGGTACGATTCTGAAATGTCAGCGTGACCAGACGATGAAATGTTTGGGTTATAAATTGGGTTTATATTACGAAGGTGGACTAACCCCTTCGGCATAGTTTGGGACTGTAGTGAAATAGAATGGGATAATAACATGATAAGCTGTGTTTGGTAAAGATAGGAAAGGTATTCGGGGTTTTGTTTGTGACCAATTGTGAGCTGTATGGTACTGGTTTTCGGGTTAATATGTTAGGTATACAGGCTGACTTTGAAAACATGCTACAAAATTTAATGGGGTGTTGGACCCATCAATGTGAACAACTTTTACTCTAGGACCAACTTGATTCGCAAAAAAAAAAAGACTTTCCTGTATAAAGGTATTTTGTATAAGGTAATTTTTTTTTTTGCGAGTGCTTATTTGTTCCCATAGTAAAAGTTGTTCATATTGATGGGTAGAACCCCCTTAAATTTTGTTGCATGTTTTCAAAATCAGCCTGTATTTATTAGGTTCACTTCCGTATTTTGAATGTCATTATACGCTATTAATTAATTGAAGTTTGAAGGGGCAGGATAGCTAGGAATCTGAAGGCTAGAAATAACAGCAATCCGTTTACCAATTACCAATAATTTTAATCAATGTAATAATTTGCACGCCATAAGTAGCCGATCTCATTAATTTATGTACAACATCTTATACCTACATTCATAGCAAATAAAGTTCTGATTCTGTTTTTGATTCTGACCAAATGCCACGGATAAAAATGGGAATATTCCTCATGATATATCAACTAGCCGTTTTTGTTATGACCTACTGAATAGTTTCTACGCGTTTCTACTAGTTCTAAAAAAAGCCTATATTTTTAAACAGACTGCCTTATTGTTCTAGTGGTCGCAAACCCTACTGCTGAGCATGAGCTCCTGGTTCGATTCCCGGGTCGGGCTAAGGTTTTTCAACAGAAACTCAGTAGCAGCCCGGAGTATGGAATTGTACCAGGTTGTTGGCAATAGTCTCGCCCCCTATTTTATGGACTTAAATATAACTGGCGAAAGGAGATGGAAAACGGTGGGCCCAAATGTAATCAGTTGAGATATGATCTAAAAAATTTGTCATATTTTTTTATCTCAGAATATGAAAAATCACCCCAATTCTCAATCTGGATTCGGAGAAATATGAGAAAGATAGTTTTCGTGAGATTATCGATTGAGTAATTGTTGTATATTCATACTTATTAGTACAAAAAGTTATGGTTTGTACTCTTTACTCTATTGTTGTCACTTTACAATGTTATTTTCTTCTTTAAAAACTGTACTGTCCTATTAAATATAAAATTCATACTTCCCATCTGTGCTTCTCATAAGACTATTCTTTCAACACGTTCAGCACGAAGCTGTTTATTTTAAAAGTAGATAATATCAGGTAATAGTATGAATTTTCAAGGAATCAAGATGTTAATAAACCGAGACGGATACCCAACCTGGAAGTTCAACATGAGGATGCTCCTCATTCATGAGGAGCTGTGGACGTCCATCACTGGGTATGATGATTCTGATAAAACAGCGAAGGATGTGCGCTCTCGTAAAGACCAGAAGGCGTTGTCAAAAATATGCCTTACGGTAGACGGAGGTGCAATTTCACACGTGAGAAATGCGAAAAACCCTAAGGAGGCTTGGAGTGCTTTACAAAAAGGTTACGAGGATAAAGGTATGGGTGGAAGTCTCTCTCTAGAGCGTAGATTATACAAATATACCTACCTTAACCGATTACCAAGACATAGAATCATATATCAACGCCGTTTTGAGTACTGCTCAAGATCTTGAAGATATCGGTAAGAAGATCGACGATGGATCTTTGGCTGCGATTATTCTTGGAGGATTGACACCGCGGTACGAACCGCTGATCATGGCTTTAGAGAATTCGAATGTTGATGTAACCAGTGAGTTGGTTAAGGCAAAGCTATTAAACGAGCTTTCTAAGGACCCTCTCCAGAATGAGGTGGCTGCGCAGATTCTACAAGCAAAAAGTTGAAGCCTATAATTTGCTTTAAGTGTAGACAACCAGGACACAAGAGTCCCGAATGTCCCAATAAGAAGGATAAGAAGGCTATGGGCGCGTCAGAAAAGGTTTTTAAAAGTACAGATTGCCGTCATAATGAAAAGGTGGATTATACTTATTAGTCGATTATACATACTTGTTAGTACAAAAGTTATGGTTTGGACTCTTTACTCTATTGTTGTCACTTTACTATATTATTTTCTTATTTATAAACTGTACTGTCCTATTAAATATAAAATTCATACTTCTCATAAGACTATTCTTTCAACAGTAATCGATTACACAGTTACAAAAATAAAACCTTTGCACTATGTAATTAACTCGAAAGTATTTGAATTGAAAACTATTTATACTTATAAGCATTATAGTGCATTTAAAATTACAGTCATATTAATAAATAAAATATCAATTGCTGAAAAACCAATATTAATGATTATCGATTTCATATCGATTAAAATCAGTCTTCTATTTTTAGTCTATATAATATGTCACTGGCATGACAGCTGACTGACATTGACACTAGACAGCGACTGCTCATGTTTGCTCACTCGCACATAAAATAATCTTTGCCTCGTTTCGTGTTTTCCGATGCGACTTGAAGTCATTCAAATTCAAGATCATTTATTTTTATTTATTTCATTGACGTTCATTCATTAATTCATTGAAAAATCTTTCAATAATTTTCTACTAAATTAATAACTATTAGTGCAAAAGAACATATTTTGCACTTCAGGAATCAGCTGTTAGTTAAAAATTGTAATATAACCTCACTTTTACTTAAATAATCGCTTATATCTCTGTTCTCAGATTGACAAAATCCGTATAATTTTCAGTGAAAGGTTGATAATATATAAGCTATTAATTGAGACCACTTTCATCTTTTTACACCCAGGCCCAAGATTGTATGAAATCGTTTCAGTCTCCTTTGGGTGTACTTGTACACCTGTACCTAGCCCTTCGGGGAAAAAAGCGTTGTGGTAGATATGTGTTATATAATTTTCAACAGAATCTTTCTGGTAGGTACTGATTCCTATTGTAAAAACAATTTCTAAAATGTTAAAACTCAGCGTACCCAAAGTCACAAAACAGCGTACACAGTCAATAAACAAAACAAAACACCTCGGAAATATTATCCCATTTCACAAAATTCAAATCCGACCTTATGCATCCCCTCCATATAAAATTGTTTACCTTTCATATACAGGCTGATTTATAAAAAAAAATAAAGTGCGATACGTATCCTAAGTGAATAATGTTTGCATGAACCCGATACCGTTTATTTTTTTTCCATTTATAGGCTCATTTACACGTGGAGAGTTCCTAGCCTGTCGATTGTTGCCGTTCAGTTTTAACAAAAATTCTGTTACTAAATTGTAATTTCAGTCTTTTATTTGATATTTGTACGCTATTAACGGCAAAATATAGAGATATAAAGTAAATACAACACCTATTTTACACCAACAAAACAAATAAAAACTCGAGTTTGACAGAATGCTCATGGCGAGTCTAATAGCCAAGACTCGCCAGGCGATTATCGCCCTCTTATGTCACTCAAGAGAGATCACTCAATCATATTTTCTCGAACTGTAATTAGATTATTTGAAATTAAATACGAATTTTGTTTACACGGATGGCTTCAATTTTTAATGGCGACGCCTTTTGACAAGCAATCTTGTCTCAATCTTCAATCTTTCGATAATCGGTTAATGAATGCGAGAAAGTCTCCTCATGTAAATGATTGTTTTGTTTACCGCAGACGTCAACAAAAACAAAATATTATCAGAATATTGTTCATTTATGTGATAAATACTGCGTTAAAAGACTATGTTAATGGCGTAATTGATTTTGAAGTGAGTTTGGTGGTACTTACGGCTTCACACAATTTTGAGGTAATATATTTTGTAGCCTGCGGCTTTTATCCAGGGGGTTTTGCTGAGTTTCATTTGTTTTTGCTTTGCTTTTATATTTTGTTTGGATATGAGCCTTTAAAGAGGTCGAAAGTGATTTTTTTTTTACCATTTTCTATGTTAAAGGTTGGAAAATTGGTCTACGGGTACGATCATTATTATAATATAGGAACTTTAGGTGAGCTATTATGCACAAGTTTCCATAAAAAGCGGGTTTAGTAAGCGGGCTTTTGTAATGAATACTGAAAACTTTGGTAATGGTACATTTTTGGCTAGACATGAGACTGTGGCCCGAGATATCAAAGGAGGGGATTGCCTAAGCATCAACATCGAAAACAGGACTGATGGTTTAGTCCTGTTTTCAATGTTGATGTTGTGACCACGGTCATTGCAGAATTGACATTTCACCGAAGCTTCTGCTGAATGTAGCCTAATTTTATGTGGACTTTACAAGAATAGGTCTATGGAGTTCCTTGTAAAATTAATGCTGGCTTTACGGGTTTCACCCATAAAATCTACAACATACCCACCAGCAGGTACAGTATGTTTTAGATATTCGGTTTTTTGTTGGGTTTCACACGTCAATCTGCCTAGCCTTTTCCCAACTATGTTGGGGTCGGCTTCCAATCTAACTGGATGCAGTTGAATATCAGTATTTTACATGGAGCGACTTCCAATTTGACCTCCACGGAACCAAGGAGCTGGATAATACGATACCCCTTTGGAAGACTGGTGGTCAAACTTTTGGGCTTCTGACGGCCCGTAACGACTGTCAAAGATCAAGGAATGTCAGCCGAGACCAACGGCTTAACGTGCTTTCCGAGGCACGGACGAGTCTCGGTATGTAAAGATGGTCCATTCACGGACCAACCCCAGCAAGCATAGCTTAACCGGATGTATCGACCCGTGCGGCTGTTATTACTTAGCCACGAGCTTCGTATTGGGTTTCACACGTAAAATATTTAATTAATTAATTAAAGCAAATAGTTAATGTACTTTTAAAGCTCTATAACACCGAAATCTATGTAAAAAATTATGTAAGTACTTACTTTATTAATACAGTGTAAATTACTTTAATAATAATAAATAAGCCTTGTTTCCAAAGCTCTTTTGTAACTACGTTAGTCCCTAAACACTTATCAAAATGTCGTGGTTCATACCTTGTCAGTAAGCACCTTGAGAATAAAGTTGAATTTTTCATCGTTATTACTCAATCTGAGTCCCACAGGTATTTTTGGTGAAATATTTATGACGGAATTTCATAAAGGTCTGAAAAATTGGATAATCTTTCTTTACTGGGAGTTTATTTTGGAGTAGGGAAACTGTTCGTGTTAGGTAGCAATATTAATTTGAACAGTGAGATAAATTGAGAGACGAAACAGTTACCCTCCCTTCAAGTACAACGGGTGCGATGTAATGTTATGTACTCGGTGTTGAAAGTTTGCACCACCAGCTTACAGTCGTCCACTACTGGACATAGGCCTCTCCAAGCTCTGCGAAGAACGTGACGTCACTATGTCATATCGATTAAGGATGGTAGGCCATCTTACCAGTCCACGTACTTACACACGCGCTTTATGTGCGTGTACTCCCAAAGTTTATTGCAATTTTGAGTCCTATGCTAATTACGTAAAGCTTATTTTGAAATCCTCCTACAAACACCGCGTACGCGCAGCCACCGAGCAGCAACCGCGCAGTTACCGAACAGCGAAAATAAGCTGTATGTAATTAGCATACGTCTCAAAATTGCAATAAACTTTGGGAGTACACGCTCATAAAACGTGTAGTACGTCGGTATGCGGCCTTATTGGAAACAAGGAAAAGTTAGTCAACTATTACTTTGTGCGTGTGTAAAATGTCGGACATTTATTACTACAATTTATTTTATTCCATCGCTACATTTCTAGTTTAATATCGTATCAAATAAAAATATTTATATTAAAAGCACTGTATGACGCTAACCATATGTTGGTATTGGCATAATATACCAGCGGATATAGCGCTTTATATTTATAGTATGTGGCGCTGTAAATCATAGCTTGCGGTATTTTTAATCTGTGGTAGGTAACATTTAAAATGTTATATTGCTGTGTTGATTAGGAAATTAAATAAACAGAAATTGTATCAGTTTGTTTATTGCATAGTCTTTAAATATATTTTTTACTACCGCTTTACTATTTACCTACTCATAATCGTATTAAGACATTGGGTCGGGAAATAATCACGATCGTTATTTAGCTGCTTGTACGTAACTGTCATGAAGATGATTATGAATCTCCAGAAGATATAGAAAGAAAAAGAAAGAAAAATATAATTATACAATAACATGGAGACTCATAAACCAGTCTTGTTCCATAAACTCGAAAACTGCAAGAATTATTTCGCAGACCTTAGATATTTAAAGAGGAACCCAATAACACTTTGCCCGACCCGGGAATGGAACCCAGGACCTCATGCTCAGCAGTAGTGCTTGCGACCATTAGACTACCGAGGCAGTCAAATTTTTATAACTGAACTGAATTTCATTAGCGACACACCAAGTATGTCGCTTACGGCAGGTCCTGCCGTGAGCGACATACCTGGTGTGTCGCTATGCTTAAGGTCGTTTCAAACGTCCGATTTGGTTCAATAAGAACACCTTTTCCATTTTTTTTTCCTAGGCCATAAGCAGATGTGTTCCATCTGTAGGTAGAAGGTACCTATTTGATGCTTATAAAGAAATCGAAATAACTAAGAACTCTTCTCAAGATACACCCTAAGTAAGTGGTATATCTCCGAAAAGGTCGAATCAATACCAATAATATACAGTAATAACAACAACTCTCAAGAGGGCGCCACATTCGTAGTTAATATCGCATGAAAGTAATTAAGTTAGGGCCTAGACTAGAGCCAATCAACTAGATGTAATCATATCAGGTGGAAGAAACGAGGTGATTTGGACTTGGGAATAATCCTCTGATTCATACCTATTATGTAATAGTTATTAAGTAAGAGTAGGTATATCAATATATCTGCTTGATTAAACTTCAAGGGCCAGTCCGTAGATGTCTGACAGTGGCTTCGCTTCGGACTAAAACTTCTGAATTGAGAACAAGACTAGAAGAAGTTACTGAAAACATTTCTAATGAAACACCCACATTCGCAAAGCTCTGGATTTTCGACTCTCGGCATCGAACCGAGGGTTGAGAATCCAACAGAGTGCATCTCTAGCGCGTTGAAAAAGTGCTTAATTTGATTTTCAACTCACACTGCTAAGCCGAGCGTTGAAAATCCAGCGCGCGGCAAGAAACGTCGCATTGAAAAGAGCGCCCGTGCGAACGTAAGCTATCACTACACCGTAACTGAGGTTCGAACCACCTAACAGTCGGCTTGGCGACCACTTGACGAACAGATAAGGCTTATGGAAGACAAATAGTTACCCACATGAACATAAAACTAGCGAAACGTGGGTGTGCAACATGTCCGTCTACCCCTTCGAGAGTACAAGCGTGATGTTACATAAATATTATATCATGTTTCTTACCAGGACAGATGTATTCCTTACCAGGTAAACACCACACGTCCGTCAGGATTATTTCACACGAGGTGCGCCTGCGGTTTTTACCAGCAAGGAGGATGAACCATGCATTTTGCTCGCATAAAAAGTATCTTATGTCACTTGGGAATAATGTAGCTTTCTATCAGTGAAATAATTATTTTAACCGGATCAGTATTTTCAGAGATAACAGATAATCTTTTACATGCATCATCATCAGCAGCTTCTAGTCCAACCGGATGCAGCATGTACCTGTATTTTACATGGAGTGACTGCCTATCTGACCTCCACAACCTAACCTTTTACACACATACAAACAAAATATTAATATCTGTACAGAAGTATGGAGTACTGAAACACAGTTCTAATACAACATTTACAGACTGTTAAAGATATTTGTTTTGACTTTACGACAAGGTACCAATACCTTCATTTAAGCCGTCACATAAGCATTACCCACAGGAAAATTTAAAAGCCTGCCTTTATATTCAATTACTGTACAGTTTGAAACCAATATCGTGTGCGCATTAACCAGAATGCCTCATAAACGTCTAAAGAGTACCATAAATTTAAGTGCTATACGCATAGAATTTACGATATTATACCTCGTTTTAGAGTTATTAGAAGTTTCTGTCGGGACGATGTGTTTGTGTTTGAATGGGTGGATGTGGCATTTATTGCGTTCATTGTGGAACAGGGTTATGTAAAAATAGATGCTTCGTGGAAAATGTTGCTTTAATTCCTATCTTTTCCTTTTACATGTAAAATATTTTTTATGTCCCTATGTAATTCCTCTCATTTTAATTAAAAGAAGTGAGAGATCAGAAACTACTTTAGTTCAGTCACGTTTATAAAGCTTAAGGAATGATTAAAACAACTAAAAAGTTTTTTTTTTTTGCCACAACGGGGAAGCTCTTGGCCTGCATCTCACCTGGTAAGTGAAGATTAGGCCGACGGCGGAAGCGAGCTTTACCCGGAATCCTCGAAATAACACAAATAATAATAGCGAAATTTTCTGAAATGATCAGAACATCCCAGGTTTTAATTTTTTTACTGATAGGTGGACCCCTTTGCTTTACCTCATTTGCCTTTGGACCGCTACATTTGAGACACTGTATAATAATATTTATATATTTCCGATTATCTACATATGTACTGTAAGATAATTCTATATTTTTGTTCGCGATTGTACGGTGAAGTACGTTACTTCTCATGTCAGTTGCATAATTAGTCTATACTGTTCCCACTGCTGGGACACAGGCCCAATCTGTGGGATTGGGCCGCAATTCACCACGCGGGTTCAACCAGTGCGGGTTGGTAAATATCAAGTTTTCGAAAATTTTGGTTCTAGGACATGCCAGTTTCCTCACGATGTTTTCCTTCACCGTTTTGAGAGCAGTGGTGATGAAATAATTTACACAAAGTTAAGAGCCTGTAAAAGTTCGAACCTACGACCTAACAACTCGTAAGTCACGGTCGTTACCACTGGGCCACCACTGCTCACTGTACTATAATATAAAACTGTATTTCTCCGAGTACGTAATGTAAGATAATTCTGTAATTTTGCTAGCGACTGTACGACGACGAACGTTAATTCTCGTCGCAGGTACCGAGATGAGCTAAGCAGTAATAAATCTCTTAATATTTATGAGTTTTTGTGTTACCCTTCAACTGTGTTGTGAGAATTTTATTAGGTACCAAAATTATGCTATTTCGTCATACATACATCATACTCATGCAATACAATTTCTAGGTCAGTAGGTACATTCTCAAACAAATCCATTTTTACCCGACTGTGGCGAAACAAAAAGGAGGGTTTTGATTTTGACCAGTATGTATGTAGTTAATTGACTAGGCGTGACTTGGCGGAAATCCATTATAAAAAACAATAGACGTAGATATATTTAGTAAACTATTCCGCTTTACTATTCTTAAAGAGTCTTAAAAAAACCCTGTAAGAAATCGAAACGTGTTTCACCTCTGACTTGTCGCGAACCCGTACACGACGTGTTAACATGCCGAGCGCTGGCGCAGTCTCATTGTCCAGCGCTCGGCGTGTGAAACGCGTGTCGATTTCTTACAGGGTTTTTTAAGACTCCTTAAGAATAGTAAAGCGGAATAGTTTACTAAATATATCTACGTCTATTGTTTTTTAGTATGTATGTATGTAGGATTATCTGTTCCCTCATAACTTCTAAACTGTTTATAATAATTTGACAAATTTCGGTATCGTTGGAAGCGTCTTGATCATTCGCTAGTTATAGGCTATGGGACGTCAGATGAAATATGAATATAACCCTCTAGAGGCCATAAAGTCAAAACAAAAAACACGTAATCTGTTCGATTTATGCCCTAACACTTGTGACTCCTGATTTTTAATTTGTCTGTCTGTGATATCTTGTTTATACTTTTTTAGTTAACCTTTTTTGTCGCAGTTGGGTTTAAGATTTTATAACTTTGTCCATTATCTTTCTTTCGCAAGTATTTTTTCTTTGTGGAATAAAAAGGAAGTTGTAGTCGTTTTCCCTGTCTACACAGTTACTGTTTGTACACATTAAAACGCTTTCCTGAAAATCAAATCAAGTCATTAATCGTTACAATAAGATTCGAAAGTCTTAAAAGTAGTACCCTATTACCGGTTCTCCTTAGAGGCGTTGAATGCCCAAGAGGCCAAAACTTAACAAAAATATAGTAAAACTCTGGAACCAACCAACTTTTGAATTTAAGAAGTTTGGAACCACTAGAGCGGTACATACTTTGTCTAAAAGTTTTATAATTAGACTATTTAAATTCGTTGCGTGGTGTCTTCATTTTGTGCCTTAGAATCATCTTTTCTATTGGCCAATTAAGAATTCGTAATTTGCCTGTTCTTGTGGCCTGGATTAAAAAATTATACGTATTTTAGGGAACAATTAGAAAACCATTCAGTTGTAGGTACTGAATTAGCAATTTGTCTTATATACTATACTCAAATCTGTGTGGTTCTGTCCTCAAAAGACCATTTCAAGCTAATCTGCATGGCCTCATATGGTCTGACCTAGATTATGTCTGGACTTTAAAAGAGACTGCGAACTCTGAGTTTATATCGGCCTTTCTTCTCAGAGTAGCTGAGATAGGTAATGCCGACCTCATCTAGTTGATTTGTAATCATTTTTAAATTGGCGTGTAACATTGATTCTGATATTTCCAGAACAATTACATTTCATGTTAATTTCACTATTAGTCACTTTGTACAGGACACAGTTTCTATACGGTACGGCGTATAAACCGCGCCATTAAAAAAACGTATCTGTCATCAAGTTTATCGAAGCCTGATATCAGAAAGGTTTTTTCTACGTATTTTAGGTCACTGTTGTAGGGATCACTATGGAGTGATCAACGGTGATGACCATCCCTACACACAACGAATAAACCGTAGCTTTCAGGACAAAAAAACATGTGTGTTTAAAGGGCCTTACCCTTTATAATGAATTCCTGGGAAAATTAGTAGGCGTAATAATTTTTCCATGAAAGAAAGAAAGAAAGAAAGAAAGAAAGAAAGAAAAATGCGTTTATTGGCAAAATATACCTTAAAACTAAAACAGAAAATAGTGATTATAATGCCAAAAGGGCCTCAGCTCAGCATAATGTCAGATGACAACACAAAGTGTACCACCTGACGCTGATTTCATTTGATTTTCCCATGCAGTCGTTGGTATAATAAATACATCCTCGGACGAACTATTCCTTTGGAAATAACTTAATCTGTATAGCCTTTTCCCAACTATGTTGGGATCGGGTTCCCTATCTGACCCACAACCCAGTTACTAGGTAATACGATATTTATTCATTTATACCTAAATACTTTATTGTACACCACATTATACATTACAAAACGAAAAAGTTATACACTACAAAATATACAACGAGAGGCCTTATCGCTATACTACGCTCTCTTCCAGGCAAACTTGGAATGGGCAGTGATTTTCAGAACATAAAATAGGGTTGCCACGGTACCCCTTGGTAAGATTGATTGTCAGACTTTCGGGCTTCTAGCGACCCGTAACGACTGTCAAACATCCACGAATGACACCCGGGATCAACGGTTTAACGTGCTTTCAGGCACGGGGTGTTTCGGTATGTAAAGATGGTCACCTAACCATGGCAAGCGTAACTTAACCTGATGGATCGACCCCTGCGGCTGTTATTACTTAGCCACGAGCTCCGAAAGAAATTAATATAAATAATAGTTCAGAAAATACCCTAAAGTTCCATAAAAGCAAGTCTGAAAACTAAAGTTAGTATAACAGAATCAATGACAACAATGTCCTTCTCATACGCCATTACATTAACTAAGGGACCGAAACATTAGGGAGTTACCATTCCTAATGTGTTGATGCACTTATAGTAATTAATAAAGATCAAAGGGACGAGTTGGGCACAGGCTTTGGGATCATTACATAACATTGTTATGTATGGTTTTCCTAAATGGTGTTCCATATTAGCTCAGGATAGAGTTGAGTGGAAAAAGAAAGGGAGGCATTTGCCCTACAGTGGGACTATACAGGGTGATTATACATTTAGTATTATATATATACTTACCTATCATTTAACCATAATTAGTAAACCTTTCTAAAACGTGGTTTTAATTAACACTTTCACATATTAATTGGAACTTCGTCTTACCCTTAAGGGATCATTATCTCGATCTAACGTAAACACGAAGATTCTGAGACACTCTTGAAAATTCGGTTTGTTTACAAACTTGTGTAATTGTTTCGACAATATTAGGTTACGGTTCTAATTAAAGGTTTTGGGGTTTTGTTTTAATTAAGAGAAAGTGTTACAAGGTTTTTAATTAACCAATGGATAATTAATAATCACTGTTATTACTGATCGTTAGAGATCAGAGATATTCTGTAAAATTGTCGAAGTAAGCGTGGCTGCATTTAACTACTATAAAAGCTAAAATACTATAGCCGTCGATATATTAAGTAATATATTCCGCTCAACTATTCTTAAAGAGTTATAAAAAACTCTGTAAGAAATCGACACGTGTTTCACCAGGACACGCGCGTGTTCGGGTACGCGACAAGTCAATTGTCATCTTGAGAATGCCTCCTTGAGAGGTGAAACACGTGTCGATTTCTTACAGGGTTTTTTATGACTCAATTTTTCACTCCTACGGGTATTGTATTTTTTAATGGATTTTTGCCAAGTCACGCCTGAATCAATTAACTACGATAAAGCTATTATTGCAAAGCTGACAGACGAAAAACGGCTACCAATCTGATAGAATAATCGGATAATCGAAACCAATCTGATAAACGGTTGAAAATCCTTCTTACTAAGCTAAGCTAAGCTCTATTTATAATGAGAATACTCAAAGAGTTTTGCTAAATCATCCAACTATCAACCAACAAACCTTCAAAAACAGATTCACGCCTCAGAATACAAAAATATTCTCGCCTTTGTAAATGAAAAATAAAGCAACAAAATGCTGCTAATAAAGTGCCTGGCCAGTGAAGATATGAAGCTGTTTAATAAAATACAGTACAGTTTGTTCCAAAAGTATTTGCTAAAATTGTAAACAAATGGATCAGAAAAGTTTCCTGTTAATGCCATTGTAGTGCCTGTTACGCAAGCGTAGTATATCCAAAGCGCTGACTAAGGACGGCCTCAATTAATTATAACAAACAAGTAAAATGCGCAATTAGCGACACGAGGCAAATGCGCTGAATGCACAAAATACCGCGGCACCATCGCGCCACCGCTACATGAGGTCGGGCACTTCTATTCCGGCTTCGAAGGAAGGCATAACTTTAGATTTAGCTAGATATAGTTTTCATTTATTGTAAGTTCTTTTGCTTTTATTAAATCAGTTTTAGAATCTAAATTGGTTTTTTTTAAGTATCCCGGCCGCAGCCTTCGTAATTGGCGCAGTCGGTAGGATCCTCGAGGTTAGCTAGGTCTATCTTATATCGATATTATCGCTACCGCGCGTGAGCGATCGCGGCTAACCTGCTGTCAAGCTTCATCGAGTATCCGAACTCAAGGATTGCTGCCGGGAGAGAACGGGATCCAGACATCGACCCCAGAGACCGATATGAAGGTTATGTGAGTACACTTGAATTATTCCCTGTGTTGCTTCCTGTGTATCCAAGTCACTTAATCCTTCAAAATTTTCCACCCACGTAATTTAGGACCTCGCGAGTCTACATCAGGTAGACCGAATAGTAGGCAATTAGTGCTAGATTCGAGTAGAGACATAGATTTAGGTTTTAATAGCCTATTAGAGGACCGCGAAATGTCGTGTGATCCGGACACAATTTTTAAGGCTCTGCGCCCAGTTCCCGAGTTCGATGGGAACCCTAACGTACTCACGCGATTTATTAAATTATGCGACCAGATAGTTAGTACTTATTTAAGTAATGTACCGGGTAGTGAGTTAGGTAACCTATGCCTTTTGAACGGGATATTAAATAAAATAACAGGCGTTGCGGCAACTAGAATTAATTCGAATGGCATCCCAGATAGTTGGGCAGGAATACGAAATACCCTAATTAATAGCTTTGCCGACCAGAGGGACGAAACAGCCCTCTATAATGACCTCCTAGTATCAGCTCAGGGTAATAGTACTCCACAAGAGTACTACGACCAATGTCAATCGTTATTCAGTACCATTATGACTTATATATCGTTGCATGAAACAGTGACTACCACCATAGAAGCGAAACGTACACTATACAAGAAATTAACAATGCAAGCGTTTGTACGTGGCCTTAAGGAACCTCTAGGTTCCCGAATACGTTGTATGCGTCCTGAAAGCATAGAGAGGGCGCTGGAGTTCGTCCAAGAGGAACTAAATGTGATGTACTTGCAAAATCGTAATGATAGTGCGAGTGTAAAAAGGCCACCTCCAACCGCTCCCATGCCCAAATTACTAACACAGCCCACAGGTTTTCTACCCATGTCGATGCCGAAACCCTTTGGTCACCAACCGTTTTCAAACTGGCAACGGCCACCGGCTCCGCAAAGCAGTTGGAGACAACCTATGTTCCAACCACATGGCGCGCCACGTGCGCCCAACGCACCTAATAACCAAACACGTACACAGCAAATGTTCCGCGCGGCACCGCCTAACTATAACGCTCAGAGCAACGTATTTAGAGTTCAGCCACGTGCCCTAGCCCCGGGACCTCAGCCAATGAGCGGGGTCAGCCATTTTGTTGCTAAGCCTATGCCAAGTAGACCTCATGACTGGGGCAAGTTTGGCAATCCGGCTCCGACAAATTATTTTAAAACCCGCGAGATGAATTTCAACGATTGCAGCGAAAATAACTACGATTATTACCTCGTGGAGGAACCCTACTCTTATGACTACGACCATGCTGACTATAACGTTTACTATGACGACGGTAACCACTATTACGTACAGGACTTCGGACCAGCTATGGTGCCCGAGCAAAAACCGATTCAACCCTCTACAGCATGTGAGGACCCCCAACCCTCGACTAGTAACGCAAACCAGGATTTTCAGATAAAATCCCCATTAAAACCCTCAAAATAGAAGTTAACTTGCAAACGCAACGACAGTTGCCCTACATAAAAATATCTGACCCCCCACTAAACCTACTCATTGATACCGGAGCAAACCAGTCATTTATTAGTCCTACAGCTGTACAACGGTATTACTCGGAATACCCTCTTAACTATGATCCCTTCGAGGTAACTAACGTCCACGCTACAACTAGAAACGATTATTCAATAACTATACCAGCCTTCCGTGAACTCAATGACCCTAACGAGATTAAATTATTCATATATGACTTTCACCAATTTTTTGATGGACTTATCGGACTAGATTTACTGACCAGATGGAAGACGAAGATTGACTTAAAGGACAACCTACTGATTACGGCTACCGCTAGGAACCCTATCGTAATGTTTAATTCCCGAAATGTAAACCTTTATGAGGCTGTTATACCAGCCAACACAACTAAGCTTATCAGATTACCTATAAACGCTAAAGACGGTGACGTACATATCACACAACAATACCTGTGCAATTGCATTGTAAGCGAATGCATTACAACCGTTTGTAATAACCGCGGCATTATAGAAATTTTAAACCCATCAAACAACGATACTATTCTATCCCTAGACCACCCGGTAGAAGCTGTAACTATAAGTAACATCGAATGCATGAACCTGGAACAAATACCTGACACATCTCGCATTAATAAAGTAATATCTAAATTGCGAACAGATCATCTTAATGAGGAGGAGAAAATTAACTTAGTTAATATTTGCTCGAAGTATGCAGATGTATTTTACATAGAAGGCGAACCCTTATCTTTCACCAATAAGGTGAAACACCGTATACGGACTGTAGACGACGCACCTATCTATACCAAGACTTACAGATATCCTTTCGTTCATCGCCAAGAAGTTAGGGAGCAAATTTCAAAAATGCTGGAACAAAATATCATTAGACCCTCTGACTCAGCCTGGAGCTCTCCCATTTGGGTAGTCCCTAAAAAAGCAGACGCTTCCGGGAAACAAAAATGGAGGCTCGTAGTAGACTTCCGAAAACTAAATGAAAAAACCATAGACGATAAATACCCCATACCGAACATAACAGACGTCCTAGACAAGTTAGGGAAGTGCCAGTATTTTAGTACCCTTGACCTTGCCAGTGGTTTTTACCAAGTTGAGACAGACCCTGACGACATCCACAAGACAGCATTCAATGTAGAACATGGGCATTTTGAGTTCCTAAGAATGCCCATGGGTTTGAAGAACTCCCCGTCAACATTCCAACGGGTAATGGACAATGTGCTGAGAGGCCTACAAAACGTGATCTGCCTCGTCTACATGGATGACATCATAGTCTATAGTACCTCGCTTCAGGAGCATCTAAATAACCTAGAGAAAGTATTCCAACGACTCCGAGAATCTAACTTTAAGATTCAGATGGACAAGTCCGAATTCTTGAAGTTAGAAACCGCTTTCCTAGGTCATATAATAAGCAATGAAGGAATCAAACCAAACCCGGACAAAATTACAGCTATACAAAAATACCCCATACCCAAAACCTCAAAACAGATAAAACAGTTTCTCGGACTTATAGGATACTACAGAAAATTCATACCCGATTTCGCTAGAATCACGAAACCATTTACTCAGTGCTTAAAGAAAGGTAGGATCGTCACACTTAATAAAGACTACGTTGACTGCTACGAACGATGTAAAAACCTCTTAACAAACGACCCGATCTTACAGTACCCCGACTTCAATAAGGAATTCATATTGACAACAGACGCCTCTAACTTTGCGATAGGAGCCATATTATCACAAGGGCCAATAGGATCAGACAGACCGATTTCATACGCATCACGAACACTAAACGAAAGCGAGATAAACTACAGTACCATTGAGAAAGAGCTTCTCGCCATCGTGTGGGCCACTAAGTACTTTCGACCCTACCTCTTTGGACGTAAGTTTAAGATAGTTACGGATCATAAGCCACTACAATGGATTATGAGCTTGAAAGAACCTAACTCGCGTTTAACTAGATGGAGATTGAAACTCAGTGAGTACGACTTCACTGTAGTGTATAAAAAGGGCAAAAACAACACCAACGCTGACGCCCTCTCGCGAGTTGAAATACATAATGACGAGATAAGCTCGATTACAGTGAATCCTTCCGAAAAACCCCCGTCAATAGCAGACTCCAGTACTGAAACAGCCCACACAAGTAACGAGAACCCCATACTCGAAGTACCAATCACCGACGAACCTATAAATAAATTTCACCGACAAATAATCATGACAGTAGTAGGAGACATAAAAAAAAAACCGACCGCGACCAAACCGTTTGACACACATACTCGCACCTCTATACAAGTTTCACAAACTAACCTAATAGATGACGTCATAGCCGCTATAAAAGAGTACGTAAACCCGAAGGTGAAGACGGGTATTATTATTAACCCCCCTTTGAGCATGTATGACATCATTCCTATAATACAAGATAACTTTAAAAGCTCTGCAATGAACCTCGTGTTATGTAAATCCGAACTCGAAAATGTAAAAGAGTACCTTAGGCAGCAAGACATAATTAGGCATTATCATGACGGAAAAACTAACCATCGCGGCATAAACGAATGTCACCTAGCCCTCTCGCATAAGTATTACTGGCCGAAAATGAGAGACCACATTACCAAGTATATTAATGAATGCACTACTTGCGGTCAGGCCAAATATGACCGAAGTCCCATCAAACAAAAGTTTAACATAGTGCCACCAGCCACTAAACCGTTTGAAATAATTCATATGGACCTCTTCACGGTCGAAAATGAGAAATACCTAACATTCATTGATGTATTTTCAAAATACGGACAAGCATACCTTATGAGAGATGGTACCGCAATTAGTATCTTACAGGGCCTATTACAGTTTTGCACTCACCATGGTTTTCCTGTAACTATAATAACGGACAACGGTACCGAGTATGCTAATCAGCTGTTCGCTGAATTCACTAGACTCCACAAAATTAATCACCATAAAACACTAGCTCACAGTCCTAACGATAACGGCAACATAGAAAGGTTCCACTCCACGTTACTTGAACACATAAGAATCCTACGTATTCAACATAAAAAAGAACCCGCAAATAATCTAATACCATATGCCTTACTCGGATATAACAGCTCAATCCATAGTTTCACTAAATGCAGACCATTTGACATAATAACCGGGCACTTTGATAGCCGAGACCCGTGGGACATTGATCTAAGTAGCCACCTATTGCAACAATACATATTAAACCATAGAGATCAAATGAAAACAGTATACCAAATCATAAATGAAACCTCTCTTAGTAATCGCACCTCTTTAATCGAAAACCGAAATAAGACCCGCGAGCAGGAGGAGGAGTATCAACCTAAACAACAGGTCTTCATAAAAAACCCATCAGCCCCGCGGCAAAAATTAGCCCCCAGATACACACAGGATGTAGTCTTAGCAGATTTACCTATCCACATTTATACATCAAAGAAACGCGGCCCCGTAAAATCACGACTTAAACGCGTACCTAAGACTGCTAAATTGTTGCAGGATGACGCTGCTACTGACGGTATATGCAATACGGAGCCAGGAGATAAAACTTGAAAGTTTAGACTCTGGAATTGGATTACTACCCTTTAAACTTGGACCGCTCAGACTAATAACCCATTATCATACTTTCCTCCAATATGTCAACCTGGACGACATTGAAAATACTCTTTCCACCCTTCAAACTCAATTCCGTTACATTAAATTACACATGATGAATAACACATATTCTCTCTACGAGTATCAAATAGACTACCTTTCGGATAAATTAAGTAAAGTCACTGATCAGCTACGTACCCTAGAGCCTAGACGTTCAAAAAGAGGTCTTATAGACGGCCTAGGATCTGTCATAAAAAGCGTTACAGGTAACCTCGATTACTCGGATGCTGTTCGATATAATAATGCCATAGAGACGTTGAGAAATAACCAAAAGAAGACTATAGATGAATTTAACGAGCATATCAGCATCAGTAAAGAGTGGATGCTAACTCACACTAATATCATAAATAAAATTGTCGAAAACCAGAGTAAAATCAACACCACACTAAGTCTATTAATAAAACAGGCAGAAAGTAGCATAAATATGATCCAAGTCGCTAAGTTCAATCAGCTGTTGACTATCGTCAGCGAAAACATAGAGGACGTGTTATCGGAATTATATAGGATAGAGAATATTTTATCGTTCACCCGCGCGATGACTATTCATCATAGCATGTTAGGAATAGACATCTTGGGTAACGTAGTAGACAGGCTTAAGGAAATTTATGGTAATCACCACGTAATAGAGTTAGAATTACGTCAGTACTATGACATCATTAAAGCTGGGTATTATTACGACGACAAGAAAATAGTAATAGCATTTAGGTTTCCCATAGTCTCAGAAGATACCTATACACTTTATAAACTCTCCATAGTCCCGAACAAGAACAACCAAGTCCTCATACCTCCTTATCCTTTCATAGCAACCAATGGGAATACGTTCATGTACATGGAGGCAGAATGCCCGAAGCTAAATAATAATCGGTACCTCTGCGAACAAAAAACAAATCACTATATCCAAACTCAAGCTGACTGCGTGCAAACCTTCATTTCAAGCAAGACATTACAAAAATCCTGTAAACTAACGACCGTACATCTATCAAAACCGGCTGTAGAAGAATTAGATAGTAGACATTACGTTATATCATTCCCTCAATCTACCAGAGTTCAGATGAAATGTGGAAGCGACGATTACGACACACTGAGGGGAAGCTACCTTGCCACTATTCCATTGCACTGCTCGATACACACAAACGAAATAACCTTAATAAACACTAAGGACGAGATAAAAGGCCAACCTGTAAAAGTATTGAACATTCCCTACACTACTGAAACACAGGAGATAAGCTTACTACATGCAAATTTAACATCTATTAACTTGGATAGACTACACACTATTCAGGACAGAATAACTCTTCAGTCGCCGATTTCATCGTTTGAAACAACTGAAACGCTATATCATACTACTATACCGTTTTATGTTATACTGTGTATCGCAGCCATACTTACAATTGCGATGTTAACCAGAAGATATTTTCCTGGAAGAAACCTTTCCAGAAAACCGAACCAAAACGACGCTGTACCCACAGGTCCAGGAAATCATGAAAACGCAGTTCCTGTAACATCTGAAACGCATACGCAACGAGAAAACCTACCAGCAACATTTTCACTGAGCGTTTTAAAATAGTTGCTGAACTACAGGCGGAGGTGTTACGCAAGCGTAGTATATCCAAAGCGCTGACTAAGGACGGCCTCAATTAATTATAACAAACAAGTAAAATGCGCAATTAGCGACACGAGGCAAATGCACTGAATGCACAAAATACCGCGGCACCATCGCGCCACCGCTACATGAGGTCGGGCACTTCTATTCCGGCTTCGAAGGAAGGCATAACTTTAGATTTAGCTAGATATAGTTTTCATTTATTGTAAGTTCTTTTGCTTTTATTAAATCAGTTTTAGAATCTAAATTGGTTTTTTTTAAGTATCCCGGCCGCAGCCTTCGTAATTTGCCACTTACAAATTGTGTGTTTTGATTTAGGTGTTTAAATACTTAACCCAGAAATTCAAATTTATCTTTTTAATAATATAAATTACCTTATTAGATGTTTTTCAATTGACAGTGTTGAGGTTCATTTTATAACCTTATTTTTGTTGATGTAAGTTGAAACCTTCTAGATACATATGAATGTGTTTATAATCCACTGCAGTGAATGATTTCGTAAGTATTTTAGCAGAATAGGTTTTGTTTACATTTTCGTGAGAAACTTTTAAAACAGATATTATAAGTAGGATTGGAAACCTGCGGCCATATTTCTTGGCGAGTTAATGTTCCTCGTAGATAGAGCACGTTCAGTCCACGGACAAACTAATTATTATGTGAAAGTTAGAAGTTATAGCTATATAGCTATTGAATGTGTGTAATTAATTTGTAGATGTTATTGTTTTATAACATCTTACCCTCCTTCTCTACTCAGTTATTAATTTATGGTTCTTTTCTATGCCGTGTCTTTTGTGTTTACGAAATATACGATTTATCCGTGTATTCCCGTTGTCCCCGTAATCTGTGTCCCCGTCACGGGGACAACGGTAAGGAAATTTATGACATCCCGTTGTCCCCCTTATGTACTTACATACGGGCAACGCAGACAACGAACACTAAAGATTTAACGTATTGTTCTCCACTTTAAATTTTTAATTTGTTTTTTAAACGTGGGTAACTTTGCGCGGCAAGCCTAAAACTAAAATGAAAGATATTTTGTATATAATAGGATGTAGTATCGATATGCGTTATAGCGATACTAACACTGCACGGGAATTTAACCCGTATAACAAAGCTATTAAGCACTATAATAGCGAACGAAGCGTAGCAGGAAGAATGAAGGTGAAAAGCATAGAAATGAAGAATATTATTTAGCGGAATGATTAAATTATTATATTGATATTAAATGCAAGATGGTACACAATAGGAATCGACGTATTTATACACAGCAATGTTATTAGCGCGGCGCGACTGTTAAGCTGGCTAGTCAGAAGACGACTGGTGTCCGTGTCCCGTCGTACGCGCCGGTAGAATCTCGATCATGCTATCGCCCGGCCGCTCAAGGTCCTTGCCGGCCGCCTCGATACAATCTTCACGCACCCGTACGGTGCTCGCTACACGTGTAGGCCTCAGTGCTTTCGCACTTGATGACAAACAAGACATCACCTGATTTGTATGCGTGGTACAGAATCATAAGCGGCAGCGGTTTTCTTGATGTTGTTTAGTGGTGGTTTATTTATGTTCCGCCACATATTCCCCCTGGCCAGACCGTAGCTACGGTCGATAAAAATCAGGGAATCTCACTCGCCGCCCGCTTCTCGTCCTCTTTTCTTCTTCGATAGGTGGAGTTGTTAGGTCAGCAGGTGTGATTGGCTTGACACTAACTTCTTCACGTAGCAAGTAGGCTGGTTTGAGTCGATCAACTGATACATTATTTGGCTTCCCTTGTATATCGATGGTGAAGTGTTTTGCGTGCCTCTGTAAAACCTTATAGGGTCCAGCGTAAGGTGGTTCTAATGAACGTCGTACGTAGTCTCTTCGGAGGAACACGTGAGAGGAAGAGTGCAGATCTCGCGGCACATAGAAAGGTGATGTGGTATGCCACGCAGTAGGTCTTGGAGTCAGCTTGGCCATGTTACATCGTAGACGGTTTGCATACTCGGTGACGTCAGCTGTAGAGAAGTCTTCTCTCGATGATAGGAACTGGCCAGGAAGCTGAAGTGCTTCTCCGTAGACGAGTTCGGCCGGCGTAGCTTGGATGTCTTCCTTCCACGAGTTACGCATGCCGAGAAGTACCAGTGGAAGAACTTCAGTCCACTGTGAGGAGGTGTGGCACATGATGGCGGCCTTCAGCTGCCGGTGCAGCCTTTCCACGATGCCGTTCGCTGCCGGGTGGTAGGCAGTGGTGCGGATGTGGTCTGCCCCCAACAAGGCAGTGAGAGCCTTGAACTGGTGGCTCTCGAATTGGCGACCACGGTCGGTGGTAACCCGGGCAGGACAGCCGAATCTGGCCACCCAACCTGTCACCAGCGCGGATGCGCAGGTCTCCGCCGTGATGTCTTTCATGGGGTAGACCTCGGGCCATCGAGTGAATCTATCGATGACGGTAAGGCAATACCTGAAATCAGAAGATGGGGTTAATGGCCCTATGATGTCGAGGTGAATGTGGGAGAAGCGTGAGGACGGGGTCAGGTAAGAGGACAGTGGAGATTTAGTGTGGCGTGTGATTTTACACGCCTGGCATTGTACACATTGCCTTGCCCACTCTCTACAATCTCTGCGGATCCCTGGCCACACAAAGTGTTGTGAGACCAGTCGCGCTGTAGCGGACTTCCCTGGATGATGCAAGTTATGTAGTGAGTTGAAAACTTCTCTTCGCAGTGTTGGCGTAATATAAGGACGTGGCACCTGAGTGGATGTATCGCAGTAAACGGGTGAGTTTCCACTGTAAGTAGATGCTATCTTTTTCAACTTCAGTGCTGAGCCATGAAGCAGGAGGTCTTGCAGCTCTGGATCATCGTCCTGAAGTTTTGCAAGGGCCTCGAAGTTGATAGCAGCTGATACTTCTTCCACGCGTGACAAAGCATCGGCGACGATGTTCTCAGTGCCTGGTAGATACCTTAAGTCTGTTGTGAATTGTCCGATGTAGTCCAGGTATCGAAACTGCCTTGGCGGAAGACTCTCCTTGTTTGTCTTAAAGGCAAAGATTAGTGGTTTGTGGTCTGTGAAAATCGCAAAAGTTCTCGCCTCGACCATATGACGGAAGTATTTGATTGCCTCGTACACTGCTAGTAGCTCTCGGTCGTACGGGCTGTACTTCTTTTGAGCATCGCTTAACTTGTGAGAGTAAAAAGCTAGTGGCTGCCAGTTCTCACCTTTACGTTGCTGAAGAACTGCGCCTATAGCTGTATTCGATGCATCAGTTACGATTGCTAATTCTGCGGAAGCGTCTGGATGAGCCAAGAGTGTTGCTGTCGACAGCATGGACTTACTATCGTCGAATGCTTTCCGCAGCTCTGGAGTCATATGCACAGGATGCGAACCTTTTACCTTAGGACCGGAAAGGACTGCGTGTAAAGGTGCTTGAATTTGGGCTGCGTTTGGGACAAATCGGCGATAGAAATTTATCATGCCCAAGAATCTTCGCAGCTCCTTGACCGTTTTAGGTATTGGGAATTCCTGGATCGCCTGCACCTTGGATTGTGGTGGCTTTATGCCTTCGGCTGACACCCTGTACCCAAGAAAAGTCACCTCTGGTTGTCCAATGTTGCACTTGGCTGAGTTTATGACAACACCATACTGCTTCAGGCGATCGAACAACAGGCGTAGATGTGCTTTGTGTTCTTCAGCAGTTGCTGAAAATACTAAAATGTCATCAACGTACCCATAGCAGAAGTCTAGGCTCAATAGGACTTCGTCAATGAACCTTTGAAAGGTTTGGGCAGCGTTTCTCAAACCAAAGGTCATGAAAGGAAATTCGTAGAGTCCAAATGGTGTGGTTATCGCGGTTTTAGGGATGTCCTCTGTGTTGATCGCCAATTGATTATATGCCTTTACGAGATCTATGGTTGTGAAGACGGTGCAACCTGCTAATTGGTGTGAGAAATCTTGTATATGACGAATGGGGTACCTGTCAGGTATTGTTCTTGAGTTAAGTGCCCTGTAGTCACCACATGGTCTCCATCCGTCGTCTTTCTTCTTCACCAAGTGCAGTGGTGCTGACCAAGGGCTCTCCGAGCGCCGTGCTACACCGCTTGCAAGCATTTCCTCGAACTCCTTCTTAGCAGCTTGCAGTCGAGAAGGGTCTAGGCGTCTAGGCTTGCATGCTACGGGTGGGCCTGGTGTCGTTTTGATGTAGTGCAGCGTGTTGTGTTTGCCTGGTAGCTGTTTACCTGGAGGTCGCGTTATCTCCGGATACTCACGTAAAATCTGGTGGTAGTCTGTGTCTCCTACCACTGCCTTCACGGAAGCGATGTCCACAGAATTACAGTGTGCAGCAGGAACTGATAAGGATGTAAGGTTGTCGATCAGGCGTTGATTCCTGCAATCTACCAACAGATCATAAAAACTGAGAAAGTCTACTCCAATAATGGCTTTAGAAACATCCGCGATTGTGAAGTTCCAGCTATAGTTCCTTCTGAGTCCCAAGTTTAACTTTAGTTGTAGAGGGCCGTAAGTGTTAATTACTGTGTTGTTTGCAGCTACGAGGTCGTATTTGGATTGTTTGCAGGGCATCTTGACAGCAGACCGGGGAAAAACGCATAAGTCTGAGCCAGTGTCCACTAGAAACTGCATTTTTGATGTTCGGTCGGTAATAAATAAACGGCCTGATGACGAAGGGCAGTCGTTAGCCGCTACTTGCGACAACCCCTCGCGTTTTCCGACTTGAATGAGCATGGTTGTCTGCATTTGTGTGCCTTGTCTCCATATGTATAATGGTAAAAACAGTGTGGGTGATTCGGTGGTGGTTGCTGTGGTCTGGATTTAGAACGAACAAACCTTCGATGGTTGTCACGTGGTCTTGAGCGTGAGCGTTGCCTCCCTCTGTCGTTTAAGCGTGTAGTGAGTGACGCTACCTGCTCCTTAAGCTCGCTGACCTGCCTCGCCAGGTCTGATGAATCAGCGGTCGTTGAAACGGAAGTGCTCGCTATCTGAGGCGTCATCGGGGCGATTTCATATACCCTGTCCGCTATCTCCGCTAACTTGTCAACCTGTAAATCCGCAATTTGTGACGCGATTACTGTTTGAATGTTTTGAGGCAACCGGTTAGTCCATATGCTTTTAACAAACTCTGCAGCACCTGATGGCCCTGCTAGATTCTGCAAGTGCCTCAGGAATTGCGACGGTTTGCGATCACCCAGCTCCTCATGTAGTAAAAGCTGTTGTATTCGCTTTTCTTGCGACGCTGACAACCGACTTATGAGCTCTGTTTTCAGTTTCTCATACTTGTTCGTCTCGGGTGGGTTGGTGATGACATCCCTAACTTGTATGGCGTATTTAGCGTCTAGTTGAGTAGACGTGAAATAAAATTTTGTCGTGTCGCTGCTTATTCGTGACAAAATAAATTGGCCTTCAAGCTGCGCAAACCACAGCTCCGGTTCCTCCGGGTAAAAAGGTGGACAGCGCAATGGCATTCCAGCTGCTGCTACCTCACCTGAGATAACAGGGGCATCCTTGCAATCAGTGTAGGTGTCAGACCCAGGCATGGTAAAATTAAATTAAAATCGCTCACCGCTATGTATTGTACCAACCACCACCGGTTTCTTCGTCAGCAATCGATGTAAACAAACGGCACACTCGTTCCTCGAGTCCAACGATATCTTGCAGGGTTGAGTAACGTGGTCGTCGGGGTCACCAATGTAGTATCGATATGCGTTATAGCGATACTAACACTGCACGGGAATTTAACCCGTATAACAAAGCTATTAAGCACTATAATAGCGAACGAAGCGTAGCAGGAAGAATGAAGGTGAAAAGCATAGAAATGAAGAATATTATTTAGCGGAATGATTAAATTATTATATTGATATTAAATGCAAGATGGTACACAATAGGAATCGACGTATTTATACACAGCAATGTTATTAGCGCGGCGCGACTGTTAAGCTGGCTAGTCAGAAGACGACTGGTGTCCGTGTCCCGTCGTACGCGCCGGTAGAATCTCGATCATGCTATCGCCCGGCCACTCAAGGTCCTTGCCGGCCGCCTCGATACAATCTTCACGCACCCGTACGGTGCTCGCTACACGTGTAGGCCTCAGTGCTTTCGCACTTGATGACAAACAAGACATCACCTGATTTGTATGCGTGGTACAGAATCATAAGCGGCAGCGGTTTTCTTGATGTTGTTTAGTGGTGGTTTATTTATGTTCCGCCACAAGGTTTTAATTTAAAATATGAAAACAAATAACTTTGTACGTTGTTTACACACAAAACACAGCTAGATTTTTAAATCTAAATTAACAAAAGTTATGTAATTTTTGAAAAAAAATTGTTTGTTGTTGGTGTGGTCAAATGATTCAAATTATTTATAGCACACAACAGAACAACAAATGAGAATAACTAAATACCTTATTTATTTTGATGTAGTTTAAATGAAAGGGTGGTTCATACCACCCTTTCATTTTAAGTTTTTGTCCCATGACAAAAACTTAAAATGTTACAAAAACCAATAAAAAAACCCTTTAAAGCAAGAGTGAACAGGCACCTTCTGGGCACACTCGTTCCATCATAGACCTCATCCATCGCTTTCCATCAGGCGAGATCGAGGTCATGACCTGGCCCATAACATCATAATAAAAAAAATAAAAAAAAACATGATATAGCTATTATTCAGTTTATTTTTTAAGTTTATTTTTAGGTATTTGTATAGGTATAATAATTATTTTCTCTATTAAGGCACTCTCACTTATAATTTACGCTACGGGTTCAACAGACATAATTTAACAAGTATGAGTATCCATGTTGCGAGGATTAAAAAAAACGACGATGCGCTTCGGGAAAAGTGCCCTTGCGCTTCGCTTGTCTTGTCAATAGATATTACAATAAATTAACGGGGACAACGGGAAGTAATTTTAATTATTTTATTAAATTCCCGTTGTCCCCTTTAACGGGGACATGCCCTACGGGGACAACGGGAATACACGGATTTATCGTGCAACCTATCCATCTATCTATTATATCTGTATGTACACTTTGAGAAAAAGAACGAACACTAATCACCTCGCTTGCTCACAGACAACTTCATGGCAGTTTTGTACTGATAATTGCAATATCTACATTAAAAAATGTAATCATATTTAAGAACCGAAAATATTTTAGAATTTGACAGTTTTATGAACGTTGTGACTTACCATTTTAAATATGAAAGATGAGGTGCTGAGTTTCATTTAATTTGGTTTTTCATTATTATAGGTAGTCTCGTTAGCAGTTCTGTAAAATTGGTTTTACAATATTATGAGTATTCACCCTCACACTCCAAATAATGTCCGGAGTATAGAACCAGTAAGGATTATCTTAAATATTGTGACCCAGGTGAAGAACCGCTAACAATTTTACTATTCTACAAAGTGTAATAATTGAAATAACACTGACAATCTCAAAAGGGGTACATTAGTCTAACTTTGCGATTATAAATGTATGTAACAGCCGATTATTTTTCTACCTGTTGTGACTAATCCTGCTACAACTTTGGACAAACAGGTACAATTAAATCTCAAGGACGCGTCACATTTCGTTACACGAGAGAGATGAAAGATATAAGTCTCTCTGTCTGTCGCACCAAATCTCTCTTATTCAATTTTTTACTTCTTTCACGTGTACGATGCTCATGCTGCGCCAGCAATTTTTTTTTTTGAGTTTTTATTTTTATTCATGTAACAAATTACTGTCAATATTGACAGCATTCAAACGTTTTCTTGTTAAGCACAGCTTCTCGGTATATTTTTTTTCATTCTCATAATAAAATCTCTTTTCTGACCTAGATTTTTATTTAAAAAATCTGTATTTAAACTATGGTACCTACCTATCCATTTGTTAATCTGTGGTATCCATTCCCAGAATAAATTACGTATACAGGGTGGCGAATGAATGACCTACATTACATCCGTCAAGGGGGTGATTCTACCCGTCATACTAAATAACTTTCACCATGAAACTATGAATTCCACTCGTGAACAAAAAAAAATCCTATACAACACTGTAGACAGACTATTTCAATTCATGTACTTATGAAAAGTTTTTTTGTACGAATCGTATAATATGTGTTTCGTAGCGAAAGTTGTATAGTATGACAGGTAGAATCACCCCTTTGACGGATGTAGGTCATTCAATCGCCACCCTGTATAACATAATTATTCAAAACCTTTTATTCTGTTGTTATAGCTGTTGGTTCTCCTGTACTTATATAAATAAATAATTAATAACAAAAAATGTACTTACCAAATCAGTTTTCTGTTACTGCAGTCCACGACATTTTGAGTATTTTTATAAATTAGTTGATGTCAGTATTATATTCCAAGTCAGAAAAGAAGTTGAGTGGTGTTTTAAAGCTCTAGAAACCCACAAAGTGTGCCTTTACATGGGCAACTCGCGTTTATCTATTAATGGGCTTTTACTGTGATTATCAGAACGTCATGATTGTGCGGCGATAACAAAAAGTGCACCCAAATTTGCAAATTCAGTAAAGTGTTAGAGATAAGATAAAGTACCTACTATGTTGTGAGTATCTGGAGTGGGCTTATAATTGAAATAAAACATTCACATTATGAAAGAAACATTTTATTTTTTTATAGTTTTCACTAACAGTGCATTCACAGTTAAAGTTTCTTACGGCAAGAAACTATTTTTAATTAAAAATTAATAGTAAAACAAAAGATATACATTTTCAAAACAGCGTGAAATACAAATAGCTTACATTGATAGTGAAATATATATTTTTCTCTAATTTTATTAGACTTAAAGATTCGTGACTATTATTATTATTTTCTACAGAAGGCCGTGTTCTTAGGCGTTAATAATAATAATTAATAATATATAAATAATAAAGATTACGCGTTACTTAACGATGCACAGAAGTATCCTACAAGATTTACATTTTTTTTAAGGACAGAGTAAAATTTTAAGTTCACGTTAATATACATATATATTAAGCCTATATAAAATGTATATGAAGTTACATTATACATATTTATGAAGGTACATATCTACGTACTTATATACAAGTAATGAAATATTCTCTAGTAATATTAGTTATAATTAAGTATTTTACGGATAAACAAAATAGGGTGCACTACATAGTTTTTTCCTGTTGTGGCTTTAATATAATACATATAAATAAAATTGTGAAGCTACATAAACTGTGTTCCAATTATAAAGGATGATGAATTTGTGTTGTAATACAAAGAAATTATGTTTATAAGTAAGAACTGTCACTAAATTTTAGTAATGAAATGTTACTTTTTTATTATTAATTCATACCTACATATTTAGTTTAAAAAATGTATAGGTTCTACATGAGTATTATTTTTCTCTCAAGATGAAATATTGCATTATTAGCTTTTGATAACTAAATAGTTCGTAGTTAGTTCTTTTTCGTATTTTCTTTATTGTCTATTAAAGTAGATACACATATTTTTTATTTATTTATTTAATCTCTAAATGTTACTTATGTGAGGACTAGTAAAAAATCTGTTATTTAAACAACTCTGCATATTCGTTGCGATTTTAAACTAAACATTTTTTCTACTAGTTAGTAAAAAATAACGCTTTTTAATAGAACTGCAGAGTTATATATTAAGTAACAGATCACTAAATTACTTAATATTAGTGACTAGATGAGAATGTTAAAAGTAACCTATGCGATATGTGACGCAAACGCTTTAAAGCATAGCATAATGAGCCTTATCCTAATAAACATACGGTTTATTATTAAATCTAGTACGCTAAATCACAACACTGCAAAATTTAAACATGTTTACGAGTGGAATGTATTTAAGGCTATGTAAGTACTTATCACTGAATAAATAAATAAATTAAACCCGTACGTACACATAGAACATTTCGTAGAATATATTGAATTTGGGGAAGCTATTATGGTTTTTAGAGGGTCGCTTTAAAAGAAAATCGACCCAGAAATGGTCGTGTAAGATAGGAATTTACTGTTCTCAATAAATCAACGTAAGCCAATATTTATTTGGGTAGATACTTTGGCAGAGCCTATGAAATAAAGTTCACTAAAATATCTTGGATCGAGAATATACAGGGTGGAAAGAATGAACTGGCCTTGGAAGAAATACTATAAATATTTATGTTAAAAAAGGATCTCAAAAGAAACACTGTAACGTACCGTAAATCCGTATCTTTTTACGGTACGTTCGTTATTCACACCCTGTATAAACCAATATCCTGAACCAGTATCCTTGGTTCTTTGTTCCTAAATGAGGTAAATGTACCCGTATGCGAACAGTGTCTTAAAAGCAACTCTTTATAAGAAAAAATTGTAATATTTAACATTTTTAAATTACAATATCTAATAGTATTCAAGGTATCGCAGTAAGCACATTAACTATTTTAGAACATACGCTTTTTTGTAAGTATGTATATTGTTCAGAAGTCTTATTATATACAATGCTTAAGACTATTAATAAATATCATAAATAAAAAAATAGTACAAAAGTTTCTCACTTTGAAAACCTTAGCGTCGAGTTAGGTATTAAATTTTTTGGTTCCATTGAGAAGTATAATAAAAAGAAAGATATAGTATATGAACATGTTAATTTAGGTACCTATGTAGAAATTCACAACATATAAATATGTATATTTAAGCATTGATAGAGCCTACAGTGAGAAAATCAGTTATCTATCTGGTAGAAAAGATTTGATTTTTTGCTACACATTTTTTTGTTTTGTTTCATTCAATATTTTGCATTTCTAAAATAAGCCGAATTATTTTACAACGCTGAAATTATAAAATATATAAAACAGCGAAAAAAAAACTACTTTAATATTCGTTTCAACTAGCTATTATGACTCCAAATTTATTCATATTAATATCCTAATATAATCCGAATGAATTATCTCTAGAAGCAAAACACATTTGCCTTAAATTAGTTTATCTACAGCGTCGCTTTATATCTATGTAAGTCGTAATTATCCCAGGTTCAACTTTATATACATATTACTTACGATTACAAAGTAAAGCTTCACACAGATCACTATTAGTTACATCTATATGAAAATGGTACAAACACGGTAGGAGAATTACATTATCTACGTATTATATGAGTTTTAAAGGCTAGAATCCTCTAGGGACCGAGATTTTTTAAATCTTCTGCTTAGTTAATTTCATTTGCGATATTTGCTGTAACTTACATAAAGAAAACTTCACTGAGCTATCGATAGGCGAAGAAAATTACTTTCAGTGAAATTACTATTGTTTTATTTGGTTTTACAGAGAGTAGAGCTGAACTCAAAATGTTAACGTCCACAGGTAAGAATTTAGAATCAATATTACATCGCTATCATCAGTGAGAACATTATGATTAACTATAAATACGCAAATACATCAGCATCACCATTTGCACTATTATTACATCTAATAGAAACGCATTCAGTTTTAACCACAACAGCCACTAAATCCTTAGCACTAAAAACGACAAAAAAACAGCTTAAATATAAAGAGTATTAAACTTCCTTAAACTTCCAAGTGACATTTTTACACAAAACAGTTGATGAACAAAGTTTTTAATCAACGCTTTACAAAGCAATTACAAGATAAGTATTTACAATGTCAACAGTTTGCTCCAATTTGAAACTTGCAACGATTCTGGTCTGATTTTAATTCTGTGACTCGGTCGCTCCACTGGATTCGTCGTTTTCAATATCATCCGGCTTTTGTCCAATGTTGAAATCTTTCAACGCATCCTGTATATGTTTGACCTGTCAAAGAAAATTACGTTACGAAAACTTTTCCCCTTAGAGACGTAACTCAAAAGAACGTGTTGAAACATTGTCACTACCATGAAGTTGGTAAAAGAAAAAAAAACATAAAAATCTATTCCTACACTATCTAACATTCATAGAAAAATCATAAAGTTTATCCAATATCTGTAGGAAGTAAGAAAGTTGACGAAATAGAAATGGTCGTATCTCTGGCTTTGATAGAATTGAAAAGTTGAGTTTGTTTGATAACAAAAGTAATAAAGCCTTCGGATTTAGCCAGCCTTCGGATTTAGCCTTTATTTCCGAAGCCAAAAGAGAGTTGGATGCAATTACAAATGGCACTGTATTTTTACAGATTTGACCCCTGTTCGTAGTTTTACTATTTATGTTTCTTCATATGGAAAAGACTAACAACCTGTTCCTGCTTCGCTCGGTTTTTATGACTTGGCAAAACATCGAGATTTCTTAGTTATATAAACTAACGTATCTTTAATAATAACACATGAACCTTCTCTCCAACTCATCAAACTCCGCCTACTCATCAAAATCTGTTGCGTGGTTTAGAAGAACAAGGCGGTCATACAGACAAACACGAAAAACGACTTTAATTTATAAGACTCTTTCTTATCTCTTTCTATCTCTCTTTTTTATCTTCTTTTTTCCATTATCTTTTTTTTTTAATTTGTATGGAAGACAAATAACACAACTACCTAACGTTATGTCACCAGCTAACGCAAAGCTCAATTATAAAACCTCAAAAGCACTTTAATTCCAATTTTTCGTATTTCACATATAATTTCAGCCTTAACCATTTTTCGGTTGCGAAAGCCTTTGTATTGCCCTGACCTTTATTCACGCCAAGGTCTTCATAACTTTAGAGACATCTACAAGGACATGAACTAAGGCTGGAACAGTAATTAGTTTTAAGTACTTAATGAATATTCAGGACCTTGCTTAGGCCTATATTATGAAATGAGTGTAGACCAATGTAATTATATCCAACCTCGTTTGGTATGCAACACGAGAATTGTGTCTAGTAATTATGTTACCAAAATTCAAGTGAAGTTTTTTAATTTTTACAAAAATATTTTTTATAAAAAAAATTAAAGACATATTTTTTACCGTCGGTCGGTAGGTATTATATTATTTCTTCAAACCACTTTTACTTTAGAGGCTACACAACACTGATTATTATTTATTATCAGAGTTTTTAAACTAATTATTTGAAAAAGCTACTACAAATTCGTATAATACAAGTGTAATCTTAGATGTAAAGTTAATAATATTCTGTCACGATAAATAAAACAGTCACCGACGAAAGTACTGCCAAAACCCAAGGGAAGATGAGTTTATACATGAAAGTAATTCGTTTTCTCAAAATTGTATTAAACTGTCAGCAACAAATTTTAATCAATCAACAAATCTATCAAACAAAATGCCGATGTCCGCTTAATAGAAAAACTCACCTGAGAGGCCGCAGTGTCGCTACCAGGGTGCTTGTATGTGTGAAGGAAATAACACGTTCCCGGGATGTCCTTGGGGAACGAATTTGGGAGACAGGAACGGTCCCGAGCCTCCATCTCAAATCCCGGGAATTTTATTAGCCACCTGTCAAAAAAAGTTTTGTTAAAAAACTGTTTGTCCCTTCAGCGGTAAAGAGATACAGTGTTTTTGTACAGTTCACAAAAGAATTTGGTTTGAATAATACTTTTGTGCAAGTGGTTGCTGGCACTGTGGTAAGCAAGTTACTTTACTTGCATACCATTGCGCCAGAACAACTTCTGATTGGTGAATGTCACAAGTGCATGCAAGCTAGTTGCACTACTTGCGTACTTTTGTGAAAGTTACAGGCGTGTATTAAAAGTTTAAATGAGTGTGTCATTATGACTTTAAAAACAAGGCACTCGAACGACATCACCATCTTCCTTCTTCTGTCCTTATCCAAATATTTTGGGGTCGTCACAACATGGCTGTTACTTCCATACTTCTCTATTAGTCGTCATCTCTGTAGACACTAGCCATAATATCATCTTTCACACAGTCTATCCATCGTTTCTTTCATTTCAAACAACAGCGTGCTGATGATCATAGTGGACAGACTCGATTGTTCACGGTGCAGTGACTTACGCGTCACCTACAGTCGTCGGTCATTAATGTAAGTGTTGTTAGTGCGGTGGTTTTTGTTGTGTTTTGTATTTTATTGTAGGTATTGTTTGTTGTGTGTAATGTATTAAATATTGTGTATGAGTCATGTAACTTGAGTGAATAAATGAATAATAATAAGCCAAATATTTTTTACATCAAAAATCGTGCACAGACGGATAGATATTGCGTAAAACTACGTACTACTTTTTATTCCATATAAAAAGTAGTTGCAGTACTTGTAACTCTTTTGTTGACTGTACTCGTAACTCCCTTAAGAGCTAGTTTATAGAGTTATGGTGGTATTCCATAGTTTTGCCTTTGTAGTGAAAGTAGAAACGTAGGATGACGGGAATATTTTGTATTTATTATAAAAATCGGTAAAGTTTTGTATTAAATCAAGTTCCGAAATTAATTTGACTCGTCCTTGATTCTAACATTTGATGGATTGAAAACTTTCTTAGCTTATATTGTATTCAACATCTAAGCATATGCTTCCAAAAAAATTCTTTGGAGTATAAATGGAATCAATTCTTAATCCGAATCAGTGAGAAATTCTTCCGAATTAAGATAATAATCCGAGTCGGTTTCGAATCCATTGAAAGCTTTGAAGGTGCCAAGAGTAGGTAGGTGCGCCGATGAGTCCTGACGCATTATCTATCTTGAAGGACAGCATTGAACCCGACAGCCGTGCACGGCCAGGCGAAGGCATTAATCATTTTCGACGTTCGCAATGCGGAGATTTGAACAGACTTGTCTATTGATTGATTGAGGAAATGCTTGTTTTAATTACATTATTTTATCGTAATTTGTATGTTCATCCTTTTAACCGCCTCTGTGGTCTAGTGGAAAGACCACCTGTCTCAGACACAGGTCCCGGGTTCGATTCCCAGTGGATGCAAAAATTTCTGCTCGGTTTGGTCGGTGGTAGGGCTTGTTCTGTCCGCCTGACTAGCTACCACCATCTTAACTAAGTCTGTCGCCATAATAACAATTTTAACAGCATTGTTGTGTTTCGGCAGTTAGAGGTAAGATAGCCAGTTCCTCTGTGGTCGAGGATTCGGGGTGAAGCTCGCTTCCACCTTCGACCTGATCATCACTTATCATGAGGTGAGATTCAGGCAAAGAGCATCCCCGTTGTGGTTAAAACAAAAACCTTTCAATGGATCTTACAGTATTTAATTCCGGAGAAAATCTTAACTGAATTAAGTTGCGTCGTACCGCCACACAGACAGACACGAAAACTGACAGTATGATACATACAGATATAGACAAAGATCTAACCGGAAAATCCGCCCCAAAATAAATTCCAGTAGGAGTATGCACGTCATATCATAAATTTTCATACGCCCATATGACACCTTAAAAAATGTATGCTAGTGACGTCATAAAGTACACACCCCTTTCACGCCAAAAACTAATGGATCATAACAGAAATTCTGCAATGAATTTTTAAGAAAAACTGCCCTTTTTTGGCAGCACTTAGTGTCATGCTTTTGTGTTACGCAAAATTACCCGTTTAAAAGGGACCCAACGGGTAATTTAAAAATGTTTAAAACGTTGCGCCGTCGCGTCGCGCCTATGTGGCCTTTGGTTCAAGGAAATCGTTTTATGAAAAATTATTATTAGGATGGTCAACTTGTGAAGCGATATTTTTTCGCAAGGAGGTTGTATAGCATTGAGATGGATGTCGAATATATTGGTGTGTTCTAAATTAAAACACCAAACAGTGATTAAAAGTGCTTTTTAGGGTTCCGTACTCAACAAGGAACCCTAAAAAGCGTGAGCCTAAGTTAACGAGTAATAATCGACCAACTTACATTTGCAGTTTCAAAAACATGTTCTTCAATGATTATGTTAAGTTTGCTCTTGGGATAAATTCGTCCCAGCTACGGAACCCTTCTTTGTGCGTGGTCAAACACGCAATTAGCCGATTTTTTTTATTCATTGTTTTCAGTGAATAAAACAAGCTTTTTAGAGGGGAAATAGTATACAACTCTTTAAAGAACAAAAGAGAGAATTCAATCTTCTAACGGACATAAATAGGGAATAAAACTTCATTCAGATCATTTTTGCCTATACGGAATCCCAAAGCGCACAAAGCTTGTAAAAAAAATATCTTTAGTATTCACCTCAATTTTCACTAACAAACTACCTACTGTATAATCAGTATTCATCCATTTTGAAACGCATTGTGCACATCGATCAAAGGCATTGCAATCAGTCCAGCTCAGTTCATGATAAAGGAAATTATTCTAGCGCATCAAAGGATGTACTGAGCACTCTCCTGGATTAGCATCTATCTTCAGAGTTACGTTCATAGAAGTATTACTTAAGATGTGGTTACACGGCCAAATTAAATTGTTCAATTTTGGATTCTACATAATGGTCAACTCATAAACATAATAATTATATGGACTGAAAATACCTACAACTCATAGTTTCTCATAAAATGGCTGCCATTGCTAGGGTTGTGTCAATGTCAAATCTCAATAACACAAAAAATAAACAACCATTTGACAGCAAAACTACCACGAAACTCGTCGCATAAGATGGCTGATATGGCACTTACCTACAACTGTCACTACGTCACGATCGCTACAACAATGTTGCCGTAATGAGCAACAACTTAAATAATGTTATCTCTTTTATTTTATTAGAATGAATGAGACAAAACGATAATTCACATTCTGTATCGTATTTCACTCATATAAATGTATGTATAGAATAACGCGGTGCTTTCATGTTTTTCCTATCTCAATGGTCAAACTAGATCTGTGGTCGATATAAACATTAATTCTACCTCTTTTTAACGTTAGTATTATTGGCACAAAGAAATGAGAAGTATCTGTTATAGCAAAAACAATTGGAGCCATTATATATAAATGCTCCACTACCGCCATGCCGGCAACTGTTGCCGAAACCTACTTAAAATGCTGGAAAATCGGCCGTGTAAGCACACCTTTAAGCAGCACTAGGCCAATTTCCATGATGGAATATTGCACAACATTAAGATGCCAATCTGTCTTGCTAAGATCCATTGCTGTAATTCGAGCCGTGAATAGAATTCCACCTGATCTGGGTAGTGGGCGAGCATTTCGAATTCAAAGCGGGTTTGCGGCCATCATTGTTACAAATTGGCCAATCGATTTTATGCAGAGTACAGTATAACCCAGTCGTAAATAATGGCTCACTGAGTATTAGAAAATTTATGTTCTATACTCGGTGCCGAAACGTGGACACTGACTGTCGGGCTGGTCCATAAATCTAGGTCGCTCAGCGCGCTATGGAGTGGGCTATGCTCGGAGTTTCTTTGAAGGATACAATCAGAAATGAAATTATCCGGAAAAGAACCGGAGTTACTGACATAGCTTGCAGAGTAAGCAAGCTGAAGTGGCAGTGGGCTGGCCATGTTTATCAAAGGACTGATGGCCAGAGGAGCAGACGAGTCCTGGAGTTGAGATCGCGTATTGGTAAGCGTAGGGACGCTAGATGGACTGACGAACTTAAAAAGGTGGCTGGGATAGACTGGATGCGGAAGGCTGATGAAACTGTGTAGTGGCGCAGCCTGGAAGAGGCTTATGCCCAGCAGTGAGCTGTAACAGGCTGAGTTGATTGATTGTTGATTGGATTTTTTAGAAAGAAATCGGCTTTGTAGAGCGTTGTCCCTGTCACTCATACTTGTGTTAGCATAATCAGCTTATAATGTTCCCACTGCTGGGATGGGACACAGGCCTCCTCTCAGTGAGAGGAGTAAATACAAGTATCACAAATGTCTTCGATTTTTTTGTTCTAGGACATGCCGGTTTCCTCACGATGTTTTCCTTCACCGTTTTGAGAGCAGTGGTGATGAAATTATTTAGACAAAGTAAAGCGCCTGGATGTGTTCGAACCCATGACCTGCAACTCGTAAGTCGCAGCCGTTATCACTGGGCCACCACCGCTCTACTTGTGTGACAGTTTCCTTCTAAAACTGAATGTCTCTTATAAACATTCAATGCTTTAATGTTAAAATCGGCGACTTTAAAAGGAATAAATCATAGCGTTCATAAATATCATTTAACTCATTCATATCCTTTTAAAATTAAATTCGGTTGCGTTCATAATAATTCGAACAGCATTTTATTAAATTAATGTTATACAGGTTTAATAAAAATGTTTGTGAATTCGTTCGAATGAAAATATAAAGTTGATGAAATGCGGTAAACAGCTTGAATGTGGCATTTTGACGTTTTTAAATTCACTTGTAATGATTAACGATACTTATCAGGGATTTCGTGGAACCACGTTTTGGCTAGGTATATAAACTCTTTTTATTTTGAAACAGGTTTAAAATTAAATACCTAAATTATCAAAAGTAAACCAATTACGTTGTTTAAGAGGCTGACAACAGCTAAAGCGCGGTCACCGTCGGATTGCATAGAAAAGAAAGAGAAGCGCGATGATACAACGCTGGTAATTTATTGCAAAATATGAAGCAATTATCTATTTAAGTACAAAAATCTATTGATTGGACTAAAAAATAGAACACTAGGTATTACGTTAATAATATATGTTGTTTGTAGACTACATCTGACAAAAAATCAGAATGATTTCGTGTATATGCTTTTTAATCGTTAAAACTTTTTTTTTTAAGGTATCTATAGGCTCGTGATTTTTTTCTATCAAATAAGTTGTACTATGTTTGCTACACACTGTCTAACTAGCTTAGAGCCTGAAGAATATCACATATTTTTCTGATTTTCTTTACTGCCGTGGATCATAATACTTTTAGGCATTATAAAACTTGCGTTTAGCTCCTGTAGTCCCCTTAAACGATCCATTCCTATTGGAACCCTCACAAAATCCCTCAAATACTCGTTGTCCACACGTACATAAAATGATACGTACATTTTGATTTATAATTAAATTTATTCTGGCTTGCTAAGGACCGATTTTTCAATCTTCAGATAAAGTGCACGCCATGAAAGAAAGCCGGCGGAAAATTATGGAACGACATTTTTTTTATTGCAATATGATACAATGTAATAGACACTAGCGCCGCGTCAAATGGACTTAAGAGGTGTCGCGAACTCTAGCTTTTATCTGAAGAGTAAACATGGCGGTTTGACATAACTATTTTCTATACACAAGCTGCTTTTATTTCTTGGATAAAAGTTAGAAGATTGAAAATTCGCCCCCTTTAGTAATGTAATTAATAACTTACTCATAAGTAGTAGGACTGACGTTGATCTTCAAGGGTTCAGAGCCGGATTCAAACTTGTTGGCAAGCGTGACGTTGTGTCCGAACAGACAGTACTTCAACATCGTCTTGCCGACCACTCCGGCGAGAACAGTCCCGGTGTGCAGGCCTATGCGCATCTAGGACGAACAGAATTGATGGTTATCATCGAAAGGAATTAGATTTGAATTATTGATTACGATTATTTAAAGGATGAATGGAAGGTGACTAACAAAAGGTGTGAGTGATGAGATGTGAGTGGAAACGCCGAGAGGGGAAGCTCTAGGAGGATATATTGGTATATACCTTATTGGTGACATTCTCCAGAATTGTCAGGTGCGTAGTAGTCGCAACCGGCGTGTATGTATTACCAGAGGCATTAGTGTAAGTTTGCAAGTGAGTAAACGTAACTATCGCGTTTGCGTTAACATTTTTATTCTCACCTTTATATTCTTAGCATTATGATCTATCAGTCAAATCTTAACGCAAACGCGATAGTTACGTTTACTCACTTGCAAACTTACATTAAGGTCTCAGATGTATGAACGTTAACGAACCAAAAGTAGTATGTAAGTAAGGATTGTAGCAGGTGGCATTCTGTAGTTTCTGCCTACCCCCATGGAAAGAAGGCAGTAGTAGTAAAGCAATACCTACGCATAAAGTGTGTGTGTGTGTGTATTTCTGGTGTACAATAAAGGATATAAATGAATAAATAAATAATAACAATTTAGTGACAATTGGTGGTTTTGTTTTCAATGCTAACAGTGCGGAATTTAGTCACAAAAAGTTTGTCACTTTTTGTGACTAAATTCCGCACTGTGCACTAGATTACGTATTGTTATGTTTTAACAAGATATTTATTTACACTATGTAGCCTGTTCACGGTAAAAGTACAAATTATTTTATTTTGGTAAGGTATCGTTAAAATTTATTGTAGCTCAAACGCTATCAAAAATATAAAATTTTATTCTAGTGCGCATAAATTGCTTGAAGTGCAACTAAAATAAAAATAATAAATATTTTATGGCAACAATAAAAACATGAAATAATCCATAAAACTATCGTTAAACCATGTTAATACTGTTTTAAAGTATTGAGATAAGTTTTATAGATTTTCTTGAAATGAATTTATATTATGTGTTATTTTAAAAACTGAATAAAAACAGACACAATATTTTCGTCATTTAAACAGTGCCCGTTTGATGGCAATAGGCTTTCCCCCTATTACATGGGACTTGAACATAACTGGCGAAATGTGGTACCCATTAGGTACACCTCTACCTAACCCTTCGGGGAATACATAATTATTAGCCCTTTCATAGGAGATAACACATTGCCCTAAATTATTATAATCTATGAATGTATATTTACAGCCTGAAATAAATACCTAACCAAAGTAACTAAAAGCAAAAAAAAATAACTTCTATCATTTATTTCTTTCACGGAAAGTGTATAAAACTTTGATTAAACTTTCCGTCAACGTTAATGTGTGATGTGAACGTAAACGTAAATGTTTACGTTCTGAGGCAAACTGTTGATTCTTTGAGGAAAGTAGGTTGCGTGGGTATACAACCGCCATCTTTATAGTTCCACACCGTGCTTTCATTAGTATTGAAATGAAATGTTGACTCATGTTGACAGGTAAAAAAACACTGTAGAATTATCTTTGCATACTATCAAAGAGACCAGAGTTTTTCTGTTGATTTTAATGCTGAGATTTACCTTCATCATTATTAACTAATGCTTTATGGAGCTTAGATTGTAAGAGTAATGGAGAGTAGGGGTACGGACCTCGGCTTAGGGCTTCACTGGGGAAGGCAATCAAGGGACAGGCTGGATCGGATTTAGTGTGATATCAAAATACTATACATACCTTAATAGGGTTCCCCTCGTGCGTCAAATGCTGCGCACATGTTTCCACCATGCGCAGTGCCATCCACGCTATCTGAGGCGCGTGCGTGTCGATCTTACGATGTAGCCCACTCGCCACGCAGTATGCATCGCCTATTGTTTCAACCTGCACAGAATATTTTAAAATGTAAGATTTACCATGAAAAAGTACGGTAGATGTATATTTATAACATTTTGAGAATTCTTTCATCTTTCAGCCATTATCAGATTTAAAAAGTCGGGTAAATACGAATGTTGGGTCATGCTAGGCTTGAGGAGCTCGTGGCTAAGTAATAACAGCCGCACGGGTCGATCCATCAGGTTAAGCTGCGCTTGCCGGGGTTGGTCCGTGGATAGGTGACCATCTTTACATACCGAGACCCCTCCGTGCTTCGGAAAGCACGTTAAGCCGTTGATCCCAGCTGCAATTCGTGGATCTTTGACAGTCGTTACGAGTCGTCAGACGCCCGAAAGTCTGACAACCAGTCTTACCAAGGGGTATCGTATTACCTAGTTACTGGGTTGTGGAGATCAGATAAGCAGTCGCTCCGTGTAAAATACTGGTATTCAACTGCATCCGGTTAGACTGGAAGCCAACCCCAACATGATTGGGAAAAGGCTAGGCAGAATGAGTCATGCTAGGCTTGAGACAAGGCCTATAACCAAATAGTGCATACGCATAACCAGCCTATAATGTTTCTACTACTGGGGCGCAGGCCTACTCTCTGTGAGAGGGAGTGGGCCATAATCCACCACGCGGGCCCAGTGCGGGTTGGTGGATGTCTCATTGTGACATCCGGACATGCCAACCAAATAGTGCAAACACATAATAAGTTCCAAAGTGAACTTGGCCAAGTTAGCATCTCGGAAGAGGTTTGGTAGTGTCAGGTCATGTTTTATTATTTTTTAACCCCCGACGGAAAAAGAGAGGTGTTATATGTTTAACGTGTGTATCTGTATGTTCCGTCGTAGCTCCCAAACGGCTGAACCGATTTTGTTTTTTTATTTTTTATTTTATAGGTGTCTTGATCGAGAGTGTTCTTAGCTATAATTCAAAAAAATCTGTTCAGCCGCTTGAATATTATGAGCTCTTTTTTAGTTGATGATTGGATGTCCGCATCTTCCACAGGTCTGATCGATTCGAAATTTAGTATTCTGTTACTTCAATGTTATTAGAAGAACATAGTAACCTTAAACCGACACAGCAGCATCACCTGGAATTGTGTCGGGGGTTATTTAAATTTTTAATTTTAACTTATGGTTGGTTTTGGACTCGGTTCAGTCCAGATTCTAGCAATACCTACTTTTAACAAACTTTAAAAATCACCACAATCTGTATTTTAGGTCAAATTCGGAGCCTTCCAATCTCTTACCCCGAATCTTCAAAGATTTATTAAAACATATTCATTAATATCTACAAAGCGTCTATATTATCCGACATCTTTCAAACAGATTAATAACAAGAGTAAATTATCCTCAGTAAACGACTATTAATTTTATGTAGAACAGTAATTATAATTATGTCTTAAATGATTATATTAGAGCATGGATCACTGACAGCCATTTTGTTTGTAATAATTGATCTACAAAGCTTTTCTCAGGTGTCACCTGATTAAAACCTGTTTGATGTTTTAATTTAAAAAAGATAAAGCAACAGATGGGTAGATACTTGAAGGATTATCTTTTCAGATTGGAATAAAAGATCAGGTAATGTTCATAGAATTTAAGAATGAAATTAACCTGTGTTAAAACGTTTTTGCAAAATGTAATACTACTTTTTTTTCAATGTGTCTTTTTACTTATTCATTCTGCCTAGCCTTTTCCTAAATATCTCGAGGTCTGTTATCGGGCGCGACGCGACACCGGTAACTTAGTAATTGTATTGTTAGAGTCGCGTCGCGCCGTCGCGCCGCGCCAGTCTGCACGAGGTTTAAAACGAACGATAAGAATAACTTAATTAAGTTAAGCTCTTGAAGCTTAAGTTTCATCAACTTGGATGAAAGACGGATTAATATTTACATCGTCACCTCGTCAGATAAATCAACATTCCAGATCAGGGTTGAACGGTTTTAAAGCACTTGGAACGATAAGATAATCTAATAGAAACAATTCCAATTTACTGACTCGTAAGGGCCGAGTCACACCGGAATGGCAGCGGCTGGCAGCGACTAAACTTAAATAATTTTAAACTTTATCTACATACTTAAAATACCAGTATCGCTTGACAAGGTCGCGAGGCCGCCAGCGGCTGCCAGCGGTGACGCCGGGGGAAGCGAAACTGGTATTTTAAGTATGTAGATAAAGTTTAAAATTATTTCACACTGAAAGTGCTTGCCGCGTCGCTGCCATTCCGGTGTGACTCGGCCCTTAGTCTAGTTGTCGTAAGTGTTACTGCCGAGCATGAGGTCCTGGGTTCGATTCTCGGGTCGGGTAAGGTACTTATTGGGTATTTCGATCTGGAATTTCTCAATATAGCTTGTACGCTACTGAGCAGTTAGCTATAACGCTATAACTGTTTCATTAGACTAATTGTTCCTATAAGTCAAGTTGGATTTTTTTGGAACTAAGTTATTTTTAGTCATATTTGTATTAACGTTTCCAAATTGAAAAGTTGTAGAAAAAGTTAATATAAATTATTGTTATCGATGTTATATTCGACTAATATTGTGTTCTCTATGGTAAACATTTTTATAAATGGCCGTCAACTGACGACGGTGAGTTCACTTTTTGTGTGACGTGACGACAAGAATTGTAAACGAACGGTTGACTCGTCTTTGTGCTATATTAAGATGTATTTAATTTAAAATAGTTTCTATTAGTTTTACTTTTAAAATTTGCTTTGTTCACCGAAATTTATATCAACTGTTTAGATATTTAATCAGTTCTATACAGAGTGTCTCAAACGTAGTGGTCCAAATGCAAATAAGGTAAAGCGAAGGGGTCCACCTATGATTAAAAAAAAAAAAACTGAGATATTTTGAACAGTTCAGAAAATGTCGCTATTATTATTTTCAAGAAATTTTACACTTTTAGTCGTACTCAGTACGTCGAAAATATGTTCACAGGGTCGAAAGAGCCAAGTGGAAGTGTAAATTTCTTGAAAATAATAATAGCGAAATTTTCTGAACTATTCAGAATATCCCAGTTTTTATATTTTTTAATGATAGGTGGACCCCTTCGCTTGTCGCTTTACCTCATTTGCCTTTGGACCACTACGTTTGAGACACTCTGTATATAAAATTTCCTTAGGAAATTTGACATTAAGCCAACTGTATAATACGTTCTTAGTAGTAGTCCGTACCTACCTTAGTAAAATAATGTGTACCAAATGAGAAAAAAAAAAAAACAGAATACATCTTTATTATCAGAGCATCTTTAACCAAAACAAAAGAGAATAAACGCTTCAGTTCTACGAACCTCCTTCAAAACGAAAGGACTACCAACCGGCGGCCATTGAAGTATTTTGTTTACAAAAGGCAGAATTTCATTCTAATTACTAACGGTGATTGTAGGTATGCTCCTTGTTTCAAATTATGGAGCTGTTTAGGTTAATTTGAATTTGAAAAGAGAGCAATTTTCGAACGGTCTTCAGCATGTAACATGAGAATGTAAGTGTTCTAACAACTGTGAGATATAATTATTTACTGTATTAATAGAATTAAATCCTAAGGCGCGTCGCTCACTCGTAAGTCGAGGCGAGGTTGCGGCACGGTCGAGGCGTGGTCCGTGCCGCGACTCTAGTATATGAGCACACTGCCATTTATTCCTAAGAAAACGTAGAAACGGCGCGCCGCTTGTGCGCCCGCGCCTTGACGCCGCCTCGACTCCAGCTCGTGTGAGCGACGCCCCTTAGTGTTGGTCTTTGTACCTCTGAGTTAGTTTCGGCCTTTCTTCTCAGAGTAGTCAGATTGGAAAGGCCGACCTCAACTAGCTTATTTTTTTTATATTTTTTATATGACGTGTAAAAGTGATTCTAGTATCCTATTTACAGAATAAACGATTTCATTTCATACCTTTATCATATTTTGTGTTTGGAAAATCGGCAGGTTTTGTTTTTAATATACCCTTAACTTCAGACAGTTTTATTTTGTAAAATTTATGTCTACCGGGTTTGAAATGCAATTATTTAAAGCTTGGCGGTATTTAACGCTTAAATATTTGGTTTTGAATAATTTCCAATAAAGATACGGCCGGAATGCCAACAATTTAGTTTTACTTATTCATTTGTTTGATATTCACTTCATGCCTCATACTACCGTCAAAGATGACGTTAGGTTGACACGTCTAACTTGAAATTTTCACAGAGTGTGTACTATTTTTTTTTATCTTTATTTTATTTTACATCCAAGAAACGTGTTTATTTCGGTGTTTATTGTCCGATCTTATTAATGGTAATAATAATGGCAGTACATAAGAACGTCTAAATAACAAAAGTGGCCAAGTGCAATCCTTTTTATTTTTTTCTTCTCTTTTTATTTTAGTTCATCTATATTCCTCCAGTTTTCTGCCCTATTTATTTGACTCATATTTATCAAACCTGCAAAATTGTCTTGTCAAATATATGCATTTCTACTTAAGTTCTTTCACAATTATTTTACCTCAAACAGCAGCAACCCAATAGAACCTTATTGTAATGAAAATAAAGATCACTGTGATTTTGACAGTGATGAAAGATCAGAGGTACCTACAATAACTGTGGAAGTACTGGAGATCACTTACTTTATAAACATCCAGCTCTTCACAGAAGATGTCAAACACGCTGTACAGGTCTTCAAGCATGGCGATGACCATCATTGGCGTGGCTGTGGCACATATTGATGTGAAGCCTACTATGTCGCTGAACAGCATTGTGACGTCATCGTGGCTTTTAGCTTCGATCTTCTCACCTTTGAAGCAAATGGTTTGATTCAGAAAGTAGTTGTTAGGAGTTGTGTGTTTTATGTTTCTGCTTGATCATTGTCGTTAAGATCGAGCATCAACATACATTCTGTGAGACACCTTGATTTCAACATTGCAATGGCGCAGAAAATGTTGAATGTTATTCATCTACGCCATTATAACCTAATGGAATTATAAAAGTTGGGCGCACCTGTCTTGCAAAGTGCACACTCAAATCTCGATTAAAGTTAGTAATTAAAGTGTGTGCAACTAACAATGGTTTACAACCCCGTTGTGTTCCTGAAGGGCGTGTGACATGGTATAAAGTAGGATAATATATTATGTACATGTAATAAACTATAGTGGGTGATATGTCATTGTGATGACTGGCTTTATTGTGTCATTGTGACGTCATTATCCGCAGTTGCGGTACTTTACAGGATATAAATTAACGTGGAAATAATATACGTAGCTTGGCTTTAGGGCGAATTTCACCAATACAAACTGAACGCGATCAGCACATAAACCAAGTTTAAGAGCTGTCAATGTCATTATTTTCTTTGGAATATTGACACTGACAGCTCTTAAATTCGGTTTAGATGTACTGATCGCGTTCAGTTTCATTGGTGAAATTCGCCCTAAAGCCAAGCTACGTATATTATTTCTACGTTAATTTCTATCCTGGATACACACAAAGAATGATAGCGTTAGCGTAAAGATTTTTTTTATTCCATTGACGTTTATTAAAATATTTGGACTCTTAATGCAGAGGCTTAAATCTTAAATCAGCGTCAAAATAACGTCCTTATTTTGACGCTGATTTAAGATTTAAGCTGAGCATCTGAGCATTTGATTACAGCAAGTCACAACTAAGCAATAAAAGTCATAATACCAGCAAAACTTTTACTTATTCAGCATCATAATAATTCGTTTTTATATGACACTTAAACTCAAGCCCACGCAGACAAGTTAGACAAATTATTCCGAGTAAAATTCTCAACAGACAATATTACTCGAAATAAGGTTTTGTAAGCATTTTGACATCAACATCAGTCAGTTTACATGACAAAATTGCGTGATAACTTGGTGCGTCACGGAATTCGTCGTGTCAAAACAAATGTGGTTAAGTGAATGGGACGCCTCGGTTTTGGTTTATGACTGTAATAAGGGTTCGTGGAACTAATGGCTTCAATCTTAAGTGCTTACGTGTGGAACGAGATTGAGATCTGAATTTAGGCATTTGAACAATGAAATGTAGGTCAACTTTCATTGTTGCATGTTTTAGAGCTCAGAATGAAAAGTCAAAATGAAATATGTATTGATTAGAATAAATTTACTAATAGACATACTGGGCCCAAAAAGTATGTACAAATGTACCATCATACGTGTACGTCGTTGTATCGAAGCGAAAAGAAGAAAACTTGAGCATTGCCAAAAAACAGGAAACAATATTGCATTAAAGACTTGGAGCTTATAAATGTGATGAGGGATAAAGAAATCTCAAACAATGATAATAAAGAAACTCCATTACTAGAATTTGAAACACCAGTAAACTACGCCACAGGACGCTACTTCGAAACAAGATTGACTCGCTTCAATTCCCAGGAAGGAAAGTTTAATCAAACATAGTGCGTACTTAAATTAAACCATACATAAATCAATTTCAAAGTGTACGAACAGATAATTGACTTACAAACTTACCTAACCACAGTCTCTTGGCTATGTGGGGGGGAAATATTAGGTGTAGAAGGCTGACATTCTTTTGTCTTTCCTTGTCAACTGCTTTGCTTGCTTCTTCTATTGAGTTCTTTAGCTTATCCATGCGTCTTCGGAGTCCATCCTGATTGAAAACAAATGAAAAATTAGTTTCCAGAAAATTATTTATACTCTCACGGGGAAAAGAAAGAAAAATAGGTTTATTTGTCACAAAAACACGTGCATATAGAAAGATGGGTAATCAGAAAAATTAAACAAAATATAATATCTTCATTCAGATCTACACACATTTATTCTTTTTTCTTTTGGGACCCATCTTTTATATAATAGTCAAGCCAACCAACCAATAAGCAACCTTATTTCCAACGAGGCAGTTCAAGCAGTCAGTACAGTTAAAAGGGTTTTGGCTGCCCCGTTGGTCTACTGGTCGCAAGCTCGACCGCTGAGTATGGGGGATATGCATGGTTCGATCCCAAAGCCAGGTAAATTGATATTTGATTTTACCATGAGGAATTTCTCAGCAGCCTGGAGTCTGGATTTGTGCCTGGTTGATGGCAATAGGCTCGCACATAGGATTAAAACTTAGCTGGCAAAAAGTGGGCGTACTTCTATAGGTATGTAGTTAATTGATTCAGGCGTGATTTGGTGGAAATCCATTATAAAATGCAGTAGACTTATATTTAGTAACCTATACCGTTTAACTATTCCTAAAGACTCATATAAAACCCTGTAAGATATCGACATATGTTTCACCTCTCAACGAGGCATCCTCAGGATGACTATTGACTTGCCGCGAACCCGAACACAACGAGTTGCCATGCCGAGTGTTGGACCCTAATTGAGCCACACCGACCGACAACCTCACTTATATAGGATTAAAACAGGAATAGAGGAATAGATTACTAAATATATCTACATATCGCCGCCCCCGCAGAATAAACGCGTAAGTGCTATTGCGGCGGTTTTGATGTTAATCGATATTCGTAATGTATAGGTCAAAATACATCACCTCAATTTTTTCCAGATTTTTATATAAAGTATTTACGAAGTTACGAAAAGTTATTACTTTATTCTTTATTTAAAACCAAAATAAATAAATCTGCGATATATATATGCGTACCATAATTTAAGCCTTACTTTGTGTAAAGTATATTACCATACTTATCAGGTGCAACTGAGAAATCATTTTAACGGCATTGTCCATTGCGTGTTTGTTCTGGTCCAGATTTTAATACTATAATTCCGTAACGTGCAGTTGCAGAACACTTCAAGAAATTAATAGTACGATAATATCCCTTACATTTTGTTTCCGTCTTAATTGTTATTGTAAACGTAGTTGCCAACCGAATAATCGTATTTTAGACTACGCAAGTGATATCGTTCTCTCTTTCTATTGTGGTACAAACTCTTTGGCTATTCGCAAATGACCTTAAACTTCATTCGCTCGCAGCTGGTAGGCGGGGTCTGTTGTGCTTTGGAGTTTGTGGTCAACGATAACAGCTATTGAGTCCATTTCGTAGAAAGTTACCTAATTATGTATTGTAATAATTATCATTTTTAACCGACTTCCAAAAAGGAGGAGGTTATATGTTCGTAGCGTACTTATGTATGTTTTTTTTTTTGTGTATGTCCGTCGATATTTTCGTCAATTGTGAACGGATTTAAAAAATTCTTTTTTTGTTTGAAAGGGTATGCTCTCAAGGTGGTCCCATATAAATTTTATTAACTTAGCTTGAGTACTTTTTGAGTAAGCTTCATTAATACGTATTTTTCCCACTTAGCCTATATGGACGATCTCTTAACATTTTCCTGTCACTGTTATTTACATAGCAGGTCGTGATATTCGACCTAGTAGGGGGTAGGTACCACAACTAAAAAGTGAAAAATAAAAACTTTTTACAAAAAAAAACCAACCGTCTTCCAAAAAAAACACTAGAAAGTGAAAAATAACTTTAATTTCGGAAGTCGGTGGCTTATAAAACGAAAATTCAAAACCAAAGACACCGACTTCCGAAATTAAAGTTATTTTTCACTTTCTAGTGTTTTTTTTGGAAGTCGGTTGGTTTTTTTTGTAAAAAGTTTTTAATTATGTATTTCTTTTTTAAGGTTCAAGGATGTTACAATTGTAGTAGCAAATTATGTAGCGCTGCTATATGAAGGTCACTGACGTCGCATCCGCGCCGACCATGCTAACATAGCGCTTCCTTATGAAGATCGCTGAAGTTTCAGACGTGCCAGGTCCGTACCAGGTCAATTCATGTAATCAATGATGCACCTATGAAATATATAAACCAATAGATTGTAAGAATGATTATTCTACTGTCCCACTTCGGCTAGAATCATCCTATCCTACTAATAATAATATTATAAATGCGAATGTTTGTGAGGATGGATGGATGGACGGATGTTTGTTACTCTTTCACGCAAAAACGACTGAACGGATTTGAATCAAATTTGGCACACATATAGCTTATAACCTAGATTAACATATAGGATATTTTTTATCCCGATAGTCCCACGGGATCGAGACTTATGCGGGTGAAACCGCGGGGCACTGCTAGTCGTTCATAAGTTTAGTTTGTAATTTTAATTTAGTAATTAAACTTAATTTAAATCATCTCGGGTTTCTTTCAATCCTCCGATCGCTGCTAACGTAATTGGCGCAGTCGGTAGGATATTCGCGGGCCGGTTCGCGAGCTTAGGGATCTCTATTATCGATATCCGCGTACGCGAATCGCCTGGGTGGCTATCGAGCCCCGGCACCAAATATCCGAATCTAGGGTCCAGCTGCAGTTCCGGAAGGAGAATCCAAACTTCGATTCACGAGGGAACCAGAGATGAAAAATTTGTGAGTACACCTGAATAGTTCTTGTGTTGCATCCTTTTTAGTCCTAGTACAATCCCACTTCCAAGATTTTTCACCCGAAAACCCCCAATTCCCGGGAACCCGCATCTCGTACGGCCCGGTGGAGTACTATAGATAATAGTCGAGATTTGTGTGTTTTAGTGAAGTTAGAAGCATAAATATGGCCCCCGACTCGGATGCAATTTTCAAGACCCTTCGTATAGTCCCGGAGTTCGATGGAAATCCAAATGTTCTGACTAGGTTTATTAGAATATGCGATCAAATAGTAAGTCAGTATGTTAGTAATGCCCCGGGTAGTGAGTTAAACAACTTATACTTATTAAATGGCATTTTAAATAGAATAAGTGGCTCTGCCGCTCGTACCATCAATTCCAACGGCATACCTGATAGTTGGTTAGGCATCAGGACGGCATTAATTAATAACTTTTCGGATCAACGGGATGAAACGGCTTTGTATAGGGATCTTTCTTTAGCTGCGCAGGGGAATACACCTCAAGAATTCTATGAGGAATGTCAAACTTTGTTCAGTACGATAATGACGTATGTAACATTACACGAGCCAATTCCTACAACAGTGGAAGCGAACGTACACTGTACAAAAAAGTTACTATGCAGGTTTTTGTAAAAGGGTTAAAAGAACCATTAGGGTCCCGTATAATGTGCATGAATCCAGACACCATTGAAAAGGCCCTTGAATATGTACAGGAAGAACTTAATGTTATATATTTACAGGAACGTAATGAGTTTTCAAAATCCACTACCCAGAAGAACTCTAACCCTGTTATCCCCACGCAAACACTAACCCAGTTCCCCCACGTCATTTTGTAGTTCCAATTTCTAACTGGCCCATTCCCAAGGGGAATAAACCCAACCAACCGCCACCACCCCAACCATTTAAGTTCAACCCTAACTTTATAAATCAGCAGCCCCAACATCGCATGCCTACCCCGCACACAGCACATGTTCCTTGCGGTACCTCAGACCTATAACGCTCAAAGTAACATGTTCCGGTTACCACCTAGAAACATTCCGCCGCAAAATCAAAATCAAGGTCTAAGACCTATGAGCGGTGTACAGCATTTTACACCTAACCGTAACATAATGTTATAATTTCGACCTTGATGATATATTATCCAGTACAAAAACTTAATCACCTATTACATTATCAGAAACTTTTTGACTGCACCAGAATAAACGCGTAATAGCCCATTAACTGTATCACTGTACTGAGAAAAACGCAAAGAAAATTCAAGTTATATTACATTGCAAAACAAAAAAAAACAATAGTTGACAAGAAAAAAAACTCAAAGCAATATTAACAATTAAAAAAAACTAAAATATTTCTGTAAAATGTTTTTTTAACAATAACTCAAAAACGGTACCTGTTTAACACTTCATATTAATTAGACTATCTACAAAAAAAATAATCTTGTAAACGACATAAAAATCAAACTTCTATTATGTGTAGTCATAAAGTTATAGATCAATTTAGGTGTTTTATTTTTCCTGTAAAATTTACTTTTTGCACTTGCGCGTTTATTCTGCGGGGGCGGCGATATATTGTATTTTATAGTTATGTAGGTACACATCTGCCTAATTCTTCCGGAAAAACAGGTGTGATGTTATATATGCAAGTTTTATTATAGTTAGATAAATATAGTTGCATTGATGTTCAATGAATAGTTACAGAAATAAATCGTAGTTGGAAAGCTGCCAAATGCACTGATAGTAAAGAATGATTTCAGTTGCACTGTCGCCAACGTCCATACCATGTTGAGAACACCGGTTCTCGTTCCGATCACCGAAGTTAAGCAACATCGGGCGTGGTTAGTACTTGGATGGGTGACCGCCTGGGAATTCCGCGTGACGTTGGCTTTTTGAAGAAAACACTTTTGTTTATGTAAAGAGACTTGTGTGTCATCAAAACTTTCATGTGATTTTGAAAAACTTTTCATTTTCTTTATATAATTAATAACATCAACATCACGACTGTTTTGCCCAACGAATTTGGCAGAAGTATTTAGTCTATGGTATCCGGATTATTTTCGCCAGAATCATTATCAGTATTTGGTTTTTCATAGTAATTACTTAATCGAATATTCCAAGTTTTGTTTGTCTAAGTTTTAATTTTTTAAATTGAATCAACTGCACTACTAAGTTGGATAAAAATTAATATTCATCGTCATCTTGCACTCTATCCCCTGCAAAGCAAGTTTCAAGCACTCTGCTGTAGACATTGGACTTGAAGACGATCAACAAGTGCGAAACTTCTAGCGGGTGTTTTAAAACTACTTCTAAACTGATGCTCCTGAAGTTTTTGGTATTTCTTTGATATTTCTTGAACAACTATGTCGTGAAAGCAGATTGTTGTATTCAAATGTACGTTGAATCATCTTTGAGTATTTAATTCCAATTTTGGTAGGTACAACTTTTCTGTAGTCACACACAGTTTTGGTACATTTTTATGTTGTATTTCATTGACCGTATGTGCCCTCATGAATATGGAATGTAAGTATCATTCATAAATTATGTTCACTATCATGTAAAAAATCTTCGACTTATGACTATACTATTGTAACGTAAAAATATGATTTGCGTCGAAAGCTCGAAGGTATATTCCAACTAAAAATCAAGTTTTATAACTTGGGAAAATGGGTTTATACTTTAAATAATGGCTTCCTTCGCTAAGTTTTCAGAATTAACAATCGAAGTAAAATTACAACTATTCTTACCTGAGCTCTCGCCTGTTCCCCAACTAAGATGACATCTCTCGTAGCGTCATGCAGAGGTATATCAGAAATGAAGAGACCCCTGCCAGTGAGACCCTCAAGTCCATCGAGGAAAGGAGAACCCACGAAGAGCAGAGAATCCGATTCAGAACAGAACACCATCTGACCTTTGATCTCCAGACCCTGTGGGTATAAAAATAATTGGTTTGATTCATCAGATTCATCAGCCTTAGTATTTTTAAAGAAATGTAATGATTTTACCATCGGTGTCTATAGCTCCGAGTAGTTTTATAATACTAAAACCTAGCCACAGGACATAATGACTTTAAGTAAGAATTAAAATGAGAAAATTGTAGGATTTTGGTCTGTACTACGTAATGATTTTTTCAACATGATACATAGCTGTTTATGAAATCCTTAATCCAAAGAACAAAAGCGTGGCTTAGTTACAGTTCGATTCAAACTTAATGGCGGTTCAGAATATGAGACGAGTCGCTGCGCAGTAACAATTTTATGGGTCAGCGGGGGTGAGGTGTGGGGTACTGCGCAGCGAGTAGATAACTTCCGTTCCGCCAATAAGTTTGAATCGAACTGTAACAGGTAGATATAAATACATAGACCAGCTCTTTAGTCTTATCTAGAACTTGTATTATTTCACGCTAAGAACTGGAACTTAATAAGTCGACGAATAAAATTAGAGTCTGATTGTGGATCTTGATATGGAGCCGTGCCAGAATTATTTAATTACGAAACCTTATACGTGCGATAATTATCATATTCATCTTATCATCAGAACTTCCTCTTCCTTTCTTACTTGCTTTGATTAACAAAAAAAAAAAAAATTTAGATATCTTTAGTTTCAAAAATTGCAGCACGATTCCTAAGTTTTATGTTACAAGTTTTGGACGGACATAACAGATTTTAGGAGAGATAATTCCAGCAAAACTTTTGATGCGAAAACATACCCATGTTTTAGAGCCTCTTTCTACCTCTGAACACGATCTAGCAAAAGTCTGGGTAGTCCATTCAAAACTTCCAACGACGCGGCAGTAGCAGGCAATTTAGAGCACGTTGTATAAAACGCGGTTAGTGCAACACTTTAGCTTTTGTTTTTGTAAGTAAAAGATAAAAGTTTGTCCGTAATACCGTGGAGAAGAAAATGGAGTATGGAACTGGGCTGCGGATAACATCAGTTTGCCGTGTAGTTTGGATTTTATTTTGTATTTTATCCTTGTTGTAGAAAGGCGAGTGATTTTAATATTAAATAAAGTTTGTGTATTAGAAAATAAGCTTGGTCATAAAGTTAGAAGATGAATCCGAAATAGCTAATGAGCATATTTAGACGACATATTTATCAAATTTTAAAATAAAAAAGAGGAACTGTATCTTAATGTTCACATTTCAATTACCTACATACTATTTTCCCTTTCATTTTAAACAAAAATAAAACAGTATTCCAGTTGGGATCGGGAGGTGTGAAAAGTTTCCGGGTCAGTCCACTTATTTACAATGTAAACAACGGTTGGGTCTCCATCCCTTCTATTCGGTCAAGAATTTTATTCCATCGACAAAATACAATAGTATGTGCTGAACAATAAGGTTACAAAATTGATATTGTATGAAAAGCATTAATTTCCATTACATTTACAACCATTTTATTTGGGTATCTGGTCTTATATTCTGAATGACCGAAAAAACATAGAAGATTCATACATTATTGTATATCAATCGTTTTTACATACAAATTTCATTTCCGTTACGGCTTTTCGCAACCCACTTTATAAAAGCCACTTACCGAACAAAAGCGTTTTAGACATTTCTGTTACGAATTAAACGTTTCCATATTTTCTGGTTTTGCACGAATGTGTGCTTTTAAAAGCTTTCAGGAAGCTATAAAAATAAGGATAAAAGATATTTATTTATTTGAATGATAGCCGATCTTCCATCTATATTCACCAAATCCGATATATCAACTTGTTCATTGTGCCTTTTTAATCCCTCGAGAATGAATCGAAATGTTTGCTCTTTTCAAGTGGCTTTATTTAAAAGATAAAATGGTAGGTATTCAAAATCATTAAAAGATGATTCATTTATTTTTTATTGGTTTCCATTTACTTTCGAAGAAAATGTGGCTTATATTTTGTAGCAGAAAGATGTATTTTATTGACAAAGAGGATAAAGTTCAACCATGGAAGTAATATTATGTCAACATAATGTTTTCTCCATTGATATGCAATTCAAAATGGCGATGGTTAAGGTGGATGCGCCAAAGTAGCTCACGAAATTTAAATTTTCTTACGTTTTTGGCAATTTGCAGGTCAGTGTTAGGTTGTATGTTAATTAAAATAATTATGATTCGCAACCGTAAGAAATATGGCTTTACAGAATTATAATCATTAGAATCAGCAATACAACTCCTTAAGTTAGAATAATTTCATGAATGACTATTTCATGAAATCAATAGGGTTTTATGAAATCAGAGAGTTGTATGATGATTTTTATGATTATAATTCTATAAATAAATATCAATTTATTTTTATTTCAACAAACAATCTGATACTGACCTACAAATTGCAAAAAAACGTAAGAAAATTTGAATTACGGTGGCTATCCTGACGCTCCCACCTTAATGATAATTACAAATTAAGCGTAGTAATTGAAAACACTTAAAATCGCTCTTAAAAATACGAAAGATACTCAGCGATACCTAACATTTTACGAGTGTTTAGCAATTAAGAAAAGGGACTAAGCGTGGGTTGGTTTAAATAGTAGAACAAACAGACTGCCTAGAAGTTGTGGCAGATAAAGTGAATCCGGTACAAACTAGGATTAAGCCATTTCCATTAGTTGTGGCTTTACGGTTAGGGATAAGGAAAAGGATTTTAGAAAGGACAGGAAGTTTAAAGTAATCGGTTTATTCAGGAAACAAACGAATTTGTTGCTGCCTCCTGATAATTATAACCTTTAGTTTTCTCTGACGATACCTCTGGGAAAAGGTGAAGTGACAAATAATGATTTAGGACTAAGTTACACAAAGGAAACGAAATAAGAAAAAATATCGTTTTTATTCCTCTTAGTCGTTTTTTATTACCTTACTAGATGTAGTACTTACTGAACAAAAAAGGAATTAATAGAACACGACATTTGTTAAGATTTAATGCCTTTCGCTCAGCACTAGTTTTTTAGGACACCGTTTTTTTTGTACCGGTTTTATAAAATATTGTTGCCATAACGAGAATTATGTCTACTTACGACAGAAAATATGCTATACTAGATTATTTTCTAGTGATAGCTTTGTTAGTGAGGTGATATTTTTGTTTATATGTTCTATTATAAACGTTGGGAATTTTTTCATTGGATGTTTGTCTTAAACGGAGGAAAAATATCCTAAAAATGTGTGTAATGCCAAGTATAGTTTTTTACAAAATGGTTACCAACTATTTCAGGCTAAGACTGATAGCTGGATTGATTGATCAAAACATGGTACTAGAAGCTGATACGAAGGCGGTGCCCCAAATATTTTTGGTGAATCAGGTGAATAAAAATTTCATCACAATAGCATGAATTCATCACAATTACACCTAAATTCCGACCTAATCGTATTCATAACACAGAGCGATACGAGCTTCCAACCGCTTGATTCCAAACAATGGCTCATTTAGTAAATAAGCAAACAAACTTCCGTCTACACAGTTTTGAAACAAACTTGTACTAGCAACTTTCGGGAATAAACGCAAATGAATGCGCCAAAAGTTGTGCGGTATAAAACATAGGAGTTCCAGAATGGTGAGCAGATTGCCGCTGCGATCTATGTCTACTTCTAATTAGATAGAGAACTGAGTTTGGTTTATTTATTTATGGAAGAACCAACAGCTATAACAGATGGATAACAATTTTATATAAAACATAGAGCCAATTACAGGTTCTCACGGGTAAAAACAGAAATAGTATCAGAAATCTTCAGATCACTAACAAGCACTGTCGAGAAGAAAATATATATATATTTAAATAAGGTACAATAAGCACTAAGCACTTTAAAAAAAGTCAGCGCTCAGCCGTTTATGGTTTGGTTTCTTTTTGAGGAAGAAACAGAAAAATGTTTCACTAATAGATTTAAGCCCTAAGTCCATGACGCTACTCAAAGGTAACGTGTTATAGCGTACGGCAGAAGTTAAATGTTATCATAGTAATCCAGTGTTGTTACCTTGCTGCCCGTCAGAGGGCGCCTGCGCTAGCTCACGCAAGTTTTGATTTTAATCGTTAGTTAATAAGCTATCCACTAGTGAGCTAATGCTGTGCGCGCTCTAACTCAAAAGTTCTGTTGGATTATAATTTGTGTGGTCTGTGTGATTATAGTATGATTCCTAACACCTGGGTTTCACCGTTCCCCAGCTATTATAGTGTAGTGTAGTCAAAGCAATAAGTAATAGAAAGTACACAGCACTAGTATTTCAATGGCGGTCCGTACATAACGACCTACTAACGCGTTATTGACTAGTTTGTGATTGGTTGCGTGTGATTAGTTATTGGTGATTTGAATTTGCAACTGTTTGCTTTGGAGTAGCAGTGGACGACGCGACGGGCCTAACCTATCAACCATAATAAGTGGCACATGAGACGTTTTTCCAAATACCCGCTGACTGGCTGAAAAAAGAAAATAAAAAACAGGAGGACAGCAAAAACAAACATACAAATAGTCGGAGACTCCGACTGGACTAAAATCTTGATCTTAACAAATTCCAGTTTGTGCCGTAAAACAACATAATACTTACAAACAGCACGATGTGAAATGATTATTGTTTGTTAGTTACCTTTGAGTAGCGTCATGGACCTTCAAAAGGGAACCAAACCATAAACGGCTAAACGCTGACTTTTTTCAAAGTGCATAGTGCATATGTACCTTATATTTATTTAAATATTTTTTTTCTTTTCTATCGTGCTTGTTAGTGATCTGAAGATTTCTGCTACTATTTCTGTTTTTACCCATGAGAACCTTTAACTGGCTCTATGTTTCATATAAAATTGTTATCCATCTGTTATAGCTGTTGGTTCTTCCATAAATAAATAAACAAAACAATCAAATCATGATTGAATTTTTTGCTTATACACCGTGACATAATTTGTATGCTTGTCCAATTTGATGAGGTTTAATTTTGAGGCACTCCAAACTTCTCAAATATTAATTGACTTTTAAGTATTGTTTATTTCTAAAGTTACTTAAAAGGTCAAAATAAATGCAAAAATTTGAGAAACAATTCCCAATTCGACTAAGACCTTTACAAAATTCAAACACTGATAAAATACTGTAGTTTACTCGACATAATCTGAAATCTTCAATGATGTAAAATTAGAAACAAATGAATGCTAGAGAGGTATCCATGATAATGAGGACTTGTCAACATGACATTGATAAAGTGCTGGTAACGTGACGATATGAAACCATTTGCTGTTGCTGCTGTTTATGCATTGTCACATGATGTACAGAATAAAATGCATTATACTATACGACAAACGATATAAAGCGAGGTACCCAATCGGAGGGGCAAATCATCATTTTAAAACATCAATGAATGTGATGTCTTTCTCTTCAAAATCAATAATAATAATTATATCGATGGTGATGATAAAAATATTGATTGCAATAACAATGTAGCAAAAATAAATGATAAAATTAAACAAACATTATGTAACACTTACTAAAGAAAATGTAGAACTTAGTAAAAACATTATCACTAAAGACAAAGACTTTAGTGTAAAGTGCTTCAAAATAACTAAAAATGTAAAACCGTCCCCTTCTTTAACAATGAATTCAATGCCACTTTCAGACGAACGTAATCTTTGTACAAACCTTTTGGGCGAACAGCTCAATTCCGTAACCAAACATAGTTAGGAACGGACAAACATACGGATCTACTATTTACATTACCTAATAAATCTAAAGTAACGAGCACATCTCGATACGGGTTTTATTTTCTAGTTTGATTGCGTAATCGATTTAGTGAACGGAGTTCCCATAAACGAGGTGCATTTATTTTATGGAATACTTATTGATACTTTTTAATAGATGCATGTTTATAATAATATACAGAATATTGGTAATGTCATGAAATAACTCCTATCAAAAATCAAATTAATGACTATGATACCTCCTAATGTAACCAACGCAGCTTTGGTGTAAAATATAGCGACGCTATTACAAGAACCAAAATTAATTATAGCAAACAACAAATAAAACAGCTTCATTCAAAGAAAAACAATAGCAAATACAAAATAAACCAAAGTTTCAAATCACTACGAGGAATAAATAATCAATATTTCCTTATATCAACTAACATAACTGTAGCTATAAATGTAATTACCCATCCCAACACAATTTTCACAGACCATTGTCCATGCAAAGACATTAATAGTCCATTGTTATGTTACTACGCGTTTAGTCGAACACGGGTTCTAGTGTGACACACTTGTAAGGGGGTCACTAGAAAAACTGTTGTCGCAAGCTTTTGTCTAGTCAGCGCTTCCCTTTGTTGATACGTAATCAGAGCAAGGGGAGCGAATGCGAAGTTTGAGAGGGTCTGTTATAATGCACGTAGGGGAAACAACAGAAAATATGCTTGGAGTAGCATTATTTCGTGTGATATTAGCTTTCTGTGTTCTTGTTTTGATTAACATTATTATGATGTGCATAATGCAGAGTATTCTATCTATCTTAATAAATGCTCTTGAAACATATTCACGTTTTTTGTTTTTGGGTTTATTGACAAAAATGTTATCATCTTTAAGTGTGCTTGGAGAATTCAACTAATGGAATCGAAAGGAGCCAATAAGAGATTCGAGGTTGTGAGACAATTTTTTTTGTCAGTTTAAAAGGCACGTGGTAATCTACGAAACGAGACAGTCTGAAAATTTGATTACAAAATTGAAATTTTGAATTTTCTCCTTTCCTGTATCCATATTATGCCACACTGTTTTTGTTACCACTACAAAACAAAAACAAACCTTCCAAGGCTCCATCATAAAACAATTTGGAAAACAAACAAGCCTCAATTATTTCCATAATCCCACTTCTATCATAGCCTTTGTAATCATCTTAACACAGGATGAACCATCAATATTGAAACAGGGTTTAATCACGGCCTGTGTAAGTGTATTTGTATTGATCTTATCTACGAAACACCTAAACAAATTTGGTCAGAGAGCAAATAATTCGACGGTGTCCATTCGGAACGTTATATTGTGTGTAAACTTGGTAAAGTGCCTCCCTACAAAGGGCTGCTCTTGAATTGAAAGTGTTTTGAAGGGTGCGAACAAAGAAAAGCGGATAAACATAGTTACTGTGGGTTTGGTTACATGTGTTCTTGGATCTATTGTGTTATGGAAAGGGTTTGTGAACATCCCAACTCCGATCCTGGCGTAATGGTTATTTTGTTCATGTTTATCTAAGAGCGAATGAACAAGACGAGTCTTTTCCTTAAAAACAAAAAAACCTTCCCCGTATTGGTTAAAAAAAACCTTTATATGAGTTTTATAAAATTTTTGAAGACCACTTTTAGCCTTACTTAAGTAGGTACCGAAAAAATTAACCGCTAAATTATATTAGAATTTTAGCAGGATTTCAAAATGGTTTTTAATAAAAACGTAGGCATTATTGCCAGCAACAGTTGTAGTTTGAAACGCCGCGAGTGTTTTTCCCAGCAGCAGCCTTTTATTATTTTCTTGCCGTAATTATTTTTATCTCTATTATAACCTACATGGTCCGGTCCACGATGAAGTCCAGGAAACGATATTTTGAAATTGTACTTCAAATATAAACCTTTTCTAATATTTACCTTTTTCAAATCATGAACAGGCAAAAAAGGAACTTCAAAGTAAAATAATTTTGTTAAAACTTTGTAGAACGTTGGAAAATCGTGAATAATAAATTAGAAGTTGGCGACACTTCCGTTTCCTCGCCGACAAAATTTTGTTAAAAACGATGAAAACGAGATTATTCCGGATAACATTTTGTCGTTTCAAAGATTACTTGTTTATTATTTAAATAGGTTTGAACTTAAAGAAACTGAAGAAATAAAACTTATACGGTATTATGAACATAATTTACTTATAACTTGGTATAAGACTTGAATAGAATAGAATTGAATGTCTTTATTCGAGTAACCAAGACTCAAAAATAATTGTAAGTAAAATTTACGACTATGTTAGTAAGCACAGATACTAAACAAGGAAAACTATACGAGAAATAACGGTTGGTCGCCGTTGCGACATCCCATGAGAGACAGCATAACTGTGACTTACATAGTCCAGGTAACTCGCAACCATGCCTAAGACAATGTTGGAGCTGCCCCACACCCTGCGCACCAGGGAAGCGCACCGTTTACGCATTGTTGCGTAAAAGCGCGTATATGTAAATGCGCATCTGCGAACATACGTCTGACGCACCACAGAAACGGGGCAACCCCACGGGTATCCTAAACGCATTGTTATATTGAACGCGGGAAGCGCGTGTTGTACTTGAAAGTTTCATTCAAAATATTGAATAGTTACCTAAACAGAAAAAATTGTATTGTGTACCTATCACAAAGTTACCGACTTAGACAAGACTACCTATAAAAATAATCTGCTAAGTACCTACCTAAATACGATAACAAAATGAAATTTATTATTCACTATCTGTTTTCTTCTTACCGGTACCAAATGTACAGTTTCTGTATCGGTATTTAGCGGTTTTTGACATTTCGGTACCTGGGTACCGGTTCCAGACAGGTGACAGTACCTAACAACACGAATTCAGGTACTCGGCGCGTACCATATATCTCATATTTGTGCGAGGAACCTCGTTCGGTTGGCAACCTTGGCGCTATTTTTCAAATGTCTATTATTCCTTTTTACTTACTATATCTGTTTTATACCGTTAATATTTTTTTGGCCGATACTGATTATAAATACCAATAGTACAGGTACTACTCTGATACCAGTATCACACCAAGGCAATGGTTTCCAAAAATACCAATATTTCAAGCTCTGTGTAGCAACTAATTAAGCCTTATTTCTCCAAGATTAACATAGCAAATGTTCATTAACTTTCTTATATTTTTTTCCTCCACGAAGCAAGCGTAATCAAATTAAAAATTCATCAAATTAAATGGAAACTTTCTTCAGTTATTTCTTTTTAAAGTCTGTTCATCTTGTTTCTTCGTGATAAGGCTAGCTTGAATTAATGCTGATTATAACTAGCTACATTTTCATCTCGTCTTAGGAGTTCGTAACTTAATCTTAGTAGCTCAGCGTTCAATCTGAACGGTGTAGGTATTAGATTTTGATTGGTTAATCTAAATTATTTAATCTAGGGACCTGTGCTGCTTACCATGTTCAGGTTCGATTTCGGTTTTCGAAGTAAAACATGTTTAATACAACAAGTTTAGTTTCCTCTTTTCTATAAGTTCAGTGCGTAAAATATTTTCTCAAGGTTCTTGCATGAAATACGGTCAACCGTCTGTAACATTGGAGCTATAAAAACCGTCCTAAATGTTACAAAATTAAATTTCTGTTAAAGTCATACCTACAGTACTGTTACCATAGTCGTGTTGTTCACTGTACTACCTTTTGTCCTATATACCTACAAATAAATCATTGATCTATTTATAAACCGATTAATCGATATTTCGTCGATTATGAACCGATTTTGAAAATTCTTTTCATTTGGTAGAGGATGCGCGGTGGTCCCTTATAAATTGTATTAACTATGCTTGGGTAGTTTTTGAGTTAGCTTCGATAGTATGTATTTAATCCACTTTGTGTATCTCGATGATGTTATAATACTTCCTGTCATTGTTGTTTACTTAAAGCAAGTATTGGTATACGAATTGGTGTGCGGTAAGTACCTTAACCAAACAATGAAAAAAAAAACTTTTTTCTATTGAATTCACTTCAAGACTGTCCAAACCTATAAGTTTTACTTTGCATATAGTTTGTCTATGCGTCACTAGCTGTCAAACGACAATTGCAAGAAAGAGACGGGAACATGCGTAGCATGACGACCGTAGTAGAAACGGGTTTTGTCGACGGAATAATAGACAAAATTACAGATAAACAATCACAATCTTTCATTTTGTCTATTCTCCCGTCGAAGAAAACAGTTTCTACGGTGTTCATGCTACGCGTGCAGCACGTGTAGAACTCTCTACGTTTAGAAATCTCGGCTTAAGCTGAAGGCCGTAAAAAATTGCCATAAAATAAACAGTATCACTTACCTCAGCGGGAGACGAAGACCCAGGCACCTTCAAGCAGAACATGAAAGGAGTATTAACTCTCTTCAGAATCTCGCGAAAGTCGAGAGGAACTCCTCTTGGGCGCAGTAACCTGAAGTAAGTGCCGAGTGAGGAGCCGTGTGATGCGAGGTAGGTTCCGAAGAGACGCATAAAGCCAGCACCTGATAAAGAAAAAAGACGGTAAAATGGAGGGAAAAATAACGAGAATAGCTATGTACGTAAAATAAGCGCGTGGCTTCAGCCGCACTGGACGATCGAAGGTTAAGCTACGCTTGCTGAGGTCGGTTCGAAGATTGGTGAACATAAATGACGTAACGAGACCCCTCCGTGCTTTGGAAAGGACTTTAAATCGTTGATTCCGGTTATCATTTGTAGATCCTTGATAGAAGTTACGGGGCAGGTCACTCAAGGGGTATCGTATTGCCCAGTTACTGGTAAAGAGGTCAGATAGGGAATGGCACCATGTAAAATACTTGTATTCTGCTGCATCCTGTAAGAATGGAAGCTGACCTGAACATTCTTGGGAAGATATAGCCGGCCGTCGATTTAATACACGAACGCGACCGTCATCAATTGAATGAACGAACCAAGCGAGCCACAAATCAAGCTAACACGCCAAAGGCCAGAGATAACATAAACATTTTAAATGTGTACCTAAATTAAAATGGGATTAAGTACCTAGGTAGGTCGAAAGGACGCCGTTTAATGCTTTCATTATTGTTTCGTCACCCCTTTCATTATTTTTGAACATAGCAACAATTACATTAATTAAGTACAGCCTTCAAATAGTTGACCTCGTTTATATTAGTTGTGGCTACCACCAAAGGGACCATAAAGTCGAATATTGTTTGTCAAGTTAACATTAGCACACAATCTATATCTATACTTATAATAAATCTGTAGAAGTGAAAATTCTGTACATTGAAAATATCAAAAAAATAAATGGCAGGGGGTGTTACTAGACCGATACCGAACCCAAAAGTGTGATTAAAAAATTTTTTGTCTGTCTGTCTGTCTGTCTGTCTGTCTGTCTGTTTGTTCAGGTATCACGCAAAAACTACCGGTTCGATTACGATGAAACTTGGTATAATTATTCTTTAATATCCTGGGCACCACACTGGGTACTTTTTATCCCGGAAAAGTATCCTATCCTACGGTTGGGGGGTGTCAAAGTTTGTATGGAAGAATTTTAACGCGCTGTCCGATTAACTCGAAACTCAATATTTATACTTAAACCCAAAAATTAAGAATAACGTGTATCAGGATTTTTCGAAATTCAACCCCTAAGGGGGTAAAATAAGGGATGAAAGTTTGTATGAAAAATCTTATTCCTTGAGGTAATAAACATGAAACTTCGCACGAATAGTAATCTAAATAAATTATAAAGTATATAGTTTTTTGTTTTTCTAAATTACCCCCTAAAGGGGGATTGGGGGGTGTCAGTGTTTGTATGGAAGAATTTTAACGCGCTGTCCGATTAACTCGAAACTCAATATTTATACTTAAAACCCATGGGGATGTATGGGGTAATTTCCGACACTCACGCGGGCGAAGCCGCGGGCAGCAGCTAGTAATGAATAACCTAAAAACTAAACTGAAGCGTAGATGTCAAGGAAAATGAAAATTAGTTTTTTGTTTGTTGTTGAATTTGTTTACATAAAAATTGCTTCTAAGAATGGCTTTAGTTAAATGTTAGCCTGGCGCACCCTGTACAAATGACTATTTAAGTAATTGCAGCAAAAATAAGAACAAAAACGGTCAAGTGCGAGTCGGACTCGCACACGAAGGGTTCAGTACCACCGTACAATATTTAATTAACACTACATTTTTTTTAAGTACTTATACTTAAAAAAGTCTCTTGTATATGCATTTTTTAACTTTATTTTATTTTTATTATTTGTTGTGTTGTTATATTATACCGGCAGTATAAATGCACGATCTGTGAAAATTTCAATTGTCTATCTATTACGGATCATGAGATACAGCCCGCTAACAGACAAACGGACGGTCCGGTGGACAGCGGAGGCTTAGTAACAGGGTTTCGTTTGGTGCCCTTCGGGTACGGAACCCTAAAAATATGAAATGTGACTTGGTACAGTCACATAAAACACTTGATATAAGTATGTTTGATTCCTCTGCCCTAATTTGCTGTGCCCGACTGGTTCCACAATGATAAATAATTACTTTATCAACCTACCAATTACCAATTAACTGCACACTGTGGAATGCAATAAATATATTGACTATCCTTACGATACGCCTCCGTAAGACCAAGGGCAAATATTTTTTGACACTCTGATAGCTCATGACCTAAAGCGATGCCATAAGAAGAATTTGAATAAAAATACCTCGAAATATGGCGGTATTCTGGATGAGTACAATCTACGCAAACATGGATAAAAATCTAAACAAAATATGGATTTCATTTATGTTGTGTGTTATGCATATAAGTAGCCGCTAATAATTTTATAAATATTTTTATATCAAACTCAAACTCAACGCATTTATTTCAAATAAACCAATTACAGGCACTTTTGAATTGTCAATTCCAAAGCGTAGTAGGTTCCTATGGAGCAGAACGGGCAAGAAACTCCACGGACAGTCTTTTTAATTATAATAAAAGGTTTAGTTTTGAGGATCATTCGCATCTCACTCGTCTTTCACTCCAAACACTGCAAGGACTCCTACGTCAACAGATGAATTGAAGCGTAACATTTTAAACCGATCCGGTTTCGTAGATTTATTTTGGTAAATGTGACACACATTTGTAACGTTATACGGAGTATCCTCATTTATTATTTGTTCCTGAGGCAATTCGTCAAATTGCGTTCCCGAATAAGCCTCCCTTGTTGTGACATTTCTGTGAATCATTCATATTTTGTGATTGATCACGAACTACGTGTGTACTGAGGTTAAGGGGCCTATTTTAGACCTACAACTGCACGCGGACAGGTTTGAGACCTGGGAGTCTACTCTATAAGTCCGTCACGAAGATACGGGCCTGTCCGAATATAACTGATCGGTCAAAACATGTTTCAAATTCAATTTTCGAACGGGCTAATACATATCCATCGTAGGGCAACTGTCAAATTGTGTAGTCATACATTCTTAGTTCGGGCCCCGAACTTATTACATGTTCGTAAGTGATATGGAGTATGAAATGCCCGTAACTTCGGCCGAAACTACGAATTTTGTGCTTAGAGGCCTGACCTTGACCCCCCATCCTAATACGTTTATGTTTATTTAAAACATGACTGACATACCATGGAAAGAAGAAAATATGAACCTGTTATTCAACAGTGTGTATGGGACATCAGCACGCAGACTGTTACCATGATTTCAACGCTGAGGGGTCCAAAACAGTGTGCTGAATTCTTGGAAACAGTTGGCGATGTACCTTTTAAGTTTTTTTTTGGGTTGGAAATCATCAAATAACTTCTCCCACTCTGGGCGGAGCGAGAGGGCGTGTCAGACTCTTACTGACTAAAACCCACCCGTGTTCCTTCAGTTGCCTGTGTGTTACCAGGGGCCACGGTATTCCTTTCGGACTTTCCCGCAACCCCGGCAGGCATCGGCCCCAGCGGGCGCCGTCATTGGTACTGACATCTCTTTGAGGCGCGTATAGAACACAACGCGCCGTCGACCCGGGCCTGGTCCTTATCGGGCGCGAGCTCTTTTATATCAAATCACCAAAACGTAATGAGCAAGGAAGGTAATCAATGCTCGTGCCCCCTCCGCTTCCCCTCCCTTCCCCTATGGAAGGAGAAAGGCCTATATCCTGCAGTTACAGGCTGGTAGTCATAACATTTTTGAGCATGTTATGAGTTGAAAAATGATCATAGCATTATTCAAAACTTCTAGTTTACGGACCTAAGTTGCTAAAAGCGAGTAGGTGTTCTTTAGACAATATCTTGCGGGTAACATAACAAAATGCTCGTAAAATTTTTAGCAGCAACTACCAAGTACGCTTAAAATTTTAGATGTGAATAAAAATTTAGTTTTACAACACTTAACCCATATCTACTGTATTCTACAATGTAGTTCCTTGGAAAAATAATCTAAGTTATTATTTTTACCGAATTTTTTCGCTCCTCTAACATTGAGTTGACAGTTTTAACTTCAGAACATTATTATAACCATGGACCGAAACCTGTTCGATTCTTATTATCGAAGTGAGGGTAGTTGGTAAATCATCACCGAACCTACTCACGCGACGGGTAGTACGATTTGATGCTCTGAGCTGGATGAACGTTTCTTCCTCTCTTATTGTGATCGTGTTTCAAGCTTAACGTTTTAGCATCTGTAGTGTTTGTGGATTCACTACCGTGTGCCCATCTGTGAAGTGTCGTGTACGCTGAAGCTCTCCTGCTGACCCGGGAGTTGATACAAGGTAGGTGGTGTTCAATTGCCTTCTTGGAGATAGTAGGAACGAACGATTTCCACCCACAAATACTTTACTTTCGACATTCTAAGGTTCACAAACCGCCAGCAAATATTTTCTTAAAAAAGGTTGGTCTAAAACCGAACAAAACCGGTATGATCAAGACAGGTATTTTTTCGTTTACAACACTTATAGAATAGAATAGAATAGAATAGAATACTATATATTTATATATATTTTTTCTAAGTTTCTGTATTACCCAAAAATTCTAAGAGCTATAACCAAAAACTACTAACAACATAATCTTAAAAAGGAGGTACTTGTACCCTCGTTAACTATTATGGACACCAACAAAGGTAAGGAAATGAAGGTACCGTAGTAAAAGACCTTTTGCCGATAATGACCTCGCGTTGCCGTATATTTAACGACTCCATTTCGAGAACCCTATCAAGTGTAGGGTCGAAACAAGACAGTAATTTAGAGGAACTGGACAACGATTCCATTTATTCCCTTTGAGCCTTTATTGGTGAAATAACTATAAAGATAATCACAACACGGTTTGGTATTGGATTTCTTTTTACGAAAATAGATGATAGAGAAAAAATCCTGTTGTAGGTACTCCGATTAATATCCATTTAATTATAAATTATTCAAAAACATTTACTTTACAACCAGCAATTTATTAAAAACCCTTTGAACAAGGATTTTTGTTAATCTAAAGCCAAATTCATGATCTTAAAATATTCAAAAAGATTAACCAGATAAACGATTTCGAAGGAACTTTTTTCCACCGACCCTTTTTAAATTAATTACCGGTTCTTGGTGGAATACTTTAACTTGGACATCATTCATTCCAATTCCCAGCTGGATTTTTACAAAATAAACCATATACAAGATATGGAAGCAGAAATCCTGTGGGAAAATAAATAATTAATGTCTTTCCCGAGGTAAATCTTGATTCAACGGGGACTAGTTAGCACGGTGCCAAAGAAGTGTGAAAGAAATGAGATGAATAATGTTAATGGACATTTTATTAGTTAAGTTGATACTCATTATAATAAAACTGTTGAAGCACTTATTTTTTTTATTTTAGAGCTTGTTTCTGCATTATTTCTGGTTCTGTCTTATTTTGCAAGCTTCAAACATTTTTAGGCTGGCAATGTTTCATTAGATGGTGCTGTTGTCAATTTGATTGATGATACTGATGAACTAACAAAGAACAATATTTCAGAACCGACTCTAGAACACATTAAAAATAGACAGTCCAACAATGACAATGCGACATTTGGCATTTTCAGCGAATGCAAGTCCATTTTGCACTAAAGCTAGTTTCCTAGAAGAGCGATGGGTGCCACTAACGGCCGCAGTGACGGCTGTCATGAAAATGATGGCAGTGGCAAAGATTTAAATCGATTCGCCCTACCGCGTCAAAAGATAGTTGTATTTCTGTTTCATTTCGACACCTCTGACATACAATGATATAGTGACTTCACTTGATTGTCATTGGAACGCTATTTAATCATTTTGAGCTCACTCTTCTCAGTTTGGACACTTTTTATTGTGACTCCGGTATGCGTAAATCTAGCGATTGCAATCTTTGGGCAGCTAGGTTTGACTTATTGTCAAATACCTCCTGGTGAATAAAATGACAGATTTTCGTGACATGTCCGTCCGAATCGAAAATAGATAGATAAAGGGATAAACTTTAACATTTGGAATTTGGGTTATACTTCTAAGCTTATATATTTTTTAAATTACACAATCTACCTACCTTTTGCTGACGCAGACGGATTTTACTGACCAAGCACAATAACATCATAACGGTATAATCAATCTAATTTTGAACTTCATCGTGAATTATTATTTCAGTTACAAACATTTCATTTGTAGACGAACGTAAGCTAGCTACGTAATAAATGCAAGAACATAAATCAATAAAATGTAAATAATATTTCCGGCTCTAGGTCAAACGCAGATATTTTCAGATATACCATTATAGAATTCTATTCACGGAGAAACGGTTGATATGAAAAATTGTACCGAGTTATTCATGAGTTTGTTCATATTGTATTTAAAACCACTGCAACTACCGCGTGCGTGGAAATATCGTCTTCTGTAGCTCTGAGTTCATGTTAAATCTTTGGAATGGTTTCTTTTTCCATTACAAGATTAGCTTAGGGGTTTCTTGAAAACACAATGTTTTGTTACTAATACAATTGTCGAAGAATTGTGAACAGATGCCATCTCATATTCGCTTTTCACCGACTTTTGGCCACTTTCAGCTCTTGTCATAATGTTTAAAGAATAATCTTTACAGATTCTATGCTCTCATACCTATTCAAACTGTACATTTTTGAAAGGATTGTAAAACCCATTTATTTTTAAAAGAGTAACCGTGGAATTTCTTGCCGGCTCTTCTCCATAGGAAACGACCAATTGGAACCGTGCACCTAGCTTCTGATGTTTCATAAGTGCCCATGTAGGTTTATGTGAAATAAAATATTTTGATTTTTTTATGCGTAAAATACCACTTAATTATGTAGACTATTTATTACAGGAATGGCAATAAATATATACCTTATATAGGTACATATAATATTTTCCCTTGCATTGTATGTAAGTATATAAATAACTTTTATATCAGTACACCTACGCAGTGTGGTGAGAATTCCATTTCTGCTAGCAAATTGTATCCTTATAAGGCAAGTATTACACGGAAAATGTTTTTTAAATAAAACTTAATTTTAGTATAATATTATTATGTACCTTTCAAGTACTTCCTCAACAACAAATATCACTACTTTAATTGAAGAGAGAAATTTCATAGAAATGGCAAAATTTCTTCCAGTGTCACTATTGAAAAGAGGTTTTCAAATTCATATTAATTATTCAAATATTCTGAAAGTTACGATACGATCGCATAAGAAAAATATTATAAAAATCTTTTATTATTACCTTGAGTCTATTGAGTGGAATATCTAAAAAAAATCGAATAATTTTGTAACCCAATTCGTTATTGCTAAGTCCTAAAGTATTCCATTTCCTTTCTGTGAAGCTTTCTACTTAGCTTTGGATGGCGTCCACTGATTTACAGAGCAATAAAATATTCTTCTAAAGGCCACTTTATTAGGTACTTAGTATCGCCCATGAAACCACTATCATGGTATTATAAAGAAGTATGGTGCTATTAATTCACCCATTTCTCACATATTCTTTGAAGCTTTCTTTAGGAAAAACTGAATCGAATATCCTATATTTCTCAGTTATTTTCTCATTAGTTTTATTACTTTTATTGCTTCTATTAAACGTATCTTTCTTCAGTATAATTTAATTTACTTTCATGAATACCAGATGAATAAAACTTAAGCTCTTGGAAGAATTTTCAATATAAAACAATGGTGGCACATAGAATTACTTTATCGAGCTATAGAAGGCGTGTATAGTATTGACGTTCACAAAAAAACATATAAGCAGATACTAGACACACAAATCGGTCACGTTCCAAAAAAAGTTTTATGATCATCGTCATTATTTAAATCTATATTTAATGTCAATTCAATTAAAGTATCAATTGAATTAAAATTAGATGTAGAAGAAAAAATAAAGAGTAGATCTGAACATGAAAAAATAAAAAATTCACACGTGATAGAAGTGAAACTTCTGAAAAAAATAAGAGAGATTCAGTATGAGAGACAGAGAGAGACAACATATCTTTCTTCTCCCTCATTTAAAAAAATATGCCTCAACGTGACGCGTCCCTGAAATCTCACTCTCAATTCTCATCTTTTCCAATCGCCTCCTCAACAATAAAAAAATACTTACCCAGTTGCACCAACTCCAATCTCTTATCAGTAACAAAATGCCACGGGAACGCCTTGCAGAAGCTGGCCACTCCGATCCTCAAGTCTGTCACTTTTGTTGAAGTGGCGATACATGATGCCTCTGATTGCTCGCAGTCACTGTCTTTTGACTTCTGATGTAATGGCACTGCGTTTATTTCGTACCTAAAATTGAAGAAAATGATAAGAATACAAATGAAGTTTTAGGCATATAGAGAATATTTTTGAGATGAATTGTCGGAAAATAGTAATACACAAATACATTTTGATTGATTATGTTGATATCTAATATACATTCACGCCTCCCCCTTAAGACCTAGGCCAAAGATATTTGGATAGTTCATGACCTAAAGAGGTATGATACAGAATATGAATTTAAAATCTACAAAAAAAACCTGAAATTTCGCGGGTTAAAGCTAGGTAAGGAACACTGCATTATTGTTTCAGATCACACTTGAAAACACAAATCGATCAAAATACAATCCACAGGTAACATAAACACGTCAGACTAGGTTAAAACACTCACTGTTAATAAAAACACTAAAGACTTGTTATAGTATTTAGATTATAGGTTGATGAGGTATTCGATATTATTCTTTGAGAAGGTCAGTTACACCTTCTTTCCAAAGAAAACTTTCCAAGCAATTAAAAAGGGATCGCGTTCCTAATGGAAATTGATCGAAGGAGGAAACTCAAATAATAACTCATTTCTAAGCTGGGAAGGGATGACTCATTAGCCGTCCGCTCTTCATATTTTTGAATGAGATTTTGTTTTTATTCATTCTTACTTTTGTGTTCAGTCAAATAACACAATACTAAACAAGAACATACTAGAAAAAAAATCGGGCAAGTCCGTGTCCGACCATTCACAATGATGGGTTTCGTAGTTGGGATGAATTTATCCCAAGAACAAACTTACCATTGTAGTTGAAAAACATACATTCCAACTGCAAATGTAAGTTTGTACACACAATATTGAGAGATAAACCATGTTAATTTAAGAGCATAGACTTCATAAAGGTTAATGTAATCTATAAGTAAAGAACAATAAACAATATTTTATTTGACTCATTACTTTCGGAGTGTTAACGATTATTTTTCATCTATTTTCTTGCATCTAATTTTAAATTCAATACTTTAAAGTAACTATAATAAAATTATTTAAAAAAAATTGACCTTTAATTTGATATTATGTCACACGGTGCAGTTTGCAAAACTATTTTTTTAATTTTCCATTTTGCCCCGAAAAGTAAAAATTCATCAAATCAAATTCAAAATTAATTAATTTACGTTAGACGTCCGAATTTGGGTCACAGAAATTCTTACGAGTACCAAATTTGAACTAAATTAGTCCAGTAGATTCGGAGCAAATTGACTGGGACAGACGGACATACAGCCAGCCAGCCAGACAGACAGACACACGAGTGATCCTTTAAGGGTTCAGTTTTTTTCCTTTTGAGGTACCTACGGAACCCTAGAGAACAGGTATACCACCAGATTAACCTGCTTGCCAAGAATGATTACAATATTGTGTACCTAATCATAAACGTAAACAATAACGGCAGTGTAAAAATAGCGTAACCTTAAAATGCCCACAGACGACACAAACCATTATGAAAAATTCAGTTTAAATAACTCCACTTAAAATAACGGCTCTTTGTGAATTATTTTAATACTCTTTGAATATAACCGCATTAACGAGAATAAATTAATGTTTTCCATTTCTGAATGCGAATGCTGATGTCATTATAAGTTCCGATTTTAATGACGTTACAGTTAAAATAACGGACACCCGTAAAGGAATTATAATTTTAATAACAATTAAAATGACAATCGGGCTTGTGCAATCAACATCGTGATTATATCATGTCACATAAGTTTTAAGGCTCGTAGTTGAGATGGTTTTAATGTTAATTAAAACTGTTTTAATTATTGTTAACAGTCGTTTGCGAATTTATTATCTGGCATGACTGTATGATTCATTTGGAAGTCACTTTTCACTAAAATGTGGTACTTACACTTTTGTTTAAATCATATCGTAGATAGTGTTCTTTATATGTAGTCCTTTTCATGAAAGAATTACCGTGACTATTGGTTGAACTAGTACTAGAGATACAGAGGTACTTAAAAGCAAGAGATTGGGAACATTCGGTTAAATGTCTATAACGCCATGTTTGCGGGACCTGTTCGTGGAAAGGACGCTTTATCTATAACTTTTTTTTTGCATCAATAGGCTAATTTCTAATTCTTTACTTACTTAAATCTCCTAGGGTCGTTAGTATAACTCGTCAGTCTTATATCCGTCTGTGTATCGTATAACAGCCTCGCTATTGATTTCAAGCTGCCAACTAGAATATATGCGACAGGCTCGCTCTCTGTCGTCAAATGAAGCTGGATTTTTCCGTCTTGTGATGTCGTACAAATGAAATTCGCTTCATATTCCATTGTTTCATCTTTCTGAACATCATCCTGTGGAAATACAATGGGGTCATTAATCATGTTGATTTCTTTATTAACGTTTTTAGTGGATGTTTTATTTTGCATAATCTGTCTGCAGCATGTTCCCACTGCTGGGATACTTCAAGGGAGTGGGCTGTAATCCAGCACGCGGGCCCAGAGCGGTATATGTTTGCATGTTTTGGTTTGATCTTTAATTTCAATAAAAACACTAATGAAAATGACATAATCACAATGAAGCGGAATTCAAAAAATAACAATACTTTCACGCGCTTTGTAAGAATATTTATTGAGAGATTTGCATTGAAACTACAGTGTTAATACTAAGCTTCACACTTTCCTCTATGTTACGTGTGAATCCTGCTAGAAGAAGAATATAAAAATTCCAAGGATACGGCAAAATATTGAGTATAGCAGAAATAACAATGCACTTACCTGGTCATGTAACACATCGTGAACGCTGTCTAAAGTAGTGAGAAATTCAGTCAAATTGGTGCCTAAACATTTAAAAGCTCTCTCCAGTCGACAGTTATGTGAGAACGCCGTTAAAATTAAATATTCCCCTAATTTTGCCATAAAATCCTTAGTGCTAACACCTGCAACAAGCAATGGAAACTTTAGTACGTTAATATAATAATATGATGCTATAATAAGACTCATGTTATGGTTGACGTATGCGATAATACATTTTTATTATTACCTAGACGAAATGGAATTTAGAATTTTATAGCATTTCTTATAGTGCTTAGAGATGGCAATGTTCCCATTAAAGCTGTCTGAATGAAAAATGAAAATAACTGTCTAGGTTATAGAATGTTCAAGGAGTCTGGGGTTGAAACAAAAAATAATATATAAAACAAATGAAGTTCAGGCAAAAATAATCACAAAGATGAATGACACTCCCTACATTAATTTTTTATTGTAATACGTAATTAGGTATAATCTTCAGAAAATACTTTAGCATTTACACAAGCCTTTTTTGAAAAGAGGTTGGTTCGAGCAACTGAATTGTAAATAATCTAAATGAACTTCCTCTCGTGCTTGACAAATACACAGCTTTTCGACAGTGCAGCGGAAATGACTATTGTTCAACCAACGATGAATTAACAATATTTGTTTCCCTATCAACGGGTTTCGACAAAATAATGGTGGTTTGACAAGTCGGTGACGTATTTTCATTATTTGTTTTATATATATCTATATTCTTGTATTACTTTGTACTCTGTTGATATTGGCATTTTAGTTACAGAAATTATACAATGACTGCATCAATTGTTAGTTTCAAGACAAAATTATTCCATAAAATTCTATAAACTGTAACGTTAAATGATGATGTTCATTACACTTAATGCAATGGAGACACAGCTTATTAATTTAATTGCTAAAGTCAAAATAAATATAACACTGAAAGTGCTAAAACCCACGGTTTTTTTTTCACTTATACAAATCTACACCCCCACTGTAATAACCACAGCCGTAATAAGAAACTGTAATTATTCAATTGCCGCGAATAAAGTAGTAAAATTATATTATTATAATATAATATATAATTATAGAATCTGCATAATTATTATTTAGATTTATAACCTCGTATGACGGATTAGCAGTTCCAATAAAAACTGCATATGTTATCAAGATATTCCGCAACTCTCTACGAAAAATAATATTACCGATAACAAGTTCATTCAGATTTTTCAATCTAACATTCAAAGCTAAATATGTAAGCGGATGACCAAAGAAATTATCGACGGATTGACTGCGTGAAAGATGATATTATTATGCCTATAAAGGGGCCTACTGAGATGACGACTAATATAGAAGTGTGGAAAAAGAAGACACGATTCGCCGATCCCGAATAAACTGAGATAAGTGCAATAGAATGATGATCAAAGCTAGATCAGCAATTCCTCGTTCCTAAGTTAAAAAATACAACCATTTCAAAAAAAAACTATTTGAATTTTCACGTTTTCCAGTCATCAGATGTCAGTAATTTATGTCAGACTGTGAATCTCGGTTTCATGTTGACACAATGTCACTTCAAAGCGACGGAGCCATGACGCCTATGTTAGCTTTGTAACAAAGCAAACTTTTGTATGTGCTAACACTGAATGAACGACCTGTGACGTCAGAGTATTTGAGAATCGAAGCGAGTTTTTATTTCCATGTACGCGAGTGATTGTTCTGGTTTGAGAGGGGTGATGGATGAAACATTTTAGGTGAAGTCGGTTGAAAAATGTGTTCAAGAATTGAAGACTCTCTAGATGACTCTCTAGAGACCAATCTTAGAAAAAAAAAACGAAATTAATCTGCTTATTTTTAATAATTTCTTCATCTTCTACACACAAAAACAATAAAAAAACAACAGCGGTGTAAAAATACTGTCTTGACGAATCTCTATAAACTTATTACATTTAATGAATAAAGTTTTACCAAATATCATTGTGATAAATACACGTCCGTGTGACATCGTATAACCCTCTTATTAATATAACTTTCATACAAAATTGAATTATGACAAGCTGCCAGAAGTTAGCCAACTACGTGACAGACGGAAAAGTTACGAATGAAAGGGAACGAAATTAATGTCAACGCTTTGGAAACTCACATCGTGAGGGTGATTGCCTAAAACGATTATTTACACTATACCTGGATAAAATTACGGCAAAAAAATGTCAAGAACTAGCACATTTTTTTTTTTAATTACCTATTGATAGCAGTTATAAAGGTAACACTTGCAAGGTTCCCTATCCATTTGCATAAAATTTTAAGACCTAATATAGCTTAGCATAATTTTGTTTGGCATAATTATATTTCCGCATAATATAAATACGCATAACAGCTTACGCATAATTTTTTTAAGCATAATTTCTCTAACCATAATAATGATTAAGCATAATATTCAAAAGCATAAATATATTTTCATTTATATTTTTAGTTTCTGGCACTTCGCCGGCCGCTGCCGCGGCACCGCTCGCTTCGCTCGCTCGGCTCGTGCGTAGGAGGTCACAGTTCTAACCTAACCTAACCTAAACCAACTAACATTACGCCTAGTAACATTATGCGAATTAAAATTATGGCAAAACAAATTATGCAAAAAGATAATTATGCCAAAAAATATTTAGGCCAAAAAAAATTTATGGCAAACAATTATTAGACCAAAAATACTTATGCCAAAATCGTTATGCCAAAGAATATTAGGAAAAAAAACATTATGCGAAAAAAAGGGATCCCCACTTGCAAAAGTGTAGAAGACTATTATGGAAGAGACAACAGCATCAGTGAAACACCACCATACTCTGTCAGAATAGATTGAAAAAGAAAAAGAAATAGGTTTTTCTTTGACATCAAATTGTGTGGATTAGAATTTGACGACAGTAGTACTTTGTCTCTAAGCTTGACAGACACCATAATGATTGTATTTAGACATAAGACATATTTTAAGGTTGGGCAAAGGTGTACCTATAGTACACCCACATTTCACCAGCTAAGTTTGAGTCCCTTGTAATAGGGGGCGAGCTTATTGCCATCAACCAAGCACAAATACAGACAACGGGCTGCTACTGAGAAATTCCAGATGGAAAAAACCCAATATAATTTTGCCTGATCCGGGAATCGAACCCAGGACCTCATGTTCAGCAGTAGCTCTTGCAAACACTAGACCAACGAGGTTTGTACTATAGGTACACCTCTGCCCAACCCTTCGGGGAATACGGGCGTGATGTTATGTATGTGTACATATTTTAAATATCAGCCATTTTCAACGCTATATATTTTTTTATCGGTACAATACATTTTCTTCAGTGCCTTTATAGCCCGTCTCAACTATCTATGTAGTTCAAACGTTGTCTGTGTACGGAATTAATGTCTTCATTATTTAAGATAGTGATGGATAGATACTTACTGTCCGTAGCTCGTACCGCATCGTAAATTTCTTGTAAATACGCGTAATTCCTACACGTTTTAACATCGTCTGGAAGTCTTCGTCTGCGAACAAAATGGAAGCTTTTATATTTTTGGGTTCATTTTGAGAGGATTGGTTAAGCAATAACAATAAAAAGAGAATGTTTCTATTTTGTTTTGTGTTTTGTTTGTTACAAATTAAGGTGGCGGTTCGCGCTGGGACAGAGACAGAGACAGAAGACCGCGACCGGAGACCGCTACCGTCATTTGACGGTAGGCAACATATAAGCGACAGTTGTCATGTTTCGCTGGAACGCGCCCGTGGACCATTCACTTGTGATCTTGTTAATCGTTATAATAAAATTACTTATCGGTTGTCAATACTCTTCAACAAAACGCAAACCTGGAGTGGCTCAATCTCGCAATAATTGTTTAAATTCTTGCAGAAAGTGTAAATCGGTCAATAATCGGATTAGCAAATTTTTCTAAAAGTGCCGTTTCATAGTGCCAAACCCAAGAGTGCACGGAATCTTCGTGGTTGGGCGAACTGCATAAAGGCGTAAATCCGGTGAGTGCGCAGCGGTCTCGGTTCTACCAACCTAACGACAAAGTTTTCGGCGCTGTGTTCCAGCGACGAACGAGGTGCGCCTGCGTCGCATAGCGAGGGCACACGACTGGTGGCGCCACCCCGGCCATATCAAGGAACTATTTTCTGACTACTTTGTACCGATCTGAACTACTGGCTCCTGCGCACGCCGCTCGGGTACATGAACGTAACCGCAGCAGGCGAATTTGCTACCCACGACGAGCTACGAGCAGCGACATCCTCTCCTGCGCGCACTGCGTTACCTTGTGAACAGCGGCGCGGTAGGTGGGAGCGCTACGACCGCAACGAGCAACGAGCAACTGACGCCATCGTACCTGCTACATCGAACTGTACTTGGACTCGTCTACGATAATCTTGTTAACTGTGTTGTAATATGGCAGGTGTTCAGCGCACCCCACCTAAAACACCTAAACCTCAAATAAGCAATATGAGTCAGAATCAGACCCAATCTGAACCCGACATAAACTCGGCAATAATGATGAGCGACTACGTAAATATAAATCGTAATAAAAGGCCTCGACAAGATAATTCGCCACAAGGCGGGTCAGTTTTAACTCCTGCAGACCTACAAGACAACAACATAACAAAAACGCTGGCGGAACAGACGACCCTAATGTCTAAACTGTTATCTGAGGTAGCTCAAATCAAAACACAAAATACCCAGATACAGGCTACCAACACAGAAATTCGTAAGTCAAATGAAGAGATCGAGAAATCGATGGTTTTTATGAATCTAAAGTTCGAAGATCTGATAAAGGAAGTTGAGGACTTAAGGAAAGAAAGGCAAGTACAGCAAAAGTATATAGAAACCCTGGAACAAAAGATAACAGATCTGCAGCACAAGTCCCGCTCGTCCGGTGTTGAACTGAGAAATATCCCACAATAAAATTCGGAAACCCACACTAGTCTCCTAAAAACAGTATGCAGTATAGGCGTAGCTGTTGGAGTGCAAATTCCCGAATCGGAGCTGCGCGACATCTATCGACTACCGGGGAAGTCTACCACTTCTGACACCCCACGTCCAATAATTGCAGAATTTACCAGAGTGCAGACAAAACAGACACTCCTATCCGCAGTGCGGTCCTTTAACAAGGATAAGGGAAAAGACGGAAAACTTAACACCAGCCTGATTGGATTGCCAGGGAAACACCAACCGGTGTATGTCGCCGAACAACTACCTGCCAGTGCCAAGAAGTTATTTTATCAATCCCGTGAGTTTGCCAAAAAGTACAATTACACATACTGCTGGATATCCAATGGTAATATTTTCCTAAGGAAGCAAGAAGGCGACAAACAGATTATAATCAGCACCGAAAAAAACCTACAGGATCTTGGAAACAAAAATATGTGACTATGCCTAATACTCACCGTAAATCGTTTTTATCTTAATTTGTTTAGATTAGTTAGATCATTTTTTATTCAATTTGTCATCTTCATATATTATCAACACAACCACTCATTAATTTACACAACCAGACTCTCACCAACACAACATAGAACAGAAAACCTACTCACAAAAATATTCAAGACATACATAACTATCATTATTCTCCTTAATACTATTATAAAATACACACACGTGCGATGCACTTGCCATTCAAACTTCATTTTCAAAATATTACTTGCTCATACAACTAGCACACACTCTGATATTTATTTCTTAATTAAAAATGACCAATTTGATTAATATTAATAATGACCTTGACAATTTTACCGTAGGCAACTCCTTTATATGTAACCCAGAAGACTGTCTAAAGTATGTAAACGTTACTGGTAGCGATATTAAATTACTGCACTTAAACATTCGTAGTATTAATAAAAACTTCGATCAACTTTTAGTACTATTGCGGTTAACTAAAATTAACTTTGACATCATAGTTCTGACCGAATGTTGGCTAAGTAAAGCTAATAATTTACCAACACTGGAAGGTTTTCAGGCTCACTCAACTGTAATTAATCTCAATCAGAATGATGGAGTTATTATCTATACTAAACTGGGACTGCAAACTAATGTATGGGAACCCATCTTTAGGGGCGGGACTTGCCTCATGTGTCAAATAGAAAACAAGTTAGCAGTGGTGGCAATCTATCGTTCTCCGTCATACAAGTCCAATGACGATTTTGATAATTTCAAGACTAGCTTGACTAATGTCTATGATACCATATCCGCCTGCCCAAATATAGTACTAGTGGGTGATTTAAACATCGATATAATCAAACGTAACGATGACAACAAATGTCTTGACTACCTCATCTTAAATGCTTCTCAAGGGTTATTGCCCGCGCACGAATTTCCCACTCGCCTAGAAAAAAGCCTAGATCACGTACTTCTAAAGACCAAACTGTTGTCAACCACACTGGTCTTAGAGTCCCATATTACTGACCACAAACCGATTCTCCTCGATATCAGGGATGCAAACCCTGCGCGCAGAACATGTTATCTTTCCACCCGCCTTAACCATGAAGCAATTAGGATAGAACGGGAAAATACTGATTTTTCAAGTATATACGCTGAGGAGGATGCTAATATTTCTATGAACAAATTTATAGACATCGTAAAATTGGTCATATCCAAACACACAACTCTTGCTAAAATCCCTAGAAAAAAAAGAACTCTAAAACCCTGGATAACTCCTGGTCTTCTAAAATGCATTAGACACCGAGATAAGTTACACATACACTCTAAGAAAGCACCAGACAACCTCATACTTAAAACTACCTATAATCGCTACCGAAACTTTTGTAATGATCTACTCCGAAAACTAAAAACATCTTACGAAAGGAGTGAGCTTGAAAAAGCAAGTAATAAACCAAAGTCTTTATGGAAAACAATAAAGGACATAACCAATACCACGAAAACACGTGAAAGCCCCGTTGAGCTATTACAAATACGCAATGATCCTAAGTCTTCCGTAAATGAGGTCTGTGGTTTTTTCAGTAATGTGGGGAAAAAGCTGGCTGATAACATCATATCGCAATACCACACCCCATCACCTCAAAGTAACGATCAGTGTCATCTGAATGGTGTAAACCCCTCCCTTGTAAACTCTTTTGCGTTCTTGGAAGTGGATGAAGCTGAAACAGAGTCACTTATCTTGCAATTACGCAATGACTGTGCCATTGGGTGGGACGGCATATCGCCTCAGTTATTGAAAAATTCTCGCCACGTACTGATACCGCCACTTACCTTCATATACAACCGGTGTTTACAATTGGGCGTATTCCCGGATGCTCTTAAAAAGGCGATCATCCATCCTATACATAAGGGAGGGAGCAGAAACTGTGTCAATAATTATAGGCCTATATCAGTTTTGCCGACACTTTCTAAGATCCTCGAGAGGATCTTAAATAATCGTCTCAGGACCTTTTTAGAAAAATATAAAATTATCGCAGACAACCAATATGGCTTCCGAGCTGGGGTTTCAACAGAAGATGCTGTGTTAGGATTAACACAAGAGGTAGCTAGAAATCTAGACAAGAAGACAAAATGTTTAGCTATATTCCTAGACCTCTCTAAGGCATTTGACACAGTTTCTGTCCCCATCCTTACCTCAAAATTAGAACACTTAGGTGTACGTGGTATGTCACTTGAAATATTCAAAGATTATCTCAAGAATCGCACCCAGAGAGTTAAAATTGATACCCACCTCAGTGAAGAAGAATTTGTTACTTTCGGCGTCCCACAAGGCAGCATACTGGGCCCTACATTATTTCAAATTTATGTTAACGACCTTTGTAAAATGAAGCTCCCAAATACTAAGCTTTACACATACGCTGATGATACCGCAATCGTGGTTCACGGGCCTACTTGGGATACTATCAAATCTGTAGCAGAGTCCGCAGTAGCGGAAATAATGAAATGGCTCCATCTCAATCTCCTGACCTTAAACACTAACAAAACATGCTACATCCCATTTGCAATGAGGCGTAAGACCGCACCGTCTCACAATTTTTCTATTATTGCCCATTCATGCTCTAACCGATTACCACCATGCCGTTGTCCAGCACTAACTCGAAGTGACGACGTAAAGTACTTAGGAGTACATATAGATGATGGACTAACATGGAAAAAACAACTTGACGCTGTTACGACTAGAACCTTGCGCCTCATACATATATTTAAATCCCTCAGAAAGTCTGCCAGTGCCGATATATTGGTAATGGTGTATTATGCACTATGCCAATCGGTCATAGGATATTGTATCTCCGTATGGGGTGCTGCAACGAAAGGTTATATCCTGAGGGCTGAGAGAGCACAAAGAGCTGTACTAAAAGTAATGACCAGGAAGCCCCATAGATACCCAACAACACAACTGTACGCAGACTGCAAGGTTCTTACAGTCCGTCAGCTCTTTGTCCTTCAATCTGTCCTTAGGAAACACAGCACACTTCCCCCGTCTAACCCAGAAAAGCGCAAAAACCTCCCCTCTGGCACCCAACACAGGACCACGTTTGCAAAGCATCAGTATTATGTAATTAGCGCTTACATATACAAAAATATTCATAAAAAACTGAATATCTTAGACCTCAACAAACACGACCTAAAAAAAAAGAGTAACAGAATGGCTACTTAAACAGGACTATGCCGCAACGGAGACTTTACTTACCTACATCGCCTAATAACCCCACAGTCATCTCCATGCTGGCACGAATACTCCTGCCCTCGTATCCATCCACACTCGTACACAGAACTCCCCCACTCACTTACACACCGACTATCACATCACCTACTCATCCACACTCACTCAGTAACACGTACACATCTACAATCACAATCATTCACCCTCACCCTCGCATTCTCACATACTCATACATAATTTAAAACTAAAGTAAACAATAATTATAAACAAAAAATTAATAAATAATAAAAAACCCTTCTGAAGTGAAATCGCACTCGGTCCACTCATCATAATGTAAATTGGAACCTCTTTGCGAAACACTGTCTCTTATGATACAGGATACCCTAGTATAAGAGACAGAGTTTAATCTATTGTGTACAGATTTATGCAGCATCCAATGTTTTATGTAATGTACCATAACATTAAAAAAAAAAAAAAATTGTAAACTAAAGTCTAATTATGTACAATTATCTGTATTTTTAGGAAATAAAGATATTTTACTTTTACTTTAGTTCGCGAGCGAGACAGAGATGCGAGACAGGAGACAGCGAGACGGTCGCTGCCGGGGACCAGTAGTGTCTCGTGTCGCGCTCAAAGCACACGAGTTTTCTTGTTTAAAACTGAGTATTTTTTCTGACGAAGAATGTGAAACGCTGATTGAACTGATCAGACAGCATCCTCCGATATATGATGCACGACCAGACTCCTCTAGTTAAATATAATTCCTTAATAGGTCATCTTCTTTTAGTTTTGTATTTGTAATAATAATATAAGAGCAAATCATCGTCTTCTTCTTCCAACAATGGAAGTTCTACTATTCTTTTTCGGTTTTCCATCATAAAACAAACACAACTGACTACATCGACAGACTCTCCGATACTGACGTCTACATGCAGAAGAGACTGAGACACTTGTCGCGGTCGCCGGTCTCGGTCTCAACCTACAGTACATGCAGAAGAGACTGAGACACTTGTCGTTGTCGCCGGTCACGGTCTCGACCTACAGTATATGCAGAAGAGACTGAGACACTTGTCGCGGTCGCCGGTCTCGGTCTCGACCTACAGTACATGCAGAAGAGACTGAGACACTTGTCGCGGTCGCCGGTCTCGGTCTCGACCTACAGTACCTGCAGAAGAGACTGAGACACTTGTCGCGGTCTCCGGTCGCGGTCTTCTGTCCCGGTCGTTCGTCTCTGTCGCGGCGCGAACCGCCACCTTAACACTTTTTATTTGTTTTTTTTATTTTTATTTTTTATTTAATATAAATCGATGTTTAAATAATGATATGACGTATGTTTTTTTTGTATTTGAACAGAACAAGGCACACAAAAAGTAACAACATTCTCAGTTACATTTGTTATTGCTACATTATACTGCTACATTTACAGCCTCATTACGTTATAAGGTCCTAGGTCCTTATCTTACATCTATCCAAGTTCTGCTTTCTTATAAGATTATGTTCTAGTAAAACCTTGTTTGGTCCTTAGGGTTTCCTTAATTACAGTCTCAGATTTTCTAAGTTTGTTACAGGCTCGGTTGTTAAAGATCTTAATGACCGTCATAAGTACCAAAATAAACATTCCTTTTTAATCCAACGCCATTTAATTTAAAGCCACTATGAGCCTCTCAAAACAAACATGAAATAACAAACAAACATATAATTTCTCTTACATCCCTTAAGCGTGTTACACGACCAATTTAAGTAGTCCCCGTAATTAAATTTAATCTTACAAGTGGAAGTTAATTAGCAAAGATGCTTATTCACGACTTGGGTGTCTTTTAATTTAAACGGGTTGTATTTACATACACTTATTGTGGAATAAAGCTTTTGATTATACAGTTAGGGTGAAATCATTAGCAGTGCGTTGCGGTTTCGCAATTAGGTGTGTTTTATGTCACCAGCATCAATTTTTACCGCAATGGTGCCTTATAGAGACAATGACCATAAATACAGTGCGTTCCGCAACACATCTCTATGGTTTGCGTATGTATGGTTGCATTTTATATGAAAGACCTGTTTTCGTTGCGGAGCCGAGTAGTACGCATCAATTCTGAGGCGTTGTGATGGAGAGAGACTGTTCATACAGCGTGTTGTGAATATGCAACGCAACTACGCAAGTTACTGCGTTTTATATGTTGCAGCGCATCAATGGTGGTGCATTTCACAAATACGCCGCTCGCAATATTTGCTAAGTTGGCGATGTATCGCCAATATTTACTAGAATTTTGTGCCAAAGCAGTATTAGTGAAAAATATGGTGATTCGAAAGCTAACATCAATTATGCACATAAAGTTACAATTAATATGGAATCACAATATTACTCACTCACGATTTACTGTTGTTTTACTGGTGTAGATCCTCATAAAATACTTGGATATATTTATCCAGATTTGTTTAGGCTGGTAGTCGACCCTGATGTAGGACCAGAATGATTAACATTTTAGTCAGTTTGGTTTTGCGAAGATGAATTTATTTTTCATGTGAACTTTACAAAAGAATCTCTTAAAGTGATTGTGTTAAGGTGATGTTGTGTTATTCTAATGAGCTGTTTCATCACCTCTGGATACATATCAGATAACTTATCTATCAGATAATTTCTTACAATTTCATCTGAGAGATAATTTAATACTTATTCTTCTATTTTATTTATCTGGTAGATAGTGTCTATCCGGAGAAGGTGAAACAGGCCCTAAATTTAGTGCAAAAAAAGTGGGTTACTTACAAACAGTTGTATTTATCGTAGTGTTCTGCTTGGTTCTTTGTGAGTGCTGCCACCGCTGTATGGAGGCATTCGTTCTGGAAATAAAAGGATTTGTTAAAAAAAGCCTTGTAACAAAATAAGTCACATATTTTTTAATAAGGTACTACCGCGGATAAAATAATGTGGTTGACCACACATCACCAATCACCCTTACGCCATAGTGTTTAAAGTTTGAAAAGTGGTCAACAACAGTTTTCCCCGGCTGTACCTACGACCTAATGATTCATTTGACGCAAAATCTTAGAAAGGGGTCTAAGTTTGAATAGATAAGTTTGTTTTATTTGTAGAATAGCTTGGTTACATAATGGAAATAAGGCTTGTTGTGACCGTGGCTCTATTCTAATACTATGATGAAAACTTTGTCTAAATCTAATCATTTCAGTACTCTCTGCTCATTCAAATACAAATCAAACAATACATCTACCAAACAGTCTCGTTTTCGTTTGTAGAGCATTAGGTACTTTAGATTGTCATAGAAGTCTTAAAGACCAGACAGAGACACCAAGCTTCCATAATATATAGCCCTCTCTTTTGTCTACGCTACGAAGCGCAAAGGGACCAATTTCCGTACATTTTCTTTACGAGGCGTCGCGCGTACCCTGAACGCTTTAAATGCGGTGCCTTTGATGAATTGGCCGCTGTAAAACAATGGACGACCATAATCCTACGACGTTTTGTTTGTGATTTATTTTGGTTAGAACCATGTTTGCTGAAATAATGCTGCTTAAGTTAAGCTGTGCTGCTGTGGAGTTTGTTGCGCCACTTCTTCTTCCCAGCTAAAGCACTAGGAAGTGGTGAAGGGCGGGCGTTTTGGGGGACTGTCTTATGTAATTTTGACGTTCGAAAAGTGCCGATTCTCAGCCTAGTTTGAATAAATAATTTTTGATTTTGATTTTATGTCTAGTTTTCATACTAACTCCTTACTCATTGCAGAAATTAAGGTTTGTTTCGTTCATTTAGTGACATTAAGATCATTAGAAATTAGAGAAGCTCGTGGCTAAGTAAGAACAGCCGCACGGGTCGATCCATCAGGTTAAGCTACGCTTGACGTCGTGGCCCGTGGATGGGCGACGATCTTTACATGAAGTGTCACGGGGTAGCGCTTAATAAAAACGAATTCGAAATTACGATGACTTGTATTTCTGCCTACCTCGGCACTTCCTTTTACACACAAGTTACATGAAACGATAATAGACACAAGGACAAGATCTACACACAAGACAGACAGTACAGAATATGGAATTAAGCTATAGAGAAGGATCTAGGACTTTGAGGAAGTCTAGATTTTGGGTGAGCGTGGAGCGTGCGTTCGACTTGAGACAAGATCGTGCACTGAGGTCGTTGAACTCTGAGAATCGTTTTCTGCAGGTCACGAGTGTTCCGTTTTACTTCCCGAACGCACGCTCCTTTTCTCATTGCACTGTACATTCTATGTATTTATGTGGAGTGTAAATAATTGTTAGAATTGCTAAATATATTAATAAATATTGTGTGTGTTGTAAATATAGTAAATGTGTAATAGTTAAATATATTTGTTAGTCATGTGCCATAGATAATGATATGCTATTTCTCGTTTGACGTCTATGGTGAACGGAATGGGAGTGTGACAGATTGACATGTCAAACGAGAGGTTATGTAAGAGGTTATGAAATGTGGTGTTTGTATAGTGTTTACAATTGGCATTTAATATTGCAACTGTTGATTAGATAAGGTTGACCGCTACATTACTCCCCCCCTGAGACCGTGGTTGGTAAATTACGGGCGATAGTAGTCCGGGAAATGTACAGTTCGCCCGGATCTGGTTTTTCTGTCGACGGTGACGCTTGGCGGTGGAAGCGCGGGTGTGACCGTCGGTGTTGCCGTCGAGGTAGAAGGGCTGCTGCGTTCATTGTTGAGGTAAGCTGGTTTCAATCGATCAATCGTTACGGTAGTTTCCTTCCCTTGTACCTCAATTTTGAACGTCTTTTCGCCTCTTTGCAGCACCTTGAACGGCCCGGTGTAAGGTGGGTCGAGTGGTCGGTGCACGGCGTCATGACGTAGGAAGACGTGAGTTGCTGATGCTAAACTGGCAGGCACATAGAAGGGCTTCTCGCCGTGTCTACTCGCCGGCTCCGGTGACAGCTTCGCCATGTGATGTCGGAGTCTTGCTGCGAAGTCGGTGTAGTCTACGGTGCCGGTGAGTGTCGGATTAATGAACTCCCCCGGGAGTCTTAGGGGCTCCCCGTAGACTAGCTCGGCTGCTGACCCCTTTATGTCCTCTTTCCAGGCGCTGCGGATGCCCAGCAGCACCAGAGGGAGGGCCTCGGCCCAGTTGGTGTCGGTGTGGCATCGGATGGCCGCCTTCAGCTGGCGGTGTAGGCGTTCGACCATGCCATTGCAGGCTGGGTGGTACGCCGTGGTTGGCCGATGCTGGCTACCGAGGAGTGCTGCGATGGAGTGAAAAAGCTTGCTCTCAAACTGTTTGCCCCTGTCGGTTGTGATGCGGTGGGGGCAACCGAAGCGAGACACCCAGCCAGCGATGAAGGTGCGGGCACATGTCTCTGCGGTGATGTCGGTGATGGGATATGCCTCAGGCCAGCGAGTGAAACGGTCGATGACGGTGAGGCAATATCTGTAATTTGAAGACATGTTTAGTGGCCCTACTATGTCCATGTGGACATGGGAGAAGCGTTGGGAAGGAACGGGAAACGGAGAGGTGGGAGAGGATGTGTGCCGCGAGACTTTGTTTCTCTGGCACTCTATGCACTCTCTGGTCCAGGCCCTGCAGTCTTTCTTCAGGCCAGGCCAAACGAAACGTGTCGAAATCAATTTGACCGTGGCCTGCCTGCCAGGGTGGCTCAGCTGATGCAGCTTCTCGAACACTTTCCTTCTGAAGGGTTCTGTAACATAAGGGCGGGTGTTACCAGTGGAGACATCGCACAGTAGCTCCACATCTGAGTCCGGGAAGCGTACTCTTTGGAGCTTGAGTGATGTGCTGTTGCTCTTCAGGAGGCCTTGTAGCTCAGGATCGCTCTCTTGGGAATGCGCAAGGCCCGTGTAGTCTAGCGTTGGCAACGATATTGCCTCCAGACGCGACAGTGCGTCCGCCACGACATTGTCCTTGCCTGCGACAAATTGGATGTCCGTGGTGAACTGTGCTATATAGTCAAGGTAGCGGAACTGTCTTGGTGAGCAGCTTTCTCTGCTGCGCGCATACGCGTATGACAGGGGTTTGTGATCCGTGTAGATGGCAAAGTGCCTACCTTCAACCATGTGCCGGAAGTATCGGACTGCGTCGTAGATGGCTAAGAGCTCCCTGTCATACGGGCTGTACTTCCTCTGCGACACGGACAAGCGCCTGGAGAAAAATGCAATTGGCTGCCACGTGTCCCCGGCCTTCTGTTGCAATACTGCGCCTATTGAGGTGTCTGATGCGTCTGTAAATAAGGCAAGCTTAGCGTTGGGGTTTGGGTGTGCTAGCAAGGCAGCCTGGGATAAACCATGCTTGCAAGCGGTAAAAGCTAGTAGCATTTCCTCTGTTAACGTTATCGGCTGATTTCCCGTTGTTTTAGGTCCTGCGAGGACGACATTAAGCGGCGACTGTAAGCGGGCGGCTTCTGGGATAAAGCGGCGGTAGAAATTGAACATACCCAGGAAGCGACGCATCTCCTTGACCGTCTTGGGGGCTGGGTAGTCCTGAATCGCCTGCACCTTCTCCGGCAGGGGGCGAACACCTTCTGCGGATAGCTCGTGTCCTAGAAAGGTAATGGTGGACTGGCCGAACTCACATTTTGCGGAGTTGATTAAAATGCCATAGTCAGACAGCCGCTTCAGAAGCTGGTGTAGGTGTTCGGTGTGCTGGGCTGCCGTCTCTGAGAACAGAAGAATGTCATCTAAGTAGCAGTAGCAGAATGACAGCCCACGGAGCACCTCGTCCATGAATCGCTGGAATGTCTGCGCTGCATTCCTGAGACCGAACGTCATGAACGGGAATTCATATAAACCGAACGGAGTGGTGATCGCAGTCTTGTGAATATCAGCTGACTGGACTGGTATCTGGTTGTACGCTTTAATTAAGTCGATTTTGCTGTAAATTCTGCTGCCAGCCAGCTGATGAGAGAAGTCCTGAATGTGTGGGATGGGATATCTGTCCGGAACAGTGCGGGCATTCAGTGCCCTGTAGTCACCACATGGCCGCCAGCTGTTGTCCTTCTTGGGAGCGAGGTGAAGCGGAGACGACCATGAGCTTTCTGACGGCCGTGCTGTGCCATTCGCTAGCATCGCCTCGAACTCCTTCTGAGCGACTTTGAGCTTGTCTGGTGCGAGTCGGCGCGGTCGACTGAAAATAGGCGGGCCTGGGGTGGTACGGATATGATGTACGGTTGTGTGACTGACCTGTCTTTGTTTTCCCGCAGGGCGCGTGATCTCCGGGTACTGCCGAAGGAGCTCATGGTACTCCGTGCTACCACCAATGGACTTGACGGAGGCAATGTCAGCTGCTGAACCGGCCGCTGATGACGCCGTGGAAGATAGCTGGGTTAGCCCGTCGATGAGGCGGTAATGCTTCAGATCAATGAGCAAGTTATAATGCGCTAGGAAATCTGCGCCTATGATCGGCTTTGTGACGTCCGCGACCACAAACTTCCACGAATACACACGGCGGAGCCCTAAGTTCAGGTGGAGCTCGACCCAACCGTATGTGTCGATAACAGTACCGTTGGCCGCGTAAAGCTGGTACGTTGTCTTGCTGCGCCGCTGCTGTAGTGCTGTACGTGGGTATACACAAAGATCGGACCCTGTATCCACTAAAAACGTGGCCTTAGTGGCCCGATCTGTGACGAATAGGCGACGTGGTTTGTTGGGGCAGCCATTTGCCGCTACTTCCGGCTGCCGGGGGCATTTCCCGCGAACGTACACGGCTGGTCGCACCGCCTGGCTCTGTCCCCGAAGTTGTTGTGGTACCAGCAGTGCTCCTCGTTCCACGAATCCCTGGAGCGCGAGCGGCTGCGCCGGCCTGGGGTCGTATCTCTGCTGCCGCGCCTGTACCTATCGGATGATCGCGAGCGACGTACCTGACCACGTGTTGACAGTGCCGCCACCTGTTTCGCTAATTCCGCTATACACTGTTTCAGCTCGCTGATCTCGCTGCATGTACTCGTGCTTGCCACGGCGGGAGGTGATGTGAGCGCTGGGGCGGGCGCCGGCGCGATCTCGTGCACGCGGTCGGCTAAATCTGCGAGTGACTGGAGAGCGAGATTAGGCTGTGACGCAATGACCGTTTGGATGTTTGTTGGCAGCCTGCTCGCCCACAACGTGGACAGAAACGCCTCCGGCATATTTGGTCCGGCCAGGGTTTGAAGGTGCCGCAAAAATTGAGAGGGTTTACGGTCGCCCAGCTCCTCGTGGGTGAGGATTTGCTGCACCCTTTTTTCACGCGAATCAGAGAGCCTGCGTATCAGCTCGGCCTTCAGCTTTGCGTACTTGTCCTGGGCCGGCGGGTTTTCTATTATGTCTCTGGCCTCAATCATATAACGGTGATCAAGCTGGCCCACGACGGTATAAAATTTGGTACTGTCGGCAGTAATACCGGCGATCGTGAACTGACCTTCAACCTGGGCGAACCAAAGTGCTGGCTCCTCCGGCCAAAATGGCGGCAGCTTCACGCTGACTCTGAAGACATCCTGCTTCTCTGCCGGTGCTACTCCAGTCGTCGCTCCTGCTCCAGTCGACATGATGATTCTGCTAGGCTTCTGTGTTCTTTCTCGGGGTCACCAATGAAGTGTCACGGGGTAGCGCTTAATAAAAACGAATTCGAAATTACGATGACTTGTATTTCTGCCTACCTCGGCACTTCCTTTTACACACAAGTTACATGAAACGATAATAGACACAAGGACAAGATCTACACACAAGACAGACAGTACAGAATATGGAATTAAGCTATAGAGAAGGATCTAGGACTTTGAGGAAGTCTAGATTTTGGGTGAGCGTGGAGCGTGCGTTCGACTTGAGACAAGATCGTGCACTGAGGTCGTTGAACTCTGAGAATCGTTTTCTGCAGGTCACGAGTGTTCCGTTTTACTTCCCGAACGCACGCTCCTTTTCTCATTGCACTGTACATTCTATGTATTTATGTGGAGTGTAAATAATTGTTAGAATTGCTAAATATATTAATAAATATTGTGTGTGTTGTAAATATAGTAAATGTGTAATAGTTAAATATATTTGTTAGTCATGTGCCATAGATAATGATATGCTATTTCTCGTTTGACGTCTATGGTGAACGGAATGGGAGTGTGACAGATTGACATGTCAAACGAGAGGTTATGTAAGAGGTTATGAAATGTGGTGTTTGTATAGTGTTTACAATTGGCATTTAATATTGCAACTGTTGATTAGATAAGGTTGACCGCTACATACATATCGGGACTCCTCCGTGCCTTGGAAAGTACGTTAAGCAGTTGGGCCCGGCGGTCATTCGTGGATATTTGACAGTCGTTACGGGTCGTCAGAAGCCCAAAAGTCTGGATTGTGAAGGTCGGATAGGCAGATGCTCCATGTAAAATACTTATATTTAGCTACATCCGATTAGACTGGAAGCTGACCCCAACATAGTTGGTAAAAGGCTAGGCAGATTATAAGAGATGATGAAACCAATTTTTATTGATTTAAAAGAGTGTCCGTGGAGTTTCTTGCCCGTTCTTCTCCATACGTACCTACTACGCTTAGGAATGGGCAACTAGCTTCATATTTTCTGACTGACCGACTCCTTGACAATTCAAAAGCGCCTGTAAATGGTTTAATTAAAAATAAATGCTTTGAATTTGAGTTTGAGAAATATGTACTAAAACTTCACACACTATTCTCAAGGTTGAAACAACAGAACACCACAAGATATGATCTCTCATACTCCTTTTACTTCGTCCCAATCCATGCATTCGATCATACGTGCGTGTCGGTTGCAAGTATTAATTGCTTCGCTAAATCATCCGGCTATGATGCATTGGTGTGACTAAAATTTTACAAAACGCAATCTGACCTTCAACCTAACAAAAATATCTAATCCAAGCATCTACATCGAATATTATCTTACCTCCGAGTATATCCGAATTTCCACTTAAGTCGGCCAATAAAAGCAAGCAAGAGGTGTGAAAAATTAAGTAGGTTTCAAAGATGTAGCGTTCTAAAGCGCCGGCCACATATAACTGGCGTGTCGCGCGCAAACATGGCACGGGCGGCTTCCTATTCAATTCAAATTTCATACATAATGCATGGAAATAAAGCGTAATTTAGGACACACGGTATGTCGTTGCTCAAACGTGGTTATCTCCGCGGTCTCCGTGGTCCGCGCCTTAAGATATTCTAAAACCGAACAAAAATAGATTCTCTACGTAATAATACATAGTATATCGATACAGCCGACGACCTGCAGCTCTGCACTATGGCTTCCTGTCCTTACTAGTCGGCTTACCGTACCCGGTGATCCGTTTAACACCTGATCTAATTCTGGGTTGGAATGGATATTTTGACGTGCATAGGATTTTTAAAAGTAATTTTTGTACGTAAATATAATATGGAGAAGGTCTTTGAAGGTCAGGTTTGTGGCAATTAACACATCGTCCACCTGTATGAGGTAACATCACTACGAGAGTGACACATCACTAGTTATTACTTAGTCTGTGTCACTACCCTTTTTGACAGACACTACAAAACTTCTCTCGTGACTGTAACGGCTCTAAAGGTGATGGTATCAGCATAATATATAATGTGTACAACTGTTCTAGCTAATGTTCCAAACAAATAAACTGCATTACCTGTGGATCACAGGGATTGAGTTTCATTTCAAGAACTTGGGAGCAGTTAACTCCCGCATTGGTGACTCCGACTAAAACATCACGCTTCTGTCTGACCAAGCAACGGGGATCATTAGCTTATAAAAGTGCCATCGCCGGCGCCGGAGTGCCAACTCCCTGCGTCTGTCGTCGCGTTACAAACGAGAGCACAACATACCTCACATATTTTGAAGTTGATTACGACACTGCGCCAGTCTAAACACGGTGTATCTACGCTACGAGAATTCCATCGCGTTTCTTCAGATCCACAGACTACTACTTGCAATTGGTACCTAACCATTGCAATCCGGAACAACTGCCCAGAGTGCATGATTGCTTGTGTGTGCTTTAGTGCAAGTGTAATTGAAACCTGAACAAATGGTAAGCAGCACCGGACATTCCCAACCATTGCATGTTGTGTGTGTTTTTAGTGCAAGTGTAATTGAAACCTGAACAAATGGTAAGCAGAACCGGACATTCCTAACCCGTCTCATGCAACTTTATTGTTTCTTCTTTTTCTTAATACTTCTTAACTAATAACTCAAACTATGTTTACAAACTTATCTAGTGCTCATGTACTTACTGTCTGCCTGCTTGCATTTAACACCTATTTAGGCACATACTAATAACAGCATTAGGTTGCACCAATACCTACTATTTTGTGGAACTGCATTGCGCTTACTCAACAATCTGAGTGAATGTTCAAAGTACTTATTGTTATTTACCTATAGGTACTAGTTATGTTTTAACAGTCTTGTTAGCGCCTTTTATTTGTGTTAATTATAACATGTAATTGCATACCTGATAACATACTTACATCATTGAAATAAGAGTCTGTAACTATCCCGCATCATATATATAAAAATAAAAAATAAAACTTTATACTTAATATTACTCAGCCGATTGATTGAATTATGATCTTGTAAAAGTTTGCTATATTGTTTGAATGCCTACCTACTGCTAACATTAATTTACTTTGGGTTTGGTTGGTACACTGTAGTTACCAAAAATTAATTATTATTGTTGTTTGTTCTGCGTCGCTTGGGTGTGTGGTATTATTGCTATTTGCTTTGTTATATTTGGTTTTGTATCATGTCAAAAGAAGAGCTTCAGACACATCTTGAGCAATTGTTGGTAGAAAATGCAGCACTACAAAAGCGACTAGGCCAGAATGAACTGGACGCAAAGGTGTGCAGAGTAGCTGTAAAGTTACCTACATTCTGGGCTGACAAGCCTGCAATTTGGTTTGCGCAAGTGGAGGCCCAATTCCAAATCGCCAATATTGTTGGCGATACTACAAAATACAATTATGTAGTTGGTCATTTAGATCAGAGGCTGGCAGGTGAGGTTGAGGACTTAATCACAAACCCACCAGCCGAAGGGAAATACGAAAAATTAAAAGAAGTCCTTATACAACGATTGTCAACGTCCCAAGAAAAAAGAGTCAGACAGCTTCTAAGTGATGAAGAGCTTGGTGACCGGAAACCATCCCAATTTCTTCGGCACCTTCGCTCACTCGCTGGGACGGTTCTTTCAGACGATAGTATCATACGCCAACTTTGGTTGCGCCGTCTGCCACAACAAGCTCAAGCAATACTAGCAGCACAGGCTGACCTAAATTTGGATAAAGTGTCCGAGTTAGCTGACAAAATCGTGGAGTTAGCCCCATCACCTGCTGTTTGTTGCACATCGGCAACTTCAACCTTAACTTTAGCTACATTAGCTCAACAATTAGAAGATGTGAGTAAGCAAGTAGCTGCACTCTCGAGGCAGCAACAGCGTCCCATTCGTGACCGGTCCGCATCTTCCGGCAGGTCAGTATCTTCCGGTAGGTCAGCGAACAATGCTAAGCGATGCTGGTATCACAGGAGATGGGGTGATAAAGCAACTAGATGTACTAGGCCATGCGACTGGGAGTCGGAAAACCCAACCAGCGGTCAGTAGCGGCGGCAACTGACTGCGAAAATATCGGCCGCCGCATTTTCGTCACGGACCACATGACCAGCCGCCGGTTCCTAATTGACACTGGGTCAGACCTGTGTTGTTTTCCGCATCGCTGGTTACCGTCACGCAGGCAGCCTACTGATTATGAACTAAGTGCCGCAAACGGAAGCAGTATACAAACTTTTGGTACTGTAAACCTAAAATTAAATTTTGGTTTGCGCCGAGATTTCACTTGGCAGTTCGTAGTAGCCGACGTCAGCACAGCCATTATTGGTTCTGATTTTTTGGCATTTTATCACCTTTTACCCGACTGCCGAAATAAGAAATTGGTCGACGGTACTACTGGACTAACATCTAATGCTTCTACCGCTAGTACTGACCAGCCCAGCGTACGAGCAGTAGCGTCTGGTAAGTCAATATTTTCTCGGCTCTTAGCGGAGTTTCCAGATATTACTCGACCTCCCGGCTTTCCTAGAGTCGTCAAACATGACACAGTGCACTACATCAAGACGACAGATGGACCCCCTGTCTCTTGTCGACCTCGACGTTTGGCGCCGCAGAAACTAGTTGCGGCTAAGAAAGAATTCGAAGAAATGGTAAGATGTGGGACAGCTCGGCCGTCAAAAAGTGCTTGGTCTTCACCGTTACATATGACTGTTAAAAAAGACAACACCTGGCGTCCTTGCGGCGACTACCGCGCCCTGAACGCCAGGACCGTACCAGATCGATACCCGGTTCGGCACATTAATGATTTCGCCCATAACCTCACTGGCGCCAAGGTATTCAGCACACTGGATCTAGTTAAAGCTTACCATCAAATTCCAGTCTTTGAAGAGGATATTGCAAAAACTTCCATCGTCACCCCGTTTGGCCTCTTCGAATTTCCGTATATGACCTTTGGTTTAAGGAACGCTGGCCAAACCTTTCAGCGTTTCATCGATGAGGTCACACGGGGTCTCGAATTCTGTTTTCCATACGTAGACGATATCCTCATATTTTCAAAAGATGAGTCGACCCACCTTCAGCACCTGCGAGTCCTCTTCAAACGCCTGCAAGACTACGGAGTGGTAATAAACCCTTCTAAGTGTGTCCTAGGTGTCAGCGAAGTCGTATTTTTGGGCTACCATGTAAGTGGTGATGGTACGCGCCCCCCTCAGGATCGAATTCAACAGTTGTTGGATTTTCCACCACCCGAGACAGTACAAGGCATGCGCCGTTTTCTGGGTATGCTTAATTATTATCGCCGATTCGTACCTCGAGCAGCGCAATTCCAGGCTCCATTGATTGATGCATTGGTTTCAACTAATAGTAAGGGTGCAAAGCCATTTCCATGGTCACCCGAACTCTTGCAACAATTTGAAGCTTGTAAAAAGAGCCTCTCCAATGCAACACTGCTGCAACATCCAATCAGCAACGCCAGGTTGGGTTTATTTACTGACGCATCTAGCGTTCATATTGGGTCCTGCCTTCAGCAAAATCTAAACGGCCAGTGGTATCCACTATCTTTTTTCAGTAAAAAGTTGACTCCGCAACAGGCACAGTGGCCAGCCTACTACCGCGAATTGTTAGCGATCTATGAGAGTGTCCAACATTTTCGGTACATTTTAGAAGTCCAGCATGCAACAATTTTTACAGACCATAAGCCCCTTTTGTACGCCTTTTTACAGCGACGTGACAAACTCCCACCTCCACAACTTAATCAGCTATCATTCATAAGCCAATTCACGACCGACATTCAGTACATCAAGGGCGAAGACAATATCGTGGCCGACGCTATGTCACGCATTGACATAGACGCCATCACTCTGGACCAAGATTATGAAGCTTTGGCTAATTCGCAGGCATCAGACCAAGAACTTGATAAATTATTGCAAGGTGGTTCCAGCCTAAGACTCACCAAAATTAGTACATCAGGGACTAACACTCCGGTTTACTGTGACATCTCTACTGGTAAGCCACGTCTCTATCTGACCCCTTCCTTCCGCCGCGCTGCTTTCAATAAGTTACACAATTTGAGCCACCCCGGTGCCCAAGCTACGACTCGTTTGGTCGCAGAGCGTTTTGTCTGGCCTTCGGTTAGAAAGGACTGCCGAGTTTGGTCTCGATCTTGTGAAGCATGTCAGCGCAGCAAGACTACAAGACATAATTCTACCCCTGTCGGTAATTTTGACATACCATCCGGTCGTTTTATGCATGTCCACATCGACATCGTTGGTCCTTTGCCAGTCTGTGATGAATACCGTTATTGTTTGACTGCAATAGACAGAGTTTCCAGATGGCCCGAGGTTTGGCCCATGAGATCCATTACCGCGGAGGAAGTAGCCGAGACTTTTACCAAAGAATGGGTGTCCCGCTTTGGCGTGCCTTCGGTTATTACTACAGATCAAGGTTCTCAATTTGAGTCTGGTTTGTTTCACCGATTGCTGCAGCAGTTCGGTACCAAGCGCATTAGAACCACATCATATCATCCCTGCGCAAACGGGATGATTGAGCGAGTACATCGACAACTTAAAGCGGCGTTAATGTGCCATAATGATTCATGGGTGAAATCCCTTCCGATGGTTCTGCTTGGAATGCGTTCGGCGTATAAAGAAGATCTCGAAGCCACGGTAGCAGAGTTACTATATGGAGAGCCTCTCAGGCTCCCTGGAGAATTTTTGGTCCCACCTTTAACATCAGGAAGATTAGAAAACCCAGTTGATTTCGTTGTTCAGCTGCGACACAAAATGTCATTGGTACGACCACTACCAGCTAGTCGACACGGAGAACCAGCATCATTTATATTCAAGGATTTGTCGACTGCGACTCACGTATACCTTAGAGACGATACCATTCGAAGAGCGTTGCAGCCACCCTATACTGGTCCACACAAAGTCCTTGAGCGTTCGTGTGATGGGAAAACATTCACCCTAATGATAAAGGGCAACAAAGCCGTCGTAAGCGTCGACAGACTAAAACCGGCCTTCATTGATCATTCCGATCTGCAAACGACCCACACTATGCAATTGCCCGCCCCGACTGATCCTCCGCCACGGCAAGCCATAAGAGATAAGTCACCCGAGCCCTCAATCCCGCAACGGTCAGTACAGGCTTATTTGCCAGTAAAGCAGCCCTATACCACACGCTCGGGTAGGCGCGTTAGATTTAAGAATTTTGATTAATTGTTTGTTTCATTGTTTAATAATGTGCTTTACCTGTATTATGTTAGTTATTTTAGCCTGGTTTTGTTCTCTCCGTAGGGGGGTGGTGTGGCAATTAACACATCGTCCACCTGTATGAGGTAACATCACTACGAGAGTGACACATCACTAGTTATTACTTAGTCTGTGTCACTACCCTTTTTGACAGACACTACAAAACTTCTCTCGTGACTGTAACGGCTCTAAAGGTGATGGTATCAGCATAATATATAATGTGTACAACTGTTCTAGCTAATGTTCCAAACAAATAAACTGCATTACCTGTGGATCACAGGGATTGAGTTTCATTTCAAGAACTTGGGAGCAGTTAACTCCCGCAGGTTCACGGGCTTGACTGAAAATATGAGCCTGGCAGGAGATACTTTGCTACACAGTTATGAAGAAAGAGGGTTTCTTCTGCCAGTCTTTAGGCCTCCCTAAGGACTGGTATCTTACAAGGAACACCAATTTTATTATGGTTGCGTTATGTGCGAATCTTTTCACTTTGGTGTGACAATGTATGAACGTTAACGAGACAAAAGGACTATGTAAGGATCGTAGCAGGTGGCGTTCTGTAGTTTCTGCGTACCCCCATGGGAAAAAAGCGTGAGTTTATGTATGTACTCCGTCGAACCCAAATAAATAATAAACGATTGTTTTCTACGAGATGACATCTTCTCTTTCATCTTTCCTCTGCGCTTTGACAGATATAATTGGTTCATTATCATCATTATATTATCAGCCCACTTACGTCAACCATGCATGCGGCAATTCAAAGGTCCCTCGATCTTCTGAGGGATACAGAAAGCTAAGCTGAGGTGTATTCATAAAATACTACAAATTGCTGGAGGTTACAATTGCAATATTTCTTGTCAAACAAACTCGAAGAAAAACAATGTAATTTTATCTGAAAAAATATTTTCTCTCGTAATGGAAAATTACCCGACACTTTAATGTCATACTTATTACTCAGTCCATCTGGGTAAGTATCTGTTTACATAGAGCCTTAAAAGCGTTTGCCTTCCCTAAGATATAAATATTTTTGTGAACCTTGTTGTAAGCTCGAAATTATTCCTCAAAATATTTTGATGCTTATTTATTTAGGATCTCCAACAAAATATGTACACAAGACATGATACAGTATGTGGGCTACATTAGGTATTAAGTAGAGTGTACTCCTTTTTTTGCTGGCTCTTGAGTCCGATCTCACCTGAAGGAAAGCGATGGATGAGGTCTATGATGGAATGAGCGTGCCCAGAAGATTCCTATTCACTCTTGCTTTGAAGGCAGACGGCTTACATGTGGAAGGGAACACAGAAGCTGGCAGAGAGTTCCAAACTGTGGTTGTACGCATAATAAATGTGGCCATAATTGGAGTACGCCCTGCAGTACGCCTGGTTAAAAGGGCGATGATCAGGTCGTGGAGCTCCTGCGCAAACTCTCCGAAGTACAGTCTGTAGAAGATCGCCACACAAGCAACATTTGAGTTAATTGATTCAGGCGTGACTTGGCGGAAATCCATTATAAAATACAATAGACGTAGATATATATATTACGTTACGTACGTACGTTCGTTACGTATTGTGTTATTTTATTTTTATGTATATTTAAATGAATTACAGGTTTATTTTGGATTTTTATCTGTTTTGGAATTTTAATATAATTTAATTTATTTGTATTAAGTGTTAAACTATGGACTATGTAATGTTGTCTGAAATAAATGAAATAATAATAATAATATTTAGTAACCTATTCCGCTTAACTATTCTTAAAGAGTCTTAAATAACCCTGTAAGAAATCGACACGTGTTTCACCTCTCAACGAGGCATTCTCAGGATGACGACTGACTTGTCGCGAACCCGAAACCCTGTTTTTTAAAAAACATTACGCCGGCGAGCCAGGCTATGAAGCCTAGCCACCAACGTTTCGTCGCCTAAAAGCCTTTTCGCCCTGCGTTCCACCCTCACTTACTTTTTCTAAATGATTAACTGTACTGAATGTATTTTAATTATAATAATAAATTAATACACGAATGAACTTAGTTAACTGGTATGGTAGTGACCTGGTTTTCTCTCAAATCATCGCCAGAACATTGATCCGTCGAGATAGAACAAGTTGGTCCTTCAAAAAACACTTTTGAAATCAAATCAAAAAAAGATTTGGACCAGTAGCGTAACAAATAAATCAACTGAACGATCAATTGAATCCCAGGTTCGCCTAAATCAATTACTTAAATGAAAACTTTTGACAGTTTTATCAATCTACGAAAATGAATCAATCAAAATAAATTGTCCATCTAAATTAATTGTTGAATTGTCGGTGTCGGGTTGAATCTATTCATAAACAGTTAAAGGGTCCCCTCTAATTAAAATGAAGGGTACGAAACAATGACTGGGTGATAATAATATTGGAGTTTAGTGTAAGTTTTAATGGACAAAGTGGAAACTTTAATTATGTAAAATGATTCATCAGAGAATTTTGTTGTTATCTTTTCAAAACCGTCCTGAGTTTTTAAAGGGCTGAAGAACAACAAATAGATCATTTAGCGAACGCTAGGGCAGTTAGTCCGTATTAGGGGTACCCATTACCACCGAAGCACGTCCGTATTTCAGAGTTACCCATTGCTTCCATTACTAACAGGCAGGAAACTGTAAATAAGGAAGCACATTACTGTTGAAGCTAAAATAGAATTCGTAAACATAACACGCCATGATCAAAAATACACCAAAAGGGTACTGCGATTGCTAACCTACATCTGAAAAGCGAGGTTATCAAGCTAATAATAGAAAAGATAAAACATTTGTACAGGATCCATTTACACAGGACAATTAACACGAAATTCACTACACAGAGGAGCTCGTGGCTAAGTAATAACAGCCGCACGGGTCGATCCAAAAGGTTAAGCTGCGCTTGCCGGGGTTGGTCCATGGTTGGGTGACCATCTTTACATACCGAGACTTTTCCGTGCTTCGGAAAGCACGTTAAGCCGTTGGTCCCGGTTGTCATTCGTGGATCTTAACAGTCGTTACGAGTCGTCAGAAGCCCGAAAGTCTGACAACCAGTCTTGCCAAGGGGTATCGTATTACCCAGTTACTGGGTTGTGGAGGTCAGATAGGCAGTCGCTCCATGTAAAATACTGGTATTCAGCTGCATCCAGTTAGACTGGAAGCCGACCCCAACATGATTGGAAAAAGGCTAGGCAGAATGAATGAGTAATTCACTACACAAAAAACTATAATTATCAAGGACTAAACATAACTTCACTTAGACCCCAGCATGTAATACTACACGTTAAGTGAAGTGACGTCACAGATAGATGAATGGTGGCAACGAAGTAAAAATGGCCGCTATCGACGTATCGGATTTCTAATGGATAGGGTGCTAAGTTTGTTTTGATTTCTCTTGGGTAACCCATTTAGGTTGGCAATGGATTCATTATTAGGGTGTGTGAGTCATTATTCTATTGTATGTTTTATTTTTATCAACGGACGCTTTTATCTTGCAAGTCTTTCTGCATTGTTATCACATGTATAATTTAAACATGAATGATGTAACCAATTTTTTTAACAATTTTTTTGACTTAAAAGAGTGTCCGTGAAATTTCTTGCCCGTTCTTCTCCATAGGTACCTACTACGCTATGGAATGGGCAACTAGCTTCATATTTTCTGACGGACCGACTCCTTGACAATTCAAAAGTGCCTGTAAATGGTTTAATTGAAATAAATGCTTTGAGTTTGAGTTTGATTCTATGACGGCTTCAACTATTAATTGTAAGTTTAGGCGGAGGTAAGTTTAGTTTAGTTAAGATTATATATTATATTATTATTATATATATTATAGGTAATACTATATCGATTTTACACATTACACACGGCCGCCATTCTATTCTGTCAGTTTGACGTGAGCTGTCATTTCACCTCTTGCTAGTGATTGACACTATAGACAGCTCATTTCTCGGTGAGATATTTGCAGAATACATCGGCTGGTTTTGGATATGTGGGATGTGAAGTCAGTGGTTATTGTGACGATAAATAATGGGTTCAAATGGTCGATAGTCTAACATCCAAGAGCCTTGAAAACGGTTGCCAAGATTGATTGTAGAAAAATATTATTTAATTATAATAAAGCTGAAGAGTTTATTTTTTTGTTCGAACGTGCTAATCTTCGAAACTACCAGTCGGATTTAAAAAAATATTTTTGCATTTGACAGCCCAATTCTTGAAGAAGTATAAAGGCTATTTAAAACATCACGCTATGATCCTAAGGAGCCGGGCAAAAAGAAAAAAAGTCAGAAAGAAAGCTAAGCGAAAACAAAGTAACAGCACGGGCGATGAGATGCGACGCGATTGGTCGGGGGTCGTAATTTCACGCAGACAAAGTCGCGGGTTTAAGCTAATATTTAATAAGTATTGAGTCATGAGGTTGCAGTTAGTATAATGAACTAACTGCGCCCCGCGGTATCATCCGCATATTTGTCTCAATTCCGTGGGAATATCGGAATAAAATTATCCCATGTCCTAACCCAGGTCTACCCATTCGCCAAATTTCCCGTTCAGCTGTTTTACCGTGAAAGCGTAACAAGCAAACAATCTTGCTTTCATAATTGTAACATTAGTTAAGATAACCTTTTATGGGAAATACAATAATATGTTAAATTATACCATGGCTATTTGAGGAACCTTCGTAAATGATGGCTTAGCATCAAAACTGTCCCAGCTGAGGCCTATTAGAAATTTAATAAAGCGCTCAGATATTATTTTTATTGAGAACCAGCCGTTTGATAGCGTCTGCCGCAGAAGTAATGTTGAATTTTGTCTAAATATTATTTTCGTATCTCTTTCTGAAGTTGGCTTGGTTTAATATTATTTGTGAATCTAAAATGTATTGAAGTTAAAAGATAATTTATTTATTAAAACATAATATATTATGTAGGTACAGTACAGTGAGGATCGCGTGGCTAACGGGGTGTCCTGCGTGAGCGACGAATACGACGCGACGCGACGCTGCAAACGCGACGAACGCGATCAACTCAACGGCATACCCTGATTGCGGCCTATGTATGTGTATCACGTAGGACATTTTTCGTGTCGCGTCGCGTCGCGTCGTATTCGTCTCGCAGGATAGGACCTAAGTAATAACTGCTGCACGGGTCGATCCATCAGGTTAAGCTACACTTGCTGGAGTTGGTACGTGGATAGGTGACCATCTTTACATACCGAGACTCTTTCATGCCTCGGAAAGCACGCTAAGCCGTTGGTCCCGGCTTTCATTCGTGGATCTTTACAGTCGTAATGGGTCGTCAGAAGCCCGAAAGTCTGACAACTAGTCTTACCAAGGGGTATCGTATTACCCAGGAACTGGGTTGTGGATGTCAGATAGGCAGTCGTTCCATGTAAAATACTAGTATTCAGCTGTATCCGGTTAGACTGGAAGCCGATCCCAAGATGGTTGGGAAAAGGCTAGGCAGATTAATTTATTGATATACACGGTGAAATTTTAATCACCATTTTCCTCTTAAGGGGTCGTTGTACTCATCATTATGAACAACTTTTACTATGGGACCAAACCTGAAATCGTGAAAAAAAAATCAGCTGTTCCTTACATTTTGACGAGTTATGCGAACATAAATGTAGGGAACAGATTATATATTTTTTCACTATTACAGGTTTGGTCCCATAGTAAAAGTTGTTCATAATGATGAGTACAGTGACCCCTTAAGAGGAAAACGGTGATTAAAATTTCACCGTGTATATGTAGGTACAGTACTAATTAGGGTTTGTGAGGCAAGGAGTTAAGTTTTAATTATTGGCCTAGGTAAATGTTTTGCCATAGATAATTTCATTGATTGCAGCAGTAACTTACAGTAAAAGACAAGAAAAAGAAATCACCAATAGCACACAACAAAATTGAGAGGTCTTGACAATATAGATAATATTTAATAACAATTATTACCCCAAATTCAAGATAAAATCAACCGCGAGGAGGATGAAATTAGAATAATTGCTAACTGGGAATCACACAGTACCTTCACCTCCTAATGATACACCTCTAAGATAAAGAAGAACAATTTGTTTACGCACCTCTTACGTATCTAAAAGCGTGTATACGTTGAGTACCAATTACTTTATGGAATTTAAAGGACATGAAGAGACGGGAGTCGGTACAAGTTGTAAACTGACAGAGGACGCATTATTAACGGCTGGAAATGCTAGACTTAGGGACTACTCACACTTATTCAGCTCTATTCAGCGTTTGCCCATAGAAAACGCGCGAAATGCGTAAGCGTCCTTTCATCTATCCGCAGCAGAAAGGACGCGTACGCGTCTCATACAAAATCGTAGTTTTCTATGGGCAAACGCTGAATAGAGCTGAATAGGTGTGAGTAGTCCTTTAACCGGAGGGCTTAGACAACCAGTTATCACTTTCAAAGCGTTTTATATTTAACTACAACGAATTTCAACAGAAACACTTAAGTTTTTCGGTACCTTAGCATAATCGGCCTTAAATTTTCCCACAGTTAGGACATAGTCCTTCTCGCTTCGAGAGGGAGTGGGCCAGATCCACCACACGGGCCTAGTACGAGTTGGTTGGTCACACGTCTTCAAATTTTTGGTTCTAAGATGTGTCGGTTTCCTCACGATGTTTTCCTTCACCGTACTAAGAGCAAATATGATGATGAAATTATTTACACAAAGCCTGCAACTCGTTCGGTGTCTTATTTCAATTCTCCATCATCTTTACCACTGAATATCACTGTGCCTAGATCCTCTAGAGACTGTTCAATGATGCGATGTCGTGGTCTGGCGTATCATGCGAGAGAAATGTGCCTAGGCGAATTTAAAAGAATAACGTGCGCGGATCACAGATATTCCTGTTTATTAAATTTATTGTAAGTAGTTTCCCTACTCGTTTTTTTTTGTTGAAACTATAATGCTAAGTCAGGTCAAAATAATATCTAAACTGTTGTCATTGTCAACCATGACTTTTAAAATGATTAACACTCTCTCAACAAGTTTCTCATAAACTTAATTCGAAACATTTTTTTTGTTTTTTTTTTCCCTGCACGTTTTCTCGAACCGACATCGGCACCATTGCCATATGAAGAAAAATAGAATAGAATAATAGATTGAGACTCTTTTGTCAAGTTAATAAATGCTTCCGTCTCATGCTTGTCTCTTGGGCCAAGTTCTTCACTTTATTTACAAGCGCCGTGTTAGAGGTAGTTCTGTACGGAATTGCCTGACATCTGTTTAATTACAAGCAACCGAGTATTTACAGGTTTGATTAGGTTTTAAGATTGTTTCAATGCAGGGTTTGTTTTTCTCAAATAGTAAACTCTGTAAAAAAAAAGCCTACTGATAAAAACGGTTTAGTAGACATTGGACTTATTCGCGAAATGACCTGTAGTCGTCACACGTTGCTAATTCAAGTACTCACATAAGTACCTGTAGTGTATCTGTATAATATAGGTACCTATTTGTAAACACTATCTCATGCACGTCAGCAGTGAGGTCGCTGTCACTAATGTCAACTGTCAGTTCACCACGAATGGCGGGAAAGTGAGACACAGTTGAAAGTGAGGTGGTACCTTCACAGGAGGCTTGGTGTGGTGATGAGCCTACATCTGACATCATCAGGATTCTACAGTAGGTACCCACAACATAATCAGTCTTAAATGTCTTCGCTGCTGGGACATCAGATTACTCTCTTTGAGATTATGACAAGTTGGTGTAAGTGCAAGTTGGTGGATGTCACAGACAGGTTTCAATTTTTTTTTCTAGTAGGTACATGCCGGTTTCCCCATTATGTTTTCTTTCACCGTATTAAGACTATTTATAATTTATAGAGGGATTTATTTATAAAAGTTGCTTTAATGATTAGCGACTGTTTAACAATACATTTTTGACGCTTGAACGTCACTTATCTTTAAGCACGTTTATAAATAAACCCTTGTAGCGGAGCCTTAACGTTTGTGTACGACTTGCCCTTACGCGCGGCAACGGGAGACGACACCCCCGCTCGCACCCTCGAGCCCCCGCCAACCGACATCGACAGTAGACGAATGAACGCGAGAGCCACGCTCGCGAAACGCTCGTGTTATGTTAATCGTATTTTTACCTGTTTGTGCCGTTTATGTACCGTGTTACTGTACTTTCATTAAACCTATCACTGTTAACGTGCATTCGCTTATTGGATAGACCCAACACACACCCTGAGAACCTTTAGGCGCGATTGATCCAATTCTCGATTGGTCCAATGTTCAAAAATAAGTCTAATTCGCAGTTGGTCCAATTCGCAGTTGGTCCAATTCGCAGTTGGTCCAATTCGCAGTTAGTCCAATTCGCAGTTGGTCCAATTCGCAGTTGGTCCAATTCGCAGTTGGTCCAATTCGCAATTGGTCCAATTCACAGTTGGTCCAATTTGCAGTTGGTCCAATTCGCAGTTGGTCCAATTCGCAATTGGTCCAATTCACGGTTGGTCCCAAATGGACATTGTTTCCGAAATTATACATAATAACTTCCCTACACCCCTTATTTTTTAGGTAGGTACTTATGCAAACTTATGTATAGTATGCAAACTTTTCAGACAGTAAATAATTCCATGGCGTTCAACCATAAATTTTAATATACTCCCTTGTATTCCTCTCAAGGAATGGAGTACCTAAAGATGTAAATATTTGCTGACTCCTGTTAATGTAAACATTAAGTACGTGCTTCTGGTATTAGGGCGGCACCTAATTTCCGACTTGCGGTGCTATCGCCGGTAATACGCACAACCATGGAATATTTAACGAGAATCATTTTAAACACATTAAAAACGTTTATGAATAAAGATTTGTTTTTTTACATAGTTAGAAAATCTGGTATTATGTTCCTGGAAATGCTCCGAACTTGGTCGAAAAACTCAATCAATCTGCCTAGCCTTTTCCCTGTGATTTCGTTGCCTATCTGAACTCCACAATACCGTAACTGGGTAACAAGATACCCCGTGGTAAGACTGGTTGTCAGACTTTCAGGCTTCTGACAACCAGTAACGACTGTCAAAGATCCAAGTATGACAGCCAGGACCAACAGCTTAACTTCTTTCCGAGCCACGGAGAGATCTCGATATGTTGTCACCCATCCACGGATTGATCGCGGCAAGCGGAGCTTAACCTGATTGATCGATCCGTGCGGATGTTATTACTTAACCACGAGCCCCTGGTCGAGAAACTGTTAGGTACTATTTTCGGTATTTATAATAAAAAATAAAATAAAATTCATTTATTTCAGGTCCTTGACCCATAGTAATAACGATACACAATTTTGTAGTTAGGTATATATATTAGGTATATTTATAGTTAGGTACTATGTCTGTCTGGGTCAAAATAAATACCTACATCAATATACAAACAATGTCGTAATATTCCATCATTTCTGTTAATAGGTACATTGTACACAGGATAAATTGCTTCATAGACTATGCCTCCCATTATCTAGTTGTCAGATAAATTGTCTTACTCGTTTTTATCGACAGTAAAAAACCAGCCAAGTGTGAGTCGGACTTGCACACGAAGGGTTCAATAAAAATAAAAATGTATTTAATTTTCATTATTTGTTGTTATAGCGGCAAAAAAATACAAAACCTGTGAAAATTTCCACTGTCTAACGGTTTTTTAACGGCTTAGAATAGGGTTCCGTTTGGCACCATTCGGGTACCGAACACTAAAAATATCACCAACCAGCTCGATGAAAACAAAACCTTTTTATACCAATCATCCGCAAAATAACCCCAAACTTTTCTGCGATGACCCAAATAAAAACCTACGAGTCTAGAAGCCAAATAAATCACTGCACGTCAAATATTTTCCAGAACTTTTCGGCCACAGGTATAAAGTGTTCAGCGACATCCATTTCGTTCACAATCTGGAACTTCAACTATTTCAATCGAAATTCCTCCAAGAATGGAGAAAGTTTTAGTGGAACCATATAGGAAATGAATTGGTGTCATTAATTTCAGATAAAATTAAATTGCACTTGTGGGTCTATAAATGAGGGTATCCATCGTTCAGAACGTGGGGTTAGACTCTAGCATTTTAAGTCTTTGTTACTTGGGAAATTAAATACAAGTAATTATAGATCAAAACCATTTAATTTTGACGTCTCTTTGTAAGTGAACTTCAGCATTGAAGGACTAATACAATACAAAAGATAAAACAACTCTAAATGTTGTAATAAAATTAAACGATTGCCATACAGACATTAATTGATGTACATGTAATTGCTTTGTTTTCCTTATACACTGCGAAATAAACAAAGATGTGTTTATTCTTTGTTTTTTTTTTAATTGCCCAGGTGTGAAATAAAACAGTCTTTGATTATTCACATGTCTACAGTGTCGCGCTGCAAAAGAGCTAAAACAAACACGCCATCTTTGTTATGCTGGTGGGCGTGCCAGTTACGAGGCTTCCGGCGACTGGGACCGCAATTAACTAGGACCGCGGTCCCAGTCGCCGGATCCGTAAAACATAAATATTTTTCTTCCGGCGACTGGGACCACTCATAGATATCTTAAAAAAATCTATAATTCAAGCCAAAATCGGTACAGTCAAACGAAAAAATTTCTAAATTATTTATATGAATATCATTGGACTCGTTCTAGACATGATTTTATCCTATGCGCTTAGTAATAGATTAAGCTAGCCCGTTTTTACATAATTCACACAGGCAGGTAAAACACACACAAAGGGCATAGCATTGTATAATACTATCACACTCTAACTCGAGTCCGTTTTGCCTGTCGATTTCAAGGTCAGGTAGCCCTTTTGTTATAAACGAGAAATTTTGCATTGCCCGATGACTGGCTCGGCCAATCACGAACAAGAAGCTTATAAGTTTAAGAAAGTCAAGTTTTGCATCAGACAGTGTCATATTAGATCATTGTGAGATACTGCGCTGAATATTTGTTGCAAATTGTGTGATGTAAGTGGTGGTGTATAGTGACTTCATTTAATACTCTTCAGGTATGTAAAACAATTTTTTAGTAAATTATTTATAAACAAAACAAGCTAATAAGGGGGTTAAACGACGTGGTTACAAATTTTTTTGCTTTAGATTGCTTCTCATCTTTGATGCGACATTTTAATATCACAAAAAAAAATGTCATTTGTTAAGATTATATGATAGTTTTTTTTTTTTTCGATTTTAGAATTATCAAAATGGATGAAAAAAGTCCTTCAACTTCACGTGGTGAACAGTCGTTTTATATTGATGTCACACAAAGAGGACGTGAACTTTTGCGAAGAGCTGGCTATGAATATATTCTTAAAAGCATAAACAAAGATGGCTCAAAACTATGGCGATGTGCAAGAAAAAATGTTTGCAACGCGACAGTAAAAGTCAGAGTCGATGCGATGACTATTTTGAACGAAACTGCTCATTGTCATGAACCTATTGATCTCGCGAAAGATAAAGTGAATTGCCAAATGCAAAAATGTGTAGAAGATGTTCAAAAGGATATAAATATCCCTGTTGCGCAAGTGTTTGAAAATAATATGGAAGTTCTTAAAGACGAGGGATTACAGTATGTTACACAATTACCACAATTTCACAACATAGAAAAGCGACTCTACAAAAAAAGAAACGATGGTATTGTAGCAAAAAAAGTCACTTTTCACAGAGCTGCCGACGTCGAAGTACCAAAAATGTACCAAAAATTGCTGCTTGCTGGCTATAGAGGGCAAAATAAGCGCGTAATTGTGTTTGCAAGTGAAGAAATGAAAAAATATTTTAAACTGTGCAAACATTTCTATATTGATGGCACATTTAAAATTTGTATTAAGTCATTTTATCAACTCTATACTATACATGCAGATGTTGGAAGTAATGAAGACTACGTAAATGTTGTTCCAGTAGCTTACGCACTTCTACCTGATAAGAAGAAGTCTACGTATAAGTTGCTTTTTGAACTCATAAAAAGCCAGATACCCGAATGGGAGCCGGCTGTAATGACCATGGACTTCGAAGTTTCATCAATACAAGCGGTCAAACATTTTTTCCCTGGTGTGAAAATAGTAGGTTGCTTTTATTGTGATTTTTTGATTTGATTGATTGATTAGGAATTGTGATTTATGTTTTTTTTTATTTTTTTTATTTACGGTACTACTTAAAGACTGATTTTGTGATAAATAATTACTTACTGATTGTTAATTGTTTGAAAATTGTTGATTATTATTATAAGCATGATTTATGTGTATCTTTTTGTTAAGTATATTTTAAATAACAGAACAGTGGTCAAAGGGTGTTTTAAATTTATAACATTATTTTTATATTTTAACAGAGTTAAGGCTGATTTTGTGATAATTACTTACTTGACTGATTTTGGGTGAAGCCATAACGGCCATTTTAAACTAATTGTGATTGACATAGATAGTACCTACGTTTATATTTTTTATTGTGATGTATGTTATTTTTTTATTATATTTACGGTACCACTTAAAGGCTGATTTTGTGATAAATAATTACTTTCTGATTTTTTATTGTTTAAAAATTGTTCATTATTATTATAAGCACGATTTATGTTATTTTTTTATTATTATTATTAGCATGATTTATGTGTATGTTTTTATTATGAAAGTTTTAAATAACAGAACTGTAGTCAGAGGCTGTTTTTTTATATCAATAAATGATGTTTTTAAATCAAAAAGGATTTTTCTTCAATTATTACATCTAAAAAAAATTCGTTTGACTGTACATTTTTTGATTTCAGTTATCATTTATGAGTGGTCCCAGTCGCCGGAAGAAAAATATTTATTTTTTACGGATCCGGCGACTGGGACCGCGGTCCTAGTCAATTGCGGTCCCAGTCGCCGGAAGCCTCCCAGTTACATCCCACACTCGCGTCACATCATTGTGCTGTCAATCTGTTTTTCTAGTGTGCTTGCATTTCACGGCTAACAGTTGGACACTACTTTTTTACTAAAAAAAAGCGATCATAATTAGAAGACCTTCAAATTATTTGAGGCTCATTTATAAAAAAAAAACATTCATTTTATACAGGATTAATCCAATACTTCCCGTTTCTTTTTTTTTATATTTATTATTACTCATATACCATCAGTTATACAACATCTCAGCGAACACAAAGCCCTTTCATGCTCTCAGACTATTATTTACATCCCCATATAATATACCCATTTATATCAATGGCTCATACCATTGATAATGCAAAAGGGAGAGGTATAAATGATAAGGAACCATGAATGAAATCAAAGAGGTTCATTAATCACGTGTATATTCGCGCTATCTCGTGATAGAATTGGGGTATTAATTAGTAATCAATCTGCCTAGCCTTTCCCCAACTATGTTGGGGTCGGCTTCCAGTCTAACCGGATGCAGCTGAATACCAGTATTTTACATGGAGCGTGTGCCTATCTGACCACAACCCAGTAACTGGGTAATACGATATCCCTTGGTACAGCTGGTTCTCAGTCTTCCGGGCTTCTGACGACCCGTAACGACTGTCAAAGATCCACGAATGACAGCCGGGACTAACAGCTTAACGTGCTTTCTGAGGCACGGCGGAGTCTTCGATATGAAAAGATGGTCACCCATTCACGAACCAACCCCGGCAAGCGTAGTTTCACCTGGATCGACCCGTGCGGCTGTTATTTCTTTGCCACGAGCTTAATTTATTAGTAAATTAATTAGTAATGAATAAGAGAAATGATAGTATATATTAATGAGATTGTATTGATGAGATTATAATTGGAGGTCCGTAAGTCAATGAATCGGCAAAATAGATAGTTCAGAGATTGCTTTGCGATTAAGTTACCTTCGTTATTTGGGTACTAGCTTTTGTGAAGTCTTTTGTGTCGGAAAATATCTCACAGAAAAGTACTACAGGGATTTAAAGTACCCATGTCTTAATCCAGGTTATAGACTATATGTGTGCCAAATTTCATCCAAATCCGTTCAGCCGTTTTTGCCCCAATCCGGATCACACAGACCAGACAAAAATTCTAATAAAAACGATATTTCGGCATCTGACTCATTACCACACCTCGCAGCAATTACTTTTTTTTCTAATATTCAGACTACCTGTTCTTCGACAAACACACGAAAATTCTAATAAAAATGATATTTTGGCACTCAATAACACACCTCGTGGCAATTTTTTTTTTTTCTAATATTCAGACTACAGTTCTTTCAATATACCTATTATTTTCCTAATGAGAATATCTTTGATACACAAACAAATACACATGTATACATAAACATGTTAGCAGTAAAATTGTCCCTGGTTCTGATCGGGTTCAGGGAATTGTCACTTTCCCTACTTCTACAGCATTGCTGTTCGGCGGCAAAACAGCAAACTAGGGCAATATGTCGCCAAACCTCTTGGGGTTTGTTGTTGGCCGTCACCACTTCCAGCAAGTGGAACATTGCAGCCTACAGCATAACTAACACACTACTAATGACTTTAGCACTCACTTTAACAGTGTTCGACTACATTGAACAAGTTGTAGTGAACATGGATGTAAAAAGCGTAAACCACGATTCTGATTTGTCAGTTTTGGTTTTGCCTCATACGAAACCTCGTTAAGTGTGTTCAATGTAAAAATAATATTTCGTTTAAATGAAACTACCTGCTAGCTCGATAGACGGCGTTGGGATCGAATTACATCTCGGTATAAATCATAAATCTTGGGTGTAATAAAATAAAATTGTCTCACTGAGATACTTCGTTTCATTCGAGTATCACAGGCTCCAAGGCATCTTGTACCGATAATACATGGTCCTTTGAGCCGGATACTCGAAGTTTATAATAATGTATGTAATAATAAGATACTTTACAAAGTTCTTTTGGCGCGTGACTAAAATTGGAAATTACGGTGCCATTTTGTTTTTAGGGTTCCGGACGTCCGAATCAAAAATTGAACCTGTATTAGATCACTCGTGTGTCGGCCCGTCTGTCTGCCTGTTTATCTAATACGGCCAATTTAAATAAACCCGATCGACTGATTTAATAAAGGCTACAATTTATATGCTCACCAAAAATAATTTTTAGACTGTATATTATTTGTCAAATTATGTTAAGTAGTTTATAAGTTATGAGGTAACAGATGAACATACCGGTCAAAATCATAACCCTTCTTTTTGCTTCACCGTAGTCGGGTAAAAAGTTCTACTAACTATCACCCAAACTATATTATCATTATCACCAACTATTAAAGCTACTCTAATACCAGGACATTATGCTTTTGACCAAACAACAACTATTAAAGGAGAATTGAAACTATGGCTTATTAACAAACCTGTTGCTCTGTACACCATTAAGTTTCCCCTTGAGGACATCAATTTAAGTTCTATAACTCCTCCCATTGAGTGGTCAATTTTTGTAAGTAATTTAAGTATAATTATGATTAGAAAATCTTGTTAGTTTCTTTAGTAGCTTATTAAGTTAATAAGCTATTTGTTTAACTAATTTAAGTAGTCGTGAAAGTGTTCAAAGTCAAAGCATTTATTCAAATTGTGGCGGCATCTACAACGTCACATGTGAACTACGCATCAAAGACCTGACGTCACATAAATCTTGCATCGCGCTATTAGAGTTTACCGTGCGATTAAGATATACAGTGTGAGTCTTCATAATGTGCACATATCGAAATGAGGGATTCTATGCTTAATTTGACAAACGGAAAAAATATTTAAAAAAATCTATTTTTATTTTTTTAATTTTTTTGTATTTTTTACCCAAATGTAAAAAAACGGTGTAACTTTTAAATGATCTATCGCGATGAAACAAACTCAACTCCATAATGATTGGTAGTAATTAAGTGTTCTTATAAAATGAAAATTGTGGGAAAAACCCCTCCCAATTAAACCCAAAAAACCCTCAATTGAAAATAAACAGGTATTTCGTCCAAAAATCTGTTTTTTTAATCAATTTTTACAATAATCGTAAAAAAAAATCAATAAGACGAATTTTTTTAAATAAAAAAAAATGGAAAAAAAAATGTATTTAGATTTTATTTTTTATTTTTTCCGTCGATAAAATTAAGCATAGATTCCCCCATTTCGATATGTGCACATTATGAAGACTCACACTGTATAAGACTATCCGACATCAATCGTTGGGTAGTTGCCCGCCAGACAACACCCGATTTTGACACACGATGATTTTGATTTGATTTTCATAAAAAAGTTAAACCATTTACAGGCACTTTTGAACTGTCAAGGCGTCAGACAGTTTGTTAGAAAGTTTAGGGACTACTCACACTTATTCAGCTCTATTAAGCTAAAGCTAGTGTAGTATGTATTTAAAATAGGCTGCTTGTGTATCCTTTATGGTGCATAAAGTTTTAATTAATAAATACGTAGTCTAGTAGTATCTTGTTTTGTCAGGATAGTCTCATCAGGTCGCGCACCCTACTTGTTATGATGCGGGATCTTTTTTCTCAGAATGCAATAAAACAAGGATATACAAGAACAAACTATCCCGGCAGTTGTAAATTAAAAACTACAAAGAAAACTGAATAAAATTTAAAAATAAAAGTTCGCTCTTAATATTCAAACGTTCCTATAAAAACTTAAGCTTTGTTATGGAGCTATGAAATAAGCATTAAAACTTCTGTCTTGTATCACGAGCCATTACGAAAATCCCTTCTTTTATTATCATGCATCAGCCGTACCGGTCGATCCATCAGGTTAAGCTACGCTTGTCGGGGTTGGTCCGTGGGTGACGATCTTTACATACCGAGACTCTTCCGTGCCTCGGAAAGCACGTTATTAAGCCGTTGGTCCCGGCTGTCATTCGTGGATCTTCGACAGTCGTTACGAGTCATCACAAGCCCGAAAGTCTGACAACTAGTCTTACCAAGGAGTATCGTATTACCCAGTCCCTAACTGGATTGCGGAGGTGAGATAGGCAGTCGCGCCATAAAATTCAGTATTCAGCTGCATCCGGTTAGACTGGAAGCCGATCCCAACATATTTGGGAAAAGGCTAGGCTGATTGATACAACGTCTTAATGACAATTTGATTGATGCAATGTCAATCTACATAATAATTCAATCTTAGCATCTCAATAAACAAACATTCTGGCCTTGTCAAGATGTAGCTAAGAACACATTTAGTATTAAAAAAAAGTAATAAAATATTACTTTTATTTTTATTTAAATTTTCTTAGGCTTATAATGACTATATTTTTGAAATGTGCTAATTAAGCCCTTTCATTTATCGCTCAACTGTCAGTAACGAGACACAATAGATTTTTAATTGTTATCTATCAAAAAACTAAGGAACCATATTCAGTTAATGTGACGTTTACACGTTCCAACGATATCCCATTTGTCAAATTATGATGAGTAGTTTTTAGTTATGAGGGAACAGATGAACATACATACCGGTCAAAATCATAACCCTCCTTTTTGCTTCGCCGTAGTCGGGTAAAAAAGCCGTCACAACATAGCGTAAAAAGTCAAAAACCCATTGAAACACATACGAAATCAGGCGAAAGTTATAACTATCATATGGAACTACGATTAAAGTAAAGAGATACCTTTTTATATTCTTTTCTGCTACGGTCTTTAGTAAGTTTAAATTATCGCTCCCGTACTCGCTAGTTTAGTAACCCAAGCAACGAGTTCTGCACAGTCTTTTCCCAGCGTTTTGAACGTCGTCTTTTGAGAACTGAGATTTCATTCAAAACCACTTTAAACTTTTATTAAGGGCTTTTTTATTAGATGCCGACTTATCTCCTTCTATGCCCCTGTTTTCATGTGATAATGGGCTTCCTTTATATATTAAGACGAGGTAAACTTGAAAGGGATAGGCAGGAGCGTCCTACCGAGCGTAAAATAATAAAAGAGTGTCCGTGGAGTTTCTTGCCCGTTCTTCTCCATAGAAGATACCTACTACATAGCTGGACAAAATGTAGGGAGGGGATCCTATGCTAAAAGTTGATCATAACATATTCGTCCAATATTAGTCACAACAGCTACGAACATAAACTGTAACTTCCTAAACAGCGGAAATCCATTATAAAATACAATAGACGTAGATATATAATTAGTAAACTATTCCGCTTAACTATTCCTAAAGAGCGAGCGGAATTGGTTACTAAATATATCTACGTCTATTGTATTTTGTAACTTCCTTAGTTGAAATCAACTGCAATCGTAAGTTCTCAGTTTGACAGCCACCCGCTGTCACTGTCAAGCTGACAAATTGCTCTAACACTGATATATAATGGTATTATATTTTACTCTCTTCCGGTAATATTGATTTGATGAATCGGAGCTGACAACATCACCCGCGTTGGCCGGAAAATGATCTGTTAAAAGGTTTTTTTTTCACATCCGTTTCACGAAAATAGGTTATTTTATAGGTATTTTTTTGACATTTACAATATCGCTTACATTAAAAGCAGGAAATAATATTTGATGGTTTATACTTTTTTTGATAAAAACAACGTTAATTAATTTAAGAGACAGTTATTTTTATAAACGATAACCATTTTCCCGGTTAGAAAAGAAAATTCAAGAAAAATCTTAAAACTGTCAGTCGGACTGCGGAGGTTGAATGTTGAATGCAGGATCGCAATATAATATCTGTACTAGATACTAAAATTCATAGCTAATAATTAAGATAAAGTCAAATAACTAAAGTAGGTCATATTTATGACCGTTATAGGTACATAAACATTATTTAATAATAATTAAGTTTAAAAAAACATGCTTTTTACATGAACTAAAAATTGTAGAATTAGTATATATTATTATAATTAAGTAATATATTAAATTAAATAAAAAAAATATTATTTCATTAAATTAAATTAATATTGACTGATCAAAAAGCGTGGAGCGTTTTTTGATTTAATCATTGGTTATAAAAGGAATAAATAACAAGCTGCATTGAAGTGAAATCTGTATTTTAAAATGAATCGGACGTCCTGAAAGATTCCGCTACATAAACAGATAGATAGATCCGGGTCAAGCTAAAAAAGCGTGTTCACAATTAACAAAATTAATCAAAATCAGTCGATTTCGTGCACGGCCACTTAATATTATGTGTAACATACTTAAGTAATAATTAAGAATGTATAAGTTCACGTTTGCCTGTATGAGTACACAAAAAGAACAGTACATTGTAAAATAAAAGAAGACAGTTTTGTTATTTTCTTGGAATATGAGCATTATTCTATTGCGTCTAATTTAGTAATTACGCTAAAATCAGTCTTATTACGCTGTCGCTAGGATTATGTAACCGTATTGTGTTTTTCCATTTGCAATAGAAAAAGTAGGTATATGAGCTACAGATGATCGCATGTTGATAAACAAGTTTATTGATTATTTTATTTACACTTTTTGTGTTAGTAGTATTTATGTTATTGAAACACCAGGCTGATTATGGGAAGCTAGTTTACAACAATTAATTTAATTTTACGTATTTTAGGGGCTTGTAGGGTCGAAAATACGTCACTGAACTGACTAATTGGGGCGCCAGCGCCGCCTAGCGGCGCTCGACTGAACATAACGCTAGACCGGGGGTAAGAGTTTGTCGGTGGCGGTCAAGTAGTGAATACGTTTAGAAACTATCGCGCGAGCCGTATAGTTGTGTTGTGTACCTAAAGTGTGTGAATTACTAGTGTGATTAATTTGATCGTAAAATTATAATTTGACTTGAACTGCAAACGGTTTTTCTAATGCGCAATAACCAAATCTACCCATATTATGCCCACAGTAGTTGTAATATGGCTGATAATTACCAAGAGACACCTACCCTTCTCCGTCATAAAGATAAATCCGTCCTACTGCGCCAGAATGACACTAACAAAGGAAATAATGATTATGACCATTCCTAAAGACTTTTGCCTCTAAATTACCAGAATGGTTTTTTATTAGGTCCGTGACCGTTTCATCTATCCTTGGAACAACTACAAGCCTTAATACGATGCTAACCTGTCTTTCTGCCACAAGTGTCAACTGCACATTAGTGGTAACAATGTAGCATTGACAGCGCCTTTATGTCCTATTGATAAGCGCGATTTTCGTATGCACGTTTGTTGTCTGCACTTGCGCTACAAAAAGATGACTTCTCCCTTCGTCACAGCACTCACAGCACACCTTGTATCTCTAATATGTACAGGGTGGTCTATTCGGGATTTGTCGTAACATCTTGGCGGTATGCCATCCGCTTTTCAGAGTCATATAACCCAAATCGGTGAAATGTAAAGCCTTTGTTCATAGTCATGTCAGTAGACATTTTTTCTTAACCGTGAAATATTTTTGCGTCGCTATTCGAAAAGGAAAATCCTTTAATATTGTGAAATTTAGGACTAGAAAAAAGCTGGTCCTAAGCTCCGCAATATTAAGGAATTCGATTTAGGAAAAAAATGTTTAAGGCTCGTGACACAGGTAATTTTTCAACCGTGAAGTTTTCATAGAAATTATCAGAGTCACGTGGCGCCGTTGCGCCTGTCTGCAGAAGCCTTTAAGCTAGTGGTGTTTCGTAATTCCCAATTTTGATAAAACCATTGTCATTCTCATAAAAACCGAAATTCGAATAAATTCTTTAAAAAAAAAGAATATCATTTGTCTTCACGAATATGGTGTCAAAATGTTCTATTTTCCACACAAGGTAAAATCAAACAATTCAGAGGCAGACAGGCGACAAGAAATAATACGTTTTGTCACAAATGTCAAGTACCTTTTGTAACAAATTGACTGGCACCTGAATTATTATAAAAACTTACCTACCTACAGAAGTTTGATAAATGACTTTTCCGTTATTTCTTGATATTGTATCTCCTATTTCAACGAAATAAGTTTTATTTTATTTTATTAAATAGGAACAACAAACAGTTACATTATTCATTATTACCAATAGAAAAACATAAATAACTTAAGTCATAATGTAGGCCACAGCGCTGTTCACGGATTACCACTAATAAATAAAACTTTAAAGTAACTAGGAGGTGCACTGCATGCATGATCTCATTTTATTCAACAACATTTTCCAAAACTTTAAGACTTGCATTTATTCAATGCAGGAAATAAGTCTCATGTAAGTAACATAACTTTGCATTGCGCCTGTTTTACCCGAAGAGTTGTCACACTGTCACAGCAGAGGTGTCAAATGTTAGCATTTTGCATAATGCGTTAGCCAAAATACCAATACCGAACAAAAAAAATATATCGTACGTACCACCTGCTTTTTTCTTTTTCGTGTAGTTAGTGACTAACCTGGTCCCATAGTTGTTTTATGCCACCCATGGGCCTCTGACTTGGCTTCACATGCAGTCGAGAAATATCTCTCAGGCATGCCGGTTACCTCAAGATGTTTTCCTTCGCCGTTTTTGAAGCAAGTTATAATTATACAACACGCCTATGAATCCGAGAAGTCAGAGGCGCGTGTCCCGGTACTGTACCAACTAAAACGGTACAACAATAACTCCACATACCATCATCATCCACATCTTTATTCCCCGAAAGGTTAGACAGAGAGAGCTATAGTTACATATCGCCAGTTATGTTGAAGTCCCATGTAATAGGGGGTGAGCCAATAGCCATCCACTGGGTTCAGATCCAGACACCGAGCGGCTAATGAGAAATTCCAGATGGAAAACCCAATAAACCTTTGCCCGACCTGGGAATCGAGCCCAAGACTGGGTAAAGTTTCCTGCTCAGCAGTAGCTCTTGCGACCATAACACCAACGAGGCAGGAAACTCAGATTGCATTGCCATAAATGCACAATTCCACGAGTCACAAATCGCCAATCGCTTCAACTCACTCACCTAATCCAAAGGCGATCTAATCAAGCCGATAGCACAACACTACCGTTTGCTTTAAGCAACTAGTGTGTTTTGTTTTCCTTTATTTTTTAATTATCGTGAAAAACAGAATGTATGTTTGCAATGAAAAATAACCAGGTCCCTACTGAGCAAATTGACTTATGTACAGTCAGCTGCAGAGAAATCTCACCCCCTAGCATTGTATTTTTTCATTGTTAGGGGGTGAGATTTCCGAAACGGATACCGTGGCCCCTGGCAACACAGGCAACTGAAGGAACACGGGTGGGTTTTAGTCAGTAAGAGTCTGACACGCCCTCCCAGAGCCCAGAGCGGGAGAAGTTATTTGATGATTTCCCACCAAAAAAAAAAAAAAAAAAGGGGGTGAGATTTCTCTTCAGCTGACTGTACTTGCGAAATACGTATGTTGACTAAAAGAGATTCACATAACGAAATTCCGTATGCGGATTGCAATTTGCGTTTTGCCATTTTGGTTTTATTGAACCTGCTCCCCAATATTATGAGATTATAAATTTAATATTTTTTTATACCTAATTATTTCGATTCTATTCATTTTAATTATAACGTTATAATAAACTAGTTACTTACAGCAAAGCACTACCAAAATTACGACTAAACATGAACACACGAAGAAACCTTTACACATGCCTAATACAGCCGCATCACTTCACTAAAACACTAAACCTTGCACTCAAACCTGGCACACAAAATCCGGAATACGGGAGTGCAATCGCCCAAAGTCCCAATTAAGCGAGTCCCAATCGCGGCATTAGCACATTTCCAGTTCGCTTTTAATCGATGTGATCGCTACATTAAACATCCGATACGATTCCGTGGCTGTGCGGAGATTTCGTGCTCGTCTAATAAGGCACAAATAGTTCATTGTTTTGTTTTTATCGCGTTTTAATACAGTGTGAGTCTTCATAATGTGCACATATCGAAATGAGGGATTCTATGCTTAATTTGACAAACGGAAAAAATATTTAAAAAAATCTATTTTTATTTTTTTATTTATTTTGTATTTTTTACCCCAATGTAAAAAAACGGTGTAACTTTTAAATGATCTATCGCGATGAAACAAACTCAACCCCATAATGATTGGTAGTAGTTAAGTGTTCTTATAAAATGAAAATTGTGGGAAAAACCCCTCCCAATTAAACCCAAAAAACCCTCAATTGAAAATAAACAGGTATTTCGTCCAAAAATCTGTTTTTTTAATCAATTTTTACAATAATCGTAAAAAAAAATCAATAAGACGAATTTTTTTAAATAAAAAAAAAGGAAAAAAAAAATGTATTTAGATTTTATTTTTTAATTTTTCCGTCGATAAAATTAAGCATAGATTCCCCCATTTCGATATGTGCACATTATGAAGACTCACACTGTATAAGGCTCATCGTAGCTTTTTATTAATGAGAGATTTTGTGGTGGTTTTCCTTGTGAAGCAATAAATGATAATTATTCGATTTTTTTTGTGGTGAAAATTCTAATGTATTTACAAATAATTTATAAGTACCCCAATATTCTCATCTTTACGCCTAAGTTTTCAATTAAGTGAAGTATGACGGCATTCGCCTCCACTGGAGAAGTGCAAAACTGATCGAAGTGGCGATGCTTGAGGCCTACGTCCAGCAGTAGACAATCGTCGGCTGAAATGATGCTGATGGTGATTATGATGCCGACGGCATTAGCAAACTTCAGTTTGCTTCCAATCGATGCGATCGATACATGAGTCAGCCGATGCGATCGCTACATAAATCAGCTGATGCTATCGCTACATTAGTCAGCCGATAGGGTTTCCGTGACCGTGCGGCGATTTCGTGTTCGTCTATTAAGGCACTAATAGTTCATTGTTTTGTTTTTATCGCTCTTTATTACAACGTTGAATGGAGCTGACGTATTTTTTTTATTGTCATCTTTGAATGAATTTTATTGTGATTTTCCTTGTATTCTCTGTAAATGGTATCAATGATAAATAATAATTATTATAAAATTATGATGTAGTGTCTTGACTATAATTGACGTATTTATAATACTTTATATAAAAAGATGCTGTGCCGGCTCCAAATAAATTGGGATGAAATCGCAGGGAAATGATGAAGATGTAAATCAAAGTAGGTTTATTCATTCAGAATAATTTAATATCAAATCTTGCTCAATTAATTCTCTTAATTCATCGTTTCTCTATAAATTGCCAAAGAAATATAACCGTGTCTTACCAAAGGGAAATAGACTAATTAGAATTTAGATAAAGTACTTTGTAAGAATATCAGTGGACGAAGATGAAAAAAAATCAAGTGCCAAAGATAAAATAGAGCGAGCCACTAATTCAACTCCAACCCTAGACTTACTAAGAAACGTCGAGACGAAGAACAATGTTCATACCATACATCACTACCCAAGTATACGCTAGAAACTAGGACGTTTCATTAGTATAGAACTGACAGACAAAGACAGATAACTCAGCCCGACTCTAACCCGCCGGCTGCCGGGTGACACAGATTTAACGAAATTAAACCGCGGATCTTAAGACCACTTTTAATTAATACCCAAAAATAGACTTCAATTCGAACAGAGCTTCTCTAATCTCGAGAAGGGAAGCAATGAAGTGTGTAACCTCACGCAAAGACTCGATTTCGAAGGTATTCAATCGATTTCTTTTTCACGATTCGTGATTTATTTTTCGAGATTTATGTACGAGTTTAACAGGAACTAGAAGGTATAAAAGGGATTTATTACGTTGATCTTTCGACGCTGAACTTGCTTAATTAACAATCCTTCTGAAACTTTTCGTATTAATTTTGTCAATTAATTTACTTTATAATTTAATACGCGGATCTTAGAAGATGGTTACAACATAACGCGTTATCAAGCTGATTTCAAATTAGGTTAAACATATTATACTTAGCATTAGCATAAACAGAATCAGCCTATCTATAATATTCCTACTGCTGCACAGGCCTCCTCTCCGTGAGACGGAGTGGTCAGTAAATCACGAGGGTCCAGTGCGTGTTGGTAGATGTCACAATGGCTTCGAATTTTTGGTATACCTAACGGTTTCCTACGATGTTTTCCTTCGCCCTTTTTGAGAGCAGTGGTGATGAAATAAATTACACAAAGCAAAGCGCCTGCCTGGGTTCGAACCCACGATCTACGACTCGTAAGTCAGGGCCGTTACCATGGGCTACCACTGCTCTTATAATATATTATGATTAGCGGAGTGGAAATCTGAAATGAATACATTTTAGTCGTAACTTTACCGTCATATCTGTAACGATCAAACAGAAGGCCACTGAGACCATTCATAAAGATTTCATTTCATGGCATTTGATTTAAAACCAAATTCTTTCCTAAATTACTTCAAAGTCAACTCCTGAAAAGGAATATAATCAAAATGTCGCAAAAATGTCCTTTGACAAATATCAAAAGGATCTTGACTAAAGAACTTATAGAAGTTCGTTGCTCACATCGCGTGAGTGCAACTCGATCGGTGTCACAAAGGAACGTTTGGAAAATTCATAAGGGTGCTATGTAACCACACCCCAGGCGCGAACGGGTTGAATCACGCGTCACACAAAGAATATGGTCTTTAGAATTGAAATGTGAATATAAGGGCACAAAAGAATAAATGCCTTTAGAATTGCTTTCTAAGAGAATATTGTGGTCTTGACTTAAATTTTATTCTTCATTCTTGAAATGAATTTTAGCGTTCCACTTTTCAAAATGAAAGATAACAGCAGGATAAAAAGACCACCTTGAAATCTGAAAACGAGTGCAAAAAGACCAAAAATCATTTCACATTCACGAAACAAATTGTCCGTAAAACCCGCTCCATTTACCCCACGTATGACGAAAGGGGAAAAGTTTAAAACCATTAAGTATTTCTAAAACAATTTTCTTCGCTGATCTTCAGTGAAAAACGCATGCAGAAGTTTGTGAAACTCCATAAATGTGAGCATGACTCGTTTTACCAGAAGTTGGGTCGACCGCAACTTTAGAATATTTGCAAACTGCGGTAACTTTGTGTGGAACTACTGCGTGCTCTGTGGCGAGAGGAAGTGTGTAGTTAAACATACGGGTACGACTGACAATCGGATTATTTGGTTTAATATGCGTTTGAGCAAAATGAAGAACATTTTGCTAAGCGATTGATTTTGAACATGTCAGATTCGACAGAACAATAATGTGAAATTGAAATGAGGTTAGTTGAATATTTCTGTTTATCGATATGAGTTAACTTTAGACTTCATTAGTTTGAGAACCACATTATGTAACGTAGGTTTAAGGCGTAATATTTTATGGAAACAGCCGTGCTTTCGGTTCCACTCGCCAATACAGGCACCTACTATTTAAGGAGCTGCTAAATCTGAATTGGACTGATGAACTGGTGGAGGCCGTAGGAAGCCGCTGGACGCGAGAAGCACAGAACCGGTAGAAGTGGCTGTGCTTGGGGGAGGCCTATGCCCAGCAGTGAACTTTTTTCTCCGAAACTTCTCCGAAACTCCGGACTTTTTTCTTTCTTCTTTCGTCTTCAGAAGGTGCGGACAACAATTTGTTGAAATATTTTTATGAGAACTAAAGAGACATGTTATTACGACTCGAAATCTATACCTAAAATATAAAATCTAGGTATTAAAAGAAATAACTGCCCCATTGGTCTAGTGATCGCAAGCGCTACTACTGAGCATAAGGTCCTGGGTTCGCTTCCCGGATCGGACAAAGTGTTATTGGGTTTTTCCATCAGGAATTTCTCAGTAGCAGCCCGGAGTCTGGATTTGTGCCCGTTTGATGGCAAAAGGCTCGCCCCCTATTACAGTTCGCCAGTTATGGACTTAAACATAACTGGCGAAATGTGGGTATACTATAGGTGCACCTCTGCATAACCCTTCGGGGATCGAGGTTGCTATATTATGTAAAAGAAATAATTTTAACAAAATAACTCTATTATACGAGAAAACTTCAATCATCACTTAATTTAAAACAAGAAAAAAAAAAAAAGCAACGTAATTTCGTGTAAATTGCCAATAAAAGATGACGATCCTCTAGAGATGCAGTATCGTTTACAAGGTACAATAATTTGATGTATGTCCTGGCCCAGACAAATGAATCTCAATTATTAATGGTATGGCCCAACTAGACCGTCGTTACAGCGCTAAATTGGACCGAAAATTGGTGTCAGAGTATTTAATATGTAAGGTTGGTAAGTTACGTGATATTTAACTTTTGAATGAATGGTCTCTAGGACTCTTCTTGCGATCATATTTACGAAAATAAAAAGAAAAAAAAAATTGGAAAACGTACAGGAGTAAAAAATGAGCAGTTTTCAAATTTTTGATTACAAAGTAAAAACTATTTACTTAAACATTTAATTAATAGGTATTTTTTCAAATCATTATTTAATTTTTCTTTTAAAATAGTTTCTCTTTCATAGAGAGGCTCGTGGCTAAATAATAACAGCCGCACGCGTCGATCTTCAAGCAAAGTTTGGCGAGGTCGGTCCGTGGATGGGTGACCATCCACTTCACATAGAAGCCCCTCTGTGACTTGGAAAACACGTTCAATTGGTTCCGGCTCTCATTCGAAGATCTTTGTCAGTTACGGGTAGTCAAAAGCCCAAAGTTCTGACAACCAGTGTTACCAAAGGGTATCGTATTACCCAGTAACTGCAGTAACTGGGTTGTGAAGAGATACATCAGATGGGCAGTCGCTTCATGTAAGATACTGGTATCTAGATGCATGCGGTTAGACTGGAAGCCGACCCCAGCATAGTTAAAAATAAAAATAAATTGATTTTGATAACATGACGCCTGTATTCTCAAACAAGGGATAAGCAGAGTTATATTCAGGTATAGTGCACTCAAATTTTGGCAGATTTTTAAGTCCCATGTAGCACATGGCAAGTACGTAGCCTATGTTCGATGTTTTTGAGGAATCTTTTGTATAGTAATTAGATAACGATTTCAATTACTTAACCAAATCTTAATTGTTCCTTTATAATTACCAAAAAAGAAAACTTTTGTTTGAAGTGATAATTATTTCAATTAAAGCTTTTTTTTCCTCAGATTATAATTAGGATACTTTTAATAATTGAGTTTTCCTCATAGAATCCTTCTTATAAAGACTATCGTGAAAAAGAATCTAAAGAATTTACTTGAGTTTTTGAGTTTTTTGTACTAACACTATTGCAAGGGAATAATTATACTTTCCTAATGAATCAGGGTGAAACACTTTACTTAAGAATTTATTATCAAAAGCTTAGGGTATTTTGTCCTAATTACTTTAACTAACGTCAGATTAGAAACTAGAATATAATATCTCAAGATAAAGTTTTTACTTATTTTCTGGGAAAGTAATCGAGATTACTAGAATCTATTTATAAGTAAAATTATTATCTAAAGTAAGGAATATTCTGTTCATTTGCAAAATTTTAAATAATTAATTATTGGGTTTTGTGAGGGATCATTTAAAAAAATTAACCGACGAAGTACTTACTACAGCCTTATCGTTTTTGACTGCATAACTATGTTCGAGTTTTAAGAGTAGGTATGGGTGTTAATTTACAGATACAGGAAATTAATTGTTAAGCAAATTGACACCGTAACGCTAAATGGCCGTGTCATAGGCTTTTGTTTTAACCATCACGTTGAAGTTCTTTTCCAGGCTCTTTATCAGGCCGAAGGTGGAAGTGAGCTTCACCCGGAATCCTCAACCACAGAAATCTTACCTCTAACTGCCGAAACACAACAATGCTGTTAACATTGTTGTTAATGCGACAAACTTAAGATTAGATGTTGGAAGCTAGCCAGGCGGACTCAGAACAATCCCTACCACAAGCAAAACCGGGCAGAAATTTTTGCCCCCGATGGGAATCGAAGCCCCTCTGGGTACAGGTGGTCTTACCACTAGAGCACACAGAGGCGGTTAAAATTTCATATAACTGCGAAAGAATGACAGATGTGATTTGAATATGCGGATAATTAAAGTTGTTACCTAATCAATTTGCTTAACTAATCATTTCATTCATGATTAACTAGACACATTTTGTCTATTAGTTCTTTATCATCGGCAGTAAACTGCTATCATATTAAATTATGCCAACCATACTCACATGCAATAATACCAAATATTTTTATATCCGTGTAATTTTTCAGTTAATATATAAACTCTTCAACCAAAAAATAATATCAAACAATATCAGGGTACTACCAGACCTTTAAAAATAAGTGGCTATTATCCAATTACATTCAAAACTGAACAGCTCTTTAAAATGCCAATATTTTACATCAGACAAATCAGTTTTCAATACAAAAGTCCTCTACCACGTTACCGTGAAGCTGCAATACCATTTCTATTATTTAAAATAAATATCACCTAATAACGTGTTATAAATAATGAAAATTTTAAAAGCAGCACATGATCTTCAATTATTATTATTAACATAATAATCATCGTCGCAGAATGGAAAAAATCGTGAGGAAACCGAGATGTCCTAGAACTAAAAATTCAAAAACATGTATAATCCACCGAACCGCATTGGGTCCGAACCTATGATTTCCGTTGTTAGGTCACCGACTGTTAGCAACAGCTAGCGCCATCTATTAGCTTGAAACATCAAACATAAATCTTAATCGATTAATCAAGATTCAATGTTTAATTGATTTAAAATCTATTTCCAAATTAGAGCGGAGAATGGAGAGCAGTGGTGGCCTAGTGCTAATGGCCCCGACCCTAGTAAGTCGGGCCGTAGGTCATGGGTTCGAACCTAGCCACAGGCGTGTGTAAATACTTTCATCGTCACTTCTCTCAAAACAGTGAAAGAAAACGTCGTGAGGAAACCGGCATGTCCTTGAACCAACAAAATCGGAGACATGTGACTTCTAGTACCAAGCCGTACCGGTCGCGCATGGTAGATTACTGTCCACTCCCTCTCGAAGAGAGGAGGGGTGTGTCCCAGCAGAGAGGCTGTTTGGGCTGTTTATGAGGCCTAAAATGACACCCAAACTCAAACTCAAAGCATTTATTTAAATTAAACCATTTACAGGCACTTTTGAATTGTCAAGGAGTCAGTCAGTCAGAAAATATGAAGCTAGTTGCCCATTCCAAAGCGTTGTAGGTACCTATGGAGAAGAAACGGGCAAGAAACTCCACGGACACTCTTTTAAATCACCGCATGTACTGCACCTATTTTAATCCTTATCATTTGTTCATTATAATACACAGGTACCTACGTTTATAATACAATTACTGGAAAAAATATTCGCCTTGTGGGAAAAACTGACAATACAATGGTGACAAAAAATGGTGTTACATTCACAGGATAATTGCAATCGTAACATTTTTACGCGCACTATTACGCGCGAATGTAATAGTGTTATAGACCTATTGTACCACAGAGATGACCACACAATACAATGCTAATTTCGTTTGAATGGGTCTGTCTGTGTGTGTGTATAATGGGTAGGTAATAACAAAAATGTTGGCAGTAATTTTGTGTGTATTTAAATATATTTTTTATTAATTTCCAGCATATTTTTTTGTCGTGTTCATATTATTTTCAGGCTAATTTGTTTGAATTAGGTATATTTTTGTACTGTATTTAGCTTTATACATTTTTCAGGTTTATATTTCGAAATTCATGATGTATTAAAGATTGATTGTTGTATTCCTCTTAGCTTGCCTCGTAATAAGTAATAATTTCTTTTGGAACTGAATTGTATCTTGAGAGTTATTATGTGGGTTCAACAGTTCTTTTCAATGGCCTAAAAACTTCATAATCTATACTATAATAAATAATATCTATACAAATAATAATGTTATAAACAGGTAACATTAGTTTCTTTGTTTGTTTGTAAGCTTGTAGGGGGTAATCTCCGGACCTATCGGTCGGATTTGAAGCCTTTGTGGCGGCATCTACACCGCCACATACGAACTACGCATCAAAAGACCTGACGTCACAAATCATACCTCGCGGTATAAGAGTTTACCGAGCGATTAACATATATAAGACTATCCGACATCAATCCTTGGGCAATTGCCCGCCAGACACAACACCCGTTTAGTCGGAGAATCCTCCCTTTTCTATAGAGGATGAGTGAACTTTACACCCTGTTCCTCATTCCCCTAAACCTTGGATAGCAAAATTTTTGAGGAAGAATATAGGCTATGTAACATCACGTTGCGACAAAAAGCCGAGCAAAAAGTAAAAAGTCTGAAAGAACGCTAAGCGAAAACGAAGTAATAGCTCAGATGGGCGATGGGATGCGACGCGGTGCGCCGGGGGCAAAAATTATACGCAGACAAAGTCGCGGGCAGAAGTTAGTACTAGAATAAAATACAACCAACGTTGTAGGAGAGAGTAAACTCAATGTGTATGTATGTATGTGTGCATCACCATTTGCAAACGCAGAATGAATTTTAATCACGTTGTAAAATTGAATGATGTCATCAAAGCCATTCAATGTATGTATTTTCGAATAACGATCGGTAATGGTAATAACTCTGCAATCATTGTACCGATAATCGTAACGGTTAATGGCCTAATAGCGGAGAGCCTCGACCAACACCTCAGGTGGCTCTCATTGCTCGGCTGGGTCAGGGCTTGATTCAGAAAGCAGTACTCCTAGACACGGCAGGCATAGTGAGGAGGTTCCTTTCTCTAGAGCCCTCACCGACAGCCTAGACCCTGCTCCTGATGCCGATGATCCACTATTTTTTATATTTTTGAATATTTTTTAATGAAAATATTTAAAAATGTAAATTATATGTCTGTAAGGGCCGATTTTTCAACCTTCAGATAACTTTTATCAGGGGAATATGTTTGACGTTTTGACAGCTTTTGTATAGAAAATATGTCAAACCGCCATATTTATTCCTCAGATAAAAGTTATCTGATGATTGAAAAATCGGCCCTAAATGGAATAAAGGAAATAATAATATTTAACTAGGGACCCGCCGTTTTTGTAAAGACTTGAAAAACACCGATATTATACACATAACACCTTCCAGAATAAATTCTCTAAATGATGGTGAAAACCACATCAAAATCCGATGCGTAGTTTAAAAGAACAACGTGGTCACACAGACAGACACGAAAACCGTCTTCAATTATATAATATTTATTTATAGACGACAGTGATATAATATTCTCAATATTGTCAGACATTATTCTGCATTATTTTCCTGGACATTGACGTCACAAGTTATAGTTTTAAAGGAATATTTATCCCTGCGATAAGGCTCGCTAACAGAGACCTAATGCATTAAAATTTATAGTACTTGTTTAATACTTGACTCTTATTTCAGCTTCAGTAGATCTTGGCAGTGTTCGTGTTTTGATTAAAGATGAAAGGCATCTAAATGTTTATATTAAGTTCTAAAGAAGGAGCTCGTGGCTAAGTAATAACAGCTGCACGGGTCGATCCATCAGGTTAAGCTACACTAACCGGGGTTGGTCCATAGATGGGTGACCATCTTTACATACCGACTCCTCCATGCCTCGGAAAGCATGTAAAGCCGTTGGTCCCGGCAGCTATTTGTGAATTTTTGGCAGTCGTTACGGGTCGTCAAAAGCCCAAAAGTCTGACAACCAGTCTTACCAAAGGGTATCGTATTACCCAGTTATTGGGTTGTGGAAGTCAGATAGGCAGTCACTCCATGTTAAATACTGGTATTCAGCTGCATCTGGTTAGACTGGAAGCCGACCCCAATATAGGAAAAGGCTACGAAGATTGATTTTTTTGATGGACGTTTGTATAATCTTAGATCAGCACTTAAGAAAACCCAATTATTTCATAAATACAATGATCTCTGTCTCACTCTTCTCTGGCCACTTATGTCCCTATTGATCTTCTTTGTATAATCAATCACGGTATAATAATTATTGTTTGAAATATACATGAAATCCTTTTAAAATTGTTAGTTTATGATGTTTGATGTAGTGAACCGATTCATTGACATTGGATTTCGGCATTCGGCAGCTTTTACTCACTTAAGGAATGATTGGAAAACAAAATGAAAAGAGCAGATGAACGTTCATTCTTATATAATTTTGTCGGTGTCGTGTGAACGCGTAACGAAACAAAAGAAATAACCATTGATTCGAGTGAAGTGTCTGATATCGGCATTAGTTAAGTTGACTTAGGTACCAACGTTGACGACGTTCTTAATGTCTCCTTTGTCAATACGCCAAACTTTTCAGTTGATTAAACAAGTGCTAACTGACGATAAAATATTAAAGCAGTCTACGCCTCTCTGAAACTCACGCCCTTCGTACGTTACAATATTAATGGTATAAGTTCGCGTAATCGTCTTAGGCACTGTCACTTCATTAAAAGAAGTCTTATACCGATGTGATAGGACTTAAATTCGAGCGGTAAGATTCGAATAAGCCGCAGTCAGCAGCTGCAATGCTTCGCTTAAGCGCTTAAGCGTCAATATGTTTCAGTGTTCCTGAACGACAACTTTCTGAGTAAGTTTCGACAGCGTACCTTAAGATAGAGTGATAAAGTTCAAACTAGAACGGAACGATGGACTAGTTCCACAGTCAGCACCCATAACTTGCCTTCCTCTAACATATGCACCGATGATTCGCGAATAGAGCTTCTAAATTTAACTTTAACCCCGTATAATAAAGTTCAGAACCGAACAGGAAAGCTTAGATACGCAGTTACTCGCCTCAGCGGTCCTAAGAGGTGTTAAGCTTACTTTTCACGTTTCATCCTATGCAAGACAAAATAGATAAATCCAACAATTTCGTCGCCCATCCTCGAGTTGAAAACCGATCTTATTTCCCTCACATACAGTCGAAAATACATTATTAAAACTTACCGAAGGTGCCGTCAGAAGTTGGAGTGCTTCGCTCAAGTTCTTGAGTGTTAATGTGTTTCTTTCCCCATCTTCCTCTTCAGGTCCTGGGAGGTGGACTGAGGACTGTCGAGAGCGAAATTCTGGCTTCTTAGCACTTGAACCACTCCCATTGGCGAACTGGTGTTGGGAGGACGCTCGGCGGAATGGACACGTCATTTTAGTTGAGAAATGGTTCTGATTTCAAGTCATTTGTATTGAAGGAAAGGTTTGAACACTGAGTTAGCACTGGCACGTTGTAGATGTTATCTGGAATGAAAAAAAATATTTTGTTAATTAACACATATACACACATAAACTCACCCCTTCTCCCCAGGCAGAAACTACAGAACGCCACCGACTACGATCATTACATACTCCTTCTGCTTCGTTTTCGCTCATACATCGAATTGCGTAACATAATATGTTACGCATTACATTACATTACAAAAATAATATTATTATTTTTGTAATGTTACATTTTGACAGTTCAACAACATTCATTGCGTTATTTACTTTGTTGAGTACATTTTTTTTCGAACTTATGAAGCAATGGATTAGCAATCTGTTTCAAAACGATTCAGATTGTGATTGTACGTGTATTACGCAATTAGGGTGCTGGTCATACACGCATGCCGGTTGTGGTGCTGGTCATATACGCACCTAATTGTTTTCCATTTTTTTTTTCTTTTTTATAAATTAAATTCTCAATATACCGCTTTAGTAAAAACTTGTTGTCATAAATTGTTAATAACCGTGCTTAGCTAAATGACGTTACAAAATTGATAAAAGTCTGTTCAGTCAATATAGAAACAGACAAAGCTGAAATCAGTAAAATACACCTACAGAAATAAAAGAGGGATGGTCAACTTTTGTCGATAATTAACTAGTTTATAAAAATGTTATTTACTTTGTATTTATCAGTGTAATAATAAAAATTGAACTAACTTTTATCGAGAATAATAAATTTTAATATTCAAAACGGAAACGCAGTTCATTAAAATATGTAAGTAAAAACCCAACTACGACAAAAACGCTACCAAAAAGGCAAAAACAAGGATTTCGTATTACGGGAGTCACATTTAATTAAGCCATGAATCTTGCAGATTACGAGTGTCTCCGGTTAAACGAAAACCGATGTTATTTTGTAACAATAGGTTAAAAATACAATTGATGTAATAATTTGAACGTCACATCTAACTCCATAATTATTAAACTACTAATCCTGAAATGTTTAGTCAAAATAAACAGAAAGATGTGAATACTGAAGAGCCCAAAGCAAACAGACGGCCCTTTTCTTAAGCAAATAATATAATGGTCGAGGACTTACTTCAAATATTTGAGGTAGGGTCGGTAAACAAGTAATAATTTGGAGTTAGTTACTTTATAGCAATTTCAGAAAATTACTTCTTAGTCATGTAGATAAATATTTAGTAACCTATTCCGCTTAATTATTCTTAAAAAGTCTTAAAAAACCCTGTAAGAAATCGACACGTGTTTCACCTCTGACGAGGCTGGACGCTGAGACGCAGCGTCCAGCGCTCGGCGTGTTAACACGTCGTGTTCGGGTTCGCGACAAGTCAATCGTCATTCTGAGGATGCCTCGTTGAGAGATGAAACACGTGTCGATTTCTTACAGGATTTTTAAGACTCTTTAGGAATAGTTACGCGGAATAGGTTACTAAATATATCTACGTCTATTGTATTTTATAATGGATTTCCGCCAAGTCACGCCTAAATCAATTAACTACTTTTTAGTCTACTTTGGCTCATGTCTAGGTAATAACAGCCGCACGGATCGATCGATCATGTTAATCTACGGTCAGTCCGTCGATAGGTGACCATCTTTACATACCGAGACCCCTCCGTGCCACGGAAAGTATGTTAAACCATTGGTCCCGGCTGTCATTCGTAGATCTTTGATAGTAGTTACGGTTAGAAGCCCAAAAGTCTGACAAGTGTCTTACCAAGGGGTATCATTGTGTTGTGAGGGTCAGATAGGCAGTCGCTCTATGTAAAATACTGGTATCCAGCTGCATCCAGTTAGACTGCAAGCTGTATCCAACATAGTTCGAAAAAGGCAGATTGATAGTTGTTATTGTATACATTTTAATTATTTTATAAAACTTGTAATATAATTCAAAATTTGTTATTTAAATATTTATTTATATTATAAATAATAGAAATTGTAAATTCAGCATTTAAATAATAGAAATTGTTTTAATTTATTTATGAATTTGTTCTTCTTTAATTATTTCTGGTAATTTATTACATATTTTAATTGACATGACTAGTGTACTTGTTGAGCGCATTTTTATCTTAGAGCTTGGTTATCACGCAAGAAGTAAGTTGAATGGGTTTGCACAAGTAGGTTCGAACTCAAACGCAACTTGGGCAAACTCGCAATAAATGCTTAAGTAATATTATGTTTCACGAAAGTTATTTAATACTACGCATTGAATACACTTAAAAGAAAACGATTTCGTCAATACATGGCCTATACAGAAAGAGATATTAATCTCAATCTCTTAAAAGAAATCCAATTAGTCAATAGATACATAATATTATATCGTGCAAATAGTTTTATTAATCCTTATTACGTGCGAGGCCATCATTTATTGGTAATTTTCTTCGAGGACACCGCCCTTTTCATGAATATCTATCAAGCGTTTTCAATGTGACAAAAAGAGTAAGATATAAGGTACTGTGATTCTCATACAGTTTCCACAAAGACTTTTAAAAAGGATTATTCTAACCCAAGGTACCTAATGGAGGAAACCTGCATGTTCTAGAAGCAAAAATTCGAAGACATGTGACATCTATCAACCCGCACTGTGCCCGCTTGGTGAATTACGGCCCACTTACAGAGAGGAGGCCTGTTTCCCGGCCAGTGGGAAGATTATTGGCTGAATATCCTTACGCTCAAAAAAATCTACCTAGCCTTTTCCTAACTATGTTGGGGTCGGCTTCCAGTCTTACCGGATGCAGCTGAATACCAGTATTTTACACAGAGCGACTGACTATCTGACCCCCACAACACAATAACTGAGTAATACGAAACCCCTTGGTAAGACTGGTTGTCAGATTTTCGGGGTACTGACGACTCCTAACGACTGTCAAAGATCCACAAATGACAGCCGCGACTAACGGCTTACCCTGCTTTGCGAGGCACGGAGGAGTCTCGGTATGTAAACCCATCCACGACGGACCAACCCCGGCAAGCGTAGCTTAACCTGATGGATCGCCCCGACGGTAATGTTTTTCAGTTTGACAGTTCAGCCACATTCATTGCGTTAGTTATGTTGCAGAGCAGACGATGTCTTCAAATATATGAAGCAATGGATTAGGAATATCCTTCAAAATTTTGGATTGTGATTGAAAGCGTGTAACGCCATTACCTACCTATAGGTTAAATTGAATAAGCTTCCACAAATCGGGCTAAGGTACCTTTAGATCGAAAACAATCTTAGTTATCTCGGAGAAAAGTTTCTGCGCCCATAAAAATGAGTCAAAACCAATTTAAAGATAAACCAAGAAAAAAGTCTATCTGAAATCTAAATCTTCTTGAAGTTGACGCGACCCCAGAAACAAACGAAGGTAGGTACAATCAGCTTCAAAAAGGTGTATACGTCGACAAAAATAAAATAATTGTCTAAGATCTTTCCTCCATAATAATGTATGTATGTATATGTAGGAGTAAGATGGTTGAAGCCATGATATTGTTATATCCCTAGGAGTATAGCTATAAACCGTAATATAGTTATATGAAAGCATTTCATAACTGTCTTACTAGGAATATAACTATGATACGAGCATGATCTAGTAGTATAACTATAGGGCACTCCGACCAAATAGGTTAGATAAGGCTAGAACAGTAATCAACTACGCGCGAGCCGAGCGAGCGTAGCGAGCGGTGCAGCGGCAGCTTTTGACGATCGCTACGTCGAAATTGGTCGCAGTAACAAAATTAGAGAACTCCGGCAGTTATAAACCACTTTCATATAACTATATTTTAAGCTACTCAAGCCGTCTCAACTTGGTGTTAACGTTTAAACCTGCTTTCTGTATTACTTGGACAAAAAAGGTATTTTTTTTCTATGTTGCGGCATATAGCCGTATATTATATCCCTAGGGATATAATATATCACGGCTTCAACCATCTTACTGCGACATTATACATCTTCTTGAGGCTCTGACTGTACCGACCAACTATAAATTACTTGGGCACCCAAGAAGACACCCTTGCATACCTATACCTTTAATAATAATTGGCTTAGTTTGATTATAACTAAACAGAAATCTTACAATAGCCTTAGTAAAGTTGTATTTGTACAATTTCCCAGCTCCAAGGGAATTTAAATGTTGCGTTATTTTGAAGTTGGCAGTCCTCTTGATAATCCAGTTTTGGGAGTTCTCAAATGGTTTCAGAATTTCATTAAAAAAACTCTTGATTATAATAATACTGTTTGTCAAAATTAGGTTTGGGAAAACAGCCCAAAAACTAATGAAAACAGTTCCAAGGATTCCTAAGTTTTTGTGGGAATGCCTGACTTTTTTCGCTACAGAGATTTTTTTGCAACAAACAAACATTAAAAAAAAGTTGGCGATGTTTAGAGATTCCACGAACTCTTCACGATGCGTGATATCTCCGACTCCAAATTTTTTATTATGCTTGTGAATCTGCTCGCCGATTGTTGTCAGGACGTTGTATATATGCCAATCGCACGGTAAACTCTGCTTGCGAGATGCAGGGTTTTTCGTGACGGCAGTGTGATTCGCATGTGACGATGTAAATGCCGCTAAACCCTACAACTAAAAATTCGAATACATGTGACATCCGCCAACCCGCACTGGACCCGCGTGGTGGATTATGGGCCACTCCCTCTTACAGTGAGGAGGCCTTTATTCCAGCAGTGACCATAGGCTGGTTATATTATACTCATCAGCTATTTAAAAAAAAGTTAATTACATATTTACCGACAGCTCATTAAAACGCTACGGCCGCTTCCCGCCCCTGAATGAACTGCATCGCAAAATGGCGACGAGGCACAATATTGTTGTGTTCTGCTTAAATTGACTGTTTCCAGAACGATGACCGAGATATAAAATACTGTTTTTATTTGAACTTCACGAAGGCTTTATTGCGCGGAAATCGCTTTAACAACAACAAAAAAGGGTGGAGTTTTTTTGTTGAAAATACAAGTTTAGTAAATTGCTTTGTGATTTAATATAATATCGGACTAGCTTCTGCCCGCGACTACGTCAACGCAGCGCATCGCATCGCCCACCCGCGCTTTTACTTCTTATTCGCTTAGCGTTCTTTCTGACTATTCTTTTTGTTTTGCTCGGCTCCTAATAGTCGCAGCGTGATATTAAATAGACTATAACCTTGCTCAAGACTTGGGATAAAAAATGCAAAAAAAAAAGTTGGTAGATAGTTCCAGAGATTAGCGCGTTCAAACTAACTCAAACTCTTCAGTTTTGTTTTGTTATGTTAGTACCTATATTGATGACGTTCTAAGAACACTTTAATGTACTAAAATATATTTTTTGTAATTAATACTTACCTACTTGTGAAATAAGTGGTCCTTTCCGAATGACAAGACCAAATATTTTAAGAATATTTTTGATATTACCAGCGAAGATCCAAGCATCCTATCTTACAAATGTTGCGATTTTAAGCGAAATAAATGAATATTGCCAGCGTTCTTCATTCGCTCTAAACAATTTAATTAAAATCGTTTCCTTAAGAATTTATGTTGGTTTCCCTCTGAAAGTAGGTACTGTTTTCATCGTTGCGTAAAAAAGCACCCGTGCGTCGTATTTTTGTGTACACTAAGTGCCTTCACACACGCCCCGGAACGGCTGCCGGATATCTAGTAAGCCCGGTGGCAAATGTATGAATGGATAAGCCGAATAAAATGCTTTTTAAGCATACTCATACGTTTTGCCATCGGGTGTGCGAGACGCCGACAAACGTAAAGGGGCACTAATGTTTTTTTGCTCACATTGCAAATTGATGTTCTTAATTTGAATACAATCTTGTTTTTTTTTTCGGAGAAATTAATGGCTTTTAATTTATACTAGTTCACATGCGTGAGTAGGTTTACTTTTTCACGTAGATGGGTAGCTAACCGATAGTTAGTTTATGAAAGAACAACAATTCTATATTTTCTAAATCGGCCGAAGAAACTTACAAAATTATTATGCTTCAAAGAAAATCGCTGATTTCAATCTGAATAAAAAAGGCCCAAAAATATATCATATTTCACAACAGCAGAACAGTTTGATTCAAGTTATTTCCTCGCTTCAATATCTGGATCAGATAGCCGATTTTCCTGTCATTTAGGACCATTTTCGCCTGACATTATTGTCAGCCGTAAGGAACACGTTTCGTCTAAGGGTCTCGATTTTGCCCAATTCTATCCACATGTGGCCTTGGGGAACCCCATTCAATCTTGACCTTTCCTTGCGTATTTCAGGTAGGGCGGCCATTTTGAGCCAGGTTGAATTTATTAAGTAAGAAAAGGGATATTGGAATTATTTATCAGAGATGGTAGTGCTGTTTTTGTTTTAGATATTTTTCTCAAAACTTGTTTTTTTATTACTATGTTTTTTTAAAAATCTGTGACAACGTTTTATTATGAAGAGATTACAGAATAACCAGAATGTACACATATTAAAAATTAAAGTCACTTTTCGTTTCTATCTAAACGCGTTGTTCTTCTAAATTATGCAACGGATTTTGATGCCATTTTCACCATAATTTAAAGAATTTATTCCGGAAGGTTCCTATACGAAAATTTAATCAAAGATCTCCATGTTTAGTCACTATATCTATACAAAGATTGGCAAAACCCAGAGTCAGCGCATCACTACTATTTAGTTTGTTAGAAAAAATCACTTTTTTAATTTCAATGTTAGGATTTATTTGATAGTTCTTAAATACTCCTATGCATTAATATTGCCAGTGTTTTCATATATTGTTGTATTGTCGTCTTCAAATTGTCGAAGGCAACGCCTTGTACGCGCCGCTCCCCGCACCGCCGCCGCTGATGAGTTCGTGTCTGCGGCCTTAAATCGGGTGCAAGCCTTACTGTTTGCTACTAAGAATGTCCTTATACTGACCTGTTTATCAACTAGACTATCATTGATCCTTATTTTTGTCAGTCAGTTGAGTTGCCGAGAATCAGATTGATATACTATGTACTAACTACTTACTACTCTCCTTGAGTTTGTTTTGTTTTTTCTTCTCAGGATTCCGTCGGATAGGAACCACCGAACTCATATAGTTTTAAAACTTAAGTTATTTTTGACGTGTATCTTTTTTTTTTTGTTTGGGGTATCCTCAAATAAGTTCTCCCGCTCCGAGCGGAGCGAGAGGGCGTGTCAGACTCTTGACGTGTACCTAAAAGTGTTTTTTTTAACCAATTTACAGAAATAAACATTATCATCATTGACATGAAAATAAATTAATTGAAAAATTCAATTTCACAATACATAAAAAAACTTTTTATTTTTTAATTTTTTTTAAACTTTTATCATGCATTGCCACGAGAATCAAACACGTATGCCAAATTTCAGCTCGATAGCTTCAGTGGAAGTGGGTGAAATATTGATTGCAATATTCGAGGACGTAAGTACTATACAAGTGAAGTTATTTTTTTTTTTTTTAACATTTATAATGTAATCATGCATTGTCACGAGCACCAAACACGTATGCCAAATTTCAGCCCGATAGCTTCAGTGGAAGTGGGTGAAATATTGATTGCAATATTCGAGGACAAACATGTTCCAGGACATACATACAAGTGAAGTTAAATAAAAGCTTTTAATGAAATAGTTTTACAAAACCGTTTCAAAAAGAAAAAAGGGATATTTCAGATTGCAATGTCAAAACAGATAAAAATAAAAACAATAAAATTGCTATAAAATACTGACAGTGCGAGCTCAAAAAGCGGAAATACAGTTGGTATTATAACTGAAACAGCTTTTACATTCATTGTTCTGGATATAGGCCAAAAATACTAACAGTGTAGGATGACACCCGACTGAATTTAGTAGTTAATCTTTAAATGTGTTTTATTTTTATCTACACTAATATTAACTAGGGCGGATTAGGCTCCAGAGTAATATTGGGTAAAAAATATACAAAAATAAAAACTTAAAAAATAAACGGTGGTTTTATTCGCAGGATATGATTTAGTGTTTTGAATATGATTGGGTTTTTCCATCAAGAATTTCTCAATAGCAGCCCGGAGTCTGGATTTGTGCCCGGTTGATGGCAATAGGCTCGCCCGTAATGGGATTACATGGGTCTTAAACATAACTGGTCAAATTAATGTGGGTGTACTATAGATACACCTCTGCCCAACCCTTCGGGGAAACAAGGCGTGATTTTATGTCATTTTAAAATAAAGAAAAGTTTAGTTTTGAAAATCGCTGAATCATATGGTTTATATTGCACTGCAATGCTGCAGAGTGCAGAACTGCAAACATTGTCTTTTCCTTCACTTGTTAAAGTGTTTTAAGGCTTCGAAGAAAATTGGACGCGCCGCCGTTATTAAAAGTTATGGTTGTGTTCTCGTCTACGAAGCCTTTTGTTTTGGTTCACGAAATTGGTTTTCTTCTATTAGGTTCTTCTGTAAAAGTATTCTTATATTTATTTAGTTCACAGTGTTGTATCGACGAAATGTGTGGAAGAGTCTTTTTTTTTCATGTTGGCCCCGTTGTTAAAGTCGTTCATTCATGTTTATATTTTATTTTATGTACCTAAGTATTACACAGACGCTTAAAAATATGTAGTTAATTTCAAATTCTTCTCGAATCCACATATTATACCTACAAGTTTTACGAAACGACTATCTTCAAATAACAATACAATTTCCTGAGAACTGAGTTCAAACTCTCACATCTCGTATCTACGAGTACATTGAGTGCCATTCAACACGAGGCCACAGAAAAATAATTACATCATAGAACAAGTTCTTAGGAATAGCAATTTTCTGGATATCTTCTGGACATCTTTGGGAGCTTTGTCAGAAATAGATTTTAGTCGAATGATGTAACAATTTTTTCAGGTGAATAAAATTACGAGACATGCATTTTTAGCCAAAATACGTCCAAAGCTGGAGCTCGTCCCAAAGCATTGCCACATCGACTGCTTTTATGTTTCCTGTGATGATTTTCCTGTTTTAACATGTTTTGTGTTCCTGTGTTATCAGTTCCAGTTGAGTAATTTCGCTGTCGTTTGAGCTTTAATAGTGTCGATTCCCTTGTTCACAAACTAAACTAAATTTAAGTTCAGTGCATCATTTTCTTTCTATTTCATTAAGAAAAGGACAGAAGACAAATTTAAGTTTGGTAAAACTTGCCGACAAAAAATACGTCAATTTACGTCAGGCGCAGTAAAGGCCGTATGAAGTTATTTTAATTAATTTCCGTATGAACTCTTAACTATTTTTGTCACTGCAGTAAGACTGCTGCTAATAAATTGTGCGTGCATAAAAACATGAAACTTTATGTGCCGAAAACTTTTGCGACGGAAGCCTCGAGGCTAGGCTGTGGTAAAGTTTATGATGTAAATGGAATTTATATACTAAACTTATTTAGTAGAAATACTTTGTAACCACAGCCGGGGAATCTTAGACGTTGAATTTTATAAGGGAATTAGTACCAAGCTCTGTTTTTTACAATAAATTATTCTCACACTTAAACAGTATCCAGTTCCTGAATTAAACTTGTAGTTGATTGCACGTAGTCTGTTGTCTATTTTTAACCGACTTGCAAAAAGGAGGAGATTCTGTTTTGTTAGTGTTTTTTTTTTAGATGAGGTTTCGACTTTTCATTTTTTCTGGTAAAACTTGGTCATATCATATCATATACTTACAAATGTTTAAATCTAAGCTACAATACTATCTTCCTCTTTTCATAACACAAAAATTATAATTCCGTAGCCAAGAACTTCAAATACTGTTTGTTATTCGACCGTCCAAATGAGTTATTCTGTGGCTTGGCCAAACGATGCGTTGAAGCTTCGTCGTCAAATTCTTTATCCGCCATTTTGTGCCAAGACAAACGAGTGAAAATTTACCCTGTTTCATCAAAATTCTAAGGCTCAGTGTAGATTTATTATACTGAGTCCCCGCGTTTGATAAAATTGACGTCTTTTTATGGAGGCAAAGAGGTAGGTAATTTTATGACAAGATAATATAACCACTTGTCAGGAAGGCTTATTACGGTTCTGATACCTTTTTTAATATTATGTTCAAATCTGAAATATGTAACGTAAAAGACAGAATAAATGTTATTCGTTTACGTTTTTAGGGTTTCGTATCGGATGAATGATAACGGGACCATAATTACTAAGGTAACTCCGTTTGTCTTTCCGTACATTACTGTGCTGTATTTTTTTAACTGCAATGTTGATTGATTGATTGCATAAAAGTTGTGTAGCCTTATGTAATAATAAAGCTGAAGAGTTTGTTTGAACGCGCTTATCTCTGGAACTACTAGTCGGATTTGAAAAAAATCTTTTTGCATTTGATAGCCCAATTTTTGAGGAAGGCTATTAGCTATTTTACATCACCCTATGACTCCTAGGAGCCGAGCAAAAATTGTCAATAATAACGCTAAGCGTAAATGAATTAATAGTGCGAGCGGGCGATGCGATTTGATGCCGAGGGTCGGGGGCCGGAAGCTAGTAATGCAATAAAATGCAACACTGCATGAGGGAATATACTTGGATATCGTGCCGTTAGCGCAGTAATAGCCCTCAGTTGGCATTTACAACTTGATAGACCGTTCTCCAATAAAATTTTGATATATATTCCCACAGAGTCGTTAAATGCATGCAAGCGACAACTAGGTACCTACCTACATAATATATTACACAAACCTATCGAGGATATTATTGATGCTGATGTGGAACACCTATAATATACGTCGCCGTGCAATGAAAAGCACGTAAAGAAATATTCAATGTTTGTTCTTTTTAACAAACTTCAAAAAACGAGGAGGTTATGTTCGTCCGTTCTTTTATTTTATTTTTATTATAAGTACATCGATATTGTCGACAATTTTAGTCCAATTTTGAAAATTCTTTGTGTCATTTGGTAGCTATTATTATTAATTGATAGCTTATTATATCAATAAAATCTAAAGTATAAGAGCTATGCTATGAAACTTTATATGTTTAATAAGTCCACTATTGACATCATATCCCGAAAATTTTGTTTATCTGGTATAATTCAAACCCAAGTTATGAGGATTCAAAAAAACAACGAAGTGCTTCGAGAAAAGGTAGGTAGTGCCCTTGCACTTTGCTTGGCTCGTCTTGGTGGGGGCACTACCGAGCCCCCAGATATTTAAATATATAAAAAACACAGCTTTGATCCTGCTGTAAGCCAAAAACATGTTTGTCTACGAATCTTACCATACAAATCCTAACTAATCCTACTACATTATGTATTTGGATGTGTGTTACTCAGTCATGCAAAAACGGCTAAACTGATTTGGATGAAATTTGGCACACAAATAGTTCATAACCTGGATTAACATAGAATACTTTATAACGCAGTAGTACTTTCTCGTGGGATAATTCCCCACCTCCATGTGGGCAAAGCCACGGGCGAAACCTAGTAATAAAGATGCGAAAGTGAGTTTGTTGATACCCTTTCACGCTAGAACGGCTGAACGGATTTGGATGAAATACGGCAAATGGGTAGATTATGTAGTATGTTCTCGTGGGATAATTTCTGACCTCCACGCGGGCAAAACCGTGGGCAAAATCTATAAATAAATACTTAGTAGTTTCTCTTCAAACCACTGTTCAATATGAAACAAACTAAATAAAGAAAATGAGAGGCCATCGCCCAGGCTATTAAGCGACAGGTTCAGGTCATGAACAGAACCTATCCTGAATTTGGAACTACCCGTTGACTTTTATGCTAGGTTTTGACACACAAAGAATACTAATGAAAATATCCGGCAGTTACAAGAACCTTTAGTATTTTTTTAAATAGTACCATTATATTTTAGCGTTTTCCTGAAATGCTAGAGTAGATTTCTTCAAGACGTTTTTAAAGTGACCAATTTATTATACTTAGGGTAAAGTTTACCAAGCTCTGGTTATTCAATTTGACAGCACGGTTGGCGTAGTGGTTAAGCGATTGACTGCTGCGCTGCGTGTCGTGGGTTCGATTCCCGCACGGAACAAATATTTGTATGACCTACATGTAGTTGTTCCGGGTCTGGCTGTTTGTGTATGTCAGTTTAAATGTTTGTAAACGTACCCACGATACAGGAGGAATTCCTAGTGTGGGGCAACTATAATATATATATATATATATATACTTAGGGCAAAGTCTACGAAGCTCTCGTTATTCAATATGCCATGATTTTTTTTTTTAAGGTTGTCATTAGGACGGCTTTGCATAGTGAGACAGTGCGTCAAAATACTTAATGGGACGTACGTTACTCAAGCGCAAAGATTGGTGAATAAGACTTTATCAGACTTTATCATAAAGTCGATGAAATAAAAACAAAAATTACCAAAATAATACTTATTGTTAACTTTTATTATATTTCATTCATTTTTCATTTACCAAAATAATAACAAACATACGAATTATGCAACAAAACCATGTAATATGCATGATCAAACCAAATGCGTTTTGTATGGCAAAAGTTGGCGCATTTGGTTTACGGCTTTCACAAACATAGTTCGTTATTTATTACAGCATGATTATGACAAACATTCTCATATTCGTAAATGACCCTTACCCCAAATAGATAAAGTTGAAATTCGTATACACAGACACTACTATAGCTCACAATGTATCATCAATAAATTGTTTGCCAATACTCGCGATGAGTTTTTCCGAGTTTATGGTATATTTATCATTCAAATAAGGCAACTTCCTCGTGGTATTATGGGTATAAAAAGTGTCCAATAAATTGCTAAAAAGACGGCCGTTTTGTAGAAGAAATGATCGTATTGAAAGAACGCTTGTGTACCTACTTGGAGGATTTTTGCTATTCATTGGCTATAATCTTTATTTTTCTGGATCGAGGATTCAATGGCGGCGACAGAGATGATTAAGTATCCGATTTAAGGGTTTCTTTTGATCTTTAGCAGGTTTTTCTCTGTCTTTGAAAGTTGTGATATTTGAAAATTCGCTTTCTATTTTGACATGCTGAGTCTTTGCGCGTCCATTTAATTTTCTTGTATAAAATAGTAAGGCGGAATTTTTACGTAAATTATCTTAAATTTTAAGCATTATTCAATATCACCCTCAATTACTATTCAGTAGATATCAATATCAAAGAAAAATTATTATAATACGCATGATTAAGGGCGAATTTCACCAATAAAACTGAACGCAATCAGCACATCTTAAACGCGTTCAAGAGCTGTCTGTTACAAATATTCCATAACAATGATGACACTGACAGCTCTTGAACGCATTTTAGATGTGCTGATCGCGTTCAGTTTCTTAAGTGAAATCAACCCTATGTCCTGCGTGTCCTGTCATCTGCACGTTACAGGAACTGATGGACTCTAGTGATGGCGCCAAACACATAGCCGAGTTCTGGACTGAGTCCATTTAGATTGCCATCGATACGCTTAGAAGATTATAAGTACAATTTCTAACCCAATACTACATTCAAAATCAAAGCCAATTCATTACCCACACCTGGGTCCAATATCCATTACTTCGAGATGAATGCAAAAGTATCAGAATATAGAATTCTCATTTATCCTCTTTTCCTCGTCCCCAGAGAAAGTGCCAATTGCCAAGACAAAATATGGAATATTCAATTCATACCTGGATTCTTTATGTGGAATATAATTCGCAATGAAGCTGACTTGTCCAATAAATATTATGGATATTTACAGGGTGGATTTTTGAGATGGGGCCATAAGGGCAACTACCTTAATGCAGCTACAGGAAAACAGTCTGTATATATGCAACTACCTTTTGCCCACGGCTTCGCCCGCATGTATGTCGGATATTATCCCACGGGAACAAACGAACGATCAAAAGTACCCCATGGTTATAAATTATCTGTGTGCCTTTCATCAAAATCCGTTTAGCCGTTTTTGCGCCAATGCGGAACATACATTCAGACAAACAGAAAAACGGACCTAAATTCAAAAAATTATATATTTTTGAAAATTTTCGGAATCACACTCCTTCCTAGACCTCGTAGCAATTACTTTTTTCTTTAAAAAAATATTCTAATTACTTTTTAAAATAACAAGTTGGGGATAATATGCGTCACATCCACGCAAAACGGCCATCGCTCAGCATAATGCTGTGACCCTATGTGAGACAGAGCTCCAGCGCTGACGTGATGACGTCAATCAGTGCAATATAAAATGAAATAACAATAATAATTGAAGAAATAAAAAATAAAATAAATACAATATTTAGTCCTAAATGTTTATATAAATCTAAACACCCTTCTGCTGGTCTTCAAAGGCACACCAAACGCCTCCAAACAGCTATATCCTATGCCAACTCCTCCAAACGAGAGGGATCCATATTGCATCTCTTCATGTCTTTTCTGAATAATGAACGCATCGATAGATTCCATTATTTTTGGATTCCAATCGGTAATTGTGGCAAAAGTGGAATGGCGTATTTGAAAGCAAAAAGTGTTAAATGCACCATTTTTGAGAATAACGACCACAATTTTAGGCGAAATAACAACGATTTTCTCGGGTTTTTGAATTTTACAATAGAAATTTTCACTGGTTGGATAGGCTATGAAATTGGCATGTTTGATAAAGGCGTCTAGGTAATTGTTTATTGAACTGACAACCTGGAAATGCTGAATGCCAATTTTACTTACTATAATACTAAAGTTTATTTTCAATATTTATCTGGTAACTATTCAAAAAAAAGATGAAAATTGAATCAAGAATTATACAACTAAAATATAATTATGGTCACGGTAAGTAAAGGTTACATTATAAACCCTTCATAAAAATAATTGCATACTTATTTCCAGCTATTCCCCAATGTCAACATTCATTAAAACAAACACTATGTAGGTCAAGTAAATATGGTGATTTCTAATTACTGGCGGTCACGAAAAACACTACCTAATTATAATCCCTAAAGTCAATTAACAGGCGTCCTTGGTGACGTCACTAGTTAGTAAGAACTCCTACATAAGTGGATGTTAGATCACGTCACCACTGGCCTTGATAGCGTTATGCAATTATTTTGTATAAGTATTGCAACTCATTCTGGCTAGCCTTTTCCCAACAATTTAGGAGTCAGCTTCCAGTCTAACGCATGCAGCTGAATACCAGTATTTTAAATGGAGCGGCCGCCTATCGGACCTCCACAACTGGGTTACTGGGTAACATGATGCCCCTTGGTAAGACTGGTTGTCAGACCTTTGGGCTGCGTTACTCGTAACGACTGCCAAATATCTACAAATGACAGCGGGTACAATGGCTTAACGTGCTTTCCGAGGCATAGAAGAGACTCGATATTTACAAGATCACCCATCCACGAACCGACCGCGGCAAGTGTAGCTTAACCGTCGATCGACCGGTGCGAGAATCAGAAGTTTTCGTCGTTTTCAACGTTTCCGTATTCTGAAGTTTCTGAGGTATGGTCCAGTACAAAAAAAACATCATAAGGGGAAGAACAAGTGACTCCCGACTTCGCTAATGTTTAATAACTAGTTTGGTCTAAAAAATAATATAATAACTAATTTTACTCGCGAATGCCTTGAGGATCAACAAAGACTACAAAACATGAATGGCTTTGTATCCCCCCTCCCCCCTTATCCCGTTATGCACCATTACCCCTTAAAAGGAACACCACACGACTATTGTTCCATCATTATGGGCTATAAGTTCACCTATTTGTCAGTCATCTCATAAAAAATCTGCCATGCGTGTGTTGGATTTGCCGTATCAGGTTCTGTATTTATCTTGATTGTTGGAGTACAACTATTACATAAAAATTCTATCACAAAAATATTATATCTGGATTTGAAAACTATTATCAACGGTCAAAATCGATTATAATTATAAATTCTACTTTCTGAAAGTTTGTGGTTTCACGGGTAATTTTCTGCCTGAGCAATTTAACGATGCTTTGAAGCTTATACCCATGAAATCGTTCAAAACTAAAACTTAGTTTTGTAAATTATCATCTACATAAATATCACCGATTCCGTTTCGACCAAACAGGAATAAATTTTGTCCGCGGAATAAGCCTTCTCTTCCGAATAAATTTTGAATTTTTGACAGTTTCTCCGTACGAAAACTGTCAGAGTAAATGTATTCCGCGGATAAAAATGTATTCTTGTTTAGTCGAATCCGCCCTTAGTCATGTTCACTTATATTTGCTGGACACACATTCTTGTGACAGACAAACAGACATGCTTAAACTATTTCGTTGCGCTTACGGAACCCCAAAACCAGTCCATTGATTCTCCATTAATAGGAACATAACGCTATCATTTTAAGGGGCTATTCCACGTGACGGCCTATTTAATGTTACTAATATATTTTTATTGCCGATGAGGTAATATTTAATATCAGCGATTGGTACTATACGATTGGTATTTAATCAGTGGGGGAGTTAAATGACCCCCGTTCCTCCACTGATTAAATTCTGAGGCCGATTGGTTGTATTGGGGTGTTTTTGTAGGCAATAAAAAAGATAGTTTGCAACGTGTTACGTCCGTGATTGATGTTAGATTCGTTCTTGTTTTTGTGAAGTTTTATTGGGAAAGTTAGAAAGTTTTTGTAGATCTAATTCGATAAGAAACAGTTTGGAATGTCTGAGTGTTTTTTGTTTTGGTGAGTAGGGAACTGTCTATTTGAGGGAATGTTATGACAGCCATTTAAAGGACTGTGACACACAAGGAGGTTTCCTGCTATTGATGAAGAGGGACGTGCCTGTTTTTCACTGGTTTCCAAACCCAAAAAACTGGAACCCTGCAATGATCAGTAGAAGTATAATATTATACGTTCTTGGATGACCATTTAACAACGAGCTCCACAGAACATGATAGGAAAATGAAATTCATAAAGTATTATGCACTGAAAAGGCTCACTTTATTTTATTTACTATGTAGCGGCATCAGCAATGCCACCTGCGAACTATGCAGACTACGCATCACACTTACGTCACGCAAAATTCTGCATCGCGCAAGCAGAGTTTACCGCACGACGAGTACATCAACGTCTCGACTCATCAACGGCAGTAGCCCACCAGGCACGATACCCAGAGGAGGATCCCCTTTCTACAGAGGATGAGTACACTCTGTTCCTCATACCACTAAAACGAAAACAAATATTGGCCCGACGGAACTGAACAGATCATCAAAAATTTTTTTTTTTTTTATAATCTTTCTTTTCTTTGAGCTATAGTCCTAGCATTGATATGAAAACCAATCACATTAATAGTAAAATTAATGTGGGTACCTTTTATCTTTAAGCTCTCAGTACAAGTTTTTTTAAGTTAAGAATACATTCTTGTACTACCCCAACCCAATCTACATGTAGTTGCCCTGTTATTCAGAAGGTAAATTCCATCAAGTACCTAGGTATTGTAGTAGATCATAGGTTAAGTTGGTACCCACACCTCGAACTAACTATAGGGAGGGTAAGAAAACGCATATGGGTTTTCAAATCACTGAGACATGTTATGAGTGCAGAATTACAGAATAAAATTTACATCGCACTGGCCCAGTCTGTAATCATTTATTGTATCTCGGTATGGGGTGGAGCAGCTAAGACGTATTTTTTAGATCTAGAGAGGGCACAGAGATCCTTGATTAAAGTCATGTACTATAAGCCCTACAGGTTCGCTACTGAATCTCTATACGCAAGCTCTAAGCTGCTCTCCGTCAGGAAGCTTTACATTCTACACCTGGTACTCAGATATCATAAAATTCTACCCTTTAGCCGCGCCAAACTTAAAAAAAGACGGTGTGATATAGTAGCCCCTACATACCCAGCACGTTCAATTTTTGCTAGTCGCCAAAATGTAGCTCAAGCCCCATGCGTTTATAATAAAGTAAATCGCATACTTAACATTTACCCTATGCAGCTGAACGAGTGTAAAAAGATATTGAAGGAATGGCTCTTCACACTTAATTATGATGCCGTAGAGGACATTTTGGCTACACAGGGTTAAACGTCATGCATTCACACATTCACACACACTCACACACACACACACACACATATACACACACGCACGCACACACACACACACACATACACTCTGACTCACACACACACACACACACATAAACACAAAATATACATTCACACACATTTACACCATTCTGCCATAAAGACGACTTTCACTTTTTATTTTTATTGGCTTTACTTTTATTTTTATTGGTTTTATAAAAAAAATGTGTAACTGATACCTAATTAGCACAACAAAACAATTGTTACCTAATTAATCGAGGAAGAGCGAGGTTTATCCCATCACAAGTATCTTCGGATTACTTTCTGGGAAGCCCCGGCAACTTAATTGTATAGATTTAAGATAATAAACACATTTTTTTTTTTTTTTTTAAGTTTGGCGAGCCAAATACACGCAAAAAAGCTCAGTAGAGAGTTTTATACCAATCATGGCAAATATGAAAAAAAAAACCTGCGTATTTTCACACAAATTTTGACAATGGATTATTAACTCGATGCGATATTCGTGATAGAATCAGCTCCGATACAAATTTCGTGGTTCATTGATCATTTTTCTCATTTTCCGGCACACAACTTTGTACCTTATGTACTTAAGATAAAGATGGTTTTGGTTTGGGTGTAACATATTTTAGAGTAAACAGATTTAAGGGTAGGTGCGTATAAGTGAAATTGGTGTTGACAATGTAATTTGGGTCTCATTTGCTTTATACAACGTTAATTCGTGTTGTACAAGGTATGATTTAATGGGAAGTGTAAGTAACTTTGTTGCCAATTAAATTTTAGAGGATAACTACTGTTTGTATTAGGGTAATGCTTCACGAAATTAGAATGATTTGATATGATTACACTGATTTTGTAATAGCATTACAAATGCCACGAACAATTTCAAATAAAAACACGGGTCTAAAAAGAAGCTTAGCGAAATCGACGGTCACTCGCTCTTCCCGTCAATGTGTTTTCTTATTGTATTGGACAATACCTGGGAACCTGCTGGTTATGAAGGTCAAAGTTTTACGACTGCTGTACCGTTGCATGCATAAGAACATTGTTTTGCGTAACATTTCGCGCTGCCGTAAAAAGCGTTTTTTTTTTCTCACCTTGCATAGAGGTCATCTCCCAGCAATATTAATGTATGATTCCGAAACCCGCTGCACGCAGCAGTGCTGCCTGCCACGCTGATTTCGAGCACCTGCTGTTCGTGGTGTCTCACTGTTTTGTTGCTAATTTACTTGTCAACATTCACATGTTATCGGTGTGATGAACGTCGTCGGTGTGCCGTGGCGACAGGGCGACATTGCCGCACAGGAGTGCCTCGGATTCCAGTCTCAATATAAAGCTATAGAGAATGTATGGGGCCCAGTAGTGACGCGGCAGCACTCCTGCGACAGCACTGCCGCGTGCAGCGGGGTTCGGAATCATACTATAATATTTTGTAATGTACTGTTATACTGTTGTACTGTACCGATGTTCTGTTGACGGCTATGTTACGGCTCGTACACACTGGCGCGATATCGCGGGCGCGACATGCAGCACTACCCTTGTGGCGCCCGCGATATCGCACCGGTGTGTCCCTGTAAGATTGTGATAGACTACGTTCATTGATTGGTAATTGTTTTTGAATTCATAGACAGCGCCACTTTCTAACAAAGTTATTATTTGTATAGTAATTATAAGTTTCTAGCATTGACCCTTTATTGGGTACCAGCCTTCTTTCTTCTCCACCAATCCTCACTCTTGCCTTTTACAGTTTTCCTTATATAAGTCCCTCCTTTACCCAGTCAGCCTACATTAAACCTAATTGCACTTAAAGCCCTCCACTCTAACAAAAACTAACCTTGCACAACTTTTCAGCACCTCGTTACTCAGTTCCCATTTACTGGGAGATAAAGCTTGAGCGACGCGTCCGCTATGCACTGACTTCACATTGTCTGGCCGACGACCTATTTCCAAAAATAACTGCCTAGTGCCTAGGTGTCTACCCACAGGCCCAAAACTTACACTGCAATGTAGGTCGCATCGCTGACGTGAACCAGAATCGATGTTTTTATTTTATCGCTTAAGTTTTGTGTGTCTAGTTTAGAGGCTATTTCAATTCTGTTTACCTTTTAGTTTTTATTTCTGCTTGAGTATTAGTTCTCGATGTTTTTGGTTGGTATATTGGCGTGTGCTAGCTGACATAAGGCTATATTAATTAAATGTATGTTTTGTGATGCGTATTGATAATTATTTTGCATACTATTGTATAGATTCAATTTTTTCTAACTGATCAGACAGCTGTGCTGCTGGGGAGTTTGTTGCGCCACTTCTTCTTCCCAGCTAAAGCACTAGGAAGTGGTGAAGGGCGGGCGTTTTGGGGGACTGTCTTATGTAATTTTGACGTTCGAAAAGTGCTGATTCTCAGCCTAGTTTGAATAAATGACTTTTGATTTTGATTTTGAATTATGAGTGTCTTAGAAAACGTTAGAAGCAACTTGCTTGGGCTAACGTGTCCGTGCTTTTCCTATTTCTGAAATCTGAGCAAATGGTAGGTAGAGTGCGCGCAAGATAAGTCTGCGCGCGTCTGGTGACGTGCTTAATTCTATACTGCAATATTTAAATTACTAGCTGCTGCCCGCGGCTTCGCCCGCGTGACTGTCGGAAATTACCCCATACATCCCCATGGGTTTTAAGTATAAATATCGAGTTAATCGGTCAGCGCGTTAAAATTCTTCCATACAAACACTGACACCCCCCAACCCCCCTTTGGGGGGTAATTTAGAAAAACAAAAAACTACAAACTTTATAATTTATTTAGATAACTATTCGTGCGAAGTTTCATGTTTATTACCTGAAGGAATAAGATTTTTCATACAAACTTTCATCCCTTATTTTACTTGAATTTCGAAAAATCCTGATACACGGTATTCTTAATTTTTGGGTTTAAGTATAAATATTGAGTTTCGTGTTAATCGGACAGCGCGTTAAAATTCTTCCATACAAACTTTGACACCCCCCAACCGTAGGATAGGATACTTTTCCGGGATAAAAAGTACCCAGTGTGGTGCCCAGGATATTAAAGAATAATTATACCAAGTTTCATCGTAATTGAACCGGTAGTTTTAGCGTGATGCCTGAACAAACAGACAGACAGACAGACAGACAAAAAAAATTTTAATCAAATTTTTGGGTTCGGTGTCGGTCTAGTAACACCCCCTGCCATTTATTTTTTTGATATTTTCAATGTACAGAATTTTCACTTCTACAGATTTATTATAAGTAATATAGATAATATTAATTCTACAAGCTGTGTTTTTTTATATCCATAACTCTAGGGTATGAACTAAAATAAAATAAAATTGTAACAACACATTACAAATGCTCCTTTACAAAGTCCCGTGATTTCAGAGGTCCCGTGTTCAATTCCCAGTGGGGGCAAATTTTTTTGCTCGGTTTGGGTAATGGTAGGGCTTATTCTAAGTCCGCCTCGCTAACTTCCACCATCTTATCTAAGTCTGTCGCCATAACAACAATTTTAGCAGCATTGTAAAGTTTTTTTTTTTTGTTCGCCAATTTGAGGTAAGATAGCCAGTTCCTCTGTGGTTGAGGCTTCCGGGTGAAGCTCGCTTCCACCTTAGGCCTGATCGTAAGTTACCATCAGGTGAGATGAAGGACAAGAGCATCCCCGTTGTGAATTAAAAAATATACATTAAGATTCACTCAGAATAAACCACTCTCTCTAGAAAACTAAGTTAAAATCGAAAAAGAAAAGACATTTATAGTGGAAAAACAATTGTAAATTCGAGATCTAGAACAGAGCATTAGAAATGCAGACAAACTAAGTTAAATTCCCATTATCTTCTACTAACAATCGCTTAAATGTGTTTCTGCAATACTGTTCTAGTTTCTACATTCTTAAGCTCTTATACGACGATGCAGAGTTCCTAAATATATTAATAGGTATAGTTTAAAGTTGTGCCACAATCGAGATAAGTAGGTACAGAAGGCCGGTTCAAGACAACGAATGAAAACGAACGCACACATGTACACCCATTTAAGTACAGCGAGTGCAAACACACTCGTGACTAGCATTTGTTTGAGATATAACTTGCGCCAGATAACCGTGCAATAATGTCATTAACCCCACTTGTACTTAAAAGTCTCAAAACTTACATTCAAACAAAAAAAACATGCCACGTGCACGCGTATTAATGACACGTTTTGTTTTTTGATCGTATTACCGATATAGCCTTAAAAAAAATTCGTGTCTTTTAAAAATATTGGATTACATCGGTAGAAGGCGTCAACGACTTTTATTGCACGGTTGATTCAGTTTGAGGTGATGTTTTGAATGATAAATGATTTATTTTCTGTAAGTTGGTTTGTACAAACACTTATACACGTCAATCATATTTTTTTAAACTAAATGAGGTTGGCGTTTCCTATCTGACTACTCTGAGAAGAAAGGCCGAAAGAAACTCAGAGGTCACAGTCTCTTTTAAATTCCAGACATAATCTTGGTCAGATCATGTGAAGACCATGTAGATTCGTGTCTGAAATGGTCTTTTGAGGAAAGAACCACACAGATTGAGTGGACCTGTCCAGTCAGTGCACGCATTTGTTGTGAACAATTATGTCGCAGCAAACAAAGACGATTAGAAACATTTCTGTCATAAAAAATATAGAATAGGTTTGCTATTTTTATTACGTAAATCTTTTTAATAATTTTGACTTCCGTTGTAACCTTTTTTTTTTTTTTTTTTTTGTTCCGGGGTAGAAAATCATCATGGATGTCCCCCGCCCTGGGGCGGGCGGAGGGGTCTGTCAGACTCTTACTGACTAAAAACCACCCCGGTGTCCCATCTCACACCGACGAACCTAACCTAACATCAAAAGGAGTATTTATTTGTCAGTTTGCATGAAAATAAATGAATTATGCTCGAATGTCACCATTTTACTCCGCACAAGAAGTTTATGATCATTAGAAAACAAATGTATTTTTACCACTACATCGTGACTACATCCACCATTATTTTTATTTCTTCAAAGCACCCAATCCAACTGCAGAACATCATCATAGCTTGTTTAAAAACAAAATAAACAAAAACTCATCACTTCAAAGTTTCAATGCAAATTCGAGAGCGTCGTTCTTTGAAGCAACTAACAAATCATTCCCTCTAATAAACTGAACATTTTTCCGAGAAACGGCGAAAATACACGATGATTTACGATGCAGTCACATTGAGAAAATTTTCCGGCTCACTTTTTGTATGATCAAGTGGTGCTTCAAGTTTGAAATGGTTTCTATTGAGAAAGGAAAGTTCTGGAATTATTGCAAATTTAATAAACTTTTTCAGGGTTTAAAGCTTAGGGTTTAAGGGGTAGAGAGCTTCGTTACCATTGCAGATTGGGTCATTCTCAGTAATCAAAGTGGTAATGGGTAAGTACTTTGTTTTACAACAGCTGGAGCTATTCAACACAGCCTACCCTCTCGAAGAGAGGAGGTCTAAGTTTCAGCAGTGGGAAATACAGGCTAATTATGCTTATGCTATCAGATCATCAGCTATGAATCGAAATTATGGACAAAATGGCGGTTTGAATTGTCTCAAATCATCATCGAACAGAAACAATCAGTATACGAGTATAAAATGTGCATGTAATCAATGCAGTGTACTTTGCTTGATTTTCTTGATTGGACGAATTAACCCACAATCAAGAGAAGGACATACAAATTGCTGTGCATCACAATATTATACGTTAAAATATCACGTTTGATTAACAGTTGAGTCGGGAATGCATCCACGCAATCATTTGAATGCTCTTTTCGTGATTCCAAAGCCCAGCGAAAGCAATAAATATTACAAGGTTCATAATTTTAAAATTATGGGTAAGGACATTAACAAACAAAAACTTTGACTTTGACTTTGTCATTTATTTTTCATATAATTAATTACTTCAAATACAAATCAGTTATATAATAAATTATATAACTGATAGGTTTGTTTTCATTTATAGTTATTGGTCTTGTTGCTTCAAATGTGGATAAATATAGCAAAAAAAGATATAATAATGATAAGAAAAATATAATATTTAATTGACAGAGGTAACAATAACTCTTATTAGGAAAATAAAAATAAAACGAATAACGTACCAAACACGCAACGATTGACATTAAAACGTCCTCTGCATACGGAATAAGATCACGCTCTCATAGAATTCGTGTCACGTCACCGTTAAACTACGGAGATGCAGTTTCCCCGAGGCTACCGCCGCGCCGCCAACGAGCCGAGACCAAGGCCTCAACGAAAAACTCAATAAAGACGGAATTTGTTCAATGACACAACCAGAAAATGTGGAGAACTGTGGAGGATAAAATAGGGGAGATTGAACAGAGAAGTAAACGGTCTAGGTTTTATGTCAAGGCCTGATGAAAGTTTGGCCTGTGAACGCCTATATTATTTTTGACGGCTGCTAATGCACTTAGTTATTATAAATGAAAGATAGTCAATAATAGCTTCCTTGAAAGCACCGTCTCTTAGCGCCTTTGTGGTCTAGTGGTTAGACCACCTGTCCCAGACCCAGAGGTCCCGGGTTCGATTCCCAGTGGAGGCAAAATTTTCTGTTCCGTTTGGTTAGTAGTAGGGCTTGTTTAAGTCCGCCTTGCCAGCTACCACCATGTTATCTAAGTCGGTCGCCAAAACAAGAATGTTACCAGCATTGTTGTGTTCCGGCAGTAAGAGGTAAGATAGCCAGTTCCTCTGTGGTAGAGGATTCCAGGTGAAGCTCGCTTCCACCTTCGGCCTGATCATCACTTACCATCAGGTGAGATTCAGGCCAAGAGCTTCCCCGTTGTGGTTAAAAAAAAAGCAAGAGAAAAACGTTATTTCATCACCTGTCAAGCCTTTTCCGAACTATATTACAGTCAGTTTCCAGTGTAACCAGTTATAGCTGAATACGAGTATTTCCAGCTCAAACTCAAACTCAAAGCATTTATTTAAATTAAACCATTTACAGGCACTTTTGAATTGTCAAGGAGTCGTCAGTCAGAAAATATGAAGCTAGTTGCCCAATCAAAAGCGTAGTAGGTACCTATGGAGAAGAACGGGCAAGAAACTCCACGGCTGCTGCACGGAAGCTGACTACCCTACTCCTTCATAAGACTGCTTAAAAGACCTCATTTACTGCGTGTGTAAATAACATTGTTTCACATTAAATTATTGTAACATTCATTACACCTACATTATTAACTTTATCCACCACCACGTACTAAATTATAATGTAAGCATCACATACTAATATTATTCATGTCACGCTACTATCGAACCAGAGGGAATGCAATCCCGCGAGGCCATTTCACTGTCGCGCCAGGCCACATATTCTATTCCAAGGCCTAGGGTGGGAGGTCAATAATATTGTGAAATTGAGTTGACTATATCGGAACAGATCAATGATTCATTCTGCCTAGCCTTTTCCCAATCATGTTGGGGTTGGCTTCTAGTCTAACCGGATGCAGCTGAATACCAGTATTTCACATGGAGCGACTGCCTATCTGACCACCACAAGCCAGTAACTGGGTAATATGATACCCCTTGGTAAGACTGGTTGTCAGACTTTCGGGCTTCTGACGACTCGTAACGACTGTCAAAGATCCACGAATGACAGCCGGGACCAACGGCTTAACGTGCTTTCCGAAGCACAGAGGAGTCTCGGTATGTAAAGATGGTCACCCATCCACGGACCAACCTCAGCAAGCGCAGCTTAACCTGATGGATCGACCCATGCGGCTGTTATTACTTAGCCACGAGCTCCTCCTCGGAGCATAATTAAAAAATATATATATTATGTGGCTAACACCCGCACGGGTCGATTGAAGGTTAAGCTACGCTTCGGTCGGTCTACGGTCAGTTCAGGGATGGGTGATCATCCATTACAATCGAGGCCTCTCCGTGTCTCGAAAAACTCGTTAAGCCGTTGGTCCCAGCTGTCATTCGTATATCTTTAACAGTCATTACGGACAATGAAGCCCAAAAGTCTGACAACCAGTCCTACCAAGGAGTATCGTGTTGCCCAGTAACTGTTTTGTGGAGGTCAAATAGAAAGTAGCTACATGATAAATATTCAGCTGCATCCGGTTAGACTGGAAGCTGACCCTAACATAGTTGGGAAAAGTCTAGGCAGATTGATTGAATTTTGACGGTTTTTGTGAAGAAGAAGTAAGTAAAATGAAAACTACATTTTACTTAGATATTTTATACAACTATATCCGCCTGCCTGAATAGGATTTAAATACAAAGAATGCTCATTTAACTTATTACCTACGTTTCGTATGTTGGTTACTTACAAAAGATTGTTTTAACATAGTCAAGTAATTTAACTTACATCAGTCAATTATTTCCAGAAATATAGTTGTCATATTTTGATGAATTTCGAAACCAACTTACTACTAACTCCTACAACCATAATGTAATTCCGTCCTCCAGAAATTACACTTGGCCGGAGCAAACCCCTGTAGTATAAACAGTATGTAATTTTCCTAACATTTTCTTCACGTATTGCAAAAATAATTACAAAGTAAACATTACCACTGTCTTTCATTTTAATAATAGTATAAATAACGGCTATTTGCAACACGCGATTTAGTCACGCTACATATTTTTCTAATTTAACAAGTTGTACTGAAACGAGAATGAAATATTTTCAATTAAAATTAAAATATGGCCTTGAAACTTCATATTAATTACTATATTTTACATATCACTTGAGTGTTCAAGTGAAAAAAAAAATTAACTTAATAATATATGTGCCTTGAATTTGGGGGATATAGAGCGTTTGAATTTAGCTAAGAGGTGTCATTAAGACATATTTGAATGTATAATGATTATTTTTGGCGAAAAATGCAAGGTACTCAGTTTAAAATATTAAATGGTACTGTGAAGAGATGGTTCTGAAAAATGACAATTATTCTTTAATGCGGTGCTAAGTACTACTTTATTTAGGTACGTTATAATAGTAGTCCTCCAGACCCAATTTCGGCCATGATCCAGCGAATTCTAGCCATCGACGCGAAAATACCTACATCATTATTATAATATAGTAGTAGTAATGTTATATAATTGAAAAATGCTTCCTCTTTCCTAACTCACTTATTTTGCTGTGCCCGACAGTGTCCATTATGATCTTAGTATAAGTTTACCACCTAAGAATAGGTACCTACATGTGTAATGTAATAAAAGTATTGAATATTGAGATATGAAACAGAACAGAATGGAACATAATACGTATTATGTACACCATATGGATTCAAGATATATACATAGGGCGGTCTTATCGCTAAAAACGAGCGTGCGAATGAGCGTATATATTATAGCATACAGTGCATGTCTAGGCACTAGTGTGTGCGTAGATACAGATGCACTTTTTCCCTCAGTCGCATAGTCCGATGGGACGGCAATCCGACACGACTGGAGAGAGATCAGGCGGGGACAGTTTTTGGTAGTATGTAAATACGTGCCAATGTAAAACGTTTCTTTTTTATCAAAAGCTTTGAAGTGGTTGCAGGCACGCAACTTGTTACCTACTTTAGCAGATAAGTAATGTTCAAGGTAAAACTTCAGCTGAATAATCTAACAATATACTAACTTAAACTTAAAGTTTCGCGGCTTCTTTGGAGCACCTTTGTCGTGGCTGCCTAATTCTAAATTATACAACGTCTTTTGAAACTAATTTACAGACTTGCTCAGTAATTTAAGTTGGTACCTTCCATGATGTTAATAATTTTTAAGAAACTGGCTTCCTACAGTGCTCAAGACATCTTTTGCACCACTTTATAGCATGCTTAACTTAAGTAGCTCGTTATAGCAGGCTAAATAATAAGAGCCGTACAGGTCAATCCAAGATTAACCTGTTCGTGCGTCCATCCATTACATGTCGAGACCCCTCCGTGTCTCGGAAAGCACGTTAAGCCATTAGTCCTAGCTGTCATTAGTAGATTTTTGTTTCAACTGGGTTATGGAGGTCAGATAGGCAGTCGCATCATGTAAAATACTGGTATTCAATTGCATCCGGTTAGACTGTAAGTTGACCTCAACATATATTTGGGAAAAGGCTAGGCAGATGGATTGATTGTATTGAGGCTGCAACACATATTTCTGGATCAATGTATCTTATTTCAGTTGCGGCTTTAGGCCGGCTCTAAGTCTTTTCATACAACTTGGTAACCTATTTAGGTCAGATAGTTTCGATCTAGATTAAAATATCTGCGCTTACAGATAGTAGATACGTCCGTACAAAGCTTTGATCAAGCTGTCAGTAACACTTAGGATACCTTTCTACTCTGGGTACTGAAATGAAAGATGAAATAAACGTAGCGCCATTGTGCAATGTAAAGGCCATTAATGGACCGATATAAACAGCTCTTATTGATTGATTGATGGAACACTTATCCCTACTAAACACAATGCTTTGTTTACTAAATATTTCATCACTCAAATATCCACGAAGATTACAGATTACCCAAAATTAGAAGCACCCATAATATACAATATGAAGAATAATGGTGAATGTATTACGGTCCGTTACGTGAACTTACGCATTTACGTAAGAGGTTTTCATAATTTTACGCTCAATTTTACGGGAACGATCTTTATAGGAGTCGCGTTCTGAATATTTCAGCTGATTTTGTTAGGTATGTAAATCAATAGAATAAAAGGTTGCTTGCGACATCTTTTATATTTTTTTAGAAAAATGATTATTTTTATAGGAGTTCCGTGACGAAAAACGCATAAAATAAACCGCTACAAATCTCTATTTGTCTTTTTTTAATTTCATGCATCTAATTAAACATGTTTTTTTAATATATTTTCATCCTTGAGCGTGATTTGAACTTTTTATACGAATGAAGCCGTGGTTCTCAACCGGCGTGAGTGTATGAGCAGATGTATGAACGTAAACGAAGCAAAAGGAGTATATAAAGATCGTAGCAGGTCGCGTTCTGTAGTTTCTGCCTACCCCCATGGAAAAAAGGCGTGAGTTTAGAGGCGAAGCCGTGAAGAACACTGCGAGAAGCCCTACTGGATCAAAAAATAACAATGGATAACATAATGAGTATTTTTTATTCAAACATCAAGATTGACCGGAAAGGTAATTTTATTTAGGATCTAATAGCCAAACTGATCCCTCATCCCTCAGGCGGTTTGGTGTTTGTTTTTTATTCCGGTCCGATCCCTTCAACAAAGGTATCGCATGAACATAATATATTTTCGGAAAATCATGTCTATTTTTACAAGAAATAATCTATACATATATACACGCATAACATCACGCCTATATTCCCCGAAGGGATAGGCAGAGGTGTACCTATAGTACACCCACATTTCGCCAGTTATGTTTAAGTCCCATGTAATAGGGGCGGGCTATTGACATCAATCGGGCACAAATCTGCTACCGGGCTTTTACTGAGAAATTCCAAATGGAAAAACCCAATTACGCTTTGACCGACCCAGGAATCGAACCCAGGACCTCATGCTCAGCAGTAGCATTTCGTAGCGTTTAATCTATATATAGTATAAATTAAAGTCACTTTTCGTGTCCGTGTTTGTCTGTTTTGATCACGTAAAAAAGCGCATGAAAATCCGTTGCGTAGTTTAGATGAACAATCTAAACTACGCAACGGATTTTGATGCGCTTTTCACCATCGTTATGTGTATAACACGTTATATTATTATTCAACTTACATAATTATTATAATAAAGAAATCTGGAATACCTTTTCGAAAAAAGCATACTTACCAGAAAGAAAAAAATATTAATCTGCACAAACAAAACGCACATTACCAAAGTAGCCAAAAGCCTCGTAGGTATTCAACCAATAAAAGTTTAACAATTTTGTTCATTACTTGATGTCAGGGCCAGAGACCAAAGAGAATAGACATTGCGTAATCACTGTTGCGACATTGGCAAATGACAACAAACAAACAATCAAAACAAAAAAAAATGCCGATTGCAGAGTTAACTACTTTTGTAACTTTTGTAACTAAAAATGTTCTTGTTATTACAAGTTTTTTTTTTGTTTTAAATTCTAGTATCTACTTACGTCCATAAAGATGGCAATAAAGCTAACAGTCGCGTAGGCAATAAGTAATCAACCTGTCAATACCGAGGTATTGCATTAACCCTCCGCTGCGTTACTGCTTGACCCGTTTCGATATCGACACTACCTGATTTGAGTGGCTAGGAGTTCTAATAAAGGTCGTAAGGGGAATATACGAGGGCTATACTTGTACGTAATAAGGTAACCTTTTTGCCCATGTAGGTCTCTTGAGAGGTTAATGAGAAATATCTACGTATACACTGTGGAGACGACAATCCTAACTAATAATAAGTATATTGGAAATACGTTTATTTTTTTATTTTTTTCTCTTTAAAATAATCACAATATTTGTTTATACTTTATTCACTTTACAATTTAGCCTATTAGCTCAAACTCAAACTCAAAGCATTTATTTCAAATAAACGAATTACAGGCACTTTTGAATTGTCAAGGGGTCAGTCAGTCAGAAAGATGAAGCTAGTTGCCCATTCCAAAGCGTAGTTGGTTCCTATAGAGAAGAACGGGCAAGAAACTCCACGGATACTCTTTTAAAATCAAAATATATGTTACAAAATATTAGTTACATCATTAGCTAATAAGTTATTTAAATATAACTTATACTGCTAAGTAACTATAAAGCTAAGAAATCGTCTAATAACGTCTTTCTTATTCACTATAAATTACAGGGAAGACGCTTGATTCACGTGTTCTTTATAATTAAAGTCAGCACTTGCACTAAAGTTTAAGTTCACTTACACTGCACTAAACTAACTGAAAAGGTTTAACCGTTTTTAGTCTCCGCACTAATTCAGTGTTGTCAAAGGGAAAGTGAGTTTATTTGTTTGTTACACTTTCACGCTTAAACGGCTGAACAGATTTGGATGAAATTTGGCACATAGATAGACCATGACCTAGATTAGGCCATAGAATACTTTTTATCCCGATATTCTCTCGGGATCGAGACTTATGCTGGTAAAACTGCGGGGCGCAATTAATACGACAATTAATAAAACTGCGCATATGTAATGGCGTTCCCAGTCTGTATACAAAAACCCAATCAAATATATCCAATTGTTTAGTCACTATAATCAGTCAAAGATTGTCTAAACCCATAGACGGCCCATCACTACTATTTAGTTTGTTTGAAGAAAAAAACACTTTTTCCGTTACGTTGTTAGGATTTTTTTAAAGAGTAGGGAAGACTAAAGTAACGATGGATAGACTGTATGGAAGATGATATGGCTAGAAAGCGAGTGACTACCCATACGACGACTAATAGAGAAGTACCTATGGAAGAAAAAGACCGCCGCCGCCGCCCGCCTCTGTACATTTGTGTGCTTGAAGTATTAAATAAATAAATAAATAAATAAAAAGATATGTTGCGCCTACCACAAATAAATTCGGATAAAGGCAGGAGAATGATGTTAGAATTTATTTAATAGTTCCAAAATACTCCTATCCATTAGTATAGCCAGTGTTTTCAGAAACTGTCATATTGACGTCTGCACATTGTATATGTATTCATAATGAAGAATGATTAAACATTTTAATAAGGAATATAGGTATTCTTCTTTAATTTATGTTTAATCATTCTTAGTTATAAGTTAAATAATTATAAGTATAGACAGTTTTAGTTCCGTTTTCTGAAAGCTGATTAGTCGGTTAATCTTCTGTCCAATCTCAGCCGATAGGATTAGTTGACAGCCAAACAAATTGTATTATTTTATGTAAAGTTTAAATTTACAGGATATTTATAACAATAATAAACCAATAAACTATATGAAATGGACATAATCCATACTTCCTTTATAAATGTGAAAGTTTCATGTCTAACTGTTACCTTTTCACGCTTAAACCACTGAACGTTATGAAAATTGACAGATAGCTAGCCTGGTCCTGGAGAACAACATAAAATGCTACTTTTCATCCGGGATATTTGTAAAAAATATATAAAATGCAAAATACACAAGGACGAAATCGCGGCCAACAGCCTGTTCTCTAATTGGCTCGCGATTAAACAAAAATAAAACACGAAACTCCAAAAATTAACATGGCAAGATTATAAAAAAGTAAAATAAAAAATAACCGAGTTCACGGATCAAATATCATTTAAAAATGTACGTAGATATTATTCGTACATACATATCGTACTTTATAAAAATAAATTATCCTAGAGGATATAGCTGTTTTCTTTGAACATAAGTGGAATAACTTCGGAGCTCTTTGAGTGTACCTAATAAAAAATATAGAAACTTATTACTGACAAGAACCTACAACGTAATAATTCTCACAAGAAAATGAACAATTTTCTCGTAAAATTCCTGGAACTTTGATGAGAGCTTGAATCAAATTGTTCGGCTCAAAAAATATATATTTTATTTTCATGAAAACTAATTTTTTGTTTGTGAAAAGAAATAGATCTCAAGGAAAATAATTCCATGAACAATTATTCTATTCTATTTTTTTTTTTGTTATGGCAAGCTAAGTCGATGTCAACTATTCTGCCAATGTCTAAGTGAATAAATGGAATGCTTTGAATAAATGGAATTAGATTATTCATTTCATTTACGAATAAAGTCAATTAAAGCATAACGTTTTCTGTGTATTAGGTACCTTAAGAATATCTTAGTAGTGGTGGCCCAGCGCCGCCAAGAAAGAAAGAAATTTTGCTCACCTGGACAATCTTTTGGCCAGCCTTGCTCTAAACCAACAATTCCATTGGAGCTGTTTTTCAACGAACTGCTAATTATTTCGTTATGCACTCATTACCGCACTGGGAAGCGACTTCAACTAAAATGACTCAAATGAGTGTGAATGGAGGCACTTTTGAATTGTCAAGGGTTCGGTCAGTCAGGAAGATGAAGCTAGTTGCCCATTCTAAAGCGTAGTAGACCTTCCTATGGAAGATCGGGCAAGAAACTCTACGGACACTCTTTAAAATCAGAATATTGTTTAAAATATTCGTTACATCATTCATGTTGAAATTATATTATACATGTTAGTTGTGAATTATATTACAGTAGCAAACGCATGAAGTCCATAACTAATTTATTTCTTGATGGTTTGTTATCTAAAGTAACATGAACATAATGTACTTTCTAAAAACATTGGGGTGAAGTGCGATTGTTGATGCACTGTGCTAAAATAAATACTATATGGCTGGGTATCCACTGTGATTATGCACTAACTGAAGGCCAGTTCCCGTATTTAAAAACGTGTAAAGTTGCAATCTAATTTCAGTGACAATTAATGTCAAAAACTTTTTTTAGGGTACCTCCCCTACACGTAAAGTTGGGATATCTTCTTTTTTTTTCGTCTATCTCATGGTGTGGGGTATCTTTAGAAAGGTCGTTCAAAAATATTGTAGTTTTGTTAAAACCATTTTTAGATTGAAGGATCCGTTTGCGAAATATTAAGCTTTAAAGTGCTAATTTGTTGTTAGAGTTTAGTATCCCCCCCCTAAATGGTAAGTTCTGGATATGTGGAAAAATTCACAGCAGTAGTATATATAACGAAATTAAAAGGAAAACTATCACAGCTAAGTAGGCTCTACAAGTTAACAAGTAATTATCGACCAACTTACATTTGCAGTTGCAAAAACATGTTCTTCCGTACATTTCGTATGGGAGAACATGTTTTTCAACTACAATGTTAAGTTTGTTCTTGGGATAAATTCATCCCAGGTAGGGAACCCTTCATTGTGCGTGGTCCAACACGCACTTGGCCGGTTTTTTATTTGCATTACATTGGCCATTACGAGAAAGCAGATGATCGAAGGACATTTGATACGCCAGCATAGTCTATAAAGCTTATGGCCCAATTGTTCGCCTTTTACATAAAATCACAGTAATCTTCTCAGTATAAAACAAAGTCGTTTGTGTATTAACTAATTGCTTTATTTTAATACTTTTGTTCTTGAGGAAGATTTTGGGACAGTACAGTCTTTAATACCTATTTTACCCGTCCAAAGATGGCATCGCTACTTGGTAATAATAGTACCTTATGATATTAGATCCCCAGCTGTACTTACCTATATTTATTTCGTGGGCCAGACTATTTATGGCATGAAAATTTATTTATAGCTCTAGTAAATCCCGGGCTGCTACTAGGAATATCCAGATGAAAAAACCCAGCAACACTTTTATTAATAAAATACTTTAAATACATTTTAATGACGTATGAAGGTTAATCAGCGGAGCTGAAATCATCCATTTATAACTTTTATTGCAAATCATAAACAAAACCAGAAACATCAGGAAATATAAATTACCATAAACAACTTTGGCGTTCGAAATACGAAAATGTGTGTAGGCCAGTTATTACGTACATTTATTTCTTTTTCGAATGTCGAATTATATTGTCGTATGTAAATACTGGTTATTAAACATTTTCAGTGTAACTGGGTAATAGACTTTTTCACTAAGTACTTATATACATATTATGTACTTTCATTATGTACTTTCTGAGCTTATTTTGTACAGTACTGTTATCGGTGAAGGAAAATCCTCGTGAGTAAATCTGGACTTATCGTTAATATAAGTCAAAAATCGCCAATCGGTCTTGAGGAAGCCTTGTGATTAATGCTCGTGCCTAAGAGAAGAGTCGCCTGCCCTGCAGTGAGACACTCATACGCTGGTATTATTATCAGGAAAGCTAGTTTGTCTTATAGTGAGTCTTTTGTTTTTTTTTTCAAAGTCTTTTTATTAGAGCCTTTTGCTGTCCCTTAATTGCATTGGAATATCCGTTATAATTCATCATTCTACTGAATTTATCCCAATTTATTTGTCGTCGGCGCAACATATATTTTTCTTCCATACTTCTCTATTAGTCGTCATCTCGGTAGTCACCTCCTTTCCAGCCATATCATCTTTCACACAGTCCATCCACCGTTTCTTTGGTCTTCCCCAAGTCTTATAGTCATCCATCCACTTTCAGACTCAAAACTTTCCTCACGACATTTTCCTCATTTAGTAGTATCAATATTATAGTTTTAGTTTCCAAATAATCAATCACCGGACCCGTTCTGTTTTAATAACATAGTTAAGTATTAACATAGGTTAAACTATTTTGTTACTTACACTATAGACCATTGTAGTCTTTATAAATAAAGATTAAGAATAAAAAATAATAAATAAATAGGATCACAATAGTAAACCCATGTCATTTGAAGTGTAGCCAAGGCTGCGAAATATCGCTCGGAGATTTGCCTTGACCTAACATAGAATGTAGGTATCTGGCATATTTCAGAACTGATTGAGCTTGGAAATAGCCTTATAATGTATCCTTCCTTACGTGATGTTATTGTTTTTAAACTGTGATAGGTTTATTCAGTATTCAAATGAAATGTACCTACATAAATATATAACAATTTATTAAAGTGAACAGAAAGAAAATACGTTTATTTGCGGTAAATATGACGCAAGGAAAGAACACAAAATAAAAAAGAACAAGTTGAGGGAAAATAATTAATTATTGAACGTTTTTATTTATTGTATTGTATGGTATTGTAGTTTTTTTTTTAAATTGTGTTTATATCGTAGAAGACCCAAATATAGAACCATTTTTGAATGCGGATAAAAAAGCGTTTTTTTTCTATGTGAATATACGTAGGTACCTACTATGTATTATTTAAAACTAGTTGGTATTACCTAATACGGTATAAATAAAGATACAATAAGAATGGATTATAGAAGAGCATATTATGACGACCCTTTTATGATAAGGCCGAATCCCTTATATGTAGAAGTGGATACGGGGATGGTCGAACCATTTTTTTCTTGAGAGATAATCTACCTCCTACCTAAAAAAAAACGAGTAATACAAAAACCATTATCATAATATAAGGCTGATTTCTTTGATAAAATGGCAACGCTTCATTCGTAACTACAAGAAATCGTCCAAGAAAAGGAACAAATTGAGTTGATCACGTGAACAAAGCAGGAAAATTCTCGAGAATTCTCGACAGCGGTAAATCGGAGAACGTTACATAGATTCTTGTGAGATATTTTTAGGAAAAAACTTAAAGTAGAATCTATTACGAGCAGAGAAAGAGAATATCGGGAAATCTAGGGCGGACAAAATTGTCGGAATCTTTTTTTTGATAACGGTTTTGATCTTTAGACAAGAAACACAGGAAATTGTATTTATTCTGAACTCGTACAGGAAATGAAAATAAACAAAATTAGTTATTAAAAAAAATAAGACGAAAGTTATTGCCTTTAAGATAACATGTTATAAGATATTTATTCGAATTATATGTATAGTACTTAATTGATTTGCTAAATTGTTACTTCAAGGGTACATTGTTCTTCTTGTGTACTTGTGACTTATTTCCTCACTAGGTACCTATTTCCATCTACCACTCAAACTCGACCAATACAGCAGTACATAATTATTATATCAAACTAGTGGTCCAATGGCGAGATATCATAAACATCAAGTTTTCTGTGCCACGACTAACTAAACTGAAAGACGTCCACTGGGGACATAGGCCTTCCCCAAGCACAGCCACTTCGACCGGTTCTGTGCTTCTCGCGTCCAGCGGATTCCTGGGGCCTTCACCATTCATCGTCATATGAATTTACTATACCTACACATAAACCTTTCTGAATAAACTCTCTAAAGTATTATTAAAACCGCATCAAAATCTATTGAGTAGTTTACAAGAACAGCACGATCGCACAGACAAACACTAAAGGCTTATTATGAGATGGATACGAACTTTTAAATATCAAAGTGTTAAATGGATTGAATACTTCCTTCAGGCTTATTCATAATCATCGATTCGGAAGTACACAGATATTCAATTGTATCTCATTATTAGCCTAGCCTTTTCCCGACTATGTTCGGGACGGCTTCGAGACTTACCAGATTCAGACGAATACCAGTATTTTTCATGAAATCAATTTTTCAACCGTCAATTGTAAATTTGGCTTAAGGATAAAATATATGATGCAATTCAATCATTTATTTCGGAAAAATTACATATCGTATTATTATTAGAGCTTAGAAAAATATGTTAGTAAAATATGATGGTCTGACATAATTTCCTATACAAAAGCTAAACCTAAACCACCGTTTTAAAGGAGCCTTAGAAAAAAGTTGATGCTGCAAGCTGATTTTTGTAAACTCAACCCAAGCAGTCTTAGTGGAAGCCATTATTTAGCAGATTTTTACCATCGAACCGTAATTCTCGTATCATAATTAAAAATAACTATTAGTTCTAGGCGGAGCGACACGAGAGCTGCTAAGCTAATAGCTAAACGGGCCTAGTATGTTAGAACTTCCCAAATGTACAACATCAAAGGAATTCAAAACTTTAGAACCTTTTTCCATTTGTTTCTTCTATTAGACATTGTAACAGCAAAATCAAAATCAAAATCAAAAGTCATTTATTCAAACTAGGCTGAGAATCAGCACTTTTCGAACGTCAAAATTACATAAGACAGTCCCCCAAAAACGCCCGCCCTTCACCACTTCCTAGTGCTTTAGCTGGGAAGAAGAAGTGGCGCAACAAACTCCCCAGCAGCACAGCTGTCTGATCAGTTAGAAAAGAAAATGAATCTATACAATAGTATCCAAAATAATATGCAATGCAATGCAAAAAACGTCAAACTTATATTAAATTATTTGCCTTATGTCAGCTAGCACACGCCAATATCAATTTTCACGCCTCCCCCTTAATACTTAGGCCAAATATTTTTTTATATTCAAATAGCTCATGACCTAAAGAGCTCCCATAAAGAAAATTAATTAAAACTATAAAAAAAACAACTTGAAATTGCTAGTGTTAAAGCTAGTCTATTAGACAATGTAACAGCAAATCAATTTTCACGCCACCCCCTCAAGACTTGGCCAAATATTTTTTGATATTCGGATAGCTCGTGACCTAAAGAGCCATAAAGAATATGAATTAAAAACTTAAAAAAAAACAGACGCGAAATTTCGCGGGTTAAGGCTAATATGAACACACCTATCTACCCCAAAGCCGTTTTAATCAGTTATTTAGGCTAAACACCTTAACACCCTATGGGGTTTGACTTAAGGTCGACATTAGACACACGTTGAACAAGTGTCTACGTTTTTACGGTAAGTCCCAAAATGTTGTAAAATGCAATATCTTAGCAAGATTCTATTTTCTTTTTGTACCAAAGACGTGCAAAACCTGGGTTTTATTTTCACTACAACAATGTTTCAGGCACGTAAAGGTACGCTTGCATTGTTGAGCGAGTTTCTACAGAAATATTCTTTTATTTTTATTATTTACTAGCATTTCATTTCGCCCCCCGGGACCCACTGCGTCGCGTCCCATCGCCCGCGCTGGTACTCGTTTTCGTTCTTTCCGACTCTTTTCCTTTTTGCTCGGCTCCTAAGGGTTGTAGCGTAATGTTACATAGCCTATAACCGTCCTCAAGAATTGGGGTACTCAATGCGAGACAAATGAGAATTTTTCAAATCCGACCGGTAGTTTAGAAGATTATACCCCCTACATACAAACTTACGAACAAACAAATTTTACCTTTTTAATATTATTGTTATTATTTTATTAGTATAGAAATTACAAAGTACATGCAATAAAGGATTTATAGAATATCTAGTAATAGATAAGATCCTCTCTTAAATTTGGTCGTTATAAATCTATACTTACTTGTATAATATAAATTAAAGTTGCATTTCTTGTCTGACCGCATTGTTCTTCCAAACTAAGCAACGGATTTTGATGTGGTTTTCGCCAACATTTAGAAAATTTATTCCGGAAGGTTTATGTGTATAATTGATATAAAACTTTCATATAATAATGAAATCTCAATGTTTTTTCAAGTCGTAAAAGCTGTGCGAAATAGGGGTGGGTGGCTAGTCATATTATAATAAAAAAGTGTTTCCATAAGAATAAAAACGCAGCATCATATTTACATAATATGCAGACCACGAAGAAATTTTTTTGTGTACAATTTTTTTTATCAGACGACTGAAAATATAATTCTGCTAAAAATACAAAAATAAGCAATCAACAACATAACTAATTAAAATACACGCACATTTCCAATATTTTGGCAACGACAGATACGAAAACGTTTTGTTTTTATTTTGTAATCAAAATGTTCTATTCTTAAATAAATTAATTTCACTATTTAAAACGTTGTGCGGTATTTAAAACAATAGATTTAAAAATAGGAACGCAGTTACAAACCACTGTCTTATCAACAAGGATTTTAAATATTGTTTATTTAAAAAATAAAAAAGAATAACTCGAATCTTGCAAAAGAATTATCCAACACTCAAAAATCAAGTATTAAACATACCAACCTAAAAACTAAATAAAGTTAGCAACGAAGTAACTTTCAGAAAACCTCGAAAGGAAAGTAAATAATTAATCCAATTTAAAACTAGGTACAAACCTGATCAGCAACTTTGCGAAGCCACACAAATTGAAAAAAAAATAACAAAACAATAGTCACCTAAAACACAACACTAATTCGTCAAAAATAAATATAATTCAAATTATATTATAATATTCACACTATACGTAGATATTTACACAGATAATAAATATTTAAAAATTGGTACGCGAACGAGCGATTCGTAGCCGATAAGACGTAGCGTCCGTAGCAAGGGTCTACGCGGCACTGCTGCTACGGCGGACTATACGTACCTACATGCGAAGTGCGCACGCTTAGGTTGCCTACAGATGGTGCGATTGGTTTGAGCCGCGTGGTTTCTCGTATGTCGGGAGTTTTGGGGAAAATGGGTAATCTTTTTTGGCGTTTCAATTTGTTGATATAAACTGGGTTGTGAAAAATATTTTTACTTGAGAGAGAAGCGTTTTTGACACCTAAAAGGATTTCAAATAAATATTTTCGTGATGTTGTACAATTTTAAATGAACGTCGGTTTGAAGAATTTCAGACATTAAAACGTAAATGTAGTCGTTATTTTAAGGGTCGATAGACTTTTAAACCTGTATTTAGATTTACCTAATCATAGTTAGGGAGATATTTTTTTATCAATTTGATACACTACGCCAAGTCTCCGTGTTACAGCCATTTCATACAACTGTCAAGGAATGTCAGTTGTGATTTGAATTTACGGTCAATTTAAGTTGGTAATAAATTTTCTAAACAATTAATTTCTCTGACTATAATGATGAATTTATCAACAAAAACTAGTCACTAGTCAGTACTTAAAGTAGGTTCCTTGAGTTTGTGTCACCATTTCTTCTCAGGTGTAGTCAGGAAGGAAATGTCTACTAAACGTCCTACTAGCATTTTTTTTTAATAAGTGTTGTAAAAGTAATTCCAATGTCCTTATTACAGAATACAAATAAAAAAAAAAAATAATTGAAATAATAAAAAGAAAAAAAAAACATCCAACCAACATTATTTCCTCGCATGACTATAAAATAACTTCATCTTCATTACGTCCTTTACAAATGACCAGTGGTTAGTGATTATCAAGATTTCTTCAAATTGACTTCGCGTAACTATGTGATAACATCTGAGTTACTTGCAAACGGCTTTAGTAAATTGCTATTATTATAATTTATTAGATGGATGTTTTTTATTAATACCGAGTAGAAAATATTGTTTAAAAAAAAATTAATTGCTATGCGATAACACCACTGATTGTACTGCTGCATAGTATTTGTTTACTTTTTCCTGTTTTGTTTTTCCTGTTGGTGCAAAAATATTGTATACATCTGTCTACATTTTTTTTTGTACTGTTTGACAATTGCTGAGACAGAAATACCTACTATGATTTGAGTATTTTTTTGCTCCTTACAAACCATCAAGTTAATAATAGGGTATTTGACTGAATTTTATATAAGTAAGATTTCTCGAAAAAAAAAAGCGAAGTTGTATGTTAATCCAGGTTATTAACTATTTGTGTAGGTACTTACCAAATTTCATCAAAATGAGTTCAGCCATTTTTGCGTGATTGCGTAACAATCATCCAAATATACAAAAAATACAAACTCTTACATAATATATTACTAGCTGTTACCTGCGACTTCGTCTGCGATTAAGGATGAAAAATAGTCTAAGTCCTTAGCCAGGTCATGGTCTATCTGTGTGCCAAGCATCCAAATCCGTCCAATCGTATTGCGTGATTGAGTAACAAACAAACTCACTTTCGCAATTTATAATATAAGTCGCTATAGTACTATTGTAGGATTATGTATACAAAAATATGCATAACATTGCAACCCACATGGCAAAGACTTACAATTCTTGCATACTGAAAGCGTGGTTATATCTATACTAATAATATAAAGAAGTAAAATTTGTTTATATGTTTGTAAGTTTGTATGTAGGGGGTAATCTCCGGAACTACCAGTCGGATTTGAAAAAAAAATTGTTCACTGGGTAGTCCAATTCTTAAGGAAGGTTATAGGCTATGTAACATCACGCTACGACTCTTAGGAGCCGAGCAAAACAAAAAAAAAGTCAGAAAGAACTCTAAGGGAAAACGAAGTAATAGCGCGGGCGGGCAATCAGATGCGACGCGATGGGCCCCGGGCCGAAATTTTACGCGGACGAAATCGGGTACAGAAGCTAGTAGCATTATATAAAAGGGGATTACACTCATTCTAAAAACTCAGCTGAATACCGTGAATGATGTACTAGTAAGTACTCGTGCTAATACTTTATTTTTACATCGAAGGCCAAAACAGTTTTGAATGAAAATATATTTGTATTGAACTGAAATGGTATGGAGTATTGATACGCCTTGTGTAAAGAATTATACATGTTTATGTTAAAGTTAAAACCCGTTTTTTGTTAGAACTCGTTTTCCCTAGTTAAAACTAGTTTTACTAAATATGCCTTCGTTAAAACTAGAAATACCTAGACAAAACTAGAATTTACCACTGATATATTTGATTTTCAGATAAAACTAGTTGTCACTCCGAGCTTTAATTAAAGTTAGCCTAGAGAAACTAATTTGGGATTAAAACAATATACACGGTGAAATTTTAATCACCATTTTCCTCTTAAGGGGTCGTTGTACTCATCATTATGAACAACTTTTACTATGGGACCAAACCTGAAATAGTGAAAAAAAAATCAGCTGTTCCTTACATTTTGACGAGTTATGCGAACATAAATGTAGGGAACAGTTGATATTTTTTTTCACTGGTTGGTCCTGGCTGTCATTTGTAGACCTTATTCTTCTTCAGGTCTTACCAAGGGGTACCGTATTACCCAGTAACGGGGTTTTAGAGGTCAGATAGGCAGTCGCTTCATGTAAAATACAGGTATTCAGCTGCATCCAGTTAGACTGGATGCTGATGCCAACATAGTTGGGAAAAGGCTAGGCAGGTGGATGATGAGTTATTTTACTTTTGACTGCCTCGTTGGTCTAGTGGTCGGAAACGCAACTGCTGAGCTTGAGGTCCTGGATTCGATTCCCAGGTCGGGCGAAGTGTTATTGGGCTTTTCCATCTGTAATTTATCAGTAGCAGCCCGGAGTCTGGAATTTGTGTCCGATGGTGGCAATAGGCTCGCCCCCTATTACATGGGACTTAAACATAACCGGCGAAATGTGGGTGTACTATGGGTACACCTCTGCCTAACCTTTCGGGGAAACAAAGCGTGATGTTATGTTATGTTAAAACTGCTTTTGAATTTTGCGTAACTGGCAGGTATTTATGCTTTAACAAGCCTTAAACTCAGAAATTTCGACCACAAAAACGCGCGTCGCCTATCTGTTTACAGCCTTAAAATTTGTGGGGCATAAAATATTTATCATAATTATAATTATTATTTGCCGATATTTATGCGCCATTTTAATAACCACAGTAACGTTGAGAATTTCTATTGAAATGTTTAATATTGATGGCGGCTCAATCCTTCCGTGAGGAAAGTCTTCTAATAATGGTTCCCTCAATGTTGTGGGGAGAAAATCTTCATTATTGTATTATTATTTTGGTGATAAATTATAAAGTTGATTTTTTTTTAAATACAATAGACGTAGATATATTTAGTAACCTATTCCGCTTAACTATTATTGAAGAGACTTTAAAAAAGAAATCGACACATGTTTCACCTCTAAGCGAGGCATCCTCAGGATGACGATTGACTTGTCGCGAACCCGAATAAGACGTGCCTGTAATTTTAAAAAAAATACAGAAAATAGTTCTATATTATTTTATACTAACTTGGCACCTAAGAGATATTTCGGCTGTCATTCGTGAAATGAAATGATGATGATTGAAATGAAATGACCCATGTAAAATACTGGTATTTAGCTGCATCCTATTAGACTGGAAGCCGAACCCAACATAGTTGGAAAAAGGCTAGAATTATATAGAATAAATATTTGTTAAGCTACTCTATAATTTATAGCAGTGTTCTAAGTATAAGTAAGATGCTAGGATGAACAAAACTTTATATTGACATAGTATACATAGAACTTTGAACAACAAACTTGAAGTTACGAACTAAAAATAAACCCAGTAGTCAGTAGTTCCTCGTAAGCGAATTTTTAAAGCCAGTATAGTCTAGCGAGTTATTTTAAACTGTAATACTTTTCTGACAAGAACGGCTTTGAGATTAAAATGTAAACTAAGAAAGTTATCCCACTGTAAGCTATACCAGTTAGTTGCATTTACATAATATGTAATTAATATTTAATAATAATTAAAATTTATAGGCATGGGCCGAGGGGATTACTGAAAATATCCACGGATAGGTATTTGTTAACCAACTCAGAAACTGTATCGAAATATTTTATTTACAAAATAAATATTATATTTTATATATTTTTTATTAACTTTATTAATTTGTTTATTTATTGAAACTTGTATGTGGATTTATATCCGAAAATTAAAGATTTCATTTCAAAATCAAAATCAAAAGTCATTTATTCAAACTAGGCTGAGAATCAGCACTTTTCGAACGTCAAAATTACGACAGTCCCCCAAAACGCCCACCCTTCACCACTTCCTAGTTCTTTAGCTGGGAAGAAGAAGTGGCGCATCTATGTAGTGGTGAATGATTTGATTTGATTTTGATGACTATTAAGTAGGTATAATATTTTATCTCCCAACAAGACTCCCCTATAATCATACGAATAGTGCAACATAACTTGCATTAATTACGACATCTGAACCGTAATTACTGCAACCGTACCCGCTTACCTTGTTAACGAACCAACACACTCAGTGCACATAGACGAGAAAGCTTCATAATTATTATACAGGGTGGCCGGAACATTGACGTCCACAAATAAAATTTAGTTCCCTCGTATCGTGGGGTATCCGAATCACCCCCATGTATGTTCCGCGACTTTTCATAGTTTTCGAGTTATGATTTCTTTTTCTGAATTTTTGAGAATTTTCGACCTGCCCTTTTTAAAAATCCTACAACCTAAAAGAATTAAATGTAACCAGATGGCTAATTTTAATAATTTTCCGCCTCGCTGTCTTTGAAGGCCGATTTTAGCCAACCTAGCCTCATTAAGTACTACTTCTTTTTAGTTTTTTTTTTAAATTGAGCAGGTCAAAAATTCTCAAAAATTCCGAAAACAAAATCATAACTCGAAAACTATGAAAAGTCGTGGAACATACATGAGGCTGATTCGGATACCCCACGATACGTGGGACCTTAATTTTATTTTAGGACGTCAATGTTCCGGCCACCCTGTATACCTCCCTTCTTGAGCTAAAAGACTAAACTGCGGTTAATACGCGTGTTATAATATTTCATACGGTACTGAATAGTTAGACATTTATTATCATTCACAACATAATTATCGATTTATGAATCCCTAAAGTGTTTTACAAATAGGTAGGATCGTGTTATTGTGACTAGCAGGTGAACAGAATGACTGAAAAATCTGTCACCGTTATTTATATCGAATTCGATAGATATAAAATTCCGATTTGATCAAGGCTGTGACTGAGTCCATGAAGTATTTCTAGATGTAGGTAATTTTATAAAATAAATAATTATCTTATATTAAAGTAATAATATATGTATATTTAATATGATATTATTTATTATAATTTTATTATTGTATTCTACGAGTATATTATACTAAGGACGCGTAACAATTACATTCAGAAATAGTTCCGGACTAGCACTTTACTTAATTTATTTATTAATTCAATAATAAAGTCATCCGACAGAAAACATGAATTTTGACGGCAATTTATTATGATAATTTTATTATTATTAATTAGTTAGTTGCATTTACAAATAGGGATGGGCCGAGGGGATTACTGAAAATATCCACGGATAGATATCTGTTAACCAACTCAGAAACTTTATCGAAATATTTTATTTACAAAATGAATATTATATTTATTAATTATATTATTATTATTACAATAAGAAGGACGAAACTTTTTGTTTGTAACCCACATTCGCATCAATAATATTAATAGGGAGTGTTTCTCACACCGACCGCAAGTAGTTTTTAAATATTATTATTTATTTTGTTTGAAGTATAAAATTACAACTAATTTACAGAAATAAAATATAATTTGTATGAAAAGTGAAAAGCTATAAGTATTAGTTATAAGTCAAAATACATATCATTCTAAGCCCACACTAGATTTGCCCCAAAATATGAACCTAAGCCATGGACTGTCGCATAAAGGAGACTGACTGTCGCGAAATGAAGACAAATAATGTCACTAGGGATGCCATCACAAAAAATATACACAATAAGGAAAATCAAGTTCGTGAATAAACGCCAAAAATAAGCTATTGTCTGGAGTTTTTCAACTTGGAATCGAACATAAGCCAATAACTATTACATTTATTTGTTATGTTTATCCAACATGAATATTGTAAAAAGAAACAACCTTCCTAGCCTTTTCCCAACTACTTTGGGGTCGGCTTCCAGTCTAACCGCATGCAGCTGAGTACTAATATTTTACATGGAGCGACTGCCTATCTGACTTCCACAACCCAGTGACTGGGTAACGATGACCCTTGGTAAGACTGGTTGTCAGACTTTTAGGCTTCTGACTACCCGTAACGACTATGAAAGGTCTTTTTTTTTAAGGTTGTAAATTATCAAATAACTTCTCCCGCTCTGGGCGGAGCGGAAGGGCGTGTCGGACTCTTACTGACTAAAACCCACCCGTGTTCTTTCATTTGCCTGAGTGTTGTCAGGGGCCACGGTATCCCTTTAGGACTTTCCCGCGACTGTCAAAGATCTACCACTACTTCTATTTTACATACCTAACTCTCCAATAAAGCTAGAGAAGCCAACTCAATGTCACGTCCAATAATGTTTTGAATGGTATTTGAATTTTTATAGGCACAGTTAACGATTACAAAAATTTGTTATTAAAACAAAGGAAGCCGGTCAAAAAAATAAATCTGGAATTAAAATTCCCAAGCAAATGAAATAAAGAAGTGTCAATAAAACAATATGGCTGCTGATTTAAAAGGCTCCGTGATTAAATAGCACCAGCGCAGATTAATCTGCTTAGGTTAGGATTAGATATTATTGGTAACCATTAGTATTGACACTTGTCTTCTAGACCCATTCATTATTCAAAGAGCACGTAAAACTATCCCACTCTGACATAAATTTTATAATGTACTACTCGCTTCTGTCCGCGTGAAATTCAGCCCCTGACCAACCGTGTCGGACTTTTTTTTATTTCTTTTTGCGGCTCTTACGGGTCGTAGCGTGATGTTACATTGAGTTTGAGTTTGATTAAAGAGGTGAAAAACTTATGTCCTTGTGGCTAAGTTATAACAGCCGCACGGGTCGATTGATCAGGCTAAGCTAGGCTTGCCGCAGATTGGTCCGTGGATGAGTGACCAGACCTGTTAGTCCCAGCTGTCATTTTGTAGATCTTTGACAGTTGTTACGGGTCGTCAGAAGCCCGAAGTCTGACAACCAGTCTTACCAAGGGTATCGTATTACCCAGTAACTGGGTTGTGGCGGTCCGATAGGTAGTCGCTCCATGTATAATACTGCTATTCAGTTGCATTCGGTAAGACTGCAAGCCGACCACAACATAGTTGGAAAAAGTCTAGGCAGATGTAGGTGACCCTGAAAGCTTACCCCAGCACAAATCTTACAGGGGAAAATCCTAGGCCTTTGGTGATATTTTTTTTATTAAAAAACTACTTATTAAATTATTTCTCGTATCAAGTAAGTACCCTAGTTACCGGCGAATTAAACAATAAACTATTACCGCAGTATATATATTATTATCAATGTCACATGACATCACAAATGTATATAATATATTATTATCAATGTCACATGACATCACAAATGGCTCGCAGTGCGACAAAAGAATAATATTTGTTACAAGTCTCCGGTTAATTTTGTAATGGCTACGTACAATCGGGAACAGAACTGTTTGCCTTCATTTAGTTTCACTCATTAGGGGATATGACAAATTATTGATTTACATTTGTGACCTCAATGTTCGCAGTCAATTTGATTATAGAATGTAAGTCCCGCACCGAAGGGGTACCAACGGTACCAACTGTACGCTATTATAAGTACTAAACCGTAATCAGTATGTCTGTTCATCTGTCGATCAAAGGCTGACAAGGCTGTATACGTATCTTTATAAACGTAGCCAGCTGCAATTTTCTCACAACGTGGAACAACGGGATCTCTAAACAAGGCAAATAAAAAAAAAGTTTTTGTCAAAAATTTGCTAAGCTAATTGTTGACAATTGGTAACCCCCAGATATGCTGGCAACATTGTCAACCCAAACCCAAACTCTCTTTTATTTACTCGACTCTTCACATAACCAGAGGGCTAGTCTATTTTTTGGCCAAAGAATTAGCATTGCCATACAACGTGGCAATGCTGCCAGCTTTTTGGGCACTTTTCCTGATGAGAGCGAGGCGGACGAACTTTTTGATTCCCTATGATTCTTTTACCTTTCCTTCCCTTTTTATGTGCTTGTACATATTATAATTATTATAAAAAGACTGTAAGCTTTTTATTATGTGTATATTATACTATAACTCATTAATAAATAAAAACTAATTTTACTAACCCATCATCTTACAACACAATAATCTTATTAGGTATTAAAGCCACCGTCTTATATCTGCCTATTCAAAAATAAACCGTGACAGGGCCACATAAAATGTATTTCAAAACAATTTTGTCCGCGACGATCCTCATGCCACACATTTATTAATCAAATTATGCCTCCGCGGTTCGTGTTATTTTCCATAACATTTACCTTTCCTATGTAGGTACCTAATATATACCTATGTAGACACATAATTATGACAACATGTACTTTCAGTAATAAACATAATTAAGGACTTTGGGCCGTATGACAACGTGCTAAATTTAGTCGAATTTAGTTTTCAGTGAGTACGTTATATTAGTGAATTGGTAATGACTTCTCACTTTCAGGCATGCTTGCTATGAAAATAAAAGTATTTTGCGAATGAGCATATGAAAAATGGAAATGTGGGTAGGTACACCTCTAGGCAAATTTCGAGCGCGTCGCGAATGCCAAGCCGATATGCCGGCCACCGTAGGCGCGGGCTTGCGGGCGGTGAGCAATGGGTAGCTCGCCCCCGAAAAGGACCAGGCCCGGGTCGACGGCGCGTTGTGTTCCACGCGCGCCTCAAAGAGATGTCAGCATCACTGACGGGGCCCTGTGGTAGAAGAGAATAGTGGTGGCCCTGTGGTAACGGCTCCGATTTACGAGATGTAGGTCCTGAGTTCGAACCCAGCCGGACGCTTTACTTTGTGTAAATAATTTCATCACCACTGTTCTCAAAATGGTGAACGAAAACATCGAGCCCGAACTATGAATTTAAAAGTCCATTTTCTTTTAAATACCTAATGTAATTTGGAACGAAATCAAATAACATCACGCGTATTTTCCATGAAGGGTTAGCAGAGGTGTATCTGGAGGTGTGTACACTCACATTTCGCATTCATACATTTTTATTTTTTTGTAAATAAAAAGACCAAAAAATATTTTACAGTTTATAACTGCTATTATAAATCGCTTACCACCGAGCATTCGTACCTATAAAACTGTCAATTGTACCGTGCTAGATTAAATAAATTATAATCTCCAGAGGCCAAGGGAGGTGAAATGCGGCACTATAGGGTTAGGAAAATGTGGCCTGAAATGATATTTAGATATGTTACTCTAGGGATCTTGGACGAAGGATAATAATACTATTGAATAGTTTTTTTTTTCCTTGTATGAAACGATTTAATATATTTTTGAAGTAAAACTTTTTGGGCGAGAATTGTGAGGAAAATTTCAAGTACGCGTCACGTTTAGGCACATGTTAGGCACGTTACATGAGAGAGAAGAAAGATATAACTCGTTCTGTCTCTCACACCAAATCTCCCTTATTCACAATTTTTTAAGCAGATTATTTTCTATGGCGTGTACAGTGCGGCACGCGCAATTTTTTAACGATTAATTACGATATTAATGGGTTGAATTGCCTGATTATGCAAAGGATGGTAATTATACATATAAAAGGTTTTGTGTGAAATACATTTGCTGTGCTGCGGAACAATTCCTAAAGCCTAATATTTTAGCTAAGGTTTAGTATTCTATTCTATTATAATAAAGCATGACATAATTATGCAATACAAAAGTTGTTTTAATTTCGACGTGTTCGGGGTTGGTAGATAAAGGATGAAATAAGTGGTGCAAGTCAGTTTAAATTTAATAAATTCACTGTATTTTCTGTTTCCACAAATATAAGATTAAGATTAATTTATACTATATACGCCGAATTACGTACTGAATTATTGCTGTGTAAATGCAATAATATAAATGATGGTAACATACTGAGCGGGTGGCGCAATAATGAAGACCCAGGTAAACGTACTGTACGGTGGTTGACCCGTACACAACGAAAAATTCGCTACAATTATATAGTGCTACCGGGCATCAGCTGCACACCGACATTTTTAACAAGAATTTGCCTTGCTTCCCAAGAGATTGCATAACGTAGACGTTTCGATATGCGAAGCGGGTCCCGGTAATGATTCTAGAAAAGTTTTCTATAAAAAAGAAAACGAAAAGCGATGCCTAGAAATTCCTGGAATATTTTATAGCATAAGTCTACTAATTTATAACTGTTATACAATGGTCTCTCAATGGTGAGTTTTTGACAGTTTTTGTATGGCAAATCTGTCAAAACTCACCATTGAGAGACCATTGTAACGTTTATAAACTAGTAGACTTAGGCTCATGGTTAATGGTATGGCACTATGGTAAATTACAGCCCACTCTCAAAGAGAGGAGGCCTCTGTTCCAGCAGCGGGATAATTATAGGCTAATTATGAACATTTTAGTTTAAACTAATTTAAAATAAATAAAAGTGTGAGTGTGGTGTAGGAAAAATAAAGTGTTTAATGCCCTGAGAATATAAACCACAAAAAAATGTGAGAAAGTGAACACATGCTGGATTATATTAGAGGTTCACAAAACGACTAAAGTTCTGCCTAACAAATTAAGGCTAATTCTACAAATTCGTGGTGTGGTTGTGGTACGCGGGTCCTTACACTCAGTATAAGCATAAGCATGATCATTCTATAATGTATCCACTTCTGAGAGACAGACTTCCTCCCTGTGAGAGGGAGTGGTCCAAAATACACCCCGTGGGTGCGGGTTGATAGATGTCACACGTCTTCGAATTTTTAGTTCTAGAACATGCCGGTTTCCTCACGATGTTTTCTTTCACCGTTTTGAGAGCAGTGGTGATGAAATAACTTACACTTAAGTTAGTAAGGGCTCGTACACACTGGCGCGATATCGCGGGCGCGACAGGCAGCGCACCCTTGTCGCGCTGGTCTGCACGAGCCGTTACCATTTTGCCACCACTGCTCTTCGGCTTCGGTTTTCAGTATAATAAGAAATAGTAATTTTTTTATATAGTTGATCTCATTAATTTTGTTTTGACGGTAAGAAAGTTTTATATCAAAAAGTTTTTTATAACCGAGTGTTAAAAGTTTATCTTTGTTTTCGTTGATAAATCTATGGTATATTTTGTGACCTATCATTATGTGATAAATGTTATATTAGTGCTATAACAGTAAGACTGCAATCTTTGTTACTACCAAATAATATTCAAGGACGAGAAAAGGGCGTTTAGGTACTTTTAAAATAGACAGAAAAAGCTAAAAAACAACCAAGTAGTGCGTGTCGGACCACGCACAATGAAGGGTTCCGTAGTGGGGATGAATTTATCCCAACAACAAACATAACACTGTAGTTAAAAACGCAGTAGTTGAAAAAAGTCGGAGACCGAAACCGGTATGATCAATACGGATATTTTTTCGGTGACATTTATATTTTTTACATATATAAGGTGCTATAAAAATATCTGCCACGGCTTTAATGAGAGGTAGTATTGTGTTTACAGATAACAATAGTGAAGAAATTTCGTACCCCGGCACAGTTAAATCAATTTGAGAAAATAAAGTAGTTAAATAAACATTGACTCTACTCTGCATAACGTGGTTCACAAATTACGCGCGAAGTGCACTTCGTCAATGAAAACAACTGCTATCTCTTTCCATCTGTTCTGTGAATGAAAACTGAAATCAGCTGACTAGTTCGTCACTTGCAAATTTATACGTACAATTTTTTGTATGAAAAAAAATATGACACATGATCAATAATTTATCTTTACTATTGTAATCTATAAACACAATACTATCTCCCATTGCAGCCGTGGCAGATATTTTTATAGCACCTTATATTATGTAGTATATATGTATTATGTAGTAGGTGTGTCCATGGCATCACAGCGGGCCCTATCAGAATACCAGCGTTGCAGTATTTGTTCTCAAATATCGTAGTATTATGCTGAGATTGCATTATGCCTTTTTGGCCTCGCACATGTTATCTTTGCCTTTTGATTTTTTATTTTTTATTACTTGTTTTACATAATTTGTTAGTTTTTATTGTTTATTGTTTTATTTCCTGTGCGTGTCCCAAATAAAAGGTTTTTCTTTCTTTCGTTCTTTATATTTTTAAAGGTTACCTTAAATTGCTTACAACCAGTATTAATACCGGTTACCGAAATAAAAATTGCCTCTATCTTACACGTGCCGTCGGCTTTAGTCAAAGAGCACGCATCACATGTGTGTGTGTGGCCGGTATTAAAACAGTAACCTAACAGAGGTAACATGTTTCTTCTTCTTAGGTTACCCTTATAGCGGTAATCTTGGTCGTAGAACCACCAACCTGTCTCAGACCCAGAGGTTTGATTCCCAATGGGGACAAAATTTTCTGCTCGGTTTGGTTGGTGGTAGGGCTTGTTTTAAGTCCGCCTGGCTAGCTACCACCATCTTATATAAGTCTGTCGCCATAACAACAATGTTAACAGCATTGTTGTGTTCCGGCAGTTAGAGGTAAGATAGCCAGTTCCTCTGTGGTTGAAGATTCCGGAATCTTCAACAACAGAGGAACTGGCACCCGCACCCGGCACCCGGCACCCGGGTGAAGCTCGCTTCCACCTTCAGCCTGAATGATCACTTACCATCAGGAGAGATTCAGGCCAAGAGCTTCCCCATTGTGATAAAAAAAAAGTAACCAATATTGTTCGATAGGTTTTAAGTACAGTGACCATACACTTCCATTTTCTTTTTCCGAGTAAACTCAAACATATCTAGCTTGGTTACCCTACATACGAGTAACATGGCGCACAGGGGCTCAAGATACATCAATTTAGCTCGTTCCGAAGGATTAAAATCAGTTGAAACTGCCCGTTAGATTTACAGTGGAAGTGAATGTTCTTTTACTAGGGGGAAAAGAAAATGCTTTTTATTTTGTGCAAGTTTATTTTCCGGGTATTAGGTTGGATTTTGTTCACTGACTTGCGTAAACCTGGCAGTTTCTTGACGGTTCTTTTTCGTCAGAATATACTAACTGGAACCGTGTAATACCTTGTAGAGTTTTCAGAAACTTTTAGTACTTACTCGGGTTTATAAAATACCAATTTTTTTTTGGGGTCATCTTCCACAGGTAGTGTCGTTACTTGAAATATCAGTTTAAAAAAAAACATTTTCATTTGTATAACCTTCACAGACGTGATTTTCAATAACTAAACACGACAAAACAAAAAAACAAACAGTTCTCCTCAACTAATACTTCAATTAACATCACAACAAGCGGTCGTTGAGCCAAAGAAAAACAATCAAATCTTTAATTTTTCATGTTATATCGATACCCATCACATCTGCGGAGTTTTGCTAGTTAATTTAATTTGAACCTGTATATATAAAGTTTACAACTGCCAAACCTTTGGGAAATAGAGTTGTTATGTCATCTATAAATAGTATATTAGCTAAGTAGCCATTTGTTCCGACGCATATACTTTGCATGCGAGCGACACAAATGTTAATTCTTCGCCTAACGTTCTTAGTAACTTATAACAGTGTTCACAAGGGAATAACTATAAATTTTCAAGGAAAAAGAACAACATAAGTTCCTAACACATTGTCCTATTATCAATCGCGCTCCTAGCTCACGTTTATCAGTTTTCAGGACCGGTCGCAATCCATCATTGTGGACCAATTCGCTGAGTCAGCCAAACTGGAGCGTGTCGACACCCTGTGATTCAGTTAGTGAGCTGTTTTTATGCGAAAACGTGACATAGGATACTTTAGTTTGGCATCGTTGGTGATAGGTGTAAGTTAATTTATTTATTTACATAACATCACGCCTGTATTCCCCGAAGGGTTAGGCAGACGTGTACGTATAGTGCACCCACATTTCGCCAGTTATGTTTAAGTCCCATGTAATAGGAGGCAAGCCTATTGCCATCAACTGGGCACAAATCCAGACTCCAGACTGCTACTGAGCAATTCCAGAGCAATAGAGCAATTGATATTTATTTATTTACTATTACCACTTACATAATTATTTTGTTTTTACAGGTGGGGACCCAATATAACGATGTAGTCACAAGTTCCACACTCAGAGACGTCACCCACTAACCAATTAACCATCACCAACAAAAATTTCCCTTTTTAAACTGTCTTCTATTGACCGACACGGTTGAGAAGTGTTTACGTATACCTACTTCCTCATCTAGTTCTTAAAATATTATTGACGTGTAAAAGTGTTTGTACAACCCTATTTACATTTCATTTCATCACTTGATGGAAGGTTTCGTTGATATTTTCCGCGCTATTTCTTATAAAACGAAATAATCAGATGGAATATTCTGGTACACCTGTCTTCGATGTCATAAAAATTGGTACATTTTTCGCGGACAATATTGCGTTTCAGTAAAAAGATGCTGATACATGTTCTGGACGTAAGCCTTTAAGAAGTTAGGCTATGGCATGTCTATTTTTTTATCCTATTATTACCCTTTATGACCCATTAATTAAAACTCCGAATTAACTACACGATATTTAGGGGGCGATGATGTGTTTTTTAATAGCCCTTTCTCCCTTTCTCTTATTACACCATGCTGAGGGCTATTCCCGGAATATCGGGTAGTGGGTTTTACTTCCAATCTAGCAAAAAACAAAATCCACCTTACATTACTTATAACATTTCCATCCTTATTTCATTAATAAACAGTATATTTCAAATAAGCCAAGCAATAACTACGTCAAACCCTCGACCGAACAAACTACTGCATTCAAGAACATTTTGTCATATTTCTACATCAGTTGCTACTGTCACTGCTAGGTACTGAAGAAAAATTAAAATATTTTACTATACACACAAAAATAAACCTTATCTCAGAACGTTACAGCTCAAATTATAGTAACGTTATTGTTCAGTTACGCCCTTTTTGCATAACCGGCGTTCCACTATTACAATTTGTATTGTCACATCGAACGGAAATCTTTTACGGTTGACTAGCGAATTTGGACTTTGTTGTCAATGTTATTAAGTTGATTGTTGAGTGGCAGAGTGGTTCTCCAAACAGCTCTCACGGGCTTGATGCGGAAATTGCATACCTCTGATACCTCATATAAAATCAAGTTTCCTAGTTCTTTTGGTTGGTGTTGGTAATTTTATGCTCATATTTTTTCTGGTTTAAAGCTTGCATTGCATTGCAGACCTTACTCTCACATTAAATAAACATTAAGTTCCTGCAGAGAATTATTTTAATCCAGGAACCTTGATGCTAAGCGCAGTGGTCTGCCATTTTTTTCTTTCTTTTCCCAATAGTAATATTTTACCTAAGTTCTTTCAATTACTATTACTGTGGCGGCATCTGCAACGCCATATGCGAACTACGCATCAAAGACCTGACGTCACACAATTCCTGCATCTCGCAATTAGAGTTTACCGCGCGATCAACATAATATAAGACTATCCGAGATCATTCGTTGGGCAGTTGCCCGGCAGACAAGACGGTCGATGGTCGGAGGATCCCCCGTTTTCTATAGAATAAGAGTGAACTTTACACCCTGTTCTTCATACCTCTAAATTACCGTGGAGAATATTTGGTCTAAAACACCATGCACGACACAGGCAGGTAGATTTTTGACATTTTACATTGTGAAGACAATAATACAACAATAAATGCAAACACTGGCAATATCAATGTATAGGAGTATTTAGAAACAATTAAATAAATCCTAACATTGAAATTAAAAAAATGTCTTTTTCTAGCAAACTATATACTCGTATTAGTGATGCGCCGACTACCCGTAGTCGGCATATTATTGCCAATTTCAGTATTTTTACCAATCTTTGACTAGATATAGTGACTGAATCTGATCTTTGATTGAATTTTCGTATGCAGACTGGGAACGTCATTACTTAAACGCAGTTTAATTTATTATTGTATTGTCGTCTCCACCATGTATACGTACAGTTAAATCAGTACATCAACTATGCCGGGACCAATCGGCTCTCTTTATCCTAAACCTGCACACAGATCCTCATACGCTTTTTACCGATAAAGCGCATTGGCACCACACAATACTTATTAATTAATTTAGCCGAACAAAAGGTGCTATCACATACAAAACACATAATGTAATTGAATACAGCGGCAAATGGTCCGCACTCCTCGCTATTAACACTATAGCACTCATCTAATTTCACGCCTCGATTGTGCCTACTGTCAGGGCTGTCAAACGATACAAGTTACGGGTTTGATTTTTATTTATTACAGATTCTTGAGTGCTTTGTCTGTGGTTGTCAGAACGGAATAGGTTTTCTGGTTGGTGTCGTAGAAAGGACAATGTCAGGAGAAGAGTTAGCATCCATTACGATTACCAAGTATATAATATGTTACCGGTAATCTGTATAATTCAGGTATTCTATACAATACCTAGGCAATGTATCGAATACCTGTGGCGTCCAGGCAATATATGAAATATTCTGAATATTATTGTCCGTTACATACATTGCCTAGGTAATGTATACATTTCCCAGGGATTGCATAGAATACCTGCTGGTTCACCGGTAATGTGTAAAGTAAATAGATTTAGTATACACGGTGTTTAAATCACCATTTTCCTCTTAAGGGGTCGTTGTACTCATCATTATGAACAACTTTTACTATGGGAGCAAACCTGAAATAGTGAAAAAAAAATCAGCTGTTCCCTACATTTATGTTCGCATAACTCATCAAAATATAGGGAACAGCAGATTCTTGTTTTCACGACCAGTAGCAATATTTTACGTGAAGCGACTGCCTATCTGACCTCCACAGCCCAGATACTAGGTAATACGATACTCCTTGGTAAGACCGGTTTTCAGACTTTCGGGCTTCTGACTACCCGCAACGACTGCCAAAAATCTACTAATGATAGCCGGGACCAACGGTTAAATGTGCTTTCCGAGGCTCGATATGTAATGGAGAGTCTCCCATCCGCGGACTGACCTCGGCTGTTATTATTTAGCCACGAGACTTAAGACGTCACTTTGGTATCTTATTTCCGCTGACATTAGTGAATTCTCGATTGGCATGTAAAGGATGGTCACCCATCCGCGGACCGACCTCAGCAAACGTAGCCGAACCTGTGCGGCTGTTATTATTTAGCCCCTTTACACTATAAGTATCTTATTTCCGGACATATTATGGTGATCATTGGTTAAAAATAAAACCACGTTTATCAGATGCTCCTTACCTATTCTGATGACTATAACATTCACAGCCGAAAATTAATACATTCTCATCTCTCATAGAACAGAATCACAAGACAAAGCAATATTCTATATTGCACTGCAATCTCTATCACAATGAAAGTCGAACTCGATATCTTGTCGAAGTTAGTTCATCGAGATTGCTAGTTCGATAGTTACGGATATACTTCTACAGACAGTTAGATGGGTAAACTTTGTACTATGTATTTGTCTTACCCGCATGAGATGAGATGAGATCGACGGATAATACGTGGTAATATACCTGATACCTCTATCTTACCTGTAGGGGTTATGTAGTGTTTTATTTACTGCAATGATTTGTACTTTAAGGAGCTTATTTATAAACGTTGCTTAAATGTAAGTAACGTTCGAACATCAAAAATGTATGGTTAAACAGTCGCTAATCATTACTTAACTTTAAGCAACGTTTATAAATAGACCCCTAAGAGTTTTTTCTTTGCGTCAATCGATATCTTACCGAATCGTCTGTTTAAAAAAACTTTTTACAAAAAAAACCAACCGACTTCCAAAAAAACACTAGAAAGTGAAAAATAACTTTAATTTCGGAAGTCGGTGTCTTTGGTTTTGAATTTTCGTTTTAAGCCACCGACTTCCGAAATTAAAGTTATTTTTCACTTTCTAGTGTTTTTTTGGAAGTCGGTTGGTTTTTTTTGTAAAAAGTTTTTATTTTTCACTTTTTAGTTGTTGTACCTACCCCCTACTAGTTCGAATATCACGACCTGCTATGTAAATAACAGTGAGAGGAAAATGTTAAAATATCGTCCATATAGGCTAAGTGGGAAAAATACGTATTAATGAAGCTAACTCAAAAAGTACTCAAGCTAAGTTAATAAAATTTATATGGGACCACCTTGAGAGCATACCCTTTCAAACAATAAAAGAATTTTCAAAATCCGTCCACAATTGACGAAAATATCGACGGACATACACAAAAAAAAAAAAAAAAAAAAAAAAAAACATACATACGCTACGAACATAATATAACCTCCTCCTTTTTGGAAGTCGGTTAAAAAAAAATAAGAATGCTAACCAATGATAGGTATTACACCTAAGTAGATGAAAAGACATAGATAGGTTACCTACCTAACATTCGATCTTCAATAACGGGACTATGTCACACTATAAGATGACTCGTGGAAGTAGGACGGCATGACGTAATAATCGGGAGGGAGAAAGACGAAGAAAATGTGGCTAATTAGCTAAATGATAAATGATTTATTTTCTGTAAGTAGGTTTGTACAAACACTTTTACACGTCAATCACATGTTTTAAAACTAGATGAGGTCGGAGCTAAATTTTGACTAGCCACTTGCGGAGCGTGTATAATCTATCTACCTCTTTTTACTTACAATATATTATAATTAATGCCAACTAAAGTTAGTTTTGAAAAAATGTACTGCTCAATCAATCTGCCTACCCTTTTCCCAACTATGTTGGGGTCCGCTTCCAGTCCACCGAGATGCAGCTGAATACAAGCATTTTACATGGACCGACTGCTTATCTGACCTCCACAATCCAGTTACTGGGTAATGCGATACTCCTTGGTTAGACTGGGCGTCTGACTTTCGGGCTTCTGACGACCTATAACGCCAGAAAAAATGTACTACTAATACCGGCATTACATTGGCAATATTCAAAATGTAAAACATAGAAACCGTTTCTAAGGGCAGATTCGACCAAACGGGAATAAATTTTATCCGCGGAATAAGCCTTCTCTTCCGAATAGATTTTGAATTTTTGACAGTTTCTCCATATGAAAACTGGCAGAACTAAATTTTATTCCCCGGATAAAATTTATTCCTGTTTGGTCGAATCTGCCCGTAGTCAACCGTTACTTAAATAAAACATAATTATTCAATTGAGTCGACAAAAAAATCATATTGTTGAGTTACTAACAAAGTTTCTGCTTACGACAAACCCCACATCAAAATACCTTTGACCACATCAACTGCTCGACCGATAACTCAACGTGTTACAGGATACCTTGATTAAATATTCACGTGTCGATTACATAAAGCAATATATACACGGTTCTACCAAATTGATTCATTTTGGTTGAAAGGCGTAAAAAATGAAGGGAATACCCGACATTGAATGATTCACTTTTATGTTTACTCTCTAATTGCGTTACGCGCTCACCCACCTATGCTATGGTTTCTTAAGACGGCTGTCCAAATACAGACGATTTTTTGACACCTTAATGTCAAATACTTGTGAAAATGACAGATTATCATGTCGGTTGTTTTATAATATGACGGAACCGCTTTCCTAGGAAACCAATGCTTATAGTGACTCATGGAAACCGTGCATTTTCTGACATAAAAAGTTCCTACCAATGCTATTTAACTTAGGGATAGCTATTTATTGTATTGTAGCTTTTTAACAATGGAATAATATTTGTTATTCTTTCCGAAGTGTGACTTTTATGTACATACAAATAACTTTACCTTTTTTTAATATTATTGTGTGTGCCTGCAATGGCAGTGGACAGACGTGTGTGTTAAAGGGAAAGGGGGGCCTTTGCCCAGCTGTGGGACATTACGGGCTGAATAGATAGAGAGAAATGATTCAATTTAGTTGCTTCATCCAAATTGAACCGTGTAATGACAGCTTTATTATCGGTACAGTCTCTTACAGTAATATGCTTAGGTGTCAAGTGTCAATCGACCCTATTGTTTTAGAGGCCCAATACACACTGATTGACCGGTCCCTAATCAATGCTACCCGAAGGATGACCTGATTGGTATCGCTTGTATTATGCAAATTAATTCCGGGTGTGGTATGTGCGAACCCGCGGGATAGATTAGTTTGAACACTTTCTTAAGTTTCAGGAAATCGAAGTAGAGATTAGTGTAGCTTTGTTGGTCTCGCTGTGTGGTATTAAAAACAGAATGCTTAGATGGTTTGGTCATGTTGAGACGATGAGTGAAAGGCGGCTTACAAACTGCCGCGTAACAACATGATGTTTGAGTTGTCCATAGACAGCTATAGGTAGTCACTTTTAGTAATTTAGGCCCTGGTTATAATAGTAATCATTAAAAAAATATTTCCTGTGTCAACTTCACTACATATTATAAAGCTCCCCCCCCCCCCCCCCCGCCGCGACTGTCTATCTATCTGCACGCGATAAACTCAAAAACTACCGAATGGATTTTCATACGGTTGTTTCCAATGAACGAAGTGATTCTTGAGGAAGGTTTAGGTGTGTCATCAACCCTTTGTGTAAATTGACTGAAATATGATGATGATTGTTGAAGATATTGGAAAAAATCATACCAACTTACCTTGAGCTTTACTGGCGTGCGCTGCATAAACCAAAAGAGTTATAAAAGCATACTTCATAATAAACGAATACATGCAAAACAAAACGATTGATTTAACACAAACAGACACCATACACAGTTAGTCGTACATTTCAAACATACATAGAAAAATATTATAATAATATTATGATCTCAATTCTTGTTAAGAACATAAATTAAAAAAATTGTTGAATAATATGTCATTTGTTTTCTAATTTTATTTATATACTAGCTGCTGCCCGCGGCTTCGCCCGCGTGAGTGTCGGAAATTACCCCATACATCCCCATGGGTTTTAAGTATAAATGTTGAGTTTCGAGTTAATCGGACAGCGCGTTAAAATTCTTCCATACAAACACTGACACCCCCCAACCCCCCTTTGGGTTGGGGGGTGTCAATTTAGAAAAACAAAAACTATAAACTTTATAATATTTATTTAGATAACTATTCGTGCGAAGTTTCATGTCTATTACCTCAAGGAATAAGATTTTTCATACAAACTTTCATCCCTTATTTTACCCCCTTAGGGGTTGAATTTCGAAAAATCCTGATACACGTTATTCTTAATTTTTAGATTTAAGTATAAATATTGAGTTTCGAGTTAATCGGACAGCGCGTTAAAATTCTTCCATACAAACTTTGACACCCCCCAACCGTAGGATAGGATACTTTTCCGGGATAAAAAGTACCCAGTGTGGTGCCCAGGATATTAAAGAATAATTATACCAAGTTTCATCGTAATCGAACCGGTAGTTTTTGCGTGATGCCTGAACAAACAGACAGACAGACAGACAGACAGACAGACAAAAAAAAAATTAATCAAATTTTTGGGTTCGGTGTCGGTCTAGTAACACCCCCTGCCATTTACTTTTTTTGATATTTTCAATGTACAGAATTTTCACTTCTACAGATTTATTATAAGTATAGAAGATAAAGAATTATTTTTATACTTTTTGCAGTGCCCTACAGGGTCCGTAATTGTACCTTAGCTTTAAGCCATTGTAATACTTTATCTACATTATGGAATGCATATAAAATATGAATATAAACATGAATAATGAGTTATTGTTGTATATTAACACAGTCATTAGGGTAGTACGTTCTCGTGAGATATTTTCCGACATCGTCCTTTATAATTACTACATTCTTTTTTTAATATGCTGCATATTATATTGTTTGACTGCCTCGTTGGTCTAGTGGTCGCTAGCGCTACTGCTGAGCATGAAGTCCTGGGTTCGATTCCCAGGTCGGGCAAAGTGTTATTGGGATTTTCTATCTGGAATTTCTCAGTAGCAGCCCAGAGTCTGGATCTGTGCCCGGTTGATGGCAATAGGCTCGCCCTCTATTACATGGGACTTAAACATAACTGGCGAAATGTGAGTGTATTATAGGTACACCTCTGCCCAACCCTTTGGGGAAACAAGGCGTGATGTTAAGTATATTGTGTGCCTTTTAGTCTGTGCTAAATAAATGTATTTTCTTTACATCCACGCGGGCAAAGCCGCGGGCAGAACCTAGTTTAAAAAAATTGCAAGCTGTCACTACATTTTCGGTCTTGCCAAAGTTTATATATACGGCATTTTCCAATGTATTCATACATATATGTAATAGTTTTTGACACTCCAGCAGCAGTGGCGTAACTATACCATCTGAGGCCCGTGGCGAATTCAATGGATGGGGCCCCAGTACAAATCGTCACGTTGTATTTTAATAAATCATTACCAGAGAAGTATTTACCCAACAGTCCCCATTTGAGTTAAATATCTAGTAAATTTAATTTTCAAAGGCATAGGTACCTATTACATAATATGTATAATAAAATAACAATTTAATCTTAACATAATAAATTAATTTAAACAAATCTCCGAGCTTTCTGTTCCGCAAAAGTATCAATAACATCATCAAAGTTTAAAGATCGGGCCCTACTTACGTCTGAGCTCGCGGCCTCTCGGGCCGTGGGTCCTGTCGGGCAGGGGGCCCCGTCCTGTTTTTTCTGTTCCGTGGCCCCGTCGGACCGGGGGCCCGTGGCATTTTGCCAGCCCTGCCACCCTATAGTTACGCCACTGTCCAGCAGTATGTTGCAGATTTTTGGCCTGGGATTGTATTGGCAAGAGATTTCAGCGGTTGCAACCGTTGCCAGTTGCTAAGCTATTCATTGCAGGCCTTCAACTGGGTATTGACAATTCAAAAGTGCCTGTAATTGGTTTATTTGAAATAAATGCTTTGAGTTTTTTGAGTTTATTGCTTCTGTTCTAGTTCTGCTGAATTTACAGAAGAAGATGAGCTCTGAAGCTTAGATTTTTAACCGTCTCTGTGGTCTAGTGGTTAGACCACCTGTCTCAGCCAGTGGGGCCAAAAATGTTTGTTCGGTTTGGTTGGTGGTAGGGCTTGTTTTAAGTCCGCCTGGCTAGCTACCACCATTTTATCTAAGTCTGTCGCCATAGCAACAATGTTAACAGCATTGTTGTATTTCGGCAGTTAGAGGTTAGTTAGCCAGTTCCTTTGTGGTTGAGGATTCTGGGTGAAGCTCGCTTCCATCTTCGGCCTGATCATCACTTACCATCAGGCCAAATAGGGAAAAAAACCGATGTGAAAAAAAAAGCCGTTTTATACGTTCAGCTTTTATAAAATTACGTATACGGGCGGATTCAACCGAACAGGAATAAATTTTATCCGCAGAATAAGCCTTCTTTCCGAATATATTTTGAATTTTTGAAAGTTTTTGATACGAAAGCTGTCAAAGTAAATCTTATTCCGCGGATAAAATGTATTCCTGTTTGGTAGAATCCGCCCTAAGATGATTATACATATAATATATAAATAATTTGACTCAAGTACGTGTGTCTGTGAGTGTTTTTTTTTAGTCTGCGAAAAACAATATTATCATCATTATTTTTATTTATCTAGTTCCAATGATGATGATGCCTGTTCATGAAAAATGTCTAGGTAAGTATTTCAAACCACTTTGGTTCAAAATAAAAATTATTTGCAATTTATTCTAAAGACTTGAAATTCGCGGAAATATGAAAGTGGTCGATTTTTACCAAAATTTATTGTAAGGTTTAAAACAACCATCATAGAATTAAAAAAAAATGTTCTTTGTCTACAACTCATCTGACGATTGACAGCAGTTAAATATGATGCGCGTTTATAAAAATACCTCCGTCTTGACCAATATGGCGGAATACCGAACCAATACGGCAGAAAACACTTTGAAATACTGACACATCAAAAATATGGAATGTTCCAAATTCCAAACCATCTGGCAACTCCACTATGTTGATGTTATGTTGCTCTTTTTGCCTAATGGCCTGTTGGCAGAGCAGACCGCAACTGACGGCGTCTAGTCCATTTTGAGTCCTTTTTGTACAATACTGTCACAATTTGCGGACAGGCGTGGAAAAATTGACTTGCATTTTGCACCCTTTATTTTTCTACAAATTCGACGTGTGGTCGAAAAATGTTTGCTGCATAAAATGCTGGGGAGAATTCGATTAAAAGGTTCGATTGTACGTGTGATAGGTGTAAACATGCAACTAGGTTTATTGAAAATATCTGTGTGTTTTAAAAGGGTTAATGCCAAACGAATTTGAGAATAATTATTCTTCGTAAGGTGAATTCGAAACTTTTATACCTAGTATAATCCTTCTCTTCCGAATAAATTTTGAATTTTTGACAGTTTCTTCATACGAAAACTGTCAGAAGTAAATCTTATTCCGCGTATAAAAGATATTTGAATTTGATCCAATCAGCCCATAATCTGTCCCAATTTTTTTTAACCGAGTTCCCAAAAAGAAGGAGGTTATTATATCCACCATTGATTATTACCTAGGCCCTATAGGCTCTCGAGACCTTTTACTGGGCAGTCCGAGGGTCACACCGCCACTCATTCACAACTAGACCTAAAAACGAATTCCGAATTCAAACAGTCTTTCAATTCTATGATGTTTAATTTCGAAATGGACACCAAAAAAAGTCTTGTGCTGTTCTCTGTAGGTACCTAGGTACAACATAATATAATTATATTATTTAAAAATATAAAAATATTTGCCCTAAAAATATAAAAATAGCGGGAACCGGGAGAAGAAATCTTTATGTTTTGTCTAGTAGTAAAAACTGTGCGAAGCAGGGGTGGGGTGGGGCAGGGGGGGGGTCGCTAGGTAGGTAATAATATAATAATATCATATTTTGTTGACATAAAAGTATGTTACATTTAAATATGGAAACCCTGACTCCTGCGCTAGGTTGTAACCTGTCTTACAGGTAGGTATAAGCTATTCTGAAACTTTTTGGAAAAACTATCGCTACTTTTTATTTAAGTCACAAATCACCCTATAAATTACTTACCTTGTAGAACAAAGTAAGCACACATGTTCTTAAAGACACGTCAACTTAATTAAAAGTACACAGTATAAGGCAAGTTAGTGCAAAGAAAAGGATAGGACTGAAGCAATTAGGTCATTTTTATTACACCTCAGGTTTATGTGCCGCTTTATGACAGCCGGAATTAAGAAGCATCTTTTTACGTAAAGTGACGTGTTCGTCATTATTTTCACGATTCACTTGTGAGATATTTTTCCTGAATATTTTTCTCACGACTTAAATTTAAATTCCTACTCCTAATGTATATTTTAGAAAAATAAAATTTCGATTTCGAAAAGTTACGAGTCATAAAATCTATTCTATCCATAATCTTAAGCAATTTTGTGTCGGCTAACTTTCTTACACCTAAACCACTGACCTGATCGTAATTAAACTTGATAGATAGACTACTTTTCATCCTGGACCGCAGGCAAAATTGCGGGCAATAGCTAGTAAACTATGTAAATAGAATCTTCCACTAGTTATCGACAAAAAAACAGTTCAGAACAGCATCAACGAAATAATTATTTACAGTCTATACAAGCAGCATATAATATACCTACTTATAACTATCTATGTCTACGATATCGGCATTGTGCCAAACTTCCTCGTGCTCTCGCCCTTACGTAGTTGTCATTACACGACTGTTTGCGTGCCTTTGACTCGGCAAAGTCCTTTGTTCCTTTGTAAGAAAAACAATGTGATAGGCCCGATAAAGTATGAATGTGATATAGAGCGGTTATGAATATGTATTAGTAGACGACTAAAAGAATAATCATCAATACCTACCTTATAAGTCGTACCACGCTTGTTCGGGTGATGATTCAGCACGATTATTATGGCGGCAAAATATAGATTATATTTTTTTGCCCGGCTGTACTGACTCACACGTCACCCTCACTTTCAATGCTGACTCTTTCATTAAGTTTGGGAATCATTAATAAATCACTGAATACATAACTTTGTGCTGCAGACAAGTGCATATGTTATTCATTGATTCCTATAATCTGTTTTATTTTTTCGAAAACATGGTGTTAGTCATCTTTTACGACTTTCATGCAGAGAGTTGAAGGTTTCAGATATAAATATTTTTTCTTTCTTTCTTTCTTTTGCTTCAGCGGACGCGAACAATAGCTGATTCTATTCATACTCATGTATTTTTAAAGTTCTACAAGAACCGGCGACACTTGAGCCAATGTCGCAATTATTTTTCTTCTTTAAATTCCAATAAAACGAAGAAGATTACTGCTTAGAAATGAGAATGTAAATCTTTAGATGTGTATTAATATGTTATTACTTCAAATGCAAATCAATCTGCTAAGCCTTTTCTCCCTATGTACCTATGGCTCACTCGCTATTTATTTCGGGTTGTTTTTAAGTGCCAAGTATGTTATCGGTAAGTTCCTAATCTAACTATAGAATAAAAATGAAATGCTGTTCGTTGGTAAGCGAATCAGTTGAGAACGACTAGCCCGATTTGTCTATTTTTTTGTTTTAAAATGTTCATATTAGTCCGGAATAGGTATTTATGGAAAGAAAAATTGCAAAAGTGACATTTTTGCCGGAAACTCAAGTTCGGGAAAAACTGAACGTCCTTTTTTCTATGTGATTTTTGTATGAAATATTGAATGGACAGGACAACGTCTGTCGGGTCAGCTCCTCTTCTCTGTCGTTCCCGCAATGCTTAGGATCGCTACCACATACGACGCGTCTCCAAGCTATGCGGTTTTCTCCTCTGTGGACCGCTTGGTAAATGCTGCCTCCAACAGCCCTCTTGATCGCGTCGGTGCTCTGCCTTGAACGCGTTTCCCTTCCACCCGGCCCAGTATCATAAGCCTTTCCAGACAATGCTTAGGTGAACGCATAATATGACCGAAAGGCATATTGTAGATAACCGCTTGGTGATTTTTAGTTCCTCCAGTATGGATTCATTGGTTCTCATGGCGGTACATGGTATACGAAGCAGCCTCCGCCAACACCACATCTCGAAATTATCGATCTTACTGCTTTCGAGTCTTTTAATGCACCAAGTTTCAGCTCCATCGGGTCAGCTAGTTATTCTTAAAAATAATCCTTTAGCACTACGGGTATACAATGTGGAGACGACAATACAACAATAAATGAAAACACTGGCAATATTAATGCATAGAAATATTTAGAAACTATCAAATAAATCCTAACATTGAAATTAAAAAAGCGATTTTTCTAACCAACTAAATAGTAGTGATGCGCCGACTATGGGTTTTGCTAATCTTTGACTAGCTGTAGTGACTAAACTATTGGAGATCTTTGATTGAATTTTCGTATGCAGACTGGGAACGTCATTAGATATACGCAGTTTAATTTATTGTTGTATTGTCGTCTCCACCTTGTATATGCTATTATTCGAAAGATAGTTAGTACGTGTGTAGTAGGTACACTCACGTCCAATCCACAAGCGTGCGCTTGTGGCAGTGGAATTAAAAAGCTGTTTTTTTACTTTTTCTAATAAAAACATTTCCAGTTTATTCCGAATAGTTTGTGATATACCACCGACAAATTCGAATTTTACAGTATGTTACTCTGAAACAATAAAAGAGTTCCAACTGAGCCAATTATACGGAATTGGTCGTTCATTATAAATGTAAAACGGTACATTTTACACGCATGAATATTATTGGCGATATTTTCAACCACCATTTTAATATTTTTTATAAAAAAATTACGGGATTCTGGTGAGGGATTGTACTTTCTCTTTGAATACTCAGTATGGGGTATTTGATGAGGCATCAGATGGAATAGGTTCGGTACGTATTATATGGAAATTAAACATAACAGCTGAAATGTATATGTCGTAGTATGACTTGATAATTCGAATTTTCACGAAAACCCTGGGGATATTGTGAAAACACGGATAATTAGACAAATACATTTCTCAATGTTACTGGAAAAAGATAGGGTTTTTGCAAACACAGGAGTCGCTCTAGTAATAGTAACGACCCCGACTTAAGAGATGAAGGTCATGGGTTCGAACCAAGGCAGATTCTTTACTTTGTGTAGGTATTAATTTCATCATCACTGCTCAAAACGGTGAAGGAAAACATCGTCAGGAAACCGTTTTGTCCTAGAACCAAAAATTCGAAGACGCAACGGGCTCGCGTGGTAGATTACAGCCACTCCCTCTCGAAGAGAGTAGGCCTGTCTCTCAACAGTGGGAACATTCAGGTTGTATTAGCCGACGAAGAAGAAGAAGCCGACCCCAACATAGTTGGGAAAAGGCTAGGCAGACGAGGGGTGCCAAAAAATCTGCATGTTACGTAAATATGTAATCTCAATACATAGTTGATACATGAACGGGGGCTGGAACTGCGCCAGTAGACTTAGGGTAGGCACGTGGAGTGAGGTCTTTATCGAGATAGGAATTATTAGGGGTTGAACTGAATGGGTTTGTAATATATGGCATAATAACAGATAGTATAATATCATTTGAAATAACGTTCACGTGATATAATTTTCATATGCTACATAAACAAATAACCTAACTTCATGTGATCTAATATTATATTTCATATAACTTTCTTCTGCTCTAATAGCACTCAGTATAATAACGTTCATTTAATATAATTTTCAATTTGATTATTGCTCATTTTAGATAACGTTCAGTTGTCCAAATTTTCATAAATTTACTAATTTTCAGTAATGTTTTTAATTAATTAATTTCTAGCAGAATCTTTTATTTTGACATTTTGATTGTATGTATTTTTTTTCTGTTAACATATTTATAGTTTATTACTAGTATAGTTTTCTGAATTAACGTTAAATAAATGATATTGTATTGAAATACATTATTACCAATCATAAAAGCACGCCATGATATGTGTATTTTATTCTGGTTTGTGTACACATGTTTGAACAAATAAATATAATATTGTCTTTATTTTGTTATTTAAATCCCCGACTTAACATGGCGAGGGTTCACGATACTTTTACATGGCACATTTGTGCCTATCCTAATTTAATAATACAATTGCAGGAGCAAGGCTTTTCGATAAAATTTAGAAAACGAATGTAATTATAGGTAACAATAAAAATTGTTCCCATTATGCCCATTCCATTTTTTTCTATTGTTACTTATGTATTTCTTGTTGTACTATTGTTGCTAAAATAGCTATCTACATACCACAGCCATTTTATAAAATGTCAAAACTAAAGCCTTCAATTGTGACGTCACATCAAAGAAGGGTAAACCTTATTTTATAATAAAGAAACTGTGTAACCACGCCCTTACAATTCACTCCCGCCATTGTGTGTGACTCACTAAATGTATTTATAGTTATTCTAGGCATGATACGGAAATTCTTTCTTTTCATATGAAATATAATATTTTTCCTGATGAAAGCCGCTTAGTCATTTTTTTAGGAAAATCGGCAGACTGTTGCCCTAATACATAGTTATATTGTTCTATAAGTAATAGAATATCTGTTATGTAGAACGTAATGTTTCCAGATGGATTAATGAAATAAGTGTAGACAAGCTTTTGTCTCTCCCCATTTCCAGACATTAGACATTTGTATAAAGTAACTGGCATATTCAAATTAAACGAATGTAAACTATTGATAATATAAATTAACTTAATAGATTTATTAAGTTTTTTTTTAACCTGTAGCTAGGCCTATCTTAGTTAAGTTATATCTGTAATATATTTTGAGAAATAATTTGCTTTTAATCTAGGTGGTAAAACAGATCATTAATGTTAAAGGCTCGTGCATACTGGCGCGAGTTCTCGCGCGACTCGACACCTATAATTGTTAAACCGTGGATATTTTACTGTTAAAGTCGCGTCGCGCCTTTTAGCGGGAGCCTTAATTTATAGAGTTAAAAACAAAGAAATAGAACGTAGCCTTTTCAATACCTACATCAAACTTAAATTCAATCTCAAAGCATTTATTTCAAATATCAATGCACTGTTGAATTGTCAAGGGGTCGGTCAGTCAGAAAGATGAACCTAGTTGCCCATTCCAAAGCGTAGTAGGTTCCTATGGAGAAGAACGGGCAAGAAACTCCACGGACACTTTTTTAAATTAAAATATGGTTTTAAAATATTGGTTAAGTACATCATTCATGTTGAAATTATACATTTGAGAACGATGCAGAACGTTAAAACCATCCGTAATAAAAAGAAAAAAAAAAATACAAAAATTTAATTACAATAAGCCGTGGCAGCTAAAAGATGACCAGTCCCTACTGACGGGATCCGTCTACGAACATACGCATGGATTAGTACCATTCAGCTCAACCATTTTGAAGAGAGCTAAATGATCACACGCGCCGCGCCGCCATCAGCGAGACATCATGACAAACTCTCAGCCACATTCAAATTAATTAAAGACGTACCCAGTAAATGTTAGCTTTATAGCTATACACTAAGTACATAGTTCTCACACATAGCTAGACACCCCGAAAAGATTACTGCGACTAAGTCATTATAAAGGCTGTCTATACCCGATGCGTTCGCTGTGAAATTGCTATGGTTATCGCCTGTAGTTCCGTTCGTATGGCACAAACTTTATTGAACACCATTCGAGTGTACCCCGGGACCCATTGTGAGCAATACAATCGTGGAAATTGATACTTTGTAGTCTGTCGTGGTTAGGACATCAAAATAGATTGTGAACGTGAGTATTTATATCAGGATTTATTTTAGGAATCTTTGTGTGAAGATTTTCTGCGTAGAAAGATTTCAGCTTTTCTTGATTTCAGTTTTCCAGTGAAAAAAATACAATCATCATATTACTCTAAAACATATTCAAAACTTTTATATATTTAAATATACATTTTATAGGAGTCAAGAAAGAAATTGCAACTCTTTTACAATTCATTGTATGCAACGCAAACTCGAATTGCGATGTCTTCGACTGTGCAAATAGATATTGATTCTTAGCAAACTGCTTCAAATCTCATTAAAAGGTAAATATGGCGTGCGTTTACTAAATAAAGCACATTATTTTTTACAATAAAAAAAAAATGTAAACAAAGCAGTACTTAATGCTTTATTTACATTTCTTTTTATTTCAGACGTTTGAACTGTAGTAGAAAATTGTTCGAATTTAATATTTTTTTACTTTTAGAATTTGACTTTTAATACTTGTCTTAGGTTTATCTTTATCTTTGTACTCTTAGGGCGGATTCGACCTAACAGGAATAATTTTTATCCGTGGAATAAACCTTCTCTTCCGAATCAATTTTGAATTTTTGATAGTTTATCCATACGAAAACTGTCAGAGTAAATCTTATTCCGCGGATAAAATTTATTCCTGTTTGGTCGAATCCACCCTTAGTCTTTTATTGATTAAGAAAAAAAAAACATTCATATAACTTAACTGAGAGCAGTCACTTGAGTGTGGTTATTAGTGTTACTCTGTAGCGTTCACACAGTCACACACCCAATAGGACTACAGGACCCATAATAAGCCGGTGGTTTGTCATGCCCTACAAGACCGATGAGGTCTCAGTCTCGTATTAATCGGCTATGTAATCAATCGAGGTTCCTGCTCTATTTATTTAAACGTTTCGCCCAAAGAAGGTACATAGGCGGACTTAATGAATGCCTTAGGCATTCTCTACCAGTCAACCAAAGGGTGGTGAAGAGATGAGATGGCAGGTGCTCAGTTTGAGAGGAACAAAGAGAAAAGAAAACTATTGATAATATATAATAATGTACAACAGTACATATTTAAGTAGGTTATAAACTTATAATACATACATACATATTTACTATAATATATACCTATATGATATACGAAATCAAGTGAATCAGATGACTCCACTCTTTTTATTTCGAAAATAACTCTGCAATTTCCGCTTAAATGCATACCGACTGGTGGCGATCCTGATATCAAGAGGAAGCGCATTCCAAAGAAGAATCGACTGAATATGAAAGGAAGAATGGACATAGTCAGAAGTATGAGAAGGACAGAGTAGGAGAAGATTGTTAGAAGAACGCAGATTCTTAGCCTGTGAAGAACATAGATATTGGAAGTGAGACACAAGATAAGAAGGAGGAGTGGGAGAGTTGAGAAGGGAGAAAAGCGTGGTCAAAGCGAGCAAATTGTTGTACTATTGTACAGCATCCGATAGGTATAGAGAAAAACATCCTATCGATGCTTGTATTGTGACCCTTGAAAATGAGTACGAGGTAGTCCATCGTATTATACAGGTTGAATAAAGATTTAAACATTGTTTACCTGAAATAACACATAGGGTACTTTTAATCCCGGTGGTAAGTTCCCATGGAATATTTTCCGATATACACGCAGGCGAAGCCGCGGGAAAAGTAAAAGATAACTACTCTATAGGAGCTCATTACCCCACCAAAAATTACATGCGAAGAGAACCTTTAGGCGCGATTGGTCCAATTCCGAAAAATATGGCTGACCAGATTTATAAAAGCTGAGTTCTACACTAGAGTCCCGAGTCCCACGGTCCATTTTTCTCAGCCGACTGACGAAAAATTGTGTAACATCCATCGTAACATTACAATAACAAATATGTACAAAGTATATGACCGATGGCAATGTCATTGCAAAATAAATTACCAATGTAGATCCGTGTGGTCGCGAGTGGTTTGTTTAAGCCCGGCTTTTGTTTATATGTGCATAAAGTATGCCGAATTTACATAGACCGTGACTCGTGGACTGACGGTGGGAAAGTACGTTGTTGGAGTATTTTTTTATTCTATGTTTTTGGGATGGAAGAATTTTCAGAATTAGATTATGTATTACTTGGCCTATTTTATTGTTACGATGGAAGTTACACAATTTTTCGTCAGTCGGCTGAGAAAAATGGACCGTGGGACTCGGGACTCTAGTGTAGAACTCAGCTTTTATAAATCTGGTCAGCCATATTTTTCGGGTCAGACAAAACTAAAAAAAAACTCGAATGGCAATAGGCTCGCCCCCTGTTACAAGGGACTTAAACATAACTGGTGAAATGTGGCTGTACTATAGGTGCACCTCCGCCTAGCCCTTCGGGGAATGCAGGCGTGATATTAGGTTACACATTTTTCTCTAAATTAATCTTGATTTAGGTATAATTACGATGACACCTTAACCTAAAACTTACTGAAGATGCTGTCACCATTATGGCCATGTAAAGAGTATCTAAATAAAAATCAAAAGTCATTTATTCAAACTTTCGAACATCAAAATTACATAAAACAGTCCCCCAAAACGCCCACCCTTCACCACTTCCTAGTGCTTTAGCTGGGAAAAAGAAGTGGCGCAAAAAACTCCCCAGCAGCACAACTGTTTGTTCAGTTAGAAAAAAAATGATTCTTCATAATAGTATGCAAAATCATTTACATTACGCAACACAATTAGGTAAGTATTATTTGACTATACATTTTATACAACGTGTTTTTTTTTGATATCCCATAACTCTAGGGTTATATTCTATAAGTAATAATAATACAAAAAGTCCTACAATATGTGGTCCAAAAACGCATAGTTAAGAAGATAACATAACGCTATACTCTCGATGTGTGTATCTAAGTTTCATTGATAAGTACGAGTAAATCATTTTCATTCAAACCATCATTCATATTTAAAGGTAAGAAAATGCGACGTTGTCATATTTCCCGTAGGTAAGGGTGTTTTACATTAATAATCGTGAATTTGTCGTATTATTTCGTATGAAAAATGAAAAAAAGATAGTTGAAAAATAATTCTTAAGCCAGTTGATTCTTGGATATGGTCTCATTCATACCCAAGAGTTATGAGATATAAAAAAAAACACCTTGTATATTATACGAGAGTGAAGGAATCAGTGCTGGAAGGTGACACAAATTTGACCACTTTACAACAATAAAAATTGGTACAAAAATATCACTAGGTAGTACAAGAAAGTTTCACTTACGGCGTGTTCTTGCGGCTTGCATTGCGTCGGTAACTCACGGCTTACCGAGATATATCGCTTGTCACCCTACACAAATTATTATGGAAAACACAGGTATGGTACGATTTATTTATTCACTAGCTGCTGCCCGCGGCTTCGCCCGCGTGAGTGTCGGAAATTACCCCATACATCCCCATTTTAAGTATAAATATCAAGTTAATCGGACAGAGCGTTAAAATTCATCCATACAAACACTGACACCCCCCAACCCCCCTTTGGGGGGTAATTTAGAAAAACAAAAAACTACAAACTTTATAATTTATTTAGATAACTATTCGTGCGAAGTTTCATGTTTATTACCTCAAGGAATAAGATTTTTCATACAATTTTTCATCCCTTATTTTACCCCCTTAGGGGTTGAATTTCGAAAAATCCTAATACACGTTATTCTTAATTTTTGGGTTTAAGTATAAATATTGAGTTTCGAGTTAATCGGACAGCGCGTTAAAATTCTTCCATACAAACTTTGACACCCCCCAACCGTAGGTCTGAGACAGACAGACAGACAGACAAAAAAAAATGTAATCAAATTTTTGGGTTCGGTGACGGTCTAGTAACGCCCCCTGCCATTTTTTTTTTTGATATTTTCAATGTACAGAATTTTCACTTCTACAGATTTATTATAAGCATAAGTAACATCTAAAATCAACAGTTAAACAGTATCAAATCTGATACTGTTTAACTGTTGATTTTAGATGTTAAATAAACTAGCCCAGGGGTTTATTTGACCATACTCTTGTAACAGTAAGACCGGTTAAAAGGTACTTATTAAATCATACTAATGTAAACTGATAAGTGCTATTCATAATCTATACTTTAGTGTAGGCTACAGAGAGATCACCCTCTAAATATGTTTGCCTTGTTATGGTGCTTTACACACTTTAGTTTGTATCAGAAAAAAATATCAGCCGTCCTTTACATAAGGGTATTAAAGTTTTGTACAGTCGCCGGTAGATAGTATACAAGGTATCCAAATACTTCTGAACAATTTAAAGTGTCAATAAGTTGTGTCCATACACTACAAGTTACCATTCTGTACGAGACAGTTGAGAAAGTTATTCAGTTTGATGGTCTATACCACATCCTTTTTAACCGACTTCCAAAAAGGAGGAGGTTATATTATGTTCGTAGCGTATGACTGTTTTTTTTTGTGTATGTCCGTCGATATTTTCGTCAATTGTGGATGGATTTTGAAAATTATTTTTTGTTTGAAAGGGCATGCTCTCGAGGTGGTCCCATATAAATTTTATTAACTTTGCTTGAGTACTTTTTGAGTTAGCTTCATTAATACGTATTTTTCCCACTTAGCTATAGACGATGTCTTAACATATTCCTGTCACTGTTATTTATATAGCAGGTCGTGATATTCGAACTTGTAGGGGGTACGTACCACAACTAAAAAGTGAAAAATAAAAACTTTTTATTAAAAATACCAACCGACTTCCAAAAAAACACTACTAAGTGAAAAATAACTTTAATTTCGGAAGTCGGTGGCAAAAAACGAAAATTCAAAACCAAAGACACCGACTTCCGAAATTAAAGTTATTTTTCACTTTGTAGTGTTTTTTTTGGAAATCGGTTGGTTTTTTTATAAAAAGTTTTTGACCACACCTTTCTGATTCATGCTGTTCTTGTCCTTAGAATACTGAAGGAAAAACAAAAACATTAGTAAATTCAAAAGTTCTTAGGCCCTACTTAATATTCATTCATTCTGCCTAGCCTTTTCCCAATCATGTTGGGGTCGGCTTCCCGTCTAACCGGATCCAGCTGAATACCAGTATACCCTACCTACTTAATATACTATATTTATAATAGAATACATTTTCAATCTACAACAAAACACACAATAGAATTGTTTATTTAGACATTACATTGCAATCACCCTACTTTTCCTTTTACAAAAACAATACGCTACCCAGTTTAAATGAAATTTAATGGGTCAATAAAATTTTACGTCCTAAATAGCTTATTTCATCCTACACAGAATTGAATTAATTGTTTCCTCCCCTACCAGAATTGAATTGGGTTTCGTTTGTTTCTCGAAATTCCATATCAGTGTGTTTTTTTTACCATTGCAATGGGACCGTACTACTTTAGTGCTCATACGAATGAGCGGCACGCGTCTACGGGTGAGGCAACTGCAGCCGTGTCGACGGCTGCTGGCAGTTGGCGTGCCGCTCGTGTATCTATGACTGTCAATAAATCTGCCTAGCCTTATCCCAACTATGTTGGGGTCGGTTTCCAGTCTTACCGGATGCAGCTGAATACCAGCATTTTACATGGAGCGATTGCCTATCCACAACCTGGGTAATACGATACCCCTTGGTAAGACTGGTTGTCAGACTTTCGGGCTTCTGACGACTCCTAACGACTGTCAAAGATCCACGAATGACAGCCGGGACAAACGGCTTAACGTGCTTTCTGAGGCTTCTCGGTATGTAAAGATAGTCACCCATCCACGGACTGACCGCGGCAAGCGTAGCTTAAACTGATCGATAGACTCATGCGGCTGTTATTACATAGCCACAAGTTGCATAGCATAATGAACGAAAATATTCTACCAAAATGTCAACAAAAACCCGTTTTTCCTCCCTCTTTGCAGTAACCGCGGTATTTAGATTCCTATGCTAATGCCAGGGGGATGAATTCAAAAAGCCTTCTTTGAGTTATGCCGGTGATTATTCAACGATATTGCACCGTGTACCTTTTGCGTCATCTACTTTTTGATGGTTTTTACTCTGCGGCATGTAAATTGTGAGGATCAGGAGGGCTTTGTTGGTGTCTGTTTACATAATAATGACATTACCCAGACAAGATAACCGAGTTTTAAGCTATTTTAAAGTCAACTTCCATTCTAAAAAGATGTGGCAAAAAACAAAAATTCACACTTAGATGCTGCAAAAGAGCCTTGTCCAGAAATTCACAAGCTCCCTTATCTATTTAAAATTTTCTAATTGCTGAATAGTTTTAAAATAAGTGCAGTATTTCACGCGTTGTTATACAGTATGATTAGTTGTAATGGATGAAGCGTTTAATTTAGAATACTAATTTCCTTAATAGAAAGAAGTCTATGAACATAATTGATTTGGATGAAGAACAATATTAGAATAATCTATTTACATAATGTACTACTTGTACTCATTAAGATTTAAAATTAAGTATTAAGTGATTTAAAAATAACTATCCCAAAAATATTAAGTCCAAAGTATTTTTTTTTGGAGGCGACACAAGTTTTAAGATCAAAAAAATACCACAACTTTTTTTTAATGTTTTTTTTTTTCAAATTTTTTCATTCTTACATTGCACTCAAATTATGAATCATTCAATGAATAAGAAACCTACCAACCCAAAAAAACACTTCCCAACCTCGGATAAAAACAAAAGATATCCCAAAACATCCTACGCCCTCTTAAATTTGACCGCCCCGCAAGTGACGTCATCGCAATCGCCTTAGAAGACGTCATTAGGCTTCTACAAACTTCCCTTTACCATCTTCCCAATCCTTGTGCTTTGTGTCATAAGGTCGAAATCAGCATGGACAGTAGACAAATTAAATTGGTGCGCAAGGTGTCATTGACGAATCTGCCCCATTTCTCATCAAGTGTCATTTCGAAATTTCACCATCGGTTGTCACGAGCTGTCATTTGCGATGTAATACTCAAAATTACTACCTTTATAGTACGCAGGTAGGGTAATTTTGGGGTTTACGTGATCGTAATGGAAAGGGATTATCCTTATTGCACCGGCATGTTATTAAGCGGGATTGGTGTTAGCATGAGACCAAAATTAAATAAAGAACAAAATGGCGCCGCGTGATGCTGTTGATATGCTTTTATTTTTTGTCAAGCGTGATGCACTTCATACCCAAAATGCATAGATACTCAATAAGGCACACTAACAAAACCTGACCTCACCGTCTTATGTGAGTCTAAGGGCGGATTTTACCAAATTCAGTTATCTTTTATCCGTGGAATAAAATTGACAGCTGACAGTTTTTGTATGGAGAAACTGTCAAAAATTCAAAATTTATTCTGAAGGCTTATACTTGGTATAAAAGTTTGGTCGAATTCAGCCTTAATGAACTTAATTCGCAAGTAATATAGCACGTGCTATCTCATAACAAGAAACAGAGTTCCGTTTTAGGTAAGATGTACTTCCATTAATTTCCGCCAGTAATTGCACACCCCTGCAACAAAACTTCAAGGAACTTTGGTACAAACTGGGGCAATACGACCAACTGTTAGATTAGGGTTTGCTGTCTGTTACAAATTAATTTAATTCTAGCCGCTCTAATGCCAGCTGCATATTGACCTAGAGGTGAGTAACGCAGCAGGACAAAATTGTATGAAAAAAAATCTCGTTTCGCAAGAACTTAAGCATAAAACAGTATAAAAACTAGGCTTGTGGGAAAAAAAAATCCTTTTAGCCTAAGTTCAACCCTGTGCAACCTAACAAATCTATATTCATACTTATAAATAATATAATATAATATATAATTATAAAAATATTATAAAAAGGTATTTGTTTGTAAGTTTGTATAAATTGGGTAATCTCCGGAACTACGAGATAAGACAGGTTTGAAAAATTATTTTTACTTTGGATAACTTGTTTCTTTTGGAAGGTTATAGTCTATGTATCATCACGCTACGACCGTTAGGAGTCGAGTAAAAATAAAAAAGGCATAAAGAACGCTAAGCGAAAACGAAGTAATAGCGTGGGCGGGCGACGCGGACGAAGTCGCGGGCAGAGTTTAGTTTTAAATATCCCGTATTGAAAAGATTTTATTTTTTTAGATATTTTTTAGAAGTTATAAATTCTTGTATAATTTTTTTACCGACTTCTTAAAAAAGGAGGAGGTTCTCAATTCGTCTGTATTTGTGTTTATTATTTTCGCAGCACAAACTAGTAATAAATAAACATAATTTAACTCCAATTGACCGGTAAATAGCCATTAAACACATCCGTTACAGTAATGATTTCCATATTGTAATTAACTTGCGCCAATGAAATTAGTTTCCGTCCAACTGACAATTAAGGCAACGCTCCACAGCGGCACATAGCCAAGCTACGCACGTGTTCTTAGCTTCACTGAAGAATGAATGAAAATTTAGGCGGTAACGTCCACTGTGACCTACGGCAACGCTACGTACAGATGCGTGGCTGGTAATCGAATGAACCACGTAGCTAAAGGGACCAGTCCCACCACGGACGAGGAAACGATTAGCTATTAACAATTTTCTCGCTCAAGGAATGTACAAAAGATTGTAGATTCCGTTTAAGTTAAAGAGATACATATGTTAAAAGTTGATCGCTGACTATTCACACCGCCGCGCCGCACGGTGGGCTGAAAATCGGCTTTCATAGACTGATTTCAGGGATTTCAATTTGCAAATCCAGCCAGATATTTTGCCGGATACCGCTTCTATTCGTTAAAATTATATACAAAAATGACACCCGAGTTCATTCTGAACAAAAACGAAGGAATTATATTTTTTTTAGGAATAATTTGTATGAAGCTCGTATGTAAAATCGAATTATCTCTTAAACGGCAAGGAAAACCGTAATATCCTTACAGATGGTTATAGTACTAATTGTTTATGATTTTTTGTCATACTCCACATAACAGTTACCGCTGCCGATTTTATTTAAAAAATCATCAAAATATTTTTATTAATTTTTACAAATATGAAACGATTCCTTTTAGCGTTTAAATTGAGGAACACAGACTTTTAATAACACATTAAAAAAAATAGCATCACCCCTATATCCCCGAAGGAGTAGGCAGAGGTTTATAGTACACCCACACTTAGACAACTGGCGAGTACTCGTTTGCAGTAGCAACAATACCTATCAAAGCGAACACTAGCAGAGAGACTCATGCTAGGGACTTCTACTCTACGGGAGCCTGTTGTGCATGGCCTAATAAAACACTTATTTGAGGAATAACGGGGCTAATTATTCCTATAATCTAAGCTACGTTTTAAAAATCTTATGTTGTTTTCTCCTAGTTCCAGCTTGACAGCTCGCGGGGCGACTGTCTGAACTTTTCTTCTATTCTAAATTCATAATCGCGTTTTTCTCCTAATCTTATGAATACCACAAACCATGCAGGTTATAATCTCTACAGTTCATAGCAATGAGTAATCACTCGTCGCCGTCGTGCACGTACTGCTCGTTGCTTGCCATCTCGTTTTTAGTTGCTCTACGGTGCCTAACGTGGAAAGATCGACCGTCGACCGTCCACTGCAACGTAGAAATATGCACGGAGATTTCTACGTGCACATTGGATGCTACGTAGCAGTGGATGGTCGACTTTACTGCGTTTTCATTCACGTTTCATTATTGTAATTACCCCTTTAAATTATCCCGTTTCATTTGTATATTAATTGTTATTATATTCAGAAACTGTTTGCGAAAACATATTTTGGGTAAAGTGGCATAATTTGGAAATTGCGAATATTGTACTTGCAAAATTAGGTCGTTCGTGTATTTCCTTTGTTTAAATTAGATGACTGCCTCGTTGGTCTAGTTTTCGCAAATGCTACTGCAGAGCATGAGGTCTTGGGTTGGGTTCCGGGGTCGGGTAAAGTGTTATTGGGTATTGCCATCTGGAATTTCTCAGTAACAGCCCGTATTCCGGATTTTTACCCGGTTGATGCCAATAGGCTCGCCCCCTGTTACATGGGAAACATAACTGGCGAAATTAGGGCGTACTTTATGCACCTCTGCCTAACCATTCGAGGAATGCAGGTGTGATGTTGTTTTAAATTAGATGATTCGATTGGTTTATGAAAAAATACAATGTTGAACATTTTACACAGTTTAAAAAAAAATACACAATGTGAAAGAAAAACAATTATTAATAAATTGAAATTCCTATTAATAAATGGTGTTCGTTAATAAGCGTATCAGTTAAGAACGACTGGACCGATTTAGCTATTTTCTGTTTTATAATGTTCGTAATATTCCGATATTATTAGGGAAAGAAAAATTGGAAAAACTTAAGTCCCGTTTCCAATGGGATTTTATGAACTATTGTTTGGACAGGACAACGTCTGTCGGGTCAGCTGGTATTCTATAAAGAAGAGCTTCAAATTAAGCTAAGCTAAGCTAATCAAGGTAAACTATTATAATAACCTTTGATGCAATACTATGATGAAATGAAATGAATTATTTTTCGTAATACGTGTGTATGTAACACTTTTACACGTCAATAATATTTTAAGAACTAGATGAGGTCGGCGTTTCCTGTTTGACTACTCTGAGAAGAAAGGCCGAAACAAACTCATAATGCCTACAATTATCCAACTGAAAAGCCCGAAGTCTCTTCCTTGAGCAGAAAACAAAAAAAAACAAACAATAATCAGCAATGCAAACCAAGTAAATATTCACTGATCATATTCTATTGAACTGAACTACAAATACTAGAAACAGTAACAAGCTAATCACCATAAATATATCTAGGGTAGACCAATAATTAGGTCCAATATTTACCCCTAACAACAATGCCAGTCGTCGTCATAAAATTTCTGGCTACCCTCATAAAATTCCCTATGTCAATAACTTTACAATGTGTGGTTATAACATGGCTAGTTTGTCTTGGACGACGGAATAATGTTATATTATTCGGATTGTGATTGTATTATATAGAATAATATATACACAATCACAATCCGAAATATTTTGAAGGAAATTGCTAATCAATTCCTTCATATGTTGGAAAAATTCAGCCGCATCCGATTAGACTGAAGGCTAACCCCAACATAGTTCGGAAAAGGCAGATTATAATGATGACGAAGCAATTTTCATTCATCAGTTGATCTCTAGATTACCTTATTTTATTTTTTATAAAATTGAAAATGAAACATCGAGAGGAGCTCGTGGCTAAGTAATAACAGCCGCACAGGTCGATCCATCAGGTTAAGCTGCGCTTGCCGGGGTTGATCCGTGGATGGGTGACCATCTTTACATACCGAGACTCCTCCGTGCTTCGGAAAGCACGTTAAGCCGTTGGTCCCGGCTGTCATTCGTGGATCTTTGACAGTCGTTACGAGTCGTCTGAAGCGCGAAAGTCTGACAACCAGTCTTACCAAGGGGTATCGTATTACCCAGTTACTGGGTTGTGGAGGTCAGATAGGCAGTCGCTCCATGTAAAATACTGGTATTCAGCTGCATCTGGTTAGACTGGAAGCCGACCCTAACATGATTGGGAAAAGGCTAGGCAGAATGATGAAAATGAAACATCGGTTGATACTTTCCAGACAGTTTCTCAACATCTGGCCATAAAAACTATTTAAAGGGTGATAATGTCCTTTAATTACAGTGATATACACACAACTTAGAAACTAATAGTCTTTAAATAACAATCATAACATTAAGCGGAACTTCTGGACACGGCACGCATTGTTAGGAAGGTTCCTCTCTCTGGAGCCGTAGTCTGGAGTAGTAGGATTATTCATTTCTTTATTTCATTTTATACGTAGGTACCTATATCCAACCCTGTCCCCGATAACGGTGGGCTACTGCTTTTGATATTTTTAAATATTTATATAATTATTCTAATATTAAAAAAAAACATTAATATTCATATAATGAAATAAAGGAAATAATTAATAAGTACTTACATGTATAAAAAAGGGAGAGGTAAGGAATCATAGAAACAAAAGCACAAGTTTCAAAATACACTGGTCACTCAAAAAAATTCTTTCTAAGTAAGGTAAGGTAAACATTTTTTGGTCTCACCTCCTTGAAAGTAATGGGGTAACTTTGGCAGTTAAATGATTTAACAGCCATTACCTTTGGCTCGTCTTTATGGACCACTTAACTTTTTAATTTATGGTCGTAATGCACCTCCGTTGGCAGGTCTGGTAAGTTATCGCTGAAAAATAATTAAAAATACCAAGAAAGAGCTGTGTGAAACTGGCATGTTCGATTTATGGAGTTTTTCAGTATTTCTAAAGTGGTTCTACGAGGAAATAGTGTAAAAGGTATTGGTAGTAATATCTTTAGTTTTAAAACTATTAAAATGCATTATTATTAGCTCATTGTGTCTTACTGCACGGCAAAGGCCTCCATACCATGTTTATTTAAAAAAAAAAAAAAGATCACTAAAAATGAAAGAGTATTTATTTACTTTGATTTTCTGCAGTACCTATGAAAAAGGAACTATTGTGATAATAATTAAAAGTTGTGACTGCTCTAGTAGACTATATTGTCTTCTGTAATTATAATATTTACCTTAACCAAGCAAGACTTTATCATTTTCTCCGGATCCTTAATTAATAACACATTGGATCTGAGTTATCTGAATAAAGAATTTTTCATTCATTTAAAGTTAAGCTTCTAATGTTATACAAAGCACAGGTCCGATCGTGTGTGGAGTACTGCTGCCACATATGGGCTGGAGCTGCAAAATGCCACCTGGCAGCTTTGGACTCAGTGGAAAGGCGTGCAAAGAGGCTAATTGGGGATCCAGATTTAGCTAAATCCAAACTACAAAGCCTTGAGCACAGACGCAGGGTAGCCAGCCTTTCGGTTTTTTACAGGATACATTTCGGAGAGTGTGCGCAGGAATTGCATGAATTAATTCCGCCATCCCCTTTCCACCATCGGACAAGCCGTCGTACGGCGGGTATCCATCCTTTCGTTGTCCAAACCTCTACGGTCCGGACTAAGCGTTTCGCCTCGTCGTTCATACCGCGTACATCGAGGGACTGGAACAATCTGCCTGCTGCGGTTTTTCCGTCCGATTATAATTTGGGTGTCTTCAAGGCTAGACTGAATAGGCTCTTAATAAGCTAGTGCGCCTCACCATCGACGATTGCATCACTGCTTACCATCAGGTGGGATCGCAGTCAAGCGCTAGTTTATAACTATAAAAAAAAAAAAAAAAAAAAGTTAAGTATTATAATTATAGTAAGTAATAAAATGTTTGATTGAGTTATTGAGTTTATCAAGATAAAAATAAATCGGCGTCTTCCGGGACCTCGGGGATCGGGGTTCTCAGGGAATACCCAGCTAAAGTACGCGGACGCGAGGTGTATCGATATTTAAACATGATGAAACAAAAAATAAATTAAATAGACGATGGTTTTAATGGGGTCATCGACCGCACTTAGTGTTTTTTTTTCATCTTCACAAACGTGGTGGGCATCGATATCTCAACACGATTAAACATAAGAAAACAGCGGACCTCCCAAAAAACATGAAATCTTTATTTTTTTTACTTTAACGTGTTGAGTTATAGATACTGTTAATTAAACCCCGTAGATAATAATTATCATTCAGCAAATAATAAAATACCAAATAAAAAACTGACCAACCCGAAGCTAATAAATTACTCACAGTATATTCTCAATAATACCTAAAAAAAAACCACAAACATAAAACACACTAAAATTACGCAAATGGATACAAATTAACGAGCAACGGAACATGGAAACATATCAAAACAAACACACCGGAGATACCGCAACTTGTTTCCGTAGAAAAGAAACATAAAATCAGATAAACACGTATAAACAAAACAAGAATAAACGCTATACGTGTAGTTGTTTGTTCGGAATGTAAGTGGTACTAACCGCTGTACATTTTGATGAACACTGTTCTATTGACTATATTTATTAAGGAGTGCTGAAGTTTAATGCAGAAGGTTGACTTCAACTGGAAAATAAATATTTTAAGTGGTAAAGTATCAAAAATCCTTGGATAATGCTCACCTTTTTTATAATTATAAAGAACTCTTGTGCAAAATTTCTTAAAACACGCGTACAAAATTAAAAATCTATTTTCCTCGTCGCTTATGTTCAAGGCAGAGGCAGGCGTCCATTAGACGTGTATTTTGACCCGACAGCGCGAAGCATGACCACTATGGAAACGGGTTTTGTCGACGGAAGAATAGACAATTGACAGAAAAACAATCAAATCTGTCATTTTGTCCATTCTTCCGTCGACAAAACCCGTAGAGAACCAATTTCTAAGGTTGTTATGCTACGCGTGCAGCTATCTATTTAGAGTCTATGACCCAGCGGTCAAGGCTGAGCGTTATCTGTCGGTGAATTCAAGATTTTTAGTATGTAGATCACTATCTATCAACAAACGAGCATCTTCCTGCAGGGCGTAACCATCCGTGGTCCACTTCTTCGCAGCTAAACCACTGGTGGGAAAGGAAGGAAGAGGAAGAGGAAGTGAGGAATTGGTGAAGGGTGGGCGTTTTGGGGGACTGACTTATGTAATTTTGACGTTCGAAAAGTGCTGATTCTCAGCCTAGTTTGAATAAATGACTTTTGATTTGATTTCACTGAACCGTCTCCGAACCCAAGTGGGAAGGTATAAATCGGACCTCCTAAAGTGGGGCTACCTCGACGGAACGGCAGCAGGGTGTGGACGGTAGAGGCCCTAACATATGCAGCCAAAGTGACTTCTGCGCTGCCACCGATAAAGCCGTGGAAGTGGCGAAATTTTGGGCCAGCAAAATATGAATAACTGTCGTACTAACGACACGAAGAAGAAGATTGAATAGATTATTGCCCTCTGCAATAAACGCTCATTAATGTAACTGGATTGTCATAAACCAGAGTACCCGCAACATTTTGCGTTGTTGCATTATAACTTTTTAATTAGTCGAGATTTTTAATTCATATCCTTTATGGCACCTCTTTAGGTCATGAGCTATCCGAATATTTAGCCTAGTTCTTAAGGGGGAGGCGTGAAAATTGATTCGATGTTACAATGTTTAATACATACCAAGCTTGGTACAAATACTAGATAGTTACTACCAATCCTCTTGTGAAGAACCTTTTTTCATGTCATTAAAACTTGCTAATGCCATTTCAATCCGATGGTCGATAAAATTGCTGTTCAAATTTATGGTTCCCCTTCATGCGGTATCCGATCAATCTTCCAACATTTTCCTCTCTAATACTAGAGAGAATTAATAAATTAAATAACACTTGAAACTATAATAATGGAATCCAATATCTATAATCACAGTTCCAATATTTTAAGCCTTGACCACTTTCCATTCCTATACATTTAGGATACTCGATAACTTCGTCAGATGGCCCAATTCCGAGTTGGCAGCATTGCCAAATTGGATAACAATGCTACGCTAATCACCGACTAACCTACTAAATTGCGTTTTGATGGAGTGTTGAATCGATACTTACGTGTATTGGAATCATGTACTTTACCTAAAATATAAATACATGGTTTAACTGGATTCCTGGAAAGGAATTCATACTCTTTGCTACTATTGACTCTCAAAAAAGAGGAGGAATTGATTAGCAAATTGACCCTCAACTTCGATTGCCCGTTAATTCAAATCCCAAATGTTTTTCTTTCTCAGTGATATGCAATGGCTTTAACACAGCAATTCATGCATTCAAATCGACTTAGCAGTTAAGTTGTACTAATTTGTTGACTGTACATACAGCCATACATGTAAAACTAATATAAACATTGGTTTATTTAATACTAGCTTTCGCCCGCAACTTTGTCCGCAAGGATTCCACAACGAAACGATGACGACGATGATGTATGCGTACCGATCAGCACGGGTAGCATGACCACCGTAAAAACGGATTTCGTCGACGGAATAATAGACAAAGTGGTTGTGATTGTTTATCTGTCATTTCAAGGAAGAGTGAACAACAATCTTCTGGAAACGCTCGTTCCATCGTAGAACTCGTCCATCGCTTGCCATCAGGCGAGGTCGAGGTCTTTCCTCTTACTAAATGATGTGCCCCATGCCATAAAAATCATTTAACAACTTTGTGAATTCGCTAGAATTGTGAATCGAGTCACGGCTAATATTAAAAATTATGATTTAAAAAATAATTTTAGTTAAATGATACCTGTCAAACCTATTGAATCTGTTATCGCACTCTTATAAGGTAAAATCTATCTTCTGTCTCTTTCTTTCATACCGTAAACCGGTTTGAACAAATCATGGAGTGCCGCTGACCCCGTCATTTTTTAACCGACTTCCAAAAAGGAGGAGGTTTTATGTTCGTTGCTTAGTCTACGTTTTTTTTTATGAATGTCCCTCCATATTTTCGTCAATTGTGGACCGGTTTTGAATATTCTTTTTTTGTTTGAAAGAGTATGCTCTCGAGGTGGTCCCATATAAATTGTATTAACTTACTTTGCTTCGATACTTTTTGAGTTAGTTTCAATAATACGTATTTTCCCACTTAGCCTGTGTGGATGATGTTCTAATAAGTTCCTGTCACTGATTTACATAGCAGGAAATTTAAATGTAATAATTTGGGTCTTTTTTTAACAAAACAATAAAAAGTCGATAAAAAAAAATCCACAGAGCATGAGAGGTGTTAAGGGGTCTGAAAGGATAGCAGATGACCTCTTCAGTCGACCATTTCAATTTGGCACACGATGCACCAAACACCCTGTACATATATGAAGCAAACCACGATATTTCTTTTGTGTGCTTCAAATACATCAATCTAGCTTGTTTTCACGGCCTTCTAATGGAATGTCACGTTTTTCAAGTTGCTGCCCGTCCAGAGCCAAACCAGTCCATCATCACCAGAGCTACCTCGCTTACTGTCAGAACAGTTATAAATCCATCATGAGCATTGGCTGTTTTCTTATCATCATGTTTTTCAACTACAATGTTAAGTTGGTTCTTAGGATTAAATCATCCCAACTACGGAACCCTTCATTGTGCGTGGTCCGATACGGACTTGGCCGGTTTTTAACCTATAGTGCCAAAAGCTATATTTTTTGTCAGTTTCGTATGCAATATTTGCCCTATACATCAATTTTTATAAAAGCTTGACTTTTCAAGGTAAGCTTCCGATCTAACAAGTAATTTTTCTTTGAGTTTTGTGATACGATTTTTTTTATTTTATGTAGTTGTTTTACCGTGACATTGCTAAATCGACACGATGTCATTTGCGAGAAATTTTCGAAATAGAAATAACAATCATTTTCTTGTCGAACGTTCAAAAACCGGAGAATAAGCGTCAAAATGACCTCTAGACAAATCCTGACTAAAACGAAGTCTCGCTACGGGATTGCCATCAATTCCAAACTTTGCAAATAATACGCCATTACGATAAACCTCGAACACATACGGATAGATTTGCCCCGCTGCGACTAATTCACACGCACTGCCATAAGTGTCGGGCCGGGACATTTCTACAAAGTAATCTTCCGCACTATTATAATTATTTCCGTATCTGTCGTGTGACTGTATCGCAAATTCGTCCCAATTGCTCACAACATGTTCGACAATTTGCTCTCGTATATCTTGAGCGAAATATTCATCGCCATTTAACAGATAAGAGATAGCCCTGAACAGGCAAGCTCCATCGCCAACTATTGAAATGATGTTATGCGGTGTTTCTACACCATTGACGATCAAATTTTCAGTCTCCATGGCGCAGACAGTTAACAAAATATTACCCTCAAACAAGCAACTATTTTTCTAACAACAACACAATTTTGTCAACAAACCAACAACGACAATAAAAAAAGAACAGCGACAGACAACCACGAGCAACAACAACAACCAACACAACTTTTTAGTTTTCTATGAGCGCGCAGCAATTACGATTCCGTACTAAACTACAATGAGCAGACAAAAACGGCCGCTGGTTTGCCGTAATAGAATTGGGCGTAATACACAACGCTACAAAGTTCTTTTGGCGCGTGGCCACAATCGGAATAACGCTGCCATCTTGTTTTGTCAATACAATTTTTGTGACAATTTCACAATAGTTAACCAACTACGCCCCCCTATCAATGTCATTCAAGCGCCAGAAGATCCTTGCAGCACTTTAAGTCAAAATGACAGTGTCAAGGAAAAAAAACATCTACACTATTTATGATTCATGATAAGCAAAAAGGAGGTTCGCAATTGGAACTAATTAATTTTTTCAAGTATGTTACCCATATCATATCTTAGGCATTTTTCAACTGATTTCAATGATTCTTTTTTTATTTGAAAGGGCTTTCAATACCTAACTTTTGTTAAATATTAACTTGGTGAAGATCTGATGAAGACCTTCGGAGATTGACATGGTACTTCTCAATAACGAACAGTACACGTATTTTGATTTGGTTATTGTACTTGCGAAAAAAAAAACAATGTAAATAACACGATTTGGATCTCTTTTCAACCAGTATGACCTCAGCTAGGTGCTTAAGCTTCAAATTATTGAAATAGCTGCAGTGCTTTTTAATTATTGTTTTTTTTTCTTTTCTCTTTTAATTGCAGACATAAGTGGTTATTTTAATAGTTTTAACTATCTATAGATAGTTATGTGTATGTTCACAACAAAATTCTATTATAATTCTAAACGCGAAGACTTGTAATTGGCTTTCTGTCGACTGGTGGTTCCTTTCTTGCTGTTTTTTTTTAGCTGTAAGTCTTCAATGCTGTAATAAATAAATAAATAAATAAATAAATTTAGTTACCATTCCGTGATCAACTGATCTTGGACTTCGACGATACCCCCTGGAACTCCTCATTATTGTGAAAAGGGCATCGTACGGACGATGAAATACTTAACAGTAGCTGGATAGGTATCTAACAATGGTCAACTCATAGATTTGGAAGATGTCTTACAGAATTCCACAACGAACAGTATTCATAGGTACATTATTTTCAGTGGATTGTCGTACAGAAAATTATAAAAAGCCGTTGCGAAGTTAGGGTTTTATATACATAGCAAGTAGGCAGTGGTACACGAATCGATGTGGGGAACCTACCACAACAGATTTTTTTTTAAATAATAATCTTTTTTATAAAGATTACAACCGACTTCCAAGCGGAACACTACAAACTGCAAAATAACTTTAGCTTCGGAAGTCGGTGGCAAGAAATCAAACAAAACTAAAAACACTGATGACTAGTTTCGTGATATGAGTTTTTTTTTTATTACAGCTTTTTTGTGTTTAACAAGCATAATTAAAAGTTTACTTAACATTAAAACTACTGCATTACTGTGCAATACTGAAACTGAAACGCAATAATTCGCAACTAGTGTCAGGATACAAGCTAGTGCCATAAACAACGTTAGTCCCGGTGTTTGAAGAGACACCTTTAGTGCCAAACCGACACCGAGTCCCAACACTTAAAGTACACAGATTCCTCTGTGGTCGAATTTGTAGAGAATTACGTTCATTAGGGACTAGTTATTACAAGCGCCCGAGGCGCAGGCTCAGCACGCTGCGTTTTGGGCGCGCACCGGCGCGTTGGATTCCCGTCAAACATAACAAGATTTCCACCTTTAGTTGTAACTTTTGAACCCTCAACATGCTCACTATAACTGTGCTTCTTCTAAGTTTATTTCAGATGCAGTAAAAACGTAAGAAAAAATAGTAATAAAGGAACTTGCATCCACGCGTCGAAGACACGACTCGACGTGCGTATGACGCGCGCCCTTGGATGGCAGCGCTTGATAAAAAATGATGAAATTCATACAATTTCATTGAGCGCCCAAAACGCAGCGTACAAGACGCGCGCTTGGGGCGCCTGTTATAACCCCCCTTGGGGGCCTTAGTAGAAGTGGAAGATATTTTAAAAGGGATGTTAGTGGTTGAATATAATGTAGGGAATTAAAAAGTTCAATGCTAATTTATCAAAATATTAAAATGTAGCTCTGCAATTCAATTCGAATCCTATGATTTTGGTTATTCATTTGGATGAAGAATTTATGGTCACCTATCGCGAAGCTAAAAATTGAAGAAATTAATAATGTAGTATTTATTGAAGTTTTTAAAGACACATTGTTTGACATTAAAGTTTATATCACCAAGATATTATTATTTTATTGTGTTTATCGGCAAAACTTGTTTCTTTATGAGGTCTATGTTATTGCGAATTTCTTTTTTATGTGTTCATAATCATGTAAGTACCTACTGCTGATATGAAGGATTTCCATCACATTGTTTGTAGTTTTTATGACTTAAATTGTATTTATTTATGTAACAGTGACAATAAAATAACCATTCATAGTGTTGTGGAAAGACTTTTAAGGTTAAGTAAGTAAGTAAACAAAATTGATTTAAAAATCCCTAAGGTTGTGCCAAATTTTGTTCAAGTGACTGCAAAGGGCCCTCGTTAATGTTTGTATATACCTACCTCATTTTGTTAGTAAATCCATGCAGTAATCTCTTGCCTGACGTTATAAGTTTTTTGATGTTTAGCTGCCATGGCTTACTCTTACTTCTCATACAGAGAAGACACAAGCATTGATCAGTACGCTTGCTCAACACGGGTTGGCGATTTCAAACTTTTATTGAGTATAAAGGCGCAAACAGGCGCGAGCCGACAGCGCGACGCAACTTTTACAATACAATTTATAAGAAAACTTCACGGTAGAACAATTACCGGTGTCGCGTCACGCGACAAGTCGCGCCACTTTGTACGAGCCTTAAATCATGGTTTCCTCACGATATTTTTCCATTACCGATGTCAGTAATGTCCAAGATAAACTCAGAAAGTATATATTGGGTTTTATAAACTGTGAAGACAAAAACCGGTAAGTATACCTAACCAAAAAAATACAATGTAAGGTGGGTATACTGAATTCTTCCTATCAGATAAACCATTAAAGCTATACATCGTACAACATAACGCACAAAGCACCCGCTATCTTGACGTACATCGAAACAGAAACAAAAGTAACAAAACACAAGATTTATTACCAGAAAAAGTGGTCTTTTGAAATTGTCAGCTTATTTAGTAGTACGTATGAATATACAGGTGTTAGGTTAAATGAGGGACATACTGGAGTATAGTACCTACTCAGGAAAATGAACAATCTTTAGGTATTATCGAACCAAACCTTTTTTTTTGGGTGTGAAGTCATTAAATAACTATTCCCGCTCTAGGCGGAGCGGGAGGGCGTGTCGGACTCTTACTGACTAAAACCCACCCGTATTCCTTCAGCTGCCTGTATTGCCAGGGGCGAAGGTATCCCTTTCGGAGTTTCCTGCAACCCCGGCAGGCATCGGCCCTAGCGGGCCCCGCCGTTGGTGCTGACATCTCTTTGAGGCGCTGAGAGATCACCACTGCCGATCGCCTCCACGAGGACACGGCGGTGCTCTGCCCAAGCCGGGCAGACCTCCACCGTATGCTCCACCGTGTCCTCCGGGCGATCTACACAATGGTGACACGCGGGTGTTTCCTCCCGCCTTATCCGGACCATCGAAATAAACCTGGAATCATGAAACCTTACATAGGTCGTCAAATTAATCAGCCTATAATGTTTCCACTACTAGGACACAGATATTCTCTCGGTGAGAGGAAGAGGGGGGGGTATCACATGTCTTCAAAATGTTGGTTCTAGGACATACTGATTTCCTCACGTTATTTTCCTCCAACGTTTTGAGAGCAGTTGTGATGAAATAATTTACACAAGCTAAAGCGCAGCCTGTCAGGTTTTGAACTTGACAAACGACCTAAAACTAGTAAGTTGTGGCCGTTTCCACTGGATGGGCCACCACTGCTTGTCAAAATGAAATCTTTAAAAGTTGTTATATGTAAGTTACCATAGTAAATGTTTTTAATTTTCATGAGTACCTACTACATAACACTACCATAAAGTATGTCCCTCATTTAACCTAACACCCTGTATATGTAATGGACTTGAAGTATGGGTAATGAGTCGGAAAATGTCCACAAAAGTTGGCAAGGCACTTGAAGGCAGTATAGTTTAGTTAGTCAGCTAAAGTGCTAAATAATAGATGGATTGATTTATTCATTAATTTGTGCGCGGCAGCGGCGCCATGTTTAATTCTTTGCGTTTATGGAGAGAAATGAATAATGTGTGTGAATTTTTACCCGACAACGGCGAAGCAAAAAGGAGGGTTATGATTTTGACTGGTATATATGTATGTTCATCTGTTCCCTCATAACTTCTAAGCTACTCATCATAAATTGACAAATGGGGTATTGTTGAAAGCCTCGCGGTCGTCCGCTGGTTATAGGCCGTGACGTTTTTTTTGGCACTTTGTTCTGACTAATGTCCGAAACGGCTAAACCGGTATTGACTGGACTTTCACTGGCAGATAGTTGAGTAAATCTACTTTTATTTTAGACAAATAATTAGGGTCCACGCGTGAGAAGCCACGGGCAGCGGCTAGTTTTCCAAATAAATATTGAATGTAGATGATGTACCAAGTGATGAGGAGCTCGTGGCTAAGTAATAACAGCCGCACGGGTCGATCCATCAGGTTAAGCTGCGCTTGCCGGGGTTAGTCCATGGATGGGTGACCATCTTTATATACCGAGATTTCGTGCTACCGTGCTAACGTGCTTCGGAAAGCACGTTAAGCCGTTGGTCCCGGCTGTCATTAGTGGATCTTTGACAGTCGTTACGAGTCGTCAGAAACCCGAAAGTCTGACAACAAGTCTTACCAAGGGGTATCGTATTACCCAGTTACTGGGTTGTGGAGGTCAGATAGGCAGTCGCTCCACGTAAAATACTGGTATTCAGCTGCATCCGGTTAGACTGGAAGCCGACCCCAACATGATTGGGAAAAGGCTAGGCAGAATGATGAGATGATGTGCCAACAAACAATCTTGACTTTGTGTCTACTTGAAAATAACTAAATAGTTTCAGAATAATACTCTTTATTCACAAACAGAAATAGACCTATGCTAATATTGCCTAGACTGCTTAGAGTCTAGGCAGTCCGTCCCGTTACCACCTTGCTAAGCAAAATCAGCCTATAATGTTCCTGCTGGGACACAGGCCTCCTCTATTCGAGAGGGTATGGTCTGTGAGCGATCATGCGGGCCCAGTGCGGGTTGGTAGATGTCACATGTCTTTGAATTTTCGGTTCTAGAACATGCCGATTTCCTCACGATGTTTTCCATCACCGTTATGAGAGCAGTGGTGATGAAATTATTTACATAAAGTAAAGCGCCTGCTTGGGTTAGATCCCACAGCCATAAACCGACCTTGCTGACTGGCTAAAATTACTATAGCAACTATTCTTACTATTCTCTTTGTAGTTCGTTCGATACGAGTAAAGAACAAGGCGTACTTACATACATATAAATTAAGTTACCTTTCTTAGATAGACCATTTCGGTCATAAATCTTACGCAAAATGTCATAAGAAAATGGTTGAATACGTACATGTTTAGTAGGTAGCCTGTGCTTTAGAATATTATCTAGGAAGGCTTCTGTATAATTTAGGGCTAATAAAAACGTTAGTATTCAACGTTCAAGATATTCTAGGGCTACTTAAGTTTTCACACAGTGGGTAGGTACTTGACGACGGAGGTCGTCGCCGGGGCAGGCCTAAAAAACGCTGGCGTGATGATTTAGACTCGTTCCTAACCGATTGGCCGGAGAAGGCACAACACAAGGAAGACTGGAAAAACATGGGGGATACCTTTGCCCAGCAGTGGGACAATATAGGTTAATGCAAAAAAAAAAAGTTTATGACTTAGCTTGGTAACAGCGCGGGAGTCGTATCTACTGATTGACTTTGTAAGGTACTGTTCCAGTTAGAAGGTTTCAGATGCTTAGTGCACTTCCACACTTTTCGTTACTAAATTCTATGAAGCAGCCTGGAGTTACGAATTGTGATTGATAAATATTGAGGTAAAATAAAATCAGCTGGGATTTAAATAGGGAAATATCTAACCGATCCTCTAAAAACTTATTGACCTTCAAATGAAGAACAGTTTGTTTCAATTAATAAACTATTAAAAACTTTTTGCACTTCTAATGGTGCACACTTTTTTTATTAATTGATCGTCTTTTTAAATTTATTGCCTGTTCTTGCCTGGTCGCAGGAACTAGGCTGCCCGGAACAAACTGATTAGGTTGTAACTGTGGCCTATCCGGCGCGAGCTGATATGGTAGTAGTAACTGTTCTAGAGCACACCGACTCAACGGGTTAGGTAAGGTTAGAACTGTGACCGCTGTATTTATAAAATCGCGCGAGGTAGCGAAGCGCGGCACTGGTCGCTTCGCTCGCTCGCGCGATTTTAATGTAACAGCGGCCCGTGCTACATTCCGGTTGGTCGTAGTTACTTGGCTATTTAGTATTTTTATGGCCCCAAAAAACGAATTATATGAGGTTCATAAAAAGAGGTGCAATCATCATATTAGAGTGAGTGATTTAAGAAAAATTCGATTAAAATCCCATTCAAATATAAATGGCAATATGTTGGTGAAAGTCCTTGAATGTTATTTAAGCTTATATTTTCCGAAGGGTTGGGTTGAATTTTACACAGTACAAAAAAACTAGAAAACCTTTCTACTTAAAAATCTTGCTAGAATAACTTTCTACTGTGTAAAATTAAGTAATATAATTGAAATGCAGAAGTACAAAAGTTTAATTTACAGAACTAAGTAATTATCCAGCAAAGTATGTACATGTATATAGAAAAAGGGGAGGGGAAAGAATCATAGGGCATCGAAGAATTCGTCCGCGTCGCTGTCAATAGGAAAGGTGCCCAGAAGGCTGGCAGCATTGCCACGTTGTATGGCAATGAAGAAGTTGAATAAAACCATACATCAAAAGGACTAAAAGTAAAAACCTAATCTTCTCTAAACCGAAAGAGACGTATTATTTCAGTAAAGAATTTCTCAAAAATATTACAGCAATATCTGCCCCAATGTATTTTAAATTCAACTGCGACCGGGCGGCGGTATCAATGATTTATTTCAACCATATTTCATAACTCATAAAGTCATAAGTTACTTGGAGTGCGATGGTGTTTTTTTATTCAGAATGGAGTCCGCTAATCTATTTCGGAATGCTGTAAGTATGGATTTAGAATCTTTAAGCACTTTGTTGTTTTTATTACCCGACTTCAGCAAAGCAAAAATGAGGGTTATGATTTTGACTGGTATGTATATAGGATGTATGTATGTTCATCTGTTCCCTCATAACTCCAAAACTAGATAGATAGATCATTTGACAAATGAGGTATCGTTGGAATCATCTTGATCGTCCACTGGTTATAGGCTATGTGACGTCACATTAAATTCCATTTGACATAAATTGCTACATAAAAGATTAATGGTTCAATTGGACCTATGATTCGAAGGAAATAAATCTGCGGGATATTAGCGATTTCAACGCCTTTCATTTTACAATTCAAGAACATTCCTTGCGATATTTACATTGTCGAGCAGAATATTTCAAACTTATGAAGCAATGGATTAGGAATGTCCTTCAAAATTCTTTGGATTGTGATAGAAAATGTGTTAAGAAATTGGGGTGCGGTTTAAGCCACGTATTATATAATACGATTCTCTAAAGTCCAAGAGGAGGTCGTGGCTAAGTAATAACAGCCGCACGGGTCGATCCATCAGGTTAAGCTGCGCTTGCCGGGGTTGGTCCGTGGATGGGTGACCATCTTTACATACCGAGACTCCTCCGTGCTTCGGAAGGCACGTTAGTTGCGTTGGTCCCGGCTGTCATTCGTGGATCATTGACAGTCGTTACGAGTCGTCAGAAGCCCGAAAGTCTGACAACCAGTCTTACCAAGGGGTATCGGATATCGTATTACCCAGTTACTACCCAGTTACTGGGTTGTGGAGGTCAGATAGGACGGTTAGACTGGAAGCCGACCCCAACATGATTGGGAAAAGGCTACGCAGAATGATTATCTAAAGTCCAAGTAAAAATAACTACTAACTTTCTCAGAAAATGAAGTAAGAAGATATCGTTGCTTTATACATAAAGCTTACACAATGCGTCCCACAGCCACCGATCCTTTGAAAGCCAACGCATCTTTCTTTCATCCACTTTAGCTTAGAAAACTGGTGAAACACGGAGTTCCCTTTATAAGGCACCTGATTCACTTACAATACTTTCAAGGTGCTTGTAATATTTCCTCTAAAGAAGCTTTGAAATGCACCTTTGAAAATGTTGTTCTCGTGTTAAAGAGAGTTCTGTGAGGGTAGTTAAGTTAACCCATAGCTTCGCTTGAGATAAACATATGTATTATCGAAGGTAAAAAGTAGGTGCCTTTAGTCGGCTTCTTGTATTGCATCGGTACAAACAACGGCCCAACGCCATGACACATGAAGAGTAAGTACTGTTAATATTACAAATAGATTGGTACTTTAAAAAAAACGTTTAAGGGCTAATTTTTCAATCGCCTCTTAGTTTTATTCCAGAAATATTGCCAGTTTTCCAGTACGAAAACTAGACTATTGAAAAAAAACCGGTCAGGTGCATGTCGGTGACGCACAATGAAGGGTTCCATAGTTGGGATGATAAATTCATCCCAACTACGGAACCCTTCCCCCTCTTATGGGTCGTAACGTGATGCTAAATAGCCTCCTCAAAAATTGGGCTATTAAATGCAAACAATATTTTTGGCGACTGGTAGTTCCAGAGATTAACGCGTTCAAACAAAACATGAAGTGTTCCGTAGTTGGGATGAATTTATCCCAAGAACAAACTTAACAATGTAGTTGAAAAACAAGTTCTCCCATACACCAACTGCAAATGTAAGTTTGTACGCACAAAATTGAGGGTTTTACCATGTTGTTTTAAGAGCTTAAACTTGTTATAGGTTTTTCTGTAATCTGTACCTATAGCATAGAATTATCATCTGTATTTTTTGTCAAAAATGTATTTTCAGTAGTTGCGGCGATGAGGGATATGGTTCATCTTTTTTCTTAAATAACTTTAAAACTATTTATTTCAAAACTATAGAAAAAAAATTGAGACCCTCACAGTGAACCCTTTCATTTAATGTGTCCAATGGTACAGATTGTAAAAAAAATATTTTTATTTTCTGATTTCTTCCCTAAAAGTGACCCCCAAACACAAAATTAATTAATTTACGTTAAAGGTCCGTGTTTGAGTCACACACATTCATATGTCTACCAAACAACTTAATCGGTCCATTAGATTCGAAGCAAATTGGCAGAGACAGACGGACAGACAGACACACGAGTGATCCTATAAGGGTTCCGTTTTTCATTCGGACGTACAGAACCCTACAAAACTGGTTGCATTTCTTCTGCAGCGAATCTATCTGAAATAACATGCAACCCATTAAAAGCACGTATAATGTAATGCAGAAAATAACAAGAAACTGAATATATTTAAGTACAATATTTACGTTCTAAGTAAACCATTTCGTTGCTAACTCTCGGGAACAGAAAATCACGAAAGAGGAAACTATTAAGTAATCCATTTCTCTTCGTCAACACCAACTATACAAGCACTTAGCAGAGAAGTGACACACTACGGCTTATGTACACTCTATATAGCACATGAAAGGCTTTTCCTGAAAAGATATAAATAACAGAACATACAAAATCTATCTGTACGTTTTAATCTGTAACTACTGTAACTGTAACTATTTCAAAGGCTCGTACACACTGGCGCGATATCGCGGGCGTGACAAGGGTTGCACTGCTTGTCGCGCCCGCGATATCGCAGCGCTCTGCACGAGTCGTTAATCAAAAATTGAAGGATTCAGCCACTCGATTCTGTAAAAATCTCACCGTGAACACTAAGGTGAAGTGAGCTTAAAGTGACCTGTCATTCTACCCTAATACTACGGATTGACACCACTGATATCTCACTTCACCTAAGTTTTCACGGTGAGATCTTTACAGAATAGATCGGCAGCAGATGTGTACAACAAATTTTCACTTCAAATACTAAGCTAAGATAAGAACTGAAAGTTGGCAACGTCGTAAATAAATGTCAAATATTTCGCTGTTTTGATAAAAAAATTACCGTATGGAAATATGAAATATCGCAAACTAGTGTACTAAGATATTGATTATGAAACGCAATAGTTAATATCACACAACCTACACCCGAATACTTAGTTTAGTATGTGAAAAAAAGTATTTCGAAACTTTCCAAATGCCCTTTTTTCACCTAAAATTATTACAAAATTAAATTCTGTGTTATAATTATTGCATTTAATTAAGTTTTAATATTCTAGGCCCCTAGTTAGCCATATTTAATATTTCCATACAGTAATATTGCCAAATTAATCAAAACAGGTAAATATTTGACAGCTATTTACGGCGTTGCCAACTTTTAGAATGAACGCTCTTAAGTAATCACATACCTGCTACGGCGTAGCTGATGGCGTAGAGGTTACGCCAGCTACGTCGTAGCAATCTCGTAGTTCCTTCTCTCAGTTGAACGTAGTACTTACTAAGTAAATACCCGTAACGAAAGTTGTTTAATTGAACTTGTAAGAGTAATCGATACTTACGATAACAATATTCTCAAGTTTCAAATTTCCTTTAATTAACGAGAACATGCTTATAGGCGGATCGAATGCTGTGGTTCGAAACAGTTTTGTAAGGAAAAATACTTCTAGTAGAAATTTGATATTTTTTTTAATTTTCTCGTCGTTTTTGACGATCATTTTCTAAGTGAAACATAACTTTAATTGCGGAAGTCGGTGGCAAAAAACGAAAATTCAAAACCAAAGACACCGACTTCCGAAATTAAAGTTATGTTTCACTTTGAAGTGTTTTTTTTAACTGCAATTTCTTCATTGTTACTCGGGTAACAATAGTTTCCAATTACTTATTACTTAACTACCGACCCATCCCGGCAAAGTTTAAGACTCGACAAAACAGCAAGATTTCTTTAGTAAGATATGTTTGTTAATATGAATGATACACATGTAACCTTCTGGAATAAATGATGGTGAAAAAAGCATCAAATCCATTATGTAGTTTAGAAGAACAACGCGGTAAAATATAAAGATCAATCACTTCAAAATGATCCTAAGTTACCTAACCAAAGTAGCTGTTTTATAAAAAATCCCGAAACATATGAGCCGAAACTACTCCTATTAGAGGTCCCCAACAAGAGCAATATCGACACAAATTGCTCAAGTGAGAGATGTCCTGGGCAATTTCATTAGGGAGCTGTTTTATAGCTAGTTTCCCTGAGATATATACCGGATCTTTCCAATCACGGCGACTCGGTTAGGGAAACATGTTTCGAGGATAGAAATGGTGATCAAGAAATTGAATTACGTTGGATTAGATCGTAGTTTTTGGTAGTACTGTGATGTATTGAGATATTTCCTTTATTTATTGTATTTAACTTTTAATACTTTTCTTAGGTTTCTTTTCATATATATAATTACATTCCTTATTTTATGTATACTAATTTAACTATCAAACTATGTACATGTATATAGAAAAAAGGTAGGGGAAATAATCATAGGGCATCGAAAAATTCGTCCGCGTCGCTGTCAATAAGAAAGGTGCCCAGAAGGCTGGCAGCATTGCCACGTTGTATGGCAATGCTGATTCTTTGGCCAAAAAATAAGCCAGCCCTCTGGTCATGTGAAGAGTCGACCAACCGCTTTATTGTATGACATTTATTATTTTACATCCTGTAACTAACATAATATTTTACATCCTGTAACTAACATAATATTTTACATCCTGTAACTAACATAATATTTTAAATGCGAAAGTGAGTTTGTTTGTCTGTTACGCTTTCACGCTAAAACGGCTGAACAGATTTGGATGAAATTTGGCATATATGTAGACCATGACGTGGATTAGGATATAGGATACTTTTTATGCCGATATTCTCCTGGGATCGAGACTTATGCGGGTAAAACCACGGAGCACCGCTAGTTTTTAAACATTTCTAAAAATATAAAGAAAACACAAAAAAATATAAAGAATATGGATTCGCCCATGGCGGGAGCAGGCTCTAAGTTATCGGTAGTAAGAGCTCCATAGAGAGGAACCTCCTTACAATGCGAGCATTTTTCTGTAGGTACGTGGACGTACAAACTCGCTGCACAAACACGTTTTTTCAACATACATAGACACATTGCAGTTCATGATCTTGTTTATTTTTCTTAAGAAAACCTGCCAACATTTTGTTACAAAGTCAGCCTGTATTTCTTACTGCGCATCTTCTTCAACAGACAAAAACAACGCAAAAAGATTAATCCTTATTATCTTCATCAGCATGCTACGAAGACATTATAACCCAGCCTAATAAAACGTTATCTTGCACAACGAGGCACTCTTAGTTTTATGAACTTCTAAACTTGGTCGGGTTATCTGCAAATTGTCGGTGGAACGGTGCAGTTATAGGTGGGGAGCTAGAGATGTTAGCAGATGTGACTGAATCTTCTTACGGAAACGACGAAAATATTATTATCATGCTAAAATTACGTGACTATGCAATACTGGGTAGCATCTGTAGTTTGATCGACCTCAACCATTATTATAGGGACACGTTATAGTGCCCCAGAAATATAGCAGACTTAAGTTGTTAGTCATAGTTTTCATTGATTTGACAGGTTAAAAACATTACCCTGTTATTGGACTTGTCCACAATTGGGAAAAAAAAATACAATCGTTACCAAAACATTAGAGAGTAGTTATAAAATCACAAACCATGCTCAGACATTTTAATACACTCTGTTTTTTTTACCTTTTTCAATGAGAGTCAGATGAAAATTATTTCCCGCACACTAGCTCCATGGCTACTAGGATTATCTTGTGTTGTGATAGTAGTTTATGTTGGATATAGCCTGCAATGGATATACACGGAGTTAAGAGATACGGGCGTTATGTTTTACTTTATGTTTATGAATTTACGTTGCTAATTTCCAGTCCTAGACACACTTTGTGTAATAATAGATTCCCCTTGCAAATTAGCCTCACACTTCATTATTAAGACAAGTTAAAATTAAAAAATTAAAAAACCCCCGACACAATTCCAGGTGATGCTGCAATATCGGTTCAAGGTTACTGTGTTCGTCTAATATCATTGAAGTAACAGAATACTAAATTTCGAATCGATCGCGCACATCCAATCATCAACTAGAAGAGAGCTGATAATCTTCAAACGGCTGAACCGATTTTCTTGAATTGTAGCTTAAAACACTCTCGATCAAGACACTTTTCAAACAAACAAATAATATTTAAAATCGGTTCAGCCGTTTGGGAGCTACGAGGGAACAGACAGGTACACAGATACACACGTTCAACTTATAACACCCCTCTTTTTACGTCGGGGGTTAAAAAGGAAAAGGGCCGATAGAAATAATAAATAGTCTACTTCGGACGATCTAATGCGCTTCGATCAGGCGTGGCAGGACCTGGAGCCAAAAACGCGGCTTTTGTGGTAATAAAATAGCTTTATTACAGCATTTTGTAAACCAATCTGGATTTATTGTTCAACAAACAAAATGGCTGACGGCTACCTACGACGGCTTCTATATTCAAAAGTTAGTCGTACTAACTGAAACGAACTTTATTTTAAAAAAAAAACAACCAGATTTTTTGTCTAAAAACCTTGTGTTTGTTAATCCTGTTTCAGGATTACTGGTGTAAGGAGTTTATTAAGTGTCGTATTATTATGTGCCTGATTTTTAACGTCCAAATGAAAAGTTTTCCTTTTACGGTTTCACCCAATTTTACGAAATTACGTACATCACACGTACACTGGCATCTTATTCTATAGAACCTTCATTACTACGATAGGCCAACTCAGACATACTGTACACTAAGAACACAATCAATTTTAAATGAACTTAAGGACTTAAAATAAAATAATTGCTTTGCATACAGACAATATTTTTTTCGGCTGTGATTGTTTATAATTGACTTCCAAAGAAGTTTTTAATCTACTTTTAATTATTTTATTGATGTTCAATTTTTTTTTGTTAGGTTTATTAATTAACCAAACTATGATATCCGTGCTTGAATATACGAGTATTTCTACACTTTTACACGGAGGGGCTCGTGGCTAACGTAATAACAGCCGCATGGGTCATTCGAACTGATTAAACTACGCTTGCCACGGTCGGTCCGTGGATGGGTCACCATCTTTACATACCGAGACCCCCTCCCTACCTCGGAAAGCACGTGAAGCCGTTCGTCCCGGCTGTCATTCGTGGATATTTGACAGTCATTACGGGTCGCCAGATACCCGAAAGTCTGACAATCAGTCTTACCAACGGGTATCGTATTACCCAGTAACTGGGTTGTGGAAGTGAGATAGGCAGTCGCTCCATGTAAAATACTGGTATTCAGCTGGATCCGGTTAGACTGGAAGCTGAGCCCAATATAGTTGGGAAAAAGGCATGGCAGGTCGTGTGGTGGCAGTTGCCACGCAATACAATAATCAAACATAATATTTTAGAAACTATTTCCATAATTGTTGTAACTGTTTTGCGTTATTATCAGCCGCTTGATACACAGCAACTATATACCGAACCGTATCCTGTGCTGCTTTGCAATAAATCACAAATCTTTTTTGACAATATTCTAGTTTGAAACCTCATAACTACCCAGTAACATGATTTATTAAAACACGCTTGACTATCACAGATATTGTACTCATAAAATACGACGGGATAAAACGTAAAATATCACCATCTATAGTACTCAAATTTTGTTAAAATAAATATATGGTTTATCCCACTTACATATTTAATTGTACTAAAATTATAAATGCGAAAGTTTGTGAGGTTTTGTTACTCTTTCACGCAAAAACGACTGAACGGATTTGAATGAAATTTGGCACACATATTGTTTATAACCTGCATTATCACATAGGATACTTTTTATCCCGATATTCCCACGGGATCAAGACGTATGTGGGTGAAACCGCGGGGCTATGCTAGTACATACATAAACTCATGCCTTCTTCAAATGTGGGTTGGAAGACACTACAGAACGCCGCTAGGAGCATTGCATACTGTTTTTGCCTCGTTTACGTTCATACATCGGGGCCCTATACCATAAAACATGTGTATAAATAATTCTACAATTCTACACAACTGTTAAATTGTACGAAAAAGTCACGTAAACGCAGAAATTAAACACAGAAATTACAAAAATGTATGAATTACAACTTACAATCTACAATTCTTTAGCATTTTTTAAATCGTAACACAAAGCATGAGGGCTATGTATGTTGTACTTGTCACTACAATTTACATTATTTGTAAGGTTTTCCGTTACAATTTTGTGGCTTAGAGTTTTGAGGTACAATTACCAGCTGTTTTCAAACTCCTTCCTTACCTAAGAAGCTAATACCGCCAATGTTCTCGTATTACCAGAAAAGGGAGGAAAAATCACATTATACAGGAAATTTAATATTCACCGCATCTAATAAATCTGGTAAACAACGCAGGGGCCTTCGATGATCGATAAAGGGATGTTAACAAATTTAGCTTCACCGCCGGCAGCCACAGAGTACATAGGTACAGAAAGTCGGCTCCATACAACGAGCGAAAACAAAGCGCACGGGCATAATTAAAGACGAGTACCAACGATCACAAACAGTTAAATAAAGCTACCCACGGTCAAATTTAAATGACCTAAAAACCATGAGTAAGTCATTTACATCAAATCAAATCAAAACAAACTCACGCCGTCTTCCGGGTAGGCAAAAACTGCAGAACGCTACCTGCTGCACCACTTTCCTTACATACTCCTTTTGCTTCGTGTACGTTCATACATCTGGTCATACACGCACTACGTATTTAATACATTTGATATATAATTTAAACCTTACCGAGATAAGAGTTACATTTCAATGATTTACTAATGGTTTTACGTCGATCGTGAATGTCCTACCTAAATCGCAAAGACTTCTTACAGACTTACTCACTGAATTGTCTTCAAATTATTTGAATACACGAGACCAGTAAAAGGCCAGTGACTGAAGTGACTCGCAAAGCCTCGCCTTGAAACCCATATTTATGTCAAATTAATGACAGTCGCGAGAGAGCTTGCACTCGCTGTACGTGAAGCGTGTCCTAATGTTTTCGTTGTTGCATTAAGCTGACCTTCTGCACCTATCTATTCTGTGGCACTGCTTTTACGTACATCTAAGAGAAATCTATCGATTCCTGATTGAAGCAAAGTGGTTCAAAACGTTCTTACAGATAAAATATTAAAGGCATTATTAATAATAAACCGCTCGATTTTGAGGTTTCTGTCATAATGATATTGCTTTTCAATATATTCAAACTAGATCAAGAGATTATCAATATTAAATTTTCCGTCGATTTTGCTATAATGAGATTCTAAGATGTGGTTTTAATACCGAAACACGTGTAACGTTCAAGAATTTTGGTTATTAAATTATTAATTTTGACAGGTTTTCTACCAGACCTTAACCATCAAACGTCATCCTGCTTAAACCTCTTTGTTGAAGTTCAAGTTCTTTGTTGAACTATCAGAGAGCCTCCCATCCAGACGACCATCACCATGGCCAACTTGGAAAACCTCAAAAAGGCCGCAGCAAGGACAACCTTCACAAGTGCGGGTTCATACCCAAGCAGGCCGCAGCAAGGACAACCTTCACAAGTGCGGGTTCATGGACGGCTCAGCTTCTCCACATAACAGCCCAACATATATAAAAGATATTATACAATATGTTAACTAACGAAAGGCGCTCCCGTTAACCCGCAATAGTATAGCATTCATACATGCAAAATGAAAATACTTACTATTTTTTATTATTTTTTTTTACCAAGTTTTTGTTTTACTTTTCAATTTAATTTATTTATTTATTTATTTATTTATTCAATTTTCTTGCACAACATTACAGAATATTCTTCCAATGCATTGTACAGAATAATTTACAAACTATTAAGTGACAAACCATATACCTACCACAGTAGGATTAGTAAAATATTAATAAAAATAAAAATAAACTATAGATGTATAACACGAGAAAGAACAAAGGTTAACAAACAAACAAACAAAAAACATTTGTATGCAAACAAACTGCAACCAAGAGGAAAAAAAATAAAATAAAAATACGAATTATCTTTCGTCCATCTTCTCACAATAACGTAAACATTCACGACACACATCAATCCATCTCCCAGCAAACAAGTCACATTCTGGTGTTGATGTCAATAGAGCATTGAGCATAGTAAGGGCCCGAACGAGGGGTGAGTTAGCTCGTGAGACTGTGCGTGCTGACGGTACGGCTAGTAACCGGTGACTTCGCGGCCGGAGTTGTTGTTTGGGCAAAACAGGGACAAAAAGCCTTACCAACTGCGCTACCAGTTCCGGGCAATCGGACTCACCGCGCATGATACGGCAGGCAGTGATAAGCAGGAAGTACTTACGCCTAACTTCGAGAGAATTGAAATTTAGGATACCAAGTAAAAATTTTGTAGGATAAAGGAATGGGTAGTATCCGAAGAGTTTTTTATATAGAAATCTAAGGAAGGCCTTCTGTACTTTTTCAATAAGTAAAGTGTAAGAGCATTCGTATGGATTCCAAATCACTGCAGCTGCTTCGAGCTTACTCCTGACTAAGGCCATGTAAACTAGTTTAATAGCCAGTGGATTGTTAAACTCACGCATATTTCGAATAACAAAACCTAGTCTTCGGTATGATTCAGCAGCGAGCGTTCTAATGTGATCATGAAAAGTTAGTCTCTGGTCAAATAGAACTCCGAGATCTTTTACTGAAAGTACACGGGCTATTGGTTCCTCGCCCAGGACGTATTGTACTGTTCTGGGATTGTGTGCACGACTAAAAGACATAACGCTGCATTTGTTAATGTTAAAGAGTAACTTGTTGTCGATGCTCCACTGATAGACGGCGTTTATGTCCTCCTGTAATTTTTCTGAATCAGAATCCTTTTCCACGCCATATATTAATTTAAGGTCATCTGCGTAAAGCAAACACCTGGCGTGTTTAAGAACCTTTTCGAGGTCATTAACCATGATCCCAAATAGTAAAGGTCCCAAAATAGTGCCCTGACTTACTCCAGACCGGGTGTGGTAAGGCGCGGACACAAAGCAACCATGTCGAACATATTGCTGACGATCGCGTAAGTAACTTGCAAAAAATTTTAGTAATTTCGGGGTAAACCCTATGTTATTAAGTTTAGCGAGCAATACATCATTATCAACGCGATCAAACGCTTTTTTAAAGTCGAAGTAAAGAACATCAACCTGTATGCCTTTGTCCAAATGCTCCGAAATGAGATCCACCAGCGTTAGAAGGTTCGTATTAACAGAACGGTTAAATCGAAAGCCGTGTTGAGAGTCGCAGAGAAATGGTTGTACTTGGAAACTAATAAGCCTGTGTAATATAGATTCAAACAATTTAGGAAGTGTAGAGAGTATAGCTATTGGCCGATAATTTTCTACGTCAGAAGTACCATTAGATTTAGGAATAGGTTGAACTCTCGATACCTTCCAACGCTGTGGATAGTTTCCGGTAGAGAGCGCCAAATTGAAAATGTGGAGCAACGGTGATTTTAAATGATCTTTACATCCTTTAATGATATATGCGGGAATACTGTCTGGTCCTACAGCAGAGTTTGGTTTGAGTTTATTAATAGCCGTTTCTACATCAGTTAACTTAATTTCTTCAATATGTATAGAGTTTCCAGGGTTGCTTTGATAGCTATTGTTTTGACTTTGATAATCAAGAAGAGGGACGTCCGGCAAGAAAACACTTGAGAAGAATTCTGAAAAAGCATGTGCAGCATCACTACCAACATGATCTTTCCCATTATAACTCACCCTGGTCTCAAAGCCACCTCTAGCTTTGAAGCTGTTTATATGTTGCCAGAACACACGAGGATCGTGCTTAAGTTTGGTTTGAATGTGCTTGATGTATTCGTCGTATGCGAGTGACATTCTTTTTTTAATAGCTGCCCTAAGCAAGGAGAAATTGACGTAATCAACTTGATTTTGAGATGACTTCCACCTACGATGCAGATCACTTTTACATTTTATGTCACTAATTAGTTCTGCTGAGAACCAAATCGGATAGCGCCTACATGCTTTACGAGGTCTGTGTTTTTTTGGTACACACTCATCAAAAATTCGGTAAAAGACGTTATAGAAACACTCTACAGCAGTGTCAACATCGCGAGCGAGAATCACCTCCTGCCATGATTCTTCAGATATTAGCCGGTGCATCTGTTCAAAGTTTCCTTTGGAAAAATTCCAGTCCCTCTGCGTGTCCAGGTTACTTGGATCAATTTTTTCCGAACTCAATGGACGCATCCTATTGGTAGGAGTGAAGCAAACATTTAGTGGCGGATGGTATGCATCTCGACGTGGTACAAGACCTCCACCATCAATCTCTGCCACATCAACACAGCTAATGCAATCTGACACCAACACTACATCCAACTTACTTCCATGCGCATTCATCACCTCATTCCTCTCAATCAGACCACAAAAACTTAAAAAGTAACAATAGTAACTTAAAATATTATTAGATGTACGGTTATCATTTAAATTCAAATCGCCAACAATAATCACTTCACTTTTTAATGAATCAATGATAGATTCCACTTTTTGAAACCAACGCATATATATTTCGTCTGATGCCCTTGGGTGGATATACACTACACAAACATAGAAGATAGAATCATTTGTTGTGAAACGTGCCCACATGTCCTCGCCAGCTGGTGTCTCTAGAACACAGCAGCGTGTCATCGTGATGCCGGGTCTCGCAGCGAGCAGTACGCCGCCGCCGACACCGGTACTGCGGTCCCGACGTAACACACTCCATCCGTGACTCGTAATCTCCGAGTCAAGTACAGAACTAGTGAGAAACGATTCTGTTACAGCTATGAAGTCACTGTCGAGTGTCAGGAGATTATGGTTGAAGAAATTAAGCTTAGTGTTCAATCCTCTAACGTTTTGGTATACCAAGCTAATTGACCGTTTTAATTTTATATTATGCATGGGATTCAGATTGCTTTTGTTGGGTTCTGTTTGGTTGTTTTCGAAAAAACCATTCTTTTACCCTAGCATTGGTGGGCCATGTATCCGCCGCCGTAGCTTTTTCAAAGAATTCTGCAGGAACCCCAATCTTGTATGACTTATAGTCACCTTTGGGTTTAAGCTCTTCGACAGTGCAGTTTCCCGCTGGGCACATGTTTTCTAGGTAAGCTAGAATTTCAGCGGCCCCGGACATCATGTTCCACAAGTGAATATATTTGCGAAATTCAACGGCTTTAAGTGAGGTAGTTTCAGGCCCCGCAGTGCCACGAACAGAGTTATATCGCTTAGGTTTGTGTTTCCGTACCTCTACCCACTCTTCATTGGCAGCGTTCTCATCGCTTTTTGGAGCTGTAATTGCGAGAGGCTCGTCTAGTAGTACAATCTCCTGAGTAGGTTCAATTGGTTGCAAGGAAATTATGGGTTGCAAAGTTGCATGCGGCAAAACGCTATCTACTGGTACAGCAATGGTATTAGCCGGCAGAACAATCTTTTGTTTATCTTTTTTCTGTGGAGTGCGGCGCTTAATCTTCAGCTTTGAGTTAACTATGTTATTTTCGTTTGGATTCACAGTCTCCGGTAGGGTCCCATGTATGCTTTCAGAAATGAGATGGCAGCGGCTGCATTCTGGTGCTTGCTCTAATTTAATCAGCTTTTCGTTGCAAGCTTCAATTTTTTTCGTACAATCAGTGAGCGCGATATGATACTGGGCAATGGTAGAGACGGCATCAGAAAGCTGTTCTGTAAGAATATTTATTTGTTCGCGGAGTTGCTGCATTTCCAAACCAGGAAAGGGCGAGTATTCCAGAGATAGCGGGGGCGGATGGCTTTTATACCGAGTGGATACGTTATTCAGCATAATTGGCGTGCTTACTGAGATTGGCAGCTCATAATTACGGCCACCTTTCCTTGCTGCACAGCAACATTCAGGGCATACCCAAGTAGCTCTTTCTTCAAGCGTAAGCTGCCGGTTATTACATAGGTAATGATAAACTTTACTACACTCTGCCGCCGCGCATTCAAGAAAAGCATCACCCGATATTAATTCAGTATTGCATGCAGAGCAAATCATTATGCCAGTTGTTAAGATGAGTAGGTAAGTCCAGCAAGCAAAATATAAAAGAGAAAATAAAAAATAATAAAACAAAAATTAATAAAAAAAAAAAAATATTACGTCCTCAGTCAGAGCACCTGTGCGCACACCTGCGTCCCTGCGTTCTGCCGCACGAGCGTGTAAGTGGTGCGTCTGTGTGCGTAGCAGCGTAGTAGTATATGATGTTGAGCTTCTTTGTTTGTTCACTCGCTGTCACTAGTGTCGCGCGCTGCGCTGCGATATTCTTGGGGGCGGGACTTAGCCGCGTGCGCATGCGTAGGAGGTAGGACGCCACGCGAAAGCCGATTAATGAAAGCGATGTGTTTTCTGTTTTTGTGCTCACACCATAAACTATATTATTATATGTCTACACGTGAGGATTCGTAATTGGCTTTCTGGTGACTATGGTTTCCTTTTTTGTCTGTTTTTATTAGCTGTAAGTCCTCCATGTACTAAATAAATAAATAAATAAATAAAAAAATATTCACAAAGAATATTAAATTGATACGTAAATAACTCTGGACACACGCACTTGTCTTTCCACGTTGAATGATAAGTGCGCGTGTATTTTTTTTTTGTTGCATTCAATTTAACTTTAAGGTCATTTTTAGTAACGTTAGTCATTTTAAATTTAAGGATGCTTTAGTATTGCGGTTTATCGGGCACTACTTTCGTTAGTTAACATTCTGTGTATCTTTTCGTATTATTTTTACCATCGACACGCTAAGAAGAAGAACAAAAAGAACATCATCATCAAGAATACTGTTTTTTTATCCTTAAATATCTATTCTTCTATCATCAACCGAACCACCAAATAAAAATATAGAATTAAATTCTCAAAATAAAATAAATGTGCGGGGACACATTTTTAAATCCCAGCTTAATCCCGGGACTGAAATACGAGTTAGCCAGTTTGCTGACGTTAACTCAAAGCAATTACACAAGTGAGCCCCCGGGAACGGGTGAGTGACGCAAACTTATAAGGTGGCCCTATTAACATCTTGCAGGAGATATGTCGGATGAATCACTCCCATTTCATGCAGATAATAATATGGTGATTCAATTACGTAGATATTTAGGTCGACAGATCCCCGGAAGAAATTTAAACTATGTGCAATATGACGTAACGTTCATTTTACTTTACAGAACTTGATAATTAGATCAAATCAAATCAAATCAAATCAAATCATTTATTAAGTGTGTTTTTTGGTGAGGTTACATGGTCTTATAAAATACAAACATTGTGCTCAAAAAACTACCCATTGGGCTTACACTTTTTTAAGAAAATTCGTTCATTATTACTGAAGTATATTATATTATTATGCAAGGTACATGAAGCTATATAAAGTAATGTCAGATAAGTAAATAATCAAATTGTCAATTAAATATTTTTGTCATAAAGAAATTCAGTAATTGAATAATAGCATTTTTGGATTAATAAATTATATAATTTTCGTTTAAACTGCAATAAATTATAATCTTTAATAGAATTAGGCAATTTGTTATAGATTTTAGGTGCCATGCACAGTATGCTATTGTGCATGAGGGCGGTTTTTGAAGGCCTTAAGTACAATTCATGACGATAAACTTGTCTTGTTGATTTAGGATGATGTTCTGTTTTTTTGCGAAATAGGTCAATATTTTTCTTTACAAAAATTGCGGTTTCATATATATAGAGACATGGTAATGTTAATATTTTGAGCTCAATAAAATATGGCTTACAACTATCTATCGATTTCAAACTGCATATGGACCTTAAACAACGTTTTTGTGCCTTGAAAACAGAGGTTTTTTCACAGGAGAAAAAATGAAAAGGAAATAAAATGAATGCACGTTGTATAACAATTGTGATAAAAGCGGGTGTTTTTAATGCTTTTTCGTATTAGAGCTAGAATAGCTTACTTTTAACCTAATTTTGTTTCACACGGATTCGAGAGTGTAAATTAAATTCTTTGAAGAATATTATATTATCGTGCTTTGTTCTAGAATCGTATCATTTATTTATAACGAGTAGTAACACCTGAGATAATAATTTTGCCACAATAGCTTTTTAATTACACTAAAAAGTCAGCCTCAGGCAATATTCGTTAGAAATTAGGCTATTAGGTCACGTCTGAGTCTACCTAAAAATGGATCATTTTTCACTTTCAGGCTTTTAGACTCGACCTATTTTAGAATAAGCTCATTATAGTGCCTAGCGAAGAATCTCTGATGTAGCTTCTCTTACTAGTCAGTACCGTAAAATACTCTTTTATAAAATGATCGCCATTCCATTTGCTAAGCGTGGTGAATATGGAAATTTTCCCTATCTGAATTAAAGCTGATATGATAAAATAGGTATTTCAGTTAGCTAAATCCAAACAACGTTTATTGTTTAAAGCCAATGAAAAAACGACGTGTCTGCATTACAAGATTAAAATATTTACATCCCCGAGGGATTAAAATATTGCCGAACATGATTATTTACAACTCAATCCACAATACACAAATCCGTAGTCCAAATACTCCAATAGTATCACTATATCACACGATTTAATCTGTTGATCCCGCATAATATATTCCCGGGATCAATCCCGGGCTGCGGGCCACCTTAATTACCAAAGCGAGCAATAAAATAAATCCGATTATTCGATTCCCGGCCATCGCGTGGCACATCACTGAATTTAATAAAACTGAAGTAAATTTTCTTGATCGAAATATGATTAATTTTTCTAATAATTGTCAAAGTAATTTTTAATTGACGAAATTAACAATTTGGCAGCTTTTATGAAGGTGACGGCGCTAATTTAGGCATAAAATAATGGACTGTGACATTGATTTACCTTCGAAACAACGTAAATTAAATAAGAGATGAAGTTGGAAATATTTATTATAAAATAAGTAAAATATTCGCCTACGAACGCTTTTTGGAAAATATAATAATATTATGTAGAAGAGCTTACGAGAATCCATAAATGATATTCATCCGCTCTGACAGATGGACGCCTCTTCAATTCAAATGGATTATTTTAAAGCGATATATTACTTACGAGTATTAAGGCATTGAGCCAGAACAGGCGTAAACTTTGATGTATTGAACTATTTATTAAGGTTATGACTTTATAAAAATAGCGGTCAGAGCGTAGCGTAACCCTTATTACTGCAACCAACTGTGAGAAAAGACCAGAAATTTAAAAAGAGGATGAATATTTAAAAAAAAATATGCAGTTTTAGTAGTGCAAAAAATGTTTTAGAGGTTCGTTAATTTAAAAAAGTGTCCATCATTAGAAGATCAATAAGGTTTTTAGAAGAAGTTAAATATTTCCCCAACTAATAATAACCCGAACCGTACTAAAGAGTAAAGAGGTAATTACTGTTTGATGCCTCGTCCCTCAAACTTCCGAAGTAGGTTCACAAACAAAATGGTGGTCTGTGACGTAAAACTGAGCTCGCCACTAATTTAATGATACCAACTCAAATCAAGTTTGAGAAATTTAAGAAACTTTGGTCGTGTTTCGTCGTGTTTTCCCAACTGTCTCAGAAAGAGTGTAAAGATGCTTTGGATAAAACTTTGATAATTAGTTATTAGTAAGAAACTCTAACATGATACTTTAAAGCTGTATCTATTATACAATGTAACAATGAATCAATTTTCAAACCACCACCTTAAGATCTAGGCCAAATATTTTTTGATATTCGGATAGCTCATGACCTAAAGAGGTGCCATATAGAATAATTATGAATTAAAAATCTTTAAAAAAAGTATATAAATCTGAGAAATTTCGCGGGTATTCTGGTTTGATACGTTTAATCTTCCATAAACACATAATTATTATAAATTATTAAAGTCGCTTTCCGTGTCTGTCTATATGACCGCGTTGTTCTCCTAAACTACGCAACGAATTTTAATTTAGAATTTATTACGGAAGGTTTATGGTGTAGCTTGCATATAGGTATTAAGAAATCCCGATGTTTTTTCAAATCGTAATAACCGTGTGAAGCAGAATCGTGTATGTTTGAAGGTACATTTATTCTATTAATTGTGTCTATCACATTAATTTCCCGCCCTTTCAGATTAGGTACCTACATATATGAATTATTGCCATTTTTCATTAGCTTGGTGAATACTGGCTACCCTCGGGACGACTGACCTGATTGATGAGGTACTAAGGCATAGTACAGACGAGCAGCACTTTGCTGTCGACAGAGCCAACTTCAGCTGTCGACAGCGGCAATCGCAGCTGTCGCCAATTTTTGGCGTGTGCCGTCGACACGTGGATAGCAAACGCCGACCAATGGCGACAGCTACAGTATGAGCGCAGCGCGCACACTGCCTTGTCAGTCGACTTCAAATAGACCGAGCGTTCATGGCATTCAATGCTGTCGACATGGTGGGCAGCAGTCGGCGTGTCGAAAACGAAGTAGCAATTGCCTCTGTTGACAACTGAAGTTGGCTCTGCCGACAGCTAAAGCTGGCTCTGTCGACAGCAAAGTGCTGCTCGTCTGTTTGACGCCTAATGACTTTAAAGTCCCATTTACACGATAGTTTCTTGCCTGCAGCAAACAATAAAATTGAAGCAACAAATGTCTTGCATCGTCTTAACACTCTTTAGACGCTACAACTTTTAATGTAACGTCAACTTACGGTATACCAGAGCGCAGAGGGAAGTGAATTGCACCGTGTAAATCAGGCTTCAAAGTCATAAGGTACCTCATCAATCAAGTCTGTCGTCTCGAGGGTGGCCAGTATTCACCAAGCTGGTGAAAATTGGCAATCATTCATAATTACGTAACCTGAAAGGGCGGTAAATAAATTATGTGATAGAGACAATTAATAGACAGATAAATGACCCTTCAAATATAACTCGACATCAAAAAAACACCTAAAATTCGATACAAAAATATTCTGGAAAAAAACTATATTATCTTCTTTTAGATTACATATATCCATAAATTCACGCCTTGTTCCCACGGGGGTATGCAGAAACTACAGAACTACCAACGCATCCTAACATACTCCTTATACGTTCACGCAAGCCGTGTATTGTTACTTTTATATTACTTTAACAAATATAAAATTACAAAAAAAAGGACAACGTTACTTGCCACGATGACACCAGCACAGGACTTGCAATTAAAAGTGCAACATTTCAAAATTGACTTTAAAATTCCATGTTCGAACCGCACGTAGCATTTCCATACATAGTTAAAATTCTATAAATAAAGCTATCCGATTTAAATCGATTCCCATCCCAGTATCGATACCTATCTTAATAGTTGCATCGAAGTTTATTAATACCGAAATTCAATCATTTCGATAGTCGCTCGACCTGATTCGAATCGACCTAGTTGTAACTTTACAGATTCATCCGCTAACCGATAGTTTTAGCTCTGATTACGTGATCCGTTCAATTGTAAGCTATTGTATTGTTCAATAGTTGTAAACAATGACATATTAACATGACAATGATGTAATAATGGTATGTTAATGTATCTATTGAGCACCGGAAGATAACCATTGGTCGGCCATTATACCTAATTGGTCAGACTGTAGTCGAATCATCCTAGGTGTTCGTGAGTTATGATGTACAAAAGAAAACTATGTGAGCAATTGTCGTGTACCAAGTAGGGTTTTAATTACAATTTTGGTACACTATAAACAATTTTATTTGTCGTCAATTATACCACACACGGCTTCAAATATACTTACAATACACATCTTTATAATATGCACATATCGAAATGATCATCTTTTATCAACGGAAAAAATAATAAAAAAAACTTTTTTTTTTAAATTTATTATTGTATTTTTTACCCCAATGTAAACAAAACGGTGTAACTTTTAAACTAAATGATCTATCGCGATGAAACAAAAAGAAAAAAAAGTAAACAACATGCAGATAAATGAACAAAACTATCTTGAGTAATGCTAAAAGAAAATCTTCAACACGGGATCGAACACGATTAACCCAGCGCTAAGCCCCGAGACCAATCGGTTTCTAGTCTACCGTGGCGAATATGTCGTCCCTATTTGGCAATAAATCAATATGCTGCCTTATCAATCGAAACTATAATTTATGTCTCGACGATAAGGGTGTTTCCGCAAGCTTGTTACTTCCACTTCTCGCACACCAATCCACAATATTGCACCAACAACAATACGTACCATCGTGGTCATGCACATCTAACCACTTTGAAAAAATCCCGTGCACACGATGACCACATCTGTTTATCGCCCCTTTTTTTTGCAGGTAAGCCTTACTATAGCTGCAAAGCGCTGCAAGTAGTCCTTACGGTGTTCAGATATGCGTGTCTGCGATAGTGGGTATGTATATTCTGTAGTTCCAAACAATGATGGCTTTAATTTCTAGAAAGCAATTACTTACGGAGCAACTGTTAGTTTTTCTGTCTTTCACCAATATTTGTATTTTACATTGCATTCAACTTGCTAATAACATACCTCCTCAACGTTAACTCAGCCAAACCACATACTTTAAGTACAGTGTGAACTGCAGACAAAAGGTACCCTACTTACATACGTGAAGTTTCCGAGAAAATCCCGGGACTTTGAACTGCACTTTGCAGCATAAAATATTTTATTTACTCTGCAGAACACAGAATAGTAAAGAAGGTCGACTCATAGAAGCGAAAATTAAATGGTCCAAAAATTGGATCCGTAGCTGTAGCCCCAAAATTCAAAGTTTCTTACGTTTTTTTGCAATTTGAAAGTCAGTGTCAGATTGGATCTTGATCAAAATATGATTCGCTATCATTAAAAAAAATGATACAACCTGACACTAACCTGAAACTTGCAAAAAGCGTAAGAAAATTTGAATTTCGCGGGTCACCACGGGTGAACCTCCTTGAAGCCTCGTGCAGACGGGCGCGACGCGACACCGGTAATTGTTCTACCGTGAAGTTCTGTCTGCACGAGGCTTAAAATATAAACATGAACCAGAAAGCGTATGCCAATTTTTATTAGTGCCACTTAAAAAATAGGTGCTTTGATTTGATTAATGGAATACTAATTAAACCTGAAATTGTAATTTTAAATAAAAAATGGAGGTTAACTTTAACCTCAATTTTCGACGATGATTTTTCAATTACAATTTAGTAATATTTTGTCAAAAAGAAGAAGTCAGTCAGTCAGAAGATATAAGAGTTACGCGATAGAAAGAAGAGAAGCAACTTCTAGGTGAGGTAATTAGCGCTTGGCGACCTGAATTGCAATTTATTGTCGTAGCAAAAGTTGCTTTTTACTTAAATGATTTTGTGGATCTGTAGTAATCTGTGACGTACATACGGGGCGCGACGACGATCTGAAACAAATGCCAGTCGCCAGTACGCTTGCACTCGCTCTACGCTCGCTCGCTCGCTTTTTAACTTTCTATGACAGCTGAACGCACAGTTTGCATTGGACCTGTGGCACAGATAATATATCCGTGGCGTCTGGCGCGTGAGTCGCCGACGAAACGGAATGTTGCTATTCCAAATATTATATTTATTTTAGGACTTATAATAATTGTTTTTTTTAATTTCTGTTTATTGCTATCTCATTCTATGCTGCACCGGTTGGCGTCATCGCGTTAACGCCAGCTGTCGCTGAAAACCAGCGCTGGGGCTCTGTCTCGCATAGGGTCGCAGCATTATGCTGAGCGATGGCCGTTTTGCGTGGATGTCACGCATATTTTCCCCCAACTTGTTATTTTTTGTGTACTTTCTTTTCATTGCGTCATGTTTGCCGCAAATAAATGTATTTTCTTTACGTGTTGCGTGCCTATGTGTGCGTGCGTTTTCGCTAGTTGTATGGAGCCGACCTTCTGCACGTATCTACTTGCTCTGCACAACTCTGGTATTCGTGGAACTAGCGCTTGTCATGCAGATGTTGTAAATAATGCATGTCTTACTCATCAACAGTTCTTTGTAACAGGACTTTTAGTTTTTATGTAGTGCAAGCATTTTATTGTGTTTTGAGTTGTTTCCAAATTAACAAAGTAAAGAGCTTGTAGCAGAGAAGCTTTTGTTAACAGTATTTTCAAAAAAAATTGTTCGTTGTTTTTTGAGTCACGATGCAAAAAAAGTACATGCCTAATTGTCATATTGAACAGCACTTCGACTGGAGCTGAATGGGTTTGGTTTTCCAAAACAATTGAACAGTTATTTTATTGGGTGTTCCAACTAAAGGTATATAAGACTCACAGTGTTAATGAGCCCGGAATATTAAATCGTGTTTAATCGTCGTAATCTTTGAAGACATGTGACATTTATTAAACCACGCCCACACTGGCCCACACTGGGCCCGCAGTGTGGGCCACTCCCTCTCACCGGGAGAATGCATTTGTCCCAGGAATGAGGTCGCAACATTATGCTGAGCGATAGCCGTTTTGCGTGGATATGACGCAAATTTTCCCCCAACTTGTTTTTTTTTGTTTTGTATTCTTTCTTTGCGTCGTATTTACCGCAAATAAAAGTATTTTCTTTATGCTTTCTTTCTTTTCTTTTAGGAATAATTCCTGAGTAAGCCTAAAAGTTCAGGCTATAGTTTTAAAACTCTTCCTCAGGTGTCAAATGTTGGAGTGCCTTCTTAAGATTAGACTCACAGCACTTTTATTTTGTTCACTCTAGTTAATGCTGTTTTACTAAGTACGGAGTTGCTTTTAAGACTCGACTGTTGTAGCTGGTAGCTTGAATGTTGTATTTTATGCTTGCATTAAATAAAGTTGTTCTCTATAAACACTTGGGATTTTTAAATGTTTTTACAAATTGGTCCTTGTCGAAGTGAGAGGGCAGTATAGGTAACATCTATCCATCCTTTTTTGCACGCAGCTTCGCCCGCGTGGGTGCTAGTTATTATTCTAAAACAAAAGTAGGCTAAGTTACTCCTTATATTAGCAGCTATCTGCCTGTTAAAGTCCCATCAAAGTTTCACGAATGACAGCCGGGATCAACGGCTTAACGTGCATTCCGAGGCACGAAGGAGTCTCGGTATGAAAAGATGGTCACCCATCCACGCACCAACCGTGGCAAGCGTAGCTTAACCTGATCGATTGACCCGTGATGGAGCTGTTACTACTGCGCCCCAAGCCCCTACATTACAATACAACTAAATATTTTAATAAATAACAGAGATTTTCTTATAGGATTGGACTGCAATCGCAGTAGATCGGGAACTTTGGAAAGAGGGAAGGGGAGGCCTTTGTCCTGCAGTGGGACAACACAGGCTTATTTATAGTAATAATCATAATCATTGTACCGATAATCGTAACGGTTAATGGCCTAATAGCGGAGAGCCTCGACCAACAACACCTCAAGAGGCTCTCATTGCGCGGTTGGGTCAAGGGCTTGATTCAGAAAGCAGTACTCCTGCGGCACGTATAGTGAGGAGGTTCCTCTCTCTAGAGCCCTGACCACCGGCAGCTTGGACCCGGTTCCTAATGCCGATGGGCTAAAAATTTTAGGTGTTTTTTTTTAATATTTAAAAATGTACCTAAATAATAAGTATTCAAACTGATTCATTAAAAATGAATGAATGAAATTAGTCCACAATAATCTTTTAAAGTTAAACATCATAATTAGAGGGAAAATTAATGTTTTTATACAACGTAGGTAGCAGCTATCTCCTTAAAATTCGGTTGGTATTAAAATTTACAAAACACGAGCGTGTTATAACGTTTAATTAAAAATATGAAGTTTCATAGGATGAAATATGGTAGGTATATTAATTTGAACTTAATAATGAAGGTGATAAAGTATATTTTCCAAAAATAATGCTCGTCTCCTGTGAAATATTTTTGGAAAAACATGTTTTGTTGTCAGTAAATTATTTTAACGACTTATGCTTTGTTGCTTGTTTTGAACAGATTATTTTAATAAAACTGAACTTGGAGCTCTATAAGAGGTACGGTGAAATCTTTTACAAGAATTTCTGCTAGGTAGGTACTTTTATTCTTGAAAAGTCAGTCGGCAGTCGCTCCATGTAAAATACTGGTATTCAGCTGCATCCGGTTAGACTGGAAGCCGACCCCAACATAGTTGGAAAATAATGTTGGAAATAGTTGGAAAAAGGCTAGGCAAATTGTGACTAACTTGGTGTCAGAGTTTTTATGCTGCCCATGATGGGCCTCTGACTTGGCTTCACATGCCGTCGAAAAATATCTCTAAGGCCGGCTTACTCACGATGCTTTCCTTAACCATATTTGAAGCATGTGATAATTATAAAATAAAAAAATAAAAACGCAAGTTCCAGTCTTTAACATAAAATTACGATATCTACGTTCACGTAGGTATTTTCAAGATCAAATTAAACCAATTGTAGGCACTTCAACATACTGAGTAACATAAATCAGCATTAATTCGCGAACATTCGCTGTAGATACCTCGGGGATTCAAAACGCAGAGGCGCCATTATATATGTGCTTCACGAGGTAATAAATCGCTTCCAGAGATTTAGTAAAGGGGAAAATTCTATATTATTAGTATTTTATTATCTGGGAAATTTATTTTTTTATTGATAAAGGGATTTTGAACGGTTCGTTAAACAAACAATGGCTGCACCAGCAGTGGTCTTATCACTACTAGCACGAACCAAAACCGGTATTATTATTAAGGGTATTTTTTAGGTTACAGCATTTATATTTGTTACAGGTATTTATTTTTATAGAATAGAATAGTATTTTTTTTGTTTACCTTAAATTGAATACAGCCAGTATTAATACCGGTTATCGAAATAAAATTACCAGTAACTTACACGTGCCACCGGCATTAGTCAAAAGGCGCGCATCGCCTGTTTATGTGTAACCGGTATTAAAACGGTAACCTAAAAGTTGTAATATGTTTTTCTTCTTGGGTTACCCAGCGGTAATTTTAGTCGCAGATGTAACCAAAATTCTTCGATACCTGTACCGTAATTTGTTAAGGTTTTCGCCCCTGCTTACCAATCTATGGTTGAGGTACTATTATCATCCTCACTGTCATAGTCGGCAATCAGCTTAGTCTGATTGAACGGCAATCCGACACGCACCTGAGTCCGCGGCCACACTTGTGCACTATTCAGGCCTCCTCTCTTCGAGAAGGAGTGTGCTGTAACCTACCACGCAGTTCCAGTGCGGGTTGTGAGATGTCACATGTCTTTAAATTTTTGGTTCTAGTTCATGCCGGTTTCCTCACGATGTTTTCCTTCACCGTTTTAAGAGCAGTGGTGATGAAATTATTTACAAAAAATAAATTGCCTGCCTGGGTTCGAACCCACCATTTACAACTTGCAAGTCCGTTACCACTGGGCCACCATTGAATGGTCTACCCGTCTCCGACCTAAAATTCAAGCATACCCTGGAAGCTTCGAATTCTACCCGGCACCACCTATCAATATTATCCAATAGAATTTTTAATATGGGAGGATCTCCATAAAAAATATGCCCGCTGACTTAGACAAAAAATCTACACAAACATCAGATCAGATTAGGCTGATCTAAGTAATGTAAATGTAAAGCACATGTCATATACATTCTACATACATAATCTATTTGATAACGAATGTAGTCCTTAACCCAACCAGGCCACCAAATAAAGTATGAACTTGTTCAGTTTAGTATAACTGCTGTTTATGCGAAAAGGTTTTCGAATAATGGGCAACCCTACAAATGGTTTTGTAATCCTTACCACGAAATAGATAGATGCAGAAGGTCGACTGCCTCGTTGGTCTAGTGGTCACAAGCGCTACTGCTGCGCATGAGGTCCTGGGTTCAATTCCCAGGTCGGGTAAAGTGATATTGGGTTTTTCTCATAATCATAATCATTTTTTATTTGTGTAATATAGGTATCTAGTAATTACAGTTCTTAAATTAAAGTATTCCATTTGGAATTTCTCAGTACCAGCCTGGAGTCTGGATTTATACTTGCAATGGCGACGAGCGATTACTCACTGGTATGCGTATGTACCAAACGTGAGTCTCTCAACAAGAGTACTCGCTCAGCGATGCTCGCTTGGAGGGCCCAAGCGAGCATCGCTGAGCGAGTACTCTCTTTGATAGCTCTTGTCGCTGTGATAAACGAGTACTGATAGCTAGTCGCTTCCTCGTTGGCGGTGGCGGGACAGCTTAGACCTCGCGGACTGTACGACGATCTAAACAAATGCCAGTCGCGAGTGCGGTTGCACTCGCTGTACGTGAAGCGTGTCTATGTGTGCGTGCGTTTTCGCTCATTGTACGGAGCTGATCTTCTGTACCATTTTTTTGGTGTCATATGTTATGTCATATGTGACATATGTTATGTCTTCTTGTTTGTAATTACCCAACCATAAGCTGGGGTTGTATGCGGGGTATGAGAATGGGTATTTAATGACCATAACTTGTGATAATATTGCTGTACATTATCTTAAGTATAGTATTATACCTATTAATTAGGCATTATTGACTGCGTTGTTTAGGCGTTGTATTGCGAAGGTAAGTTATTCTGCTAAATAAATGTTTGAAACGAATAGTCTAGTTATACAGGGTGTCTCAAACGCAGTGGTCCAAAGGCAAATGAGGTAAATTTACACCTCCACTTGGATTTTTCGACCCTGTGAACATAATAAAATTTCTTGAAAATAATAGCGAAATTTTCTGAACTGTTCAGAATATCCCAGTTTTTTTTTTTTTTTAATGACAGTTGAACCCCTTCGCTTTACCTCATTTGCCTTTGGACCACTACTTTTGAGACACCCTGTCAGGGTCTGTGTCTGTGTAAGTTTCGGTCTTGATACTTCCAGCTCATTACTTCTGTGCTCTAAGATTAGACACAGAGAATACTCAAGGCGTTTACACAATGGGCCATTACTCCTCCCCTTGAATTAATAACATCGTACTGCACCCAGTAATCCACCTGTCAGGTACGCCATGAATGGTCGAAATATTAACCTACCTACATATTGTAGATGTAGGTGACTCATGTTAATAACTGATGATCATCATCAATTATTGTGCCTTGTAAAGTACTAACGCCAGCACGTCAAGCTACCCGAAACTGTCCAACTTTCTCAATCAACTTTGAACCTAATGCTTTAGCGATATAGTTTAAAATCTACTAAAGAAATTTCTGTCTAATAAAATTTGAGAACTCACCTCAATGCAATTCAACGCTAAAATGTGCATGAAAAATGCAGCATAGCACTAAATATTGTTATGAAGACGGCAGCCTTAGTTGCAAGACAAGAGCGTAAAATTGTACTAAAACTTAGGTCATGTTCTACTTTGTCAAGATTAGTTGAAGTTTTACGTTATTACATTTAATGTTAGTGTATAAAGGATAAGGTAACAATGTGTTTTTTTTTAATATATAGAGTGTCCGTGAGGGTTTCTTGCGCGTTCTTCTCCATAGGTACCTACTACGATTTGGAATGGGCATGGCTTCATATTTTCTGACCGACCGACTCCTTGACAATTCAAAAGTGCCTGTAAATGGTTTAATTGAAATAAATGGTTTGAGTTTGAGTTTGCGTTTGTGGTGTGTTTCAAGATTTCTCGAAGAGAAGTGTTTTCTTGAAAGGATTGACGCTATAATTTAGGACGGGTAAGGTTACCATTTATATTTTAATGGAACGCCATAGCTCGGAAATGGTGGAAGCAGTGGATGTGAATAAACGTATTTTATTTCTTTCTTTCTTTAGATGGCATTTTTCAATAGTTCTTTATCCAGCAGTGTGACTTTGGATACCAGCACCAGCATTATCTCTAAAAACTATTTTGATACCAAAATGTATCCACAGTACAACTTGACCTTATAATGAATGTTTTTTCTTTCCTTATTTCTTTCTTTCATATTACCCCGATAACGCACGACCAAAACAACCATATTTTATTTAGTATCCTATTTCCTACTTGTGATATTATAAATGTGAAAGTTTTGATATTATTTTGTTACTCAATCACATCTCAAAAAACGGCTAAACGGATTCGGATATAACCTGTATTTACACATACGATATATTTTATCCCAATATGGGAATACCCACGGGATCGAGACTTGCGGGTGAAACCGTGGGATACCGCTAGTACCTAAAAATAACCAAACATTCATTAAATAATAACAACCACACCGAAAAACACTAAAAACATTGAAAATACTAGACTCGCGAAACGCAGTCGTAAAAATCTAATTTATATGTAGAAACGAAAAACATTTTTAAAGTAAAAGAACCCAAAACTGTAAGCATTAGGAATCCATTAAATAAATATTTTACCTTAAAAAGTTTTTAAGAAGCTTTTTTGTATACTCTTGGGACTTGATTTTGTGACGGCTAAGTATATCCAGGAACTTCGTGTATGAAGTACTTACCAAATCTTCTTGTCTTCTCTTCTTGAACAATTTTTTTTTTTTACCTCCGATATTGATCTTAAGATTTCTGTAACATTAATTTAATTTAACAAAACTGTTTGCTAAAATTGTATTTATTTATTTATTTTAAGCACAGCAGAGGCGGAATTAATGCCATTGGCATTTTGTACCAGTCAACCTTTAGCTAATGCAGAAAAATACAGTGGTAGGTGCAATAGCGAGAATTAAGGATAAATATTTATTTAAATAAGGATATAGGTAATACTTAAGGGGTATGAGGAACAGGATGTAAAGTTCACTCATCCTCTATAGACAAGGGAGGATCCTCCGACCAGACGGGTGTTGTGTCTGGCGGGCAATTGCCCAAGGATTGATTTCGGTTAGTCGTATAATATGTGAATCGCGCGGTAAACTTAAATAGCGCGATGCAGGATTTATGACGTCAGGTTTTTGATGCGTAGTTCGCATGTGGCGATGTAGATGCCGCCACAATACCACTATAAAAAAACTATATACTACAACTATTCTCCGTATTATGTTATAATGTATCGTCAAAACAAATAATTTTAGTTTGAAACACAACCGCTTTCAAAGTCCTTCCAGTTGCGTCACTTCTGCTAGTCGTTCACCAATTAAAATTTATGAAGTTATTTCAATGCTAAATGCCTTGCAAATTATGTACATATGCAATGGTGTGTATATGGAGTAAGTATGAATGGAGTGCCAACCGTCTCCGGCATAAACAATGCATGCATCGTGGCTGCGCGCCGCCATTGGCAGAGAAATTCATCTTTTTTTTTCATCAGGGATCTGCATTTTTATTTATATATAATCTTTCAGCTGCCTTTCTGAGAATATAGCGTAAGTCTTGAAATCAGCTATTATATTATGGTCGCGTGAAAAATCAAAATAACATGAATACCATTAAAAATAAACATGAGACATTTATTTTTTTGCACTTTTCTTCTCACATTTTTAATTTATTTATTTTTGAGTCTTAATCCTAATGCATCTGAGCACTCCATTCTCAATACTCGCAAGTCCACGCCATACACGTTACCCTAACTTACCCTTATTGTTGTATGCAGCCGGACTTACGAACAGGTCCAGTTTACTACTAAACTTACGTGGGTAACTTTAGTTATATTGTGCCCCTTGTAAAGTGCTTTGTGTGGAACACAATTGCTACAAATTGTTGCAAGTTGTCGTCGTCCTCCACAGTTTACACTGAAGAGGGTAACAGTAATAATGCAGTGTACATGGGTAAACTCACTCAACTGTAGTATTGGGTACAGGGTGTAGTAGGATAGATCAAATTAAATGACTGTAAACACAATTAGGTTCAATATTTACAGGCATAATAAAACTATTTGTAAATGATACAAACACATCAAGGAGTCCCATTAAAAATACTTTTAGAAATATAACAATATAATAAACAGTTTTATTGGTTGAAATGCGGAGAAAGTATATTTTTTTTCAATTCAGCGTAAAAAAAAACTCCTCAATAACAAATGAGGCTGTGTTATTTTTTTTAACTTATTTTATTGTTTTGTTTAAAATCCGTTATTATTATATTGTGAATTTATCCAATGTGCATCACGATTCACAAAGGTAAAATGAAAACTCAACTAGCTTATTAACTATCCCACATAACAGAATACCTTACCTACCTTTTTAAGTACATACTTACGTCTAACAAGTGAGCATGCCGGTCTAATCTCATGCCGGCTAAGGTCCACTGTATGCGAGCTATCTTCAACTAGTCAAAGGCACATACAATCTTGAATTCACAACTCCATTTTACCTAGTTACGTCGTTTGCGATGCTTATTTAGTTTTGAATTACTTTTGAGAACGATGCGTTTTCGGATTACTTACCTAATATATAATTTGAGTTTTTAACCCCCGACGGAAAAAGAGGGGTGTATCTGTGTATCTGGCTGTTCCCTTGTAGCTCCCAAACGGCTGAACCGATTTTGATTATATTTTTTTTGTTTGAAAGGTGTCTTGATCGAGAGTGTTCATAGCTACAATTCAAGAAAATCGGTTCAGCCGTTTGAAGATTATCAGCTCTTTTCTAGTTGATGATTGAGTGTGCGCATCTTCCACAGGTCTGATCGATTCGAAATTTTGTATTCTGTTACTTCAATGATATTAGAAGAACATCAACAACCTTGAACCGATACTGCAGCAGCACCTGGAATTTTGTCGGGGATTATTTAAATTTTTAATTTTAACTTGTTATTTTTTTGATTGATTGGATTTCGCCAATGGTAGGAGGAAATGGAGTGTGGATGGTAGGGATCCTAGTAGATATTCGAGCTAACTCGTCTTTTTATAGGTATCTACGTGTTTCTGTGACATTATAAAAAAATGTATATGGAAAATTAAAAGATATTTTATGTAATAATATCGTGTATCTTGCCAAACCACTTAAGGATGTAATTCTTTAAATAAATGATTTGAGTGTGATTCACATTTTAAAAGATACGTGACTAAAAGCATAAACAAAAGTATTAAAAAATTGTTTCAATTTCAATTTATTTTTATTAACATAATTTACACACACAGGTGAGAATAAACAAATACAAGAAACAAATATTTTAGCTATACTCGTAAAATATATTATTTCAACTACTTACATTCAAAGTTTTTCGTATTGCACACGACATACCGTTCTGCAAATCATCCGATCTCCTCTTTTTCAAAAGCCATTTATTTTATAACGCCGTCAAAATGGTCTTCCTCGTTTCCTTTTTTTGCATTTTATCTTAAAATAGGATCTGTAGCCCTGAACTTAGCGACTCGCGTTTTTAATTTGGCATTAAAAACATAATAATATTAGTTTAGTTTGTACTCCGCCCCATGACAAGGAAAATGTTATAAATGAATATAAAAGTTAATGATATACGAGTAATATCTCATATTGGGAACTTGTCTATATTAAAATATTAGTAAGTGGTATAATTATTATATATGACATCATGTACCTATGTACAGCGAGAGAGCAGGGGCCTTAGTCTACTAATTTATAAACGTTACAATGGTCTCTCAATGGCGAGTTTTTGACAGATTTCTCATACAAAAACTGTCAAGAACTCACCATTAAGAGACCATTGTAACGTTTATAAATTAGTACGTAGGCCCCTGAGCGGAGGGCAGGGGTGGCCAGTGGTAACGGCGCCGACTTACGAGTTCGGACCCTAGACAGGAACTTTACTTTGTGTCATTAATTTCATCACCACTGCTCTGAAAACTGTGAAGGAAAACATTGTGATGAAATCGGCATGTCCTAGAACCGAAAATTCGAAGACGATGTGACATCTACCAACCCACACTGGGCCCGCATGGTGGGTTACGGCCGACTTACTCTCACCGAGAGGAGCCCTGTATCCCATTGGTGGGAATATTATAGGCTGAAAATGGATAGCAGACAAAGGGTATTATGTGCCAGCTAATAAGTGACAACGCACAAAATATTTGACGTCAGAATCTCGACTGTTAATGCCATACCGTATCAGTTTGAGTTGAGATCTTAGTCGGGTCTTAAAGTGAGCGGAATTGAGTTAGGAAAAAATTTAATTCACGAAAATTAATGTCCCTTATACCTTTTATTCCTTTTTTTCTTCCAATTATTATTGAAAAACGAGTGAGTAAAACATTGCTGAATAACATTAAAATATTGTAATTACTAATTTGTTTTAAAACTTAACTTAAACTAAACTGTATCGCAAATAACTTCGTAGTCGTTTTTTTTTACGAAAGTTGAGACGAAATCCTCATTTCACAGACTGTTAAAAAAAACATTTAAAACCGACTTAGGCCATATAAAAATTACAACATCGTATTTTCTTACCTTGAAATATGAATGATTGGCTTGAATGAAAATGATTAACTCGTACTTATCAATGAAACTTAGATACACATATCGAGAGTCTAGTATCATGTTAATTCGAAACTATGTATTTTTGGAACACCTGTTAAAGGAGTTTTTGTATTATTTTTACTTACGGTTAAAGATATTTATTTTCTCAAAAGAATTACAATTATTCACATATAGAGAAACATAAATTAGTTAAAACAAAATGGTAAAATAAAATATTGATACACATAGTACGTAGGTAATTATCCTAAAAAGAAACACCACAATTACATTTTGACTTATTAGTATACCAAAAAACATACCAAAAAAAAAAAATCAGAACTAGATAGTTCTACACAAGGAACAGCTAATATATATAAAATGCATAGAATAGGTATTTATCTTCCGATTTATTGGACATCTAAAGGAACACGTTGTATGTGTAACTTCGCTTCAATATTTAGACACCACGCCATTTCCGATACATGTGATCATCCAAGGCCATATAAGACCAAAATCGCTGCCCTAAAGCCCGTTACTTAAGTGGGTACATGACGCTGTCACTGTTCCCGACTTTGATGGATTAAAGATACGAGCACACGCTCGTTACAAAGATATTATATATACGGAACCAGCTGTTCGGCTGTTGCACTGTGCGTGGCGTGGCCTGAATTAATGTATGTAGTACATATTATGTCTGTTGTTAGGGGATATTATGCTGTGTGTAACTGGCTTAATGATGAAAAAAGTTCGATTGTTTTTTATTTATTTAGTTTTCATGCAGCGAAGATGGTAGGCACCCAGAACGGGGTAAAATATAATAATAAAAATATATACTTATATACCTTTCTACGAATCCTATTTCTTGGTGTGAATTACATTTTTCTCGTCGGCTGCGCCCAGGGGCCTAAGTCTACTAATTTATAAACGTTACAATTGTCTCTCAATGGTGAGTTTTTGACAGTTTTTGTATGGCAAATTTGTCAAAAACTCACCATTGAGAGACCATTGTAACGTTTATAAATTAGTAGACTTAGGCCCCTGTACAGAAGGAGAGACAAAATAAAATCGTTTTTTTTTCATCAAATTTTATTTATCCAATAATGTATTAGAGAATTATTGGTATTTTCATTGATGTAGCTGTTAACTCCGAGTTAGTGGGCTTTAATAAACCAATTGTACTCCAACACCGTTCATAAAATAGAATGTCACGATGTCACGTCGATGACAAACCAAAATAGAATAGCTAGAAACGCGGCAAAAAACTGTGCAAACAATTTGTGTTTCAATCACATTTTCAAAAAACGAATATCCATACGCCAAACAATAGAATTCCAAAGCAACAACTTTTTTTTTTAAACGCGTTCCTTTTTTAAAGTCGAAAGTTAAACAAGCTATTGAAACACCAAAACAAGCATCCCGTAATCCAAATATTTGTAACGTGTATCAAAACAAAGGAATGCAGTTTACGTCGGGATATCATAGCAAAATAAATAAAAGTACCAAATCCCGGTAGATGGGGCTTCAGTGAGGCGCATTTCAGACTGCAGTGCCCGGAGACATGACATATAGGGATGGGACACAGTGATGGAGTTTAAAAAAAACTATCGATAAATTACATTGAAAGTTCCCGCAAATAACCGTCCGACCTTTACAATAAGAATATTTTGATAAAATAGAACTTTGACGCTTGATTAATGGGTTGGTGATATGTGGTTAACAGTAAATATAGTTTTGTGTAGCATAATGGAGCATACTGCTGACCACTTCTTGACACAATAATTTATACGCCACCTGGAGAATGAAGCCTGGTAGTTGTTTATCTTTTGTTAAAATTCAAATGGATTCTGTGTAAAAAAATTAAAACACAACGCAATAATGAACATTTGCGACCCTGCCAGGATTCGAACCTGGAATCTTCTGATCCGTAGTCAGACGCGTTATCCATTGCGCCACAGGGCCAGTTCCTGTCCATTTATAAAAGAGCACTAACATACTGTTTAACAAAATCGTTTTTCTTCTTTCTAGCAGCGCTTTCTTGGCACGTTGCCAGACTTCCACTTTGCATTAGAGTAACTAATATCTAGCTGGTGCATTCATTAGCAAGTGAGCGCCAAATTTTCTTAATGATACAATTTATATTTGGACTGCATGGGTCCATTTTGTAATTGTTCTGAATTAGGGTTCTGTGCTTTTCTGATTTATCTTTAAACACGATGCAAGGTTATGTGATAAAAATATATAATTATATTTTTACAGAGATTCCAGGTAAAATAAATGTACATAATGTTACGTAAACATTCTCAAATCTACCTAGCCATTTTTCATAAATTTTTGTAATCGGCTTCCGGTCTAACCAGATGCCACAACCCAGTTACTGGGTAGCACGATTTCCTTTGGTAAGACTGGTTGTCAGATTTTCGGGCTTCTGACGACCCGTAACGACTGTCAAAGATGCACGAATGGAAGTCGGGACCAACGGCTTAACGTGCTTTCCGAGGCACGGAGGTATCTCGGTATGTACAGATGGTCACCCATCCACGGACTGACCGCTGCAAGTAATAACAGCCGCAAGGGGTCGATCACTCTTTACCTGATCGATGGACCCGTGCCCCTCTGTCCTATAACAGACGTATAAATAAATAAATAAAACAACCTTTTATTTCCAGTTTAACATTTGAACATAATAAAGAAGGAAAGAATAGTTTACCTACCCATAAACATATCAAACAAAATATGAACTATGTAATTAATTAAATTAATTTAAAATATTTACATTTTAAGTAGGTAGGTACTAATTTATTCTTACACTGGAACCCCTCTCAGGTAAAGGCCTCCTCCAAAGCCTTCTAACAGTCGTATATTCGAACCTATTCATAGTGATTCGGTTAATAGGTACTCAATAACAAAATCAAACAGCTCCACAGAACCAATTAACGCTATGACGAGAGTAAAAAGATTTACGTCAAGGTAGAAGCATCTGCGCTTAAAGACGATTTCCAATATCTTAATCAACGCCTTTGTGCAATGGCCCATAATATTCTTGATCACACAGTGCGGGCTTGATCGTCTCATTTATCAAATCTATTGATCATCCCGCTCTTTTGTTACGGAGTCAGCAGAATTCAAAGGGACGATATTGTCACAGTCCGCAAGAGAGTAACGACGACAATTTGTACTGATTGTGCAAGTCTTTTACTGTAGAGGATTTCTTTCAGGTAAATAAAAAAGAAGTCTCTTTTAAATTAATGTAGGTACTTATTGCTACACGTATTCGATTTTCCTGTAAAGTCTCGATTGAAATGAGGCATCACAGCACAGAATAAATAATGGTACAAGTACAGAAGATTCACTCCGCAAAATCATTTAAATAAATAGCGACTCTTGCTACGACACAATAAAGTGCAATTCAGGTCGCACAGTGCTATACCAACAGTTATATTTGCCTAAAAGTTGCGTCTCTTATATCTTCTGACTACGTTACACTCACTGAATTAGCCCGACAAGACGAGCCCGCCGCGTACTTGTAGCTTCATACCTAAAATGCAGAGTGCGCTAGGCCTGATCACAGTAAGAATTCCCGATATCTCGAAATACTTACAGATTTACCCAGAAAATCCCTGTCTTGTCCCTGTCTATAATATTTATATACTTCTATAGCAATAACTTCTCCTAATTATCGATTAGCTTGCGACATTCTTATAGAATAATTTTAGACATAGTTTTAAATACACGGTGTAAGCATCGACGCGCAAACTGTTACTGCTAACTATTGGTCTAACAGAATCATGTGCTGATTTCATGTTAACAGTTTAGTAGAACACTTAGATAGCTAACAAGAAAGACTAAAAAAAATCACTTAGTTCGGTCCCAACTTTGTATAATAATGTATTTTCGCAATATTCTCAAACGCAGTGACAAAAGTCTCATACATACACAATTCCCAATTTATCGACAAAATCAATTCACATAAAATATAATTATTATTCCATGTCGTCGAACATATCCCATCACTACTCGCTCGACAGACGCCGTGTGCAGCGGTGACCCCGCGAGATACCCGGAATTAGATTTGTAAGCTATCACAACCCTACCGGGTCAGCCTCGGATATTATACTCGCTTTAAAACAATGCCTCTAGATAACACCCGCTATACAAATGTCTTTTAACACGTGTGCCTTTGTAGATTAATCCTATGGAGCGTTTGGGAATGTTTAAGAGAATTTTGGTATTTAAAATGGTTGGTGAAATACACCAGTACTGTATCGTGTCGTTGTTTTATATTAAATTGTAAGTGAGGCATAGTGTCAGGATAGGCCAATAAATACACCGATAATAATGAACTGCGATCACCAATTTGTTGGTGATCGCAGGTTCATAGGTTTACTAATAGACTTTATTATTATTTTGAAAATGTCTTTGACATCTCCCGGGAACCTGGGGCGCCAGACCTTTGGAAGGAGTACAAGGAGCCGAATCTAACTCGCAGAGGCCCCTTAGACAATTTTATATGTGCCAAGTTTGCCAAGTTTTTTTATGGAAGGCAACACACAGTTTCAGGAACTTATAATTTCGTGTAAAATGCTTTCGCCTTCTTCGCGGTCGTTCGCATTTCTTTTGCGTTCTGTCAACCCCCATGGGAAGCAGGCGTGAGTTTATGTATGTGTATTAACTTTCAAGTACTGGCTTAACGATCATAATTAGATAAGCAATATCACAACATGGTACCTCCACCAATGTCAAAAAATATAAAATGGATAATGTAATATTAGTTTTCCTGTTCCAGACTCCGTCGGTGCTTCTCAAAGCGATTAAACAAAATCTCTTAAATTAGAACAAGAAATTATCTTCCTCTTAAAATATAACAACTTGTAAACATACAGAATCTTCTGCCAGCAAACTTTGTCGAACTTTGATGAAAAACCTTGCCCATATTTAATGTAGGTACGAATTTTACGTACTTGAGGGACTTTCCAATAAAACTTTTTTAATAACGTTTACTCATTTTATCTCACTTATCCATCGATACGTTGAGGTAAGATTAGTCAAGACCTTTGTCAAAAACGTGGGACTCGTGACAAATTTTGTCACTTGTGACAGTGATTAGGATCGTCAATGATTTATTGGCTACGTGTTTCAATACTGTGTGATGTCACTTTCCCCTTCTGGGTTCTGTAGTGTAAAAGGGTGTAGGAATTGAATAAATTGACTGAAAAGAATGTACTTAGGTACCTAAGGCTCAATTTACATTGCCGCGGAACGGAATGGGAGCGAATTTTTGTCACGAAATTGTGTAAAATGAACTTTATGTCAATAGAATAGAATACTTTATCATCAGACAGAGTCCATAGGGTTAGTAACAATTTCACCTAACATCTAGTGTTAATAGGTACAGGCACAGATAAACATTCAATTTAAATTAATATTCAGCCTGGAGCTGCATCCACATCCGCAACATCGGGGAATCCCACCGATCTGCGAACACACTGAGATGGTGCTGCCGCGAACACGTGACATCAAGCTTTAGCTCGCCCCCGGTATAGACCCGACCCGGGTCGACGGCGCGTTGTGTTCCACGCGCCCCTCAAAGAAATGGATACCGTGGCCCCTGGCAACACAGGCAACTGAAGGAACACGGGTGGGTTTTAGTCAGTAAGAGTCTGACACGCCGTCCCGCTCCGCTAAGAGCGGCAGAAGTTATTTGAAAAATGCCCACCCAAAACAAAAGGGGGTCATTAGCTTGACGTACAGACTGCGGGAATTTCCGAGAATGCGCGAGGATTCTCCGAAAGACGCGCGACCCGTTTTTCTGCTCATAAATAGTTTGTACGTTACACAATTAACATAAAGTTCATTATACCTTGACCCAATTTCGTCACAAAAATTCGCTTCCATTATGCCGTTTTGCGCCAATGTAAATTGAACCTAAGTAGAATTCTTAAATTATTTCATGTAACAAAGTGATTGTAGTGTGTGTATGTAGGTAATCTTTTTTTTTTAAATAGCTATTTACGCGAAAAAAGGCTGTCTATTAGTTTATCAAAGTTTTGTCTGGTTTTAAGTTGTTAGTCAAATTATAGTGAAGGAACTTTACAAACTAATAGACAGGTAGGTACTCTTTTTAACACCCCGACGGAAAAAAAGGGCTGTTATAAGTTTAACGTGTGTATCTGTGTATCTGTCTGTTCCCTCGTAGCTCCCAAACGGCTGAACCGATTTTGATTATTATTTTTTTGTTTGAAAGGTGTCTTGATCGAGAGTGTTCTTAGCTACAATTCAAGAAAATCGGTTCAGCCGTTTGAAGATTATCAGCTCTTTTCTAGTTGATGAATGGATGTGCGCATCTTCCACAGGTCTGATCGATCCGAAATTTAGTATTCTGTTACTTCAATGATATTAGAAGAACATAGTAACCTTGAACCGATACTGCAGCATCACCTGGAATTGTGTCGGGGGTTATTTAAATTTTAAATTATAACTTGTAAAATATAGGAACGGTTTTTTGTTGCTGACTGTCTCAAAAATCTGTTAAGTAATAAAAAGTAAGGGGATCAGACCGGAATGGCAAAGTTTATAGTGGATCAGACAGAAATTAAAACATAAGAATAACCAGTAGGGGATCAGATCAGGGGATCCGACCGGAATAACTCAAATAAACTTCTTACTATTAAAATCGATTTTCACAAGAGAGTGTGAGCAAATTAGGCTTCCAAGCAACCAGGCCCTGTGGCGCAACGGATAACGCGTCTGACTACGGATCAGAAGATTCCAGGTTCGAATCCTGGCAGGGTCGCTTAACTTATTTTGGTTTTCTTAGAATTTTAATTAAAAATATTATTATTTCATACTGCAATTTATTATCGAAATGAAAGTTTTTCCATTACTTGAAAACAGTAATAACTCCAAAACGTCAATTCAACAAAAAAAAAGTAGGTACCGTAATACACTAACATTTCGACCGTCAATCAATCTGCCTATCCTTTTCCCAAATATGTTGAGGTCAGCTTACAGTCTAACCGGATGCAGTTGAATCTGGTATTCAACTGCATCCGGTTAGACTGTAAGCCGACTGTATTTTACATGGATCGTCTGCCTATCTGACCTCCACACCCAGTAACTGGATAATAATACGATACCCCTTGGAAAGACTGATTGTCAGACTTTCGGGCTTCTGACGACCCATAACGACTATCAAAGATCTACGAATGACAACGGCTTAACGTGCATTCCGAGGCACGGAAGAGTCTCGGTATATAAAGATGGTCACCCATCCACGGACCAACCCCGGCAAGCGTAGCTTAACCTGATGGATCGACCCGTGCGGCGGTTATTACTTGCCACGACCTCCTCAAGATATTTTTTTTGTAACATTATAACGTTTCGACTTTGCCATTTGCTAAATGGCGTGCTAGTAAAACGCATACCAGACGATCCTGAACGCGTTGTTATGAAAAATACGATGCAATACTAAGGCACGCACGTACAATAATAATTTATGAAGGTCGTAAAGGGAGAATTTGCCATTGCTATATGAGAAAAAAAACATTATATCTTTGAGACTGCATTTGTTTTTGCTTTAGGAGGAAGAAAAGTCTAATTTAACAAAACACATAACATCACGCCTGTAATCACCAAAGGGTAAGGCAGATGTGTACCTATAGTACAACGTACAACCACACTTCTCCAGTTCTATCGTCAAATCTAAGTTTCATTCAAAATTCCCAATGTATTCATAATCAATTTTACATACATACATGTATGGTAGTCGTTTAGGTGTATGTTAATGCCGCCATTTCTCGCGATAAGTTTCTTTTTAAATGCAATGCAAATGGACAGTTTGATCAACTATTTTTTGATTATTTTATCCATACAAAGTGACAATGTGTCGAGCTATAGGTCTGAGCTCAAATGGATGTCCATTCGCCAGAGAAGAGGCTCTTCTCAACTCTCCCACTCCCCCTTCTTATCTTGTGTCTCACTTCCAATATCTATGTTCTTCACACGCTAAGAATCTGCGTTCTTCTAACAATCTTCTCCTACTCTGTCCTTCTCATACTTCTGACTTTGTTCATTCTTTCTTTCATATTCAGTCCATTCTTCTTTGGAATGCGCTTCTTCTTGATATCAGGACGGCCACTAGTCGGTATGCATTTATGCGAAAACTGCAGAGTTATTTTCAAAACAAATAGAGTAGAGTCATCTCAACACCTCTCTCCCTTGATTTCGTATATAATATAAATAAACACAAAAAAAATTGCAACTACTTACCACTTTCCGGGATATTATCATCAAAATCTTACTCTCCTCCTCCTAAACAAAACACAACTATAAAAATTCACACACTAGAAGAATGTTTCTGTCATAAACCCTCATCGTATAACGATAACTTTTGATACGTGAACTTTGCATCAATCCAGGGGTTAGCATTGGCAATAAAACTGTAACGACGGGGAACATGGTTCCGTATCGCAATAAACGATTCTTTATACGGTACACATTATATTATTAGAGAAATGTAAACAGGCCACGTCCTTGGGAGATAGGGGATGTGAAAATGGCGTCTGCGGAAAGTTCCTTTGTTTTGGGGAAAGAAAATGCTTGATTTTTTTTTTGTTTTAGTGCAAACGACATGCAAGCCATCGTTATAACTCCCGGCAAGAAGATGTCGAATTATGGCAAATTCCTATTTTGCTCTAGGTATGGTAAAAGTTTAGGTAGGTAATTGCTTTTTACGGCGAAAATAATGGTAATTAAAAATAAATAAAAAACATAGTCGCTGCTTTATAGTTAGTTCAGTTAGTGTGCCAAGTTTCCTGATCTAATTTGAAGTATTTTTTTAATAGCAGCGATTTATTGTTCGATTTGGAGGTAACTTAAGAGATAGTCGCTAACATTAATCCTCAACTTTAACATAATATATTTATTTCAACATTAATGCTGCAGTAGTTTCGATATAACGGCGGATCTTGCTAAGCAATTTGACGGCCCTTAATTCTATTTTTACAATGTATGTGTGTGACTGTCAATAGGGTAATCAAAACTTTTGTACCCCCCACTAGTGCTGCCTCTAGCGGATCTTTTTTAAATCTTCAGAGGAAACAGGCTTATTCCAAGTAATACATACGCATAATCAGCCTATAATGTTCCCACTGCGGGCACACTGGCCTTCTCTCTTCGAAAGCGAGTGGGCTGTAATCTACCACGCGGGCCCAGTACAGGTTGGTTGATGTCACATGTCTTCGAATTTTTAGTTGTAGGACATGCCGGTTTCGTCAAGATTTTTTCCTTCATCGTTTTGAGAGCAGTGCTGTTGAAATTATTTACACAAAGTAAAGCGCCTGCTTGGGTTCGAACCCACGACCTATAACTCGTAAGTCAGGATCGTTACCACTGGGCCACCGTGCTGTTCCAAGTAATGAATAATTTAAATTCGCAGAAATACGATCCATTTTATGTAGAATTCATGTCACAAACTTTTTAGTATTGATATTCCCAGAAAACTTCTGAGTAAATACATTTCTGGAAAATAAGGCCCAAAGCAAACGAAAAAAGACAAAAGACAATCGAAGATTCCAATATATTTTTATTCGTTTCTCGAAAGGTAAGAAAAGTGATTACGCTAAAGTCACATTACTGTCAGGCCGCTGTACAAGGTCAAGGCTGGGCCGCAAAAAGAGGGACGCATTATAAGGAAGAGGATGGCCATCGGCCCATAAATCAGCGACATTCTATACAAAGAAATTGGACTAGGGTGTTTTATTTCTTCTACTCGTATGGACAAATCCATACGAGTCCTGAATTTTGAGTTATTCATATATGCTTGGTTCCTATAAACAAAAACGAATCGTTTTGTTTACCAATGGTAGCAATTTTTATTTCCAAATTATTCTTAAGCATATTTTACCTGTGATAGCTACTTCCATATTATGGGAGGGTCTACTATGCAAAGCTATGGGGTCTTTGCTTAATTATTGGTAAAACTAAAGATACAAGAGTCTTAATTTTAGATAGATAAATAGAATACTTTTTATTATGTACTAGCATCCGCCCGCGTTGTATGTCGATAAAAAGTATCCTATATCCTTCCCCAGGGTTGAAAGTATTCCCGTACGAAATTTCATCAAAATCGGTTTAGTCGATTTAACGTGATGAGTGATCAAATAAACAGACGTATACAGTTAAACAAATAAACAGACAAAAATTCTAAAAACGATTGAAACGTGTTCTGTTATCAATTCTAAGTATCCCAGCCAACTTTTTTTCGAATATCTTCCATGTCACAGACTTTCGACCCTCTTCAGCTATATTTAGTAACCTATACCGCTTAACTAATCCTAAAGAGTAATAAAAAAACCCTGTAAGAAATCGACACGTGTTTCACCTCTCAACGAGGCATCTTCAGGATGACGATTGACTTGTCGCGACCCGGACACGACGTGTTGCCACACCGAGCGCCGGACACAAAAAGATACATTCATTTAGATGATTCAACAATTTGGCAACGTTATAAGCCAATTCTTACCCATAACACCTAATTAGGTACACGAATTAACTAACCTATCGGCAAAAGAAGTCAAAGCCAATATCCCAATATCGGTTATCACAATTCATTAATAGTAACTTGCCGGCTACCTTACTATCGCAATCTTATATCAGTTCCCATAAATAACGAAGCGTAGTTTTTTTCTTTTTTCTTTTCTTATTGCTTCCATTGTCTCGGGAATTATTTGATTGTATCGTCGCCAGGTGCGTGTAAGGGTTATTAATGGTTTCAAATGGGTGCGCTGCTGCTTTCTTTTTTAGATAAGAAGATTTTTCAGCATTTTGCACACTTTTTCTGATTTTCATGAGTGAAGGTAATTTTTTTACTATAATTTTAACATTCGAAAGAGTTAAAAGTATCAAATAGGGGAAGAGAAGGCAGAACGGATCGCTTAAGGCGCCACCCCAAGCAAAACCTCATTTTCTTCGTTGATTAGAGGCTATTAACTCATTAATTAAATAAAAGAAATAAACTACATCTAAAAGCACATATTAATTTTCGATATCCTATCATCGCATTGCACGTTCTTATTTGTTTTTATGGATTATATTAGTTATTTATGCAACTGTTGTATAATAAGGGGTATTAAAACACGAATGTGGGTTTGGAGTTATAATTATGCGGTTGCATACAAGACTTTATCTAAACCCATGATATGAATCCTCTATAAAAGTTTCTGAAACAGTTAGCTTATTGCCAACATTAAAACGACTGACGTTTTACCCTCATAAGCGAGGCACAACGGACCAAACAGGAAGTCAACATGGACTCGCCATAAAAAAGCTGTCAGATTTTTTTCACATAAAAATACTCACTCGTCATCATCTTTATGACAGCCAGTACAATGTTCAAAATGAATCGTAAAACTGAGTTATTGAAATAAATTGTCAGTAGTCCATAAGGAGAAGCACGACCATCAAAATAAAAACCATAAAGCCACGTGCAGACTGTCGCGACGCGACGGCGCTACGCGACACCGGTAATTGTTGTACCGTGAAGTACCTTCCGCTCACTCATTTGTAAAATTCGATAACTTTCCACGTAGAAAACATATTTATTTACAAGATCGAGTGTCATAATAACACCCTGTACCTATAGGTATAGGTAGGTACCTATATGTTTTTAATATACCTCATAACATTAATCATAGCAATATGAACTCAAGACAATGTTGAGCAGTCATCACAATTAATGACGAGGGGAGGTGTGACCTATTTGGACCCAACGACTATCTATTATACATTGTAACAACGAATCAATTTTCACGCCTAAGCCAATTATTTTTTTATATTCGGATAGCTGAAAACATACAGAATTTGTTTTTTTTTTATAATTTGTTACTTTTGTTACTTTTAAATGCTCCTTTTTTACTGATTGTATTTCAAACGGTCTCCCAAATAAAATAATAATATTTTAATTTCTTTCTATTTTATCGTAGCAGGTGGCGTTCTGTAGTTTCTGCCTCTGCCCCTAGGAAGAAGGCATGAATTTATGTACGATAATGTATGTATGTATAGTAATATATTACTACCTGCCTATTATTGTCCCACTGCAGGGCAAAGGCCTCTTCTCATTCAGAGAAGGTACGAGCATTGATCACCACGCTTGCTCAAGAGGGTTTGGTGATTTCAGAGTTATATGTAACAGGTTTCCTCACGTTGTTTTTCTTTGACCCATTTCCAAGATAAACTAAAAAGTAGATACCTACCACATGTTTTTTTTTTTTTCATTTTTTCTGCTGGAATTTGTTGCTAAAGCAATAGCATGTAATGAAGGGCGGGCTTTTTGGGGAACTGTCTTATGTTATTTGGATGTTTAAAGAATCCAATATTAATTTGGAAAAACTCGAACGTAATAAATTACACAAAAAAAAAACATAGGTAGGTAGTTGTAAAATATGCACAAAATGAAAAAAAAAAATGAAAAGAAACAAAATCACATTTACCTTCCCACTAAATTGAAAGACGCGCAGCGTATTTTTAACACCTCGATACTAATTACAACCAATAATTAACAGCTAATTTAATACAGACCGCATTCAGTAGCTAGCCATTTAATTTAAACACACATAATAATATGCAACACGATTAGTCTATCATTTTAAGTTGTTCATTACCTTCATTTGGTATATTTAGGTAGTACCTTTACCTTTATAAATTACGGTACAGATAACGAAGAATTGTGGTTACTTCTACGACTAAGGTTACCGCTATCTCAGAAACATGTTACCTCTTTTGGGTTACCTTTTAATACCGGTACACACAGGCGATGCACGCCCTTTCACTAATGCCGACGGCACGTGTAAGATAGAGGTAATTTTTAATTCTGTAACCGGTATTAATACTGGTTGTTTTCAATTTAAGGTAACCTTTCAAAATACCTGTAAAAAATATAAATGTTGTAACCGAAAAAATACCCGTTTTCGATCATACCGGTTTCGGTCCCTGCTTGCTACGACACTATAAAGTGCAATTCAACTCGCACGGCGCCAATTACCTATAGTTATATTCACTTAGAAGTTGCCTCTCTTTCTATGGCGTAACTCTTATATCTTCTGACTAAGTTAAGCTCACTGAATTGGCCCGACATGTCGAGCCCATCGTGAACTTGTAGCTTCTTACCTAAAATGCGGAGTGCGCCTGGCCAGATACTGGTCAGATGACAGATTTTCCAATACTTCAGTCATTAAAAAAATAAGAAATAGCATTTATCTATACTGCAGGTACTAATATAATACGGCTGTAGAGTTTGCTTTTTTGTTTGTTTGTTTGATAGCCCAATTCTTAACAAAGGTTACAAGCTATATAGCATCTATATAGCATCACGGTACGACGCTTAGAAGCCGAGCAAAAAGAAAAAAAGTCAGAAAGAACGCTGAGCGAAAACGAAGTAATTACGGCTTAGTACACACGGGTGCGATATCGCGGGCGCGAGATGCAGCGCTACCCTTGTCGCGCCCGCGATATCTCGCGAGTGTGTACGAGCCTTAACGCGGGTGACGGATTCATACGCGGTGAGTCGGGGGAACAAGAAGGCGGACGCAGACCCAGGCAGCTAGCAAATAGCAAAACCATAATGACTGAAAGATATTATCGTTTTAATAACGTTTCATTATCGTTAGTGGTTCGGTAATCGTAATTACTGCCCCAGTGAACGAAGTGTATGGTCTCTTCGGACGGCTACTTGGCTTTTGTTCGAGTTACTTGCCTTCCATTTCTTTGTTTCAGTGAGTGATTATTATTTAAGTTCTTTTTGAAGAATAGATGGTTAGAATACTCATTATTATGTACACCATAAAAATTACAGATATAAATGTAGAAATTTTACATAGAGTGACACAATGGGCGGTCTTATCGCTAAAAGCGATCTTTCACAGACAACCTTTGAATGGATTAAAGGCTGAAGGAGAGACAATACTGCAGATAGTTAATGTTATACTATTTACATACATATACGAATAAATACATATATACATAAAGCATATACTTTTCTATATAAAATATAATATATATAAAATAACAAACAGGAAATAATAATGACTGAATGAATAATGACTGTCGTGCCAGTTGTCCATTAATCAAGAAAGTCACTGAAATAGGTTAAATTAAGTACGAATTATTATAGGTACGTTGTTTATTTTCTTCGCCATTTATATGAGAAAACGAGGAAACGCCTTGTTCAAATTACGTAGGTTTTTAGCTATAAAGATCGAAACAGCTAATTTGGCTATAGACAGACATTGGAAAATGAGCTTTAGGACTCCATCTTCATACATTTTCTAAATAAGAAATCAACCTGGAGATAATTTTTTATTCGTTTACGTGCAATAAAATTAAGGTATGTTTTATTCAACTTCGTAGTCTACAATCTAGTTAGCTAGTAATACACAAATGGCGTACTGTAATCATAACAAGCAAAAAATACAGTTAAGGTATGTATTTCTCATCTTACCAGTAGTCTAGTCTAGGCAATATAACTGGCTAGTAAAGGCTCGTGCAGACAGGCATGATATCGCGGGAGCGACAAGGGTCGCGCTGCCTGTCGCGCGTAATACTCAAAAGGCTCAACTGTAATCATAACAAATAATTTATTTATAAACAATTATTAAGATATGTATTCTCCTCCTACCAGTAACCTAGGCTAGGCATAACTAGCTAGTAACACACAAGAGGCGTACTGAACACAGCATAGCTCGAAATCAGGCCAGTCATGTCACTTAATGTGGTTAGCTTGGAAAATGCACAGTAACGGTCAAAAACAACACAGGTTATTTAATATAGTGCTCAAATATATTTGATATTCTTGCATAATATACTTGATAAAGCCGTTGTTCTGATTTGTCAACGTCTTTTTGAATATAGAATGCTGTCTTTTTGTCTATGACTGGTTTTGCAGCTTCATGGACGTCTACTCCAGAATCACACATTCTATCCTATATAAAAGAGAAAACGAATTTTACAAAAAAAAACTGTCTAAAGAAAATAGTAAAAAACCATTTGAATAAAAACATAATTTTATTTGTTTTTTTTTTTAGTACCAAAAACATAATAAAACTGTTGTTTACAAATTGTCCCACTCTCCCTATTTTCCTATAAGCTATGTATATCGTAATTAATAAGCTGTACATACCTAATATTATCTTCAACCAAAATATCTATCTGCCTAGCCTTTCCCAACTATGTTGGGGTCGGCTTCCTGTCTAACCCGATGCTGCTGTATAGTATACCAGTATTTTACATGGAGCAACTGCTAAAGCTAAATTTTTACAACACTAATTAAAAGTTCATAAACTTGATAACAGACATTAAAATTAAATTTAGAATCAATTTCCAAATAAAACTTGCACAATTCATCAGAACAGTCTACCGATTCAACACCCGGTACTTCCGATGCGTCCCTAAAAATCAGATAAGAACCAACTTTCTTCACCAAAGTCTTTGGAAAACTTTGCTTCCCTAAACTTACCTACCTTTGAATCTTTGGACATTTAACAGAATGTTCTTCAAACATTTCAGCTACAAAGCCCCCCCACCTATTAGGGTGCCCACAGACAGCCAATTGCATTTTTAACTAGGTTCAGTTAGGAAAATCGTTTACGGTTTCGTGAGCACCTTGAGCGCACGCGCAGGCTCTTAAACCAACAGCACTGTATGGTGGGCTGGTGGCGCCTTCGACAGCTTACAAATGATAAAAGCTCAACTTATCGATTCCATAAAAAATAGTTCCAGCAGTACGTGATTATTATAAAATATTTATAATTATTGCGATCCATACAACAATGTAGTATAGCATCTGTTTCCTCATGTTTAGCAGATAATATCAACGGAAATTCATCAAATAATTCAAAAGTCACAAGCGTCACAAGTCAGTGACCGTCAGTGCAACAAAAAAGTTAGTGTAAAGCCAAAATTACATTACAAAATTAGTGAGACGAAATTACATAAAATTTAGAGGGTGACTTTTTCGTTGGTGACAGTCCCATGGACCACGCGGGGGAGCCACTGTCTCTCCCGCCGCAGTCCCACCGCAGCGCCCGCACACTTGTACGAAAAAGTGTTCTAATACATCGCTGACAAAAATGCTTGGCTCAACGATGTTCCAGCTCCACAAAGGCGCATAAACTAGTTGATTATCATTCGCTTTTTACGGTGAAAATAATGGTAATAAAAAAAATACATATTAGCTGCTTTATAGTTAGTTCAGTTAGTGTGCCAAGTTTTATGATCTAATTTGAAGTATTTTTTGAATAGCAGCGGTTTATTGTTCGGGTTGGGGGTAACTTAAGTTTTTTTTTTCTATCGAGATTTTTTTATGAAATCGTGTTTTCGGCTAACATTAATCCTCAACTTTAACATATATTTATTTCAAAATTAATGCTGCAGTAGTTTCGATATAACGGCGGATCTTGCTAAGCAATTTGACGACTTATAGGCCCTTAATAGTATCTATTCTATCGGCGTCGTCGGTCGACCAAACCATTGACAATTGAGTTGGTGTTGGTAATCATGCCCACTTTTGTCCGTGCACAGTCGGCTGTCTACAGGCCCCCTAATTCGCCAGAGGCTCAGGAGCTAATAAATTACTGCTTATCTTGTAAACCATTCAAAAGAGATTCTGGGGGTTGCTCCCTAATCCCAAATAATGGAGGCCAACGATTTTTAGGCATGGCTTAAAGCTGTTTTCGTAAAAAAAAAAAGGTTTTTGTACGTTTAACTTTTATTGCCCCAGTTTTAACTCCTCAAAAAGGGTACGTAAATATATCTGTAGGGTAATTTCATTACGATATTTCCATTCACCGTTTTGAAATCAGTGGTGATGAAATAATTTACACGAGGTAAAGGGACTGTTCTGGGTTCAAACCCACGACCGACAACTCGTAAGAGCCTGTAGGGACAATGTAAGTACGAATACGTACGTACGTTTCACACCTACGGGATTCGACACGGGAGTTACCACGACACGTGTTATGTTTAAATAAAAGGTTTGATCACTGTAATATTGTTATTTTATTTCCGTAATTATCCCAAGTAGAACACAAACACGCGGACCGGCCAATGCGCAGTAACTGGCGATCGCCCATTCACGCTTCTCCTTCATACAACAAAAACGCTGACGCATAACATTCGTACCTACTTACATTGTCCCTACAAGCCTTTACTACTAGGTCACCACTGATGCATGTTATTGGTTATACCTTAACTTAATTATATTATAAGCTTAATTGGTTAATTAATACAATGCTAACTAGAAGTTCTATACATAATACAGTTTAGTTACTTAGAGTTAAGCTTTAACTTAGGATTAAGATATTATAATAGACTAGCTTCTGCCCGCGACGTCGTCCAATGAAATAAAATGAATTAAATCCTTCGTGAAATTTCGGCCCGACGACCCACGGGCGATGGGATACGACGCGTCGTATATTAGCGTTATTTCTGTAAGTTTTTTTTCTTTTTGCTCGGATTTTTAGAGTCGTAGAGTAGATGTTACATAGCCTATAACCTCAAGAATTGGGCTATCCAATACTAAAATAATTTTTCAAATCCGACTGGGAGTTCCGGAGATTATTCCCTACATACAAACTTACAAACAAACAAACCTTTATAATATTAGTAGATATTTATATAGATTTAGAACGCCTAGATCTACGATAAGCAACTGTTGGTGAGCGATGTTAATTTGAGACTCCTTTAACATTATTATTCTAAAATACAATAGACGTAGACATATTTAGTAACTTATTCTCTGCGTCCGGCACTCGGTATGGCAACACGTATTGTTCGGATTCGTGACAAGTCAATCATCATCCTGAGGATGCCTCGTTAAGAGGTGAAACACGTAGCGATTTCTTACAGGATTTTTTATGCCTCTTTAGGAATAGTTAAGCGGAATAGGTTACTAAATATATCTACGTCTATTGTAGTTTATAATTAATGTCCGCCAAGTCACGCCTGAATCAATTAACTATTATTATTCTAGTATTTCTAATGTTAAGTCCAATAAAATAATTGATAAGCCGTTTTTTTAAAACTTTGGATTAATACAATTAAAATATACATCAACTGTCCTTCTGAAGCAAACACTTTCAATCAAAGAAAAAAGAGGAAAAGGGTGTCGTTTCCTCATCATCATCATCATTTCAGCCGAAAGACATCCACTGCTGGACATAGGTCTCCCAAGCAACGCCATTTCGACCGGTTCTGATTTTTGCATCCAGCGGATTCCTGCGGCCTTCATCAGGTCATCGGTCCACCTTGTGGGGTCCTTCCAACGCTACGTCTTCCGGTACGCAATCACCACTCCAGAACCTTTCGGCCCAATCGGCCATCTGTTCTGCGAGCAATGTGCCCTGTGCACTGACACTTTCGCAATTCTTCGGGCTATTTAATTTCCTACCCCTTCATAAATAATATTTTTTCATATAAAAATATCGACATAGGAATATTTTCCGCCCATTACAAATATTTGCCGTCAACTGAATCAGACATCTCCAGAACCCAACATGGAACAGTTTTATCAAGATTCGGCAACCATCGGTAATGCTCGTAAATTTACGGCGCTACTTTTTTTATCGTCGAGTCAAGGCGCAATTATCCATCAGTCTGCCACATCCATTTCTGGATATAAATTCATCGCTATTTATGTTCCCATTTGCATCCCAGTTTCATCTCAGCTTTACGAGATTTGGCTGTTCTGTTTTTCAACCGAGTTTTCCTTTGAAATCTGCAATTTGGTTTTTTGAATTTATATTCGGAATGTTTTCAGTTCGGTGTTTGTGTTTTGTTTTTGTGAGTGGGTTTCTCCAGCTAGTTATCCGAAAAGCAATCATGCTTGTGTTGAGATTTTAATGAAATACATAGTTAAATGAATTGAAATGCTTTTCTATTAGAAAAGAATACTCTTACAGCTGTAGTTCGTGGATCTTTGACAGTCGTTACGGGTCATCAGAATCCCGAAAGTCTGACAACCAGTCTTACCAAGGTGTATTGTATGACCCAGGAAGCCCCTGGAAGGCGACCCCGACATAGCTGGGAAAATGCTAGGCAGATGTATGTGAGAATAGAATACTTTTATTATGTATACACCAAGCAAATTACAAATACTACTCATTGACTGTCGAAAAAGCAATTATTTTCGTTTTCTTTTTTAAATTTTCTGATTATTGTCGTTTTGATAGACAATAAATATTATTTCCTAAAAGCAAATTAATGATTATCGACAAAATTGACATGTTCCATTTTTTCGAGTCTCCTCAATATAATGAGAATTGAATTAATTATGTTGGTACCTTATAAGTTATAACTATTATTTCTTTCTTTTCTTACTAAGAAGAACAACGCGATAACACAGACAGACACGAAATGCAACTTAAATTTATAATAATGTATGGATGGTGCCTATTCGGTCTCTTTAAAACAGTTACTTAAAGTTGTACACGCTGCCTACCCGGGGCCTTAACACACAAATATTCAACTGTTCTTTATCCACACAGCTACCCTTATCACTCATTCTCTCACAAACGGGCTCTACGTCATCGGACCGTATCGTGGAAACGCACTGATAAGTCCTAGTAACTCGTCTCCTAGGGCTGTCGCGTCAAAAATTCAAAGGGGACAATAGTTTGTTGTGTTAAAATTCTTTTGTCAAAAAATACTAAATAATTAAGATTTGTATTTTCTTACACGTTTGTCTGTTTGCTTGTTTGTTTTTATGATTGTCAGAAGTTCAAACATTACTATGAGTCTTGTTCGTGTATTCCTGTTGAACAGTTGTACTATCCCTTGTTGTTTTGATTGAGATAAGCAAAAGTGTTATTCTACTGTAGTTGTACTGAAATAAACGAAATGTCCGTAATAATATCGTTTGTGGATTTATTTGAATCAGTGATCTAACAGTTGTGAGGCCGGCCTTTTTATTAAGGTGACTTGACAGTACCTATTATGGTGACTTGACAATAGATAGATACCTCTTCAACAGAGAAACCTAGAAGGATTGTATTGTACCTTTTTTCATTAATGTATATTTTTACTGAGTGAAGAATGTCTTATCTTTCTTTAGACATTTGAGAGGTACCTACATAGATGGAATTATTTAATCATCCAACAAAGATCTAAACCATGCTTGAACTAGTCACAATAAAAGGTTATATACCTACCTACTTTACAAAATTAAAAGAAAGATGAAAACGTTATCTTTTTGAGGTCCGTTACGCAAAGAATATATTAAAAAAATTAAACGAATTGACGTCGAAGTAATATTGTCAAATTCATATTTAAAATATGGTATTTGCTCGTGACAAACAAACAGACAATACAACTCACAACACAACAATACACGCAAACAGCAACAAACACATACAAAACCAAACAACCAACGACAACAATAACAACAACAACGACAATAGACGAAACTAAATAATAATATTAGTTAAATTAAGGCTCTCCACCGACTTATTTACTAATTACCTTGTTTATGTTTCTAAACTAGTGCGTTTAGACATACATTTCTACTGAACTTTGAAAAATGTTTTTTAAATGTTTATCTGAAGACACGCTTTGACACCCCTACGTATATTGCCTAAGGGAAAGGACACAAGAGTTGTAAGGGCGGTAGTGAGTGAAATACATGGCCGCTGACATTAAAATATATGGTGAAACTAGACATCCCTACTATAGAGGTCCCTTCACTAGATTGTGTTATTGGTTTTTGTTGTTCTTTATGTACTGTTTCATTTAGGTTTATTTAGTTTATTCTTTTGTTCGTTTTATTTGGATGGTTTTTAGGGTTCCGTACCTCAATAGGAAAAAAACGGAACCCTTATAGGATCGCTTCGTTGTCCGTCCGTGGAGGTATCAAGTTGAAATTCATGTCAAATACATAGGTCTACGAACCCTTTGAGCTCTTAAAAAATCAAGCTTTTTATTCAACGCAATAAAAAAAACGGCAATTCAGGCGACATAAATTTTGATATTCGCAAATAAATCGAAACCTATGGAACTTCTCGTTGAACTGGAATCCTAATATTTGGCAAGAAGCAAGATCTCACAGCACACAGATCTCAAATTGACACAAAATCAATTCAAAAGTCAATTTCTGTGTTACAGCCATTGTGTACAACTGTCAAAGAATGACAGTTATGATTTAAATATACGAACACTTTATGTTATAAGTCAATTTGACTATCAATTTAATTCCCTGACTGTACAAAATCATTGACTTTGTTGTTTGTTTAAAAAAAAAAATTAAGTATGTAGTAAATTCGATTTATCAGACAGGAAGGATTGTGGCAACCACCATTACACATAGTCAAAGAGCAAAGGATGTTGAAAGCGCGCGTCGGATCAAAGGCTGAGTTGCAGTACAAAGCCTTTACAGCTCACTGGCTCCCTGACTACATTAGGAGGTAATTAGACATCCTCCCGGTTCCTCTGTAATTGGTTTTTAAACGTATTAAGATTAACAATTATATGGTTAGGACATATTAAGCGTCTGCTTCTGGATCAACCGACTCTGAGAATTGTTTTTAAATAAAAAAAATACTAGTGCGTCGGTTGTGTTTATAACATTCTGAAACATCATTACGCAAAACTTTTGTTTCATACGTGTTGTGTGAGTTTGTTCCAGACATATACTATATGAATATTGTCTTTATCCGTTGTTTAGCCTAAACAACTGATAAGCATGTTTTTGTGGTAGTAAGATCCATGTTTATATAAATTTTATCTAATTTTATCAAATGTTATCTTTTTATTTGATTTAATTTCATCAAATTGTTCTAGTTTATTTATTTATTTACTAATAGGTTAGCCTACAATTGTTAACACATCTCATTTCATTTAAAAGTAGGTACACGATATACATTTATAAGTGCAACAATTACTTACAGGCTAACACCTCATGCACTGTATAATTAAATGGATTTTTCAATTTTTATTACTAGTATTTTATTAGTAGTTTTTAGTTTTATGTTGATATTTAATCTAATTTTATGATTGTATGTGTAATTACTAATAGATATTGACTGATAGTTGTATGTGTGGTGCAAACTGTAAATATAAGCTGTTTCGACTTCCAAAAAGAAGGAGGTTCAATGTTCGTAGCGTATGTATGTATTTTTTTATGTATGTCCCTCGATATTTGCGTCAATTGTGGACCGATTTTGAAACCAAATCATATTCTTCTCTTCTTGTTCTCACACACTTTTGTCTACATTACTTTTTCATTTGTCCTTTTGCAGGTGATTTGAAAATTTGAAAATTTCTTAAGAAATAAACAGTATCTTTGTACTCAATACTTATAAGTCGTAACTGTATACATAAATAATGATAAAATAAAATATCAAGAGTAGTAAGATTTACAATAGGCATATAGTTCTGGGCTTTCACTCAACTTTTTTTTGGAAAGTTTTGATATCTTGCTACGAGTGCTACGAGTGGCTACGCCGTAGCTCGTAGCTGCGTAGCGGGATTAGACGGTGGTGTACAGAATTAAGCAAATAAAGTGAATTTTATTGTTGGCATGTTTATATTATAGCTTAATCGCTATCTTGAATTCTAGTGAAAGTTAAAGAATTATCCTGTAATGAATGTTCAAGGAAAAGGAGCTTTTAATCGGATTGATAGGTTATTAAGTATGCACAATGGATTTTAATGCGGTTTTGGCCGTTTTTTTGAGAATTCTATAAAATCATAACATGATTTTATACAACTTAAGGTATAAAATCCATTAATTTTAAACTAACATAAATATAATAAAGAATTCTCTATATTTTGTAAAACCATGTGAAGCACGGTCAAGTCGCTAATTCATTATAAGTTACAAAATAAATATCTGCAAAATAAGAAAATAGTAACTCTTTTTTCCGCTGAGCTTATTATCAGGTTAGCGTATTTGAAGGTGATACAACATTTATGACAGCCACTTTACGACAGATACCATAAACTGGAATTGCTATTTACGATTAGTAAAATATTTAGTTTATGGCATATTTTATGATTTAGGTACCGATCTTGTTGTTGAGGAAGTGTGCTCTTTTAACGGCTAAAACTTCTAGGTTCGAAGCGAATTTAGTATTTTTTATTAGTTCACCGCTTAGCAAAAATACAGTGGGTGAGAAAAGTAGGTACCTACCAGTGGCGAAGGGTCATTTTTTGGGAGAGGTAAGCCGGAACAAAAAATGCTTACCTAGGCCAGCCGTGGCGCACGTAGTCCTAAGGCCAGTTACTTGAAATCTGTGGCTTACCGCGGTTATCGGAATTCGGACTTTCGTCGTGGCCGCGAAAAGCTACTTCTTGTTTGCTAACGGGCGGAATTCCTATTTCGATCTACTTTTCTATTGTGATTTGTGAAGTTCATGCGAATTAGCGAAAAATTCTTCTATCCTACTAGCCCCGAACTCATGTTATTCTAAACAGCAGCTACGAATATGTTTTTCAGTCTGAACATGCTTTTTACACGAATTCGTCAGATTATTAATATCTATTCTTTATTCCATAAACTACTAGAATCGGAGAAAAGTAAACACGGGAAACAATACATTTAATTTAATTTACAACTGCCAGTCAGCCATTGATAGGTATTTATCGTAAAGGGAAACATTAAAATGTTTGAAAAAACCATCACGTCGTTTGTAATTTATAGTCATATCTGGGCGAGCACGGCCTAACCTAATTATGTGTTTCTTATTTACAAAACTTAACCTTGAAAAACATGTTTCCCACAAAGCAGATAATCTGTTAAGCAGCATTCAAAGGCTATTAATGCCGCCATCCTAGTCCTACTGATCGTACTAATTACTTTTCAAATCTACTCTAAATAAGTAATTTCAACTTATTAACTATCTACTTACTTACCCCAAATACCTAATTACAACGTACACTTTCACTAATACACTCCACGTACACTACACTACACCAATTCAGTGTTTTATACCTAACAACATTTATATTAAACAATACTAGAACAAAATGTAATTTTTTTGCAAGTGTAAACATATGAAATGCTATTACGTCAACAATCAATTACGCACTAAATGTCCTCCGAACTAACTCCTAGCCGAGTGCATTCCGACGATCAACGAAAACTACCGAATGGTGATTTCGAGTACTGTGTCTATCATAACTCGCTGCAGATCGGGTTATACGCGCCCGTATGAGCTCGGGTGTCACGTGACCGTCTGTGACGTAATGACCACTGAGTTTTGAATGCATTTAATAATAATTTAGTAAGCCGGCAGGCGACCGGCTTCCTAGGGAAAAATGTTTTGCATGACGTGTTCAATGGAATGTAGGTACTGTAGGTAGGCGTTTTTTATAGTTTTAATTTTATGGTGTATTAAATACCTATAGTGTGATTATTGAATAGGGATGTTAAACACTACTGATTGTGTTATTTTTCAATGACGATAGAATGGTTTTGTTCCAAATTTCATAAGGGAAGCCGACAGGAATCGGCTTATAGGCTATCCTCGCCACTGGTACCTACCTACATCCATGGAAATAAATTGTTAAGAAAATTGACACCCTCGTCAATAGGCCGTGTTATAGTCATTGATAGCCCAGTGGTGTGACCGTCGGACTGCCAAGTCATAGTTCTCGAGTTCAGACCCAGGGCACGTACCTCTGACTTTTTGGATTCAATGTGCGCATTGTATAAATATAAGTCGCTTACAAAAGGACGAAGAAATTTGAAGAATTCCTCGACGGCATGTGAAGACAAATCAGAGGCCCATGGGCGGGATAACATACAAAAAAGAAGAAAGAAAGAATAAGCCATGAAAACACGGACTAATGAGGCTGGTGGTCAATTTGCTTAACAATTAATTTCCTTGATTTTACTAAAAGTCTAAATTAGAAAGTACTTCATTCACAAAAAGTCCTCCAAAAACTTTTTACAGATTTGTACATTTCGTTCACAATTTAGCAATTATTAGGAAAGGAGCGAATAAAATAAAAATCAATTTCAATTGTTTCCGTTAATTCAATTATAAAAGTCCCGTGAATAAATGTATCGTTAAACGAAACGGAACTAATCTCAAAATAATGAACTGCAAAGTCCGTCAGCGTTAAAAATAACTTTTTAAAAAGGTTTGCTCAAATCCGTTTGAATAACTCCGAAATGGTCGAGTTAGGCTGAATAACTTCATCGACGATTGTTTGAAAAAAATCTGTTATTAACTTGTGTCGATTGTTTCCGATTGGATGAATCTGAAGTGAACAGATAACAGAATGTGTAAACATCTGTAAGACCGTTTTTTGTCGCAATGCTGTGGTCCAATCTGCTCCTTGCCCAGTAACATAGCATAACATTTTAGAGGTATAAGGAACAGGGTGTAAAGTTCACTCATATTCTATGGAAAAGGGAGGATCCTGCGACCGGACGGGTGTCATGTCTGACGGGCAACAGCCAAATGATAAATGTCGGATAGTCTTATATATATTGATCGCGCGGTAAACTCTAATTGCGCGATGCGGGATTTGTGTGACGTCAGGTATTTGATTGTAGATGCCGCCACAACATCATGACTGTATCACCGAAGGGTTGAGGAAAAGAGTACCTTTTCGTACACTCCCATTTCGTCAGTTATGTTTAAAATTCCCATTTAATATTCGAGCCTATTGCCACCAACCGGACACGAATCCAGACTCCGGGCTGATACTGAAACATTTCAGATGGAAAAACCCAACACTTTTTCCGACATGGGAATCGAACCCATGACCTCATGCTCCGCAGTAGCGCTTGCGACTACTAGTCCAACGAGGCAGTTACCTAATCAACCAAGTTTTAAAAAGTTCCAAAATATTCAGAAGAGTTGAAGAAGAAGAACTATATCAATCTGCTTACCCTTTTCCCCACTATGTTGGGGTTGGCTTCCTGTCTAACCGGATGCAGCTGAATATAAGTATTTTACATGGAGCGACTGCCTGTCTGACCTCCACAACCCAGTAACTGGGTAATGCGATACCCCTTGGTAAGACTGGGTGGCAGACTTTCGGGCTTTTGACGACTCGTAACGACTGTCAAAGATCCACGTATGACAGCCGGGACCAACGGCTTAGCGTGCTGTCCGAGGCTGAGAGGAGTCTCGATATGTAAGGATGGTCACCCATCTACGGTATAACGTCGGCAAGCGCAGCTTAACCTGATGGATCGACCTGTGCGGCTGTTATTACTTGTCCACGAGCGCCTATTACTTATTAGTCCTATTACTATACTCCTATTAATTACGAAGAAGAAGAACTGTTGGGGAAGCTCTTGGCCTGAATCTCACCTGATGGTAAGTGATGATCAGGCCGAAGGTTGAAGCGAGCTTCACCCGGAATCCTCAAACTACAGAGGAACTGGCTATCTTACCTCTAACTGCCGGAACACAACAATGCAACATTGTTGGTATGGCGACAGACTTAGATAAGATGGTGGTAGCCAGCCAGGTGGACTTAAAACAAGCCCTACCACCAACCAAACCAAGCAGAAAATTTTGCCCCTACTCGGAATCGAACCTCTGGGTCTGCCACAGGTGGTCTAACCACTAGACCGCAGAGGCAGTTTCCTACCTCTATTCATTTACCGATAAATCGGTCCTCATGTTATTAATCGCCAAATTCTTAATATATTAAATTTTAAACTCATAAGTCGATACAATGATGCTTTTAGCATCAAAATGCATTAAACTAAAAAAAAATATCACTAGACCCAGAGTGCTTCAACTCCTATCGTTCATTTGATAACAAATTGTGACTAACAAGGGCATTCCTGATAAATAAAATTAAAATTAAATCAGGCTACATTGTATAGCAAAAACGTTCGGAATCCGAGATCCATTCCACCATCCCAAATAGAGTCGGGTTTTTTTTACGAAACTAACTTCATTTTTCGAGTACTCAACCGTGAAAGGTGCGTTCAACCTTCGGGAAAAGGGAAACACCCTGTGTCGTTATTAGAATCTTGACAGTTTCCTTAGCACTACCGCCTTCGAGTTTATTGGAAAAAATTATGGTCAGGTGAGAGTCGAACTCGTGTACTTAAGGGTTGCGTCCCATTAAAATTATTATGGTTATACTTCTTTTTTATTTTTTTGATATACCTTAAGGGCTAACCTGGGCTATTTTTATTTGCTCATTGCACGATAGAACTGCTTTACCGACTCAGTAGAATTTATATTGCGTCAGTCAATACAATAAAGGGGAATTCCCGTATTTTTAAGAACATTCGCAATCTGTCAAAAATACCATCGTTTACCAACATTTTTGACAATTTTGACAGATTGCGACTTGAATGAGAAAGTTTTTGGAAACAATGGTGAAAACCTTATCAAAAACTGTTGTGAGGTTTAGAAGAACAACGCGCTCATACAGACAAACACAAAGTGACTTTAATTTATAATAATTATGTGTAACCTTAGAGTAAAGAAACACGTTGTATATTTTTAATTCAATCCGCCTAACCTTTTCCCAACTATGTTGGGGTCGGTTTCTAGTCTAACCAGATGCAGCTGAATACCAGTATTTTACATGGAGCAACTGACCTCCACAACCCAGTTACTGGGCTGAGACTGATACAGTACTTGGATAAGTGGCTAGCTTTTTTGGTTATAATGATAGTCTGTGACAGATGGACAGACAGTAAAACAGTGCTTAGTAATAAGACCTTGTTGCGTTGAATAGAGAACCCTAAAAAATAAAGTTCCCTCTCTATGGACCCTTAGATTGTTCAGAAAACAATTTCTTTGAGGCTTTGTCAGACGCTCAATTTCTGCTCAAGTACATGTAATAGAAAAGTCTGAACGTCTTGTTTGATCTGCAAAGAGCATTTTTTTTGCTAGATTTCTATTACGATTTAGTTTAGCTGTTTGAATTTGTATGAAGAAAAACTAAAATATGAAGAAAAACCTGTCCATTTTTCGTCAGGTTGGTACTTATCGCTAGTTCTTTGTAGTAGATTTTGTGCTAGATTCGATTTTCCATACAGCCAGAACGTTGAATGAACACTGAAAAATTAAATACAGATTCTATGATTTAGTAGGTAAATAAAATGCGTCATGAATTACAAAAAAAAAGTAATCTGAAATAAAAAAAACTCAAAGTAGGATTTGTGTCTTTCCGTCATATTTTATTTACCTTGAATTTTGATCACACACCCTCTATAGTAAGCAAACAGTATAATTTCCACAAGTTAACAAACTCGTCAACATTACAACTTAATACCTTTCCCAAAACTTTGAGAATATTTTCTAAAATATACGCAAATAAGGTGCACATTATTTTATATTACGTAGGTTTAAATTCAGCAAAATTTTCATTTTGATCTCTACGGACGGTAAATTAAGTGCTAGATGAAAGGCGGGAATTTCAGCCCTAAACCCGTAAAGGACTGTTGTTTGAACTTCAGGTGTTGTATAATAATGTCCCGTGTAATATTGTTTGCCCTTTTTGTGGGTAACTTTGACTGATAAAGTTAGAGGCGGCCGAAAATGTTCAATTTTATGTAGCAAGCTGAAAACATTTTTGGAAGAAGAAAATAATGAGCTGCGTATAATAGTGGTGGCCTACTGGTAACGACTTACAAGTTGTGGGTCGTGGGTACGAACCCAGGCAGGTACTTTACTTTGTGTAAATAAAATAATCACCACTGCTCTCAAAACGGTGAAGGAAAACATCGTGAGGCAACCGGCATGTCCTAGAACAAAAGAATCGAAGTCATGTCACATCCACCAACCCGCACTGGGCCCGCGTTGTAGATTATAGCCTATTCCCTCTTGAAGAGAGGAGGCCTGTGACCCATCAGTGGGAACATTATAGGCTGATTGCGATAAATAAATAATAATAGATGCGCGGTTGGTGCAGTGGTTAAGCGATTGACTGCTGCGCTGCGTGTCGCGGGTTCGATGCCCGCACGGAACAAATATTTGTATGACCTACAAGTAGTTGTTCCGGGTCTGGCTGTTTGTGTATGTGAGTTTAAATGTTTGTAAACGCACCCACAATACAGGAGACATTCCTAGTGTGGGGCAATTATTTAAAAAAAAAACAATAAGAAATGATTATTTTAAAATATATTTGACGCTCACAGACAGGATCCACATTACCTCAAGACAGCGAAGTGGAAAGGAAAAAGGGAGGATATTTTATTTTGATATAATATTCATTTTGAAATAACATAATGGCGATCTATACTTATTAAGTCTATACGCATATTTTAGTCAATACCGTCTTACAAACATTTCCATTTTCGAACGAAATTCGACGATTTCACAGTTTCACTAAAATTATTAAAATGGAAATATTACTCTGTAGTGCTCATCCAATTACTAAGCTTAGCAGTTGTAAAGAAATTGCTTCTAGAATCGAGCATAATAATAATATTTTTCAATTTACACCCAAGAGAATTTCTTCTCGTAATAATGCTAAAAGAAAAACATCGCTTCTTTGTAATCTGTAGTTGCTTCCAAGAATGCAGCAAGCGCAAGATTGTAATAACTATACTGTAACACCCCCAGCTTATGCCCCAGCTGGCTTTTTCTTTGAAAAACTTACTTTTATATTCCTTTTTAACTGCACAGTTTGGCTTCAAAAAAAAAACTAATAATTAAGAATGAGGATGTTTTTTTCCTTACGACGGCTTTTACTTAATGGTTTCGAACTTAGTAGCAAAAATGTCTTCATTTTGAAACGAGTCTTTTAAAAATAGTTATACCTACTCCATTTACAAAAAGATTAGACATTTAAACAAAACTTTTTAATGTCCTATCAACCGATTTTAAATTCTATTACGTAGGCATAAGGATAGCATTAAAGCAAAAACGTGATTATAATACCAACTGTTTACTGCAGCTGCCATTTGTCATGCCACCAACGCAATAGAAGTCAAAATCTGTTGAACGGGATGTAAAAAAGGTTTGTTTAAATGTCTAATCTTATTATGAAGAGGGTATAGGTCTTCCAAAAAAAGTCTAAGAGTAATGCCCAGAAATATATGACCAATGATTTCATGCCCGAATGGAAACAACAATAACCGACGCTTCCTCTAAAAAAATCGGATGAGATAAATCCGTTTCCGCACAAAAATAGCACCACAACATAAAATATTGAATAACAAAAACTGCGTGGCTTACAAAATTCCTCTAGGAGGACATTTATTTTCATTCGTTCATAGGTTTCGGCCGAAACCATTACGTTAAAGCCGAAAATTCCCTATTCGGCACTCGGCCCAAATAAATGGCAGTGCAAATAATTTTGGGGACAAACAACGCCGGTCTAAATTCTTATAGACGTCTCTAAAGGTCGTAGAGTCAACAAAATAATATTTTCGATCAAAATTAATTAAAAAGTTAGGAGACCTTGCAGTTAATATAAAAAATGTTAATGTAAATATTTATTGCGTAGGTATCTGAGAGGCAATTCCTGTATTTTTAAAGAACGGTTTCATTCTAATTTCGGTTTCAATCTATCAAAAATTGTGTAGGATTTTAATATAAACATCGTTTTTGTTAAGATGACATTGATTTTGATCATTTAAATAACGAGTATTGGCCTTCTGGTATGTGCATATTGTTGTGGTTGGAAACTCGTTATGAACACCAGCAAACTCAAAATAGGTTTGCCAGTTATGGATAACATTCACATAATTTAAATCAATAATGTCTCGCAAAATCAAAACACGACTGTACCTACCTAACAATTCGCACTTCTAACCGTTCATACAACCAGAACGACTTAAACCCAATTACACTTTGAAGATACATGTTACTGACACATATCATAAAGTATGCATTACAAATAGTGACAAACCATATTATTTATCTATTGTATTCAATCCAACTCCAGCCGCTCGATTCTCTAAAAATCCCACCGTGAAAACTGAGGTGAAGTGAGATTAAAGTGAGCTGTCATTCAATCCTAATACTAGTTATTGACACTATTGAAAGCTCACTTCACCTATTTATCACAGTGAGATTTTTTACAGAATAGCACTACAGGCTATTATCATAAATTCTATCACGGTTTTCTACTGGGTACACGTCTTTCGTAACCGCACTTTGTCTGCATCGAACTACGCTTTATCGAATTTATCCCGAAAAATATACCTTATTTCACAAAAAATTTGCCTCACGTTTTTCCTACCATTACAGAAGAGATATCAGCACTACTACATTATTCAACTTGTACTGGCCATACCTTATATTGGGCCGGTGCGCTCATAGTTGGCCGTCCTGAATATTTTACCTGCCGCCCGCGTTGTCAATTTTGTAGTAGCCTGCGACTATATATATATTACATTCCGCTGACAACATGGCTCGAATTTAGTTTACGATGAACGATGTTTAGTGTTGGTTTATTTTTTTGTTGGAATAATAAATTATGTAGAAATATTTCTAGTCCAGTTTATGTGTGTATGTAAATCATATTTGGAATAACTAAGTAGGCTGTCGTTACCAGTAGTTAGAAGCCCAAAAGTCTGACAACCAGTCTAACCAAGGGGTTCATGTAGCTGAGTAGTGGAGGTCAGATAGGCAGTAAATCCGCGTAAAATACTGGCATTAAGCTGCATTAGACTGAAAGACGACCCCAACATAATTCATTGTTTAAATTGAGTAGAAAATGATAAATAAATATAATAATCAAAACTATTCATCAAATTATAATTACAAAAACAAAAAACTAAGAAAACAACAAGAACTGTCGCAGCAAAACTTGTTCTTAGCGATTAGCTACTGCCGGATTGATCCGGGTTATGATTTTAGCAGTCTAATGTATGTATTTTAAATAATTGGCTTCTACAATGTTTTCTTATTACAGTTTCAATAGGTATGAGAGGATAACGCTGTATCCGCGGAATAAGCCTTCTCTTCCGAATAAATTTTGAATTTTTGACAGTTTATCCATACGAAAACTGTCAGAAGTAAATCTTATTCCGCGGATAAAATTTATTACTGATTGGTCGAATCCGCCCTAAATATCAAAAATCAAATCAACCAATCACAAGAATTACTTATCTAATAAATCAAATAGTTGAATAATTTATCTCTTGATTCTTTGAAGTTATTGTTACGAACGGAGAGGTTACAAATGTCAGGAGTTATTTCCAAAATGCCCAATTATTCATAAATATGGATTAATTCGACTGAAGTCACAATCAACTAAGATTAATTATCGTTCATCAGGCTTTATGGTTCGTGCAGACTAGCGCCGTCGCGTCGCGCTGTAGGTGTAACTAGCTTAAGGGGGCACCGAGCTTTTTATACATAAAAACACGATTTTATAACCCTTGTTTGAAGTAGTAAACATTTAAATTAAAATGTAGGAAAATAAATTGTTATTTTTTGGCTTATATACTAGACAGTATACAAGATGGAAACACGATTTGATAAGTTTGGCTCGATAGAATAAATTCGCAAAGTTATCTATCTCTTAATGAGTATTTTTTTCCTCTCTATCCCTACTTTTTTATATAAATAAGTAATTTTATATTAGGATACATTGACTAAAATAAAGTTCATAGTAGACTGGAGCGTTTATACGCGATAGTTTTTTATTTAAGGGCAATAATATGATGAAAATAACAACGAAAAACATTAAAAAAGGGCAAAAGTGTGGTTATTTTCTTTACTCTTTACACGTAAAGAAAAAGACAGAGACAAAGGCAAATGCTCGGTGCGCCCTTAAACCCGCGAAATTTCGTGTTTTTTTTATTTACATTTTTTGTTCATAGTTTTTATGGCACCTCTTTAGGTCATGAGCTATCCGAATACCAAAAAATATTTGGGCTAGAGAGACGTGAAAATTAATTCGCTGTTACATTGAATAATAGATATCGTCTCTAACCGACTTCAAAAAAACGAAGGCGGTTATGCATTCGACCATTTTTTTTTCCATGTATGTACATACAATTTGTACTCCAATTTCTCAGCGTGGTGTTGCCATGTTAATTGTTTTAACTTTAAGGCTCCCACAAACAGCCCGACGCGACTTTAACAATGCAATTTCTAAGAAAACCTCACGGTATAACAATTACCGGTGTCGCATGGCATGACAAGTCGCGCCAGTGTGTACGAGCCCTTACTTGGGTAGTTTTAGAGTTATCTTCTATAATAGGTTTTAATCCAGTTCGTCTATGTTAATGATGTTGCTTTCTTCACATAGTAAGTAGTTTTTTAGGGTTCCAAGAGACCGTATTTGATATTGACCTCCACGCGTTCCTGAGAAAAAGGGTCTTGACAGACAGACGAACAATTAAGTGATCCTAAGGGTTCACAAAGGTTTTCCTTTTGAGGAACGGAACCCTAAAAACAAACAAAACCATATAAAAGAAGTCACTCTCTGGATCCTAAGATTGATAGCTTTTCATCATAAGGCTTTAATATTATTTATTTTATTGTAATATCGTCTTTTGTTTTCGCGATTCGTCTGTTTAATTTAATGGAAGGAATAAAAGATGGTTGCCATTTGTTTGATCTGCTTCGTTTATATTACATAATAGCTGCGCCCCGCGGTTTCTCCCGCATAAGTCTTGATCAACACTGACGACCGTGCCTGCACGACGTATAAACCCGAGTTACGGCAAGAAAAACGTGTCTGTCCAAAGGGACAAAGCTACGGTTTATTACGATAACGTTGGCCGCCACATAGCGGCCGCAGTGACAACAGAGAACACACGAGCATTGATCACCACGCTTGCTCAAGACGGGTTGGCAATTTCGAACTTATATTAACTTTATGTCCAGGTTTCCTCACGGTGATTCCCTTCAGTAATGTCAGTAATGTCCAAGATAAACTCAGATGTGAAAAATTATTGATTGATGAAAAGATTATGACAGAAATAAAAATATTTTATTTGGGACACGCACAGGAAATAAAACAATAAAACAAACAATAAAACTAGCAAATGTAAAACAAGTAATAAAAATTAAAAAAACAAAGCGCAAAGAAAACCTGTGCGAGGCCAAAAAGGCTCCTATCTCAGGATAATGCTACGATATTTGAGAAAAAATAAACAAATACCGCAGCGCTGGTATACTGATAGGGCCCGCTGTTATGCCACGGACACACCTACGGACATGAAATAATGCTGTTAGAAGATACCAATCTTCTTACTGACTGTAAGAAGACTGGTATCTTCTAACAGGATCATCTTTGTGCCACGGCATAAGCCACAGAGCACGGAATCGTCGCGCGCGCAGCGACTAGAGACGGGAATACTAATATAATTCGTGGCGTCGAAATTGCGTCGAACACATGACTGCTGTCACGGAAAGCCGCCAGCCTTCAAAGCCGTCAGTTTCTATAAGTCATTTGTGTCGTTGTTGAAGTTTCTTTTGTCTGAACGAAACGTTATATTCTCAAAATTAATGCTGTCATTGTCAACTTGTGACTTATTAAACCAAAAGTGACATTTCTCTTGCGAAAACAACTTGAACTAAAAGGACGTATTTTATTTAACCTAATTACTGAATATTGCCAATACCACCAAATTCCACTAATAGATCCTGAAAATATCCTCGAAAACAATCAGAGATTCGACGGACGTTGGGCGCTCGTGAACTTGCTGGACAGTCGTAGTGCGAGTAAGCGGTGATACGCTTGATTTGTGGAATGTTTTGACAATGCCGCCCACTAGCAGCGGCCACCAAGGCGTGTATATGCTCTGTACTCTGTGGCATAGATCAATATTCTTGTATATCTCGTGCCAATAAGAGAGAATACAATTTTAAATTGCCACGCATAAAAGTTCTCAAAGTATTATATGCCCAAAAAAAAGTTTTTCATTAAATTAAATTATGTTGATTCAGCATGTTATTAATATTTTATCGAATCCGAGTAAAGTTTAAGGCTTGGGCATCTAAATATTTATACATTACTAATCGGAATGAGGATACTTTTAAATATTTCATTTATTTGGAAGGCATAAGTTTCGTTTGTTTTTTGTATAAAATTGAGAATTTCATTTAAATCATCTCACAAACTCACTAGTTACTCTTAAGACTAAGTAAATACTCATTAGTTATAGCAAGACAGTATATTTATACTTCCCCATTACTTGAGGAAAAGCATATACCAATTTTTAAACTATATACATTATACATTTACGTGCAACAAAGATTTTTAAACAAAACACTTAACTAACTGTTCATCTGCCGATCCCCATCTGTGTTGGGATCGACTTCCAGTCTTACTGGATGCATCTGAATACCAGCTGAAAACTCTTTAACATATACTCTAATTCAGACAGACATTGACAAACGATCACATGCCTCCGCGATATTAATCTTTAAATCTAAGATAGTTTCAGTAAAGCCATTCACTTTACTTTCCCCAAGTTTGATAGCTAATGGGAGTTTTTCTTCGACCTATTTCTCTATAAAATGGTTTCAACTGTAATCTATCTTGATAAAGACGACTGTCCATAATGGGATCAGTAGAGCCCCATAAATCTTTATTTGTAGTTTCTTGTCTTACCCCTAGCCAATTTTCAGGGTCAGCCTTCTAATGTAGGTAAAAATGGCAATAGTCCTTTTGACGCGGCGCTAGTGTTTTTGTCATTGCATCAAATTGCATTGAAAAATGTAGTTCCACAATTTTCCGTGGGATTTCAGTGGTGGCGCGGAGTTTAAGCACGGTAACAATAATAATTGTCATCATGGAGGCATACAATGTTGATACGACAAAAAAGCAATAAATAAAAACACTGGCATAGGAGTATTTAGAAACTATCAAATCAATCCTAACATTGAAGTGTTTTTGTAAAATGTATTGGAAAAACAAGATGGCGTTAGTTCCGATTTTAGCCGCGCGCCAAAAGAACCTTGCAGCGCTATAAATTGTGTAGCCAATCAGTTAAGATGTGATTGACTGATTTACATATATCTTTTGCATGAGTTGACGAGAGAATAGACAAAATAACAGATTGTGATTTTTTATCTGTCATTTTGTCTATTGTTCCGTCCGGTCCTGTTACTCGTGCTGTTAAGAGATTAAATCAGCTTTTGAAACCAGAAAAAAGATGAAACCTCTCCGGAGCCGAGAGCAGAGATATTGTTTGCTATCTGAATACTAATCTCTTTTATCCACTGTACTGTTAATTATCGTAACAGCTTCACTAGTAACGAATGATTGTTAACCAACATCAGGCCACCTCCTTTTCTTCCTGTGAGTGCTCTGAAAGGTAATTAATGTGAAATAAATCTGAGTTTAAGCAGAATATTTCTCATGAGTGCGATTTAAAATGTATAAGTTCAATGATCATCAATCAAGTCGTATGCCAAAGGTAATTGTATTTTCTAAAAAAACAAAGTAATTGATAAATACACAATTTTCATCATAAAAACATATTTCACAAGAATCCAATTTAATTCATTCTAAGCCAATAAAAATAATTTCATCAGTAAAGTGGCTCGAAAACAAATTGAATACGAAATTGAAAACAAAAATCTAATTGAAATACAAAACAAAACAAGCGAATGTTGTTCCAAATGAAATAAAATGACATTGAACTATTTAGATGCAAGCTTCTGCCACAGTACTGAATAATGAATTTGGGGACCGCCTATATGAAAATGAAAATAAGGAAGGTTGGCAAAAATGGGCGAGGGTTTTCGTAAAATTCAGGTTTTTGCTACCTACTGCCTCAATGTTAGGTTGGCTGTTTTCAAGGCCCTAGCTAAGCGAGGCAATGTGTGTAAATATTTTAGTTGATTTTTTATATACAGGGTGTAAGGGACTGGGTCGTAGTTAAGTAATAACAGCCGCACGGGTTGATCCATCAGGTTAACTCACGCTTGCCAGGGTTAGTCCGTGTTTGAGTCCACCTTTACATATCGAGACTCCTCCGAGCCCCGAAAAGCACGTTAAGTCGTTGGTCCCGGCTGTCATTTGTGGATCTTTAACATTTTTCACATTTTTCTGTGACTCTGGATTACGATTTTGCCTGATACCTTGGAGTTTTTCGTGTGTAAATCGATTTTTTTGCCACGATGGGAAGCCAAGTAAGGCCTACACACATTCTGTGTGTCAGCTGCAACTTAAGTCTCAATAAATTGCGCTGATAATTTCGGCATTGGCATTTGACTCGAGGGTAACTGTTTTAATCTGCAACTGGGTCTACTTACCCTCAAATTGTTAGTATTTCTAGCGACTTGTCAAGTTAAATTAAACTGATTATCTTCATTGCATAAAACTATACAAGAATAGTAGGTACTTGATTATTTACCCTAGTTGAAACAATTGTTTGATTTTTGTTAGTAACTATAAATATGTAGCCATAAAAGCTTTGTAGTAAATTGGTTAAAGAAATGTTATTTTTGTACGAGCAACATAATGCGCTTCTACCATAATTATCATGAATTGCAATTGGCAAGTTTCAATTATGCTTCATAATCTCGTCCTCATTGTACACTATGTAGTTTGCACTCGTTGCACTACTACGCTATCACATTATTTAAAGATGAAATACTTCATCCTAAAACAAAAAATGTTATCTGTGGTCCACTCGCTGGCGGGCCCGCATGACGTCTGTCAAATCATTGTACTTTTTTGTGCCGCGCGCTAATCATGTTTCCGTTTAAAAACTCCGAAATTTCTTAACGAAATGGGAAACCATCGAAGAAAACGTGGCAAAAAGAAATGGAGGACCTTAACGAACGTCTGCGAGAACTGGAAAATTGAGTGAAGACGCGAAAGCGGAGTCTTCATCGACATTCGGGTAAGTTTCTCGATATACCTACCAATTTGTCGTTAGTTGAAATAATTTTTCGAAAATTACCTTGCGATCCATACGCACATCAGTCTCTAGAGTTTTCATTAGAGGCTAACCATGAGAACAATAACTGTGCCGTATACTTACAAAAGAACGACACCACACGAGCTTTCACGAGAGGCTAGCCGATGGTACCTATATCGTTGAGTGTTAAAAACATATGCCTGCTGAATCCCTAGCAGTCTCTAAGAGTTTTCACGAGAGGTTAACCATGAGAACATTAACTGTGCTATATAACTACAAAGAACGACACCACACGAGCTTTCACGAGAGGCTAGCCGGTGGTATATCGTTCAGTGTTAAGAAAAACACATCCCTGTTGAATCCCAAGCAGTCTCCAAGAGTTTTCACGAGAGGTTAACCATGAGAACATTAACTGTGCCGTATAACTTACAAGAGAACGACACCACACGAGCTTTCACGAGAGGTTAGCCGATGGTCTATAATAAAATTATGTTCAGTGTTATAAACACGTCCCTGCTGCATCCTTAGGGCTATCACGAGAGGTTAGCCGTGCATTTGGGCCAATGTATCACGAGAGGTTAGCCGTGAATTTGGGCCAATGGTTTATTTGTGAAAACACGAAACACGTCCCCGCTGCATCCCTAGAGCTATCAGCCGCGGATTTTAGCAGTCTGGGACCTTACTCTCATATTCTTTGTAGAGGAGTACGAAGTTCGTCTCTGTGGAAGACACTACAGTCAAGCACGTTCGAGAGGCTGTGTGTCACGTGACTGAAGCTGATGCAGCCAGACTGAATAGCCGTACTCAATGCTGCCAGTTATATGTTTATTTACATATCGGAAAACATTATGTTCTCTTAAAAAATTCCATAATACTAACAATAATAAATTCTAGATATACGATTACATTCGTTACAGATATTCGTCATTCGATACAGACAGTATACGATTTAAGTTAAATATGTTGTGTTAGTACTTGCTTCATTTCCACTACAATGCAGCTGGAAGGAGACTGAGAGTAAAATGGTATCTATACCCCAACCTCAGGCCTTGCCTTCAAGTGTTAAGAATCTGCTCGGAGGGTGCAGTGGTTAGTTCACCTATGGAACTGCATTGCAGTCTGGCCATACAATGGTTGAAAGTTATGATTAATAGACTAAGCTGACTGAAGCACCCATAATCTGTGGCCTGTTGAACCCACCAAAGTTTGAAAGGGGGGGGGGGACAACAGTGAATGAAGATGGAATCAAATGGGAACAAAGGATCAGGGGGGCAGAATACAGGGGCTGCCATTATGTCCATTGACAAGGTCCTGAACAGTTTAATAGCCTCCCGAGGGAGTGACTACTGCGTGTCATTTATCATGATTGCATCACATGAAGATCCTTAACCCTACCCAACTTTATAAGGATATGAAAGAATTGATGGAGTGGACACCGATACCTAACAGGTATTTTTAAGTTTCAAGATAAATTCAATGCCACCAAACATTGTCAGATCTAGGATTGTCACTGGCTCAGATACGGAGTGGTGGATTGCAGTATTTCTCTAAATTTATGCATGGTTCACATTTGTGAATCAAGGGTTATAAACTACCCTTTACTGAGTTTCCAGTTCAAACTTCTAAATAACAACTTCAGTATATTTTTACTAAAATCAGATGGCACTTTAAATAACTATGGTGCCACATACCACTTTAAACTGGTGGACTTAAGGACAGCTATTATGGTTTTTTGCCTATATTTGTTACCCATAAGAAAATATGTTAGAAGATATCTCCAGTTTCTGTTTTAAGATACATTGTAAGAGCCTACATGCCTCGCATTCGGGCTTAGCACAGCACCATGTGTGTTCGCTGGGATCATCGGTTGTCTTTTATAATTATATCCTGACAATATTCTGTGCCTTGCTGATTCATAGGCAAACTGCATAGAAAATGTGTCTACTACTCAAAATGTGTTAAGAAATCTAGGACTTATTATTAATATTGGAAACTGGAAAGGGTGCCCTAGAACCCAGCCAGTATCTAGGTTTCTTGTTGAATCAGTCCAGTTTACCATTTCACTTAGACACTCCATCCAAAAGGAGATGCAAATAATAGAGTTTGCCTAATTACTAGGTATCTTTGTTGCTACATGCCCAGCTGTAGAGGGCTTTACACCAAGATCATGAAAGGTCACACACAACAGTTAGTAGCCTTAAAGAATAACAATGAAAATAACAAGGCCAGAACTGGTTTATAATTCAAATTTATAATAACATATCGCCTGTATTCCTCAGAGGGCTGGGCAGAGGTGTTCTTATTAAAAAATCCAAATTCAATTATTATCAAATACAATAGAACTAGATTAAAATTCAAAATAAATTATTTGCAAATACAATAGAACTAGAATCAAATCCAAAATCATTTATTTGCAAAGGTTGTCTCACATTTCAACGAACCACAATATAATTAAACAATTTGACTTTTTTCTTCAAATATTCTCTGTTGCTTCTCAAACTGACTGGGCCTGGTATGTTATGATAAAAAGTTCCATATAAATTACCTTGAACTTTTAACAGCAGGTAAGGATCAAAACAATTGCAAGCAAACTCAGATACTATGATGTATTACCTAGAACAGATATCACAACAGTCATAGCCTATATCAATAAGATGGTTGGTACTTGCTATACTCACCTAAAGCTTAGCTAGACAGTTATGGCAATGGTGCAAGGGAAGACAAATATGAGCTCTTGCATCTTATATTAGTTCCAAAGAAAACACTATGGTAAATCTAGAATCTAGACATCCTAACATAGAAATTGAATGGAAGACCTGCAGGTCTTTTCTAGTCAATTGTTATTAAACTGGGTCAGCCCCAGTTAAACCGGTTTGCAAAAAGTCCAATACTAAGTGTCAGAATGACATCATGGCTCCCTGATCCAGGTTGCTGCATGCTCAGTAGATGCATTCACTATAAAATGGGACATCCACACCCATTGCGCAGGAGTCTCTGACACTGATTGGCCGCAATATTATCAGGGACGATTCCCTGAGAAGAGGAAAACCAATCCCTTAACTTTCTTGTCTAGCAAAGCAAGAAAGCTATATGAATCTGTTAGATCAGTGGATTCACTTCTGACAGAGTCAAGATATTGGCAGGCTCATTCACCGTGGTGATATTATTATTAGATTTTTATTTATTTATTTATTAACCACTAAGTTTAATCAAGGATTGTCTTATGGCTCACTCCGTAATGGTATTGAATGAGTTATAATTATATAACTGAAACTGGAGAAATTACCGACTATTACTATTAGCTGACACAGATGAGTAGAGTATCAAGGTTTCTTAGGGTAGGTAATTATATTTGAAATAAGAGCAAATAACCCCAAACATGATTTTGGGACTCCAGTAACATACGGGTTTATCTATTATCTTTCATAATTAAACCTTTGGTTTAGAATATTACAAACCAAAAAAATTGTAACCATAATAGCTCTTGTAATTGTACATTGAATTCAACCTTATCACTCATTAATATAGATAACATTTCTTATAATAAGGATAATTATGATCTTATAGATACCAGAAATATTTGAAACTTCTGCACCTGGAAGATCTCAACCGAACTTGATATTTTTTAATTTTTTTTAAGAGAATTTATCTATCTGGCCTGCCACAACCCTTTTTGTTCTATCCAGATTTTACTAAGAGTATAAGACAAGATTTTAAATCATTAATTATATCCATAAGAAAATCTTTTCATGCCGCCTCTAATCTAACCATTAGTGGATGGATAAAACAAAATTTTTGTGCCCAGTAGTAGAATAGATGTTTCTAAATTCACATAGACAGACATACCTCTACCTTAAAGGCCTCTAAGGGAGGTATCGATGTTGAGGTCATAAGAAGAGCTGCTGATTGGATCACAAATTTTTGATTGTGGTCCTAATGCTTTTGCCCAGGCTGTGTGCTCTATAGAGAGTGGCTGCTCATAAAAAATTATTACATTTTTATGTCAATGTTAATTGTCTGTTTAAGTATATATAATTGATGTTTGTAAGTATAGGATTATTAATGACATGGTTGATTCAAGACTGAATAAGAATTCCAGGACTCATAGTACCTAATTAGAGAATTTTAAAGTTAGGTAACTAAGTATGTCTTTAACTTAATGGAAGACTGATTTTTAAATAGAAATACATTTATAATGAGACTTGGAATAACATGGTAAGTTATAATGTTCAGTTGGTAAATAATGCTGAACTGGTTACCAACACAACTTTATTCTTTGAACATCTACATAGTGTACAATGAGGACGAGATTATGAAGCATAATTATACAGATCGGACTAACTTACCTAGTGACGTCCGATCCTTAATTATGTGAAGTAATCTCGTCCTCATTGTATCCCAACCCCTCCCAGATAATCAACCTACATATATACCTATGTGTATTGGATTGCCTTATCTAAACCCCTTCTAAAAGTTGTGTTGTGCTGTATGGACTATACGATGCCCGCACCGGTCATCGTGAAGTCCCGCTCATATGCTTTGAAAGAATGATTTGACAGACGTCATGCGGGCCCGCCAGCGAGTGGACCACAGATAACATTTTTTGTTTTAGGATGAAGTATTTCATCTTTAAATAATGTGATAGCGTAGTAGTGCAACGAGTGCAAACTACATAGTGTACAATGAGGACGAGATTACTTCACATAATTAAGGATCGGACGTCACTAGGTAAGTTAGTCCGATCTGTATAATTAGTACATCTTTTACATTGGTCACGAAATATTCATAAATTATTCATTATTCTAATGTATTAACAGTAGGTATTATGCGGGCGAGGCAAGCTGAGATAGTAATGTCAACCGTTGCAGCTACAGGAAAAGAAATGTTTAAAAGATTTAATTTAAGTTTCTCTAAATGTCGTCTATTCTTCATTTCATTTTTTTGTCCTTTAAAAATGTTGTAACTTTTTCCAAATTTTATTAATATTTTTACTTTGTTAGCTTAGTTTTTAAGTATATGTGTGCATGCTGTGGTCTCCTATAAGGGAAGGAGTACACCTACTGAATACCTGCTGTTGTCCCTTAGTTATGTGTCATGTATTGTGTACATCTTTTGTTCGAGATCCTAAATAAATAAACAAAAACAGTCTTAGGAGTCTGTCCGTAACTTTTTAAGAAATGTTGGTCTGTATACACAGATTTTGAAAAAAATGTACAGTCAGCAGTAATAATACGGGACAATTTTCGAAAATACTTATAAGGATCAAAAGCCTCTATAGGACCAACTGAGGTTTGAGTACTAGAAACGTCAGAAATCGCAAAAAACATTTCCCATTCATTTCGTAGGTAATGAGACTCCAACTTACATTTTTTACCATCGATAAACTGGCTGCTACAAAAAAGACTGATCAAAAAACAAATTAAAAACAATTTTACCTTGTCCACTGACCATACCATACTGCTAAAACGCCGTACCTAACCGCAAAGTATGGCGTAACATACAAATGTTCAATTTGGTACAACACGCAGCCAAATTGAATTCTTTGTCGTTTACCATGTCCCGCGTATTGCCATGTTCGCAAGTATGAACGACTTTTATTCAGTTTTAATGTACGAATTGATGGCAGGAAAAAAATAAAATGCAGACCTACTTGGATACCGAAGCAAAGGTATTTTCATCCCACCATCTCGGAAAGAGTATTTTTAATCTTCAATATCTGAGTGGAAAAGCCGTTTTTATTCTCTAGAGGATAAAGTAAATTGAATTTAGAACATCGTGTGCACTAAGTTTGTGAATTAAAAAAAACATTAAACCTATTTACTGCTACCTCTATGGTGCCGAATATATCATACAACTTTTTTTTAATTTGTTAAAAACTCAGACTCGGAACCTTCTTGGTGTTCTTTTTTCAATTTGCTTTGTACGCGGTTCTTTACGCGGCATTTTTTCACGTCATTGTTAAACCTTATATTAAAAACAAGAAACTTGAAAACAAGTGAAAAAACTAAAATGAGTGATTCTAGCGACGAGGAAGTTTGCTTGACGCCAACAGAATTAACTGAAACTGTTAATAATGCGCAAATGAGCTTTCTCCCTCAACAATCACGCGAGAAGTATTTAAAACAGTACGATATGTTCAACACGTGGCGACTAGCAAAAGGAGCCAAAACTTTCTCAGAAAACGTTTTGCTGGCATATTTTATAGAATTATCCGAGAACAAGAAAGCAAGCACTCTATGGAGTACGTATTCGATGCTAAAAGCAACAATAAAGATGAAAAAAGACAAACATATCGATACCTATCCTAAATTAGTGGCATTTTTAAAAAGAGCCTCATCTGGTCATCAACCAAAAAAATCGAAGGTTTTCACAGTATCTGATATTGAAAAGTTTCTTAACGAAGCACCCGATTCCGTATATTTGGCGGCAAAAGTAAGTCAGTTGCACATTCAGTATCTACTTAAGTATATTAATCTCAATTAAATAGTATACTTAGTAGATGTTGATAGGCATAATTATGCGTTCATATCAATTTTATTCATTTATCTACTACAATACTCTTTACGTTACAGGTTGTTCTTATTATTGGAATAAACGGAGCATGTCGAACTAATGAACTAACACAACTTAATGTCAAAAACATTGAGAAACATTCAGATGACTTACTATTAATTAATTTACCTAATACAAAGACAAAAAGAGACCGCAACTTCGTCATTCGCAAGGAATACGTAACGATTGTTGAGAAATATCAAGCCTTACGCCCGCCTAACACTCCAATCAATCGATTTTTTCTACAGTATCGCAATGGAAAGTGTGTTAGACAGCCTATGGGTACTAATAAAATTGGCAGTATCCCACGAGAAATAGCAACATTTCTTGAACTTCCAGAACCCCTGTTGTACACGGGTCATTGTTTCCGACGAACTTCAGCCACACTTTTGGCTGATTCCGGAGCTGATCTCCTGTCCCTTAAGCGCCACGGAGGCTGGAAGTCCAATGCAGTTGTAGAGGGATACATAGAGGATTCCATCCAAAATAAGTCTAAAATATGTGAAGGCATCGTAGGAGCCATTACACTGAAAGAGCCTCAATCGGATCCTTGGACTGGCCCTTCTACATCAAAAATAAGCCGTTATGAAACACCTAACCATCTCCCTCTCTCTCCAACATTCACGCCAAGGGAATCCGATGAATCGGTACAACTATTAAGTATGACAGATAGTTTACCGAAAAACAGTACACAAGTGACTAACACCAATATTACAGTACCAAACAAAAATATTACACTCAATTTAAATAACTGTAGCAACGTTACTTTAAAATTTTCTTAATTATACCTTAGTAATATTTTGTTATAATTTAAAGATTATTCTATATTACTTACCTGTCATAATGTAGTAATTAATACCTAAACTGAAATAAAAGTGTACCTATCTTGTGATTGTAAACGTTTTTTTTTTTGCATTTAGTCATTTCCTCGCTGAGGTGGAATGAAAAGTTACGTGTTGCACTCGAGTGCAAAGATTTTTCACCTCGTGCTCTTTTGATTCCCTCGCTAACGCTCAGGATTCTAATTTTGAATCACTCGCTACGCTCGTGATTAAATTTTAGAATCCTTCGCTTGCTCGGTCATCAAAATTGAACACGCGGTTAAAAAGCAACTTTGCACTCTTGTATAACAAATAACTATTATAAGGCAGATGTGAGTGGAAACACCGGGAATGGATGCCCTAAAAGGACATACCTCACATGTATGTCCTTTTAGGGCATCCTTTCCCGGCGTTTATTGGTGACCTTATTGGTGATGTTCTTCAGAAAGGTTAGGTGCGTAGTACTCGCACCCGGCGTGCGTGTATGACAAGATGTATGAACGTAAACGAAGCAAAAGGAGTATGTTAGGATCGTAGCAGGCGGCGTTCTGTAGTTTCTGCCTACCCCCATGGGAAGAAAGGATGAGTTTATGTATGTATGTATGGATACCTATTTAAGCAGATTTAAAGTTATATCTTCCTACAGGTTATTTGTTTACCAATAGTCTCAGAATAATTATATTAGCCATCTTTGTCATGTCATTAGCCTGGGATATAAAATTAATGTCAATATTTCTGCCGCAAATGCTGGTATTTTTGCATGTTTGCCAACATAATCCTATCTCATAAAAAGCTAGTTATATTAAAAACTAGCTTTTGCCCACGGCTTCCCCCGGGAATCTCACGGGAACATACTACCGGGATTTAAAAAAACCTTATGTGTAAATCCAGATAAACAATGTATTAATTAGTTTTATAATGAATGAAGTGATCATAATAATACTACAAAACAAGTAATAGCAATCTCAGCGTTTGGCTATAATCAGGCAAAAGAGCATGAAAAAAGATAATAAAGATATGCCCAATAGACAAAAATCTCATTATTATCCGAACAAGTAATATCCGCCCATCGACTTATTAACTACTAGCTTCTGCCAGCGGGTTCGCTCGGGTGATATCTTTACAAGATAAGACACTCACTTTTAACTGATAATATAGGGTAAGTCCAAGGTAAGTGCCCCAATGGGATAGGTGCCGTGACTATGAATCCTCAACCACAGAGGAACTGGCTATCTTACCTCTAACTGCCGAAACACAACATTGCTATGGCGACAGGCTTAGATGAGATGGTGGTAGCTAGCCATGCGGACTTAGAACAAGCCCTACCACCAACCAAAATAACCGTAAAAAATGTCGTTACCCAAAATCGTACTATATATTAGAAACCCTTCGCAGACCTCAGGGCCATGCCAACCGCATGGGAGTGCTGGGCGCACTCGTTTCGCCGTAGTGTTAAAATCTTCCGCGGCGAAACCTCATCAAGCGTTGAAATTAAAATCGTAAGTACTTACAATCGTTTAACTTTTTACTCCATTATAAATTCTATATTTTTTTTATTTTTTTGTTGATATTACGCGATTACTGACTGCCTATCTCCTTTACCTTACTCTATAAACGATCGTGGAAGTATCAATTGGTAATTACGTTTTAAAAAAAATGGGAAAATCTGTGTCATTTTTTTTAAGTAAGAGCGGAACAAAGATGGTTAATCGTGGAAGTCTGGCATCGGTTTTTTTGTTTTTACTCAGCTAGGTAATCTAATCACACTATTTATGTAGGTACTTATTCGTTATTATTTTTTATCTGACACAATTCTTTTATTTATTTTTATTTAAGTATATTATAAACAAAATTTACATAAAGCTGATTTACATCCGTCACCTCACACTATCAGGCCCAGTTGAAAACTTATTGTTGCCTGGCATTTTTTGCTGAACTGGGCCTTTTTGGCGCAGCCGTGAGGCACACTCCCCTGCCAATTTCCTTACTTCATACTTTACCCCTTTTTGTTTGTTTTATTTTTTATCTTTTTTATCTCCTGTATGTTATACTATTATTGTGTGCCTTTTAATCTGTGTCATTTAAATGTATTTTCTTTCTTTCTTCTTTCTGATGGTGATTGAAGATGGATGGGGATTGAACATGGTGATGGCTACTTAGTATAACCATTTTCGTAGAATATAAGCATAATCAGCCTATAATGTTCCCACAGCTGGGACACCGGCCTCCTCTCAGTGAGAGGGAGAGGGCCGTAATCCACCACGGGCCCAGTGCGGGTTGGTAGATATCACATGTCTTCAAATTTTTGGTTGTTCGACATGCAAAATAATAGTCAGGGCTAGAAATGCCTAAACATCACTGTTATTTATTTATCTCAAACGATAAAAAGTTTCTGCAAGATACAGATAACTATGTATATTTTTATCGAATAATTATTTTTCCATGACCTTTTCTTTTTATTACCTTATACCATAATCTTCTCATCTATCTTTACTAAGTAACTACTAATAAACGCAAAAGGGTTGTCCATCCAAACGCTTAGTAGTCTAGGATCAACCCTCGACCCTCAACTTCTGAAGCGGCCGCCAACTGGACAGAATACAAATAGGCTGCTCAAAAAAGCCGATACTTTTGTGCGGAAAATATGGCCACCGGATTATAGCGGATAGAGGACAGAGTAATGATTCATTGACGCCATATTTGTGGCCGTGGGACGTGGAACTGTGTTGTAGTTGTAGGGATGCTTCACGACGGTTATAGTTCGTGTGGCGACATCTACAACGCCACATGCGAACTACACGTCACACTGACGGAACGCAAAATCCTTCATCGCGCAAGCAGGGTTAGAATTAGATGCTTTGAGTTTGAGTTTGAATTTAAGCAACTAATTACTCATTAAAGTTTTGTTCAAATGATTAAATACTTCGCGGTTCTAAAAATATTGTATCAAAACAAAGCGCATCGAATCATTAAACGCCGTAGAAAATTGCAAATTCTCATTAAAACATATTAAGACACGCAATAAATAACAATAGCACTCAAAAACAAAGCGACCACGCTCGCTCAGTAAAAGCATATTCACTTTGACCACAAAGTAGATAGGTACAGAAGGTCAGCTCCATACGACGAGTGAACACGCAAGAGCGCATAGACACGCTTCACGTACAGCGGACAAAGACAAAACAATTTCGGAAGTCGGCGACTCCACACAAATTCGAGTATCACGACCTGCTATGTAAATAACAGTGACAGGAACTACTTACTTACTCGCTCAAAAAGTAGCCAAGCATAGTTAATAAAATTTATAGTGGACCCACCTCGAGAGCATAACCTTTCAAACAAAAAAAAAATTAAATATCGGTCCACAATTGACGAACATACATACACTACGAACACAGCACCTCCTCCTTTTTGGAAATCAGCTAAAAATCATAAATCGTGTTCTAATTTACGTTACGGGGCGTCACACGTTCATGCTTCGGCCTCAGATTACCGCACCGTAAGTTCGCGTCTATGTGCGTGCGCCGGTTTTCGCTCGTTGTATGGACCTGACCTTCTATTCATTCTACTTTATGATAATCCCGTCTTCACTTTGACCGCTGACTCGCATCTAATACAATTTGATTTCACGATGAGATGCAACGCTGGGCATGCTCGGCTTTTACATTATTTATTGGAAGAAATAAGAAGCAATATAGACTGTGAATAAGGAAATATTATGGAGATATTGTTTGGCAAGTAATTGAATAGGGGTAACAATCAAAGCGGCTCTCTTTTATGAACGTTGGCGAAAAAGTTGGCTGTTTTCACCCCAATTGGGTTTGTTCGAACACACTTTGTTTCAAAATCCGATGGATTTTGAAGGAAATTCTAATCCATTGCTTCATAAATTAGCTGGCTGAACTTCACAGATGCAATGGGTACCTATTAATACCTATTAATTATTATCAATTTGATGATTTTTTTTGTGGGGTTTTCGACCACCGTTTATGTCACTTGAAATATCCGTTTAAAAAAACTGTTTTTTTTTTGTGAACTGAACAGCCGTCGTCATTAGTCTGAAAAAACATCAATACATGTCGAAAATAAGTACGAGAAATGTAAAACCAGTTTTACCAAGGAGTTTGCTAACTTTAGATTCAAAATAGCTACAAAACAAAAACAAACGTACCTAAACAGACAAAGGTATCTTCTATGCCTCTTGTTTACCGGCACACAATCGTTTGAAACAGCATAATCAGCCTATAATGTTCCCACTACTAGGACACAGGCCTCCTCTCAGTGAGAGGGAGTGGGCCGTAATCCACCACGCGGGCCCAGTGCGGGTTGGTAGATGTCACATGTCTTCAAATTTTTGGTTGTTCGACATGCAAAATAATAGTCAGGGCTAGAAATGCCTGAACATCACTGTTATTTATTTATCTCAAACGATAAAAAGTTTCTGCAAGATACAGATAACTATGTATATTTTTATCGAATAATTATTTTTCCATGACCTTTTCTTTTTATTACCTTATACCATAATCTTCTCATCTATCTTTACTAAGTAACTACTAATAAACGCAAAAGGGTTGTCCATCCAAACGCTTAGTAGTCTAGGATCAACCCTCGACCCTCAACTTCTGAAGCGGCCGCCAACTGGACAGAATACAAATAGGCTGCTCAAAAAAGCCGATACTTTTGTGCGGAAAATATGGCCACCGGATTATAGCGGATAGAGGACAGAGTAATGATTCATTGACGCCATATTTGTGGCCGTGGGACGTGGAACTGTGTTGTAGTTGTAGGTATGCTTCACGACGGGGATAGTTCGTGTGGCGGCATCTAAAACGCCACATGCGAACTACGCGTCACACTGACGGAACGCAAAATCCTTCATCGCGCAAGCAGGGTTAGAATTAAATGCTTTGAGTTTGAGTTTGAATTTAAGCAACTGATTACTCATTAAAGTTTTATTCATATTATTGAATACTTCGCGGTTCTAAAAATATTGTATCAAAACAAAGCGCATCGAACCATTAAACGCCGTAGAAAATTGCAAATTCTCATTAAAACATATTAAGACACGCAATAAATAACAATAGCACTCAAAAACAAAGCGACCACGCTCGCTCAGTAAAAGCATATTCACTTTGACCACAAAGTAGATAGGTACAGAAGGTCAGCTCCATACGACGAGTGAACACGCAAGAGCGCATAGACACGCTTCACGTACAGCGGACAAAGACAAAACAATTTCGGAAGTCGGCGACTCCACACAAATTCGAGTATCACGACCTGCTATGTAAATAACAGTGACAGGAACTACTTACTTACTCGCTCAAAAAGTAGCCAAGCATAGTTAATAAAATTTATAGTGGACCCACCTCGAGAGCATAACCTTTCAAACAAAAAAAAAATTAAATATCGGTCCACAATTGACGAACATACATACACTACGAACACAGCACCTCCTCCTTTTTGGAAATCAGCTAAAAATCATAAATCGTGTTCTAATTTACGTTACGGGGCGTCACACGTTCATGCTTCGGCCTCAGATTACCGCACCGTAAGTTCGCGTCTATGTGCGTGCGCCGGTTTTCGCTCGTTGTATGGACCTGACCTTCTATTCATTCTACTTTATGATAATCCCGTCTTCACTTTGACCGCTGACTCGCATCTAATACAATTTGATTTCACGATGAGATGCAACGCTGGGCATGCTCGGCTTTTACATTATTTATTGGAAGAAATAAGAAGCAATATAGACTGTGAATAAGGAAATATTATGGAGATATTGTTTGGCAAGTAATTGAATAGGGGTAACAATCAAAGCGGCTCTCTTTTATGAACGTTGGCGAAAAAGTTGGCTGTTTTCACCCCAATTGGGTTTGTTCGAACACACTTTGTTTCAAAATCCGATGGATTTTGAAGGAAATTCTAATCCATTGCTTCATAAATTAGCTGGCTGAACTTCACAGATGCAATGGGTACCTATTAATACCTATTAATTATTATCAATTTGATGATTTTTTTTGTGGGGTTTTCGACCACCGTTTATGTCACTTGAAATATCCGTTTAAAAAAACGGTTTTTTTTTTTGTGAACTGAACAGCCGTCGTCATTAGTCTGAAAAAACATCAATACATGTCGAAAATAAGTACGAGAAATGTAAAACCAGTTTTACCAAGGAGTTTGCTAACTTTAGATTCAAAATAGCTACAAAACAAAAACAAACGTACCTAAACAGACAAAGGTATCTTCTATGCCTCTTGTTTACCGGCACACAATCGTTTGAAACTAGAAAAACATAAGTATTGAACTGTTTGAAACTAGATAAATATAAAATTATTGCAATGGTACAGTCAGCTGCAGAGAAATCTCACCCCCTAGCAATGAAAAAATACATTGCTAGGGGGTGAGATTTCTCTGCGGCTGACTGTACATTTCCAGAATCTCCCACTGTATAAGTTTTAAAGCAGTTCTTTGTTGTAATGAAAGCTTAGAGGTTTATTTATAAACGTTCCTTTAAGTTAAGTAATAATTAGCGACTGTTTAACCATACATTTATGACATTTGAACGTCACCTAACTTTAAGCTACTCTTAGTCAGACATTTTGCTCTAAAACATAAAAAGAATATCCTATAGATATACATAAATCCGAATAACAGAAGGAAAAGCCTCGAATATTTCATTCAGTACCTCCGTATGAAGATAAGTATCATGCGAGCGGAAATGACCCTTAAGAAAGAACAAATAAAGGTTTCCCATTTCCCTAAGCTTAATACAAAGGCGTAATTGAGATAGGTTTGTACAAGTCTGACGTTTCATCACGATATGAAATAAAATTAAGATAGAGTACCTCCATTTTACAAATACTCGCCTTAAATTATCACCCTTAAGGCTTTTTTTAGATGATGAAGAAAATTTATTTTCTCAAACATGCTTGGAAATTCGAGTATTATTTTGAAAACCTTCGAGATAAATCGAAAATACTGTACCTAATGGTCGAATACATGCAAGCGCCCGGCAGGTAACGTTTGTATGAAAATCCATCGTCTAACGTGTTATTTAAAAATAGTTCTAACTCTTTACTTCAACACATGGCTACCAAGGAGGTAACTTATCAATGATTTTATTTTTTCTATAAAGAAAAAACAAATGAACATTATTATCGCGTGAAAAGTTATCGTTGTTCGTCATTGATTGTCAACAGTTATTTCTGTCAATTTTTTTTTTTTTGTAGCCTCAGTCAAAATAAATATCTTTACGACTTATACTGACAATCAATCTCTTTAAACTTCTCGATGTTAAAGATTTAACTGACAGTAACAAGCTCTTATAAACAGTCATTTCCAAAATGTCGGAGCATTTTGCAATGTTTTATTCCTTTATAATTTCACTTGACTGACCGTAACCTTCACATATCGATTCCCAGTTGGGTTGAAGAGGTCAGACAGCTACCTGTAAGATATTGAAAATAGACTTGGAAGCCTTTATTTATATTTTTGGGTGTGAAGTTATCAAATAACTTCTCCCGTTCTGGGCCGAGCTGGCGTGTCTGACTTTTACTGACTAAAACCCACCCGTGTTACTTCAGTTGCCGGTGTGTTGCCAGGGGCCACGGTAACCCTTTCGGACTTTCCCGCGACCCAGTCTAGTGGGCCGCCGTCAGTGCTGCTGACATCTCTTCGAAGCGCGCGTGGAACACAACGCGCCGTCAACCCGGGCCTGGTCCTTATCGGGGCAAGCCACCCATTGCTCACCGCCCGCAAGCCCTCGCCTACGGTGGCCGGGCATCAAGACTTGTAAGCCTAACCTATTATTTAGTAGGCTTTGTTCTGGCAAAGTATTATTGTCTTTTTCCATCTGGAATTTCTCAGTAGCAGCCCGGAGTCTGCATTTGCGCCCGATAGATAACAATAGGCTAGCTCCCTATTACATGGGCCTTAAATATAAATGACGAAATGTGGGTGGCGAATTACACCTCTGCCTAACCCTTCGGGGAGTACAAGCGTGATGTTATGTTGTGTTATTCAGGCGAGTACACATCATGCGTTGGATGACGTTTCCCATCATGGGTCACTGCTCTTCTCTGCAGCATTGCAGCTGTGGTATTGTTCCGGGCGCAGCGTTGGAATGCATGACTGAACTTGCAGAGTTTACGTTTGCATACCGTTTGCATTGCTGACTGTACCATACCATTAAGTTTACGTACGTAAAAAACAACGAATTCCTAAGCAAATAGATATACTTAGATACTCATACTTATGATAAGTAGATAAAATATACTTAGTCACTTTTAATTTGGGGGAAATATTTAACTAGATCTTAAAACTTATTTTTGATCTTTTAATGTTGTTCGTCTTTTTTACTCACTGATCTTCTTTCAACTGTCTTGTTTACTAAACTATCCTGTTGTAAAATTTGGTCGCAGTTAATATACTAGGGCAGAGCACATAGCAACAAAAAATGAGCGAAAATATGTATGTATTAACGTGTCAATTACTCATAATCTGCCTCATCTGCGTAGCTTTTTCCCAACTCTATTGGGTTCGGCTTCCAGTCTAAACATAGAACACACATGCCTATCTGACCTCAACAACCCAGTTACTGGGTAATACGATTCGGGCTTCTGACGACACGTAATGTCAAAGATCCGACGACAGACAGACAGCCGGGACCAACGGCTTAACGTGCTTTCCAAGGCACGGAATTATTGGGGGATCGAATAAATAACTGCCCTTAATTTATATTTTAGTACCTATTATTTAAATGTGGTCGAAATGTCAAGTCTATAAGTGAGTCTTCACAGAGGAATTAATAACCAGAATTATGTAAAGCCCGCAACCGACGGTATTTGAATTAAAATCAAACCAAATGGATGAATTACTCGACTCAATTTGCATTTGTTACATCAAATGTTTCAGTTAAAATTTCATTTCCAAAATGGAGATTATTTTGTCGCCAGACTGAGATTAAAGATTCAGGTGCTTTCTGAATTTGAGAACTGGGTTATAACTTGGTAGAATTGGGTACCTAGCCAGTTCTAGTACTCTTCAATTGTTTGATATAAAAGCGTAAACGCGGTATGTATGTCATGCATGGGTCTTCACTAGAAATCATTGCAGCGCTGATTTGCTGGGTTTGTTTCCTCCTCTACCTATCGTTATTTCTTCTGATTAAATTAATTCTGTTTATATGTATTTATCTATGGATTTTTTATTCTTTTTTAATTTAGCTATCCCATAAAATATGGTGTCATCTGCCATTTTTATTGTTTTGTCTCTGCATCACCCTAAGGTTGACTGGTAGAAAATGCCTCGCATTAAGTCCGCCTTTGTATGGTATTTTTTTTTCTTGTGCATACAGTTCTAATAAATAAATTCTGGAAAATTTTTCATCCATGTTTTTATTCAATTACGAAAAATTAAACTAACATTATTCATTGGTAGCCGAAAGATTTATAAAACCAAAGTCATCAACAGCAACTGTAGCAAGTAATGGCTATTTTTCATTGAAAACAACATTTTCATATTATAAAACTTAATCAACCATTGATAATTAATGAATTTAAACTAATTAGCTATTACATTTTACAAAATCCGCACGCTATTTCACGGAAACAGATTTATAAAATTAAAGCATAATATTTTAACAAATTAATTTTATGCGGTAAAGCTACCGCGGCACCACATATTAGGCTTATTAGTTTGGACCAAATGTTGGTATTGACGGATCAAACTGACCAACGTTTGAGCCAGGTTCAATTTACTTTGGGCAATTTGGGCTCATCTGATGTGGTATCAAAGGTAAAATATTGGGAAGTTCTTCAGATAAATATTCAGTGTATGTGCTTTGTGCAACAGAAATCCTAGGTCTATGATCAGGCTGAAGGTGGAAGCGAGCATCAACAGGAATCCTAAACCACAAACGAACCACAACGAAACGAATGTAGTTTTTGCCTACCACCATTAAAAAAGGAAGTTTAAGCAAGTTCTAAATAACTTAACTGCCTGTGTTTACATTTGTGTAGATCATTTGAAACGTATCAGAAACATGAAAACACAAATGCTTTGTAGAATCGTTAAGATCCATTCAACTGCGAACCCTATTTAGTTTCACTAAAACCATGGATACAAACTCAACTAAAAACTGGACACCATTAAATGAAGCTCCAAACCGCTTGATCGATCCAAACGCAAAATTTGCTGTGTCTTTCAAGCGGTTTGGAGCTTAATAACCATGACCTTGAGCTCATGAACTTAATGTTATACAAAAGCCTTGTTACTATGGTACTCCTAAATCAAATCTCAATTTTGCTGCTATTGTTATTATTTCCATCGTCTGTACTGTTTTCAGGATACATGGTAATGTTTTTATCCTATTTGAAAGACCGGGTGAATCAGATTAACTGATCATGTATGCTGATTTTAACCACAGTATTTTACAAATGTTATTTATGTATGACATTTTTATTTATCAATACCTACCTAATTTATAATTTTTTGTAAACTTTACCATGTTTATGTTTATATAATTCATATAATTCTTATCAGTTTTTACCAATGTCATAATATCAAAGAATTTTACCAAAACCTTTACCAATTTTTATAATTTTGAATCAGAATTTCATAAATTTTAATTTTATTTAAATGTCACTTTTTAATGATTTGACCAAATTTTCAATACTAATAGCGCTTATTACTAAGTAAGTTAGCTTATTTCTCTGCTTCAGTGTTTTATGCATGTGGTGTTTACCTTTAAGTAACTAATGCACTGTTATTTTACTTTAAGAAATGTGTATTATGTGTTTGTATCAGTGTAATCAATTGTTGGTGAACCTAATAAAATAAATAAAAGTGTAGTATCCATTAGGTCCGTCCTTATCTACCCTCCATCCCCCTGCATATTTTGTTTTCACCCTATTATTAATATTTCACCATAACATGGGGTTTGTAGGCATCAAACTTGCTGCCATAGTCATCAATCATCGGCTTTCAAAACATGCCATCGACTAAACTTCTTATCATAACCTCCTTAATTCGAATCTCAATTTTACCTCCATTGTTTTAAGGGGCAATTTTGTTTGGCTGGAGTAATATTTATCGTATTACAATTTTATTATACGTTCGTTTGTGAAGTGATTACAGCACATATTTTGCTTGTTATATGGCTAACAAACAGCTAATATGGCCGCCGTAACTTAGGGTAGAATAATAGCAGTAAATAAGGTAGAAGCGCTGAGTTTAAGAAATCTTCAAAGGAACATTAATCTATATCTATTCTATACTTATAATAAATCTGTAGAAGTGAAAATTCTGTACATCGAAAATATCAAAAAAAAAATGGCAGGGGGTGTTACTAGACAGACACCGAACCCAAAAATGTGATTAAAAAAATTTTTGTCTGTCTGTCTGTCTGTCTGTCTGTCTGTCTGTCTGTCTGTTTGTTCAGGCATCACGCAAAAACTACCGGTTCGATTACGATGAAACTTGGTATAATTATTCTTTAATATCCTGGGCACCACACTGGGTACTTTTTATCCCGGAAAAGTATCCTATCCTACGGTTGGGGGGTGTCAAAGTTTGTATGGAAGAATTTTAACGCGCTGTCCGATTAACTCGAAACTCAATATTTATACTTAAACCCAAAAATTAAGAATAACGTGTATCAGGATTTTTCGAAATTCAACCCCTAAGGGGGTAAAATAAGGGATGAAAGTTTGTATGAAAAACCTTATTCCTTGAGGTAATAAACATGAAACTTCGCACGAATAGTTATCTAAATAAATTATAAAGTTTGTAGTTTTTGTTTTTCTAAATTACCCCCCAAAGGGGGGTTGGGGGGTGTCAGTGTTTGTATGGAAGAATTTTAACGCGCTGTCCGATTAACTCGATATTTATACTTAAAACCCATGGGGATGTATGGGGTAATTTCCGACACTCACGCGGGCGAAGCCGCGGGCAGCAGCTAGTTCATAATATATCGTTGTATTTTCATTCGAATATTTGAACGTTTATTCAATATTAATGGAAGTGTTATGGAGAGGTCAAAGCAAATAAGACACAGATTATTTCAATCGTTTAACTTGATAGAAATATTAAACAGGATTATAGTAAATGCTATCGTAAATAGAATGCACTACTATACAATAGAAACATATGTTCATTTTGTAACAGCCATACCCAACCCTTATTAAAACAACCTATGGAAACAACATTGCGATGTTACCTTTTTTTTTGTTGGGTGGAAAATCCTCATGGATGTCCCCCGCCCTGGGGCGTGCGGAGGGGTCTGTCAGACTCTTACCGACTAAAAACCACCCCGGTGATCCATCTCACACCTACGCCGGGAGTCGCGGGAACTACGAATCTTCCACAACCCCCAACACTGACATGTTACCTAGGCCAACTTTGTTTGTTATTAAATGATTACTTGAAAGAAAGAAAGAAAATACATTTATTTAACACAGACTAAAAGGCACACACTGTACATCAAATAAAAAAAATGTAAAGTACGTTGTAAGAAATTAGCAGGGGAGTGTGCCTCACGGCTGCGCCAAAAAGGCCCAGTCTAACAAAAATGCTAGACGCTGGTTTTCAAGTGTACCTGAAAGTGTGAGGTGACGGATGTAAATGGATGGTTATTGTAAAAAGGAAGATGTGGCTGCTTAGGTATCTAGTAGACACAATCAAAGAATGGGAGATTTTACAACTAGTGGGACATAGTGAGCCTATCATTCCTTGGGCATCACACTACCCGATCCACCCATTTCATCTATTATAATAATATTATAGTGTGGAGCTCGTGGCTTAGTAATAACCGCCGCACGGATCGATCTATCAGGTTAAGCTACGCTTGCCAAGGTTGTACCGAGGACCATCTTTACATAATTATCGAGACTCCTCCGTGCCTCGGAAAGCACGTTAAGCCGTTGGTCCAGGGTGTCATTCGTGGATCTTTGACAGTCGATACTGGTCATCAGAAGCCCGAAAGTCTGACAGCCAGTCTTACCAAGGGGTATCGTAGTACCCAGCCAGTCACTCCATGTAAAATACTGGTATTCAGCTGCCTCCGATTAGATTGGAAGCCGACCCCAACATAGTTGGGAAAAGGCTAGGAATGATAACTGATATATTTTCTGTAACTAGGTTTGTACAAACACTTTTACAAGTCAATCACATTTTTTTAAACTACATGAGGTCGGCGTTTCCTATCTGACTACTCTGAGAAGAAAGGCCGAAACAAACTCAGAGGTCACAGTCTCTTTTAAAGTCCAGACATAATCTTAGTAAGATAGTCTCTATCAAAACTCACTTAATTTAAAAGGAAATGGCAAAAGCCAAAACAGCCCATCTGTTTATTGACGTCAATATTTTATGACTGACAATATAAAAGGTAACAATATAACCTAAAATTCGTACACATAACAATTTCTTTTTATCCAAATATTTTCCTTTTCAGGCGTGACTTATACCCCTATAAAAAGGAATATTTTTTCTCGCGAAATATCTTAAAAACACAAACAACCCACAGTTTTATTTCAGTAAAAGATTTAAGCAAAAATCATATCGTGCCATACGATTTTACCAAAAGAATATAATATCTTTTGAAAAGTGCTAAGTTCAGACACAGACAAACACTTTACCTTTACGAGCTAAGATTGCTTTAGTTCAGTTTGAAAAAGAAAAGAAATTACAAAAGTCTCATTTGTGAAACGTTTTATTTGTCGGTTGAGCGATTATCTATCTTCCTTGCGAATCGCAGGTTTACTTCTCACATGGAACAAATATTTTTATGATCTTCAGAGGCCTTAGTGTAAGTTTGCAAGCGAGTAAACGTAACTATCGCGTTTGCGTTAATTTGACTGATAGATCTTATTGCTAAGAATATAACGGTGCGAATAAAAATCTTAACGCAAACGCGCTAGTGACGTTTACTCACTTGCAAACTTACACTAAGGCCTCAGATAGTTCATAGTTCATATTTGTGTATGGAAACGTACTCTCTTATGCTGGCTTTCGACGGTGCCTTATTCCACAGATGCGCACGCCCATTTAAAACGCGAATTTATACTCAATTACTCGATCATAAAGATCAAAATATCATGATATGCGTCTTAAAACCGCAGCTTTCTACCTAACTTCGATTTTGATCTTTATGAGGATAGCAATACAGTCAAAATTCGCTATTTTTGTGTCTGTACTCGTCCATAAAATCAACCCCAAATGAAAAAAATACCGTATGTGTTAATCCATGTTATAAACTATCTGGATGCCAAATCCGTTCAGCCGTTCTTGCGTGAAAGAGTAACAAACGCGAAAGTTTGTGAGGATGGCCTCACAAACTTTCGCGTTTATAATATTAGTAGGATGACAAAATAATTGCATAGTTTTTATCCTTGTCACACAGGACATTTATAAACGCTTACATTAATTGGATTATCAGTAGTCCTCTTGCATATGGTACCTTTGAGTAAGCTAGCTATACCTAAGCAACAATGCATAGTACAAGATATATACCTTCTGCACAACCTCTTTTATAAAAGAAAAATCTCTTATGTATAAAATTGCAAAGACGTTCAGATGGCTATAAAATACAGAACATTGAACTAAGTGGTAATAATTTAAAAGAATTCTGTCGAAACTGCACACTTAGAGCGATATGGTGCCGAATATCAATTTTCTTTGATAGCTAACGCGATTTCACGTGAAAAGTTCTGATCGCTTCATCTGATGTGGAAGATAGGAGAAGAAATTGTCTTCGACGGAGGTCTTTTAGAATGTGGTGAACGAATATTGGAAAATTCTATTATATTTTTTCCACGTAAATCAAACAGGGCTTGAGTTATAGTTTTACACTCAGATCACCTTTTAAAGAATTTACGTTGGTGTATTTGCTCTTAAGAACCTGCAACATGTCTAGAACTTTGTAAGGCTAAAAGCAAAAGTAAATCATAATTTATTATTTGGTACCTTACAAAATGTCGACAAGTTTTAAAATCAGATCTACACGGATGCTACGGCGTAGTAAGAACTACGCCGTAGCATCCGACGTAAAGTTTCTAGTCGCTACAACGTGGTAGTAGAAACCTAAACTGCTATGCGTCGAATCACCGTTCCGTATTAGTTAGTTGTTACTTGTTTTGGGGTTAACAGGCGTGATGTTATATTTTTGTCACTGGTTTTCTCTATCAAACAGTAGACGTATAGTAGTCAAAACTGATTTAGTGCGAAATGAGCTTCAAACTTTTTCTTTTACAAGATTTACAACAAATCAAGCAACCAGTCGGTTGTATTTTATACTGAAGGCACGTGAATATACAGGGTTATTGATAAAACACTAACAACCTCTTAAGGGGTCATTGTACTCATCATTATCAACAACTTTTACTATTTATCTTAGCATAGTTCGTCAAAATGTAGGGAACAACTGTTTTTTTTTTGTGATTTCGGGTTTGGTCTCATAGTAAAAGTTGTTCATAATGATGAGTACAATGACCCCTTAAGAAGTTGTTAGTGTTACCAATAACCCTATATACGTAAGAAGTTGGCAGACATATCCCAGCGCTGATTTGCTGGATTCGTTTTCTCTTCTACCGATCGTTATTTCTCCTGGCAAAGTTTATTCTGTTTATTATGTGTGTATATATCTATATATTTATTATTGTACATAATATAACATCACGCCTATATTGCCCGAAATCCAGACTTCGGGCTGCTACTGAAAAATTCCAAATGGAAAAACCCAATATCACTTTGCACGACCCGAGAATCGAACCCAGGATCTCATGCTCAGCAGTAGCACTTGCGACCACTATACCAACGAGGCAGTGATTGGTAGAAAATGCCTCAGGCCTTAAGTCCGACTTTGTACGGTATTTTTTTACTTGTGCATAAAGTTTTAATATATAAAATTGCCAGATCTCCTCAATATTCCTTATCTCTTGTTATCCAAAGTTAAGTATTTTCTTGTAAACAGCTACGTAGTGAACACAGAAACATTGCTGCTTTATGTAAACTGTTCAGTGAGACAACATGACTTTGTATGTCCTCGCGAAGTTAGTCATTGAGCTATTTGACTTGCTTTGTCTATGTTAATTGCGTATTTGTCGACAACTTGTTAAGACAAAAGGATAATGCTGTTGTATTCTGATGTCGCGAACAGAATGTGAAATCAGTTGTGTTGTAATTTGAGTATCGTGAGGCAGCTATGTTCTTCAAGATTACTAACCATTGTTGCTGAGCTGCTCTGACTGGACAGGTCCACTCAAAGGTGGTTCTTTCCTCAAAATACCATTTCAGACACTAATCTACATGGTCCTCATGGCCTGACCAAGATATGGCGACCTCTGAGTTTGTTTCGGCCTTTCTTCTCAGAGTAGTCAGATAGGAAACGCCGACCTCATCTAGCTTATTTTTAATATTTTTTTAATGACTATTGTTCTATTCTCTATTGTATTATTCTATGTTTATCTAATCTCATTATTGCACGTTGATAATATACTATAGTCACCGCATTAAGAACTGAGTCGTCGGGTCATTAATCATTGTCTGTCTCGCTTGCACGCATGGAGGCGGTAACAAACTATCAATAAGAAGCACATTCATATTGCTACTGACATTTATGGCCCGACGACTCAGTTCATAACGCCAGTCAGTTAAAAAAGCACTCCTACAAAAACGCGAACGATGCCATGTGACGGGGTGGGACGGAGGAGCAAGAAATTTCACGCGAACGAAGTCGCGACCAAAGATAGTGTGGCGGCATCTACAACGCCACATGTGAACTACGTATCAAAGACCTGACGTCACACAAAACCCGCATCGCGCAGTTAGAGTTTACCGCGCGATCAACATATATAAGACTATCCGACATAAATCGTTAGGCAGTTGCCCGTTAGACACGACACCCGTCTGGTCGGAGGATCCTCCCTTTTCTATAGAGACCTTTACACCCTGTTACTCATACCTCTAAACTAGTATTTGATACGTAGATACCTCTGTACCACGCATAGCAGTTACCACTAATTAATCACGCGCCATACCCGGACAATTCAATTAATATACCCTGGAACCGGGTGAGAATGGATTAGTTTAGTGTTAAGGTTATTAGTAGTGGGCTAATGATGCAGGGTTGAGATAACCAGGTGAATAGGGGTCATTTGGAAGAATAACTGGTTGGTGAGTTTATTTATTATGAATACTTATCTACAGAAATACGCGGAGTCACTATTAATTAAAATTAAAAATTAAAAATTTCTTTATTTCAAAAAAGTGACAATATTGTTACAGACATTACAACATACAGAAGAAGTGTCTTAAACATAGGTCCCCTGGCTCCCAAACTAGGTTAGTACCTGTGACTTGGGAGTCAGTGTTCCTCCATTATAAAAGTAGAACTTACGTATGTCGTTGGTTATTAAAAAAAAAAAAAAAAAAAAATGTACTGAAAAATAAAACATGAAATGATGCAGGAAGGTGTACTGTGAGAGTGGGTGTTTGTTTGTTTGAGGAGTTGGTGAGTGTGTGTGTGTTTGAGGAGTGTGTGTGTGTGTGTTAGAGGAGTGTGTGTGTGTTTGAGGAGTGTCAAGTGTATGTATATACTATGAAATAATGTTACTAAGAGTAGGTACAAATAGTCATGTGTACAGCTATTTCTCTTGTATGTAATATATTATAACATCACGACTGTATTCCTCGAAGGTTTAAGCAGGAGAATATAATTCTTCTGTACGTGTGTTTGTCACCAAACGCCTCATAAACGGCTCGACATGAAATGCATTAAATTTTGTGTGTATATTTGAGTGGGTCTCTGCATGGTTTAGATTCACAATAGGATCCGGTATAAAACACTCGTCTGTCCGGTCAGCTAGTATATAACTAAAAAATGAAATGCGGTTCGTGGATAAGCGCATCACTTGAGAACGGCTGGCCTGATTTGGCTATTTTTAATTTTAAAACGTTTGTAATAGTCCGAATTAAGTTCCCGTAAAAAATTGGAAAGTTTCCCGTAAAAAAAGCCGTAACATCAAATTCGAAAAAGTGAATGTCCGTTTTCTATGGGATTTTGGTAAAAATAAATTAAAAAAATTACAGAATGACGTCTGCCGGGTCTATATATATTTGCACATGATACCCGGATCCAAAACAGTCAGTCAAACTAACTAGTTTTTTTTTCTTTTTTTATACACATACTAGCTTTTGCCCGCGGCTTCGCCCGCGTGGATGTCGAAAAATATCCTACGTGAACATACCTACTACCAGGATTAAAAAATAACCTATAGGTTAATCCAGGTTATAAACTATCTGTGTGACAAATAGAATTCAAATCCGTGCATTTGTTTTTGTGCAAACCGGAACATAACAAACAAATAGACCGAAATTCTAAAAAAATATTTTTGCGTCATTGGACTCGAATATTCAATGTAAGGTTTGACTTTGTTACTATTTTATTTTACTTCGTCTGCATAGAGTATAAATATATTTTTTCTAGATAATTATGAATTATTATAACAATAACAATATAGAGCTTTGTTCATGGCTAATTGTCCTCCACTACGTGTGATACTTGAGGAATACTGTAAAGAAATACCTACTGTAAAAGACCGGTATCTACCTAAATCCTTCACAGTATTTCTCTATACACAATGATTTTCACTGATTCGGAAGCGGGCACTAAAACAACCAGGCTAGTTGGAGAGCTAACACGTGAGCAAGCCACATAAAATTGGCCGTGGGAGAAACATTCTTGCCACAAATCAACTCCAGCTTTCAGAGTTTGTCCATGCAGCGACTTATTAATCATCGCGAAACAAACCTTGATTGAGAACTGCAATCTTTTAAACTCAAACGGAAGATCATTTGGTATCAATGGTATACGTGGCACGAAGACTGTTTCTCCTCTGGAAAATCTAGTTAGTATTTTGGCCTCAATAACATTGCGGCGGAGACCTGTTACTTGGAGTCTAGTCCCATTGCACAATTTTGGAGGCCGTATATTTCGAAGCAACATGACAGGAGGACCTACACGCAACATAAGTCTGTGACAAGGAAGACCCGGCGGATTAAGAGAGTTTAAAAATTCTACAGGATAATTAACCGACTCGTCCATATCGACCATGGTGTCAACAGAATTATTAATCATTTCTTCACCTTCGAATGCATTTATCAACATTTCGTGGATCGCAGCGGCTTGTTCGTTTTTCGGAGTCAAAATGGCTCTGTCGCATAACCACTCCATCGGTTTATCTTTAATATTTTTAACATCAGGATAAATCTACTTATATATAAAATGGTAAACTGACTGACTGACTGACAGACTGGGTGATATGTTAACACACAGCTCAAACCAAACAGCTCAAACATAGACATGAAACTCGGAGGGTGTGTTCTTTGTGAAGAGTAAATATCCACTAAGAAAGGATTTTTGGGAATTCTACCCATAAAGGGGTAAAGTCATAATATAATAGAGTATGGTAATAGTGGATGGAAGTTTATATGAAAGTCGGTTTTGCGTTCCGTCCAAATTTTGTGTTTAGGATGCCGATTGAAAATGAACTTATACACCTCAACTTTTTTGGTAATTCCACCCCCGAAGGGTTAAAAAGGGGGATGCAGTTGAAGTATTTAATTTTCGAAGAAAAATCTCAAAATTTACTATCTAGGCTTATGGTTGGAAACTAACACAACGTAAATCGTTGTTTTTTTTTAAATTTCAACCCACAAGGGTCTGAAAAGGGCGATGAAGTTTTGTATTGAAGTTGTTTATTCGCTAAATTTTGTATTCAAGTAAAAATAATATAAGTACACGTGTACTGTTTCTAACTTTACAATATTTTACATGGAGCGACTGCCTATCTGACCTCCACAACGCAGTTACTGGGTAATACGATACCCCTTGGTAAGAATGGTTGTCAGACAATTCCTCCCCACATACTTCAACTGAATGAGACGAGATTCAAAACATGTATAAAACGCACACTATGCAGGCAGGCATATTATAAGTTAGGGGATTATATCACTGATAAAAATGCTTGGGCCAATGCTGGTCCTGCTCCACAACCACAACTAATTGATTAACATTCGAAAAGTCTGTTGGAGCTGCTGAAGATTGTAAGAACATCTTTGCATTGTATAGACTCAATTTTTTTTGCATTATATAATTGCATAGCACATATGTGAGTACTATGTACTATAGAGCTACCATTTACCGGGTAATATTATGTCTTTCATTGACTTGAATGTGCCCTGGCGGCTGTGAGTATGTCATGCTCACTCAGATGTCTCGCTGATGGTGGCGTGTGTGTTGGATCATTTAGCTCCCTTCAAAATGGTTGAGCTGAATGGTGCTAATCCATGCGTCATGTTCGTGAACGGGCGCCGTCAGTTGGGGCTGGTCATCTCTTAGCTGCCATGGCTTATTTGTAATTTTTGAATTGTTTTTATTTTTATGTACGGACGCTTTTTTATGCACGTTTTTCTACATTGTTCTCACATGTATAAGTAATTTCAACATGAATGATGTAACCAATTTTTGTAACAATTTATTTGATTTAAAAGAGTGTCCGTGGAGTTTCTTGCCCGTTCTTCTCCATAGGTACCTACTACGCTTTGGAATGGGCATCTAGCTTCATATTTTCTGACTGACTGACTCCTTGACAATTCAAAAGTGCCTGTAATTGGTTTAATTGAAATAAATGCTTTGAGTTTGAGTTTGAGTTTGAGTTTGAGACTTTCGGGGGTGTAGCTAAACCTGATCGGTCGACCTGTGCGGCTGTTATTATTTAGCCACGGGACCCTCCCCCGGAGAACACCCCCATCTCCTTCTCCGGGAGAATCGATATAGATTTAGATTAGGATTTGTTGTTTGATGCCGAAAGATTAGTAATTTTAACTTAAAAAATAAACAAAATTTCATCCCCCTTTTCACCCCCTTAAGGTTTGAAATTCTAACAACACCGGTGCGTTAGCTTCCAACCATAAGTATAGATAGTACACTTAGTGATTTTTCTTCGAAAATTAAGGACTCCCTTTTTAACCCTTCGAGGGTGGAATTATCAAAAACGCTGAGACACGTATACATTAATTTTCAATCGCCAGTCTAAACACAAAATTTGAAGATCCTAACTTCAAAACTGACGGACTTTCATATAAACTTCCATCCCCTATTTTACCCCTTTAGGGGTGTAATTCCCAAAAATCCTTTCTTAGTGGATACTTACTCTTCACAAAGAACACACCCTCCAAGTTTCATATCTCTAGGATCAGCGGTTTGGACTGTGGGTTGATATATCACCCAATCAGTCAGTCAGTCAGTTTACCATTTTATATATATAGATAAACAGAAGAAGAAAGGAACAGAAAAAATCGTACAAAGGCAATGCTTATTTCTAAAGAAATCTCTTCCAGCATACCTGCGACAGGAAACGACATAAAAGGAGATGTAGATAACGTGTGTAGCAATAGAAGAGAAAACTAATAAACTAATTTCAATATACACAAACAATAATTATTATTATATGAATATACTTACACAATAATAAGATATCGTCTTTCAATTCCCCATTGTTTTAGCTTCAGAGTTACAGTATTACCTCGTTAAATCTTGGTTACGTTTAACTATGCACCAATTACGGTTACTTCTAGACAAGTTAGTCTGAACCAGGAGCACAGTTAACTTCGAAAGTTGATCAACTTGTTTGAAACTGGCGTAATAATGCTTGGTTCTGAACATTTGATGGTAGAACCTGAGGGTAAATATGGCATCTGACACTTTCATTTCCAAAAAAGCTGTTAAAATGATAAAATTTTGTTTTTTTTAAACAGTATTTCAGGAGTTTTCATATAGCCTCCAGGCCCACCCCGCTACCAACCAGGTTGTCACGTAAATCTTTTTTTTTTTCTATTATTCATAGGCTCGCTTTTGCCTTCTACCATTGGTAAGCGTTATGTGGTCGACGATGGAGCTCGCTTGCCGAGAAGCAACCTATACACTCTTCTCTTGAAAACAACCAGGTTATAGCTTTCGAGAAAAGCAGTCGCATATAACGTATGGCAATACTAAGACATGCTTTCTTTAATTAATAAACGACATAAAGTCGTTCATCTCAGTTAGCCATCCCAACATTAAGCAGTCAGTCCTCCTCGGCCAATTACGCTATCTGAAAATTTTATTACAAGAAGATGGATAGTTATGAGCTCTTGAAGTAAGTACCTACTTTATTTTTGGGTACAAATTATCTTATGAAAACGCTGATCACTTTTGTCACAATAAATCACTTTACTTTTTTAACGTTTTTTTTTTTATCTTTACCTCACACTAGGAATTTCTCCTGTGTTGTGGGTGCGTTTACAAACATTTAAACTCACATACACAAACGGCCAGACCCGGAAAAACTACTTGTAGGTCATACCAATATTTGATCCGTGCGGGAATCGAACCCGCGACACGCAGCGCAGCAGTCAATCGCTTAACCACTGCGCCAACCGTGCCGCCAAAAGATTAAAAAAAATTATGTAAGTGTCTTTATAACTTGTGATATAATATGACAAGTTTCTAGATATGTTTAGAGTGTCCGCGGAGTTTCTTGGCCGTACTTCTCCATAGGAACCTACTACGCTTTGGAATGGGCAACTAGCTTCATCTTTCTGACTGACCGACCTCTTGACAATTCAAAAGTGCTTGTAATTGGTTTATTTGAAATAAAAATGCTTTGAGTTTGAGTTAAGGTTTTCATAATATACCAACATACTGTACAATAAAGTATACCTAAAAAAACACAAACGAACGAAGCAAGTTAATATAAATGACCCTAACTCTTCACCTAGCCAGGCCGTCTTATCCACAGTATTTGTCTAGAAAATTGATCCCTACATGCACGTCTATCAATATTTAGTTATCGGCCGTAATCTAATATAGCATACGTGAGACGCCCATCCAATATTGATTGTAAAGCTTAGTTTACAATATGACCGATGAATCGGGGCAAGTCCGATCTTTGCGCAGAACGCTGTGCAATAATTTTTAGGAATCGAATGGTGACATGAGGCGAGTGGGAGGGAGAGAACATGCGCGAAAGCTCGTAGTGCCTATGTTCAGACTAGCCATGATTCATCGGCTGTATTGTACATTTACACGCAGTCTAGAAATCTTTCACATGTTTTCCGATACAGGTCGAGACCTCATTAGGTATATACCAGCACCTATACTAACACATCTAGAATTGATAAAGAATGTCATCACATTCTTTATCAATTCTCATATCATTCTTTCTGAAAATATTAGTGTAACAATCAAGGAAGGGATCACTACAACTTTATATTTAACACGCGTGTATGTGGTAATTATAATGAGCTACCCCCAAAACTGATATCTCATGTCAAGTCATAAGAGTTCTACAAAAACATTATCTCTCATAGTGTCTTCACGTTTGCGAAAATGTATTTGTGTAAAAAGTGAGATTTTTTATCTCGACTGTAGATGCATTATTTTATAATTAACTTAGAATATATTAAAAATTCAAAATGTGTAATATTGCTAGACGAGAACAACTGCCAACAAACTGATGAGCAGTTTGGTAGACTTTATATATGTTATTGTTAATACAGATTTTGAATAAATAAAAAAATATCATTTATTCTTTCTTTCAACAATAATATACCTCAAGTAACTTAATCACCATGTACGGTAAATACCCGCGAAGAGATATAGGGGTTTATTTAAGGGGGTGGATACTGAGATGATGACTAATAGACAAGTATGGAACAAGAAGACATAATGCGCCGACCCGAAATAAATTGGAATTAAGGCAGTGATGACTCCACGTCTCCAATAACCACGTTCACAGAAACAAAACCCAATTACAACACATGATGAACGTAACCGCATTACTCAACGCACTCATTACTATATAGAGACGTGACTATGGAATCGTGCCCGATCATTACCGAGAGTGCCCGATCATTCTCGAGCGTACCTGATCATTCCCGAGCGTGGCTGAAATGAGAATAGGACTATTGTCACCCTGGGTGCTGGTCTCAGAGGTTATCGGAACACACACGGCTGGAATTTGTTATTAGCATACCTATGGATTTTGGGAATTAATTTGAATGTCAATGCATGTGATTGGATCTGGTAATAGTATTGGCTGGACAAAGGACTTCTATCGGGGTATATATGAGAACGTTGTAGGCTCAACAGACTGTCGATTTGCAGACTATTTTCTATTTTGTTAAGTATCTTGTTGACAGGCCTACACTGTCCTCTCACTTCAAACTGCACATTTATGAAAACGAGTATTCGTGGAGTTTCTTGCCAGCTCTTCTCCATAGGAAACGACCAATTGGAACCGTGCACCTAAATATTTTGATTTTGATTTTAACTTGGTAAGTGATGAGTCATTCATGCCGTTGATGGAATGGTAACATTGTGTTTCCATAGCTAAAATCTGGAGTAACCTATCGTAAAGTAGAAAACGTGAGATACCTGCTATTGACAACGTCCATATTCATGGTGTTCAAAATGTAATCTTTCTACAGCTTGTCTTAGTTTCTTTTCTATATTCCATTCGTTCCTGGTCCTGGATCCTTGTGTTCTCTAGGGAACTCCACAACATATTATCATAATTATTGTATGATAATTATGATAATATGTGATCTCTTAGGTAAATAACTAAATTCTCTTCGGCAACACATCTCCAGTGTAAAGGCGACCTTGTCCTGCCAATCATAACTATTGGAATACCTCTCCAATGAATGACATTATGTGAAGCTGACGCCACAGTGGCGCCCCCGTGTTACTGCGAATATTAAGCACATGTCAGATTATTCTGTATTACATGTAGATTCCTGAATACTGAATACCTTTTAAGTAAGTACTAGATTGTAGAAGTGTTGCAAGAGGTTTATGACTATTCATTATGCTTCAGCGGCTAAATAAACCGCGTTTAGAATGTGTTTATTAATTTATTTGGTACAACAACAGCAGTACATACAAAAAAATTAAAAGAGAACAATAACAAAATAAAATACTGGCATGTATGCCTTTTATAGGTATATACAGCATTAATCACAAAACAACATCGTTATAAACAAAACAAAAAAACGTACGAAAAAAAAACAAAGTAAAAAAAATTGCACAAAATGTTACACGAAAGGTGGTTCGATTAGAACAAAGTGATGATCACACATATTATTAGTTATCGACGGGTTGCTCATGAAAAGACACTAAGGGTTGATTTTTCAATCGTCAGATAATTTTTATCTGAGGAATAAATAAGGCGGTTTGACATATTTTCAATACAATAGCTGTCAAAACTTCATACATATACCCCAGATAAAAGTTATCAGACGATTGAAAAATCGGCCCTTACTTACTTACTTCTCATTTCAAAGACTTGTTAAAAAGTTTGAATTCAGTAAGTTCTCATTTCATTGGATTCCAACCTCAATAAATTGCTCCAAACGGCACGTTTTTGCCCCAGTACCTTTAAATTACCACACTCAAGGCTTGCTTTTATCCACATTGACCTTAATGGACCTATGCCGTTGTGTCTAGGTTTCCGGAATTGCCTCACCGCCGTCAATCGATTCAGGAGATGGCCTGAAGCAAAACCACTGGGAACATATGATTTGACGATAGCCTATGCAACTGATTACCACAATTTCATGTATTGATTACAAGAATTTGGTTTATGGCCGATTCCTATAATATACGGACCGTTATCGGTTAAAATTAAGACTCTTGTATCTTTACCAATAATGAAGCAAAGGCCAGAATACTGATAGTTTTACATTTCAGACACAATGATAATATCATTGTGTCTGAAATGTAAAACTATCAGTATTCTGGCCTTTGCTTCATTATTGGTAAAGATACAAGAGTCTTAATTTTAACCGATAACGGTCCGTATATTATAGGAATCGGCCATAGTTTTACCTGTGATAGGTACCTACTTCCATATTATGGAAGTAGGTACCTATCACAGGTAAAACTAGCTTACTAATCTATTTATATACCCAGTTTGGCAATAAAAAAAACTACCATTGGTACGCAAAACGATTCGTTTTTGTTTATAGGAACCGAGCATTAGACACACAGACTTAACTACTACGCACTGCTATCAGACAAGATTTTTTATTTTTTATTTTATTTAGTAGGGAAAACAAACAGTGACACATTACATAATGTAGGAAGAAATACAAAAACGATACGGCCAAATGTGTAACCAACAACATTTTCCACGGAATACATAAAAACAATAATCATTAAGTTTAAACTATGCTCTATAAACTTAAACCTACGAACTACAATTATTTAGGTTATCAAAACATTTTATTTGTTTGTGCTAAAGAGTTAAATAAAATCAAAAATCTTAATTAAAATTAAAGATCTTTAAGTATATGATATAAAATTCTAAGTGAAATATTTCAATTACAGTAACAAAGGTAATAGGCGTTCTAAGTTTTATAATATGGCGACACAGCTTTCAAGAACTAAATAAAAAGGAATGAAAATAAATTTATTTAACACAGACTAAAAGGCACACAATATAAAATACAGCAGATAAAAAGATTTTAAAAAACAAATACTTACAAAGTGAGCAGGGGAGTGTGCCTCACGGCTGCGTCGAAAAGGCCCAGTTCACCTAAAATGCCAGACAACTGTACGCCTATTCTGTAAACATCTCACCGTGAAAACAAGGTGAAGTGAGCTTGAGGGGCTGTCAAATTGTGTCAATCCCTGTGGCATGACGGTCACTTCACTCTCACTTCACCTAAGATTTCACGGTGAGTTTTTACAGAATAGAACGGCTGTATGTTCCTGACGCCGGTTTTCAAAGAACCTGAAAGTGTGAGGTGACGGATGTAAATCAATTTTATAGTGTAAGGTGTGTACGCATACTTAAATAAAATAATTTTGTATAATATTTAAATATTAATATTATTAAAATAATAAGTTGTGTTTGTGTTTCACACAGAACCTTGTTACCCAGTAACTGGGTTGTGGAGGTGACAAAGGCAGTAGCTCCATGTAATATATTTTTACATAAGGTTGAAATCTAGGTACATAAATAAAGTCATAATAAATACCGCAGTCAGTGCAACCAATCTCGGGAGACGAGCAGAGGAGAGATGGTTCCATCTCACAAAGGAAGCGTTGTAGTAATAACCTGCTTCAGTAAAATATACGTTTTAGAATAAATATAAATGTGGTGCATTTCCCTAGGAACTTGGGGTACTTGGTATTTTTATGGGTTTCTTTTGTTATTCTGCATTTTTAAGACACTGACAAGAGCTAAAGCCTGGTCTCTGTCGGATTGCACAGAAAATAAACAGAAAAGAGATGACACAACGCTAGTAATTTATCGCAAAATATGAAGCAATTATCTATTAACCTTTCATAATTATGCCTTAATTCCAGACACAATTAAACATCCATTGTGTCTCGTGTGGATCGACGTTAAAGTACCAAAGTTTAAAGTAATCAAAAATGAATTGAGTAATCGAAAATAAAAACAACCAAGTTCTGCATTCAAATAAGATGTTCTTGTTATTATTCATTATCAACCAAGTTCTGAGAAATGTTCAAGATCATTATATTTTTCCGCTACCACAAACTAAATAGATTTAGCTTTTTTTTTAAACACGGCGTTCTTAGAATATTTGCCTCTTATCAGCGGCTTAAGAGGCTTATACGAATGGACTGATGATGATCAAATAAACTATAGGCACATTCCCTCATTATAAATCTGAAGCAAATCGTCAAATCGATGGTAAAATATGGGTAATATTTTGCCCTAAAATAATTATAATTACACATAATATATACCAGGCCACAAATCTTTCAAAATAGACAAACTTTACGTATAAATCATCCATGCTTAAAACTTGGAACTTAACTTAAAACAACTTACCTATTTATTATATTATTTGGAAAAATACATTTAATTTTCTACGCCAGCACTGAAACCCAAACATACTCATAAAAGTTATTTTTCTCTCCTAGCAACAAAACTAAAAACTAAAACATATAAATCGTCTCTTCTGGCATCCAGCCGAAACACATTCGACGTTTTAAGACCTTTTACGTCCCTTTTCATACGACTGAACGTAAACATAGGCGGGCATAAACGTTGGTCCCGACATTGGTACTTATGAGGTTTTATTTTTCGTGTCCTGGATGTAGGTTGAATGGAATAATAAGACCAAATGTGTAACTGTAATTCTTTTCTTTCTTCTTCGTGTGGTGAGTGGCTAACCAGAGGGGCAATTCGGTCAGTGGGTCGTCTTTTCCCGTATTTTTAAGAACATTGGCATTCGCATCTCATTCGCAATCTGCCAAAAATACAATCAATTTACCAATTTACCAAAATTTTTGCCAAGTTTGACAGATTGCGACTTGAATACGGAATAACGTTTTGTAGGTACGAGACTTCTGGTGTCAGAGTTTTCATGCCGCCCATGGGCCTCTGACTTGGCTTCACTTCGAGAAATATCTCTCCAGCATGCCGGTGCCGGTTTCCTCGCGATGTTAGCATTCACCGTTTTTCAAGCAAGTGATAATAATAATTATACAATACGCATATGAATTCCAAAAGACAGAGGTGCGTGCCTTGGGTTCAAACTCGAGACCTATGAATTGGCAGTACGGAGCGGCGCGGTGCGGCGTGCTGTTTTCTATTGGCTGTGTGCGACGAGCGATCCGCCTCACGCAGAGCTTCTCTAAGAATGATAATAGAAAACAGCACGTCGCGCGGGCGCCCGCTCCAGGCACCCCCTTAACGCAGCGGACGACCTTAAAAAATTGTCTAAATAAATAATACTTTGAGGCGATTATTTTGTGTAGGTAAGTGAGGTAGTAGGAGTTCCTTGAGAAGTAGGACGCACGTTATTGAAAACCTGAATTCGTATTTTTTTTTGCTTTATTATCACCTCGTACTCTAATGGTATCTGACGCTACCATTGGTACGCACTATACAAGGAATCTACAAAAGGTAAATCCTACAAAACGTGAGTAAATTATCATCTTCATTCAAATTACCTCTATCCCAATTTATTTAAGTCAGCGCAACATGTCTTTTTCTTCCAAACTTCTCTATTAGTCTTCATCTCGGTAGTCCGTGACGGGACGGCCCGCGTGAAAGATCCCTTGCAGCCATATCATCTTTCACACAGTCCATCCATCGTGTCTTTGGTATTTCCCTACTCTTATAGCCATCTACATTCATACTCAAAATTTTCCTCATTACATTTTCCTCATTCTTACGCATCACATGCCACATACCACCGATTTCAACACCACTTTTCAATCACCGGTGCCACTTTCAGACTTCCTCTTACGTACGCATTTCTTATTCAATGTCCTCTCCTGTCATCCTCTGTTTTAGTTCAAATATCTACAGTTTTTATTAATACAAAAGCTGCCTACACATAGAGTCCAAATTCAAACACGGTTGGGCATGAATTTGACTATTTATAGCATTCCATTTATGCCTCGAGCACACTATCGCCACAGTATAAATATTTTATACTGTGCTATCGCTACGGTTCGCGATAACATAGCATTAGCAAAATAAAAGTATGAAAATCTTTCGCGTCACAATGCGGTAAGGATGATAAACGTCAGTTTCCCAGCCGCAATTAATCAATTACTTACGTAAGGTTCTTATATAAACCTAGGGCTTTTCTTTTACAGATCGCTGCAGGTTGGTCTACGGCAAGTAATGGTTACAATATGTGTTTTGGACGTTTTGACGTTTCAACTGTTGGGATCGTTGTCTGATTTTTCTACGGAAATAAAATAACGTCGATAAATTGCCTGTTTTTTTTTTTATTAAGTCATTAGCAACATAACACATCATATACAGTGTAGTGATGTCTCGTGAGTGTTCCTAAAGTGCATAATTCTTGCATAATGCTTAATTGTTCTCGTTATTGTTGTTTGCTTATTACAAAAGTAGTTATTTTTCCACTCTGCAGTCGGCATTTTATATATGTTTTGATTGTTTGTTTGTTTTCATTTGTCATTGTCGGAACACATGACGCAATAAGCTATATAAGCCAGGAAGTGCTTGAGCCGTAACTTCTTCATGTAGCTCATTTTGTTATGATGGTTTTTATGCAGTGCGAGCAACATAATAATTATGCTGTAGTTTACTTATATTACCTTGGTGTGAATGTCCTTAGAATTTACTTTTTTTTTCTCTGTAATTTATAAGTGGAGACCTGTAATTGGCCTTCAGAGTAATGTACTGTCCTTGATCTGTTTGTTTTGGCTGTAAGTCTCCCATGTTACTTAAATAAATAAATAAAATAAATTGTCTTTGTTGGTCTCAAAATTTGTAATTTTTTTATTACTTTGGGCTGTTGAATATGAGGCTTTTGGCTAATGTGTAAATGTGTGTTTTATGCAATGTGCGTTTAGTTCGTGCAGAATAATAGTATATTATGCAACTAGTGAATAAAGGACGGATTTAAAGCGAGGGCCATAGATGAACCACGAACAAGTGAAGGATACTAACGACTGAATCACGACCGTAGGGAGTGATTCATGATGATTGAATCACGAGCATAGCGAGTGATTCAAGTGTTAGAATCCTGAGCGACGCGAGTGATTCATGGCCCTCGATATAAATCCGTTTTATTCAAGAGTTGCATACTATACTTTATACCATGACTACGAGAAAAAGAAAGATTTAAGCGAAAATAGACATTTAATGAAGAAAAAAAAAGTTTTTTTTTTTAATTTTGCCCCACACTACGAATTTCTCCTATATCGTGGGTGCGTTTACAAACATTTAAAGTGACATACACAAACAGCCAGACCCGGAACAACTACATGTAGGTCATACAAATATTTGTTCCGTGCGGGAATCGAACCCGTGACACGCAGCGCAGTAGTCAATCGCTTAACCACTACACCAACCGTGCCGTCGAAATTAATTTAAATGCACATTAATTTGTTCGCAAGGAGGTTGTATAGCATTGAGATGGGGGTCACCAGGACACCAAAACAGTGATTAAAAGTGCTTTTTATTCACTGTTTTGCGTGAATAAAATAAGCTTTTTAGAGGGGGAATGGTATAAACAATTTTTCTTTCTTTCTTCTATATTTTACATGTTTCTTTATGTGTAAGCGCAAAAGTATTTAAGGGGCTATTTTTGCCGCACCGATCGGTATATAATAATATATCGACTTGTCTTCACCGGGAACCCGCGTCTTTATGCAAGCACCATAACCTCAGTTCAATGTAGAAAGTTGAATGAATACTGGCCCTAAAAGTCGCCACAAAAGTCCTTTAGCTTCTTAATCCAGTCCACCTAGTTACTGAAAATGGAAAAACAAAAACAGGTAACTATCCATAGTAACAATCGATAATCGTCAACAAACTTTAAACCACTTCTTCTTCTCAAAATATCGATGGTAAAAACAAAAAACATTTTCTTTAAAGGAGAATGCTCGTAAAGTATTTAAAAAACCAGTGCGAATAGATACGGAATGTACCTCAGAATGTTAGTCATATTTAGTGAGAAGTAAGATAGCCAGTGCCGCCATAGTCAAGGGAAGCTCACATCCACCTTATTTTTTTTTTGTTTTTATTTTTTTTATTTGCCTTTGACCAAGAGTTTCCCTAAATCGGTAAAAACTATGTAGGTATTTAAAAAATAAACATATTACAACATTTATTTATTATGAAGACTTTTAAACTTATTAGATAGAACAGAATTATTATTACAGAAAAGCGGAGAAAAGTGGGCTGTGGATATTTGATTTTGACATTCTCTATCTCTGATATTTAGCCATCGAATCTTATAGTGAAATATTTGCAGAATGATATCACTAAATATCACAAAAATTCTGAGCAATACCTGTATCTGTTCACTCTGGGTATTCTTTGAGCATTCCGTACTATAAAAAAAAGGATGCCGACGAACTGAGAACCTCCTCCTCCTATTTTTGAATTCGGTTAAATATAATCCGCTTTTTCCTGCAAGCTAAATATAAAGTGCTGAAATAAAATAAATCTTGTTACACAAAAATAATGTGGATATCAGGATATCAAGTATATTTTCAGCGTAAATGAGAGAGCTTACTGAAATGTTTATCTACATTACTTTATTATGCTAAAATAAGGCGCTTCACGGACTATCTAGCTTAAGAAACGTACAATTGAAATTGTTTTGGATAAAAAGTAAAATGAAACCTTTAAGAACCGGGCAAGAAACCGGATTGTACTTTTTTAAGGAATAGTTTACTAAATCTTTAAATAAATTTACTCTGGTTACTGCTCCTTTGATATAAACAAAGAAAACATGGAACTAAATACGGCTCGATCCAGCTGAAGAAAAAAATGTCTTCATGTCCACTCTTTCCAAACGGTCTGAGTAAAAATAACATAATATAATTTCGGAATTAACACCTGAAGAGCTGATATGATCACCTTTTTTGATTTTATCTATTTCAAAATCAATGTCAATCTGGCTTTCACTTACAATCCAATTAATGTACACTTATCATGTCACACCAATTAAATCTATGTAAATTATAAAGTGTAAAAAATTAAGATCACAATTTACCTAAACGTTAAAGGTTAAAAAATACAAACAACAAAGAAAAAAAATACGGCACAGCTTGAAAACATTCTTAATTCAAATCAACGTTCCGTTTCGAAAATTCAACAAAAACTTTTTCATTAAAATTCCCGGGAACATCTTGTAGGAGCATGAAAATGTATAAAAACCGCAGTTGAACCGTTAAGATAAAAGTTTACTCGATTTATGAGACATTGGGTGGGTCAAGAGCTCCACAAGAAAGGTTTAGGCGGGAGAAGACGCGATAAAAGCAGCTGTTTGCCCTTTTGGATGTGGTTTAAGACAATGGATGAAAGCGGGGGACAAGACTTCGATACTTGCCATAAAGTCAGGGTCGGGTTAGATTAAGTTCTGAGACGTAATTTGGGGGAAAACTTTCTAGACTATGAGAAATGGGACAAAAAATTTGCATAACGCAAGCATAGCATAATCAGCCATTCAGCCAATAATGTTCCCATTGGTGGGACACATGCCTCTCCTCTGTTAGAGGTTTTGGGCGGCAATGCACCACGCGGGCCCAGTTCGGCTTGATGGATTAAAAAAGGAAATGAAAGAAAATAAAGGATTGGTGGTGTTGTTTTAAATAAATAAGAAAGCGCGGCTCGAATTTTTGCAATAATCAGCTAATTGTACTTAACAATGTGCAATAATTAGTTAAAATATTTTATTTTTCCGGAGAGTTGTTAATTTTATAAGACAAATCATAAGAAAAGTCATACACTATTTGTTACGTTCGTTGTGGCGATTGTAAGTTCGCAGATTGTTATGTCCAGCAACGGGCGTCTTTCATGTCATATTCCTTTTCTCAAACATGGTTGTAAATTCGAGCATTATTTTAACAACCTTCTTCAAGATAAATGGAAAATGCTGTACTGGTCAAATACATGCGAGCCGGCAATGTTACTATGAAAATCCATATGTGTCGTCTTTAGCGGCCGAATAATTGACTATGAAAACTCATACCTATCTGTCGTGTGACTTAAAATTTGAACGAACTTTTTACTTCGACACATGGCAACCAAGAAGGTAACTTATCAAAGATTTTATTTAAATTTCGATTTGGCTTCCAAATAGAGCTGTTTCAAAAGTAAAAAAAAAACAAATGAACATATTGGCACGTGAAAAATGATCGTTGTTCGTCATTGATTCTGGAATTTATAGTTAATTTATTAGTTTGAGAAAAGTAAAATAATAGCCGTGGCCCCAACCAGGAATTGATGGAGTCACGTATAGGTATGTGTGCCTCGGCTTCGCCTCAGCCCGCATTTTCGCGCTCGTCCATCATTGCTCCTTTCGCAGGCTGTGGCAGTAATGTACCATTCAAACAAGCTCACAGCATAAAACAACAGAATCAGCACAGTTACAACAAAATCCTCAATTAACAACAACCGCTTTCAACACCACCAGAAAAAGTGAAGAAAAATATTCGAAAATAGAACGATAACAAACCGCCTCCCCTAACTTGATCTCTAATCTCACATATCGCGACCTATCGCTACACAATGAACGTATATCGAGTAGAGGCTTTGCTCCGTTCGATACAATCGGGATTCAATCCCGTGCCGTGCCCTGTACTGGAGGGTAGTCAGGAATTCAGTTGCGACTACGTGGCTCGAATGGAAACATTTTTGTAACTGTATTTATGATTGACGTTGGCTGTGCAGCTTTTGACGGGGAAATAAACTTTGTTATGTTGGGTAAAAATAAGGTTAAATATCCTTTTTCTAGGGTATTTTTTGACGTTATGTAACAAATTTTCTGCCCGGTTGTAAATACTTCTACTAGGTTTAATACCTTTTGTATTATGATGGGTCGTCTTGAACTACCCAAAAATAGCTCATGAGTTTTTACTCTCCAAAACAAAACCATGAAATTACAATTCGAACATAAAACAGAGCAGTAAATGACGGAGGCACAAAAGCTGTGCAGCCAGGCGATTTTAGAAATGTGACAGCTGCTTCCAGAATGCCAGTCAATCTGACATGGCCCCGGAGGCACCACCACGAACGCGCGCGTAACGTAAATTCGAACGATTTTGAATAACAAAACAACTCTCCTACAGCATTTTTGTTTAAATGTATGGGACATGCACTATTTGTGGCATCCATGGATATGAATAAAGTCTTGAAACTAAAACTGAAGTATAGTAAACAAGCATTTACGTTTTCATTCATAATGTTGTTGTCCCCACCTCTCCCCATTGAAACTAAATAAATATTAAATGCGAAATAAGTTACAAAAGACGTAGATATATTTAGTAACTATTCCGCTTAACTATTCCTAAAGAGTCATACAGAACCCTGTAAGAAATCGACACGTGTTTCACCTCTCAACGAGTCATCCTCAAGATGACGATTGACTTGTCGCGATCCCGAACACGTGTTGCCACGCCGAGTGCTGGACACTGAGCACTCAACTCACTCGCTGAGCTATCTCAGCATCCAGCACTAGGCTCGGATTTCTTACAGGGTTTTTTATGACTCTTTAGGAATAGTTAAGCGGAATAGTTACTAAATATATCTACGTCTACTGTATTTTATAATGAACTTCCGCCAAGTCACGCCTGAATCAATTAAGTATGCGAAATAAACTTTCTCACTAGCTTACAGTGAGAAAGTTTAATAGGATGGGGTTCTATTTTTGAGCTAGTAGCGTCCCGCTCCACTGATTTTACTATCCTGGCTTGTGTACTAGCCTCATGTGATCGGCGAAGCTAGCACCCGTGCGGAACATTTTACTCCACGCAGTCAGTCACCGCAATGATTAAAATTTACTAGCATTGTATAAATAGCGTTATCTTGTGCCAAGCCAGGATAGTATACCGAGTTTGATATCCTAGCTTTAAAAAAAAAAAAAAAGCCTTGTGTATCTCAAACATGAGCGCTAAACGAGTTCAAAACATAATTTTATTTCTGTCGAATGTTTGAAAATGACAAAGACAAAATGATGTTTTTTTTTTGCATTATACGTATTTAGTGATGTATGGTGCAATTCGTTTTTGAAAGCTTTTACTTCGACAACTAGAACAGTATGATAGAAATTGGAGAACGATCAATACCCTGATTTACTTTTATTTCTATACCATCAAACTCCTTAACTGTACAACAAATAAAGATATATATCGTCCATTTATTAATTTACGAGGCAATAAAACGGTTCGTTATCAAGAAACTACGTATATTCCACGTCTGGCCTAATGTTCTCGATATTGTACAGTCAGCAGAATAGTTTGGTAAGCCCATAAATAGACTTTTTTTTTCCTTACCCTCGAGCCGGCAAAATAATTGTTATTGAAAAGACGAATTATTTTTAAAACTACTAAATAAATGAAAAGCTCTATGAAATTCATACGAGTCATAAAAAGGCGCATTATAGCATACTTATTCTTCTTCTCCGTCGTTTCCTCAATGCTGAGGATCGCGACCTACTTACCCGACGCGTCTCCAAGTTATGCGGTATTCTGCAGTGTAGACCGCTCGATAAATGCTACCTCCAACAGCCTTCTTGATCTCGTCTGACCATCTTGCTGGTGTTCTGCCGAGCTGAGCGTTCTGAGCGCGTTTTACTTCTGTGGCGGCATCTACAACGCCACATGTGAACTACGCATCAAAGACCTGACGTCACACAAATCCTGCATCGCGCAATTAGAGTTTACCGCGCGATAAGACTATCCGACATCAATTGTTGGGCAGTGGCCCGCCACACATGACACCTGTCTGGTCGGAGGATCCTCCCTTTTCTATAGAGGATGACTGAATTTTACACCCTGTTCGTCATACTTCTAAATCCAAACTTCCACGCGGCCCGGAATCATAAGCCTTTCCAGACCATGCTTAGGTAAACGCATAATAACACTCCTGGCATATTGTAGATCTTTGTAATGTTGAGGTCCTCTACGATAGATTCATTCTTACAGCATACGCTGCAATGCAAATATTTTTTGAGAATTAATTAAACATAGCACACACGCGTCATAGTGTCACGCATAGCGTCGTCGTCAAGACTGCTGAGGAGTTAATCCACAGTACAAACCGAACATGTAATAAAAGTAAAGTAACCCTGTATACCTACTGAATGTTTTTTCAATTGATAATAATATTCATTATTCAAATTTGTTACAGTGGCAATCAATGTCATTTGGTTGAAGTAGGTTTTTATTTTTATTATTTTATTTATATTTCATATAGATTATTTTATATTTTGTGAATGTTAGAACATTGTAGGCCTAGTAGACTGTAGATTTGTTCACTGTGTTTTATTTTGTAAAGTACCTGGTATACACTGATACTTAAAAATATTGTAAAAGCCAATTTTTTTTAAAAGAGCAACTGTGGAGTTTCTCGCCGGCTCTTCTCCATAGGAAACGACAAATTTGAACCGTTTACCTAGCTTCTGACGTGTCATAAGTGCCCATGTAGGTTTATGTGACATAAAATATTTTGATTTTTGCAGACTGTACATCATTATTCCCTCGTTTCAGTATTTTGTTCACGAAGGATTTGTGTAATCGGGTCAGACAGATAAAATAGCGATTCTTGCCTTAGGCCCTGTTTACATAAGGGCCGTGTGAGTACCTCTCCAGCAGTAACTAAATACCCGTATTTACTGAAATAAAAGGTAAAGTTTCAGGTTTCAGTTGGTTCTTTGTTACACGTGGGACTGAAAAGGGATTTTGTATCGGTTTTGACCTTTTTGTGCGACCTTTAAATTAATTAACATTTAATTTATTTATGAGGACTCGCAAAAGTTGGTGTCACTTTGTAATTAGAGGTGTGACTAATAAAGGAACCTTTAAACGCAGTTCAAGTATTGTAAGTTTCACTACGAAATTTTGCTACAAATCAACTACGCCAGTCTAAAAATACTTCTACCAAAGATTCGAGTACCACTCGAAAATCAAAGAAACTTTCGACCATTTAATAAACACAGCTCAAAAATGCTTTCCAGTTCTACCAACCTCATAAAAAAGCGAGCAACCCATTGAAAACTGTGTACAAGTCCTTACCCTATCTCTCTACGTCCTCAAACCGGCGAAATGAATTTTGTGCATGACGTATTCACTATTTATACCGGTTTTATTCGAAAATAGAAGATCCCTATTGCTCCAAATGGTTCGGCAATCTCCGGAAATCTTCGGGATTGTGTTCGTCGTTTGATTGATGTTTGTCATTCAGTAGGGATCGTCACACGATTGAGCACAAATTGTTTGTTTTGACATATCGTGAGACTGCGGATTCCGATCTTGCTAAATGTTTTCCGATATTTGGGGCATAAGGTTTTATTTTAGGGAAAGTAGTAAGTATGCTGATTCTCTTATACTATGATTTTATGGACCAAATAAAATTAAAGTATTAAGTTATGGTTCAATGTTTTAAAAGGTCGTGCCTTTTCCCACGTGTGGCACGAAATAGAATTACGTCAATTGCAATCACTAAGGTTGGTAAGTAAACTAGTTTATACGGATTTTAATTAAATATAGGTATGATTTTTTTCACCAATATCACTTTTTTTTCCATGCCTAAAATAAAGGCTCGGTCACTGGCCGCAATAGGGCTCCTAAATTTTGATTAACATGAATTCACACAGCATAATTGATTTACAAAAAGGTAAAACCGCTAAAACCCGTAAATATTATTTTTAACAATGTAAATAAACGATTGAAAAGAAGAGGAAATACGTTTTTTCCAGTATCACGCCTACATAAAAGGATTATTAATTACTCTGGCAACCTTTTTATACATCTTTAATTGATGTTGTGATGCCTCTGGGCATAAACCACGGTTCTGACAGCTGTCAAAAGTTTTTATAAATGTTTTTTGGTGGTAACTTAATCCTTAGGCCCTTTCCTCATTGGTCGGTCAACAGCAGTGCGGTATATTAAGCTCGAAACGATACCGCACTGGTATTATTGACGAACCTGACGTTATTTTCAGCATTCTTTTTGTAGTAACACTTAAATCCTCGCGAGAAAATGAAGGGCCTTAAAGTAACAAGAGATATTCCATTAAAGTATTCAGAGATCAGCTATTCGTTTAAATTGTTGTTCCGTTTGTTGCCGCTGTGTATAATTCTTCAGAAATGATTTAATTAATCTGTTCAAGCGATACGTCCGCTATGCGATGTGTTCTTTTTTCAAAAAACTCTTGGCGTTCCTTACGGCGCGAAGACCACAGGCTGGCGCAGCGGCATGGCAACAGTAAGTCCCGCCATGCGCCACCCAGCGGCGGCGGGGCCGTAACTGTAATTGAGAAAAGTGGTCGTGTGGTTTTTAATTAGATAAAAAATTACACACCTTTTTAACTGTTTTTTTTAATTATTTACCTGTAGGTACTCGCTTCCAAGACGAAAGATTTTGATGAAAATTGAAGACAGCAAAATGAAATGTAACTTGTATATTATCTTTGACACTCGTATTCATTTTGTTACCTTTGACAACACATACCTACAAAATTAAAGCAAATGAATACAACATACACCTAAGTCTTGATAAAAACGATTTGAAGATGTTTAATCTTCGCCATTAAATCTTCTAACATTTCAATTACGCACCTGCGCCTGGCGTCTTGTCACAATAGCTATGTATGTATGTCATTAGGAACGTGTACATACTTTGTATATAGGGATCTTTTAAGCTGTCATTAGCACATTCATATATACGCATTATATCTTTGTTGAACAGATGTGTTCTTAAAAATGTAAGCGGGGAAGAATGAAAAAACACATTAACAATTTGACAAGCAAAAGTTTATGATAAAAAATAAAACACTGTGCACAAACTTTCTCCATTAAAACACCAATAAAATAACGATATAAGCAGATACGTACTGATGGTAGTTACTCTAAATCAAGTTTAACTTTCTACCAACATAATCCATCAAAAGTCTCCAAACTATATTTTCAGAACACTCTTCTACAAAAGTTTCTCTCGCAACTTTCAATAAAAGCGTATGTTATGCGGCAAGACTTGCGCGGAGAGCAGTTCATATGCTAATATGCAAGTGGACACGGCCAGTGGCAATTGTGGGATGCAGATTACAGCCTTTGTGGCAATTGTGGCACGTCAGGGACTGGCCGAAGACTATTCTAACATACTAGTGGTTGCCTGTGATTTCAGTTAGGCATATTCAGTTATTAATAAATTATGACAAGAGTTAAAGAAAGAAAGAAAATTTGGTTATTCTGCACAAACTAAACGCACATTAAAAAAAAATTACATACTCGTAAAACACTTAGTTAAAAATTAGCCAAAAGCCTTGTATTCAATAGTCAAAAGCCCTTGTTCGCATTAGGATAGATTCGCTGTACGACAGATTCGCTTTACGAAAGTTCGCTTTAAGACAGATTCGCTTTAAGATATATTCCCTTTACGGCAGAAGTAAAATTGACAAATTTGGTGCATTGCTTGATGTCAGAGAAATGCTTGAAGAGATGGGCTTCCTATGAAAATGTCTTCATGCATTCTACAATTTCTCATCTGTTTTATAAAGTAAATGTATAAGCCTTTGCTAGACCAGAGCTCCTAAAACAGGCTTATTTGCTTTAAAGAAGGCCGCAATTAGTAGTAATTGTTGAGAAGAAACGCGGTTACTTGGTCATTGGGACATTCCATAAAAATTTATTCTTCTGTTTTCTCCCTGGATGGTGACACTAGGAAAATATTTTTTACGGTACAATATATGTCTACCGAGGTCATGTCCGCAACTTAGGTTTTTTTTTCTAGAAATAAATTAGTTACGCCAAAAAAAAAATTGGTACTTGGCAGTGGTAGATGTAAATTAAATATAGTAAAAAAATATTAAGACTAATAGTAAAATACAATAGACGTAAATATATTTAGTAAACTATTCCGCTTAACTATTCATAAAGAGTCTTAAAAAACCCTGTAAGAAAACAACACGTGTTTCACCTTTCAACGAGGCATCCTCAGGACTAATAGTATCAAAAGCCAAGGAGAAAACCAAGGAATACGTATGGAATGAACGCCATCTACCACGGGACAGCGTTGCCTCCTAAACTTTTCGTAAAGTAAATCCACGCAAGCCACAATGGATTTTTAATTGTGACTGTAATTACGGCGGTTGAGAGGTAAGCAATATCACTCGTTAAAAATAATAAAGCATTTTCATAAGAGAAACTCAGTCTTCATTATTTAGTTAGTATCGATAAGAATACGGAAGGTGTTTTAAAATAATATTCAAATAAAAGTTTCAACGAAAACCTGGAAAATTCAGCGGAGTGAAATATTTAAATACAGTTACAAAGGCGTTCTAAGTTTTATAAAAGAGATATTAAAATGGACAAAGGTTTCAAGAACTAAATAAAAATGAACAAGTTATATTTCCCCTTTTATACACAACCTAACTATACCTTTTATACTAACCTAGTAACTGGGTTGTGGAGGTCAGATAGGCAGTAGCTCTATATAAAATACTGGTATTCAGCTCCGGTTAGACTGGAAAAGTCTACGATGGTAGGATGAACCTTGGAATGCCTATCCTTCTTCCTAGAGAAGAAAGTGTTTTATTTTTTTATTTAATACTACAAGCACAGAAATTTACATAGGCGGATAACGCCATAGGCATTTTCTACCAACCTTTGTGTGATGCAGAGACAAACAATAAATAATAATATAGGTTACATAAATTGTATATTTCTTTGAATTTTATGCTGACTTGCTTTTTTTTTTAGGTTTTTCAAACTTTTAGAATACTTACCTACAATACTTGACTGTTTTGTAAGTTAATAACATGTGTCATATTTAAGAGAGCCGGGTGATCTGTAACTCAGGATCCTCCTACCTCAGACACCTTTCTCTATTTAAGATTGTGCATCTTATTAACCAGTGCCTGTAATATTATTATGTTGAGGTAAATAAAGATTTATGATTATGATTATTATTATGAAACAGTGGTAGACGCAATTACGAAAAAAAAAATTATATATACACATATATAATTATATATAAAATAAGCACAAATAAACTTCTGTACCGCTTCGACTTATCTAGTACAGTACATAATGTAATATCTTGAACAATAAAAAAAATATAGGAGACAAGCTGTTGCCACCGGGCAACAGTTCTTATAATATTATTAATATAATTTTTATATATAATTTTATTCTTCGTAGTGGAAAAACTCTCTCATTTCCTTTCCTCTTGGTTCTATGTATAATATTAATGCATAGATGACAGCGCGGTATCGTTGCCACCATTACCTAGAACGTGACGAAGCGTAATGTGTTCTCACTAGAAAAGTACTATGAATTCTCCGTTTTTACCCTTAGAGAGAGTTTTTATACTTAAGTTATTATGAAAGAATTCTCATGAATAATATGCGCTGTATTATCTTCAAAAATGCATTTAATAACGGGTGTAAAAAGACGCCCGTCACTCATTCTTCCAGTCATTGTGTTATTTTTTTTCCTTTTGGTTACGGAGATATTGATTGATGATTGATGAAAAAAGAAACTTAGATTGTTATAACGAAACTTGAAATACTCCCACGACCCAAAGTTTTGCGTGCGTTACATTAAGCGCTACTGCTAACAATTTTTCATACCAAAAAAAAAGTCGTCCACCAATTATTTTTGTGCAATGTTACTTAGTTGATATACAGAATGCGTAGTTGACGGCTATATGAAGCCTTTTTACCTTATTAACTTATCTCATCTGGCGGCGTAGAGTGACCATTAATTTGACAAAGTTATTAAAACTTGATGTGATAAAAATCACCATAACGACAACAAAAACATAATATATCAAGTGACCCTTGAAGTTTCACTAGTTCATTTTAAAATTAATCAGCCATCCTTTTCGATCCGCAGAATATTCCAGAAGTTTGTCGCCTTAAACAGCGATCGACCCTTACCAATAAGGAATGGAAGGAACCCACCTACTCTTAGATACCTATTCCGAAAGGACCGAGGTACTGGATGCTACGTGAGGGCATCCGAAATTGAGATCCTAACATACCGACCCTACCATGAATACCTATTTTTGTGTTGAGTGTAGAACGCAGTTGTTTAATGCGGCTTGCGGTTGGTAGGTAGACTAAGAGAAATCGTCACGCAAAAAAGCGTTCATACATGCGACTGTCTTCTTCTAATTCGATAGAAAGAGAGAGAGAAAGTGTGAATTAGGTCAAAATGAAATCCAAAATCGACTAAAATTTTCACATTTTTCGTCATGGGTGTCGTTTTCATAGTTTTCGCCGCCAATCGTGAGGTCAAAAATGGTTGCCCAATGGTAACGGCCGCGACTTACGTGTTGGTGTTGGTGGTTTGAACACTGACAGGCGCTTTACTTTGTGTAAATTATTTCATCAACACTGCTCTCAAAACGGTGAAGAAAAACATCGTGAGGAAACCGGCATGTCCTAGAACCAAAAATTCGAAGACATGTGAGATCTACCGACCCGAGCTGGGCTTGCGTGGTGGATTACGGCCCCTCCCTCTCACAGAGAGGAGGCCTGTGTTCCAGCAGTGGGACCATTATAGGCTGATTATATGGCTTAGTCCCATCTCATCCCCCTTCCCAACTCATCCCCCACGCATTATGCATGGTGGTCTTGATCAGGAAAACAAATGATACGCCAGAAAATTACGCCTGACAGTGTAACTAAAAACTTTATGGTTCTCAAATTTTCTCAAATTCTCAAATCTTTATTGCATTCCATAATGTTGATAAATACAGTTGGTAGGCTTAAAATTAAAGACACAATTATGGACCCTGTCGGGCACAGCATAGTAGGAGAGAGGAGGAAGAGCGCTCTATTGATTTATTAAGATAGATTTAAGTAAGTATATAATCTGGTTTTATTTATTTAATTTAATTATTACTTTTTCTAATATTTATTATTTTAAGTAAATATTTTGGCTTTATTTCATTAATTTTTATACTTACTCAATTTATTGCACGAATTTTTATTTATTTATGACTAGAATGCGTTTTTGCTTTAAAATAAGTTATTGCGTTGTGTATTTAATATATAGGTTGTTTTGTTCAAACATACCAACTCTTGCAATTGTCGGCGTCGGTCCATTTACTTGCTTCAAAACCAAGAAAATTACAATGACGAAAATAAGGGTTAACAAAATAACATTGTTAACACCTGCAAAAGACACTTTCAAAATTGCCAAAGTGAAGTACAAACGCCTACACAAATTGAAAAAGAAATATAACTAAGTCGCTAAATCTTAGGATAATATCGAATAAAAAATTCAATTTGAAACGAAAGAACCAGTAATTGGTTTATGAACCGTAGGAATTATGTAAAAGACGGAGCAAGGCTTTTTGTATTTTTAACGTATAGTCAACGTACATTTTAGGTTGAAATCATATTATTCTTAAGAAAGAGTTCTGCGTTTAAAAAAATATTATGTCATTGTACAAACATAACATGAAAATTCTAATTTTAAATTTTTCTTTCTAAATCCTTTAAATAATTTATAATAATTGTCTGTTAATAAATATAGGTATGACAGATTATATTGAAAAACAGTCCAACTTGGACACTATGTGTGTGTAGTGCTGTGCATGTTTTAACTTAATATTATAATTTCGAAAGTGAGTTTGTTTGTTGCGCTTTCACGCTAAAACGGCTGAACGGATTTGGATGAAATATGGCACATGGGTAGACCATGACCTGAGTTAGAATCTACGACTTATCCCGATATTCCCACGGGATCGAAACTTAAGCGGGTAAAACCGTGGGGCGCAGCTAGTAAACAAGTAAATGATGATACCGTCGCATCATCTACGTACGTATCCCTTTCTAACCACATCACCTTTCATACAATGTGCAAAAAATACTTTAACACAATTTAATTCCATCCGTTACTCTAATAATTCCTTATTTCTTTAACAGCCCCTAATTTGCTAAATACGGTTTTATTATAATCCCTTATTTCTTTAAAAACCCCTAATTTGCCAAATACGGTTTTAATAACAAAGAACTGAGAGACGTTGTAATTCTAACAGCCGGTACTATTTATATTACAATTAGCGGTTTGCTAATTATATTAATACAATACAAAAACCCTAAGCTGTAATCAGGGCGCTGTAATATTGTTGTCAATAACGAGGTTATAAATCACTGTTCCCTAGTTATGAATAATAAATTCCTTAACCATGTAGTTACCATAGCTTATTAAAATAATTGGTAGTTGTTTTAATTGACAGTTTTTGTGATAAATTCTTTTACATTGAAAACCTAATTACAACTCTTTGCTGTTATAGAGGCATAAGGAACAGGGTGAAATAGTTTCGATAGCTCACTCATCCTCTACAGAAAAGGGAGGATCCTCCGACCAGAATAGGGGGGTATGTCGGGTGGGCAACTGCCTAACGAGAATTATGTCGGAATATTTCATGTCAGAAAATTATATTTATGCTAATCTCACGATAAAATCTGCTTTCGCGATGCCGTATTTCGCGTGACGTTGGAGTGACGTTCACCTTGCATGTGGCGTGTGGCGATGGCTTAGTCCCATCTCTTCCCCTTCCCAACTCATCCCCTACGCATTTATACCTACAAAAAAAAATCATCTCTCTGTAGATGCCGCCACATTATAAACTGATAATATTTTTTAATGAAAAAACCAGACATTAGGAAACTGGACACATTCATCTACGGCTACGGTGTCTCAGATCGATCTTGAACATGAAGTGCATGTTCCGTTAATACGGAGGTCCTACATCATACGGCATGTATGGCATGGAAGCCCCACTCATGCAGCGTCAAGTGGTGTGGACACATCCTTCGCATGAAGCACAACCGTTTACCCAAAGTGGTATTTTACTCTGAGATGGCAGAAGGTAAACGGAAGCAGGCGGTCAACATCTCCGCTATACGGGTGTACTCAAGAGGCATCTTAAGGGCCTATAAGTCTTCAAATTGCTTAGCGAGATCCGCCGTTATATCGAAACAACTGCAGCATTATTTATGAAATAAATATATGTTAAAGTTGAGGATTAATGTTAGCGACTATGTTAGCCAAAAACACGATTTTATTAAATTTTCTCGATGGATAAAAAATGCAAAGTTACCTCCAAACCTAACAATAAACCGCTGCTATTAAAAAAATACTTCAAATTAGATCATGAAACTTGGCACACTAACTGAACTAACTATAAAGCAGCGACTATGTTTTTTTTTTTTTTAATTACCATTATTTGCGCCGTAAAAAGCAATTACTCGTACCTAAACTTTTGCCGATTTGGAGCCGCCTCCGTGTCGCTCGCATTCAGTCCGCGAGTAGTATGGTGCGAGCGAGATAAAATTAACGCTTGCACTATTGACCCTACAGGTTGGGTGAGGCTCGTTTTATACACAGCTCGTCTTGCCGCTCTACTATTTACAAAAGTATTAAATCTTTCGTAGAAAAGCGAAACGAAGCTATTATCAAGAAGCGCCAAATACCCAAAGAGGGCCTAAACCCTCCTACATGTATACCTACATACAACACTGCAGGCCAACTTTATCGTTCTAATTGTGACCGGGTGTTCAAAACTAAATTGGTCCAGCGAGCCATCTAACGCAAGGAAATGATTTCAAAGGGTCGCTGATATCGAAATCGATAGGGATGACTAAGTAATATATATATTTTATAAACCAGCTCAAAAAATACTTACTTCACAAGTTATTTTTACATTGATTGTACCAAAAACAACAAGAATTTTCGCAAGTCGGAAGAAAAAAACTAAAAGACTCGACAATTTTTTTTTGTTTTACAAAAACTATAAGTACTCTCCTTATAACAAAAAGTTAAAAAATATTTTCCCAACACTATAGCGAACAAAAATGGCCGCGGAAACAAATAAGGCTAAGCGCAACCGGGGCCTCAGAACAGTCCATAACTTCATTATCGTACTGCGCTTCCCTTATTATACACCGCTTATGAAGGAAAAACGGTTTCCTCTACAAGGTATATTGCTAATTTTAAAATGTTATGAACAATTTTCTTGTTTCTTGATTATATTTTCTGCGTTTTTACTATGGTTAAGATAGCCGTACTGTAGGGCTACAAGTTTTATTAAAAAGTTAAAAAAAACATTTTCTTTAGGTTTCCGACCTACCTAAATACGCCTGTGATGGTTGTTTATCTCTATATCACACGTCTTTATCTAAGTAACGATAAGAGATTTCCAGTCGTGATGACTGAAAAAAACCCACATCCTCGCATTCACAATAATTAAAATAATATAGTCCTTTACAAAGTAAATATTCTTATTTAATATCATGGCATCCATCTTGCCAATAACATAATGTACTACGATATTTTTTACACAGAAAACAACAAACATGAAAAACGCTGTGTTAAAAAAACGCAATTATCAAACTAACCTAGATGTTCAAAACAGAATAACTACAGGGTTATAAAACTGTCCACAAGCATAGTAAAACCGCTTTGCTCGTCGGCTATAAATTTTCTAACTGTGGCCGATTTTTCCCTCCGTGAGCGCTTTCGCTTTGCGCGTGGTATATGTATCAATCAGGTTTTTTACTCTGTGGTAAACAGTTACAAGCTATAAATTAAATGGAGCAGGGATTTATTTATGGTAGGGTGTTTTGAGTGACTAGAATTTATGTTACTATTGAATAACATATTGGTTTTTTGCGGTTTTGTGTAGAATAACGTATATGGCCGGCTTGCATGGTAGGAATTAATAATAATGTTTGAATTTTTTGTTTTTATGATCATTGATAACAGAAGAGTACAACATATTGACTATAATATGTCAGATCATGCCTTGACTTGATAAAGCGGTTTCTTTAAAACCTCTTAGATATTGCAAGTAAATTTTTAGGGTTCCATAATTATCAATGGACGCCAACGGGACCCTATTACTAAGGTTCTGTCCCTTCATCTATCTTTCACAGCTGTGTATCTTTTGAACCGTAATAGGACACTTGAAATTTTCACAGAGATTGTACTACTTTATAACTGCTACACTATGGCCGCTGTAACGACAAATAGAAACGGGTATTTTTGGCGTATTTTGCTCGATCCTAATATTAGCAATAGTCGTTTGTAATTGACTGCCTCGTTGGTCAAGTGGTCGCAAGCGCTACTGCTGAGCTTGAGGTCCTGGGTTCGATTCTCGGGTTGGGCAAAGTGTTATTGGGTTTTTCCATCTGGTTTTGGTCAGTAGCAGCTCGGATTCTGAATTTGTGCCCTCCGCAGACTGATGGGGTGAATTCTGTATATCATACTAATATGACCGGTATGTGGCGACACTATGTGGCGACACTATGTGGCGGGCACCGCTCTTATAGGAAACTGAAGCTTTATTCTTAACTCAACAAAATCGAATCTCACGTGTTCTTCTAATCATGACCATCTTTATGAATACGTACAGGTGGGTAAGCTGTTACAGATTCCTATCCGTCAGATTAGATCTCTTCCACAAATCTAACAAGCATATTTATCATCTACAATCTGTGTGGTTCTTTCTTCAAAAGATCATTCCAGATACGAATCTACATGGTATTCATTTATGATCTAACCAATAAAATGTCTGGACTTTAAAAGAGACTTTGACCTCTGAGTTTGTTTCGGCCTTTCTTCTCAGAGTAGTCAGATAGGAAACGCCGACCTCATCTAGTACTGTACTTAAAATATTATTAACATGTAAAAGTGTTTGTACAAACCTATTTACAGAAAATAAAATCATTGCATCATTTCATTTCATTACAAAGTAGCTATATTCGTTACAACTAACAAGCATCTATTTCCTGCATTAAATGATACGAGGATGCAAACTACTGCCATGAGATCCAAATATCAGACATTATTGGTATGGCACCAATAATATCAGACATTATTGGTATGGCACAATATTTAACAAATTGCCAAATTGTATTAAGGATCAGCCCCTAATAAAATTCAAGAAACTCCTGTCGTCGTTGCTAACAGAGAAATGTTATTATTCTGTTACCGATTTTATAAATGATGAATTGTAATATTGCTTCACTTTATCTCATTTATTATGTAAATTATTTTAGACTTAGCTGATCCATGATCTATCTCATTTAGAATTTAAGTAGGTACCTAGTTTCTAAATTATCTATCATAAGTAAGGTAACCGCTATATTCTTGTATGCCAACAGGCAGAATGTACTGGGAATATATCTGAAACTAACACCAATATTGTAACACCTGCATTCTATACAAATAAAGGAATTATTTATTTAAATCCTTATGAAAAGTAAAGTGAGATTTTATGCATGGCCAGCACACAAAAGTCGGATACAAAAGTCGGATAACTGAAAAATATTTCCTCTATCTAAACATTGAAGCTCCTACAATATTCTTGTCTGAATTTTTCATGTTCGTTCTGGCAATATTCCAAACTAGGCTATTGTAGAACCAAGTTACATTGCCATTCACGAATGTGTTGTCATAAGACTTTATACTTTAAGTTCGAGTGCTAAAATTGATTTTTGTGTGAAATTATGTTGAGTAAAGGAATTGATATTTTGGTTGAGGTGAGTTATAAGTTGTCGAAACTCCGCCTTTGATATTTTGGCAATACGTGTAGATGTCAAAGTTAGTAGAATTTGATCTGAAAAAATGATAAGTTGTCTAATGCTCATAAATATTTGAAGATGTTTCGATTGATCGGTAATGGATTTTACAGCTTTATTTTCTATAGAAATCTCTCTACTTTTGCTCTATTTTAGGCCATTATTTTTAGGGTACCGTACGTCTGAAAAAATTGGAACCCTGTGTTCGTGTTTGTCTGTCCATCTATCACCGCCAATTTGTTTCGATTGATACACATATGAATTTTTGTGACCCAAATACGGACGCGGAACGTAAATAAATGCCTAGTTAGAATAAATGACTTTTGATTTTGATTATTGCTTTTCATTTTCATTTCTATTGGGCGTGAAATGCTCTGTTAGACAGGTAGAGAAAAGTTCAACTTCTAGCATAGATTCTAAGTGTTATAAATTGAATTATAATCATATAGAAAATTACTATATATCAGAAAATATGTGGTCTAACTACTTGAATCTGTCGGACAAGCAGACGAAGGGTGTCGTTTCACCGTACAATATTTAACACTACGTTTTTTTCCGCCTCGTTAGTCTAGTGGTCGCAAGGGTTACTGCAGAGCATGAGGTCCTGGGTTCGATTGCTGAGTCGAGCAAAGTGTTATTAGGTTTTTCAGCCTGAAATTTCTCAGTAGCAGCCGGAGTCAGGATTTGTGCCCGGTTGATGGCAATAGACGCACCCTTATTACATGGGACTTAAATATAACTTGCGAAATGTGAGTATACTAAGAATTGGTTCATCTCTGCCTCACCCTTCGGGGAATTACATCCGGAGTGTTATAAAAGAAACCAAAGGAAAATTGCTTTTCTTAAAATAATTTCGATCACGACAAAGTTTGCCTGAACACCGTGATTTTGAAAAAGCTAAGTACAACAAAACTCATGATATTGTAAACGATCTCCAACAAATTTAATTAAAAGTAACTAAATTAATTATTGAACTGTAAGAAACCCATGCGTTCGTTCTAAGTACGTAAAACTTGGAAGTTTTATAAGTTCGAAAAATACATAGAAAATTGTTTGCTCCTGTTTTTAACGAAGCTTGAGAAACTTTACAGCAGTGCCATAAAATACGTAGCTTCGCGAAAATACTTAAATTTACAGTCTACAGTTCTTGATCGTTGATAATTTTGACACACTACTTTTTGCCGTGCTTTCCGGGTCGGGGAAAGTTTTATTGCGTTTTTACATTAGGAATTTCTTAGTAACAGCCCGGAGTTTGGAAGTTGGCGGTGTGATACCCCCGTGCCTCGGAAAGTACGTTAAGCTGTCGGCCCTGAAAGAAAAAAGAAAGAAAGAAAATACATTTATTTGACACAGACTAAAAGGCACACAATATAACAAATAGCAGACAAAAAAAGATAAAAATAAAACAAATAAAAAGGTATAAAGTACCAGGAAAGAAAATTGGCAGGGGAGTGTGCCTCACGGCTGCGGCAAAAAGGCCCAGTTCAGCAAAAATGGCAGTCAACAATAAGTGTCCTGCGCCTGATCTCGTCTCGATCTCCAGTCGTATCGGATTGACGTCACATCCGACTATGAGAGTGAGAGAAGAGAGAGTGCACCTGTGTCTGCGCACTTGTGCACTATAATATCTCCGACGCCGAAGACTGGTCTCCGCTGAGCATATTATTATGAAGCAATGAATTCAGACTGTGATTGAAAGTGTTACACAATTAGGGTATTGGTTAGACCAGACACAAATAAAATAACCCTAAACAAATATTTTGAAGAGGCAAAGTTTGTAAGTTTGGATGTAGGAGCTAATCTCTGAAACTACTGATCCGATTTCATAAATTCATTCACTACTAGATAACAACACTCATGCTGCGCTATTGACGAGTGACATAGGATTATGTTTTAAGTTAAAACACGCGGACGAAAGAGCGTGCAGAAGCTAGTCCCATAATTATACTAATAACAAAGCTGAATCTCTGAAACTACCAGTCGGATTTAAAAATTCTTTTTGCATTTAATAGCCTAATTCTTGTGGAAGGTTAAATGCTATTTAACATCACGCTACGACCCTTAGGAGCTGAGCAAAAAGAAAAAAAAGTCTGAAAGAACGCTAAGCGAAATCAAAGTAATAGACGGGCGGGCGATGCGATGCTACGTCGTGGGTCGGGGGCCGAAATTTCACTCGGACGAAGTCGCGGGCAGATGTTTGTTCCATGTAATTCAATATAGCTCAACATTCGTTGTTCGTAAAACAATAAGCTTAGTAATGCAAATTGGCATCAAAATCAGTTAGCAAGCAGAATAAAATTAAGGATAATGTTCACTAAACGGCTCGCATCGCATCGGATATAAACGGATGCGGCGACAGCCGATCGCATCCAGCAAGATGTCGACGCATACGATCGGCTCCGTACCGTTGCTTGCAAACGTAACCGTTACTGCGCCTAGTCAAATAGTTTCATAGATCGAATATGACGACAGGCGAAAGGAGCCGTTCGCGCGTCGCAGCATAGGTACTTTCGGCTACGATCGCGTGTCACGGAAGACACCCGCGGCCAAGCTGCTATGCGCGGCTTAGTAATATAGACTTAAAATACTGTGTACACGATTTAATATCGTTTAAAGATTGTAAAATCCGTTGCGATCCGATGCGATGCGAGAAATCCTTTAGTGTGCCATCGCGCAAGATGGCAATGGGACAATGACCTTGTGATAAAGCTCGCTAACAGAGACCTAATGCATTTATAGTACTTGTTTAGTACTTGACTCTAGTTTCAGATTCAATAGATCTTGGCAGTGTTCGTGTTTTGATTTAAGATGGAAGGAATAATTGATGTTTGTATTAAGTTCGAAATAATTAGTACATTACTGTCGCGGCCTGCAACAGGGGCATTAATGGACGAAAGTGAAAATGTGTGAGTGTGTCAAAATTAATGCTCGAATTTCCAAGCATGTTTGAGAAAACTAATTAAACGTACCGACACCAATAAAAACCGTAAAAAATGGACACTTTAAAACCTTAAATTCATTTAATCGGCCTTTTTTTCTTGCAAATGGTATTTTATAGCTAAAAGCTACAGGACTCGATAGGACTTTTGATAGTAAACCTAGTGCTTATAAAAGCAGAGCTATAAATATCAGAACCACGAAGTAAAATCAGAATCAACGTGATATCGAATATATTTCACAAAATGACAAAAAATGCGCGTGCAAGACCGTACGCGTGATAGAAGCGATAGAACTTTAAAAAATAAGGATATGAGAGATTTAGTGTGAGAGACAGAGAGAGTTATATCTTTCTTCTCTCTCTTGTAACGAAATGTGCCTAACCGTGACGCGTCCGTGAAATTTCACTCTAATTGTCGCCTAAGAGGTTTCACTTCAAAATTACTTGCGTCTCAAAATCACTCGTCCCCAATTCCCCATAATACTCAATCGATAGTACCAATTAATTATATTATTTCCGCGTATGAATTTCAAAGCCCAAATAATTATTTTACCTACATCTTGGGTAACACATAGGAGTTTGAGGCATGATTCACAGATCACACTTCACCAACTTAACGTGTGAAACGAATATGAACCTTATTTAACCTTACTTTCACAATTATGTAAAAAGTAAAAAGCTATTAGCTATTATTCGAAATTATAAACGGCCACTTCAATTTTATTTATTTGTATTTGTATAGAATAGTATATTATGCAACTAGTGAATAAAGGACGGATTTAAAGCGAGGGCCATAGATGAATCACGACCAAGTGAAGGATTCTAACGACTGAATCACGACCGGAGGGAGTGACTCATGATGATTGAATCACGAGCATAGCGAGTGATTCAAGTGTTAGAATCCTGAGCGACGCGAGTGATTCATGGTCCTCGATATAAATCCGTTTTATTCAAGAGTTGCATACTATACTTTATACCATGACTACGAGAAAAATAAAGATTTAAGCGAAAATAGACATTTAATGAAGAAATTTTTTTTTTTTTTTTTTTAATTTGCCCACTCCAGGAATTTCTCCTGTATCGTGTTTGCGTTTAAAAACATTTAAACTGACATACACAAACAGCCAGACCCGGAACAACTACATGTAGGTCATACAATATTTAATATTTGTTCCGTGCGGGAATCGAACCCGCGACACGCAGTGCAGTAGTCAATCGCTTAACCACTACACCAACCGTGCCGTCGAAAATAATTTAAATGCTTTTTTTAATATTAATAAAATTATTAATTTTTTTGCAAGGAGGTTGTATAGCATTGAGATGGATGTTGAATATATTGGTGTGTTCTAAATTCAAACACCAAAACAGTACCACCAACATTAAAAGTGCTTTTTATTCACTGTTTTGCGTGAATAAAATAAGCTTTTTAGAGGTGGAATGGTATAAAGATATTTTTATACGCGTAGGCAGGTGATAAATTCAGTCAATTTCGTAAATTTCTTTGAACTTACTTTTAATTTAGATTTCGCAGAATGTAAATGTCAGTTGTAACAAACGCAGGTTGACATATTCTTTTATTTTTGATCAAAAGTGTTTTCTTGAAACAGAAAAGTCTGCTTGGCTCAAAATACAAAGAAATATAGAAAACATCAAACGCTACCTACTGTGCCAGATTTCCTTACCCATGAACAGAGGCAATTTAATTATTATTTTGATAATAGCGCTTGCCAGAAATCTTAACGACAATAGAAAAGTACCTACTTTTAGGGGTCCGTAGCGAAATGGCAAAAACGGCAAACTTTTTATTTCGTCGGCTGTATATCCGGATGTGACTTCACAAACATTTCAATCTTTTACCTTTTTTTCACTATATCGATATTGGAAAGAAGGTGTTTTCTGTGCGGTCCGGATAAAAATGATGAAATGAATAAATAAGGGGTGGTACGATACATGATACCCAGGGATCAAAAATAATAATTCAAATACGTCAGCGTGTGTAGTATTTCTAGATCGCATAATAAAAAAGATTATTATGTTTCCAAGTGACTTGGCTATTTAAATCTTCTTGGCTTTTGCGATACTTATGGGATATTTTCGGTTACAACCGCCCAAATAAGTGTTTTCAATACTATGAGATAGATATTTTTGCGGTCGATAAAAGCATTATACTGTATGCGTAAATATTCATCCCAACTACGGAACCCTTCACTGTGTCTGACTCGACACGCACATGGCCAGTTTTTATTTTACCTCTGTTAATTCTCAGATTTGTCAAGGAGTCCTAGGTAAATTTGAGAATTGAATTATTACCATATATGTCTATTATACATTGTAACAGCGAATCAATTTTCACGCCTCCCCCTTAAGACCTAGGCCAAATATTTTTTGATATTCGAATAGCTCATGACCTAAAGAGGTGCCATAAAGAATATAAATAAAAAATAAACGTGAAATTTTGCGAGTATTCTGGTAAGTACTTACTACGCAAACAGTCATTAAGAAAGTAAAAAAGAAATGAGAAATGTTTGCTCACATAATCACTTTTCAAATCTAACATCAACACTGTGAATTTGCATGCACACATTTATAAATGTCAGACTTAATTACCCGAATATTACGAATTGGTCCTTAAAAACTCATTAAAGTTCATTTTCGTCAACATTTTAGACAGAATAATGAATTATAAGGTATTTTAGTCCTACAAACAGCCCCTTAAATGACAGTCTTTGTTGATTAAACATCAATCAGTCTGCCTAGCCTTTTCCCAACTATGTTGGGGTTGGCTCCCAGTCTAACCGGATGCAGCTGTATTGAGCTGCATCAGGTTAGACTCAGTCGCTGGAGCGCCTGCCTATCTGGCTTCTACAACTCGCATTTATTGCATTTTAGCATTTATTGCAAATAAACCAATTACAGGGTCGCTGGGGCTAGCCCTGCCCACCAGGGATGTGCACCGCACAGCCGCGGACGAGCGCAGCAAGCAGGAATAGTCCTTACAGCGTACAGATATGCGTGTCTGCGATAGTACGTAAAATGATAGTTATTTATTACCAGAAATCAGAAATCGTAATCTTGTCCTAAAGTAAACAAAAACTAACAAGCGCCTACAAATAAAAAGGAAGAAATTCACCAACCCTCTCTCCAACAAAAGGCACTCTCTAACAAGCAAGGCCCGAAGAACGAATGACCGTAATTCGCTATGTTCCAAGAATCTGCTAAATTAAGTTCTGTTGTACACATACCACTACTAATTTTAGTAAAGTGGTATGCCAATGGGCTTAGGTAATACTATTTACTCTAGTAGTGTTGTTTATTCACGGAGTTAATTGAGAAAATAAATAAGAGTAAGGAGCTTACGCAGTGCGGTGGATTTTGCAATTAGAGGGGTCTTGAGATTAATTAGGATGCTGCTGTTTGACAGCGATTTTTTAGGCAGGACGTATTTTAGTTTTGTCTTATTAAATCCGGGATGACCCAATTGTAGATAATTTTAAGACCGTGTTCTGGAACGATACTGGCTCATGAATCTGCCGATTTGATACTAATCTAAAATCGAATCGGTATAAAGTTTGAAATTCGATTTGAATTCAGAACTGAGGATACAGAAACGGAAATTAAACTTTATTCGTCCGTACATATTAGATTTTCATCAGAATATTATGGAACACATTTTTAGTAAGGTAAGTGATGACTTGTAATTGGCTGTCAATCACATTTTCATGTTCTTCGTCTGTTTTGTTTAGCTGTAAGTGTTCCAAAGTTAATAAATAAATAAATAAAATGATCGTCTGACCACACCGATCAAAAACGACCTGACTCGCCAATTTTAAGCGCTGTTACTTTCTGATAAGCGAAATCGTTTTACCTTGCAAAGTACAGAGATTTAGAAAACGCCCTGTCATAAAATAGCCCAGATGGCCGGCCCCATAATATAGTTATCTGATGTGGCTCCATACACAGGCGAAATCAGTCTTCGAGATCGAGATGTGTACGCGACGAAGTCGAAATGCCAGTTGCGAGTGCGCTTGCACTTGTGTAGGTATGTGAACGATTCACGCGTCTTTGTGTGTGTACCGTCATTTTCGCTCGTTGTATGGATTCGATCTTCTGTAGCATTATGTGACTCTGTTAATAGGGCCAGACGAAGAAGGGAAGAGGAAGAGGGGCTCATGGCTAAATTATAACAGCCGCACGAGTTGATCGAAGGTTAAGCTACGCATGCCGCGGTCGGTTCGTGGATGGGTGACCATCCATTACGTATCGAGACATTGGAAAATACGTTAGGCCGTTGGTCCCGGTTGTCATTCGTAGATCTTTAACAGTCGTTACGGGTGGTCAGAACCCCAAAAACCTGACTACCAGTCTTACCAAGAGGTATCGTGTTTCCTAGTAACTGGGTTGTGGAGGTCAGATAGGCAGTCGCTCCATGTAAAATACTGGTACTCAACTGCATCCGGTTAGACTGGTAGCCGACCCCAACGTTAGGAAAAGGCTAGGCAGATTGATTTTTAAGGGCCAGACGAAAACGTTCAACTACCATAAAAACAACACAGGTTTACCAATTCAAAGGCGTGATAACAATTTCTTAGAAAAAACTAGATTTTGCTTTCAAGGAACAATAAGTTTCCCAAAATGTGTATTAGTTTTTTTTCTTTAAAGCTCTTTGGTGTGAGTGAAGTGTTGTGTTTTTAGTGGTGTTTTTTTATTTGGCATTATTTTTGCTTCAGAAAGATTTTTATAACAATATGTTAAAAAAAACCTGTCAGATACGAAGGAGGCATATAGGTACTGCAAAAACATTACCAAAAAGATTTATATTAATCATAAAAAATCTTATTATTATTGAAAATAAAAAAGTTATCGCAATTTAAAATACACATTTTTAGTACCAAAATTACCCCAAATCAAAATATCCCTGGTCAGACAAAGTGGTAAAATGAAATCATGAAAAAAAAAGGGTAGGTTACCTCCCCTACACGTAAAGTGGGGACGTTTTTTTTTTCTCAAAAACCTGTTTTTCAACTAAAATGTTAAGGTTGTTCTTAGGATAAATTCATCCCAACTACGAAACCCTTCATTGTGCGTGGTCCGACACGCACTTGGCCGATTTTCCATCTGGAATTTCTCAGTAGCAGCCCGGAGTATGGATTTGTGCCCGGTTGATTGTAAAAGGCTCGCCCCCTATTAAATGGGACTTAAACATAACTAGTGAAATGTAGGTGTACTATAGGTGCACCTCTGCCTAACCCTTCGGGGAATACAGGCGTGATGTTATGTTATGTCATTCTATAGTGGAACTTATCACAATAACATTCTATACCAATAAAATAAAACCTGTCTCCTACAGGTGCAGCATCAGGGTTGCAAATCCTTCTTTCTTTGCCACAAGCTCAACAACAAGACATCACCTTCCGAATCCAATTACGTACCCACCATCTCAACAACATGATAACCCAACCCTCGAATTCTGATAACCACTCCTTTGGGCAACAACCCTTAATACTAGTACCATTTGATTAAATCCAAACACTAATCAAACAAGGCTTTAAGTGCCAACGCAAATTGTGCGTCTTTTCGTTGAATCTAGTCGCTGCAACAATAAACATGCAGTGAGAGCGTGCGACTCCCTGTCGCATATCTTTGCGACTCTGCAACTCGACGCAGGAACTTATCATACCATCATTCACATAGGCTAAGTCGGAAAAATACGTATTATTGAAGTTAACTCAAAAACTACCCAATCAAAGTTAATAAAATTTATATGGGACTACCGCGCAAGCTTCCCCTACTAAATGAAAAAAGATTTTTTACTACATTATAAAAAATACATTAAAAAAAACACTTACGCTACCAACACACAACCTCCTCCTTTTTGGAAATCGGTTAAAAAGTGTCGGCCGCAGTCTGTTGTTACGTGTAGTCGCCGAGCTGTCGCAGCCGCATGTTGCATAGTATGCGCCATGTATTACAGTTGAAGATCGCATTTGTATGCAAGCGGGTAACAGGATGTGTTCCTAACGACAATGGATACCACTGTCGGTTCGAGGACAGTGCGAAATGCGAATTTCTGATGTAGTGAATTGGTGTGTGTTTAGCTGTTTTGAGTTGTAGATGTTTGTGTGAGTTGCAACGAGGCAAATTTCGAAATCGAGACTAACGAGGAATCAAAAATCAAATCGAGATAATATTTTCGAGATCCGGTAATGAATTAATCAATCTGTGATGTGTGAGCAGCGAGTAACTGCATGTTACTAAAAGATTGATGAATAAAATGTTGATAGATGGAGAGGGCGCGGAAGGCCAAAGAAAACCATACCGAATACCATAGAGGTTCCGTTTTTTCTTTTGAGGTACAGAACCTTAACAAAAGCATCAAATAAATACTCTAAGATTCAGTAGGTAAACCAAAATAAGGTCTGGTAGGATTCATGTCTATTCACTCCGTAAAGAAAATTTTATGGAGTGAGAGAGAAAATCACGACATAGTGACGCAATATAAACTTACTTATTTCTGTTCAATACATGACTAAATAAAAATATTTTCTCTTCGCAAATCTAAAAGAACAAGACCAGAGACAAAGCCTATTAGGCAAGAGTCAGATAAGACAGACATAATACATTTATAATAACAAAACTTTCTATTAAGACAAGGTCAATAAGCCTCTGTTTGGTCCTCAAAAAGGTATATTTTAACTATGGATTATCTGTGGTCAGACAACTATGTATGTAGTCCTTTAACCAAATTCAACGAGTTTATACAAGCGTACCGTATATGTTTATTTTGTTAGTAGATTTTGAATAGAATTTGATATCACCATGTTTACACTTTAATAGCGTAGACTATATTTTTATGTATCCAAAATTTATGTTTATATTATTTAGCTAGCTTTAGCTTTTGCCCGCGGTTTCGCTCGCATGGATGTCAGAAAATATCCCACAAAAACATACTACCTACCGGAATTAAAAGTACCATATGTGTATGCGTGCATATGTAAATATAAGCAATTAGAGGTATTATACTCTTAATTAACTAGTGACCCGCCCTTGCTTCACACGGGTTTCATTCATTGATGTGGTGACATGTTGTAAAATTAAAAACATCAAGATTATTCTATAACTAATATCACATAAACCTTCCGAAAAAAAAATCTCTAAATGATAATTGATAATTGTTAAAACCGCTTCAAAATCCGTTGCGTAGTTTAGAAGAACAACGCAAACGCATTTCTTTTATTTTCTTTCATACACGGAGAGCTTTTGTTCCATAATATACATAGATACTGGCTTCGCCAAACAAACAAGTAAAGCAAGTATTTCATCGTGCATTGTATAGCCAATCTCCACCACTACCAATATGTTTTAATCCTTTCCTAATCCCCGAGAGTACCCGGACCGGGTAAGAGATATTCTTGCAGTAATGCCCTGGTTACACGAGGTTAGTTTTTGAAGCTAGAATAGATTTTCAAGTACTTGGGTCATTGGGTTACCGACGTTTTGAATGATACCAAGGACATTGACAGGGAACGTAGGTCATTGTCGGTACGCTGCAAAATGCTGGCCCGCAGGTTTGCGCGATGTACAGAGGCGGGCAAGATTTCTTTGTTTAAGTCTCTTTGCTCGTCATTTTACACGTGCAGCCTTTGGACCTGTTATAGTTTGCGTGCATATAGAGATCTGGGTGTCCAGTACAATAACGCACTCAGGATACTGTTGAGGCTGCCATGGCGATGTAGCGCGTCAAGGATGTTTGCGGAAAGGCATATAGATGGTTTTGCGGCCATCATACGTAAAAGAAGCGCTTCTCTGCTTGCTCGTCTTCATGGCAGTACCAACACTATATTGATTTTATTCGCAGATACATGAGAGTCTCCAATGCTGCGACATTGGATGAAACTCCACACTAAACTTGTATGTCTACTAACACTAGTTTTTAAGGACATTGTTACTAACATTATGGGCGTAGCCTGAAATAAATGCTATATTAAAAATAATAATAATAGCAAGATAGTGCTAGTAAGCTACTCTAGACTCATGTACTCAAAACTATCCTTATCTTTAGGCTAGTAAGCTGGTGAGAAAGATAGTAAGCTAGCGAGATATTTGAATAGGATTGGATTCTATTTTTGAACTAGTAGTGCCCTCCACCACAGATTTTACTATCCTGGTTTGTGTACTACCCTCGTGTGGCCGATAAAGCTAGTACCCAATCGAATCATTTTACTCTACGGGCTAAGCTCTAGCTTGGTGCCAAGCCAGGACAGTAAGCCAGGATATTACTTGCTTGCTATCCTAGCTTAAAAACTAGCCTCGTGTAACCCGGGCATAAGTTCCGGTCTACCGACTCCGGATTATCCCGTTAAAATATAACCGGGTGTCAGGCGAACCGTGAAATGCGTACCGGATTGAGTTTCCTACGAATTTTATTTACGAAAGTAGTTTTATGGAAGTATGCATGTCACAGATTTGAGGAAATGTATATGATTTTGTTCGTTTCGGTATGACGAATGGTATATGGGGATCGAATTTCGGGAGAGTTGATTTTTGTGAATGAAAATGGAGTTTGGTTTATTGTTGAGTTTATTTTCGGTACCTACTTATGAGAATACTATATTTGTACGATACTATATTTGTACTATACTATACAGTGTGTCTTCATAATGTGCACATATCGAAATGGGGGAATCTATGCTTAATTTTATCGACGGAAAAAATAAAAAATAAAATCTAAATACATTTTTTTTTCCATTTTTTTTGAGTAAAAAGTTTTTTTTTACGATTATTGTAAAAATTGATTAAAAAAACAGATTTTTGGACGAAATACCTGTTTATTTTCAATTGAGGGTTTTTTGGGTTTAATTGGGAGGGGTTTTTCCCACAATTTTCATTTTATAAGAACACTTAATTACTACCAATCATTATGGAGTTGAGTTTGTTTCATCGCGATAGATCATTTAAAAGTTACACCGTTTTTTTACATTGGGGTAAAAAATACAAAACAAATAAAAAAAGAAAAAAAGATTTTTTTAAATATTTTTTCCGTTTGTCAAATTAAGCATAGAATCCCTCATTTCGATATGTGCACATTATGAAGACTCACACTGTATTTGTACTATACTATATTTGTGAGTATACTATACTTAGGTCGTTTACCTAACCTTCCCTTAATCAACAAGGAACCCTTATAGTTTCGCCATGTCTGTCTGTCTGTCTGTCCGCGGCTTAGCTCAGACACTGTTAGTACTAGAAAGCTGTAATTTGGCATGAGTACACCTATACAATCATAATTTATTAATTACGACGACAAAGTGGTACAATAAAATCAGGAAAAAAGTATTTTTATGTTACCTCCCCTACACGTGAAGATGTTCATTTTTTTTTTCGTCTATCTCATGTTGTGTGGTATCTTTGGTTTATATTTCCTGTGCGTGTCCCAAATATAATATTTTTCTTTCTTTCTTTCTAACAAAACTTTGAATGAACATTGAGCGTATAACATAAGATAATAACGTAGCATTGAGAAAGTTGCATGTAATCCTTGCCTCGGTATGAAGCTCACAACTTTGTTCATCAGCGAACTGTTATAAATCAAATAATAGAAATCCGAACTTCGATATGAGTCTGTCTTGAGACCGTGACTGTACTTTGTATTAGAAGAAACTAGTATAGATGCAGTGATTAGAAGGAAATTCATCCATAATAATAGGTCTAATAAGATAATATTTAAATAATATATAAGCTAACAGTCTTAGGCTGGATTCGACCAAACACGAATAAATTTTATCCGCGGAATAAGATTTACTCTGACAGTTTTCGTATGAAGAAACTGTCAAAAATTCAAAATTTACTCGGAAAGCTTATTCCGCGGATACAATTTATTCCTGTTTGGTCGAATCCAGCCTTAATAATAATAAAATATGTACATGTATACAGGTTTATTGCTTATACATATGTCGGCAATCCAATAAGGGAAAGTAGTACAGATCATTTACAACCAAATGTCAACCATTTTCGAGTCTTATAATATTATGTTGATCGCGCGGAAAACTCTAATTGCGCGATGCAGGATTTGTGTGACGTCAGGTCTTTGAAGTGTAGTTCGCATGTGGCGTTGTAGATACCGCCACAATCACGATCTAATCCGACCCAATACAGACGACCGGACGTAACACGGTGATCTCTAATCTATTATTCAATCCTGTTATATAGTTCTACACAGATTAAGTGTGAAATTGAGGGTCTATAACTTTCCCTATCCCCAAAGAATAATCTTGGAAACCATTGGCCCGAATTTGATGGCGATTTTATCATTCCACAGTTTATTATAATAAGGTTCTGGGCTATAAAAATTCACTGTCTTCGGGGTATTACGCAGAAGACAATGAATTTTGACGTTTTAAGTGTCAAAGGAGAATAAACGTTGGTAATTTCTTGGTTTAAAATGTAAATTCTTCTGAGGTACCCATTGTAGCCAATGGTGGTAGGTACAACCTACTATTCTGCTATAAACATTTCAACGTGTAAACTTAGATAAGGTGAACTATCATTGACACTATTGACAGATTACCTCATCACCTAAATTTTCGCGGTGACATTTTTACAACACTTAACCACTCTGAATAAGCCTAGACTTTTCAATTAAAAAAAATTGTGTTATAAGACACACTCCTGAGCAGAGGGTTGTTGGGTTCGAGCCTAAAGTCGACCAAAGAGTTATTGGGTTGTTCCATTACCAGTTACTCCGAGTCAGGATTTGTGCCCGGTTATTACTATTACTACTATTACTACTAATATAAGTAGGACTAAAACATAACAGATGAAAGGGAGTTACTATACAGCGCTGCCTACCCTTCAGGGGATTACAAGTGTGATTCTATAAACCAGAATACCCGCGAAATTACGCGGATTTTTGCATAACTTTTTTAATAGATTTTTGATTTTTGAGATTTTTAATTCATATTATTAATGGCACCTCTTTAGGTCATAAGATATCCTAATATCAATAAATATTTGGCCTAGGTCCAAAGGGCGAGGCGTGAAAGTTTATTCGCTTTTACATTGTATAATAATAGATGTTTGCAGCTGTCATTATAGTTACGTCACTAATTAGTGCTAGTCACATCAAATAGGTGTTCCTAAATAGACATGACAGTAATACTATTTGTGTTGCATGCAGCCGGATATTGCGTAATGCTTGATATTCAGCTATATGTGGTTAGACTTTAGTCTAAACCGGAGCGACTGTTATCCCGGCATCCCTTTGAAATACAATTCGTGTTGATTGGAATATTCAGAGAACAATAATGCGTTTGTTAAGTTCGATCGGTCCTTTGGGACGTAGACGATTTTTGTTTACGGTCGAATGGTCCGAGAGCCATTCGGTTTGGGCCGTTTAGACTAAATACCCTTTCTGCATACAAAAAAATATATGTAAGTACACACTACACAACCCAGATATTTGGCGTGTTTTTCGATTTTATTTAGTTCACTAAAGATTAGGGCTCTAGGTCTATAAGTCTTTAGGGCTCTAATTCTTGGCCATATTATGCCGTTTACACATCACTGCGTTAGACAAAAACTTGGAATCTCATGTCTCGATAGTGTACGGTAGGCACACACCATATTCTACGGTCCGGCTAGCGCGCTGTACCGTAGCGAAACCGTACCGTGTACAACGGGCCTAAGACTGTTGATTTTAAGATTTCATTTGAAAAAAGGGCGCCTTTATTCCTTAAATCCACTTTCCGCATCAAATCCCTTAAATAGCTACACTTACACAAAAGCCAACATATTCCAAAAAGAACCTTCTTCCACTATCCCTCACAGCCTGAAAACACAATTTACACTATTTTTAAAGACGACTGGCGTTGAATGCTTTGTCGGATATTGGCCGGCTAGCGTCATGTTGCCCGGAAATTGGTCGTTAGCGGTCTGTGCGGACGCGCCCTTTGTACCTACTTAGAGTAAGATTTTAAAGGGATTTTGTAGGGGTTCATTTTTCCTGGTTTCTTCTTCGGGAGAATTGTAGCGTGTTTTGGGCTTATTTTCAAAGATTCCATTTTGAATCTCCGAAGTCCAGTTCATTCGAAGTTTATTTGAATAATAGCTGCACCCCGCGGTTTCACCCGCATAAATCTCGATTCCTCGATTCTTTTTTTACTAAAAAACGTAGTGTTCAATATTTCGGTGGTACGAAACCCTTCCTGTGCGAGTCCGGCTCGCACTTGTTTCTAGTTATTAAAAATAAATAAACCAACAACTAATAACTGTAAACATATAAATTCCACCCCACTGACCCGCAATAAAATTAATAAACACAACAAAACTAATAACACAACTAAACTCAGAGGAAACCAGGTAACCATAATCAATGATATTATAAAAGTTTCCGAAACTATGGAACTTGAGAAATAAATAACAGTTTTAATTAAATTTATAACTCTTTTGTGAACTAACTTTGGAGTCGACAGTTCCGACGGCTATCATATTTCTCGGTTTCCGGAATTACAGAGTTCCTCACGATCCGAGGAGCTTTGGACGCAGTATTTGGAGTATTTGACACAGCACGGTGTTTTGCTGCGTCTGGGGCTTCTTCTTGTGCGTCACGGCTGTGAGGGCGAGTAAACGGTGTAAGTGAGTTGCGGTCGCACGTAGGTCTTGTACACTTGACCCACCCGCAATGGGAGGCGTGACGAGACTACGAGTGCACCGGGCGGAGGAGATGTCGTGTGACCTTTACCCGCGCGCGGAGAGCCGGCTGTCGAGTGTGACCCCCAGATACTTGTCGGTCTTGGTCCATTTGACTTCGGTCCCCATGAGCTCGAGGCTCGGTGGATGCGTACGGCCGCGTACCGTATAGATGATCGCCTGCGTCTTAAATGCGTGCACCGACAGTGTCAGTGGAAGACCCAACGATTGATGTCGGAAAGTTATATATATATATTCTGTTCGCGCGGTAAACTGCTTGCACGATGCAGGATTTCGTGTGACGTCAGTATGACGCGTAGCTCACATGTGGCGATGTAGATGGCGCCACAATAGCAAAGTCCGTTACAGTTATATTACATAACGGTACTGCAGCTCTTTGCTATGCAAATCTTATGTCGAAGTGCATTGGGTATTCAATCCAGCCGCCATCTCGTCAAAGGGGAATATTAGGAAGACGACCCGTATTAGAATTTGAGTTGGTTGAAATAATATGAATGATGTGGGTCTTGTTGCCACTAGAAATATGTAGTCTTTCGTATTGGCAGGAACTCTATGAAAATAGATGTCGTAGTAAAAATATTTGCAAGACTGCGTTCAATATGGAAGCGTTGCTGGATAAGCTTGACGGAAGATGTCATTAGGCCCATTGTACACAGCACGGTTTCTTTACGGTGCACTGCACCATAGAATAATCGCGTGAGCTTGTATGCCTATGCCAATGCCGTCGTGTTTGTCAACAAGCTTCCATAGTGATTGATACAACACTGACGGCCGTACCTACATACGGCGAATCTACAGTAGTTTTTAACGGCAAGAAAAACGTTTGTGTACAAAGGGCCTTAAGGCAGGTTCACGATCGACGTAATGTAACTCTTATCTCATTGATATAAAGTATAAATTAGTTTGGCTATAAATTACAAAAATTGCCCAGTTTTAAGAAACTCACGGCTACCTTTCTAATGGTATACTTTAAAATAAATGAGATAAGAGTAACAATGACTTACTGGTATGTCTTTCACATTTGATCATGAATGTGCTGTTTACTATTGCACCTCGTGGAGACTTTTTTTGTGAAATACTTAAGTTAATTGAAACATTGAAATGCTAGAAGTAACGTATAGTATGCTAGAAGTACGTATATATTAGTAATGAATTCGTTCGTACTGATTAACAAATTACTCAGTGAAGAAACCACTTTAGTGAGGGTTGACCAGTTGACCCTCTTAGTGTTTTCTTGAGCTACTAAAATAAATCTAAAATATAATTATTCCATAATAACTTAGGCGTGCTGCTAACCATACATCACAAAAATCCGCGCATTTCTTTTTCTTTTTTTTTCTTTCACATCTACTTTACAATGATTGAGTTAACTTAAATGCGTTTTGAGGTAAATTTCACAGAATACCACTAGCGACATATTACTGCTCAACGCCATCAATAAACATCATCATCGCCAAACATCTTATAAATAACTTAGGCGTGCTGCTATACTTTTCAGATCTGTAATGTTATTCACCATACATCAACGCCATCAATAAACACTGCCAAACATCAAACTTCATCACTTAACTCAACAATATATTTTCGTGATCCCTCGTCCATTCAGACCTTCAGCTCATTAAGTCCTGACGCGTCGCCACAGACACTGATATATGCGGCTGCACCTTCTGAAGCTTTTAACGTTATATTGCATTCGTGTGGGTGACTGGGACGGTAGGACACTGACTGATTTGACGCTATTTCAACTGAACCGCGGCGTAAATCTCGATGGAACTGTAAAAATGTTGAGACTTTTCCCATGTTAGAATGCTGATCTGAGAATTTTTTCAAGCCCGCTTGCACTACCAATAATTAAATGCGTTTAGCGCTAATAGTTATATTTATGCAACTGTTGTATAATAAGGGGTACTAAAACGCGAATGTGGGTTTACATGAGTGTATCACATGAGTGTTTTAATACCTAATTATATACAGTTAAATATTTAGCACGTTTCTTGGGACCCCCTTTAATTTTTAATTTAGTATTATTTTTTGCTTTGGCGGCAGTAAATCGCGGCAGTATAGAAAATACACAATCTGTGTAAATTTCTTTAGTACCTATTACGGTTCATGAGATACAGCCCGCTGACACACAGACGCTCAAGGATAGCGGAGGCTTAGTAATAGGGTTCCGTTTGGCACCATTCAGGTACGGAACCCTAAAAATGAGACATATCGAAATCAGCTACCTAATTGATTTTTATACCGATAAGGATCTTTTCGCAAAGTTATATTATAATAGTGTTACGTAAATAGTCAACAAGTAGGTATTATATTAATGTGTCTTTACATGCTAAGAAGCGAAGTATAAAATCGCTAGAATTTCTCCATAAATCATAATAAATATCAAAAATTTCTATCACCAGGAACAATTAATCCACGAAGATAATTATGAGACAAAGCAAAATCCATCATTCAAGCCGACGCCGCCTTAGAGAATGGGGCTAAAAACTCCAATTAGTGCCGTGGCGGGGGCGAAACAATAGCTTTTGATGAATCGACTTCAAAGATGTGCACCAATATTAAGACTTTAAAACGGGGCGACTTCAAAACGGGACGCTTCGAAATGGGACGAAAGGAAGCGAAGAAATGGGGCTATATTGCCTAATGGTATGCAAGAATTGAGGATTTTGAAAGCTTATTACGGCTCAAATGGAATATTGATTATAGGTAATTGATGAGATAAAAGATCGCGCTTTTTTTTAGATTCACGGGTCAATTTATACATTTTGTAAAAGTATCTCAAGAAAATTTTTCTCCGTCGTTTTTATTTGTAAAAGGTTTTTGTGAAATTTACTAGGTACCTCGTTTGTCTAGTGGTCGCAAGAGCTATTGGTGAACATGAGGTCCTGAAGTCGAGTCCCGGGTCGGGTAAAGTGTGATTGGGTTTTTCCAGTAGGAATTTCTCAGTAGCAGCCCGTAGTCTGAATTTTCGCGCGATTGATGGCAATAGGTTTGCCTCCTATTACATGGGACGAGACTTTCACCGGCAGATAAGGAGTAACTTAGGCTATTTTTATTTTAGGAAAAGAATTAGGATCCACGCGGTCGAAGCCGCGGGTCACACCTACTTCTAAAAACAAATTGATGTTTGTCTCGTAATTATATCATCAACTTATTATAAAGGCTCGTGCATACGGGCGCGACTTGTCGCTCGACGTGACACCGATGATTGTTCAACCGCGAAGTTTTCTTAGAAATTGTATTGTTAAAGTCGCGTCGCGCCTCTTTCAGACTCTTTCTCTCTCCTCTTTCTCTCTCTTAGCAGACTCGCGGAGGGTGTAAGTTAAAACTATGCAGGTTAAAGGCTCTATAATACCTACTAATGTTCGCCCAGAAACAGCACATAGATACGACAATTTTCTTCCATTCCTAATTATCACAAAACATCAAAGGAACACTTTTTTCTCAATTTACAATATTAAAGCAAAGCCAAAATATTCAAAGACAGTGTTATTCTGAATTCCTTTCGCGTTACTCCCGAATTCTGACTCCACTGAATAATTCATTTGGAACGTTTCAGGAGATGATGAAATTAAAAGTACCCGCACACTGGCTCGAGGCACAGAATATGTAGATACAGAAGGCCGGCTCTGTTCAACGAGCAAACACACCCGCGCGCACCCAGTCGCATACGTACGGCGATCTCAAACTATCCGCTTGCACTAGATGGACGTTAGAGCATTATCACACTGACCATTTGCTAGCGTGTTTCCAATGAAGCGATTTGCGAACCTGCTTTCCGCGACTGCGAAGCGAGCTCTGTATGCCGCGTTTTCACAATATTATACACTCACTTGTCTCGCTCTATCTTGTGTACTCAGGGCAATCGCTCTCGTTCAGCAAACGCGGCGTTTGCCTTGCTGGAAACGCTCGCAAATCGCAAGTTTGATATGGCTCTTAAGCGAAGCGTTAAGTAAATTTGTTTTTCTAAGTAATATGAGAAATAGTTTTATACGAATATGAACGTTTATTGTAACAATATGGTTCATATTCGTATGAAACGTTAACTTAGCAAAATAAGGTTAAACGCTGTCTGCATTATCACTCGTTGTATGAAGCCGACCTTACGCACAATGCTAGTCGCATTTTTTTTTCCAACTTGTTATTTTCGTGTACTTTTTTTTATTGCGTCATGTTTTCCCACAAATAAACGTATTCTCTTTCTTTCTTTTTTGTCTTTCTTAGGGACTAAGTGCCGAAACCTAATATAGATAGAGATGAAGCCGACCTTCTGTAACTATCTATTCTGCGCTCAAGTTTTGAGGGTGGTAATATAATAGATTAAATTCTCTTTGACTAATTCGCGTTTTCCCATCCTATTAACGTTTCTTCTTTCTTTTGTGAAATCTCTTAAGACTTGGACAATCTTTTATATTATTGTTTGTCTCTTTTTATGATTCAAAGGAGATCTTACTAAGTTATGTACTAATCTTGTTGTCGACACGGTTTTAATGGCTGACAGGAGCTTAATTTCATTTTTCTTTGCGACAATTTCGAATACTAGAAGAATATTCTAGAGAAAATACACGTTTACTGAAACATTTTCAGTTATTAATCGATATAATAAAGGCCCCGCAGACAAGCGCGACGTGACACCGTTATTGTGCTACCGTGAAGTTTTCATATAAATTATTCCGCCTGAGTCGCGTCGCACCGTATATTGCGTAAAATACAGAACCTACTGATTGGGCGATGACACTGGCTCCTGTAACACAGGTGTTTGTACCTAGCGCAGGATTCAGAACTACACTTTGTTAGTACACATTTTTTATGCCAATTAAGAATTCATATATAAAAATATTTAAAAAAAGAATGCCAATAAAGAATTAATTTATAAAAATATATAAAATACACTATCTGTGAAAATTTCAACTGTCTACCTTTTATGGTTTATAAGATACAGCCCACTGACAGACAGACGGATGGACGGACGGATAGCGGAGGTATAGTAATTGGGTTCAGTTTGGCAAAAAAAAAACGTTATAAATATTTTTGTTACTCACATAGACTACCAATATTTGCTACATTTGTTTCAAATTATTTTTGCTTTTAATTTCGTTAAGAAAATTGGGGAAAACAAAAGCAGAAAAGTCGTGTTTAAACAAACTTTAAATACTACTTACCTACCCACGTAGGTAAGTATAATGTTTGTTTGTTTCACGAAAAGGTCAGAAGACGGGTAACAAAGTCTCGTTAAATTGAGATTACATTGGCTTATTTTCGATTTTATTTATTCAGTGAACATCTTTGACTGATCTCATATAAATATTAGTACAAACCAAATCATCAAAATCACTCGTTTATTTAGTTAGTAATTCCACAAAAACAAACCACCTGTATAAAAACCATTCCATAAAAAAACACCCTTTATAAGAAAAACTTTCTTCCTCTATTTAAATTTAAACTCATTCATTCTAATAAAGGTAAATCAATGTGCGTCATAAATCAAAGAGAATGCCGTTATTCATATTTTTGATATAGAACTTGTGGAGGGTATAAAAATGGGAGGTATTTTTTTCCAAATGATGAAGGGACTTTCAGTTTTGGGTTTTATAAGGAAAATTCAGGGTGAGATTGCGGTTGTCATTATGACACGAATATTTCTATTTTCGATTTAACCGTATACCAAACAGCCATAAACCTGTAGCGGCATCTACAACACCACATGCGAACTACGCATCAAAGACCTGACGTCACACAAATCCTGCATCGCGCAATTAGAGTTTACCGCGCGATCAACATATATAAGACTTGTTGGGCAGTTGCCCACCAGACACGACACCCTTCTGGTCGGAGGAACCTCCGTTTTCAATAGAGAATGAGTGAACTTTACACCCTGTTCCTCATCCCCTTAAAAACCAAATTGTTTTCAGAGAAAAAAGATGGGGGACAGTGTTGAATATCTACATATTTATTCATGCACACACAAACCACTTACTTCATCATCATCTGCCTAGTCTTTTCCCAACTATGTTGGGGCAGCTTCCAGTCTAACCAGATGCAGCTGTATACCAATATTTCACAAACAATCCAATACCTAAGTAATAACATTTATTTAAAGCAAATTCCATAACATGATGATTCTAATTCATATTTATTTCAGAATGCTATCAAAATTCCTACAATATTTAAAATGAGAGAACAAAATGCAAAATTTTAAACCACCACAACTATTACATAACGAGTTACGAGAGACGTCAAACGATAAACGTTTTACGAGTAATTTTTGACCAAAGAGAATAAATAAGTTGTACCGCAGCTGTTTTGCAAGTTCTAGATTCTTTTAGTTTATTCTGAAGGCGAGACTAGCTTCCACAGACGTAAATCGTAAGACGCGATCCGACCAAAATTGTGTCCAGTGCATATGTTTACAAATATTTTGTGTAGAACTCCAACAGCGCACGTACTGAGCTGCAGATCCGTTAGTCTCTGTTTCCACCGGCAAAGCTGTGTGTAACTTTTGTAAGCGTACAGTGCAGCACATTTGTAAATGTTTTCTTGAGTGAGTCCACCGAGTACACTGTGCAGTACAGTGTCGCACAGTGCCGCACACTGTTGGAATCGTGCCGACCGCATCCAAAGATAACTACGTTTCTTTTTCGTTGACAATTACATTTATATTGTCTCGCTCACTAATACTAAAAGTCGTATCTAATCGTTCCATGCGGGATATGTGAGCTCACTCTTCTCAGTATTGGCACTTTTTCGCGTTTCCTTAAGTACGGTGAGGGCAAATCTAACGATTTAAATCTTTGCTGGCTCCAATGTTTTATTTATTACTAGAGATCGGCCGGGCGAGGTTGCACGGAAATACATTTGGAGTGACGGCTAGTGGCTAGTGGCTACTTCCATCGGCGGTAGTTCAGACTTCGGTATAAAATGTATTGGGTTTCGATTTATGTAAAGTGAGAATGTTAAGTTAGTTATGTGTTAAGGAAGATATTTTATGCTTGGCCGAGCTAGTGAATGTAATAACGCGCAATTTAGCTCGGCGGCACGTCTTTAATGCGAATGCCACTTTAAAGGTATGAGGAACAGGGTGTAAAGTCCACTCATCATCTATAAAAAAGGGAGGATCCTCCGACCAGACGGGTGTCGGGCCTGGCGGGCAACTGCCCAACGATTGATGTCGCAAAGGCTTATGTACATGTGGATCACGTGGTAAACTCTAATTGCGAGATGCAGGATTTGTGTGACGTCAGGTCTTTTGATCCGTAGTTCGCATGTGACGTTGTAGGTGCCGCCACACCACCTAATATATTTGCACTATTTCTTACACTTATTTCTACTTAATTCTTTACTGGAGTTGTCCGTCAGGTAAAAGGTATTCAAACCAAACAAAACAAACACCTCCTTCCACCATACAAACTTTTAAATGAACTTGAAATGTACTGAGTAGTTGGCTATGTTGTGAATTTTCTCCGCAAAAAAATTGACTGAAATGTAGAGCAATGGCGCTAGTTCTACACACGGCTACATATCAAGCTATAGATACATTTCCAGTATAAGCTGACCTCTCATTGTACCGAAATCGTAAACAATGCGAGATCAGCTTATAATACCTGTTAAGAACCCGTCAAATAAAATGTATGTTATCTTGAGTTTTCCAAACACCTCCTTTCTGATTTAAAGTTATGTTGTTTTTGTTAATGTTAAGTTGTGTTATTGTTGTTGTTGTGACAATCTCCTAAAGACCAACATTACAGAATGAACGGACGAAAAAAAGATAGAAAGAAAAATTCTTTCATTCAAGAAAGTGCGCGCTTACGTCACAGTTCCCATTACGTGGGTTGAGAAGTACCTACTTGATTTAATCAACACCCATTCTTTCACTACATAAAATTCATGGGACTACACTTCCATAGTGCCAAATACCTAAACAAGGTGCGATCTGAAGAATTTCAAGCGGATGAGAATAGGAATTCTCTCTTTGTCTGAACAAATCCACCAAATGGATTGAGGTATTTACTTTATATTCTTTCTTTTTTTGTACCTGTTTTGTCTTTATTGTGCTCTTCTTTACACCCACGTGTTTAATTCAGTTTGTCCAGTGTGTCTTGGTCCGTTAATGCAAAAAAAAAACGAATAAATAGTACCCTAAAGATTGTTCGAATTTTTCAAAGATATTCCCTGCTTTTTGCTATGATAGTACGCGGAAATCCACGTACATGACATATGCATAGTACGACGAAATCCACGTACAGTCAACAAAGCTATTTGGTATACAGGCAGCTAACTTTAAACTACTTAAAAAAATGTTGTGATTATGCTGGGTAGTCAATTCTTTTACTCGCTTTAAGTACCTATGCCATATGCTTAAAAAGTGATTACGCACACAATAAACTTGAATATTGGCAGTGTAGTGGAGTGATTAATAATTTTTCCTGCATACCAAATAGCTTTGCTGACTGTACATCCATCTCTGGCTTCATTCCTAATCCTGCTTTTAAAATGGCATGTAATACTTGCCTGAGCTGGCATCGTGCCTACGATGTATTTAAGGGAATGTTCTTGTAGGATATTCTTCAGATTCGGTTGTATTTGCAGAATTAAAATTTATTTATCTATTTGATAACATGTAAAACACTGGTTAGTAGGCTAGCATTAAAATTTGATGACACAGTATTAAGACATGCACTCTGTAAAGGCACTGCTTTTAACTAATGGCCGCGACTAAGGGCTGATTTCACCAATGAAACTGAACGCGATCAGCACATCTAAACCGAGTTCAAGAGCTGTCAGTGTCAATGTCACAAAGAAAATAATGACACTGACAGCTCTTAAACGTGGTTTATGTGCTGATCGCGTTTAGTTTTTATTGGTGAAATTCGTTGTAGTTTCGACCCAGGTCCTTTATTTTGCGTAAACGATTTCATCATCACTGCTCTCAAAACGGTGAAGGAAAACATTTTGAGGAAACCGGCAATGTACTAGAAAAATTCGATGAAATGTGACATCTACCAACCTGCACTGGACACGCGGGGTGGATTACTGCCCACTCCCTCTCACCGAGATGAGGCCTGTGTCCCGCCAGTGGGAACATTAAAGGCTGAGTAATAATTAAAATAATTAATCTAAAGTTCATATTGCCTACCCTATTGAATGACTATTTCACGAAATCATGACATTTGAGGCCAATTCTGATTAAGAAAGTTGTATTGATGATTCAAATTGTTATAATTTTGTAAATCATTTGTTACGGTCGGCAATCATATTTTACATTAAACCTAAACCTTCAAATTGCAAAAAAAAACGTTACAAAATTCGAATTTCGTGGGCTACCCTGACGTTAGCGCCTTAAGACAAGACATTTGAAAGTATTGGCCCCTGTCTCCCTAGCAAAAGCAAAAGTAAGCTTTTTATTTCACGAACGTTTACTTCAAATCAAGTGTTTGTTTTCATTTCTAACCCCTTCAAAAGGGAATACCTTACCTCAATAAAAATCAAGCATTGGTTTATTTTTAAATAGCAGCGCCGTGCGGTTTCACCTGCATAAGGCTGCGTTTCCACCAGAGATGAGCGAGGATGCGTAGCGAGGGATGTGTGTGAAACTAGCCAATAACCTCGCTTCATTGTAATACCTTGAGCTAAGCTAGCGTTGTTATTGGTTAGTTTTACGGGCATCCCTCGCTACGCATCCTCGCTCATCTCTGGTGGAAACGTAGCCTTAGTCGCGTTCCCTTGAGAATATCGAGATAAAAATGTGGGGGTGATTCGGATACCCCACGATACGAGGGAACTAAATTTTATTTTTGGACGTCAATGTTCCGACCACCCTGTATATAAATACAATTATTTATTAATATACTAAAACCAACAAGACAAACAATGGGAAAACATTACCGTTTATTCCACGCACCCTTCAAACAGTGCTCAATTCTTAAACAATTTTCGCCCTCCGCCTAAATATCTTAGCAGCTAGTTCCTAACCCTGGTCTACATTAGCGAATATATATTATGTGACGTAGATACATCTTATACGCCCCACCACGACTGCCGTAGAGATAGACTGACATATTATGCCATTTATAATATTAGAATAAATATTATATGTAGAGGGACTAGACAAGAGAGAGAGGACAGTATTATTAACTGTGACGCCTTGACGTAATGTTTCTGAATGTTGTAGGTGAGAGATAAATGCGAGACCAAAGCGGCACGATGCGAACCATTTCGAGTACAATTAACATCGATGCAGGGACGTTTATTGTTGAGGAGTTCTCTTGGTACTTCACCATCAGCACGACTTCACCATAATAATATGCATTGTGACGAGCATAAATTGCTTTGCAACCTTATTAAAGTAATCGAATCGCAACCCGTGAAATATTTACTTAATATTGAGTAGTTCCGGTGGCCATCTGTGGTCTTCATCATCAGTTCCACTTCACCAAATGATGCTTTCCGAGAGTAAATTCAGGAGTTACTATAAAAAATACCCAAATCGCTATAATATTTGAAGAAATCCCTCAATTTCTCCAGGATCTCATGAACAGAACTGACCTGATGACAATGGGACCACCTGGGAAGTTTAACGTTTCAAATAAAAATACGATTTTTTTAATCGGTTCGTAAATGAAGGAGTTGTGATATAAATAACACAAAAAAAAAAACCTCCTTTTTGGGAAAAGAGATGGATTAGTAGTACGCGCTCAGCTAATAGCACGTTAAAACTTGACTAGTTAGCAAAACTGAACCTCACTATCGCTGTGTATCGCGTATACAGCGCGTATAATGCTTCTCTTTTCGTCGTTCCACTTCCTCTATTATAGCGTGACATTGTGCCATTTTTGAAGATCGAATGTTTGGTAGATAACCTACCTTTCTCTTTATACGCGATAGGGACACGACAAGACATTCTAAGGACAAAAATATGGACGCAGCGACTTAATGATAATTTGCACAACCATACTCCACTTTCCAGTATCCTCTGTTTCATATTTTTTATATAAGGTGCTATAAAAATATCTGCCACGGCTGCAATGGGAGATAGTATTGTGTTTATACATTACAATAGTAAAGACAAATTATTGATCATGTGTCATATTTTTTTTCATACAAAAAATTGTACGTATAAATTTGCAAGTGTCGAACTAGTCAGCTGATTTCAGTTTTCATTCACAGAACAGATGGAAAGAGATAGCAGTTGTTTTCATTGACGAAGTGCACTTCGCGCGTAATTTGTGAACCACGTTATGCAGAGTAGAGTCAATGTTTATTTAACTACTTTATTTTCTCAAATTGATTTAACTGTGCCGGGGTACGAAATTTCTTCACTATTGTTATCTTTAAACACAATACTACCTCTCATTAAAGCCGTGGCAGATATTTTTATAGCACCTTATATATTCACATTCTTCTTTACTAAGATAAATACTAATAATTTATATAAGAAATACTTTTCATATTTCTCATATCATCGCGTTCCATCGCATTTGTATCTCATCTAGGACGATGTGTGACGTAGGTCCTTGTTACATTTTCGCGTCGGATAAGTGCGACGTAACAAATTACGTTCGGAGCCATTTATTTGGCTTGGGAACGCTAAAATGGCCCTTTTATGTGTTTTATTTATAAATGGTAAGGGTAATTTATTACCCCGGTGATTCTTGTGACACCGAGAAGGACAGGACATGACTTTTACCGTTTAATTCTTAATGTTGATCCATCACGTAAAAGTCATTTGTTTTTTTACGCTACTTAGAAGAATTGCAGACATGTATATAATATTCCAGTTTTTTGGGGACTTTTTTTTTACTTTTTTACAAAACCAATGTTCAATTATAAGTCTGTCTTCAACAGTTTGGTATTCAAATTTTTTATAGGTTATGACTTGAATTTGAAATGTAGTTTCTGTTATTGAATAATTACGTTTTTTGCAGATGTCACTGGGTCTATTTTTATTCAGATTATGCTGGATATAGATCATTAGGTTTTTTTTTTGGTTTTTTTTTGGATACTCTTTTATGAGTGATAGGCATTTTCAATTATCATTATTACGCTTCATAATTATTTTAGCAAGCCAAACATGGTTGACCGCCAAATATCATAATCTATTATTTGCAGCTGCCGACTGTTCTATGCTCGTGATTACAAATTTTGTTAAATTTTTCTAATTACTCATCTTTTTGAATGTGTGTGTTTCTGTAAAATCAAAATCAAAATCTGTGACAAATAAACCTATTTTTCTTTCAAATTTATTTACTAAAACTGTACATGCACAAGTTTAAAAAATACTGCACAAAGGCGGCCTTAATGTCTGAGCAGACGACTGACTACCTACTATACTCTCAAACGTACCGTACCTTTTCTACGAAAATCTAAAAAGATTCCCAAACTTATCTCGATTTAAACCTGACACTCAAAAACCAATTATAAATCGAGATTCATTAACGAATATTGTCCTAGTATACCAGCCTCAGAATCAAATAACAAACTCACATAAAAAATTTACGTAGACATCTCCGAATTCTATATTTAGCTCCATAATCAGCTTACTTCATTTCAGGGGTAACCCAAAAGGCTCTTCTCTCTTAGGACTTTTCTCGGAGGTAACAGAAAGTAAGATAATCAAGTCGTATTACAATCAATCATTCAGCGACGTCTGGACGATGACAAAGGGGCTTTTAAACTTTACACCGAGATGAAAAAATTGCTTTTTCCCAGGAGCTCCAAGTAATTTATTCCCGGCGGCTCCAAATTAAAAGAGCAGTACCTATATGTTTATTTTTTATTTTTTAATAAATATTTAAAAATGTATAGAATATGTATGAAAAATAAATAAACGAATTAATAAAATCTTTCCCATGAGCCCCAAAATTTTAAAGTATAGATTGCACAAAAAATTATATATTTACAATGATTCAACAAAAAAATAACCAGAGTAATGCGACTATGTCGAACGTCCCGTCCGCCGGAATATAATTATTTGGAGCTCCTGGGAATAAGCCCAAGACGAGTGTTTTTATCTCAATTTCTAAATCAAAATCTCTCTGTCTCCTCTTCTGAGTCTAATCCTCTTTCTGAGTAGTCGGTTAAACAGTAGTTAAAATTCTATCATTCTATTTCAGGGTTTCTAATAAGGGTAGGGTATCAAGATATCGGTTCATCAACAACGACAAGAGATCACGCCCGTTATCCCCGAGGAGTTAGGCAGAGGTTTACCTGTAGTACATCCACATTTCGCCATTTGTCAAAGTCAAAGTCAAAGATTTATTAGGTATGATAAAAAACGTTATCATTGTCCGGGAGCGCGGAGGTTAGCATACTTCTTTCCAATGTTTATGTGTTCAACAAACCTTCCTATGGGGATAGGCAGAAACTACAGCACGCCACCTGCTATGATCCTTACATACTCCTTTTGTCTCGATTACGCTCATACATCTGGTCATACACGCACACCGGTTGCGAGTACTACGGGCCTGACCTTTCTGAGAATATCACCATAGTACTTTATTGGTGCCACACACCGGTATAAATATCCTCCAAAGGTGTTCCCTCCCGGCGTTTCCTCTCACAATTTCATATTTCTTAAAGATTATATGGATACAAGTAATAAATCAAGCCGTATCGGAAGTCTGCCAATATTTTCGGGTCAAGTCCCTATTCCACGAGATGCAATGGTCATATTAATGGTTCCACCAAAAAGTTTTGACATCGAAACTTATTTATTAGTTACCTCGACGCCTTTTTCCGAGTTCTCAATCCCAAGAAAGCAATATATATGAAGTATTCTGAGAAATATTTGGGGAGAAATAGATCAGGGAACGGAATTATGTATGAGTGAGTTTCGTTCTAACTTTCTGGTGTAGGAAAGTGAATTAGTTTTGTGATAATGTAATATTAATCACTAAGAGTTGGTTCTTGTTCGGCACGCCATGATTCTGCGGCAAAATTGAAAATTATGTAGATTTATGTTCGCGAAAAGCCGCTCGGCTTTGCTTGAATTGTGCCAAAACGAGCCAAATATGATTCAGCAAGGGTACAGGCCTTATGGAGTTTGCCGATCGGCACGAGAATGGAAGGCGAATATGTAGTAACTAGCTTCTGCCCGCGGCTTCGCCCGCGTGGATGTCGGAAGTTATCCCACAGGAACGTGTTACATGTCCTAAATCAATGGGGTAATTGCGTAAAACACTTCCAATAGCAATGGGGTTATTGGATTTTTGGTGCTCACATCCACACGGATATGGATCTCAAGTTTTTTAAAGGGAACCGTCAAGCTGGCAAGGCGAAATGAACGTTTTATGTAAATTACAGCGCTGTTTTACTGTATATTATGTTGATCATTATTAAATTCGCGGTAATTATAATAAAATAATTACTTAATCATAATCTTTTTTTTTTCTATGTGTAGCTCTCGAAATTTACGTGTTTCATGGATAAGACTATTTCGTGAAAATGTGACCATTTAGAGCTAGATTGATACGTTCAACGATTATAATTTCCATTTTTTTAAATATGATTTTGCTTATATTCACCCATTTCCGCCCACATCTGCATCCGCATGAGCTCCGCATTGACTAATGCGGATGGGGATGCGGAGGTCTAAATAAATGCGGTAGATACTTACATTAAACAGAAAACAAACAACATCGTCCAAAGGTCATTGCCCTTCACACCGAAATGACAACAACAAATAGTAAATGTAATATGCAAAGCAAATTCATATTTCAATTTCAAAGCTATCCCACTCAACCGTGTAATCGAATTGATACATAGAATGGCGTCAAAATAAAAATGCTTTCGATTAAATCGAGAACAGGGCTGCCAGCGTTAAAAAAGACTGCATAAAAAATCTCCTCCTGTTATTTATTTTTATTGACTTGACCGTGCGAAACGTTTAATTTCCGGTAAAAAGGAGTTAATTTGTTTTAAAATTATAATGTCAATATTATGGGGCAAAGTATCTTCTTTGATTGCTGTTGTGCCTTGCATATTTCATCCAAGCTCTATGGCGTAATTCTTGAATTGATTGCCAACCAGCAATATGTAAGGCGCTTATTACCCACAATGATGTGAGTAAAGTCTGGAACCTCAATTGGAACACATCGCAATACCGTTCATAGGCATATACCACGGGTCAATATCTCTGAATAAGAGCCACGTAACCAAAAAAAAAAACCCTTCAATTTAACGTCACATTACCCGCCGTACTTTGCAGTTTATTTAAGTCACTATAATACCAAGTCCACCACACGAGAGAGAGACGTGTATGAGACAGTTACTATAACAATTACGATAATGGCCTACATTTCCATAAAATTTCAGACGACTGCAATAGACCGTAAACGTGCACTGCATGACATGAGGCCACAAAATGTTAGTATGTACGATCGGTAGGGCAATGGCTATATATGTAGCATGGTGTACAGATTCCATGTAAGTGTAGGTATTAAGTATATAAAAGTTATAGATGTATCTCATAATAAGTTTATTGTAAGAAAGACTCAACGACCTCACAGTTAAACTGCGTAAGCAGTTTTGCGGGGCAATGGACCTAGCTTTAAGAAATTTTAACTAAATAAATCATTCATTCATACTGGCAATCGCAATTTGATTAGTACAGACCCTGGGCGTTAATATTATAGCACATTGAACTTTTTGTAGAAACCTTTTTATTTGTTGTTACGCCAACTACGCCACATAAATTCGTATGTAATCGTACCACTGCTTGCAATGTAAATACCAGTTACAGGAAGTTATTATAAGATCATCAACATAGACTGAGTGGAAAAATTGGAGTATCATTGAAGCGAACTCAAAAACTACTCATCAGATCTTGACTAGATTTATATGGGGCCAAGCTGGAAGTAACGTTTACTCTCTTCAATAGCCTGTAAGGAAAAAGTTTTAAAAATAATTTGATTTCCACTTTACAGATCAGCTCTGTAATTTTTTAGTGTACATAATAAAGAGTATTCTATTCTATTCTATTCTATTCTATTCTCTGCCACTGCCACTGCTCTCAAAACGGTGAAGGGAAACATCATGAGGAAACCGACATGTCCTAGAACCAAAAATTCGAAAACATGCTGACATCTAACAACCCGCGCTGGGCCCGCATGGGGGAAGACGGCCCACTCCCTCTCACAGACAGGCATGTGCCCCAGCTTTGGGAACATTATAGGCTGATTATATATTACAGATCAGCAGAAGTAGTGTTCACCATACACAACAAAGCTGAAAAGGAAGATAGTGTGTACACCACGTTTATCAAGACAAATTATTAAGAACTACATCAATTTACGAGAACGACAACTGCAAGAAAACGTCTTTCCTTTTTTTCGCCAGGCAACCCTAAACTGCGAGTGAAAATCAAACGAGATCAAAGCGATACCTACACGATTATTGTCGGAGACATTGAAAAGAACGGATATTACAACGATCGCTTCAAATTTAAAAAAAATCCTCGTTATTTTATTTTCATAGGATGGAAATTTGCATTTTTATTTTTGTCTTGTGATCTGAAAAATCGTTTTCTTTGTGACTGATATTTGTTGTAATTTAATTGAGGCATGTGTTGTTATAAAAAGAAAGGGTGGGCTATGTACAAAATGAAACATTTTTGTATCAATTTGTTTCTCCTTACACATTACAGGAAATGTCGATTGAAAATCAACCTAGAGGCGGATTTTTGCTATTCCAAAACGGAATAAAGTAGGTACGAGAAATCTCGGTGAGAAATGAATGGTAATTCTGTAAGAGCCGATTTTTGACTTGTCAGATAACTTGTATCTAAAGAATGAATATGGCGATTTAACATATTTTCTATACAAAAGCCGCGATCAAACCACAATTTTTAATTGAATAATAGATTGAAATATCGGCCCGTTAGTTTTGAATAGTATGGAGTCCACAAGCGCTTGAAAATAAATCCAACCAATCAAAATAGCATAGCATAATAGTGAAAAATTGCTGCAAACCGTAAAAAGAATACGAAAGTACTTACTTCTAAAAAATTCCGACTTCCAACAAACTTATTCGCAAACGATGTAACCACACAAACTAAATAACTTTAAACTTGCTGAGTCAAGTTTTCGAATTTTCCGTGATTGGGCTTCTTCTTAAACGGTCGTTTCTTGCAGCTGCACTTAGTGACGTAACTGGTACTTTTAAATTTCGACTTTCAATTGGTCATTACTGATGTAATGGCGGCTGGAGGCTCTCGGAGCACTTCGCAGAAGAAGGGTTGGCAAATTTATGGATGAGGTTTATCAAAACGTCTGTGACTTTTTGGTGAGAGTATAGGAACTTGATTTATGTAGTGGTAAAGTGCTCGACTATTTTCGTAGATCAAAAAAAAAAACTGAGTTTTTTTTTAAGTTGTCTAAATTTCGTTCAACTGGGACTTCGGTCATACAATATGCTTGAACCAGGTACATTTTGCGTTCAATGATTTAAAGTATGAATATTATCTACGTCTAACTCGTTGCTCTCGTGGTCGTAAACGCTTCTACTGTGCATAAGGTCCTGGATTCGATTCTCAAGTCGGGCAAAGTGGTTTTGGGTTTTTCCATCGGGAATTAGTCAGTAGCAGCCTGGAGTCTAGATTTGCGCTCGATTGAAGGCAATAGGCTCGCCCCCTATTATTTGTTTATTTGTTTAACCATTTATGCACACACATATAAACAGGCAAGAAGAAAGGAACAGAAAAATACGTACAAAGGCAATGCTTATTTCTAAAGAAATCTCTTCCAGCATACCTGCGATAGAAAAGTACATAAAAAGAGATGTAGACAACGGGTGTAACAGTAATAGAGAAAACAAAATACATAGATCATCCAAAAAAACAATTCACTAATTTAAATAATTCTATTATAACTGGCGAAATGTGGGTGTACTATAGGTACACCTCTGCCTAACCCTTCGGGGAAACAAGGCGTGATGTTGTGTTATATTATTAACGTGCTAAGACCACTTCATTGTCCACTAGTTCAAATAACTGGAGAAATTCATGCAATGGAACAATATATTCACATTCTAAAATAATATTCACAGTACTAAAACAATCAGTGTGCCGCAAGCTGGCCATTCGACGTACCATAGACATGTTGGAATGGCCAGCCGTAGCCATACTGTGGTCGTCCAATAGCCTGTGTGTGTACAGTACATTACACTGGACATGTCGAGTGTGAAGCGTTAGTAAGGACGAATAAACACTAGAATAATAGTCTTAATGTCGGTCATGGAGGATGTTAAATTAAGTAAATTAACACCGTTCCCATGCGACTATGCAGCGATGAGAATACTGTTCTCATGTTTTAGACCTAATTGAAAAATCTGATGGATAAGTAGCACTCACAAATTCATCAGGAAAGAAAATGAATAAAAGTCTCACATCGGATTGGTGATTTCAGACTTATAATACTAGCTTCTGCCCGCGACTTCGTTCGCCTGGAAGTCGTAAGATGCACTAAATACAAAAAGAATAGTTTCATAAAACTCCCTCGGCCCGCCGCGATCCATCGCGTCGCCTCGCCCGCCGCGCTGACTTTTTGTCTTTTTGCTCGGCTCCTAAGGGTCTTAGCATGATTTTAAATAAACTATAACCTTCTTCTTGAATCACTTCGTCCATCAGTGAACGTATGAAAATCCGTTCAGTAGTTTTTGAGTTTATCGCGTGCAGGCAGACAGACACAGTGCAAACAAATTAAAAATCCCGAGTCACACGCAATCTGTTCGATTTAGCACGTGTGACTCCGGATTTTTTATTTATCTACCTTTTTAGTTGATTTTTTTGTCGTAGTTGAGTTTTAGTTTTTATTACGTACTGAGTATGTACTGATAAGTCCAGGTTTCCTCACGATGATTTTCCCAAGCGTGGTGATCAATGCTCGTGCCTTCTCCATGTGAGAAGAGGCTTTGCCCTGCAGTGGGACCATAAGAGGGTGGTTCTATAAAATCAAATACTACAGTTGGAATTTCAGAAACTTTCTCATAAATTGCAATAAAATTAAAAATGGATAAAGTAAGGGGCCAGCCCTGCATTCAGATATTAATTGGAACGGCAACAAGATGCGATACTGAAGTGAAATTTAAACTACCTAAGTTGTTTACCGTTTGCTACCAGCTTTCGAAACTTCAGCCTTCAATTAATACTAGCTCAGTGACTCGGTGTTTTTTATTTTTTTTATTTCCTTTTTGTTTGACTACTTAGTCAAACAAAAATGTTATCATTTAATGGAAATTGAAACGTATCTTTATGAGGATTGTTTGCTATCCCCGACCAGATCCTAAACGCATTGTATTTCGTATAAGTATGTTCGAGCATGTGGCACACACACGGTGGTGTGGTTTTGTGGTGTGTGTGTGTGGCGTTGTGGTTGTGGGTGTGGTGTGTGAACTGTGTATGTGTGTGGTATATGTGTACGTGTGTGTAGTTTGTGGTGTGGTTTGGTATGTATGCCTTACTTTATACAAGGTGGCCCATATTTTATCATCACTTGGAAGATGCTCTCATTTTCGAAAATGGAATGTTTAGTCATTGCGACTTGATCATTTATGAAGTATACAAATGTAAAATACACATCGTAAAATCCTGATGTTCTATATATAAGGTGCTATAAAAATATCTGCCACGGCTGCAATGGGAGATAGTATTGTGTTTATAGATTACAATAGTAAAGATAAATTATTGATCATGTGTCATATTTTTTTTCATACAAAAAATTGTACGTATAAATTTGCAAGTGACGAACTAGTCAGCTGATTTCAGATTTCATTCACAGAACAGATGGAAAGAGATAGCAGTTGTTTCATTGACGAAGTGCACTTCGCGCGTAATTTGTGAACCACGTTATGCAGAGTAGAGTCAATGTTTATTTAACTACTTTATTTTCTCAAATTGATTTAACTGTGCCGGGGTACGAAATTTCTTCACTATTGTTATCTTTAAACACAATACTACCTCTCATTAAAGCCGTGGCAGATATTTTTATAGCACCTTATATAATCTACAAGAAGAGAACAACGTAGAAGAAGTGGCGAATCTATCGCCAGAAGTACTAAGAAGATGCTCTAATACGCGCCTAAATGTGCGTCATTTCTGGCGACGGCCATTTAACAGATATTATTTATTTGACTACAGAATAAAATTGTAAGTCCGAATAAACAATATTTAAAAGAAAGAAAGAAAGATTTTTCTTATTTAAAAAAAATATACAGCCATACGGAAATAAGGTGATTACTTATGCGCCACCTATTTTATATTTATGTACTGCCCAAAAATTTGTCTCGTAACCTTGACTATGGCCAAATTTTCAGACCGGAAAGAGGTAGTAAAACACCTCAAGAAAAGTGTTTTTATTATTTAAGATGAACTGCAGGCCAATTACTCTCAGGGATCGCAGGGATCTTAGCGCTATCGTAATGCCGGTGACCCTCCCAGATGATCAACTTACAATATGTACAATACATGTAACAGTTGTAAAAATTACTACTCGATAATTACTGTCGTAAAAATAGCCATAATTAAGAAACCGAGCATTTAATTTCGCAACCAAGACTCTTAATCCCTTTGATTCGTCAAGTAAACGTTATCTTTTACCCGCGAATTGCTAATCTCCTACTAAAGCGTTAGTCAAAGGGAAAACTTGATATCATTCAAAATAAGCAGCTCATATTATTGTCAGAGTTTTGAAAGGGAATCTACGTAATCTTATATACGTATAAGAGTTAGGTTTTGTTATAAAATTTTTTTTTTACTTGTCGCTTCTCGCTAATTGCGTCAAAAACTACCTAATTGTAGTTAATAACATTTATATGGGACCACCGTGCAAACGAGTGTACTAAATTAAAAAAATATTTTCTTTCTTTTTCTTTCAAATGAACACCATGTTTTGCGCGCGTTACATTTCGCAATACCATTAACACCAAAAATGAAAATCGTTCCCCAGCAATGATTTTTGCACAAGGAAAACTTAGTTTGATGCTTTTAACACCCCGTATCATCATCACCAGCCTACAGCAGTCCACTGCTGGACATAGGCCTCTCCAATAGCACGCCATACAGCTCGATTCTCGGCAACTCTGACCCAGCTGCTACCAGCCACCCTGCAAAGATCGTCGCTACACCTAGCCTTAGGACATCCTGCCTTACGTTTGCCGATTCGTGGTCTCCACTCAAGACCACGTCTACCCCAACGGTCATCGGTTCTACGGCTAATATGGCCGGCCCATTGCCACTTCAGCTTGCTTGTTTTGTAAGCTATGTCGACAACTTTGGCTCTCTGCCGAATCACCTCGTTACGGATTCGATCACTCAGAGAGACTCCAACTCCTGCCCGTTCCATACCCCACTGAGCGACCTTGAATTTATGGACCAGCCGTACCATGAGTGTCCACGTCTCGGCGACTAACCCTATATACACATTAGGTACTTAGGTACCAGCTAAGCTTAGTTTATTTTCTATTTATCTTACCAATGTTGGTGAAACTCAATAGAACAGACGGAGCTAACCACCAAATAATTGGGAAGTTGGCCAAGATTTAGTTTGTGATTGGTCTTTTAACACGGAACTGTATTTGTCGCTGTGATTTTAATTAACTCTAAGATTATTTATTAGCTTTATTGTCGTTTTCAATTGTTTCTGAGCCGTCTTTTTCTTTTCTTGGAATCGATGTTTGTTTTCTCTTTGTTAAGGCTCCGCGCCCTTATTTACCTAACGGGCTTATCAAATAAAAGGTGGGTTTATATAATAACTGGCTACGTCCCGCAGTTTCACCCGTATAAGTCTCGATCCCGTAAGAATATCGGGATAAAAAGTATCTTATGTCCTAATCCAGGTTATGATCTACCTATGTGCACAATTTCATCCAAATCTGTTCAGCCAATTTAGCGTGAAAGCGAAACAAACAAACTCTCATTTGATATATTAGTTAGGGTTAGGATTTGCAACATTATTTCTAGAACCATGCTACTCATTTTACATCATGACGCCCTCAGTCTTCAAGCTTAGTCTATTATAATGTAGTCAGTCTTTTGTCAATTACTTTGTAGTGTATTTAAGTCCTTTACATTAAACCAGATGAGAATGAATGTACAAAATTCTTGCGTGCAAACTGAAAATATATTAATTTCCTTCACCTAAACATCCACGTTTATTTCTACATAAAGAATCCATAAGCCCAAACAATGAGCTCCTGAAATATTTCTCCTCTTCATCATAAAATGGAATTTTCCCGTAAAAATATTCCTTTGTTTATACCCCGTCCTTATTATAGATACAACCTTATATTGAGGAAAAAATATGTTAAAATAAAGTACCAAATAAAATTGAAGATGTTCTCGTTATTTTCACAAATATATTTTTTAATGTGTAGCATCTAATGCGGCGGGTAAGACCGGTTGCTGGCGTGGCGACGCATATACTGGATCAAAAATCATGTTTTGAAGACTTTGGGCAGAAAGTTTTAAGTGATTTAGGTATATTTTTAAAATAAAGTTTTGTTAAAGAAAAATCTGAATATTTTGTTTTTGTTTTGTTGCGCCCGCGATATCGGGCTGTCTGCACGAGCCTCAATACTGGTCAAAGCCAAAATAACAAAAAAGTACTTAGAAGCACTTGTTTATGCAGCCTACCCTTTCTTTTCTTCGGTATTGTTCGTCGAGTCGTTGATTGAACTACTCGATTACTGACAAATACTTGCACTGACTGGACACGTCCACACAAATCTGTATGGTTCTTTCCTCAAAAGACTTCAGATACTAATCTACATAGTCCTCACATGGACTTTAAAAGAGATTTTAACCCCTGAGTAGTCAGATAGAAAACTTTGACCTCATCTAGTTTTTTTAATATGATTGACGTGTAAAAGTGTTCGTACAAAACCGCGAAATTTCGCGGGTTTAAGCTAGTTATATTACATTCTATAATCCATCTAATTTTTATTTCTCTCTTTTTCTATATCGTCAACAAGATTACAACAAATAGTTTGTGATTGGAGCCAAATTTAAGCAAATAATGCCTGTATTAGTTAGAAGACTCCGCTCTTCCATAACAAAGGAAAGAAAAATATTAATAACATAGGTAACTTGACAAGATAACACAGACAAGACAGTGCGTGTGCGTGTGTTGTGCGTGCGTGCGAGTATTGCTAATGTCGCGTAGGTTTCAAGAGTTCTCCTGGTTCCTCATATTTATGTAAGTGGTTTGATCCATTTTATTATCGATTGTTTGCAATCATAATATTGTTTTTTATATACTTTATAATTTATACCTTACCAAGATTACCTAACCTTACATCAATAGTGAATATCCTATACAAACTCGCACATACCGTGCGACTTGATAACTAAACCTACCAATTTACCGCCGATCATATTCCGTATGACAGCCGGTGTGAATACATTCACGCTCTATTCCTGTGAATTTACGCTCCGCTCGCTCACCTACTAACCTATCTTGATTACACCAACAAGATTTGATAGGTAGTTACTGATGCTAGGTTTAATTGGTACTGTGATATTAATTAACTGGCAAGTAACTGTTGTTATGGGTTGAACTTTGGTTCAGTACGTATCTAGCTGTCGAATTTAGGATACAGTTCGGTTTTGTAGAACAGAGCGGGCTATGCATGGAGTTTCTTTGTAGGATAAAATCAGGAACGAAATTATCCGGAGTTACCGACATAGCTTGCAGAGTAAGCAAGCTGAATTGGCAGTGGGCTGGCAATGTTTGTCAAAGGACGGATGGCCAGTGGAGCAGCCGTGTCCTGAAGTATCGGTATGCAAAGATGGTCACCAATCCACGGAGCAACCCCTGCAAGCGTAGCTTTACCTGATCGATCGACCGGTGCGGCTATCATTACTTAGCCACGAGCTGTAGAAGAAGTATTAGCTCATTATTTAAATAATAAGTAATTTTATTTCATAAAAAAGAAGATTGTAGTACAAGAGGTATACTCAAGTTATACAGTCATATAAGTTATACCATGTCAAACACAATCTAGTGGATAAAGTTATGGTTTCCTAGATAGGTTATAGAATAACCTGTATTAAGGAATAACAGTCCCTGTCCCTTACAAAAACTTACAATAAACTAGTACAATTTCTTATTTGAATACTACAATAATGTTTATAATTGAATACGTTCGTGTGTGTCAGTGATTGTATGTGTGTAAGTGATGTGTGCGTATGTACGAGTGTGTGTGTGATGGAATGAAAGAGAGAATGTGTGTTTGGTTTGATTGAAGTCTGGTTTATTGATTGGTAATTTGATCACTGTCACTGTAACTTAATGAGATAATTTTCTATTTCATCATAGTTTTAAGTAGTTTATGAGTGTAAATAGTACCTGCGTTCTCATTCTAGGTTATGCCGGACGGATCCCATTAATTTCACTCTACAAAACATGAAACTCAAGCTGTTTTTAGACGTTTAGATATAGAAAAGCTGAGAAACTTCTTTTAAAATCCAATATCTTACTTAAAGGGAAGTACAATTTCCTTGAATTTGAATATATGAAGGTAACACACTGCAGAAGTATTGTAAAAATGTTTCGAAAGACGAGGTGCACTGTGGAATGTAGGGTGACTATCATGACAAGAGATGTTTCGAAAATAATTATTTTATCAACAGTTGCCAACTAATTTTCTTCATAAAAACAAGTCTTTATTTCCTTTCCTTGCATTTCACCAGCTATGTGTAAATCCCTAGTAAAAAGCTACGTTCCCACCAGACATGAGCGAGGATACGTAGCGAGGGATGTCCGTAAAACTAACCAACAACAACGCTAACTTAACTGAAGCTATGACAATGAAGCGATGTTATTGGCTAGTTTCCAACACATCCTTCGCTTCGCATTCTCGCTCATCTCCGGTGGAAACGCAGCCATAAGGGCGTTCATATAGCTATTAATAAGGAACAAACCCACGCTCAGGGCTGGTGCTGAGAATGTTCTAAAAACTCTGTCCGAGAATTCAGGCCCCACGCAAAGGAATCAGGCATGCGAAAACTAATAGGATGCTCGCGCGGACACTGGGCCGACTAAACAGACGGGTTGGTAGTGAATGCATAGACAACAGCTGGCCAACTGTTTCAAGAGTTTTCTATAAAGCGCTGGTCTTTTTCAACTTTAAATTTACGATCGATGTTTCGACAGCCATTGAGTAGACCTGGACAGCGCCATCATGAAGATACTCATAGCCATCCGGCGTCAAACTGAACTAATGGCCGGGTCAGATGACTAAGCAATCGGTTTGTGCGCACGTGACCTCTGTGAAACTCAAACTCAAAGCATTTATTTCAAATGAACCAATGGCACTTTTGAATTGTCAAAGGGGTGGGTCAGTCAGAAAGATGAAGCTAGTTGCCCATTCCAAAGCGTAAAAGGTACTATGGAGAAGAACGGCAAGAAACTCGGACACTCTTTTAAATTAAAATATGGTTATAAAATATTGGTTACATCATTCATGTTGAAATTATTCATGTGAAAACGATGCAGAAAGAAACTGACGAAACTATCGGCCGATAGAAAGTCTGCAGTCTGTGGGAGCTCTAAACCAATGAGACAGTCACTCACTGGATACTTTTAATACGTGAAGTCAGGGTTTATAGTTAAGCAAATTGACTACCAACAAAAAATTTCCGTATAAGCAGAAATAACGCGGCAAATCCACATAGGGTAGGATAAATTTGAACAATTAACTTTAACGGTAAAAGCAAAAGTGCGGACAAAAATAGTACTTTATGTAAGACATTCAGGCGTTTTCTTCCTACTCTAAATCTACCAGTTTAAATTCCAAGCCGATTTCACGACAAAATTAAAAGACCTCAAAAAGGTACAAGATAACCAATTTTTGTCAAAAAAAAGAAATAGCCTCGCTAAAACGGTGTTGGCCGTGGCCGAAATTGAATGTCTCCAGAATATTTTTCTAAGTTAATTAACTTTTAATTAAAAAGGAAAAAAAATCGTTACAAATGGATTTGGAAGGTATTCAACTGAAAGTAACAAATAGATCGATATGGTTACGATGTAGATTGTTTTTTCCAAAGATCTTTCAAACAATGAAAAAAGGTGTCCGGTTGGGTTTCGTTGTATTCACAAAAAAGAATGAGCAAGTCTGCAGAAGCCTGCAATACTTACTGAAAACTATCTAATCTACCTTTGAGGAAAAACAACTCTTCGAAGTCTTTTAAGCTCTATCATAGTACTTATAGTTGTCTGACTTTTTTTGCTGAACTGGAGTTTTTTGGCGCAGCCGTTAGGCACACTCCTCAGCTACTTTACACTTTCTATTTGATTTTTTGTTTTTATCAGCTGTATATTATATTGTTTGCCTTTTAGTCCGTGTTGAATAAATGTATTTCCTTTCTTTATTTCTTTATCATTTCAGTAAAAAGCTCTATACCTACACAAAAAAGTAAGAAATGAGTATACATATAAGGGGAAGTTTAAAAGTGGCGCCAGTGACAGAAATGGTATCGTGATGTGATGAGGAGGGAGAAAGGGCACGTGACTAAAAGAGTGATGAATATAAATGTGGAGAGTTGTTGTGGAAAGAGAGGATGACCAACGAAAAAATGGATGGATTGTGTGAGGCGTGATATGAAAGAAAAGGGAGTGAATGAGAGCGTGACAGTAGACAGGGGAGAAGAAAACGAGTACCATGGGACAAGGGCTGGAAAATCACGATGACACAAAATTCGTGGGCAGAGCGTTTCTGACTCCGCACCGTCCGTGTCATTAGCAAGAACGGCCCGCTGTCCGGAAGCCACAGACCCTGACACTCGTGGACAGACCTTCAACTGAAATACATATACATATGCGGCAGCAGCAGGTGACGTGTTACCTCGACACGACTGGTTTTTATGAATTTCTAGCTATAGAAATATCCGCCTGCGGTCGGCTACGGAATGGTACCTTTACAGTATGTTCATTATAACTTGTCCCGTGACACAAAATTTTGCAGTCTTAGTTTCAATACTGACAGAGAGCCGCACGGGTCGATCCATCAGGTTAAGCTGCGCCTGCCGGGGTTGGTCCGTGAATGGGTGACCATTTTTACTTACCAAGACTCCTCCGTGCTTCGGAATGGTCCCGGCTGTCATTCGTGGATCTTTGACAGTCGTTACGAGTCGTCAGAAGCGCGAAAGTCTGACAACCAGTCTTACCAAGGGGTATCGTATTACCCAGTTACTGGGTTGTGGAGGTCAGACAGGCAGTCGCTCCATGTAAAATACTGGTATTCAGCTGCATCCGGTTAGACTGGAAGCCGACCCCGACATGATTGGGAAAGCTAGGCAGAATGAGTTTCAATACTGACAGAACAGTACTACCAATTATATCTCTATTAAATTCAATGGTACCAATCGCGTCACGACACAAGTTATAATGAACGCACTGTAAACTGAGTTAAAACCCTCTGTCTGGTATATTGTTTGAAACTTATGTTGTGTGTCCTAATATTTTCTAAGCATGGTTCCCCTACAGGACAGGGTTGTTGATGCGAGAATATTGTTAGCACAGGTATGTCTAGGTTCTGCCGGACAATGGACCGTGTGTTATGTCATGTGGAGACCTAAGCGGTCTACTGTGTTTCTATTTTTATACTCTTGGGAAACGGAATAGAAATAGTTAACAGAATAGAATCGTTTTGGGAGTAAATAGATTTTTATTTATGAGTTTTTTTGTAGTGCCGTGGGGGAATTCTTTTTTTTTGTAATTTCTTCGTTCAGTTTTCAGATAACCATGGATAGCGAGGTGCAAATCAGCCAGTTTATTCTGTAAAATCGTGTAAAGCGAGCTGTCAATATTGTTAATCCCAGTTAATCCCTACTATCAAGTGGCACACATTATTAAATTGCGTTTCCATGAATCGCGTCATTGTATGTCAGAGGTGTCAAAACGAAATAGAAACGTGACTATATTTTGACGTGGTTAGGCGAATCTAACAATTTAAATCTTTGCCGCTGTCATAATTTCCATTCAACAGCCGTCTCATACGAAGTAATGTTAAATACTGGTGAAAATTACAGATTTTCATGGCGGAGATTATAATATGACGGAACCGCTTTCTTAGGAAACCAAAGCTTGAGGTACATAAAAAGTATTTTTGTACAGCCATACTCCTTATTTTGAAGTCAGTAAAAAAAGGTTAAATCACAACCATACTTTTTCTTTATGACATTTTCGTGCATGATGGATCCATAAAAATATTACGAAAAAATCATCTTGACGTCTATTTAATGTATTAATCTGATATTTCTACCTAATCTTAAATTTATTTTTCATGGCTAATTTACAGTTATATACTTATTATAAACTATGGTGTCGTGCCACATCGCGAATACCTACGATGTTATTGTTTGTAAATAAAAATGTAACTTTTCGTATTCCTATAAGATATTACGCGGAGGAAAAAAAAGGTTGTGCAGCACCACCATCACCACCACCACCACCACCACCAAAAAAGGTGGTAGACCCTCGAAGAGTATTTAAATTATATAGATTTCCAGGAATACGAGCGAAAGAACAACCAAAGATTCAAAATTATGATCTCGACGTCTCCAAATGCGGGCCAATGGTTCTCGATGCGTTAATAAAACTAAAGGATATGGACCCAACACTCACTTTCAGGAGATCTTGCAGAGAAGGTATCTGCGGCTCTTGCGGAGTGTGCGTCCAAGGAAAGAACTGCCTCGCCTGCACCACGGCAATCCCTCCAGCGAAGAACATCACCATATACCCGTTACCGCACATGTACGTCATCAGAGACTTGGTCGTGGATATGACGCACTTCCTCGATCAGTATAACAGCATTAGACCATATCTTGTGAGGAGGTCTGAACCGACCCAGATAGGGGCGATACAGTTACTGATGAGTGATCCAGACTGGCAGGTGTTCGTGGGTCTTTACGAATGTGTGCTATGTGCTTGTTGTTCGACGTCTTGCCCCAGTTACTGGTGGAATGGCCGGAGGTTCCTGGGTCCTGCGGCATTGCTCCATGCCTATAGATGGGTCATGGATCCTAGAGACGAGGACACACGGCGACGATTATTCGATTTACGTGACGACTTTAAGGCTTTCCGCTGTCACACCATAATGAACTGCGCATTAGCATGTCCTAAGTCCCTGAACCCAGGTCTAGCTATTGCCAGATTAAAGCGGTTAATCGTTGGCCTAGACAAGAAACCCACGCCCCAAATGGACCCCTTGGGAGGAAGTGGTGCAGGCGGCCTAGGTTTAGAGTCATGTATCCAAAACGCCAAAAGCAAGAAGAACAATGAAGAATGTAATAAATGAATGTTATTTGAATTTTTATGTTGATGATATACCTATTATTTAAAATGTTTTGTAGTTATTTTTATATTTTTACTCGAATCATTAAAATAAGCTCTAAGAGCCGCACCGCACTGGGACGCTATAGCGGCGCAGCCAGGTCGCGTTGCTAAGTCACAAGCTACAAAAACTGATGTAAAAAACGGGCCGAGTGACTACGCACAATGAGGGGTTCCGTAGTTGGAATAAATTTATCCCAAGAACAAACTTAACATTGTAGTTGAAAAACATGTTCTCCCGTACATTCCAACTGCAAATGTAAGTTTGTACGCACAATATTGAGAGATTTGCCATGTTATTTTAAAACCACAGACTTCTCATAGGTTTTGCTGTAATCTATAAGTATAGCACTATTTTTAATATTTTATTCAAGATTTTATGCGCAGTCGTTTCAGAGATAGGGGGGGTATAAAAATATTTATTACAAAATTATTATTTTTTATAAATGAGGCGCTCACAGTAAGCCGTTTCATTTGATCTGTCACGCGGTACAGTTTGTGAATCATTTTTTTTTTCTTATTTGTCTCTCAAAAGTCCACGAATACGTCTGTGTTTGGGTCACAAAAATTCATGTGTAACAAATTGCAACTTCATCGATCCATTAGATTCAGAGGAAATTGGCTGTGATAGACGGACAGACAGACAAAACGCACGAGTGCTCCTATAAAGGTTCCGTTTTTACATTCGGTATCCTAAAAAATAATTTTGTTCGATTTTTATGTAAATAAGTATAAAGCATTTTAAATAATTATTTATAATATATTTTTTGCTTGATTGATTAAATAAGCTCTAAGAGAGAAAAGCTCGAGGAGAAGAAGTATGAGTCAATCATTATTTTTGTGGTGTTTGAATAGCAAAGTATAAGAAATAATAAATAAAACCATACAAGAAACGTGCTTTTTTTCACAAAAGTATTAAAAAAGAAAATGTTGTGTTAAAATATTGTACGGGGTTACGGAACTTCTTCGAGTGCGAGTCGGACTCGCACTTCAAAATAATACACAATCAATCACAATCTGAATAGTTTTGAAACAGATTGCTTCATAAGTTCGAAAAAAATATCTGCTCGTCAACGTAAATAACGCAATGATTGCTATTGAACTGTCAAAATGAAACAGATTAGTCTTAATCGTTTACGAAAATGTGTTACGCAATTAGATAGCAGGCAATTTGCAGACTAAGACTGCGTATCGACATACGCGTTTTATGCGCGTACATTGCAATTTTGAGTCCTATGCTAATTACGTAAAGTTTATTTTGAAATCTTACAAACACCGCGTACGCAGCAAGTCCGAACAGCGAAAATAAGCTTTATGTAATTAGCATACGACTTAAAATTGCAATAACATTTGGGAGTACCTACTCGCGCATAAAACGAGTTTTATGTAAGTACGCGGCCTTAAACAATTACCAAGTAATTATAAATTAACCTTAAAACTGTACGTGTGTATGTCCACTGAAGTCCTACTAAACGGCTCGACCCGTGCTGCCGTTATTACTTAGCCACGAGCTCCTCGTTTTTATGAATGAGAAAATGTTGTTAATGTTCATTAGATTAATTAATAATACATGTGATAAATGTTCTAAAGTTGGATTGTGTTATTCTCATCTTTTTCTATAATCTGTATTAATCAAGTATTCTAACAACCTATACAGGATGGGTAAAAAATCGTGGATCAAACGAAACAGGGCGATAGTTGAGGTTATTTCGTTTGATCCACGATTTTTTACCCACCCTGTATATGAATTGTCAATACAAATGTCCCAAGAAAAATTTGAGTGGCCCCCACATATATTATTTTATCGTCACGAAGCAGGCTTGATTTAGGCAAAAAACATCTTTTGTATCTTTATGGCACAGAACAGAAACAGTTTTTTTCTGTTCTGTGATCTATCGGAATAAAGGTCCAAACGACGCACTGAAAAAACTTAAGAAAAGCAACTCTATTCAATCCAGAAAAGTGTTCAAACTCCGTTGAAAAGTATGATGATATTGTCAGTTCAAAGTTTGTGGCGTCATGTAGAATCAATACATCAGTTTGTATGATTAATGGCGTTGAGGACTGATTGATGGGTTCCCAGCTAAGATATTTCATTCGCCCTTATTCAAGGACAAGGTCTCTTATTGCCAACCAAGAAAAATATATGAAAAGCTACGAGTAGGATTAGAGTGCCGACTCCATGGCCATATTATACTAAAGTCCTTTAATATTCAAGAAGGGAAAACGAACAATATTTGAATCTATGTAATAGTATGCAAGATAATTAACAATACGCAACACAACCTGCCAACCTGTATGTGTTTAGTGATTTGTGGTGCAGTCGGCCCTTTTAATGTTTTTCAAAGCACTGCTGGTTTCCTCACAATGTTTTCTTTCACCAGTATCCAGATTTTTATTAACTATAGTTAATAATAACTGATATTTATTAACAAGTAACTCGCAGACAGACAGTTATCTCCAGGATTACGAACATAACAGATTAGGTGTACATAAGTACACTAAACGAAATTGTGAACCCCAGAGAATTCTGTAACGTGGGACGTGCAAGACATCCTTGACACGCCGCCCCACCGCCGTGACAGTAAGCAATTGTTGAATAGAAGGGTAAGTCTGTGTCGTCTTCTACTGCTTAGGTCACAAATCGAAGGGAGGAAACGGGTGAGACAGTGCTCTGGGCAGAGTGCTCGGTACGTATAAACACATCACCGAGTGCGCGGCCGAGTGCTCGTAAGGCCGTATTCACGGCGGCAGTGGGCGGCGGGGCGGGGGCGGCATCTGCAGTGAGACGGGGAGCGGTGCGTTCAAATGCATAATTTTATAATAATATGGAACTATTCTCGATGGCAGCTGCGCGAGGAGCAATCTATCCTTAATCTGACGAAATGGGGTAGTTTTACTGGGTAGGATTGAACTGCGTAGCTTGATTAACTCGAAAATTGTTACTTTTATATAAATAATCGACTTAAAAGTAAAAAAATGGGAATTAACCTAAAAACTTTAACATGCCCCGAATACTTAAAATGTAAATAAATAATAATATACTATTTGAAGGGAGTGATTTTAAGGGATCACATATGTTTATTATTACATATTTTTCTTAATAGCTTTAGCCCGCGACTTCGTCCGCTTGAAATTTCGGCCCCCGGCCCATCGCGTCGCATCCCATGGTCTGCCCGCTCTGTTACTTCGTTTTCGCTTAGCGTTTTGCTCGGCTCCTAAGGGTCGTGATGTTACATAGCCTATAATCGTCCTCAAGAATTTTTCAAATCCGACGGGTAGTTCTAGAGGTTACCCCCTACATACAAACTTACAAACAAAGAAATTTTACCTACCTCTTTATAGTATTAATAGTATAGAAGTATAGATTTTAATTACTTAATAACCTCACTTAAAAAAATACTTGAAAAAAATACTCTGTTACCTTCTGCAACTTAACTCTCGTGTCCCTGAAACGACAAAGAAAAGCTCTGTTCAGTGATCGATGTCCTTGCGCACATCAGTCTTCATGAGCCGACGTCGCCTGCGCCAATTATTGCTACAACGATATTAATAGCCTGCTATTGGATTACCTTCGTAATGAATAGGATTGGGCCCTATATATTTGGATAATGAGATTTATAAGAAATTGGCAGAGATAAGTACCTACCTACGTAGTATTATTTTGGATAATAATTTGTAATCTCGTTCTTGTAGTGTTGGGGGTATGGTTGGGTAGTCGTTTTCTAGTGGTGGTGTTAGTGGTTGGTTTAAATTACTGACACACCATTAAGGAGCATCCGCTCCGAGATAGCCCGCGAAATTCACATTTTCTTACGTTTTTTTCAATTTGCAGGTCAGTATCAGGTTGTATGTTGATCCAAATATGATTCGCGGCCGTATCAGATATTCATTTATAGAATTATAGTCATAAAAATCATCAATACAACTCTCTAAGTTCATATAATCCTATTGAATGACTATTTCATGAAATCATGACATTTGAGCATTATTCTAACTGAAGGAGTTGTATTTCTGATTCTAATGATTATAAATCTGTAAAGCCTTATTTGTTACGGTCGCCAATCTTATTTTAATCAACATACAAGCTAACACTGATCTGCAAATTGCAAAAAACGTATGAAAATTTGAACCCTCGGGCTACCTTGGAGCATCCACCTTAAGTAAAACGTCATTCTTAATTTCCAATTTCTCTTCAATCCCAACATTCATTTCATTCTTGTTTTTTTTTCTGCAATAAATCATTATCCAAATAAAAACCAGTAATAAACCTTGTATTAGGAGAACTACTCAAACCTAAACTGTGCGCACGCAGTCAGCTGAATGATTTATGAAATCCTGACGGCACCCTAATTTATCACCTGTTACCCTGAAACGAAAGGTGTTCCTCGTCCGTGAGTAATTAGGACAAGCCAAGGAAATTAGTGGCCTGACCAGTGGCTTTAAAATTGTTTTCTGGGAATTAACTGGCCTTAAATACTTGGGTTAAAATAATTATGTTCTAAAATTATGCGAAGTTTAGGTATGATGAAGGAGCTCATAGCTAAGTAATAACAGCCGCACGGATCGATCAATCAGGTTAAGCTATGCTTGCCGGGGTTGGTCCGTGGATGAGTGACCATCTTTACATATCGAGACTCCTTCGTGCCTCGGAAAGCTCGTTAAGCCGTTGGTCCCGGCTGTCATTCGTGGATCTTTGACGGTCGTTACGGTTCGTCAGAAGCCCGAAAATCTGACAACCAGTCTTACCAAGAGGTATCGTATTACCCAGTTACTGGGTTGTGGAGGTCAGATAGGCAGTCGCTCCGCTCCATGTAAAATCATGGTATTCAGCTGCATTCGGTAAGAATGGAAGCTTTTTAATCATTATGGACCTTAAAACATTACTAATAGTAACTTGAAGAGTGTTGCATGCAAGCTTCAGTATCTACCAGCTAAATTTTAGCCGCTTTTTGATGGCCGCTTAGTTTTAGCGGCCAGAATCTCCAGAAAATGACTTTCCTTTCTCAAAAAAATCTGGAGTTCTTTTCCTTACTATGTTGCCCCTTTTTCCTTATTGTCAATATAAAACATTGCAAGCGCAATTTTGCGCCCTCACCCTTATTCCAACAGACTTTCTTTGATGTTTTACGGATATTTTTTTACTCAAAATTCTTATTTGCATGAAAAAACTAATACTTATCAATTAACTAGCTCTTGCCAGCGGCTTCGCCCGCGTGGGTGTCGGAAAATAGCCCATGGGAATGTACTACCGGGATTAAAATACCCTATGTGTACTTATAAACGATCTGTGTGCCAACTTTCATCCAAATCGATTCAGCATTTTTGCGCCATTCCGGAACATACATCCTGACAAACAGACGAATGGATCAAAAAATCTTCATTACTATTTTAATAAATAGAAATAATAAATAATAGGAATAATGATAGCTGTGGTTTTCAGAACTGCCACGTCTTATTAATAGTTTACCAATTAAACTTAGTTAAACTTATATTTAATTACTTTGATTTCTGTTTCAAAACTTAGTTCCTTGTTATATTACAGTCATCCGGCAAACTATGACGGTGGCGCCATCTGTTAACAACTTTGAATTACTTGCTAAACGACCCAGATTACTAACGGTTCTAACCCGATATTCGAAATAGCCCTCGGAGGGAATCCATGAAGAAAATAGAAGCATTCATCTCTATAGGCATGACAGAATCAGATCCGAGCGAGAAGCGAAGATTGATTTAACATAGAAAAAAAGAAAAAAAAAAGTTAGGGTAGGTAGGGTAGGTAGGGTAGGTAGGGTAGGTAGGGTAGGTAGGGTAGGTAGGGTAGGTAGGGTAGGTAGGGTAGGTAGGGTAGGTAGGGTAGGTAGGGTAGGTAGGGTAGGTAGGGTAGGTAGGGTAGGTACGCCATAGATAAGTACTTAGTGCTACCCGTGCGAAGCTGGGGCGGGCAGCTAGTCAACTATATAAACACCGACGATATTATCTTCTTTTCAGGTCAAAGAAAATCAAGATTGAACTTATCGACAGTTCTGTAATATCGAGCAAGTTTTGAACTACGATTTACTACAAGCACTCGGGAAGATGTCTATTGAAACAAAAGTTAAGAACGAGGGTAGTCGCTTCGTTGCATTTTATTGCCTTCCGATTCATGAGCGCGCGCACTTACAACATTTAGCCGTTTATTTAGTGCTGCCTTTATTACTTCTGCCCTATATTTTTGGATTGGGAACTTCTGCAACAAACGGCTGAGAAAGCTTTTAGAAGCTTTTTTCATAGACTCGTGATTCGTGAATGTGTTAGAGAAAAAAAAAAAATATAAACAAATTTAAAAAAAAATGACCACATTTGAAAGTGTCATCCTTAAGGATCACAACTTACTATTAAACATAGTATCTTAAGTTAAAGGAACTACTAATATATTCATATTATAAAAGGTGAAACAAACTCAGGGGTCAAACTTTCTTTTAAAGTCCAGACATAATCTTGGTCAGGCCATATGAGGACTATGTAATAGGTAGATTAGTGTCTGAAATGGTAATTTGAGGTAAGAACCACACAGATTTGTGTGGACCTGTCCAGTCAGTGCAAGCATTTGTCAGTAATCGTGTAGCTCAACTCAAAATTTTAGGAGCTCAACACTCAACATTTAAGGTAGTAACTTCCTCTTCGGAACCCGCTTCAATTTTCCACACAGTATATTCCGAACTATTATCTTTAATAAACCATACGGAATAGATATTAAACATCCGCCTATGAATAAAAAACACTTATTCATACTTTTGCCTTCGAATAATACATATTCTTTGCATGTAGAGAAGAAATGCATTACATAACCCACGCACGAGGTTCTAAGCCGAAGATCATGACCTATTTCCTAGTGTGCATTGAGAGCTTATTGTGGATTTGGCATTTGTGTATTGTGTGTGAAGTGCTGGATGATCGTTTCGAGAATATTTTTGAAATTTTAGTACTGTCCAATCACAATTTTATTTTATTTGGGAAAATATACGGTTACACATTACAATTTTATGGTATAGAACTTAAAACTAAAATGGGAGTATAAATGTTTTACCAACAATATTTTCCAAATAATATAAAAAAGTTAACAAACACGAACGGCGTGCGATATAAATTACCTACATTTAAAAGAGAGTATGGTTAAATATATAAAATAAAAGTAAACTGAAACATATACTGTGAAAATAATAAAAATAGAAAGGAGATAGAATAGAATATTTAAAATATAAATTATGATTTTAAGATAAAAACCAATACAATGACCACTCTATATACACACACCCTCACCATACCCTTTTCACACATAATTGTACCCATAAAAAATAAGTACTACTCACTCACCAATAATCTTGTATAATGAATAGAATAGAATATTTATTTGCGTAAAACATGGTATACAATGGTGGTAATTCAAATTGAGGCACAAGCATGTTTAGCTAGTATAAAACATAGCATGCAAAGTTTTAAAGTCAAGTTAACAATAACAATGCATAACAACAATGGATGCATGACCGTTTAACACAGGTTCCGCCTAACATGGGGGTCATTTTTCTGTGCACTTGTTAGATGTAAATTCAGGATTCAGGATAATACTAGTAAGATATTGGGTTATATGTATACAGGGTGGCCGGAACATTGACGTCCAAAAATAAACTTAATGTTATTTTTGGACGTCAATGAAAATCGCGGAACATAAATGGGGTTGATTCGGATACCCCAGGATTCGTGGAGTATCGAATCATCCCCATTTAAGTTCCGCGATTTTTCATTCGCGATGCAAGATTTTGTGTCATCAGGTCTTTTGATGCGTAGTTCGCATGTGGCGTTGTAGATGCTGCCACATCTACATAGTACATACAATCGTTTCTAGCTTCCTTGAGCGAGAAAATCGCTGATAATCGCTTCCTGATCGGCAGTGGGACAGGTGCCTCACATAGTCACCTTAGAAACTTAGCACACCACACTGCCTACTCCTTTCGCAAATACAGAGCAGGCCTAATAGAACCTGCATGTTAATCAACTCCTTCCTCTACCTATTACCATATACAGCTCGTTTGTCTTGCCCACTGTTTACCAGGACCGGGTTACAGGCGACGTGCACCGTGCTCCAGTTACTGTGCACGATAAACCTTCGACTCACGTAGTCGGGTAATTTGTAGACGAGACGCCTTGGAGGTGAGTAAGATACCGGAGGTGGTATGTTCCTGGGGCTGCTAAAATGGTCAGGGAAATATTGTATGTATAATCAATCACTAAGCCGGATATTATTTTACTTTATATCGCATCACAAGCAAGAGGTTTCGTTACAAACCTGACAAGAATCTTTAATCACATTAGGTTTCTAAAGGTTCCTTGAATCAAAATCAATCAAAATCAAAAGTCATTTATTCAAACTAGGCTGAGAATCGGCAACAACAACAACATTTCCAATATTCATTGATTTCAATTCATTTCTGAACGTCCATTCCTGTCTCCCTTCGTCTGGCCACATCTGCCCCAATGGCATTCCAGTCATTGCATGCAAATCCCAAATTCCCGTATCTGTTTTCAGAAACATCCCCTGAGAGTCTGTGCAAGGATAAAAATACAGCTGGATAATCTTACTCGGAGGGGAAGTTAAAAATTTAAATTGCTTTGCAAATAAAGAGATAACAAACAATTTAACTTATGCACGCCGGTATTTTAAAGGTACTTTAAGTAACAGCGCGTTTGCATTGTCCATATTTTTTATAGCATTTTATAAAAAAATATGGATATAAAAGTGAACAGCTTTTTATAAAAACGATATTGTTTATTAATTAACTGATCGAATTTACTTGTGGCACATATCAAGCACGCTGTCTGTAACGTACAGTTAAGCAGATATGAGACACTTAACTTTTTGTTCATTTTTTTCTTTCACAAAAACATTTTCAAGAAAAAGTCTTATTCAAACACCTTTAATTTCGAAGGATATTGATTCTTAAATTATTATAATTTAGTAATTATTTTTTTATAATCGCCGCAAATTGATTTATTAACAACATATAATGAAACCGCGCTGCAATTGCCGCAAACATGAGACGCCTTGTCGCCTTGACGGATCCCTTATAAAAACTTTAGATCCGCATCCGCATCCGCGGATGTGAGCCACCAAAAATCCGCAGCCGCGGATGTAAAAAAATCTGCATCCTCAGCATCCCTGCTGAGGATGCAGATTTACACACGCAAAAATGAATGTTAACTTGTGTATCAAATGTTTTTCTTCTCCAGATAACTAAGACACTTCGTAGCTCCTAAAATTTACACAAGAAACGTTGAAACATTGAGCTTTTAGTTGATTACAATACCGAAACTTTATACACTCCATCTCAATACATGCCTTATAGCGTTGGTTTTGTAAACAAACATATAATGTATAAATTTGAGTTTACGTTGAGTTTTACATTTTCTTCTGCGTATTTTTACAACTTCCCTGTTTCATATTTTAGAAAGGAGAACAGAGGTAGTGGAAGTTTGTTTTATGATAATTAACATAACATAACCATTTTAGAAACGCCGTAGTATTTTAAAAGATATTCCAAACTAAATGATGCTAGCGTTTCTTATCGATGAAAAGTAACGTTTAAACAAAAGGTCAGGGTCCATTTTAAAGTCTAGACATTTTGACAGAATTAGGTGTATCTAATAATGTAGGACGTCGCCTGGAATAAATAAATAGCCTTTGAAAAAAAGACCGAGACATAAATACAAGCTCTCCCTGACCGCCTTTTTAGACACCAACATTAAAAGAGCAAGTGATCAGTCAATGAGGGTTTTTTGGCAACACTAAAGTCTGATTTCACCAATGAAACTGAACGCGATCAGCATAATTATGTAAACCGAGCTCAAGAGCTGTCAGTGTCAAAATTACAAAGAAAATAATGATACTGACAGCTCTTAAACGTGGTTTATGTGCTGATCGCGTTCAGTTTCATTGGTCAAATCAGCCCTAAGATAGGTCCCTAGTCGTGCGTAAATAATAAAGGCTTTTACACTTTTGACAGGGGCCCCTGTCAAAAGTGTAAAAGCCTTTATTATTTATTGTCTTTAGACGTGACTGCATGATGAACGAATGAATGAAAATAATGATAAACGCCATCATACATTTTATATTCATTGTCGAAATGAAAGACAGAGGAGCTCGTGGCTAAGTAATAACCGGCCTGGCCGCACGGGTCGATCCATCAGGTTAAGCTGCGCTTGCCGGGGTTGGTCCGTGGATGGGTGACCATCTTTACATACCGAGACTCCTCCGTGCTTCGGAAAGCACGTTAAGCCGTTGGTCCCGGCTGTTATTCGTCGCTCTTTGACAGTCGTTACGAGTCGTCAAACTCAAACTCAAACTCAAAGCATTTATTTCAAATAAACCAATTACAGGTACTTTTGAATTTTCAAGGCGTCGGTCAGTCAGAAAAAATTAAGCTAGTTGCCCATTCCAAAGCGTAGTAGGTTCCTATGGAGAAGAACGGGCAAGAAACTCCACGGACACTCTTTTAAATCAAAATATATGTTACAAAATATTTGTTACATCATTCATGTTGAAATTATACATGTGAGAACAATGTAAAAAGACGTGCACGTTAAAAGCGTCCGTAATAAAAATATAGAAACAATTCAAAAATTAAAATTAAAATAAACCGTGGCAGCTAAGAGATGACCAGTCCCTACTGACGGCGCCCGTTCACGAACATGACGCATGGATCAGCACCATTTAGCTCAACCATTTTGAAGGGAACTTAACGATCCAACACACACGCCACCACCAGCGAGACATTTGAGTGAGCATGACATACTCTCAGCCGCCAGGGCACATTCAAGTCAATGAAAGACGTACCCAGTAAATGGTAGCTTTATAAAAAGTATGTGGTCACAGTGCTCACACATGTGCTTTGCAATTATACAATATTAACAGATTGAATTTATACAATGCAAAGATAGTTTTTTCCCAATCTTCAGCAGCTCCAACAATATTTTCGAATGCTAATCGACTAGTTTATGCGCGCTTGTGGAGCTGGACCAGCATTGAGCCAAGCATTTTTGTCAGCGATGTAATCACCCAACGTATAATATGCTTGGCAGCATAGTGTGCGTTTTATACAAGATTTAAATTTCGTTTCATTTAGTTGGAGTATGTGGGGAGGTATTTTATTGTAACATTTTAAACAGTACCCCATGAAGGATGAGTCTACTTTAGCCAGTCTGAAACCAGGTTGAACTAATTGGTCCCTATTTCTCGTACTATAATTATGTCTTTCACCTCTTTTACTGAAAAGATTAAGATTTTTCCTTACGTACATGATGTTTTCATATATATATTGACAAGGTACCGTCATGATGTTAATACTTTTAAACAGTTCCCTTAGAGAATCGCGCCTGCGGAGGCCATATATTGCTCTGATGGCTCTTTTCTGCAGAATAAAAATAGACTCGATATCTGCAGCCCGTCCCCATAGTAAAATACCGTAAGACATAATACTATGAAAGTAACTGAAATAGACTAGCCTCGCAGTATCTACATCAGTAAATTCACGGATTTTTCTTACAGCATATGCTGCTGAACTTAGCCGTCCTGCAAGAGATGTTAAATGAGGACCCCATTGCAGCCTTGAGTCGAGCGTGATCCCCAGGAAAACTGTTTTATCCACGAATTCTAGTTTCTCCCTATTCAAGACTATATCACAATCATTACTTTGAACATTCGGTAAAGCGAATCTTATGCATTTAGTTTTTTTCCAGTCAGAAGCCCGAAAGCCTGACAACCATTCTTACAAAGGGGTATCGTCAGATAGGCAGTCGCTCCATGTAAAATAGTGGTATTCAGCTGCATCCGGTTAGACTGGCAGCCGACCCCAGCATGATTGGAAAAAGGCTAGGCAGAATGGCAGAAGGAAATGTCGAAATGATAAAAACCTCTTAAAAAATACTTAACTTTTCCTAAAGAGTCATAAAAAACCCTGTAAGAAATCGACACGTGTTTCACCTCTCAACGAACATGACGTGTTACCACGCCGAATACTGGACGCTGAGCTCAGCGTCCCGCACTCGGCGTGGTAACACGTCGTGTTCGTGTTCTCGATAAATCAATCGTCATCCTGAGGATGCCTCATTGAGAGGTGAAACACTTGTCGACTTCTTACAGGGTTTTTTATGACTCTTTAGGAAAAGTTAAGCGGAATAATTCCATAATATATCCACGTCTATTGTATTTTAATATGGATCTCCGCCAAGTCACGCCTGAATCAATTAACTATCTGGAAGAACTCTCGCCAAAGTAGCGCCAGCTGGTGGCGAGAATTTTCATATAAACCCTCATTCTTACCTTCAGCTGACCAACATCAACCCACAAAGTATAATACAGACTTAAGGATCAGTTTACACTTGATAAGGGTCGCAGTTTCACGGATCGTCGCCCTGATCCGGATTTATTGATAGTCGCCTGTCAGATGGGATAAAGTCGGCTTGTTTGTCGATTACAAAGTGCGATAGAGTACCTACTTCAATTGCGTTAGGTTTACGTGTGTTGCTTTCTTTATAATTCGAGTTTTTTTTTAATAGTATTGTGGAAAACTAAAGGCGCCCTCTCACCGGAGCATTCGCTTCTAAATGTAACAATCCAAGATTCTGTTTTGAGCATTAGGGGGCGTTCATTAATTACGTCAGGTTAATTTGGGGACTTTCCCCCTTAGTGACATTTGATGTCGTGAGATTTGGCTCGACCCCTCCCCCGCATCCTAACCTCGCGTGTGATTTTTCAAAATGAGTTTTTTTTTGTGTAAACGTTAATCTGTGCTTGATTGCGTTGAATTTATTAAAAAAAACATTATTTTATTAATTTTTTTTTTAAACTCTAGTTAAAAGTCATTGTGTTCTCAACTGTCGTTTTTGTGTAGGATTTAACCATGTTTTAGTACTTAGAGAAACATGCTTTACTCAATTTAACCCAATATTACACTGTTTCTTGCGGAAAACAAAAAGTGTTCCACCTTCCCTCCCGCGCGTGAGATTGGGTGAGATTCGGCTCAATCCCCTCCCTCCCCTAAACGCGTCACGTAATTAATTAATGACTTTTAACGTAAAAATACTGACTCACTGACTGACGAGCATTCGCCTGTAAACAATCCAAGATTCGATAAGGTTCGCATTCATGTTACAAATTGTATCACGGGTGCTCCCGCTCACCCTGTTACATCACAGGCAATCTGCCTAATCCAACCTTAAACCTCCCCAATACCCCCATAATCCCAAATCCCAAACCCCAATAATCAACCATCAATCAATCTGCCTAACCTTTTTCCCAACTATGTTGGGGTCGCCTTCCAGTCTAACTGAATGCAGCTGCAGCTGTATTTTTTACATGGAGCGACTACCTATCTGACCTCCATAACCCAGTTACTAGGTAATACGATACCCTTTGGTAAGACTGGTTGTCAAACTTTCAGGCTTTCGACGACCCGGTTCGGACGACATACGGGACCAACGGTTTAACGTGCATTCCGAGGCACCGGGGAGTCTCGATGTAAAGATGGTCCCATCCACGGACCAAGGCCACCTCGGCAAGCGCCCACACCCCGGCAAGCGTAACTTAACCTGATGGATCGACCTGTGCGGCTGTTATTACTAAGCCACGTGCTCCTCCCGATGAATGTAATGTTACAAATTGTTACATAATTGTTATACCCATATTTTGCTAGTTACCATGCGCTTTGGAATGGGCAACAAGCTTCATCTTTCTGACTGACCAACCCCTTGACAAGTGAAAAGTGCCTGTTATTGGTTTATTGGAAATAAAAGCTTTGAGTTTCTTTTTTTGAGTTGTAACTATTCAGTACTATGTTATTAGGGGCAAGCCTTTTCCCATCAACAAGATGCAAATCCAAATTCTGGACCGGTGCCCAATACTGAGAATTTCCACATGGAATAATCCAGAAACATTTAGTTAGACCGACCCCCGGTGCCGGGGATCGAACCACGCTCAACAGTTGTGAATGTATAGTTTTATCTTATATAATTTGCACTAGCTTCTACTCGCGACTTCGTCCCCGTGAAATGTCCTGTAAGTCCAGTTGCATCCCATCGCCCACCCGCGCTTTTACTTCGTTTTCGCTTAGCGTTCCTTCTGCCTTTTTTTAGTTTTCCTCGGCTCCTAAGGGTCTTAGCGTGATTTTAAATAGTTTATAACCATCCTCAAGAATTGGGCTACCAAATACAAAAAGATTTTTTCAAATCCGACTGGTAGTTCCAGAGATTAGCGCATTCAAACAAACTCTTCATCTTTATAGAGTATATAAATGAATTGCCAAACTAACTAAAACCTAGTTGTAGATATTCTTACCAGGATTAGGTAATTGTCTAGTACATGGATACCTAGCGAAACCCTTTGAGAAGATCCACAAATTCTCGAAACAATATAAATGACATCACACGAGAATTAAAGCACTTCTCTCTTGAAACTGTACCACAAGATTGTACACCGCTTCGAGTTCCATTTTGTACGCGGTTTCATTCGCTCGTATAATATTACAGACTTCGGAGAACTCACAAGGAACTGTGTTGGGGCGAACGGAGACCTGGCGAAGCGCGGCTTACAAAATTACCTAACCTTACTTAAACCGTAATTACAGACACAATTAAAAATCCATTGTGTCTCGTGTGGAACCACGTTCCACGGATCCACGGCATACCAAAGGTTAAATTGAAAATAAATAAACTTCCATTCGTTCGAGCAACTTCAAAGCGGACACAGAGCGCGTCTCAGGCCGTCCGCTGCGTTAAGCGGTTGCACAGAGCGGGCGCCCGCGTGGCCGCGTGCTACGGGAGACCCGCCTCACGCAGCGCTGCTCTAAGGATGATAATAGAAAACAGCACGCCTCGCGGGCGCCTGCTCCGTGCACTCGCTTAACGCAGCGGACGGCCTCAGGTTATCTATTTTCGACTTTATTTTAAGAAATGCAATGTTGATATTTGTTTGGCAGTAAAAATCACGATGCGCTGAACTTCGCCAGATCTGCGTTGGCCCTTAGGTAGGTACGACGTATTTAAATTAATCTTCGGTAGAAAGGTTGCTGGGTAACAAAGGATGGAATGGAAGGATGGATGAAATTCAAGAAGGATTTACTTATGTATGTCTTTGTTTAATACTGTAGATACGGTATCGTTCACTAGTAATCCACTTGCGATTGCAATTGCTCCTTTAGGTTTTAAGGGTTCCGTCCCCAACGGGAGCCAACGGAACCCTATTACTAAGCCTCTGCTGTCCGTCCGTCCGGGTGTCTGTCAGCGGGCTGTATCTCATAAACCATAATAGTTAGACAGTTGAAATTTCCACAGATTGTGTATGTCTGTTGGCGCTATGACGGTGGTACGAAACCCTTTGTGTACGATTCCGACTCGAACTTGTTTTTAACACCTAGCGATTTCCCAACGATGTTGGGGTCGGCTTCCCGTCTAACCGGATGCAGCTGAATACAAGTGTTTTACATGGAGCGACAGCCCACATTTTCATGTTGTGAATTAATAAGAGATGATAAGATGAGATATGGTTGACATGTCTCAAAAACATAATGAAGAAATTTCAAAATTAGCTTTATAATATCAAAGCGATATTAAAAAGCTAATTTTAGAATGTCCTCCTAAGTACACTCTCCAACGAAACTCATTCACAAAACACACATCACATTCATATGAAATTTTATTTGCCAAACATCGTATTTGACGACATATTGCCACATTCAGCTCCCCCCAATAACCCGAATGAAAACATTTTAACCCTCCAATGCTCGTACAAAAAAAACTCTAAGTCTAAAATTGGAATTGATGAAACCTACACCAGCAGTTAGGCGGGCACGTTAAGCCGATGGATACCGAGGTATCCAAAAAAGAGTTGCGACACGATACTGTATTTAATTTGCATTCGTGAGTGCATGGTTAAATATTTGCGGGCACTTTCGGACTATGGCAAAGTTCGTCCACGGTCTAAAACGGATTTTGACGTTTCAATTTTATGAGTGTGTCCAATATGAATTCAGTCGTGTGAATCGAAACGTGTGTAAGGATTATATTTAGATCCGATTCTTTTGTTACCAAAAGACCTTTATTTTATACGCACGTGTTATTCGTGTTATTGATATTTCCTGCCAAATCTAAAGTGTAGACCAGAAATCATCTTTTTTTTATTAAAAATACTGGGAAAAAACCTGATAGCTATTAACTAGGAACAAGACTTCAAGCTCTCCGAAATCTAATAGTATTTATAAAGCCCAGTTGTTCAACGTCACCTTTAAAATCGTCGCCCAACCCATTAGATTGAATTGTTATAATCCGGCCACTGAAAGAATGCGTTCCTGTCAGTTGAGTACAAAAGAATACGTGTTTTACGAATTTATACTTTATAAATCGTATCCAACTGAGGTGTTGGCCAGCCCTCGGTTCATAAAATACTGGCTTCATGCAGGCAAGAAATGCAAGAATATCATGAAAATAAATTTCACTACGGAGGAAATTGGAGGCAATCTCTTCATAATTTATACGGTAAATTCTCTGCTTGACATGTTATAAAATAAAACGAAACCCAAAAAGCGTTTAACGCGTCTGCATACGTTTCAATTTTCGCTTGGTGAACGACTTAAAAAACATTCACATAGTCGCAATCTGTCAAACTTGTCAAAAATGTTGCACAATTGATTGTATTTTCGACATGCAAAATGTCAAAATACAATCAATTTTGCAACATTTTTTGCATGAGATGCGAATGCGAACGTTTTTAAAACTACGAGAATTGCCCCTGACGGGGTAACCTACTTATCTACTAGCCATTAATTACCCAACGAATGAATATAAATGATGTAATGTGAGAATGAAAATTTATTAACGCTGTGTTTCTAGGCTAATCGATTGATGACTGTGTATTTATTTCGTAGATGCTTTTTGCGTGTATTGGTAGAAAACGATACCAGCTTTGAGCATTTTTCCATCCAATAATAAATAAATATAATTTGAAGTCGCTTTTCATGTCTGTGTGTGACCGCGTTGGTCTTCTAAACTACTCAACGGATTTTGATACGGTTTTCACCGGTTTGGAATTATTCCAGAACGTTTATGTAAGTAAGTAAGTAATTATTTATTTCTCAGTATATGGTACATTTAGATCTTACATTAAACACTGTTTCACACATACTACCATTGCTGGTGTAGAAATATTAAATAGTAAGCTAGATACATGCAAATCATAACTGGTACATTATAAGAATATTAAAATGTCAAAATATTATAAGTTCAATCAAAAAAAATATTTATCAGTTTGCTAAAAATAAATCATAATGTCAAAAATAAAAATCATAATATGGTCTTTATTATATTTGTGTATGTATAAATATACACAAAGGAGATTGATCAAAATCAATACCGCATTATAGTGACAGAGTATGGCCATAAAAATATACTCATAAATTATAATATATTTATTTAACTGTCCTTAGTTCATTTGATCGAAATCGTATGTGGGGTTAATATTTTGTATTAAATTAGTTCTTTATTCGATATAATTGCATACTTTTTTAAATGGCGTACTTTAGTGATAGCAGTGTTGCCAATTTTAGGAACCTCCCCCTAGTCGGTCTTAACGGATAGTCAGGGCAAACGCTGAGTTTAAAAAATAATTTGAACTATGACATTTTTCCTCGTTATTAATATTTTTAATAACCATAATATATAGGTAATATAAAGTAAAAATCACGGGTGTTTAAAACACTGGATTATGAACTTAAAAGCGATTCAATAATAGCCCATTTTACGAGCAAGTGTGTTGAAAAAATAATATTACCTTACTAATTAAAATCTTTCTTCAATAATTTCCAAACAAATCACTTATGGTCAGGGTGATTTAGATTACTTGTTGGTAACACTATCACGGACAAGGTGAACTGTCAAAAGTGCCACTGCCAAACAAATCATCAGGTTGTTGCCATGCAACTAGGTGAAAATAATTATACCAAATTGAAAGTGTACTTTATTATACTAACAGGTCCTTCTCATAATGCCTTTTTAATTTTAACGTATTCTTAAATCATGTACTTCTTGTTTGTCGACACAGATGTCGCTTGCTGACGTTAACCGACTAAATTAAAAGATTCAGTCGGTTATTATTATTAGCTTAAAATACACTACAGCTTCACTGACCAAATGACTATTATAATCCTGTATCATAAACTCCATCAGGTGAATGCCAAATGTTACCATTAATAAAAAATAAAAACGATTTTAAGAGTTTATTCAAATAATCTAGACTACCAAACTATAAAAAGTAAATACGTAATCTATAAATAATAAAATGTGTTTTTTAGCAAATAAATCATTACTACAGCATACATTTATACGTAAATGATACGTCTCGACCTGTATTAAACATGTAACTACTTTTGTATCGTAGTAGTTATTTTGTACTTTTCAGCAGCAATGAAGCAAGCTTTCAATAAATCTGTCAGTCATTAGCCCATAAACATTTATTAGTCTATGATTACCGCCGGTCGTTTTGGTTGATAATTTCAACAAATTATAACTTATAGTAATCTGTGTTATAACTCATCGAGTTGAGACCCTGCTCCTCGGGTTTACGTCGAGTGTTTTCATCAACCTAGTGCGTGTAAAAGTGGTTCAGATATCCTATCTACAGAATAAACAATTTCATTTCATTTCATCTCTATACATAAGATTGATGACAGCAAAATAAACGATTACAATTACTTGTATTATGGTTTTATTTTATTTCTGTAGCCCTAAATAATCTCATAAAGTGAATCAGAAAATTCCATGCCTTCAAGGGATTTCTCAATTACATCGCTGAAGCCCTAGGCCCCCTACCTAAAATAAAAACAATGCACTTGCTGGATGGGGTTGTACCACGACTACAACCCCATCCAGCAAGTGCATTGTTTTTATTTTAGGTAGGGGGCCTAGGGCTTCAGCGATGTAATTGGCGAATTGAACAACCAATAAAGCGTTTATGCCCGAGTCTATTTTGGAAGGCAAAAATCAGTTAACCACAGAGCAGGCAAATCAACAAGACGTATTACAATGTGTCGTTGGGTGGTTACTGGAGTAGTAGGAAGGGTAATCAAATTAACGATATTACAACTGGTAGTAAGATTGGTAGTAACTAGGGCAACAAACGTGAAGTAGTAATGGGCTCAACAGTTCTTGGAAATAGCTAAAACTAGATTAAATTCAAGAAATTATTTAGGAGAGTACATACAAAATGAAAATATTAATAGAAGGAGAACTATTTTCTTAACTAAATATTTCCAAGACTGTCATTACATGATCTGATGCCAGCAGCTCTAGGTTCCTATCAAATAAAACAGGCTCGGTTGTATTAAAATTGAACTAGCAAACGACATTTAGTATGACTTGCCATTGGTACTGGGAATGGACAAGTATTTAGTAAGGGGAAGAATTAAGTCACGACATGATAACAGCAAGGTGTACTTACTACCTCTACATTTTGGTTAATAGGGCTACATGTAACGATAGCTGATATTACTGACTATTATTGCAATTGTTTGGTGAGTAATCGGACAGTGGGGTGCTGTGCTCACGTAATGACCATTTTGTGGTACCTTAGTTGGGCTCGATTTAGGTCTGTTGAGCAGCCGGCTTCGTTTTTAGACGATATACTATATTTTATGAATATGATGATAATATGGACCAATAAAACTATTTCATTCCAATAAGTATTCAAGCATTTTTATTTTCTACTTCCCATAGGTACAAACCTACATTTAGCATGCCCTACCTATGTAATATTATTTATTCGGATTCATTCTTTGGTTTGTTGGAACTATTTTTGTTGCATATTATGTGAATTTAAATCATTTTGTTGTAAAGGACAGCTTTTTTTGGTGGAAGGTTTGTTACAAAACTAACCTCAAAACTTATCAAAAAATGAAAATTCCAAAAAAAACCCCACAGTACAAATGGATAAATTTTATTTCCTTTGAAAGTATGACATCAACCCTCTTTTATATCCAATTTATGCTATCATACAACAAAATTTGATGCGCAACGGCGGTCCATAGAAAAATGGGCATTTTCCTTTAATAAAGAAATCTCGATATTTTTTCAAGTCTTAAAAACCGTGCGATACCGAGGCGGGTTGCTAATATTAATAGCAAGTCTTGCCAGTACCTAATTTAGATATCTTATAATCCGTCAGATAGATTAAAATACACGTCAGATAGGACTTATATTTTTTTCTTTTTTTACGTTATCAAAAGATTAATATGGCGATACGTTAAAATGTGACATGACGTCACGCCTTGGTAGATTGTAAACTGAGTTGTGACGTAGCGAGCCCCCACTCCACAAGTTTAATGCGTTTTATCTAAATCATTTTTTATTAATATGATAAAGCAAAAAATAAGTGTCTAATATATTTTTTTCTGACTGCAGCCTCATGCAGACTGTTGCGACGCGACACAGGTACCTAATTGTTCTATCGTAAAGTTTTCTTAGAAATTGTATTGTTAGAATCGCGTCGCGCCAGTCTGCACGAGCCTTGACAGACTAAATAGAACTTCATTTTTTTATCCAAGCATCATCTCTTATGTGAGTTGTAAGTTTTATTTAACTAACTCTATGATTTAACTTAATCTATTGGTATGTAACTTTCTTTAGATATAATCTTAAATTCTAATAATGGAAGACAGTCCCTTTGAAATGACTTATTAACACACTCTGAACTGGAAAACTAATATGAGGTCCTTCAGAAAAAGGACCATCGTGCTTACAATTCTATCGCTAACAATTATTTAGTAACTTTGAAGAGTGGGCGTGAAACACGTTCTGTTCTCTCGAAATCTAAACATAGACACGTGGAAGTACATAGAATTTTAAAAAAAACTATTTCAATAAAATAGGTAGGTACCACTATGATTAATAAGAGCCGGCAACAATTTGTAGCCCATTTTCATTTTTATTTAATTCCATTTTACGGGCGGACAGACAGAATTGTTTAATTGAACTGGCATTAAGCGCTGGATTTACTAAATTGATGGCAATTAAGGCTCGGACTAAAAGCACCCGGAATCTCCCGGGCCCGAAAAAAACGGCCCCGGGCAAGCCCGGATTCAATCCTCTCAAGCAATCATTTGAATAATTGTTCCAGCATTGTTTTTACAATACGTAACCCCCTTGTCACCTTATAAGACACGTGTTTTTTTATTAAATGTATTATTATTTCTTAAAATACAAAATCTATAAAATACAATAGACGTAGATATATTTAGTAGGTAACCGTTTAAAACTATTCTTAAAGAGTCTCAAAAACCCTGTAAGAAATCGACACGTGTTTCACTTCTCAACGAGGCATCCTCAGGTTGTCGATTGACTTAACGCGAGTCAATCGTCATTCTGAGGATGCCTCGTTGAGAGGTGAAACACGTGTCGATTTCTTACAGAGTTTTTATATATCTACGTCTATTGTATTTTACAATGGATTTCCGCCAAGTCACGCCTGAATCATTAACTATACAAAATCAATGACAATTTCAGCTGTCTAACTAGTACGGCGGTCCATGATCTACAGCCCGCTAACAGACAGACGGACGGACAGACAGCGGAGACTTAGTAAAAGGGTTCCGTTTGGCATTTTTCGGGTACGGAACCCTAAAAAAGTTTCTACGCGTTTTTCGCTATTTCCACAATATGGCTGGGATCCGCCTGCGGCCAGGCACGCTAAAATATGCATCGACTCGCTTGACCCAGAAAACAGCCGGAGATTATTCCTAACCTGAAGTCGTTATTATACAGAACAACCAGGTGCTACCAGTTGTTACCAGGTGCTACCAGGTGCTCGCCTTTCCATCCAATGTTTTTTTTTTTATATCAACCTAATAACGGACGTAACCAATTTTTTTCCAGTAAATATTAATACAATATCATAACATCACGCCTGCGATGGGCTTAGGCAGAGGTGTACCTACTAGTTCACCCACATTTTGAGAGTTATTTATTTAAGTCAAATGTAATAGGGGGCGAGCCTAAGACACAGTCATACAGACTCCGGGCTGCTACTGAGAAATCCTGTATGGATAAACCCAATAACAGTTTGCCCGACGATATTTTCACGATTATAAATTAAGGACCATTTCCAACGAAAGCTGACTGGGACGTAGCGTAGATACTTATTAAAAAGTCAACAAAGGACCAAACATTTTATTAAAAACTTTAACTGCATGTTCTCGGCGGCAGCGGGCGGCGGAGAGCGGCGCGTTCAAATGCATAGGCATGACTCTTCGCTTGCCGCGCCGCTGAACAGTTCCATATAAAGGCTCCCGCAGACAGGCGCGACACGACTCTGGCAGAACAATTTGTATGAAAACTTCACGGTAGAGTAACTACCGGTGTCGCGTCGCGCCCTGCACAAGCCTTAAAACTATGCATTTGAACGCACCGCTTCCGCTTCCGCGCGCCTCCCCGCTGCCCGCTGCCGCAGAGAATACCTACGGCTTAAAACACGAGCAAAGCCTCGAGCCTAAAAATTCCTACCATCGTTGAAATCGATCAATATTTTTTTCCCAAACAAGATTATACTATCTATACCAAATCTTCAGTAAATGCCATCCTTTCAGCGTCTTCACACCTTCCCCTCCTACTTTGCGGGTGTTGTGTCAATATTTTTTCAGCTAAAACGTTCGAGTTCGCTTGCCCGAGCATCGAATTGGGTCAAATGTAGGTACTCCACTTGGTATAATATGAGCGTACTGTAAATAATATTCTTCAGTAAGTATCACTTTAAAGTGGTTAGCTCAGTTTTACTATTTTGGCTCGCCGCTCTGAGTTCAGAACGGTCGTGTGTTCGAAGCCAAGCAAGCGCTTCACTTTGTTATATTTTTTCATCACCACTGCTCTCAAAACGGTGAAGGAAAACATCGTGAGGAAACCGGCATGTCCTAGAACCGAAAATTCGAAGACATGTGACATCAACCAAACGGTGCTGGGCCCGCGTGGTGGATAAGCCCACTCCCTCTCACAGAGAGGAGGCCTGTGTCCCAGCAATGGGAACGTTATAGGTTATCATTACATTCATAATGCCAATCATTTATTTTGAAACCCGGAGGGCGCCCTCTATCGAAGCGACAAGGCATTTAAATTCGCCGAACGAAATTAACGCCACGATCTCATCCTCGCGTGACGATCGCGTCGGTTAAAACGTGGCCTTAGGGCGTTTGTGCACTACAAGGAATTTTACGGTCCGGGTGATCCGGGAAATATAGGTATGAGATTTTACATCCGGAAGGTAACAGGTTCGCGCACACAAGTTCCTCGGAAAAATTAGGTACACAGGCGTCCATTTGGCACTCCATTTTTTCACTTCTCTGTTATTAGGTGGAGCTATGGTAGGTACACCTACTATAGCTCCACCTAACTACTACAGTATACTATGGTAGTAGGTTTAAATAAGCAGCGGCTGCAATTCTCTTATGTCTTCATAGAAAACGGCCGAAATGACAGGCTTCGAAATTTCAGTGTATAACACCCTGTAGGTACCTACGCCATGAAAGATGAGTCTACTTTAAACTGTCCGAAACCTGGTTGAACGAATAGGTCCCTATTTCTTGTACTATAATTATGTCTTTCAAATATTTTACTAAAGATGTAATTTTTTTCTTACGTTCATATCTACATGATGTTTTCATAGATAAACCTGCCAAGACATAATACTGTTACTTTATTATACTGTGACTAAGCGATGCCTTTTAAATCTGCTCTCTCTCTCTCTACTGTATCAGGGCTGTCTCGAAGATTAACTTCCTTCGCTAAGTGTAAACTGTGGATGTGTCTTTGCAGTTGAAAACAGTTTTATATGCTTGTATTGTTTGGCTTATTTACAAGACTTACATACTGTCAAAGATTGTATTGTTTTTAGAATATATAAGCTAACCATTGGAAATATGACAATGAACATTTAGAAAGAAAAGCTGCTTAGAAAGATTTAAAAAAAAAAAAAGTGTAAGGGACAGCCCTCCGCAAACTTACAGGGTGCATTCAGCTCCTTATTTTGAATCATATTCCACCGGAAAAAATCTCAGGAATTTTTTTATTTTATTTGTCGTTAAAAAAATACATTATCTGAACGCAGCAAATCAAATATCAAGTAAAGTAAAATTATGATGTACATTTATTACAAACAGCAATTGATGTTGAAATACACTACGTGCGCTGCCGTTCGCTACGTGCGTTTTGCCACGGTAACGATACATTGCGTGTGAGGTAATTAAACAAATCAGGTTTATTGGATTCCCGTAACTTTCTTTTCGTTAATTTAATGTACAAGACATCGTGTCCAACACGATGTCCTCTGCTGAAAAGTCTGCTCATTTTACGATTGAAGCGCCATTTGGAAGCCGCCAACATTTCAGCCCATGAAGCGGTTCAATGGACTACATTGGAGCTTCTCAGATTCATTATAAAATGGGGCTATTCTGAGTCTGTTCCAAGTTTAGCGCTATGCCAGAGATCTTTTTAAAAATTTGTGTTTCGTTAGCTTCTTGTGAAATAAATTTTCCAAGTTAAAATTAATAAAATCTTACCTGAGGTCCACAATGAGCCAAGCGCGACTAACCAATCTTTCGATTTTATCGATTGAAAGAGACAGGGACGTCAATTTTGACATTGTTATCGAAGTTTTTAGTAAAATAAAGTCTCGCAAGCATATTTAGTAGATAAAGGTGTTTTATTTTAAGTAGGGGTGCTCAATACAAAGCCCCCCGGGTGCCAATTCACCCTACGCCGCCACTGGGTCAGATAGGCAGTCCTTCCATGTAAAGTACTTGTTTTGAGCAGCATCCAGTTAGACTGGAAGCTGACCCCAACATACCTACAGTTGGGAAAAAGCTAGGCAGATTGATTGATCTTACAATTGCACATTCTTTTACTAAGAGGTACCTACTTTTTAATTTTAGAGTGCTTTTCTTACATCCAGTGACACCCCTAGCAAATAGACATTTCTAGCCACACAGGGAATTTGATATCTTCATTATAATATCAGATTTCAAATGAGAAATGGTGGCCGCTTGACGCATCAAAATTCCAGTTTATTACTTTAAGCTTGTACACACTGGCGCGATATCACGGGCGCGACAAGGATAGCGCTGCCTGTCGCGCCAGTATGTACGAGCCGTTATTGTGAAACTTCTGTTGCGGTTTCATTTATATTTTTGCTACTGAGAATTTAATATGTATGGCACGCAAAAAATGTGTTTTACTAAATTAAAAACTTTGTGATTGATGTTAATAATATATTTATTAGTAATATTACAAAAATTAGGTATGTGTTTTAGAAGTGAAAACTTTTAAAACTCACAAAGCGCCCTAGCGTTGAGAGTTTTTTGCTATGGGTTAAACGTATATGTTGATTTTGCTACCGAAAATTCGGAATATTACTACACGACTGTCCAAAAAAGGAGTGTAAAGTTTTCTCTATTTACGCTCCTACGCAATACTATAATACTACGCAATCTATGTATCGAATAAAGAAAATACTTCTTATTGAAGACAACGCCATCTCTGATACTAATGTTCAACTACAAAGCCTTCGCTGTCACTGGTGAGTTCACAACAGACTGGAATCGACTGTGCGGTCAGAAAATCTTTAGGAAACTGAAAAATAAACCTATGAATAATTTTGTAATTATATTTACTTGCTCTTTTGGCTAAAATTATTACTTTCTCTGTAAATATAGTTTGCTATGTCGGCCAGTAACAATTGTTTTTTTATTTTTTATTTATACGGCAACTCAGGCTAGTGCTGAACAGCTATCGATTTTCAGCTATGGATGTATTCGCAAGATTATTTTATAGTGTGTAAAAGTAAAATAATATTACCAGCAAATTATCGCCATGGGTGCCGAAATTGGGAACTGTTTGGTTTAAATTTTAACTATGTTTTGTTTTAAATTTTTGGACAGGATAGAAGACAGTACCCAGTTCCTGTTGTCGTGGATGCTCCAAGATAACCCGCGAAATTCCATTTTTTGCAATTTGCAGGTCAGTGTCAGGTTGTATGTTGATTAAAATATGATTTGCGACCGTAACAAAATTCGCTGTATAGAATTATAATCATTAGAATCAGTAATACAACTCCATAAGTTAGAATAATCCTCAAATGTCATGATTTCATAAAATAGTCATTCAATAGGATTATATGAACTTACAGAGTTGTATTGATGATTTTTATGACTATAATTCTATATATGAATATCTGATACGGCCGTAAATCATATTTAGATCAACATACAACCTGATACTGACCTGCAAATAGCAAAAATCGTAAGAAAAATTGAATTTCGCGGGCTACCTTGGAGCATCCACCTTAAATAAATGTAACGTGCAGATGTATTTTAATCATTAAAATATACAATAAATAGTTTGCTTATTTGTGAATTAGAGAGTTTAGCATAAAAAAATATATACAGAGCACCTATCTACTATCTATACTAATTCTGGAATTTTCAATACAGTTGTAAAACCTTATCGATAATTTCTAAAATAGATCATAATTTTACCATTGGCGTGCAGCACTATTTAATTCAAACTTGGAAGTTTCGAACATTGTCATATTTGTCATTTCACTTACTGACATTGTCAAACAAATGATTGTCATTTCATTTCGTTTTTTTTTTTCTGAATCATTCATTTTCGTAACGTAATGGCTGCCACTTGGTTGATCATTGATCGCGGTGTCCGTCACAAAATCTTTGGAAAAAGAAAGACCTGTGAGTTTTCCTAATCAATAGAGTCATAATTATTGTTAAATACTTGTAGGTACTGTTAAAACTATTATTAACTATTTCTAACCTTTTTTACTTTCAAGGTTATCAAAAAACAATGGAAGGTTGCGAGTCGAAGCTTCTGGAAAACCATGATGAGAGTCGAAGAGGCGCAGTTACCGAAGGGCGACGCTGATCCTGCGTTCCTGTGACAGGCCATAATCAAAGATGAGACGAGGACTAGACGCATAAATGCCCAGAAACGGGTAAAGGTATAATTCAGGTCCAGTAGAACGAAGTGTAACTGACACGTTGCAGTTTAGCTTTGTTCACCACGTTTTACAGATTCTATGTATTCCAATCGTCCAGCGTTACTTAATTTCACTTGAAATTAAGTAGTAAGTTCGTTTGTAAGGAACACTAAGCGAAAAAAAATGACCTACCTGCTTAGGTAGGTACCTACATTTTTGTTTTTCAAGTTAAAATCTCTGAAGTCTGGGCTTTTGTAATGCATACCGACCGGAACGCAAGTTCCGCTTTGAATCAACATTAGGATTAAGTGTAGGGAAATGTTAGGGCTACACCAAGAGAGACTGAGAGCGCTTCACGATTTCAAGTCAACCTTGTTTGTTAAATGCAACAATATGGAGGGTTCGATGTCGCCATGCCAGGTAAAGTAATTGTTGCGAGTGGATTAGGCCTACTGGGGACACCACTATAAAAAAACGCACCTTGTGCTCTACCTCTAGGGTGGTGTGGAAATGAGTACCATTATATTTCAACAACAGCTGTTTATCAAGACTGGGTGACAAACCGAATGGATGGATTCTAAAAGTACTTATGAAGGTAAGGTAACCCCTTATATTCAACTTGATGCATCTAGGCACTGAGACATTATCCCAAACGTTCAGTCACCGCTGGTGGCGACTGGGAATTTTTATTCCCACTTGCCTCCGGTGGCAATCCCCGCGGGGGCGACTGGGAATGAACGATCCAAACAAAAGTATGTGATGAATAATTATGCATTTGTTTCCACTAGTATAATGCCCGGCACGAGTCGTGAGCACAGATTGACAGTAGTGGCGGCAAGCACGCGCATGTACACTTTTGGCCAAATTACATTACATTACATTAGCCGAATGACACGCGAGAGTCCAATAGACGATGAGCATCGACTGATGAACCAATCGCGTGCAGCTCGGCGCCCCCCCGGCTTCTTCATTCCACCAAAGAGATCGAAAAATTAACTACTGCGCAGGTGTCAGTTTGTGCTCACGACTCGTGCCGGTTACTGTACCATTGCACTGAACCACCGGTGATACTATCGGGAAATTTCGTTATTTTTTTATTAAAATGAAACACTAAATTATCTAAAAATTTATTTATTTTCCGTTGCACTTACATCGATTCACTGTCCTCATTGTTAGTCTCCCATTGTTATTAAATTAAATTAGTTTCAACCATTCACGCGGACTTGCAAAAATAATACTTGGCATCCACATTTTAAACTACATTTTTTTTTACTATTTTAATTCTACACAATAATGTACACTTGAGATATTTTTACAAAAAGTGAAAGTACACAAACGGTTTCTAGGAAACCTTAGCTTATTAATAATCAATCAAATTAGGTACTTATCAGAATTTTGTTAACCTTGAAAGTCCAAAAACTATATTTCGGCAGTAGAGCAATACAACACAGCAGAATCATATGCCATAAAAGTCTTCTCAATATAATAATGGTAATTTCTAATAAACAAAAATATTTTCTCTCCTCATACAATTTTGATACGCTAAAATGAAACGGAACTTACATGAAAATATTATGTTTATGGGCCATATACTAGAATCGTTCGTTTTGATATACTAGCACAAATAATGATACCAAACAAACTACAAAGATAATTTGTTTTGATTGGTTTGTGATCCTGCGCAACCAAATTAAAACAATGCTTTTTTAATTTCATACACATGTGCATAGTTCTACCTTAGCTTATAGCCTTAGGTCTTGCAATGTTTACCTTCAATTATTAAAATGCATAAGTACTTGACAACCTGTGGTTATTAAAATGTATAATTATTATTATTTTAATTAATTTGTAGTACAAAACTTACATACTTATGATAATAATGCGAGTTATATTGGTACCTATTACAAATGGCTCTTTAAACAGTGCCTCATGCCAATTTACTAAGGAACTTTTTATAATAATTATATGCGACAATCATTTTTAGAACGTGGCGCGTTATCGGCTTGTAATAAGGTGATACGACCTTTGAGTAACAAAGGTGAGACCATGGAAGTAATATTGAGTTTATGGTCCAAAGACTTACTTGAAAAATTCAATGCCATTTACATACAAAAGCGCCATTTTGTGAGTCGTATCCAATACTAAGATTACAACAACATACATAACAAAGGTTCTAACATGTTGCCCACCCCAGTCGGTTTAATACGACAATTAATATTTTCGTGCCCGTGCCGCCAAATAAATAAATATATTATTTATTTCTTTTATTATTTATGTAAACACTATAAAATACATAGTCAGGGATACCTAGGGTTCGTTTTTTTATTTCATTGCACGAACTTTTCGTCGTAGATAAGTATCTATTTGTCGATTGTTTAGTTGGGAACTGGGGGCACGGCAATTTATATAAAACCAAGCGGAAAAACAAACTGTTAACATCTCTCAACACGCGTCCTTAAAACGCTAAAAAGCTGTCATCATCTGTATTAAAATTAAATATAAAAATGAGTGAAAAGTTAATTTGCACACATTTCTTTCTTATTACATAATTATAATAGTTTTAATCATCATTATTTTCCGTATCTTATATCAGATCATCACTTAACTATAAAAAGATAGACAACAAACAATTGCACCTTGTTTTTTTAAGTCGGTTAACGGTCCCGAGAAATGCACTTAACTAATCACATAAAAAACTACAGTTTTCTGTTATTTATTTTGGATCACAACTTTGTCATTGTCTAAGAAAGCATTCCACTTTTTAATATTATCACTTTTTTAAGTCCTCACAAATTGACATAGACAATTAATAACCAGTTTTCTTTTCCTTAATAGGCCTTGTAATTAATTGGTCAAAAAATGATGTCATCATTTTAACTTTCAACCAACAATTGATGTTCGATAACCAACTGTTTTCTATTGATGTTTCAAAAAATCTTCAGCTTTATAGAAAAGAGAAAACCTATATTCAGTCTATATGCCATCTTTGTCTATCTAATTACAGCGGCGGTATGTACTGTAAACGCTAGTCTTGGGCCGTATGCCCATTGAGCGACTCTCAAATGTTGTTCATGTCGTATAGGACCTGCGCGATCGTTCGAGAAGCTTCCACGCTGCTTAGCGCGATCGTTGCCAGATGAGCCTCGTAGGACCGGAGTTGTCTGTAACAGAAACGGTACATTAATATTACAGAACGCATTTTCGATTTTATTTTTACAAAATCTTTTGTAACTTCTTGGCGATGATCGATTATTGCTGACGCTCAAGACCAGTCACGGACTCACCATACTTATCGACGCGGAAACGGCTTCAACTGGTCTAAAAATGTCGACGCAATAATAGCGAAAAAGACAATTATTTTTGCCTCATTTTGATTCGAACGACCACGTCGAAATAAATGCGACAAATGTGATCGGCTATACGTGATTGGCTCAAGTCGGTTCCGCGTCGATAAGTGTGGTTACGCCCTAATTAATACTAAAATCATCTAGTTGTTGCCAGACACTTTCAAAATATTAAGAGAAATATTTCCTTTTCTCATTCACATTTGTCATGGTCATGTAACCAACGAACTAACGACTAGGCTGACCTCAAACTGTTTATAGTGGCTTGTAGAAGACTTGGTGGTGTTTTCAGCTCATTTATCACTCAAAAGATTTAGGGACTACTCACACTTATTTAGCTCTATTCAGCGTTTGCTCATAGAAAACTACGATTTTGTATGAGATGCGTACGCGTCCTTTCAGCTGCGGATAGCTGAAAGGACGCGTATGCGTTTCGCGCGTTTTCTATAGGCAAACGCTGAATAAGTGTGAGTAGTCCCTTAATTTGATCAAAATAGTGTTTCTCACCTCCGTCCAGTATTGGAATAAATGACAATATTTCTCAATATGAGCGCTGCTGTCAACCGTATGCTCTTCGTAACTGGACCCTCGTTCTCATCCTGACAAACGAATAACATTATAATCAATATAAAACAGACTTTATAAATACTTACAGGCAGACTATTTAGCGATAGCATACATTATCTTCCTCTCTCTCTCTTTAACATTGATGTTTTATATCGCTATCTCAACCGTAACTTGTAAGTGCTATCGCTAAATAGTCGACCTACTAGCCCCTTTTTTATAAATGCACATAATATGAAACTGTAATTTACAATGTGAGTTTCTAGTTGCATCGAAGCGTAAAAGACGTGGACAAATAACATGCATGATGTGTGTTCACATACTAGGACATACACAATAATGGATATAAGAAAAACAATACTATGAGAACAAGGATTACATGTAATTGTAAAAAACAAACTTGGGGTGTTTTCTCGTAAAGCAACTGTTTTGTCCCATCAGTAAGTCTACGAGGGTATGTTATTTCTGTTAACAGGGGGCGAGCCTATTGCCAACCTGGCATAAATCCATACTCTGCGCTTACAATGAGAAATTCCAGATAGAAAAACCCAATAACACTTTACCCGACCCGGGAATCGAACCCAGGACCTCATGCTCAGCAATAGCGCTTCCGACCACTAGACCAACGAGGCAGTATTTATATTTTAATAATCACTTATTTAGATAAAATTTATAAATGTTTCAACACTTCAGTAGGACAGAAAACAGAAATAACATTGACTTGTGTAGGTAGATAGGACAAAAAGTTAATCCACGAGAAAACACCCGTTTCTTTCATGCAATACAAGGTTCTTTGAAGAAGCTTTGTGCACCAAAATCTACCTAGTGTCTAATAACACAAATTCGGTGAACTACGGTAAAAAAAGAAAAAAAGTTTATGATGACAAAATTACAGACACTAAACGAAAATAACGCAAACATTGACATACACAAGCTACAAAGACGGGTGTTATGTGCGAGTCTCATCAGTTGATCCGGCGTGCGACTGAGTTCAACATAGTAGGCACTATAGTCTTTCCCAAAGTATTAGATGGAAATGTAAACAAATTGATCAGAAAAAATACGTGTGAATGCCAATTTGTAGTACCACTTACAAATTGAATGCTTTGATTTGATTATTTTAATACCCCGAAATTATAATTTTAAATAACCTTATAGATGTATTTTTTTTTTCATTTCACAATTGAGGTTAATTTTATAACCAAAATTTTCATCCATGATTTTTCAATTACAATTTAATATTGTTATTCAAAGAATAATGTAAAGGAAAAGTAGTGGGATACAATTTTGAAACCTTCTAAATCTAGATGAATATGTTATTAATAACCTTCGGCGTGTAATGGCGGAAGAATTTTACCTGAACAGGGTTTGTGGACACTTTTATCTGATACTTTTGGAACAGACCATACAAATAAACACACTGACATACACACAAGCTAAAACAACACAGGTGTTAGGTGCAACCAAACAGCGGTCGATCGATGAAATAAACCGTTCAGGCCAATCCATTGTGACGCATGGCCGCCGAATGTGGAAGACACCTGTCAAATTAGTTCCGCGTAGATGGCGCTAAGTGTTTGTTACTTTAATTCAGCTATCAATGGAGTTCCTCCTAAGGCCGCCCGCTGCGTTAAGCGGGTGCAATTTTCTATGGGCCGCGTGCGACGGGAGACCCGCCTCACGCAGCGCTGCTCTACGGATGATCGGTCGCTTTTTAGTCAAGATCACTTTGACAAATGACACACAGCGCTCTCTCGCGGCGTAGCTTCCAGCAAACAACACCATTATGGTATATCGACGCCCTCAATTGTTTTTATTTGACGTCGATTTTCTTCATTCGATAATTCGTATGGAATTAACTTGTATCGCCCATTGATCGATATAAAACCGAATGACGCGATCAATCGAAACGAGAATCAATTCTATTTTTCCTGAAATATTGACATTTAAAAGTGCCCAATGGAAATAAATTATTTTACTTTGACAATATCGACTGTTCGAAGTCGATCGACCGCAGTCTGGTTGCACTTTTAGGTGTAAATCTCACCAGTTGTTCCGGCGTGCGACTGAGTTCGGCCCTGTGCTGCGCGTGCACAAACACATAGACACGTTAGTGACGTCACACGCAGCGTGACACTATTAGTGGTTGTGACTAGAGCATGGACTTATTATGACTAGAGTGCTACAAGGTTCTTTTGGCACCTGAATGATATTGAAAGGGGGGCGTTGTTGGTATTTGTGAAATTGTTACAGAAATTGTATTGACAAAACAAGATGACGGCTGTAGTTCCGATTTTGGCCACGCGTCAAAAGAACCTGGTAGCATTGTATGCGGGTATGGGGTTATCAAATTGTGAGGTTCGATATGGCTCCGATGAACAATTACCTAGTCTAATATGCAAGCGTAGGCTACATATCGAAAGATTTAATTCTTTGTTGAAATAACTGCAAGGTCAAATTAAATTAGCTAGCGCAATAAAGAAAACAAAATATGATTTGATTTTTTTTGGTAGTGTAGAAGAAGAGACGATGAAGTACGAGTTTTATAAAATCTGTTTTTTTAAAAAAACTGATTGTTTAAACTTACCTTTTAAGTAAATACAATAACAACGGTCGTAAACCCAAAAATAAAATCAAATCATCATCAAATTAATTTTTGTTTGTTATATCATGCTTAGATATCGATGTCTGTGGAGTTTCTCTAACTTTTTTAATTTGACCCTGCTTATGATTAAATATGGTACCTCACAATTTAATATCCTTAAAATACGCAGGAGTAACTAGAAAATAGATGATGACAAAATATTTTTGTAAGTTAAGTAACAGTTTGTCTGTATTGACGAGATACAAAATATCTAAAAGGAAACTTCTTTTTTACTTGTGACAAAATAAAGTTATTTTATTTCTGACTCCACAATCTTTGTCATACATAAGCAAGACCATAGCCATATGAGATTGATTTTAAATAAAATGACCCCGCGTCCTATTTAAAAGCGATCATCGCGCGAATACGCGATCGTTCCGACCATACATGTCACTTTTTGTTCAGAAAACCAGAAAGCGCCCTCTGTCGGCGAGACCACGCGTTCAGGTTCACCGGACAAAAACTGACATATGAACGCGATCATGATCACTTATAAATAGGACGCAGCCTGTTTATAATGACTATGATAAGCTCTCTCCACCCCAACAAGTCAGTCAATGAAAGAATATAGTGTTTTTTTTAAAAGTAACGACCGACTGGCGAAATTAAAGCTATTTTTCACTTTGTAGTGTTTTTTTTGGAAGTCGGTTGTTTTTTTTATTTTTTAAAGTTTTTATTTTTCACCTTTTAGTTGTGGTACCTACCCCACTCAAATTCAAATATCACGACCTGCTATGTAAATAACAGTGACAGGAACTTATAAGAACCTCATAGGCTAAGTGGGAAAAATACGTATTATTGAAGCTAACTCAAAAACTACCCAAGCAAAGTTATTACAATTTAAATGGGACCACCGCGCAAGCTTCTTCTACCAAATGAAAAAATAATTCTCAAAATCCGTCAACAATTGACGAAAATATCGAGGTACAAAAGACACGCTACGAACATCGAACCTCCTCCTTTTTGGAAGTCGGTTTAAAAAAGTTATATATGCACGCGACCGACCGCGTATTCACGACAATTACTTTTAAATTTTCGCTCCCCCAAAAATGTGAAATATCTCTATAAATTTTGGAGTAATTTAGTATAGAGTATCCTTACCATTAGCTCCCTCGGGTTGAACATATCAGCTGCATGTTTGTTAAGGGCAGCTAACGCGGCGTTCGGAGGGTACCCGAGTGTGACGGGCTTGCCGTCCGTCCCTTCTGCGGCCGCGTGACGCCGGGAGTTGTAGATCGCTTTTAGGGCCTGTAAGGTTGGTTATAACAAGTTATACAACTTACTAGTGGCCCCTACTAATATTATAAATGCGAAAGTTTGTTACTCTTTAACGCAAAAAACGGCTGAACGCATTTGAATGAAATTTGGCACATGTACAGGGGTTTATTTATAAAAGTTGCTTAAAGTTAAGTGATGTACAAACGTCAAAAATGTATGGCTAAACAGTCACTAATCATTACTTAACTTTAAGCAACGTTTATAAATAAACCCCATAGTTTATACCCTGGATTAACACATAGGATACTTTTTATCCCGATATTCCCACGGGATCGAGACTTATGCGGGTAAAACCGCGGGGCGCTGCTAGTAGTATAATATGAACTTTAAAGCAACCGCCATTACATCCGGTTCCCTCGTCAAAAAATTTTACGCTGCCGTCCATTTGGGGTTCCGAATGCCCCGAGTTCGGTATCACTTCAAGACCCAGATTACCACTTGCCAACCTCTCTGATCCAAATTTTACGTGCCATTGCTTTATCTAATATAGAAGTTGTAATATCTATTTTCAACAAGTCTTGTAAAAGATAAAAACATGTCGTGTAAAGCATGTATTGGCGTTTTTTCAGACATGTTTTGTTGTTCACCTTTTTGAAATGTTTAAAACGCAGGCCACACTGGGAACGAAGCTAAGTTCGTTTAGCTTCGCTCATGAAGCTACCGCGTCTTTTCATACTTCAAAATGTGTGCGTATGCTTGCCTTGTAGCGTCATACTTACCGGTACAGTGCAATGCTTGTCAGTAAGATGGTTGAGTAGCGCGAAGGTCTTCCTCGGCACTCGGTCGCAGTCGAGCCACATGCACGGAGCTTCTCCGCCGGCCGAGGGCGGGCAGTGCGTGCGTGCTGCGTGCGTGAATACGTCCGCTGCGTTGGCGAACGATCTAATAAAAAATAAAAATAAAATAAAATAAAATATCTTTATTTCAGACCTAAGCAGTCCATACGTAGTTAGTGGTTAGTAACAAACTGTGCTTCCATGCTATGTTATTGTTGTTAGTACTTAATTCTATTTAACATAAACCTATACCTAATTCTACCCAGTGCCTTTGGATGGGGCAGTCCACTCTGCTAACAATCATTTTCAGGATGCCGTTCCGAGTGCTACGCAAACGTTGCAGTAGGGAAGCCGCTTTCTTACGCATGATGGCGTGAAAGCCATCCGTACGTGCTTCAGCAAACATTCCCGACGCACTGCAACGTCGCGACAACCGCAACAGCATCCTGAAGGCATTGTTGTATTGCACGCGCAGGACGTTGTAGGCTCGGCTCGTATATGACACCCATAGGCCGCTCGTGTAGAAGGACTGACAGAACGCTTTAAATAAACTGACTTTGACGTCTGCCGTGCAGCGAGCAAACCTACGGGCGAGCATATTGCCCCTCACCGCCAACGCTCTGCGCTCGCGTTCTATGTCCCCATCATCACGTAGGTCACTGGTCACAATATGACCCAAGTATTTAAATTGAGTTACCACATTCAGTTCAACGCCGTTAAGATATACTGGAGGTACACGACGGGGCTGTTGTTTAGGAGCCGTAAACACTAACACCTCACTATTTTTTTAATTGTATTTAAGGCCGTGCACCTCCGCATAAGTCTCGCAGATCATGAGAAGCTTCCTCAGTCCACTCATCGAGGGACTGAGCAACACCATGTCGTCCGCGTAACTTATGTTATTGACACATACACCGTCTATATGACAGCCGACATGTGTGCTGCTCAGTCGCTCGATGAGCTCATTTACATATAAATTAAATAACAGGGGGGAGCTTAACCCCCCCTGCTAATACCAAAATAATATAATTAGATGGTTTCTGATTATTCTTCTCATTGAAAAGCTAAATACACTATGAAGTCTGACAATAAGCAACGAATTAGTAGTTTTCATGTTGTATTAAGTTCTTTTTTCAGGAGTAAAAGTATTTAATTTCTCTATGGTCGCATCAAAATAATTATATTTTAAACAGTCTCGTCCAGGTTTTTTTTCCATCGGATTGAAACATGTATAATTTCTCTGCACTAAATCATTGACATGACAAACTCACTCACAAAACTCCGCCCGCACAACGATATTAGTTGCGATGCAGGTTTGGAAACTGTTCTGAGCAGAACTGTTGTTTTTTTTTTGTGAGCAGGCTCTTTTTTCTTATTATAGTGGTGTCACTTACTTGCCACAGCCCCGCCAGTGACATATCCAAGGCGTCTCGTCGTGTGCGCCGACGGCTTGTGTCGGTGCGGGCGCTGGTGCGGGAGGTGGCGTTGCGGACGGTTTCGGCGTAGGTGGCTTCTGAGGCTAAAACATATAGTTAATTGTTTCAGGCGTGACTTGGCGGAAATCCATTATAGAAAACACGTGTCGGTTTCTTATAAAGTTTTTTAGGAATAGTTAAGCGGAATAGGTTTAGGAATTATATGTACGCCTATGTATTCTAAAACATATAGTGAAAAGAACTCAGATTTTGCTCAATAAAACCAATAAAAATAAGGATAAGCATCGGACATTGTATGCATATTACAAAAAACAAATTATTTTATTTATGTTTTACATGCTTTTATATAGTTTCTTGTCAATTTTATTACGTACTTGGTACTTGTTGCCAGGCCTACACTGTTTCTTGCCGGCTCTTCTCCAAAAGAAACGACTAATTGGAACCTTGCACCTAGCTTCTGACATTTCATAAGTACCCGTGTTGGTTAATGTGTTTTTTTTTTAATTATGGGTGTACGAGCTACGCTGTACATTAACCTTTGCGGTAGTTTTTAGGTCATATTCAAGAATGCACTTCGATATTGTTTAGCTGTGCATTTCTCAAACATAGCATTTAAGCCTTACAATTGTCCAAATATATTTAGTAGCAATAAATCCATCAAGGGAACCGTTCGTCTACTCATTTACATAAACCTTACAAGTTTACCTACATAACATTTTCACTGTTGGGCATTACAACCCCAACAATGGGTTTCCCTTCCTCAACCCAAGAAGAATTTGGTAAAAAATACATATTTTACCTCATTAATAGGTTGGTTGACCACGAGTTCTTTATCACCGATCTTGGTGTTGCCCACCATGACTGGCTGGCGGGTGATAACCTGTCTCATCCCCGGTTGTGTAGTAGCCTTCTGTAAATATAGTGTGGTATTAAAGCCCGCATCTAAGAATATAATCTACACACATTAGTTCCCTACAATGTTACGCAATTAAAATAATAATAATAATAAAATAATAAAATTTATTTATTTCAAAAAAGTGTGGCACAGTCTGTTACGATAAATATAAATTTACAATTTTCGGATAATAAGACAAGAGTAACAATAAATAGAATTGGATCTGGCATCCTAGCTAGGTTACATGGTAACCTGTATTAAGGATCGCCAGCCCAGGTTCCCACAGAAGGAGCACAAATAATTTATAATAGACTGCTTAGAACTACAAGGTGCAAACGTATGTTTACTTAAATTTACTTACTAAAGTGTTAGTATGTGTATTCTGTGATGTAGATGTGGTGTGAGTGTGTTTTGTGATGTGTTTGTATGTGTGTAAACGGAAGGGAAAGAGGTTGAGTTTAGAAACGGAGTGTTAGAGAAGTCACTACGATTTTGAGGTAAGCAGAAGTTCAGTGTCGTCGTAGTTTAAACTGGTTAGAAAGCATGTTATCTGTCTTTTACACATTTCGTAAGAGGATTGATGTACAGGGATGGTTTTGTTTATTCTGTTATATAAAAATGGCCCAAGGTAGTAAAAGAAACGTTTAGTAAAAGCAAAGCGTGTGAAGGGTACTTTGCAAATTTCGTTCTTGCGCCTAAGTGAGGATTGTGTTTGTGTAAAAGGAGTTTTTGTGTGTTGATGTAATAAAATGTTGAGAATAAAAGTTTGGCGGACCGTGAGGACTTTGCATTTTTTATATAGATCAAAGGTTGGGTAGAGCATTGGCCGGAAAGTAGCAACCTTAAGAATGGCTCTTTGAGCTACTTCCAGAGGTTTGAGTGTAGTTTTCGCAGCTCCACCCCAACTATTAATACAGTACGAGATGACTGACTGACACATGGCGAGATACACGGTACGTATTACATAAGTATTGGCAATGTGTCTGAGTGTTTTAAAAAGATATATGAGTTTACGAACACGAGCAGTAAGGTGGGTGATATGTGCTTTAAAGTTAAGGTGTTTATCTAAGATAATTCCGAGGTATTTCACCGTGTCAGTAGACAAAATTGAAGGACAGTTGCAAGAGGCCGAATTGGGCTGGCAGGTGTGAGCTTTTAGAGTAACGGGTGTCAAGGGTTGAGTAGTGGAGTTTAGGGAAAATGTAATGAGTTTAGTTTTATTAGTGTTTAGCGTGAGTGAGTGAGAGATAAGCCATCTATATATTAAATCAAATCCATTTTGAGCAGTTTCTTGCAGTTTAGCCCATGATTCATCATAAAAGGTAATTGCAGTATCGTCGGCAAAAGAGACAATGTTACCAGAGCTCAGGTGCATGTTGCACAGGTCGTTTATGAACACCAGAAACAATGTAGGGCCCAAGACACTGCCTTGAGGCACGCCATATGAAATAGGCAGCTCGTCGCTAAGGCAACCGTCGATTTTGACTATCTGCCTACGGTCTGAAAGATATGAGTTAAAAAGCTGGAGTTGCATACCACGAACGCCTAAGCATTCTAGTTTAGACAGAAGGCAGGAGAGAGGAACGGTATCAAACGCCTTTGCAAGATCAATGAACACTGTGAGGCATTTTTTGCGTTGATTAAGTTTATCAACGATTCTATCTATCAGTTTCATGGCTGCATCAGAAGTTGATTTTTTCTTCCTGAACCCAAATTGGTTGGTTGACAATAAGTTATTGTTTTCAAGGTATGTGGTAAGCCTATTATTAATGAGTCGTTCTAAGATCTTGGACAGGGCAGGTAGCACCGCAATAGGGCGATAATTAGAGACAGAGGTGCGGTCATCCCCTTTAAAAATGGGATGAATAATGGCATTTTTGAAAGAAGAAGGAAAAGTACCAGAGGCAAGGCATAGGTTGAAATAGTTTATTTAATTTTATTTGCTCGATATTATTCAAGATTAGCCACGCGCTCGATGCACGTGAAAGTTCACAGACTTATAAGTATGTAAGAATATTGGCCTTAATTGGAATTATGTGCAGCATCTGTCACCAAAAGCATTAGCAATGTTAGGACATACTTACCAAAAATGTATAATAATTGATCCCTTACCGGACAAGACTGTATAACACTGGTTTTCGCCTCACTAACAACGGAAACCTGGTTACTCTGCACGCTGGTAACAACTGGGCTCCTTTGTGGTTGCTGCACCACTCTATGCACGTTGCTTTTCATTGGAGCGTTCATTATGATCGGCTGGTTGTTGGATACGGCTATTATTTGCTGGTTGCCTTGGAGGAGCTGTTGGTTGCCTAGAAAGCAGATCAAGATAGTAAGTTTAGAGATGTGAAGTGGTATTATATACGGAAATGCTCTCTAAGGGATCTCGGGCACTAGACGGCCACGACTCAGGGCAGTCTTGGCATTGTATGGGATGTGGCTGATTGGCTGTTGCGACCAAGTGCGCGATTCGTATCGGTTTCTATAGTTTACATGGTCGCTGCGCCCGCTGGTCGTGGTCGTGTGCGTCTAGTTCGCGAGATCCTTAAAAGATGTTCTGTTTTTTTTATTTTTTTTATTGTAAGACCAAAATACTTTCTAAATAAAAAATTACCTTGTATAAGCTGCGCATTACTGGTTACAATCTGACTGCTGGTCGAAGTACTGATAAGAGCTGGTGGTTGCTTCTGAGTAACCATGATCTGTTGTGGTTGCTGTTGGTTGATGATCTGAGCCTTATGCGGCTGTGGTTGGTTGGTTATTATCGGTTGCTGGCTTGGCGTTATTTGAGGGGCATTCTGTGGATTTATTCAACGATAGTTTAGTAGTTGAATTGATTTTTTAAATAACATCGATAAGCTACATAAGTAAATATCAATTTAAAATACTCAAAATTTATAGAAATGAACACTACACAAACAACAAAAACTATATTATGAAAAAATATATGTACATAAATAGTTTCATGAAACTACAACGTTTAAAATATAATTATGGTAGTATAAGGATGAATGTAATAAAATATAGAACATGCTTGCTCCTAGGAGAACACGCTTCTTGATGCCGAAGCAAACTTGAACCAAAAAGATTAATGCCCGCTGGCGCTAACACCATAAATCACCAAATACGTTACGTACGTTACGTTTAGCGCTAATCGAATTTAAAATATCGTTCTGTTTCTGTCAATCATTTGAACATGACAGAGACAGGCTAATATTTTAAATATACATACACTACTAACGCCACCTGCTACGATCCTTACATATCCTTACGCATTCAATAATGTGTGGTGTAAGCGGGCCTTACCCAGGTATAACTACTAATTTTGCTGGCTGAGTCAATGTCCGATCAAGATACTTATCAAAATATAACACAAAAATCAGAACCAATAAATGTAATGTCCCATTTACACGGATTCATTTTGTTTGCTAATGTGACAATTTTTGACCGTGTAAATGGGCCGCACAATTTCAAGCTTGCTTTGGATTTAAATATTCACATACACTAATTGTTTCACTAGTACATTGCGAAACAATTATGTATAACAAAAGCATAACAATATCCCACATCCAAAGATTAAAATGTAAGATTACCAAAAGAACATAAAAACATTTCAAATTGTATAAATAAACATAGACCAATAACCAAGCTACCATCACGACGACTCTAATTTCTCTATGGCTTAAAAATCACGTAAGTATTTATGCCTTTTGAACTTTAAATCTAAAGCCACAGAGTCTAAATTAAAACAGCATATCATGCCTGGCAAATAGCATTCAAAACACTAAAGGAGTAATACTCGGAATAAAATCTTTGGCCAATAATAATAATATTATATTTATTTGATATACAATACAATAAGTACTGGATATAACAAAGTACTGTATGATACTCAAAGTACTCATGCACATTGACAATTACAACAACCTACTCAGGACAGGTGTTAGGTACAGTCGGCGCAAGTTTAGTACCCACCTGGCCAAGTAAACTGCTTGGTATGGTGGATACTATTCTCTGGCAACCGACCGTTGAGACGGCCTAGTTGCAAACATAAATATTACTGCTATAGAATATTATTAATATTATATTACAGAAATATTAAATGAAAAAAAACTGCATAAGCCAAAAAAGGAGGGTTATGTGTTTAACCTGTATTTTGACTTGTTTTTAATAACAAAGGAACTAATAAGTCTTTAAAATTCCACTGCTGAAAATAGACGTCCATTGTAATTCGTTACCCAGACAGATTTCCAGTCAGGACTGCAATTTTGGCCAGGGCTTACCATTTGTCAACACGAAAAATGAAATCTTTTCGTCCCTTTAAAATATTTTGTCAGCAAGCACAAAATGTTTGACAATTTATATCTTTTATATCTATATAATAAAAATGAAATGCTGTTCGTGAGAACGTCTGGACCGATTTGGCTATTATTTGTTTAGAAATATTCGTAATAATCCGAATCAGGTTCATACGGAAACAAAAATTTTGAAAGTTGCCGGGAAAATTGGAAAATTCGGGAAAACTGAAAGTGCATTTTCTATAGGAATTTTGTATGAATTATAGAAATTTGGACAGGACAACGTCTGTCGGGTCAGCTAATATTATAATAACAGCGACGCAAGCAGTAATTTTTTTTTTTCACACAGGCAACTTGTCGCATTCACTTCTAAACCGTACTTAAACCCAAAACCTGTCCCAAAAGCTAAAGCCTATAATATTTTGTGCATGGAACCTGAGCGAGGGCATTCTTCACCATCGTGATGGCCTGCGAAGTACTCACTAACGTAGGCTGAGACAACACCCTCTGGGTCGACTGAATCACACCCGAGTTCTGCGATAACCAACTTTATTTCAACAACGTAAATTACAAATTCGATCTTATGCTACTTGTTCTATGTGCGGATCTAGAGGAATTAAAAAATTATAGGGTGTTTATGTACTGCGGGCCGTCCGATAGATTGTATGAACACTTTTATACTTACATGGAATATTATTAGGAACGGCAGCAGTGCATTTGCACCATATATTATTATAATTATATATTTTATTACCGTGCACGGGTTTTGCCATATTTATGTGTGAGTACTGCTTTTAGCAGTTACTTTTTACGAACTATACCGGGGCCTTTATTAGTGTGCGTCTCAAGCAATGACATCGCAGTGATCACTCATAAACATGAATTAACTTACCAAAGTTTTCAATTTTTATAAATTTTTGTGACCGATGATATAAATACGCTTAGGGACTACTCACACTCATTCAGCTCTATTCAGCGTTTGCCCATAGAAAACTACGATTTTGTATGAGACGCGTACGCGTTCTTTCAGCTGCGGATAGCTGAAAGGACGCGTACGCGTTTCGCGCGTTTTCTATGGGCAAACGCTGAATAGAGCTGAATAAGTATGAGTATTTCCTTAGTCTATATTTAGTTATAAGTTACCCATAAGTTAGTAAAGCGACGATTGTTATATTATTATTAAATGAGCCGAATTTACACGCAACATAATAAAAAAACGTGCAATCCCAGAAAATATTTTTTAAATTGTATCATTGTTTATTCAATCAATCCCTTAATCTACTTTTAGGATTTGGTTTGAAAAACCATAGATTTTTTGTGTTGTCTTCATTTATCTTTCAGACCCTTATAAATATCTCTTCAAAAGGGTATGTCAAATGCGGGGCCTTTATTGCTGTAGCAGAGTGGACTCTGGGACAGCAATAAAGACGCTTTATATCTGTCGATAACGTAATTAATATACGTTTATTAGAAACAAGTAATGTAGGCGATACAAAAAAAGAATAGTATCAAGATTCCTAATTAAAATGAGAATACCCACTTCACCTGTAGACGATTGTTAGAAACAAAGAAGCAAAACATAAAGGAAATGATCATTATTATTACTATGAGAACCCAAAAATTACTATTAGGCATAATCCGGAACTATTAGTATGAGTTGAAGCCAAGATTATTAGCACAGTATAACAATCTACTCCATACAGCCAGCTCACACATTCAAAACTCCAATACAAAATTCCAATTTTCTCGGCCGGCTAGGTCTTAAAATGTGGGAAAGAGACGACACGAGACAAAATAATCACCGTCCTGCTCGCACGTTTTATGACCGCAACTGCCGCGAATCCTGTCGTTTAGTTAAGATCTATGACATCATATTGTATTATCGTCTCTTAAATAATGAGATAAATAGTAATTATTTTAACTGTCAAGCAGTCAATTTCATTCAAAAAGTCTCAACTATTAATGACTGATCCCAAGTTACAATAACGCAACTGGGGACCGACTATATGGAGTTAGATATAAACTGTGGGTGTTAGCTACTTGATTTGAGTGTAACCTGTATAATTTGCTGTTGGGTTATCGCCTCTGTTGCCTGCGTAATAAGGCTGTTAAGCGTCGCCTCGTCCAGGCCGCCTGGGTTGTTCACCTTTTTGTCATAACATTTTATGTTTTAAAACCTTTTTTGTTGATTGAGACTGACGCTAAGAAAAAGATGTTTTATTTTTTTGTTGGGTTTCATATTAAAGTGTAAAAAGTCACGCCGTGCTTTGAGTGAGTTCATTTAACTCTTCAAAGTGAAAGGCATCGAAGTTCAGCCCCATATTCATAGAAAACAAAAGTTGCATAACATTGTTGCACAACATTATTGCAGCAACAAGATTTTGTGTTGCTGGAAACATAACCCACACACATTCTGTATGTAATATTATTCGGAACATGTTTATAGAAACACAAAATCATGTTGGCAAGTTTTGCTTGACATAAATACGAGGCTTTAGCGTCTCTTACGAACAAACATAAACATACCTACATACAAATAAAACCACATTTTTGACTGATCAATCCCCGACCATTATTGGCCGTTGTTCTTTAAGTATTATAACATTATTCATAATAGATTTGGGATGCACATACCGTTAAAGTAAGAGGTCCCCCTCCGGTTGGTCCTTGAACGATTATAATAGTCTTCTGCATCATGTTCCCTGGAATATTCTGGGCGATGTAGCTTATGCCACCTATAGCAAAATAATCGTTAACTCAGATTCAAATTAAACCTAGAACATCAGAGGCCTCAGTGTAAACGTAACTATCGCTTTTGCGTTAAGATTTGACAGATAGATTATAATGCTAAGAATATAAAGGTGAGAATAAAAATCTTAATGCAAACGTGATAGTTACGTTTACTCACTTGCAATTTGCAAATTTACACTAAGGCCTCAGAAAAAAAGTTTAATGTCACAAATGAGAGACAAGACAAGAATTTGATATTTATAGAGTATTTATTTATTTTTGCTTTAGTGATAACCAAACTAAGCCAGGACTTGTATTTTGGGAGTCAGTCGTCCTCAAACGTGGAGCATAACAGGGAGCTCGTGTCAACGTGAATGTCGTGACGTAAATTATTAGTTTTACTTGAGTGTGAGTGTGGGTGCGAACGCGTTTACGTGTGTTTGTCTGTGTGGTGAGGTGTGGAGAGCAAACACTCATCCATTTTTTTTTCTACCAATCATTGCAGACCAGTTTCATCTCGTGCTTAGATATCGATACCGATCAGGTCTGCGGAGTTTCACTACCTAATTTAATTTGACCCAGTGTAGACTATTATACGGTAACAAAATAAAACGTTACCTTGAGCATTGCTCGGCGTGGCTATGATCTGCATCGGTTGTTGCATGTATTGCGTAGGCTGGGTAGATATTGTTTTCTCTGCGAACACAACGTGCAATGTAAGGAAAATGTTACAAGATTAAAACACAAAAGATAATAAAATGAAGTATAACTCAATTTTTATAACTGTGCGCTTGGAGCTGTCAAAGTCTTAGGTTATTAGTATTGAATTCACCCGCACGGTTACCTCCTCAGTGCCCCGACGCCTATTAATACGGTCTACACAACTCGTGTCGTCTCCACAGTTCCGTCATATTATTCGTTAAGTTGTTATTGTTATTATTTAAAACAACATACATTGTAATATTTTGACGTTGATAGGCTTACAGTTAGAAAAATCGGGTTATAGACTTATGGTAGTATAACATTAATAAAGAACTATTAAAATGATTAAAACAGCCGGTATTGTGAATCGTTATCAAGGAGTTTATTGAACAGGTTATAATATCGAAAAATATGTGATGTAATAAAGTTTAGGTATGAAGCTACAAGAACGCGGCGGGCTCGACTATTTGGGCCAATTCATTGAGCGTAACGAAGACAGAAGATATAAGAGTTACGCGATAGAAAGAGAGGCAAATTCTAGATGAATATAAATGTAGCTAATTAGCGTTATTGACCTGAATTGCACTTTATTGTGTCGTAGCAAGAGTAGGTTTTTATTTAAATGATTTTGTAGAGTGAACCATCTGTAGTATAAGAGCAAATCATCTCTGTACCTTGTAAGATAAGCTGTCCGGCCTGCGAAGCAATGATGTTCTGAACATCCATGGGTTGCACCTGCAGCATTGGTTGTTGCATTTGTAACGTCTGCTGTTGGACCGAGAAAAAAAAACCTCAATCAATTATTAGGTAAATAAGGGTGAGGTAGATAAACTGAATAAATGAGGTCGAACCCTCAACAAAATCTAGATAAAATGAAAGACCAGATTTTTGACTCGAAGGTAGTTTCTAAAGAGAGGCAAAATCAAATATAATTATGTAGTCATTGCTTTGGGGCCTCCACGAGCGAGAGAATCGCGGCGATATTATCGTCATGCCACGTAAAAATCGAATGACGAATCGTCGCGGGCGGCGATGCGACGAGTCAGATTGCGAGCGAAACTTCATCGTATCGCCGCGCGCTCGTCACTACTGGTGGCGCGGCCGCCGCGTTATCGCAGCGCGGCGATCACTTGTTTTGAGACCCAAAGATATCGGAAATGCGACGATTCCGTTACGAGTCGCAAGGATACCCGGGAAGCTCTTGGCCTGCATCTCATCTGAAGTTAAGTGATGATCAGGCTGAGGTGGAAGCAAGGTTCACCCGGAATCCTCAACCACAGAGGAAGTGGCTATCTTACCTCTAACTGCCGTACCACAACAATGCTGTTTACATTGTTGTTATGGCGACAGACTTAAGATAAAATGGTGGTAGCTAGTCAGGCGGACTTAGAACAACCGAACTGAGTAGAATGTTTCTCCCCCACTGGGAATCGAACCGACCTCTGGGTCTGAGACAGGTGGTCTGACCACAGTTACTTATCTAAAGACTAAACATCAAATAAACGAAAGTATTACCTGCATCGAAGGTCCCTGAACTTGTAACGTGGGTTGTTGAACCTGGAGTGTCGGCTGTTGTACTTGCATGGTAGGCTGTTGCACAGACATCGTCGGTTGTTGAACCTGATTGAGTAAAACTCGTTGTTATCACGCTGTTAAGTTGTAAAACTAATTGCTAGTTTAATATACACAACACAACCTGATTATTATCGGTATAAAAACATATTTGGTTCGGGGTAAGAAATTTATCGTATCTCGTTCGACTAGGATGACGGATCCTAGTCGAACGAGATACGATCAATTTGGTCTTAAAAAAGGTGTGCGTCGTCTGCTCTCTCGGCGCAACTTCTAGAACCCTCTAGAAGCTGCGCCCTTATTGGACGAGGGGATGGTGGCGGGAGCGGCGCGAAAAGAGTTCCTTTTATATTACGATTGAGTACATTTTCATTATTTAGCTGAGTTTTTCAGTGACCGATAGTATCTTTGCAGGATAGAAAGTAAAATGTTGTAATTTGTAATAAATTAATTGATAGGTAATTAAAACTTATTTTTTAACATTCTAATATAGATTCTTGGTAAAGTGATATCTTACCTGTAGAATAGGTTCTTGTATGATGACAGAATTTTCACCAGCTGCCATCAAAACGGACGGTTGAATCATTTCAACGGACTCTTGTTTCGGTGGCAACTGGTTACAACAAGATACATTAATATTTTGTCAAGAATTACTAACATTGCTAGAAGCAATACTACATAGACTACTGCTTCGAAAATACTACTTCTAAAGCTGGATTCGACCATACAGGAATAAATTTTATCCGCGGAATAAGCCTTCTCTTCCGAGTAAATTTTGATTTTTTACAGATTCTCCATACGAAAACTGTCAGAGTAAATCTTATTCCGGGGATAAAATTTATTCGTGTTTGGTCGAATCCGCCCTAAGACATCTAAAAGCCATCAGTGTAAGGCCCGTTGTACACACACGTTTTTTTTGCCGTGAAAAACTACGGTTGGTTCACCGCGTGTAGGCACTGTGTCAGTGTTGTATGGATCACTATGGAAGCTTGTGGACAGACACGGTGGCACTACGGCACGGCGCCGTCACCGTATGCGTTATTACCGTATTGCGGTAGTTTGCCGTGTCATATACAAGCTCACACGACTATTCTACGGTTCTTCCAGCGCGCCGTACAGTAAAGAAGCTGTGCCGTGTACAACGGGCCTCAGAAAAGATACTAAGTTATGCAATAAAGAACTAAAACTAATAAATTATACACTAATAATATGATTGACACTAATTTATCATGATGATAATGTTAATACGTATAGCTACTCTCCTTAAACAACAAGTAAACTACAACTACTTTATTCTAATTAACTACCTTGGAGACAGATAAATAATTAGTAACTAAAAAAAAAAACAATAACAAAACTGAGAGTCGACTCACGATACATATATGGCGTAAACGAAGATTGTAAAGATTGTTAAAAGGTGGATGGTTGTAAACATGGTAGAAAGATGGAAGTTTGTAAACATTTATGTGAGTTTGATGTTGGTTTGAATTTTCAAATCTACTTTGGTTTGACGTTTGTGATATCTCTTCTCTCCTATACGTACAAATCTGTGCATACAATAAACATACAAATTTTATATTTATAAAATAAATTATGTTAGTATCAAGACCTTAGCTCGCAGTGCTCCCAATAGCATGGAGGCGGCGTGGGGGCGCTAAGGTACGCCAGAATGGACAGACATGAAATAAAGACGGCACATTTGACTTAAGCCCAGATTCTGAATTGCTTAAGTAAAGTTTAAGATAGTTAATTGGTTCAGGTGTGACTTAGCAGAAATACATGATAAAATACAATAGACGTAGATATATTTAGTAACCTATTCCGCTTAACTAGTTAAGAGGAATAGGATAATAAATATATGTACTTACGTCTATTGTATTTTTTAAGTATAGTTTGACAAGTCCTTAACTTCAAAAAAAAAAAACAGTTTGCTCTACAGGCATTCGCAGACCCTGTTCCCCTTAAGAACCGAATAAATGGGCCAATCACATGTTGTACTCACTTAATTACTTACACGTAAGCCGAGTTCATGAGTAACCAGTTGAGAAGTTGAGCAGCATTTTTGTAGCAACATTTATTTGTGTTGCTGGCAACATTTTCCACAATCACACTATATGGGGTGCTACACACTCGTTCGGATCGGCACACTGGATTCGGTAGTATTTGGTTGAATTAAGCCGAGCCGATGCAATTACTTCACAAAATCGCCTTTAATTCGGGTCATGCGTGCCGATCGGCATTTAACCTTGTTTTTTCATCGGGTCGGTTCATCATAGTTTTGAGATAAGCCCAACGGCATTTTCCCGCACATATCTCTACATATACAGTGTGAGTCTGCATAATGTGCACATATCGAAATGAGGGATTCTATGCTTAATTTGACAAACGGAAAAAATATTTACAAAAATCTATTTTTATTTTTTTATTTATTTTGTATTTTTTACCCCAATGTAAAAAAAGGTGTAACTTTTAAATGATCTATCGCGATGAAACAAACTCAACTCCATAATGATTGGTAGTAATTAAGTGTTCTTATAAAATGAAAATTGTGGGAAAAACCCCTCCCAATTAAACCCAAAAAACCCTCAATTGAAAATAAACAGGTATTTCGTCCAAAAATCTGTTTTTTTAATCAATTTTTACAATAATCGTAAAAAAAAATCAATAAGACAAATTTTTTTAAATAAAAAAAAATGTATTTAGATTTTATTTTTTATTTTTTCCGTCGATAAAATTAAGCATAGATTCCCCCATTTCGATATGTGCACATTATGAAGACTAACACTGTATATTCGATTTTGCTATTGAATCTTGCCGATCCGAACAATTTTGTAGCTCCCTTTACTGACACCATGTCGTGCCTTGTGTTTACCATTCGCCATACAATTATTTCGTCAAAAATAATGGCACAGAGTTATTTGTATGTAAAAATAACACATGTATCAAGCAAAATATTGAGGTTAGTACAACATTATAATAAACAATAATATTATATTTACCAAATCCTCTTCATCTTCCAATGCTGAGGCTGCAAGAGCTGCATACAGATTCGCTGCTGTTTTTGATACACTTTCTTGTGGTCCCATGGTCTAAAAAAACGTTTTAGAAATATATTTTTCCACGTTCTAGGTAATAAATAAGTCTAAATCCAAATCTACTTAGGGTAGATTCGACGAAACAGGAATAAATTATATCCGCGGAATAAGCCTTCTCTTCCGAGTAAATTTTGATGTTTTGACAGTTTATCCATACGAAAACTGTCAGAAGCAAATCTTATTCCGCGGATAATATTTATTCCTGTTTGGTCCAATCCGCACTTAGCCGTTTTGTTAAATTCAACAACGTACCTTTTCTTCCACCTTAATTTTCTTAGCAGGTGGCTCGGTATACGAGTGATCAGTAACCACAGTTTCAGTCCCATCCTTATCAGTTTTAATCTGAATCTGACCTTCAGTCTTCACCTGAACCAATTGACCTTGTTCATTCTTGTACTGAAGAATCGGTGCTTGTAATTGGTCACTCTTCAACTGAATAATTTGACCTTGTTCGTTCTTTATTTGAATTAGTTGGCCCTGTTCGTTCTTTATTTGAAAGTATTGGTTTCCTTGGGATACTAAGCCTGAGTCAGCGTTTATTTGAATGACTGGGGTTGGGTCAGACTTGACCTGAACGATTTGACCCGTTTCTGTGATTTGGATAGTTGGAGCGTTGATTTGGGGGCCCATTTGAACGACTTGCAGTGGGGGGTTCGAGTTTTTCTTAAGTAAGTCTGCTAGCATTTTGTTTTGGGCTGATTTCTGAAATAGTAGGGTTCATTAACGAAAATTATTATTGGAAAATTTCGTCTAGTTTTATATTTTGTAGAAGAAAAGGTTACTCACAATAGTCAATTGTGTTTGCTCGTCTATCTGAATTTGTACTGGTTCTTCTTTCGGTACTAAAAAAATACAAGTAATTCATTTTAGATATACTCATGAATGTGGGCATAAATTAGTACTGAAATAAAAGTTTTTAATATTTACCAACTTGATCCTCTTGCTGATTTATGTGGACCTGCAAATAAAAGTATCATACAGTCAATAATTATAATGCAAATAATTCTATGTAGAGTCTACTCTATTGATGCTCTTATCGATTAGTTGGAAAAAAAATATACTTATAAATCATGTTTTTACCTTATCTGTTGGCGTGCTACTGGCAACACCACCTGGTGTAATCGTAGTACATTTGATCAAGGCTTCTGGATCCACATCCATTACCTGTACGGCAAATATTAATACGATGAAAATGTGTTCCAATTTATTTTTTACTCGATCAATCTATTTCGATCTCGATGTAACTTCTAATGAGAGGAAAATTACGTAATCAAATAAACCTAATAATCCTCTGGAAACCCTGTTGAAAACCCAATATAAAAAAATCGGTCCGAAGGCATTTGCTCCTGAACCCTCCGCTTTGGCTAGTGTCCAACAGAATTCTCAGATGGGTATCGAAATATTTGTCAATCTTTGGGTCAAAAATTAGCACTTCAAAAATTATACAGTTACTTAGGGTATTGATAATAATGAACTCATAACATGTCATCACGCCACTGTATCCCCGAAGGGTTAGGCAGAGGTGTACCGTGTATAAAATCCACATTTCTCCAGTTATAATAACAAAAATAAGAATAATAATGTAGTATTATGGACACGGCTCGTATTGTTAGGTTCCTCTCCCTGTTGTGTTTTTTTTAATATTTTTAAATGTGTTTTTATTCTAAAATTTAAAAATAGAATGTTTATGCGTTAAAATGAATAAAGGAGATAATTATGAAGTATTATAAATACCTGATTAGTTTGCACCACAACGGTGCTGGGATTAGCCGGTCCTCTTTGCTGACTTTGTTGTCTTTGCGCAACCTATATTCATAATAATAAATATTGAAATAAATTGTTCAGTTTTTTTTGTGTCCCTGATCCTACGTATAAAAGAAAAATAAATGATAATTAAATGGATAAGAAATGAAATTGAAAACCGAAAAATTATGTTTGAAAAATAAATGTTGCTGAAGAAACGAAAAATAATATTTGAAAAATAAATGATGTTGAAGTTTTTAAATGTTATTTTAAAACGAACTTTCTATTTTCTATTTTGGTAGTAGCTACTTATCTAAAAAACGCCTCGTGTGTAATTTAGTAAAATAATAATAATAAAGTAATCCTAAATCTCTTGTAAAATTGGCGCAACTCCTAAAAATTAACAATAATAAATCCATGCTCAACAAATAAGCTAGCAGAGTACGCATGCCGTTTCAATCCAGTTATTCTATTGTTAGTTTATTAACTAGTGATACTTGGCATGCCTTTCTACCGTCGCTTTTGACTGCCACTACACGGCAATGTTGCCATACACAAAAAAAAAATTAAGTTTCTATTTTTTTTTCAAGCAACTGTCTCAACATAATTTGGGCCTGTCAGATGAGTCTTTTCTTCTGAAGGTAATAAGGTATTAAAGATAGGTATTTTCCTTATCAAGGCCTTGTTTTCAAGCATTTAAAAAATACTTTACATGCTAGATCTAATAGTTCTGAACAGAACTACCAAATCTTTGTTATAACGTTCAAAAACTCAATGTTACATGCACTTTGTTAATTTTTCACTGTATTTTTGTAGATTATACCTTGCTTCGAAATACGCACGTCACCTGCTTTTGTCTAATTTTGAAAGTAAAGGGTGAAATAAAAACAGAGAACAAAGTAAAAGTAATGAAAATATTATGATAAAATGTAAAAAGAAATAGGGATGATCAACATGATATTCTTTATAACGTAACTTCTTACAGCTAACTAAATGCATTTACTTTGCTAAAAAAAATATATCCATAAAATATTCTGTTTAGTTTTTAACTCACAGGTCATCAAACTTGAAACTTTATTGGAATAAATCTTCTTCAAATTCAACCATACATAAAACTTCGCAAACTACTTGATATCGAAAGAAAAAATTATAGAACACTCACTCATCGATCATTCTAATATCTATTCCCCAACTCTATCAACAACTTTATCCACTAATAACCCTATTCTATCGATAACTCATTCGTACAGTATCCGAGTGTAAATGTGACACGTGGAGCATTAAAGTCTGTTCCAAAAGTATCTGATAAAAGTGTAGATAAACCCAGTCGATTTAAATTCTTAGACAAACACTCACTACTTCATCTGTATATAGTTTTTCGGTTTTAAGGTATTCAAATACTCAAATAAAAGCGCTCAATTCTTAAGTGGCACTACGAACTGGCACCCACTTTCTGACTCATTTGTTTACATTTTCATCAGATTGTTTTCGAACAAACTATAGTAAGAAACAGTCAAACACATATGACAAAGAGAGTTATCTTAAACTGGGTGTCCTATATTTACGGCCAGATACTGTACATTCCTACATAACAGTGGTTACAGTTAGTAGGGTTAGTATCACTTACTTGCGGTGTCGGTAGTGCGGGGCTTACTTTGTGTGCTAACAAGTGTTTGATCAGCGTCGTGTTTGACGGACTAGATTCTAGTGCTTGAGACAGATGCGGGTGAGATGGTGGTGGCTGTTGTTGACTCTGAGGAAATTTAAAGAGTAAATAGCTGGAACAGTCTGAAAGTAAACTAGGTAACACTATCCAATAGTTCATTAGATATTATGAACATCTGATAAGTGTTAGAGCTCGTCTACGCTGAAATAAGTATGTACCATCGGGGTCATGCATATCTAACCACTTTAAAAACAAAATCCCGTGCACACGATCACAACATCTGTTTACCGCCCCTTTTTTTGTAGGTAAGCGTTACTATAGCGGCTGAGCGCTGTAAACTGGAATAGTCCTTACGGTATTCGATATACGCGTCCGCGATAGTACACTAGCATAAATGCGGTAGTGGGGCGCGTCATTTCAGCTTAGACGAGCTCTGCTTATTTATGACACGGAAATATTTCAGATTGTTACCTGCGCCGGCGGTTGAGACACAACGGGTTTCGCTTCAGCTGCTGCCTTATTCGTTAGCTGCGCTTTCAGTATCGGCGACGAAGGTCCTAAATAAATATAAAGTTAGGTATAAAACATGTTAGTTTAACTTTAATCCTATTTTAATCAACATAGAACCTGACACTGACCTGCAAATTGCAAAAAAAACGTAAGATAATTTGAATTTCGCGAGCTGCCTTGGAGCATCCACCGCATTAAGGTCGACAAGTTAATAGTCTATCAAACATATTTAAATGCCGTCTGACTATTTCTGTTCTGTGCATTATCGATCTGTTTTGTTTTTCTATTCGAGTTAACCTTTTTTATACGCATTAGTCAAAGGGCGAGCAGCGCCGTGTGTGTAACCGGTATTAAAACGGTAGCCTAAAAGAGGTAACATATTTCTTCTTCTTGGGTTACCTAAGTCGTAACCCTTAGTCGTAGAAGTAACCAAAATTCTTCGAAACCGTACCGAAATTTATAAAGGTTTTCGGTCCCTGCCTTGAATGATTTTGATAACATTTTTAAATACAGATATAATATCTTAAATTGCCAACATACCTGCAGTAGGATTAGTCCTGTTCTGCATAGCTCTCGATCTGATGCCGATATATGCTTGTTGAGTCTCACCCGAAGATAACGTCACAGTGTTTGGCCCCACTGTACCGCCGAACACCGTCCTAGGAAAATTTTAATGACATTAAATTTGTACAAAATAACAACCCGGTATTTTAAATTTAGAATAGAATAATATTATACCAGCCTACAACTGTACTGCTACAGGACCACGGCCTCTTTTCATACAGAAAACGCACGAGCATGGCTCACTGCGCTTGCTCAGTGCAAGTGGGCGATAAGACACCATTTTTTTTTTTTTACAACCTGCCTGTTTCGCCTCTAGATGCTTATTTTTATTCATCGAGATATGATATTCAGCATGGAACAGTATAGCACAATCATTATTTATAGCATTTTGACCACCCAATAAAACAGCATACAAGATTCGTCAGCAGATTTACTGATCCGACACCCACCATTTTACAGATTTTGGTATAGCAGTGATATCCTAGTGGTGTGACCGTCGGTCTGCCAAGTCATAGGTCTTGAGTTCGAACCCAAGACACACACTTGTAACTTTTCGGATTCATGTGCGTATTGTATAATTATCACTTGCTTCAAAAACGGTGAAGGAAAGCATCGTGAGGAAACCAGCGATTTCTCGACGGCATGTGAAGTCAAGTCAGAGGCCCATGGACGGCATGAATACTCTGACACCAGGGGCCTTAGTCTCCTAATTTATAAACGTTACAATGGTCTCTCAATGGTGAGTTTTTGACAGTTTTTGTTTGGCAAATCTGTCAAAAACTCACTATTAGTGGTTATGGCTGGTAAGTTACTAACCACACGAAAATGACAGAAAGACCTATTTTGGTAGGTAAAAACCTCAGGATCCTTTTCATAATCAATACCTGACTAGTCTTGGGAAGTGTGCAGGCGCGATGACTCCCTTCCGCGACAGTTTGGTGCAGCACGCGACGTACTGTCGGTACATGTCGTTGGCGTCGCAAGCGCTGTTGTCGTTCGCTGGTAGAACTTCGTAGGCCGAGCGAAGCCATGCTTGAGCGAAGTGCTCATTTTCCTGTTAATGAATAGTTTTTTATTTAAGTAGGTAGGTATATTAAATGCTACCATTTATATTTTTTTATAATTGTGTGCAAGTTTTGCCCATTACGGCTTCATTTTAGTAGATATTTTATTTTCGCCAGATAGGCCCTTTTCAAAAATATTTACAGAACAATGTTCTATTTTACAGTAACATACTACAGATAGACACAGAGACACAAAACAGTTGTTCCTACTATGGTTGCATTTTGGTTTACATGTTCTATTTGTTTATGTTTCTACGTTTTAGTTTAAAAAGCATAAGCACGCACTACATAAAGTAAAGTTAGGACATAAAGGAAACATCTTACTATGATTCAAAGTTTGCTATTAAAAAATATGTATCTGGATTTAGAAATTTCGTTTTATGCAGTTATTTTTCACTTTGTAGTGTTATTTTTGGAGGTCGTGTAAAAAGTTTTTATTTTTCACTTTTTAGTTGTGGTACCTAACCAACACAAATTCGAATATCACGACTTGCTATGTAAATAACAGTGACAGGAACTTATTAGAACCGTCATCCATATAGGCTAAGTGGGGAAAATACGTATTATTGATGCTATCTCAAGAAGTACCCATGCAAAGTTAATAAAATTTATATGGGATCGCCTCGAGAGCAGCATACCTTTTCAGACAAAAAATGAATTTTCAAAATCGGTTCACAATTGACGAAAATATCGACGGTAATATACAAACAAAAACATACATACACTATGAACATAGAACCTCCTCCTTTTTGGAAGTCGGTTAAAAACGGGTTATGGTAGCTATGCCATAACCCCTTATATCTGAACTTAACCCCCATTAGAAAGTAAGCAAAAAAGTGAAAAAAAGAAAATAGTCCCTCACCTTACTATCACTCACCTGCACAGTGCGCTGCTGCAGATGTGACTGTTGTATGGACGACACCGGCGCCAGCGACGACACCGCGGCCGGGGCCGGCGGGGCCGCCGGGGAGGGCTCGGCCGGGACCTTGCTCGGGGTCACGGTCTATGGGAACGCATAAACGGAACATCAACTAAAAGTCGCTTAAACGTAGATACATAAATAAAATTATTGAACCTGGCTCCTTGAGTGGAGAATGATATAAACGCGAAAAGTGCGAGTCGTGCTCGCACACGAAGAAATCCGTACCGTAATTAAGATCGAGCAAAAAATTTACGTGACATTTGCCGTGATTCTCCTCCCCTAAACGTCACACGTAATGTCTGAACGTTCCTTAATGCCTCTTACCGCCTGCTGTTGCTGCGTGTGCCTGTCCTGCGCGTCACGTTCTGCCTGCGCCGCGATGGCGCTGGGTCCACTCACTGTCTCTACCACTTACCGCCTGCTGTTGCTGCGTGTGCCTGTCCTGCGCGTCACGTTCTGCCTGCGCCGCGATGGCGCTGGGTCCACTCACTGTCTCTACCACTTACCGCCTGCTGTTGCTGCGTGTGCCTGTCCTGCGCGTCACGTTCTGCCTGCGCCGCGATGGCGCTGGGTCCACTCACTGTCTCTACCACCCGCATGAGGATACAAGCACGGGGACCGTAGCTTTGTGCCTGAAAAATGACAATATTTTATTAAAATATCTCTCTCAAGGGTAACAAAAATACTGTCAACTACAAGAAGAAAAATTATTATTATTACATTTACAAACATATAATTAACATTTTTATATAATAATCAGAAATTGTAAGCCCACCGGCATCGGCAACAGAGTCCGTAGCACGTGGACCCTGTTCGGTGGTCAAGGGCTCCTGAGACAAGAGGGAAATTTTTTTTTTGGAGATCTTTGATTGAATTTTCGTATGCAGACTGGGAACGTCATTGGATATACGCAGTTTAATTTATTGTTATATTGTCGTCTCTACTCCATGGGTTGTGGAGGTCAGATAGGCAGTCGCTCCATTTAAAATACTGGTATTCAGCTGCAACCGGTTAGACTGGAAGACGACCCCAACATAGTTGGGAAAAGACTAAGCAGATGATGGTGTTATATGTTAGTATACCTCGACAGTGACGAGCGACACGAGTGTGTGTATGAGTCCGGGCACCCTCGCGACGGACTCGCTGGCGCGGTCGCCCAGTGACGTCAGCGCGTACACGCACTCCAACGTGCACACCAGCACCATTATGTCGCGGAGGGTCAGGAGGGCACACACTTCGTGGTACACCTGTAATCAAATAAATGTTACAATGTGTGTTTGTTAGAATAAAGTACGAAGAGAGCAAATCCCTTTACTATTAAACCTTTAAATGACGAATTTACTGACGACATAATTAATATAATAATAATAAGTAATATAATTTCGGAGTAGAGTGAATCTTTAAACAAACAAAAACACACACGCACTCATTACCAATAATGCTATTTAATGAACATAATGATGCATGAAATTTTTTTTTTTTTTTTTTACCAAACACTCCATCAAGACAGTTTTTAAAACATCACAGATAGTTTAAAAAGGGGTTCCAGTTCACATACCTTAGATTCCAGCGCTTTGAGCAGTGCATCTTCATTGATCTCATTCTGAGCGAGTTTGTTCAACAACTCTAGCGCTGCAAGCACTCTAGCGCGGTCCTGCGATACTAATGCCGATTGAATTGTAGATAGCACGTGGCGAGATATGAGACACGTTGCTGGGTCCTATAAAAGCAAAAAAATATATATTCATTTTTACCAATCACTATAGGCCTCATAGAGAAGTATGGAAGAAAAATGCATGTTGTACTGACCCCAAATAAATTGTGATAAGGACAGAAGAATGGAATGAACCACTCTTTAAAGTTAAAATACGTGTTTTGTATGATATAAACAACTGTAAAGTCATAAGTGTGTTTTATGTGGTTTTAACATCTCTTATGAGTATAATTTAATTATTTACCTTGATTATAAGTTCAGTGGATACGTTGCCGAGTGTATCAAGACCAGATTGCCGTAGCGTGCCTACCCAAGAGTTAGCACATAACAATAAAAACCTGAAAATATATTTTTATTATTATTTAGCATGATATCAGTAAAAAAAAGGTTATTCCGCGGATAAAATTTATTCCTGTTTTGTCGAATCCACCCTTCATCAACACTTGTTCACTATCGTACCTGATAAGCGTAGTATTCTTAGCTAAATACTGCACGTTTTCATCGTGGAAGGACAGCGAGCGAACTATGGAGGCTATCTGCAACACTCGCTGGGAGTAAACACAGGAGGCGCCACCTGGTAGTTCTGGAGCGAAGAGTTGGTTCTCTTCCGATGGTTCTGTTACCCAGTCTTCTAATACATCCTAGGGCAAGAAGATAAACGGGTGAAGTTAGGATTCTATGTTCGACTGTTAGTAATAAATATATAGAAAATATCCTTGCAATGTGTAATATTTTGCAAACTGATATACTTTTCATAATGCTAGTCTTATATTTTCTCAGTATAAAAATTGTGTGGATATTGTATTAATTTATAACAGGTTTTGGTAACGGTTCAAGTAAAGCATATGCATGAGTATCTGAACAGCTTTGAAAAATTACAATAAATCTTCAATAGGGAATCCCCTGGTAAAAACAACAACAGTTTCAGAAAACATACGTACTATAAAGCGATACTATCACACGTCCATCACCGACGAGCTCTCGCACGCTACTGACCAAAAACGAACAAAAAACAACACAAAAACAAAAGAGAACTCACATCTTCATAAATCTTCTCAACAACCAGCTCTTCTTCTTCAGCCCCATTCAGCAGACAATCAGTCAGCGTATTATACGCCGCCCTAGCCTGCACGATGAAGTCTGGTTGTTCAACCCCTGGCTGCATAAACTTGGTTTCGTCAGCTAACTCCTTGGCCCCGCCCCCTCCGGCCCGAAGGCTCCAGTAGTCGTCGGGGTAACGACCTCGCGCTTCGAAGTAAGAACGGCCGATTGTGTCGCGGAGACTCGCTGCGGGTGAAGGAAGGTTAATACATGGCATAATAGGAGTGCATGATGTTTTACATAATAGTCATTTAAATGTGGATGTATTTGAGTAATGAATATATGAACTTTGGGCAGTGCAGATTATAAAGATAACTGTCCTACAGACACTCCATAACTTGATTGTTGTTTTTTAGAACTATGAAGTGTTTATTGTAAGTTAAAGTGTGACAAATTCAAAGCAAAACACTGTTTTGAATTCGTCAGTTTCAGAAAGCCTGTAAAATTGTATTTGTCTGTTGTCAAACCAACAAAGCTAGGTATTTTGATTAGGCTGTTGTTTTCACTATCAAACAACGGATTTGCTGATCAGTGACTTTAACAGAGTTTTAGAAATCGAGCATTATTCGAGCAGTTTCTTATGGTCGTTTCTAAGCCTCGCGATACGAATTTTATTAGCTATATTGAAGGAATAACCTTGTTTAAGTTATGCTAATGTAGAGTTTGATAAGTTCTCAACTTCAAATTCACAATTCAGAAACATAAACTCACGCCTTTTTACCATGGGGGTAGGCAGAAACTACAGAGTACAGAACGCCACCTGCTACGATCCTTACAAACTCCTTTTGCCTCCTTACAAACTCCTTTTGCCTCGTTAACGTTCATACATCTGGTCATACACGCACGCCGGTTGCGAGTACTACGCACCTGACCTTCCTGAAGAACATCCCCAATAAGGTCACTATATGTCCTCTTAGGGCGTCCCCTCCCGGCGTTTCCACTCACACTTGCCTTGTGACATTTTGTTAGTCGCTTAAAAATATGATCTATAAAATTATACTCACAATGATTATAAACCCCAGCATGCGCCAACAAGAAATCCAATATATGCGGCGTAGTACTCAAAGGCAGCCTGTTCGAATGGTCTGCAGCTAGCACGGTACACACGTTGACGGCGAAGTCCTGTTCGTTGGGCATCGGCGATAAGAGCGAGAGGGCCAATCGTTCCGATGCTGCGGCGACGCGGGAGCCGGTGCGGAGCGCCTCACCTGATGCTTAGATGACGATAAATAATATTGCCTAACAACTGGTAAAGTTGTAAGGTTTGTGTTGGTGGTTAATAGCAGAAGAGAAGGTTTTTTTTTTTAAATTGTTAATAAAGTATTGAATCAGAACTTTCCTTTTATTTTTTGCAAGACTAGTAAATTCATAATTTAAATGTTTCTTGAGAAAGCCAGTTTTGGTTGTGGGTATAAATTATTACCTTTATTTTATATTTGTAACATATATAATAATACAAGTTTTAAAATTAAATAAAACTTATAATAAATTGCAAAGTATAAAAATCACTAACACCACAACATTAAGGACCAATTTTAAATCATCAGATAACTTTTGTCAGACCTTTTTTAGCATAATACTTATCATAAAAATTGGAAAAGTTTTATTTAAATATTATAGAATAAAAAGCTAGGTCAACAGTTCTCTCATGATTTTATTAAAATCGGAACTGTTTAGAATAAATAATAAAGAGAAGAATAAGCACAGATATCAATATGTTTCCATATGAAACATACCTGATATGTACGTACCCCCTCCAAAGGATATGCGAGGCATGGCACCGCCGCGCCCGCGCCGGGGGTCTTCATCCATGTCGTTGTCGTCATCTCTGCCTGGTGGACCTTTCGCTCTCTCATACCTAATTAAATTAAAAGGGATTATATAACATTTCTACGAAGCTAGTTGCCCATTCCAAAGCGTAGTAGGTTCCTATGGAGGAGAACAGATTCCATGGCCACTCTTTTCAAACACAAAATCCCATTTTTTTTTGTTAATTTTGGTGTTTTAGTTTTATTTGGCCATGAGTACATTTTAAAATAATATCATATCTTACTTTTCCAAATATGATCCATATATTCTTCTAAGCAGTGTGGATCCATTGATACATGGATGTGGTAGTCTCAATGGTCGCAGGAATGACTCCCATGTGTCATTCTGATTTACCTGTAATTCAATATTTGTGATAATCACAGCTCAGCTTGTTATGATTAAGAAAGTGGTCACAAATCTATAATTATAAAGCCTTTCGCATACTTCGTAAGGCTTAAATTAATAAAAGCAACAAGTGGTTCTGGTATTTTTAAATTGAAACAATTTGTGTAAGAAATTAATCTCTGCATTTTAGATTTATTAAGGGTTATAATTTAAGAGGTAATGTGGTCCATTTACACAATCCTATTGATGTGTAATTATTTCAAGAGCACAATATCATGCGGAATGGCTATAAACTTTAGTACTATTCAGCATGTCTGCCTCCTTGGTCTAGTGTTTGTAAGTGCTACTGCTGAGCATGAGATGCTGGGTTTGATTACCAGTTCGAGCACAGTGTAATTGGGTTTTTCCATCTGGAATTTCTCAGTACCAGCTTGGAGTCTGGATATGTGCCCGGTTGATGGCAATAGGCTCATGCTCTGTTACATCGGACTCAAACATAACTGGCGAAATGTGGGTGTACTATAGGTACACCTCTACCCAACCCTTATGTTATTCAACATGACTTACCTTGCCAAGTCCCCCTCTCTGTTGAACTAATGTGTAGAACAGATACAGATCTATTTCTATACCATTCACTATTGGCACTTTTGTAGGTAGGCTAAAAAATAATATATTATTTTATTATGTGGGTACATATCAATTTATCCACAGTTTTAACTGGATTATATGATTTAAAAAGTCTAGGAAATGGTAACGCTGTAAAAGTTTTTAGGTTAGCTGCAATATGTACACAAACAGTTTTCAGTAAACAGTTTTTTGTAATAAAAAAATAGGTGCACTTCAGGTGTGCAAATCGTATGAATAAAGTTAACATATGTCATAACAGCTTCAGAAAAACTACTAGCCCATTAGATAATATGACATAAATTATATAGTTGATCAATGCATAGCAACCTATGTGCCCGATTATGTACTGTAAATAGGTACTAACAAATGGTGCCGTAAAAACGACATACTTACTTTTTACTCTCATTGAATTGCTTCAACTCTTTGATAAAACCTTCCCGGTCTTTTATATAGTTGCTGGATTTAGTATTTATTTGTGCTTTTGCCATTATAACAGTATCTCCAAACGGTATTCAACACACACTTAGCACACGAAATACCGATACTTGTGAATGGCGTCACGCGATGATAGTGTTTATAGAAGAACACACATGCCACATAATTTGCTAATTTATGTATTTTATCTCATATTTAATAAAGAAAACGCAATTTTTCAATATTGTGAACAGTTCGCTTGATTTTCTTTGACATTGACAGCAAGCCGGACAAACGACGCTTGTTTGTTGCCAGTGAAAAAATCAAATCCTTTTTTTTACTGATATTCTCTTTAGCTTTGAGAATTTTGCGCACTCACGGGCACAGCTGCCATGCCATGATATTTTTGTAAATTACGGCGCTATTGAACTGATTTTCCGACTTATTTTCCCCAACAATACATGAAATTGTTTCTAAAATTCAAATCCATTCCAAAAAGATTAATTAACACTGCTGCCGAAAATAATGTCCACGGCTGGACGAAAGCTACCCCTTACCCTCTGACATGCCTTTATATTTACTTTACTTTTTGCTAGCATCGCAAGTCGCGGATAGGTCAAAATAAATGTTCATGTTATTCACATGGTTCTTACGGCATTCGCATTAAAATGTCACTTTATCGTTATCGGTAACGTTATACAGGGGGGCCGGAACATTGACGTCCAAAAATAAAATTTAGTTCCCTCGTATCGTGGGATATCCGAATCACCCCCATGTATCTTCCCCGATTTTTCATAGTTTTCAAGTTATTTATGTTATTCTGAATTTTGAAAAGTATGAAGTAGAATACTTTTACGAGATTTCTTTTTTGCAACTGAATCTTCTTATGTAGTGATTTTATGCATAAAATAATCAGCTTCGTAACTGTGATGAAATTAATGAAATAACTTTTTGTAAATTATGACAAAGTTCCTAAGTAATCTTCAAGAATGCGCCAGACTCACAGCTTTAATAATTATTTTAAAAAAGTAGTACAGATAGGTACCGGCACGGTTCTTGAGCGCTCGGCCGAAGAGTGGGGATCGCTTTGCGCATCGTACACTTATGACAAAATACGTAAAGGGACCCAATAACTCACTTTTGCGCAGGTGAAGGTCAGCGCTCAAGAATCGTACCGATGATCGTACTACTTACATACGTAAAGGGGCTACTTTGGCTAAAATCGGCCCTCAAAGACATCGAGCTGGAAAATTCTTAAAATTAGCCATCTGATGAATATGTCTTCTACTTCTTTTTTAGTTTTTTTTTCAAAAATTCAGAAAAAAAAATCATTACTCGAAAACTATGAAAAATCGCATACATGGGGGTCCGGGGTGATTCGGATACCCCATGTTCCGGCCACCCTATAGATGTATTCATATTGCCAACAATTTACTTTTTGTAAATGGTTGGCCAATAGTCCCCTGACTGTCGACTTACTTGGAGTTGGAGGCGAGGTTGGGGGTTTAGAGCAGCAATTAATAGATGCTGAGCTTGGAGTTTGGCTCGGTCATGGGCTCAGTTTTCAGTATATTAGAATGTACTCTGTGGGCTCAGTCCAGCCGGCACGATATTAGTAAATCAATTTTAGTATGGTATCGCACTTCTTGCTCCAACACTCGCTAGTCCGCGACTCATCCGTTGGGTTGGGTTGCAGAGTTATATTATATATAGGTAACTCGTGGACAACTGCATCATAGGAAAAAATATAACAGTCTCCATAAATGCTCAGTTTACATATTGGCATGACGAAAGATGAGATTTATTATTGTGATCTGTGGAATTCAGTGAAATTGACAATGACAGCTTGTGATAAACATGCTGGAGCTGTGTAATTATTTGCCATTTTAGGTTATAAAGTGTAACAAACTTATTTTATCTCGTGTATTTGTGAAATAAGCTAACAAAATGGTGAAAAAGAAAATAGATAACCGTATCAGGGTAATGATAGAGAATGGCGTTAAGTTGGGACATCGTACTATGATCCTTCTTGTGGGGGACAAAAGTAGAGATCAAGTAAGCACATTGTTTTGTTTTTAAAATTCCAGGACCATGCCTTTTATTTGGTCTAAAACAAGCCCTACGATGACCCTTTGACCGATACCCTAAGCCCTTATTTAGAAGAGGAACAGAAGTACGAGCTAAACCAAAGAAAAGTCTTCAGTTTTTAAAGTTAAACCTACCCAATTTTTGGTCGGTCGGTCGTCTTAGGGGTTTTGTTTCTACATACATACATACATAATTCTGTTTTCTTTGCAGGTTCCCATTTTATATGATATGCTAGTAAAATCTACTGTGAAGGCCAGGCCAACAGTTTTATGGTGCTATAAAAATAAAGATGAAGCTATTAGCAAGTAAGTTGAAATAAATATGGTATTTATTTATTTACACACAGATGGATAAACAGACTATACTTTACTGAACTCATATCATCAATAAACCAGCATTTAATACCATAGCATTATGTGGTGCTGAGATTTCTTTTGGCCTTGAGAAGGCTTTTTTGAAGTCATACAGTTTTTTTGATTAATATTTGCACTGTTTGATTAGATTGTTAATATCTAATAAACATTGCATGTTAAAAAAAGAACTGCCTATTCAAATAGTCTTTTATGCAAAATGTTACAAGAACTCTATGTAATTGTATTAAAAATTATAATTAATATTTGCTTTAAGTCATGGCCGCAAGAGAGCAAAGAAGATAGCCGCAGGCAAGTTGGAAGTATCAGAAGAATCTCTATTTGATGCGTTCAGAGTAGCAACAACAATACACGGACGTTATTACTCTGAGAGTCACACAATGCTTGGTCAAACTTATGGAATGTGTGTATTACAGGTAATGTTGTGACTTAAAGAATATATTAGGCACCCATATTTCAGTAACTTGAATGACTTACTATAACAATTAAATTGTAAATATCAAATATAACCCGACTTTTATAATTGTGCGCCATGTCTGTGTTTTTATAACTGTATTTTTAGTACCGTGTGTGGTTTAAATGATAACAACTTAATGAATAATATGATACGGCTCTGGAGACGACATGAGTGGTGTAGACTGTGGGTCACTAAAGAGGTAACTGTGCAGGTGAATTCAATACTAACAACCTCGACTTTGAGAATTTTTTTGAAAAATCGAGTTATAAACAGCAACACTTATTTCTGTAACTCCTGTCTAAGATCTGAAACCAACATGGTTTAAATAGTTTGTTATGATTTTAATGATTATAATTCTGTAAATAAATACATGATCTAAAAACTCCTAATAATTTGATTTAATATTGTGATTTCAATCATGGCAAAGTGTCTTAAACAGAAAATATTGAAAAAGGGAAAACTGTCCATTGCTCAGTATAAAATTATCAGGCAGTATGTCAGTTAATCCTGCAATCCATTTCTTGACATCAAGCCCTGACCATGTTAACGTAAGCGACATTTTTAAGGAAATGCGATTTAGTTTTAAATATTGTTTAGGTTAAAAATCCAATTTTCGTGAAAATTTCGCTGTAGATAAATCGGCAGTTAGAACTCGACATTTAATTAAACACCCTTCTCAGTGTAGAAAAGTTTATGAATCAATAAAGATTACCTTTGGATAAAAAAGTTTATGTAATAATTATTATTTCACTCAGGATTTCGAAGCACTCACCCCTAACTTGATGGCGCGCACGGTAGAGACTGTGGAAGGAGGAGGCTTGATTGTGTTCCTGCTCAAATCCATGGACTCTTTGAGACAGTTGCATTCCATCACTATGGATGTTCACTCCAGGTAAAGTGGATTTATTTATTACTTAAAATTAAATTAAATTTAAGGAAGGAGCTAGTTACACATGTTCAGATCGCCAAAATATACATCCGATGTTGCCGGCCCGAACGTGTAGTACGCCTAACATTACAAAACTCTGTTATGTTATTGCTAGAGAAATATTTTTTCCCTTTAGAACAGCGAAATCATAGAAAAAGAAATGATACTTGAATTCTTTGTGTAAAAGTAGAACTGGGCGAATCTTCCGCCTGAAAGCTGTAGGCTATAATTGCTCGATTTGGAGCGCTTTCAGAATGGTAGTGTCGTTTCTTATCCAAGAGATCCTAGTAATATTATAAATGTGTAAGTTTGTGAGGATAGATGGATGGATGTTTGTTACTATTTTACGCAAAAACGACTGAACGGATTTGAATGAAATCTGGCACACATATAGCGTATAACCTGGATTAACTCATAGGATACTTTTTATCCCGATATTCCCTCGGGATCGGGACTTTTGCGGGTGAAACCGTGGGGCGCTGCTAGTATTTTTATATATATAAAACTAAAAATTTAATTGATACAAAAATACAATCAGTGTCACTATTATTTTATTTTCAGATTCAAGACAGAAGCATACGACACAGTAGTGAATCGTTTCAACGAGAGATTCCTGCTGTCACTAGCTGATAATCCTCGTTGCTTGGTCCTGGATGACTCACTCACTGTGCTACCTATATCATCCAAGACTGCACAGGTTGAGCCTGTTGATGTTGCACCGGAGGTAAACTAATATCTACAGTTTTTTTTTTAATAAACGTTGCCCCACTCTAGGAATTTCTCCGGTATTGTGGGTGCCTTTACAAACATTTAAACTCACATACACGAACAGCCAGACCCGGAACAACTACTTGTAGGTCATACCAATATTTGTGCGGTAATCAAACCCGCGACACGCAGCGCAGCAATCAATCAAATTTAAATGCCGGAAACGACTTGTGCTAATAGAAATAAAGATAAAAGTTACAAAAACTAAAACCCAACTATGACAAAAAATTCAACTAAAAATGTATAAACAAAACATCACAGACAGACTCCGAAATCCGGAGTCACACGTGTTAGGGCATAAATCGAACAGATTACGTGTGAGTCCGGATTTTTTAATTTAAAGTTAAAGGACAAAATTGGTATCCAAGATGTTGCTAAATTTGCTTTTTTTGTTGTTGTTTTTTTTTTGTTAAAAGACATTGAATATCTTTTCAGTTAACAAAATAAATGAAAAGATATTCAATGTATGATCATTATATACACAATTCGCATTATTTGTTTCAGCGCGTCAACCCAAAACTGACAGAATTGATATCATCCTTATCAGATTCACCCCCAGCAGGTCCACTGGTCGCGCTATGTCGCACTTACGACCAAGCGTCCGCACTCGTCGCACTTATCAATACACTTGCTGATAAACAGTCGAGGTAAGTTCTCTTTTTAACCGACTGCCCCCGACGAAGGGTCATGTTTTTCGAGAGTATGTATGTGTATATTTTTGATACGGTCTCTTGTCAAACTCAAACTCAAACTCTAAGCATTTATTTCAAATAAACCAATTACAGGCACTTTTGAATTGTCAAGGGGTCGGTCAGTCAGAAAGATGAAGCCAGTTGCCCATTCCAAAGTATAGTAGGTTCCTATGGAGAAGAACGGACAAGAAACTCCACGGACACTCTTTTAAATCAAAATATTTGTTACATCATTCATGTTGAAATTAAACATGTGAGAACAATGTAAAAAGACGTGCACGTTAAAACGGCTTGATGCATTTTAAATTATGAGGTGTCGTTAGATTCGTTTTAATTGTGGGCGTGACATGACATGGCTATATAATTTTTATATTTTGCATTAGCAAATACAAAAAAGGAAGGGTAAGGTTTTTTTTTAATTACTGCAATATTGGTAACATATACGTATAAAAGCTAGTAATGAGACAATTCCAAATATATATTAAAATTAAAAAAAATTAAAATTAAAATAGTTTATTTCTGTAACTTTCTTGTACAATATTATTTTGTGGCTAGAACCTCCCAGGAAGCATGTAGTAATGCTTGTATTGGGTGGTTCTGCTCCTCCCTCGGATCAACATATTTTTAGGTAACTAGATAACTAAACTATTTTAAGTAATTACAAACAAGAACATAATGAATGAAAAGTTAGAGATACTGGTGTGACTTCTCTTTATGTGTGAGTGTGCGTGCGTGTGTGGAGTGTGTGTGTTGTGATATATAAATTAATAAAACTATATATATAAATTAATAATGGCGTAAGGGCTTTGTCGTTCAAGTGTTACACTAGCGTTGCATTGGCGATATCGCGACATTTTCAATGTACTCAATTGCTCATGCGAGCAACCGGTCGCCACGTCTTGCCTTGCTGAGAAATCACCAAGAAAAAGTTTGCATTTTTGACATTTTTCGATGTGATGACAATAAACCTTCAAAACACACACACATCATGCCTGTTTTCCCTGAAGAGTGAGACAGAGATGACCTATAGTACATCCACACCAAGCAACCTCAAAACAACCACCAACCAACTACCATCAACCTTCTAAACTCTTCAACAAACCCTTTTCTTCCTCAGACCGCCTCACTGCCTAACCGCTGCCCGAGGTCGTGGCAAGTCCGCTACCCTAGGCCTCTCAATAGCAGCAGCCGTAGCCTTAGGCTACGTCAACATCTACGTCACTTCCCCTCACCCAGAGAACTTGATCACTCTGTTCGAGTTCCTACTGAAAGGGTTGGACGCGTGTTTATATCAAGAACATATTGATTACAATATTGTGAGGTCGACCAACCCGGATTTTAAGAAGGCTATTGTAAAGGTCAATATTGCGAGGAATTCGAGGCAGACTGTGCAGGTAAATATTTGTTTTTACTACATTTTAATAGGAGTTTAGTAGGAAAACCTGATCTACCAAAATAGCCCTTACTGCGACGAAATAGAGGCGCTGTCCAAATCAAAATGACGCGGTAGGCTGCCTGTAGTGTAGTGGTGTTTCAGTAGATACTTCAAAAATGTATTAATTGTAAAGTGACTATTTTGGACACCGAATCTTACTATTTTCATTAACAAGTATGTTTTACTCAAAAGAACATTATGTTGCTATGCTTTAGAATTTAATTTTAATAACATTAAAAAAAAAAAAAAAAACTCCTTACATAATATGATGACATACACACATGTGGATGGCATGAGTACTAGTTAGGTTTTTAACCGAATTCCAAAAAGGAGGTTCTATGTTAGTAGCGTATGTATTTTTTTTTAAACTACAAAGTGAAAAATAACTTTATTTTCGGAAGTCGGTCGCAAAAACCGAAAATTCAAAATCAAAGGCACCGACTTCCGAAATTAAAGTTATTTTTCACTTTCCTTTTTTTTGGAAGTCATACCAATCTCATAAAGAAAATATCATTCACACATTCACAATCAATATTCTCTGTTCCAGTACATAACTCCAGACGACCACTCCCTCCTCTCAGCCGCTGATCTCGTCCTAGTAGACGAAGCAGCCGCGATTCCTCTCGTCCATGTCTCCGCAGCCGCACAAAGAGCCCCCCTAGCTCTCCTATCTTCAACGGTATCAGGATACGAGGGAACTGGACGAGCACTGTCACTGAAACTGTTCGCTCAGCTTCAGACGCAGCACAACGCGCCCCCTCCCGTGAGTAATAATATTAATGACATAGTCCATCCCCATGGTCCCCAGGTCCCTCCATGTTGGGAACCTCGTGAAAGCTAACAAATTAAGTATTTTGACTTGGATCCCGAGGTTGTGGAATGTGGACTCAGCGATCATTATGCCGTTAGTCGTGACAGCCAATGTCCTAATAGCCAAGAGCCTCGATCAACACCTAAGGGTACTGTCGTTGGGCAGCTGGATCAAGGGCTTGATTCAGAAAGCTGTAATTCTGGGCACGGCTCGCATCGTTAGGAGGTTCCTCTCTCTGGAGCCCTGACAGTCGGTAGCTTGGAGTTGGTAGCTGTTCCCGATACCGGTGGGCTAAATTTTTTTATATTTTAAAATGTTATTTAAAAGTTTTTAAATGAAATAAAGGAGATATTAATAATATCCTCAAGAATGAATTCCAGTTACGTGGGTCCATCTCAATATAGACACGAAAACGAGAACTTTTTAACCTCTAGTTTCGTCGGATTTTTTAAATTACAGTTTTATAATGTTATTTAAACAACAGTTGTTGGACAACAATATTAATCAGTATAAACGTCATGTCCAATTGATGACTAAAAACCCACAAGTTGCATTCTTTCAGCAACATGTTTTTGTGTTGCAGGAAAAATGTTGCTGGCAACATTTAATTAAATTTGAGTGTAAAACATGTCGCCAGCAAAAAAAGATGATGCATCATTTTTTTGCAACTTCTATTGACCATGAATATGGGGCTTTCCGAACACATTTATTTCGATCAACGAAAACCTCTTACATTATATCAGTTCTTTATTCCCACAGATAAAATTAGAAGAGCCAATCCGTTACCGTTCCGGCGACTCCATAGAGTCCTGGCTGAACTCTCTCCTGTGCCTGGAGGCGCCGCCCCCGGGCGCAGGCGCGGGCGCTCCGCCCCCCGCGGCCTGCGAACTGTACCGCGTCAACAGGGACGCCTTGTTCTGTTACCATAAAGCAGCTGAGGCCTTCCTGCATAGACTGGTCGCTATTTATGTGGCTAGTCATTATAAGGTGAGGATTTGAAATTGACATTTTTTGACCTTTGTCTTTGCGTTGAAGCATTCTTTTAGTCTGACATCAGACAACCGCCATAAAATTGGAATTAGATACTGGACTACTTAATATTACAAATTGTTTTTTGAATAAATTTCATAAACTGGGTGACTGCATAGGTTGTAGGTGCACTGGGTGTTTGCCTCTTTGTAAACCGTGTGTTGGGAATCGAACCCAACACAACACCTTGCACGCGGTGTGCACGCGCAGGCAGCGCAATGAGCGCGTCATCGTCCAGCGCAGGCGCGGCGGCGACACGCTCGGCACTATGACCACTCGTTTCAACGGACTCTACCGCGACGGATTCTCCTCTCTTATAATCATTAATTATTTTTCCAAGAAATTATATATTTGTAATAATAAGACGGTATTAAACCATCGCCTAAATACAGTCCACTATACTTTAATTTGCTCCCCGCGCTAACAACGTGTTTAGAAACCCGTCTGCACATTAGAAACCTACTAAAATAAAATAAAATTAAATAAACTAGCTCGTTGTTTTCGTACTTAACTGCGACTTATGTCTATAAATATACATACAAATAAATAAAATTGAAGTGTCTGTTTATAATGTCAAAACAACAGCTTTTTACCGTACGCATTTAGCATATGAGACGGTTCTTATGACAAAAAAACAATTTAAACTGTCTATATGTCTGTCTGTTTGTTCCGGCTAATGTCCAAAATGGCTGGACCAATTTTGATAGGACTTTCATTGGCAGATAACTAATGTTATAAGGAGTAACTTAGACTTTTATTTTAGAAAGTTGCGTCTTCGCGGGCGAAGTCGCATGCAGCTGCTAGTTTTAATAAAATAAATAAAATAAAATATTTTTGTGGACATTAATCAAATTGAAGACGCATTATAGTTTAGTCATTTAAACATATATTTCTCACTCACAGAACAGCCCGAATGACATCCAACTCCTAGCAGACGCGCCCGCACACTGCCTGTTCGTGCTCCTGGCACCGACACCGCCCAACAGCACGGCCATGCCGGAGATACTGTGCGTCATACAAATGTGTCTGGAAGGCAACATATCTGACAAGTAAGTACCGGTTATTAAATTATATTAGAATCCCAGCCGGGTATAAATAAGGTCATGAATAAGTGCTCCGCTAGGTTATAAAAACAACCGACTTCCAAAAAAAAACACTCAATCAATATCTGCCTACAGTGTACGAGAATTTGTCATGCTCTGTCGTGCCGCGGCACGTCATGGCATGCCGTGGCAAGGCGCTGGAATGCCGCGGTATCTAAGCGGCTATTGTGCGCTGACTTATGGCAAAATTCTTTGCCATCCCGGCCCGGTCTGAAAAGAAAAGAAAGAAAGAATAATATTTATTTGGACACAGTAGTGGTCTCTGCCTTTAAATATTAAAACCCATTTTGTTCTACAGATCAGTCCGCGACAGTTTAGGCCGCGGTCGCAAGGCAGCCGGTGACCTGATCCCCTGGAACATTTGTGAACAGTTCGGGGATAAGGACTTCCCCAAACTGTCGGGAGCTAGAATCGTGAGGATAGCCACGCATCCTTCTTATCAAAGGGTATGTATTCATTTGAATAATGTAAATGATATTCCGTGGTTGGACAAATGCCTCGTAAAAACAGAATTGTTATTACCCTGCTACGCCATTTTGGCAAGGCATGGCGCGGTGATTATGCACCCAATATTCTTTGGTGATGCTGATGGATGAGCTACATAATTTATGCTAGTATAGCAGGTTGGAGTCCTACAATCGTAACACAATAAGGGCGTGCGGGCTGTGCGCAAGCATTATCAACCTTGTGGCGATCAAATAGAGTCAAAAATAATATCAATAAACTAAACCCACTTAAGCTTTAACATTTTGTGAAATAGATATTTAAACTAGTGCATTCCATATTCAGCCTTAATCATGAATAACTATAAGGCTCATTTCCGTCAACAGATGGGCTACGGCAAGCGTGCCTTACAGCAGCTAGCCGCTTACTACTCGGGTGACGTGCCGTGCTTAGATGAAGACCATTCTGACGACGATGATGCGGGTGCTAACGGTAACAGTAATACGTTACAGACGGAAAATATCGTGCCGAGGTAAGAATATTTATTATCATAAAAACGTACACAAAATTCGGCGAATATTTTGGAGATTTATTTATTTTTTGATGTGGCATTTCAACGAATTACTCACTAAGACACACATACAAAATTCACAATTATTGAGAATTCGTCACTTACAGAAATGCACAGCACTAGCAGAGAAATTAATAAATAGTACGTGCAAGATGTCCTTAACATTACATATGAGTTATAAAATAAAATCAAAAAAGAGTTATGTTCACAAATAAAATTGGAGAAAATATAATAAAAACAACAACAAAAGGCTGACAAAGAAGGGAATGGAAAGTAAATACAAGAATTAATAAGTGGCCCGCGTTGCACAGACGGCTCAAGCCTCCGAGCTGATTAGAATTCTATCGGAATATTAATACTCTATCGGAATTGTCATGATTGTCCCGAACTCAGACTGCAGCGCTCACAAAAGTAACTGTTACTTATAACACTTATAAATCGGAACGTTTAACCTTTTCAGAGAAATAAAACAACTATTAATAAGTATTAGAATTATTTCAGAAAGTTACATTTTACATGATTTCTACGTCCTCGCCAATAACTAGATATTATTCAAAGTAGCTGTAGAGTGTTCATTCTAACAGTTGGCAACATTGCAAATAGCTGTCAAATATTTACCTGTTTTGATTAATTTGGCAATATACTGTATGGAAATATGAAATATCGCTAAATTTATAATATATAATCATGGCTGCCGTAACTTTACATCAAATACTTTGGCCGGTAACAAATTACTTGTTTCCTTTACTACTATAGTCCGGCCGTCGAGAGAATGTGGTCCTGACATCTGTCAGTTGGACAATTTCTATACACCATTCACAACAAGATTAAACATTTAAACAAAACTTTTTACAGTCCGTTCAACCGATTTTGACTTCTATTCCGTAGGCATAAGGATGGCATTAAAAGCAAAAACGTGATTATAATACCAACTGTTTACTGCAGCTGCCATTTGTCATGCCACCAACGCAATAGAAGTCAAAATCGGTTGAAAGGACTGTATAAAAGGTTTGTTTAAATGTCTAATCTTATTGTGAATGGGGTATAGTAACTATAAGGATCAAATTCGCAAAACACATATGGGTTAGTATGAAATTGACAGGTGTCAAGAAGGCTTTCTCTCGACGGCCGGACTCTAGATAAGTAAACATTTAACTATTTCTTGTTTTTATTTTAAACCCCCTATGAATTCCTGTTTTTATATAATTTTCCAGAGCCAAACCACCAACTCTTCTAAAACGTCTAACAGAAGTGAGAGCAGAACACCTGGACTACCTCGGCACTAGCTTTGGACTCACAGAGGACCTACTCAAGTTCTGGAAATCGCAGAAATACGTGCCTGTGTATCTCAGGTATGTTAAATGTCACTATGTGTTAGCGACCGTTCCGGGGGCCCATTATTGAGTGTGCAAGTCACCCCCTGCCATTTTATCTGTGTATTATATAACATTGATCGGGCAGGGGACATAGTCTTTCAATAGTTCTAAGTTACCAATCTACTATAGCCACTCAAACCCATAGCCCAATATGTTTTTGTTTCCATGTTTGCAATAGTCCTGCACCAACCGAGGATTGTCCTTGGCTGCACTTGCATAGTGCGAACAGAGATAATCGTCGGTTGGTGCCTCATTTAATTCAAAACGTCTAACGGGCCTCTGCGAGTTGGCTGGGGCCCCTCGTACGCCTTACAAAGGTCCGGGACCCTGGGGCCCCGAGAAAAGGCAAAGAAGAATAAATAATAATAAAATTTTATTCAAAAAAAATTTTTTTTTTATTTTTTTTTATTAGCCTACATTATCCCACTGCTGAGCAAAGGCCTCCCCCAAATCCCTCCAAGCACTCCTATCCAGGGCCACCTCGATCCAGTCGCTACGGTACGCGTCTAGGTCGTCTCGCCACCTCTTTCTGGGCCGGCCTCGGCGGCGCCGTCCATCCCCAGGCACCCATCGTGTGGAAACTGTTGCCCAGCGGTCGTTGTGCATGCGGCTGACATGGCCCGCCCAATCCCATTTTAGCTTGGCAGCCTTTTTGCCTACGTCAAGGATCCCCGTTTTGGAGCGCAGCGTGGTGTTCCTTAATCTGTCACTTCGTTTTACACCCAGAATGCTACGCTCCATTGCTCTTTGGCAAACCCCAAGGCGGAACTTTTGCGACTCGGTGAGCGACCAAGTCTGAGCACCGTAGGTTAGGACGGGCAGAATACACATATCGATGAGTTTTCGCTTCAGGGAGATCGGTAGATCGCCTTTCATTAGCGTCTTCATGGACCAGTAGCTTTTCCAGGCATTTTCGATGCGGCGATCGATTTCCTTTTCTTGCCTGTTTTCGAAAGAAACTAACTGGCCCAAGTAGATGTACTCATCGACATAATGTATTTCCTGCCCATCTACCTCGACCCTACACTTAGTGCTATTGGTCATGGCTTTTGTTTTAGACCGATTCATCGCGAGTCCAACCCTGAGGCTTGCCGTGCTTAGGTCTTGAAGCATAGTCTGTAGTTCCAGAGCTGTGGGGGCAAAAAGGACTATGTCGTCGGCAAATCGGAGGTTTGTCAGCCTCTTACTGCCGACTTCAATGCCCTTGGTCATCCATGAGGCTGCCAGTGTTCGAAATATCTCCTCGAGAGTGCTTGTGAATCATTTCGGAGAGAGCGGGTCACCCTGCTGAACACCCTTTTGTATCCTAAACGAAGGTCCTGTAATATTCAGTTTGATGTCTGCGGTGCTGTTGTGGTATATATTTCTTAAGAGGTCTATATATTGCTGTTCTAGGTTTTGGTTTTCTAATGATTTGAATATTTCGGAGTGTTTGATGCTGTCGAAGGCCTTCGTATAATCCACGAAGGCCAAGTATAGTGGTTTATTATATTCTGAATATTTTTCTAATAGCTGGTTCAAGGTCTGTAGGTGGTCGGTTGTTGAGTAGCTAGGGCGAAATCCGGCTTGTTCTGGTGGCTGGTGCTTGTCAAGTTTTGCGTCTATACGGTTATGTATTACTTTAATAAAAGTTTTGTAAATGTGAGATGTTAAACTGATTGGACGGTAATTGCTTCAAAAAATTACAATGTATAAAAATTAGTACAGTTTTGTTTAGTTTAGAGATTAGTTCAGACTTACATGTCTGAACTAGGTAATCCTGTGTTTCATGTAATATCAACATCATCACGATTCTCCTGTCCTTATCTCAATTTATTTGTGGTCGGTGCAACATGTATTTTTCTTCCATACTTCTCTATTAGTCGTCATCTCGGTAGTCACCCCCTTTCCAGCCATATCATCTTTCACACAATCCATCCATCACTCCTTGGGTCTTCACCTACTCGTATAGTCCTTCACAGTCATACATAAAACTTTCCGCACGACATTTTTCTTATTCCTCCGCATCACATGCCAGCATATCAACATGAATTAAAATTAACTAAGCTGCCATGGAAACGTAAGTACGTACGTTTATCACCAGGCTTTGGTTCGTACTTCCGGAAATTCCGGATACTTCTTGTATTTCGAGTTAAGTTGATATTCCGACTAATTCTGAGAGTAATCTTTTAAGCTAAAAAGCAAGGATTAAATAATCCCGACTGCTATAGAGTGGTGCAGGCCGGAGGACGTTATTAACTTATTAGTTCTCTTTTGTATGATTATAGTCAGTACCTGAGCAACCGAGTTCTACTCGGGTGAAAATAGAGAAAACTACTTTTCCCAGATATGATACCTAGCTAGATCGATATTAAAATTTCGCCCCCGTAATAAAAATATTGCAACTTTCATCGAAAGGAGAATGCCAGAAACTCTATAGAGCTTTGACCCATCAAATAAAATTTGGTTTACAAGCATGCCGAATGTAGCATTCTATTGCTGCTTTATTAGTGATAACTAAAAATATGTTTGAATGCCTTTAGAACTTGCGGTTTCTGTTTAAATCCAAGAAAACATGTGTGTGACCTAAATCTGTTTCAACATTCACATTTCCATTCATTCACAATGCTGGTCTAGTCGCAAGAGGCACTCTTAACAGATTACAACTTCTGGTGGAAGCTGCAAAGTAAGAAACACATATTAGTATAAGGTTCAGATAAACAAGTTCGTAATTATGTATAAATTACCATCCACACATAGACCCCAAAGCAAAAACCTGACTTTTTTGCCTATACCAGCTATTCAAGATACTTTTAGGTCGGTTTAATATGTATTCATAGTTTATTGCATTATGTTTACAAGACAAGCGAAACCACAGTTAGTACAATCATTATTATTTAGGATTTTTCACTACGTCGCCGCGTCGGTCAAATACGATCATCATAACGTAGTATTTACATACCTGTTGCAACGATACCATTTGCAATGCTTCTTGTAATGACAACACAACATGTCTTAGCATCCTCCACAAATGACAATTTATGCACCTCAACATCACCAAGTCGGCAGCGATGATCAGAATCCGTGGCAAGTAGCACAAAGTCGGCGAGTAGGCGAGATTGAGTCCGTGTATAAAAGCAAAAGTCGGCGAGTAGGCGAGATCGAGTCCGTGTATAAAAGCAAAAGTCGGCGAGTTGGCGAGTTGGCGAGATCAACTCCGTGTACAAAAGCAAAAAGCGTCGTGAACGTGAACTTAAAACAGTAATATGACCACGGATAGATTAGGAAGCGTAAAAGAACAGACAATGCAAACAGAACAGAGCGAATGAATGACAAAAAGTCAAGACTAGGGATGTAACGATTTCGGTTCCGATACCGATATATCGGTATCGTCGATTATATACAACCGATATCTAATAGTTCGAAAACCGTGTGAATCGACGACGCGCGCGCAACATATTCGCTCCATCGCAGGCGGGACTGGCGCACAGAACACTTTTAATCTTAGCGGTCTGACGGAGAGCCGCGCAGTGCATGCTTAGCAACATGGCAACACGGCAATCTACCGATTGCCATGTTTCCTGCTTACTGAGCGTTGGTAGAACGATGTATTGTTTTATGCGTGTTTCACGTCACTGCTGTTTGTGATTCTGTTTAATCACAAAGTGAAATGAGGACTATTAGAATGTTTAATTTTATGTAAGTAAAATGGCGACGCCTTTAAAACGTACAAGTTCCATCTGGAAACATTTTCAAATAAAACAGGATGATGATACACAAACGACTTGTTTTTACTGCAATGTCAGCGTTTCTCGTGGTGTAAGTAAAGCAGTTTCATCGAAGGGCTACACGACAACAAACATGAGGACACACGTAAACCGCTATGAATCGCTGAAAAGGAGTTTGAAAACGACACCCTATCTACGTCAAAGACGCGAGTGGTCCGTCACCTTAAAACAAGCAACTTTAGATCACATTCTGGAAAAAGTTATGTACGTATATGATACGGATGATCCTAGAGCAAAAGTATTCACGCAAACAATAGCTGAACAAATATGGATAGATGGAGTCATTTGATTTAGCAAATAAACGGAGGTTTCAACTCACTATTAAACAGTTTTGCAAAATGGTTTCCCATCCATAATATAGACATACATCGGCTTCCCCAATTTTTACTACAATAATAATCGGTATCGTATCGGGAAAATTATGTACGTAGGTACATCCCTACTTTTGACATAGCGATTAGCGCGTCAATAACGTTTCGTTACACGTAGACTTATTGACATACTAAAATAATGATTAGAACATAATATAAACATTCATAATAAAATATATTAAAAAAAAAAAAAAAAATCATTAACTGTGTCTATTTAAACCCAATACATTTTAAAATCCGTACATAATATATTAGTTGATGTATTTTTTTTATTAAAAAACTCGTTTTGTTCCGCGTGTTTCATGCGTACTAAGTAACGCAGATGGTCGCGATTTATACAGGAAATAGGACTTGGGTTTTTTGAATTCCTTTTTTCACTAACTTTTTATCCGCAACTACAACAGATTATCAGTTAAGCAACAAAGGATCATAATTCCATGCGATAATTTTGAGTAATTTACATTTGGTGTAAATGTATGAAAGGTGGGGCAGGATCGGGCATTGTCTTTTAGAAGTTAAATTTAGTTAGAACCGTTTTCGAGAACGTGATTACAAATATATATGCAAATATTGCTCATTAAAAATAGTATAGGATACAAAAATGAATTAACCCTTTAGGAGTTGAGCTTATTTTGATTAAATCACCTTTCCCAAACAGTATCCATGACAAATTTGTCTTTAAACTTAGGATAAGTTCCACATCGTAGAGTCAGATTTTCTCGAAAGTTTGAACTTTATAACCATACATTCTTATCTTCAACAGCCAAAAAACAAACGAGCTAACAGGCGAGCACTCCTGCATTATGCTGCGTTCACTTCGCGACAGTGCATGGTTGAGTGCATACAGCGCGGACTTCCGCCGCCGACTATCCCGGCTACTGGCGCGAGCGCTCAGAAAAATGCCTGCCTCGCTTGCTCTGACTACACTTATTAATGATAGCGTGAAGGTGGACAAACCTGGTAAGTGTAATTACAGATAACACTATACAGATTTACCATGAAAAGTATTCGCTTTGGAGATCATCGTCTACAGCATACAGCTGTTACAACCATGGAAGTACTTGCCTATTTTGTATTACCATGATTACAAAATTACAACTCTATGCAATTCTAAATCAAAATAAATAAAAAAATCTAATCTTGTCAAATTAAATAAATTATATTATTATTTCGTTCATTTATTTTGTATACTTATTTTAAACATTTCTTAAAAATTATATTAAAAAAAAACCATTTAAAAATATAAAAAATAGTGTTCCGCCGGTGTCGGGAGCAGGGTCCAAGCTACCGGTGGTTAGGGCTGCAGAGACAGGAACCTCCTCACAATGCGAGCCGTATCGAGGAGAACTGCCTTCTGAATCAGGCCCTTATTGTTATTATTATTAAACATGATCGGAGTGTCGGATGATAATCTGCGACCGGAGTAGGTAACCCGACAGAGAGAAAACTTCAACACACGAACGAACACACGCGCAATGATAGGTGCAGTACGATAAAGTGCGGCAGTACAAAACTAAACGTGAATTTCACCAATAAAACTGAACACGATCAGCATCAAAACTACGTTTAAGAGCTGTCAGTGTCATTATTTTCTTAGGAATATTGACACTGACAGCTCTTGAACTCGGTTTAGATGCGCTGATCGTGTTCAGTTTCTTTCTTCACTTAGAAGTTGTGCCTCTGTTACTCTGTGGCGGAACGTTCACGTTTATTACAAATTTTCTTATTTTCTTGTTATTCCTGCAGCTGTAACAAGAGATTTAATAGAACAGCATCTCTCCGGACACGACCTGGCTCGACTAGAGGCGTACTGTCGTCAACAAGCCGACTACAGACTCATCACGGATCTCTTGGCGCCTCTAGCCAACCTCGTGTTCCATACAAAGACGTCAGCGAAATTAGATGCTATACAACAGGTGAGTGACATTACTTACTTTAATTTATCTTGTTTTCTGCAGTTTTTACAACAACAATATTGAGTCGACTATTTGAAATTATCAAATAGTCGACTTCCTAATTGCTTTACTACTTTCTTTTGCCCAGTGAATTTAATCTCACACTTTTTATGATATGCAAGTGACATTCAGACGGTGGTTCATTCACCAAGGGTGGTAAAGCGATGACGAAGCCTATACAAGATTCCATAGTATTTGCTTGTAATACTTGCGAACTGAGACTTTTGTTCCATTTTATTGATCGTAAAGATTCTGACCTTCAGCCATTAAATTTGATTTTAGTGATTATTATTTTTATAAAAATATCTACATGTTAATGATGGCTTACTCATCTCTTACGTCTAGAATATAGATTTTCAGTAAACCGCACCTCAAAACTTCCTTAAAACTGCTGTAGTGGCGTGTAACCCACTCATTTCAGCTTAGCCGTTGTGGTTAAAAAAAAAAAGTTCCTATAACGTGCTATGTCTGCTAGTTCGCATACAGTGCAGCGACGACGACCCTCTAGTCGGTCACTAGCCGTTGCCCGCGTCATGCCTAATCTTGGTTTTTGTTTATAAACCGTGTTTATTTATAGTAATTTTATTAAATGCATCGTGTAATACTGAATGACCATTTCATCACACTATAGAACCTATACCCGTGACAGCCACACTTATATGTGTAGGTTAAGCTAAACATATTATAAACAAATGTAAAATTAAGATTAGTAGCAGTGACCTGTAGTGTGTTCTTTCTTTAGTCTGATTAAGGGCGAATTTCACCAATACACACTGAACGCGATCAGCACATAAACCACGTTTAAGAGCTGTCAGTGTCATTATTTTCTTTGGAATATTGACACTGACAGCTCTTGATCTCGGTTTAGATGTGCTGATCGCGTCCAGTTTCATTGTTGAAATTCGCACTTATTAGTTCGTAGTGTAAAGACGTTCCTTTGCCTTTAACTTTAGACCCCTTCTGTCACTGATACTAACAAAAGTTCTAAACTACTATCTATATAAAAAAATCAATTTCTTATCCACAGGTCCTATTCATAGCCATGGGCTTCCAAATGAAAGACGTAGATGATATAGCATCCGAACTAGGCCTACCAGGGTCTCAGATTCTGGCTAAGTTCTTCGAAGCATGCAAGAAAATCAACGCATCCCTAAACGCCGTTCTAGAAGATTCTGTAGCCAAAGAAATTGGTATAGAAGATAAGAATACGGATGATGTCAATATGGGACCTGTGAAACAGAGTCTTCAAGATGAATTGTCTAAAGCAGCTAAGGTAATTTATTTTGGTGTATTTGTTGTAGCTGTTGTGTTGTGGTTTAGAAATAAATGATTGCTGTATTTTGTAGTTTTTGGGTGTTTTATTTAGTTTTCAGAAGTTCATAAAATCCGTTGGTTAATTAGGTAGTTAAATAAAGGTAAACAAAAACCACGTGACGAGAGAGCTGTTAAGTAACCGACTAAACGTAATACCTGTCACTTCAGTTGTAATGCTACGTCATAGTTGTACTCTTCAATTTAGCAACGGTATAATTAGTTGTCGTTTACAGAACCTGCCTTTTAGGGCTCTTTAAAAAAAAGACAGATTATAAAATATTATAGTGTAATAATAAATATTAATCTAACAAAAAAATGTGCTCAAGCAGTTACATCTACGAACAGTAGATGATAAAGTAAATTATAAAGTTTAACAAAAATAAATAACAGAGAAAACTTTCAAAAATGAAATTTAATTTGGTTGTAAGTACAACGTATTTTTAAACAGAAAGTGTCATCTATAAAAACTCTTTTTACGACTTGTTGGAGAGTTCTTATTTTCTATTGCATTATATTTATCTTGTCTTCATGCCGCCACTAGTTGTAAAACCAATATGATTTTTTATTTATCCTTGTCTAACCGTCTGACTCTAGAATTTGAACAGACACTGCGTTAGCCATAAGGCTCAATGGCCCAATACCGATACTCATATTTTCCAATTGATATAATGTATTCAGATTTTGCGCTTTTAATAACCAGAAAATATATTTTATAGGACACAATAAAGACTAAAATATTATAATCTTCAGGATTTGGAACGCAAACAACGTAAGGAGCTGTCTCGTCTGATGGGCGAAGATCTCGCTCAGTACCGCATCAAGGGAAGCGATCTAGACTGGGGACAGGCGCTCTCAGGCACCAAGCAGAAACAATTAGTGTCTGTTAAGAGGTATGTGGTCATGTTCACTGTTCTTTTTTAGTGTTTCGTATGTTCAAATTGCAAGTTAACACCACTTGATTAACAAAATACGGAAGGCGTAAGGCTCTGTCAATTTTTGTTTATAGTGTTTTTACCAAGGACGTTGGAAGGAAGGATGGTCGGCTATACCAAAACGGGTCTTATGTTTCTAACAATAGGGTCCTCAATCACTTAATCTATGCAGTCTGGCATAAAGATATATCTTTTTAATCTTAACACTTACTACTGCACTGATATCTTATAGATATCTATAGATTTTTTAGGACGTTTTAGTTACAAAAAAATATTTAAAAACCTACTTAGTAGTTAATAAAAAAAACTACTTAATACACAATGCTAAAGTAAAGGAAAGGTTGAGGAACTGGTGATGGAATATTAACAAAATTCCTAGAATAATAAATACCTTTAATTTCCAGCGGCGAGAAGCGTCTGGGTGACGACAGCAAGGAGATCGACGACCTCATAGAAGCGCACTCGGAGAAGAAGAAGAAGAAAAAGAAGCATGTACGGAACCAAGTGTAATAAACTGTTGAACTTGTTATATGTATGTTTTATTTACTGTACCTTTAAGGCTAAAGCTGAAGTAATATAAGAAGCAGCACACGAAATTAAATATGTCTTACATATTATCCAAATTATTTACGCCCGTAAGAAATATCTATTCATCGAATTATAATCAATTAATCATTAAAATCGTCAATATAACTATGTATCTAAGTTAAATATTTAACTAGGTTTTTACGGTAGGTTACTACCGTAAATAGAAGGGAAAACATAAATAGCCCTATTATTATTAATGAAAATAAATAGGCTATTTATGTTTTCCCTTCTAAAAGCTCAATACTGGAGTAGTAGGAAGGGTACCTAATCAAAATTAACGGTATTACAACTGGTAGTAAGATTGGTTGTAACTAGGGCAACAAAGGGATTGAATGACTGTTTCATGGAATCAAGACATTTGAGGCCAGTTCTTTGGTCAGTTCTAACTTGGTGATACTGAGCTGCAACAACAAACGTAAGAGAATTTGAATTTGGCGGTTTACTTTAACACAGGAATTCAAGCGCATTATCCACACAAGAATTACCGCAAGTTGCTTTACCTGCTTTTTTTTGTTGCGTTCCAACCGTCCAATCAAAATACTTTCTTTGTACATAATTCCAGATTTTTCCTTTAGTATGTAGTTTCCACCCAATCATATTATAAGTAAAAAGTGGTAGGTGTAGACGGAAGGTTCTGGTAAGTTTTTTTGAGTGCACGGTTCACACCCTTTTTACACACCTAGATAAGACTTACTTCTACAGGATCCATTGCCTTGGCTCGAATCGGTTTTATGTAAGTAGGTAGGTATTGCAAGTATAAAATCTATAAGGTTTGTGTCCTCGCTGAGTCGAACCGGTGATACTAGTTCACTAGTTACACACATAATTCTTATATGTAAATAGCTAGGTATACGAGGACAGATGAAAAAAACGACAGGTTCAATAATAATTTCTATAATTATTGTAATATAAAAAAGTGTTGGTAGTTATTCAACCCTTGGAATAGACAATAGATATTTCCTCTTAAACATAACAAATACGAGTGCGTGCGATGCGGCCGGGGCGGGGTAGCCGCGCTCGTAAAAAAATATCATTTTTTAATCCGACCGTGCGCGCGCGTCGCCTCCCCTGCCGCGCCGCCGCACGCATACTTCTATACCATTTTATTACAATATAATGTGATCTAAGAAAAATAATATTTTCGTCTAACACCCGATACGGGGCGTCTGGTAAACAATTTTATACTATAATTTGTTTGTCCCTTATTTTAATACACGCGTTCTACTCGTTACAAATGTACGTAACATCGACTCGTGCCGCCATGAGTGTTACAGCGAAGGCCCGACGTCGGTCTGCTGACCCGCGCCTGCGGTACATGTGCCGCTGATGGAACACTTCACACCGTATCGCAGTCAACGCGAGCTCTGGCCTCCCCCGACGGGTTCACCTCAACTCCAACTCATTCCCCACAAACCCGCCGCGAGAGGCCGCCACTTACATTTGCTCTAATATTTGTTAACATACGAAGACCACCTCCGTACTTTACGCTATCATATCGAGAATAAAACATCCACTACAAAACATAATTTAGAATATCATTAACATTAGCTGCTAGTATCGTTAAAGTTAAACGTTATGGGTTTCGTTAATTTATACACTATTATTTTCTCACTTTGACTTGCGGGACACTTTCAAAAGTCGAGGGAAGTGAAAGAACGAAGGTAGGAAGGAAGAGAAACCATACAAACATAACAGACAAGTATAACTGTTTGTAGAAACACAATCTTGCTAAAGCTAAGACGCTTAAAATAGAATGTTCTTATATTAATATTGGTGTTTATGATTAAAAGTATCCCGTAGTAAATAACTTTGGCTAAGCGAGACGACACCGCGGCGTGCGCGTGAGACTACCAGACGTAGATACATAGGTACAGAGTAATTGAGAAGGAATTGCACTTAGGAAGGATTCGCGACTCTTGGCACTTTGACTTACGCTAATAACTTGTCTCGGACATGTAGAGTAACTCAAGAGATAGGACAGTGAGGAAACGTGCGATGGAAAGCGATACATTGAGAAAATAGTTCATTATTATGTTGAGCGTCACGTGACCGCGCTCGCTGGCGAGTAGAAGCGCTGGGCCGTATCTAGTGAACACTGTATGCGTGGTGCGCGACACTAGAACATAACGTGAACATTGACCAAACACACAATACTCGATACATTCGATTCACTACGTAACTAATTACTTTCACTTGAGATAATATATTATAAAATATAAATATACTTTTAAAACGTCAAGAATTTGAACTTATTGTACGTACATGATGATGTAAGCAGTGTACAGCGTCGGCTCGACTAGTCGCCACTGGGTACTCTATACATATACATCGTTTGATTTATTTACTCGAGAGACACAAAAGCAAATGCACTAGACCTTATTGCCACACTTAATGTTATTGCTACGACATATACATACCGCTCTACGTATCATATATAATTGTAAATATAATCAATAATCAATCACAACATCCAATGAAACAAAAATAATGTTTAAATATTATTGCATTAATTAAGTTCAACTATAACTCGGAAGGGGTTCTCAGATAAACCACTGTATAATCTCTTTACATTAGTGCGAGTAGTGTACAGTGCAGTGAATACCAGAAGTACTGCGAAGTTAATACTTCAAATCGACATCGATGAAAATAACGTTACACATCTCTTAACCGCGTCTCAAGATCGAGAGATTCCAAACGAAATTGGAGCTAAACGATTTGTCACTAAGGCACAATTTAAATTTCCCATTTGAACTTTATTTAACTCTAAAATAAACGAATTCAATTCCCCTTCTCACACAAAGGCTGTGTAGACGCGTGGAGGTGGCGTGGCCATCGCTAGCCACTCTGAGCCACTCGGTACCACATCTATACAGATCAACGCGTATCAAAATCACTGCAAAAATATTCAATGTGCGTGTACGACTTATTCGCTTACTATGTACGACATTCAGTTTAGAATCGCGTCTATAGTTTAGAATATACAACGTTAATGTTTTAATGGTTTGCTTACTGGTAACTTATAATATAATTGCTTGGTGTATAAAATTGCTGGCTTTTGTCGCAGTTTTGTTAATATCTTATTGTAACATCTTTATATCTTTGCGTTGTTACGGCAAAGGAAAGATGACAACAAACATTTAATTAAGTTAAGCAAAGTTATAACAGTTTAATAATGTGTTTTAACAGGCATAACTTTAAATATTTGACTAAGAAAATGAGTTGACTGAGTTTGAAGCTCTTGGATACTAAGTACAGAACCACTACAAGAGTATAAAACTTTTAAAAGTTAAGTTTAATTTAAATATAGATGTTCTAACTGAGGGTACTAATTTCAATAAGTATAAAAATATAATTTCTCGCAAAATAACGCTTGACTTCAAAGGGTATTAACTAAGTTTGGAAGTAGCAGAATTTAGTCTTATACCTATATCTATAGTTGAGCTTAGTTATCGAATCGTTGACAGAGAAACTAGAAGATATTATACAAAAAATCAAAGGGCACTAGCGAACAATGTAAGGACACGAATTCTAACATTTATCGACCTGGAATCAAAGTGGCGCTGCTACGAGCTTACCGACATTAATCTGGAGTTTTATCGACCCATGTGTGGCTTGTATAACATAGTTCATACAATTATACCTAGTCATCACAAGCAATCTTCTGATTGCCACATTATCATCATAAAATTGCGACGTGTGAATGCTGCCTTAGTAAAGCTGTGGCACAGTATAAATAATTAACAGTATTATGTCTTCTTAGAAAACGGCGCGCTTCGAAATTTCAGTGTACGCAACAGTCTCGAGTGCGCGGCAGTTACGCACGGACGCGGAAGTTTTATCCACCAAGCGGCCGTAGGTGATTATTTCAGGGTCACTGCCGAGACATAATACTGTTACTTTAGTATACTGTGGCTGTGATGCGTTGCTTATCCGAGTCTCATGCAATTTTTTATGCGGTGTAAACACGAGCGTAACAATGATGACACCCGACGCATTACGCGTTGCCACCCGTGCCATGTTACGTGGTAAACATTTAACGTATCTACTCAGATAAGCACAGCACCTCTAGTAATCCTATGCTAATGTATTAACGTCAACTATAAATATAAGTGCAAGTGAATGATCTCTATAAATAGTATCTAATTTATCAATATATCGATCGCTGCGTAAACATATTTATCGCAAAACTATTATTATCTATCGTATACAAAAGCGCATTGCGTTAGGCCGTCGCACACGAGCGGCGCGTGCGCGGCCCACAGCGTGGGAGCTTGCAGCGGTCCAACACGAATCTAATGACGACACACAGACTACTAGAATTACAAATATACGAGCTTTATAATTGATATAAACTTTGCATACTGGTGTTTGTTATACTGTGGACTCGGTATAGTAGTGATAGTCGTAGGCAGTTTAACATAACATTTTGGCATTCCTTTATAACTTCCATTGTTTGTACCTTTCCCTTGTCGCTTACTTAGTGGAGTGGAAGCGTATGCGAGCGCATATCCCCGGCATTTAAATACTAGAAGCGACAACGTCGTACAGTGCTTGCCACTTCCAGTTTAAGATGACTAAAATATTATTGCTTTCATTTACTATTTCAGTAACTACATATCATTGTACTTTTGTATCTTTTAACCTATTCTAACATCAATATTATGTATTAACATCTTATTAATAAATGCATACAATCCGTTAATAACCTTTGAACGTAACTCTGATCGTTGTATTAAAACATTCTGAGGACGCAGAGATAAATATAATGATATTTGATCTATAAATAGTTCTGCAATAAGTAGGTATTTGTTTCGATTGGTGTTTTATACAGGTACATCGTATTAAAGTTATGGCATAGATTTATACAGATGGTTCACTCCACAAAATCGTTTAAATAAAAAGCGACCTTTGCTTCGACACAATAAAGTGCAATTCAGGTAGCACAGCGCTAACTACAGCCATATTCACGTAGAAGTTGCCTCTCTTTCTATCGCGTAAATCATATATCTTCTGACTACGTTACACTCACTGAATTGGTCCGCAAGATAGGCCCGCCGCGTAATTGTAGCTTCATACTTAAAATGCGGAGTGAACTATCTGTATTCATCTGTGGATAAGGATCCTACTTATGTACCTACAGTTGAACAGAGCTCTATACTACTTCTATCCTAATGTAAAGCGTGTGTCCTGTCTCACATAGATTGACTCACACTCAAGCCACTGTACCGAGTCCACAGTAACTATACGGTATAATAGTGCTTCAAAATTACTCTAAAATCGGCAGCTGAAAAAGACACTTGCTATAAGGCATTACTGACGATCACATCTGTGCTGAACGACAATATTATTGCGACGATAGCTTGTACGGGACCACACGCGAGCTGTGGCCGCACGGTGTCTCAAAAGGGCAAAATTGACGAAAGGCATTTTGTATTACACTATCACTTAATTAAAGCGTCCGTATCATAAAAAACACAATGCAAACTCACTGCGACACAATAAGCTTCCTTCCATTCACTAAAAAGAATATTTTGAAAGATCCGAATTGACTGTAATGTGTAACGTGTGCTAGCCACACACCCCTCGCAAAACATAAAGGAAAAGGTAAAATAAAGAAACAAATATAGATCGATACATAAAAATTAATGTATTCTATTATCAATAACATAAAGTATAGTTACACAAAATAATAAAATTAGAGGAAAACAAATTTATACATAATCTTAACGCGAATAAAAAAACAAATTATACATGCTATCAACACAAGAATGCTATTAAAAAAAAGAAAACAGTATTTTACAATTTCCTAAAACAATCGCGTAATGCTTTCTAACCAGCGCTCACTTGTTCATTAACTTAGCATAATAATTGTCAATTTGGTTTCAATTTTAGGGCTCATTTAATTGAGATTTAGGATTCACCTCAAAATGGTCAGAACATACTACACATGCGAGGGAGAATTAATGTTATTAAGTAATCCATTGACATGGTAGGGAAGGACGAGCAACACTATTACATAGCTAAGTGCAAACCATATTAGGACCTACAGATAAATAATTTAAAAGGTAAGCCAGTCGACTGATATTTGATAAATTTAACAAAAATATTTAAATTTTGGTACATTAAGTAATTATTAATTTTTATAATAGATTAATAATTTGTGGATTCGTAAGTAATAACTCGATCACAGTTCTTTTGTCAATGGTTATTTTGTGATACTTTTAATAATAAGGCCAAATAATAGCTTAATCACAAAAAATAAGCAACAAAACAAAAAATAATTGTATTTATAACTCATTATGAACTAGAACGATAACAAAAACCAAGTACATAGACGCGAGTTTCCAAACGAGATGCATTTAATGATTGTTGATTAATTAAAATAATAATAAATTAAAAATGTTCGTAAACGGGTCAAAACGATTAACTTGTGCCAATTGTTTGCAAGACTCGATAATGCCAGATCTTTGTTACAATGCCTCGCAATAACTTCTACAATTTAAGTAAACTTCGCTTCATGTGCAATAAAATTAAAAGTAATACAATGCCACAATAATAAATAAAATAACTACAATTTAAAATAAAATATTTGTGCGGATAGTAAGTACCGATGGTGACGAGTTAATGTCAAATGTTGCTGCGAATATTTCGAATTAAGACCAACAAAATTAACGTAACGTTAAATAATAAATCGGCACGTTCAGACGTCCATTGTATCTACGAGATTTCGTAACGATTGTGTGTAAGTGTTCGACGTATTACTCTGGACTTGGAATTCTTCACGTTTCTCACACGACAGTGTTCAAACAATTACAGTACTATCCAGTTACATCTTAAAATTTATCTCCCCTTTTCAAACCTTTCTTAACTAACTTACAAGTTTTAACACACTTGACAATCGAGTACTTGGTTACAGCGAATGGTCTAACATTTGCCATAACTAAGGTTCTGACAAGTGACAAAATTACAACTATAAAACTAATTTAACTATCTCTAATTGGAATATATCCCGGCACTATTAATGTGATGTTTTCAACTAGACTTTGAACGTGTGAAATGTAACAGAGAGTACTGTAACGTTAGGAACGGTACGTAGGTCGGTGCTCATAAGTTTTGTATTATTGCTATTTTGATCACCGATTGTCTACAATAACGTGGGCCAAGAACACTGCAGTGTGTACGCTGAACGCACGGATCAACAAATAAACAAATATTAAGTAGAGAAGGTCTGCGCTGGCTCGTGCGACTCAACAGCGGGTAACTAGCGTAGGGTAATATACGGTACCGCAAGAGATATCTTCAGGGGACCGAACGCGTTAACACCTAAACTATAATATACTAATAACTGAACGCTGCAAGCTCATCTACAAACATTTACAATAACCACTTCATTTAAAAATAAACAAATGGTGTGTTCATTGAACAGGATCTCGTGAACTAACACACTCTCACGCCAGGCCTCACACATCCGAAACACGCACCATTATACAAACATTATTATGTTAATTTCTCCTTGTCCGCTTAGCTATAAATATAGTTTACATAATATAAATTAAAATATAGAGTGAAAACTACACATTTCTTACAATATACTATGTACAAGGCATCTCTTGTCGCTCCTTATTAACATGTGACCGCGCGGCCCTGCCAGCCCTGCGCCCTCACCTCACTATAAACGTTCATACAAAAACCTATCTGGCACTAACATGTATATTCATTACAAAATGTATAATATAATAATATTATGTATATACAATCACAACATAAATTTGATAAACAACCGAGAGAAATAGGTAATATATTGGTGTTACGGACACTTTGTTGCAGAGTCCAATCTGTTCATGTCAAGCGTTATATTGTACTCTTTAAAAGTATTCATTAAAAAATATTTGAACTTTTTTTTTATTATTAAACGAAAGGAATTATTTATTTTGATTTGTTCAGAATTGCGCTTCACGACCGAAACAATTATGTTTAATGATTTTCATCCTCCATTGCGTTTCGAAGGGCAGTGTGGAATTTACATATAAACGAATCTAGCTCCCCCTAACAGAGTAGTTATTGTCACTCCAAAACATGTTAAGAATGCGATGATCAGAGATTAAAGACGGTCTTGATCGCGTACTTTAATCATTTCTAAGCGTACAAAATTATATAGACCGCCATTGATTACATGCGTAATGAAACTACCTGATTTGTCCCCAAATTATTTGATATGTATACGAAAAACTGTTTTATATTAAGACATGACAATAAACAGGGTTTTGCTCAATCATTGTTCTGTAATTATTCAGTTATCTATGACGTAGGAACACTTTTCCTGGCGTTGTTCGCTAGACGCTGCGTTACTTTGTGCGGCGCGGACGCAAAACGTGAGCTACACTACAGTCCAACTATATTATTTAAACTTAATTCCTTATTCAAAATGGAGTTTCTTTTTTCAAATGTTCATGCCATTCATAATTTTAGGTATATTCAACCAATAAATGTATCAGCCTTCATGAAAGATTGCATATTTTGGTACTGATCTAATAAAAAATGCATATAAGTTTCCGAAGGCCAAACGCTGGTCTGTACGACTGTACCTAACATTATTTAAATGCAAAGAAACTTTTCAAAGCAACAATGACTTTTATTTTATCCAATAAAACAGCATATTTTTTAAGTATTCGGCTTATTTCCAAAGATCGATTTCATTGACTGTACCACCATCACCTCTTAGAGCAGTATTATTGTAATATTATTTCAGTGTAAGAAAGAGATGAAGCTACACGTATATAGATCCATCTCTTTCCCACTGTGAAGTTATATTAAAATAATTCTGCTATAAGATGTGGTGGTAGCACATTCACGATCGACGTAAAACAGTAAGTTACAAGTATAAATTACAATGATTGCCGAAGTTTTCTCAAACTCACCATAACCATTCTAATTTATACTTTATAACAATGACATAAGAGTTACTTCCAATGACTTACTAATGGATTTACGTCATTCAAATTTGATCGTGAATGTGCTGCTTGAGGTAAGCGCGTACGGGTCCAGGTTTGGTTTTAAGACCCCTTTCCACGTGCTGTCATTGTTCTAAGCCAACCCGTATGGAAGTAGATTAGTGCGGAAGTGTTTTGCGTTAAGTATCAACTCTATGTTAAGTAGCGACCTTAACGTTTCATGAGGTAGATGAAATATCACGTCATTTCATAGTCACAGTCAATTTTGATAAAATATACAGCGTGGTGCGTCACTCATCCATTACGTTGCACCTTAAATCTTTTTGCCTTTAAGTAATTATCATAATTTATCTAAACTAATTGGTGTTGTATTCGTCTAAGTATTGTTCAACACGTCGTGTGTCAGCGCCGCACAATAAAATATTATAATAATTGATATATTTTAATATTGAATTTAAATTTGTTGGATCGCCCCGTTACATCGTCGAGAAATAACTTTTCGTCACCGTTGCACTATAATTATACATCTAAACTAAATTATAAATCAAATTACACGTAATTCACTCGCGTAAATTAACATAGCGAAAGAATAATCTGTAAATTATTGCGAAGACCTACAAGTGATCCCATACATGTTGAGATATTAATAATATACTCAATTGGCCCACATGCGATCAAAATATTATTTTTCTCGTATAACTCCCATTACACTAAGAAACGAGCAATTCGTATATGTGTTCCCGACAGTAAAACATTTCCATTGATAGGGAAATAAAACTACAACGAAAAACACTTAAGATATGATTAGTCTATCACTTATATAATACAGAGTCGGTAATCAAATCGAACTCGTCGCTGCCCGTTGCTACGCAACGATGCCATATTTACAATTTTCTTACAAATTTTTACACTTTGCTTTTTGGTCATCGATTTGGGAAGAGAACGAAATGCGAAGACGTTGAGTTTAGCGATATCGTGGAAGTGTATCGCTCGGACCGAATGTACCGGACTAACTGGAAGCTACCATCTCACAGATAACTCTTACGTTCTTCTGTCGCTTACGTTTTGTTTGTGTTTAGAATTGGTTCGGTTGGTTTGCGCATCGTTTTCATCCGCAATTTCAGATAATGCGAGGTAACCAATGCATCTAAACCGCACGTTTGTAATATTGGGATAACTTCTAAAGCGTTGTGGGGATAACGGTGTGCCAACATACCTCTCTTCGTTCAATATTGCTGAGTTTTATAACTTATATCAGAAGACGACCAACAACTGGTGATCTTCCAATAAATGCGAACACCAAGCCACTTTACATCGATCATAGCGATCGAAGCATGCATACTATTTCCATTGAACGACACGAGTGATTATTATTCTCATTCCTTCAATGAAACTATAACTACATATTTGCACAGTCAAATCGCTACAACCATTTTACAGTATGTGACAAATCAGGAATTATATTTATTGACCTGTTTTAATAAACTCCTTCCTGAATATTAATGTGAAAATATCAACGCCATCTTTTCATAAACGTGTCAACTTAGGATATGTTCATTAATTAAATCAGCATTTTTCCATTCAACTTTAACAACCAAATTTGAAAGAGGTTTATTAATACATGCCAAAACGCACAAAAAACTATTGATTCACATTCAGACAGCAAATTCCCACTTTCTTAAGTACTTAACTAAACATAAGCAAGCCCTTTTAGACATTCAAAATAAAAATTCAATTAACATTTCTCACCGAAAAGCGCTTTCTCAACTTTTAGTCAAACACTTAGAAACAACATCCTTTACAACCCAAGTGATCACATACTGTACACACGAACACAACATCACCCCTAGCACAGAGTCACTGACGTCACTTCACGTCACGTCATGGTCACGTCACTAGAAGCAGCGACGTATAAAGTCCCAGTGTTTGGCGCGTCGTCACTCGCGCGGCGCGTTCTTGAGGAGAGAGATGGCGTGACGCACGTACTGTACGAGGTGACGGAACGTCGACGACAGGGAGAGAGGACCACACTTGCGGTCTACTGCGATGAACAGATCTGGAAGAGAACAAGACGGTATTAGTTGGTTGAACTTGTAATGTTATAATGGAGGTAGTGGGGGAGTGGCTTAGTAATAACAGCCGCACGGGTCGATTTTTCAGGTTAAGCTACACTCGCCGGGTTTGGTCCGTGGATGGGTGACCATCTTTACATACCGACTCCTCCGTGCCTCGGAAAGGAAGTTGGTTCCGGCTGGATCGTGGATCGTCGAAGCCCGCAAGTGACAAACAGTCTTACCCAGGGGTATATCGTATTACCCAGTTATTGGGTTGTGGAGGTCAGATAGACAGTCGCTCCATGTAGAATACTGGTAGGTCTGGCCTGTGGCGGTAGCGCAACTTGCCTATGTGTGTTGATGCATTAAAGATAAGGCCAGGACGCTTTTATCAAAATAAACAAACAATATAGAGCAGAGCAGTACATACCTCTATTAGCCCTAAGCCTGCACAAGGAGTCCGCTTGCTCCCACAGATCATGCGCGACGTACAGGAAGGCGTAGTACTTGTTGAGTAGCAACAGCGCCTGGTGCGCGTGCGCAGGCACCGAGTGCGCCAGCGAGCAGTAGCCCGACGACGCCGAGCCCGACCCCACGGACCCCACGGACCCCGCGGGCGACGGGGTCGGCGACAGAGGCGACACCGACTCGGCCAGGGCCGGCTGCAACAAGCAGAGAGGGGGGAGTTGTAGTATGGGAGGTGGGATAGGTCCTTAAAACTATGGTGATTGAGATTTTGCTGCGGCATTATTTTGAAAAAAGAAATCGAATAAAGAACCTCCTTTTTGAGGTTGGTTAACAATTTAGCATTTAATTTAATAATCTGGACAGAAACTAAACACTCAATAATATGATTTAATTTCTGAGGTCCAATATGACCCAAGCCCTTAAATAGAGACACCACTATTGGTGCAATACGTATTTGATCTGTATTGTCATTCTTTCTTTAAGAAGACTCGAGTTTAATAATGTGAAAATACGAAATTGTGTATAAATATTTATTTCCAGTAGTTGATAGTTATTCATATGGTCGGGAATCGAACCCTTTTAACAAAAATGTTCATTATAAACGACTGAATTACTGATTCATCACATAATATATAAAAGCAAAACCGACTATCAACTAGAAAAACTGAGCAACAAAAAAGTCATATATATATATTTATATATAGTATTGCATATATTGGCAATGATAAAAATAAAACTAAACCAAAAACAAATACTTATGTCAAAAGGGTTTGCGAGGTTTCTAAATATTCAACACTTAAACACTCCACACGTCAGACTGTGAGTAAAACATTAAAAAAAAAGAAAAAAAAAACATACGTCAATCATAATCTTCACTGTTATTCGCATTGCCAATATAAGTAATAATATATCTAAAGTGTGTTTCTTTTTACTTGTCTGATTAGGTAAACAAAAATGGCGTTCTGAGACTCTAATTTCGACGAAACAAAGTTTTAATTAGGTGCAGTTTTTACTGTGTCTGTCGGCTTATATAAAGTGATTGACAGCTTATGATTTTCATACCGTGTTTACCAAATTGGACAAATAAACAGAAACACACTATATGATAAAAATAAAAGACAAATTGATACAGACATCAGAACGTACCTTCTGTTGGTACTCGTGAACGATCTTGTTGTACTCCTTCACCTCTCGGTTGTACATCTTGAACATGCGCAGGTACAGAAGCGCTTGCACTCTTAAGCTGGAAATATAGCGGGAATATGTTAGAATATGCGTAGCTAAAATGGGTTATTATTTTCCAAAAACGATGAGAAATAATAGTTTGATTGTGTACTAGATCGATTAATCGTCTCTCAATCAATGGCCGACAACTCAATTAATCAAGAATCGATAATTAAGTCTGCCGATAAAAATCGATACCATCGATTTAATTAATTTATTTGGTTTTAGAGACTAGACAGCAGAACACTTCTGATATAGAAATTCAACTTGAAAAATGTACACATACTTACTTGAGTACAACCCAAATTAGCATGATAGCAATGGAATAGAAAACTGATCGTTTTGACACTAACATAAAAATCTAAAACAAAAATAATTACCTGAGTATATCAAGCTTATTGAAAGTGTCGTGTGGCGACGCCCTAAACCGTTGTGGCATCGAGTGTATACTCTTTATATACTCAATCGTTTCACGGTAGATAGTGAAGGCGCCTTTAGTGTCAAGTTCTAGCTCCAGTACTCGCCCGGTTAGAACGAAACACAGTACTGATTCCAGGTACAACATGACGCGGGGGAGCGGTTCCTGTTCCTTCTCGGCGGCTGTGCGAAGACGCGTCGCCTCTTCCAGGTAGTATCTGTCGAGTGGAATGTTTGCGTTACGGCTAGTAACAACAATGGAGGGATTAGTATGATGGAAATGAGTGAGTGATGTCTGGGAAGAAAGCTGCTGAAATCTTCTTGTGGCATTTCATGCATTTGTTTACTACTCGTGCGCTGAAAAAGTTCTTGGATGAAAATATAATGTAAAAAAAAATGAAATATCCGAATTATTCACGTCATTAAAATTATCAAGTTTTTTTCCATCTTTTCGCAGATATTGACACCTTGCCTTTTGAGGCGACAAAAAATCGTTATGCAACGGGCGTAAAAATTCCCGCGATGTTAATGCATCTGTCAGCTACGTAATTAGATTTTGAGAAAGTGTATTTCTAACGTTCTTATTAATATGTGCAGAGCAGGTCAAGTTGACAGCAATAGTTCAGCCGTCCTACACTTTCTCTCCAATATTGACCTGGTTTTCGACGATTATTCATTGCATGGTAATCCTTATGATCAACTACTCGCTGACCTTTATGGGTTGAAATGATAATTGTATGATGATGACAAATGATAATGACATAATGATAAAGACAATATGATATTGATAATGACAAAATGATATAGAAACTCACTTATGATCCCTCTCCTCGTCCGAGAGCGCGTCGGCCGGCAGCCGCTCGAAGTAGGAGAAGTAGATGGGCGTCTGTCCCGCGTACGTGTCCGTCCGCTCGTGGTTCGTCGCTGCCACCTCGCCACCCTACGGAACAATAAAGGTAAGTTATGTGTTTACCAATTTGGAAGATTATTACAACCTCATCTACGTCATCAGGAATTGAGTACTCTCAGGACTATCTAGGATAGATATGAAGATATTAAGACTTACTATCAAATCTATTGGTCGACAAATAGCTGCTTTTTTTTTTCAAAATTGTTTTATGCATTTAAAAAATATATATATATTTCAATGGTATCTATATGTATATGCTATATTTCTGCATGTTGCAAGTGAATAAGGCTCATCGAAATTCATTAAAAAAAATCGGATATAAAGAGCGTCGTCTTTATCACTGGTAGGTACGTACAGTGTCATGTCTCGTATGTAACATGTTACCTGTTCCGCACTGTATGTTTGTCTAGTATGTAACATGTTACCTGTTCCGGGTGCGGCGTGTGCGGCCGCTTGGGCACGTTGCGGCGCGGCGGGCGCTGCACGGCGCGCACGGTGTCGGCGCGCAGGCGCGACAGCGACACGCGCACGACCAGCCGCGCGCGGGGCCGCGGGACTACTGAGGGATAGAACAATATTCTTATAGGATATGTACTGATAAATGTTTTGGAAGTTACGATGACTCTTGTTAGCTGAAGAAAGAAAGATCTGACGTACATTAGGGCACGTAAGCGCTTGGTATATGTAAATGGTACACGTCAACGTTCACGAAGCAGCGTGATTCTTAACATTATTGAAAATATTTTGTCATAAGAAAAACACTAGCAGAAAATATAGATACAGTAACGTATAAACACTCACCATTGGAAGACGCTTCCTCAAGTCTCTCAGAACCGCGGCCGGATTTAAGTCCCGACCCAACATCGGCCTCTGCGCGCACGTACCGCTCCGTCGCGATCCGTTCAACACGTTCCACCGGCTTATCGAGAACCTTACTCTCAAGCAACGACAACTTGCTGTCGGACAACCGAGGCTTCGTGTCCGGAAGGCGGTCGTGCGATAACTTCTCTCCCGCTATCCGTTCGTTCCTTTCCCCGAGTCGATCGTGAGATCTTTCTCTAGGCAACCGATCTAGCGACTTCTCACTCGGCACCCGTTCCGTTGACCGCCGATCGTTGAGCCGGTCTGACGACAGACCGGATAGCCTGTCAACTGAAAGGCGTTCGCTAGCCGATGAAGATCGGTCAGATGTCGACGTTCGTTCGGTCGATATCCGATCGACGGGTCGCTCGGGTATCCGGTCGTTGGAGGTACGTTCGGTCGGTATCCGATCGGAGGGTATTCTCTCGTAAGAGGTCCGTTCGGGTATCCGGTCCATCGTCCGATCGCTGGGGGGTCGTTCGATGGGTACTCGGTCGGCGGAGCGACGTCGGTCGGATCGGTCGGATCGGTCGTGTCGCTCGACGGACAGGCGGTCGGTTTCCCGTCTCCTCTCGGGCTCATGCGGGGACAGTCTAGCCAAGGCTTCCTCATTGCGTCGCTCAGCGGATCGCTCCCGATGTCGCCGTTCCTCCTCGTCGGCTTCAGGCGCTGTGACCTCGATGATGGTCACCTGCCCCTTGCCTTTGCCTCCTTTCCCTTTGCCGCCTTTACCGCCCTTGCCACCGCATTCGTCGCTCTTTTTCGGTGTAAAAACCTGAGGAAAGAAAATGTTTGTAGAGATGCAGTTCACATTGTAAAAACACGACCTATTTCATTCTTTTTTTTGTTTTTTGTTTTGGTGGTATATGCATCGTCCCATCAGGTCTTTGAAGTTTCGCCAACTAGTTAAAAAAACTCTGCATAGTTTTTGAACTTAATTCCGATACTAACCCTGCGAAAGATATGCGTCTTGGTGTCTTGCAGAGGGCGATGGTGCGGTGGGTCGGGCTCCGCGTCGCTGTCCGCGGGCGCCGGGGGCGCGGGCGGCGCGGGGGGCGCGGGTGGCGCATGCGGGGGCGCGGGCGGCGAGGGGGCGCGTGATTTGGGCGGCCGGCCGCGGCGCTTCTTCACGGGCCGCTCTTCCGAAGGCCTGGCTTTGGGCGGCCGCCCGCGTTTTACCGCTCCCGCAGGCGCGGAGGGAATCACTCGGGGTGATGTCTGGGGAAGAAATATTCTTATTAAAACTTATAAGTAGTTATGAACTGGCCTTTAAGCTGATACATAAAAGTTGGATTGCCATATGTCTAAACATCATCCTCTATAGAAAAGGGAAGATCCTCCAACGATTGATGACGGGTGTCGTGTCTGGTGGGCAACTGCCCGACGATTGATGTCGGGACCTTGTATCTTACTCGTCGCGCGGTAAACTGCTTGCGCGATACAGGATGTGTGATGCGTAGTTTGCATGTGACGATGTAGATGCCACTCCAAGGCCGTAAAATTTTTAAAAGGTCAGGCTACTGTATAGTTTTACTGATCTTGTTAAGCCGTTATATGTTAACGTAAAATTAATAAATAATTAGTGGGGGGAGACTTAACATCTATATTGTTCGTATACTCATCTGTCTCGTTCTCTTGGGGGGGGCTACAGACGTCATGCTATTATGTATGAAACATTAACACCCATTTACACAAAGATAAATATTAATGCCCCATTACGTAATGAATCATTAACACTAATGATTTCATTAATTTCAACAAAGAACAATTAAAATCGAGTCTAATGTTGCTTTCTGCAACAAGTTAATGGAAGATTAGCATTTAATGACAGCTTTAAAAGTTAAAATTCCTTACTGCAACTGGCTGATAGTATAGTAGATGCACAAATATTATAAGAGTCTTACCGTATGCCTGGACGTTTCCTCGTCACTAGATGCGGCCGACACCCGGGTGGGTATGGAGCGCCTCCGCCGCACGACGCCGGGCGACGGCGAGGACGTCTCCGAGTCCGACATCTCCGAGATCGGACTCTGAAACAAAATCATAAACATACATTAGTCTTTAAACTGATCAGCACCGTAATTGCGTAACACACAAACACAATCAGATAATACATTGCTTCATTTGTTCGAAAAATTTGTCTGTTCGACAACGTACATAACGCAATGAATGTTGTTGAACTTTCAAAATGAAAGCCATTGTTACTGTAAGTGTGTTACGCAATTACCCGGAAGGTTCTGGACACAAATATGAAAATCTTCAGCAGTCAATAGAAAAAGGCTTGTTTCTTCTATATGCTTTTATACACTGCAGAGCCAATATTTCAGCATCAATCGTGTCTTTTTTTCTCTTCTGTTTTCCTTGATCTTCATCATCATCATGTCTGGCGAAAGACATCTATTGCTGGACATAGGACTCCCTCAAGGATCAACATAAAAACCGGTCCTATGCTGCCCCCATCCAGCAAATTCCCGCGACCTTTTAACCCAAGTAATTTCCAGAACATTTAAGTCATTCACACTGATTTTACCTTAATAACACGGGGCAGAGTCGTAGACGCAATGTTTCCATGGATCGCTCCCACTGCTTGCCATAACAAATCCTTCAACTTCAGGAACTGATACCAAATCCTCTCCCGGTCTTCAAAAGGCACATCACTGATACTGTTTTCAAAGTTCATCAGTCCATAGCGAAGGGAACTCTTCAGTAAGGAAAGATAGATCCATTTCTGTGTAATTTTCTCTTCAGATTCAGCCATCATGTGACGAAGCAGATTATTGAATACGTCGAAGTAAATATCCATTTTGTACTATTATCACTTTGCATCTGGGTGTTAAGTAATGTCAACGGCTTTTTCGTGTGGTGCGAATAATCATGAGTTTACAATTTTCTCGAATGTTTTACAGGTTCATTAATTTGGAAGCCCTTCTTCTTCTGAAGATTTATCAGCCGTAAAGAGATATATTTAAATCCGAACAATGTTTCGCAAGAGTATTCAGTTACAAACCGTCTTAGAACTCAAAACACAAGTGGATCGTACTCAACGCGATCCCAGAATCAACCGCGAGCTTACTACTTAGATTGTAACGAATGCTTACTAAGTATTCTTACTAAGAAATGTATGGCCACTTTGTTTCCGAGAACTGTTTATCTTTCAGAACATAACACCTGAGGAAGGGTCGCTTAATATAGTCGGGATACTATTGCATTACAGGCTAAATACGGAAAATGCTGGGTAAGTCATTCTTGACCGTGAGAGAAGCAAACGTACCTATTCTATATTCAAATCCTTGTTTCCAAATTGATGTGATTTTCACTAAAACAAATACCAACTTAATACTAGTGAAAATGAAAATTGATTTCAGATTGACTATTGATGAAAAAGGCAATAAACAATATAAAGTTGTACCGTATTTTTTTAAAACCTCATATTTGATTACATGTTTGGAAACTAAACTACGAACGTAGGATACAGCAAATCAGCATTTGTTTATGGTACAAGTTTAGCCTACTGTCTTTATAAGGTGTTGACAGATCTTGTCACCACCTGCTGAACTTTCAGTATTTAGAAGTGACAGGTTAACGACAGCTTCTTGAAATACTAACTTGTCATCGGATCTTCAACACGTTGGCTTGCTAAATAGGGCACATGTTTATACTTAGAATATCGGAGCCCTAAACTGTGTAGGTACCTACTGTGTGCCCTAACTACACCTACTGGAAATATTTATTTGATAATTGATAGATGATTCATGTTCTACTGTTTTTCCATACAAAGCCACACTTAGTCATAATTCTCTGCATTATTGGGAGTTAAAATTGGCATTTCAGCTTGTGGATCGACCCTCCACGACCTAAAAAAGCTACTGGAACGGGCTGGATGCGGAAGGCGAAGAACTGGGTGTTGTAGCTGACCTTGGGAGACCCTTATGTCCCTTAGACTGCAATAGGCTGAATACATTGGTTGACGGTTACCTGTTGAAAGAGCTGCATGAAATTTCAGTAAAAATATTAAATTCCAACTCACCGGTTTCCCTTTAATATCAGCAAGGGCATGTCTGACATCTTTCCCTGATTCATAGGTCTGGTCAGGCGGGTTTGCGGAGGGCGGGACGAAATTCGACAGGCCCCAGGACGAGCGCTGTGCGGGGGGCGGCGCGGCGGCGGCGGCGGGCGCGGGGGCGGGCGCGGCCGCGGTCGGCGCCGGCGCAGGCGCCGTGGACTCCGCGGAAGAGGATTCGGATTCAGAATCCTCGGAGGGTGATGAACTGCCTGAGGTTGGACTGCCTGACCCGATTGGTGATATAGGCCTGTAAATATAATATTATTTTAAAGACATAATCTAAGGCAATTTATCTAGGACTGCAGTTTATCTATATTATATTTCTACTACAATGCAATTATGCATAATGTACACCATTTACACCACAAATCACTTCATACGTTTATCGCTGAACGAATATAACCGTCGTTGTTTCTTTTAACCGTTTGAAGATGATAGAGACAGAATTATGTGTTTATTATGTTAAGAGCTAAACGCATTCACAGATTTGTGGAATTTATCATTTGTCGCATAGAACCATAACATCAACAATATGACTGCAATCCTTTCAAATCAAATAAACTTCCGTCCGCTTGGCTCTTGGACTTGTTGAAATTAATTCAATTTCAGTCGCGTACTTAAAACTTACGAAGTTTCCACTCGAGATAAAAATCAATTAAAAACTTAGCGCTTACAAAGGGAAGTGCAGACGTGGCGTAAAGTTGTTAAGCAGAATGAACTTACGGTCCTATCGCATGTGTGTTCGCGATCTCGTCATCGCTTTCCGATAAGCCGAGGTCCTTGTTCACCACGTCACTGGAAACAGAAATAAACATACAATTAACTAAAAAAGGAAACTTTCTTATTTTGAACCATTGGCCTTTTAAGGCTAAACTAAGATGGTATTGTACACACGGCTACACATCAAGCTATACATTTCCAATATAAGCTGATCTCACATTGTATAGGATTTCCGTACAGTGTGAGATCAGCGTAAACTGGAAATGTATAGCTTGATGTGTAGCCGTGTGTACGTATGCAACTGCTATCATGTTATCATGAAGAATTCCAGTTATCCTTACATTTTATAAGAATTGAAACGAATTATTTAGTATGAACGATCTCAAAATCAAAATACTTTATTTCACATAAACCTACATGGGCACTTATGAAACGTCAGAAGCTAGGTGCACGGTTCCAAATGGTCGTTTCCTATGGAGTAGAGCCGGCAAGAAACCAGACGGTTACTCTTTTAAAAATAAATGGGTTTTCAAATCAAAGTGTGAATAGGTTTGAGAGGAATAATGCTACCACGAAATCGGCTATGTTCTACAAAAGATGAGTCGTTATATCACCATATCACTCTGCTTTCAACTGAGACATTAACTTCGTCAAAATGCACTAGGTGACATGATCTATGTATTTAAGATACATAAGTGACAAGGCCCTATGTCCAATGTCATTTCGAACTACTATAAAATGAAATAAGCAGTACCTTTGTACTCATATTTTAATTATGTCGTTTTTTTATGTATTTTACCGTGTGTACATAAATAATAAAATAAATAAATAAATAAATAAATACCACATGAAACACCGATGTATATTTGTGTAAGTGTTTATAATCATTTGTGTGCGTATTCCTATCGTACATAGCCAGCCGTACGACCTTTAATTTGCATGCAGGAGTTAAGGCTCGTTCACACCGGCGCGACTTGTCGCGCGACGCGACTTTAACAATACAATTTCTAATAAAACTTCACGATTGAACAATTGCCGGTGTCGCGTCGCGCGACAAGTCGCGCCGGTGTGAACGAGCCTTTAGTGGGCCGTCTGTTTGCAGGACGGCCCACAGAAACTCACGGAGTGAATTGTTTGGGTTCCGTCACTATTTCGAATAGTCTGTAAGCTCTAAAACATGTGTAGAAATAGCCTTAAGTGAGATGATCCTTGATGGGTTAGGTTAGGTTTTATTCAGGAAGATTTAAAATAGGGATGAGGTCTTAGACTCCAGAGTCATTGTTAGCAAGGAGGAAATGTAATAATAATATTAAGCTTTTATGAAGGTATCAAGATGAACAGAAAGTCAACTGCACCCTAATTGTGTAACACACGATCAATCACAATCTGTTTCATTTTGACAGTTCAACAACATTAATTGTGTAATTTAAGTTATTGAGCAGACAAACTTTTCGAACATATGAAGCAATGGTGTGGCAATATCCTTCAAAATTATTCAGATTATAATTGATCGTGTGTTACGCAATTTGGAAGCTGGTAATAGGTCTCCAATAGTCCAATAGTCTATGTTTAGAAAACCCCACAAACAACTTAACAAATAACGATATCCCTTTATCGATCCCACAACTTGAAAGTAAGGCAGCTGCTACACTCAATGTTTATCTATTACTTTGTAATTTACGAGTAACCCTTTTAAAATGAGATACTTACGGCGACACTGAACTCCTTGAGTTCGATATCCGATTGTCCAAACCTGTAACAAACAAAAAACATTTATTTATAAAGGCTTCATAACTTCAAACATCGTAAAATGCTCGTAAAGTTCCCAATTATGTAAATGTTCATTTGACTTCAACCACAGATTACTACAGATGGTTCACTCCGCAAATCATTTCAATAAAAAGTGACTCTTGCTACGACACAATAAAGTGCAATTTATGTCGCACAGCGCTAATTACCTACAGTTATATTCACCTAGAAGTTGCCTCTCTTTCTATCGCGTGACTCTTATATCTTCCGATTACGTTACACTCACTAAAATGGCCCGACAAGACGAGCCCGCCGCGTACACGCGTAGCTTCATACCTAAAATGCGGAGTGAACCATCTGTATATTCTACGCTTAAACACACAAATTAATAACTATGTACCGTTGACCGAACAATATATTCTCATTAAAAAACGTAATTAATCTCTCGATGTTTTTATTGGTGAAAAAATGTTCCGTATTGTGTAATACAGAGGTGCAATTAAGGAGTTCTTGCGGTTCTTGCTAATTAGTGTCGTGTATTTGTTTGTGTGATCGTTTGTCGTTGCTGTGGCCATAGGTCCCAGTGTCGGAACCCCAAGGTTTACAATACATTAGTCTTTACAGTATTAGGCAACCGTAAATTCTGCCGCCGATTCCATTACCCGATAAATACAAACGATATTTAACTGCGATTTGCGATTATTGTCCTAAGTAATCTCTTAAAAACTTTACTGATTATTTGCGCAAAGCAGATTGCCTACTAAGTGCTAGATAATGTGAAACAGAATAAGTAAATCAATGTAATTACGTCGGGCTCTATCAAATTCAAAAACAATAATTCTTAATGCGCAGTATTTTCGAATATTAAAGGTAAGAGCTTTTCATTTTCTGTCATAGTTCGTAAAATAATAGCCGCACGGGTCGTTCTACCAGGTTAAGCTACGGTTGCCGGGGTAGGTCCGTGGATGGGTGACCACCTTCACAAAACCGAGACTTCTCCGTGCCACGGTCAGTACGTCAAAAGCCGCTGGTCCAGGCTATCACTCGTGGATAGTCGTGACGAGTCGTCAGAAGCCCGACAGACTTGACAATTAGTCTTACTAAGGGGTATCGTATCACCCAGTTACTTGGTTGTGGAGGTCAGATAGGCAGTCTGCTACTGGTATTCAGCAGCATTCGGTTAGACTGGAAGCCGACTACAACATAGTTGAGAAAAGGCTAGGCAGATTGAGTTCGTAAGGTTGGTTATACGGTCGTGGTGGCTCAGATTGTGGCACAGAATCCGCAGTGAGTATTCATTAGCCGCGACAAGGCTCACAAATAACCCTATGCATAATAAATGCTACTGTACAAGTGGTGGCCACATCGATAAATTAGACTTATTCAAAACGACTGGATTAATGTTGAACAGCCAAGTACTTAGCTGTTCAAGTAACGTGACACATTCAAAGCATGTGTTTCCGTTTAGCTTTTATTTTTCTGCTTTAACTAGCTGTTGTCCGCAACTGCGTCTGCGATCCAGGATATTAATAGTCTATGTCCTTGTCAAGGTCATGGTCTACCCATATGCCAAATTTCATCCAAATCCGTTCAGCCGTTTTAGAGTGAACAAACAAACAAACTCACTTTTGCATTTATAATATTAGTTTGGACAACGAATGGACGCCAAGTTAATAATGCTTATACATGTAGGTATATACGGACCGAGCTGGTTCGAACTAGGGATGAGTATTTAGAGGTATGATAAACAGGGTGTCGTGTCTGGCGGGCAACTGCCCAACGATTGATGTCGGGAAATCTTATAAATATGTTGATCGCGCGGTAAACTCATATTACGCGATGCAGGATTTGTGTGACGTCAGGTCTTTAATGCGTAGTTCGCATGTGGCGTTGTAGATGCCGCCACAAGTATGAACGAAGCCGTGAATAGGATGTTATCGTAACAACCTACAGTTAACCTCGAGACTGGCCAATATTTATTTATTTCAATGCTTGTATAAAATCATTTTTGATTGATCTGATCACGCAGAACATCAAATTATCTTATTTTTCATAGAACATGGATAAAAAATAACAGTGCTATTATACTGAGGTTGCATTTTAAAGCTACACCATTAAATAGTATTAAAGCTGCTTTATCTAATTTTAATAATAGAATTCCTCCTGTCCAATGATGCATTAAAGCCTATCGGCAAAAAGTACAGTGTGGCATCAGAAAAAACTAAATACTCCCCTCATTGCAGAGGAGTAATTTGCTAAAGAGTCCAATTGTGTGGTTGGACTGCAGCACATACACGCTGTATAAGTGCATCGTACACCGTACACCGAGTGCGGACGTTGTTTACTTAGGCGTAGAGAAATGTAAACATGTCGGTGGTAGCGGGTTCGGTGCCGAGCCGATACCCTGCCGACTTTAAACAACCTATAAAAGTGCCTTGAACTCTACGGTTCACCTAATTATGTTTAATGTAAACATTACACTTCTCACAATTCTCACGGATCCCTCGTCTTACGTCTAAATACTTGGAATGATTTGAACTTCCAGAACTGTACGTTCAAAAAGTTAAGTGCGAAATGAAACTTCAATTTGATAACTACAGTTCTGAAACTGGTAGAAACTTGTATCACGTAGGTACGTTTCTAGACAAATATATTGATCCTGTCACATTTCCCTTGATCTATAAAAAGCCAGACAGCTAAAGTACAATCAATCTAACAAAAATATGGACTCTCATAAACAGCATACAAAAAGATTGAAACTACGCATTTATTTTCCACGTAAACACCTGTAAATCCCATCAATAATGTCAATGGATGCCGTCGATCAAAATCATTTACTCACTCAGTCGCGGCTTATCCCACCAATCGGGATTGAGAACAGAGGGAACATATCGGGTAAAGACTGAAGTGAATACTATAGGCAATTTACCCCGAGACCGATGACGTTAGACGAGGACTATGACCGACAAACCTTCAGGGTCACCGACCTCTAGGGTTGCGGTGACTTGCCAGTGTCAGACAGACGAACGGCCGAACCTGCAGCCCATTCGGGGCATTCGGTTACGAAACTTAGGCTATATAGGTCGTTTTCTCTTCAATATAAGTATTGCTACGACCCTTGAACTCGGCTGAACCCGTGAACTTGAAAATGAATGAAAGTTCTTTCTACATTTTCTACAGTAAGTAATGGATTTGTGTAATATTATAATATACGTAATAATTTCAGAAGCGAAACGTGCTTGATTCAATGTCAAAGTCGAAAGAAGTTAGAAAAAAAATAAAGAAAAAAGTATTTAACGACACCTCATTCATAGATCTCACGCTGAACTCCGCAGCAACTAAAAACACACTCATCAAACTTTGTCCGCTATAAATAGGTTAAAACAAGCGTTGTTACGTTGTTTGTAGCGTCATAGCGTGGAGCGGAGCGAGTGACGTCATTGTACACACGGCTACACATCAAGCTATACATTTCCAGTTAATGCTGATCTCGCATTATATAGGATTTCCGTACAATGCGAGGTCAGCTTATACTGGAAATGTATAGCTTGATGTGTAGCCGTGTGTACTCTACTGCTTTACAGACATGGGACAAGGAGTATTAAAGCTAATGGAGTGACAATCCTTGATGTATTTCATCGACATCGCCTATCGGAAGTTCGTGTGTGCTCTCCTGCTATTTACCTCTTTGGTTCGGAAGTTAGAGTACTGCGCTGCGACAAGCACTAACTTAAGTAATGAATGACCAGTTGACCACCCACGTTACTTTAAGTTTCCTGCACGTGGATGTGGCTTGATCGTGAGTACACGTGTGCTTACTTGTGTGGGATTATTGGCTGATGTTTTATAAACAAAAGATAGGGCACGATATTGATAGCTTGTACATATCGTTTGAAAATGAATCAGACGATTACTGCAGCTTTCGACAAAGCTTCGATTTCTTTAGCAGATGATCTTATTAAATGAAGATGTAGGTTAGGGTAAGCAGTTCTCCTTAACGACAAAAAGCTCTAAAACAAACATAGTTTTTTACTAATCAACAAAAACTAACATCTAAACAGTCTTATAAATTCAAAAGCTAACTAATTACAAGAAGCAATAAAATAATTTTGTTTATTTTCCTCAGGGCGGGCCAGTGGGCGTTATTTCATCGCTGCCTTATTTCCACAGCTGTATAAGCGTCGCATAAGCGCTGTATATGGTAAGCCGCGTGCGTGCCGATAGTTTTTCTTGTGACGTGGATATACAAGTTACCGTTGCAAATCCATCATGTAAATTATAGCGAATTGTTTCATTCTTGTTATGATGTTTCAAATGCGCGTTGAAAAACGTGACATAATGATGTAATAAAGGGTGCTTGCCGTTGCTCCGGAAACATTTCGTAGTAAGCTCGGTTGTGTTGTCAATTGTACTTTGTAGGGCTTCAAAGAAGTTGTTGGCACCTGAGCCGTTTCTTCGAATATTTGAGTATTTTTCCAGACTTATTGCAACAGAATTGTCGTTATAATTTTTTCGTAGATTTTTGTTGTTATGTATCTAGAAGTAATCAAACCTTGCTCACGATTTTGAAAGAAGGTTCTACATCAATGATAATCAAAATCAAGAGAATCAGCAGTTTTCATAATAAAACGTATAGAGGTATATTACTCTTTTAATCCCAATGGGGCCACAATATCACAGTAATATTCCACCCATATTCAGTGCTGTGCAGTACAATTGAAACAAAATAGTAAACAAATCAATATCCTTTGTTATAGTTGGTGTTATGCTGTTCTTACGACAACATCCGGCTTGTTGAGCAAACCACTTAATATCGAGTACGGTTTAGCACTTAGCACACTACACAAAACTGCTAACAAATTTATGCGTGTATTACTTCACGGTTTGAGTGTAATAAAGGGTTAGTTCCATCAACCAATGAACTCAGCCTATCGCAGTCCACTGATAGACATTGGCCTCTCCCAGGCTGCGACACAACACCCTGTCCTCGGTCTTCGGCATCCAGTCTAATCCAGCCACCTTTTTAAGGTCGTCGGTCTATCTAGCTGGGGGGCGTCCCACACTACGCTTGCCGATACGCGGTCTCCACTCCAGGACTCGTCTGCTCCACTGGCCATCGGTCCTTTGAGAAACATTGCCAGCCCACTGCCACTCCAGCTTGCTTACTCTGCAAGCTATGTCGGTAACTCCGTTTCTTTTTCGGATAACTTCATTTCTGATCTTACACTTCAAAGAAAATCCGAGCATAGCCCGCTCCATAGTGGGCAATCCAAATTCAAAGGCTAGTTAATAAAGGCAAATACTATTCTGTGTATTTTCAATTTTCTTTCAGTGGTTTTACCGTCACAACTCGTCATATAAAAGTTATTACGGCTACTACGTCACAAGTCCCAAGTACTTAATAAGGTCTATAAATAAGTATCGTGGTCTATATTGAGCTCTAGAAAATATGTTTATTTTTATACATTTTCCAATCTATGTCTTCAGCAGATATTTTTTGTAGAAAGATTCTCTCCTTTTTCTATACATTTGCGCAACAAGATAGAATTTTTCGTATTGGATAGGTATAACGAATAAAAATAGATGTTCAATTGCGTCTTTTTTTGTATCAATAACAAGGAGTTTGATGTCATTCGAAAGAATTGGAAACCGAACATAAAATATTTGTAACATATGAGTAAAATAAATTTTCCTTAAAGCCGCGATTCCATTAGGCAAGTCTTGCATGCAAGTATGACGTCACATTTGCGTACAAGTTGCTTGCATTGGAAACATGTTTTTGAGATATGTAGGTAATGTAATGTATGAAATATACAAGTTCAAACTATCTCACACAAGTTGTAGCTTGTATGCAGGTTTGTTCAAGTTGTATGCAATTTGCATCTTGCATACAAGTAACTTGCCTAATGGAATCGCGCCTTAATACACGGGTTGCGGTAGCCCTGATACTTAGGTAAGTAGGCTGATATTAAGGTAGCCCTGATACTTTACATAGCAAAATATATACTCAGAAAACTAAATATGATCAATAAAAAAAACAAATCTAATAAATGCTTATCCGGATTTCCTGTATAAGCACACTAAAAGAAACAGACTAAGTAAGTCGAGACATTACTTTTCATAATAAAAGTAAGGATCATAGAAATATATCTATGGTATGGATTAAAAATCGTCTGACCAGCGATTAGTCGCAGCCATAATATAAGATGGTCGCAGCTCTGTAGCAAAGTGCGTAGCGGTCCACCATCGAGATAGCTATGCGGCGTTACAAATCGCGCAAACGTCACGCATGGCCGCGCCTCCACCGACCACCGGGCAACAACCACTAAATATTTGTTTACATCGCGTACATTTTCACGTTTATAGCTGTATTCAACATGAGTAACCTATGAAACGGAATGTATGAGAGGGAAATGGAAAATATTTTATGCGTCCTTTGTGTTTTTTTTATTTATATGAAATTTCGTAATGGTCATTTTCGAACGTGTGCTAATAATATTGGAAACTATGTGATTTGAGTAAAGGGTGGAGGCGACCTAATGTTCCTTTAGAAGATTCCCGTTTTCACTTGTGCTTGCGGAAACGAGCATTGAACTTCTGAAAATATCTGAAAAAATAATCATATGTCCTAACCATGGACTTAGGTACTATCCATGTGCCAAATGTCATCGAAATCCGTTCAGTCGATTTAGCGACAAAAAAACATAAAAAATCATATCTTTTTCTCAATATAAGACCAAACCTGTGGTTTTTAAAAAGGTACAACATTTAACACAAAGGTTACAATTTTTTTTGCATAGCTCTGCTTTGCATATACTATTAAAAATTTACAAGTAAAGCAAGAAAATGCAGGGACGCATACATAAATCATGTCCCAGAGAGTGCAGTTTGCGACTGCGACAACCCGCGAATAAGAACAGGGATAGTGAGACAGATATGCTAAACATGGCATCTGTTGCTGAGTTTTCTCAGTCCGCAACTCCGCACTGACGACCCCGCATTTGTTGTTTTCATAAAACATGAAATTTTCATAGTTTTAGAGATGTTTTATACAAATGGAGTTAAGGCTCGTTCACACTGGCGCCACTTGTCTATATTATTTCTAATAAAACTTCACGATTGAACAATTGCCTGTGTCGCGTCGCGCGACAAGTCGCGCCAGTGTGAACGAGCCTTTATCCATTCATGAAACAAGATTTTAATTTAAAATACATATTTTTATTTTCTTGTGATATAGCTGAATGCTATCTAATTACGTAACACATTTTCGTAAAAGATTAAGACTAATCTGTTTCATTTTGACGGTTCAACAACGTTCATTGCGTTATTTATTAAGTTGTAGGTAGACCAGTTTTTTTTTTCGAAAATAAGAAGCAATGGATTAGCAAACGATTCAGATTGTGATTGATCATATATTACGTAATTATGGTGCTGGTCGTTTTCACGTTCCATTATTGCCCTTGTGAGAAAGGAGACAAAAAGTGTACCTTCCATAATCGTGTAGGTTTGCTAAAATTTCTGAAGAACTATTAAAAAATGTATATATTAAATATGAAAATGTATATATTATATATTCGGTATCGGTACAGAAAAATATATTACCCTCGGTGTCGGAAAGTTCAGTTAAGTTACGAATTCTCTCACTATTAGATATATGACATTCTGGATATAGTTACGGGCTATTTTTAAATTGTGGGAACGATAGTGGGCGAGAGGATGTTAGTGCTCTATAATAAAGTTATCCCACTGCTAAATATAAACTAGAAACCCACTTTATGTTCGTTTGAACGTGTTACGTTTTTACCATGTTCTAAAAGCATCAATACTATACTCCGTTGGTTTAGGTAGTTAAATAAAGGTAAACAAAAAAAAAACACGTGACGAGAAAGCTGTCAAGTAACCGACTAAACTTACTACCTGACACTTCAGTGTCATGCTACGTCACAGTTGTATTTATTTATTTATTTAATACTTTATGCACACGAATGTACAGAGGCGGACTTAATGCCATAGACATTCTTTACCAGTCAACCTTTGGGTGATACAGAGACAAACAGTGGTCGGTGCAATACCGAAAATTGTGGAGTAAATATTTATTTACATATCAAGGATATACATATACCTATTACAAATTATAAATATAATATAATCTATACAATTTCTCTTCAATTTAGCAACGCTATAACTCATTGAAGAACCTGGCTTTTTGGGCTCCTTACAATAGACAGATTACAAAATATTATTTATTATAAATCTAACTAAAAAGTTGTGCGTAAGCAGTTACACCTTCGAAGAGTAGTTTTAAAATAAATAATAAAATTAACATACGTTAATAAAAGAGGAAACTGTCATACAAATAAAAAATTAATTTAATTTGGTTATAAGTTGAAACCTACAACGTATTTTTAAACAATAAAGTGTCATCTATAAAAACTCTTTTTACGATTTGTTAACCTTTATTTAATTACCTAAACCAATGGAGTAAGATAGCCCTTTTTTTAAACATTGTTAAAGTTTAATAAGCTTCGTGTATGCTACCCACTTAATTATTTATCTCGTAATCTTACTTTTAAGTACGTAACTTAGGTGATTCAATAACCTGTCGTCTGTTGAAATCAAAGGTCAACGAAAAGTCTAGAATCTGCTTTTATTTCCAATTTAATAATGTCGCTAAAATCAAGTATGAAAACGCTTTTTACAGCTGAACATTACAGTGACGTAATAATGTAGAATGCTGGCGTATTCATAAAATTACTGGTTAGAAATGACATTAAAAGGATATAAGGCATTCGATTCTAATGTCATGCACACATCTTTAATTGAAACTGTACTTTTTAGCGTTCCGTACGTGTTGCCGTCCGTCCGTCCGTCTGTCACAAGGCTGTATCTTTTGAACCGAATAGTAGACATTTGAAATTTTTGGAGAGTGTGTACTACTATAAAAACAAAGTTAAAAATTAAAGGTGGTGTGTGTTAAATATTGAAACGGTGGTACGGAACGCTTCGTGTACTAGTACGACTCGCACTTGGTTCCTTTTTTATGTTTCTTGTCATGTCTTTCGAACCAAAACTAAGTTGTTACTTTATTGGTTGGCACTTAGATACAGGTGATCGTTTTAATAAGGTCACAAATTATTTCTGCCGGGCAATGGGTAATTCTGTTTTTCATTTAAAACTGTTACAGCCTTATTTCACATTGTTATCCAATGTCAAGGTTGCTAACTCAGTTGTTCCAAGTGCAAATGTATATTGCATGAATTACTTTAATGTCGCCATGCTGCTAAAGTGGGGTTTACATTATGAAACTAGTGTCGTAACAAAGGACATTTGACTGGAATGCTTTACAATGCCTTTTGTTTTTAAATAACTGTAGGAAAGGATAGCATGCCAAATCAGAACAGTGTGTTTACCGGAAAAAGTGTAAATAAAGTCCCGAATAAATAAACACTGGGTATTTGTGAAAACAAAAAGAAAAAACATAAACATTTTATTTAAAAAAAACAGCAAAAGAAATGTGTCTTTAGCAATTGGATTTAGTTGCGCAAAAAAGGGGTGTTTTATTAACAGGACTCGTTTGGGTCTCATTGTTTACTTGAACCAATTAGTTACAAAATGCGAGGCTAAAATAACGCTGACATTGAAATATACCTTTTTCATTATCAATCAGTTAAACAATTGTGATGTTGATCAATGGAAAATGCAAAAGAGTCGACGCTACATATTTTGGAAACGTTTCCCGTTACTCTTTTTATAGCTAAATTCACGGTATAAATCGCTGCAGTGTCCTATATTTCAATCAACTCAACATGGAATAATAAAAGTCGGAACTACTACTAAATTGTGTCCGCTAAACGGAAGAATGTCAGTCACATATAAAGGGTATCGCAGACAGGCGCGACGTGACTAGTTGAACAATTTCTATGAAAACTTCAATGAAATTGTTCTACCAGAATCGCGTCGCAGCGTCGCGACGCGCTTGTCTGTGGGACCCTTAAATGCAGCTGAAAAAGCCGCACTTCGTGAAATGTTACATTGATTTAATTTAACCCGTATCCGGCAAAAGCGATACAAACTGTTTGCCGCTTTAAAACGCTGTTGACAGTGTTGCCACTTTATTTATTGTATTCGTTTGACAAACGCTGTTCACTTTAATAGCACTAAGAGTGATGTTGCATGGCAAGCATCACTGTTGCCGCAGTAAACTTTAAGTATCATTTTGATTGCTTCTATTGCACACATTATTTTATGAAGTTGCTAATTATAGTTATTATTTATCCTTTGGAATCCGTGTATCTATCTATGACTATAGATTTACTAGCCTGTGACTTCGTCCGCATGAAATTTCTTGTTTTTACATAAATCCTATGACACTCGGTATTAAGACTCCCACAGACAGGCACGACGCTATGACGCGACGCAACTCTGGTGGAACAATTTCAATGAAAACTTCACGGAATTTGTTCTACCGGTGTCGTGTCGCGCCGTCGCGAAGCGCTAGTCTGCACGAGCCTTTAGTGTAGCTTGCTATTAGTTTATTTTAATTCTATTCTTAATGTGTATTTTCGGAATTGGATCAGTAGTTCCGAAGATTACCCTACATAAAAACTCTCAAATTTTACCTATTATAATATAAATATAGAGTGTTCATTGTCAATGAAAGAGTTAGGTATTTATTATACATTGTAACAGTGAATCAATTTTCACGCCTCCCCCATAAGACCTAGGCCACATAGTTTTTGATAATGACGTAAACAGGTGCCATAAAGAATATGAATTAAAAATCTTAAAAAAAAAACAATTACATAAATCTGCCATATTTTGCGGGTATTCTGGTATTTTACAACACATAAGGACTTCCGACTTTCAAGACATAAAGGCGATAAAGGGGGAGAAGAGCAGGGTAAAGTATAATTAACCCACCCCACTCTGTATATTGTAGGTGCCCAGCCAGACAGGTGGCTATTGTCCGATTCACAATGAAAAAATAATATTTCCAAGTCAGTGATACAGGTGGTGTTACACTATCGCCTTTTTTCAATCAGACTTCATTTCAGACCTTTGTGTCCTACTTCCCCGTTCGGATAAATAATTTAATTTACAAATGCCATCAGAGCTATAAAAGGAACAGCAATTACCAACACATGTGCAATTTACAACCGACAAAAACTGTTAACTATTAATTGCGGGGTGTTTCGATAATAAATCTCAATTTACTATTGCATTTATGACTATTATTAAGTACAATAATAATAATAAAAGGATGTAGACATGGTGCTTCATAGATTTTTATTATGTTGTTCAAATTAGTTTGCATATACTATGAAAGAAGTGTAGATTGTAGTATATGCAATAAACTAGATAAATTGTTGGCTCTATCAAACTTATTATGTATATTTACGTCGAAACAATGAAATAGTAATTACTGTACTAACGAGACACGTGTAAGGAAGTCTTGGGCTTCCCATTAAGATGTGATTAATGTAGTTTTTTCAAATTTAAACGAAATTCCCAATTTTGCCTCTTACTTGAACATTCGTAATAAAATTTTACTAGATTCAATTAGTAAGTAATTATTCCTAACTTTGTTAAAAAGATTAAGCAGAGAAAATTGAAATGAATAAATAATGTATAAAATCGAATAAATCTTCTAAAGGCAGGTAAATGGAAGTTAATTAAAGCAGAAAGGCAATATGTGGGGACAATGCGACAATAAATAATGAATTGATACGATCGACGCGTGCGCACTACGCCCGTCAAACGGTGTGCCGCATTATTATTCCACTTCTGCTTATATGAGACGATTCGCGGTATTATATTATAGTCGTTTTATTGGCTTATAGTGGCACCTTATAAGCATAGCTTGAAGACCTGACTTTGACCTAAAGGTTGATTAAAGATTCACTGTGATTACATGCTGTTAGATGCAATAAAATACAGAGGTACCTATAAATGCTTGACCTATGATTTTTTTGGGCATTTCATGTTTGTTGTTAAAAGGTTTTTATAATTTAAATATTTTTTACAAACCAAGTAACTAATTACTATACCCCATTCAAAATAAGATTAGACATTTAAACAAACCTTTTTTACAGTCCGTTCAACCGATTTTGACTTCTATTGCGTTGGTGGCATGGCAAATGGCAGCTGCAGTAAACGGTTGGTATTGTAATCACGTTTTTGTTTTTACGCTAAAACGGCTGAACGGATTTGAATGAAATTTGGCATATGGGTAGACCATGACCCGGGTTAGGACATAGGTTACTTTTTATCCCGATATTCCCACGGGATTGAGACTTATGTGGGTGAAACCGCGGAGGGCAGCTAGTAAAAAATTAATAAATTATGTCAATATTTAAGCAAGGAGTTTGCAGTAGTCACAACGCCAACGATACAACTAGATAAATAAACTTGCTCATATTTGTAAGAACTTGAAGGTTAATCGAGTCGACGTAGATACCTACTTAAAAGTAGGATTTATTTTAATATAATAAATCGTATGAAAACTATGGATCCTCCTTTGATTACTTTTCAAAAAAATTATCTCTTTACAAGTTAAGACTCCTGCAGACAGGAGCGCCGCGGCTCTGGTGTAACAATTTCTATGAAAACTTCATAGAAAATTTTCTACCGTTCTCGCGTCACGCCTGTCTGCACGAGCCTTTAGGTGCTTTCAATCAGTTCTTGTTACTTGAATATCTGCTGATAAAGAAACTGAATGAAGTTTCTATTCCTCCATCATAATTTATTGATACCCCTATCGTAATCAAGGAAGAAGGCCACTCTATTTGATAAAATAAATACCACAGTGATAAAGTGAATCAGACGCGAGCCATTATCGTTTTAAATTGCTATGTAAACGACAGATATGATGGTTTTCAAGCGAAAAGGATAACATCATTCTGTATGTCACAATAAACAATGAACACGTACCGTAAACTAACTCTCGGCCCAAGAGTACATCGCCGCATTCAATTAACTGCTGCAGTAGAGTTAAGCGGTTCTGGTAACCGAAATCCGACGTAAGCAATCCCAACATTGTGTCACATTTTCTTTTACACGAAGCACAGCCATAAAAACTCTATACACACTGTTCAAGGTATTAGTGCTCACTACATTCTTTATTCACTGTTTTAATGTACTATCACAAACACATGCTGTTTTGGCGCGAAAGCAAGACAGATGCGCTTGCGGCGCGCGCCAGTTGCGACTGCGTTGCGTCTTCCGAAAGCTATTACAACGGACAGGTGGTGACAAAGGAGTCCCTACTTCCCCTCTTCACTAAATAAGCTCTGCGACTAGTCGCCCGATTGATCGTGCGACTTGTCGAAGGGTTATTCTTTCGGTTTGATTATAATACTTATATAAATAACTAAAGAAATTAATTAATAAAAAAAAATACGGTCTTGTTGGAGAGGAATGGCAATCGCTTTACCTTGTGTTGCTCTGAATTTTTTAATGATTTTTGACAGATTGAAATAAGAGCAAAATTGTTTTCTTTTAGAAACTAATTAATTAAAAAAGGGAACTTTTTCCATGTTTTGAAAGCAAAATAAACCCTCTCATTTAAATTATTACTACTTTTAAAGGTAATCCAGCGCCAAAAAGCGATACGTCACAGCTTCCAATATTTTTGATGAATGAAACTTCCGGATCAATGGGAATACCGAATAACCCAATTGGAATTGGCTAAGTGCATGCATGCACGGCGTACGTGAGCGGGTGCACGTCCCACCCGCGCCCCTTCGCTATTATTACTCGCATCGTACGAGGGTGGTTGAATCAGGGTTTGATTATTCGCACATCAACATGTTTGCATTTCATCGATTTCGTCTGAGAACAAGCCGACAGGGCACTTTCGAACACAAAAAAACGGTTCAAAATACAGTATACTCATTGCACGATCGGTAATTACAGGAACCTTTATAATCGTTGAAGCATATTGGATGGTAAAAAATAAGTGAGATAAGGCTACCGTGTATAGGTGGCGGATGAAGCACGCGACGCGTTTATTTATTTTTGTCTACGCGGCACGTGGGTACGGTCGCGCTCGGAACGCTTCGGGCGGGAACGTCGCGACGCACCGACGCACGCGAGTGTACTGACCGCGCGGGTTTCGGACGCGCGTCATTCGTTGCACTATTGTGCATATGACGTTAGACTAGTAAGGACATGGGTCGGTAGTTAATAGAATTAACTTTATGGGTGTTGATGATGACGCAGTAGACAGTAATTTTGTTGATTAATTATTTGATTAAGAGTAGTTAACATGCAAATTAAGAAGTTAATCAATGTTTTCAAGTGCACTTGGAATTTAAAGTGTAGTTTTGTTTGACTATAAATTCGTGACTTTATGATCAACGAAAACAGCAACTGACGCTGATGTGTATATAGATGAATTAACCTATCATTACATTACGCTTTCATGAAGTCAAGGAGACATACGACTGGAAATCCCCGACATTGAGAGGTGATAATGTGGCGCGCGTCGCGACGGGCGTTATAAATATTTTATCCAGAGAAAAGCTGTTTAACGCATCGACAGCGGTCGCACATACCGACGTATAGTATGTACATGTGTATACGTGCATGGAGTCACAGACAAACCCCATCTATTTCCGTACACGACAAGCATTTAAGCTATTCTACTTGTTCATCGACCAGCAAAATAAGTACTTACCTAGTGAAACAAACGTTTACAGTTTGTTTAATGTTTGTACTTGAGATGAAATTGTTTATAAAATATGCTAAATGTATGTACCTATTTCTGCTTCATTAAATATTTCCATATTATCTTGGCTTGACTTTAGAAGTTATATCTTTACGACAACTTGGTTAAATTAAATATTTTCCTGTGCGCCTTTGTCAACCACATTAACAAAGACAATTCTTAGAGATGAAGTTTTCCATTTTTTATTTTATTTTACAAGTGTCTATTTTTAAGGAAGACCCATGAATGGAGCATTGGCTGACGCAAATCATAATCATTTCATCACTCCCATATCTAACAAACCAACCAGTCCTAACTTGTAAAATAATTGTGAAACAAAGTATTTAAAACAATGAAATTTCATTGTCAAAGTGTTGCATAATTAGAGAAAGGGCCGTTTTTTATTATACCGAAGCCTCAGAACCTGCCACAATACAAAGTGAGGAGCGAACTCCCAAAGGAAGACAAAAGATTCACGAGCCCTTAGGAACAAGGCCAACCGACGCTTTTAAATATCCTATTCGGTACTCCTAATTCCACGACGTCAAGCCAATTCTTTATTTTACCAGATAAAAGATCATTGACGCGTAAAGCATTATCTCGGAAAAAAACATCACAATGACGTTATGTTTAACACATTCTAAATGTTACGTTTGTTTGCATTTACTATAGCCGATACAGATTTTCCCATACGTCACACGCTGTGCATCTGATGTTTAAATGTCAAAGAGTGATGCAATTCCAACTTCCAGCTCATTTAAATGACAATTGAAACAAAATTACAAATCTTATTTGAGCGTAACGAAAATGCACAATATGAAAATCTCGAGCAGTTTAGCGGTAAGCCCCGAGACAAAACTAACGAGAAAGCGAGCAATTCAATGGCTTCCAATGTAAATAAATATCTAAAAATACGGATCAGATTAAGTGTAAAATTTTCCGAAATACCGGATAAAACCGGGCACGAGGTCGACAGGGTGAAAACTTTTGTTGCAGAGCAAAATTACTGCTACCACTTCTGGATTTGACGCTCAACGTTATTTGATTGAACGTTTTCATAATTAATCAGGACAAATTTAAGACTTGAGTTATTGAGTTAAGTCTGTCAAGTATAGTAAAAGCAATCAATTAAAGTTAATGCAAACTAGCCAACAACTGCGCAATTATTTAAAGATACCGACGCACCGTCGCACGCTCGCATAACCCACGCTGCATTCAATTAATTTGCAGACTTGCCACTAGCCAGAGTAAGTAGCCACTGGACCGTGTGACATCATTTTCGTTGATAAACTGAGTATGTTGGTTCACATTATAGCTCCCTTATCGCTCATCGCAAAACCACAATGACAGGTGACAGTGCAGTACATTAAAATTGTGAACTTTGCACAAAACAAACACCGCAGTCAAGCTCTCACCTGATAAATTATTACAACAATTTAATAACAAAGTGATCCACATTATCATCAACGCTCATCTACAATAGAGGGTTGTTCTCGCATGAATACAGCGGCGAAATCACTACCCTAAAATTAATATCACGCTGGAAATTTAAACGGACCGCTCCTCCGAAACGTCAGGCTCTAATTCATATGCATATCTAACTTTGCCACATTGGCACTGACCCTCACACAAACTCTGCAAAATAAGATAAGCGGACTTCGCCGCAACCTCGCTACAGTTTAGTGCGCCACTCAAATCGGTCGGCTAATATCATTCCCCTTCAATAGTTAATGGTTGTAATACGAAAAAGTAAAGATGTTAATTGTTTATACGCTACAACTATGTGTTATTGCGTCGGGCAGTTGGTATTATTGTGTTAGCGCACAAATTCACCTTGCTCCCCTCATCCGGTGTTTAACAGGGGATGGTGCAAGGTCGCTACAAACATAGACGTTCCCCGCCCTAGAGCACAAATGATATAATTTATAACTACTTATAATACGCAGCTCGTCGGACGGTTTATCGTGAGAAAAGGGTTAAGAGACGACGTCGGACATCGATCAGGATTAAACTTGGGAGATGACTTCCAAACTCTGTAAATAGGGCACGTGTTAATTTAAATAAGGCCTCTACCCGAAAATTCCTTTAAAAACTTGAAACAAAGCCCTTATAGGAGGATCCCCTGCTCGAATCAGGCGGCAATAAATCACGAGAACAATCAATATAAGACACGGTTTGATCCCACCGAGGCGTGAACAGTGACGCGTTTTGTTTACGTAAAAACTAGTAAAACTGTGTGATTCAAATGTGCAAATAAATATGTCGTGACACTAACATTCATTCTCTATTAGCACTTATTACATGACATCATAATAATATCAGTCAGCGAACATTCTTATTTCCTATAACAAAGTCTACATAAACAGAATTTAAAATCACACATGTGGCTACGAATCAGTGTTTGAAAACAGCATTTTAAAAATTCCATCTATGGCAAGTTCTAAACCGCAAGCGTTTAAGACGCGACAGAAATCACCTAAAAAGCGGAGCAGTGACAAACTCGAAGAAAAAAAAATTAGCTCTCGACCGGGAAGCGGAAAGTGCGACGCCTCGCCTTCAGCTTTCAGACGCCATTATTTCATCCGGTATTGAGTCGGGAAATATTTCGTAACAGCCACCATCTTTTTAATGTGGAATATAACTTGACAACGATACTGTAGAGTTCAATTTTCATCGGAGTCGCATTGTTTTTACATGGCTCTTGTTCTGTGGAGCTTGGTAAGTCCCTTCTGGTTGAAGACAATAGGGTGTATATTGATTCCTAGATAAATGTGTATTTGAGACATTTTATTTCGCGGTAGTCGTCCTTGTGGATGCGATTCGTCTTTCGTATTGGAGCTTACAGAGATTGTGCAGAATGCACGGCACGAGATTGTTTATAGTTTTGATTGTAGTGAATCTTCCATGAGGTCGACGTTGGTGGGCTGCACCGTGCGAGGTAAGCCTCGCTCGCTCCACCTAATATTCTTTGTTGACATTATTATTGAATGCACGGAAGTGGTTTGAAACGGTCTTTAAATATTGATGGAACTGTAGAATCAGAGCAAATGCTCTGAGCATACGACACAACTGTCTTAATATAAGTGTAAGTTTACAAATAAAAGGAAAACTGTTCTCATCAAAGTAAAAAGTAATTAAGAGATGTAGTAATAAAAGCTACTTTTATACCGTGGCTTATGAATGTCTGGCAACCTAAAATTATAAAATAACTGGAAAGTGCATCGCCAACGAAGCGAGCGGCCTCAAATTAGTGCGCTATAAAACAGTAGCCTGAGAAAAATTATATGTAGATAAAAATCTATAAGTGTTTGTGTGTGTGTGGACATTGCGTAACAGAATGATGGCTGTTCGTGGAGCTGAGGAAGTGTATGGCTGGGGCAGAGCACACGCGCGCTGCATTTTAATGCCGTGTCCCGTATCCAGCGGTGCCCCTACGATTGCAATACGATTACACGTACATCTCATATCTCTTTGTTTTAAATGTCTTCTAGTCGGATGTGTGTCAGCTGTTTATCATAAAGCTGCTAGGCTAGGTTCTAGAATACTAACCGATGTGGCTGAGTATTACATTCTTTGTCTTATCTAGTTTTTTTTTAAGACTTGTCTTACATCTAGTACCTACGTGTTACAGAATATTCCAACTGTCTGTGATGTTTTGTTTATACCCTTTTACTTAGACTATTTTGTCGTAGTTGGGTTTTAGTTTTATTACTTTTATTTTTTTATAGTACCTACTGGTTTAATTTCAAAAGTAGGTTTGTCCTAGAGTTTCTTACCTCGATCTTACTGAGGTAAGATTTAAAAAAAACAATGACAGTTCTACAAATCCATTTCTAATTCCAAAATTCTGCTAACAGCAGTCAAAGCTCAGCATGAAATCTATTTCTGATATGAAATTATTGTTGTAACAGTTAGAAATCGGGAATACGGGTCACAATCGAGATGTCCTAGTTTCTTTCTTTATATGCCAGTGTTTAAGACGTGTCACTGAACTAAGTATTATAAATTATATGTGTATCATCATCTAATAAATAAAATAAACTTCAGGAATAACGACTACAACCGAGCTCGGTCTTCCTAATCCAGTTGTGTTCAAATAAAAGTCGGTCGGTCGGTATATCAGTATTTCCGTGGGAGTATATGGCTGTACTAGACACTTTTTCGTTGCTATAATAATGCACTTCAAGGTACATCTTCACAAAAAAAAAAAAAACAAGAACGTGTTAAAATCCCGAGAACCCATAGTTGTCGGTCCCCACCCACATTACGATAGGCGTTTTATCACCGAGTCACCCGCCTATAAAACATAACATTGTACTGTGGCATACACCTTCCGGAATTCACCTCTTCAATCCCTTTGTTTCCAAGATTCGGTGAAATGAGTCACATAGAAGGGCGTTCGCCATCTTATTTATTAAAGAGTGCGTTTGGAACGTGTATACCTTACTTTATTTTCATAGTACTTCGCCTTCGCCCCTCTTAATAACGATAAACAAACATATAAATTGCGAATTCAGGACAGCACATCACTTATCCTTAATACCCTTTATCTAATAAATAAACCACTTCAAATGGAATAAAAACCTAATTGACGTTTATTCAAGTCTACTGGAGAATTAAATGAGGTCTACAAGGTTTAAACTGTTCATAAACGCCTTTGACAGAAGCAACGGGCAGCCTTGAATTAGCGTTGCAAATTATCATTTATCTTCGGAAGGATTAAGGGATATTGTTACAAATCTACCGTTTACACTTCGGTTAGGGGCGGAGTAGAGAATAACTTTGAGTGAGAAGCGAGTCGTTAGCCGGCATTGCGCCACACACTTTAAATATCCTCTATTTCCCATTGACCGGAGCAGTTGATGCTGTAGCGGTCAATATAATCTAAATCGGTGCACATCAATACAGTAGTACTGCTATCAGTAGTAAGCTAGTGTCTGCTCTCGAAATAGCTGTATCTACGTTCTCGTATAACGTAGTACGCGTAGTATGGGCGTCACGGCCGAGGCCGGGGTGGGCCCCGCACCATTCGGCCCCGGCCACCCCGCCGACCTACCTATGCCGACGATAGATGGCGCCCCGAGATTAAATTGGCATATCGGATACACGATTTATTTCGCCCACCGATCGAAATGAAACATTACTCCTTCGAGTGAAATAAAAAAATAAAGTCTCTTCATCTCATCTTATAACTCTTATCGTCAAGTAATAGATTCTGTTTCGAGATAGCGGAATCCTTCAATTTCCGACGGCGCGTCGCGATACGGATTTGCTGAAACGAGTGTAGAATCGGCTCGGTTTGATATCCTAGTTTTCTTTAACTTCTCAATTCTCCGCAAGTCAGGGGTTAGGCGATGCGAACTATCTGCAACTACGCTAATAAGTATATTATGTATTGTAAAATGGTCGCTGCTGTTTATTTAATGTAGTTCTCTGTCAAATGTTTCAACAATATAACATTCGCTGCACGTGCGAAACACAATTGGACGACAATATTTTCTACTACTTAAAGAGTCGTTTTTTAACAAATAGTCATTTCAAGCTACTTAACCATGCAAACGACGTTGCAGATGTTAATTCAAGCCGGCGCGAATATAAAATTAAGTATATAAATGAAGAACTTTAATTTAATTGCGCTATGATAACCACGGGTATCAATAATAATAACATGCTCATAAACTAGTAAGTAAGAAGTTCCAAGCTGCGTCCGCAAACTGTACGCGTTAATTAAAAGTTACAGAAGATAAGACAACTTTGTTATTGAATAAATAAAACGTCCGTTTAAATGTCTGCGGAGGGAAATGAACGGATCCAGTTGGTGTGGATTGGCGCCTTTTTAGCGGGCGAAACTCGGCAAATGAAAAGTTCGCTTCGATCCGCCTGTCCGCGCGTCCCACAGCTCTCTCTACTCCTTTCCAAACTTATCGCACAGATTAATAACTGAAGCTGACTAGAACTTAGATCGAATAAACAACGATAAGGAAGATGAGCAATATTGTTTTGTTAAGATATCGCTAGACATCATATCGCTAACTTATAGACCACTTCAAACGTGTAACTTCCCAGAATTATTGGCTACGCGTGTAAAAGCAACAAAATATGCTACAATTTCAGTATCATTGCAATAAATTATGACATCCACGTGAACCATTGCTCATACGTTCCATATTATGAAAGCTACAAATTGTATTCGTATCTCGTCATATCTATATCCAGGGTATGGAAGCAGATAGCGAAGTAAATCCGTGTTCTAGAATCCGCCAGATATTGGTAAACAGCCGACAATCGAAATCCCACAGATTTTGCGCGGTATAACGAAGCTCTAAATTGTTTCGTCGACCCGCTTGTCAACCCTCTTATTTAAAATACTCAATCAATTATAAAGAATTATAAATGATGGAATGAATGAATGAGTTATGAGAATTTTGCAATCAATTATGATCTTGAAAACTGAGAGTAGGTAACCAAAGAAGATTAAACCTAACAGCAAAACTATAGTTAACTATGCTGTCTAAGTTTGTTTGTGTTTAACTTTTCACTGAATAGTACATTAAAATGTGTGACCATCAATGCCTGGTTACGGGCGTTGCGGCCAAGGCTTGTATAATCATTTTCTCAAATAATGTGCGGAAATTCAAACTGAGTAAATAAATTATAAATTCCAGAATGGAATGTTTTCATCAATAAAACTTTTGATTAGTTACCTCCTTGGTTGTCATGTGTTGAAGTATATAACACGACAGTTAAGTTTTCATAGTAATTTATTTGGCTGCTAAACAGGACAGATAATATATGGATTTTCATAGTAACATTGCCGGCGGCATTTGTTTTCAAAAACAAATGCTACACAGCAATTTCGATTTATCTCGAAGAAGGTTGTCAAAATAATGCTCGAATTTCCAAGCATGTTTGAGAAAAAGTTAATATGTTACCACTTTCAAAAAGGGTTCTGTATAAGATTTTTTCCCGGAGAAAGACTGGGACTCAACAGTGTCACAACACGCGAATAAGGGATCACGTCAAGACATCCATTTGTCAACCATGGTGATTTAAGTACCTATGTATGTTATATTCCCCTCACGACCTTTTATCGCTATAAAGATACCCATTCCAAATTTCCAACAATGTTCTTTTTCACAAAAGAAATCCCTGTAGAATCATAAGCTGTAGACATTTACAAAAGACATTATTAAAAGATATCATCGATATGAAAGGGAAGGTATTACATATCATGAAGTGCTGATTATTAATATGTTGATAGCGACTGAATTACAGATACGGGCTATCTACATGCTTAAGGCGTCACGTACGACGATTCGTTGCCATATAGACAATATGTGAAAGTAAATGCTTGTCAACGATAAGCAATCTAAAGTATCTATTGATATCAAACAGAAATGCGAGTGATTCAGAATTCTCTAGTTTAGAAGTTAGAACAAAGAAGCTTTTACGAAGCTACGAAGTTGCACCACAGAATTCAATATCCTCGCGGAACAATAGTTTGCAAATCAAAAATTCTAACTTTAAACAGATATAAAGCGGGCTCTTGCATTGTAAAGCGGGAACGGGCCGCAGTCACGCTAGGGCTGCTTGTACAACTGCACTTTGTTGACAACCAGGGTTTGTTAATCACCCCAGATCATCGTCAACACTTGGCAATATTTCCTTTACATCCTCAACTTCCACACACGGCTAGAATTCATAATTAACGTGTGTTTCTTCACGGAGCTCTCCTTACCAGGTCTACTTTTAAATGTATATTTTCTTCTACATGTTTTTATTCTTAAAACATGGAATAAGGAACATGTTGGGTGGAACATTTTTATAAAATTCGTTCTAACCGTGTACCTACCAAGTTTAATATTCAAGTGCAATAAAATATCGATAAAGCGATTGAATATTCTTAACTTCAACACTACTCCGCGACTCGCGACCCGAGTGCAGTAACTTGTGGAGTTTCAAACTTGACATAATAAAACTTGAGGGTAAGGCGCGCCGTATAATCTAGCACTAGTTGATTGGTTCAGTAATACGACGAAAAATTTAAGGAAGTTATTAATTGGAATAGTCTATGTAGTTACTAAAGTCAAACAAAACATCACGCCTGTATTCCCGGAAGGGTTAGGGCAGAGATGTACCTATAGTACACCCACATTTCGCCAGTTATGTTTAAATCCCATGTAATAGGGGGCGAGCCTATTGCCATTAACTGGGCACAAATCCAGACTCCGGGCTGCTACTGAGAAATTAAAGATGGAAACCCCATTGACGCTTTGCCCGACCTAGGAATCGAAACCAGGATCCCACAGCTCAGCAGTCGCATTTGCGACCACTAGACCAACTAAAGTCAAACTATAGCATATATATACTGTAACCGTCGTCTTATGGAATTTAAAAGCACATGATCATAAAAAAGTCTTGGGAATTTTAACACAATAAAAAGAAAAAAAAGAAAATTCCATACAGAGTCGTAAGTTATGATTTTATCAGTCAAGCTTGGCTGTCGCCGCGTACAAATCGCATTCCTCACATAACAGCATGTGGCACCAATGGAACTTAATCACTGCAAAAACCTTAGATATTGGTTCAGTTAATAATTATTTACAATACCTTTGGCAAGTTTACATTATACCTACTTATCATGCAAATCGCCATTTTGGTTATTGATAAGGCATTTCACAATACCCTTGTCCGGCAAAGGACGTCTACACATAGGCTGCTATGCAATGTAACTTAGATATTCACGCATATAAAGCCGTCTTTTGTTAGATTTCCATTTCCCTCCTTTGTCGTCCATTCCAAACGTTTTGTAACGGGTTCTATGGTAATCGCAGCGACATCGGCACTCATGAAGACTAATGTTACTTAATGAACGTGTTAAATTATGCTCGCGACAAAGTAGACAAGAATAAATACATTACAAATGGACAGGGACGTGGAGTATGTGAGAAATGGAGTATGAACGCCATCTATGGAGGAACAAGAAAAAGTTACCGTCATCATACTGTATTAATTTGTTAGGAGCATGCAATACATGGGAGAGAAATTAGTAGAAATCTGATTATTAGATGATTGAATAAACTAAAACACTGATAACGTATATCTCCTAATAGCGTTTCTCGCTGCATCTAGCTGTAATAGACGCTATAATAATGCAGAATGTAAATATCGATACCGTTCTTTCGCAGATAATCTCTCCATTTCCTCTATACTCCATGTACAGTGTTGCACAGGGCGGATCGCTTATGCAACATCTCGTAGGTGATATTAATTCTAATATTGATGACATTTGGTTTACGACTGCCACGTTTTACGTTGAGGATGAAAGGAATACTGTGTTCGCCGCTTTATCACAAAGCTTAAAATGTAGTAGTGGTTAGAACCATATTTTATCGCAGAATATATTTTTAACATTTTTTCCTACAAATTTTCGATTCTCTCATTACTTTTTAGTAGAAACCTAATGCTTTTAGTTTTGCAATTCCAATAATATTTCTAAATATTGTGAAACTGTTACATTTACGTACATAAAGAAAGTCCCAAAAAGCAGAAACTTGCTTTCATTTGACGTGAATGTGCCTTATCCCCACAATTGTAATGTAAAACCTACATTAATGCTGTTCAGGAACGACGACCTACTACACTACAACCATTTATAAGTAATAGTAATTACCTAACCAACACAATTAATCCCGTATCTAAATGTACTACAGGAAGAGTAATAACAATAAACCACATTCAAGCTAAAAACTAGTCAATGAAATTCACTCGGTAGCGGTATAAACTTACCGATTAATTACTTAGAATCGATTATTCGGAACGTATTACGCGTATCGATTAATATTTAATTACCATTAGTCGTCTCGTTCATTAATGCTCCGTCTAAGTTCGGTTGCGAACTACATGAAAACTCTTATTTGCCGAACATATTTAGTAGTTTACTCCAACATGTTGAACAACCCTCGTTTAGGCCTGCATGTCGGTATTTAACGTGCCCAGTTATAATGGCTGGATGTATTGCATGCTCCACAATGAGAACACTGTTTTGATTGCGCGTGAGATTAATGTACAAAACAATATTCGTTTTTTTTTAAATACGTGAAGATTGATCGATAAAATATTAGTAAATCTGATTGATTATTTGACACCAAGTACGAGTATTAGATTTTTCAACGTCTCAACAATTCTGGTGTCTCAATCTTTCGTGTTCATCTATTATTCAGAGCCACTGCTCCCGCCATGAGAGTGACGATATGCCCAATGACATTATTCATTCACGAATACTCATTACATTGAGAGAAAAGAATTATTTAACTTTTTAGATCTTCGAAGAAGAGCTAATTGATATTCAAGGTGAGCTTATTGGCTTTGTTAGAGCGTAACTTCAATTCAGCTGTTCCCGACTTTGAAACTTTGTACAGTTTCATAGTATTAAATTCATGTCTGATGCTGAATCTTTCTTTCCATAATAATTCTTAGTGATAAAGTGAAATTGTTATATTGGTGCCGATTCCCTTGTTCACAGACTAAACTAAGTTTAAGTTCAGTGCGTCTTTTTCTTTCTATTTCATTAAGAAAAGGACAGAAGATATATTTTAGTTTACTCCTGTCAAATTAATCAGCGCCTGACGTAAATTGACGTAATTTTAGTAGGCAAGTTTTTAATCACGTCCAAACTTGTATGGAGTAGTGACAGATTTGACAGGACAAAACTAAATTGTATCTTCTGTCCTTTTCTTAATGAAATAGAAAGAAAAAGATGCACTGAACTTAAATTTAGTTTAGTTTGTGAACAAGGGAATCGGCACCATAACATTGCAACTATCATTAATTAAAGAATGAATGAAATACACTGATCCCGGCGTGGTTTGACCAGACTCGATTAATCGAATGAATCCAAGGATTTGCACTAGCCCCTGGAGCCTCATGTTTCATGGTGTTACAGAGACCATTGCGTATCAAGGAGTAGACCAGGGGGCGTGATATTAGTAGGGAAGACGTCCCCTAATGATATGGAAGTATTTGTGAACCGTACCGTATATGCATCCTAGAGTAGACAATGAACTAGTGGAGAGACGGGTGACATTTCTATCTATCTCTAGGATATAGATAGAAATCTATCTATGGATAAGCAACTTTTAACGATGTCGCCGCCAGGTTGCATCTCCGGAGCATCTTTTGGCGGGGTTAAACTACTTTCTCGATTCTTTTGTATGACACTGCTATGCTGTGTTATACGTTGCTGTTTCCAATATCTTCGTCTGAGGTCTCCGTTTCAGATTTCTTGCAAATCTCGATGAAAAAAACCTTCGTATAATCCATCAAACGTACAGCTCGGAAACAATAAAATGTACATCGCAAAAAGCAATGGACATAAGCACATAATGTAACAAGATAATGACCGTCATTGTCATATTAAACGCCGCCGAGTTTAATCACATAATGGTCCGTTATTTATTGCAGAGCACACGTATACATCGTCCAATAAAAGCTACACCTTTTCAATGACCTAAATACTGATTTATTTATCAGCACTGAACCCTCGACATAACTCATAGGGGGTAAGGGAGGAATGCGAAGATGCGAACGGCAACGCTTTTACGATTCGACAGTCGTAAAACTTGGAAACAATTCTCTTGAATACGTTATATTAGAAGGTAAACCTATCTATATTTTTCCCGAACGTTTTATTTTCCTTGTTTTATTGGAAATTTGTATGTTAATTAAATCAAATCTGTCTTTATCGGTAGCGGTATTGCTGAAAAACCATAAATAGAATGCCTAAAACATAAGTCAACACAAAATATTTATGAAGAGTGTATCTCTAAACAAAGAATAATAAAAACATTTACCTTAAAATACAATTTCGTAAAAATATTCACAAATTCGCATTTACTGTTCATTCACCGACTAGAAAAGGTTGAGTACGTCGGGGATTCGAAGAAAATTTGTACCTATACATTTTCTACGAAAACCAGTTTTATTTAGCAATTTTCTGTATGACTCGGACCGAGCCACTCCTAAATAGAGGTCGGATATTGAGCAGAAAAACTATTTCATAAAGGAGGGACATCAAAGCTTAGTCCTGTGATAATGTCAGGTTTCGGCAAATCCGTAATTCCGTACTATCCGGGGAAATAAATAACGCAGTGGTCGTAAATGCGTCGTCAACGGCTCAAATTAGTTGCTCGATACGGATTATGTAAGACGGTTCAAAGGAAACGTTTATAAATAAATGTTTTGCAATGTTCGCTTCTATCAAGGATATCGCGGTTTTGCGAACCCATCTCTCACCCGACGCCATAGTGGGCGGCTCGTGGACATTTACCTTATTTTGTTCTCTTAATTACACGAGTTTCGGTTGATAGTCCGCTCCTTCAGTTATTAAATTGAAGAAGGAATAATCGGCTTGCAAATTGGTGCCTTTTGCATCAATTAAAGCATTTACATCATAAACTGATAGGGATTCATTTCAATTCTTATTTTCGGGTGCGTATAGCAAGATTTTGCTTAAATCTTTGAAAAATAAGAGCAACGTATCATAATATTATTCAGAAACGTTTTATTCAAAGAAATTGACGGATTTCCAGAATAATGAAGCAATAAGAAAAATCCGTACTTCAAGAGCCGACCCGAATAATAAGGAAATAATTCAAAAATAAAATATGCTATCGGCACCCAGATGTGTCGAGCATATGGGGGAAATTGGCGGAAGGCTCCCGTGGAGACTGAAATACGAACAAAGGGTTCCGTACATGTGATATACAGCTTCTATAGAGTAAAAGAAAAAGTTATTAGCCCACTAAATGCTTAGGAATAGGTATTGTACATAGAAGGGTCAGTCACGTGTTTTCCTAAAGGGTTGATCCGAATCCCAGGCGACGCTCAATAAGGTAAGCTAATACCGTTTGGCTGCAAACAAGTATAACGTATGGTTCGCATAAACATCGTGATATTTAACTAGTGCATTGCATATAGCGTCCATTTAAGGGTCCCGTTCTCAATTAACTTAAGAGATAAGTAAGTAATACTCTACTTTATACCCCAGCTTAGGGATTTTATTGAGTACATGTCATAACGTTACGAGTAACTTGAATCAATAGACACATATAACAGTAAAGAGACTGACAAAAGAATCACTCGTTGGCGATGACAAAAAATCTATTTTAGAACGGTTCAATTTACAGACAGAAAAGGAAGGTTTATTCAGTTTTCAGTGGATAAAAAAGAGGAATCTAATCCGCGAAACTGACTCCCATGTCCGTGTCACAGACAGGAACGCTGATTCTGTGCGCTGAAACGATCTAAACGATTCAACTATCAATAGACGAGCCTATGGGGCACAGGGGCATTTAGCAAAACGAATTCACTACACGAGAATGTGCTTCACAATTGAATAAACCTAAATCTGAATCCTGAAAATGCTTTTTCACTAACATTTTTACAGGTAGCAATAACATTTTAGACGCGAGGATATGTCAGCTTTATGAATAGTATACAAGTGCAAAAAGCTCTGTAATTGTCTGCAGAGAAACTTTATGAACAAATACTATTTAAGTTAACATTACCGTAGCACAGTTCTAGCCAGTTTTTGCGGGCAATTTTTAAGGGTTATTTAAACATAAACTACAAAAGAATTCACGTAGAATTAATTTCTTGGAAGCGGAAATAAACAACGAATGTTAAATGAGTACTACAAGTATTACTAGCAACGATAAAGCGGCTGTAATAGTTAGAATGCAATACTTAACCCTGTTATCGCCATTCGCTGTATTTTTTTAAACTAAGCTGTTATTCTGAAAGCGTTCGTTATCGCTGCGCGTACGACTACGAAGGTACCTACAAATCTAAAAACCGTGCGATTTTAATCTGCACTTCGCACAGTTTTTATTTTACTTTTCGTAGCTCTATTCGCGAGTCGCGACCGCTCACGGTTGGCAGGTGATGCATATGTACATTATGTACTCGCTGTACGTGCATGAATATAAAACTGCGACGATTTAACGAGACCTCAACTTAAAGCCGTTATAATAGGAATGCCGACAGTAAAAATGGCATTTCGAGAATACAACACGTTTAGTTAGTGGTTAGCTAAGCTAGTTGTTGTTCCTTTTGGACAAATAACGTGCGGAATATAAAAAGACAGGGGTTTTTAAACCTGCATGGCGCAAAAAAGGAAGATGTTCGTGATTATCGCGTGCACGTAATGCTACAAGAATGGAGTGTTATAGCATATCGTAAAAATTAAAATGCGAATGCACATAACACTTTCTTAATTTTGAAAGACATAAAATATTATTAACAATAGCAGCAATAGCAAATGTGTTACACAAAGCAGTAGAAATTACATTGAAGCGATTCCGGTTACGTCCGGTTCGGTCATATTCATTATTATTCAGTTAGCAAGCGCAAATATTTTCGCTTGCAGTCTTGTTTTACGAGCAGGTATGTGTGTGCAGACGCGCCCATGTGTGCATTTTGCACGTTTGCGTTTTGTGCTTTTTTCACAATTTATTTATTCACGTCGCCGACAGGTGGCGCTGCCGGGCGATCTGGGCCCGCGATACGTGTAAACTGGCTCTTAATATTTCATTCCACATTTTATTTAGGCGCAGTCAACCTTAAAGCGCGCAAGCTGTACGTGTACGATGTACGACCGTATTGTTTGAGGTGGAAAATATATTTAATACATCACCCAACAATCGTTTGCACTACACTTAACAGTATCGCAGCTAGTCCATTTATTGCCGCGCCATGTTGGAGTTGTACATTATTCACGTAATTAACAACTAACACTCGAGTCGGACCGAATCTTTTCTTAAGAGTCTTATTTACACAACAAATACCAAAGCGGTTGGAATTTACTTTTTCCGAGTAGTTTTTCATTGGTCGTTGAGTGAGTCGGTGAAGTTATGAGCCAATTAGCGGGCTGCCTGGATAAAATAGGGTTTTTATCGCGCGTTTGAGGAGCGACATTTTAGGCATAGCGGTGGGCGGACGTGGAACAAGTCTGCGGGGGTTATCGTCACTATAAACTACTTCACATCGTGCCTTCACACGCCGTCCTTTATCGCTAATAGAACCTTTTTGTGCCTACAATCATTTATACGCTAAGCCATCCCACTTATCCATGACGTCTCCGATTGATTACTGTTTGTCTCATATCTCCACCAATTCATCACCAATATCAGAGTTAATTCCATTAATAAAACCTGCAATAAATATCTAATAAGTATTTTCTAAACATTCAACAGGATATCCGTCCGTTTGATGTCTGGCATTAATGCATTTATCGCGTTGTTTATCATAACATTCCATATCAGTAATCGATTGATAATAATGAGAATATCGGAAAGCATTCACTGAATACAACACGCGTAAATATTTATGAAAGAAAATGTCGATTTACTGAAAGGTATTAACTTTGACGTCACGACCACACAGTCCGATAAAAAAAAGAAAAATAAAGATGGCACCGAATGCCGGAAGAGGGCAACCGGCAATGAATTAAATATGCATGTAATTTAAAGGCGAAACAGGAAAACGCGCGAAACGGTTGGATAACCTCAAGCTTGTGAATAACCGATAATCCACAAAATTGACCGCAGAGGATATCTAGTTAGAGACAAATAATGAGTATTGTGTATTAGGGTTGCCAGATCTAAATTAAATAAATCTACAAACATCACATTTTCAAATGCAACATTTTTCATTATTCGGTATTTGAAAAAGGAATTTTGCTTTTTTTATTAGAAGTTTTTTTTATTGATGTGGCAACCCTATCCTTAAACTTATATTGACACTTACCGGGCTTAGGTAGGTTAGGTGTTTTGAGATCGTTGGCGGCCAACTGAGGGTTCTCTTGGACCTGAAAAAGTATTATTTGTTAACTGTGTAAATATATTTAATAAATTAGAAGTTGCTAAGGAAATAAGAAACCTGTTTGTTATTTTTTTCAACTTTGTAATAGGTTTCCCTGAAAAGTTATAAAGCTTAACTTATTGAAAACGTTTTTCCATCAGTGTGTATAATCCTTAACAATATTGATGCGCATCTAATACAGTTTATTCTTAGAAAGATTTACGAGTGGCCATAGCTTATAAAAATATTGGAAATATGCATTTTTTCTGCGTTGCGTCAATGTTTACCATTACCTACATTCTGGATCTAGATTTAAAACCAGATGTTCTACAGAGAACTCGATCGATTCCATAAACGTTATTATTATAGTATACGTAAATATTCTAGAACATTTATTTGAAACTATGACGTGGCGATAGATGGCGCCACTAGTCAAGAATGCACAATTTACATGTATCATTATAATAACTTAATACTTAAGACAAAGTAGGTATTATTGTTTCTCACTACAAAGTAAAAGACTTTATTATCTCACCCTCATACTAATTCAAGTTAACGTAACACAAACGTTATGTACAAAAAGTGATATGAAACAAACTTGATCATATTTCTTTGACAATATGCCGAAAAATGTCTCCACTTCCAGAATTCTATCAGGACTATTCATTGGATTTTCGACTCTTTCTTCTGTTGCTTAAAAGTTCCTTTAGCTTGAAGGTTTGAGTGGTATTTATGGCCTTTCTCCCTGAATTACATTTATATTTTTTATCGCCGTGATGAGGATTACACATACATTTTGGCAGTATTGCTGTCCGTAATATAACCCCTAAGCCTATTTAGGGCATTAATTTTTTCGTGACGGCTTTCGCATAAATAGGGCCATCTGTTATACATAGGAAAGCATGACGAAAGAACGACAGGATAGGTAAGTAATGTTAGACATATCACATACACTTATTAAATTCATTTGATTAGACAAAAGCAAACGATACCGTGTTTTTTTCGGCGTTTTTTGCTAAATATAGTATTTATCAAAAAAACGCCGCAAAAAACGTTTCTTGTGTGTTGTGGACCCATATAATTTATAACTTTACTTTATTTTTGTTATAGCGGCAATAGAAATACACAATCTGTGAAAAACTGTAACTTTTAGAGTACATGAGAAAAAAATTAAAAGGACTGTCTGTGTGTTTCAAAACTGTCTGTTGGTTATCATCCGTCTCAATCAGTCTCAAGTCTCCTTTTTAATATTTTTCAGTCCACCATTTGCATTCTTGCTAGGCTAAGGTGGATTTTTTTTCATCCACACAAGAACATTTTTTAAATTAGATATTTTCGTAAAAATTTCGAATATCTAATAATAATTTGAAAAAGTATGTTTTCACTCTATGATCGTACCGTACTTCAAGTGTAAGTGGTACTTCACTTACCGTTGCTACGCGGCTACGCCAATAAAATGTCCGTGCCTACGCAAACGCATCCAATCATATTTTTCGTAGAACTAGCGTTCCGTCGAAACTGTTTCATAAAAGGTATAAAATATAAAGTCACATTTATCCAGTTAGCAACGTAAGGAATATTCTCGAGATATGTCCAACGATATCAGAGCGTGGCATCAATTGTCTTTTGTCACCATAAATCATGGCCGCTTGCGCGTATTTTTCGCGCGTTTGTCGAGGCGCGACCTTGCGCGGTAAGCATACAAACAAGCGTATACACACACGTTTTAAGCGTAGTCATGAACTTGAAATTTGCATTTATAATTGTTTTCATATTTTCCGACTGTTGTGCGAATTTGTAAATTTTTCGGTAGAAGTTTTTAATTAATTTTGTTGGCGTAGATTTATTACTACTTCCCTACGATTATGTAAGCGATTGTTATGAATGTGCAATTTATTTTTATGTAATTTTTTAACGAATCAGTGTCAAGGTTTGCTGGCCTGAGAGAACGGTCGGGTATTGCCATGAGGTATCATGACCATGTGAACTGAGCCTTATACCTTACGTAAGTACTGAAACGTGACTTACCTTATTTGTGTAAGGGTTGAAGATGAATTTGTTCTCCAATTCCTTCCTCGGCGTCGCAGCTATCACTGACAACGGCGTCGGTAGAGACTTCATCTCCTACAATAACAAAAATTGTTACTCGTATAACATTGCTGAAATAACATTGATTCAATGCATTCTTGTCGTGAATGAATGATACGCACCTTTAAAATACTTTCTATTGGCGGTTGACTGCTATCGATAGCATTCTGTAAAGGAAACAACATAATGATTATTATTTTGAACTTCATTGGTTTATTATGTACATGAAAAACCCAGTACTTACATACATTAACCAAGCATTAAAATAGTAACGACTTCCGAGCACATTTTATTTAAACCGTTCGGTATTGAACTGCAGTGCTGTCGGATGCAGACTAAAGTACTTATATAATAAAATTGTTGCCCGGATTCCGTACAGCATTTAAATCTACGGGGAACCGCACGCCCACGGGGAAATGTGGGCACGTGGACGGTCGAATATTGTGACATCACAAAAACAACCCCGTTAACGTTTTACGCTTTATAATTTATATCGTAGGCGAAAAACAGGGGTAGTCAACATGGTACATAGTCATACGCGTACGCGTAACGAGATAAGGCGCGTTGCTCACATAAAACATTGAACAAATTTGCACTGGCAAGAATAAAACTACTTTTACGAGAATACATTATGCCTCCTTAGCGAAGCGGGGCGATTAAATTTAGGGCCCGTTTACGGTCGACTATGCTTGTATGATTTACGGCTTTACGGCAATAAATGTATTGTATTGTTGCTGTTGAAGGAATCTGCCGGGGACCTTAAATATTCAATTCGACGAACTCATTCCGTCCTTTTGTAACACAGCGCCAAATCAATTGGAAAAAGAGAGAGAGAATGCCTATTGGATGGTGTCAATCGTTTCTACAAAACTCGGTATCGTCGGCGGAATGTTAGAAAGAAAGATTAAATATTCTTTTTATGTACTCGAAGATAAATAATTGTCTTCTGCGAAGTACGGCGGTACAAACTACAAAGAAAAGGGACTGAAAAAGCTTTTGTTGTATTAAATAACTCTCATATTACATTGTTACCAGAATTCTCTGTTTCATTTTCGCTTAAATAAAATAAAACTGATATAATGTCCTTTAAAAAATAACTAATGTTAACGCTCAATTCGCATGTTGAAAGAAAAAAAAAAAATAGCAGTGTAAGTATGGCATTACAGCTCAGCTTTGGAACTCACCCAAATAGGGTTGCCTAATAAAACGGGTCATTCATTTAAAATCTGTCGACCAACGACTACAGTAATGGCAATCGCTATATTTTCATTTACTTCATACTTTGATCACAATACAAGTCACGCAAGAACCCCCCATTTTGTATCCAATACCATGACCCTGTTTACACCTCAAACAATTAAAAGCCATAAACGCTTTTTTAAGTCAAATTAGTTAAGTTATAAAAGACGTTTTGCCACTATAGTGTGCTACACCCACTTGTTGACCTATCTAGTGTTGAAGACGCAAACCGAACAATAGCTGCGGTGAACGTGTCAGTGCGAACTTCAAAATTCAACATGTTCAACATTATAGGCTTCTGGACGTGTTTGTGGCTTTCTAATAGTATCTAATCCAATAACCATTACTGTAAAATAACATTGTAGGAATTCGATGAGATTCGTCAATGAAGGACTTGATCCGGGATAAATGTTAAGAGACAAATTGCTTATAGGACACTCGATTTTGCGAGCGGATCCCTGGTATTCCCAGGGACTTTATCAGAGAACCGGCTTACCAGTTCACTAATTAATAGAATGTCCCCTGGCAACCACTTTTTACAAACAACCGCAAGAAGGAACAAGGACTGCATAACTAAATTCCGGAGAAGTTCTCTTAATAAATTATGAAGCGAATAAAAACTACTTAGTACTTTGTTAATAAAAACTAAACAGTTGACGATCGCTTAATTATTGACAACATTGACGTTAGCCGGGGGACCGAAAGGCACGCGACGGTCGTTAATACAACCCTAGTGTTTACAATACTTTACAAACAAATGGAAAATTTTAAATCACTCTAGTGCAATATTGGCGTTTCAGGTAGACTACATTTCATTGACCGGACTGCTGTATCGATGTCGTGACCACGATTTTTGGTCTAATTGACAGTTTTGTCGACATCAGTCAGGCGAGGCAATGGATATAGGGAATGTTGATGTTTAATGGACGTTAAGCCTTATATAATTGTATGAAAGGATCAATGGTCTTGAGATGATGATAGCGTGTTATGATAATACTGGTGATCTCGACAGAGCTGTCATGAGACTGTTTGTCGAAGCAATGAATGAGAGATGTTAATATGAATGAAGCAATGAATATTTCGAGGTGAGCTAAGGACTCCTTATCAAACTGACCTGTGACTGGATACCGTTGGGTATCCTGATTGGAGGCGGTCTGTGTGGGGCTCCCGTTGAACCGGAACCGTCGCTCTGCACCAAAAAATATACATTAATATTCTATTCACCTTCCCTCTTAATAGAATTACGTTTTGGGATTTCTTAAACGTCTCTGAATTTGAATTGTTTCGTTTTGTTGACGATATCTGGGCTCGTTGCTCGTCTAAATTGTGCTCAGTGAGAGGATCCTATACTACATAGGTTTTATTATCATTTGTAGGCTAACAATACACATCCGAAGGTATCGTCTGATTTCCTAACTCACAAGTTCTCTGTATCAAATGTATTCTACCATTCATCAACGTATGTAGCAAGTTTCCCCGAGTGATCGAAGTTGCTGGCGCCGTTTTGGAGTTAACCACATTAAACTTAATTACAATGTACGCCTGATGAATAATTCAGCCAGGAATTAACTAGTCCAAGATGTGGCTCTGTTACGTCATGAGAAGTTTCAAATGAGACGTGAAAAGGCCGGTCACGCATCGTATGACCTCCTTAATCAGCCCTACGACTACAACCATAAGTATTAATGTGACTCCTAACACGCTCTTGGTTCTGTTCTAAATCTAAACAAAAGCTTAGATATAGCATCACAATAAGAAAACGAGTTTTTAAAGAGTTTAACCAGAAAAAGTTGTATTGTCGTTAAGCATATTTCAGAGGAGGAAAGCGATCCAGCACAAAAGATGGTGGAGCCCGGAGCGACGGAGTTTGGTGGGGAATTTAAAAAGTTTCATGATAACACAACATTTTCCTGGTTGATATTGCTTTGTAAAGCGTACAGCTTGACAATAAACACCATTGTGTACCGATAAGCAGTTGTAACGAAATTTTTCTCTATTCTCGCAAGGAGCGCAATAACAAGTATATCTGGCACGTTTGAACGCAAGACACGTGTCGCTTTTTATTTATCATAATCCTAGAACATTATTGTGTTCTAGGTTTTTCCACATGTATGAGGAAGACTTAAACCGGATTTTTCTAAAGAAATAAATACGATTAACCGCCCACTCACTCATTAGACGATAATCATATTCTCGCTACTTTGCACGAGCTGCTCAATATATTTTTTTATCAGCTTAGCTAATACAATTTTCACTCTATAAACAGATTGCACTCCATTATGACAGTAACTTAATTCGGGTCGCATAACACCCACCCATAGAGCAACATATAAAACTCGTCGCGCCGCATATAAAACATTGGCAGGTTGCAGGGTGGCTGTGGCTTTAAAGCATATAGTTTATAGATATAGTTGAAAGTGTTTACCTTGTTGTGTGGGATATGGGGGCGGTGATGGCGCACGCCGTTCTGTGGGGCGTGTGACGGCTTCTTGAACTCGCTCTCTCGCCGCGATGGTGGGCCTGGGAACAAAGGAAACATATTTATTAGTACTCTTTGTTTTGTCAATAATAACATTATTAAACCTATTGTAAGTACATTGCTGAAATTTTTGGCCCATCGCCCAAACAAAAACGGTGATTCTTTAAGTGAGATATAAACGTTGTTTAATTTGATAAATTAAAAAGCTTATTCTGTTTCATAGAAACATCAATATCCAAGAGACTAAGTAATTATTGTTTGGTGTCAACGTTTACGGCTTCCTGAGATTTTTATGGATTAATAAAAGACCGACATCACCAAGTCTCGAAATCATAAGGCACTTTAACTCCCGTATAACTAAAAGAAGGGGGTGGGTACCCTGTCCGCCCTGCCACCCTCGGGACTCGTGAGGGGAATCTCGGCTAGGTGTTTAGCTGGTTTATGGAGATTGCGATCAGGACAAAGGAGTCCAAGTTACGACGCCTAGATTGTGCACTGATCCATATAGTCCCTTCTAAATAGATAGCTACCTTACCTTTTTTCTATCAGAAAGTTATAGAATGAGTTTTATAGTGTTTGTATTATGTGTAAGATGTGTAGGGAATAATGGAGTTTCTTTGTGTTGTACGGGTATTATTGAGACGGATATCGTTAACTTAATCCCGCTATTATGAGAGGTTAATAGAGGATTTTGACCTATTATAATAATAGTGAACCTATACATATTATAAATTAAAGTCGCTTTTCGTGTGTGTCTGTATCTCCGTGATGTTCTCCTAAACCACGCAACAGATTTTGATGAGGTTTTCACCATCGTTTAGAGAATTTATTCCGGAAGGTTTATGTCTAATAATACTTTAGTATTAAAGTTACATGTAACTAAGAAATCTCGATGTTTCGTCAAGTCGAAAAACCGCGCGAAGTAGGAGCTGGTCGCTAGTAATATAATATTTGGGTTACTAACCGACATTATTCCAATTATGTAGTTTTCATCTGAATATTATAATTATATAATAATTAATTATTAAATACTACTCGCACAACTAGGCATAATCTGAATTGGCAATTTATTAATTTACATACTCATTTAATTAAATTTTTAATTAACTTATAATTTATTATCTAATGTAAACAAAATAATAATATTTAATCTTAGTTTAATTTTATATGTATAGTGCATGTGGTGTTAACCCGTAAATAATTGTTGCATTTATAAATGTATATCGTGTATTTCTATATGAAATGAAATGTGTAAACAATTGTAGGCTAACCTATTAATAAATTAGATTGAACAGCAGAAGCACTCTACAGAAACCATATCAAATATTCTCAAGTATTTTAAAGAATGCATGGGAAGAAATCTCATGCTCTTCACAACGTAATTGGATTGCGATAACATTCAATAAATAAGATGATTTGGTTATTTTCAGGCCACCTCTTAACTGAGTGCGCGCGAGTGCAGAATATCTTCAATTACTTGCACGCACGTAATGCTTACATGTGATTGGTCAATTTACTATTTCCCATTACCCGCTACCAGTTTACAACCGCTAATGCGATTCACTAACAAGAGCTGATCATAACATTCATAACTGAATCTCATTTAGCGATAAAACGATGCATAAAGGGGAACACTCGGTGAAGCTACTTTCAAATATGTTGAATTTTTAAACAATATTTCTATGCTTCTATTATGTTGACGATAATATTTGTTGATAAATAATATTTTTGGGATGTCTATGTAAATATATTTAATTTATCCTGGTCTATTATACATTGTAACAGCGAATAAATTTTCATGCCTCCCCCTTAAGACCTAGACCAAAATTTCGCGGGTTAAAGCTGGTTGATGACAACAATATAGGGAACTTATTCTGAGGTATAGACAAAATTTTGATTTTGGATTCAAGTTTTTTTTTTAGAGTATCTTAAAAATGAAGGATTTACTTTATAAACTCCAGGAAGTTTCAATATCACTTAACATCATACTTCACAGTATGTCACACGCTTTATCCCGGGCACCGCTTCATAACTCTCAAGCTCAATACACGTATCGATGCAATCCGACGATCTTATTGGATTAGAGGTAAAAACACCGCACGATAATCTTCTCGGCAATAACCCAACTATTTTTTCGGTAGCTGATATTATAACTGGATATTTATTTTTATGGAAATGGTTACCGTGTGAAAGAGTCGTTGCTTTGTTACTTTATTTGAGATTTTTTAATCTAGTCTTGGCGTGGGTTCTCTCAGAAAATAAATAACGTAAATATAAAATAAAAGTAAGCGAATCTCGTGAATATGCTGACTTTTGTTAAATTCATGATGGGTAGGTATAGGATCAAAGCTGTTCAGAAAACGTCTGAATTGTGTAACATAATGCCCTAAATAATTCTAGAAACTTTTGCATTTATATCTTACACCTTAATATATTCATGAAGTAAGATTAAGCTGAGATTACACGTGCTTGCATCGTAACTTTATTCACAGCTCACAAACTTCTGTACTAGTATCAGAAACTTAGACGCTTCTAACCAAAGACAAAACTTCAGCGTCGTACCATTCTGTAGAGAGCAACAAATTCAGTTATCAGCTAAGCTCTCGACCTATATCCTCAATATCCAAGTAAGAATGGTAACATTGGTAACTGAATATTGAGGAGAAGACCCTCCACAAAAGAAGAGGGGCACACAATGCAAGTCGGGAGCGACCACGGCGGATCGGCGCGCGTGTCGAATTCACCCAACAAATACACACCGTTACCTTATTGTGCCCATTGTTGATTCAAATCTGATACACCTTGAAAGATCTTGTGAGAAATCAAAGCAATTTGGAATATTTCTTCCTAATGCATACAGAAAATCAATAGATGATCCCAATTCGTATGTTCAAATATATTTCTTAGATTTCCAGTACGAGAAATATGCTTCTGACAGAAGCGCTCTATCTCTAAAGTAAACCTATCTGCAGCAACATGATTGATGTATTCGCATTTAGCTTTATTATTAGTGTCATAAAATTGATTAGCTGATAACGATTTCCCTTCAACACAACGAAGGGAAACTGTGACTGATGCCCTCAAATTGTTGGCTGTCAACTTGCCACTACAATGTGCAATTTGATCACCTTCTAACCTGTCATTATTTACGCTACGTTTTTCAAGTTCTTTGGCACTGTTATTACTTAACCCATCATATTTCATTTCATTAGTACTATTATACCAAATTAATAATTTTACTTTAACTGTCTTTTTATTATTTGCTAAAGGAAGCTCATTAGAAGGGTGTTATTGTAGGTCAAAGCCTGCAAATGTCATATACAATTTATAATCATTATCTTAATCATTGCATACTTCTGCGATCAGAAAATTCTGGTTATTTCTAGTATGGAGTAGTTTTTGCGGTAGATTAGCTAGCCACGCCTTCTATGTATTCAATGCTAATAAGTTTTTCTACTATCATTGGCTCCGGTGTTCACTACACACCTGTGTGAATAAATACATAGCTAATCTTTTATACCTGGTTGACTTTTATACATGGCCGATCATTAATATAAATAATATCCCTGTAGTTTCATAGTTAACAAATAAAAGACTCCAGGTGGCGTACGGTGTAAGTCCATATCCTGTGTAAAAAACCTTTTATTTCTTTGCGACTAAAGGTAAAGTAAAGCAAAAAGATTAAGAACCGATCAGCTGCCATCAGTGGTAGCCCTGATTGCTTGTAGGGTAGTTTTATATGAGCGGGCTGGTGGCGAGGTGTGGGGGGCGCGGTGAGAACAATGGCCACTGCTGGCCAATGACGCGAGCACCTGCGGCCGTTGACACGTGCGCACGCGTTCCCAGCGACTCACACTGCTTTATTGATAATTACATGAATTATATTTCCGCAAACGATTAAATTAGTATCATACTTGAAAGTTTGGTTTTGAAAGGCTGTCGCTTAGCGCTTGATGGAATTAAAAGGTCAATTTTACTTTATACTGTTTCAGTGCCTTTAGACTAGATCGATACAGGAGAAAAACATAACACCCACGTATCAAAAGACGGCCTGGTACTAGCTGCTATCGAGACGAAATATGTTCGTATAAATAAGTTCAAACTTAATACAATTTCCGAACCACTATTTTTGGCTTTCCCTCGGGCATTATCCCACTAACTGGAATAACAGATAATGTTTATACCACGTTCGTTCCGCTCTTTGAGCGTAATTGAATATTAAAAACGGTAAGCAACATAGTGTAGTGTAATTCATAGCTCCGATTTGCATATTTATATTGGAATCGAATGAAACCAAATCTGTCACCTAAACACGCAAGTTGGGAAGCGTATTTTTAGCATTGACAGTGAAGCTATGTTTATAGTTATGGTTAATTCATAGATGGCGATAATGAAAGTATATATGGGATTGATCATTGTCTTAAGTTTGAAAAAAGACACGTACTTTTGATTGACGATCTACGATTGTTGGCACCATTAAATTCGTAGTAGTGACTTGGGATACCGTGTCTTTGATTGCTTTTCAAATTCTCTATCTCAATCGTGTGTCAACAAACATTTCTTTAAGATTTTGTCCGCGTTGATGATTGCAGGGAGCGATTAATCATCAGCTATCTAATCCGTTTCATTTTGACATTTCAACAACATTCATTGCGTTACTTACGTTGTTGAACAGATTTTTTTTTCGAACTGATGAAGGAATGTATTTGCAATCTGTTTCAAAACGATTCAAATTGTGATTGATCGTGTATTATGCAATTAGGGTGCAGGTTATTGAATGGATAAGGTGGAGTGCTGTCATAACAGAATGTTCAGATACCAGGATCACCGGAAATATTATATAAACTATAAAGGTCCTTGTGATGCAGAATGATGAGCATTATGAGCAGAATGCGGGGCACGCATCGTCTTTGTTCAGCCCGAGGTCGCAGCTCACCGCGAAACGTAACGTAAGCGGGTCAATGCGATCTGCGACGACACGTCTCGAGGCCTTTCCCTCCGCTATAAGGAAGTTAATACGATTTATTCACAACAGCGACACTTGTCCATGTTATACACAATTTATAAAAGTGTTAGATACACGGAGCATCACTTGCTTCCGCCTCCAACGACCTTTGACAGAGAAAAACTGTTTTCTATCACAACTTTCTAAATTGCATAACACTTAAATTATCGTGATTGTTGCGGCCTATAGAATTTGTTTGGCATTTATTTCGTTACCTTGTCCAATTGCTGTTTCAACAGCAAAATACGCTTACAAAATTTAAGGACTCTCACAAGCCAATAAATAACAAAAGCTACAAAATATTCTGCACTCAAAAAGAGCTCTTTCCGCTACTGTTAAAACGCACTAAATTCTGCGCAAAGTGATCAAACAAGCGCATTGCATTCCCTTTACGACTGAAAGGTACAAGAAGCAAATCATTCACACACACAAACCATTTGCTAAACAAAAGGATTTACTTTAAGCAGTTATTTTTATACGTTTTCTATCACAGTACTTCGGTTATGGCGCGGTGGCGAACGACGTTATATTTTGTATGCAGACGACCGACTGCATAAACAGAGAACACACAGACACAATCAATGGAGTACCTCAGATACAAAGAGGGATGTGTGTTATTGGACATTTGCACGAGGACAACATAGTTTTGGTTTAGGAGACGGAAAATTACTTTAAGACAAAGGAAATATGAGAACTATCTTTAGTATGGACACAAATCAATAGCGCAACGGAAGTTGCCCTATCTCAAGAAGAAAATACTTCGGAAAGAATGTAAGTTATCATTATAGACGGAGTAAAGGAAGAAGTGATGAAGAGGGACGAAAAAAACTTGCCACAACCACATAAAACACGGAGTAAAACCAATCATAAGGGGTGATTTATATCTATTGCTGTTCGCAAACGGATTAAATGAGTTAGAAAAGAACATTTTCGTAGCAACTTCAGTAATCTTGAGGTAATTCGCAATACCTTAGCCCCTCACAGTTTTCTTGTCAATAAATAAGTAAGTTTCTTTCGCGTAGATCCTAGCACTAACATATTTCATTCCTTTCAGCATTACGCAGAGGAATCTTTTCTTACAACTCTTGCCATAAAAACGAGATAACTCGCGTCATAATTTGGTACGCTGAACGTTTTGGGTTTTGTCCTTAATGAATATTAGTACGAGGTTATTACATATAGCTCGGTTGCGATATCGCCACGATTTAGACTCCCTCCGAGCAATAATCCTGTCTGAGAATAATTTACCATATTACAACAATGGGGAAACCGAATGCGAGTCTCTGTAGGTTAAACCTTTACGTGGATGAGGTAGTAAAGTTTTTTAGGTTGGCATTCAGTTTATGTTAGCTTATAAATAATCTTAATAAACATTCCGAGTTTCCTAGTATCGTGGAAAAGGCCATTCGGAGGAAAGTACTAAAAGCTTTCAGTACGCATGGTCTGTTCCGAAAGTATCTGATCAAAATGTAAACAAATGGATCGGAAATCGTACCTGTGGATGCCAATCTGAAGTGCCACTCACAAATTGAGTGTTTTGATTTGATTATTTGAATACCTAAACCCGAAATTCTAATTGACTTAAAGATGTTATTCACTAGACAATTGATGCTAACTTTATGACCTCAATTTTCGTCCATAATTTATCATTTTTTTTTTTTATAAAACAATAATTGTTGGAAGAAGTGGTTAGCTATATAAAACTTGGAACCCACTAAATATAGATGAATGTATAAAAATGTTAAGTACCTGAACAGTGGTTGTTTACACTTTCATCACATACTTTTAGAACAGACTCATACATCCGTATCATCGTGCATTACTGTTCACTATTACGTTTTGTTACCAAATCAGTAAGTCATTCGTCATAATCTTTTATGGTATTACGGACTTTTGGGCATTATGCAGGAACTTGCGGTAAATATCTGCGGTAATGGATTTCGCAGAAGGTCTAACAAGTCATGTTTAATTTTCGTCTATAATCAAAATGTTGTGGTTTTGTTACCGAAGGTCACGAGTACTATACAAATATTAGAAGATGGAACTTATTTAATAATCTACTGTGATTTTGGAATTGTTACAAAAATAAAATTGAAGTTGACCGTTGTTCAAATGTTGACATTTACCAATCGTTGGTTACAAAATATAAATGCGTATAATAATGTGGTAACAATATTGACACTACGATATGCAACGTTATAAATATAAATTATACTCGTTATTGCCTCGTCCTCAATGATGATAGAAAACAAGTGTAGTCTCGGCTTTATACTCTGTGGCGTCACATAATTTGGAAGAATAAGTAAAAACACAAACACATCCGTATCCGCGTGTGTGCTGCCATCTATAACAATCTTCATTCGGATTTTATGTCTTAGAAACGGCGTCACGATTTTCCTTAAAATTTTGTTCTTTTATGTAAAAAACTGCTCAACTAACATAAAATTGGGTAAAAGGAAGTCATAGGAGAAGACAACAAGGTCACACTTACTGGAAAATATAAAGAAACTCGAAAAACGGATTAATTAAATACTTAAATTCCGATTCGAGTGACGAAGTGAAAGCAAGGATCTAAGGCCCTGTTCTGTGTTCTCCAGTGTGTAAATACGCTACGCCTAAAACATGGGATTTGTTGTGGCATAAGCTTTGCATGTGTAACCCACGACTGCACGTGGTGTACAAATTCTACAATGGCTCTATTGGGAGCACGGTGGCTTGCCTGACCTTTGGGGCGTTCTGCGGGGACGCACGGGGTTTTAATGGCTATATTGTGACTTGTGAGCGACTTGCCTGACCTTTGGGGCGTTCTGTGGGAACGCACGTGGTTTATTATGGCTATATTGTTAGCAACTGCCTGACCTTTGGGGCGTTCTGCGGGGACGCACGTGGTTTTTTAATGGCTATACTGTGAGCGACTTGCCTGACCTTTGGGGCGTCCTGCGGGGACGCACGTGGTTTACAAGGCTATGTTGTGAGCTAAACAACCTCTGGGGTGTTCTTAAGGGACACACATGGTTGATTTTTTAAATTATAACCTTCAAGGGAAGTTCTGTGGGAACTTACATGGTTATATGGTGCAATGTCTGTTAACTTTACAGCATGCAGTATACTTTTCCAGATACTGTTACAAGTCCAGTAAACAATTCACCTGATATACTTACAAGAAAATAATGAAAATATGCCTCCGGAGTTGGGTAAGTATAAATGTACCTCCGGAGTTGGTACAAAATGTTCCTCATCAGTTGATAGAAGATGTTCAACCAAGTGTTGATTATAACAGAGAGTTGTTAAATGAAATGGTTGAAGAAGAACTGTCTCAGGAAGACACATTAAATAATCAAGTTTTGGAGATATATAGTGTGTGAATCCTCAGTCAGGAGAAAGTAGGAAAAGACCTACACAAACAGATAGCTCAAAGGTGGGATAAGATGCTCAATAAAGGTTTGACAAAAGACAAGATTGAAAAAGAAAAATCCTCCTTTTACTAATTTAAAATATAATATGGTGCCACCCATATTGAACCCAGAGGTTAGTACTGGAATTAATGAAATGTCTAGAAAGTGCGACCAAATAATACAAAAAAGACAACAGCAAATTGCCACAGCGCTGTCATGTCTGTGCTCAGGCCTTCAAATGTGGAGCCTAAAGGATGCTCAAGGACAGAAGATGAACATAGGTAATTAAAAAACTAAATGATGTATGAAGATGGAGTCAAAAACATATTTATTTGGTGAAGACCTCACTGAGAACAGCAAAATCAGTGAAAAAATCTGGCCAGGAATTGAAGTTAGCGGAAACAAAAAAGTTCACCCCTAGACAGAACACATGGGTTTCTAGACAAAACACTTTTAATAATAACAACACTTTAAACTGGCGGGAATCTCCTCGCACAGAAGTGAAGAAGAGGGGGGGAGCGATCAACCAGAGAACCAGCAGTGGACAGAAAGTGGAAGGACAGGACCCTTAGCACCGCAAATAAACTTACAGGTGGGCAGACTTAAATATAATTTTTGTGGTTGGAAACTAATCACCACAGATCCTGTTATTCTTGATTGGTTTGTAGGATATACAATTCCATTTCATACTAAGCCACACCAGAGTTACACTCCTGTGAATGACAAATTCTCCAAACTGGAGTCCTTACAGATAAAATCTGATATCAATAAATTTGTTTCTTTAAAAGCAACAAAAATTTGCCAACCTACAGATAACCAGGTTTGTTAACAAATACTTCTTGATATAAAGCCCAATGGAACTTTATGTTTTATTTTAAAGAAGAAGTTAAATGCTTTTGTTAAAACAGATCATTTCAAGTGTAAGAGTAATTTTTTACAGAAAAAGGTTTTTTCTTGTAAAACTAGATTTAAAAGATGCTTATTACATGATCAACATAAACAAGGATAGTAAGAAATACTTAAGATTTATTTTTTCAAGGAATATACTACGAATTTAATGGCCCCATTAACATTTACAAAAATAATGAAACCAGTAATAGATTTCTAGCTCAAGATAATGGAACTTTAATATCTGTTTGCCCAGCTATTACGTATGGTATTCTTTATACTAAAGAACTTGAGCAACATAAATATCTTAGTTTAAAAAATAAATAAATAATGACAATTTTGATATAAACACTGAATTGAACGCTGCATGCAGACAAGATCTCCAATGGTGGTCAGCTCAATCGGGCAATCCTATTAGGAAGAACTTTTTTGAATTACAAATATAAACAGATGCCTCCTCCACAGGATGGAGAGTTTCTTGTGACTCTCAGACTGCCCATGGGCGATGGACTGAGGATGAAGCTCAGCTTCACATAGATTCTTTATAATTATTAGCTGTTTTTTATTTTGGGTTAAAATGTTTTGTCAGACATTTAAGAGATTGTGAAGTCTTATTAAGAATTGATAATATGACTGCAGTATCATACATTAACAGATTAGGAGGAGTTCAATATCCCCACTTGCATAAAATTACTAAGAATATTTGACAGTGGTGTGAATTTAGAAATTTATGTATTTTTGCTACCTACAAAAATACCAAAGATAATGTGATAGCTGATTTTGAATCTAGAAGAGAAATAAACAATACAGAATGGGAACTAAGTGATACAAATTATAAAAAAGATCATTTCTTTATTTGGTGAACGTTCAATTAATTTGTTTGTATCATGGACCAATACAAAGTGCTATAGTTATATAATATCATTGCATCCAGACCCAGGGGCTGTGGCAGTGGATGTTTTTACTTTGCATTGGTCTCAATATAATTTATTCTATGTTTTTTTGTTTTTTCCTCCATTCTCGTTGGTTCTTAAAACCATAGAAAAGATAATATCACACAGAGTGACAGGTATTGTAGTAGTTTCTCAGTGGATGACTCAAGCAGGGTTACCAATATTTAATAGATTGCTGATAAAGGAACCCATTATTTTTCAACCTTCTACAGATCTCCTCACTTTGCATAATCAAAGTTCACTAAATATTGACATTGATGTCAGGAATGTTATCAGGAAAACATTTATAGACCTAGGAATTAGTGATGATACCACATCATCACTAATTAATAAATATTATGATAAACTCAATATATTAAAGCACATTGAATCAATACTCGCCTGTAATTATTGTAAGATGGGCTATACTGTAAATCAGAAAATATAAATATTACCAAGCCCACCATTACTGAGGTTATTGAATATTTTACTTAGAGATCTCAGGAGGGAGTTTTCCTATGGAAGTTTAAACTCCCTTAGATCTACCATAGCTTTTAATAATAGGACCATATTTAGCTACAGATGACAAAATCAAAAGACTTTGAGGTTTCTTTAAATAAAGATCCCCCAAAACCAAAATATAATATACTTGGGATGTATCAGACTTACTCAATTATATTGAAAATAATTACATTCACCAAACAAATTTACAAATTGTAACCAAAAAAAAAAAAAAAAAAAGCTGTGACTTTATTAATGCTAGCCACAGGTCAAAGGGCACAAACGATCTCATTAATTAATTTGAATAATATTGTGATCAAACAGTACTGCTTAATGATTAAGATTGATAAGTTAATTAAAACATCAGGGCCAAATAGATACCACCCCTTTTTAACTGTTCCTTTCTTTAATAATAGACTAGGAGTATGCCCAGCTACAGCTGCCGTTAATAGAATTAACGAAAGGTCTGCGAGACTGTACTAACTTGTAGTATGAAGTAATATGTAATATGAAGTATGTGTAATATGAAGCTGTGAGCTCCAGTAAAATCAGACGTTGGATAAAATAGTGGAATTGACATTAGCACATTATCAACGCACAGTACCCGCCGCGCGACAACATCAGAAGATTATAGTAAGTTAAGTAAGAGGGTTAATATTGATGATATTAGAAGAGCAGCTGGTTGGACTAGGGAATCAACAATTTTTGCCATAAAATCAAATCAAATCAAAAATATTTATTTGCTAGAATATGTTACATTACATTTTACAGTAAATGTAGTTTCAGCATAACCTGCCATGATATATGGTGTGCAAATACGTTAATGTCAATTACAGAGTTATTACGATTATAATTATATGATATACATACAGTCAACTATGAGACCTGCCATACTTGATGGTCAGCACAAGTTGACACGACTGTTGGTAGATTACTAAGTACCTACCACCGATATGATTATTATTACAAATTCATTATTATTACGAATTGATTGCTTATTATTATAAATTGATTATTATTACAAATCTACAATACATATAGGTTCCATCAACATCGGCTAGATTTTATAATAGACGTATAATCAACAATAGAAGCTTCTCTCAAGCAATTTTTTCGTAGTACTTACCGAAAATAATACAACTTGAATTGTATTTTTTACTTTTTTAATAAAAAATGACTAATTATCGACTTCTTTGATTGTCGTTAAGAAACATTAAAAATAACTTCTGTTATTTTATATATATTTCTTAAATAAATAATAAAATTATTGATTTTACAACTGGTCTTTGAACATCTACACTTGTTTTCTATCATCATTGAGGACGAGGCAATAACGAGTATAATTGAATAGTCAAACGAACTTACCTGTAAGTGAAGTTCGACGGTAATTATACGAAGTTATTGCCTCGTCCGAAGATGATGAGTCCCACCCGACCCAAACATTCCATGCTATATAGTTATATGAGCATGGACCCTATGTTGTAAAACCAATAATATTGCTATGAACTTAATGAAGATTGTTATAGATGGCAGCACACACGCGGATACGGATGTGTTTGTGTTTTTACTTATTCTTCCAAATTATGTGACGCCACAGAGTATAAAGCCGAGACTACACTTGTTTTCTATCATCATCTTCGGACGAGGCAATAACTTCGTATAATTACCGTCGAACTTCACTTACAGGTAAGTTCGTTTGACTATTCAATGTTTGATGCTGAGGTTCAACGAGACAGCCGCGTTGCGACATCGTGCAAGAGTATGTTACATCAAAAATGGCATCGCAGCACAAAATACAAGTAATTCTTGAAATTTACATATAATCAACGTCTATTCGAGGTCTGGCGGGGCACGTTCGACGTCTGCCGACAACACTCGGCCCATTTGTATGCACATCACACACACTGGCGGATTTCAGACGCAACTCACTAACAAGCGTATGTTTATAAGTATTACTACTTATTTCGAACAAAAACTCTACAATTCAAGTATCAGTTGCTTTCTCCCTTCAGATGGATAAACAAAGCCCTCGAGGCAGTGGCTGCCGGTGTTTATAACACATGGCTGGAGTCGTATGTAGCAATAGCAGCTAGATTTAAAGATTGCAGTCGTGGCACGATATCGCTTTCATAAACACTCGCCATTTTATAGAAACAATTTCGTAACAACTACTCTAAAGAAAATGCGATGTTTACTGAATCAAATGTTAAACAAACTGAGTATAAGAAAGTCAATGTCGGGCTTTGATATTTGTATCAAAGGGTGGGCGAATATTTTCCGAATAAGAGACACGTTGAAGATTACAGAAAATTCGCAAACAGAAGCGGCGCCCTCCCTAAGTCCCCAACCCGCCCGGTGCGGCGTCCCCCAACTCGCACAATGAAAATAGATTATAAGTGGGTAACTGGTGGAGATAGGAGTAGCGAAACGCATAACACGCGTCCAGTGTCAAACGGCCATAAATTGTCGAGTCGGCGACCGGCGACCTACACGCTACTTTATGAACGCCACACACAACTCCTAACCCGATACACACAATATAATATATTTTGTATGTTGTTCATTTTTCTCGGCTGGCGTCGAAATCAATTCCCAGCCGTCCCTCGGGGGCAATACCTCATATCGGTGTCCTGAGAGCCGTGCCTCATGCCAATATACTTTGTAAGTAGACCATGCGCACACCAAAAAAACGGCTCATGTTGTTTGTTACACGCGATATAATCCACAAATAAACATGTTATTATGTCGCTGTAATTTCCACGACGATTATATGAGAGATCCGCGGCACGCGTTTCCAGGGTTAAGCCGCCAGTGGGTGAGAATAAGAATGAAGAACTAATGAGGCTTAATCCTCTAACAGCCGTAGGTAATAAGTGCATAATGATGTGGCTAGAAAGCGGGAATTACTAGCGACGGCAGGCAGTGAAGAATAAACTCCATTGGCTCACACAGCTTCCTGTACATTTATCATATTCCCATGCATGCATATTTCACAGCGGCCGCACAAAGAGGTGAGCAAAATAAAAGAGTGAACTAACAGAAATAATAAGAGTAATTCAGCATTCACGTCGGCTTTACCACCTCCGAAGAATTACCGTCATAAATCTTTCATTCGCGCGCCAGTTCAGCTACTCACTTATTAAAATAATCCTGAACTCTATACGCGACGGTTTACCGTCGTTATTTCGTAAATCCCGATATTACCCCAAAATCCGTATCCCATTTAAACAATACGTACATTGTAATCTCGATTACAAATGTAAATTATATTTGCGAGGGCCGTGTTACCGTGTAATAAGGCCGGGGAGCCTGAATGAATGTCAAGGGTGAACACACCACGGTTTATAATAAAACATCCGCGTTTATGGATGTATAAACGATGACTGATAGACGAGACGGTTCAAAGGCCACAGCTTGCCACATAGTGTGGAGTTGCGAAATGTTACGTAATTTGCATTCTCTAATGAAAATAACAGGTTGATAAGGAAACGTGCGGAAGTTACATTTATCACAGCCGTAGGTCGGAGAAATGTTCGTGAAATAATTTTCCCCGTGCATTTCTTTCTTCTATAAAGCGTACCAGTACTATGTCTACTTGTTATGCATGCAGTATCCCATTGTAAGTTGCTATAAATTCTAATTACAGTTAAAGTAATTATGACAATGAGTCTGTTAACCGGAGAAATATCTTCCACTAGAGAGCAATAATTCTAGGACAGATTTGCATAACATTTCTAAATACTTACTAAGTTTAACATTTCTATCTATAAACCACGTTCTTACTGCGAACATTTCACGTAAAGCGATTATTTAGTAAGTAAAGAGAATTAGCGAAAATTTTGTGGAGCACAAAGTGCAACATGCAAAAATGACTGCGAAAAGTTGAGTAATATACAAAGCCAGATGAAACTGAGGCGTAATATGAAAACTACGTATAAGAGCTGCGGAGTGCGGTTTTGGGGAGGGGATGGCGAAAAGAAGGGGGAATTTTATTTTATTAGGATATAGTAACGCTAGCGGTAAAACAGGCACGTCGGTAGTACTCGAGGCGTAAAGCAATAACGTTTAGGGTTTATAGAAACCTACATAAGCGTAGACAGTTTATCTTGGTCACCTTTTTACCTTCCTCCCGCACAATTTCGTGGTTGAATGATATAATGTATTCTATTCTATCCGCCTCTGTTAGCCTTTAGATGTAATACCCTATTTAGGACAGTTTAATTTACTTCGCCTAGAGCCTAGACAATAAGCCGAAAGTTGACCTTCAATATTAGCAATATGCTCACCGCCAATCAAATCAAACCTTTTGGCTAACTGTGGGCGTGTGACATCTCTGCCTACACACTACCTTTAACTGGTGACTCATGGTTGACATGAATAACTTACAAAGTAACCTTAATTAGTCTTCAATTTTGTTAAAGCCATATGATAGTTCATGATGTCTATAAGAGGTTAAAATTGCGACTACAACTATACTATCCAAAAATACTGACGCTTCACAGGACAAAATATTAGAGCAGAGATAGTATTAACAACCAATACCAACGAAGGTAAGCACAACAATCCGATCGAGTCGACACTATTTGTCCACCGTGACCATAAGACAATTAAGAGCACACCAGTTCCCGTAAACCATCGGTAGGCAGAGGCAGCCATTAGTAATGAATGGTGAGAACAATTGGGACCACTACGGGCCACAGCGCCTTCCACGGCCGTGATTGGTAAATTGAACCTTGACTCCGCAACTAGGTCGAATACATCTTGTACTATTCATGACTATGGAGTAACTGTACAGTATGCCCACTCTATAATGTATGATCCAGTAGATAAGGAATGCTACCCTAGTTAGAATCTTATGTGTCAAATTTAGAATTAATTGAGATTTTCACCGCAGTTTTTTTTATAAATTCGTTAACACTTCTAGGCCTTTATCTTGATCACGCTCTTTAAGCTACGCTTCATCCATTTATTCCTGAAGCTCTGTTATTTCAGATGACACTCAATCCAACGTCAATGTATGTACTTAAGTATCTTTAATAGTGCTAGAGCTTTGTTTCGCGCTTTATCAAGAGTGAACCCTCTGCGTCCATTCTATTCTGTGTCAGTCTTTTGTTTTTCTAGTGAAAAGCCACTGAGTCATCTCGGACCTTCACATTTAGTTAGAATTTGTGACACTATCTAAATGCTTCCCACGCTTTCACTTTCTGCTGGTCCTCTTACGTCGTTCAATGATTAACGCACGTAATTTTTGTTTGTGGAATGCCGTGAATTATCAAACCATTCTTTTTCGCCCTTAATAGCTTTGGTGTAAAGAGAAAGGAAAGCAATAGACAAAAACAACGGAATAACATTTAGGTGAGAATGAAACAAAGTGCCGTAGGGCAGATACCGAGTTTTGATGACATAGACAACATATTTTGTGCGAAACAAGGGGTCATGATTTACCAAGGTTGGCGTATCAAATGTAAAATGATTTGAAAAAGTTCTGTGTGGGTTTATCCAAGGGATTCATACAGAAATTAATGATACACGTCCATTACGTTTAATTAAACTTCACAGATTTCTTTTATATCAAAAATAAACACAAAATCTTAAGCACTGTCTTACATCACTGCTTATTCGCTATTGGAATCATGTCCGCGCCACACCACCCGCTAAGTGTACCATCGAACCCTTAATTTCTCGCGGCCCGCGTTCTGCCAACACGTTATACGAGTAAATAAAACAAGCAGCTACTGAAACGCTTCATATCTACCTCACTTTTTATTACCAGACTTATTATTGCGTTGCATTGCACTACTTTTGAAAGCTTTCGAATAAGCTTTTAAAGATTTTTTTTGTTTCCACTTTACAGCTTATTTCTGGCATTATGTGGTTTTCATTAAACAGATGCGTTTTCAGTTTTATCTACCTTTAATAAACGTAATGCATTTATCTAAAAAGAAGATCAAATTATTGAAAACCTTTTAAAAAAGAGGTTAAAAAATTAGAAATGTCAGCTAATATCAACGTCAATTAAAATAAACGTCACTTTATAAAGGCTGCACTGTTATTAATACGGTTATTAAGAATAAAACATGCTTTTTCTGCGTCACTATCAGCGATAATATACCGCTCAATCATTATTTATACCTTAAGGAAAAATTGCATGCTCGTATATGCGTCATTAAGCAATTTCTCCATACGGTATAACAGTACCTTTCTCATGTAGGTATAAAGTATGCATGAAAGCTTGCATAAATAATATTTAAGTAAGAAACAATGGTATTTCAAAAGGACGTTGCAGATAAGTGCCGACGACTACAGAAAGAAAACCCTTTCAGCTTTTTAAATCTTAAATTCATTAAAATATTAAGCGCTAGATGGGACAATCAGGAACATTAAAACTCCACCCAATTCGTTTGAATGCTCCCCTTGGGTCCCCGTTAAGAGGTAACTTGTCAAATTCAACATGCCACCGGTTAAAATTTTACGAAGATCACGGCTCAAAATTAAACTTATTTTGACGGAAGAGATGGCGTGTCGACATATTGGAACTGTTGGTCTTAATTAGGAGGGGAGTATTATACTGCTCTTTGTGTCATTCATTTTTAGCTTGTAGAGCTAGTTACAATTTGCAAGACTACAGAAGGGTTATAAATAGCAGGATAGAAGTTTATAGAATCGAGTATTGCGGTTATAATAATGGGCGTCTTTCTGCAGCCCTCAGGGTATAAGGGGCTGGGACTGGTTGATATGTCAAAGGAAACACGTCCTTTCAAAAAAACAGCCGGAAGTGTCACACGGCTCACCTTGTCGCCGACATACATCGGAGCTTTATCGATACCCCTGAGAATGTCGTTGAAAATTGTACACCCTTATCAAAGCAAATGTACTTTAATAAATTCTATTCACGTTGATTTCTCATTACGCTTTTTGTAACTACGAAAACAGATTCCATATATCCTACGTATGATTGAGATATTTTTCTTGATCAAGATATTCCGAGAGCTTACTCAATTACAATCACATTACATATAGGTATAACACACAAACGCGCAAGCCGAGGCAAACGATCTATATATAACGAGTTTTTTATAACCCGTAGCTGACCTACCTCTTATTTATCAGTCCGTCAGTTTTCCTAGCTCGTTTACAGACCTCTTTCACGATAATGTGATCATAACCCAATATTTAGACGAGTCTTTTAGCGTTATTTTCGCCGAGATACCAAAAGCCTTTCAACTTTAATAAATTACGGCTTCAAAATGTTCGTGAAGTCTACTGCAATAATTATGAGAACTTAAGGTTATTGAATTACCGTTTGGAACGTTGTATCCTTCTTAGGAAGGATAAGTCTTTGAATAGATGTTTTTCTATATTGTACATCGTTAGTCTCTTAATCTCTTTCATGTTTCTCTTATATGAAGGTCTTGGTAACTACCGGCCCCGTGACGTCAGTTGTAACATACGTTCGACCATGACCATCAAGACTCTAATGAGGTGTTATAAAGCTGGTACAATACCTGATCGAAGTCTCAGATTTACTCCATAAGTGTTGTCCTTTTAGCAAAGCAGAACACGTATTTAACACTTCCGAAGCGTCGACGTCGCAAATGAGCGTTTCATCTTGAAGCGACCGCTCATGCATCTTCATCTGAACCTGACTACATTTCCATAACCTGGAGGAGACTGGTGTGCAGTTCACAGCAGGATATTAGGGCCACAATAATGCAGTGACAAGTCAATTTGCGAGCGTGTGTCGCCGGGGCGTACCGTCCGCGGTTGTCAACGCTGACCGATGCCCATCATTTATCATGGCCGCACATCAAATCAGCATCGGAATGTAATGGACACAGAACATGTTGTGACGAGATAAGTCGTTAACGGAATTAAACCAATGCACGTCCAATCGCACGCTCGTGTTGCTGTTGCTCGCAATGTCAATATAATCACGGTTAAATAATGGCTCCGGCAAATTACCCTTTACGCAGAATACTCTTACCTCCCGGGATGAGAACAGCTTTATTTTGCTTCGTAGAAACTTTTGCTCCATTTCCACTGTCTCTTCGATACCGGAATTTATTTTCAGTTATACGACTATCTCAATTTCCTATCTTGTAAAATCTGAGCCAGCATTTTTATTCTCTTTGATTACGATCCATATAAAATCCGAAGCATTCTACACGCCAATTTGATTTAAGATTTTATACGGTGTATTCAATGTAAATCTAGTCGACCTCAATAATCTGTAGAATATTCTTAAAATAAGAAATCCAAGCGATACATGCCTGCAACTCAATAACTCAGTGGGAAGTCAAGCAATAGCTAACTCGGCGGTTCAGTACGTCGTCGTTCGTAAGTTATGAGACGCATGCATCAGTGAAATGTGTTTTCTTACACCGAACAGGCTTCTGTTTGCTACACCACTACACGAACATGTTTCGACACTGTTAGTCGATATCAAGGCGCGGTTAACAAAAACTGTTGGATGACATTATTATACGTCACTAGGTACAAATAAGGCTTGTCGCGTGACAAAGTGTTCAAGCCAATAAACCATCGGTTTACGTGATAAGGCGACCGGCCGAGTTGGTTACGGTTTGACTGTAGCGTTACAATGGGAATTATGTTTTAATGACTTTGCTCATTGTTCTTCGGACATTAATTGTTTACACACGTATTGCATGCAGAAAGCACGGGTAACGTCATCGTTCATATTTCTTAACCTGAATATAAGAATTTTTAATTAAAATTCCCTTGCAGACTTGCATCGCTTTCGTGGCTAAGTGATCATTCAACTAATTTAAAGCGAGTATCGTAAAATACAAAATATATTTCTAAGCCATAAATTATACGGTGAAGACGTGTGTTTGTTATTACGCACTAATTATTGCATGAGCTGGGTTTTTTCTTAGTCATTGGAATACTACAGACGCTGCAGAGGCGGGTTGAGTAAATAACAGAATTAGGATATTAAATAATTGTTTGTAACTTTCCCAGAGGAAATAGTGAGAGGCGTTGATGACAAACAAGTGCTTTGTTTCAGTCATTGCCGAGTAGTGCGCGGGGGAGCGGCGCGGTGTCGTCTGCGGGCGACAAGGAACGCGTCGCGTCACACGACACGAATGTTTGTCACGCGACACGGACGTCGTTTGCGATTTTTGAATCATTTATCAACCGCTTGTTTACTCTGCTTTACGCTACTGCGACCGGTTTCGACGGCCGCGCAAAAACTGGGTCATTCTTCATTACGGCCACAAACGCGCAAGTCAATGCATTGATTTCCACAATAGCTTATACACTTTTACGTTTAATTTGTCTCGCGTGACAGGACACTATTCCATTACAATATTGACAAGGGTCAATAAAGATCGAATATTAAGGAGATAACAATCACATAAAGTGACATTAACTTGGTAACTAATCAAGTTGCATGAGAGCGCGTTTAAACAGGCCCATACTTAAAGTGCTAGTCGGAATGGAGTGACTTTCACAATGCAATCGTCGCATGCAAGTAAGGCAGTAAACGTCTATAATGTGCAGTTGCAGAAAGGGGCTTCTCGCATAAATATAACACGTATGTAGGAGCGTTCGCAAGTAATCTTGCTACATATTTATCTCTGAACTTTCCCGCAATCTGTTTGGCGTATGTGTTTTGCATGTATAATTTATAGGACATCAAAGGTCTGGAATAAGGTTAGGTACATTGTTCTAACCGGTTTAATTAAGAGCTACCGACTCTACCGAGCAGAGTATCCGACTGATCGTAAAACGACGATAGTTGGCTCGGCTTTATGCGATGTCTTACAATTATTTCCTTCTGGAGGAATATCATTATTATATATTACTTCTTTTTATGGGGGTGACGTTTTATAGCGGTTCATTCTTTCGGATAAATCCCGAAGTTTTGAATAAAATTGTTCATGGAGTGTGTAATGATACGAGTTACCCTATTTTGTGAGGATCAGTTTTGTAAGTACCTATATAATAAAAGCTTTATTCCATACTAACTGCGCCCCACGGTTTCACCCGCATAAGTCTCGATCCCGTGGGAATAACGGAATAAAAAGTATCCTATGTCCTAATCCAGGTCATGGTCTACCCATGACACAAATTTCATCTAAATCCGTTCAGCCGTTTTAGCGTGAAAACAAACTTGTTAAATATCAGTTAGGATAGTATTTCTACCTATATTTCCTTGCTCACCGATGAACATAGTTAAATATAATATCACAATAATGATCCACGCTATAATACTACTCATGTTTGATTTGATATCATTAAATCTAATTTCACACCAATTTGCACACAAAAACTAAAAACAATACTTTATATAAAAGAGTCGATAAAGCGAAACGAACAAGAAGTACTGTTAATAAGTTAAAAACTTAAAACAAAACCGTCAAGTTACGCATGCTTGCATCTCCGACAGCAAAGCGTTAAACATCATGCTGTATAAGCTTTAAACTTGTCAGCGTTTATCGCTCAATAGACCAAAATTCAAAGTTAGCTCACAGAGGGCATGTAAATGCATCTGCAAATCTTTCGTCATGTCGCTAGTGCCGTGACGGGTGACGTGTCACGCTGTCACGGCACCGCTCTGACGTCAGCGTGACAGAGTGACCGGCCGGCCGTGATCCCGACTCCGAAACCAGTGGACACCACTGAATCATTTAGTATAAGCCAGCCGAGTACGGAAACCGTCGATCACAAACAAAGCATTATAATATTTATAACACCCCACCATTTTGTACCGTACCGTGCAATCTTACAATTTTCTCGCCTTACCACCGCACTAATAGAAATTATGAAATTAATTTCATAATGGTTGGTAATTTTCACAATTTATTTAATGGACGTATCAAGGATGTTGTGTCACGTTTGATTAGCAAACTCACGTTAACAATTTAAAGTAAGTTGTATGCTTTGTGAAATGTTTTTTAAGCAAAATTCGTTTTCTAAAGATGTTATCTGTTGCATCATTATTATCTTCGTTGTGGAGAAATGACGCTCCAAAGAGTCCATCGTCGACGCATGAACATGGGTCAGGTATACAAATTGGTCCAAATGAGCAGTTACGCAAACATTATCCGTTTCAGGTGCAGCGCAGACTTATTATACTTACATTGACTATATACTTACATTGCTTAGAACCTAAGCAATTACATGTACAGTTTTGCCTTCGTTACTATTTTTTATTATATGTACAGATAAAGGAAGTGTATGAGTCGAAAAATATCTACCTACTTACATTAGAACTTAAGCAATTATATGCAGCACTACAGACTCGATCGCACTAAAAGTGTGTCGTGTGCGCTGCACCTCAACGGGAAAAAATATCGGATATCCACTCAGGTTCACCTGAAAAATTTAGATTCTGTAAAGTAGGGAGAAACGGCGCAACCGCGTATCAAATAACTTTATCCTCTTTTGTTATGGTAATGTCCACCCCCGAAATTATCCCAACTGGGTATAATCTTGAGAGGAATAAAAACTTTTTGCTGCGTTTATAAGGAGTTTGTTTTCCTTATTGTTTGGTAACTTGACCGAGTCTAATTGAAACAATATTGCTATTAATGTAAATATGATTACAATTTCGTAGTTGCGTAATGTTAATTTAGCGGATATTATACAATATTTGGCGAAGTAAACATTATTGTTGTACATATTTGAAATCAAAGTGGAAGTGGGCGTGCAATGTTCTACAAACTGTAAATGTTTTGTTACGGTTTTGTTAGTCCTAAGTTACCAACAGGTGTATCGTTCGCGCTTTCTCCAGTGTTGAAGATAGATTTAATTGTATGTTTACTTTATCCTAAATATACGGAAGAATGTACGGAAAACTCAATTCTATATGGCTCAGTCGCAGAATGTACCTTTCGCGAAATACGCAAAACGTACCATTCTCAAAATGCACTTTTCTCACAACGTACCTTTCTCAAAATGCACCTTTCGCAAAACTAGAAACTTTCCTTTTTTTCTACATTAACTCTTTTCCAGTGCTACAGGTAATGAAAATGCAAATTAGGGATAGATAATTGTATTTATAATCGAATCCTATTATTAAGTCAAACTAACTGTAACTGCTAAACCTTCTCTATGCACGAAATGGAAGTCGTTAAAAAATATTTTCATTCTACAAAAACGTCACCGGATTGGGGCCAAGACGAAATCTATACGAAATTAAATGGAATTTCCACGCCAATGATTTGCGGAGATCTGAAGCCTTTTCCGGAGGCACGGCAAGGAGCTGTGATCAAACGATACGGCCTGCGTCACGAATACTCCACTGATTTGGTCAAGAGAATGTTGATGGAACAGTCTGTTGCTCTTTGACTTAAGTTCGTTTAAAATGGTATAAAATACAATAGACTTATGTATATTTAGTAACCTATTCCGCTTAACTATTCCTAAAGAGTCATAAAAAAACCCTATAAGAAATCGACACGTGTTTCACGCCGAGCGCTGGACGCAGAGTCTAGACTCTGCGTCCGTTCTGCGTCCACGTCGTATTCTGATTCGCGACAAGTCAATCGTCATCCTGAGGATCTCTCTCAGGGTTTTTATGACTGTTTTTTGGAATAGTGGAGCGGAATAGGTTAATAAATATATCTACTTCTATTTTTTTTATAAGGAAACAGAGTCTAGACTCTGCGTCCGTTCTGCGTCCACGTCGTATTCTGGTTCGCGACAAGTCAATCGTCATCCTGATAATAATAGCGAAATTTTCTGAACTGTTCAGAATATCCCAGTTTTTAATTTTTTTAATGATAGGTGGACCCCTTCGCTTTACCTCATTTGCCTTTGAACCATTACGTTTGAGACATTTATAGATTTCACTCTCAAGCATATTAACAGGGACAATATTAACAATAGGACAGTAACTTTAAATCACAAAAAAAAAAGACATAAGCCCGACATGGGAATCAAACTTAAAGGAAGTCCCAGATCTTGAGTCATGCTCATCAGCCGATTAAGAGCCTCCACCACTTTAGCAATTTATTAAAACTAGTTTCGTACTTTTAAATCTTTGAAAGTTATTAAGTAATAACGAGTTGGAAGCACTTGAAACTCAAACTACCTCCTCCAAGGACTTTCAGAAGTGGACTAAGCTACGTATGAAGTCCTAGTTAATTTCTTCAAAGTAACTTTGAATGAAATTCATTGCAAGCATTTGTTTTATTAAGTCCGTGGTGAAAATACTATTCTTCTCATGGTCTTGCATAAATATATTCTTTGTCTCTCAGAACTCATTGAGAACTATACATACAAATGGTGTCAACAATAAAACTATTTATTCATAATAAATCATTCACATTGCTTCCCTATATTATATTCCAAATATTCAAAAAGAGTAAAAGTATGCTTAAGAACCTATTTCACGAATTTCCTATCAATTAAAAGCCACAGTTTAGCTTCAATTTAAGAAACAAATAACTTTTTCTTTGGTTTGTAAAACTAACTTAAGCCCCTACAATTTTATTGCAGCATACCATTTTCAACCTGCATCCTAATTCAAAGTAACCGATAATATCAAACAAACGGTTAATCATTATGCGTTTGGTACTGTACTACTATTAACACACGAGACAAGCCCGTAACCAAATTACGATTGGACTTCATCAGAATCCTTTACATAGGTACATAGGTAATATCCCAATTCTCATCTCCAACGTTAACAGTCAACACAGCTGAAATGGTACCGAAGGACTATGAAACCAGGTTTAATAAACATAGCAGCTTAGGAGTTGATAACAATGTAGTGGCAGGTTGCCAGCCTCTGGTCTATCTACAAACGTATACAGAACTTGGTACACAACTATGACCCGGATTGACTTTCTGACTTGTGCGAGATGGTAATGCAGTGTATATTTTTGTTCTATCCATTTCAGTTGCGATTGAAGAGTCAACAACTCACATCACATGAGGCAAACAGTAAATTCACAAATCTCTTGCAGCAGGCGACTATAACAGGAAGGCCGAAATTCAGCAGTGTACTACAACAGGTAGGTTCATAAAGAATTGATGTATGCTCTTGCACAGTAACAGGATAAAAGTACACAACATAAAATGGAACATCACGTGCAACCTGCAATGCAATAAGCTGTCCTAATTCACTAATTGTATTGCAATACAGAATTAATTACGCTGCAGGTTGCAAAATGTCTTTAAGGGTACTCACATGGTGCAGGACTTGGTGGTTCAGCACAGATCCCGATGGATTTGCTGGGGTCATCGATAAACCACTGCGCGAGGTGGTAGTCGCCAAGCTTGGTCTGGATCTGCTGGCTCACGCGATCCTGCCTGCCTGACACCTGTGCAAGACAAAAAAACCTATTAGTCTAGTCTTCAATAACGTCATCAGTAACTATGTGGATCATAAGAACTCCGCTTCCAATGTGGGTCAAGTTCATAACGTGGGTGTCATTAGAAACAATTAAGATATTACAGTACAAGGCAGCGACGTCCTTTTATACATGAACAGCATCCTTTTTCTTTCAGAAAATTAAAATAAATCTCTAGAACGATCTAGTTAGATAGATAATAAAGTAAAGATCTATTTGCTCTGCGAAGAAAGTTGAAGATAAGAAAATGGGAATAGATATTGCCGAGAATGAATAACACCGGGAAGTGTAAGTTAATAAATGTAGATGGTAGAATTTATGTATGCGATTTCTACTTTTTTGTACCACGGGACGATAAGATAGCATATCAAAAAGCAAGGCCAATAAAACAGTTGACAAAGCTCAGTCTGCTTTAAAGGTTTAAACCTATTCCTTCACATTTACTAGCACGCCAAATTTTTGACCTCGTTCTATAACCTAGTTTCCCAGCCTTGAAAATGTCTAAGCATCTGTCTCTACAGTGCCAGGTTTGTATAGTAACTTGAAGCCTTAATTGAATTGACTTTATCTTGTTCACAAATATGGATCAAATACGAGCATTCAACACTAGGGCCTTGGGGTCCGAGTACTCATCGAGTATTTCGGGACATCGCCAAGCGGTTGGTCGACTCTTCCCGTGACCAGAGGGCTGGCCTATTTTTAGCCCAAAAAATCAGCATTGCCATTTAACGTGGCAACGCTGCCAGCCTTTTGGGCACTTTTCCCATTGAGAGCGATGCGGACGAATTTTTTGATGCCCAATGAGCTCTTCGCTTTTTTTAAGTTTTGTACATACTATACATATTTTAATGTTAGTTTGTAATTAAGGTTTATAACTGAGTAAGTAAAGTGAACTTCTCTCTCCCATAATAAACCAACATGTATTAAAACTTTAACATCGTCAATATAAAATATACTTGCTTCATCAATTTCAACTTATAAATTAAGTTTTGTTTTAAAAAGTACACATCCTTTGGTATCCAAAAAAAAACATTTTTAATTGTTATTAATTACAATGTCATGATAGCTATCAAACTATCAATGATGTCATCATTATCATCACTAATAACATTTAAATGTTTATGAAAAAAAGTTCCAATCTCATCTGTTGTATATTGTGATTAGGTTGTCAGTTTATCATGTGATACATCGTTTAAAGTGTTTGTTTATTTTATACTCCATCTGTCATTTTGTAGCCTAACTGATTTAATATTTAGCGTTGGCAATGGATTCCATATTATTTCACTGATATGAAGAATGATTAGTGGCTTCTTTAAATCATTGTTTATATTATTCTTCTCAATAAACTCAACATCTTTGTAAATAATTACTTCAGGTTTTGTTTTGAGATCTTCGACTTCTTCAACAATGAATTTAAAGGTTGTAGCTGTCACTGTTGTTAAGCTTTTTGTAAACTTGGACTGTACTTCAGAAGCATTATTTTTCTTAACCAAGTTAAACACTTAAGAATCATAAGAGCAGGTATAAGAAAAGCTTGACGCTGTATTAACTCCAGCTCTGACACGTGCCCTTTGTATTGGATATACTTCAAGTGCGGGCAAAAGTAAAAAAGAAGTAAAAGCACTGCATCGTATAGAAAGAGAACTGGTAAGCTTATAAATGGTAATACAATCGTAAATAGCGTATGTATCATCGCGAGGCCGCGGCCGTGTGGCCGGCATGTGTCGTCTCGGCCTAAATAAACCGGCTCACTGTCGACCAACGTGATTCACAGCGCACGCTTATTGGGGATACATGCAAATAATACCACTATTTCTGCCATAATCTCTCGTTATTGAGCGTTTCGGCAGATCAAGCTTTTATGGTTTTATTATAGGGTTCAGCCCCTACCCGCTAAGTGCTTTCAAGACTGATGGCGTGACACGTGATGAATTTCAAAACTGCTATTATGCACAAACTGATGGCAATATTATTAAATATTTTTAGGTATACAAAATTTTGGTAGGAATGGAATTCACTGAATGCGGCTCGATAAATACAGCCTGAAATATATCAAACCAATTTCGTTGCGATGATTTATTGATTGAAAATCGGAGCGGCAAATTGATAACGCCAGTTTTGTTACTATAACAAGAATATGATTAATTAAATCGCTCCACGAAATGGGCCCGCCGGAACCGCTCACAGTGATTGTTTAAGCTTTATTTAATAATCGGACTCTAGAGTCTGTTGATTTAAATATTATTGCGAGATTTGGAAAGGGGAATTTTGATCAGATGCAATAATCAAAAGAGGGCGATCGTTTGGGACAAGGTCGGAAGATACCAATTTCAAGACAGAAAGTTGTAGACTTTCTACACACACTTCCTCATAGAGATACCTACGAGAAGATAATGCAATTTATAAATGTTTACTAACTATAAATATTTATAAAGAGAACAATATCCCGCAATGATTGTATCCAGAAGTTCTAGCTTATCTATAAAAATAAACAATATCACAACTTCCGGTAAGCTCGACCACAACTGACCACACAAATGTTTCGATCTTCACAAACGAGTTCACATCAATATAATCTGAACATCTGATTCAATTTCAGAGCACACCAGTATTAAAAAAAACAAATCCATATAGTTTTTAATACAATGGGACAGAGTTCGAAATGGAATAAAGTAAACGTATTCGAGTTTGCCGTTGAATGTGCAGAGATTTGATTGAAACGGCAAATCATTTACGGGGCCTGTTTCACTGGGGTATTTTCCACACGGCTATTTACTAAAGTACCTTTTACGTCCCTTTTATTTATGTATTGTATTCACATAATCCTACAGTGTACCGTCGAAGACTAATCTTTATTTTAGCTGTACGTTTCCACATTTTACTCGTGTATGTCTTTGCAAGGAATGATTCTATTTCGGATCTAATATAATCTCCGATAAAGGTCTTTGGAATTCAGTAAGCGTATGTTACGCTTTCTTCCTAAAGTGACCTTTTTCGAGTAAGAATTCTAACGTTAACCCTCGAGGATCAGGGTTCAGGGTATCAATAAAGTGCTTCATATTGTTGATAACATCGATAGTCTTGATATGATCGGTAACTACAACCGTGTGTCTCGCATAAAAACGTCGTCATGTTCCGCCATTTTATACTTGTACATATGTTTTTTATATTAAGTTGGATGTGTAAGGCATTATGCAAACATTGACAAAGTTTTAATTGAATATTTTTAATATTTGCTAATGAAATTCAGTAAACATGGGATTTTGTTCTCAAACGTAGAAGTCAACATTTTCTAAACACGTTCGGTACCGATATCACGTACTCCAAATATGTCCAAATGGCTAATACGTCTGTGTTTAAATTCATAAAACTGTTTACTCTCTCGTTTCGTACGATGTTCACAGATGAAGTGAGATGTAGGTCAATAGGCGCATAAAAACAATCATTCTGACAACTACGGAATTACATAGTATGTGTTGCGACTGTAAACGTAAAGTAAGAATAGATTTCTATAAAAATAATAGTAACGTATTTTAGATTTGCTACAAGCTTGCTTCTAATTTGAACCTTTGCGCGAAATATATAAAGAGCTTAAAGTTGAACAAACATAGCTAAGATATATATGCTATCTTCCGACTCCAAATCTAAATTGCTCGAAGCAACAAGTCGATCCGTCTGGCACACTCCTTCCGATAGCACATCATCGCACGGAATTAACAATCCAGAACGCCTCGCACCTCGTCATATAAATCTTCCCATTAAGGTGAAGAAGCGAATTTCACCACGTGTTATTCATATCTGTGACTATCATAAATCCCGTACGTGCGGTGGTACGGGTGGTATTGCGGAGTCAACGCCCCGCGACTGCTGTGGGGCGTCCGGCGCCGCCCGCGCCCGCCCCGGACGAAAGGACGTACTTCAGGGGCCGGTTACATCAAGTAACCACGAGTGAGCCATGCCTCTGAATAAGTTTGGCAATCTTTAATTATGGCTATCTATTTTGGGAGAAGACAATCTCCCTTAAATATGGTGAGTGTTATGAAAATGGCGACGCATTTTGAAAAGATATGGTTGCAGTTAATATTATCCATTCCATTGATGCATCTGTTTGTCATTTAAAGTTTTTAGGCTTCACAACGTCACAAAAACAGAACGAGGAAATAGATATATCGCATATCAGAATATTTATCCCTTTTGTCAATCTAGAACGATAAATAATTGCGAAATAATTGTCGATATCTTTGGAAATTCCGCCCTTGACATGATATAAATTAGTGTGTCAATACCGAGAATGCAACTCATTGGCATTCAACCGGATTGGCATCAATATAGATGTTATTAATGTTATTAAGGATAGTAGCAATAATTATGCAGTTTGCATTCTCGGATGTTTCCTGTACCTTGAAATTACCGAAGAAACAGCGATCGTTTCCTCGAGGAAAGATGACGCACGCAACATATCTTCAATTTGGCATCCACACTGAGGAAAATACCAGCACGTCGTCAACATAATAGGAAGACATTTTTTCTTCTTATTGCTATCTTGCATATTATTTGATTTGCAATTTTGCACAAAAAGAATATGAATATGAATTCCTTTAATCATAAGCGATTAATGGCTGGAGCATCAAAATTGCTTGTTTGGAGCAACATTATCAGAAGACAATGAAAATAAACTAAGTACTCATCAAATGACAAAATTATAAATTAGTAAAACAGAATTAAATTCTAAGTATTTCAAAGAAGTAAAAGAGGAATCATTACAGGTAACAACAATAGTAGACACTCAGAGATTTTACGACACAATAAAGAAAAATATTCGGGGAGTCAACGGCCTAGAGTTCACAAGAAGGGTGCAAAATAAGTACAAAAAGGACGCGCTCAGAGGGGTCGGCGTTTTATTACTTACATTAGCACAAGATGGGGTAGGCATAGGCAATAGCCGATATACAAATATGTACCGTACCACCTGGCATGACAGGGTCCCAGTGAATAACGTCACAAACCGTGTTACTATGACAAGTCATCGACCCAAATCGAGTCAACGACATTATCTGGTAGGCGCGCTTAATTTATCTATAACTGTAAGAACTACGAACAATTCTTCTGAACTTGAAACGAGTTTCCATATCGTTCCCACGTTACGCAGCGAGGATCAACGGGGGATAATCTGTTTACCAGATTTATGGATATTGAAGCGTTTGTTAACAGATAAATGTTGGTTTTATTCCGTGGTTTAGTGGAAAATGCGTGTATTCGTATGATTAAAAAGGCATATTTTCATTAGATATTTGTGGGGTGGGATGGGGCGCGCGCCGGAGATGGGCGGCGGGTTGTAATGAGGCCGTCTAGACGCTCCGCAATACTACATTGTATTTGTACCGAGCTCCTATTGTACTCCACAACATTGTACACTACCACTTAACTTATCGTTTACATTAATAAATAATGGGAGAATTAATTAAGTTAGGTCACAGGTATAATTTTGGCCATATACGTCGAGTTGGTTAATATAATTTCAATAGAGTGGTTATTTATTCATAGTCGAGATGTGTCCGAGCGGTCGTCGACTTGTCCTTATTGAACTGTGGGTCTGCGGCCAACCGATGATTAACTACGTTTACATTGTCAACCGAACGTTATTGAAACGAAACCTGCTAGTTTACATTATTGATTGCTCGTGTTTTACTTTTAACGTGCCTTCTTTTGACTTGTCTCCGAATAAGTTTTCAAGATTCCAACTCTGAACAGGGGCCTAAGTCTACTAATTTATAAACGTTACAATGGTCTCTCGATGGTGAGTTTTTGACAGACGTGCCATACAAAAACTGTCAAAAACTCACCATTGAGAGACCATTGTAACGTTTATAAATTAGTAGAATATTAGGCCCCTGGTTACTTCCAAGTAATCTGAAGCTGTTTCTTTAATACTGCTTCTGATTGCGGAAGATTGATTTCTATATTTATCCTTTTAAAATGTGAGACAGATTCAAGCTGTATGTGAAAATAACAAGTCAATTATCACTGAAAAATTAGGCAAAGCTTTTAAAACTGAAACAGGGGTAAACACAAAACATCTCATGTTAATGCATGTGCTGATGATAAATGAGTTTCCACATGTGTGCGCTGTTGACAGGCTGTATTCGAGCGTCACGTAATCACGTTGGACCTAAACCACCGGGCGCCGCGCAACGTGACTTTAGAGAACGAGCCATGAGCCCCGATCGACACTAAAGCTCCATTGATTTTACTGGAGAAATGTGTTCAATACAGGATACAACTCACGTTTCTATATAAATATTCGACTTTTCGTATAAATTGTGAGTTTAACTATATATAAAAAATGTAATACACCATATTAGTATTGTGGTTGCCGAAAGGTGACCTCAAGGTTTACGGAGAATTGGCAGGTACGTTTTCCTTTGTTCTACAGACATCGTAGCTATTGGATTTCCCGACCCTCCTAACAATGAAGATTATTATAGAACAACACCAAGGACTGCTCATTGTGGCCGATCACGTTGGAGATTAAAATACAACAGGGCAACAACCAACAACAGTCCGAAACATTCATTCGTGGGTTAATATTCTAATGATACGACTCACCAAACTAATCAATTAAATTACAACAACAAAGAAGCAAAAGAATGGTAAGAAATCAACGAAGAAACTGGCAATAACAATGAAAGCATATTTCGGCGAAAAGGAAACAAATCACATTAACATCCTCAACGTAATATAACAAACTTTACACACAAAGAAATGAGAATATCCACGAACGTATAAAAATAAGGAGGTACGGAAATAAATGTTACTTCGAAAGTAACCTCTATCTCGCGCGTTTACAGTTGGAGTGGGATGAGTTATGGAGAAATGGGCTATCATACAGTCACGTTCAGCACCTCGCAATTTATATTTACATTTGCGGCCTTGACAATGCGACATCAAAGTTATTTAGATAATAAATTAAAGAAACTGTTAGTATATTTACAGTTCACGAAGCAAGCAACGAATTCCGAACAGGTACATTCATTTTAAAAGTTTGTGACCTATTTTCCAGGGTCTGCCTTGCTTTAAGGATCTGGTTGCTACGTTCATTACCGACCACGATCAGCTGAGAGTCAATCAAATTATTCTCATTAAAACTTCCCCGATTGACTTTACTACAAGCAAGGTAAACATGCCGATAAAAATAATGATGTAAACAAAAAACAAATTAATAAATACGACGCTACGAAAGTGAAATTAAAATAAGTCAACGTTGCCAATGACAATAATGACGTCGGCATTTGAATAAACTGTTCATTCCGCAAGTATTATCGTGCGTAAACATATGATACTGCGATGCATATGGCTGTGTTCCACACATGTGAGTTAGTTCCACATGTCCAGAAACACAGGTCCCTAGCGTCCCCCCCCTATCGGCTCCATTTCCTAGGTTGAGCGGGAGGCGAGGGAGTTTTAATTACAGTTGTATTTGTGTTTATGCACATATGTGCCGCTGTATGTCATAAAGTGGGTCGTGCGAGTGCACCCACCGGCTCAGATAAGCCGACCGCTTTAAAAAAGTTATTATAACTCTACTTCGTTTTGGCTCTGTTTCGACCGACACTTTACCTCTGAGTCTTAAACATGATCAAAGTGTTATTGAGAACTGTGCAAAGTTTCAAATCAGGAATAATTTACGTTCTGCTACAGTATCGAGGCCCAGGTGCGATGGAAGATGATTAAATAGTACCTCAGGCGTCAAGTTATTAAGTGAAATCGATAGATACGATTGAGAACCGCGCGGCCAGGAGAAGTTACGGAGTATTAAAGAAAATCCAGAAAAGGAAATATATTTGCTGAGCGTATTTCATGAAGTATAATTGCAGTGTGCAGTTTCAGAAGATTAGTTTAAATTACTTTAGAATTGCTACAAATACTTCGGGACTACGTTAGCGTCATAACGTTCACTTTGTTTTACAACGACCGACACGACTATTTCAGACATAGTTTACAGTTCGTTCATTCTGCATTCCAGGGAAACTACTTCTAAACTCAAATTATCCCCGTTTATTACGTAATCTTTCTTGAACCAGATTTCGTAATCGCTAAACCACAACTGAGCAACAACATGCAAAAAGTTACGAAGTTCAAACATTTTAAAACAAAAATGACGTGTCCAAAAGAACTTCTTAGCAACTTTAGACAAATAAACATAAGTCTTATAGGCGAACAACTGCCATTATCTTAATTTTGTTGTTCCATTCGAGCACTTTAAAATCATTTTGGCAGCAATTTACATAGCGCTCCAACAGAACGTATCAACGTAATTACCGAAGTCGACACGTAAACAGCGGACGACCTCGAACCCGCTTGACACTGGTCGCGTCCAAACACACTTGGCCTCCCTCGACCCGATGCCCATTTAACACTACTAATGAGTGACGAGGGGTGTTTGTGCATTATCAGGGACCTACTCCAAGTGGTCGAGCGCCGGCTATCAGTTCAAGCTAGGTAGTCGCTAGTCAGTATCTACGACGACTAGATCCGAACACGGCACGTGCGGGTGGCAATAAAACCACATACTTCACTTTTACTGCGACCGATCACGCGATCTGTGGAGACACCATATCGCAAGAAGTAGATAGGCTTCGTGGAAACTGTTATTTGTGCAACCGTTTTGAGTATTTAAAGTCACGTGTCTCCAGTTTGCATGCGTGGCGTGCATTATCTTTGTTCATTTCAGTGATCTAACGCCCAGACGGTAAAACGACACTAAGTTTAAAGTGAAAACTTTAGTTTGCGGTATCATCGTGACTGGCCGCGTCTGCTCAGACTGCACTTCTACTATTGTTCCTTGCCAACCTCGCATAAAAGCTACCGTCTGTGCTATGTGCCTGTCGGCTCAAACTAGTTTGGCAACTGATCTAGATTTGAGAACATTTTCACTATTTGAGTATTTGAAATCAAGACTACAAAATTCACGCCCAGATTTATACGAATATCGATTTGGAAAGTTATGTATCTCTTCTCCTAAGAACAACCTTCTGTATCCACCTTTCCCTGAGATTGGCATCTGTGAATCAATTAACTACAGACGATGCTCCGATTCTATCGTTTAGCTAATTACATATAAATTGATCATAGAAGTAGTAACCGAATAACGTTTATATTTTCACCGGCATACTTGGATCTGAGGAATTTTCGTGCTATGACATTGTAATGTGACACGCGCAAGCACAATATCGACACGTGATTGCGGCGACCATGCTTCACCGAGAACAAAGGAATGCACTAACCAGACACACTATAGTGTAGACTCGACCACCTCAACATATGCACATATGCATTAACTATATCCGAATAACAATTGACATATTAACATTGGATGTTTTTTCCGGAAAGTTCCACATTGTGAATGAAAACGAGCTATTTGACATCTTTTAATCGCATATTGATAAAAGGAAAAAGATGAGCCAGTTTTTTAATGACAGCAGAAGGGTTGTGATAAAACACCATTATGTTTGTTGTATTTACATAAGACGTTTGGCCATATTTGTTTCGCTTTACGAATCGTGTGTAATATTTGAATTCAAACATTCACACGATTCACCGAAGCAAACATCGCCTCAACTTCTTAATGTAAATAAAACAAATATAACTTTGTTTAATCGCAAGCGTGCGTTTTTGGGTCTTTACAACACAACCTTTCCGAATAACTTTTCCAATGTAATCAGCATTGGATTTATGCGGGATTATTTGACATATTGCGATTTCTATATCAGTGAATGGAGTTGCTAAACCCCCCGAATAAATTTTTCAGCGGCTGTGATTCGCAGAACGCAGAGCGATTCGGGACACTCAATTTAAATGTATTTTTGTATACATTTGACGACGTCGCTGAATACAAATGTTGGCAAAAATTTAAACTTCGTTGTATTCTGTTCAAGGCTGGTATATAAAGTAATTGTCGTTTAATGAATAAACCCCTAATTAGAATCAGTCTCAATTCTGCAAATTAAGTTCCCGCTGAGATTTGTTACGGTTTGAATTTAAATTTTCTCTTTCACTGAATATAATAGTAGATACGTGTACGTCATGAAACGTGTTCTCTTTTGCTTTATTTACTTTATAGTACATAGGAGTGGGCGCTGTAGGTAGCAATATGATATTAATTTCAAGTGTGCAATAGTGCACAAACGTTGAAGGTTATGCGTGGGCAGCGTCCTTCGCGCTTCGGAATACATATCCTTCGAACTGCAGGCTTACTCTCGACACTCGATCTCAATCGGGATTGGAAATTGGGATCGAAATCTTGTCATTTGGCACTCTTGAATGCCACACTAGCGCACGATTGGAATCGTATTGGGTGGATTTTTTTGGTACTAAATGAAATCGACTCTAGTCGAACGAATGCACTTTTTCGGTACTCTTGACGCGATTTTGACATTGACATATCGAGTTTAAAGTCGTGTTTATGTCAAAATTGAACAATTCCAAAAAGGCTACTTTTTTGGGATCGAGTTTGTTATTGTGGCTGATTTGTGAAGTTTTTATTGTGAATAATGGCACGTTTAGGACTTATTTGTGATATTTTGGACAATGCTCATAAGTTAGATATGAGACAAAGGCGGAATTTGAGACGAATGGCGCGTTATGCAGACAACGCTTTTGCCATGACTGACGAGGAATTCAGGAGAAATTACCGAATAAATAAGGAGCTTTTCGAAGTGATTTTTAGGGATTTGGAACCTTTGATGCCCCAGCTTACTCGCCGTAGTGACATACCAAGAAAATACAAGGTTTGTAAACTAGCAATTCCATTTTCACATGGTAGGTATTTTTTGTATAATTATAAGTTATAAACTATTTAATTTTATTTTTTAGTTACTAGTGGCTCTTTCTTTCTACGCCACAGGTAGCTACCAAAGATTAGTAGGTGGGACACAAGGTACAATGATGTCTCAACAATCCGTTTCAAGAGCAATAAGAGAAGTCACAAATGCTCTTAATTCTAACACAATTTTAAACAAATGGCTTAAATTTCCACCGACTCGCCAACAACGAGATTTAATTAAACAAAGGTTATTAACAACTTACTTATTTTTACCATAATATTGAATAGGTAATATGTACCTACTTTCTAGACATTGTTGTTTTGATGTTTAATATGTTTTTTTTTTAACTTATTTGTGAAGAATAATAAGCTAATAATAAATTAATTCCAGATTTTATGAAAAATTTAAAATTCCTGCTGTCACAGGATGTATCGATGGTACTCATGTGGCTATTGTAAGACCATCAGAAAATGAAGAGCGGTTTTACAACAGAAAAGGTTACCATTCGAGAAATGTTTTAATTGTGAGTTAGGTTGGCTATTTATTTAGTTATTAATTATTAGAGTAATTGTAACTTTCTATAAATAGTATTTCTTTTACAGATTTGTGATGCGGATCAAAATATACTCAGTGTAGACTCTTCATTTGGTGGAGCCTCACATGACACATTTGTTTGGAACCAACATCCAGTGAAGAATCACTTGCAAAATTTAATAAATTCAGGAGAAAGAGTGTTTTTACTTGGTAGGCATTGTAAACAGTTGTTCAAATTGGAAATTAATTCACATTAGGTCAAAAATATATTTTGTACTTATATATAATAACTACTAAGACATTTTAATACAATTACAGGTGATTCCGGTTATCCTCAAAGGGAATATATGATGACCCCAATAGTGGATGCACCGCCAGGCTCAGCTGAAGAGTACTACACAAATCTGCATTGTTTGGCTCGCAATACTGTGGAGCGCACAATTGGGGTTTTAAAAAATAGATGGAGATGTCTTCTAGGCCATAGAGTTCTTCATTATCATCCAGACACAGCTGCTAAAATTATAAATGCATGCTGTGTTTTACATAACATTTGTAACAGAGCACGATTGGGTTTGGATGATATTGAGGATGCTGTACCACCCATGGGAGAAATGCAATTGTCACAGAGTGGGTTAGAAGTGGATCGAGGTTCTGCCTCCGTGGAACTACACAGGGGTCGTGAGGCTCGTGCACAGCTTGTTCAAAACTTGTGGACAGCTCGGCATCTCCATTAAAATTTGTTTTTTTATGTATTTAGTCAATTTATCTTTTTTTTCATTACTCATTCTATTTATAAAGATAGATAAATGCTATGTGATCAACACTTGTACTCTCTTTTATTAAAATTGTAAGACTATGGTTCTATTGTGTGAATTCTATCTACTATTATAGTAATAGTAGTTGCAGCACTGGGTGAGCGTAGTGTAATAAGATTAGATTATTAGAGCTTAAGTTTATAAGGTAATGTCTAATTATTATTATTAACAAGTATTTGAATAAATATGTCTACCACACACATACGCAAATTTTAATTTGGTTCACATCTTAAGGTCTAAACACTGTATATAAACAAGTAGGTACTGTATTTAAATTTAATTACTGCCTATTTTCTCTCAGGGCATCAGCAATATTATTTAGGGCACTTGCCACAGCTTGAGAGCCTTCTCTTATGGCTGCTGTAAGTCCCGGTATTTGTTCTACAACTTGAGATAAGGCCCTCGCTGTTATAGTTTCTGCTTCAACCCTCTTCCTCTCAATTTCCGTGAATCTCTCCCGGTCTTGATCCAACATAGTCCTTGATCGGACACGCTGTGCTGGGGGCACACTGGTCCTTACAGGACTATGTTCTCTTGGTGTTGCTGAAAGTGACAAATAAAATAAATAACATTTATGTAAGTAATTATATCATGATGAAAGATGCCATACATAGTTTGAAAGATTATTACCTCTCACAGTCTCTACATTTTGGTTAGGAGCAGCACGAGACTCCACTTCATTTACTTCCATATTACTGTCCTCGGTTGGAATGATCATTTCCACTAGGATTTCATTCTGGCTTTGGCTCTGCAATTATAGAATAAGTACTTCATTATGAAGGTGTTAACTTTTATAAAGTTCACAATAATGTCTTAAAATTTATCTACAACTAAACTAACTTACAGTGGAGGGAAATGGGTTGGCAGCAACATGGCTGTCTCCTGCAGCAAATTGTAGGCCCCCCATCACTGCTACCAGGCGTTGGTCAATGGGTGTTAATACTGGTAAATTATCAGCAGACCCACCACCTGTACGCCTCATCGACTGTGCATGCTCGCCACATGTCTTCTTCAAGGAATGCTTTTTGTCAGTCCAATACTGAAAAGGAAATAAACGTACTAATTATTGTAACTGTTGCCATATAATTAAGTAAAAAAAATAATGTTTATTAGTGTGAAGACAGTACCTTAGCCCAGCCTTTGCCATCTTTCTGTGCACCGCCTAGTGCATTTAAGGATACTGCTAGGTCGTTCCACTTTCTCTTTGTCTCCTGCTTAGCATGAGCAGTGCGCAATAACCCCTTGGCAATTCCTGGGTTCTGTACCAGGAAATCTACTAGAGTCTCCAGCTGTTGGTGTGTTGGCCTACTCATCCTGTAAGAACAATGAATGTTTGTATTGAGCAAGTGTTTAATATTAAAATTTAAAGGAATTATAATATATATAATAGAATTGTGGCCTTACCTTGATATTTTCGTCTTCTTCTGTTGAATACTTGTCTTAAAGTTAAACTTATTCAAGCAAAAACTTAAAAAGATTCAAAGTGGATGACAAACGCGCGAGAAGTTTTTTTTTTAAATGTTAAACTTAGGCAATGACATACACAATGAGCCTATGCTGCTTAAAAATTTAGTATTAAAATACATATAAATGCAAACAAAGAACACTTAAATGATTATTTATGTTAAAATAAATATCAGAACATATTTATTAATAGATTTAACGAGTTATTCAATATTCATAAATTTGGTAATTAACGTTTTGATGTGTATGGCCACCCCATGTGAATTAGTATAATCGATCTTGCAGTCGATTCCAATCTCAATCTCGATTTCGTTCAAGAGTGCCATCTTTCTGAAGATTGGAATTGAAACTGGATCGGATTAGAATACGATCGAGATTGAGATTGATTTCAAGAGTAAGCCTACTGCTCTTCACATCTAGATCGAAATGTATGAATAGAAAAACATATATGCATTTAAGTGGCCTTGCCACGTTGTTATTCATCATTGATAAGTAAAAGTCCTTTTGCAACTAAATGTTTTCCTTCTATTGTGTTCGGCTACATTACCAGAGATACGTTAAGGAACTGGCCAGGATTGTGGCATGAATAGGTCACACAGAAACTAAGATTTCTTGGTATTGTATTAATTTACAGGAAGTTGCCTTTCCAACCAATTTATTCCTTAAATCACCTCTCTATCGCAAAGAGCTCCAACGTACAGACTCCGCTAATCTGTTTTTTATGTTTCAGCTTTTTCGTTTGTTATTATGAAATTAAACGATCATTAATTCATAACTCATTTGCTTAATTAGTTGGTTTTTTGTTTAAAATAGTAGAAAAACATACTCTGCACTGCATCATTATAAACTCTAATTAGTCATTAATTAGCATCGAATGACCACTAAAAAGGACATTTTAATGAATATTCTACATTCAGATCTGTTGCTAACCAATTTGCACTCCTATTAAGGGGATTTAATTGGGTTTATAATAAATATACAATCTGTTTTAATAATTCAACATAATTATGGCTAGATTTTAGCCCCATAGATATCGACTCAAGATTTTCACTGGACTGTCTGAAAAGTGCAACTATTTCTAACTACAACATACTTAATGGGCCCGCTAGTGCTAAGGTTGGCACAAACTAAACAACGCTACGCTTGCAAAAATGCGCCAGGGAACGTTTTCGTGCACTTTATATGGGCTTATGTGTAGTACAGAAAAACACAATAGGATACGCAGAAATGGTCACAGGATTAGTGTGCTACTATCAGTCTACATATTGATGTTCTTTGAAATCCTACGAAGAAGTCGCTGGTGTAGATGTTATTGTAATTTGCAAATGTAAACGAAAAAACATAACAATATTTGTTGTTTAAACAGTCAGATTTGGAAGCAATATCTGTCAGCTATCTGCTATATAGACTGGTATCATTATAACATTCAAAAATTTAAATCTGAAGCGTTCGAAATTTTAATCAGGATAATTGGTTTTCCGTGTTCAGATACGGGGCTGTAGATCATAACGATTATGTGTTATTGTAAAATAGCAACAGCAGTTGAAAATGTGGAAAAGCCGGATCCGAATATCATCCATGGATAGCAAGAACTCATCCTAAGCACGAAGGGCCGACTTTAGGAATGCTCTATTAGCAAGGAAGATTCTTTCACGTGTGCCTGGCCTTACTTGTGACCGTGGCCATGTATGTGTGTGAGCAAGCGTCAGTATGTCGGGGAACTCAGAATACAGATCAACCAGAAGGCGTGACCGCGCATAGAGCTAAAGCAACAGAAAATAATCTGTAGTGTAGTTTGTTTTACATTAATTGCTGCGAATGATGGAAAAGAGAAAACATAGTAAAATTTTCCTAAACTAGCGATAGTCGCGGGTGGGAAGTGACAGGCCAAGGAAAACTTGAATGGACTAAGTGAAAAATGATATGGAACGGAAGGAAGTGAATACAGAGATGACGGCTAATAAAGATGTATGGAAGAAAAAGAGGTTCTGCGCCAACCCCAAATAAATTAGGATAAGGGCACGAAGGTGATGGAAGAAAGGCAGGTGGGCCATAGAGTAGCGAATAAGCTGGCCACCAGCCCACCTAATGGTAAGTGTTCATCGCTGCCGATGTGGACATCAGGAATATCAATTATGGAGACAGTGCGCAGCATGGAATAATATGGACATCGGCAATACCAATTGAAGACACAGTTCGCGGCATGACACTATGATCGCATGTGCCTTCTGGTTCATACTGTATTCTGTGTCGGACGGAGTAGTACTAACCCTGAACGGCGCCGGGAAGAGCGACGATGCGTCGGGCTCGGCGGCGTGCGCCTGCGACATCTGGTGCGCGCGCGCCTTCCGCTCGCGCTCGCGGTCGCGTTCGCGGTCGCGGCCGGCCCACGCGCCTGACCCGCCGCCTCCGCCGCCGCTCCCCCCGCCCCTGTCCCGGTCCCACTTGTCGTACCTGAAACAATTGAACATACACATTAGATATATTGGCACTTTTATCATAGTTTCGGAAAAGTATACTTAGGGCGAAGTCTCCTATCAGACATTGATAACATTCAGCGTCTTGCATACGCCTCGTCAAGCAAGATGCTAGCTATGAAGATGAACGGATATATTGATGCGACTTCGAAACGCTCGCTGCAGCGTAAACAATTCTCTGATTGACGTTTACGCTGACGTCTTTCCAAGAGGCATCACTATGTAAAAAAGGCCAAGAAGCTTCAATCAATACATCTGGCTTCCAGTATAACCGATTGCAGCGTATTTTACATGGAGCGACTACCTATCTGACCTCCACAACCCAGTAACTGGGTAATACGATACGCCTTGGTAAGACTGGTTTTCATACTTTCGGGATTTGACGACCCGTAACGACTGTCAAAGATTCACGAATGACAGCCGGGACTAACGGCTTAACGTGCTTTCCGAGGCTTACGGAGGAGTCTCGGTATGTAAAGATCATCCATCCACGGACCAACCTCGGCAAAAGTAGCTTAACCTGATGGATCGACGCGTGCGGCTGTTATTACTTAGACACGAGCTCCAAGTAGCTTCGTGAGACCTAATTTATATCTGCGAGAACCACTAATTAACACAGTCTAACCTAAAAAAATTACCGCTGCGAAATTAATCTAAACCGACATGTTATCCAGCGCCTGACACAATTACAGAATAACTCACACTTGTAACGTTGAGCTGAGCAAAATTTATATTAAACCACGTACACACGGCTACACATCAAGCTATACATTTCCAGTTAATGCTGATCTCGCATTGTATAGGATTTCCGTACAATGCGAGCTCAGCTTATACTGGAAATGTATAGCTTGATGTGTAGCCGTGTGTACCACGTAACTCTTGACACAAAAGCTATACACGTTCAGGCTTATGCCCAAGAGATTGCTACAAAGGTATTTTTCACAAATCTACTTGATCAATAGCGATATCAGGATAGATATATCACGTACTAACCAAAACAAAGAATGAGGTTACTATACACGTCGCTTTTTAATCCCTGGCCCCAGAAACGAGCTGGATCTACGATCGCAAAGCTAACCGCGACTAACAAAAAACTGTATTTTTCGGAATAGTTCGAACAATGCAGGGTTGGCAACCCCATCTACAAACACAACTAGTGAACCTTTCCTTTCGTCTGATGGTACAACCTGTACAAAAAGATAAACATCTGACACCCTGTTTTTCTTATATTCCCATACATGTTTGAATTCAAACAATAACATTGCTTATTACTAAGATCGCTAAGTTAAAAGCGACTAACAAAAAACTGTATTTTTCGAAATAGTTCGAACAATGCAGGGTTGGCAACCCCATCTACAAACACCACTAGTGAACCTTTCCCTTTGTCCGATGTTACAACCTGTACAAAAAGATAAACAGCTGACACCCTGTTTTTCTTATATTCCCATACGTGTTTGAAAACAATAACATTGCTTATTATTACCAATAGCCTATTGTGATTGCGGTGAATAAACTTCTACTATCGTTGAACTTACTTTCCAAGAAATGTTTTCGTAGTGTAAAAAAGACTTCTATGGGTGCACAAGACTCAGAAATTCACAACAATCAAAACAAAACCATACAAATTGAAAATTAGGTTATTATTACCGTTTACAATGGAAAAGCGGTTGCGTAAAGTGCTGGATCGAATGTATGAAGAATTCCAGAAAGCTATTGGCTGATAAAGCGATGATTCATGGAAATAATGGAGTAAGAAGAAATATACTAAATTGAATAGCGATTAAAGAAGTGGGTTCTGGAAAATAGGATGACTAATCCGATCTGTTTATATGCATAAGTTTTACATCGCATCCACATAATAGGGAAAACCTCTGATGAAATAATAAACTATTCAGATAGGAAAACAAGAATTTGTAGGTATACAATTTTCCGTCATCAGGAAACGGATTATGTTATTATGAAGTCCTGATTTCAGTCCTTTGTCTTCGCTCATTCTACTCATTGCGTCCACTACACGGAAAATTGTTTGCTGTTTAGATTTTCTCTACGAACATTGTTTTAGGATTTTATATATTAGGTGTAGGTACTAATCACTTTTCTCAAACATGCTTGGAAACTCGAACATTATTTAACAACCTTCGAGATAAACCGAAATTGCGGTACTGGGCGAATACACCCGGCCAGCAGTGTTTGTATGAAAATCCATATCTGTCGTGTTATTTAAAAATGGAACGAACTTTTTACTTCAACACATGGCAACCAAGGAGGTAACTTATCAAAGATTTTATTTAAATTTCGATTTGGCTTGCGAATAGAGCAGTTTAAAATTGCGTGAAAAATTAGTTGTTCGTCATTCTGTCGATTCTGGAATTTTACTAAGATTGAATTTCCCCGCATTATTTGAGAAAAGTACTATACAAGCCTTGGCCGCAACCAGGCGTTGATGGGCTCACGCTATGTGTGCCTCGATCGTCCATCAATGCCTATGTGCAGACCGCCATAGTAATGTACTATTACGTACATGATTTGATTAATAAAGCAATGACATAATACGATCGATTTAGTTACTTGCCACAGACGGAGATATAGAAAACATATCTAAACGAACAACAATATAATATGAAAGTCATTAGGCGAACCGAGCGAATCCATTTTCCTCGTTTTATCGAGCACTTGTTAACACAATGCTCTAAGTGAATATTTATAAAACACTATTTTAGATAACGTATTTATTTATTTACCGATATAGTTCTATGAAGCGTTATCTGTTACATTACGGTTAGTTTAACAATAAAACAATAGTGGTCGGCTCAGTAGCGAGTCGTAAAACAACAATAATATGATGGTTAGCCGGTTGGGGCTTGTCCGTGGATTGCAATATGCGGTACTGGATATTGCAGTTTTTAATATAAAGCGCAATGGACCGGTACGGCAAAACATACGAATAAGATCCCCGTAGCCATTATAATGGAACATACTATAATGTATATGACCGACTTGTTTGTGCGCTTTAAGAGCGTCCTTGACGGATGCCTATACTACGGAACGAGTTTTCACATCGATTTATTATGACACCGATTGAGGTATTACTGCGCGCCGGATCGAGTGCAATGAGTGTGCAAGCTCCTGCCATTGTTCATATTGTATTTAACATTGTTCTGTGTTCTGAAACCGGTTACATGTGCCGATAAGTGTCCTGCACTTACGTAACCGTGATCGACGTGCTATTGAACACTAACACGTAAATAGGTCTCTGAATAGTGAATACTAAGCTTCATGTGGATAGATAAACTCCTCATTATTATGCAAACGGAAAATGGCTTCTGTTTCTATTTCGCATTTTTTTGCGTTCTAATAGTAACGCCTATTAACAGTTAAATTGAATTACATTAGTGTAATAATAACATACTTAATTATAGACAGTTATGAAAGCGTTAAAAAAAAATTATAAAGTTTTTATACAGGTATAATTTATGAAATAGAACAAGTGAACAATTTCACTTTCGCCGTGTTCCCGGTGTCAGCAGTTAGTTGAAAGATTTATTACCGCGGCCTCACTCGATTTAGCCCGAGGCGTCAATTAATATGTTCACTCAAATAAAAACAGAATATACGCTTACTTAGGTGGTAATTAAGTGCATGTATGCAAAACTGACTGTTTATACTGTACTATCGGATCTATTTATACACTTTTCTGTTAACATATCACAAGTAGGGAAGTTCCATATTAGAATTGAAGTTAAGTAAAAGTAGCATGAGACGAAAGAAAATTATGTCATAGACGCTTATTGCCTAAGTTCTAACGTAATATTCTGAGAAACTCTCGGTCAAGGTTGAGTGTTGAGAGGTTCGATAAAGTTATCCTTTTTGTTTCAAACCCAAATAAAAGAACAACACAAGCACAATATTCAGAATTCAATGATGTTGCGATACACTCTGTATCTGTATACAATTTTTGATACAGGGTGTATAATTTTGACTTCGCACGAAACTCATTTATTAACCTGACGATAATGTAATGAGGGATATTCGCCACATTATAAACTAGCACGGATGATAATGAATAAATCACGATGACACATCGGACGTCCGTGCCGGAACACGACGAATAATTGAAAAACGCTCTTGAAGATACATTACAATATTAATTACTGACAAGTTGGACGCAATGATTGTTAAATTTTCTGTAACACACTCGATCATGCTGATATCATCGATTAAGGAACTGCACTAGTCAATGAAATAATGACTTACTGAGTACAAACATCAGTTAAGCGTAGCGAAAAAACGGTTAAACTATTAAACAGTTAAGCGTACGAAAAACAAATGCAGATGTACCGATAAAATAAACTTTTACTTTTCTTATAAGCATCGTGAACATAGGTCTCCCCCAAATAACACCATATTGTCACTTCCTCCCCAAAACAGTCAGTAACCAATGCAAATCAAATAACAAGAAACAATGACAAAACTATTACAACTAATATCTTCCTTTAGTGACTCAGCAGAACATCGACCAAATACAATTAGGGACCATTAAATTGAACACTCACGCACTCAAACATTCAGATACTCAAAAGTAAAAAACAAAAGACGCCAGTCTTATCTACTTATGAATGAAGGTGGGGTGTCAAACGACCACCCGGTATAGGTAACGAGGTGACTCAACAATGCTCAATACAAACTAGCAAACATTTAGTTGAGTTTGACTTAGTACACACTTCGGTTGTGGTACCTTTAGACCAGGGTTCCAGAGACAGCGAGGAGCGGAGGATTAAAATTGCTGGCTGTACCTCGTGGCCGCACTAATCTGGTAAATGAGGCGCCCCTGACGCAGGCGCTTCGCGTCCTTAACCTTGTAGCAGAGTAGATAGACATTTTTGCTTGTACACTGAGTGAATTCACAAGGATAACATTGTTTGTAATAAGTTATAGAAAATAAGTTGTTATTATTAAGTTTGCTTCACTATTGCATTGGGTTGTACCTGTAAAAATAGTTGTAAGTGATTGAATACATAAAAAAAAAAAAAAAAAAAAAAAACAAAAGTAAGAGTCAAGAAATCCTAAGTCATCCAAGAAGTCAGAACCTACGGTAAATATGAGAGAAAACTCCAATCGGCATAAACCAAATAAGGAAAGAATGGCGTAAAAGGGAGAAGACTTATTCCTTACAGTAGGACAAAAAAAGTTGTGAATAATTAGAATAATGATAATAAAGGCGGATTCCACCAAACAGGAATAAATTTTATCCGCGGAATAAGCCTTATCTTCCGAATAAATTTTGAATTTTTGACAGTTTCTCCATACGAAAACTGTGAGAAATAAAGCTATTCTAGGATAAAATTTATTCCTATTTGGTCTAATTCGCTCTAAATAGTTTAACACGATATGTCATTAATGGAAGAGTCACAAAGGCAACAAAAGAAGAGTTGATTAAAACAACTCCATTAAAAACAATTTCATATTTCCTGCTGATAGTATTAAAGCTTAAAAACAACACGAGACCTACAAAAAAACATGAATGAAAGTATTTATTGAAATGTAAAAAGGTTTACATTTCAATAAATACTTTCCATTCGCACTCTGCCTTTTTGTAAAGGTGCAGATAGACTTGACGCGACGCGACTCTGGTGGAAAAAAATCTATGAAAACTGCACGGAAATTATTCAACCGATGTCCCGTCGCGCCTGTTTGCGGGAGCCTTAATTTCGGCATCGGAACGTAACCGTAAATATCATAAAATTTCGAGATATTAAATTAAAACACGAAGTGTTTTCGTTGCGTTTTCGCAGTATCTACTTACTGGCTTATCAGGGCGAATGACCGATTTATCGGACGTGTCGTTTTCATGAGTGCGGTGTAATATAGGGTTGTAAAAGGTCTTTTGGATATATTGGCATAATATTATAACACCATGGCCACCACCATGTGTGTAGTGTGGTAGGATCGTAGCAGGTGGCGTACTGTAGCTTACCTCCATAGGAAGAAAGCGTGAGCATATGTATTATGTATCTCTAAGCCAAAAGAATGACTTGGCTAAACTTTTAATTTATTTTGATAGAGTTTTGTCACATAATATTACTAGTATTGTAATCACGTTCTCAAAAACGGCTCTAACGATTTCGACGAAAGTTGCAATATAGGGGTTTACGGGGCTGAAAAATCGATCTAGCTAGGTAAAATTTCTGGGAAAATTCGTTTTCTGTATTTTCTACTCGACCAGGTAGGTACTAGTACAGTTACACTACTATAGTTATCTTTGCCTGATTTTAAAACCCAGATTTTAAATAAAAATATCTGAGAACTCTTAATATTAATATCCTATTAATTAAACAAACCTGTATTATACAACAGACCGCTACCCGCGCACAGTGTAACCACCGAAGCGCCATTTAGTCGCCTGCCAGCAAGATAAGAAGAACAAACAGTACATCAGAGCCAGTGCTTTTACCAGCCGACATACTTGCATATGTAATGGGAAAAGTCAACGTTGCACAAGCCTTACAGATTAGTTAGAAATATCTATGAACATAGACGCTAGTTTTCCGCCTCAAACAAAAGCGGAAATTCATAAAATCTCACACGCCACGCTATTTGTGTCTCGACTAATAAGTTATAACTGCTTTTCAATTATCTTCATTGAACAGTAAAATCTATTTGCGTCAATTAATTACCTAAAACCATTCTGTCTAGCATTTCTAGATAACTATTAAATTAAATTCTAAATAAAGCAGGACCGTTTATATTATGTAACCCACGACTTAAACCTTGATGACGACACTTAGTTTCAAAGAACCGTCGTCATGCGAAAGGACAAACTATTTTTATCCCGGCAGGACAGGTAGTTCCCTTGGGTTATATAATGAAGATTATTACTTCCCTTTGTTATCCAATCAGTCCCAAGCGAGCAATATTACTTAATAGAAATCTACACACGTGGATTTAATAGAACCAGTTCATAATATGTATAACACGGAAACGATTTGCATAAAGGCTCCGCAGACAGACGCGACGCGACACCGGTAGAACAATATTTCTGTAAAGTTTTCATAGAAATTGTTCTACAGGTATCGCGTCGCGCCAGTCTGCGGGAACCTTAATAATCTACAGCTCGTTAATTCAATGATTGACGTCATAAAGATTTACAGTTCATTTTTCGCCGAACATAAAAACCTTATTACGTATTAAGGCTCGTTCACACCGGCGCGACTTGTCGCGCGACGCGACACCGGCAATTGTTCAATCGTGAAGTTTTATTAGAAATTGTATTGTTAAAGTCGCGTCGCGCGACAAGTCGCGCCGGTGTGAACGAGCCTTTAAAAAGGCGAAAAAGTAATTCTACAAAAAATCCCCTTTAACATTTCGGTGCAAAGATAATTCGATTAGTTATAACAAACCGGTGCCACGCCTAACGCGGGCCACTCCGTGTCATAGGTTGCCAGGTTGCTAGGTCGTTGACACGATTATTTTTCAGAGGACATTTTTATCACTGGCCGATAAGTACTGACGCCATTGTTATTCCGATAAAGCTCAAAGGCTGTATTTGCTGCAAAACACGTAAATTGTGAGTAAACTAGCTCACCGTCCGTCACCGGCCCACGCGGACGCTTAGCGGGAATTGAAATTCTCACAATAGAAAAATTCAGCGTTGCTATTCGTGGGCGTCATACAGACATTGTAGCGTTACTGAATGGGGATCCCACCCTTGTGCACCCGCCGTAGTAATTATAAAACCATTTGTATGGATAGACTAGCCGATTAAAGTAGAGTGCGATCGTTTCGGAAATTGATACAAGAACTCAAATGTTCTAGACATTTTATTTTTTTGCTGAACTCAAAAATGCGAGTGGGCATATTAAAATTGGTTTGATATCGTATAGATTTGAAGATAATCAGGTCGCATATGAATAGCTTGGTCTTGGTTAGGCTTGTTAGAAATGATTGGTTAAATATTCTGATATATAGAAGCTAATATAAATAAACTTTTAAGTCAATCTGAAATGCGAAACCTTACTCTGTGAAATTAAGTCAGTCAGGTGCACCGTGTATAAAATTAATGCATTTATAAGTATGCTCCATTCCTTAGAAAAAATATTATGTCAATCATAAGACATTCATCTATACACCGATCAAAAGGCAACACATTGATAAAATCGAAGGGAGAATAAACTTTAGAAAATTCCCACGGACTTTCTACAGAAAAATACTGTTAGCATTACACGTAGGCATCACACCATTTAGATGAAAGATAACATGCATTCAGAAGCGGATTTATGAAAAATACGAGGAAGCAACTAACCTCGATACTCAAAAGTATTTTAGTTTCGCCGTTTGAAAGCTCAGAAACGTATGACCTAAGTCTGAGAACGAACTCTTAAAACTAGCGGCGAACAATTCTAAACATACTAACACCAGCACATTTTGTTTTATTGCTTCTTTAAATTTTTGACGAGTGACGAAAACTTTTGAACACTATACTGTACAGTCGAGGCGTTGTGGAGGATTTTGAAAACTGAAGGCGATTCGGATCTCCATCATGTTACCTGCCAGGAAATTCATAGAGCTAGGTCATTTTCATAAGACGTAGAATCTTTAGAGACAGCAACGAAAAAGAAAAGAAGGGATCTATCATGACTTGATAAGTTACTAAGAATTTTGACAAAAACATCTGTGTGGAAGACTTGATGGTATGACGCATTTACTTTGTAATCATTACCAAAGATATTGTTGAGCTTAATTTTATTCTACTTTATATTCCATTTTGTTGTTAGGAAAATGTACACACAATATTTACTTTAGGTAGGTACTTTATTAGAAAAAAATCCTATTCGGAACGCAAGATAATTCAATGATAATTTAATAAAAGAAAACAAAACTAGCGGTCATTTATCCTGAAATTGTTTTGTTAAAACAAAAAAATCGAGAAGGCAATTTATGAACAGTGAATTTCCATGAAGCCGCGAGAGTGCCTATAGATAAATAGAACACATTGAGCTTCAGGTTTCCACCATTTATCAACAAAGAAAAATGAAAAGCAAATTGTACCGTGTCACTTTTTACCATTATTCATTACTTTTTGTGATAGAGTTTAACAACTTGCTTACTGTCACTCAGGGTTTAATATACATTAATTAATTTATTGAACTATTCTCTAAAGTAAATATTTTATGGTTCAGAATAATCTCCGTTTTATTATTCTTTAACTTTTAAGGGCTGATTTCACCAATGAAACTGAACGCGATCAGCACATCTAAAACGCGATTAGGAGCTGTCAGTGTCAATAATTCCATAGCAATGACGACACTGACAGCTAGATATGCTGATCGCGTTCAGTTTTGTTGGTGAAATTCGCACTAAGTGTAATGCACCAGCGCCATCGTCCGCTACAGAAGGTGGGCGGCTAACTACATCGCAAGACCAACTTTATTAAGAGACACAATTTTATATCTGACGATACTAATAAAACTGTCAAAGATAAAGAGAAATTCAGCTCAAAGGGAAGCGCAGCCAACACAAACGTTAGCTGTTTCTCGTTTTACATTGAAAATGTAAAGTAAATGAGCATTGCTAAGCATAGCTACATTTGTCAACAGCATGGTTAAGTGTTCACTGGCAAATAATTAACGGCTGGTAGTAGCGTTGCGTAATAACCTGACAACTAAGTACCCGAGACAGCAGTAAACGAGGTAACAAGCACCGAATATATACGAATATGCGCGAGCCGGTGTGAGCACGACTATATACAGGATGCAATGCATTAATTGTACTCATTTCACAATCTGTTTAGCGATTTGATTGGATAAGTTGGTCACGTGTACGCCTCGGAGGCTAGGAGCCGACACTCGATACTACCTTATTATACAGATAACCTGAGTTAATGCCACACTCGGAACGGATAAAACGGCGCGAAATAAGATACATGCATTTAAATGTGGATATAAACGCAAAATGTTTAATATAGCAAATCTGTCGCGTGTAATTTATTGTGCAGGCTGTTTGTTGTAACTGAAGCTTAGTTAAATGCCTGTCTTTTTGTTTATTTAAAACATTGCTAATTAATAAAAAAAACCTTCTTACTCACTTAATTCATGCACAACTTAGGGCGAATTCCACCAAACAGGAATAAATTTTATCCGCGGAATAAGATTTATTTTGACAGTTTTCGTATAGATAAACTGTCAAAAATTCAAAAGTTATTCGGAAGAGAAGGCTTACTCCGCGGATAACATTTATTCCTGTTTGGTCGAATCCACCCTTACTGATCTAACTTGATCTGCAATTATCATACTATTTGTATTTTAGACTTATGTTTGTTATTCTTGTAAAGCGTCTTCTACCCTCTGAAGAAGCGTTGTAACATTGCGTGAAATACTTACAAAAATACATCATTTGGATTCAGAAACAGTTACATAATCATCGTATTCAAGCGTACAAGCACTTGTGAAGCAATCTCACAGTAGGAGAATTATTACGTGAAACATTCATTCAGAGCCGTGAACACAAACATCGGATTTGGAATACCCCGCATTGTTATTCCAAAAAAATTGTGTGCTGATCACATAAGTAGATAAAATATGAATGGTGGCTCCTACTCTACGAAGATTTGTGTGTGTAAGTTACACTTACTAAACAATGGCTTTAAGGTACTGCTCCAAAAAGTTGTTCCCACTGATTCCGTTTCCCTTTTTCGTCATGAATATTGGAGTAGTCTTCAAAAATTTATTAAACGAAATGTTCCCCAGTTTCTTTGAACGTAAAATTTAATTTGCAAAGGTAGAGGAACCTTATTGGTCTAAATATTTTGTTTTGGGGAACGAGTTTGGGCCAATGGAAAGAGTGGAATAAACATTATGACAGATGTCAATTTGCTAGAATGTTACGAGGACGAAAAGTTGTAAATTATGAATTCAGCATATTTAATTATCACACAAGTATTGTGGGAAACACTGGATATGGTAATAATGTTGCGGTTATGTGACACTGACAAACAAAATATTTAACCCAACATTGTTAACGTCAGAAGTAGAATATACGAATATTGTTGTAATAATTTCGCAGTTCCGCAATGCTCATGAATTCTCAGTAGTGATGCAACGAATACTACTTTTACGAATACGAATACCGATTGTACTATTCGCCGAATACGAATACCTGATTCTACTATAGCTGCACGCAATTATTAGTCAAAGGAAATTAAACACGCTAAGTAATTTAAATATTTACATGTAATTTAAGAATTACAATAAAATATAGGTAATTTTTTGTTTAAAAAGATAATAGATGAAAGTGTTTTGGCGACAGACGATTCCTTTTTTGTGTCTGTATATTTTCTTATAAACAAAAACTAAAAGGTCGCCACAATTGCTGACCATCTGTGGATGTAAACAAAAAGATATGAAAGTTTTATGATTTTATAAATGAATTTGTGTCGGTCGCACGCAACGCAATATCTTTATGGAATTTCTAGGAAGTCACTAATAACGAATGTCATGAAACTTTTCGGCAAATACGAATATTCGGTAATTTGATTGTATGCGTTGCATCACTAATTCTCAAGAACAAAATCATATTAAAGTCAATATACACTAGCAGTTACTGCGGGATGATGTCGTCTGTTGAGCTTATTCAACATGCTAACTAGTTAAATTGCCTACTCTGTTCCACAGATGATATTCGCAAATATTTGCATAAATTAACTCTATACAATCGATTCTTAATAGCAGGTTTATAAGAGATCCCCGGCTTGAGACGACAAATTATAATTAAAGTTCTCTTGATAAGCTCAGTCTATTTTTAACAGTGTTTAGCATAATTACCCTGACAAGTCAAGTAGGATTGAATTAATGATTTCCAGACTAATTAATCCATCGTTCTGGTTGAACTGAATTATATTTTGCTTATTATGAACTAAATGCTTAATACGGAAAATGGCCAAACCATTACCCATCGACAGTCATAGTTCTATATTATATAGATCTCTTTCTGTTCGACCTGCTACATTGCATTCGCATCAAAATCTCAATATTGTTTAGATCGAACATATTCTTAAAGGCCCATCTTTGCCGAAGTACCAAATTTCTGTGAAGCCTTTAATGTAATTGTTCCATTAATCTATTCCTGTTTGTACGTCGTGTGGCACTAACTCGCGTCAGTCCTACTATTGTTAGTATATAGTTCTTAGCATTGAGTTACAGCGTATTCATATAGAACTAAGAAGGTTAATTCGAGCCACTTCCAATTCAGCTTATTGGATTATCGCGAGCTTACCGTCGCGTGTATAGGGTAGAGTTCGAGAACAAAGCGGATGAATGCAGGCAGGCAGCTATAAAACTAAATACTGCATTCTGTTTTGCTAAAAAGTACTAAAATCGTGTTTTATACACTTTGGAAACGAATAGAGAAGAATAAATGTAAATAATTACTTAAGGAAATAAAAATACAGTTGAAAAATGTAATAATTACAACAAAAAGCAGAGTATCTCATCCCGTGGCTATCGCACACGGCGATTAAGAGATAACATCGGATGAACGAGCAGCATCATAAACTGGTGCGCTGATAATATCAGATTTCAAGAAAAATGCCCGGTCGCAATGCGTAACAGTAATGATCCAGTTAATTGATTCTTACAACCAGCCAAGTAAGATAAAAGAGAACATAGCTCACTTGATTCAATTAAATAACTTACTCCTGCTTTGAAGCATTAACAAAAAGTAATTCCAACCAAGCACACAACCAAGTAGATATATACTACAAATGCTAACCGTGCTTATTATGCTTATCAGTTTGTAATTGATATCACAAGCCACTAACCTACGTGGCAGTCGGTGGCAGTCCCGAGAAACGCGAATAGGATGTTGTGTAAGATGATACTGGAGACAACTTTGTATCGAGGCTGTAAGTGATGGAAACATGTGAAGAAAATATAGAAAGCGAACCACTAGGGAATGATAGAGAAGGTAAAGTAAATTTAAATGCGAAAGTAGAAACTGATATAACATTAGAAAAAACATCAGTGAAACACCTTGCCAATCAACCACAACCTATCCCAACACAAATAATAATGAACTTCTAAATTGCTTTAGCTCTTACAAACAACAAACTCCCGAGCCAAACATTATCAACATGAGCAAAAGAAACCTTAGTCAAACAGTACTTAGCGGCAAGTAAATAAATACATGCAACACAAACTAAGTACGTATGTATGTTAATCAATTTGTCGGCAGTACGGCGTCTAGGTTGCGAGCTGTTTGCACTAGTCGTCACTGTTGACAGTGAACACCGAACATCGTATTATGACTTAAGACTAATATTCACGCTAATACGTGAGTCAAACGTTTAGACTACGTGACATTAGCAACAACAACATATACATAAACAATGGGCTTGAATCAACTTCACACAATGTTGGAATATGCCTCAATAATCGAAAGAAGGTAAAGCTATGGAAAATGTTGTACGAATAACAATTTGAGTGTAGATGTGACTGCCGGGAATTGATAAATAGATGTGATAGAGATTCAGAGAAATCTGAAAAGAGTAAAGGTAACTTAGAACATAAATGAACACCTTTTCTCGAGTTCGAATGATAAAGTTAGCGTAGGAGGCGCTAAACCGGAAATATCCGAAGATGTGAACAGTTTTACCTAGAGAGAGAATATGCGATCGAGCAGAGAAAACAGGATGTGAGAGAACATTCTACACCCAAAGACGATAGCGGGAATTGAAGAACTTTTATCAAAGAAAAGGAATATATAGAAAGAGTAAAGAGTACCTCCATATTCTACCTTACAAGCCGCTAATTACATCGTTAACATTCAAGCCACAGTGTCTTTGAACCTAAACATCAAAATTCAAATTAATATCCGTCCTCATTGAAGTAAAGGTCAAATCATTACGATATATCAACCTCAGATGTTGTTACCAGCAAAAAGTTAGTTAACTTCACTTACGACGCATCGCTGAGCAAAAGCTAGCATATTTGAATTTCGTTTAATTCATTCAGTGGTACTTATCGCATGATACGGGTGTATAAAGCCGGATCTTAAGTTAATGCGTTGGGAACATGCATTGTTTCTTCTAGTACACTCGCTACACGTATATTATATAGACAGTTATTAATATTACTTAACGTTTGTAGTTGTACATTATCGGTAACAACTATAATGTATATATGCGTGTGACCGCCGAGAACATAACATAAAAGATTAATTGTTGAAGTAATTAATTTAATATAGAACAGTAATAATGCTACTGTTCTCTATTAAATTAATCAATGTGAGTAATTCAATTATTTTTCTCATTCTTGTAAGATGCAGTTCATGCGCCAACAATCTTCCTGGAGCAATCCAAATCAAAATCCACACTTCGTAATTGATATGGTTTGACCAAAAAATTGGCAGAGATTACTGGCGTAGAAATGGTTGGAAATACTCATTAGTAATGTACCGTTGTAATAAATACCTCGTTTGTTGAGAGATTAGTCGTAGAGATTACCAATTCTGGACCTGATAAACACGTTCAAAATTGACTGTTATAAGTAAATGTATTTCATTTATGGCTGTAAACAAAGTCTTTTTGTTTATGCACTTATTTCAGACAACTCTATTGTAGAAGTCAAGACATCTTACTTTTTTAAAGGGTTGCTATTGTTAGTAAAATTTACATTTGTCCCGGAATAAAAGTGAATAAAATCTCAAACTCGCGGTTTACTGTCTAGGTCTCCTATTAATTATGTGCATACTTTGTTGTGGAGAACCGCTGTTTTTAACAAACAATCACTACATATTAAACGAAATCCCTGTCCGTGTTTGGTCTTATCTCAAACACAACTAAATGGATTTTGGTTAAGTAATTAGTAGAAGGGCTCTTTGATATAGCTTTCATGTAACACAATTTATAGCATCATACTTAATGAGATTATGATCCTCGACAATATTTAGAACCAACAAAACGAAATGCCCATAAAGCAACTTTAACCAAAATACATTGTGTAAAATATAACTGGCGCATAAGCACAGCCAGGGTGGGTTTCTAGCAAGTAATAAATAACGACAACACGACGAGTTCGCAGGAAATTAAAAAAATACAAAATGGTCGCCTGTTGGTGACCCACCAGTATTTCGTTGTTTATATGTTAAACTTTAGACATTAGATATTTAACTAACACGATCCCTGATTATAGAACCTTTACCAAAATTTGTTAAAGTACTTCATAGCAATTCACGATATTCTTAGATGGTCAAAGACATTCTAGATATATTTGTGGAAGGAGCTTACCCAACGCTTCCGTTCAGGGCGGTGACAGGTGGCCGTTCATAGCACATATGCATACCAGCAATGTCTGCTGAACACTTATCAATACTGATAGTGTTTTATATCACTGTTTCACACTACACAACACAATGTTACCAATTAATCCACTCCACGAACGAACATTTTTGATTGAAAGTTTCATCCATCAATTCACACCGATAGTTTGGCTACTGCGAAACAAAATTATTAGTTACGCCGAATGTAGATCAGCACAGGTCCATTGCGATTTAATCGATTCATGTCATGTAACACTCGATTGCCGTAATCGATTGATATTTAAAACGAATTAACAATTGCTAGGAACTCATTGAACGATTACTGAAGTTGGCAACTATTTGATAGAAACCAATCTACGGGTCTAATAGTCGACAAAACAAATACGGAGGTAAGTCGCGACGAGCAATGTTAATAGTCGATTATTCATTTTAATTATCTTGACGCCGTCTAATAACTTATGGCGTTAAGGAAAATGTTGTATGAAAAGGAAAATTATACATACGTTACGGCTACGTCACATTATTTAGCTGACGTAGTTAAGTAAACTACAGATGATATGGTTATACAGTATACAGCTTACATGTAACCTTGTCAAAGCTTATCTGACCTTGCAGAAATTGCTAATTACAAACCTAATTAGATATATGAAACGACGTAATATTTTGTAGCTGTAATGGAATTGGAGAATAATAGGCAAAGGTTGCTTATTGAGACAGGCAATGAAAGATAGCTTATAGCCTTCAAGGGTGTCGAAGAGTATTCTAATTTTATACAAAGTGAGACAGCTCTGTCAAAAGTGCGATATTAAGCGATAATGGATTAAATTTTCCGGGACGTCCGGATAATCTTAATTTAAAGAAACGGTGATTACGAGAATTGCGTCCCGGTCAGATGATTAATTGGGAGGCAGCGTGGCGGATACTTTTTGCCTTATTTAGCGAACATCGGGTAAATAGAATGTGGCGGGTATTTTTTCGCTGAGGGTCATGAGGAGCCATTACGCGGGTGTTTTCTCGTGTGATTGATCTGCGTCCCGCCGCTCTAAGGGAACACTGGAGGTTCCACCCCTACTCCGGGAAACGGCGTGTTTATGGATAGCGGTATCCACACCAATAAACCCGTATCTACACGAGCATGAATCTATTCCTCATCTGTGGGAAGATAGTTTATTCTAATGAAGCTTCGCGTCATTTCAATGGCTTTGACACTCTATAATTGTAACGACATTATTATGCGAGTGTCACAAAATTTACATTTTACTTAATAGATTCTCGTTCAAACGACCCTTTCTCGGACAGGGCGTGGGAAAAGCTAGTTCGTCATGTTACGTACTCTTTTTAGTATAGACACGTAGATTTAACTTGATTTGAATGACAAAAGAACAGATGGTCAAATACTGACAATAACAGGTAATGCCGGAGCTACCAATATGCGGGTGCATAACAATATTATACACACTGCTATGAATGTCTGTCAAGGTCGTGACAGCAAAATATTTCGGCTGTTCCAAACTAGTTAATTTTCTATACGAGCCAAATAGTGAGTGTCCTACATCTGAGAAACATTAACCTAGTTTAAAGTCGAGGTCATAGTGTGGTCACTTCGTCACTGGGATTTGCTAGCGAAACAATCTACCGAGCAGACAATGAGGTGACAAAGTGTTCGCTCATCAAAATCCCGGTTCCAACATTTTGTGATATCGTTAAAAGTTCGGGGCAAAATATACAATTCCTTTATCTGTGCCCATTGGCCGTAATGCGGTGAAATAAGCGCCCCGAAAAGGGATAAATAATGTTGTAGAGCGGACACACTCTACTGGATAGTTATTCAGCTTTTACAAGACTATCCAAGATAACCCTTGAGACGTTAGAACCCTCTTCGAGTCCCCGTGGGAAGGCCTCAGTTTATCTAAAGATAAGTGTCTCGCACACTGACCACCGGACTCATTTAGATTACACCCTATTAATATTCAGTCCTTGCGAAGTAAAGGATCTTAAATTGTATTAAAAGCAATGAATAATTAATATCAACAAATTGATATTCATTTAAGACTGTTTTGATTCTGTTGGTGAAATATCCAAAGTTGAAAGAGAGACATGATGTAAATAATTCACAATATTTATTGTATTTGAAGATTTAAAATATAAATTAAAGGCAATTAGTGTGCAATATCTAGCTGATTAAGATATTGATACGTAACTTAATATTTATGTTGCTTATAAAAATGGTAATTTAAAGTTTCTTGAGCGTGAGAAGAAAATTATATTTTATTCAATGTTTCTTTTGAACAAGTTATAGAATAATGAGCAGGAAACATATGTTATTAATTACACAATAGGAGGAAAGAGCGTTGGTTAATAAGACCATCGCCAATATTTTTTGACGAAGAGTAACATCAAAAACTGTAAGTATTTGATTTCAGTAACATATGCTATATTTAATTTCGTCCAGTTGTATAGTCAAAACATTAAAGTAATTAGATAATTAAAGAGTGGTCAAATAAATTCAAGTCTTTGTGAGGATGAGTAATGTCGTAAAGCGCCATTGCGGCTCAATGTGGAACTAAAGTGGATAACAATGCGCGGACAACTGTAGGTACTCTACTACATAATTGTACCTGAATTAACTAATGAACTAATTTTATTACTAACTTACTTACTTTTGTACTAATTTATTTACTAACTTTATAAATTATGTTTGAATTGAGATTATGAAAACTTTACTACTGCTAATATGTGAGCAATCTGATCATTTTGTTTTCATAAGAAAATATTTATTTGTATACTTAATGCTAATGCATATTGTTATCAAAAATACAGGTATATGGAAAGTTTAGTTCAGCAGGATGTACATTTCAGTTATCTACTAGGTTTCCTGGCAAAGATATGAAATAAAACAATGCAAAAGATTTGACTTTACGACTGTACTTAAATTAAAAATTCATACTATTTTAACCTTGTCATTGACTTCAAGAGCGTGATTGTAATAAAAATACAAAGACAATTTAATTTGAAAGTTAAAGTTGAACGCCAACATAAACAAAACACTTTCCAACATCGTATAATCAACGGTTTCTAATTTATAATTGGTTACAGTTTTGAAAAGGTATCGTAAATCATAAATTCCCAGTTCCAGCAATCAAGTGCGTCATGCATGAGTCAACATCATGGACATAACATCCGTCGGAGCGGTTCATTTCTTACAAAAAGCTGATGCGGTTGCGTCGTCAAAGTCAATCCTACGATCCAACACTGCAATCCAAATGATCACTGGTGGTCCTCGCCACAGATTTCACTGTGACGGCGCACAAACACACAGAGAGGTGGAGCGCGCTGACAACACGCACGCATTCCGTGTCCGAATGCAAAGCGCATCACGATCACCGCTCACGTCTGCGAAAACCCGCCAAAAGCGAGTTCCCCGAGTACCTTTTATGAGATATCTGAGCAATAGGCATGCGCCGCACAAGCGTACACGACCAAACGGCAAGCGAGGACGCGCGCGACTGCCGTTCGACGCGGGGCGGGACCGACCGACGACGCTCGCAGGTTATCGTGAGTCGACTACACAGATAATGATGTCAAAAGTGGATCGGACTAATGCTCTCTATTATATTGTAAACGTTCCGAATACCCAAAGCCGAGGCCCCGGCCCCGGTGCCGAATGTTGCACATACGTCCGACTCCATAAGATCTCCATTGATCAATTCTGATCGCCCTGATTTTTTAATAATCTCGCGCTATGATCACTATTGTTATCTCAATCAATTATAGTTTACTTCCTATCAATTAGGATCAATACCATTTTCCAGTTTAATTAACTAAGTATCAGTCCGATTATTGTTCGAAATAGTTTTGGATCGTTATCTTGTTTTATTAGCTTTTGGTCCTTTGAGCGCTCCGAGCGTTCTGATCCTTTGTGTCAGATAACTTTTCGTCCTGTACAAAAATTGTATACCAAATATTAATGAAATAAACAAATATTTGTACCTAGCGCTTTCGCTTCTGAAAAAAGTCTTGCCACGCCTCTGAAAATCACCAACAAAGAAGTATTAGCGAGAATAATATCACTCATCGAAGTGAGCGCGCGCCCGGCGCAAAACACCGACCGTAATTTTTATTGTCCCACGCTTCCCGTCTCGTTAAACTAATTTGATTCTTGTCTCAAAACAACAAGACAAAAAATCGCTTAACACCATCGCATGCCCGCAAAGTATTAGTCAAATCGAATAATGTTGATATTTTGAACATCCTCCGAATGTGTACCGTATCGTGATTGTATTGGAGTCTTTATTGAAATGCTCACATTAATGTAGATGATACATTTTGCATTATTGGATTTCATCGGTTTACACTTAGCTTTTAAATCTAGCCGTATTGTTTGCGGTAATAAGGTTGGTTTCGAATCGGCCAGAAGGTGACCGCTGCCTTTTTCCATTTAGTTCCTCTATCTATATTTTGGTCGTATTAAGAAGCGAGCTTCGTTTGATAGATGGTTTAGCCAGTTGGGGGTTTTAGCGGAGGATTTCGCGAAGCATCCATGACGTGGAGAACGGAAAATTGTGTTCTTACTTCTTGTTGCTTATCGAGTATTTCGATAAACATGTCTCTGACGCCGAGACAATTAACATGAACATAATCTACATGACATCAACAGTTAAACTCCTACACAACCAATTTCGTTCGAATCGACATCAAAACTTCTAATTAACGCGGTATTCGCTACGTACCGTTTATTACTATACACTATGGCAAGTTTATACAAAAATAAACACTGACACCAATTAGCACATACTAGTACGGTCTCCAGCAAAACTATTCCATCGCGACCAATTATTAGTCACGTTCAAATAGCAGGGAGCGAGTTATGTGGTAACTGAAAATAGTACTATATTGACCATTAAGTGAATTGCACACGGATAACTAATTCGTTGTGACCCAATTTGGCGTGACAAGCGGAGCGCGCCTGCGACGGCCGTAGCGCAACTAGGCGGATCATCCCGGGGGAAGGAGGGGAGAGCCAACTTTAGGGCCGCGGAGGGAACATACCCGTGGATCGCCTACCACTTTCTACTCTTACTTAGGTTTCTCTAACAAGTGTTTGCCAATTGCCAAGCCCAGCCGCGAAGGAGACGGAGGCTAATAGCTCAAGATTGATTCGAAACGGTTAATTCTGCGGTTATTAAACATTAAGACTTACTTAAGTCACGTTCTAGGGAAACATTTGCATCACAAAGCTAGCTTTCCGTCTGGGTTAAGCATAGTGATCTTGTGGTACCTAGCAGAATATTGGAAGAACCAACGTTTAACGCTTCTTTCTTCATATATGTCACCTGCGACAATCGTTTAGTATTTTATTGTCAACGTACGGTCGACCCATTTCTTGTGTCACTGGGATATTTATAACAGGAGAATTCTAAAGAGCTTTGAATTAACACAGATAAACACAAAGAGCTTTATGATAAGATACATAATATGAATTTGTATGGCTTTTGTTTTTTTATCGCCCTTCATTGGTATTAATTATCTATACGTCTGGCAGTATGTAAAGACCAATTTTTCTCTTACTCGGAGGACAGGACCAAAACAGGACCAAAGGTTCTTAAGTCTACCAGAAATCACGACCATTATTCGAAACTAAATGATAGTAAAACCTCAACCCTCACCCCCCTCTAACGCCCATAGTACACAAAGAGCTTTTGATAGGTCAGATTCGAGATTGTTCCAAACTCCGATATGAAAGCAAGAGGTGGGTTTCCACCCGGCATCCTTGTTAAATATGCACGCAAACGACCAACCGCTTCGGAAATTGGCACTCTAGTAAAGAACGTTACTGAATGTAGTTCTCCTTAATGTAATTACACCGAGTACCAACACGTGGAGTTGTCTATTTACACTAAATACATAAACAACAGCTCGTTTGAAATCAAATGGCGTTTTAGTAAGAATGGTGGCAAACGGGCTGCTAGAGATTTCGTAGGCGGCTGTTGGGTGGGACTGTGGGACATATACTAAGTCATAGTAACTGCTTTTAATTTAATGTAAAAAAATAAGAATAGCAACGCAATCACTGAAACAGTTGCACTTAGTTCAGCTAATTTTATAGAATAATAGTTTTGAATTTGCATATTCACAGGTATAGCTATTTATATATAGGATATAATATATTCGACACAAATATAATTCACCAAAATAAAGCTGCAATAAAAAAAATAACTCTCGGCTGTTTGGATGATGCCAATACCGTTTACCTAACTTAATGACAAAGAGCGCATCCCCGAACATTCGATAACATGAACGCCTGAGGCAGCTAAATTCCTTGGAGCATAAATCCTGACTGCTCGTGTATTGAGAATTTGCATTAAAATTGCAGATTGAATGGCAGGCTGTATTCGAAATCGTCTGCAATAGCGTTCTGTGTCCTCCTATCTTTACTTGAACAAGGGGGGTACTGTAGATTGATCGTAGAAAGTCTTTTAAACCGCGTTGTAATTCCAATAAGTTTATAAGTACCAAACTAGTTTAACTACTGCTTCAAGGCTGAAGGAAATGCACCTTTCTTGTTATAAAGTGTGCAATATAATGAGAATGAAATCTCTGTTGCCTCTATAAAACTGTGCATCTTGAGACAAACTTACAAAAGAAAACACTGTTTTCTGCAATACAGGTCTTTTACTTTAATTTGAAAAGTATATTCTCTGTGGTAATAACGGTGTTACACGCTTTTCGCGTAAAGATGGAGACTTTCGCTTTTATTTCGGGAGCTAACCTAACTCAACAGTTGTCGAAGCTATCGTTAAGAGCTTTTAAGGACCTCGAGATCAAAAGGATTTCGAACAACTTTCACGTGAGGTAATGTTTGAGACGTCACATCGAATCCAAAAGTTACCTTTTCTAATATCAAATGAAAGAATATAATTTAAACGAAATCCAAGGAGATTGAAATCAAATTATTTGCCGTCCCCGAAACGCGCAGTAAGCGAAAAGAATATACATAATCAATTGTTGGTGTAAAATTCGCAATATCATTAGCGGTTGGCGAGACCCAAACATTCGTCGACCCTTATCGCTGTGCTCGTTATCTTGCCGGCTCGCGACGTTTAAACGAAACGTTTCCGAATGTATTAACGCGAATTTCAAGGCAATGTCTCGCTCTGTTTATAAACTTGCTTTATTTCAGACATGGTGTGTTTCAATGGTCGGAGTAGTTTATTTATATATGACATATGGTTCGGTAAAAATACCTGTCGTTTGTTCAATGTTTTGTTGGTTTAACGTCGGCGTATATTTGGTGATATTTCAGGTTATATGGATGTTTTCGGGCCGGCCAATCCTTTAGTCGTGGCTTGCACCACCCTCGGAAGGGGGGCGGCCTACACTAACGCTTCAAACGCCAATAAATGGAAATGCAACGAGAAAAAGACCGGTATGACAGCTGACTATTATTAATTGTTACTCTATTTCGCAGATTGATATTTGAATAATATAGGAAATAAAACAATCGATATCTATTACCACACACAAATCGACACGCTATAAATCTTTGTAGCATATACTGATAGCACTTATCTGTTTTATCGCAGCGATATTGCCAATCTTGTAGATAACCATTATTGTTTCCGATAACAGCTACGTGTATATTGCTAATTAAATTAATATCTATACGCACAATGGTCACGCCCAGATTCAATGTCAAATGAAGCTTTACGCAACCCTCTATCTATGGCAGAATGTGCCTTAGTAAACAGAATCCCCGAAACAAATTAAGTCGGGCGGTCAACCGGTCCAATACACTCAATATATGAAATTGATCCTGCTGAACTAGTCAATCACTTATTCCACAACACTATTCATTGTGTATGGTTTGGTTACGTTGTCGATAAGTTTGATTTTAGCATGAACTGTAATGATGGAATAAAAATTGCGTGCCATCGTACCCTAAAGTAACAGACAGATGGATAGATATCAATGTCATAATGTACCCGCGATATAGAACAAGAACAAAGACATATCAGACTTGCATTTATCGAGAGAGCGAAGGAGAAAAAATGCTTTTTCAACCCCATCTAGCCAGACGGAAAAATACGTCGTTGCCGATTGTTTCCCTGTCCGGAACGCGAAATGCAAAGTATGAAATAATTATGGCGGTGAGAGTGCGCGACATGTCGGTACACCTCCCCCCGCCCCACGTCCTCAGCCCCCCTCAACCCATCAGCCGATCGTCCTCGTCTCCAATCTCCGACCCCCTAGACTAGAAGGTGGCGAGGCGTCGACAAAACGTCGCCACAAATGCGGTAAAAAGGGACTTGTTGCTTTATCAGTGTCAGGTTTTCGCGTGAAAATTTGTTGAATAAGTAATGATGCGTTACACGACCTATATTCTACAATGTAGAACAGTTGTGACACTCATCCAGAATTTTCGGGGCCATCATTGTGTGTAAAATGGTTAGCACTTCAATTTAGAATATTGAAGGAGTTAACTTAATTTCTCGGCTTATCTGTCTGTCTCCAATTCCCGGCATCGCATAGCGATCGCAACAACGGAATAGCAGAAAATGCATTAGTGTGGAGCGCACACAGAGTGGAGTAGTTTCCGCCGATGCATGACTAGGGTGACAAGGGCGAGATTCGAAAGAGGAATGTCCCGCAATCGATTCTTTAGAGCGCGCGGCTGGCCTGGCATCGCGTCCGACAGAACACCGGATAATTGAAATACCTGACGGCAGTCACAGGAGACAGGATTGGGTGCGGGAGCGCCGCACTGCTATCTAACGTAAACATTTTGATGAAATGTTTGCCATGATTTAACGGTTTTCTTTACAACTACTAGGTTTCCTTAGCTTGGTGACGCGCGTGGTTTACAAAATTTTATGATAGCCAATTTATAACTTGTTATTTTAAAAAATGTTGTGCATATCAACTTCCGCTTACCGTGACATTGTGTAACCTTCTGCTGATCTTACAATATCGCAAATTCATGTTATGCCAAAAAACATTATTAATATGAAAGATATAAAAGCAAAAAAAAACCTCCCCTTCATGTCAACACAGTGACAGAAGTCAACATATAAACTGAGTTGACATTTGACAATCAAACCGATTAAGTTATTTGCCATGTATAGTGGTATAATTCACAATACACTTCAGCACACGACAGCAGCGCAGTGAACGTTCCACTTTAACCGCATTAGCGTCGATAATAACACATACTTACTATACAACCGCTATGCGCAATGTGTATAAAACCCGATCATTCATCATTCACCATAATTCGCGTCTTTTAGCCATTCTATACTGGACTACTGTCCTTTGTCCGTATTGTGACAGGAGAACGAGATGATATTTCATATGCGACGACTTTCAAACCCTCGTTGTTTTTATTCCCCGTTCTATTCAACGCAGTTCGGAGCCAACGCAGCCTGAGCACGTATTGTACATAATATTGTACTGTAATTCGATATTGCCGCTATGATAATACTCGGAGTTATGTTTATACTAAGGAATGTCACGTAATACTGAACGCAATTCATTCAGTTCTGTTTAATTGGACGTAATGACACGCAGTTGGAATGACTTTTTTATAAAACACGTTTGTGAAATGCATTTCATCTGATTTAAGTATTAATTATACCAACTAAAATTCTGAACGAAACAAAGAACCTTTAGAGACCTGGAGAATCCGCACCGAACGACCAAATTTTGAACAAAACCCAGACGCTACCTATAACGCTTGCATTTCTATTTGTCTACAGAACCCTAACGCTCTCTTGAAAGTTTCAACTAAATGCAACTCCCTACTCAAAATGGCGAAATAAAACAAGTTGTTTTAATAACGTTGCAATGAATACACGTCTAGACTAGACACATGTACAGCTGTTCAGCTCAATTCAACGTAAGCATGAGCTATTAGACGAGCACATCTCTATTACAGACAACGCAATGTTATAGCTAAGGCGAGGTCTAGATTAATCAACTACTGTCTACTGCTATGCTGACGTAAACCACTAATGTAAACCTGTTGATTCCTTAATGTTGTCCTATATTACACTGAATAATGAAACATCAAATTTATAATTGAAGATGCAAAAGGTCGTGATAACTTTGAAGATGTAATTGGAAATAAGACCGGTATTAATAATGGAAGGAATGAAGAACTTAAGGATAATATTGAAAACTGAAATGGAGATTGCGCTAACAAGCGTCGAGTATGCGTTTTGATAATGCAATTTTAAAACTATAGGCGGGAATAAGGCATTTATATAGTAATTGGTGATCTAATGAACCAAAACCGCCTAACGACAGCTTATCATATTCATAAATAAGCTAGTGAGGATTTCCATTAGTGATAAATGCCACTAAAAAAGGAGTTAAGGATCTGAAATAAAAATACAAACGATTAAGCTAGCCAACCCAAATAAAACAAATTCAGAATAAATACAGCGCCACGGAAAATAATTTCACTATTGACCCGAAGCAGTTAAAGCGAAATAGGAAAGAGTAAAAGGAGTTTTATTTTACCGAACTATTTTAAAATCTCATAGCTAGGCTAGCAAAACAGAGTGTAGCTACTAGCTAAGCGGGTTACGATATACACCAGCAAAGGTAATAAATACTGGATATTTTTTGTTGTTTTATATGGGTTCACCGCGTCATGAGGTGGCAAACGGGGTATCGGATGGATTGGGAGGTACGTCAAACGGTGCTGAAAATGTTTTGTGGTTATGTATTCGGTCATTTATGAGATTGTCAGTAGCTATTGTTATTGTAGCGTCGGTTAGGACATCATAATCAACATTCTTGTGACATACAAACAAAGTACTTATCATTATTTCATTTTATCGGAGCAGTTAAAACATTAATAAGCATTAATTTATACAATCTTTTAACCTTTAGTAAAAACATAAAAATCATAATATTTAATTCCTCCAATACTTTTAAGTGGTGTTTTAAATTAGAAACCATTCTACAGTTAATTAAATTGTGTATGTTATGTGAGGAATCCAACATTTCAATTCCGAGGAAGATTTATGCAGCAATAAGACGGATTTATAGGGTATCATCGGTATACTGTAAACGTAATTGGATTAACTTAACCTTTATTAAAACTTGGAACTCCATAACTGAAAGCTTTGTACCGGTCCCAGGATTATATTGGTTCATAAGAGTTTTTAGATGAGCTTTAATTTTATCAGCCTTCTTATTAAAAGGCAAGCCATACTATTAGATACAAGGATCTTGCCAAAAAGATATATTGAATCATATCATATGCCTTGAAATCTTCTGGATGAATGCAATGCTTATATTATTACTTGCCATAAAAATAACTGAAGTTGTATGTATAGGTACCCTTGACCATTTGACCTAGAGCTTCAGTTAGTCACCTTGTCAGAAGAACTAGAGGTTCTAAACTCAAAACCACCTAATGAATTAAACCACTCCGATTAGACCACTGGCAATGCGGTGATATAAGTACGTAGCTGTATGCATACAGTTAATTCGGCGCGTGATACATATTTGATGCGCACGCGATGCCGCTGGATATACAATATTTACCTAAGACAACAAACAGGCAATGACATCATCGGTTAAACTTACTGGATCATGTTTGCGTACATAATGCTCTAATTTGTATCTGCATGAATGTTTCATACATTTAAGAGTGACAGACATACACTTGAGCAAAATTGTATGTCGTTTATATAACGTTGTCTAGACTTTTCATTAAAGGTAATATTTTTCAACTCTTTGTAGCAAAGAAGCGACGAATTTCTTTGAATTTGATGTGAAATTATTGCCATGGACTCTACGTTTTAGGAAATAGAAATAGATAAAAGTATATTATGGGAAAAAATGGAGGCTTTCAGATTGATACTATAATAAACTGAATTAAACTTAAAAAGTGATATCGGAATTACTGAAAAAAGAGGAATTAAAAATACTAATCAAAATTAATTTATGAATTTAGCAACCGATGCCACCAAAATTGCGCCATTTTAGAAACGGGGAAAATATATTTGATGATAATATTAATAGCACAATATTAACATAATAGCACAAGGAAAAGTACCGTTATCAATATTAATATTAAAGACAAGATACATCAGAAATACAGAAGCGTTTCCCGTAAGATACAGTATCTAATAAATAATCTAGCAACAAGATAATAGAAAAGGGTTATTGTCACATCGCGATAAATGAAGTGCTGTCAAAGATGGCCAATAATGCAAGCGTCGCATTCCTAATTTATTTATATGACACTCATTAGTTGATTATGAGACTTCAAATTGCAAATTGATGACGTGTCCAGTCAATCCAGTTTTATGAACGCATATATCCTTGCGCGTCATCCTTTAAAAGGAATGCCGCAAGGGACTATCTTCGGCCCGCTTTTAATTGTAAATAAGAAGTTTATGCGCTTGTCCTGGTAAATCTTAGTATATTGTCATGCCCGCTTATGAGATAAAATGGTAAGAGCAAATAAAACAAGGTGTCATTGCCATCGGTTCAATATTTACTTCGTGCATTTAATGATAGCGGAAAGGAAAATGCTGTTACTTTTACAAGTTAAAAGTAGTGACTTTAGAGGTTATATGGTTTCGTGAACATCAACAAAAACTTAGCTAGAAATTGCGTTTATTTCACGGTCAGGCGTTATAATGTCAAATACAATTGTCCAATGTCAGGAAAACGTACTATAGAATTTTGATTCAAGTTCAACTTGACCTTAGACACTACAAACTCCGTAAATACATATGCTACTACATTATTCAATTGAAAAAAAAAAATATAAGAAATGTCTGCTTACAAAAAATACAACTTTTTTATAAAAACCTATAGATTTCTCACCTTGGAGTATAGATATGCATATCATTGTGATCAACATTTACTTTAATACCAGTTTTGCCATCTACTTGAGCATACAATAACAACACAGGTACATTACTTAAAATAAAAATCACGACAAATATATTGGTATCTTTCAGGCGAATACATTAGAGATTACAGGGGTTCATACATTTTAATCAGTTTGCATGAGACACGTGCACTCGAAGCTAGATAAATGTGAAACGTATAGGAAAATAATCAAACTTTTTATCGCACGTGTTTTTTACATGAGACACGGTACCGTATCGCGTTGTCTGATTTACATATTGTTTGATTTGAATCGGATATGTTACCATGTGAAACACAGTTAAGTCAACAGCTTTGTGTGTGTTCGTTTTACCAATATAACTGATTATTTTATCATCAATAATAATACAATCGACTCCAATATAATAGCTTTCCTCATTAAAGCGTATTGGACTAGTTTCTGTTAATGATATGCCAAGTTTCCGTACTTAAGCGGAACTACTATTGCACCTCCGCAACCCAGAGTGGAACCAGGTCAACTATAATGACCTCTTTTTTCTTTAACAACATAATGACCCGTTTTCTTCAAATGTCTTCAACCGAAAGACAAGCTGCTAACACACTCTACATTTCTCCATTATTTCTACACGACCATGAATCAGCAAAACATGTCTTAATGGTATTCCTTAGTCCAAAATGAATTTGTCATCGTATTTAATAAGCCATGAACCATCCCCATTCGCCTATTTCAAGCTGCCTTTTATACAATAACTTAATACTTATGTCATCATCAGTTCATCACGGAGTCGACGTCACGAATACATTAGTAAGTGAAAGCGTTGAAATATTATTAAATTTTTCGTCAACATGGCGTATCTAAATGTCGGCGTGCAATGTAAACGTATTGAAACCATTGTTTAAGAGAACAACTCAATAATAAATGGAAAGTTGCTCAGGACAACTATTGTTCCTTCTTTGCCTCTTGATCACAACAAAAAATAAATTCGCTTAAAGGCATTGTCTAAACAGATTAGGCCCAAATGAATGTTTAAAGAGGTCGGTGTGTGTATTCAACGGTTGCGCGATGTAAGCGTTATCGATGGGCTATTATCAACAAACGTGATTTATCTAATTAGTTAAACAATTTGATGACCGACCGGTTCATTTGGCTGAGTCTTCTTTGCTGTGTTATGTGGATCCAAGAATCGAAGATTACCATTGTGATTTACGAGTGTTGATTTAATAGTGCTTTATGGTTTAGTTAGTTTAAGACTAAGTAGTTCAGAAGATATCAGTACGGATACGGCACAAGGACTAATAGACTAAATCTTACAAATAAAATAGACAAACCACACAATATAAAAGATGGAAGAACAGTAGAACTAGAAAACGAGAAACTTTATGATATGCTCGGACGTGCAAATGAGGGCAATTTCATTAAAGGCGAACCGTAAATCAAGCCAGTCCGCGTTGTTAGACCAGGTACATTATTCTATGAGCGAAAAAAATTGCATCATCGAAGATTTAGTGCGATTCACTCACGCATTTCATCGCCATCTTGGGAAAACTCCGAATAAAAATATGAAGACACTCCCGACGTAAGGAGTAGTATCATTTGTTAAATGTCTGACGTGAGATGTGACACACATGTCGTTCTATTAAAATCATTAGTAATGTAAGGAGATCACGATTTCCTTAACGCATTACGTAGTATTAACCGTGATGCTTTGCTTGTGCATATTGTTTCAATTAACGTACTGTAGCATTTATAATAAACTTCGTGACCTATCCTCCCAACGATTACGCTAATGACAGGAATCAATACTGATTGTGCTATTTAAAATAAATATAGTGTCAGTTTGGCACGTTTTTGCGTCGGATGACAAATAAGCAAAAAAGCCGTGTTATTGGTTTTTATACTTTTAAATTATTCATTAAATCGCAGAAAAACCAAGTCTAGGCATTAGGAGCGGGGCCAGAAAACTACAAAACGAATTTGGTTACATAAACCTAGATCTACATAATCAGAAATCAGATTACAATATTGCCAGCTGAGAGGCTAAACCGTACAAAAATTCCTTCTCACGGCACAACGGTACCAACTCACGCGCACGTTACTGAGGTCATTGCGACAAAATCGTTGTCTCTTTCCGTCTTTTCGTTTTTGTTAAAAGTGCAAGCGAGACAAGCGTCAATGCAAATGAGCCGCCGGAAAAAACGACCATTTGACTCACTGTGGCGACTCGCAGTGATTGATTAGATGCACCTTCTTCTTCTGGAATCGGCGTTTACTTGGAATCGGACGAGTCTGCTCGCCCCCATTGTTTGTCCGTTTCGACATGGCTTCACATTATTACAATGGTTCTCCTTTTGCTGGACGATGGAGCAATAAATACATCGTAAACTTAGTGCGCGCACATAAATTCTTGTACTGGACTCATAATGCGAGTATTTGATGATAGCGCGCTGTCTGGATGCTACACCAGAAATTCTCGAGGAATACGACCTATATGGACTGTGTAATTCATATATCTGTGGTTAAAGGTATACAGATCTATCCAAATGGTAATTTACTTTAACTAGAATTTTATTATGAGGAAATAAGTTGAAAACTCATTACCATTAAAACAAACGTCTACACGTGGCTCCATCTATCGTCCTAACAGAGCATGTCTGATGTTTACACTTACAGTTGTTTGGCAATGACCATTTGCGGTAGCCATATCAATGGTAGAAAAATTACAAATTGTAATGCAACACGTGACGTTTGTATTTAGTTACATAAACAACTTAAGGAGAAATAAAAGAATATAGCTGTAAATAAATTAAACTCTATAATGCCCTATGTTTACTTTCACAGTTCACGGCCGCAATCAGTATCGGTACGCACGTACTCGCGCCGTCTCCGTCTAGCTTGTTACGATTTCCATTTAGGACTCGTTACTCTGTCTCTGTCTGGTGGTGATTTATAGTGGCTGAAGCTTTACATAACCGCCGCGGCTACTTACTACATGTTGTGCTAGTGCCAGTCCGTTTATCATGATTATGACGCTATAAAATAATTATTTTATCTCGTTTGCATGGCTTATTGTGGACGAGTTTTCAAACTTTACTTATTTAGTCAAATATACGGGTTAATGAGCGTATAATATGCTGTAATCTAATGAGTCTAGTCTAGGTTTTGGGAAGGACGAAATAATTTGTGCTTTAAAACTTTAGTTTTCTTTAGATACTGGTTTGATGTTTTAAATAAACTGCCAAACATAACAGCAACGAACCAGCAAGAAAAGCAAGCAACCATGACATGGAAATACAAGAACATATTCTCATAAGGATTTATTTAGATCACTCAATAAGTTGGAACTGGTTAAGGCTTCGTTTATCACCCTTAAGATTATGTTCATGTGTCTACTTGCACATAGTACAAGCTGGCAAGCCCCACAAATCAGTGCGAAGTATTAATTGCAAATGATCTAGTAAAGGTATTGCACGGTCGTACATCGCAATTAAATTAGAAATTAGAAAACGCGCAACTTTCACGTAATTGATGCTCCTATAGTACGCACCTGTGTCGGTGAGTGAATAAGCGAAACTAATTATGAGCCGACAACTGCACCAATACACGGACAATCTACGAAGAAATCTTTGCTATATAGTTCATTGATCGATACATAAAACAATGTAGCTGATGCTTTTAAAAGAATCGCCCAATTTAAAGGAACGCCAACAAAATTACCGAGACGAAATAAATCGCCTTTAAGGGCTAATAAAATAAGAAGAGTTGTTAAATATTTTCCAATAGTTTGACGGGTCAACAGCCACAGAAAAACGGACAAATGTGCCAATGAAACGTGTTTTAATCATGTAACGCTAATAGATGTGAACGAATTACGTTAAACAGATATTGGTGGCGGAGTTGACTTACCGGCTCGACTCGAGCATCATTTTGTGTGGCCTGTAAACAGAAAAATAAACACTTTAACAAAGGGAGACAATTACCAACTAAATTACATACACTGGCACACATTTGTATGTAAATAATGAGAATATGCACACTTCGATGCGCAATCGTATTGGAACGCGTGAGTACGTGTGCGAAAACAATAGATCATTAACAAAAGTAAATCATGTTTTATGAAAATGTTAATACGACGATCTAGCGATCGGTAATAATCTGGAAAGGATTGCAGACGTTTAACCATCAGGTATTAAGCGATCACCTCGGGGAGAATATTTATGACATTTTGTATAACCCAAAGTGTATTTCATGGAGGCAATCTTTCAGATGGATTATTTTATGATGGCATATCTTATTTCGAAAGTGCATTTGCTTTGTGAGGTGTTTTAGTTTCTTGAAATCGTGTTTAGCAAATCATCTTCGTGGTATGGTGAGCAAGGTTGAATTCCCTGGTACGCTAATTATGTGGTTAGTCCAAGGTTGACGCGATATGAACTAAGCTGTGCGCTATGAAAACCTCGTTTCAACGTCTTCACTAAAGCTGTCGACCTAAAGAATACTTTGTTTTCATATAATTCCTTCAAGGTTGCCAGTAGCAGTTATTAATTTTCGCTTGAACTATACTATTTTGTTTGTACTTAAGAAACCTGCAACGAAACTTTCATTAATTTGTTGTTCAATAAATCACGAGAATTAAAGTAAACATGCGTAAGCTACTAAACAACATTTTATTTCCACTACAGTTAAGTTACCAAAAAAACCAATAAGTATATCATCAACATATATACCAAAACATTACAGTAACTTTTAACTACAGTCTACAACAGTAACAAACAAATACTATCCAATATCAACACTACAGTAGATAAGACGCAATCGAAACAAATAATCCATAAAAAGTAACAATTAATATGAGAAAGCAAACACTGCGGGAAAGTAACACGCATATCTGACAATCATGACACGCGAGGGATATTCCACTCACCATGTATAACCTCGCGAACATCGTCAAGGTCGCGAAGGTCATTGTATTGTTGACTCCAATGGCAACGCCTGTCCCGTTCCATACACAGCCTTATCTTTTATCAATCGGCGATAATATTGGAAGCTCTGCAGTTTGGTAATGTTATCAGATATGACATGATTCTTTGCTTTCAGTTCCGAAATGACTGATGCTATATTTATTGCTACGGCAACACAGAAAGTAGATTGACCATAAATAAATCATAGTTTTCCGGTGATTATCTCTTTCATTATTGCTTCCTTCGAAGCCGATGTTTTAAATGTCGAGCCTTCAATAAATAATGTTAATAAGCGCAGTGGATAGGAAATATTGATTGCTGCAAGCCGGGTCAATGGCGTAAATTCCCAAATGCAAAGTTCATAAAACCACTGCGGGCAATATGTATGACAGCACAGGAACAATCGGTGCCCAGAGACTGGGAACCAGTCGCTACCGTCATAGCACCTATCACTTCTAACCGCATCCTGTCATCTAGTTGTGCGGTCAAGTCTACGCCACACGAAAAATATCACTTTCAAATCACAAAAGTCATCTAAACTTCCAACATTTTTCACTCAACGGCTGTCGGTAACTATAAAATCACATATGAGCCATAAAACAGAAATAAAATTTACGAATGAAGCACAATTCGGCAGTTTTGGGTTGAGAATATAATAAAAATATTTGAAGCATTATTCAGAGTTTTGCGCATCTATTTCATATGAAGTTAAAATATAATATTTCATATACCTACTTCGTCAAATAAACATGACACTTAGCACTCAATCATTACATTTACCTCATAAACACTAATTGCAGAACTGCACTACAATAATTAATCATGTTGGCAATAGAAAACGCAACAATCGCCGAGCCATCGGTGGTTTTCTGACATCCTGTTAGGCGTAGAGCAGGTAAGAGTGCAATTGCCTCTGAACTCTCTTCGGACAAGTAGCTCCAAAAAGGTTCAAGCAATTTTCGACCTTACCGCCATAACTTAGCATCGCCCATCTAAAAAAATATAGAGGCCAAGCTAATCTGCACTATACAACCCAAAACGATAAAGAGTGTTGTGCATTGGTAGCAGGCCGGCTTATGAGTGACGATGTCGGTATTCCACAAAGAAAGGAAAAAAACGGTTTGAAAGGCAAAACTGGGATCTGAAAAAAATCTGAACATCATTGAGGAAATTATTGTTTTGTAAATGAATGTTTAATATTGTGCATAACTATCAACTGCTGCCGTTACGGAAAGAAAAACTGTTCTCATAAAAATGTTCCATTGTTTCGTACAATTGTCAAGTTATAAAAAAAATTAAAGCGCCAAGGCTGTTGAAGAAGGTGCAATTGAATTAACATTCGCGTATGAATTGCAAATGAACGATTTATAACGTACTGACATAAAACTTACTGAATTCAGCCGCAGTGTTCACTGAAATATACAGGTGAGCAGGTGAGACGTACTACGTACGTAGGTAGTACAATGAAAGTAACAAAGGGTTTATATAAACTCCGTGTGAATTGTTTTCATTCTCATGAAATGTTTTGTCTATAATTTCACGCGTCGATAGGCACAAAATCGATTTCGGTTAGACCTTCCGTAAAAACTTATTATTTGCTGAAGCTCGCAACTACCTTGAAAATCGTTGGATTCAACAGGCATTTCGCATCGCTTATAGTTATTTAATTCAAGATAATACAGGAATGTTTACTTCTCGTGCATTCAATTATTAAAAAAAACCTTTGCCTTTCCTCCGAATTATCTCAATTCACAATTCCCATTTTACTCAAGTTAAGAGGCTTTTTACATCGTCAGTCGGCTCAATGGTCTGTAATTTTGTTTTGATGAATTAGCCAAACGACGGGATACTAATAATTGAGGATGGACCGACAACGCCGAAACCGTTCGAGCTTCGAACCCTCGAATTTATAGCGGATGTATCGAAAGCTTTTTGCAAATAAAAATATGGAATTTTCGGAAGAGGGAGGTCATCGTTCGCTTGATCGTGTTGCCGACCTTGACGTTTTGATGTCGAAGAACTGCGTATAGTAACTGACAACGTACTTTCGTCCGAAAGTTTTCAAGACACACAACCACAAATTCACTCAACTTTTTATATGACATTTACTGCATGGCTTTATGTCTCTCACAGTTCTTCTAATAATGTGGATCTAACATACAAACAACAGGAACGAATGGTCACAGTAAAAGCACTTTTTGAAATGTTACTAGGGCCACTCAAACCTTTAACAACGGGAAGGAAGAAAATACTTAAGAAAAATCAACAGAGTAATTAAAAATGAGGTCAATGATAAGAGAATAAAAAATGCAGTTGTAAAATGTGGTATGGTCGACGTCGGCACGATAGAAATTCTCTGAGATGGCAATGGAAAGAATATCTCTAGGGTCTCATTAGCAAAGCGAGCGAGGCATGCTGCGGTTAGGGAGACAGTCGCACCGAACAGCACTTCTCGTAAGAAGGGCCTTATTAGTAAGCGGATGGCTGTTTTGTCTATTTGTTAATGTTGGGGTGGTCTTGTACGCTACAAAATTACCTACTATCGCGAATTAAATGTCAGCTCTTTATTCAAGTTAATATAGTTAAGAAAATGCTATACTAAGTAATAACATTTTACTAATCAAACTATGGAAGATAGACAAGTCCTCTTGTAACGACCGTGTAATAAAATCAACGTAGTAAACGAGCTGCTGAAAAGAAGCCGGGGAAACTTTTGAACATGAACGCAGCGTCTTAGAACAAATAGCATGGAGACGGAGAGCCTGCTGAATTCTGAACGAGTAAGCTTTTTTTTGTACCCAACATTGCATCGAATGCGGAAAGCAGTTATGTACAAATAGGTAATCATAATAATTATTCTTTAATTGTGTGTGTGTTGTTCAGCGTAGCGTATCAAAGCGATGCCTGCACGGCACGCGTCGTAGGAGCAGGGGAGTTGTACTCTGTCGGCACACTCGGCACAATTTATGACAAACTTCGCTAATTCCATATCCGAGTGGAGTAGTGTAATTAGTGTGTGTGCGGGCAACCGATCGGTTCTAAACATATAACCCGGCTTCAGACACAGTCGTCATGTAAATCAAAGAGCAAACAGTAATGACTCGTCGAGATTACCAGTTGGATGCGTGCGCTCAGGCTTTAATGTGTGCTAACGTGTGAAGCCGTCCTAGATAACAATGTACTTGTCACTGCACCAGCTCTAGATAAACTAGTTTTCTACTGTATATTTTGTCTAAAGAAGGTGAGTTTAACGTTTGTTTAGGAGCATCAAAACAAGTGTAAGAGGACATGTTTATAGGTCATTTTGCGCAAGCTGCTGCGTCAAATTGTAAAAGAATAAGTAGTTACAAAGAACGATAACACGTTGGCAGAACCGGTTATGAAAAGTTCTAAATCCTCTAATATTAAATACGCGATGAATGATAACAAACACGCACATAATTATGAATGAAACTAGATACAGTGCGAAAATCACAACAATATTTAAATGTTAATTAATCAGTTTGGACGTGCGCGTGCAAGCGTTGCTGGAACTGGTAGCGCGAGCGACCACCCGGTCCGACCAGACTGGTTGCCTTCGTCGACCTTGCAGCTTTCGATTCTGCACACTATCGATTAACTACCATTATACATTTTGCTACCAATTCGCTTTTATGCTAAACCAACTTTCGCTGGAGTCAGCTGATGTATATCAGTCAGTTTGATTTGTTCATTCGGGTTAGAAGCGTTATGACTACATCTCGATAAGACTAAATAGCAGATATGACTAGTTCGCTATAGGACTTAATCTCGAAATGACTAGATCGCTGTAAAACTAATTAGCTGTTTGACTATATATGCATAAGTCCTGTTATCAAAATGACTTATTATCGATATGACGTACAATCGTATCTAAAAGTGGCATTAGTATAAGAAGATTCCTACAAGTGCAAAAAACAGAGTTTTCTAAATCCATTGAAGTGAAAGTACCAAATATGATCAAGAAAGACTTTTTGATTGCTGAGTTTGAATTACCATTATTCTCATCACAATTTTGCAAAAAGGAATATGAAAACTTATGCAGATCAAGAAAAGGTTTTTTTTGGTGACGGAACTTTTAAAAGTGTACCCAGGCCTTACTATCAATTGTTCTCCATTCACGTAGACGTTGATAGCACGGAAGAGACGACAAATATATTTCCCGTCTTGTATGCTCTCTTACCGAATAAACGCGAAACAACTTATTTCGCTTTATTTGCAATAATACGTGATGTGCTTAAAGTGCATATTAAACATTTTAAATGTGATTACGAATTGGGACTCATCAATGCATTTAGGACCGTGTATCCGAATGCTAAAGTTACAGGATGTTTTTACCATTACAATAAATCTGTGTGGAAAAAGGCGAACGACATCGGTTTGACGGAATCTCAAGAAGGAAGATACATCACTAGAATTACTGCTAATTTGCCGCTCTTACCTTCATCTTATATACAAGATGGATGGTCTGCTATTGTGGAATGTTCAACGCAATCACCTGAAATGAATGCATACGCAAGCTACTTTTGCAGGCAATGGCTGAAGAATCCTTTGCTTATTTCCTGTGCAAAACAAAAGCACAGAACCAATAATAGATTAGAGGCATGGCATCGTCGCCTTAATGTGCGCATGCAGCATAAACCAACGTTGTTACAATTTTTATTTAATTTAAAAAAAGAGGCACATTTCCAAGATAAAAAAAATCAAAATTCTCTGTTTGAACCTATCAACAAAAGAAGAAGAAGATTACGCTCCTATCTTTTTTAAAAAACGTTAGCGATTTAAAACGTAAGTTTAAATAAATAAATAAATAATTATGTTACAATGAAATTCTTTCATTTTAAGTATTATAATATAGGTACCGAGGAAAAGAACTTAATGCTTTATCTCGAAAACTGTACTTCAAGAAACAAACGAAAATATAGTCGTTACGCTATCTGGCCTTATTGCGATCTAGTCCAAACACGATATAGTCCAAAGAAGATCTAGTCATATCGAGATTAAGTCCTATAGCGAACTAGTCATATCTGCTATTTAGTCTTATCGAGAGGTAGTCATAACGCTTCTAAACCGTTCATTCGAACGACAATTTCCTAGGTCTCAAAAAATACTGCTGCCTACATGGAGCACTAACGAGAGCATAATTGTCATCACTATCGCGATTTGCAAACGGATTGGATTTGTCGATCTGATTTTGTTGTTATGTGACATCAAGAGGATGCTCTTATGCATTACATTCAACAATTCTATGATTAACCGCAACCTTTTTCCTACCTCTATTGTATTCAGTATCGTTTCCCATATCGTTTACAATTTTAATATTATACTGTAATACAATTGTGAGACATCAAACGGCGCAATTACGCTGTGATTGAATTCCATTATGGACGCGATTATATTTGAAATAACTTTAACCAATGATGATTACATTTGTTATAATAATATGAAAATTGTAAGGAATATACGATTACGAAAATAGTTTTAGATCAGAGTCTGAGAATTTTGGGATTATGTACGCAACTAACACGCAAAGGTTTTTGACCTAAATAAAACAGTGTAATATTTTCTTGTCTAAGTTTAGTCCTAATTATTATATTTATTTAGTTCTTATTTTTTTTAACATCGCGCTTTATAAATATTCTTCTTGTCTAAGCATGGTATTAAAATTAACAATAAATGCATACTGACATACTGATACAAGTGTTGTATTCTTACATTAATGGGCACCTAATAATAAATCTAGCGAAAAAACTAGTTTATGTAGTAAAATTATATTGTTTGTCCAGTTCCAAGCGCATCCCCAGACATTACATCTAAAAGCAATTCCAGAAATAAGATCCAATGGATTTACGATCGATTAAAGTGTTCATTTACATAACTATGGCATTTCGATTTGTTTTTAATTGCGAAATACTTTTAAGTTGAACAAATGTGCGTCTGCGAGGCGGTGAAATACTGCTCAGTGTTAATTCAAGTAGTTTAATACTTGCTTATTTACTTGTATTTTGTAATTAAATTTATTTGGAGGTTTGTTTTGTAGGTAAAGCTGATGAATAGGGTAGCGACATTGATACAGATCAATGATAAATGACCATTGACCACAAATTTGAAATTGCATCGGAAAATTTACAAAAAATAAGTACCATTAGAAGATATGAATCTCAAGGAGATTCAGAATACGAACAAAGGAATCATCCTGAATTAAAAGAAAACGGATAATTTGTAATAAGTGTTGCTCCAATGTTGGCAACAGAAGTTATGTAATTAACACATAATAATTAAGGAAGGGATAAGGATCCAGGCTGAGCGCGGCATCAGGCAAGTCATTGTTACAAGTCACATAACACCTTTTGTGCGCAAAGCTATCGATTCCCTACTTCGTTACCGTGTCCCAACTGTGAATTAACTTTTTCCGACCAACCACACGAGCACAATCGAGGAGCAGATTCATAGAATTTCCAATCAAAATGTAAATTTCAACCCAACTATTTTACATTCATCCATTCATTTGTCGGCAGAAACTGGGAGTGAGGTGAAACGTATTGTACTGGTCTCTTCATTACAATATTTCTTTATTGGAGGGTAGGCGACAATCGCGACTACACTCTGTATACGGACATTTTTTACTCGGTAAGTAAGTTCTGAAACAGTTATTGCCATAACAGAGGCGATTTGTCAAATTTATTGCGCTTCCGCACTCACAACAGTAAGTTACTACCTATTTAATAGCCTGTTTTATATATCGTTTTTGTAATCAAATTTTTAAGTCTAAAAATAATAAGTAAGTAAGGGGTTTAAGGTTGACTATGATCCTTCAGTTGAAGTTGATATTTTATTGCCTTAAACAATTATTAGCAAAACGAATGAAAAATTAAGAAACGTCGTACCTAAATTGAAGCACTAACACGATTTGACAAAATATGGCCTATTTACCAGGAAGTTCCAACCATATGTTTGTTTGAAACATTACGTGCAAATTACAAGTTAAACTGACCGTAATATCAGCTCACATACCCATGACACACAGACGCAATCATAACGTAAATTTGCGTCGAGCGACGTCCACTTGTCATAGGCACATACGACATACTCCTTCCTTTATTATCATATCATTTGTGCCCACTACCATAAATACCGTACAAACTGACAGAAATTACTCAGCGCATAAAACTAAAAAACCACAGAGTAAAAATATCTTTATTGACATTTCAACAGACTGTAGAAAAAAATGGTTAAGTCCAATTATAATTTTTACTCTGGTGATCGTAGACCATACTATTTGCACTGCACCGGTCGTTGAACTGTAGAGCTTATTCAGTATGTGTCTTTGGGTTGAGCAGTGCCAATGTACTTACGAATAGTGTTGGCACGGCTTAAAGTTCTGATGACACAGGAAGAGATAAGAACTTGACGATTCTTGCTGGTTTTATAGTATTTTCTACGTTTATATTTTCTTCTTAGGATCTGTCTGGTAAATATTATGTTAAAAATGAATTGAAAATTTCAGCAGTTAATTTAAGTCCGTCTGTGACAGTCTGTGGCATCAAAGTGTGCCGAGTGGACCGCGAATTCGAGTTCCTTATCGTCAACAATATTTGTTTGAAATCAGGTCAACCGTATCAAAATCCGCATCAGCTTTCACGTGTCGAGTTTTTATTTAGAATCTCGAAACACTTTAAGGAAGAAATGGTCTACTCTATGCTTTTGAATTGGGTTATTCCTTTTGTCCTTATTGACTGCCAATATGGAAATTTTTATACAATAAGGAAAATAAAATATAGGTCGATGACGAATAAAATGGCATAAAAGTTCATCTGACATTTTTATGACATTATTAATCTAAATTCCAAGGCTGGAGGCCTAGGCTACCGTATGGGCAGCATATTATTTGTCTTGTAACGAAAATAGCAATTATCTTGAGCATAACGATTGGAGCGTGAAGTCCATCAATCATGGCGATCGGCGGCCATGACAATAATGGAGTTTATTAAACATGTAGCAAATTCGCAACGCTTTCAAATTTCGTGAAGAACGCGTCTCGTAGGCCGCTCAGGGCGCCCTGGACATGAGCCAACAACTCTACCTACTTCAATCTTTAATGCATTTCAACTATTTTATTAAAGCAATGTATACAAACACGCAATATAAACTCATTTCTCGATTAACTGACATGATAAGATGTCATTTGACGCTACGTTATTTAGGCTGTAAAAACGCGATATTGAGCAACCCTCTTACGAAACTTTCATAATTACAATTTTACTAATCATGTTCCATCCTATCTATGTACATATTTGTAATATATTTTTCCTTACAATGGTTACGCCTTATATCGGTAACCAGCCATGATGTCACCTCGATACTATAGCGAATCAAGCGTACACTATAAAAGCCAGTGCTGCCATAAACCCAACACAAAAGCAACCGCTAAATATGGTATTTTAATAATTATCATTCCGACTTAGGTTATTATTGTCAGTTTGTACGGCCCGGCTGCGTTCCCACTAAAACGTTACACAACTGCGGCAGTAAAATAACTTGCTCGAGATTGGCAGAATTAATACCCACTCCTTAGGTGGACTTGAAATTAAAAGATTTATTTTATAATTAAAATTTGTCATAAAAACGGCGTGGCATTCGTTGATGGTTAAATAAAATTAATGGTTGTAAACGCTAACAATTTTCCACGGGCGGCGGGTCTGTCGCGACTCGTGCTGTCAGCGGCGATATTTCAAGATAAGCTACTTGGCCGTACGCTTCGCTCCTGTGTTCCGTTCCCACGCGGCCACGCAACATATAACAACACACAACATTACCGAATCATTTATAAAATAACCCACTTCAAATTGGAGGACGTGCGCGTGAATTTATTTTACATTAAACTACTACGGAGTAAACCGTGTAACGCAATGGAGCGACTTGTCCATTCCATCAAAGTTGACCTACAAACATTGATTAAGTGATTTAACAGTTTGTTCAGAACGGTAGAACACTCGTTAATCTTTATCAGAATCGTATAGTACAATGTACCTATTGATTGAATTACTTTAGTGAGGCAAGGCTATAATTTCAAATTGTAGGTACCAGGATAATATCGCAGTGAGGAGTAACGGAACCCAGTGTGAGTGGCGGGCGGCGCGTCGCGGTCCTCGACCCGCGCCAGCGGTGGCGGCGACGGCGGCGACGACGCAAGCCGCCTTGACCTGCGAACTCTTGCTGGCTTCCTATTGCCCACTGCAAGCCTAGTACTAGAACCCGATTATACACGAACAAAGCCGATTAAATACGAAGTGGCCTTCTCGCAACTCATACGCGTTTGAAGGCGCACTTATCGTTTGGTGGGAGACTATCTTTTAGTTGAGTCAATAGCTAATGTGTGCAGTTCTATTGAGGCCATTTTACCATCGATCAAGATATTACTCTACCGAATTCAATCATACGGTGGGGAGCAGGAGTTATAACTGCAAATCAAACGATTAATATTTTGAGTGTTCGTTAAATGAGGCCCAAGTCCAAGAACATTAGCATCATAATTGATGTTTATTAACGCGTGTGAGAATCGTGAGCCACATTAAATGAGTCGATCGATCACTAAGTTACTTGATACATGATTGCGCACGGACATTGCTTGTGAAACAATAGTCTCACTACCGTTTTTGAACTACGAGTCTCTACAGCGAATGATAAACAGATGTCGAAATAAATTGTGAATTCAATGACAGCGGAGAGGAATCGTTAACTACCTTTATTTTGTTTTACAATTGAAATATTCAACTAAAATGTGCCAAGATTTTAGTTTAATCTTAATTATAAATTCGATTCAAGAGTTTTTGAATGATGGATGTACATTTTAAACAATTGTTGAATTGAGAAAAATAACATTCATTGTTTGATAATGAATGTTCTTTTTATTTAGTAATCAGCAGACAAAGGAGAATGGGTAAGAGCGTACCCAGACTCAAAGTTAGTTGTAGCATTATGAACTATGTTGGTCTTTGTAGCCCTTGTGGAGTAGTTTAATTTATCCTAAGACAGCATGTCTGAATTCACTTGGAGAAAAAAGATATTCGAACCTAAACGTTTAAGGTACCTTCCTTGGCTTAAGGTATCAGACAAAGATATTAACAAATAAATATGTAATTAATTATTAATACATAACTAATTAATATTGATTAATTAACAATGTTTAACAATTTTTTTTATTTTTTTTAAATATGATAGAACTAAATGTTTTATCATAAGTAATTATTTACTGGAGAGATGGACCATGTTTTTGTTTTATTGTTTTAAATCTCAGAGTCTATAATAATTGATCTTTATGTTATGCCGGATTTGGTTGTTTAGCAGATAATGCTAAGGGTGAGACTAATATAAATATTCCTAAATATTTATGGTACTTACATAATTAATAAAGTCATATTATATTCTTTAATCAACTTTTATTCAATGTTATAATAGCATAATAATATTAAAATATCATCCTACTACTTATTAAAGCTTTGATTACTAATTTTTTATTGAAGTGGGTAATTAAACATAATATTTTTTATTCACAGCCGGTTATAATGCTGCGACTGCGCAAGTATAGTAGAGTAGATATATTTTTGGTCTCTTTTTGAAATTATGTACTCTTCTTCACTCATAGCAACACTTTTTGTAAATATCTTGGTGAAGTGATATTCATTTGTAGTTTCAAAAGATATTAATACGCATTAGAAATAAATAAAAATAATGTAATAATTAACTTTATTATACAAGAAAAGAAATATTATTTTATTATTATTATTACGTAAACATTTGAATTGCATAAAAATAATTTCAGCATTATCCGCTAAAACCAAATCCGTAAGTTTATTAGGCTTTACTGGTCTTTAGATAAAATAATTTAAATTGATGGCCAGTCGGAATTGGATCATAAGTTGTGCCACTGTGCCCCAGCGGTGGCCAAAGGAAATGTTAAAAAAATCGTGTAGCTCTCCACCAGTGGTGGCGAATGGAAACAACAACGCTGTCCCCCAGTGGTGGACAACGAGAATAATTAAAAATAAAATAAAAGTTATTTCGCCGTCCCCCATTGGTGGACAACGAGAAAAAAAAATTAAAAGTTTTTTCGTTGTTCCCCAGTGGTGGCCAAACAGGTGGTGGACATCGGGAATAATCGATTCTTAATCTGTCGGGCATGCCACCGTCCCGGTGAATCAATCCGCCATATTGTTTCCAGTTGTTCTCTTGCTAACGGCGAGTACTTGCACGGACACAATCTAGTGGCTAGGATTATCCACCAGCAACTTGCCTTGCAGTACAACCTGCAGTACGAAACGCAACGAAAGCAGTACTCCTGGACACGGCACGCATTGTGAGGAGGTTCCTCTCTCTAGAGCCCTAAATACCGGCAGCCTGGACCCCGTCCCCGATGCCGATGGAGCACCATTTTTATATTTTGTATGTTTTTTTAAATGTTTTTTTAATGAAAATATTTAAAAATGTAAAGTATATGTTTAAAAAATGAAATGAAAGATAATAATAATGCTGATAATTATTATTAATGTATATTAATTATAATAATTTATAAAAATGATTAAAAACTTTCCTTTTATTTCATGTTTTCTTTTCATTAAAATAATTCAACTTCCATAGTAGGATTATTACCATAATGTTAACTGTTACCATATTGTCACACGACTGTGGGTAATGTTTTTGCCCGGCCCACGTTTCCAGTAATAAATAGTACCGACACCGATTTAATTTATTTATCATTTAGTGTCATGGAAAATTAATTAATTACTACGAAAAATCTGTTAACTTTAAAGGTACATATCTTTTTTGTCCAAGTGAATTTAGATATGCTGTCTTAATATGAATTTAACTACTCCATGAGGGCAACAAACACAGACGTAGTTCATAATGCTACAGTCATTTTTTTTTTTGGGTACGGGGTCCATAGTAAATTACCCATTATCCTTTAATTGAAAAGCTTCACCATATCAATAATCGCGTTTGTTTCCTTGCAGGCTGAGTAGTACTCCAAAGCAAGCTAATGGCAGCGAAGCAGTTCTCACCGCCTGGAACCAATTACAGAACACACTGGGTTCAAAAACCGCATTAGTACTTAAGTAACATCAACTCGCTCCTCGCCTACGACCACCATAGTAACCTATTTTATAGTCAGTCACATTTGCGCAGGACGGTAATCAGCTTATCGAGGACATCCTGTTTTTTTTCTCATAGCAACACAATTATATTGTAGTTAGAACAAAATTAAAGGAATCGAGGAGCGTGGCGACAAGGGGGTGAGTGTTCCCAGCTGTGGGACATCGACGACATCGATAAGATTAGATTTGTAACCCAGTTACTACCGCAAACGGGTTTTTGTATTATCCAAGTACAACTTGAATTGGTAGGTTGAGGTGTTTGAGGTGATTCTTGTCCATATAAGGTCTGAGGATCTGACAAAGATGGATGCGGAAGGCTCTAAATGGCAACACCTGACACGCTTTTCAACAGACCTTGATAAACCATTGAATTTGTTTGAGGAGATAAAGATACTAATAGGTTTATCCTTAACCTTGTTGTGAGCCCCAATGATTACAATGTTTTCTTCTGCAGGCATATCCGAAGAGGGAAGCGGAAAATATCCAGAAAGTACAAAAACAGTCAATCAGTTCCATGATAAATCCAGGTTATCAGAAGTCATAGTGTCATTTCAGGTCTAAAAAAGTCATACATAAACAAAAACAATGAAGAAACTCCCAAGCATTAGCCTACAATCGCGCTACACAACGTTGCGTACACGCAACCGCATAACGGTACGCGTGCATCGCCGGATACGGTGCGCGTCATCCGGCCTCGTACGGACTCGTACGTCACACTCACACGACAACATCAATCATCGCGGCCAATTGCGAAGCGTGCCGATGCTGAGTGATCTCATTCTTCCTGGACAATACTGATTTTCTGACACTAGTTTTCTTTAAGAGGAGCACTATGGTAACATTAGCAACTCTCGATATGCAAGATTTCTTACGTTTTTTGCATAATTGCAGCTCTATATCTGGCCGTCTATAAAACGATTTCCTCTTCTATTCACCCCTGACACGTTATCATTCACTTCCATTTCATCCAAAATCTATCTATCTTTTGTTTGGTTTTCCTCTCCCTCTCCTTTATCAACATCCATGTTCACTGTTCTTTTAGTCACATGGGATCCATTCCAACACTCCTCCTAATAATACAAATAAAATCATCAATACAGTTATCTAGCATATTATTTAATAGGAGACGTCAAGTTTTTACGAAATAGTCACATATCTTATCAAATATAACTTAGAAACATATATTTATTTCGATAATTTCTATGATTATTTATTAATCAGTAAATTCGCTAGCATTCGCCTTAAGTGTTGTTCAGTTTCGTTCTTCTTCCGGCACAGATTTTGTAACAGTTTTTGTAGAACCAGAATCGATGAATGAAAGTAGTATGTCAGCTGTTTGGGGGTCACTAACCGGTCTTGCTCGTGGGTGGTGATTATATTTTTGTTAAAACAAAACTGGAATATTTCTACTATTCGAGTGATGATCTACGAAAGAAAGCGTTTGAGCAATCCCAATATGGCGAGTCTACGGAACGTGATGATTAGAGCAACAAACTTCCGTTATATGATATTATCATTATCAAGGAAGATTGTTTTTAGTTCCGTGACGATCTATGCATAAAAGCAAGTCATTAAAGTTTGTGGGATCTCAAACCGGTCTCGGGTTTGGTGATTATGGCAACATTATACGAGGAAGTTCTTCGTTCAAACGTGACTCCACTTTCTTTTGCCTGACATGATACTGACAATCAGCTGTTTTTTATCAGCCGCAAGTTGTTAGTGATTGTGGTAGAATAGTTCCTTAGCACGGATATTTTAGGTTACTCGTTTTCGGTGCAATGCAGGAAAAGTTTTCATTTTCAGTCCTCTTGGTGGTGAAGAGAAAACAAATATTGGAAATCCTGTTGAAACGATTTATCCGATTATTACAATCGTTCCCAGATTGTTGGATAAGCATCGCTAAAGTTCTGTCCTTTGATTCCAACCTGGACTAGTCGCCACAATTTTCATTTCCGTTTCTGGATTCCTTTAGAAATGGTAATGCAACGGGTGAATAGCAAGGCAAACTTCCGAACTCAGATAATATTGTTTACACTGACCGGCTAGGTTGATCGTTAGGGCATTTAACGACAAAGTGTCCAAAGTTAGTCCTTCGCTTTGTTATGACGTCAGCATTCACCTACGTCATAAATTCTAGGACGTAAAACTTGAGTTTACGAAGCTTCTCCACGCAACTTACGTAACATTTATTCCAGGATTTTCTGTGTCGAGTGGTAAAAATAAGTATGGTGGCTCTCCAATGCCACATACTTACACATTGTGGTAGGATAAAGGCCGCTTTCGGGTACCGGCGCTGACCCATATCTCATTCTCATGTGAAGCAAGATGTGCCAATACGCTCCATTTTACTTTCATTCTTCAGATTAACATGAGACGTCATCAATCGAATTGTGGGTATATTATAAATAGTTTCTATGGAAGCTCGCTGAATGACTTTCTCATTTCAAATACAAGACGAAAACTACATTTGTACAGTAGAATTTTCCTGGAAATTGCGACCATTATAAACAGAATCGCTAACCAATGTTATGTAAGCCAAGACGTTCGTCAGAAATGATCTCGCTATGATTGTGGACAAAGAACATTACTGGCGTAGTAAAGGTAACCAATAAAACAAATGATTACGACCGATATAAAGCTACCGACAGACAGACAGGCGTTTATTGACACAAGTCTGCTAGACAATGTGTGTCTAATGTGTTTCCGGCGTTTTTACAATTCACGTCACAATACGAGTTTTTGTAATACATTTTGGAAACGACTCCAATGTTAGTAGAAGACAAATGCTTATTTCAATCAGCTTTATTTCATCAGAACCAGTTTTGTAGTTAAAAAGGGATATAAACATCCAGCAGATATAAAAGTAGTCATTTATCAATCCCGAATAAAGTTGTCGAATAGACGACAGAGTAATCTTCATATTTACTTAACGGCCGCTGAGTAATTCCCGAAAATTGAGTAGAAGAATAAGTTGAGACATTAAATAAGACAGACACGCGACACCACCTAACGTATTTCTCAAGAACTAAACAAGTTTCCGAGTCGGTGCTCGTGACAAGTCGTGGAATGAAATCCGAGAGAGCACCTCAATAAATGGGCAAACATTTATCTTTGGTTGAGCAGTTAATACTAGACTGGGCGTCGCCTACATCTGCATTACTTATCTGAATATCTCCACTAATTACTAAAAACGAAAGCCTGTGTGCTTAGCCCACTTTTTGAACATATTCTACACATTTCTATGTTAATAAGTCCAGTTTTCAAATATAAATCTAAATAAGTAAATATGCAATCAGCGTGTGTAAAATGTTGACATAGCATAAAGTAATGATCAAGTTATTATGACATCGGAAACCGAGGGACGTAACTATGTCGTGACATCCTCAGGTTTGTTCCCAGAATTAAGTGAAGTTGCGGAAGTGGTCTTTTGTAACTGCGTCTTAATGTCTGTAATAGTTAGCCTTCCGGCGCAAAAGTTTGATCAGTAAGAACAAATTGTTGACATTCAAAAACTTCTTTATCTATTCAGCTTAAAGAAGAATAAGAAAGAGTTTGTGTATTCAAAGGAGAGAGGAGACGTTATTTATACACGCGTGTATTTATCGTGTGTGTCGACAAGGTTTACTCAGAACTCGTAATGTGGCCGATGCTTCGACTGAGCCCGAGATCCCGCGATATATCGCCGAGCGAGATTCTAACACAGAAGTTAAGCCTTTCCGAGAAACTGGCCAGACTGTGAGCATTCTTTCATTAAACACATTTTCACATACCGTGCTTTTATGTTAGCGTTATGTACTGTTTGGAATTGTAAAGTGGGTATTAATTTCACTTTATGGCTGTGAGTGACTCTTATATTTCGGAACGGTGTTTAACCGGTTTCTTTTCATCAGTTCAGATTTATGTAACAAACCTAGCATAGACAAAATCGTAACAACATCTGAACGTGAATTTGCTTTCTTTTCACAAAGGAGCTAAAGATCTTTATCGAAAGCTTTTGCGTACCTATTCTTGAAAAGATACTGCAAAATATATATATATATCTCAACTCAAAATACATCAAGAAAGTTAATTTATTAAAGTGTGTTGGAAAAATTGGTTTTCTATTAATAGTTATATTTAGTAAGTGCTGGTGTGATAATATTATCCAAGTTCATAATATCATTACTAGGAGCCTTAGCAGCCACATCGCAAACCTTACACGCGTTCGTGGGCGCGACGCGTGGGTGATTGGTAGCAATTGGATATTAAAACATAAGAGAATATCCTATTATTACCTTTAATAAATGTTTATTAATCCGTTAAATAGGGCTCTTTATATCACATTTCAGGAGTAATTTATCTTCCAAGGCCTCAGTTGAAATTTGGGTCTCAGGTGTTGCAGCAGTAACTTTTGTTTGTACAGTCCACTACAGAGTGGAGGATTTGCAATCTTTTCTACTTCATTTGCTTCACTTTGTATTTTATCAACGATTTCCTCCTCTTCAAAGTTCAATTGCATCAATTTCAATGTATGCCTCATCATTTTATGTAGTACAAAGCAGTATGTGGTCAGACTTCAAGTTTGAGCAAGTAAAACACCCATATCCAAGGGCTTTATTATTCGAAAATCCCCCATCAGAGTTCCGGCCGCAAATTCCTCAATAAGCTTAAAATTCCCCGCAGTTTGTGGAATTCCCCACTGACTGGCAAAGCGGCCATTGCAGTTGATAACTTGGACACCTTGAATTACTGAAAGCTTATCCAATAACACTAAATATCTGTGTTTTGGACGAATTAAGCAGTTATAATTCAAATTTTGTTTTGGATTAAGCCGTAATTGATGTACGGAGTTTACCAGTGGAGAGAGTATCACTAAGCGGTCGCAAGACAAAATATTATGACTTCCCTATCTTTCGGCGGGTTTTAAAACCGCATAGAGAAAAGCAAGAGCATCAATTTTTAGTTATTGTCAACTTTAAAGATTCAAACATAATATATAACCAAATCCCAGCAGTATCTAACGTACTGAGGCAGAATGATGAGTTGATGATTTAAGTAAATTGGAAGGTTTAATAGGTAGTATGGAAACCTTTACCTAATCAATCAGTTACACCCATCCACTTATTTATAGCTTCATCTTCTAAATGAAGAGATAAGGTGGCTTACTACCGGAGACCACACAAGGGATAACCAGACCTAAATCTCTTTAATCTTCTTGTTTAATACCGTTGAAGACGATCTATTTATCATAATCGAAATTTCTCGAGTTCTGTTGGTCTAGACAAAATAAGTTCCCACAAACCGTAATACCTTTTTTGTAAATATACTCTCGAATAACTTATTTTCTCTGTAAACTTTTAAAATCCTTCAAGTTTTATTAAAGTTTATTCAGAGGTTCCAGAAATCCAGACACGTTTAATAGATTTACTTTTGATAGCATCTTGATGATATCATCATATTTTAAGTTTACAAAATATCCCATCTATATTTGTGGGTGAAAGAGTGTTGTAGTTTGTAAACACTCACTTCAGGCTCGCCTATCAAAATGTGTGGTGGGAAAAATATGAATGGATTGTCTATCAACTTTTGATCAGTAGATTAATGCGAAACCTTTTGCCAAATATTATTTTTATTTCATCGTAAGGAATGTTTTGTATCATTTTATGTAAGGAGGTTGTTCAAATTTGTATATGAACGGTCACAGGAAACAATGGACAGCTTTCAAAGAAGTGTACTGTGCATACCAGCTTATCTGAACCAAAAGTAAACACGTTTTTCTTCTTACTAAACGAGGCTTACGAGATAGCGTGATGATTATGCCAACAAAGCGCACGGATTTCTAAACAATCCCTTATCTAGTAATCTTACGATAATATTTTACGCCAAAGCTGACGATTGAAATATGTGCGAATGTTCTGGTAAAGCTCAGGCATTCATGGATTTTGGTCGACGGTCTAAATGGAATTCATACCTTTGGCTCTGCTAATTTCCCATTCATCCTAGTAAAATCCACTCACAGTATTAAGATACTATTAAGATAATAGTCTGCTCTAGACATTAACCTCTGAATAAATTGGGAACAAAATTTGCAGACGCCTAGTCTAGTCGATCTCAACATTATCAAGAGGACAAAATGTCGCATTTTTTCTCCTGCTTTAATACCTGAGTACTGATTTATTTATCCAACTATGAAAATGCACTTGTGCACGAAACTTGGTCTCGACACAGTATGCATTCAACGATCCAGCCTACACAGGGAGATATTAAAGTGAGGGGGGTGGAAAGGGAGCTTGCAATCTGAACACCCTCGCCACCCCTCCCGGCGACTAATTTCCGACAGACTAGTATTACTCCTTCGGTATATTCTGTTTTACACTATTTCATATTTTATTGGCTACGGAATAAGATAGTACGACAGCCACAATTGGCGTTAATACTCCTACAAACACTGCCAGACGTAAAGTTGTATATTGTTTTTGTTTCTGCGATGGTACTGTTCGGCAACGTTTACATACCTGTAACAAAAAGAAAAACCATTTAATATTTCAATCGAATCATAATCACGCACTTCCCCTAAATGGAAAACCAAATATCCACCGCCCGATCCCAATTTAAAACGGTAATAATTTTAGACCAAAAGCTGACGTTTTATCGCAATTTCATCGTCTTCACTTCGTACCAAGCGGCGATAAGTTCCTTTCCAACGGCCTTGCCTGTTTGACCTTTTTGTTTTAACTCACAATACCTATACATTGCACTACTGTTACCAGTGAGTTCATTAAGCATTATTATATGTCATGTGAGAAGTGATATATTTTATCACGTTTTTAAATGTCTTCAGATTGCTTAAGATATTCATCTGGTGTTGTAACTTACTAGTCTAGTCACAAACAAAGCATTATGAATAAGACGTACATAGTTGTTATAAGTATTCATATCATGACCCAAATAGAGCTTTCCTCTGGAGAAATAAAGTTCAATTTGGTAGAGCAGCCGCAGCTTCCTAAGTAATAAATCCATTGGAACTAATATCGACACATAGATGCCAAGCCAGTGCTTGCCAATTCGTCTGCAGTATCTGGTTCCCAAGACAACAACTAGCTGGTATAATCGGCAAGTTATAACATTTCCTGACTATTGTTTGTAGTTTCAGCCTTTAGATTTGTGTAAAGAGCTTTTACGATCGTTTAATTTGTACGTGAATTAAAGTTATCAATGTCAACTGTCAGAGGTTCCACATATTATGAGTTATCAAAATGCTTATCCACAAGATGTCTGTGAAAATTTCTGGCACGAATAAAAAGCAAACGTAGATACGCGACGCACGTCATTAAGTTGAAAAAGGGTTACAATGGGTCACATACGAGGCCCTAGCAACACGTAATACATGGTGCACTATTGCAATGTTTTATGTTCTCGAACATTTTCTTGGACTGGCAATAGGAAATCCTAGCTTAACGCTTTTATGGAAATATTATTGTTATTCTGCTTGTGTCAATTGCTACCCGAGATCTGTTTTCTTATCAGAACTGTTATTGTGCTGAGCTTATCTGGCGCGCGCACATTTAAATGCTCATCGGGTGTAGTTTTCATATTACATAATGGTGAACATAGGTGTATTCTACATCTCTACTGACACAAATGTAGATAGGAGTCTCGGTAAGACACTTATTTCATGAAGTAAATGCTGGGAACGTACCAAGACACTTCTCTGAGGCATTGTAGGATTACTGATTTAACGAGATGCGACTGAAGATTGTAAAAGAGTACTTTGTTTGCAAGTACCCTTATGTTAATTTTAAACGTTTAGGATCTCAAACAGTGCCAATGTGTTTACAGCACATTAAAGTGTCGCTTTTAAAAGCCGTTACAATGTAACACCACTAAGCAGTGTGACCCATTGCCAAAGAGTTCTAAAGTATCTCGTTTATGTCAACTGTCTTCTAAAATCTTCTGGCCAATTAATAAAAGCGCTATTTTCAATGAAATAAAGTTCTCATTCGTGTTTATCTTATCTTCTACATAGCATAATCAGCAGCCACCATACAAATTTCGGTTCTTGGAACTGACCCCATTTTACCCCATTTTTTTCCATTGAGGCCGATATCACTGGGCCACCACTGCTCCATCTTCTACATGATAAGCCAATATTATCATGAATAAGATACCATATGCAACACACAACCTCATGATCTACGAAGAAAAAAAAAATTTACAATTTAATTCATTGCATGAAGCCGCTTGTCGACTCCGGCTCTCATAATTTAATCCTGTTTGTCTTTCATTTGGGTCATGCATGAGCATTGCAAGTGCTACGAGTGTGATATTGTTTTTCCAAACAAAACACTATCAGTGTATTCTCTCAAACCGTGGGTGTATGATCATCCATACACAAGCAGATAGTTCTATACGTGCAAACAAGTACATACGCAAACCGCACCGGTGGGCAGGCGAGCTATCGATTCAACTCTAAACTGTTTAATCACGTGATGATTACATAATTACTCACCGATAAATAAATTAAACGCTCAGCGCCAGCCAATCATTGCGATGATAACTTTCTACCTCAATTTACATGAGTGTAGGCTGTGAGATTTTAAATAGTACATTATAGGTTAATCAATACTGAAACTAACCCAATGGATAAGAATCGTTGGTGTCGTAAGAGGCGATGTACAGATTAGATCAGTCGAATGAGCAGCAGCATCCATCCGTGATAATTAATACTGCATGCATGCGTGAACTAATATTATGTACATCGGAAGTGTCGAAGAAACGGCCAAGGAACATAGATTGGTCAGAAGACAAATCTCAGTATCAATTACAAAAATTCGCTAATGAGAAGATGAAACGACAATTCAATTTATGTAAAGACCACTTAAATATTTTTGATCTTTTGTGAAGCTTTTGTAGCAATGATGTTAGCAGCCATTACTTAAATAAAAATAATTGAGTGTTGATGCCAGTATTTCGACTAAAACAAAAGTAATAAGCTTAAGAGCTTTCCGGCTCAAGTACTTATTCGAAAATGCATGAACTTATTACACATTGGTACAGGTGCTCTAGATATTAGAATGTTTCTCGTGGTTTTTTGCTATGTAAAATTTTGAACTAAAAACATATGTTATAAAAATGAGGCCATGGGAAGATGGGAGACACCTGGATTCTACAAAACATACCCAGCAGTTGATGGAAATAGATGCAAAATTAAATGAAAGACTGATAATGTCATCAATATAGGAAACATGTGTTACAAAATTATCTGGTAATATCCATTAATTATATCCACCAAATAATTTTTGATAAATAAATTGAATACTTCTACGGACCTCTTGAATTATACTTTGGCTGTCGCAGCAAACAATTTCTTTGTGTATGTTCATTTTTTTTTTCTTTGTTCTCAATCATGGGCTGTGTGATGTGTGATAGTGTCTCCCTTAAGAAGTTGAGATGTTGGTAAAGCTACAGTGAGTGATTAATAAATACATTCGTATAGTTATTTTACGATGAAAAATGTAAGAAATTAAAAAAAGATTTACATTTCGACGAGGTCTCTAGGGTCTTCACTCCCAAGCGCCTTGTTAAGAATGCTTTCTTATGACGGGATTGTGATACAAATGATAAAATTCTCGCAGCGACATCCCTTCAGTTTTTAATAAGCACATCTTATGATTTCGAAATACAATAATTTTGCAACAGAATCTTCTCTGCTATAGACCTCACAAGTTGAGTGAGACGTCGAGCTTTCAGCTGAGTCACGGTCACATTTCTTCCTTTATGAATAATGTGGGGAAATGTATTAATTTACTTAAAAATAAGTAAATTTCCACCTTTAAAGGGCACCTGTATATATCGTTGAGGCGTTACGTGGTTACGTGGGTGTTACTATGTTATCTATCCACCGAAGAGAAGTTGTCTACATCGTCGCGTCGCGCCTGTTTGCGGGAGCCTTTAGACTTTTAGTAATTATTTGTTCAATAGTCTCGTCTGCGTAATACATTAAACTTGTAGAATTCTTTGAAAGATTAAATTAAGTGGAAATGGAGCAATGAATAGCATTAACTATTTCTCGCGGGCTACGTTTGCGTAGTAAAAGTAATACAGACGTACATTCTCGGAATAAAAAGTAGACTATAGCTATTTGTCCTTAACCCATATTCTTACATATTTATTACTACAAGACGTTACTCAGTTTATTTTTAACTTTTAATGCGAATAAGCGAACAAACTGGCTCTTTTTGGCAATTTTTGTCGGTGCATTTAATTCTACTCTATTTACTCTTGTAGTCTTCTCCAATAAATATATTTGAACACTACTATACCTGGTTTCCTTGCTCTCTGATGAACTTTATTTTTGAAACAGCCAAAGTTCCACCGCACGTCTTGAAACTGTAGAACATTTCACGATAGGCAGGATGCCCTACTGCCAGCCTTAAGTAATTACTTAAGGCAGTTATTATTTTTAAAAAACCGGCCAAGTGCGTGTCGGACCACGTACAATGAAGGGTTCCGTAGTTGGGATGAATTTATCCCCAGAACAAACTTAACATTGTAGTTGAAAAACATGTTCTCCGATACGAAAGGTATGGGAGAACATGTTGTTGCAACTGCAATGTAAGTCGGTCGATAATTAGTTACTCGCTAACTTGTAGAGCCTAAGGTGGTTTTACAAAACTCACAATATTTTTGAATGACCTTTCCAAAGATAACCCACATCATGGGATAAACGAAAAAAACGCGTAGGAACCCAATTTTTTTTTCTTTCATGATTTTATTTTACCACTTTGTCGGCGGAATTAATATGTATACTCATGCCAAATTACAGCTTTCCAGTACTGACAGTCTCTGAGCTAAGCCGGGGACAGACAGACAGACAAACAGACGGACATGGCGAAACTATAAGGGTTCCTTGTTGACTACGGAACCCTAAAAACGGAAGCAACGATTTCCATAACAAAACATTCATAATATTTATCCACGTTCGGTAAAAAAATCCTAATGCATCCGAAATGTACCAGAATACGTTTGAGCCAGAGTGACTTGAATAAAAATGAGGTCAAATTGGATCAGAGTGAGATAAAATCTATGGGAGGCGTATATGTGGGACCATAGGGAGTTTGTTTTTGTCGCTCGATTGTAAAAACATATCTGCATAAGGTAGAGGTAGGTAGGAGTACCATCTGTATGGTTGACAGACAGTACCTACAACCTATACTAGGTCAAGTGATAATAACTATCAATTAAAGTGTTTCTACTTAGCTTTACGCAACTTCCACTAATAACAACGTTGAGATATCTAACGTCCACGTAGTGATTTAATCATTTCCCAGCGCATTATTGTCAAGTTTTTTTTTTCATTATCTATTCTTATCGCAAACAATCACACCTTCACACTGATCACGTAAGGTAAGAACAGAATGACTCGTAACTTCTCCCTGTTTAATCAAATTATTTGTTGTTCATCCATTAATCTGCACCTCACGCACACAGATCAAAATCAAACGAACAATGTTATCTGCAAGCGCCATCGACATCATCTAATTAGAAGACAGTCGGCCATTCCACCTATGATGCGAGCCTAAAATAATAGTGCACTAAAATGTCTGTCAGTCTGCGAATCCAAAGTCAAGGCAACAAAAAAATAATCACCGATTCCGAAGTATGGCAGAAATTTGTGCCGACACGCACGCCCAAGTGAGCGGCCCCTTTATTTGACAGCAAATTAATAATCACACGGGAGACCGGAACGCCTTAACTGACACCCGCAACGATTCAACATCGACTTTATAATGTAAGCAATAAAGTCTAAGGTAAACATTTAACATCAAATGAATGTTCTTATGCAATTTCAATCCTTACGGTGTGAGACATTAAAGCTTAAATCGAGCACCGGAACGAAGTTAATAGGATGTAATTTATCCGGGTTGAAGTGCGTGGTTGCCGCTCCGGGTGCGGTGCGAGGGAGACGGGCGGCGGCCGGTCGCGGGGCCCGACGAAGACGGAGATGTTTTTGTTGTTGCGCGCAGTAGTCATTAGTCGCCGGGCAGGCAGCTCGCGGCCGCGCCACCGTCGCCGTATTGTGGAAACGAGGTGCGAGCACTAAACGTCGTAAGCGGCATTCTCATTAATTTTCAGGAAGACGTGAAACTCCCTCTCATTGCTCTCGCCCTTCGTTAAATAGCTTCCAGCCTGTTTCACGCTTTCGAACGCTGCACGTCCGATTCAATGATACTTAATTCGACGTTTCACGATTAATTATGCCGATTTCCGGGACTTGAGTTATAAATAATTAATTTACTAAAACAACAATTTAAACAAACCTTGGATATTGAGTGAAGAATATTCGTTGATATTAATCATAAAGAGCCGAACTACAAAATAAATTGACTTAAACACATAGACAGAGACGCTCTGAATGAGATGATAATATAATTTCAAACAAATAGCAAAAAGAAAACACGGGCAAAAAGCTGTTCAACGATCTTACACAACCAACACAATTTAAAAAAGTGTATGAATATTCATAAAGTATCTCTAATAGCGTACTAAATATTAACGTCAACGCGACAAAAAAAAAAGTTTGAGGGCAAAGGCGATAACCCAAGCGCGGTTTTTGTCGCGGGACTGAGGTCACTGGAAGAGCCAATAGACTGCCGCTCACAATTTATTTATGTTATAACTGATGGGCTGTGACATAGATGTATGTTAGTTATGTATGTTAATCTACGCCGTGTCTGCTACGCACCTAATATGACTGTTAAGTAGTCAGTTGAGGAGTCTAAATGTTATTGCAGATTAATTGATTATATTATAGTGACATATTACCAGTATTAAGTAATGAAACATTCATTTCAAAAGATATTAAGATTTTCTACAAGTTGTGTTAGTAATGACAGCAATGTCCAAAAATATAGTAGCTTTGGAAGATTCCTACAAAAAAGTCAAAATTCCCATAAAATAGCACAATGGGACATTTAATGTGATGATCCAATCACATGGTTCCACTATAATTCATTTTGGTTTATCAGTGCGTTGTACGATGGTAGGAAACAATGGCATAACCTTGCGGGTTCGGTTCATCTGCCCATTCGTCCGTGACAACTGTTGCTGAGGGTCTATGCTTATCACCATACTTATCTAGCTTACACTAGTTTCCCATAAAAGCATTCTGAACACCCGTCACAATAACCTATCAAATATTGACAAGTTTACAAACTTTAAGTTCAATAAAATACAGAAGTAATTTTCAAAGATTCAATCTCTTTTCAAAAAGTTTCTCGCCAGCTTTTGCCAGTAAAATCAACGTCTGAACTGGCTGCGGCGGCAATTATAATTGTAATTGCCGTAAAAGCTTCTAGTAAACCCCAATGAATAAAACTATTCTGAATGTGACGTTGAAGCATAATCGAAAGGGTCTGCGGTGGGTCTGGGTAAACCCAGCTATAACGTCATGCCGGTGAAACGTATGATAATTTGAGGTCAGCAATACAAGCCTAGTGTACCGAAATTAATAACCAAGCAGACAGTTCATCGACCTTAACCGACTTCAAAAAAAGATGATTAGAAAGGAAGAAAGAAGGATAGGAGGTTATAATGTTCGTCTGTATGTATTTTTTTTGTATGGTCATTGGTCACCGTTGTTTTCGGCAATTGTGGATCGATTTTGGGTTGATTTTGAGTTACCTTCGAAAATACGTATTTCATCCACTTTATAATATGTATCTTAATGATAGTACAATACTTCCTGTCCCTGTTGTTTTAATAGTGGTGTACGAATTTGTGTGACAGTAAACTAAAATACAGAACCAAAGACACCGACTTCCGAAAATAAAGTTATATTTCACTTTGTAGTGTTTTCTTTGTAAGGAAACCTTCATTTTAAAATAAAAAAAGATTTTTGAGTGAATTGGATCTCCAATTAAAACACTTCAGTGCCTATGCCTACCTATCTTACAATATTATCACTGTCAAAAGCCAAGAGTTCGGACTCTCTACTCCAATAAATCTTTAATTTAATCGGTGCATGGGCAAACAAAACAATCAGTATGGTCAGCGTCAACGAAAACACGTGGTGATCTCGTTCATAGCTGTGCATGATCCCGAGATGGCCCATTCCACTTCCGACAAACGAGGTCCTGCGCCTTCGCTTTGGGACGACGCCAGTGTGAGATATACATGTCGTGTCACACAGAAATTATGTTAAATGCCACTTTATAGCAGGAAATGTATTTAAATGCAAGCGATATCCTGTCACACCCGCTTTGCACCTTACGAAATTAGAATACATCGTGTCTTGAAATCACTTGCAGATAAGACAAAGAATATTTTCAATTTGTAATCTGCGAAATCATTATCGCATTTCGGTTGCGAAATCTCATAGATAAGCAGGTAAACGTACGAGAAAGATAACATAAATCTACATGACATTAAAGATGCAGCTGTGAAGCTAGTGCATGCTAGCAATGGTATTCACAAAGAGTACTTAGCGAGAATTGTCAACCTTCCACCCACTCACTAACATTATACAACATTTCTTCTTAATTCGTATAAAAGCGGACAGACCACTTGTAATACAAGAACGCTTTAAAGTGAATCAAAAGTTTCATATTAAAATGCAGCAGTAAAGCCGTCGTCACACGCGGCAGTCACGTTTGCATTTCGCATTCACAATGGCGCGCTGGGCGGGATGCGCCCAGCGACTTCCGACAACGGGGGCCAGCCCACGCACTGCCTGATGCCCAACGCTGTTCCATTAAAAAAATAACATCACAACTAGTAGAAAAACATCCAATAATAACTAGGTCAAAGATTAATGCCGGAAAACTAAGGTGTTTAGTTTTCCAATGGCTTTAAAATGTCACTTTGGAATGCAATCGAATTTTAATGCTGATTTGATCGAAGAAATGTGATCGTTTCAGGCAAACTCAAAGCGTTCAAAGGTAATTAATCATTACGGTGGCCGACTTTCCTTATGCTATATGACGCAGCAATAGGTCAGGCTTAGTTAAAGCTTTTGAATTGTCGCAACCTTTCATACCACAATGAAGCTGATGTGATATGTGATTCCAAAACCACAATTATTATCTATTTCGAGGACATGGTCTGGATTCTACAACTATACTCTAGCATATGCAAGCAGATTCCATACTGATACGGGCCTTCGCTTTATCTCATTTGAAAATATGTGAACTTATTAGGATGTCTCTTGGGCACACACATTTGGCAGCACTCAATTTACGTAAATCAAACAGCTAAAATAAAAAAATAAACAAGTATAAAGTCAAGTAAAATACTGATGTACATTTATTACAAACAGCAATTGAATGTTGAAATACTCTACGTGCGTTGCCGTTCGCTACGTGCGTTTTACCACGGTAACGATACATTGCGTGTGAGGTTATTAAACAAATCAGGTTTATTGGATTCCTATAACGATCCTGAAATAATTTAATGTACCGGTCATCTTAAGTATGATTACTGAATTCACCCCATCAGTCTGCGGAGGGCTGTCTATTACACCCTGTTTAGCAGTTGTCTTCTACGCTTCCACGTCTTGCAACTAATCTCTACTTTTCGTTGAAAATCCATCCCTTTAAAATGAATATCTAACCCCATAAATTATACTTCGTCACCTCAGGCGTCTACATAACCCTTTGGCATGGCAATTAGCAAAACACTACAAATAGGTGTTGTGTGAATCATAAACTTAAAGTCCCGGATATGAATAGGACGAAGACCTAGTCTCTTCCCGTGGGAGTCTTAATAGGCGATTAAGGGAATTATAGCAGGTGAATGAATAGCAGCATCTGCCTACATAATGCGATCACACTTAAAGGTTATTTGAAGGTAGTAAATGACACTCGCTTAACTAGACAAATGATTCAAAGCCTCAGCTAACACAAACGTTTTGCACCAGTTTTTTATTGCAAAATGGACCACAGCAATAGTTACAAGTAAGCTTCGATTAAGATTAGAAGGTGGTGTGTTAAAATGAAACAATAAAAGAAAACAACGGTAAGTTAAACGTTTCTATAGTAATGTTGCTATACAATAAATTAACACTCTTTATGATTACGCAAGTGTAACAATGGGGCAATTATTTAGTTATTATATATGGGAAATGATTGGTTTCACTTATGGCTTACTCTTTGTTAGTTGCTGCTTTTGTTCCAAGTTTTATGTAACTGTTAAGTAGCAATATCGCAAGTTGAGAGTACTTTAAGTTTTAACGTCTTTTATGAAGTATCAAGGTAACCAACTCTTGAAAGAGGTTTCAAGCCACTATTGTATAATTTTGTAGAGCTTAACTTAGAACTAATACTTCTACTCAGTTTATCTCGTCTAATAACTTTTACTTTAACAAAAGACAATATATTTATTAATGGCGTAATTCTACAATTAATACCATCAATATAGACAGAAAATGTACACTTGGAGGAAACCACAAGCCGTGTCTAGATAAATTAACATTAAATACAAAATAAAAGGGGCAATACGTATGGAAATTTTCCCATGGATTTGCAACCCTTGTCGATAATAATGCGGGTCAAACAACAATCCACTAATAACCGACCGTATTAAAAGCTTTCTTTTATTAATATTGCCTAATGCAGCAAGAACTGTGACGTAAGCAATAATGCCCAAAGAATGATGGTAATGCGATATACAGAACCAGTGTAATGACATCATACGATAAACAATGGCCACTAAGTATAGTAGATATTATTACCGATCCTACAGAACTCAATAGAAGAGTTATGAACAAAACAGTAGTCCGGACATAATAGGTTCTTCTAAGTGATTCTTTTGTGGGTAATGTAGGAGTTCTAGCCGGCAATTGGTAGCGTGCCGCATACTTATAAAGTCATCGTGGGAAAATCTCCAGCGATACGGAAAAGCATGGGAAACATATCGAGTTAGACTGCGGAACATTCAAATCGATAAATCGAATGAGTATTTTTGTCGTAGCCGTGAATATTCGTGCAAGTTAAAATCCAGAAGTTCTTGATCGTTTTATTTTTATAATAAACCACTAGTTTGGCTGTAAGCTGTGAGATTCAATCAGATTGAATAAAGGCAGGTAAGAAACCCTTTTCTCGATAATTACTGCTGCTATTAAAGGACTTCTAGTCGAGTTTCAGAGGTCCTAATCTGGGAATAATGTCTCATCAATCAAAGACAAATTCTTTACCGAAAAGGCAATATTGAAGAATAAAGCGATAAAATATAACCCGTGAGTTTTCTCAAGATCTTAACCGTGTTACCGCAGAGAGGGTCCCATGTTACAGCTTTAATACGTCCTAAAATGAAACACCTTAGCCATTTATGGATATTGAATTTATGGTTTTTTTTGCGGCACCCGATTCAGCAGGGATCTCAATTAAGAAACGAAGCAGTATCTGAACGCCATGTCTAATCATCTCGATTTTGTGATCTTTCTTAGAAAGCTCATTGCACAAGAAAAATTTCACCGTATCCATCAGTGATTGATAAAATATGTGAAACCAAAGTATACGTGAGGACATTTTAATTAATTTACCTTGCCATAATTTGCGATCCAAAAATAAACACGTTATTTACCGCTGCAGCAAATATAATCAAGGTTCGTCTTGAAATGCGAAGTGAGTGCACGAACGTATTAAATTAATACAGTGACCAGTAATGGCTGCAGAATAAGGTGCTAATTCGGAAGTGGTAAGTTAACGTTTAAACACAGTTCATTAACATGGGTCTGGAAGCAAGGTCATTCAGTACATATAAGCGAAGTTATTTCATGTCGTGGTGACGTGCACAATTTGCAAATTGTCAATCTTCCTTAAAAGTGTTACTGAGTTCGAACTGAATTCATTTGTCAATTCTAAAACGTGAAACTATTGCGTTTCAGTTACGAGTTGTATTTGTTAGGGTTTCTACGGTGAATTTTGTTTTCTGATTAATGGTAAGCATAGGGTAAAAGCTTGTTGTAAGTACTGCAAATATTTGTAGCCCGAACATTGACATAAGTGGTATGGTATACCAATTGAAGCAGCGTAAAGTGTTTAACGTATTCAAGTGTATTATTATGTTTGGCAATTGTCCAAGTTTAATTTTAGCTATTATTCTATTGAAAATTAATGGTAACTAGAAAGTTTTCAATGTATGTTAGGCTGCGACGTTCAAGATTCTCATCAATATTGTTGAAGGAGATGACAACACCATCTGTTCTGTTGTTGACGTGACTTACAGTTTGTAGGACGACAGGTGGCGTTGCATCGCGTAACTATAACCACCCAAATACGGCGCGAGTCTGTAGTACAGAACCTTGAACGGTTGACTTGATATTGATGCTAAACTGAATCGCAAATTATGAAACAGATTCATAAACAACGCTACAAGCAAATGAGTAAAGTATAGCAAGTTATACTAATTAATAGAACACAAAAGTGTATTGTGTTACAGCGATAATAAATAAATGGGTCGATATAACAACTGTTTGTATGGGTTTAATCTACATACAACTGTACGTAGCGCATACAAGATCATAATTTGAAATAGCAACACATGATATGATAAGATACAGATATAATAGGTACTATAGTGGATGAAGGCTGGTAGAGTGTTTTGTATTTGCAATTTTTATTATATCTCTTTGATAACACGTCGCGGTCGTCTTGTTATCGACCTTGTGATTAAAGGTATTAGGTGCATATTTCTGTAGCACGGTAGGAGAATCTTTACAAGGTCAATTGAATAGGTAATTATCAAGTTTTATGATAATTACTTTAAAAGTCTGACGAGGAGGTCGTTCAGACTTTTAAAGTAGAACCGCAAGAATTGTCTTGAAAATGTGTTCTCTTTTTCCCGTGGTTAGGGATTTTGAAAAACTTTTTAAGATGATATTGATTGAATACATGACATAAGAAAAGCCATTCTTGTTGGGTTTGGTTCATTCGATTTAGCTCTAGACTCTATTCGAGGAGCTATTTCAATTAGTTTTTTCTGCGCTGTAGTCATTTTAATTATTTATTAGCTTTTTATTTAAACGAATATAAATGAGCGGATATATGAAAAGTTACCGTAATACATATATATGTATTCGTAAAATCATTACATTGTTTGGTGTTTTATTATCATTTAAATTAATTTATTGTGATGCTAAAAAGCTACATTTTCAATAATGTGTAAACTGGTAAACTGCGATGACTAGTGGACGTGGAGTAATCACTCATTATTTCCAAGATTAGCTCGGAATACAAAAATATGGGCAAGTTTTTTCCTTATCTTGACGTGAGGAAAAAACTTCGTTATCAATACAACTCAAACCTCTGAACTTTTTTTCCTTGTATAGATTAGCCAGGGCCTCCTAAACATTAAATTATGCTTAAACGTATCAATTTTATTCAAATTTAAAACCTACCGACGTCAGGAACAGAAGGATGGTAAGTACCCTTGTTTGACACAATTCGTTGGCAAATAATGGTGAATAAGGATATAAATAATATCACTCCAGACACAATCATAGAAATTATGTTTTGCCAATAGAACAGCCAATAGAAAAATTACTTATGGTTATGGCCTAATAACGGCCTATGCCCAGCATTGGACGTCTTTCAGCTGAAATGATGTTGACCTAATTCACTAAAACCAATGACTAAACACGATTCAACTACTTAAGTCATTAATTAATTAAAGTTGATTCAATAGGACATCTTAGTAGGTACATGCGCAGACAGTAGGTGCAGGTCCTCGGTCATATCATCAATGTATGTAGGTGACGGTATATTTATATTCATCCAAGTCAATTTTATTCATTAAGGTTACGAAAGTCGCAAGTAGGTTAAAAATAATTCATATTGTAGAATGTGTTTTCCTTCGTGTTTCTTGTTAATTTTCATGAAGAACCTGTTTCCAGTTAATAATCTGGGGGGGTCTTCTGTCTCAAGTACGTCAACGAATATCATACGGAACCGTCCGAAAGTGGTTGATCGCAAAAAAAAGGGGAAAACTGTCAAATCGTGTTGTCATTCATTCTTAATTTGGGCCCTGAACTAATCTTATGTCCGTCATTGATACCGAGTAGGTAACTTCCGTAAATTCGGCCGAAACTATGGACATAGTGATTTGGGAGTAGACCCTTGTTATTTTCGTCGAATTGTTTGGCATCTGTTCCACTAATAAATTAATGGAATAAACAACAATTTTCCCTATATTGGAAAAAGTACGAGCAGGGAACTTAATAGATTCATAATAATATGATGCAGATGTAATCTCAACGTTTGATATAAATAATTAATCAAATAAGGATTTTATCTGAATAGTTTTTGGGTTATTCACATCCTCATATTTAAAAACATTATCTCACAATACTATCAGCATTATGCCAATGTAATAAAATAAATTTTAATATAATAATCGACAATTATGTTTTCGTAGTCCCGAGTCTTATCTAAAAACCAGATATACAATGAAATAATATAGCAATTTGAATATTATTAAAGGATTGGTCATTCAATAGTACTACGTCACGACAATACATTACTTTGCAAGTGGTGCCCAGGTGGATAAAATAATCTAATATCGCAGTCTCAACAGGGTTGTCAATCGTCTTCATGCGCACGGGCATCATTCGCTCTCACATAACATCACGCCTTGTATCCCCGAAGGGTTGGGCAGAGGTGTACCTATAGTACACCCACATTTCGCTACTTAGTTATGTTTAAATCTCATGTAATAGGGGGTGAGTCTATTGCCATCAACCGGGCACAAGTCCATACTCCGGGCTGTTACTGTGAAATTCCCGATAGAAAGACCCAATAACACGTTTCCCGACCTGGGAATCGAACCCAGGACCTCAAGCTCAGCAGTAGCGCTTGCGACCACTAGACCAACCGCTCTCCTTTGCCGAATGTCCTGTTAATTTAATGAAAGTAGGCGTCGTCCAATTATAAATATTAAAACACATCTTCCCCTAAAAAGGGGGGCTTAAAACATACTTTTTTGTTGGAAGTCTAACCGAACATTCTTCGTTTCGTCAACTTGTATCTTGAACATTTTTTACAATTGGCAACCCTAGTGCACGCGCCGATACTGCGAACCGGCGCGTACGCATAATGTAGTTAGGGGATTATTTTTTAATCCAATTACACAGCAAGATCTCAAAATAAATGGCAGTAGCAATAAATACGTCGTGACCGACAAATAGTGGCCCACATCACTAGGATATAACTAGACGGGTTTATTGAGAATGCTAATCTACTGTTATTAGATATTACTGTATCTTTAAGCAATATTTTATTTTATTTATGGTACACCTGCAGAAGTGAAGAACAGTAGGTGGTATTTTAAAGGCGTTCTATCAGACTGGGCGTACAGGAATTAGGGACTACTCACACAGCCGGGGTTGCGGGAAAGTCCGAAAGGGATACCGTGGCCCCTGGCAACACAGGCAACTGAAGGAACACGGGTGGGTTTTAGTCAGCAAGAGTCTGGCACGCCCTCCCGGTCCGCCCAGAGCGGGAGAAGTTATTTGATGATTTACCACCCATAAAAAAAAAACCGCTGAGGCATAAGGGACTACTCACACTTATTCAGCTCTATTCAGCGTTTGCCCATAGAAAACTACGATTTTGTATTAGACGCGTACGCGTCCTTTCAGCTGCGGATAGCTGAAAGGACGCGTACGCGTTTCGCGCGTTTTCTATGTACAAACGCTGAATAGGGCTGAATAACTGTGAGTAGTCCCTTATTCCTCAGCGGTTTGCGTACATGAAGACGACATTCTGGCTCCAAATTATAACGGGCGCATAATCAGCCACCGTACGAAGCCAGTCTTGCCACGAGAACCTTCAACAGTGTAGGTGTAATTCTGATATAAAGCCCAATGAAGATCACAACCATTGATTACTCGGAAGACTGACTCATTTCAATATTGTTGACTCATTTATACATCACCCGTGAAATAAACGCGATATGAACCACATCTTTGATAGTCGCAATCATAATGAATCTAATAATAATCTTGAAGAGGAAAGTTTTTGTGTGTTACATCATACTATGATATGTATACCATATCAGCTTTGAAACGTCAACTGGGCCATGAGTATACTTAATCTTAATCACAGACTTCTCTTGCCATAGGCAGCATCAGCGTTGTCACATCTACCAACTTTGTGGTAGATCTACCTATTTCACCTCCCATCTACCTAGATCTACCAACTTCGGCCTCAAATCTACCTATTTTTCAAAATATTACGATTGAAAACATTTTTTAGGAACACACAATTTGAGCCAAGCATGCGTCATAAACTTGTAATGGAACGTGACCTTCTCGTCGGATCGCGATAATATCAAATAAATTTTGACACTTGTGACGGATGGACAACACTGACACTGACAGTTAGCAGCGTTCCGAAATCATCTGTGCTCCGATTTCGGCGATATTTCTCTTTCGTCGTGGATACATTGTGGGTTGTTTGTGGAAAAAAAAATCGCAAACCGGAACGTTTGACATTTTAATGAAAAGTTCGCGCGTTTTGTTTATATTTCGTTCGCGGCCATTTGATTTTTTTTGACTGTTCTAATAACATGAAGACATGGCAGAGAAACCGACTGTGCACTGAAACACAAGAAGGTTTGCTGCATACAAGAAGGTTTATTGCAAAAAAATGAACACCCAAGTTCAGAATACTTAACTTGTTAATAAAAATATGTACAAACATCACCAATAAAAGAATAAAACCTCTTTAGAACAGAAAACCTTTTTTATTTACTCGAATTATTAATACTGAAATAAGAGTGGTAGATCTACCAATTTTTCATTTGAAATCTACCTATTACTACCTATTTTTGACATGCCATCTACCGATTTTCTAAAATCAGGTGTGACAACACTGGGCAGCATGAACATAATTTACGTGTATTATTATATTCAAACTGCTCTACAAAAGTATTGGTGATCAGAAGAAGAATCCATGAATGACATCCTTTAGTAAAAGTAATCTGATACCAAGATATACACACAGCTTATTCATTCAAAGGATGTTATTCCAAAACCAAGATCTAAAGCTTTTCATATTGTGTCCAGAACATAACCTAGCAAAGTGCCCACTGATTGTGAAAGGAAACTGGACATGAAACGTCCTACCTCAGGTCCTGATGAATATGAATTTAACATCAATTCCATGCATTCCGCATAACAAAGCTAATCCGATAACTCGCCGTTTGCGAGACAACCGTTCATAGTCGAAAACAGGATCTATTCTATTGTTTGTCTATTATGATCGCTACTTGATCGGTTACTAACACCACACTGGTCGCTTTGTTCATTTTCTACTGCATTACTAGGACAATTTGTCTTAATTGAACCCTACTATGTGTTTCATTGTTATCCAAAAACGGTAAAAAGAAATTAAAGCTGATGAAATCACACTTTGTGAAGATTAGGAAGAATTAAGTAGGTATACTCGGAATATCCAATAGATTTTTTGTGTTAGAGAAAGTATAGAATTAAATAGATAGATAGAATACTCTTTAATACGTACACCATATGAATACCTACCAGATGTAAAAGTAGAAATTTTACATAGGGTGACACAATGGGTGGACTTATCGCTAAAAGCGATCTTTTACAGACAACCTTTGGATGGATGTAAAGGGAATAAGATGGTATTTAAACCCCAATAAACTACTTTCTGCGATATATGCCTAGCCTAGTGCAGGTCGTCTTTGGAAACATGAAAATAAAAACGTAATTCTTGTTACACGTGATGTTGTTTTCTGCCATTCTGCGAAAATATCAAACGAAACTTTTCTCTTTACAATCTTTTATTAAAAACACAAGATTGTTCTCAGTAATGTCACAATAATTTATGAAGAGGCAACCAAGTTTAATAAGCTCAAAAGAAAAAGTTCATTACATCGGATATCAATTTAAGATCCAATCTGGTCCAAATATTCTTTAGAAATTATGTTTGGCAGACCAAATTTAAAACTGCTCATTTCTATTCACGAAGTAATAACGCGCTGATGGAAAATGTAAGTAATTCGAGAACTTAATAAGATGTACAACAGATGATATTAAAAAAGCAGGTCCCATAAGAAACCTTAAGACAATCTACTAGCATTCCTTAAGCGCCTGACAACGCAACGCTGTAATAACTAATGAATGACACGCAATGGGTAACTCGGACAAATTAAATACACCACGTATTTTTATAAATGATCATCAATAATTGGGTACACATAAAATAGTCGTATAACACTTCACGGACGGAGGAAGGAGTGCGACCTTTCACTTTCTCTAGAGAAGTATGCGACCGCTCAGGTTTTTGCAATGTCAAAATATGATATGAAAAAAATATCGTAAAAATGCCGTTAGCAACAGATGCCTAGGATAAAATATTTGAGACATCTTGCGAATTGCAATGATCGAATTCTCAATAAGATTGAGAAAGATGCCAAGAAAACTGTTAATGATACTAGTAATATGACCTAAGAAAGAGTCTGTCATGTCTTTACAAAATGGACAGATATTAATGAATTAATAAAAGTTGTATCGCTTAAAATTAAACACATGTTACATTGAAATCATTCTCTATCCGCATAATCATAAAAGTCCACACGTGATTCCGTAAAAAAACATGAGAACGATACCATCTCAAACGATTAATATACTTCTCTTCCTGCCACGATAATTGACAGGACTTCACATGACATACAAAGCATTTTTAATTAGAAGGAAAGTAGCGGTAAATAATTAACCATTCCTATTGCAGTGACATCCTTTGTTATTTCAAACACGACGCATCATAATGTAAGCAAGATCGAATAATTGAGTGAAATATTCTGTTAATTCTTAAGTGGATTTCGTCGTAACGTGGGAGTTAAGAGTTAGGTTTGAAAGGGAATTAGGACGCAACATTTGTATAATACTGTTCCAAAACACATATGGAGACACAAATTCCCGGTTTGTTTATTTTAAGACGGCTCTGTCACTAAACGCGTGTCAAAGAACGGTCCCTCAGTTCCACGCCCGTCGACATCCTGAACCTATTAATTCAGTCTTCCACCGATAAATCAGCCGCGACGAGCGATGAATATAATTTATTCCTAACTAACCAACAATTAATTTATAACGCGTAAAGTGTTAACAGCTTCTTTAATATTGCCACATTTCTAGTAAATAAGCAGTGCAGGTAAAGTTTACGTGGTTTATCATAATAATAACTTCCGGCATTTGTTCTCTTAAGGATTTAAGATACAACCCTCATCTCAGTTTTAAATAAACGCGGATAAAAAACTAGGTCAAACGTTTATTTAAAAAACCGGCCGTGCGAGTCGGACTCGTAACGAAGGTACCACTGTATAATATATATAGCAAAAAAAGTAAAAAAAAACACGTTTCTTGTATGGCGACCCCCTTTAATTATTTTTATTTTGTTAACAATAGAAATAGAAATACATAATCTATGAAAATTTCAACTATGTATACACCTATAACGGTTCATGAGATGTGTCCGCTGACAGACAGTCGGAGGAAAGGACAGCGGAGGCTTACGAATAGGGTTACGTTTGGTTACTCTGGTAGGTAAAAAACCCGAAAAATAATAATTCTCTTGTTTTCCCTATCTTTGCGATGTTTAATTACTTTGACGTTGAATACGTTTTGTTGCATACAAAAGATTTTCATACAATTAAGAGTCAGTACAAAGTCGTGACAAGACTTAATTGCAAGTTACGTTTATATGCGTCAATAGAAAAGTGAAATCGAAGGCGACGTGTAAAGTACAAAATAGAGCACTTTGTTACCAAACAACAGTTATCAAATACAATAGGGTTACATAATGACGCCTTAAATAAGGGCAAAGGGTAGAGACCAGACAGTATTGTATTAAAATAGGGTCATTATTAAAACTTAACATAATGCTTTTATACAGACATTTATTAATGTAACCTTCATTATGGCAATACTAGCAATTAGTGAACGTAAAACTGTTAACTACTGAACAGTATTATGAAAAAAGTTTTTATATCGACTTCCGAAATTAAAGTTTTTTTGGAAGTCGGTTGTTTTTTCTTTGTAAGAAGTTTTTATTTTTCACTTTTTTTTTAATATAAGTGACAGAAAATTATAATAATATCTGCCACATGGATTAAGTGGGAAAAATACCTACGTATTATTGAAGCTAACTCAAAAACGACTCAAGCAAAGTTAATCAAATTTATATGGGACCGCCGCGCAAGCTTCCTCACAAATGAAAAGAATTTACAAAATCGGTCCATAATTGACGAAAATATCGAGGAGAAAGAATAAAATAAAATAAAAAACAAAGTCTAACATAGAACCTCCTCCTTTTTGGAAGTCGTTTAAAAAATAGTACACCCATTTAGTGAAGAAGACCTAACGTCGATAAAAAAACTTAATTATGCTGATGGAAACGGACTGGTTTAACAACAAACCAGTGAACAAAGGTCAATACATTGTGTTATAGCATAGACTCAATCGAGCACTAGAAAAACATCCAACCGGACGCACGAGACGACCGGCTCTAAAGCCTAGTACAGATTACACTAGTTTATTATTCGAGTGGCGGATACTCCAACAACTAAACCCCGGACCGGCTACAATGTGCCGGAAATAGTACGAAAGAAAATGCATAGCACTTTCTATTGTAACATCCAACACTTTTAAGGTGGGATCTTATTTCTATTCAAGGAACATCTTGGGGACAGTTTCGGGTTTCTTCGGTGGCCATTCAACATGCAAGAGTGACTAAATAAAATATTGGCTGAAGTATTTCAACAGTACCGTTTTGAACTAGGCTTAAAATCCTTACGTCCAACTCCAAACCGATGCGCCTCGAAAGAATTTTACTTTCCCTGAGGTGTTACGAGTCTTACTTCTCGGTCGCGGATCCATAATCCAAAGCGATAACAAAGAAACACTGGAGACTTAACACTGCGCTTGGTATCGCGGGGCATGACCTAGATCAAGAGGACCACGACACCCTCAAAGTTAAGCGACAAAGAAAAATAGGACCAGATTTATTTAAACAATAGCAGAATGCAGTGGCTATCTATGACGACTATAAGATATAATATGTAAAGGGAATTATCACAAGACAAACGAGAGACATCTAAAATGGAAACTAACCAGGATAACCAAGTTTAAATGACCCTTCAATAAGAGCACATAGCACAAAATTAATCAGCCTACAATGTTCCCATTGCTGGGACTTCACACAGGACTCCTCTCTTCGCATTCCATGTCGAATCTTCGTAGTCGCTGTAATCTACCACGTGGGCCCAGTACGGATTGGTAGATGTCACATGTCTTCGAATTTTTGGTTCTAGAACACGCTGGTTTCCTCACGATGTTTTCCTTCACCGTTTTGGAGCAGTGTTGTTGAAATTATTTACACAAAGTAAAGCGCTGGTCTGATTTCGAACCCACAACCTACGACTCGTAAGTCGGGGCGGTCACCACTGAGCTACCACTGCTCTCAAAAGCACAATATTCAAAATAAACTATGCAAATTCCTGTAATCTTCAGATGAAAATGTCCGTAAATAAACAATGTTACTTACATAATTATACTTGTTTCTGTTCAAAACGTGATAAGCTTGAGTTCAAGGTTAATTCGCAAGCAAGATAAATTAAATGGATACCTTGTGGCGGCATCTACAACGCCACATGTGAACTACGCATTACGCTGACGTTACGAAAAATTCTGCATCGCGCAAGCAGGGGGGCGATAGCAATAGGGTCGATGGCAATAGGGGACGAGCCTATTACCATCGACCGGGCACGAGTCCAGATTCCCTGGGAAACGAACCCAGGACTTCACTCCACTGCTCAATAGTAGCGCTTGCGACCAGAGGAGGATATTTTTCATATTTTAATGAAAATAAAATTATACATTTTATGACTAAAGAGAGTTAATAAACATGACTCGACCGTTTACAGAGAAAAGCGTTATTATGAAGACAGGAAACTCATATTTTTATCAGAGAAATTATAAATAAAATAAAAATAGCTTTTAAATTACCAGGAATCATGTTTAATAATACCTTAATTAAACATAATTCCTGGTAATTTCATTGCGAAATGCCCCAACTAGCGGATTTAGAACCATAGTGGTAATTGTATGACAATGGAAAACTATACTTCATTTGTTGATAATTTTGCGACGTTATAAGGTTAATTAAAATAACGTCCTGTCATTCGTGGATCTGTAACAGTCGTTACGGGTCGTCAGAAGTTCGAAAGTCTTACCAAGGGGTATTATGTTACCCAGTAACTGGGTTATGAAGGTTAGATAGGCAGTCGCTTCCTGAAATTACTGGTATCCAGCTGCATCCGAAGAGATGGATTCGACCCCAACATAGTTGGGAAATGGGAAAAGGCTAGGTGATGATGACGTCCGGCGCAACAGTTACTGATCAGGTGATTTACATTGATCCAACATCTGATTCCATTGCTAGAATCCAGTAACACTGGATACAATTTGGCCAAAGCTCTTTTCAATCCAGTCCAGCATCCAGTATCGAGCGCTGGCTTTGAATAGAGCAGCCATTAATATGTTTACTACAGAAGCTCTTCTCATGTTCGTTCCGAGACGAGAAAAAGAGACTTTATTCTGAATGGAGAGAATTTGAAGTCTTGCCAAACTCAACTTTGGAATTACATAATATGACACCAGCGAAATTCGAAATTTCTTTGCAAAAAACGTAAGAAATGTTGATTTACGCAGGCTGCATTAAAGCTACATTATCAAAGAGTCACCATATTAAGTCATGCTAAAGTAGTTTGCCATATATTCTTAACTTCAAATTCTCAATTCTGGAACCGCATAAGGCGATAGGGACGATATTAAAGGCCTCAAAAAGTTGCCAGAACAACACTTACAATATTGTTTGGTAAGATAGAAATAATTGAAGTTCTTTCCAAAAGAGCCTTCGTCCTCGGCGGTAACTTACTTAGTTTAGTTCATATTAATTAGTTGTTTGCGCTCTGGACTGCTTACTTCTCTGTGAACTCCAAGTTTCATTCTATACTGCGCTATATATTATTATTAGCTTCTGCCCGCGACTTCGTCCGCGTAAAACTTCCCCCACCGCGTTGCATCGCATCGCCCGTCGGCGCTATAACTTTTTGCTCGGCTCCCAAGGATCATAGCGTGATGTTAATAGTCTATAACCTTCCTCAAGATTTAGGTTATCAAATACAAAAATAATCTTAGTTTTATAGTCTCAATTTTAATTAATCGTAACAATGTATGGGTTGTCCTTCGTGTTATCGAATTTTGCGTGTGTTGCCGAGTCAAAAATAGAAACGCTATTTTTAACTTATTCCTGCGCATTTGTGAGCCTTAAATATTAATAAATTGCTTTGTGTAGCTTCTCACAACATGCTTACAACAAACCAACTGTCTAAAACCAACTTATGGACTTTAAATGACAGACTCACGACAGCTAACGGTCTACAAAAAACAAAAAAAATGAGCCATAAAAATACAGTAATAATTTAAATGTTTCACGTGACCTTTACTGTGCGTTTGCACCGGTGAAATATTCACATAAAAACGTGTTTAAATCTCTATTTTCTGTCAAACTTCCATGACAATGTTTGTCAGGAAACAGAGATTTTAACATGTTTTTATGTGATATTTTAGCCAGTGCAAACGCACAGTTAGCGCAATCACGTACCTTTAAACAGAGGAACAAATGTCAATGTCAACTTTTCAATCTTCGGGGGGTGAAAACAGAGGGGTTCATTAAACCCTGCCGCCACCAAAGTAAAAGCTTTCATTCAAAAATAACAAATAAAATATATATACCGTCAAACAATAATGCCCGAAATAGAATGCAATTTCGGCTGTAAGATATAAATAGGGACTCTGTTAGGTTACCGAGGGTGAAAATAGCCCCGCTCGTTAGTTAAAAGATTTTAAAAATAAAACATAGTTAAAAGGAAGAGATAACTTTAAGAGTATCTTGTTAGCAAGTATCGTTTAGGGAAATTTTGTTCCTTTAAAAATATCTTTAGCATTTTTTAGCTTTTGACAAAGTTATTTATTTATGGCTATAAAAAATATCCGTCTTTATTGCAGAAAGAACACTATCTCTACTTATGTCTAAGGGTGCTACCACACCAATCGATCGATCGTCGATCGACGGTAGAATGGATCAGTCGACGTCGAGTCGGCCCGCCCCGCTTCATCTGTCGCCCCTCTTCTCATGACCGTTGTGGTCAATGCTCATGATGGTCAATCGATGGTCGATCGACAACTTTATCGATTGGTACGCATCGGTCTGAAAAAGCCACCCACACCCATTAATCGACATTGATCGATGGCATCGATCGATTGGTGTAGTAGCACCCTAAGTCTCAACTTTAAACTACATTTAGGAACTATCCTACGAAACTGACAAATACGGTATTATTTAAATTCGTGCAATAAAATGAAGTTGGCACAAAGTGGGTCGTAATTCCCGGAAATATTAGGAGGGTAGCACACTCGGTAGGGATGAATAGATAGAATATTGATTAATAATATCGGTGCTGTTAAAATTTTATAGCACCACTTACCGTTAAATAAGTGGAATGATTCTATTTGAACTCGAACTAATTTAAGGGTGCCGACACAACATTCGATAGTTTGTAGTTGTTTCATAATCGCATAGGCGTCATCACATGCAAATGATATTTGAAATTAAGTCATTTTAGATAGAAAAAACTACTGTAATTAGGCGTTTTAAACGACCCATTCATTTTGAACACACAGAATAAATTTAAAACATTTGCAAGGCTATAGATGTAGACATAGTAAAGGAGCAGGCAGGCGCGATGTGACACCGGTAGAACAGTTTCCGTGAAGTTTCCATAGAAATATTGTTCTACCAAAGTCGCGTCGCGCTTGTCTGCTGGAGCCTTAAAGCTATTCTTTTAAGCACAGTAAATAAATTATAATAACTAGTAACCATTAAAGATAGATAAACATTAATCTCGCAAAACTCATCTTAAAAGATTTACGTAAATTAGGAACTACGTCGGTACTTACGAGTCTTTAATTTGTATGTAAATATTTAACGAAAAAAAGATAAACAGATCCCGGTTAAATTAACACCCTTTTAATGAATAGTTTAAATCCACGTGACTTTGAATAAATAAGGATAAAGTGTGTGAAAAATGAATTACAACCGTGGAGACTTCATAAGAAAATTTTAAGATATTATAAAGTAAGGGCCAAATAAAGGAAGTTATTTGGCAAATAAAACGTTTTCCTTTCACGTGTTTAACTTGACAAACATGTACGTTAACGTGACAGCAGTAAAGTTCAAATGTCAACACATTTTTCTGCTATTTTCGCCGACACGTGTCTGAATTATTCCCCCTTACAAAAACTGACTTAGACCTCACGGTGAGGCGTGGGCGCTCAGATACAATAAGGTTATCAAATACTTTATTAAAATGGCCCTATAAATCATAAGAATATTACTGTAAATCGACGTCTGGTTACCTTTTCACGCCTTAACGGATTTGGATGAAAGAAAGACCATGCACCCTAATTGCTCGCAATTAGGGTGCATGACAATAATTATGAAGGATATTGCTAATCCATTGCTTCATAATGTTCGAACTTCGTCTGTCTCAATAACATAAATAACGCAGTGAATGTAAAACTATCAAAACGAAACAGATTTTGATTGATCGTGTGTTACGCAATTTGGGTGCTAATGTTGATGATTAGGAGTTTTAGGACGTGAGGGTATTCTTTATCCCGGTAGTATGTTCCCATGGGTTAGTTTCCGACCTCCACGCGGACGAAACCGCGGGCAAAAGCTACTAGCTAAGCTATTATGATGAGCCCGATTTGGTCCATAGTAGGGCAAAGGCCAGGGCTTCTCCTGATTCTCTGTATCTTGCGCTACTAAGGACCAATCTTTATTAAAGAAGGTTCATTATGAATCATTCTATAATACCATAGTCTTTAAAAGCGTACTAACAGAGCCCCTGTACAAACTATGTGAAATGTTACGCTATCAGCAGCTGGTACTAAAAATACTCTAGAAAAATAAAGGGTGAAGTAGGCCTTACGGTGCTGCCTCACCGAGAGCATTCGCCGGTAATGTAACTTTACAGATTCGATTTTGAGCATTACGTTACAATACTGCCTGCCTGAATGACGAGTATTCGCCTGTAATGTAACATTTCAGATTCGATGTCTATGAGCATTACGTTACAATACTGCCTGCTTGAATGACGAGGATTCGCCTGTAATGTAATATATTTCAGATTAAATATTACAGATATTGTGCACTGTAATGCTCGATTCTCCTCTCTCACTGATGTAATGCTCGAATTTTATCATTCAGGTTGCTCACTGTAATGCTCGGTTTTCCGCCCTCACTGTTGTAATGCTCGAATTGTATCATTACAGCTTGCGCACTATAATGCTCGGTTTTCCTTTCTCACTGATGTAATGCTCGCCTCTGAACGTTACATTACAGGTGCTCCCGGTGAGGGAGCATCTTAACATTTATTGTGACATGTCATACTAATCGCAAGCGCATGGCGACTGCGTTTTAATAACAATATATATCCCCTTCAGATTCAGATGTTTAGAACCGTTCTTCGATATGATTAAGAAAATACCTAGTCTTTGGGAGAGGAGAGGCTTGCAGTCGGAATTTTAATTAACTGCAGTAAAATGACACACTGCCATTTCTTTAGAGAATGTTAAGTTATTGACGAAATGATCATTAACTGGACCTTTCAAAATTTATTATTATATAACTATGATGCCTTCATCATATTATTATCAGCCGAAATGATGATGAGAAATATGTTTGAGATATAATAATAATAATGTATTGAGACAGTTTGGACACAGAAAGGATTTGCTCTCATATGAAATCTTAGTCGTTGTAGTATTGATATAAATTTAGCTCAATTGTCTAATAAGTTTGCCGACCACTGGGATAGACCATGACCTGGGTTAGGACATGGGTTACTTTTTATCTCAGCAGTACATTTCTGTGGGATAAATGTTGACCTCAACGGGCGAAGCCGCGGGCAAAAACTAGTTTTAATAAAGGTATTTTGGTTTCGAGCAAACATTTGCAGTTTCTTATCATTGCTCAGTCTATTGTAACAGGAAACCTATAAAATAAAATTAATTAAATTCTGCCCCATCATCATTCCATATCATTATCATTTATTTGGATTCTACAATAACATTCTACCTATTAACATTTATCACAGTATTCCGTACACTCGGCTATACATTTGCAGTGTAAGCTGACCTCTCATTGTACGGAAATCCTATACAATGCGAGAACAGCTTATACTGGAAATGTATAGCTTGATATGCAGCCATTTGTACTCATATTTATAATTATTCATTTATTTCTGACTACGTAACCAGCGTGTTAAGATTGAGATGCGGTAAGGTTTAATTATTTATTGCACGATATAAGAATAACAAATAGGTATTTTTTTTTTATATGTAGGTAGGTACAAAGGGGAGACTTCTGACGTAGAGTCACAAAAACAACAACAATGGAATATACAATTAATGATGAGTACTCTGTTTAGTTTTTAGGGCTGACAAGTATTAAAATATTATTGAATACATCCAGGGTAATTGTCGCACTAAACTTACCCCAATTTGCCGTGATAGAGCCCATACAAATGTCAAAGAATGACAGTTATGATTTGAATTTAGAGTGCGCGCAAGATAAGTCCGCGCGCGACTGGTGGCGCTAGGGTGCTAAATTCTACACTGTAATATTTAGGGCGGATTCGACCAAACAGGAATACATTTTATCCGCGGAATAAGATTTATTCTGACAGTTTTCTGTATAGAGAAACTATTGATAATTCAAATTTATTCGGAAGAGAAGGCTTATTCTGCGGATAAAATGTACTCCTGTTTGGTCGAATCCGCCCTTAAAATATTAAGGGCGGATTTTACCAAATTCCTAAATAAAATTGACACCTGACAGTTTTTGTATGGAGAAACTGTCAAAAACTCTAAATTTATTCGCCAGATTAGGCTAGGTATAAAAGTTTGGTCGAATCCGCCCTAAATGTATATTAATAACCTTCTTAATAATAAATAATTCTATACTTAATTTGACCTTACATAAACGACAAGACGGCGGCATACTTATTAGTTCCAATTTTAGTTGTTCCCTACCATTCGGCTGACTCCTAAAATTTACGGACTGTTATTAGCAAATACCACATGGCTTTGCATAGTAGATCCTCCCTTAAGCAAGTAGCTATCACAGATAAAATTAACTAACGAATCTATTTAAATGCCCAGTTTGGGTAAGCAAAACGATATACGTTTTAATTTATAGGAACCGAGCATTGGACATAATTATTTGCTAAATATAACTAAGTAATTTCCTTGAGTTTACTTGAAAACTAACGCAGTTTGAATATCGTAATTATTCTGCTACATCTAATCAACATGAACTTTGTTACTCCAATTGTTCTTCAAGAAAAATGAGTAAAAAATAGTATTTATTTTCTTAGTAATAAGTATTATGAAGCGTGCTGTAATTAAATGATTTATGAAGTGCTTCCAGTAACAAGGCGCTTGAGATAATTACACCGAATCCAACAACGGAGCGCTGCCTGGCTGACTGCAAAGTGCAAACCATTAAAAGCATAATATTACTTACATTTCATGAGCTTAATTAATAAAAATTATACATACGTCATTCAACCGCGAACCACCAAATTAACTTCTTTGTTTGTTTTTCCAAAAAAATACTTGTTAACTGCCATTTTCCAATTGGTGAATTTTGTAATTTCACCGAAATTTTCAAAGGAAAGTATTTAGCAAGAAGAGCACCCCCTAAAAACGAAAGGCTCCTATGGCGTGCACCCAGCGAGGGTTAATGAATTGGTTTCCTTTTCTATTATTAGTTTTAGTTACTCGTTTAAGAAGACGAGACTAATTTAAGGGAAGTAATCAATGTCGCTGCAGCGTTCATTGACATATCCGATGCAATCTGTGAGAGATACTTTCGCTAGACGAAGGATCGACTCAGCAGAGATTAGACACGATTCCATACTCCGGTCAATTTAATTAATTTGTCTGGGCAAGTATTACTGCTTATTCGAGCTACAAATAAAATATTTTGCACATGACTAAGACCCAGTGATAAATCGTTCGCGTTGCTCATCCAAAAACATAACAAGAATGCTGTGACTGAAAACAACAATCGAATAATTATTTTTAAGTACGCTATGCAAATTGGATGCCTATTTCCTAATTCACGAAAAAGGTTATCACAGCGAGGCGACCTAAATAGGTGCGCGCTTTAAAATTCTAATAGCATTTAAATGAGCTGAAGATATTTACATACTTAGTCCAATTATCAGTTCAGGGAATTCTCAACAATGACAGGGCTCGATAACCTCTCAGGTTTGTTTCGTAATCAAAGCTTTCCAGGTATGATCCCGTTCTTAGAAAACTTTCAACTGGGAAATTCGTAGAAACTTTCTCCTATTTGTTGGTGTTAACTAAATAGTTGTTTGAACCGGCTTTAAATCTGTTCAAATTTCGTTTCTGACACTGTTTTTGCGACATTAATTAACCGACGTCGTTTATAAGTAGAGTTAGGCATTACCGGCTGTTGTTGGGCGTCGTGCCAGCAATCTTAGAGTGAAGATGTTACTCCATGTTCGCTATTTATTGCAATTATTCGCGAATCCCTAGAATGCTTCCCTCTGAACTTGAATGGGCTGCTACAATAATACTGTCAAAACTCCGCTCAGTGTTTGGCTTGATCGTTTGCCTTCAACCAAATTATCAAGCGAGATTCGCTCTAATGCGTGCCCATATTACTTTGAACGACTTTAAATTGAGAGCAGCAAATATAGGATTCAATTCATTAGAATAGTACTATTCGTATGTAAATAATTATCTGTGTTAGTAATCTAACGCCACAAGCATAACAATTTTGGCGTGTTTGCTAGTAAATTAAATTACATGTCTATTACAACGTACATCCTGTATATTCGATGGAGTACTAAGAACTTATTGAGTTAAGTTTTTTTAATTATAGTACAAGAACATCATTATTCACGTTAGCCTAATTGCTTTTCAAGTCAGTTAGGCACAAGTGAACGGTGGCAACCTTAATTACCACAAGACCTCATAAATGTACTTTTTCTTGCAACTAACCATAATGTACCAACTGAACTTTATGACTGTTGACAATTGACACGAAGAGGATAAAAATTGCCAACAAAAAAAAAAAAACATAGTTGAACGACCCCAGACATTAAAAAGGTCGACTAAAAAGTATTTCACCCTAGTGAAGTGGATAGTTTTAAAGTGTCAGTTTCAACGACCGATATATGTTGAGACGTGGCGGATGATCGATGTCCCCTCTCGCGGCTGCGATGGCTGAGGGATCGGGAGGGTGTGGTAGATCTTATAATACAGCTAGTTAGATGGTAACAAAAACAAACAAAGCTGGGTGGTCCGATGTCCGCTGCCGACTAGTTATGCGCTTACGTAAGAGTAGAGTATTTCCCTCATTGTTCAGGACAACTTCGTGAATTAAGTACTTTAATGGCAGTTTGTGATATCCAATTTTCATGTCCACTTAACCAGTTCATTAATATCTCTTTGTTAACATTATTTACTTGAAAACGATTAGGAGTCTTGTCTGTATTTATATTCCACAAAGGTTTTGTTGAGTCACATTTAAATACTTACACGTGTTATGTAAACACATGTGTCCCTTATAGTTTGCAACGTAAAGTAAATACTCTACACAACACTATTTTGTTCATATTACACAAGAATCCTTTGTATGATTGACCTATGAATTCTATGATAGCACAGAATTTTATCTCGACTAGAAACATATAAACATCTCTACATATAGTAAGTACATAGTTTTTAGGAGTAGGAATTAAGAGTCGACCAATCGTAAAAGTCCGATAACGAGGTTGTTACAAGATCGACGCGTGCGCTACTGCGATTAATATAATTGCCCGCCATTATTGACTATCGGCAGCAAAACGTTACTCGATAGTTACCGGTTACCCTGACTTTAAACACATGTTTTAACAATACTAGGAAATCTTTAGTACACATTTGTTGTAAAGAAAGTTGTTAATGATAGCTTCATGGTTTCTTTCAATTCAATCTCTGTAAAGATGAACAAGAATTGAGATTCTGTTAACTTCTGTGAATGTTTCCTGTTTAAGTATTAGCTTATAGAATTAGCTGTGGGAGGTACATAGGTTTATGGCACAGTTAGGTTTAGAAGACTGACAGGAAAAACGATGAAATAGGCACTACAATTATGACGCAATGTGTATATTAGTAACATAATTTTCAAATAGGTAATATCAAAATGAAGAACTAAATTATAACTAAATAGTAAACTGGGAATTATAATGTATATACGTATATTATAACAGGATACATTTCTCTTCAGATTTTTTGCTTATTAATAAAGATAATAATTAATATTTTTAAATGTTTTTATAGTACTCATATTTAAAAATGTAAACTATATGATTAAAAATGAAATTTAAAGAAGATAATAATATTAAAAATAACTTATAGAATTATGATTAAGTACTTACTCAAATATTTGTAAATGAAGTAAGTATTTAAAGTGATTTAATTCTGATATTAATTTAAAATATCTTGTTAAAATAAATGAATCAATTTCTTACTTAAGTAATGGACAGAATTGATATAATCAGAAAGTGCAATACATAACAATATTATTGATTGTAAACTTTAGATTTACACATGTTGTTACAAATCAACAAACCACCTTACATAAATAGTAAGAAAAAAATTGACCTTGGCAAATAACCAAAAAGTAATACACCTTGCAAAAATACTACAGAAACCAGAAATCCATAGAAAATAATTACCCCATACTCAACCGGTTGGTATACACAAAAAGACAAGTCTTTCCCCTTAAGGAAGCGGTTGGCCCTTGACACAGTGCCACTTACGGGGGTCAAGGCAACCCACTTGTCCAAATTGTTCATACTGGCTTCACTGAACTTCAATACAGCTTGGAATTTCTATAGAGCAAGGAAATCTGGGGAATACTGATTACTCAACTCTTTATTTATACTGAGTTTACCTTGTAGCTTTTTAATCCATTAATGCACCCTTGTATGAAGATGCATCTGAGTTTGTTGTCATACTACCATAACATATCAACATACAAATCAACATTTAGTCAAGTATCAAAATTGTGTTGTTTAGAAGACTGATAACAGTCCCTTGTTAACGGTCTGCAAGAACTATTTTTTTAAACAGCTACTATTAGTTCAATAATAATGAGGAAAAATAGGAAACAAATTTTATCAATGGGTAATTTCGCATAGAGGATTTTAATGAGTTTAGCAAAATTACATACAGGCTGATTTTGAAAACCTGCAACAAAATTTAAGGGGGTGTTCTACTCATCAATATGAACAACTTTTACTATGGGACCAAATAAGAATTAGCAAAAAAGAAAACGACTTTTCTGTATAAAGGTATACCCGATTGGACCATTTTGTATAAGGTTGTTTTTTTTTTTGCGATGCATGCATGTTTTCAAGGTCAGCCTGTATTTTGCAAGCAAATATGGATAATACAGATGGAGGATATTATCAGAATCAGAACGAACGGTTTGTGTTAGATTTTAGTTGGGTAAGCAACTTAAAATAAAAATTTATTTGAATACTACTACATAGGTAGAGGCACAGTTTAAATAAGTAACAGCATTATGTCTTCATATAAAATGGCCGAAACGACGCGCTTCCAAATCTCAGTGTATATCAGTACGCAACAGTCTCGAGTGCGCGGCAGTTACGATCGAACGTGGAAGATTTATCTACCGAGCGGCCGTAGGTAATTATTTCAATGTCACTACCGAGACATAATACTGCTACTTTATTATACTGTGCTAGACATATGTAACATACCTAATTAAATAGTAACAGAGGATAATGATGAATGTATTTTTGTGGCAGTAGGGTAAAAAACCTATGAGCTATTTAGTCAAAACTCAATACTTATAATGATACTACAATTTGTTTACTTAAATAAGTTCATGTAGTAGCAGCAGCTTAAATCAAATTCTTTCATATGGATAAATATTAAATATCTCAGATAAGTTTTGAACACCCCTATTCAAGATCAAGATTATGTTGTTTGTTTTCATAAATTGCAAATATTATTACAAATCAATAAATACTTTGGTGATAATCGGATATGATATTAATATTATAAATTGAGTATTTTGATAAGCTTTTTTAAAATCCGTGGAAGAATTATTTAAGTAGCAGCTTTACCGTAGTCCTTTCATTATTCTTGCCTTGTCATCACTGGGCAAACTGTTCCCAATTAATTATGGCTTTTAATAACAGGGAAAATGAGTTTGCAAGGATCTTAGCATGTGGCGTTCGGTAGTTTCTGCCTACCCCCATGGGAAAAAGGCGTGAGTTTATGTATGTATGACAGGGAAATTAGCAGCTTATCACAAAATAATAGTATTTCTAAAATAGGTCACATTTTAATGTTGCATAGTCTGTTCTAAAAGTACCTGATGCCAGTGTAAATAAACCCTGTTTGGGTTAAATTCTTAAGCCATTACTTTTTCCAACAATTGTTCGTTGAATAACATTATTACTTAAATTGAGGTTATCAAAACAAAACCTCAATTGTCAAATGAAAAACTTCCTCAAGGTGATATAAAATTTGAATTTCAGTTTTAAGTATTCAAATTCTTAATCAAATCACTCAGTTCGTAAGTGGTACTACAAATTGGCATCCACAAGATACATTTTTTGATCCTTTTGTTTACATTTTCATCAGATAATTTTGGAACACACCATAAAAGAAGAGTGTTTAAAAAAGATAGGAATTATTTCCTTTTGTCTGAAAATAAATCATGCTTATTGACCACCAATTTGTCTGTTAAAGTGTAAAGAAGATAAGAACAATTACAGTATTATTTTCTTTAATTGTTTATGGCTGACTGACCTATTATTTTCATGGTTACTTTTTAAACTGAGACAAGAGAAGGCTGCTTCATAAGACCATGCCAGTAACACAAAAAAACTGTTCACTTAAGTTGATGTTTACCTAGTAATTTATACAACAAAAAGTTCGTTTTTTTTTCCTACTAAATAAACACAAAGTCAATGTCAAAGATTGTATGTGTGTTCAAGGTGTTTTTAATGGGATAACAAGTTATTATTAGTAATTAATTAGAGTCATAAATCTTATAATAGCATGCAGGTGATATTGACAACTGCTTTCAAAGTGTGTGAGGGTTTTAACGATGTTGTAATTAATGTTGCCTTGTAGAGTAAGAGATTAATGCCATACTTGCTGTCAAATGAAGAAGAATTGAATAAAAAAACTTTGTTGGGAAAATTTTACACCTATTTCTGTCAAAAGGAATTTAAAAATAACAGCATTAGGCAACTAAGTAGTCTTATATATAAAAAAAATTTAGAATAACTTTTATCCATATTTAACTAATTCTTTATAGAGATTATATTATAATATTTTATATTTCTACTAACTGCTCTTAACAAGCTAAATGAGCTTCTGCTTGCATTGAGGTTGCCATTTAAAAGTTTGTTTTACAAAATCCCCTTTTTGTATGCCCATGACACCCTAGTATTTATTTTAATAAATAAGGGGGAGGCACTGTTTTCATGTCAAGGAAAACAGTGATAAATATTGTGGTTAATGATATATATGGTAAAATAGACCTAATTAATTACTTAGTATCAGTAATTGATAGTTTCTCGCTGTGGAGTTTCTTGCCATCTCTTCTCCATAGGATTTAACCAATTGGAACTGTGCACCTAGCTTCTGACATTTCATAAGTGCCCATGCAGGTTAACGTGAAATAAAATATTTTGATTTTGACTTGCAAAGTAGCCAACAGTTTTGAAAAGGTAAATTTTTTTTGTTTCATGAAAAACTTTTTTTTTTTAGCTACTACATGGTAAATAGTCACATCCACAGTAAAATACTTAATGCAATAAGTCAAATTATGTCTGAATTACATGTTGCCATTGTTACACTATTCATTATCCTATGAGTGATGACAAAGGTTTTCAATTTAATGCTGTGAAGTCAGTTTATTCCGCAAACATATTATAATGAAGTGCTCAACATGTTATTAGAGGAAGAATGACTAAGTTTAATAGCTTGGTGTCATCAGCTGGGGGTGTGGAGTTTCAAATGAATGATTTTGATTATGTTGTGTGAAGTTCAACAAATGGAGAATTTTATAGCAATGTTGACTGCTGTTTTAGAAGTTGTTTTGTCTTGTTATAGAGTTGTTTCACTAATGTAGTTAAAGCAAATAATGTTTATAATAAAATTGGGAGTGACCAGCACAAAATTGCCTAACACACTTTCAATCACATCCCAAATGATTTTGAAGGATATTGCTAGTCCATTGCTTATTATGTTCGAAAAATTTGTCTGCTCAATTATGTTAACAAAGCAATGTATGTTATTGAACTGTCAAAATGAAAACCACTGCTACTGTAAGTGTGTTACGCAATTAACCCACTGTTTATTTGTTTTTTGAGAACTCTAAACTAATAAGCAATATAGCCTGAATGGATTGAACTGAACCATTTTGCCTGCAATATAAAACAAGATGCCTTTCAAAAACATCATCAAGTTTAAAATGTGTTGTTTCTGTAAAAATATAATTTACTGGACAAGTTATTTTCTATCTCTTTTTTACATTGTTTCTTAACATTTTTATCAGTGAGTTTAATCAATGCTTGCTTGTACTGTTGTCATTTCATAATGTGACAAGTAACACAATAATATAATTAATAATGAGTTTTTCAATGTTATTTTTATCAAAGCTTCAGTTATCAGTTCTGCTAGGTATTTAAAGTTTCCAAACCACAGCAAAATAAATATATTATATATTGCAGTTGATAAATAACATAATATGATACATGTTGCCAGTATACAAATAATGACATCCATACTTCCCATTCATTGGAGCGATTATTTATTAAAAATACTAGGTAGTGTCAATGATAAATTCATATCATTACTTAAGCAGTTGATATAATACAGCTGCAATAATCTTGAATCATTTTGTTTTTATTTACATTATGATAATGTTGTTACATCTGTGTATACTTAAGTACAAGTAAGTTAGACCAGAGGGGTATTTTAATGCCTATATACATACATACATAAACTCACGCCTTTTTCCCATAGGGGTAGGCAGAAACTACAGAACGCCACCTGCTTCGATCTTTAAATGCCTAATCAGGGGCCTAAGTCTACTAATTTATAAACATCACAATGCTGTCATAATGGTTAGTTTTTGACAGATTTGCCATACAAAAACTAACCATTATGACACCATTGTGACGTTTATAAATTAGTAGACTTAGGCCCCTGGTGTTTAATCAGTTAATCTGCTGTTAAATAAAAATGTTTGTTGCAGTGATTGGTTTAGCAGGCATGTAGGTTAAATGATTTATTTGGGTAGTCTTTTAGAAAGAAAGGAGTCATGTCATTCTTGCATATTCTTGTAGGTGGCAGGAGTTGACTGAAAAATATTATAAATATTGTAAAATAAAAGACTTTTAATACAGTTAGCCAGAATTACTACAACAAATCAGACTAAACTGAATACATACAAAAGTAGCACTTAATGATGCTAAAACGGATATTTTCATTGTAAATTGTAAGAATTGTATAAATATTACTCACATTTTTGCAACTTTATTTATGTAAGTATATAGTTGCAAAATGACTTTAAATTGTATTAATCTTTAACTAAGTAGTTAATGTTAAGTAATAGCACAACATTCTCATGCAATGCTATACAGTGTCTAAGACAGTGGTAATGAAATGACAAATTCTCATTGACAATAACACTAACTGTACCTGTTTTATGAGTTAATAAATTAGCAATTTAAATAAATCCAGCTTATGCTAAGACATGATCAGTATTATCTGGTGCCTACAATACTATTTTTGTATTCAAACGCAACATTCAAAGCTTTCTGCAACCTTTTATCATAATAATTAGCATTATATTTTTTACAAATAAAGTAAAACAGCCAAAGTAAACTTTTCATGTTACTATTGGATATCTAAACATGGCCATACAACTTGCTCTGTAGAGCGTCGTCTCTCTCACACGCCGCTTACCGGCTATATGTCTGTCTCCCTCACTCCCTTCACTCCATGGATAAGAGAAAGTAACAAAAGAAAAATAACACATCCCAGCCTCAATACGTTGTAGTAACTGCATCCGCATTTATGGTAACTAACTTAAACGTTAGAAATCATCACCAAAACAAATTATATAATTAAAGGTCTGTGAGTCAACAAACAACTACTGTGCCTTCTAACCTATACCCCTGAAATTATTATACATCCAACTTTCGCAACGAGGCCGTAATTAAGATATTAATAGACGTTACATGTATAATCACAGATGGGTACGATATATAAAGTAAACATAAACAGGTAAACTAACCCTTTCTTCATGAGCCACCTCTGTTGGCCCCAGTTGATAAAAGAACGTTCCAATGAAGAAGACACTCATCCATTTTACGATCACTCATCTATTTACACGATTTATATAATTTATGTTTGCACTACTTGTCACAATCAAACTAAAATTCCACTTTTTGCTGCGCTAAACGCAGACGTCATTGACAAACAACCGAAGTGACGAGTTATTGCACGGGATCACATAGTAGATGAAAACACTGCGTATTTTAAGAGCCATTGCATCGATATATCACAAATCTTATCACTTGAGGTTATTACATTACTAATCACTTCGTCTACATCGGTTATTTATAAAAATAAAAAGGTAAAAAGCAAAAATTACTCGTAGACAGCACTCACGACGTCGCACACTCACATAACGTAACGTGCGATTTCGTTCACACACACACACAACTAAAGTCAAGGTGACAGTTGGGCGCTAGCGTCGTAAAAGTTGGTCCGAATCCGACTCTATTCTATTTAGATATTGCAACACTGAGCATAGTTTCTGCATGGTACTGACTTCTGAGTGCGAATCGGACCGATATTGTTCATGTTCCACGATTCCAAATAATTAAAAATAACTTTATAAAAAGCTTTTAGTTTTTAAATTACATTTATTTTATAATATATCATACTTTTTTATCGAAACGACCGGATATATAAACTTTTTTGTCAGCGACCAGGGAACGGATGGTAGGTTTAAAGAGATCAGGAAGAACGGTGCAAAGCGTTTCACCAAAATAGCTGAACTTAAATGTATAATTATGCCTAATCACGTTTTTAATGGGAAAGCCCAATTTTGACAACATTTTTGATAACCTTTCTTGGTTTTTCCATTCTGGGTAGTCTTTGCCTTACTAACTTTAATTAATTTTTATGGTATGAAAATCCAGAAAGTTGTCAAAAAAAGTGTTTCTCATCGAGCTAAGTTTGCGTGAGAACCTAATAAATATTCAGTATTCAAACTAAAAGGCTCAAGTCTAATTTTTTAACCGACTTCCAAAAGAGAAACCCTTAGGTTTAGCTCAACTGTCTTCTTTTTAGAAAATGCATGTGTTGGTTTAAGGGAAGGGGGGGGGGGGTTCCAGCAGAGCGTAGAACTAGACCGCAGTGTTGCTAGGTCATTAGTCTGTGAGTTGGGTGCTTTATATAGTATCATAAACGTACCCAGCTTTTGAACTTAAAGGGGCCAGATCAACGAAGTCAAGAATTTCCTGCAGTACCTAGGCATAGTTATGTACGTAATTTACCAGTTAATATATTAGAACGAAAAAGGGGGCCCCGCCTGGGCACGTCCCAAGAGTGGTATGAAAGACAAGTTATTTTATTGACACCTTGCCTCGCAGTAAAGTGGGTCTAAAAATGAACTTATCAATGTCTATGGTTTCCAAGATGCTAGCCGATTGGGGAATCCAACTGATACAAATGTTCAAAACTTCATTCCGTACCCGAGGCACCCCTGGAGGACACCCTGGGGGTGCCACGGGAACATGGATTCGGAACTGTGAAAAAAATAATCGACCTTTCTGTGTATGGGTATACCCGATTGGACCATTTTGGATAAGAAAATCGTTTTTTTTTTACAAATTCCTATTTGGTCCCATAGTAACAAGTTGTTCATATTGATGGGTAGAACACCCCCTTTTTTGTGGCATGTTTTCAAAGTCAGCCTGTAGATTGTTTACCAGATAAAGTATCTATTATTCAATGGATTATGTGAGCGTTACGAAAACATGGTATCATAGCTACAGCCGGTACTATAAGCACTTAGCGCCGGCGAGCGTATGTTCGCCTGGTAGCAAACATACACTCCCACGCCCTTCCCAACTTCTTGATTTTTTTTAAATTGCCGGTTCGTTTTCGTACCTACTACATAATATGGTGATATTATAGTCTCATTAGTTAAGTCTTTGGTTCTGCTTGGCTTAGCACCCCGCATCCATAGTACAGCTATTTACCTACTGGCAGTTAACTTTTGCCGCAAGTTACATTCTATTATTGATAGCATTTTGCTATGTTAGTTCCTGTCGTTCCTGATGATGAGGTTCGGTGTTGTTTACTTCTAGAATACCTTTGTCTCATGTTGAAAACAATAAAACAAACCTTCATTAAATACATAGTTTTATTAGAAAATGAAAACAAAATCCCTTACACTACCTAAATAAGGCACGACGTGTTCAAACGAATCGTGTGGCACAGGCGCACACGGCGCGGTCGCTCCGCCACACGATAGGGGGAACAGAGATTTAGCACACATATGCACGTAGACTTTTACATAAATCAAACAACCCTGTACATACATATGCTGTTTACAAAATATACAATTATAATGCCACTGCGCAACTATTTATTGCTGATTACACGAAACTCGCTCACAATACTGTAATTTGGCCGGAAAACATCGATGTATAAACGCTGAAATTTCTTTAATAATAAAACCACATATAAAGCATTTGAAACAAGGACGAAGTACGTCGGTTATACAACTTATACACAAGTTTCTTAACGTGGATATGTTATAGTTTAAATATTTATTTATTTGATTGATATTCAAGTGGTATGAAGCAGAGGATCGATAACACTTATGAAGCTTTACAAGTACAGTACTACAGTAACACTGAAATTTACACAATGTACAACAGAATATTTATAAATATAATAATAGATAAAATTTGTGCTTTCAATGTGAAGGTGAGATATAAAAATGGCGCAAAATTTCGATATATTTTTGTATGTTTACTATTTATTAAAAATATGTGTCAAATGTGCCGTGTACACAAGTTTCTATATTACAATAAGTTAGTATACAAAGGAGCGTAATATTAATAATCGTATATAATTTTATATCTAAAGCGTGATTAAATTACATGTCCCTATAAGAATAAAATCTCTAAGTTGAAACGAAATGCAAAATTCTTACTATGAAATAAATTACTAAACCAACATTTGATACACTACTCACTAAATTTGTAAATAATAATATAGGAATAATATCTTAATTTGTATGTTTTTGTACCAAATCATGATTTAGATAGAAATTTTACATTTTTGAGCTTCATTGACATGAGAATGGTGCGAGAGAGCATTGATCGATGAGAGATACATACAGTACACAACAGCTCGAGGTTGAAAATGTCCAACTTTTCATCGTCTGAAAAGGTAATTTCGCACCCCTGTTGAAAGACATTAGCAAAATTTTCACGAGAAAAATTTTGTATGCCGAAAATCAAATACAAAGTTTTTAACTTTAATTAAAATTAACGCAGACATCACAACATACAAAAATGAAATGATCATGAAAAACGTGAAATTGTAATGACGAATAACTTACAGAATCTCAAATATCAATGTCTAAAAAGTTTCACAAATTATTGTCTCCGCATTACTGATACGCGCCCAAACTGCTCGTTTCCCGAATTGGTCAATACTACTACTAGGGTAATCAGTGTCTAATACTTAGGTAAAATATTACCAAATAAATGGTTAAAAACGTTTTTTAGTAAAAGCCAAAAATTTATTTATTGGATTTTCTACATTTTCTAAGTAGTACAAAAATTTGAAAGACATCGTGTTTTTAGTTCATCAGTCATGTTACGTGTTCTATAATTTAGTTGGTGCTAGGGTCTCCGCCCCAGCAGGTTGGCACAGCAGGCTAAATGTCAGTACTGATCGATGTCGGCCGTCGGCGCCACTGAGTATACTGACGGTGGTCTGTGGAATAAAATTTGTGTTAGTATTGTTACTAAGTCATACTAGGGCCGATTATAACCCGATTTTTATAACTGTGTGTGCCAGTCAACATCAAAATCAAGTTTAAATATTAACAATAACAATATATGGAATAATATGACAGAATTGCGGAGATGACGCGAGTTGTGTAGACCGTATTAATAGGCGTCGGGGCACTGAGGAGGTAACCGTGCGGGTGAATTCAATACTAACAACCTACGACTTTGACAGCTCCAAGCGCACAGTTGGGAATCGAACCCAACACAATACCTTGCACGCGGTGTGCACGCGCAGGCAGCGCGATGAGCGATGACCACTCGATTCCACGGAGACCACCGCGACGGACGACTCTCCTCTCTTTAATTTATCATTGATTGTTTGGTGTGCGTGTGGATTGAGTGCTCCTTTTTAAAAGTTAATTATATTTTTACGAAATCAAGGAAGGATTTAGGAAATAAGTGTGAAAACTTCATGGTGAAGATAAAAAAATTGTGAAATGTATGGTGAGAGAGTTGTGGTCAATTAACTAGAACACTCAATCTGCTAACCTGAGAAAATACTGTAACTCGTATCTCATAACATACTAGATATATGTTTAACATTTTAATGTCCGAGAAGTTATATATTTTGTAATCATATGACGTCATAAAACCATTGCCTAAAATACAGTCCACTAAACTGTGTAAAGCTATTGGGATGCGGGTACTGTAACTGCATATTCGCAATAATGTTGTAGCATGTAGTGTTTACCGCAGCGCACGTCGCGGTGCGGGCAGGCGGGATGGGCGTGGCAACGCAGACACGCGCGCTTCGTTGCTTGACGCTGGACGTGGCTGGTCTATTACTGGTGCTGAAAAGAAAACATGTTTTATTAGAAACTAGCTAATGCCGTACGTTGCAATAGTGCCTTTTTTTAGGAAGTTTCCCCGGCGCTCTCAACAATTTACCAATGTTTCATTACAATCAGTGGAGCCTGCTAGAGTAACGCACTGCAATTGATTTTTATATATTTATATAAGTTGATTTTTTAAATTCAAATAGCCAGGTCGGGAAGTATCGCATTACCGAATATTTGGGTTGTGGTCAGATAGGCAGTCGCTCCATGTAAAATTTGAACAGATATGGATGAAATTTGACACATGGGTAGACCATTACCTGGATTAGGACATAGGATACTTTTTATCCCGATATTCCCACGGGATCGAGTCTTAGGGACTACTCACATTTATTCAGCACTATTCAGCGTTTGCCCATAGAAAACTACGATTTTGTATGAGACACGCGTACGCGTCCTTTCAGCTGCGGATAGCTGAAAGGACGCGTACGCGTTTCGCGCGTTTTTTATAGGCAAACGCTGAATAGAGCTGAATAAGTGTGAGTAGTCCCTTATGCAGGTGAAACCGCGGGGCGCTAGTTAACTATAAAACTATTTTGTTTATACCATTCCCCCTCTAAAAAGCTTATTTTATTCACGCAAAACAGTGAATAAAAAGCACTTTTAATCACTGTTTTGTTGTCCTGGTGACCCCCATCTCAATGCTATACAACCTCCTTGCGAAAAAATTAATGTGCATTTAAATTAATTTCGACGGCACGGTTGGAGTAGTGGTTAAGCGATTGACTACTGCGCTGCGTGTCGCGGGTTCGATTCCCGCACGGAACAAATATTTGTATAACCTACATGTAGTTGTTCCGGGTCTGGCTGTTTGTGTATGTCAGTTTAAATGTTTGTAAACGCACCCACGATACAGGAGAAATTCCTAGTGCGGGGTAAAGTTAAAAAAAAAAAAAAAAACTTCATATAATATGCCTATTTTCGCTTAAATCTTTCTTTTTCTCGTAGTCATGGTATAAAGTATAGTATGCAACTCTTGAATAAAACGGATTTATATCGAGGGCCACGAATCACTCGCGTCGCTCAGGATTCTAACACTTGAATCACTCGCTATGCTCGTGATTCAATCATCATGAATCACTCCCTCCGGTCGTGATTCAGTCGTTAGAATCCTTCACTTGGTCGTGATTCATCTATGGCCCTCGCTTTAAATCCGTCCTTTATTCACTAGTTGCATAATATACTATTTGTTTTAATTCCTTGTATGTACTACAGTTGGTGTGCAAAATAAAGATGTTCGTTACTCACGGGTTGGTTTATACTGCACCGGTCCAGAGGCTGGCCGAGACATGGTACGTTGGACCTGTGACGGTGCCGCTATCGAGTACGGCCGTGTCGTGGGCGGCTGTAACACGTCACACTGACATATAACATGAGTAAATTAATATTAGTCGGGTTTTGTTAAGACTTTGCCCTTATACCACACATGTTTAGTTACCTAAACCACTTAGTTAGACATAGATTTTGAAGATGGACAACAGATGGTCAATACTCGTACTTACAAAACGTTCACACATTTAAGTCGCAATCTGTCTTTGTCAAAAAAGTTGGTAAATTGATCGTATATTTGACAGATTGCAAATGAGATTAGAATGCGAACATTCTTAGTAATACGGGAATTGCCCCTCAGAAAATCGTTTTTGGGTGGGAGACTGGAAAAATGAAGGTATCAAATCCGAACCATTTGTTTTGTTTAGTTAAAGGATACGAGAGAGGGGGGAGTAAAAATAGTAACAAGTCATGAATTTTTCAAAATGCAGTTTGCCTTATGGAGGAACCGCAGTGGTAGCCCGCGAAATTCAAATGTTCTTACGTTTTTTTTTATTTGTTCCATATGAACTTTTCAATAAGAGATGTGTTCTTATGGGACAAATCTAACTTAGAGAGATGTATTAATGATTCTAAGATCGATTCGAAGTTCTGTAAATTTGTTATGGTCGCGAATCATATTTTGGTCAAGATCCTCTTGACCAGCAAATTGCAGAAAACGTAAGAACATCTACCTCTTTAATAAGAATAGGTGTAGTTTTCGTAGAACGGAAACATTTTTCAATACAGGCAGATAAACAGAAGTAAAAAGAAAAGTTGTATTATTATTACTGTAATAATATCTAAATACCCAGTACAAAAATATCTAAAGACAATTTCAACATTATTTGAAAATGCCTTTAGTTAAAACCAATAAGCAAGATACACTGATGCCGAATGATACATTATTTGTGTAATCAAAATGGTCAAACTAGGGTCATTAACTATTTTCATATCTGTCATTACAGCTTCAAAAAAAATATCGTAATAATTATTATGTAATTTTGGTAATAAAATTATAAAGTGACGTATTATTTTTATTTATCGATAGACATGAGTCACAGCTTTAGCGGCTCTTACATGAATGACATCTTTTATAAAGTTTTTAAATAAACCTGAAACCTGCTGGCAACCTCGAGAGATAGAACCAAAGCTGTATCACAAAAACGGTGGGTTCATGCCAAATCTATTCCCGTCCACCCATACAAAATTCGGTGGATAGGTAAGCCTGACCAGTAATGTCAATTAAAGTGAAAACGCATTCCGTAAAGCTGCAGGCGTAACATGCACCATAGAAACGAGTTTTGTTGACGGAAGAATAGACAAAATGATTGTTATTGTGCATCTGTCATTTTGTCTATTCTTCGTAGATAAAACCCGTTTCTATTATGGTCATGCTATGCTACGCGTGCTGATGACGGCAGGAAGCATGAAGAAGCTGACACAAAACCGGCAAAGCGCATTCGCGTATGTATTCGGCATCAGTATACCATCACGAGTTACATACGATTACAGCAACTCTTGTACACAATGGCCAATTTTTAAGTATTTTAGATAAGCAAGTAAATTCATGACAGACAATATAGCAGACAAGAACACATTTTAATCATCCGACGCATCATTTCATTATTCGGCTGACTATGTAAGCCCCCGTTTCACATCGTTCTGTCCAATAGCGAAGCGGGTCCTATCAGAATATTATTATTATTGTGCTGCGGTATTTATCTTGTTAATATCGCAGCCTTTTTGGCCTCGTACAGGTCGTTATTTTTTTTTTTATTCGATTAATACATGTTGTTTTTTTTAGTACAATGCCCCTTTTTATATTTTATTACTGTTTGAACGTGTGTCCCCCGAATTAAAAAAAAAAAAGAACATTATTTCTAAGTGTATAGCCAGTATGAAAACTTTCAACTTTACTGGCACAATGCACCTATACATTCTCCACCGGATACCCAGCACTGACTACCCGGTGACCTTTCATTCCGCCCGGAATCACCCACTGCTGGGTATATATTTATGGTTCTCCATCTTCTGCCATACTTCCCGGTTCCGTGCGTCCCTCATCAAGGCGCTCCATCATGCCCACACGCTTTTGGATAACCCTGGTTTCTTTAGACTAACCTTGGCCACTATTTAGTCAAAGCTTTGCCTTTTATATGTGAAAGGGGGGGGGGGTTATTACAGCGCGACAAAAATTATATCTAAAATTTGGCCACTGTGTACACAAGTGTCAATTAAACAGTGGACACTCACAGGTAAGTGATGACTTCGCATGGAGACGGGCACGCCGCTGCCCGCAGCCGCGCGTAGCTGCGTCAGTGAGTTAGTGACGCCGTTAGTGCGTTGTGACGTTGGGTTAACACGTTCAAAGTGGACCCGGAGTTAGGGTAGTGGGATAATAGGTAGAAGCCAAGTAGATGGCATTTTTAATTAATAATTATTTTCTTTGAATAAAGATAATATTATAAAGAGAAAAGATTTGTATTTTTGTATAAGCTCAAAAACTACTAGACCGATTTTAACAATTCTTTCACCAGTAGAATGCTATATTATCACTGATTCACATAGTCTATATATAATTCAGAAAGATATCACGCGGGCGAAGCCGCTGGCGGAAACTAGTTTTTCATAAAAACAAGTATATTTTAGTTCAGATTTAACCACTACGATTAGATGCTGTTATTTTTGTATAGACACGTGACATGACAGCAAATTTCTCATTAGACACTTGGTTAGTATATAAAAAACATGGAGGTAAATTGAGGTAATAGTTAGGTTACTGAACTTAACAGCAGAAAGTACGAAACAGTGGGCAGCAATCTCAGAGCTTGTTATTAGAGAGTCTTGCTTTCCGAATTAAGATGCAGGTAAATCATAATAAAAACCATAAAATACGTATTTAGCTAACAGAGACCGTGAACATTTTTGAGAACTGCTGGTAGTACAGCATTTGAAAAAAAGTTATTAATGAAAACAATGAGGAAAATGTCGTGAAAGTTTTGAGTATGAATGTAGATGGCTATAAGAATGGGGAAGACCAAAGAAACGATGGATGGACTGTGTGAAAGATGATATGGCTGGAAAGGGGGTGACTACCGAGATGACGACTAATAGAGAAATATGGAAGAAAAAGTCAGGTTGCGCCGACCACAAATAAATTGAGATAAGGGCCGGAGAATGATGAATAAAAAAAATAAAAAAACTATATCTGTTGGAAGACGTGTGAATTGATTAAATAGTATTATAAATAAACTCCACCAAAACCCTAGGGCCGCATTGAACAAGTTAACCATATTTTTAAATTAGGTATATGATATTAGATTATTCACGTTTCATAAATGTATGATGGACACAATTAAGGACACATTTTAGACACAATTGAAATGGCACACATTTAATATTAGAACAAAATATTATTATTGCTATTTTACCGACACCAATTATTAGACATGTAAACAAAAAAGAAAATTTTAGAAAATTTTATTTTTCATAATCTATGGTAGAGAACACCTTTCGAAGATTTAAATCGAAAAAATTATAATGGACACATTATCATGAAATAAACAAAATTGTAGGTTTTCTTATCTCTTCAAACACCTATGGTAACCAGATAGAATTTGTTTGATAGTAGGTATTTTTAGATCATAAATAAAAATCCTCACTTATATCCCAGAAGTCTTCAAAATGAATATTTCGTAAAGTCCAAACTTTCAAAATCCCAAAAGCCCAAAAAAATAAAAATAAATGGTACGTAAAACCCTCCTATGCTTGGGTTTCCTGCGACAGCGTTGGCCGCCACATAACGGCCGCAGTGGCCTCTCTAGGGAAACACATCAACTTAGTGACGTAGGGACGTTATTTAATGGTAAATAGCAGACGCTATATGGCGGCCACCGCAGTCTTGGGAAATCCTTTACAAACTCACTTTCAAAAGCAGTGTTACCCGTGTAATATAATCAAAGCAGATGTAAGCAATATGCATAACGTATTAGACTTACATCTCTCGGTGCAACCAGTTGGCTCTGCGGACGTTCCCTCCTTAGAGTCTCTGTGCCTTGTCGCACTAACGGAGGCGTGGGAGGAACCTCAGGTTTCGAAGCTTCTTTCTGAAATTTTTACGTAAAGGGTGTGATAGGGAAGTGCAAACATTCAGCATAGTGCACCATACTTTTGGGATTCTTCATCATGCGTTGCATGCTTCAGTAAAAAATCACAGGCAGATTGCGCAAATAGGGAAGATAGCACAAACAGGGAAAAAAGACGCAATCAAGGAAGAATGACGCAAAAGGAAGAAAGCTTTATGCATTGGGTTCAAAAAGATCTTAGATGTCGGATGTCGATTCTCGAGTTTTCTGCCAATTGATGACGCCTACTGGTAATATGTGCAGCGAGTGGACCAACAACGATTAAATCTTGCACAAACTGCCGTAGTCGCTACTAGACTGAAGAACTTTCCTCCGTATTATGTGGCCGGTACAGACTGGCCACGGCTACAATAGGTTGAGTTGATTCAGGTGTTATATGAGGTACCTGATGGCCAACATTGATGATATAAGACTCAGTGGACACGGGCAGCACGGGCGGCGCGCTGGCGGTGGGGCTGAGCGCGGGGTTGGACGCGTACACGCCGCGCCGGGCCAGCGCGCGCCCGCCCAGCGACAGGCCGCGGGACGCCACGGCCACGCCCGGCACCGCGGGTGGGGCTGGAATGGTATATTCGTTAATAATGCACACATTCTCTTTATTACCGAGCCTCTTTTTTACAATTTCTGGCCTTTTCTCAAAGTTGGATGAAGTAACTAAGCTGGGGAGTACCCGACCAAACGGGTTATGTTAGACTGTGCACAGTTGGTCGCAGTTACAGTCCGCGAGGTCTAAGCTGAGCTTTGCATTTGTGTGAGTGATTACCAAAAGTGGAAGGTGCGCGGCGGAGTAAAAACCGGGCAAAGCAAACCGTAGTAAACCAAGCAAAGGACGCGTCACACCTACACTATCTATGTGCCCTCACACAAATGCAAAGCTCAGATTAGACCTCGCGGACTGTACTAAAAAAACATGAAAAATAATAATAATGGGAAAGCATAAAAGCATAATGTTACTTACCATTGCCAGATATCCTGTTAAGTTCCCTATGTGAACTGTATTGCCTTAGTTTTGACGTTGGCAAACTTGTTTTCCTTGGAACAGCCAACGGTGGAACCATATTACTGTACGATGCTAAAATAACATAAAATATGGAGAAAATAAAACAGTTGATTATGATGCGAATTTGTTTGAAAAAGTAAGGGTAATAATGTTTGAATGTAAATGGGTTATGCATTGTGCATATAATGAAATAAAAATCTCCCAGAAAAAACGATTTTAAAACTATATTATTCCCGTTGAAAAAAGATAGAAAAAGCTTAGAAAAGTAATAACAATACTACATTTAGAAGAGAACCTGAATAGACCGAAGCATACGCCCTGAAGATACGAATTCGTGATCACTCGTCATACTTTTTGCGTGTCCTAATTAATTGCGAACTGGTCACGCGTACATCAAACTACACTCAATAAGTATAAAAATATTAGGCGCAGGCCACATATAAATGGCGCCGCGCGGCTTCCTATTCCATTCAAACTTCATACAAAATGCATGGAAATAAAGCGCAATTTTGTATGAAGTCAATGCAACCCGATCGTCGCATGTTTGTGCGATCGATTGCCAATTAGGACAGTGTCTATTTGCGTAGATAGAGTATGGTATAGATTAGCTGTCAACGTATGCCATATGAGATAGTGACACTTTGACAGTGACTTGTAAACTGGTACTATCGAATGTAGTCCGGTGGTACTTTCAAATAAATCGTACCGTGACTGCCGTTTTGTTAGGCCGCAGTTGTTGACCCCAGGGTCAGATAAAAAGCTAGCATACGCGAAAGAGTTTACTGAGTTACTGATACGAGAGAGTTTACTATTACTACTGCATTTAAGATAGTTAATTGCTTCAGGCGTGACTTCGCGGAAATCCACCGAACGCTGGACGTGTTGCCCTGCGTCCAGCGCTCGGCGTGGCAACACGTCGAGTTCGGGTTCGCGACAAGTCAATCGTCATCCTGAGGATTCCTTGTTGAGAGGTGAAACACGTGTCCATTTCTTACAGGGTATTTTATGACTCTTTAGGAAAAGTTAAGAGGAATATGTTACTAAATATATTTATGTCTATTGTATTTTACTACTGTATATAATCTTTCTACGGCTATTTGAACCCCATTCGGGCCGTAAGATGCGAGTTTTTATACATATTCGATCGCGTTAACGGTAACGTTCACTTACGTCAATTTGTAGGGAATAATTGCGTTTCCTATTAAAGTCACTAGACGGCGCTTAATCCGTTCCAGTACGAATTGAAGTTTACGTTAACGCGATCGGCTACCTATACAAACAAGGCCTTCAGAGGCCTTAGTGTAAGTTTAAAAGTGAATAAACGTAACTAACGCGTTCGCGTTAAGATTGGACTGATCGATCATAATGCTAAGAATATAAAGGTGACAATAAAAATCTTAACGCAAACGCGAAAGTTACGTTTACTCACTTGGAAACTTACACTAAGGCCTCAGAACACGTATAAGTAAATAACTCAAATCTCCCCATACATACCTCCAGAACTAGTAGGTATCACCCTACTCGGCTTCGGCATGACACTCGGTGCAAACATCTTCTTCTCAGGACTAGTTTTACCCGCCATTATATCCCTTTTAACCGAAGGTCTTTTAACCATCGTCGCACTATTTATAACCGTGGCATTGTGCATATCGTAAGTCCGTTCCATTCCCGAGGAATTTGCTTTAGTGATTGTAGTGACAGTGTAGGATTTGTCGTCAATCATGTCGTAGATAGGAGATATCGTGTTGTGTAGGTTTAGCAAGTCGGTTTTAGCTCCTTTACGAAGTGCCATAAGCGGAGTTGAGGCGACTTGGTGGCCTGCAATGTGAGAATGTGTGGTTTGTCTGTGTTTTAAGCGTTAGGAAGCGCTGTAGCTCCTGTATTGCACCTTATCAACTAATCTGTAGGTACTTTCATCTTAAATAAACGCATATTTGTATCATTGTGCCCGGGGTTTGTCATTTTTTTATGAAGTTTATGACGATTAATGACTCATTGTCTGAATATTTTTTTAACGCCCATTCAATTAACCTTTGCTATAGTGCATTGCCCTTTTCCTCCAAATGATCACCGGTGTGTGAGCGTTGTATACAGGATTCTTGGTAATATGTCGGCAATCCATTAAGGGGATGTAGGAGAGGTCATTTACAACAAAATGACCCCTTTTGACTCCTTTGCAAGTTTCAACCATTTTCGAGTAATTTGACATTTTTATATTTTAAAATGAATGAAATAAGAATATAAAATGTCAAATTTCTCGAAAATTGTTTACATTTGCATGGGAGTCATTAGGAGTCATTTGGTTGTAAATGACCTCCCCTAAATCCCCTCTCCTCTCATCCACCCCTTAGTGGATTGCCGACATATTACCAATAACCCTGTATATTGTCTTCCCCGTGCTTCCCATAATATTCCTCTTTTATAACCAATAACCCCCCGCGACCTTTACCCATGTGTTTGTGTTAATAAAAACTTCAATAGTACTTACGTGGGTCATGCGCAGGCGCAGAGTCAGGTACGCTGTCTGGCGGACTGGAAGAACTGAAGGTACCTGTGTCTGTGCTCTCGCTTGAACCTACCATCGCTCGCTCTTGAGAACCCCATTCCTGTAAATAATGGTGAAATCTTCTAATGTTACAATATTGGATGGAAGACCTTGTTCAACAATGGTAGTGTTTGATAAAAGAAATGTTTAGATTTTTGGAGCATTCCTTTTAAGTGCTAATTGCTTTATTATTTTTACAACGTTATCGCTGTTTATTGGCTCGATTATGGCAACAATGACTAGTGGTGGATGTGAACTTTACTTTATAACTGGCTGCGTACCACCAAGACATTTATATATATTTTTTTTTGGTTTCGTTCCTCATAAAGAGTAGGCTTAATAATAGGGTTGGCCCCCTATGGGTACGGAATCAAAGAAATGCGATGTTGCAATGTAAAAAAAAATACATACCCGATGTTCTTGCTGTAACGTCCTATCACCAACATCTATTAGATTAAGCGTAGCTGAATTAATATCTATAATTTGATTATCATCTGTCTTCATATAAACAACCGTTGTATCCATAGCGCTCGCTTTTGGCGACAATTTCTTAAACGTAGCATTTCTTTTAGGAGTTTCTCTAGTAGCTGGTTCTTCTTGTTTGTCAAAAGCGTTGCCGTTTAACACTCTCCGTCTTGATAGTAACTCTGAAGCATTCTCCATACTTTGTCGCGGTACTGTTATCACGGTTTGATTCGGTAACTGAATCGTTTTTATAGGCGAAGTGTCTACAGGAGCTGGTATCGCCTTTTCCGGTTCCGTCGGCAATGCTTTCCTAGCTAAAGACAACTTCTGCCGCGCCTGAATTATCTCATTCAATTCCTGCTTCCCTAAAGTTACATTTAAGCTATTCCTCCCCACATCTTCAGGTTTCGGTAGCCCCATATCTTTGTAGAAAGCGTCGTCAGTTTCAAAGTTTTCTTTCTCAGCGTCATTATCCCTTCTACTAAACCTATTATTAGAGTAGTGTAAGGTGATCGGTTCAGCCATTTCAGCCGTCGGTACGTTACGGGGAACCATTTTCGGCGAGTCTTTCTTATCCGAGTTTTCGTTTAGAATTTTCGCTGTTTCGATTTGGCATGCTTCTTCACGGGATTTAGTGTAGGATTCTGAGTTGCGTAAGGCGGATTCTCGTTTCGTGTAACTGTTGTAGAGATGGCATCTTGGTCGGGCTGAGAGGAGTTTTTCCGAAGTTTCTAGATGTGTGAATGTTGCTGATGAGAATATGTTGGAGTCGTTGCTTTCTTTTTGAGGTTTGGAAGTGTTTGAGATGACATATGAAGAGTTGACGGAGCTGACGAGTGATGGCGGTAAGGAGTCGATCAGGCTGTCGTTGTCAGGGTATGTTGTTTGCGAGAGGAAGCTTGTGCTCATATCTTTTTCGTCGAGAATGCTGAGCGTCATGCTCGTCATCATCGGGTCGATGCTGTCTCGACCTGACATTGGTAGACCTGAAAATATAATGAAGAAAGATGTAAAAAATAAACGTAGTTCCATAAGAAAATTAGGCACGCGTTTACGCGTCAATTTGCGCTCTGTATTGGATCTTGAACAATTTTTTTTTCAAGATTCAAGTCGCAATCTGTCAAACTTGACAAACATTTTGTTAAATTGATTGTATTTTTGACAGATTGCGAATTCGATTAGAATGGGAACGTTCTTAACAATTACGAGAATTGCCCTCTGATGCCACAGTATCATAGTATCTTCAATAGTTTATAACACAGACAGGTTACTTCCCTATCCGTACAGGTTATGTCAGTACTATAATCAGAGAGGCGGTAACTTGACGGATGCTTGCGTAACAGCCCTGAATGCATAACATAGATAGATATGTAAAGTGGACCATGGCTGCAATCCTTATTATGTAATGTAACATATTAGTAATTGATAGTTATAAGGAGTTTGTGTTTGAGAGGACATTTTGTTAAGATTTATCGGTCTATCGTTTTTAATAAGTTATGTGAATGTCATATACTTATTTATGAGATTTCAGCTCAATAATGTAATTAAATAAAATAATATATAAATAATTTCAGGTAAATTAGACAGTCCTATGTTGGCTACGGGAGAGAAATCTGGTTTAAAAAAAATGTCCATTGGTTCACGTTTTTATTTCACGAAGCGACGCGGTTTTTACTTGTGGTTGTCAAGTGTACAAACACGCTGTGACTGTGTGTGTGTGTAAGCGCAGGAGCTTTCGTGAAAGCTCCTGCGCTTATTATCTCGGACTCCGAGACAATGGCGAAGTCGGAAATGTGTGTTTGTGTGCGTCTGTATGCTATGCGCTAACGCTACTCGTATTCACGCACACATTCTCAGCGTGTTTTTACACTTGGTTAACACAAGTAAAGTGCCTTGCCTCTCCCTACAAAGTGGAACTTTTTCAAAACGCGACATGCCATATTTACGGCCGGGTACTTTTATTACACTTTTTTTTAAACAACTACCTTTTTAATAATTCATTACAATTTAGCCTATAGGAATAATAAATAATTTTAATGTCACTTAAATGTTTTCGTGAAAGTTATATTAAAACTTAGGATGCTGATGGTACATCAGTTCTTTTACGCATTAGTTAGTTTACACAAGTCCATTCCACTTTCTAAAGGCGTGTACAGACGCGTGTAATGTAATATATTGTAATGTAACGCGAATTCTGCATTTGGACGCACTACGAGCATTACATGTAACGCTAGGGCTGGCGCTCGCGCTGATCTTTCGGCTCAACGCCGTCGCAATGTTCGCGAACTCATTGCATGTTTGTATGCCTTTCACACTTTTCGGGTTACATTATATTACACAAAAGTGTACACGCCTTTAGAGTCTGATATAATAATATAAACACTGTTCATGTGTTCTATGTGTGTCATGGTTATTATAATTATGTTCCTTACCTGAATCCTTATGTGAAGGCATTGACTTTCGACTGTCAATAGACTCGGCGTTGAACGTTCCAGAACTTTCCATCAGCAGTGACGACACGAGGCTAGGTGGAGACATGCGCATAAGAGACTCGCCGCTCTGGTACATGTTCAGACTTGGACGCTCGTTCATCATGTTTGATACGCCCCTGGAAAATTCAGAAAAATGTTAATATCAAGTTCACATTTGGAAAATACAGCCCGTTTTATGGTTATTGTAGAAAATTCGATGACATATAAAAGGCTGAAGCCTGTTCTTTATTTGAGTTATATTAGATGCAGTGGAAATCAGAAAGGATATAAAAAAGGCATTACTGAAGATCTTTTTGCAAAGGCCTCATTTCGGAAATTGGTTTTCAATGACAGCTCTGATACGTAAATCTGTTGTTCATTCTGTATATCTGTATAAAAGTGAGCAGTTCCGTTTAGTTGATTGAGTAGCAGCAGCCAAACAGCTCATTTGACAAAAGAACTTGATCAAATCGATTTCGATTTGAGGAAGGCGGTGTTGTATATCTTTGTAACATCTTTAACTAAGCTCATATACAATATTTTAACAAAAAGAGCATCTAAGTATCCTCAAATAAGGTGTAGGTTTCTTTAATAAAAGCGAGAGACCACAACCTAAGCCAATAACATCCCAAAGCTTATTAGAAGCCAAGCAACATCAGCACAAAAACCGGACGCTCCCGACAGTAGAAAGCATAGTATAACCTAAAACAGTGCAGCGCCAGATTCTGCGCGGACGCAACACCGTAACACCTCCTTTGCGCGAGCGCCAAATTGAGGTATAAACTGAATATCCACCTGGGTAACACATCATGCAATGTTGTCAGTCAATAGAACTATGTAGTTCGAATGATGGTAAAGAAAAATACAATAGACGTAGATATATTCAGTTGCCTATTCCGCTTAACTACTCCTAAAGAGTCATAAAAAACCCTGTAAGAAATCGACACGTGTTTCGACACTCTCAACGAGGCATCCTAGAATGACGATGCCAGAGGCAGACTGATCACACCGTCCGACAACCACACTTCACTCACTCTGCGTCCGGCGCTCGGTGTGGCAACACGTCGTGTTCGGGTTCGCGACAAATCATTCATCATCCTGAGGATGCCTTATTGAGAGGTGAAACACGTGTCGATTTCTTACAGGGTTTTTTATGACTCTTTAGGAATAGTTACGCGGAATAGGTTACTAAATATACCTAAGCCTATTGTATTTTATAATGGATTTCCACCAAGTCACGCCTAAATCAATTAACTATGATAGTTATGATAATAATATTATTTTGTTTCCAAATTTCAGCAAAGCTTTAATGAACACTAAACATAAAACTTATGAGATGCTCGATTTCGATTTATTTATTGCAATAGAGCCATTCATATAGCATGCAAAATAAATACAAAAATCTTAGAACTGCCACTAGTTTCTGGATAGCATGCTTTGTCCTACATCAATAAAGCCAAGCAGGAAAGAGTTGGTATTGGTAATTAATTAATTAGGTTTAATAAAGTTTCTCGCGCGGACAGTAATAAAATACTAAATTATCTGAATGTGTATCACTTCTTTCTTTCTGTAGAAGAAATTATAACTTTGAAGACTCAACTTATTTCATCTCTGGCCGCCATACTTTTGCCTAACTCCTAATATATTAAAATCTATTATAACCCGCCAGACATGTTAGGCTTTTATTAACTCAGCTGTCCAATCAGACATTACGGTCTGTATTACAGAACCTCACTCAAAACTCAAGCATTACTTAAAACTCGTTTAAAGCCTTTTGATTGGTTGAAACTTGAGACAACTTGAGTCTTGTGTGAGGTCCTGTAATACCGACCTAAGTATTGTGCCGGCATTTACAACGCCACATGGGAACTACGCATCAAAGACCTGACGTCACACAAATCCTGCATCGCGCAATTAGAGTAAACCACGCGATCAACATATATAAGACTTCCCGACATCAATCGTTGGGAAGTTGCCCACCAGACACGACACCCGTCTGGTCGGACGATCCTCCATTTCCAATAGAGGAAGAGTGAACTTTATATCCTGTTCCTCATACCTCAAAAGTGTCAAATATCCTCCACAATAGTTCATCAAGTCGATTGTCATAACATCAAAAGTAAAAGTAACGTGTCATCAGACTCCATAGCAACAAAAAAATAAGACACGCGCTTTCTTTCTATCTGCCTTTTCCTACTTTCCCTTTCCGATACGTACAGTCAGTCAAAAAATGTGTATATCAACAATTCATTTGATTGTCTACAATCTATGTTCCATAATACTGTATCGCGACCTTCGCTCGGATCCGCTAAGCACAGAACCGGTCGAAGTGGCGGTGCTTGGGGGTGGCCTAATGTCCAGCAGTGATGTTAAATGATGATGATGAATAATCATCATCACATATTACACATTAGGTACTCATTCATTTTAGCTACACATTTATACAGTATTCTGGAACATAGATTGCAGGCGATGAAGTGAATTTTCATTTTTTTTTGGCTGTCCGTATGTACCAACTGGATTCAATGCTTTTTGCTTAGTCATGTACGGTAATTAATTAGAAGAAAAAGGAGCTAAGCTTTTGTTTTTGTTTATTTAGGCTATTGACTTTATGATCATTGCCTTATTAGAAGATTTTTAATGTGAATCTTGACGGTTTTGGGTATGAGACGTCATTTTTTATTGATTGGTGAAATTGAGAATGTTCTACTTTCTTGTGATGTTTTGTTCTGCTAAACTTTATACAGTTTTGATTTTATGTATATTTGAGCGACAGCGCAGGTTTTAAGGTTTTCTGCTGCAAGGAGATTACTCATTAAAACCAGAATAAAACGTATTTTTTTTAATATATTTTTTTAAAGAGAAAGTGACTTTACAGAGCTTGTTTTACTATATTCATCAGCTTTCATATTAATTTCTAAACCAAATGAACTTAATCTAGCATAATGAAGACTGGCCTTTATTCCATAAAAATAATAATGCCCTGCCCTCTCATTAGTGATGTAACACTTAGTCTCAATTCACAATATAGTGCCGCTCTCACTGCTACCGCTCATTATTACAAGCTTTATTTTTAGAACCGTCAAGAATGAATAGTTCCATTGTTTTACTTTTAATTAATCAATCACGTTTTTTTCAGAGCGAGAATCAATCTAGGAATTGTTCACCGATATTGGTTGACCTTTATGAATAGAGTTATAGGGTTGAGCTGCATTCGATTTATCAAGCATTATAATATATTATTATACAACGTATAACGGAGTATACACTTATCAAGTGCACGGCTTTTTTGGATGAGAACAAACTGTAAGGTAAGGGTTTTTAAATCCTTTAAGTACATGTTAGAAACATATGAGAAATTTCAGTAGGTACATGAAACCAACCGCTTGCGCTTCTCCGCATTGTCGGCTCGTTTGACCCCGTCGATCAAACGTATTAGCAAGTGACGTGAAAGGATAATGACCCTCGTAGTGCGGTGACACGTTTGTTATAATTTTCATTCAATAAACTTACGAAAACAAAAATTTGTTATGCATTATTTGAGTAATGTATTCTGAGCTGAAACTTAGCATAGTGATTCTATACCTGATGTAATTTTCACCTATTTTGGATAGATATATCTACCCTTTACGTTACACGTTGTATTAATGTGTCGCGAGTAGGCACGGGCAGCGTAGTTAAGAAGCCGTAAAAGCTTTGGATTAGATTAAACGCAGGTGGGTGAGCTCGTCTAACCCGTCATCACCTGACACTGACCTTAGATAACTTTTAACTGATGTGTTCAGCCCTTACAATGTCTATGGTCTTCTTAATTGATTACTGGGGTTAATGGGGTATACACCGAGTTGGAAAAGCAGATTAGCAATGTCTGTTTGGGGCTCAAAGTTAGACCTCATAGTAGATATTTATTAAGCTCGCATCTACTATGAGGTCTAACTTTAAACTAAAAAAAAAAATGTATGTATCCATGTCCAAAATAAATATGTAAGTATGTAAAACACTTACTTGTTGAAGGTGTTGTGTAGATTGTGTGCGGGCTGCGATAGATCGATGTTGATTGGCTTGGAAAGCGTGTTGTTCATGGATGAGCGACCTGATACCTCCGATGCGAGAGTCAGATCCAAGTCTTCCAGCTGAAAAGTGCAATAAAAGACTGTCAGAATCAGTTGAGAGAGAGAGAGAGAGAGATCTCTTCCTCATACACATGTTGTTGGGTCTATATTTATGTGGTTTACCCTAATCGTTTTGAACTTGAACAGAGCTTTTCCGAGATAAGATTCGTTTTAGCTCGTTTGCCGGGAAATCTGATATAAACTGAATTATAGACAAAGCGTAGAAATGAATATGTCTGCATTCCCTAAATTATTAATGAGGCTTGGCTGATGTAGGGTGACCCACCACCAAAGCTACCTTTAACTTTTACAAACTCCTAACTTGAAAAACAAAAGGGCGTCACGTTGATGATGATAATTAATGGGAAAATATCTTCTTCTTTAAGCATCCCATATTATGGATGCATCTGATACCTAGTAACTAGCCAGAAACGACAACAAAGATATGACGACCTCTAACCTGACCGAAAACGTTAGTTTATTTACATTTTTTATCCCAATTATTTGTAGTACTACGAAGAAGGCAAAAAAGCCTTGACAATGAGTAAACATAGTACCCAAATAATAGTCTCTATTTGTTTGTGATCCGTTTCACACCTTAGATTACGTAATACACTTCCCGCTATAAGATATTTAAAGTAAAATATATTTTTAGCACGACACGCCATGCGGCGCGTCATCAGATTACGTCACGAGAATGCACTTATTTTATAAACGTTGGAATCTCCCCTGCTTTCTATGTTTAGATACAAGGATTACGAAATCGAAGGTCTTCTCTTAGATATATGTCGATAGCGAAAAGAATTTGCTATACGCTTTAGCGTCAGACTTTTAACGATGAAGGAAGACAAGATGGTGACCGTAATGTTTTAGCTGTCACAGAAATGTCTCTTTAAATGTCTGAGATAAGAATCTAGAACAAAGATCAAACAAAACTCCAAATCATAAAATAAAAAACCAATCAATCTGCCTAGCCTTTTCGCAACTATGTTGGGATCGGCTTCCCGTCTAACCGGATGCAGCTCAATAACAGTATTTTACATGGAGCGACTGCTTATCTGACCTCCACAACCCACTTACTAGGTAATACGATACCCCTTGGTAAGACTGGTTGTCAGACTTTCGGGCTTCTGACGATCCGTAACGACTGTCACCGATCAACGAATGACAGCCGGGACCAACGGCTTAACTTGCTTTCCGAGGCACGGAGGAGTCTCGATAATCCCATCCACGGACTAATCCCGGCAAGCGTAGCTTAACCTGATGGAACGACCCGTGCGGCTGTTATAACTTAACCACGAGCTCCTCCATAAAATAAAAAAACAATTTTGTAAATTTTGATTTAAAGCTATTTTAACGCGAAAAACATTGCGTTGGAAGGCTGCGTGACCCATGAAACATTACAAGCCAAGCCTAAATATTCTTTATGTAATAACACTAGCGTATAATCATGAAAGTGCGTCTAATGCCTAAGTTAAAAAAAACAAGGTCAAATCCATAACTTTGTAAAGAAACTATTTCATGTCAATCACGACTATAAATGAGGCACCGTTAGATTAGAGATCCTACATCAAACATGGTCAAAACTATAAATGTGAGTTTCATTAGACATTTTAGCTTACTTCGTTACTGTCACTTTCGTTCTAGCTCTAGTGGAGGTTATACACTGAACTGGGGGATCAATTTCGGCGGTTTTGTTGCGGTTATGACATACCTGAGGCCTTAGTGTAAGTTTGCGAGTGAGTAAACGTAACTATCGCGTTTGCGTTAAGATTTTTATTCTCACCTTTATATTCTTATCAATATGATCTATAACTGAAATCTTAACACAAACGCGATAGTTACGTTTACTCACTTGCAAACTTACACTAAGGCCTCAGAAAGACGGCTTCTAAAAGTAGCAGTTGCAGGTGGAAAATCCTGATTCGAGTCAAGTTAACCTGAGTCATCTTCAACAGAATCTGCATCTGTGCTATTATGATCTGATGGCAAAGATCATCATGCTTGGATTCCTGTTCGTAGATGTTTTGTGCGACATTTTCCTTAGTTTTTAAAACCACTGCAAATAATTATGAGATGTGGCTACTTAATGGATAGTTTCTATAGCCGGAACTACGACGTCATCAAACTAAAAACTCCTAAACCCCATCTACAATGCAAGACTAATAGCAAAGTCCACTCACGAAATCCGCAATTCCGAGTTCCGGACACCAGCTGTCAGTGTGTAGTATCTATAAGACAGGTCTTAAGTAGGCCGCTCAGACTAAACCTAGCTAGTTTAATTATATAGTGGCTATCGACCGCGATTAGAACGCCTGTGTAGGATTAGTATTTATACTTAAAGGTTATTGTAGGACATGTAACATAAACATGGAACAAGCGAAGGTGACGTCACTCATTGAATTTTCTCAATAAGACATTTTTCTTGGATCTCGGAAATAACTGAGGAGAAGGAAAAGAATGCTGTGCTGTTCTGGCCGTAAATGAATTTAATTAAAACAAATATCTCCAATTTTCCACCCGTGGTTTTCGCAAACAAGGTAATCCCTTTGACATGACTCATGCAGTCAGAGACTTCAGCATTGGGTAGATGTTTATGGATTAAAAGTTGCGGGGAGCTTTTATAATGTTTTCGTTGAGAATCAGTGGACATAAATATCGAAGTTTCTATTAATCAGCCATTCTCTTGGCATGTTCTCAGATTCTCTCTACAATCACGTCTGATTCAGAAGCTACGAAGTCAGCTGTTTACTCACAACATATTCATTACTCGGTCACCGCTTTTCTAAGCCCCCTCAAGGTCGTCTCCCACGCTGTTAAATGAGCTTTACAACTTCGCATATACAATAGCTGTATGTTAATACTGTGAGGGCTGACTTAATGTAAGTCTAGTTTAGTAGCCTATTTGAATGACATTACCCTCATTAGTGTTGCACGACATGTATGGTAATTTGTTGATGTGACGACTTCTATCTTCATGTTTAAATCGAACCATAGAAAAAGTAAATTAAAAATCAAAACCCGAATGCGTAAAAAGTGAACTTTAAAAAAGATGGAATCTTATGTCCGTAGGTGATACTTTAGGGGTATGAGGAACAGGGTGTAAAGATCACTCATCCTCTATAGAAAAGGGAGGATCGTCCGAACAGACGGGTCTGGCGGGCAATTGCCCGAGGATTGATGTCGGATAGTCTTATATATGTTAATCGCCCGGTAAACTCTAATTGTGCGATGCAGGATTTGTTTGACGTCAGGTCTTTGATGCGTAGTTCGCATGTGGCGATGTAGATGCCGCCACAATACCTACTGACATAAGATTAGTTTGGCGACGACGTAGGAATCGCCTGTCACTTCGGTCAAAACTACGGTTTTAGTGCTTAGGGAGTAGACCTATAAACGCCTTCGTTCATACTCTTAGTAGAAATTGTTATAGTAGTTACATCCTTTATAAGTCCATTGTTATGTTCCATTATAAAACTTTTTCATCACGTACGATACCATAACATACTTGTGGTATTTACACAGCTGCGCCTGAGCTTAATATTTATAGAGTGAGTCAATATTGCCACTTGTTATAGTTTCCAGTTTCAGCAGTTTCGTTGCAACATCGATATCGCGCTGTATATCTCGTGAGTTTATTGTTGCTTGCTTGTTAGGGGAAATTTCGAGAATGTGCCCAATATTCAGTAGCCTTGGAGTACTACTGAAACGCTGAAGAAGATTTTGGCTCGAATCGTGAATTAGGAGCCGGTTATTATGGTGTTTTAAAAATGCAAAGCTTTAATCATTTTTGCAATATTTGTATTAATTTATTTATTTAACCTAACAATTTTTTCTTTAATCATAGATGTGCTGAGGCGGAATAAATTCTTTAGGCATTTTCTACCCCAGGGTTGCGGGAATGTCCGAAAGGGATACCGTGGCCCCTGGCAACACACAGGCAACTGAAGGAACACGGGTGTCAGTAAGAGTCTGGCAAGCCCTCCCGCTCCGCCCAGAGCGGGAGAAGTTATTTGATGATTTCCCAACAAAAAAAAAAGGCATTTTCTACCAGTCGACCCTAAATCCGACTAATAAAGACTTATTCCCTCCCTTCCTTATTTCCTTTCCTTTACAAGATTTCTATAATTAAAAAATCATGTTCAGATAATAACTAACATTTTCACCGTATGCCAATTTATATGCTGGGTTAAAAGGTGCAGCAACAATACGTGTTTGTCACCGTGAGTTTTGTAAGCAATGCTGCGTGCAGTCATCTGTATCGAACGGTTTCCTTTATGCTTTGGTTGCAATTTGATAAAAGTACTTATAACTAACTATTGATAGATTTCATCTAGATTGCTGTGACATGACTGCCTTATTTACGAAACCACTAGGTGGTCTTAGATGTCTTTTGGGCCGGATAAATATATTATATTTGGTGTCTTACAACCCTTGTTGTTGTAATTATATTTTAGGCCACAAAAAATGGATGATACTTATTATTAGATGGTGTCAGAGAGCCATGAATCGGGTTACAAATCCAGTTAATCCACCAGGATTTTAAAAAAATAAATTTGTATCATCCAACGTCGTCCAGGAATGTTCCAGAAATCACAACGACTGCAATAATTGTTGGCGACGACAACGACTGATTAGTATTAAGAGTTTGATTGAATAATAAAAACCATTTTTTAATAGTCTTAGATATAAGTACCTAATAATTATGTAAATTAGCGTAGGATAGTTTTCATTTCCCTATAGTTATAAGACAAACCTGAATCGATACCCACGTATAAATTATGATTGTAACTTGTAATGATAAGTAGATAAAGTATGTAAGAAAATAAAGATCGTAGTTAGCACCCTGACATAAAACCTAAGGTAAAGGTATAAGCACCCTGACATAAAACCTAAGGTAAAGGTATAAGGTATCTACACAAGCAGGTATTAGCTTAACAGAAACACAGGTAAATACATAAACATTCACCTGAAACACACAACAAAAGGTTTTGGTATCACTCATAAACTTTGAGTAAATAGACTCGCCCTCGAAACAAGTTTCAACTTGTCGACGAAATGACCTCGACCAAAAGACGAGCCCCGACTTGCTCAGCCAATCAGGGTATCGATCAGGGAGCAGGTTACAACCTGTCCAGGGAAAAAGGGTCACGCTTGACCATTATTCAGAAAAAAGGGTCACGCTTGACCGAAATGCACGAGCCTAACTCGCTTAGATTGGTTAAAAACCAAAAATTGTAAATCGCATTTATCCGGACTATCCGCTACTTGCGTTATAGTAGAAAACTACTTAAACCATCTGTAAATGTAAACGCCAGTTTTTTAGTGCGCGGCTTAATATATTCGTTAAATAATATCAACATAAGTGGTGTTTCAGTTAGAATCCCCTACAAGAATTGGTCCTTCTGCAGCCAGATTTGAAGAACTGAAGCCTGAGTCTGAAGATACGTGAAGAATACATCAACTACGTGAAGATTCATCGCTATTTTGAAGATAAGCAGCGTTCCACGAGAAGTTTATGTATTTCATGAAAATTACGTAAGTAAAGTGAAGATTATTTCAACAAGCCGCGCACTAACTACTCACCATCGAAGCCCTACGTGCGTCAGAAGAATATTGCTGGGAATAAGCGACTGGAAGATCGCTTATTCTCGAAGCCAGGTCCTCTTCGGAAGACCTGTTGGTAGGCACACGACCCGCTGAGTGAAGAATATTGCTGGGAGGGCCGACTACGAGTCACGCCGCGCCCTCTCGAAGCCCCTGCATCACTTGAAGCCCTACGTGTGCCGGAGAAGAATATTGCTGGGAATAAGCGACTGGAAGATCGCTTATTCTCGAAGCCAGGCCCTCTTCGGAAGACCTGTTGGTGGGCACACGACCCGCTGAGTGAAGAATATTGCTGGGAGGGCCGACTACGAGTCACGCCACGCCCTCTCGAAGCCCCTACATCACTTGAAGCCCTACGTGTGCCGGAGAAGAATTGCTGGGAATAGGCGACTGGAAGATCGCTTATTCTCGAAGCCAGGCCTCTGCGGAGAACCTGTTGATAGAAACACGACCTGCTGAAGTGAAGAATATAGCTGGGAGGGCCGACTACAAGCCACGCCGCGCCCTCTCGAAGCCCGGTATCACTTCGAAGCCCTGCGTGTTTCAGTGTTACGTGAACGTTTATAGTGAGTACATAGTGTTACGTGAAAGTTTATAGTGAGTACATAGTGTTACGTGAACGTTTATAGTAAGTACATAGTGTTACGTGAAAGTTTATAGTGAGTACATAGTGTTACGTGAACGTTTATAGTAAGTACATAGTGTTACGAGGAATATTTATAGTGAGTACATAGTGTTACGTGAATATTTATAGTAAGTACATAGTGTTACGTGAAAATTTATAGTGAGTACATAGTGTTATGTGAACGTTTATAGTGAGTACATAAGGAACATTGAACGTTGTTTAGTGAGTGCATAAAGAACATTAAACAGTGCTTAGTGAGTACATAAAGGACATTGTACTTAATGTTAAGCGAACATTATAGTGAAGTTTAACTGAGTGCCTATTGCTGAAGGATTGTATCATAAACCCTGGTAAGTCACTGAACATTATTGACTCTAAATACTGTGTTAGTGATTAAACATGAAGACGCGAAGTCAAAAAGGTGATAGCACGCACTCGACCACGGAAGAAGAGACTACAGAGACGTCAGCTACCACCTCCGAGGCGGTGACAGATAGCAGCGCGCGTACTGAAGATACAACCGTGGTCGAGGAAGCCGATGCTACCTTGGTAGATAATAAAAAGAAGAAAGCAAAGTCGACTTCTAATAAAGCGAAAAATAAGAAGAAAGAATTAGAAGTCAGACTAGAATTAGAGAAGCTGAAATTGGAAGAAATTAAAATGCAAGCCAAGCTGACCAGTACCAAGCTGGAATTAATGCGTGCCAACGAAGATGATACGGACTTGAGTGATGATGAAGAGGATGCTGCAACCAAGGCCGCTGCTGAAAAGGCAACTGAAGCTTGGGTGACGGAGTCGAAGAAAGCAGAGCGCGGCGAAGTGGAAATCAGCAAGGAAGAGCCGCCTACTGCAGAGACCACGCCGTCCACGTCGAACCCAACTAATCAGCTGGCTGCAGCAATACTAGAAGCAGTCAAGACCGCCACAGATAGCAAAGCGACAGCTATTATGCAACGTGCGCCGAAGTATGTCAGCGAGTTACATCAATTTGACGGTGATGCAAGAGACTGGATGGCCTTCAAAGCAACATACAAAGATTCACAAGCTCTCTTCAGTGGCATCGAGAATATGGGAAGATTAAGAAGAGCAATCAAAGGAAAAGCCAAGGAAGCAGTTAAGTCTCTCCTCTATACGCAAGTGGATCCAGAAGAAGTAATAACCGCATTGGAGCGTCGATACGGAAGACCCACTTACTTGATAAGGAGCGAGATAGAAAACATAGAGAAGCTACCTCCCATGTCTGAAGATGCAAGAGAGCTGGTGCGGTATGCTGGAGCCGTGGCCAATACTGTCAGCGTCGTGAAGCAAATGAAGAAACAAAGCTATCTACACTCAAGCGACATATCGAATAGAATAATCGAGAAGATGTGTATCCTGGTGCGATTCAGGTGGTACGAGTACAGAGCATCCAAGGAAGAAGATGATGAACCGATCCTCATCAGCCTCATGAACTTCTTCAACCAGATGGTAGACCAGTTCGAGATGCACGAGTTCATGGGGACCAAGGTCAAGAAAGAAGGATTCAGGAGCCGCATGCGTCCTTCAAGTTCCCGCGGCGTGAACGTCGCTCGAGTCTCACAGCACGATGAAGAAGAATATTCATCGAACGAAGAGGATTCAGATGAAGAGCAAGCCGAATCATGCATGGCAACAGTCTGTTCCTGCAACGACAACACGAAGAAGCAAGAGAAGATAACCTGTCCTGCATGTGCTGGGGAACATGCACTGTTGAAATGCAAGAAATTTATCGACTCTTCCATAGATGAAAGATGGGAACAAGCCAAGCGAGCCTTCATATGCTTCAAATGTCTGCTGGGGCGACACAGAGGATTCAGTTGCAAAGCAAAGCCGTGTGCAAAATGCAAGAGAGGTCATCATGTGATGTTGCACCAAGAAAATAGGACGAAGCCAGCCACGCAAGAGACCCAAGCTGTAGCATCAACGGTGAACGCGACACGAACGATATCAAGAGCCTACCTAAAAATCGTACCAGTAGAACTGTGGGGACCGGATGCCAAAGCTCAAGTCTTCGCCCTCATGGACGAAGGATCAACGGTGACCCTCATAGAAGAAGACATCGTGAACATGATTGGAGCTCAAGGTCCTGAAGAAGAATTAAGAATCGAGGGCGTCGGAGGTCATCGAATGGACCAGAAGTCGAAGAAGATCGACATCAAGATTAGAGGAAAGTTCGAGCGAAACTTAGAAAGCATGTCAGGATACACCGTGAAGACCTTGAACCTGTCCCCCCAAGAGGTAAGCGACAAGGACCTGGAAGGCTGCCAACACTTAGAAGACATAGCGGAACAGCTGAAATATCCTAACGCTCGTCCTACTGTACTCATCGGGCAGGATAACTGGCACCTCATCGTGTCTCAACAAGTTAAAACTGGCGACCGAAGCAAACCAGTGGCATCCAGAACCCAGCTGGGATGGGTCTTGCACGGAACCAAGTCAAGCAACAACACTCCTGTTCGAATGGTGAATCATCTCGTGACGCAACCCAAAGGAAAAGATGATTACCTAGAGAAGATGATCAGAGACCACTTCGACATAGAAGCCCTAGGAGTCACCGCGAGAAGACCATCCAGCGACATCGACCAGCGAGCTCTAGATGTGCTGCATTCCACGTCGAAAAGATTGCCTGATGGAAGATTCAGCGCGGGCCTGATCTGGAAGACTGACAACGAAAGCCTACCTGAAAGCAGAACAGCTGCAGCGCGACGTCTGAAGGGAATGGAGAAGAAGTTTCTAAAAGACAAAGAATTTGAACAAAAATATGAAGAACAAGTTGAAAACCTGATCAACAGCGGATACGCCGAGGAAGTAACAGAAGAACCTACCTCCTCAAGAACATGGTACCTACCTCACTTCGCTGTCGTTCACCCCCAGAAGAAGAAGATGAGACTGGTTTTCGATGCCGCAGCTAAATCAAATGGAAAATCGCTGAACGACGCGTTGTTAGCAGGACCCGATCTGCTACAATCACTGTTCGGAGTCCTATTTCGTTTCCGTCAAGAAGCAGTAGCTATCGTCGCGGACATCAAAGAAATGTTCCTGAGAATAAAAATCAACGAAGAAGACAGAGACAGCCTCCGATTTCTCTGGAAGAACAAGGAATACAGAATGACATCCCTAATATTTGGAGCCGCCTGTTCGCCATGTACCGCCATATACGTGAAGAATAGAAACGCAGAAGACTTTGTCAATCACTGCCCAGAAGCCGTCAGGGCAATAAACCGTAATCATTACATGGATGACTATATTGCAAGTTTTCCCGATGCGACGACAGCCACCAAAGTATCAAGAGATGTGAATGAAATTCACAAGAAAGGAGGTTTCTTCTTAAGAGGGTGGGCGAGCAACGACCCCACGACGATTGAAGAGTTCACCGACACAGAAATCAAGACAAGTTCCGTTGTACTAGGAGAACATAAGGATCAGGTCGAGAAAACTCTGGGACTTAACTGGAACGTCCAAGAAGACAGCCTACATTTCACTCTAAGTCTGCGCAACACCCCCGACGAAGCCAAAGAGGGAAGACGTGCACCGACGAAGAGAGAGGCAACAAGCGCAGTGATGTCAGTCTTCGATCCCTTAGGATTGGCGTCACCCATAACCATACAAGGAAAAGTAATGCTTCAAAACTTGTGGAGGACCGGCCTGGACTGGGACGAAAAGCTGCCCCCACCAAGAGAAGAAGAATGGAGAAAGTGGCTTGAAGATCTAAGAAAACTTGAAGATCTTCGAATCCCTCGCTGCCTCACATACAATGTGACCGAAGGGGAGCTTCACACTTTCTGTGATGCAAGCGAGAAGGCGTACGCCTGTGCAGTGTACTGGCGCTCCCAACATCCAGACGATCACGTCGAAGTGAAGCTGCTGACGGCGAAAGCTCGAGTGTCACCCCTCAAGCCAACGTCAATACCTAGACTCGAACTGCAAGCGTGTCTGCTGGGAAGTCGCTTGGCCAATAGCGCAAGTCAAGAAATGGACCTGACCGCAATTCGAAGATACTTCTGGACCGACTCTAGAACAGCACTGACATGGATCAAATCAGACCCTAGGAGGTTCAAGCCTTTTGTCGCACATCGTCTCGCTGAGATAGAAGAGCTAACGAAACACAAGGAATGGCACTGGGTTCCGACGAAACACAACGTGGCTGACGATGCCACCAGAGATACCCCATCTAACTTCGACATAACACATCGATGGTTCGAAGGCCCAGCCTTCTTACGCGACGATCCCAGACATTGGCCGACAGAAGAAAAGAAAATCTCCATCAACGACACAGGTGAAGAAAAACCTAACGCTATCACTCTAAGCGTTAGAAAGGTAAGCCCTGTTATCATACCAGATCCCACAAGGTTCTCCAGCTGGACACGCCTACTCCACGCGACAGCGAGATACCTGCAAACCATAGATGTCTTCAAGCGGAAAATGAAGAAAATGGTGAACGTCACCAAACTCATCACCAGAAAAACGCAAGATCCAGCCTGGAAGAAGACACAGAAGCAGAAAATCCACCCACCAGAAAAGAGGTCAAGCAGGTCAGTAGTAGCCTTCTTACCAAAGTCTGCACTCTATGTAGAAAAGGCGGAGCAACTGCTGATAAGAAGAATGCAAGAAGACAGCTACCCAGATGAACTCGCTGCCTTACGGAAGAAAGAAGACGTCAATCCAACATCCAACCTGAAGAACCTCACCATCAAACTAGAAGACGGACTCATCAGGTTATCTACTCGCATCGGAGCAGCTAAGTACCTAATAGCTTCATACAAGAATCCAATTCTGATGAACAAACATCACCGAATAACCCAACTGCTGGTGAAGTACATACATGAAGCCTTCAATCACGGAAACCACAACACCGTGATGAATGAAGTCCGGCAGAAATACTGGATACCGTCACTTCGAAACATGGTAAAGAAGGTAGCACGAGACTGCGGATGGTGTAGAATTCGGAAGAAGACGCCACAGGTAACGCCTCAAGGAGATCTGCCACCTGAACGTCTTACGAAGACCAGTCCACCTTTCACCTGCCTAGGAGTGGACTACTTCGGACCCATGCTCGTCACCATCGGGAGACGCACAGAGAAACGATGGGGAGCCTTGTTCACGTGCCTCACTACGCGAGCAATTCATCTGGAGCTGGCGAGCTCCCTATCCACCGACTCCATGATTCTCGCACTACGAAGAATGATCGCTAGAAGAGGAACACCAAAGATCATCTTGAGCGATAACGGTACCAACTTCATCGGTGCCAACAGAGAAATCGCTGAAGCCATCGCAAGTCTCGGACAAGAGGTAAACAAGATGGGCATCGTGTGGAAGTTCATCCCTCCTGGAGCCCCCCATATGGGCGAAGCCTGGGAAAGAATGGTGCGATCTGTAAAGGTCGCTCTCGCAGCTACACTACACGAGCGACAACCTAAAGAAGAAATCCTCCACACATTGCTTCTGGAGGCCGAGCACATCGTAAACTCGAGGCCCCTCTTCTCCGTCAGCACCGATCCAGAAGAAGAAGAAGCTCTGACCCCGAATCACTTCCTCATCGGGCGGTCATGCGGAGCCACCCTCTTTGGCTCCTTCGACGACACAGAACTCATCGGCTCTCCCAGCTGGAAGACATCCCAACGCTTGGCCGATCATTTCTGGTCAAGGTGGCTGCGAGAGTACCTCCCAACTCTCTCGCCCCGCTACAACCAAGGTCCTCACTACCGGGACCCAGCACTGGGCGACATAGTCCTGATCGTCGACCACACCCTGCCACGATACTCGTGGCCACGCGGCGAGATAGTCGCCACTCATCCCGGACCAGACGGAAGAACTAGGATCGTCGACGTGCGAACAGCAGCGGGCATCCTGCGGCGGCCAGCTTCACGCCTAGTCCTGATCGTACCTGCGCCTGCGACGTCGCCCCAACGAGATGGAGTGCAACGCACTGAAGGGGAGACTGTTGGCGACGACAACGACTGATTAGTATTAAGAGTTTGATTGAATAATAAAAACCATTTTTTTAATAGTCTTAGATATAAGTACCTAATAATTATGTAAATTAGCGTAGGATAGTTTTCATTTCCCTATAGTTATAAGACAAACCTGAATCGATACCCACGTATAAATTATGATTGTAACTTGTAATGATAAGTAGATAAAGTATGTAAGAAAATAAAGATCGTAGTTAGCACCCTGACATAAAACCTAAGGTAAAGGTATAAGCACCCTGACATAAAACCTAAGGTAAAGGTATAAGGTATCTACACAAGCAGGTATTAGCTTAACAGAAACACAGGTAAATACATAAACATTCACCTGAAACACACAACAAAAGGTTTTGGTATCACTCATAAACTTTGAGTAAATAGACTCGCCCTCGAAACAAGTTTCAACTTGTCGACGAAATGACCTCGACCAAAAGACGAGCCCCGACTTGCTCAGCCAATCAGGGTATCGATCAGGGAGCAGGTTACAACCTGTCCAGGGAAAAAGGGTCACGCTTGACCATTATTCAGAAAAAAGGGTCACGCTTGACCGAAATGCACGAGCCTAACTCGCTTAGATTGGTTAAAAACCAAAAATTGTAAATCGCATTTATCCGGACTATCCGCTACTTGCGTTATAGTAGAAAACTACTTAAACCATCTGTAAATGTAAACGCCAGTTTTTTAGTGCGCGGCTTAATATATTCGTTAAATAATATCAACATAAGTGGTGTTTCAGTTAGAATCCCCTACAAGAATGTTTCACCGGGTAACAAGCTATCAAAAACTAAATTGTTTTAGTACTTTTGGAGACAAGTCTTGTTTATTTTTTTTTTGTAATCCCCGAAGGGTTAGGCAGAGATGTACCTTAGTAGGTACACCCACATTTTGCCAGTTATATTTAAGTCCCATGTAATACGGGGCGGAAACTCCGGACTTATTACTCAATTTAGCTTTAATCCGATTCGTCAAGCTTAAACCAGTAAGCCTAGAAGATCTAACATTGAATAGATCTGATTCTACGAAACCATTGAATGATTTTGTACAGTTTGGGTAGTCGCCCATTGAGCGCAGTTACTCTTAATCAGCCGTGAAACAGGTACCTACGGCACAGTATAAATAAGTTAAAGTATTATTTTATCATAGAAAACGGCCGAAACGACGCGCTTCGAAATCTCAGAAAGTATCAAAAGTACCCAACAGTATCGAGTGAACGCACGGACGCGGAAGGTTTATCTACCGAGCGGCCGTAGGTAATTATTTCAAGGTCATTGCTGAGATATAATACTGTTACTTTATTATACTGTGCCTGCGGATTAAATACGGTCATCAATTTTAAGGCACAGATGGAGGAATATTTTATAGGCTTTTTATGGATTTTACTTGAGAGCTTATGCTTGCATGGAGGCTTTTATTCGATTAAGTTCTGTTTACGTTTTTAATTTATTCGCTTGAGTAAGGATTTCGATGTTTTTTGTGGGTATATTGGCGTGTGCTAGCTGACATAAGGCAAATAATTTAATATAAGTTTGACGTTTTTTGCATTGCATTGCATATTATTTTGGATACTATTGTATAGATTCATTTTCTTTTCTAACTGATCAGACAGCTGTGCTGCTGGGGAGTTTGTTGCGCCACTTCTTCTTCCCAGCTAAAGCACTAGGAAGTGGTGAAGGGCGGGCGTTTTTGGGGGACTGTCTTATGTAATTTTGACGTTCGAAAAGTGCTGATTCTCAGCCTAGTTTGAATAAATGACTTTTGATTTTGATTTTAGAGGATGGATGGAAACCATTGGTTGAGTGTTATTGAAAAATATTAGGTTTCACAAAAGAGACATATCTATTGATCGAAGAGGTGTCATCAAAAGAAGTGGAAGTGACAATGAAATCCTATTTATTATTTCCTTTATTTCTTTTATAAACATATATATACATATATATTTTTTAAATTATACAATGTGTTCCTTTGGATGTACCATAACTCTAAGAGTATATGCTATAAGTGTGTTTTTAGATAAATAATCGTGACGTTGTGAAATTACATTGTACAAAAAATGAAAAGGAAAAATAAAATAAAAAATCATATTATAAAAGTTGAATCTTTGACAGGGTCGGATATCAAAAGGAACACCTTATATTATTATTTATTTAACAATTTTCTTTATAGCAGCACCACTGTTTGTCTCTGCCTGCATCACCCAAAGGTAGACTGGTTGAAAATGCCTATGGCAGTAAGTCCGCCTCTGTACATTTCTGTACTTAAAGTATTTACAGATTGACCCCTTTCTGAAAGCCAAATAAATTATCCGTCCCTAATCAATAGATCTGCTGTCAGATTGGCTTTGCCAAGAACCAATCATATTAATTGAGAACAGGCGTTCAGAAACCCAGATGTATTCAAATGAAAAGCGCGGGAATCCATTTGAAAATAACGCACGATATCCATACATGATTTACAATTCAATTTCACTCAAGGACGTATTCTGCGTGGCTCGGTTATTCCATGAATAACGAGTATACGACACACTCCTGCATTTTTAAAACAGTGTCGTTAAGTGTTTATGATGATTTTAAACCAACCGTGATCTCATTTATTATGCAAGTTCAGTGTCACGCCCGACTCGAGCCACTGATGAAGATTCGGAATAATACCGTTATTGCAGTCGCGGAATCAAAAGGTTAAGCACCTTTAGGTCGAATTTACTGCACCGTGCATGAGGCTTATTCATCATCGAGAATATCAATATCAAGAGTGAAAATGACAGTTCAAAACTATGTGAAAAACATGCCCTAAGTATAGACGGTTACATACGAGATTTGTGAATGAAGTCGACCGTAAAGGAGACTCCATTGTGTTTATATTGCATGCGTTTAGATTGGAAACAGACGCACAAACAAGGCATTCGAAAAATATAAAACAGAACCCGATTTTAATATCGACTATAAAAGCTTTTGTTACACCCATGTTCTTTGTTTTCCAGGAGCATTAAGATTTTTCAAGTGCAATTTGGAGTTTATGGGTAAATGTTCATGTTTCTGGTTGCTTAAAGCCGAACTTCAAACGCGAGGAAACCACAAATTACTTACATTTTATGCTCCTTTACTTCCAAGTTAAACTGCCTTAAAAATACCTCCGGTTTTACATTCAGAGCTATTAAAACGACGTGCTAACTTGCATAACAGAATAAAATATGACCGGGCAACGCACGCAATCACACACACGTCTCACATCTCATGGTTTATGTCCGTCATTGTTATTACATTCCGCTTTACTTAAAAGAACTGATAAACCGTTCAGCGCAGCGCATAAACCACCATAATACCGGAAGTAATGCTTTGAAACCGAACGACCCTTGGCATGTTTAGACCTGTATATCGTCAATAAAGTAGTCCAAAGTAGGGCAGTAGAGCTAGAACTTAGTAAATATTCTAGCATCTATGTGAAGGTGCATGCATTTATAGAGTTTAGTGCCCTGGGGTGCACTAAAGTCTAGTCTACAGTCGTCTGAATTCTTTGTATAAGAGGATACGATGCTCTTAGGAAGTCGTTTTATGTCTCGTGATCCAGGCTCTCTAGAGAACATCAATGTTGCACCGGGATTCATCTATTCTAAACCTTCACTCTTATACTTAAGAAGAGAATATTATAATATTAAAGTAGACCATTCACGTAAGCCACAATTTAGACCCACCTGCGGATCCTCATCTTGCACTAAACTCCTCCTCTTCATTGCATACTCTTTGATAGCATGACTGTTCTCCGAGTTCACATCCACGTTGAACGTCTTCAGTCTCAACATCGGACTGATCGCACCCAATGGATTGTTGTACTTGTTGTACGTCAGGTACTTATTCGACGACAGGTTGGAAAAGTTGGCCATGTTGGACGACATATGGGGTGACATGTTGGCCAAGTTGGACGACATATGGGGTGGCATGTTGGCCAAGTTGGACGACATATGGGGTGACATGTTGGCCAAGTTGGACGACATGTGGGGAGACTGGTGGATTGTGGCAAGCGAATGGATTGGCGACATAGAAGGAGGATTGGACGCAGATTCTACTATGTTCTGTATACTCGGCCTATGCGCCCGTTTCTTTGGCTTCACGTATGTTCTCGAGTCGAACTTGTGTTTGTCTGGCATTGAGAGGATGTCATCTGAAAAAGAATTGTTTAGTTAGACAAAATTCAACTTCCAAGTTTTTATTAATGACTTTTGTGGAAGAAACCACCATTTTGCAAATGGCAATAGGGATGCTCACTGTCAAATAAATTCCTCGTAGTTGGCACTAGATGTTTTTTTAATCCTGAGCTGCCAATAGCGTTCCTTGTTGAAAACTTCGTCGCGGAATGGCTTTTCTTTCAATATGATTTTACCACGTGCCAAAACTGACAAACATTCAGTGCTCTATCGCGGCGAAGCTTCCAGCTAGCCACCACAATAGGAATTGTATTCGTCGATTATGTTTTTTCCAAGTTCAGGGACAGGTCATGGCCCGTCATGGTATCATCTTTGACGGGGCAACTTTAGACGTCACCATTTATTTATAATGATTCAATATCTTTTAGGTACTGTTAATAATAATATTATCTTTGTATCGGCCGTAATTTTCATATCAAGATACTGCCCATTCATATCGGGCGCGGAAATAAAACAAAAGGCTACGAAAGTTGGGATACAATACAATGTATTCAGGCTTGCATTCATACAGGTAACAATAGTGTGTAAAGTTTTAATCAAAATGTTCAAGCCATAGTAGAATGAAGATTGGCAAAGGTTACAGTTTATTCAAAAGGATTGTCTCCAATTAATTCAGAATTAGGTTCTAATTTATCAATAGATCAGGTAAACGCGGAAGATGCCAGTAGGAAGTTCAACAAACCCATTAACAATCGCATCTCAAAGCTTAGTATTCGTTAAGGTCTCACTAACCACACAATTATAACTCTTACACCTACACATTAAGGCATACTCTCGCTTGTTTTCCGTTTAGCGTAAAGTGGTAACAAAATAAAAGCGTCGAAATTCAGTTCGTAACGCACTGCCGTCGTAGAAACGTAGTTTAATTGGCACCAAAATTGGTGGACAATTTGCATTCGGTGTGCTAGAGAGGACGTGGTCAGGAAACAGCAGTGACAGCTGATCTAATGTTATGACTGGAATGCGTGAGACGACTGCGAATGATAGGGCTCCTTAGAATTGTAGCCGTGAAAGGGCAGGTGGAAGAAAGCTATAGGATACATCCTGTGACTGTTACCTACTTGGCAGAATGGATATGGATTGTGGATTTCTGGTGAGAACGGCAAAGAGGTCAAAATCACAAGGGAGCATACGTAAATAGACTTTGGCTATTTCTGGTAAAATATAGTATTTTCCGAGGGACTTGACAAGAAACAACATTAATAATAGAATATTGACCCTACTATTACAACAAGGATATTGACCACCTAAGTCAAGTGCTAATTGCTCTGCAAACATTACTAAATGTATCTAAGACAAAACCAGTCTATAGCAGTAGGAAAAAGTGCATAGGTAATCACGAGCGGATACTAATTGATTGTGTTCAAGCGATTCGCTTAAAGATAAAGAGTGTTGATATATAATATTGACACACGAGGCTGACCTGAAGTGGATATGACGTATCGAAAACGAGCAAGAAGATCGTATGATATAGCTAATATTGACAAGTGACTGGCTGCAAACAGCTGTTACAGTTTTTAAAAACATGGATAATAATAATATTATGAGTAGCATAGCACGTGTAGTGGACCTTGAAATTCGAGCTATTGATAAGGACGAAAGAAAAATCTTTCGTATTTTTTCTTGTCAATTGCTAGTTTCCGTATATCTGACCAAATTCATCGTCTATTTACGAGGAAAATGTTATGTTATGAATACTTTCCCCTATCAACATAACATTGACTGACAGGATGGCATCATATTGTTTCCTTAACGTATCAATGCGGAAGAGGCAAAACAATTCCATTGCATAAACAGCACCCACACAACCGCCCATTAGTTCCAAGTTCCAATCGATTTAAACGCTAAGGATTTAATCCGACAAGAAAAACGCCACATTCAGTTTCGTTACAGACAAAAACACCCCAGTTACGTCTTGCAAGAGTTATTAAATGTTCGTAATCTATTAATTCATCTCGATCCAGCATATGCGTAGAAAGTGAAATTTGTATTGTACAAGTTTCGAATAATAATTGTCGTGTGGGCTGCAATGCCATTATTATATGGACTGTGTTCAATAGTATACTGACTGGGGATCGAGTGTACGTAAATGTCCTACTGACTAGGTTGGGTACTAAACTGGCTAGAATATTATGCCCATTTAGGACTAGACGGCCTCTTTACTCTGTTGTATATTGAGTATTCTAGACCTATTTCTTGTTTTTCTACTAGTTTCAAGCTACTAATATAGACTGTCATGCCTTCTTATTGTTTTTTGTCACAATCTATCAAACCTATTTGGCATACAACAAATTGGTCTAACAAAATTTTCGGATAAGATAATTATGATAAACGTAAACGTTTCCATAGCCTACTATCGATAATGCGTGGGAAGATGGCAAACTCGCGTAAATAATGACAGTTCAGTTTACAATATCCGCCAATACAGACTGACCCATTTCCTTGAATTTACACGCATACTTACATAAAGTGTAAACAGTAACAAACTAACAACTTTAGTTTCATTTGAATTCTCGTATCATAATTATGGGAAACAGGAAAGAGCAGACTGAAATGGTGGATTACTAGTGACTTCACGGTTAACGATGCATTCCATAGAGTGCACTCTGAAAAGTCAGATATTCCGAGACATGATCTTTTGAATTATAGCTCCTCTGGAGTTCTGGACATGAGCGAAAAAGAGTCATAAATCAGGTCGCGTATACTACAAAAATACATGTTATTAAATTCGTAAGCTAGAGTGCTAGAGCTAGAGTGAGTGAGAGTCGTATATAAAGTTGCTTACAAGGCTATGGTGAGGATAGTCGTAAAGGTAGTCAGTGAATAGTGATATTACATAAATGCAGAATAGAAATAACAAATACAAGATTTATGACATGACTGACCTGTGCACTTAGACATTATCTAGGTAAACATGTAGGTAAATTATAAAGTCTAGCTATTTATCTCAGCCCACAGACGATGCCAGATAAGAGGTAGGGAATGCTCGAGTCGCATGTGTGTGAGGACGCAACTATAATATGGGAAATCATTGGAAACTTGTTCTAGCGTACGTTATTACTTCCTGCGATATCAATTCATCAATTAGCTTGGTATCTTGGGTTTTTGCAACATCTCTCTCAGAGGAATCTGTCGATAGGAAACTTTTTGTGTCTGTTCTGCGCAGATTTCTCTGGCTTTAATGTAGAGGATTACACATTGTATAGATTTTGATAAGATTCCTAACAAAATGCGAGGTACTTACTGGATATATCGAAGTTCAATTATCGACGAAGCGAACAGTACTTAGTTTTAAAACTGAAAGTTTACCTAAAAACCAGGCAAATACGATTTTATGCACTAACGCGAAAACTGATGCGTTAAGAACATAACGCCCACATGTGATTTTGCCGAATCGTTTGGAGAAGGCCGGAGTCGTTATAAATATCTTGCCCCTTTACGGAGGCTTTGAAGAATCAAACCGACATTCTTTTGAAAATATAAAGGAACTATCTTTAAACAGCCATATATGCGCAGTTTATTAGGAGACTTGCTTCTGGAAAAATAAGAAACAACGCAGATTTTGAGACCTGAAAATCTAATTACACTTCCGAAAACGATGTAAGGCAACTACTAGTTCTCCAGAACACAAAACAACTGAAGATTTTTCGCCGAAATTGGTCTGCAACCGATTTCAAATGATTCGTTACTGGGTTAGCTGATGCAACTCATGTGCCAGGGATTCCGGGTTCATGCAGTCGTGGACCTTTTCTCTTGTTTATTATTAAGTGCAATATAATTGGGGATCAGACGAAGACTGATAGTTCTAAGAGCTCTATGCCCAATTTGTACATTTCCCAAGGATAAAGGAACGGTTAAAGGAAGCGCCCATGTTAGTAGATATCCATAATGTGTATGTAAAATCTCATTACTCTATCTAACTCTTCGAATCTTCTGTTTTACCAGTCATCCAGTTTTGGGCAAATTACAATTTGCATACTGTCATGTCATTATTTAATGTCAATACATAAAATGATATTTCAAACAGCATTTTCCTTTGCAAAATCTATTTAGAGGATCCAATTTAAAAACGAGTTTATCTCTAGGATATAGAGCGCACTTTACTATGACAGATCTGAAGCAACAAAATGATCTCAATGTAATTGGATGATTGCTTTAGTGACATTGAACGGTACTGGAATTATCTAAGTGTGTATGCACTAGTAGACCAAATACGAAATGGTATTGTATACTGTTTAAAAAATAGTTGCTGTCTCATGTTGTTGCAAACGCTTCTGATTTGTTAGCCAAACAGAAAGTTTATACATTGCTCAAGAAAAAAAAAAAATGTCAAGGAATAGACTCTGCTGGTCAATTTAGGCCTATTAGCGAGTTATTCGGGACTTAAAGGAAGCTTGAATGTAGATTCAAGCGTGGTCAGAGGTCAGGGGTGAACGACCTTAGGTTCACTTCCGAGGCTACGCCTAAGCCTTTTCGACTAGATTATGTGTGCTAGTGTGGTATTTAAGTGCGCTTCCCTTGTCGCGCCCGCGATATCGCGCCAGTGTATACTAGCCTTGAACGTGGACACCTACTGGCCCCAACTCGTCTATTATACATTGTAACAGCGAATCAATTTTCACGTCTCTCCCAAGACCTAGGCCAATTTTTATTTTATAATATTTTGATAGCTCATGACCTCAATAAAAATATTAATGAAAAATCCTATATATTAAAATACGCGAAGTTTCATTGGCATTCTGGTTTAATACAATATGTATGGTACAAATTTTATTTTTGGACGACAATGTTCTTAAATACCTGTGTATAATAATATATAATTATAATATAAATATTCCACCGATTCTAAAAGAAGATTTGTATTTATATAAATTGTGTCAGGATTTAATACTCCAATTTTCCCTTGAATAACGTACCTACCTAAGGTACGTTATTATTTTAAGGATAATTAATAATTATTATTGTCATCCTGAATTAATTTTGTACAGACTTCCGTTTTCCCATGAAATGAACCACACTGTTTTGTCTGCTGTCTCACATTACAATAATATTGAACCTTTCAGACTAAATCGTAAAGTAAACAAACAAACATTGATCGAAAGTGTTGACAAAACTATAATACTCCTTATCACTAGAAAAATAACGGCAAAATAACGACAGTTATTGTGTAATATGGTTGAAATGACTGCAATTTAGTGTTATTTCTTTAATGTAAACAGTAAATAGATAAAATAATATATTGCTTTGTATTTATGTGAAATAACGGATTTTATTATACGTTTATATTGAAATAACGAAACGGTGATAACCGTTATATTTCTAATGTTATTATAAATGCAGTATACATCACAAACTAAGCCAGGTATTTCTTCGAAGTCTTTACTATTCGTGAATCTCAGTTCGTACTGACGAAGCATTCGATGTAACTGACGCACGCGAAACCCGAATGCGAAATTTGACACTGATCATATTATAAACTTGATATTATATTACTGCCATCGCTGTGCAGGGTTTATTTGCAACGTCTGCAGGGTTGACCAAAAACTGCATAATCATGTAATTAGCAACCCACGCGAAGGTAGAATTCGAAGTCACGGAATACTTCTAAAAGTTTGGCAAATGTACGGAAGTTTTAAGTTTTATATTGGTTCAAGCTGTGGCAATTTAACCACCCACAATCCGCGAATACCATAGACCTGTTTTATCTAGTCGTTTCATACAACTTAAGTGAATTTATGGTCTGCTTGTAATTACACAACCCTTTTGCTGATAAGTAAAGTAAATTGTTGCGAATTGTCTTTATTGATAGTATTCGAGCAAAGCTTTAAATGAGCTGTTGACTGTTGCAAGCTTTGAAAGTTACGAACGATAATAAGCACATAGTTGGTTCTAAATCGAGGGATTCGTGGCTAAGTTGTAACAGCCGCACGGGTCGATCGATCAGGTTAAGCTACGCTTGCCGCGGTCAGTCCTTGGATGGGTGACTCTTAACGTACCGAGATTCCGTGCCTCGGAAAGCAAGTTAGGTCATGCCATGCCCGGCGGTCATTCTTAAACCTTTGACAGTCGTTATTGGTCGTCAGCAGCCCGAAAGTCCAAGACCAGTCTTACCAAGGGGTGTTGTATTACTCAGTTACTAGGTTGTGGAGGTCAGATAGACAGTCACTCCATGTAAAATACTGGTATTCAGTTGCATCCGGTTAGAATGGAAGCTGATTCCAACATAGTTGGGAAATGGCTAGGCTGATTGATTCTGTTTGTTCTAAATCGACACATCATTGAATCAAGTAACACAGTGCACAGTGTAAGGCAGAGAGAGATGACAGGATGAAATGGACTTTGAATTTTGAATTTCTAACGAATTGGATTAGTTAGACGGTATAGTAGACAAAGAGGACAAGAGTTAGAGCACCCAGTTTTGGTGCAAAACCAATATATGTCCAAAAACCTGGGAAACTTTCGACTTCCCGCTGTATCAGGGTTTCTCTGAGACAAAATACAAAGGAAAAAAACTATAATGTCTTCCATTACTTCAAAGAAATTGACGGAATTAACCCATTATTTCTTTCTCGTAGTTACATTTACAGACCCTGATTGCATACAGTGACGCGATATCAGATCTTTGTCCTGAACCCATGAGCCGTATCGAATGTCATTAGATCAGCTACCAATTGTTCATGATCATATCCTTTGTTTAACGACTGGCCGACGAAAATCATTCCAAAGCTCTTAATTTAATTGCCATTTTTGTTTTAAATGTGTGACGAAATGATGTTTTATCCTCCATTAAGTTTAGTGTTATTGTAAAAGGAGAAAGGAAGGTTTCCGAGAATATTGCAGTGTTTGTTGAGCAGGCGCAGTTTTTTTATGGGATCTATTTCGGCGTTGATCTCGCCTGGTAGAAAGCGATGACTGAGGTCTAAGATATTACGAGCGCAGCCAGAAGAGTCGCTCTTTTTTTGAAGGTAAGGGGAACTCAAACGCAGGATGAGTTCCAAACCTTACCTGCGCGCTTAGCGAAGGTTGAATCTACACTACAAGTACAAATAAATAAAATTGAAATGTGTGGTTTTAATGTGAAAATAATAGCTTTTTACTGAATGTTCATACGGTACCCACATATAACAAAACAACTATTTTTATTTATTTTGTGTCCGTCTGTTTGTTTGTTCCGGCTAATCTCCGAAATGGCTAGACCGATTTTGACGGGACTTTCACTGGCAGATAGCTGATTTTATGAGAAGTAACAACTTATTTTAGAAAAAGATTTTTTTCCCACTTGGGCGAAGACGCGGTCAGCAGCTATTTAGAACTAAATAACTCCTTGGAACTGCCTCTAGCGTAATATTAGGTTACTGGGAAGCAGTTAAATAATTAACTACGCAGTAACAAGTTACGAGAATATCGTCAGTTCATTTTCAAAAGATACAATATTGCATTCAGAATAGGTACATCGTTTGAGGTTGAGATACATTGGCTCAATCACATGTCTAGACTTGTTAAAAAATAGTCACGCCAGCACGCGTAATGGCGTAGAATCGGGTATTGTCGACGGGAGAATAGACAAAATGACAGATAAACAATTAAAAGCTGTCACTTTGTCTATTTTCCCGTCTACGGTGTTATATTTTCCTGTTTCTTCGGTGATCATGCTACGCGTGCTGCTGGGTAGACTGGTGTGCAATATTTATTTTATATTTAACCTCTTATAATAAGTAAATACATATATTTATACCGAAAACAGCAGATGACTAGAAACTAAATCATTTATCATTGCTTTGCAAATGGCGCCAAAACTCATTAGCAATACTACTTTCTGTGAGATGTCATTTGTGAATTTAATAATTAAATAGTTAAACATGCTAAGTAGTATATAAATAAATAGGTTTAAATATGATAATTATGCAGCTGATTAAAGCATTTCCTACTTAACTTTAATGATAATGTATGGCAGTAAGACTGCGTGCTAAGTAAATGTGGCTGGAGATAAGTAAGTATTAGTACCGAATGGTCCTGTAATCTTGCCCCGTGACGAAATAGAGAACCTGGATGTGACGTATTGACTTGAGTAATAGCGTATAATGTTGACATTGCCTACCAAATATGAACCTTACATACGGTGAAATAAAGTCGCTGTCCTGTGCTTCACCAGGTGCACGCTGGGATGAATACTAGGCCCTCTAGCAATTTGCAGTTGCAAATAGGATTATGAAGAGTTCTAAAATTAGCTGGTTGTAATGCTGTTAAACATGAATTGATGAAAGAATACTGACAGACATCTTGAAGTGGAGCCATTATTTCTATGGATATATTTCTTGGAAATGAGGAACTATAGAGCTGTTTAGTCTAATTATGATAAGTATTTCTAATATTTTTTTAATGAGGAAATTGTCGTGAGGAAATTGTCGTGAGGAAATTTTGAGAATGAATGTCCATGGCTATAAGAGTAGGGGAAGACCAAAGAAACGATGGATGGACTGTGTGATGGCTTGGCTGATGAAGGCTAGAAAGGGGGTGACTACCGAGATGACGACTAATAGAGAATTATGGAAGAAAGGCACATGTTGCGCCGACCACAAATAAAGGCTCGTAAATACTGGCGCGATTTTAGCGCGACGCGACACCGGTAATTGTTCAACCGTGATCATAGAAATTGTATTGTTAAAGTCGCGTCGCGCCTGTTTGCGGGAGCCTTTGAGATAAGGGCAGGAGAATGATGATGATAGTATTTGTTATTTCTAAACATTTACTGATGATGACCCAAACACCCAGTTGCATAAAGCCAAATATTAATACCTTACCCTTGCCAAATATTAAGAATCATTAAAATCGAGTCTAATGTTCCTTTCTGCAACAAGTTAATGCAAGATTATTTAATGACAGCTTTAAAAGTTCGTTTCTACTACTGGCTGTATGTATTAGTTCTCCACATGGTCTACCCCCAGAAGTTTAATTTTCCTTAATTATAACTGTAGCTATCCATAAAAACATGAAGATGCATTTTAATAATTTCATTAAGTTTAAAATAGATTCAATACACCTTAAATAGTCAACATATTTACAACGGAGGAATGTGTGTGGATCTTACATAATTTCGTGTACTTGCAACACTAGCCAACATTACAGAAATGACTTCATAATGCGGGCTATGAAACGGCTGTTTCATAATTATTAGATCACATTACAGATACACTTTTAATCACTAAAAACTGCAGTAAATTAACTAAATCCATTGATAACATCAAGTTCCTAAATAAATGATAAGAATTTTACAAAACTCTGATGTTGTTATCTAAAAACACAAATAGTACGTGAAAGATAATTCTAAATTAATTAACATTAAGAAGTTTGTCTCATTACATAATAACTGTACTGTGCATCTTTGGGCATCACTATTTGCATAATGTTATGTATAAACATTATATTCGAGATTTCATTCGGTCAGTAAGCCTAAAATGCAAATAGTAAAAAAAAAATATAAATCTAGATCAATGACTATACTTAAAAAAAAAACTCAGCAACTGCATAACATCCTTTTTTGAAGTCGGTTAACAAGAGTGTATTGAGGATAAAACATTGACCCCTCACATAGGTCAATATTTTAATTTAAATTAAATTAAAATAAAATTAAAATTAAATTAATTAATGCACATATGTTACTCAAGTTTGAACATGTTGTCATATCTAATGTCCTAATTTAGTTAGTGATGTAATGCAGTTGAAATCAAAAGTGGGGAGGGAGATTTTTTTGAAAGAGCTTGTCCAGGATACTACTATCAGCATTGACACTGCCCCGTTGGTCTCGTGATCGTAAGCAGTGCTGAGCGTGCGGACCTGGGTTCGATTCCCAGGTCGGGCAAAGAGTTATCGGGTTTTTCCATTAGGAAATTATAGGCCTCTGAAAGCACGATACGGGACTACTACCACATTTTCAGCTCTATTCAACGTTTGCCCATAGAAAACTATGATTTTGTATGAGACGCGTACGCGTACTTTCAGCTGCGTATAGCTGAAAGGACACACGCGTTTCGCGCGTTTTCTATGGGCAAACGCTGAATAGAGCTGAATAAGTGTGAGTAGTCCCTAAGTCGTTAGTCCTGCGCCTGATCTCTCTCCGTTCGTGTCGGATTGCCATCCGATCGGACTTATGAGAGTGAGGGAAAAAGTGGGAATGCACCTGTGTCTGCGCATAGTTGTACACTGTAATATCTCCCGCGTAGAAGGCTACTCTCCGTTGAGATTGGACGCCATTGCCGAAACACGATCTGAAGGGCTATTATTACTATCCAGAATAGGCAAACCTATTTCTGCCGCCGAACTGTCAAGTCTAATCAAAGCATTTATTTCCAATAGACAATTAAAAGGCACTTATGAACTTCAATAATTACAAGAATATATAATTGATTTTAGTTACCCCTTTCGGAGTAGTTACGTATCCGTATGGAGAAGAATGGGCAGGAATTGCAAGAAACTACCGTTATTCTGGCTGTGTTCTAGTTTCAAGGGTATTGGAGCTGGCGTAAGTACAGCCACATGGGGCGTTTCTGGCAGACATGTCTAGACAGCTGTGACTACTTGCTTAGATGAGCTGAAGGCTTGTTTGCCTGCCAGCATCCATACTATTATTACAAATGCGTCTGTTAACTTTTCACGGCTTAATTGCTGAACAGATTTAAATAAAATTTGGCACACAGGTAGACCATGACCTGGCTTAGCTTAGATACTTCTTATCCCGTTAGTAATTACATGTGGTATAATTTTTAAACTCCTCGCGGGCGAAGCATCGGGCATTATTTAGTTTAATATAAAGAGGAACTTACTTTTAAGTATGTCGTCGAGTACTGTGTAGAGTGTCTTCTCCAGTTTAAGGTAATCATGATCCTCTTTGATGGGCCAGTCACAGGATAAGTTCCAGTCCACAATGTCAACATTCTGCCCCGAGTCGTTGGGAACTGTGTACAACCTGGGTGTAAAAGAAATACCATATAAAGACTTTGTGTACATCAGCATTAAGCCGGATTTATATTACTGTGTTGTGTCGTGTCGTGGCGCCTTCTGACGCAGTATTGGCCAATCAAAACTTGTTGTGATTTGCCATAGTCCTGAACAGATTCGTTTGATTGGTGTATTCCGCGTCACGACACATAACACACAACACGCTATAACACATAATATTCTATGTATGTAGGCTATGTGGCTACTGAAAGGCGAGACTGCCTCTCCTTTACCATGTCCTTAACAAATGAAAAAGCCAGGAACATGCTTGTTGATGATGGTGTACTGCAGGATGAATCTTTAACGATTTGGGGGGTGCTAGTATAACAGAACCACCTATTATCACTGATCACAGACCCCAAGTTTAGGGAGCCACAAATTCATTCAAAACATCAATGAAGAAATCAATTATTACAAGAACATTTGATGATTCATTTTCTAATTAGATTTTATTAGAGAAAACAGGTTTGCATGCAGCTAATTGTGTAATGGAGGAGTGATGCATTTTGTTCAGAAGTGTCTTGGTGGATTACACTGTTTTTTTTTTAAGTTACAAACAGGCAGCCCACTTAATTAATGGTAAGTGGCCACCTGTTGCTGAAAACCAGTGCTGGGGCTGTCTCGCATTATGCAGAATGATGACCGTTTTGCATGGATGTGACGAATATTTTCCCCCAACTTGTTATTTTCGTGTATTTGTTCTTTCTTTGCATCATGTTTAATGCAAATAAACATATTCTTTCCTTCTTTTTTCTTTCACTGCACATTTACAATACTAAAGTTATCACTGATATAGTTACTACTTACATAGCACTGATAGTTGCCTTGCCTAACTGCTATACTCTAAACTTTATCGTCTAAAAGAGAAGAAGTCTAAAAGAGTCTAAATCAATCTCTAGTCTAAAGTTTAGGCTATTAAATGGCAGAAATGATGATCTTAGTATAAATAAATGGTATCATCCTATGTTAGTGCCCTTGCCAAGACAGATATGTTGACATTTCATTCATAATTTTACTGAAGTGAAAGAATGTATGGTGACTATAGAGTTATTTATCAAAGAGAAATGGAAACAAGTACCTTTGTTCTGCTCAAAAAAACCAAAACAATGAGCTATTTAGTTGGAATATTTGCAATTTCATACATTTCTTATAATTTATAAAAAGTGATAAGTCAAAGTCACATAATTTATTTGAATAAAATTAGGCACAATAAACGCCTATAATTGTTTATTATCACCTTTAATCAAGCACAAAATATTCAGTTGTAAGGACTGTAAGTAGGTGTTATATTATCACAAAACTTATCATAATAATTCAAGTGCAATTTATGTCAAATGGATATGAACAATAAAGACAATCTTATCAGTATGATTATTTGCTAGGAAGTTCCGCAAAACACAAATTAAAAATAAAACAAGGGAGATGTATTTGAAAGATGTCTATACTGTTTAATATAACATGTTTTTCACTTTATCCTTATAAATGTTGTTGGGGGTAGATCAATAACCTTACAAATTAAGCAAAAACACTGCAGATTTCTTAGAATATCTGTAGTATTTTGATCCAAATAATATTGGCATTAGGAAGGTTTGCGGAAATTTACATGATATTACTAATACAATTCATCAATACCTATCTGAAGTTGTGTAGGTGTGGTGAACACATCTGAGCTTAGTGGGTTGCAAATGTTTTATGAATATGTATGTCTTAAAATAATTTTCTACCTGATCTCCTGTTAACTTTGAAAGTTTACAACTTTCAGTTTTCTTAAAAAAATGTAAGTTCATTCAAAACAAAATAAAAACACCTGAGTGAAGGTGAATCATCTTACTTAGCAAAAACATAGGCATATCAGTAGTTGTGCAAGGTGGCTATGTTAAAATACTGGTTAGAGTGGTTCGACTGGAAATAAATAACTCAACGCTTAATTGGAACGAGCTAAATATCCATCGAGACTCAACACTCGACAGATAGACTGACATTACGACCGGACACAAGACATGCATGACCCCGTAAACACTCATGACCATTTACTGCGACATATTCTCTTACATATATACTCTTCAAAAGTACTCACCACGTCTGATCATCGGAATAATCTAAAGATTCCACGTCGATCAGATCAGAATCAAACATATCTTTGTTTATATTTTGATCAACCTGATTCATGATACCAATAATAACGAGACATCAATTTGGCACTTTAAGCAAATCACATATAAATTTCACGCAAGAACTACATTTACTACAAGGAATACTGTAAATATATTAAAGAAAAAAGATATAATAAGAACCAACACGAATTGTCCCAGACAAGTTTTAGTTTGGAATTTGACATATCACCATAAGCAAAATGCCAAAAAAAGGATGAAGAAAATGAAAGAAGTCAACGGTAAAATTCATAGACAATTGTCGAAAGACGGAAGTGTTAATATTTTAATGAATTTTTTATTATAATTAGAGTGAGCTAAAACATATTTTTATGGTATTTTGTAATGTGATTTAGATAATTAGTGGTTTTTGAAGAACTTATCAAAATTGCCTGTGCGGGTTCACACTTTCGCAAATTGTCTCTGGTTCAACCTTAATGTGACCAAGCTTAAAAAACCAAAAACTGGAAGAGGGTATAGCTAATCAACCGTCGTATTTTGTTTTTTTAGAAACCTTTTTAATTTCATTTGTAGCACTAACCCCGCGTCCTATTTAAAAGCAAATGTCGCACGAATACACGATCGTTTGAATATTTTCTGCGGTGAACCTAAACACGTAGTGTTGAAATATTATGGGAAATATTATTATTCTATGGCATATTAATTGCATCGTTTTTTTTCCTTTTGTAAATGTTATGATCTACTTTTACGACATAGATAATTGTTGTATGTAAGCTGGCAGTAAAATATATTTTAATTTTATTGTCTTAAAATTGAACCATCGGTCCTTGTAGACCGATGTACGGAATGTATAAAAGATGATATGGAGAGAAAAGTGGTGAAATACCAAGATCTGGGAATAATAGACCCCAAATAAATTGGGATGAGGGCAGGACAGGCAGCGCTACCCTTGTCGCACCCGCGATATCGCACCAGTGTGTACGAGACTTAAAATCAATTTACAGGGATTGAGATATTTATATTCGGGCCGTACTGTCACGTGTTAAGTCTTATTAGTTTAGTCTAGTTATTGCTCTGCTGTAATTATTTATGGGATAGTGCTATTTTAGTGTTTTTCATATATCTTATGTATAGCTCATTTGCACCGGTCGACGTCATAACGTCAACGCCGGCTGTCACAGTCACCGAAAACCAGCGCTGGGGTTCTGTCCCGCATAGGGTCACAGGATTATGCTGAGCGGTAGCCGTTATGCGTGGGTGTGACGTATATTTCTTACCAACTCCTTTTTTTTGTTTTGTGTACTTTCTTTGCGTCATGTTTACTGCAAATAAACGTATTTTCTTTTCTTTTTATGCTTTATAGCTCCGTCTCTCTCACACTGGAACAATGATGGCTTTAAGACGTCATAGTTAGGTTCCTGGTATATTGTGGGAAAGCACCTTGCGTTCTATCAACTCTATTCATTCATTTATATGGATAATAACGGTATTTTCTTTCAGATGTAGGGCAACATTCATTTTGACAGCAAGGTTTGACATTACAGAAACCATAGACAAACTTCTTCGTCTTCCTTCTTTTTGTCTACGGACACGTTGTGAGCACGTTGTATTTGGTGTAGTTTTTACAATAAAACTGTAAAAATGTCGTCCCATCTTAACTGGATGATCATCCGCAACAACAACGCCTTCCTGGTGAAGAAGCGTAACATAAGGAAGCCGTTCAGCAAGGAGCCGAACAATGTGACTAACCTCAACTCGTACAGATACAATGGTCTGATCCAGAAGAAGGCTGTCGGCGTCGTCGAGAATCCCGACAGGAAAGGTTTCACAGTTGTGTACAAGAAGGCTAAGGCGACAAACAAGCCCGTCAAGAACGTAGTGCGCCGTCAATTCAAAGCCGGCGCGAGGAGATCCCTATTCAAGGTAAAGAGGTTGTTGAAAGCCAACCACTACCGCACTGACCTGTCCAAGGCTACCCTTCGTCGTGCATCAGCCATCCTCCGCTCTCAAAGGCCCATCAAGGCGAAGAAGCCTAAAGCAGCGGCCGCTAAGACCGAATAACTTTTGTATGTAAGCTGACAATTAAAAAAAACTATAAAACCCTACATAGTCTATTATTTCTTATGTTTAACCTACCTACCAGAGTTATTTCCAGAAGTGAAGTTTTATTTCATACCAGCATCAAGGTGTATGTCTGTGTTGTGTAGCTACAGCGTTCATTTATTGATGTGATAGTGCTGTCAAGTGAATGCAGCATGCTAAATTTAAATGTCTCATTGCAAGTAACTTTAATAGTGTTATAGAATGATGTAATTTTATTTCAATTTACCTAGTACAAGATAGCTTATAGATGCATAATTACATCAAGAAAACTTATAGTACATAGATGGATCTCTTGGAGGGAATTCCCTGATTTATCTTTGGCGCTAAACTTACAACAATAACACATACTTATGAAGTATCTTTCCCTACGGAAGATAATTAGTATTGAAGAGGGAATTGATGTTAATCAGCATCTGCCTAGCCATATTCCAACTATTTTGGGGTCAGCTTCCAGTCTAACTGGATGCAGCTGAATACCTGTGATTTGGTAATCACAGGTATTCAGCCCACATTCCACTTACTGGGTAGCACAATACCTCTTGGTAAGGCTGGTTGTCAGACTTTCGGGCTTCTGACAGACTACCCACAATGACAACAATGTATACACTGTGACTGTAAATACTTTATTGAGATATCAGTATTCAAAATACTAAGTAATGGCCTGCGTAGACTGGCGGACGAGCCATCAGAGGATTTAAAATTGATCAATTGAATTTCATACTTATCCAATCGAAATAAGGTCAATGCTCGGTATCAATGGAAAGCTGCACTGCGATGTTCCAAGCTCAATCACCGAACATTGAAATATATACCTTATTTCGATTGGATAAGTATTCAATTCAATTGATGAATTTTAAATCCTCTGCCAGTTTGCCCAGGCCAGTAGTTTGCATAATTTTCATGGAAGTAGGAAATAAAATAAAAGATGTAAATTGTTGCACCAATACAATTTATTGATAACAAAACCATGATTTTTGTTTCACAAACAAGGAATGTTGGACAACTCATCACTGGATAATAATATTATGTCATGATTCTAAGTTACAAACATGATTTTTCACGGGAACCAAAAAATTATATCAAAGACAAAAATATATTATAGTGGACATTCAATGCACAGTGCTTCACTAGTAACACAAATAAAATTACAAGTCATTGCTTAGACATAATTGTGTTCAATATTTCAGTTTAACATCACTATTTACAATAGATATCACAAATATTTTATACATCAAAAAATGTAAAGAATAAATTACATTAGTAGTGTTAAATTCATTTTTCAATTACTTTAAACACGACTGGGTATTATTATTGATAAATTAATTTCAAATAAAATAAAATTGACCTATACTATTGTAGAGATAAATGGCAAAATAATTGGCGTTTTCTACCATTCGAGAGTCAGATATTTAAACATTCATTGTAGTAAGCAGGTTTCAAGATATTTTTAGAACATTTAACTATACACATACTTACTGCACAATTACTATGAGCAAAAATTTATATACTATTCACAAGTCAATTAAATGGACATTCTCATGAACTTTTACAAAAAGACAATTATTTTTATTAATATACATGATTTCAATTATTTTACGGAACATTCATTCACTACTACGACTATTCTAACTCTAAGACAGCTTTGCTTGTTAAAGTTGCCCTAAATAAGTAATCTAACATCTTCAAGGTGTAAAAAGCGATTTGTCATCTAGTTAAGGGGGGTAGTTTTGTGCCTACGAAAGCATCAGGTACAAAATACATAGTAAACATGAAAATAAAAGGCACAAACATTTAACCTATCGTTACCAAAGGCACAATACACCAAAATTCATACTTTATTATTTACAATTCTACCAAATGAAATTGTCATTTTATGTGTAAATGCCTAACTAAAAAAAGTTGCTGCCACAGTCCATATACATTAGAGTGCACGTCGGTGCCAACACTCTGACCTTCAGTTGGCCTAGCGTAAAACGGAGGTTCGATAGATTCCGAGGCCAGCTTATACTGGTATTGTTACCACTGAGGTGCGTCCTACTTTAGTGTTGAAAATACCAATATGCCAGGCAATGGGACTCACTGGTCATATGACATCTACACATCATTTTATCAAGTGATCAATGAGGTCGCAGTATCCGTAATATGTTTACACTCTGGCCAATCGAAAAAACGACAAACATGATTGGCTAAATTACTCTTCACAAAACACCCTACAAAGCTAATCAGGAATTTGATAATGGATGCCATGGCCTCATCATTTCAATTCTCAATTTGGGGAAGAATAAAACGGAAATGTAGGTAACTTTAACAAAGAAGACGAAGTTAAGTAAATGATTAGTAGTGTCCAGTCGAAAAAGATTTAGATATAAAAAATATTAATATTTCCCACGTAAAACCAGATTTCAGGCTACATAATTATGTAGCCTGAAATCTTGTTTTTTTTTTTTTACAACTACGGAGCAAAATATAAGCTTTTTAAAAGAAATAAAACACGCTAATTCTATTAGAGGATACGACATTTCGTGTATTTCTTGTTTTATTGATTCACCTGATATTGCCGTGGTTTACGAAGTAGACCGAATGGCACGCGATAATTCACAAACATCTAATTTTCGGCTTGGCCAAAGCTTCGGCTGGTTTATGACCGAAAACATAAATATGACATCATGATTTTTGTGGCCGAAAACGAAGCTTCGGTCGGTCACTAATTATTATTACTCAACTTTATTTCATTTTGGTAGGGTAGGTAGTCAATACAGATTCCTGCCTGGTGAAGTTCGATCTTAATTTTTTAAGAAATTTGGAAACAGATTAGGTACCTACAGATTAATTACTTCTTACTGTAAGTACCTGCTTGAAGTTTCATCTTAGAACAAGAGACTAAAGAGTGAAGAAAACAAAACATTTTTTTTAAAGATGCAGTTCATTGATTGAACTTTTTTACGTTTAAAGTGACAATGAGGGAAACTAGCACAATACTCATTATATTTAACACGATCAACTACAAGAAGCTCATGGTATTATTATAGACGCATTGACAATTTATTAATTAATTATTTTACAAATTTCTTTTAAGTTTTTTCCCATTTAGCTATCTAAACACGTAACCTAATTATAGGCACATTTATTTATTCTAATAGTTAATTTTATAAACATTTATTTGATAGAACAATGTTTTTTTTTTATTAAATTCAAAATTATCAGGAGGAAGGCAGTGGATACAATGTACAATATTATTGTCAGGTCTATAAATAAATGGTTGAAATAATATTAAAAATAATACTGACGTGGTTTTACTACTGGCTAATATATTCATTGGGGTCTAAAGTAAAATATATAATATATGGTGATTTAGACGATTTCTAAAGATTTTTTATCAAGTAAAGAACATTGAGCAGTGATAGGCCTGTGGTAACGGCCGCGATTTACGACTTGTAGGTCGTAGGTTCGAACCTAAACACGCGCTGTACTTTGTGTAAATTTTTATCACCACTGCTCTCAAAACTGTGAAGGAAAATATCGTGAGTAAACCGGCATGTCCTATACCAAAAATTCGAAGACTTGTGACATTTACCAACCCGCACTGGGCCCGCAAGGTAGATTACGAAATCATTGTTTATGGGTTGTATAACATCCAAAATAATGTAGGAAAAAACTACAAAAAGTCAATTCATGTTTTACAACAGCAGAATTTAACCATTTATACAATAGTTTATGACACCAAATAATTAAATACAGACATATTCCTTAAACTAATTTGTGCATTCAAATTATGAATATTAGTGCTAAATTAAAATTAACTAAAAGCTAAGTTGACTAGTATACAAAAATAATGCTACGTAATGCTTAAGAATAGTTTGTACGTAATAATTGTTTATTGGTTAAGAACATTATGGCAATAGACTTTATTGGCCATGCGAAGATATGACGTCATGTTATTTCAATGGTCCAAGAGCTGGTAACCAATTTAAGGAACGTATGTAAGCAAAGGTACTCCATACAACATTTTTTTTTTTCATTTTCATAATGTCTTTCGAATTAATGAGCGAGACATTTGCCTTTGTCTACTACTTGCTAAAATACCTTCCCAAAATTCGTTACTAGCTCCCCGGGTATAAGCTTTGTGAATAAACAAGAATACTGAGCAAAAAGTTAGTTTGAAGTTACATAAATACCTATAATGAGCAAACAAGTTGACTGATTTCTTTACTGTTTTGACTACATAATATATAAGTTGGGTATTTACAGATACCCAGTTACATAAGATTTGTTTTGTATTAATAATAATGTGCAAGCATGTGCGTATTGAGATAAAGAAGGAACATTATTCACACCGTAATTCATAAAATTATACATAGTTGTGAAACAACAAACACTATCAAATAAGCGTCGATTTTCCCGCTTGAAACAATAGATACTTGAATAACTATTATGTTTTTTTATAATGACAACATTCAGATTTTTTTATACAAATACATTTTATATACATTATTTTATTAGTTTTTTTATTTGTTACAAAAGCGAAAACAGTTATGTAACGAGGGTTTTCTGAAAAGACGTTCACTAGGTGGCAGCACTGAGACGTCAGGTCCGAACACCTGTCAAAAGTGTCAAAGCGCCTATATTTTCTTTAATACTGACTGAATGATGAACTTCATCATATATTTTATATTCATTGTCGAAAATGGAAGACCTCTTGTCGAAGTGGCGCCACCTGGTGGCGTAAATTTTCATAAAAACCCTCATTGTGGCTACAGTAAAAAGAGTAGTTATAAAATAAATTCCCCGATTGGATATTTATCTACTTGGAACAGAATAGATATGATAATACATATGTGTATATGTGCAATTTTCCTTGGATTTATACCTTGGACCACAGTAAATTACACTTAATTTTATGCTTGAGAAATATGACCATATTTTATTCAGACTCCCAGAGCAAGAGTGGCCATCTTCTATTTTTTATTAACTGATTCTATTCGATTTTATTGACTGACTGGAAAAAAAAAGCAGATAACTTCTCAATGTGACATTGTTGCTATTTTTTTTGTTAAGGCACATGCCTAATGTAAGACATCTTTCGAGAGATGGTTTTCGATTCTTTGAATAAATGGATAGCTTGAAAGCCAAATGATCCAACTATGCCCAAAATTGAGTTACACGCATTTTGGCATTTATAATAGTTTCATAAAAGTTAAAATACACAACTCAATTTTGACCAATATGTTGGATTACTTGGCTTCCAAACTATCCAACTGCTCGAAATAGTGTTTCAACTGTCAAGCCATTTTTGCCCCACATTCTTGTGACTTTAAAGGTCATATTTCCGAAACATAGCCTTTCTAGGCTCTAAAAACACAACTACACTACAGACTTCGTTCAAACATCGTCGATGAAAGTCGAAACACGGAATAACACAACCTACGTCACAACAAGCACCGAAAACTAAATGATGTGCGTTTGGTTACAATAATAACACAATATTTTATGTGCATCATGGGGCTATAATAATATAATACTCAAACAGGCCAACCAAGTTAATAAAGCAACTGAGATGTGATGTCATCAGCAAATATTTCGGGTACGAAACAGGTACGCCTAAGTTTATGGCAGGCGTGGTCATAAAACGTGGCCGTGGGACGATACTAAACTCGATTTAGTTTTTAGAAACCCCGTTTTAAAGATGTGTCGACCTTATCGCACATTTCATGACCGCGATTACCGCGAACGCGCGGACCTCAGATTTTAGGCAGGCGAGTAGGCCGCGTTTCGTATACACCTTATATGTATATGACGTAGGGAGATTTTCTTTATGAGAGCTGAGAGCTAGAGCCTGTATATGAGAGGGCGAATTCGAATTTTCGCGAAAACAACGTGCGTGAATGTTTGACATTTACAAACGTTGGTTGACGTTTTAATAAGATTTAATAAGAGAAGGTCTCGTTTAAAGCGCTCCGACCGGCCTATCAGCGTTTTTATTTCACAATATTACTAGAGCGATTAGTGTTTTTGCAAAAACCCTATCTTTTTCCAGTAAGATTGAGAAATGTTTTCACCATTGTCATATCCGTGTTTTCGCGATATCCCTAGGGTTTTCGCGAAAATTCGAATTATCAAATCTCCCTACGACATAAATACATATTGATCATTTGATTGCACCCAGTTGCCAAATTGCCTCGGTAGGCCAGAGAGCAAAATTAGTTATGACTATTTCGGTTAGTCTTATAACGTCCTTTAGAACGTAGTAAGTATAAATGCGACGTCTTTCAACAATTCAAGCCTCATGATTTAAGAAAATCTCAGTAAATAAATGCGACAACCACAAAGGAATGTAAAAACATAAAAAAAGAGATCATTCGCAAGCCAGCTTGCTGTCGAACGAACTTAGAGCAATCCCGAACGCTTGTAGCGCACACAATGGATACCTATAATCCATTGTAAACACGTCTTCGGATATACGACCGAACTGCATTACAACGTAATCTGGCTCAGAGTCGTGAACAATTTGAAAGTTTTTCACACTTGCCTGGGTAACCCTTCCGTGGAAATTCAGTACGTACGATTGTGTCTCATCGTTCCAAACCGGGGTTTTGTTGTGTAGAACGACTATGTCGTCTAGAGTTTGGCTCTTGAGTCGTTCTAGTAGTGTTTCGCTGTCGTCTTGTGGTGCGATCGTGACTCGCTGACGGTCTGGTGTCATTCCCGGAAGGATAACTGTCATTTTTCTTGGTCCTTTGAAGCCTAAGACGTTGGTGTCCTGTAAATTACGAGAATTATTAGTTATAATTTATGTCTTTATAAGATAAATGGATTATTCTTTATTGTAAACCAAAGTCAAAGGATTATGGTACAAGGTTGGTAGGTAAAGGTAAGTCAATTAATCTGCCTAGCCTTTTCCTATGTTGGGGTTGGCTTCTAGTCTAACCGGATGCAGCTGAATACCAGTATTTTACATAGACCGACTGCCTATCTGATCTCCACAACCCAGCCAATCAACTAGGTAACACGATACCCCTACCAGGGACCGAAAACGTTTATAAATTACGGTACAGGTGTCGAAGAATTAGAAAAATACAGGTTACTTCTACGATTCGACTTCTACGGTTACCGCTATCTGGGTAACCCAAGAAGAAGAAACATGTTACCTCTTTCAGGTTACGGTTTTAATACCGGTTACACACAAACAGGCGATGCACGCCCTTTGACTAATACCGACGGCACGAGTCGGATAGAGGTAATTTTTATTTCGGTAACCGGTGTTAATACCGTTTGTATTCAATTTGACCAATGTATTCAAGGTAACCTATAAATATACCTGTAAAAAATATAAATGTTATAACCGAAAAAATACCAGTATTACTCATACCGGTTTCGGTCCCTGTAAAAAACTATGACTGTCTTTAGTTACTACATAATTTGTTACATACCTACATAATTATGACAAAATGGTCAACATACCGACCACAATCCCTTTGAATTCTTCAACCTTTATTGGCACAATATAATGGATGAATTTAATTGCATCAGATATGTCGTGATATAAAATTATGTATTATTGCATCCTGTGAACGTGATTTGCGTTCTAATTTTGATAAGAATTAATATACAATGGACTTGTATCTTTAATTAACTAGCAACCCGTCCCTGCTTCGCACGGTTTGTAAGAGAATAAAATTTATAGAATATATATTTATTTTGCAAATATGGGTAATATATAATAGGTGATAAGATACATCACAGCTCAGCCTTATTTCACCATTCGACATGAAAACATTTATTTATTTATTTTATTATTTATGTACACACAGTAAAATACATAAAAGAACGACATAATTAAAATATACAAAGGTACTGCTTATTTCTTAAGAAATTTCTTCCAGCAGACCTGCGAAAGGAGAAATGAGGAAGAAATGTAGACAATAGTGTGTGAGAACAAGAAGAGAAAAACATTATTATTATTTATATTATTATTCACTTATGTCTAACCAAAGGCAAATCCATTAAATACAGAGCAATTCAGCAAAAAAAATCTTGCCGAAATATTACAATAATAGTTGAAGATGTTGGAAAAAATCATGCCGACTGGGAGCTTTACTGACGTGCGCCGCGTAAACCGATACAAGCTATATGAAAACGGAATGAATAAATTGTTTACCTGGATTAACACATAATGTAGGTCTCTCAAAAACTCGAAAAACCCAAAGCATTTATTTCAATTAAACCATTTACAGGGACTTTTCAATTGTCACGGAGTCGGTTAGTCAGAAAATATGAAGCTAGTTGCCCATTCCAAAGCGTAGTAAGTACCCATGGAGAAGAACGGGCAAGAAACTCCACGGACACTCTTTAAAATAAAATAAATGTTACAAAAATTGGTTACATCATGCATGTTGAAATTACTTATACATGTGAGAACAATGTAGAAAGACGTGCATGATAAAAGCGTCCGTAGATAAAAATAAAACAATTCAAAAATTAAAAATAAGCCATGGCAGCTAAGAGATGACCAGTCCCAACTGACGGCGCCCGTTCATGAACATGACGCATGGATTAGCACCATTCAGCTCAACCATTTTGAAGGGAGCTAAATGATCCAACACACACGCCACCATCAGCGAGACATCTGAGTGAGCATGACATACTCACAGCCGCCAGGGCATTCACTCTACCGATCTTATCAAATTTACCACAAAAATCCCGGTTGTACGTCCCGTTCCTTACTAAATAGATAAAACATGACAACCCCATAGCTACAGTACCTACCGTAAACCCTGTATATTCAATGAAATTGCTATCAAAATTAACCATAAAAAAAAAAAAAAAATCCTTTTATTTGTACACAATAGTAGGTATCCTATTAAATATTAATTCAATACATTTAAACTGCTTCAATGGTAAGGCTATGTTTAGACGGCGACAATTTTCATTACACCTTATTTTATGTACACACGGCTACATATCAAGCTATACATTTCCAGTATAGGCTGATCTCGCATTGTATCGGATATCCAAACCATGAGAAATCAGCTTATACTGGTAATGTATAGCTTGATATGTAGCCGTGTGTACAATACTTATTTTTTGTATAAAGTGGTACTTTTTTATAAATTTACGTATACTAATTTTATACCGCCCGGACGAACCACGTGTACGAAAAAGTCGTCCTTATAATTTGATGTCACTAATTTCGTCATGTAATTTTGGCTCTTAAGAATTTACCAGTACAATCTCAATAACATTTTAACCGAACCGGGGTCAAAACCAAGACCTCATGCTTAGCAGACATGCTTAATAGACCAACGAGGCGCGATGAGTAAAGTTATTCGCAGAAAAATAATTATGTAATGGCTGCTGCCCGTGGCTTCGCCCGGATGGACCCTAATTCATTTTTTTCTAAAATAAAACTAGCCTAAGTTACTGCTTATATAACATCAGCAATCTACCAGTCCCGTCAAAATTGAACCAGCCTTTCGGAGATCAGCCAGAACAAACAGACAGACAGTCAAGTACAACTTTTTACGCAACGCATATGAAAGTATATACTATAGGGATATACTTTCATATGCATTTCGTAAATAACTGTTATTTTGACATTAAAAACATACACTTCTATTTTATTTACTTGTATAGATTCTAATTTAAAATTCGATAGAACATTTATGAGTTTTAAAAACATTACTCTGGAAGTCTGCACGTGTCCTAAGAAGTCTCAAAGCATTGACGTCACTCATCTGAATCATTAAGAGGAAAACTTGTATACCTAACCGCAGGGAACCTACGTAAACATATACAGAACGTAACAATATGTACATTTGTAAAGTTCCATAACTAAATGTATTATTTGTCGTGTATTTGTTCTAGGTATGTATCCCTAGTTACTAGCTTTGACGTGGAACTATTTCTATGAATTGAGATAAGCTTAGTTTTAAAGTTTGTAATGAAATGAGCCCGAAAGATACATGTTAAAAATGGATGTTTATAATGAACTGTTGCAGCTATCTAATTGCTATATATCTGTTTCATTTTGACAGTTCAAAAACATTCATTGCGTTATTTACGTTGTGGAGCTGTTTTTTTCTCGAACTTATGAAGCAATGGATTAGCAATCTGTTTCAAAACGATTCATATTGTGATTGGTCGTGTATTACGCAATTAGGGTGCAGCACCCTGGTCATTGTCATAATCACCGTTCTTGGAGAGAGTATTGGTGATTGCAATGTTGTTCCTACAGTAAATTAGAAAGTTATTCGTATAGACATATACATTACTTTCTATCCTCTTATATTACGATCAGGGACTGAAAACTTTTATAAATTACGGCACAGGTATCGAAGAATTTTGGTTACTTCTACGACTAAGGTTACCGCTATCTGGGCAACCCAAGAACAAGAAACATGTTACCTCTTTTACGTCACCGTTTTAATACCAGCTATACACACAGGCGTTGCGCGCCTTTTGACTAATGCCGACAGCAGGAAATTATTATATCGGTAACCGGTATTAATACGGGTTGTATTCAATTTAACGTAACCTTTAAAAATTCCTGTAAAAATATAACTTTTGTAACCGAAAAAATACCCGTATGATGATACCAGTTACCGGTATGTGATGATACCGGTTTCGGTCACAGATCACGATAAGGAACTTCGTAAGGATCTAAGGTATGGCAAACCGTCCCTTACAGGCAGCATTTGCAGTCTCTTTGAATCCTGGCAGTATCGATGAATAAATAAAGGGGAGACTCGTCACACCTGAATAAGGCTGCATTTTGTTTGGCCGTCGCGCGGTTACCGCGATCTCATATACCTGCATCAAAGGCGAGTGTGAACTCTATTTACTAAGTAACAGGATTGAATTTCCTCGGAATCACCCAACCGCGAAAGTTTTCGTCTATTCCACTTTCATCCCTACGCACTGACTGGTCAGTGCAAAGTCGCTTGTTACCTCATTCAATTCAACCGAATTTCGTGGTCAAATAAACAAGTCCTAAAGATGGGATACTTGATACTTACATAAACAACAGCTGCCAACTCGTGCCTCGTGTGAGCATGGTCGTGTTTCCTCCAAGCCTTGCCATTATCATACACAGTAAAGGCAGTCCCCAGTAGATTGGAGCGAAGCTTCCCGGCAAAGCTGTCTGCTGTGCGCGTGAGCTCGGTAGGATCCGTCGATATTAAGTAGTTTGATGTGGCGGACTTCTTGCGTTTGCGAGCTAGAAGAAAAAAAAAACACTTTTCTCTAAAATGAAAGTATTGAGTGTGATTGTGGGTGGCTTTATTCATACTAATATTATAAAGAGGTAAAAGTTTGTTTGTTTGTATGTAGGGGGTAGTCTACGGAACTACAAGTCAGATAAAAAAAAATCTTTTTGCATTGGATAGCCCAATTCTTGAAGAAGGTTATAGGCTGTAACATCACGCTACGACCCTTAGGAGCCGAGCAAAAGACGTTTGAAAAAACGCTAAGCGAAAACGAAGTAATAGCGCGAGTAGGCGGGCGATGGGATGCGACGCGGTGGGTTGGGGGCCGAAATTTCACACGAACGAAGTCGCGGGCAGAAGTTAGTATAGGTCTTAGTAGAGGACGACTCCAGAAACGATGATTGGGTTGCGTGACAGGGGTAGGTATATCAGAACGACGATGACTGTTATTCCGCAGGATTGTGACGCAGCGGGGTAAAGTCTAGGCGTAAAAAAACAAACAGAAGCTTAGTCACAGCCTAGGAAGTATTCAGTAGGAGAATGTTGTATGCCTATAAAAATAGTGAATTTACGTACATAAACTCTCGCCTCCTTCCCATGGGGGTAGACAGAAACTATAGAACGCCACCTGCTACGCTCCTTACATACACTTCTTAAATAGTGAATTTGACTGGCTTTTTTGGTCTCCAGTGTAATTAATTAATGAGTTTTAATGATCCGAATAAAGAGTATTATTAGTTTGTAATAGCCCATTTCAGTGTAGCCAAATACATCAAATTAATTGAATGAAGTATGGCCACGTTTAAGGGTTGTATTTACATCCGATAATTTAGATAATGGAAATCGACCAGTTTGTATTTAATCAAGGGAATCAATTAATATGAATGGAAAACAAAGTAGACTCGATGTTAATGATTGATAAACATTGACCTTAAACCGTAATGTTTTTATTTGAACTATAAACAGAGAAAGGGCGTTGTTAGCAATCATCAATCACTAGGAGTTTTAACGCTTCAGACCGCAAACCAGACACGATAGGTTTAAACAATATGGTAGTTCGGTTTGAAGCATTTGTTCTCATTTATATATTTACATGTTGCGCCCCGCGGTTTTACCCGCACAAGTGGGAATATCGGAATAAAAAGTATCCTATGTCCTAATCCAGGTCACGGTCTACCTATGTGCTAAATTTCGTCTAAATCCGTTCAGCCGTTTTAGCGTGAAAACGAACAAACAAACTCACTTTCGCATTAATAATATTAGTCAAATTGTTGAAAAAAAAATGCCACTAATACATAATAAATTCTTAGTTTTAAGTGTGCAAGAAATAGAGAGACACGATACGTGGTCGCACGTAGTAAGTTAATGAATACTAACTGAAAAGGGTCAAATAGAATACTAGATAACAGAGAACAGGTTTTTGCCGGAGTCTAGAACGTTCTTTCTATTGACTGTTCTAAAAATAAAAGATTACATTTTATCACATAATACCAGCCAGTTTTTTTAAGACAGGACAGAGCTTTCGTTCCACAGGCTGATACTCTGTTCTAAAACTAAATATTGTTTTTTTTTTCACTTACCAGCTAGCAGAAACACTTTCTTCCCATAATCCTTCTCCAGATGTAAGAAGTAGGTAGGGTATAGACCCCGATCCATGCCCTTGCGATCGCGGGCGATGCGACATTTGTATAGCGTGCCATGTTTCGCTGGAGTGACCACGAACGTTTCCACTGCGCCTTCCACTGAGCCTTCTATTTCTGCTGTCTGTTATGAGAAGATTATGTTGATATTAAAATATCAAAGAAAATCATACTGTAAAACTTTAACAGAAGCTTGTCGAAAGTTGCCTGATCACTAAGTACTGCTCAAACTCAAAATAAAAGCATTCACTCCGGTAAAGCCAATACCAGGCACCATAGAAATATAATCTTTCTTATATCTATGGCAGGCACTTATGAACTGTCAAGGAGTCGGTCCGTCCAACAGATAAAGCTTAAGTTGTGAAAAACTCGCCTTTTAAATAAAAATATCGGTCAGGTTGGGGTCTAATTACTCTCAGAACAGGGTCATAATTTGCGTTAGGGGTGTTGCCATAGTAACAAAACTCACCTGACTAGGCGAGCTATCTCTCCTCGGCTTATCATGCAGCGGCGCCACAGCGGCGTCAGCACATACGTCATCAGTACTCGCATCCCGCCCCACACTGCATACCGGCACGCTTTCGTCGTCTTCTTCACCGCTACCGTCCCCTTCTCCCACAGTCAGCACTTCTATCTGATTGCCTAGCTCTGTAAGGTGTCAGGAAAGAGATGTTGATGAAAAGTTACACCACATTGAACATCACAGCGCCGATTTACTGGATTCGTTTTCTCTTCTACATTATTTCTCCTGACAAAGTTTATTCTGCTATGTTTCGATTCAAACTTAATGGCGGCTCGGAAGTTAGTTACTCGCTGCGCAGTACCGCACCGCTCACCCCCACTGACACATGAAATTGTTACTGCGCAGTGACTCGCCTCATGTTCCGAGCCGCCATTAAGTTTGAATCGAACTGTATATATCTTTGTATTTTATCGTTATTTTCGTGTTATCTAAACCATAAGTTGCACCTGCCATGATTTCTCTCTGCATCACCCTAAGGTTGATTGGTACAAAATGCCTCAGCCATTAACTCCGCCTTTGTATTTTTTTACTTGTGCATGAGTGTTGTACTGAAAAGTGCAATGATGATCTTTTGACGTTGACAGGGAGGCGCTGTTGGTGAAAAATAATATGGCACCGTTAGTTCCGATTTTGGCCACGTGACAAATGATTCTTCAAGTACAGCTATACGGTCAAGAGCAAGTCAAAGTAGCGCTTGAACTATGAAAACCGCCTAAACTACCCAACTAGCAAAATCAGTACTTAAAACTATCTCAAGACTACTTTTATATTCACTTATAAGAAACTTGTATCATCCTACAAAGCTGGATTTGGGCGCAGTTATAGGAGCGTTTATTTCTATAACTATCTTATAATCAACTTTTAAAATGTTACTAAGCCCTATAATATACTTGACGAAGCGCAATAGCTTCTATAATGATATGAGACTACACAATTACAAGCACAAACGCTCTTGTTAGTATCTGATATAAGTATCTTACTAAAGCAATCTTGTTTATAATGCACTAGTAATGTGCTTAATTACTAGTTATAGGTATATTTTAATAGAAGTTATCTTTGTTGTTGCGTCGGCTGGTGGTTCCTGTTTTGTGTTAAATACAAGAAATAAAAATGTCAGTTTCTATTACTATTATTTTGTATTATTGTAGAAAATTAATTACTAATATATATTGTAAATATAGTATATGAACTCGTGGCGAAGTCATTTTTACTTGAAATGTGTACCGCAATTTAGTTAATTTCACAATCCCCTCCGAAAAATAGCTCATTAGTATATTGTTGTAAATAAAATATTTCATCAATTCTTATGAATTTCGCCATGTTTTGAAATTGCTCTTCATTAAGTAATTTGTAGAAGCAATGTAGGTAAATTAGTACTTGTAGCAGTTTCATTCTAGATTACTCGCCTCCATTTAAAAACAAATTAGGGTTCCCTTGGAATATGCCTGCTAATGCTAAATTTACATTTTTTAGGATCTAATTCACAAGATGGTTGTTTTTCTTGATGTCGACTGTTTTTTGACCAAATATTCATTGCATTGATTTTACTGACAAATATGAGATGGCCTTGGACTAATACACATTTTGTGTTATCCGAAAGCATGCAATGGGTGTGGATTTCCAGTTTCTTTAAATAATATGTATAGACCTACTAATTTCATTTGTAGTCAAGAAAACATAATAGTTTTATTGCATCAAATTTTTTTTTGGTGCCCTACTTTCTCCCAGTACAGCATATATGACCATTACATCGAAGATGAATGCACAATTTGCTACTAATTTTTTTCATAGTCAGTGGTTTCTTCGTATTCTTCTTCCCAATTTTCATCTTCTTCACTTTCTGAGAGGTGGGCTAAGGGAGAAAAAATATTTTTGGTCGCGGAACCCCCATTTACTTCATCTGCGTTTGCGCTTGACGTGTTTGATTTACTTCCTGATCCTGTTGATATTATTCTTGAAGAACCTGGCTTCATTAATTCTTTATACCTATTTTTCACTTTTCTCCTGTAACCACCACTCCTTTTCAATCGTTTCCAATCGCTTAAATTCATGTTCAACTTATTTTCTCAGGACGAAAGGGAACACCTGAATCTCAACAAAATGGCTAACGTTTACTAATAAAGTTATTGATCTAGTAGCTTATAAGCTTTTTTGATCAAATAGCGCTCTTACTAAGTACTATTAGATTTAAAAGAATCTCGAGCAAAACTATAACGGCGCAAACTTATAGTGATCTCAGGTAAGTATGTTATAATTTCTTGTTTTCCCACAAAATGCTACTATAGGATCAAAATATTATTCTGTATTATTTAGTTTTAATGTAAACAATTATAGGAGACTTATTCCTAAAAGTGTCCTAAAAAAAAATCTTGTAGCTAACTAGAAGACTGAGTTATAAAAGCAAATGCTCTTGAGAATATCTAAGCTTGTGAAATGCTATTACTAGTAAATGTGTCCTATAAATGTTTTAGAGGTCAGTCTTGTAGCGAACTATAAGATCGAGATATAAAAACGAATGTACTTGAGTATGTAAAGGCTTGGCTAATGCTATTACAAGTTAAATGGTCTACCGCAATACTTTATAAGAACGTTATTAGTAGTGACAGACTTATAACCTTTCTTTATAGGATTACTTTGCTAGTTGGGTAAATAAAGGCGCTGTCATAGTCAACCCGTCTTTTAGACATGCGATTGACTGTACTTGAGTTGCGAAGTGAAGCTGTTATTTCTGCTATCTTCAAGGACTTCGTTCATAAGTGGTTGAAGTAGTATTAACACAGATACTGACATTAGCAACGATGAAATAAGTGTCTATTCATAGATATGGGGGTCAGGGCGCAGTATCCCGAAAGTATTGCTTGCCAACATATTCTAGGTATTTACTTGTTCACTTATGTATTCCAAGGTCCGGGCCCTGAGTGTTTCGGAGCACATTCTGATGCTACGGCTACACTGTCGCGATAAAGCGAACTACCTTCGTCCTCTCTTTTACTCAGAGAGACGTCGAGCGGTGTGAGAGAGAGAGGCGCGAAGTGTAGTTCGCCTTATCGCGACAATGTTAATAAGGACTTAAGGCGAGGACTCCCAGAATCGACCTATTTTTGATTCAACATTAAACAATCAAATATTATTTGTTTTGATCTGATAAAAATACATGTTGTAGTTTAATAAATATTCTTGATTATTCTATGATTCAAAACACGATATTTACAACTCCACTCGATCAAAAAAAATCGCGAAAACTCCCTGTTTTCGCGATTTTTTTATCGTTTTTTAAGTCGTACTTGAAGTAGACCCAACTTTTACTCCCGAAAAACATGTCAAAAAATAGGCAATGAAATTACGAAGAATATTCTACGATTCATTTTTTTCAAAACAGTTTTTTATTGTTTTAACAAGATATTATACACGGTGAAATTTTAATCACCGTTTTCCTCTTAAGGGGTCATTGTATTCATCATTATGAACAACTTTGACTATGGGACCAAACCTGAAATCGTGAAAAAAAAATCAGCTGTTCCATACATTTTGACGAGTTATGCGAACATAAATGTAGGGAACAGCTGATATTTTTTTTCACTATTTCAGGTTTGGTCCCATAGTAAAAGTTGTTCATAATGATGAATACAATGACCCCTTAAGAGGAAAACGGTGATTAAAATTTCACCGTGTATAACAAGGCGGCCCGCGCGCTTCGTTTCAGTCAGTAGCCGGCCAGGCGTCTTTGAGGTAGGACCTGTGTCGCTGTTGCTAGCTCGCTGCGTTCCCCGCAAAATAGACCATAAATTATTGTTATTTTCTGTGTGAGTTAGTTTTTAAAATCAGTCTGTATAATAAATAGTTTTAGGTTCTAGTATTAATAATTTAACTGTAGATATTAGTTTAAGTTGTAATATAAGAGGTATTTAAGATTAAATTATGGGGAATAAGAACAGAAAGAAGAAAAAAAATTCCAGGATAGAACTACGGAAGCTTAAAAAAAATATTTAGTAAGTGTGATTATAACTTTTTACGTATCTTATAACTACCTACTCGTTTTTAATATTACAGTTTACAGAAAGAACAGTACCGCAACTACCTATACCAAAGATCATTTTTGCAAATAAAGTTTTTATCTTTGCAGTTCATCGATACCAAGATACAAAGGCGTATTTACAAAAAAGTGCACAGGCGAACAGTAAGTGCCTACCCTACAACTCGATTTTTTGAATGGGATTTAGAATGGCGATGACGCGACGGCAGTATTTGCTTCTCGCTCAGGCGCAATAGGTAGGTTCTACTACGTGAGCGTCAGACATGTACCTAGTGTACCTACTGCATCAATTCAACTCGCGCGCCTACTGTAGGTATCTATTGTACAAATTATAATAATAATGCAAGGTTGTTGATGTTGTTGTACTTTCACACAAAATAATGACTAGTGTAGATATCTGTTATCTCCTGAAATATCATATCTGTGTATCAAATCTCCTAAATGTCATATACAGGGTGTCAGGGACATCGACGCAAAGCCTGTAACCATGGATTCAGTACATGATTCTGAACCCCCCTGCGTTGAAATATTTCGTCGGTATTTTTTTTTAAATCAGCTGTTTCATAGAATAGTGCAATACCTACGTGGTCAAAATTTCAACGCAGGGGGGGTTCAGAATCATGTACTGAATCCATGGTATCAGTTTTCGCGTCGATGTCCCTGACACCCTGTATATAACTTCCCCGCCATCAATTGTTGGGCAGTTGCCCGCCAGACACGACACCTATCTGGTCGGAGTATCGTCCCTTTCTTATAGAGGATGAGTGACCATCACACCCTGTTCGTCATACCCCTAAAACTTATTGGAGAAAAAAGTGTTTACTTTTATTTGCATAACTATTTGATTAAAAAATGTTTATATGATTATATTTTTTTCATTGAGTGCCCAACCTTCACATTAAGTCTTCTTGAATTACAATATTGATATTGTAATTCAAGAATTGTAATACATTTCTCCTAAATGTGCCTACTTGATTTTTTATACTTTAGCACGAAGATTTCGCATCCTTATGGAAAGTCGAAATTCAGATTTTAAATCCACCTTATTCACAAAAAATTATAAGTACGATATACCTATCTTTAACTATTATTCATTAGGTTCAAGTTTATATAATAACTATCTAATCTATATCTATCCTTAAAAAATATTTAATAGAAAAATAAAAGAAAGTAAACTTATACAATACAAGTTGACCTACTGCATTGGTCTATTCTGTGACCCAACTTACTAGCTCGAGTTCATGAACTCATGAGCGATGCGCTTGGCGCGCGCGTCTCCCGCGCATCGGGATTTGTTACGTATCGCTACTCGTTGCGGGGGCTGGGGTAAGCGTTGAATGCCTACTGCGCTCGGGCTATGCCCGCCTTAAGGAGTGTTATCTACGCTTGTGCCATTATTTAATTTCCACACGAGTCATTTTGAAAAGGTTCTATTGGTACAGACACAGATTGTCACCTACAACAGGACTGATTCAAAATGACTCGTGTTTCCACGAGAGCCGTTTGCGACTACAGACTGATGATTAATTTTCGACTTTATGTCAACTGGCGCAAAGTCGATTTGTTTGGCAGTAAAACTGCACTGCGCGTCGTCATGCTGCATTTTCACTTAGCTAAGTTGTGAGCGAGCAAGCGTTTGTTTGCGTGATAAATGAAAACTCTTGAGCGAGCGAACATGTTTTTTCATTGATGATCGGTTGAACTCGGCGAACGAATTCTCGCTCGCTCATTCTTTCAGTAAAAACGACGTCACGGCGAGCGAGCATTCGTTTTCTCGTTGTAGTGAAAACAGATGTTTTATGTTTTCAGCGAATATCGGCGGAACAGCAAACATTTGCTCTAAACAAAATGTTCGCTCGGCAGGGTGAAAAGGTTGCAAAGTGAAAACGCGGCTTTAGGAACTATTCTCGAAATTAAATTGCGATATATCAAGACATAATCTTGATCAATTTACAGTTATCACCATGACTGGTATCTCCTCAGGAAACATTCTATACCCATTATCACCAGCAGTGGCGAAGTGGCGATTACATTAGACCTAGTAATGTTCTATACAAATCCATTAGCAATTACCATAAATTAAATATTGATACCTTTTAACAATGTTGGGACTACAACATCGTCATAAAATACTCAGCTTTATTACTGTGAGACAACATAATTATAATATCAAGTGTTCAAATGGACTGCTGTACGTTAAATAAATTAAACAGATTGTGGGATTGCTGGGACACAGGTCTCTCTTTCGAGAGGGCGTGGGTTGTAATCTACCATATTGGTCCAGTGTGGGTTGGTACAAGTTCGATCAAACTTAATGGCGGCTCGGAACATGAGGCGAGTCACTGCGCAGTAACAATTTTACGTGTCCGCGGGTGTGAGGGGTGGAGTACTGCGCAGCGAGTAGCTAACTTCCGAGCCGCCATTAAGTTTGAATCGAACTGTAGATATATAATTATTTAATATTCCATTATCGTTTTTGATACAATGTAATGATTTTATATTATTAAATCATCAGTATGCCTTGCCTGCATGAGTCACATAATAGCCCATTCATATAACAATATAGAATAAAATAATAGAATACTCTTTATTATGTATGCCATTATAAATGACAGATTAAATGTATATCTGTAATTTATGTAGAAATTGTACATAGGGTGAGACAATCCTATCAAAAATCTTAGTAGACTATTTAAGAGCATTTCAATCTATAAAGAACATGAGAATTTAAAAGAATGTTCTAATTATATTATGTGAAGGAGCAGTGGTGGTACAGTGGTATTTGCCCCGACTTACGATTCATAGGTCGTGAGTTCGAACCCAGGCAGGCACTTTACTTTATGTATTTAATTTCATCAACACTGCTCTCAAAACGGTAAAGGAAAACAGCGTGAGGAAACAGGTTTGTTCTAGAACCAAAAATTCTAAGACATGTGATATCCACCAACCCACACGGTCCAGCATGGTGTATTATGGCCCACTCCTTCTCACAGAGAGGAGCAACCAGTCCCAGCAGTGGCAAAATTATAAGATGATTATGCTATTATGATGAATTTCTTTATAAATTATTATAAGTCAAATACTGAATGCTCTACAAGCAATGGTATAGTATTTCATAGTAAAAACAGGTAGGTACTTATCAAGTCATGAATGAATAACATGTTTTTCAATAACAAAGTTATTCATTCCCAATATGATTCACCGTATCAATAGAACAAGGTCGCAGTTGTACTACACAATAAGGATCCTTGAATTTACGTTCACAAAAAATATTTGTACTGTTTCTGAATATTTATGTAAAGAAAATAGTGTCAACAATTTATTGTAAATTCAAGTGTCATTCCTAATTTTTTTTATTATGTTTTACTGATAATTAGACCCATTTTTTAAATCAATATAGTAGGAATGAGACTTCAATTATTGATATACTGGCTAACTAATGTAAGGAGACCTAGAATCGACTGTGTTCTTGTAGTTTTTGAAATATGAACAGATGTTATTAAACACTGGCCGCTCAATTGTAGAAATAATGAATAAATGTATGTTGAATGTTATATGTATTAGCGAGTACAGAAAGCACAGTCATCCAGTGATGCTAATGTAAAATATAATACATAGAGAAGCGTAAGTAGAATGTTTTGTTAGAAAAGTAAGCACAGCATTCCTACTTACCATCATATGTTGATATTCTATTTGTTTGGAGGGGTATTACTTGGTCCGGATTGACTGGCGACATAAGAAATTGCATCGGGCCATCATAGCCTGTTATAAAAGGAAAAGAAAATGCGCATAACGAAAATATACATCAAAAAACCATGCATGAGTCAACTACACATTGAGAAATTTTGGTTAATAAGGATATTAAGTGGAAAAACACTTACCATGTAGCTCGCGGGAACGGCTGCCTGATATTGGACGTTTTGCTGACCCTACCCTTAGATCATTTGCTTGAACCATACCAGAATTTTGGCGTTTTTGTTTCATCTTCTGTTCCATGAGTTGGCGCTAAAAATAACAAGTAAAATTCAATTACAAGGCATCACGCAATAGAGGACTCAACAAATATTGATAACACTAGCTTATAAAATATGCAAATGTTCAGAAAATATGCGACTTTTACTAAATTAATTTTGAAACCACTTACTTGCTGTTCGATTTTTTGATCCCGCATTGAAGCCATGGTCGTATGCGTTATTTACTTTATATTTCACTTTAACTACAGCGCACTACAGTTTAGATGTAAAAGTCTTAACTTTTATCTCAAAATTCAATACAATAATTGGCATTTTGTAAGCTCATTTTTTGTTTATAAATCATCTTGCCTACCGTTGCCCAGGAAAATAGTGTTGTCAACGTAAAGAACTTAGTCCTTCTCCTAAATAGTAGTTTTTCAAAAATGTCTACTGACACTTAAATTGTATCTAATTTAGGTTTTCAGTTATCTTTAAGACATCGATAATCACAAAAATGTTGTAGGTAATCACATAAGTAGAACTTGCTATTATAATTTGTTATCATTATTATCGTTTTGTGTAATGATTTTTCGTATCAGGTTTTCTTTTTGGCAACAATTAAATCAGTGTTCTTACTACTAAATATTTTACCCATATTTTGGCAAAATTGTATAATTTGACTCCAAATCTGACTTCGATTTGTTTGAAAATTGTTTACGTTCCCCTTCCATTTCTTCTTAATTATTTTCCAACAAATAAGTGACAGCAATAACACCGAACACGTGTTTTATTGCGACTTACGATGTTGTAAATCGAATTAAATCATTTATTCGTTTGCAAACATGGGTAATATGTACATAGATGTTTACCTTTCTTATAATAGTGCTCCATGTTCTACCGTCACATAGGTATGCAAATCATATTAAAAAAGACAGTTATAAATAACAATTAAGAAATTAAATGAGAGTCGATTTTGGCCCCATAGTGCGCAAGGCGGCATGCGGCACCGTGCTCTGTTGGGTATTCCGTATTTTTGGGGGTTGGTTAACTTTTACGAAGGGCAAAATTAATATTTTAACTAGAAACATTGTCGTATCTTTCAAAATTCTTCATCTTTCTGAATTTCTCATCTGATGTCAAATGTCATTTAATTTTTCAAGATGGCTCCAAAACGGAGTGTTTTAGGATTTTTGAACCCAAAAACTATTAGTACAGTTTTTAGCAATAGTATTGTAAAAACTCCTTATCGTTATGTGCATGGGTGTAATAGTTGTGATAATTTTTTAGGCGGTCACGCCGTATCTTTTGCTTCCTTAGCACGTAAAAATTGTAAGTTTTACATGCTTTCATTACATCACCGGTTTTGATTTATTTCATGGAGGACATATTAAACGAGCGGAATGTATTATTAGTTAGGCCTTCCGTATATTAAGTACTCTTTAAGTAATCGATTGCAAATGTACTTTGACATTTCATGAAACATAACCTAACTTTTCGTACCTATTTCGTCTCTCAGATAATTTCGGTGCTAAACATCGATTTATTCACACGACGAACATTTTGAGTGCTCGAGCTGACTACTACAAGGTCCTCGGTGTCGCTAAGAACTCTTCAGCCAAAGATATCAAGAAGGCTTACTACCAGCTAGCTAAAAAATACCACCCTGATGCAAACAAGTCTGATCCAGAAGCTTCTATGAAGTTCCAAGAGGTGTCGGAAGCCTATGAGGTATGAAGTCCATTAGAATATGATTTTTCTTGATTCTTCTTGGTTGAAAACAATGTCAACAAAGATTACAACAAAACAGCTGACCTATTGAAAAGAAGTAATAAATTGATTTTTGAGTCAACCTTTGTTTTCTTGCTTGAATTGAGACAAATTACGATTTAGAGGATACTTCCACAATCTAAACTGTAAAATTTGGTAAATAAAAATAAAACAAATGTTTTAAAGAAAAATTGAAAGGAATTTATTCTTCTTTCTAGATCCTCTCTGATGAAAACAAGCGTAAGCAGTATGACACATATGGCACCACTGCAGAGGACATGGGCATGGGAGGTGGACCATCAGGAACCGAGGGTTTCACTCACCAATGGCAGTACAAGTCCACCATTGATCCCGAAGAGCTGTTTCGGAAGATATTCGGAGATGCTGGCTTCAAGAGCGATGCTTTCAGTGACTTTGCTGAATCCAAGTTTGGGTTTGGTGCAGCACAAGAGGTGAAATTATAATTTTTTGGTATTTTTTGTTTGTAAGAACTTCATCGATCTGTTTATTATTAAACAGACACAAGAGTTGTCCATAAGTAAATATTTTCTGATTTTCATAACATTAGATTGTATATTTTTAAGTATTTACATTAAAGGAAATCTTATCATTCTGCCTAGCCTTTTCCCAATCATGTTAAGGTAGGCTTCCAGTCTAACCGGATGCAGCTGAATATCAGTAAAGGAAATCTAATATACAGCTGGTTCTGATTGCTGGTTCAGAGAGCTACATTAAAATGTAACATTTTATAAAGCAATAAAATTTTATATACCAGGGATCACCAATTAGTTTAATTGGAGGCCATATTTTAAATTTAATATGACTGTCATGGTCCATTTGGTTGACGATTATTAGCAACCAAGATTTAAAATATAATTTAAGAAATAAAACTAAATAAAAGATAGCCTGAATAATTTTGAAAATTAAGTAAGTTATTAAAATTCATGTGAAAAATGACAATTTTTACTTTGAACTATCTGTCTGAAGTCTGAAGTAAAGTTGGTGCAGGCTATTGGCAATAAATCCCGGTAATGTTCATCGGTACGGTAGGTCGAGATCGAAATTTACATAAGGTCCTCACAAAATACGTCGGTGGTCCGCAATGTAATAGTCGGTAATGCATTACATACAATAAGGCCATAAAACGTTTAAAACTGCTGGAAATTAAATGTCACATCGTATCAATGTTTACTTAAAATCATGGCTAAGGCTCTAAGTTTGTGCTAAACAAAACTATTTTCATTCTTTTTTTTCCATACTTTCAATATCTTTCTATTCTCATTCCAGATGGTAGTCAATCTCAAGTTCACGGAAGCAGCACGGGGTGTCAACAAAGACTTAAACGTGAATGTGGTGGACACATGCCCCAAGTGCTCTGGCTCCCGCTGTGAGCCCGGTACTAAGTCTATTAAGTGTACTTACTGCAATGGAACAGGCATGGAGACTTTCTCTCGAGGTATGATTGGTAATAATTATTGCTTTATGTTGTAGTTGACATCCCAGTACCCTTAGCAAAACTATATGCCTTGTGAATCTATTAAAGATTGATGAAAACTCAAGCAATATGAATGTAATCTCAATTCACAAAAGTAATAACCGGAGCTTGTTACAATTGAAAAAAATACACCTTTAGGGATCTTTTCAACCTGTATTAATTGTAAGTGTTTTGTCTCACGTTACCCCATCTGTTTTCTTGCTCTCCATATCTTCCTATATTGTCCATTATCTGGGCAAAAGCCTCCCATCTCTTCCCACTTTTCATGAGCTACTGCTATTTTATGCCGGTCTAAAATTTTTCTCTTTATTGTCAGGTCCATTTGTTATGCGTTCTACCTGCCGACACTGCCATGGCACTCGAATGCTTATCAAGTTCCCATGCGTCGAGTGCGAGGGGAAAGGACAGTCTGTAAGTATCTTGAGTACACTCTAAAGATAAGAAACAAATTATAAGGTTAGAATGTAATGAATCGTAAATGAAGAGACGAATGTGTGATAGGTACGTGCTTTCGTCTTAAATCTTAATGTCAGTACAAATGATAAATCAAATTATTCATCTAATACCAAAACGAGAGTGGACATGTCTGTGTAATTCCTTGCCGAACATAGGCCGACTTGGTTCCCACTGGTTCAAATTAAGAACTTGTTTTTTTTTAAATGTGCTTTAGAAGTTGTATAACCAAAATAATCTCTGTCATCAGGTGCAGCGTAAAAAGGTGGTAGTGCCCGTGCCGGCTGGCGTAGAAGATGGGCAGACTGTCCGCATGTCTGTGGGCGCTAACAACGAGATATTTGTCACCTTCAAGGTGGAGAAGTCCAATTACTTCAAGAGAGATGGACCTGATGTTCACACTGATTGTAGTGTAAGTGACGTATTCTTATAACTTTGGCACGTGCCCAAAATCGGAACTAACGCCGCCATTTTGTTTTGTCAATACATTTCATAGGACTATTGCACAAATGCTTACCACCAGCGCTCTCTGTCAACGTCATTGGATGGCCAATAGATTCTTGCAGCAGTATACATGCAAATTACGCATGTGTCTGCTTGCAAAACTGCTAAGCAATATTTTATTTTTTATGCTGGGCATAAAACTAGCTAGCCAATCAATAATGCTGATGAATATAATTTATTTTATGTTAGTTTGTGAGGCATTCAAATATTACTTTCTGGATTTGCTTACAAGTTGCCAGTTGTCAAAAAAATAAGTGGTTTTTGTTTTCAGGTTTCCGTGTCACAAGCATTGTTGGGTGGCTCCGTCAGGATACAAGGGCTTTACGAAGACCATACGTTGCAGGTTAGTTTTTACCTGTTTATTACAAAGAGTGTCTGCAAAATGAATTTTCTTATGATTTGCATAAAACCTCTTTCAATGGCAATTTCGTCGCCCGCATTTTGTATTGATGGTGATCATGCGCGGTAAGATGGCCGGGCATGTTGCCTGTACCTACATATTCAGGTTAGCAACTGACAAACCGGAATACAGCTTTTTTGTGACGTCAGAATGAGGCTAAATGTAATAATAATCTCCAGACCGAATTTCAGTCAAGGCAAATTTTAACTATGTTGCTGTGTGCAGCTATTTGGTCACTCTCATAGTCCGATTTGACGGCAATCCGCACCGATAGAGGTGTCAGACGCAGGACTGATGGCTTTACGTGCTCTCAGAGGCACGAAAATGTTAAGAAAACGGATGAAAGGATCAAAATCATGCTAGATAGAAAAAAAAACCAAGGTCCAACCTCCAAACCGAACAATAAACCGCTGCTATTAAAAAAGTACTTCAAATTACTAACTGAACTTCCTATAAAGCAGCGACAATGTTTTTTATTTTTTTTAAATTACCATTATTTTCGCCGTAAAAAGCAATTACCTAAACTTTTGCCGATTTGGAGCCGCCTCCGTCTCGCTCGCACTCAGTCCGCGAGTAGTATTGTGCGAGCGAGATAACATTACACACCCAACAACACATTGCATTGAAACATTACATTGTACATTTGTTGTAGATAATGCCCTGCACGTCATCACACAGCACTATCCGACTGTCGCGGAAGGGAATGAAACGGGTCAGTCAGCACGGCTACGGGGATCACTATGTGCATATTAAAATACAGGTTAGTACTGCTGAAGTTATACAGGGTACGTTTTTTTTACAGGAATAAGCTACTCAATAAAAATCTACCTAGCCTTTTCTCAACTAAGTTGGGGTTGGTTTCCAGTCTGACCGGATGCAGCTGAATACCAGTATTTTACACGGAGCGGCTGCCGTTGCTATTGGTTCCAGCTGTCATTCGAAAGTCTGACAACCAGTCGTACCAAGAGCAAGTGGTATTGTGTTTCCCAGTAAATGGGTCATGGAAGACACCAAAAGCACTTGGTAAAAAAAAAAAATGCATGTAAAAGTGCTTTTTTTTAAACTAATTTACAAAAATAAGTATCATGTATCCGGTCAGATAGGCAGTCGCTGTAAAATATTGGTATTCAGCTGTAATTGGTTAGACTGGAAGCCGACTCCAGCAAAGTTGAGAACAAGCTAGGCAGATAATAATGATGATACTTAATAAAGGTGAAACTTGAACACAGTCTGTCTAAATTATAACATTTTCTCCGCAGTTACCTAAAACTCTGTCGGGGAAGCAGAAAGCGCTGATGTATGCGTACGCAGAACTAGAAGAGGATACCCCCGGACAGATTCACGGCGTATCAATCGACAGAGATGGTAAGAAATAACAGAAGCTTACATAGACAACCAGCTTAATTTACTAGATGAAGTATATAAATCTGACAGGAATATCGTAGAAGAATATAATAGCTAAGATTGTATTCCAATCAGGTTAGGAAATATAGGCTTTATTAAGTGTAAATGCCAATTTAGAATCTAATTTAGGTAGGATATTCACGATCGTCGTAAAACCATTGCAATGTAACTCTTATATCTGTAAAGTAAGGTATAAATTACAAAAGTCATTTCATCAAACTAGGCTGAGAATCAGCTCTTTTCGAACGTCAAAATTATATAAGACAGTCCCCCAAAACGCCCACCCTTCAACACTTCCTAGTGCTTTAGCTGGGAAGAAGAAGTGGCGCAGCACAGCACAGCTGTCTATTCAGATACAAAAAAAAAATCTATACAATACGTACATTACGCAACACCAACCATACATTAAATTATGAGCCATATGTCAGCTAGCACACGCCAATATACCAAAGAAATCATTCTAATTTATACTTTATTACAATGAGATAAGAATTTCAATGGCATACTAATGGTTTTACGTCATTAAAATTTGACCGTGAATGCAGTTTTAGCGCTGTAAAAGTCACGGCGCCTCGTCAAGTTAGACAAAAGTATAGAAAAAAAAACCAAACAGATTTATTATTTTACAGAAAAAGCCAAAGCTAGCAGTGATACGGACCGTAAATCAGAAACAGGTACGGGGTCTGATAAGATACACTACTCGAACCGCGATAACGACGATTACGAAAGACATAGGCCAAAATCTTGGACGTTTCTAGACAGTCTAAACGAGTCTTATAGGACTAACAAAATGTATTTTGTGACTGGGTTTTTTATGGCTGTTCTTTTGTGTACGATTGCTATACTGAATGACCCACAGGACCGCTATGGGGCCTATGAGTATGTGCGCGAGTTAGAGGAAAGACCAGGGCGGGAGATTGATAAGACTTTTGGGTATGAAAGGTCGCTGAAGCGGGCACAGGAACTTAATCCTGAATTGTATAAGGAAGCATGAGAGGTGATGTTAATAAAAAATGAGATTTTTGTCTTCGCTACACTTTTCAAAGAATATTTATTTATGCGTTTTTAAGGGGATGGTTTCACTTATCATTCCTTACATTTCTATATTCTCTATACGCAAATTTTATGGACGAATTTATCAAAGCACTTTATTGCTTTGCTGTCAACATGATTTATATATGTTTGTTTGACTTGATCTATCTTGGGGTCTAAATTATTGGATTAGTTTATACTTTATATATTTATTATTAAGTATTTAATACTTGGAACTGGACTAATTCCCGATTCAGAATTCCCGTTAGTTTTTTTTTATATTCTCATACATACATAAACTCACGCCTTTTTCCCATGGGGGTAGGCAGAAACTATAGAACGCCACCTTAAATATTTGATATGAAATTCGTATGTATACCGACTTTCTTCCTAAAAATAGTTAAATATTTAAATATAAATATTTATATAATAGTAGCTGCACCGTTGTAATGCCACGTTATATTTATTTATATAGATTTTTTTGGGCCACAAACCCTTGGGCCCTCAGAACACCCTGCCAAAGTTTCATCACAATCTGATCAATGGTTTAGGAACGCATAGAGGACAAACAAACATTGATTTTTATTTATATATATATATTGAATATAGATAAGTTATGTGTAGATATTAAAAAGGGAGTGAGTATTTATGAAAATGTTGTGAAAGTTGAGAGACATAGTTTTTAAATGGTTATAGTATGATGGTCATACATTATATTTTCAAAGATATTGTAAATATTATAGTCTGTTTCATGAATACACGAAATTTAATTGATATGTTGTTTCATTTCGAACCTCTTACAACCCTACACCATCATGCTATAATCCAGATATTTATAAATCACATCAGCGCAGTTATCCACAATCGCGCGGTTCACTGTCGAAGTCTATATAAAGGTTCGTTTTGGGAGATCGCAACAAAATGGTAACTTTTATGGTAGAAAATGTTAAAGTGGTACTATAAAACACAAAGCAGGTTTATTCGAAATAAGAAAAACATAATATTGTATTTTTTTTTAATAAAATGACTGCTTGTTTCCTTTTCTAATTAATAACTCTTATTATAGTAGTATTATGGTACGAAATACCTAATATAATAATAATAATTTATTTACCACTTAAACATTTTCTACTATAAAATTTACCATTTTGTAGCGTTCTCCCTAAACGTACCTTGACAATCGACTTCGATAGCGAACCGTGCGATTGTGAATAGCTGTACAGATAGCAAGCACAGCTCAAAGGTTCTACAATTTGGGATGAATCCTGAACGTTTAAGAGATTTAGGTCAAAGATAGGATTTAACTGGGAAATGTCGTAAACATAAACTGCCATCTGTCAAAACAAGGGTTACCTTTAGAACAGCAGTAATTGCGTAACACACTAACAACTGCAATGCCTTTCAATTCGACATCATTCATTGCGTTATTTACGTTGTCGAATAGACGAATTTTTCGAACATATGAAGCAATGGATTAGGATTTTTTTTAGTTCGACTTCGAAAGTGTGTTACGCAATTGGGTTTACACTATTGAGTCATTTTTGTATTTCAAACTTTATTTCGACTGTCGTAAAGTTCTTTATACAAAAAGTAACTTTAGTCCCGAGTCTTTGTTTTTGTATTAAGAACTTTATCTTAGTGAGATTTTTTTGATTTTTTTAATTCTTATAAATTATTTGTATATATTTATAAATTATATATAATAAAGTGTAGGTATTACTTCTAATGTATGCACAATTTATAGGCGAACAAAAAGTTCAAAGAAAAAAAAACAATGGACAGAAGCTGTTTACTAAACGAGTAGTAAAAAAAAAAACACCAAAAAAAAAAATAGTAAAAAATCAAATTAAGTGCACTGAACAAAAATGTCATGGGGAAATTTATCATCCAAATTAACAGATAAACAAAAACAACAACTTCAAGAAATATTATGTTACTGAGAGAAAACTACCAAGTATTTTTTTTCCGAATACCATCCAAGGAGTCGTGAAATATGTCCAGGTCAGAATTTAACTTTTTGTTTAGAATTTTATAATGATTAAACGTTCTGATTAGCTTTCTACACACATCAAAAGTGTCTAGGGATCAAGGTATTTAAAAAAAAAAAGATTGCCATATTGAAATTAAATAAAAATGTCAATTTAGATTGATTAAATAATAGTATATTATGCAATTAGTGAATAAAGGACGGATTTAAAGCGAGGGCCATAGATTAATCACGAGCAAGTGAAGGATTCTAACGACTGAATCACGAGTGTAGTGTAAGAATCCTGAGCGACAAGAGTGATTCATAGCCCTCGATATAAGTCCGTTTTATTCAAGAGTTGCATACTTTATACGCATGCGTGCTCAATGGGATTCAAGTCTGGCGACTGAGCAGGCCATGGTAAGACGTTAATCCTAGATGCGGCAAGTGTCTTTGCAACTACTCTGGCAGTGTGCATGCAACAAATTAGGTCCGCAAAGAAATGACAACATCTGATACTCGTTTCAGAGTAAAACTGTGCATTGAGTGTCCAAAGTCGACTTATAACACTCTGCCCAGACCGACTGCCACAGCACGTTGCCGAGAACCAGCTTCCAACATTTTGAATATTGGCTCTGATCATTTCTTTTCGGTTCAAATGACGTCTTCTCTCCATAATAACGTTCTTTTGATTCCACTTAGAAGTATGGCGGAAATTTTACTGATTTGGCCTCAAACCTGTTGCAGGATTGTATAGGAATACGAGTTGGCAGAAAATTTTCCTCTTTTGACCGAAATTCAAAAACTTCCATTTTCATCCATTCCATTCCAAAAGAGTTACAAAAAATATAACTAAACCAGATTTTTTGTAACTAGCAAAAACGTGCTTGATCCCTAGACACTTGTAATGTGTGTAGTTCTAATGTTGGTACGACAGAATGGAGGACTAAATGTTTTCGTGAAGACAGTACGGGGTCTCTTTCGCGGAGCATTAGGGGAACTCTGCTAGGAGCTGGCTGCATTCAATCTTTCCGTTAAGTCTTTCGTAGCACAGTCCGCGCTACGCCGTAGCTGGATGCGTACTTTTTGGGAGCTACGTCAGTAAGCTGAAACTACTTAGAACTGAATCAGTTGTTCTAGTTAATCATGAAACCACCAGTCATGACCTCAATTGCGTCACACACTTTCAATCGCAATCAGATTTTGAAGGACAATCCTAATCCATTGCCTCATATGTTTAAAGAATTCGTTTGCTGGACAACATAAGTAACGCAATGAATGTTGTTGAACTGTCAGAATGAAAGTATTGCCATCGTAAGTGTGTTTATGTATTTACCTCGTAGATTCATTGTCAATTAATTTGATAAACACAGGTATTGACAAAATTCAGATTCATAATAACAATCAGTAATTTTGTCTATTCTTCCGTCGACAAAACCCGTTTTTATTGTGGACATTTGCAGGTTGACACAAAATGTGAGTTAAAGTATGAACAAATACACAATACTATATGAAAGAGAGAGAGCATGAATGGCGAAACTGGAAAAAGTAGAAAGGAATGTAGGAAATATTGTAATGTTGTCATTGTTAATTGATTTCCAGGAGCAATACGAGAGAAATAATGAACAAACTAAATAAGCCTTACTTCTTGTAGGTAAAATAAAATTGTAAGTTAAAATCAACAGAATTTAGTCGATTTTTACATTAGTTTGAGTACCTATGTATGTTCCCTTGTGTGACTAAACTATTTTAAGTTTAAAAAGTATCTACAGTTTAGACACAAATCGAAATCGAAAATATTAACAGAGTTGCTAGCGATTTAGAAAAAGTTGACCTTGTTATGGTGTGATAATTTGGTGTTGCCATATCATCATAGTATGTATGCATTAGATCCATAATATTCACCTCAATTTGTTTAAATTAACGTTTGTAAGTAATATAACGCAAAATCATTATTTCATATGAGCATTTGTTAACAAATTTTGAGTGATTCACCTACTTTAGATTTGGTCTCGCTCATACTGAAAATTTGTCCCGTATAGTCCCTCTTAGGGCTGATTTCACCAACGAAACTGTACGCGATCAGCACATCTTAACCGAGTTCAAGAGCTGTCAATGTGAATATTACAAAGAAAATAATGACACTGACAGCTCTTAAACGTGGTTTATGTGCTGATCGCGTTCAGTTTTCATTGGTGAAATTCGCCCTTAGACGTTATCGTTCAAAACTACGACTGAAATCTTTGAAGATCCTGCTATGTTTAGCGCAATAAATGTTATGATTAATACTCCGTTCACAATTTCAGGTAAGAAAGTGTCAATATCTGAGCCCCTTGATATGGTAGACGCCGTCAAAGAGGCCATAAGAGACAAGAAGTCTATTGAGGGAACAGCCACCGAGGAGGAAGTACTCGAAGAATCTAAGAGGAGCAAGGCGTAGATAGCGATTATTATACCTATGCATATTGTAATAAGGGTTGAAGCGCTTTGCTGATAAAAAGTGGTCGTGGTGCAGTCTTTAGCATAAACGGCATGGTTTTGTAAAATTGGGAGTAGGTAGTAATAAATGGATTGTTCTTGCGTATGTTTGAGATGAACACTTCGGAGAATATGTGAGGTGCACGAACGTCGGTACGCGGTAAGGAGTATTTATCGCGGCTACTACTCCATTTGTTTACTACTCCGTGGTACAAAAAAAAAGAATGCATATTAAAAGAAGTTGAATTCCTAAAATGCTAGAATTTTTGGTAATTAAAAAAATTCTAGAATTTAATAAACTACGAAAGGAATCAAAATATGATTGTTTGAGTTCTTTATGTGTTCACCCTTAATTTATTTATTTTTTATAAATTATTTTGTCTTTTTATCACCAAAGCGCTTGCACTAGCCTCTTCATAGTAAAATGTTCCGAAAATTAGGTTATAAAATTCTCGCTTCTTTAAAACAATGTTATTATTATTTTTGTTTAATATGTATTTGTATTTACCAAAAATAGGTATTCATTGACCCGTTTGTATGATTTACTTTACAACTCTGTGATACATGTAGAATGGTGAAAACATTTCGTTTTAGGTTTGCGAAAAAGATGTTATAGTTGCTGTATGTCTGAATTTTTTTGTTTTACTGGACATTTCACAAAGTAATTATAATCAAACACGCTGTATATAGCCGTTGACTAGTGTGTAGGAAATGGTAGATAAATAAAACAACAAATTACTTAAAGCTTTGTTTTATTTTAGAACATTTTAATGCTTGAGGTTCCTTTTCCTGTCATGCGTATTTTCGCCCGCGCGCGGATCTGGTCCGCATGCGGGTGATAGCACGCTCCTGGCCACACGCAATTCATAGATTTCTTTGGCGCGCCCGCAGCCAATCCGCGTTAGGCGCGCTTGCTGCCCGCATGATAGGAAAAACATGTATGAAATGATAGGATGCGGGCGGACCAGCTCCGCGCGCAGGCGAAAATACGCATGACAGGAAAAGGGCTCTAAAGGCGCTTCCTTACCGGGAGCATTCGCCTATAATTTACGGGCGACCTGGCTGTGTTACTTCTATTTAATTACATGTAATAACCTATCGCGCTGGTTTCAAATATTTTTCCAAACTATCAAGTAGTTGACGGCCTGCGCAATCTACTTGCAAAGCTCTAGAGCTATCACAGTGGAATCTTGGATTGTTACATTACAAACGAATGCTCCCGATGAGGGAGCGCGTTAAGACTGGCAGTGGATAGAGTTAAATTAAGTAAAGGATTTGTCTTATTAAATATGAATGAAACCTACTCAGAAGACTAATGCACAATAAGCAAACAATTCTTAGTGCGAATTTTACCAATGACACTGAGCGCGATCAGCACATCTAAACCTAGTTTAAGAGCTGTCAGTGTCATTATTTTCTTTGGAATATTATTGAACTGACAGCTTCGCCCTTAGTGAATATTTTGCAACGGCCGCAGTGACGTGTGGTAAGTTTACGGCGGCTAAAAACGCTCTTTAGGAAAACACACCAACTTACTTTTATAAATAACGTTTCAGTAACGTCACTCGACGATGAATAGCGGACGCTATGTGGCGGCCACCGCTTTTCTAGGAAACCGTAGTTGTACGCAGTGGTCAGTGCTAAACAATGTGTTTTGTAGACTTGGAGACTAATACCAACTTACAAATTAATACGAATAACCCCCAAGTAAACGACTTGATTGAAAGTAGGTATGAAACTATTTCATGATTCATTCTTCACTCTCAAACAGCCTATACTTCCCCGTGACGGAAGTGACGGCGGCACCGCTGTGCCGACGCAACGTTGCCAGCGCACACGATAGCAGCATCATAGCTCCTTCCACGTACCAACCGTACAGGATCCGGACGTGACCGTTTATCTGGAAATAATTGGCGTCATGTTCAAGCCCTGAGCTCTTATTTTATTAAAGGATAGCCTGCTATCTAATTATTCCCGGTCCGTATCGTCAACGCGGGCATGATCGAAAAGTTTGTTTCATCCAACGCAAGTGAGAACTTTTAACGAGCAACTGAGAACGCGATATCATTGTAAAATAGTGTGCGGAAATTTAATAAAACTTGTTTCAGGAAATACGTGCCATAATCCATAATCCCTTACGAGCGTTTGTATGAAAACTATGACGGGTTGGCCGCTCTTTACATATTTTCGTAAACGATTAATATTTGGTGTCTATCCCTCTTGCTTCACCAAAGGAGTGATAAGTCGGTCGTCTATATTTTGCATACGTAGTATCTTATAAATTTTTTCCCGACTACGGCGAAGCAAAAAGGAAGGTTATGATTTTGACCGGTATGTATGTATGTGTTCATCTGTTTCCTCATAACTTCTAAACTAAAACCCGTATAAATCGAGTAGGTACCTAGATTACGTGTGACTCCGGATTTTTTATTTGTCTGTCTGTGATGAGTTGTTTTATACCTTTTTAGTTGACTTTTTTGCCGCCTATTACTTTTATTTTTTAGCCTGTATAGTCCCACTGCTGGGCAAAGGATTCCCTCTCCTTTTGCCCACTGTCACTTATCTCTTCTGCTAATTATACAGGGTCAAATTAAATTAGCTAGCGAAACTCCGCATAGGGGATGGATCTGTAGGTATCTAAACATGATAAAACAAAAAAAAAAATATTTTGATTCTTCTTGTGGGGTCTTAGACCGTGGCTAGTGTAATGTAGACACTTTGTTTCCGTGTAAACTTCACGGCCGTGATGTGTATATAAGGTGCTATAAAAATATCTGCCACGGCTGCAATGGGAGATAGAATTGTGTTTATAGATTACAATAATAAAGATAAATTATTGATCATGTGTCATATTTTTTTTCATACAAAAAATTGTACGTATAAATTTGCAAGTGACGAACTAGTCAGCTGATTTCAGTTTTCATTCACAGAACAGATGGAAAGAGATAGCAGTTGTTTTCATTGACGAAGTGCACTTCGCGCGTAATTTGTGAACCACGTTATGCAGAGTAGAGTCAATGTTTATTTAACTACTTTATTTTCTCAAATTGATTTAACTGTGCCGGGGTACGAAATTTCTTCACTATTGTTATCTTTAAACACAATACTACCTCTCATTAAAGCCGTGGCAGATATTTTTATAGCACCTTATATATACTGCGATATCTAAACACGATAAAACAAAAGAACACATAACAAACACACACACATACTTCGCGGAAGCTTAACGAACTTAGCTTCGTTCCCATATCGTGGCCTGCGTTTTAGTGATGGCTAAGATACTCACGCAATCCAATCCCCCACTGGTGGTGAACTCTAGCGGGAACAAAGCGATATCTAACGAAGTATTCCCGCGCGCCAGGCCGAACGCAGCCGCGCCGCACACGTAGTAAAGAACGGCGATGAGAGGAACACTGCGACAGGCGCCTAGCACGCCGAGGAACCGCTGGAAAATGGACAAAACGTTGTAGTAAAACTATAAAAGGAAGCTTTGTACGTGGCAAAATACAGGTTGGTAGGTACCTGACAATCTCACCGTGAAAACTTACTTGAAGTGAGCTGTCATTCCACCTGTTGCTAGGAATTTATTTAAACTTTTCGCACTCAAAAAAGGGTACAAAGGCGGATTTAATGCCTTAGGCATTTTCTACCAGTCAACCAAGGGTGGTGAAGAGATTAGATGGCAGGTGCTCTATTTGAGAGGAAAAAAGAAAAAAAAACTATTAATAATATAGGTGTCGTTCATCATAAAATCGCAGTTACAAATAATACACAATTGACAGGTCACTTCATCTAAGTTTTCACGGTGTTTTTTTTTTCAGGATCGTTTGGTTTCTAGTAGGTAGGTACGTGCTTACTTAATTCAGCACTAATCTGCTATTTAATTGCGTAAAACGTTTTCGTAAACGATTCCGACTAATCTGTTTCATTTTGACAGTTCAACAACATTCATTGCGTTATTTCCGTTGGTGAGCAGATTTTTTTTCCGAATATATGAAGCAATGGATTAGCAATCTGTTTCAAACCGAGATTGAGATAGATCGTGTATTAGGTAGGTACGCAATTAGGGTGCTGAATGGTTTTCAAACTGACCTGAACTATCAAAATGAAACCGATTAATCTTAATCTTTTACGAAAATGTGTTATGCAATTAGATAGCTGACACGCAGTAAGTAATAATTTGTAAGATTAATGTAGGTAGGTACGACGCATCTTTAACTCAGTTATTTGCCAGATAGAAAATTAAAGCAATTTATCAATAAAATCCCTACCATTATTTTCTTGCCAATATTGCTTCTCTTGGGAGCCTTCAGAACTTCCGAGCTTCGACTGCAATTAGGACTTTCTGGAACAAAACACACTATTAGCTAACCTCATTATTATACCTAGGCGTATACTTAACGCGGCGACAAATTAATCTGAATTTGGGATTAAAAAATAATTAAAGCCGTTAGCAAAAATTCTAGGTTGGCAGATACAGCGAAGTATAATTTTAAGTTGAAAGTAGCAGCTTAATAATTAGTGGCATCGGACTCTCAATAAGGTAAAGTTCTCTCAATAGCGGGGCTCCTACTTCTGTGTGGTTTAAATTTAAATATATGGCAAAAATAACACGAAAAAAAAATATAAGTATGTTTAGTTTTTTAAATTGGTTTGAACCAAAGCTCAGCAACGCGAATACCGTTCGCTGACGCAGCCATTAGGACTCCACGTGTGCAGATGACAGGGCATGCGGTGCGAGATGGGAGGTGAGCCATTGTCTGTGGAGAGACGCCACATACACATTGTAGATCTAAGCCGTACATGAACACCCACTTGTGGAGGTTGTCCTTGCTTGCTACTTGGGTACGAAGTCCATTTAAGGTTTTCCAAGTAGGCCACGGTAACTTGCGCCCGGATGGGAGGCTCTGGGAGGAAGAAATCTGGAGGCTTAAGCAGTTCTTGCCAAAGATAGCACACCTTTCTGAGTGCAAAAATATATTAAATAAACAACTTCATTTCATTTTATTAGTAGCGTATCCTGCATAAATAAAAAAAAAATGAAAGTGGCTTATTGATTAATTCTGCAGGCGTCTTTAATATAGGACAGTTTTGATTTCAGACTTGTTTGTCTCTTAGTAAATTACGATATGATTATGATTCATCACCACTATGCAATTTTGCTTGGCAGACGGTTGTAATTATCAGTAAGTGCGGCGCAGGCCGTGAAGCACTGGTAATTCACTTAATGCTTTGTTTAATTACTACTCGACCGCTACTCCGCGTTGCATTAAAGCGATTTTGTTAAGGGGAATATGAATGGATTTTCAGAGCCTCCAACGAAAATGGGGTTTAATGTAATCAAAATTGCGGCGGATCGCTCAGGATGCGCCGTGGCAGAGAGTAGGTAATATTTATCTAAGTATATTATAAAACCACGCCTGTCATTTCCTCATAAGTGTGTTGGAAATCGTCGTTTGATACTCGTGTGCATTTGCCATTGCATTCTCGTTTCCATTGCTGCCCCAATGACTGGGCATTACGGCTACCTTCTTCGCAAGTTTCGGACACATCACCAGAAAACCTTTATAAATTACGGTACAGGTATCGAAGAATTTTGGTTACTTCTACTACTAAGGTTACCGCTATCTGGGTAACCTAAGAAGAAGAAACGTGTTACCTCTTTTAGGTAACCGTTTTAATACCGGTTACATACACACAGGCGTGCATGCCCTTTGACGAATGCCGACGACACGTGTAAGATAGATGTAATTTTGATTTCGGTGACCAATATTAATATTATTTGTATTCAATTTAAGGTAACCCCTTTAAAAATACCTGTAAAAAATATAAATGTTGTAAATGAAAAAATACCCGTATTGATGATACCGGTTTCGGTCCCTGCACTACAAGAGGATGATTTAACTACACTAAATTCGCAATGGTGGAGATATAAATATTTATCATAATTGTTACCTAGCCGTTATGTTGGAACAGTGTTAAGAGGGTGCATCCTAAAAGTTGGCAACGTCGTAAATAGCTGTCAAATATTTACCTGTTTCGATTAATTTGGAAATAATACTGTATGGAAATAAGAAATGTGGCTAACCAATTGACTAGAATATTAATAATGAATTGCAATTATAACATTGAATTTGATGTTGTACCCGTTTTAGGTGAAAAAAAGGCATTTGGAAAGTTACCAAATACTTTTTTTACATCTAAAACTAACTATTCGGTGTTACGATATTAATTATTGCATTTCATAATCAATATTCTAGTTCGCTAGTTAGCCACATTTTTTATTTCCATACAGAAATATTATCAAATTAATCAAAACAGCGAAATATTTGACATCTATTTGCGACGTTGCCAACTATCAGAATAAACCCTCTTAATGAAAAAAAGGTCCTATAAACTTCGCGTTAACTGCCATACAGAATAATCAATAAGCAAACAGCGGCGAGGCACGGATGATAAAATATTTACCGACCGGCCAATAGCCACATTACCGAATGTTCAGCAACCGTATGTACGTACCTACGCTTGCAATGAGAATGTATCGCATGGTTTGCGGGTATGCAATGTGTAAATAACTGATAGCTTTACTCAATGGTCAATGCAGTTTTGTTCCATTTGAACGTATTCACGTTCACGTACATATCACATTCAACGTATAGGATCAAAATCAAATAGCCAGATGTATTTTTGATTATTTATGTGACAGTTCAGGCGAAGATTAAAAAAAAATCATAACTCGAAAACTATCAAAAGTTGCGGAACATACATGGGGGTGATTCGGATACCCCACGATACGAGGGAACTGGACGTCAATGTTCCGGCCACCCTGTATAATCTCTGACCGCTGGTAGTGCAGTAAGGTAGGTACGTTAAGAATGAGTTGTTCAAAATAAGTTTTTTTTTTGCTTTTCACACTCTTTTTCACAGAGAAGAGGTCTGGGTAAAACTTCAATCTTTTAATATTGTATAATTGCAAAGCACATGTGTGAGTGTGGCGGCATCTACACCGCCACATACAAACTAAGCATCAAAGACCTGACGTCACAAGTCCTACATCGCGGTATAAGAGTTTACCGAGCGATTAACATATATAAGACTATCCGACATCAATCCTTGGGCAATTGCCCGCCAGACACAACACCCGTCTGGTCGGAGGATCCTCCCTTTTCTTAGAGGATGAGTGAACTTTACACCCTGTTCCTCATACCCCTAAATGAGCACTGTGACCACATACTTTTAAAAAGCTACCATTTACTGGGTGCGTCTTTCATTGACTTGAATGTGCCCTGGCGGCTGAGAGTGTGTCATGCTCACTCAAATGTCTCGCTGGTGGTGGCGTGTGTGTTGGATCGTTAAGTTCCCTTCAAAATGGTTGAGCTAAATGGTGCTGATCCATGCGTTAGTTCGTGAACGGGCGCCGTCAGTAGGGACTGGTCATCTCTTAGCTGCCACGGCTTATTTTAATTTTTGAATTGTTTCTATATTTTTATTACGGACGCTTTTAACGTGCACGTCTTTTAACATTGTTCTCACATGTATAATTTCAACATGAATGATGTAACAAATATTTTGTAACATATATTTTGATTTAAAAGAGTGTCCGTGGAGTTTCTTGCCCGTTCTTCTCCATAGGAATCTACTACGCTTTGGAATGGGCAACTAGCTTCATTTTTTTTACTGACCGAACCCTTGACAATTCAAAAGTGCCTGTAATTGGTTTATTTGAAATAAATGCTTTGAGGTGAGTTGAGTTGGGTCGGGTCCCAGCAGTGGGAAGATTCCGGCGTGACTTGGCGGAAATCCATTATAAAAAACATTTAGTAACCTATTCCGCTTAACTATTATACCTAAAGAGTCTTAATAAACCCTGTAAGAAATCGACACGTGTTTCACCTTTCAACGAGGCATCCTCGGGATAACGATTGACTTTGTCGCGAACCCGAATACGACGTGTTGCCACGCCGAGCACTACGCAGAGAGGATAACAGCATTTAACCTTTAAAAAAAATAAAAAGTTTCGAAGATTCTTCACATGGCTTACACTAAAGACGTTAGTGAAGCCTCAACTGTCTTTAATTGTGTCAAGGAGACTGGACGACATCTTACTGTTCGAAGATCAAGACATATTGTAATATTATGTGTAATATTACAACTGTCCACTGGACAGTTGTACGTAGGACACATGGACGGGCCATAGATTCACCACATCTGATAACGGCTGATGAATGGTTTGCTGCTTTGTACTATCCAAACACAACCAAACAAGAAATGGAAGGTACATACAGAAGTACTACAATAATCTCTCCCTTGCAGAGCAAAGTCCTCTTCTCATTCAGAGAAGGCCTGCTCAAGATTTTTTGGCGATTTCAGACTTATATTAACTACTAGCTTCCGCCCGCGGCTTCGCCCACGTTGTATGTCGATAAAAAAAAGTATCCTATGTCCTTCCCCAGGGTTCGAAGTATTCCCGTACCGAATTTCATCAAAATCGGTTCAGCCGTTTTAACGTGATGCGCCATCAAATAAACAGACATACAGATTTTTTTTAATTTTATTTTATTATAAGTATATTATAGCAATGTTCTTGAACTGTCAAATGAAGACGGTTAAAAATTTGTCACTACTACAGACAAATGATGTCTGCTGGATATCGATCGCTCAAAAGAATCGCACAACGATTAAACCTTCGAGATGATACAACCTTTTTAGGGCGTCGTTATAAGCTTGTTATAAGTCGATGGAGTTTCTTACCCTAAGAGTAGTGGGTTCGTATGGAGAAGTCTGTACTACGCTTTTTTTTTCGTTCCTTGGCAATTCAAAAGTGCCTGTACCTAAATGGTTTAATTGAAATAAATGCTTCAAAATAATGGAGCTTCTGTATTTATTTCAGTGTGAACAGGCATTCAGCCACATAATAATTGAAACTGTCCTGTTTGAGACACCCTGAGCCTGACACCTGAGCTTTATTGTCATACAACGTAATTATAACGTTCTGCTAATAAATACTGCACGTAGTTGTGATATTTTTGTTTGCTGCAGTGGCGCTGTGATTTTAAATATTTTGCTAGTGGAACAACATGGCGTTTTTAACATAGAACACACAACAGTATAGCAAAATCAACAACCGTATTTACTCATACCTTATGTACTGTTCTAGAAGTTGTAGGTTTCTAAAACAAACATGTCTATCAAAATACTATGTTACCTATGATTTTGATAATAGGACTTGGAAAAATGCGTGTTTTGTTGGGTTGACAGCTTTTTTTTGCAGTAATAGAGCTTATCTAATTTCATAGACATACAGACATAGAGAGTGCCTACAGACGTATTAATTATTTTTATTTCTAAAACAGTATATTTCGTTAGTTGTATGTTGTTTCGTATATTTAATTAGGATTTTCGTTGTTTTTTTTTAAATATTTTTACGACTCTAGACATTCTAATTCTAAGTTCATTTTTTATCAATATAAATATTTTAGCATAATCATGTTTCTATTTTTCCGCCACTTCGCACTTATGACTGAAAAGACTGGTTCACAGAATGCTGGACGCCACCTGCTACGGTCCTTACAAAATCCTTTTGCTTCTTTTACGTTTATACTTAGAACCCTATCCTAACTCTACCCTACTTATGTGTCAAAATTGTGTATTTTTTAGATTTCCTTAAGTAGGTAAGTTAGTGTAGTTACTGGAACACTTAAGTTTTTTTCCGTGTTTTCTATTTTATCGCAGTCTCCTTTACGCACTTTCCCAACTATCAATATAAAAATCCTTAAACTGAACTATTTTCGTCTCTGGGGGCTAACTGTTCAGACAGTCAGGTGTGCATGCGCAGTGGTGCGGGCTGCTTTGGCGGTTTGTAAAATCTATCTATTTTTAAGGATTTTTATTATCAAATTAATCAGCGCCTGACGTAAATTGACGTAATTTTAGTTGGCAAGTTTTTAATCACGTCTAAACTTGTATGGAGTATTGACAGATTTGACAGGACTAAACTAAAATGTATCTTCTGTCCTTTTCTTAATGAAATTAAGAAATAGAAAGAACAAGATGCACTGAACTTAAATTTAGTTTAGTTTGTGAACAAGGGAATCGGCACCATTGTGAAACAATAATCAAACAATAAAACAAACAAAGTATCGCTCTTGTGAAGGTTCAGGGCCCGAACACACGTACCACACTCAAACCACATCGCAGCGACAAAATGTGGGCAAGCAGTGGTTACGTGTGAGTAGTGTCGCTTAAGATTCTCGCGGTTGCAATGTGGTAAAAAAAATCCTTGTGGTTGCGTTGTTGCTAGTCGTGGCGATGTGGGAACGTTGTGGTTGGTGTTTGCAGACAGATCGACTTCGGCTATGACAGTGTGGTCGTGTCAGCGTCTTGATGTGGTCGGTAATGCCCACACGGTTGATTTTGATGGCCCAATGTGGTCCATGCGAATAGACTATTCATTTTCATACAAATTAGCGCCCGGCCATTTAGTGTCGCTGTGGTGTGTACGTCATAATGTAGTCTTACCCCCATTTTGTGGTGTACTCCTTCCTACAACAAAGGGTCGTTTATCCAGGACGCTGCATGTCAGCTGATTGAGCTGACGTTCAACTTGCACCACTAAACACATGCTGGCGTTTAACACTGAAACGATAGGCATATGTTTAGTTAAGACTGACAACCTTCACTATCAAACAATTAAGGGGAGATCGAGGGTAATACCGAGGTAAATTGTTTTTTGTCTCAACTGTCGCAGATTGACTAAAACTTTAATGGTTCACAGAGAAATATGCCATTCACCCTTAATAAGTTTCCGTAAACATACAGTCTATTTCTTTTAAAAACCTACATTAACCTTTCGTATTTCTTTCTCCTTTCCGTAATTATAAACAAAAAAAAAAAACAAAAAAAACAATAAATCAATAAATCCAATAAACCAATTAAATCAATAAATAAACCTATAAATCAATTGTGTCTCGCGCGGACCCACGTCCTAAAAGTTAAAACCTTAGCAAAGATTAAAACTCTATACGGCTGCGTCCTAATAGGAAGCGATTGTCGCGCGAACGACATAATCTCTTTCTGTTTAGAAAACCGGAAGGTCCCTCTGTCGGCGCGAACACGCGTTCTGACTCACCGAACAAATAGTGATATGAACACGACGATCGCGTTCAGGATGTACGACTGCCTTTTTGGTCTAGTGGTTGCAAGCGCTACCCAGGTTGGGCAAAGTTTTATCGGGTCCGGAGTCTGGATTTATGCCCATGGCAAGAAACATGGCGAAATGTGCGTCTACTATCAGGTCTGCCTATGCTTTCGGGGAATACTGTCGTGGTGTGAAGTTATTTCTCTATTCAACGTGTTTTATTTGATATCCTATAACTCTAGGGTTATATTCTATAAGTAAAAATTAATAGTCCTAGAATATGTGATCCAATAATGCATAGTATCAAAGATATCATCAATCATAATTAACATAGTGTCATTGATGAGTATGACTAAATCATTTTCATTCAAACTAATCATTCATATTTTTTTTTTTTTTTTGTGTTTCTTTTAAAGCTTAGGAAATGCGACGTTGTCATATTTCACGTTAGGGTGTTTTACATTAATAATCGTGACTTTGTCGAATTATTTTGTAAAAAAAAAAAAAGATCCTTGAAAAATAATTCATATGCCAGTTGATTCTTTGATTATGGTCTCATTCATACTCTAGAAATATGGGATATCAAACACCTTGTATAAAATCATGTTCAGCTTACTTAGATAAATATGTGTCGGTACAGCGAAAGTGGCATAAAGTACCGCTGAGATTCGTCCCCACGTTGTATGTGGCACCGGCGCTCCGAAGCCTGAAGACGACCATTAGCATATTTTATTATTTGAATAATGAAGTACGTGTTTAGAAAACAGCTTTACTGTGTCTTGTTCTTCGAGCTAGCGAAAGATGTACGTTGTTTGAATTTAATTATCTGAAATGCAATTATAATTAAGTCTGGGGCACACCATAGTTTCTTATTATTCATGCAACGTAGTAACCTTATTTTGAGTCACTAGTCACGATTATCACCGGCCGGGCCACGCTGGAGCCTGGAGCTGGAGCCTATTCATGCAGTAATTTTAAGAAAAAAAATAAACATATTATTTTTAATGGAAATTTTACCTGGTGTTACTTGGGGCTGTTCGATGATAAGCGCATCACTTAAGAACGGCGGACGGATAGGTAATTTTTGTTTTTTAAATGTTTGTAATAACCCGAAATAGGTCATATACAAAGAAAAATTGGAAAAGTGTTAGGTCATTTTTAAATTCAGGAAAAACTGAACATCCTTTTTCTATGGGATATTTGCATGAACTCTAATTAGGAGCTAGTTCAGCTACAGCACTAGATGAACCAACTCCAAATTAATAAGATATTTCAATAATAAGATTATTTATTACAGTTTCAGGATCGGAGAGGGTTTTTACACATTATAGATTTAAGAACATACCTAAAGCTGTCATCACATAGACAGTGAAGAGGAAGGTCCCTGACAGGTCCCAGTACTGCCCAGGATGAACGCGAGCGCCGTGGTTGACCGCCTCCATCGTGAGGTGCCTCTCGTCCTGTATCCGTCGCTCTATTGCGGTCCTCCACTTCGATGATAGAGGAGTTATCTGGAAAATATAAGAGATTTTCTAAAAATTATTTCACCTAACATTTACCAACTTAACACACATAACATGTAAACAGCACCCAGTTACCTGAGCCATTAAAAAAAACCACTGGGTACCACTTGCGACGCTCTCTTTTGTTTAATCAAAATTTTAGTGCAGTTACAAGAAAAAGTATTATTTGAAATAAAAAGCAAAACATATAGGTATTATTGGTTGCGTTGTCGGTCGCAGATTGTATGATTCGTCATTATACACAGCGCCGTTCGTTTGCAAACACGGACGGTTTGCCGGTATGTCGCAGGCAAATTAATGATCCTTCTAATCGTATTCATTTCACCAAGAGTCATTATGTTAGGGTAACCAGGAAAGGGGCAATTTTTAACCTTTGGTATGCCCTAATTACAGACACAATTAAAAATCCATTGTGTCTCGTCTGGATGCACGTTCCATTTCCGTTCGATATCAAAGGTTAATTGAGTAGGCGCTGTCTTAATAGACCGCGATTGTCGCACGAATACGTGATGATCGTCGCGATGTTTTGTTCGGGCTCGCCAAACGCGATTGGCGCTTTCAATGAGGACACCGGGGCATGCGTTCAATACTGAGTTCGGACCAACCGTTGATTGATACCGTACATTTTCATCGATTATTGCAACAATAACTTGTGACGATAGGTGTTAATTGATTAAACGGATAACTTCTGGTTCTTAGGTACGTAAGAAAGAAAGAAAAGAAAGAAAATACATTTATTTAGTAACGACTACAAGGCAATTAATTGATTGTTCATTACAGGATAACGATACTTAGACGATACTTAGATTCCCAGGGGTATCAATACTTTTTTACCAATGATGTGCATTTTTTTTTAAATGTATTTTTTATGTAATTAAGTGTTCAGAGCGATCGATAATGTGTAAGATTACTTTTAAAAAAGAAAATACATTTATTTAGCACAGCCTAAAAGGCAATTAATTGAGTGTGCATATTGAGTGTGCGTACAGGTTATCGTATTTATTAAATACAAGTTTTATTATTGTTCAAGATAATTGTAATGTATCGTTGGTAATCCTTCAATAAATAAGTACTTGTACGGGTATTTAAAAGTAAAAATAAAAAATGTTTTTTTTTCACACAAACTTACATGGGCACTTAAGAAACGTCAGAAGCAAGGTGCACGGTTCTAATTGATCAATATTTTATTACCAACGGATCTAAATGCAATCTGCTAATTACAAACCACTTACAATTTCATTACGACAGAGACTAATTACATCAACACGGATAAACACAATTTGACGGATAACGGATAAACGATAAAATACATAAATCCGATCCCGGTCGGGGGATAATGGGGGCAGGTTCTGATTAATTGCCTAGCGCGCCATCTTGCGGCGAACAAATTTAATTCAAGTAAGTACGAGCGGGTTTCTGCACCATTAGGTGAGCTCATTGCCCTATTAGGTAAGTTAGAGCGATTTTCTATGACGCTGCGTACTGTATGAGCTACAGTTCAGTGCAAAATTAAGTGGACATTTTTATGATATCTTTTTTTTCGATTTCTGCGTCTTGGTACACGTATTTTTGAAATTATAAAAAGTCCATTATACAAAAATTTTATAAAATTATAAAATACAATGCCTACGCATTTAATTTCTACAATGTAAACGTATTATAATACTGGTGACTATAACCCTAACAAACAGGTGGCTATTGCGACAGAATAACTAAATAAATAAAATACATAGCAAATGTTCTCTGAGTTTGTTTCGGCCTTTCTTCTCAGAGTAGTCAGATAGGAAACGCCGACCTCATCTAGCTTAGCTCTAATATTTTTTATATGACGTGTAAAAGTGATTCTGATATCCTATTTACAGAATAAACAATTTCATTTCATTTCATTATCCATACTTGTATTATATATTTTTTATTTAATTTTCAATACTATTTGTTTACAATTTTAAATATTTTTATAAAAAAACATTTAAATGATTTATTTAACTTTATTATTACATATTTAAATAATATATGCGAAAGTAATTCTGTATGTATGTCTGTCACCTTTTCACACCTTAAGGGCGTTTGTGCACTACAAGGAATTTTACGGTCCGGATGTAAAATCTCATACTTATATTTCCGGATCACGTGATATTTACTTGAGAATCGGACTGCCGGACCGTAAAATTCCGTGTAGTGCACAAACGCCCTAACGCTTGAACGGATTTTAATGTTTGGCACATAGATAGACTATGATGGCCTGTGTTACTTATCCCATTTTTCGACATCCACAAGAGTGAAGCCGAAGGCAAAAGCTATTGTTTAATAGTCGAAAGTTAATCATGAAACGGGAATAGGAAAATAATAAGAAAATAAAGAAGAAAATTACATCTAGAAGAATACTAAGCTGTTGGCTTTCCACAATTGTGTGGGATGACAGTTGGCTTTACATGTTGTAAATTGGTTCTTTTGCATTCAACAGTTAAATTGTTTTTTTTATAGAACCAGACAATTCTAAGACAGAAAACAATTTGATGGAATGTCTATTTGAAGAATTGTTTATTTCAAAAGAAATTACGTACCATACGGGTACGTAATTTCTTTAGAGAACTCATCAGTAGTGGAATTTTTCTAGACGCTATATTTGTAGTTTGGGACCTCGAGTATGATTTTTTTTTGCGACCTGGCAAATCGAGGAGTATCATGTCAAATTAAATTAGCTAGGGAAACTCCGCAAATGTGATGGGTGTCGATAACTAAACATGATAAATTAAAAATAAATAAAAATTGCGGGTTTAAAATGAAAGCCATTGCTACGCAATTACCCCGCTGGTCTTTAGAGAGGTCTATTCTAGGTTATTCTAGGCTATTTTTCTTGTAGGTCATCATAGTAACATACAGTCATATTCTATTGTTTACTATAATATGACCTATGTGTTACGACTTTATGGTGGTAAAGATATCAGTTAATAATCATCAAATAATAACAGCCGCACGGGTCGATCGAAGGTTAAGCTACGCTTGCCACGGTCGGTTCAATTATATTTTTAATCGAGAACCCTCCGTGCCTCGGAAAGCACGTTAAGGCTTTGGTCCCGGCTGTCATTCGTAGATCTTTGACAGCCGTTACGGGTAGTTAGACGCCCAAAAATCTGACAACCAGTCTTACCAAGAGGTATCGTGTTGCCTAGTAACTGGGTTGTGGGTGTCAGATAGACAGTCGCTCCACGCAAAATACTGGTATTTAGCTGCATCCGGTTAGACTGGAAGCTGACCTCAACATAGTTGGGAACATTCTAGACAGATTAAATCAGCAAGGTGGTAGAGGAGATAATTGCCAAGGATGTGTGAGGGCGTTTTAGGTCTCAGCATCCGTTAACGAGTTTATATTTACAAATCATTATGTAGTAGGTACTCAGCTCCTCGCCTACACTACTTATGGTATTAAATTTGCAAACAACGAGTATTATTTGTTTTCATTTGGTTGCACGAACAATGTTGACGCAGACGGATCGCCCAACTAATTGCTACTCCGTTATTAAGATAAAAACAAATTGGATTACTTACTGCGAATTCTTTGATATAACGCAAATTGTTTCAAAGTCTTGAAGGTCAAAAGAGCTCTTACGTTGTGAAGGTCAGAACATAAAGTTAGGCTCTTTTAGAGTCTGTACCTAGATAGTTTTTATGTAGCTTGAATAAAACTAAGTGAGTAAGGTTAAAGGCTTCTGCAGACAGGCGCGATGTGATTCTGGTAGAACAAATTCCATGAAGTTTTCGTAGAAATTGTTTTACTGGTGTCACGTCGCGCCTGTCTGCGTGAGCCTGAAAGTGAATTAAATGTTGTTCTAACGTTGTATTGTATTTAAAGAGCAAAGTTTTATCTGTTCGTTTACTGGCCCATATCAATTTAATTGCAATTGAATTCATTATTTTCTCGCGGTATTTAATCATGCTTTGGATTTGACAATTCAACAATATTCATTGCGTTATTTACGTTGTCAAGCAGACGAATTTTTCGAACATTATGAATTACCGTCAAAGTGCTTCGGATTCCGACCTACGACGTTTTAAATAGGTAATAATAGTATTTTTTTTTGAAATATTTAAAAATGTATTTAATATGTATGAAAAATTTATTAACGAAATAATAATAATTTATTTATTCTACAGACAACTAGATCCAATTACAAAAACATTCTTACAGTACTAGATGTTAGTACACAATTTATTTATTTGCTTATTTGTTAAATGACTGGCCTAATATTGATGCAAGCGAGTTCATAAGTCGTTTGTCCAATGTGGAGACAACAGGATATAACTTTGTTTGAGAGAGAAGTCTCTCTCAAACAAACATTTTCAGTACTCTAGAGACTGCAGACGATATTATGACGTGGACAGATTGTGGAGGTGAAAAATACACAGAAACGAGACTGACTTGATAAGCTATCGTTTTACGATAGGATAGGTTATGTTCCGTTATTTATAACAATCAAACAGTTTGATTAATCTCTGTATTGGGAAATGATAAATGTATTTTTTTAAATGTTATTTATCGGTTTTGCTCAAGCTTGTTTGATTTTCAGTTTTTTAGCATTTACTATGTCGAAAAAAAATGTTATTTATGTTGATATAATTTGAAGTTCATCATATAAAAGCTTTGATTTTAACTTAATTTCACATTTTAATTTATAGTTAGTTTAAAGATTGTTAGTTTTAATAAAAAAGTTTTATAAAAACTAAAGTATTTATAGAAAAGGGGTTTTTCAATCTTTTTTTCGTCTTTTAATTTGTTATAATATCACAAGAATTTTAATTTCTTCCGTTACAAGAAGAGCAGTAGGTAATTTGCTCAGTTTCAACCAGACTCACAGGTTATTTCCTTGGCATCCGTACACAGACCGCGTTCAGAATGCAATTAGAAAATGTAATTATTTTCTGTCTGCAGTAAACCTTTTGTAAATAGAATTAAACATTCCTCCCCCTCTTTTTACTTTCTTGTCATTATTAGATTGTGTTCGGAGATGCGTAGGTGGCGATTCGTTTTTGTACATGTCCCACTGTTATCATCGTCATCATTACTTTTGTACTACAGAAACGCGTGTCCCGTATCCCCCAAACAAAAAGCCGCGCCGGCGCCGCGCGTCGTCTAAATTTCATAAAGTTAGGCATACTGACAGTTCCAAGCATTTGATTTGTTGATTATTATACTATTTAGAATTATTATAATGATTTTTATGTACACACTTAATTTACAGGATCATATTTTCATAATTTAAAAAGAATAAGTAATAAAAGTATATAATTAATTTATGTAATTGAATTAATTTTGTAAAATCAATGGCCCGAACAATAAACTTTGAAGGTGGGTCAACATCTCTGGCCGGTAGTGTACCTTTCTAGTTCGAGTGCCGAGTCATTAGGTAGGTGTTGTCAAGTGCAGTACTATATACATAATATGCTATTGGAGTGGGAGTGGACGTGGGTTAGGTCTTCTCCGTCACCACACTACACGGCGGGGTCAAAAGGGTGGCTGTAATGGTCATAAATTATTTAGAGCTGCGAGCGTTGACAGGGTACTTGTTTAAAGTGGTTTTTGTGCTGGTGAATGTGAATGCTATTGATCTCAGAATAGTAAGAAAGTCTGTGAACTGATTATCTATTCTAGATTGATCAGAATCAGAAGTTAGTATTTGAGTTATTTGACAACTTAAATAAAACCAGTTTTTTTTTTTTGTAAGAGGAGGTGGAGCTCGCCGGCTCAGTAATAATAGCCGCATGGGTCGAGCCATCAGGTTAAGCTATGCTTGCCGGGATTGGTCCATGGATGGGTGACCATCTTTAGATATCGAGACTCCTCTGTGCCTCAGAAAGCATGTTAAGCCATTGCTGCCGCCAGTTATTCGTGGATCTTTGACAGTCGTCAGAATCCCGAAAGTCTGACAACCAGTCTTACCACGGGGTATCGTATTACCCAGTTACTTTATTCAGCTGAATCCGGTTAGACTGGAAACCGACCCCAACATAATCTTACAAGCGTAAGCGCATTGTACAAGCGTTTGTAGGAAACTAATTAAACATACACTAAACACCACAGTTCTGTATGAACTATGAAAGGCTGCAACCACGGAAACTAATCTCCAGCTGTTGACTTTGACAACTCAATGTAGACGAGAACATGTAACATGTTATATAACACCATAGATGAGGAAGAGTTATGGTTTGCGTTAACTGGGAAGTTAAATACGTTCCTACAACACAGTTAGATAACTTTGGCAAGTGTTATACAGCATGTATCAGAAACGTGTGGTCTTTAAGGTGGAAGTGTCATAGTAGCCCGCGAAATTCAAATTTTCTTACGTTTTTTGCAATTTACAGGTCAGTATCAGGTTGTATGGTGATCTAAATGTTCGCGGCCGTATCAGATATTTATTAAAAAAATTATAATCATAAAAATCATCAATACAATTCTCTAAGTTCATGTTAATATTATTTCATGAAATCATGACATTCAAGCATTACCTATTCTAACTTACGGAGTTGAATTGCTGATTCTAATTCTGTAAAGCCATATTTGTTTCAGTCACGATCACGAATCATATTTTGATCAAGATACAGCCTAACACTGACCTGCAAATCGCAAAAAAAGGAAGGAAATTTGAATTTCGCGGGCTATCACTGCGGATCCGTCTTAAGGGTGTGGTACAGACCATCAAACTGAACAACTTTCTTCAAGGCAACAACATCAAAATCGAGAAAAAATTATCAGCCGTTCCACACATTTGAGTCGAGTAGGTATTGAAGATTTGTATGGAACAGTTGATAATTATTTCGCGATTAAGATGGTTTTCCTATGTTGTAACCTTTAACCACACGTTTCTGATACACGCTGTATATTCGAGCCTTGCTAAATGTATGCAGGCACTCATCTTTATTAAATTTGCTTTTGACCATGCGTTTGCTAACCCTTAATCTATTTACTTACGGACAGACAAACACAAAAGAAAATACACATTTATGATGAAAGGACATAAACAGAGCAGCTTTCTGAGGATAGTTTCTGGTAAATACCAGTGTCCGATACACTCGCTCTGTGTAAGCATCGTGATTGGGACGGTAAAATAAAATGTTTTAATTGTTACTTATATTTAAATTCTCTACATACTAACATAGTTTATAAGCTCTTGTTGTTACTAACCATAATGGATCATGTTGTCTGACAAATAAATAAATAATAATAATAAAGGTTTTTATGTTGGCAGTGCATAGAGTGCCACAAGCGGCATTGTATTGTATCACTATCGGTTATTCAAATTCAATTTCAAATCATTTAATTCAAGTAACATATAGACTCATAATAACTATAGGCATAACATAATAACATAACATTTACAAATTAAATTAAGATTAAAATTCAATTAAATTAGATCAAGATTATAATCAGAATTCACATTAAAATTCAAATAGTGCCGTCAACTTGGTAACATTATGTTTATTGTGTTTCTGCTGAGTCAATTGTTCAATGTTGTTTTATTATTATCGATTCTCTCGCTACTCTTACAGGTACTGTACTTATAACTTGATTGTTATACAGTGGCGGATTTACAAATTTGCCGCCAGAAAGCAATTCATGCCGCCCCTACTAACCTGTACAATAACCTTAGTTCACAAACATACATTATTTTTTCAATGAAATTGTATCCTTATGATTCGTGCACTATCGTAGTCAATACATCAGCTTTTCCCCGTTACTAATAAATGATTGTGTTATGAATTAGGGGATTGATGTGTCAGTTCCTAGATTATTTTTACATACCTACCACGATTTAGTGAAGATTACACAAGAAATAGTTTTTAGTCCCGCGCCGCAACCCAAATACGACCGACGACGCAAATACGTACCTACTACAAAAAATGTATGTGGTGAAACATATTACACGTTGATTGAATTTGTGAGTGGAACTAATATCATTTAGTTATTAAATTATGTTAATTTTTCTGTAAGACAGAAAAACTGCCGCCCTAGGCTCCAGCCTAATCAGCCTGCTGGTAAATCCGCCACTGTTGTTATAGCTGTACGCTTGGAGCTGTCAAAGTCGTAGGTTGTTAGTATTAAATTCACCCACACGGTTACCTCCTCAGTGCCCCGACGCCTCTTAATACGGTCTACATAACTCGTGTCGTCTCCACAGTTCTCTCATATTATTCGTTACGTTGTTATTGTTAGATTATAATTAAACCAGTGTAATATTTTGACGTTGACAGGCGCACAGCTATAAAAATCGGGTTATACTAATAATTAATCTCGCGAGCAGTGATGTCTATGGTAACATTTTGACAGTGCGAGTGCAGTAGCAGTAAGGGCACTTTGGATGACCCGCAGTCGATATAATATTAAAATTGAGTGTGTTCTGGTTCATATCATAAAGTGGAGCAATATTATAATCTTACTCTGTTGCTGTGGTCGCCAAAGTTATTCAGAACGTTATGATTTTATTTACAAAACCAATATAAAATTCTTTATAGGCAAGAGGAACAGGGTGTTAAGTTCACTCATTCTCTATACAGGCAACTGCCCGACGATTGATGACGGAAAGTTATGCTGATGCTGAACTCTGCTTGCGCGATGCAGGATTAAACGTAACGTTAGTGTGACGCGTAGCTCGCATGTGGCGATGTCGATGCCGCCACAATCTTTTCGCTACTGAACGTTCTCCCGTAAATAACATAGGGTTGTGCAAACTGTTGATATCGGTCACCTTTCAATGTTGTCACTATCCTAAAGGTGTGACATATTGATAGTCAATATTATTGCTTGAAAGTGACAAGGGTCGAAAAATTTTGAGATAGGGTAGGACTCTGAGCCGATTATTATAATAAGATGTCTTTCAGTTATAAAATTGTTTGGTTCTCGGATAGGACAGCACCGCTATTTCTGTCAGAAGGTTAGGCGATTACCCATTTTGCAACTAGTGACGAAGGTTAAGCATCAAAAAAAGTTTTTGCGAAAATTGCCAATTTTCTTGCTCAATCGTATTTATTTCAAAATCTGAGAATGACAACCAAAATGACCCTTGAAAATGATTTTTGAGATGGGATTGAGGGGATATCCCCATATCTCAAAAACCCACCATGTAATAATACAACAACCTCAGCACGGTAGTTTGAAATATCGCAGATAGATTTTATTACGCTTTGGAATGGGCAACTAGCTTCATATTTTCTGACTGACCGACTCCTTGACAACTCAAAAGTGCCTGTAAATGGTTTAATTGAAATAAATCCTTTGAGTTTGATTACTATCTAGAGGCAGCTGTGGTGGCATACTGGATTTAACATGAGTACCTTTGAAGCGTACCTATAGTAATTGTGGCGGTATCCCATGTGAACTATAAAGCGGTCATACAGAGCATTATCAGCAGTGAATTATTACGGAACAGTGAATACATAAACTCACATAACCTCGCGCCTTCTTCCTATGAGGGTAGGCAGAAAGTACAGAGAGCCACCTGCTACGATCCTTACATAATCCTCTTGCTTCGTTAACGTTCATACATCAGCACCCTAATTGCGTAATACACGATCTATCACAATCTGGATCAGATTTTTTTTCGAACTCATGAAGCAATGGATCAGTTTGAAATAGACTGCTAAGTCTATTTCAAACTGATCCATTGCTTCATAAGTTCGAAAAAAATCTGCTCAACAACGTAAATAACGCAATGAATGTTGTTGAACTGTCAAAATGAAACTACGCAATTAGACAGCAGGTCATATACTCACGCCGATTGCGAGTACTATGCACCTGATCTTTCTGAAGAACATCACCAATAAGGTCACTAATTATATCCTTTACCTCCCTTCTTCTCTGCTTTGTAAATACCTTTTATTAGTCGGCTTCCATTCATCCTCTTAACATAACCAAACAATGTCACTCACACACATCTTTTAAACACACACACACAATAAATATCACGATGATTCGGGACCCCGAAAATTGCAAATACTTTTGTTAAGTAAAACCCCGTATCATTTATTGGAGCCAGATCAGTGAATCAGATAATAGATCCGTCTCGTCGTTGTTTGAACTTTATAATTTAATTGAATAAGTATTTATAGTCTAGTGATTTTGAACAGAAGATCATTCGGGTATTTGATTGTTGTTTGATCTGAGACATGATCGCTGTTATTTGGGACGAATATTGATTATTTATTAAGGGGTAGTTCAAACTTTACTAGTTATTAAATTGAATGTCAAGTTCACTCTCATCTTTTGTCTCCTTAATTAATATGATTTAACAAAGAAATAAACGTCGACTGCATAAGGATAATCAGCCTATAATGTTCCCAGTTCTGGAACACAGGTCTCCTGCTTGTGTTGGGAGTGGGCCGTAATCAACCAGGCCCAGTACGGGTTTGTGGATGTTACATGTCTTCGAATTTATGGTTCTAGGACATGCCGGTTTCCTCCCTTAGCTGCCACGGCTTATTTTAATTTTTGTTTTCTTTATTGTTTCTATATTTTTATTACGGACGCTTTTAACGTGCACGTCTTTTTACATTGTTCTCACATGTATAATTTCAACATGAATGATGTAACAAATATTTTGTAACATATATTTTGATTTAAAAGAGTGTCCGTGGAGTTTCTTGCCCGTTCTTCTCCATAGGAACCAACAACGCTTTGGAATTGGCAACTAGCTTCATCTTTCTGACTGACCGACCCCTTGACAATTCAAAAGTGCCTGTAATTGGTTTATTTGAAATAAATGCTTTGAGTTTGAGTTTGAGTCACGATAACTTCGACTGCAGTATCGGTAAATTAATATAACACTTTCTTTTTATGAGTGACAAAGACGACGCTCTAGAAATCACGGATTTTCTATAACTGTACCGCATGGTAGGGTCCTGAACAAACTCTTATCCAGGTACAATATTTAGCTGCTGGGTTGCAGGTCTTAGAATGAAAAAACTTCTTAAAATAGGTATAATTTCAAGCTTTCCAGAAATCTGAATTTAAATGTTCTTAATTTACATTTTAATGCAATTACTTTGATAAAAGGCGCCATTACGAACAAAATATGGTAGCTACGAACATTTCTGTGGTTTTTTTAACTTTAAGCCCTTGAATTATCACATGACCCATTAATTATATGATGGTTAATTCAGAAAGCTTTGTGACCAGTATTTTTTTTTCGATTTATCCCGAAGACAGTTGTCAAAATAATGGTTGAATTTCCAAGCAAAAACCAATCCGATTTCGTTATTTCCACATCTCTTCTCCACGATGTGGAAATAACGAAATCGGATTGGTTTATTCAATACATCTCCTCTCCTCTCCGCTTTGGTGGAGTCCCGCCCGCCTTAGGCCCCAGATATGGAATTTCAGTTACATTGCCGGCCGCATATTCACTTGTTTTTGACCGGTACAGCAATTTCGATTTATCTCGAAGAAGGTTGTCAAAATAATGCTCGAATTTCCAAGCATGTTTGAGAAAACTCTTTTATTTATCCCATTTACTGATGGACATCCATAACCAATTTAATAGGGCTGATACTGTATCTACTGTGTCCGAATTAAGGTAAGGAGGGAAAGAACATTATATGGGACCAACATTCCGTCCATTATTATCTATGGCCACTTCCCAAGTACCTATTTACGTAATTAGGTAAGTATGTAATGGATACGATAAACATATAAAAGTTGTATACAAGCGAATGTTTCCTAAGTTTTTGTGTAAGTATGTACCAACTTATCTACAATTTGATCACACTTTCAGATAGAAAGGTGTGGTGTTACGGGCGTGGTTCCAACATCGGAATCGCGAAAAAATGGTCAAGTTACTGTCCCATAGAAAACTTCTCCCAAATATGGGGGACCCTCAAGAATTAGGCTATCAAATCAAATACGACCGTTCCAGAGATTACTGCGCTTAAACAAAAACATAAACAAATAAACTCTTCAGCTTTATTATGCTATTATAGAAGATTATAATATCATAACTAATTAATTTTCCATTTCTACACAATGATATCTACCATAATTACTTATCCAATGTTTACTGATGACGTCACACTGCCTCGCGAGAATAATCTTAGAAATACATTCCATATTTCGTGACAAGCTGCTTCAGGCAACAATGTTCCTACAACGTTCCCGACGAGGAAACATGGTTGTAAGTGCAGCATAGTTTATTTTATATTATCATGCAGTTATTTTTTCTGACGTAATTTGTACAAGGTACACACGGCTACATATCAAGCTATACATTTCCAGTATAAGTTGATCTCGCATTGTATAGGATTTCTGTTCAATGAGAGGTCAGCTTATACTGGAAATATATACCTTGATATGTAGCCGTGTGTACATGTTTTTTTTTCTTCTTAGCGAATGTCTGTATCATTTTTACTTTTTTATCGTAAGTTCTAAAGGAGACACGGTCGTTAAATGAGCCACTAACTATAGTTTATTTATCGATAGTGTGTGTGAACCTTAATAATCTATCTATGTATCTATCGATTTAGGCCGTAAGGTCACTGCTGGGCAATCACGCCTCCCTAAAGCTACGGTCGCCAAACGGCCGCCGTGACTGCTGTCATAAAAATGATGGCAGCGAGGTTTGACTTTACAGTGCCATAAAACGGTCTCTAGAAAAACACACGAACTTACTTCCATCAATAACAGTGACGTCATTCGCCGGTAAATTCCAGATGGTGTGGCGGCCATCTCCCTTCTAGGAAACCGTAGCTTTCTTTTTTTCCATTAAATTAAAGAAAAACCATACGACACGTGTTGTGGGTAATTTTCGTAGCACCGTAGCCTCGTAGCCGCGTAGCGTCGTAGCGCCATTACGTTGTAGCGTAGCGTGTAGCATGTTTTGTTTCATTAACCTGCGAGCTTGTATGACGTAATTATACTGTTAGGTGCAAGAGAAAAGAGTGGTATAGTGTTATCGTGTCTGGTTTTTCTCAAAAAGGTTAAGAAATTGCAAGATTGTTTTCCGCATTGGATTCTCTCTGTAAGGAAATAATTCTTAAAAAATATTAAATTAAATAAATGAAAATATAGAAGTAATAAAAAATAGAACCTTGAAAATAATTGTTTTTTAATCATGTTTTAAATTAATTATGAAGTTTTATTAAAGTAAAAAAGTTCGGTTACGAAGTTAGAAATGTAAGATTCTATTAAAAAAAGATGTTCCAATAGTTGAATTGTCGGTCAAACGAACGCCAAAAACTGCAGCTAAATTATTCATTGGTTTCTACATAAATAAATACAACAATCAACGTGTATTTATACCGGAAGCATTCAATCAATTTCCAATTATTTACGCACCAAACGACACGACATTCAACATAAAACATTTCACCCATAACTGCACGGAATATGGGCAAAAATACGCAACACCATTTGCACATAGTGTTGCATAAATAACACTTCAACATTTTTCAGTTGAAAAGCTGAAAGTTTATTCGAAATTGTCGGCGAACATTTTTCATCTGGAACTATTTAATTTCAGATTTCGTGAACTCTGAAAAAGGGACTGACAACATTCGGTAGTATTCAGAGTTTCGATGTGGGGAAATTGGAATTTATTTCGAAGGGCACCCAGAGGCTTGTCGTTTCGACGGTCGCGGTCGCCCAATGAAAATATGGAATTCATTTATTAAAGACATTCTAATTTTAAATGGTAGAAATGGCAGCCAATGTCTGCGAGTGAAAGGTCAATTGAGTGTCAATGTATCCGTCTGTTATGGCTGTTATATTTTTAGCTTTGATTGGGACAACATTCAGTTGTAGAATTGGTTGTTTAATTAAAAATGTCGATGGGATAAAATCATGCTTTATACAGCCCATGATAAATAGGCTGGATGTAGTATTGATTCAAAGCATTCTAGCAAACCCTTAATCGGAAGCAGCCAAAAAATTGGGTAATTTAGTATTAGTCGTTCAGCAGTGAGCAGCAGCTTTTTACTATAATGTAATTTTTTATTTTTTTCTGCTTGTGAATTATATCTAAGTGTACTTACATTGTTATAAGGTATGATGGGGTTGACATATCCTTATTGGATACAAAGATAAAAACCCCTTTAATATAAAAAAAAAATAAGATTGAAAAAAAAAAAACTACACATGATGAGTTTTTTTTTATTAATCCGTCAAGTTTTTACTAATGAGTCTAAATTACTTCATTGCCTTTTGTGACGTTACCCCCGCGGGGCACGCGGGTAGATAGATTACGAGAACACAAGTCTGGTTACAGATGATTAAATGAGACGCACAAAGCGGTCGTGCGAGACGGACAAAATTGGAAGTCAGCCGATTGCCATTTAGGATCTTTGTCAGCGACCGTTTGAGCTTTAAAGTGGCATTAATTGAAAATGCTTTTGTCTTTGACAATTCAAATACAAAATTAAATAGTAGGTAACCAAAATTTAATTTTTAAAAACCTCTCTCTCTCCTAGTTTTACAGAAAAGATATTTATGACAAAACCGCGAGAATCTCAGTGCCAACCAGCGCGTAACGTGACAACAGTTCGCAAAGCGTCGGCATCGCTGAATTCTTAACATGAAATCAAAGGAAGGCATCCCTTAAGGAATCCAAAGAATTTGCGAGACACGCGAAGCTGGCAACCCTGTCCTACCTTTGTCATGTTGAAACACATAGCAACGAGATTTCTGCTCAAAAAGTTTTGCTAACACATGAATAGAGTTCATTTACGGACATGTTTTTAAATTTTAGAGTGCTGAATTAAATTACATTTTTGAGTTTTGAGTTAAACTTAATTTTAGAGCGCCGAATAAACTGAACATAAATGTGTTTGTTTAATAACCCGTTTGAGTTCGTTATTTGTTTATACGCGGAAACTGGTCAAAGGGCTTTGACAGTTAAATAAATAGTGAGTTTATTACGTTTGTCCGGCTGAGCGGGACTATAAACTTAAAACAACTTATTAGTATTCATTGGTAAACTAGCTCCTGCAGAGAATTTAATGTAAATTTGTGTACACATATTTATTAATTCCATTTCTTATAAATTCAGATGAATAAAGTATATCTTTCTATTAGCCTGTTTTTAATACTAATATCCACGTTTTTACTTTCGGTTGCTTTTATTATAATTAGCGTTCACTTTGTATATAAATTAATTTGCTATTATGGAACTGTTCGTCAAAGAGAAAAAACATGTTCGTGGAAATTGTGATAAATTAAATATTGTGTATTTTGAATTATGGTTGTGTGTTGTGATTTGTATTATTGCAATCATTTTTATAGAAAATATTGGAACTTTACTTACATAGGTACTGGTATGGAGGAAGGGGCCATGTTGCGCCGACCCCAAATGGATTGCGATAAGGGCAGGAGAATCATGACTCCCATAGGTATTTAACATCACGCCAGTTCCCCGAAGGTTAAACCTTCGGGGAACTGGCGCGCAAAGGTGTTGTAAGTAAAGTACACCATCATCTACGGGTACTTTAAAATATCCATGGTAAAGGGGCGAGAAACCAGAGTACTGAGATTATCCTTATGGAAAAACCCAATAACTCGGAACCAAACCACACAACGAACCAAACAATTAATCGGACCTTGGAATCGAATCCAGGGGCCTAAGTCTACTAATTTATAAACGTTACAATGTTGTCTCAATGGTGAGTTTTTCACAGTTTTTGAATGGCAAATCTGTCAAAAACTCACCATTGCGAGACCATTGTAAAGTTTATAAATTAGTAGACTTAGGCCCCAGGACGTCATCATCTGCCTATCATTTTACCAAATGTGTTGGGGTCGACTTCCAGTCTAACCGGGTGCAGCTGGGTACCAGTATTTTACATGGAGCGACTGCTCACTGACCTCCACAATCCAGCGATACCCCGTGGTAAAACTGGTTGATAGACCTTCGGGCTTCTGACTACCCGTAACGACTGTCAAAGATCTACGAATGACAGCCGGGACCAACGGCTCAACGTGCTTTCCGAGGCACGGAAGGGTTTTGATATGTAATGGAGGGTCACCCATCCGCGGCAAGCGTCGTTATTGGTAGTCAAAAGTCTGTCAAACAGTTTTAACAAGGGGTACTATGTTGCCCAGTAACTGGGTTGTAGAGGCCAGATAGGCAGTCGCTCCATGTAAATTAATGGTATTCAGCTGCATTGGTTAGACTGGTAGATGACCCCAACATAGTTGGGAAAAGGCTAAGCAGATTGGGTGTATTTTATTTTTAGATACCTGGCAGTTATTTAGAATATTAGTTTCTCTTTGGTATTTAGATTTTGTTTTGATATGAATATTCAAATATTCCGCTAATTCTTTGTGCACAAAGGGAAGTATTTTTTGTCGATATGTCGTTGTATAGCAAAAATATTTTTGTATCTATACTAAAATAATACGTGTTCGGGTTTGCGACTAGTCAATCGTCATCCTGAGGATGCCTCGTTCAGAGGTGAAACACGTGTCGATTTTTTACAGGGTTTTTTATGACTCTTTTGGAAAAGTTAAGCGGAATAGTTATTAAATATATCTACGTCTATTGTATTTTATAATGGATTTCCGCCAAGTCACGCCTGAATCAATTAACTATCTAAAAGTGAAGAGATTTTATTTTATTTTTACACTCAATTATTTGTATTTTATTTCATTTATTTGTATGGTACTCAACTTTAATAGTTGTACTTGTAACTATGCGGTCGCTAAGCTTTTATACAGGGTGTAATTGAATTTATGGGCATTCTCTTAAGGGGTAATTGTATTCATCATTATAATCAACTTTCACGAATGGGAGTAAACCAGAGATCGCGCAAAAAAAATCTGCTGTTGCCTACATTTATTTATGTTCGCATAGCTCGTCGAAATGTAGGGAATAGCTGTTTTTTTTTACACCAATCCGGAACATAAATCCAAACAAACGGTCAAAAATGCTAAAAACTATAGTTTCAACATCAGAGTCGTTCCCACACCTCGTTGCAATAACTTTGTTTTAAACATTCAATGTACTGTTTAGAATTAGTCATTATTTTATTAATATGTATAGATATAGAAAATATATTGGCTAAAATTATATAGTCTAGGCAGGCATAAATATATTTTACACGCTTCAGGGTTTAACCCCTAACCCATGAAATAACATGACAACTTTCAACAGAGCTTACATGATAAATCGTCTCAACACTTTCTTTTGCAACAACACTAATAAAAAGTGTGTTTAAAACGGGGCTTCTACACACACGTTTTATTTTTCGTGACGAACTACGTTTGATTCGCCGTGTGTAGGCTTGTCTTCAGTATTGTATGGATCACTATGGAATATTGTTGACAAACACGGTGGCACTACGACACGACACGACGCTACGTAGTCTGTCGTATACAAACTCAGACGATTATTCTACGGTGCTGCTAGCGCGCCGTACCGTAAGAAAACAAGCCGTGAGTTACGGGCCTTATAGCGCGTCTGACGTGAACGTGTCATGTCAAACTTTTTCCAATACATTAAGTGCGATGGTGGAAAATCTTGGCGCCGTTTCTACTCAAATGCATTGCATCAATTTATCACAGTCCCCTCTTATGTAATGTGCAAGAATTTCCACAATTTCGCTGGTAGCATGTTGGATTGAGAAGGGTGTAATGTATTTGAGATTAGGTTACGTTGTTATAAATTGAGGTTTTGATGCCCCATATTTTTATTTCTAGGGACATGGAAGTACGGGAATGTCAGTGCAGAAAACCAGTAGGTAAGTGTTTATTGGCCTGTTGTGGTAGTGCCACGAGGAAGACAGGAATATATCCATGTGGCGAAAAGATTGGTCAGTCATCGAGGATGTGGATGATTAAACTTGGGTATCGTGATTTGTGGATATCCCTCGAAAGACCGTTACAGATAGGTTCCTTTAAAGACTAAAGTAACTGGCTGAAAAACGGAGACCGATTTAACCGTGTATGCCCGTTGTCCCCATCTGTGTCCCCATCACGGGGACAACAGGACGTCATAAAATTTCTTTACCGTTTTCCCCAACCTCTAAGCATTGAAATATAAAACTTGGTGTCTGATGAAGGTGAAATTCAACCCGGAGTCGTACAAATAGTCGAATAATAAATGTGAGACAGTTACCACTATAAAATGTAGTAAAAGTGTCAGGAAAGTTCTCAACATATTAATTCATGTATTATCACAGGAGACCGCACTTTGCACGATACGCCGCAGTGTGGCTGTGACATCGCGGTAATTGTGAACCTGACACCGTCGCCCGCGCCGCCCATATTGTGGTGAGACTCGAACCACTACGAGTATGAACACTGATGAAATATAATGCTGCTTACGTGGTGACATTTAAAGTAATGTAATGATAAATTCAATGATAAATGGTTTTATTTCTGTAAGTAGGTTTGTAAAAACACTTTTACACAACATAAAATTATTGTGTGTGAAAACTACTCTGAGAAGAAAGACCGAAACAAACTCAGAGGTCACAGTCTCTTTTAAAGTCCAGACATAATCTCGGTCAGATCATGAAGACCAGTGTCTGAAATGGTCTTTTGAGGAAAGAACTACACAGATTTGAGTGAACCTGTCCCTTCAGTGCAAGCATTTGTCAGTAATCGTGTAGCTCAATTTGGAACTTAAGGAGCTCAACAACTCGACGAACAACCCATGAATGTGATCAACCCATCTAAATCGTGTTCAGGAGCTGTCAGTAAAATATTGACACTGAAAGCTCCAAAACACGGCTCAGGAGTGCTGATCGCGTTCAGTTTCATTGGTGAAATTCGCTCTTAGATACAGGTACATAAACCTAGTTTAGAAGTCAGGGGTTTTTCACTCCGGAACACTAACTTAAGCCATTTTTTTTCATCAAAATAATGTAATTGCACTTATGGAGGAATAAAGATTTTATTATAATTTCGTTTATTTATTTTGTATACTTATTTTATACATTTTTAAATATTTCTTAAAGGTTATATAAAAAAAAAACATTTAAAAATATAAAAAATAGTGTTCCGCCGGTGTCGGGAGCAGGGTCCAAGCTACCGGTGGTTATTATTATAATATTTATTATTATAATTTATTTCTTTACAAAGTAAATATTCATGTAATTTTGTAAATTGAACCTATTAATCGGCTCTGAAAATAAACTTATTAATTGATTAAGTACTCTGTTAACTTTATTAAACGGTAATGAAAAGTGGTTTTTCGTTAATGGAGCTTCCCACTTATAAAACAGTAAACTTTTCAATCGACATAATTTCAGACACAATATAAACGGCATAAATATGAATTTTAAAGTAGTTTGACAGTGGAAGAAATAAAATATTCATGTAAATAGTTCTATTCAAATAAGCATACCTATTTTTTATTTACGAAATTGTCAATGAAATTGTTGTGCCCCACGGTTTCACCCGCATAAGTCTTGATCCTGTGACAATATCGGGATAAAAAGTATACTTCTTATAACCCAGGTCATAGTCTATCCATGTGCCAAATTTCATCCAAATCCGTTCAGCCGTTTTAGTGTGAAACCGTAACAAACAAATAAACTCACTTTCGCTTTGTAATTTTGGTTAGGATAATATTACTACAAACAAGTTCGTCTTAAATTGTTTCAGCTTCTTAATACGCTCATAGGATTACAAGCTTCATCACATCCCAATAAACAACAATAAACGATGGGATCCTACCCCATGGGGTGCGAATATAAACACAATAAATTAATTTACAAGGGTTCATTACAGAATGTTCCATTACAAGGAGCAGAGGTGAGTTGTACCTACCTATACATAGTATACCAACATGTAATGTGAGAATATTAATTGATTCAGGCGGGCGTGACTTTGCGGTAATTCATTATAAAATACAATAGACGTAGATATATTTATTTATCTACGTCTATTGTATTTAACATTTAATGTGGTGAAACGGGAGAGGTTCAGCTTACAAATAAGTAGTAAGGTTTGCAGTTGCTTGGTAAGGAGTAATAAGGTTCTATATGGTGAGGATAGAAACCTGCACCCAAATTGCGTATTGCGCGTCTGAATTATTTTGAAGGATATTGCTAATCCATTCCTTCATAATGTTCGAAAAATTTGTCTGCTCAACGACGTAAATAACGCAATGAATGTTGTTGAACTGTCAAAATGAAATAGATTGTGATTGATCGTGTGTGACAATTAGGGTGCTGGTCTGTGGTAACATACCGTTGTCAGAATAATTGTTTTTTTTTATATTGTTCTCACATGTAGAATAACCAATGAATAATCAATAATGTAATCAGAATCTAATAACTGATTTTTTTTAAGTGTGCCCTGGAGTTTCTTGCCCGTTCTTTTCTATAGAGTTCCATGGTTTGGAACGGGCAACTAGCTTCAACTTTCATCTTTGGCAAATTAAACTTGCTTGTAAATGGTTTAATTGAAATAGCGTCAGTACCTATTCCAGGTACCTAAGCGATACGCTGCTATACCCCCTTTTGTTTGTTTTTTTTATTTATTTTTTTATCTTCTTTAAGTTATATTGTGTGCCTTTTAGTCTGTGTTAAATAAATGATTTTTTTTTCTTTCTTCTTTCTATTGGGAGTAGTGCAACCAACCCGCCTTTGGCCTGCATGGTGGTTTACGGCCCACTCCCTCTCACAGAGCGGAGGCCTGTGTGGTAGGAACGTTATGCTGTTATACTGGGAGCAGTATATCCAATGAGCCTTTACCAAAGTCTAAAAATCTTTTATCTCAGTACTACTACTGAGATAAAAGATTTTTAGACTTTGGTAAAGGCTCATTGGATATACTGCTCCCAGTACGTATTTGACTCCGGTTTTCCAGTTTATAGATAAAGCTACTCGGCGTATTTCTCAAGAGGGCACTGCAACATGGGTGCATCGTTGTAAGCAATAACATTATTCAAGAAAAGGTTGAAATACAATCGAAAGTGCATCTTGAAAATATAAACTATAGGGTGGATTTTTGAGATGGGGCAGCGGCCGCTGCCTTAACCGTTTTAGCTTACAGGACAATGGTTGAAATACTGTTCTAAAGTTTTTGAGAAATTTTGATCTGCAATCACAGATTTCGAAAAAAAAAATACAGTCAGCAGGAAAATGGGTAATTTTCGCAAAAACTTTTATTAATGCCAATCGATCCTGTTTCATATAAGGAACAAAAACCTCTATTGGACCAACTGAGGTTTGAGTACTAGAAAAGTCAGAAATCGCAAAAAACTTTTCCCATACATTTCTGTTTCAGTTGTTTAGTTGTCAAGTGCTATAGTTTACAGAATAAAGCCTAATTAAAAAAAAAAACTTCTTTAAAATGTAAAGAATACGAAATTTTGTGTGAGAGACACAGAGAGTTATATCTTTCTTCTCTTTCATGTAACGAAATGTGCCTAAACGTGACGGGTCAATGAAACACTCAATTCTCGTCCAATTAGGTATCGAATCACAGCCTAAGAAGTTAAACTTCAAAAACAAATCTTTGGTATTTTTGCAGTAAAACATATTTTCTGACTACATTTTGCTAGTAACGTATTTCAATACGTTTATTCACGTTATCGATAATAGTCGGAAAATAAAACAAAACGTTGTTTTGTGCATGCCATTGGTTTAGCTCTTTGATCGTTCGAACAACAACAAAGAGAGAAGAAAAATATAGTTTCCGTTTCAGCACGGATATAGAAGCAAAGAAAATGATCAAAGGAATATCACGGAATCTGAATAAATTGTAATTCGAGATATTACGCATGGATCAATGGTCTGTGGCGAGACAGAATACTCTCTGAATGAAATACCCACGATATTTTTGTTATTATTGTAGTATTAAGGCTCGTACACGCGGGCGCGCTGCCTGTCGCGTCCACGATATCGCGCCAGTGTGTAGGAGCCTTGATGTTTTCTGTAATAGGTACTTTTTGTTGTTGTTTAGAGCATTGGTGGTGCAGTGGTAACGCCCCTAAATTACGGCTCGTGCAGACCCACGCGATATCGCGGGCGCAACAGGCAGCTCAACCCTTGTCGCGCCCGCGATATTGCGCCAGTCTGTGTGAGCCTTTACGAGTTGACATAACTTTCAACGACCCCACGCAGGCACTTTATTTTGTGTACCTATATAATTTTATCACTCTGCTCTCAAAACGGTGGAGGAAACCATGTCCAAAAATTCGAAGAATTGTGACATCCCCAACCCGCACTACCCCTCGGTAGGTAAGGGTTGCGTAGGGTGTTTGTTATTAATAAGAGATTGGAATTTTAATTTTTTATTTTATTAGATATCGATACCCGTGATGGGTAGTCTGCGAAGTTTCGCTAGCTAGTTTAATTTGACCCTGTATAAACAAAGCGATTCACTATTGCCCTGTAGATGGAATACCAATTCTAGAATGGACAGAACTATCCAACGGAGTGGTTTTGTTAGTCATTCCATTAATCTAGCTGTTTCAGTGGCTTACGAATCTAAGCTGCTGAACCTAATACCGGCTGACGGAACTATGGAACTATTCCAGAGGTCAGTGAACGAATGTTCGTGATGGACGGTATTAGGATTCCGGTAACGTTGTTTACGAAGACTCCGCCGATTTGAATATTTTGCTGTGATAAGGTAAGCATGGCGGCTCGTTGAAAAACTTGAGGCTCGAGAGACTTTGATTGCTTTTAACTTCCAAAATATTTTTTATCGATTAAGTACGTGATATGACCACGATTTATATACGATTTTAACACTTAATTATTTATGCCAAATATAGAGCTTTAATTTAATTACAGAGCTTTGTGCTCAAACATATGGCACCGTCAATTTAGGCCATCATGAATAAAATATCAATTCGAAATGATGCACTTAATTCCGTAGTTCAGGTTAGGTACATCCCAGGGCCTTACCACTAGATTCTCTTTAAAGATTCCCAGAACTTTAATATTCACAATCCTAAACACAAACAAGTGGAACTCCGCTTTCAGTCCCCAGTAGGTATTTCCGCTTTGCCTACAAACAAACATTCCTGCTAATAAAACTATAGAGTCGACACGTGTTATCTATGTGCTGTTAGGAGCACGAAATGTCTTAAAATTTAACACCGATACCATAAAATAGATGGGTACAGAAGGCTGGCTCTGTACAACGAACTAAACCGCACGCACACAGACACGCGTCTACTTACAGCGAGTGCAAGCGCACTACCGACTGGCATTTGTTTTACATAGTTAAAGGTCCGTTGTACACGGCATAGTTTCTTTACGGTATTAACCGTGCCGAAGAAAAATCGTGTGAGCTTGTATATGCTCTACGGCTACAAGGCAAAACCATAATTTTTCAAGAAAGGCAAGAAAAACTTGTGTGAACAAAGGGGCAAAAATAGCGTCTATGTGTGCATAGGCGTGTTTTCACACGCTGCATGGAGCTGGTCTTCTGTTCCTACGTTTGTTGTGTGTCTGCATTTGGAAGGAAGCCAGGTTTAACTATATGCGGAGGGGTGAATTATAAGTGTTATTGCAGGACGTAGATAAGCACCCTGGAGAGTCTATGCATTTTCTGTGCTGTTCATGTTGGCTTTAGAGTTTTTTGGATATGTTGTAAGTCTTTTCGAGTATCGTGTATCGATTTCGAGTATCGTGTAATCGGCTTTTTGCTATTGCAAATTTTAGCTTTTTTTTTGAAACGTGAGTTTTAGAGGTTCGCATTTTTATTTTTGCACGGAACACAGGTTTACAGTTGATTAGATGAATATAAACTATCTTTTTCACTGAGGCATGCTTTTATTTTAGAAAAAGTTTTTATGATAAAAAATACGCAGATACAGATAAATGTAATTATCATTAAATTTCATAATAATTGATTGACCTTTCGTATGCATAATTACAGATACAATTAAAATCCATTGTGTCTCGTGTGGATTAACGTTCCGATGAAAGGTTAAGAACGAATTCCTTAGTTCCTTTTATCACGTCTATAGAAGATAACAGGAACTAAGAAATTCGTTGATGTCTATAGAAGATTACATGCCGTTATATTGTCGTATCAGAGCCATCACTAAGAGTAATCCCATAGGAGATGCTGAGCTAATCCTCAGCGACATCTGAGAAGCATTACTAACACTCACCTATGTACACCTGAATTAATAGCCGTTTGACAATCGAGAGTAATAATTTGTGGCTAAATTAATACAGATTAGACATTACGTACGTATACATTTACATAATAATATATTCTCACTAACAACAAATAGAGAAAAGAAAAGAATAATAGATCTATAAGTCACAAAAACACGTGCATAAAAAATATGGGTAATCAGAAAAATATGAAACAAAATATTAATAAAATATCTACATTAAGTAATCACGAGCATAAAACAGACATAGTCGGCAGCTGTACGTCATGACTGTGACAAGAAGGCTTTCATTCAGCATGCTGCTGTGCTATGGGGGACCCACTGCACAACGCTGATTTTCTGTGGTCACCCGAAAAAGACGTACGGAAACCAAGTTAGGTTTAGGTTAGGTTGTTCTTGAGGGGTTGGGGCTCGGGGGGCTCGTCGTGAAAAGCAGCCGGTCTATTATGTAAATGTAATTCAATGTAAAAAATGTATTATGTAAAGAACGAGCCAGCCCTCTCTGGTTATATGAGGTGTCGACCAGTCGGCGAAATTATTTTAATATCATGGCAATTCTGAAAGCTATAATTAGAGTAAAGGCTCGTTCACACCGGCGCGACTTGTCGCGCGACGCGACTTTAACAATACAATTTCTAATAAAACTTCACGATTGAACAATTGCCGATGTCACGTCGCGCGACAAGTCGCGCCGGTGTGAACGAGCCTTAACGCTACCAACGTCAAGAGGAAGTGACAAAAGTATACAGAACAGTTAATGCTCTAAGTGATGTTTTTGTAAACATCCACAACTCAGAAGTAAGTAATATAATCACAAAGCAACGTATTAACTTTCTTGATTCAATTTACTTCAACATTAGACGACGTGGAGTAAATAAGGCGTCCACAATTACATATACATACACACAGATATTAAGCAAAGTACATTTATATTCTGGTTCAAGGATTACGTATTAGGGTCCCGGTAAATAATTTTCTTTCACACAATATGGAAGCAAATTAAGAAATAAGACGCATACTGCCAGAAAACGAGGATGTGTGAGGTCGTGGAGTTGGCTCGGTATTATTAACCAGAATTTATTCCGAGGTGATGAAACAGGTGTTCATTAGAGTCATCACTTTTGAAAAACTAGTCTCGGACGTCAATGGTTCTTTTAATGGACTTTACTTTAGGGATTGTTGTAAAAATATGTGTCTAAAACCAAAAATATACATAGTTGATGATCAGGTATACTGTCTTATGTCCGATCGATGTTATGGCCTATGTATTGACAGCAAATTCATGTCTCAAATAATGCGCGAAAATTCAAACTATTGCTTAGTTTGAATTCATCAATTATAAATTCAAGAATCAATATCGAAAAGTGATCACGAGCCAATATATTCATTATTGTTTCATCTTTACTATCTATAAACAGCTCTTTTTGTTTTGCAAGCCAAATCGAAATTTAAATAAAATCTTTGATAAGTTACCTCCTTGGCATGTGTCGAAGTAAAAAGTTGGTTCCATTTTTAAATAACACGACAGTTAGTTTTCAGACTAATTTATTCGGCCGCTAAACACGACAGATATTGGATTTTCATAGTAGAAGTGCGCGCAAGATAACTCTGCGCGTGACTGGTGTGCTAAATTCTATATTCTAATATTGAAAACACTAACTCTATGTTAATAATAATTAATTAATTAAATAATTCCAAACTTAATTTGAACTAGCATAAACGACAACACGACGGCATACCTGCTTAGTGTCTTGCGAGCACTTATAACTGTATTTTCGATTTAAATCGAAGAAGGTTGTCAAAATAATGCTCGAATTTCCTGCTTGGAAATTCGAGCATTATTTTGACAACCTTCTTCGAGTTAAATGTTTGAGAAATGTACATTTTCATCAATTTTTGAGTGGCGATACTTTAGTGTAAGCCTGGCAAACCCTGCAGTACCAGGCCTTGTCCAAATTGCAGTCTGATTAATATTTACAACTCATTATAAATAGTTCTTATTATGAGGGAATAAGACTGAAAACTTAAGTAGTTTTTAAATATCAGTTGTAATAATTATCGTCATTTTACATACCGGTCAACTGCCCTAACTTTGCCTCGCGTCCATAGTATGTATGGCAACGTCCATGTATGGCAATCGAAAACTTTAATAAATTATATATTCTTAAAGTTTCGATTGCCATTCAAGTAAAATGAACAAGATATTACATCTTTTTCATTCTAGGCAAACTCTGGACGCGAGGCAAAGTTAGGGCAGTTGACGGTACGTGTAATTTAAACTACAAAAGAATCCTACATCCGTTTCTAACATCAATATTTTACGTGTCATTTTACATAGTACCTGTCGTATTAAGCGAGTATAAAAATTGCCTCGATCCATCGTCATGTACAAACGTTGATATAGGTAGTTAACGTGACGTGCCGTATATGTTCGTCATTTACTATGTTATGTCTCTCCTGAGCCACTTTCGTGATAATCACCCCGGTTTTTTGTTTGTTGTAGGATTTATGGAATTTGACTTTTTTGGTTCAGGATTATTTTGGCAATTTAATTTATATATAATATATAAAAATTAATTGCCATGCGTTAGTCTCGCTAACAGTCAAAAATGGGTCGACCGAATTTAATTTAAAAAAATGGTTTTGTTTCCCTCCATCTGGGGTGGTGTAGGATTATTTGGAAAAAACCCAAAGAAACAGCCAACAATTTGAAAAAAACGTTTTTTTTTCTCACGTAGTACGAAGTTCATCTAGTCTATAATAAAATATAATAAAGCTGAAGAGTTTGTTTGAAAGTTCTAATCTCTTGAATTACCAGACGGATTTGAAATTATTTTTGCATTTCTTGAAGAAGGTTATAGGCTACTTAATATCATCTGAGCAAATAGAAGAAAAAGTGAGAAAGAACGCTAAGCGAAAACGAAGTACCTTATAGCGCGGGAAATGTGACCGTTATTTTAGTATATTGTGTGTCTTAAGACTTCCCCGCGAACGAAGTCGCGTGCTTTCACATCACACATGTTAATTAACCAGCTTTTGCTAGTTAATTAACATGTGTGATGTTCGATTAGAAAGATTTAAGGCAGTATGAAGAAGCCTTTAGTTTGACTGTTCACCACCCAGTAACCGTTGAAACTACAAGTTGCAAATTCACTAAAATTAAAATATGTTCAGACCTTAATTCGCCAAATTACCCAAACGCTGGCAGTTTGATACAGGGTAGACAAGGAACAGAGTTTGTGGACGAAATTCTGTTCTGTAGCCATGTAATTTCAAGTCAGTCAAGTCTTTCCGCCGCAGACATTTATTAATTAGTTGACTAACAAAAAGACAAATGCATTCCTAAAAACGCAATAATACAGTTTCTGCTTACGACTGGTTGGCCACTTGTAGCCGATCTTACGTTAGTGGTAACCTTATTTACTAATGATGCCTTGGTCGGTGGTGGCAGCCCTATTTGCTAATGAGGTTCCCAGAATGTCAAGTGTACTGCAGTGTTTCCTGTATTTGAAGTTTTGAAATGTTGAGGAACTAATTAGGGGTAGGCATTGAGTCGTGCAGATGGACGAATGACAGGCGAGTTTCTAAGAGCCCTATGACCAGCAGTGGACGTCAATGGGCTTATATGATGATTAGAAACAATACAAAATACGGAGGCGTCCTTACATTCGATTTAAAAAAATAAAATTGATTCTAAACAATTACGACAATAACGCCAACTAAAATGGTATAAACAAGATATCGATGTAATTTTTTTCACACGTCATTCTTAAGTCATGGAATTAAGGCTTAAATTGTACAGATTATGTGTGATTAAAGGGATTTTTTGCCTTCGCGACCGTAATCGGGTGTAAAAACGCATGAGATTGTTAATTGATTCAGGCGTGACTTGGCGGAAATCCATTATAAAATACTCGTACAATAGACGTTGATATATTTAGTAACCTATTCCGCTTAACTATTCTTAAAGAGTCTTAAAAAACCAACGTGTTAAAACGTCGTGTTCGGATTCGCGACAAGTCAATCGTCATCCTGAGTTTTTTTATTAAGCGGAATAGGTTACTAAATACCTGTATCTACGTCTATTGTATTTTTTTTCCGCATGAGATCTTATGGCAGATACAAACTATCTCTATGCCTTTTGAATGTTTCATCAATCATTTGTGCGCAGGGGATGCATTATTTTCAATGAAATAAAGATTTCCACAGGTACATGTTTTAAAATAAATAATATTACACAACATTATGCCTGTATTACCGGAAGGGTTAGGCAGAGGCGAACTGGCACCCATATTTCGCCAGTTAGCATAATAACAGGCCTCCTCTCTGTGGGAGGCAGCCATTTTGCCAGTTATGTATTTAAAATAATCTTCCCCTTATTTATTTACATAAGCAAATTGTTCACACCCACTCTATAATTTTAATGAAATTCGATGAAATTATTCCGAGACCTTTGGGACTCAACTCGGAACTCATAAGTATTTGACGAGTCCGGTCCAAATTGCCTACGAATCACGATCTGGCAGGGGGAGTAAATTTTAAGATATTCGTGACGCAACACCGATCCCCTACTACAGGTAACATTTACGAGTATTATACCTGTATTTGGAAACTCCAGGAGATTTCCTGCAAGATTTGATGAATGTAAAAGTTGAGAAAAGAAAATAATATAATTTTGCAGATCTTCGTATTGTTAGCTGGTCTATGGAACATTCACACGACAATGCTTGTGAACATTGGAACTCACTGGGCAATCACCTTTGCCTTGGTAAACAAAAAAACAAAAGCATAAATGCATGTGTAGTGATTTCTCACCAGCATCGGGGAGCCCAGGAGTTTTTATGTCACTATTATTAATTTATTACTAACACTAGTTTGTAAGCTCGCAATCCTACTAACAAATATGGATGTAATCGCAAGATGAGGAATGTGGCATTGTGCGCCTTATCCCTAAATGATTATTTATTTATTTATTTATAAAGTTACACAGAGGAATAAATATAGGTACCTACCTACCTAAATGGCCTTCTCAGGTCAACGTTCAGTAAATGTTTGTGAAGAAGTCCCACATTTGCATAACTTTGAACCTCTTTAAAGATTTTTGTAGCAAAAAAACCTTTGTACATTTGAAACCACACAATTAGGAACAACAGCAGTACAAAACGTTATTAATAAATACTAGCAGTACTGTGGTACGTTGATGAAGGCATTCTGCTAACAGTTGGCCTCAAAGCGACCATGTGAACCCGTTTGGCTTTAAGGCTTTGATGATAATGGCACACTGCCAACAGTACAGTGAAAATTATGTGGTTGTGGCTTAATGAAAATTTACTTTTATGATTTTTTCTGGTTGGTTAACTTTTGGCTGTAATAAGGGTAAGATACAGAGAATAAACTTAGGGTAAAGCAAGGTACTCCGTGGGGTAAACCTACGATTCGATCTGTCAAAATAACACCAAAATTCACTAATTTTGACAGGTCAATCAAACTCAATCTATCAACTTTTATTTTGTCAGATTCGTTAATGATACAGAATTTAGGTAAGTATTATATTGTGGGAGTCTGGTGCCTAAGCTAGGCTCGTGGCCTGTGTTTCAGGCCACCAGGATCCCTTTACATTTTCATTTTTTATAAATTATGTACTAAGCATAATTTAAAGGGATAATTATGATCGAAGCTCGCGAGGAGCTCGTGGCTAAGTAATAACAGCCGCACGGGTCGATTCATCAGGTTAAGCTGCGCTTGCCGGGCTTGGTCCGTGGATGGGTGACCATCTTTACATACCGAGACTCCTCCTTGCTTCGGAAAGCCGTTGGTCCCGGCTGTCATTCGTGGATCTTTGACTGTCGTTACGAGTCGTCAGAACCTCGAAAGTCTGTAACAACCAGTCTTACTAAGGGGTATCGTAATACCCAGTTACTGGGTTGTGGAGGTCAGATAGGCAGTCGCTCCATGTAAAATACTGGTATTCAGCTGCATTCGGTTAGACTGGAAGCCGACCCCAACATGATCGAAGCATAAGCATGTGCTACGTTTGTCTCTGTATCTTACCCGTATGCAATAAATGTAGTTGTATTACTACAAACATTAATATGTGCATTGATGTAAGTTTCATCAGGTCAATGTTAGTTCCTGATCATGAGACTAATACCTAATGATCGTAATACTATCCAAGATTAAAGGGAAAGTTTACATAATAACACTTATTAGTTAGATAGATTAGTGGATATCAAGTAAATTTACGTTGATCCGTAGAATTTATATTTCGGCTTTCAATTCCATATATTCCGTTAAGTATTTCGTTCATTTGATTCTCATAACTAATATTACTGCTAACATCACCATGTTGATCTTTCGCCCCAGGCTGTGGTAGTAATAAATTAGCATAACGAGATTATTCTCAACTTCAGTGGTACAGTCAGCTACGCAAGTCGGTTAACAATAAGAACTAAGTAACATACAGGCTGACTTTGAAAACATGCAACAATATTTACGGGGGTGTCCTACTCATCAATATGAACAACTTTTACTATGGGACCAAATAAGAATTCGCAAAAACATAATCGACTTTTCTGTATAAAGGTATATCCAATTGGACCATTTTGTATAAGAAGGTCGATATTTTTTTTGCGAATTCTTATTTAGTCCCATATTAAAAATTGTTCATATTGATGCTTAGAACAACCCCTTAAATTTTGTTGCATGTTTTCAAAGTCACCCTGTATTTATTTCTCAAAATTGTTATCTCATTATATGCTGCACCGATTTACGTCATCACGTCAACGCCGGCTGTCGCTGAAAACCAGCGCTGAGGCTCTGTCTCGCATAGGGTCGCAGCATTATGCGGTGCGATAGCCGTTTTGCGTAGATGTGATGCATATTTTCCCCGAACTTGTTATTTTCGAGTACTGTTTTTTTTCATTGCATCATTGTTGCTCTGCCCAACGCTACGGGGAAACGAGGCGTGATGTTATGGCAATTTTCTTACATCGTACTTTACAGCTTTTTGTATAATTATCTTGTTTATCTGCTGTTTGTTATATTGTGTGCCTTTTAGTCTGTGTTAAATAAATGTATTTTCTTTCTTTCTTTATGTTAAGTAACAGTGTTAAAACATATTTTCGTTGCCGACCGTACCATAGTAAGGGACGTACCGTCCTTATTTGATTTGACATCTGGATTTAGCTCATCAGAAAGTTTTTATTAAACTCTGTAAGTTTGATTTATAGCTTTACAAGGATTTTTTGCTTTCTCATTTCCTGCTAATTTTATAGGAAGTCCAAGATTTATGGAGCTGACCGGTCTTTCAAAGTTTTTTACAAGTTTATTATGTTGTCAAGTTTTTAATTATTTTATGATAATTTTGTAGGTACGCGATGGACTTAGCAATGTTTTTACATTAAAAAACAACTTTACCTTTTAAGAACGTATACTGGCTTTTATTTTGTAAGTTGATTTGGCCAAATTCTAATCCTGTGTTGTAGTTGTAGTCTATGATTTTTTGGTTCTAGGACATGCCGGTTTCCTCACGATGTTTTCCTTTACCGTTTTGAGAGCAGTGGTGATGAAATAATTTACACAAAGTAAAGTGCTTGGGTTCGAACTTACGACCACCAATCAAATAACAAAATCATTATACATTGTAACAGCGATTCAATTTTAACGCCTCCCGCTTAAGACCTAGGCCAAATATTGTTTGATGTTCGAATAGCTTATGACCTAAAGAGGTGCCATAAACAATAATAATAAAAAATCTAAAAAAAAAACGCTAGTAAAATACAAAGTAACAGAAGACTTTTGCGAGATTTATCAGCGGGTCCCAAAGTAGGCACAGCCTGTGATCTGGGCGACCCAAAGGCTACATAAAGTTAACAATTCAACGTGTTCTGCTAACGCAAGATTGAAATTCATCCTAATCCTAATTATAATATTATATTATACACGCTAAAACGGCTGAAAGGATTTGAATGAAAGTTGGCTCACGGGTAGACCATGACCTGGATTAGGACATAGAATACTTTTTACCCGACTACGGAGAAGCAAAAAGGAGGGTTATGATTTTGACCCGTATGTCTGTATGTATGTTCATTTGTTCCCTCATAACTTCTAATCTACTCAACATATTTTGACAAATGGGGTATCCTTGGAAGCGTCTCGGCCGTCCGATGGTTATAGGCTATGTGACGTCACATTAAATTGAATGTGACGCCCTCTAGAGGACAAAAAGTCATGAACTAAAAAAAATAGATTTTTTTATGGTGCCTTGTTGGGTACCAAATGAAAGGGCTTAATTAGCACATTTCAAATATATATATATATATATATATATATATATATATATATTATTACCCCAAAATAAGTTAAATAAAAATAAAAGTATAAAAACTAAAACCCCTCAGACAGACAAATTAAAAATCCGGAGTCACACGTAATCTATTCGATTTATCCCCTAACAAGTGTGACTCCGGATTTTTAATTTGTCTGTCTGAGATGACTTGTTTATACCTTTTTATTAGTTGACTTTTTTGCCGTAGTTGGGTTTTAGTTTTTACCCGACTACGGCGAAGCAAAAAGGAGGGTTATGATTTTGACCGGTATGTATGTATGTATGTATGTATGTTCATTTGTTCCCTCATTATACTTTTATTTTTATTATCCTGGTAGTAGGTTCTCGTGAGATAGCCGAATATTTCCGACATGCACGCGGGCGAAGCTGCCGGCTACCGTGACGCTTCCACTTTAATAACTCAAGCGACATTATAAGCAAGCAACATTATAACCAAACATACAACAAATTAAACACTTGATCATGTAATACCTCTGAACAACCAATCATTTGAGAGGCGTCGAAGTACAAACGGAATTGCACGCGAGTCAATATTGATTCCTGTGGAACAACATACCGTCGGCTGATTAAATGCTGTTTATCTGTTTATACCGGTTTATTAACTAGGAGTTTGTTTAGGAAAATGGGCTGTACAGTAGTTTGTTTAAGTTTATTTGGGGAGAGAAATTAGAATGAGATCGATGTTTGTGAAATTATGAGAATGAAAATGTTTATGTCATTCTTGGCGGTGGTGGTTCTGCTACGGAAAGGTAAAAAACACACTTTAGCGAAGCAATGTGTTCTATTTCTTTGTCATAAGCGTCATAAGAACTATTCATAGAACATATACAGGGTGGCAGGCACATCAACGCATAAACTGTAACTGTGACATCAGCACATGACTCTAGACCATCTAGAGTAGAAAGTTTTTGTCGGTTGCGCGGCAATGTCCCTACCACCCTGTATAACCTTACTACAAAGGATTTTGGTAAATATATTCGAGAACAGAATGTAAAGAAGAATAGGATACTGTTATTTAAACAAAAACTTATTGGCTGTTATTTCTTTGGATCAATAAATATGAGTTTAAGAACTTTATCGGGAAGTAGCAGATGGGAACATTAGCTCACAAATTAACCCCCAAGCGCGGAGCAAGGAAACCCCAGCATTACATCGACGTGTCGTAAAATCAATCTATTTATACGTATATGTGACGTAACTCACACCGAGTATGTAGGGCAGGCACTCCCGCGGGATACCGCAGTATCTACTCATATAAGCACCTGCGAACCCCGCTGACAATATTCAAATTTCATTTTCGACGACATGTGCAAATTGGCGGGTAACATATTTATTTCCCTATATTCCCCGATGAAGGATATCGGAATGAATACGTGTTTGGCTAAAGATATTTTTGAGACTGTAATAATACTGAAGTGAATCCTATCTGTGGGGCAAAGGAACCCCGTCCCCCCTCTCTCGTCATGGAAGACTTTTGACCGCAGGAAGTGGTGTTCCGTCACTTCCGCGGACAAGTTCCAAAGGACAGAACAAATTAGAGCTAGTGCAAAGTGAAGTGCTACTAACATAGTCGTAAGCTGTATATTATGTATGTTTAGGTTAAGGTGGATGCTCCAAGGTAACCCGCGAAATTAAAATTTTGTTACGTTTTTTGCCATTCGCAGGTCATCAGGTTATATGTTGCTCTAAATATGATTCGCCGCCGTGTCAACCCAGGAATTGGGTAATACGTAACGCCTTAGTAAGAACGGTTGACAGACTTTCGGGACGACCTGTAACGACTGTCAAAGATCCACGAATGCCAACCGGGATCAACGGCTTTACGTGCTTTCCGATGCACGGAGGAGCCCCGGTATGCAAAGATGCCATCCACGGACTAACCCCGGTAAGCGTAGCTTAACCTGATGGATCGACCTGTGCGGCTGTTATTACTTAGCTACGAGCTACCTACTAACTACTACTAGCTGTAATACTGAAGACAATAAACGTTATGACTATTCTTGATCACTACGCGCGTGTGTACCAATTTGGTGTAAGTTAAGTGACATTTTGCTGTTACAGAACAAAATATAGGTAGGTACCTGATAAAGTTACTTAATAAAGCTGTTCGGTATATAAAGTATTGCAATCTGTGCAACAGGGTGACATGGCAAAGTACGCGTTCATTCAGAAGTTGGAAACTTTCGCAAAGCTTTGAATTTCCAAGATTTCCTGACAATTTAGAAGCGAGTGCTTGTCATGTAGGAATGTATGTCTTCTGTTTAATTACAGCTATTCCTGGGATTATTAGATCCCTCAGTGATTTATTTATTTATTAATAGTTTAGCCTACAATTGTTTACACATTTAATTTCATATAGAACACGATATACAATTATGTATAAGTGCAACAATTACTTACAGGCTAAAAGCACATACACTATAAAATTAAACTAAGGTTAAATGGTTAAAAAAAAGGTTATTAAAAAATTCATTGAATAACGTTTAATAAGTATGTAATTTTGTTTGTTTTTTAACTTTAAGATCTTTATTCTTGGTTCAAATAATATTTACTTAATATGTTAACAGACTTGTAATTGTATGTAATTGAATAAATTGCCAATTCAGATTATGCCTTAAGTATTTAATAATTTACTACCCTACCTGACATGTTCCCCAAATGTTGGTATTTGGCCGATGTGACCACATCAATGTTAACTATGCGACGTCTTATCCGAACTTGCGGATGATTCGTCGCCTTACATTATTTTAAAAGATTAACGTTTCATCCGCGGATGAGATATTTTGCGGATGAGTACTCACCTAATTCGCCTTGACGGCCTCGTTGGTTTAGTGGTCGCAAATGTGACTGCTGAGCGTAATGAAAGTGAGCAATGTGGAAGGATTTTTGAGAATACGTCCCCAAAGGGGATGAACATTTGTATGCAAGTGTAAGGGCGGCTGCACGTATAACGTATAAAGCCGTCTACTCTAGAAGCGTTTATGATCAACTTCTAAACATTTAAGTCTAAAATTTTCAAAACAAAATACAATCTTTTTTTTCTTTTTTTACCACAATGGCGTAGCTCTTGGCCTGCATCTCACTTGATGGTAAGTGATGATCAGGCCGAAGGTGGAAGCAAGCTTTACCCGGAATTCTCAAACACAGAGGAACTGGCTATCTTACCTCTAACTGCCGAAACACAAAAATGCTGTTAACATTGTTGCTATGGCAACAGACTTAGATAAGATGGTGGTAGGTAGCCAGGAGAATTTGAACAAGCCCTACCACCAACCAAACCGAGCAGAAAATTTTGCCGCCAGTGGGGATCGAACCTGGTACCTCTGGGTCCGAGCCTTGTTATTTAACCACTAGACCACAGAGGCGGTTAGATTGCCCAACATCACTTTACTGCAACACTCCACAGGGGTTACATGTAAGTAATTTAATAGGTACTGTTGTAGAAAGTATCAATTCAACATGAGAGTATTGCAATTCCCAAGGAAATGGCCGTATTCATTGGTTAACGTAAATCGACGATTTAATTTTATTGCTTGGAGACTGTTGACTTTTATAGCGTAAACAAAACAGTTTATATATCTTTAAATGTAGGTTTAAACATACCTTCATTTCTGAGCAATTTTTCTAAGGTGTTTGTCAATCTCAAGACGAAGACTTGTGGGTGATTTAACTTTTAGGAGTGAAGTAATCGTTTCATACATATAGGTACACCTCTGCCTAACCCTTCGGGGAATACAGGCGTGATGTTATGTTACGTTTTCCAATGCGTTTCTTTTTCTCGAGGCAGTCGATGGGTTTTACAGGTTACAGTATCAGACTACACCTAACGCTGGTGCATTCTTATTCAGTCTCTCAGTCGTGTTTTTTTAATTTTCTATTAATTGCTGGAAGGGCTGTTTTTGATCTCGATCTCGCCAGATGATAAGCGATGAATGAGGTCTATGATGGAACGAGCAGTCATTACCATTACAGAATCCATTATTTATTTGTTTTGTAATAGGTACACTATCAGCAACGTTATACATTGTTTATATGTATAAATTGATAATTCATGTATACATTAAACATGTATTTTTGGAACGAAGTTCCTTAACGCGGCTTGTGGTAGGAGTTGACTGGTAGAAATCGTCACGTAAGGAAAAAGCGTTATGGCGTCCATGCGACTTTCTCTCTATCTCTCTGTCTCTTCTATACATATTATAAACTAGCTTTCGCCCGTGGCTTCCCCCGAGTTGTATGTTGATAAAAAGTATCCTATATCCTTCCCCAGGGATCAAAGTATTGCCGTACCAAATTTCATCAACATCGGTTCAGCCGTTGTAACGTAATGCGTGATGAAATAAACAGACATACAGATAAACAGAAAAACAGACAAAAATTCAAATTCAGACAAAGCTGTTGGAACGTGTTCTGTTATCGATAACCGTTTTTGATAACCGCCGAATAATTTCAACGAAGTGGTGTTCAGAATCATGTACTGAATCCATGGGAACAGGTTGTGCGTCGATGTCCCTGCCACCCTGTATACGAGTGTGGGTGCGTACGAGTATCGCGTAGGGAACTTCATTCCTAACAGGGGCCTATTCCTCCGACCACACACGTCTTTAATAAACACGGATTAAAAGTTATTTAACTTTGACGTTATTTTAACCCTACAACTACCGCGTAGAGACTTTAAATGAGAGGTTTTATGCAACTTTCCTTATCTCCGACGGCTCGGCGTTGCATGATATTAACTAGCGGCCATTCCGAGAATTCTTACTGCCTTTAAACTATTCGCGTGTATAACGCGGTATTGCAGAAGACCTAATCTTTGCAAACCATGGATTTGGAGGCTCAGTGATTTTGTTTGTCTATGGCGTTCTGGCAGGAAGATTTGGTCAACTTTTTAGACTCAAGGATGTCAAGAAACGTGTTTGCTATTTTATATGATGAGCAGCAGTTTTATTTCTTTACTAGCGACCCGCTCCCATGCGAAGCAGCATAGTTTTTATGACAAACATCGAGATTTCTTAGTTATATGTAACTTTAATATTCACGTATTATATACATGAACCTTCCTTGATTCTTTGGCTTGCTGACGTTTTGGACACAATATATATTCGGACACGGTGTCCGTATCCTTGGATTATTTAAATATTTAAAAGCTGCTACGTACACTATGATGATGGTAAAAACAAAATAATATAATCAATCTGCTGCTTCCAGTCTAACCGGATGCAGATAAATTGAGCGGCTTTGGCGATCTAAGATTATACAAGGTTAAATTAAATTGGGTAGCTAAACGATGTTTAGATATCGTTCAGCTACCCAATTTAATTATTTTACATACTATATTTAATCTTTTATTTAATTTAATATTATTGTACAATTAATTATATTGTAACTTACAGAAAATAAATGTATAATAAACCTTCGATAATTTAATTATACGATAAAATAAAATATAAAAAAGATTAGATTGTTTTTTGTAGGATAACCGCTGTTAGTTTTGTTACTTGAAGCATGAGTTGAGAAAAACTGTTCACACAATAAAACAAAACCAGAGTTTTAAACTGATATTTCAAGTGATTACAATGAATGCGGTCGTTGACCCCACAAAAAATCATCAAATTAATTTCTTTTTTGCTTTATCATGCTAAATTAATTTGCCCCTAAATCTTTTTTCAAGTTTAGTGGGCCTTCTGTTTCTTTATATTTCGTACATAAAGGTAGCGAATACCTGCCGCGATTATTTAATTTCTGGAAAGATCAGCGAATAGTTCGCGTAACTCGGTGCTCTAGAAATTATGTTACTTTGCAGGGGCGGTATTCGCTGTACTGGCTCACTTTTTCATGATAAGCTTTGTGTGGTAAATGTACTCGTAGTTTGTTTAGAACGGGATTCTTTATGATTAAGTCTGTTGTTTGAATGAGGAGAATTGTTTCAAATTGCTTTTCTTTTCATTTATTATTCTACGTAATTTTATATAAAAAATTATACTTACATTATTTTTTAAACCCTGGCTAGATATAATTATGGTATTTTTTGTAGGTATTGTGGGTGCGTTTACAAAACACGTATAGATCTCACATGCTCAAACAATCACTCTCCGAAAAAGTAGTGTTGAGTTCTATTATTGAATTAGTTTACCGGCTATTAATTAGCTTATATCTTGAGTAAATCGTCATGCATTTTAATGTTATCTAGCAAAATGTGCAAAAGCTTTTTCCATTAATGAACATAATTATATGTTACATAATTATATGTTTTCTAACTGAACAGACAGCTGTGCTGCTGGGGAGTTTGTTGCGCCACTTCTTCTTTCCAGCTATAGCACTAGGAAGTGGTAAAGGGTGAGCGTTGTGGGGGACTCTCTTATGTAATTTTGACTTTCGAAAAGTGCTGATTCTCAGCCTAGTTTGAATAATAGACTTTTGATTTTTATTTTATTAATTTTGTTCTTGGCACAGTGCGCGACACACTGTGATACGCGACTGAGTCAATAGTGAAATTAATATAATAACGGGAACACTGTTCATTGATGGAAAACTCTTGTGCACATTTGCACATATTTGGGGATGATTTAGGCTAGACCGTCACGGGTGCGAGCCGCTTCCTTGTCTGTACAATTTATAGGGACCAAGGCTCGGAGGGGACAAGGACGCTGCACGGTGTAGCTTGAACTGCTTTTTATAAAATGTTCATGAAGTTTTGGCGCGCCTTGTACATGGCATGGCGCGCAACCAGTAGCGTAAATACAAAGGTGGATGCAATACAGACACCCATAGTCTCTGCTGCATTATCTTGCGAATGGCTTAAAGCAGTAATAGTCCGTCCGAACCCAGCTTCAACGCATCGGTTTGTAGTGCAGGCGCATTTATAAGGCAATGAAAAGGTGAATTCAACGTAGACCCCAACCCAATTATTTCTATTAGATTATAACTGTCGAAAAATTGTGAACTGGGTGAAATGGGTTAGATTAGGTTAGAACTGTGACCAACCGCGCTACTTTCAAGTTGCTCGCAGCTAGGCAGGCTATTTACTATTAGTGCAAGGTGCGTTACGTCGCAAGCAAGTTTGATACCTGCAGTGTAGACAGAGCGAGTACTTATAAGCTTAATTGCAGTCGTTTTTATTAAAACAATGTCTTTCAAAGCCGATCACATTGCAGGCAGTTTTCAAATGTCTGTGGAGTAATGGTGTTTGTAATACTTTATTCATATAGACGCGGTTCTGTTATAGAACGGCTACTGTCTGTGTTGCAGTGCCTTTGAATTACGCCATAAACCTTCGCTTACCTGTCTCAGCTCCGTAGCGAGGTCAATCACAAGAAGATTCTGCTCTTTATCGAAATCTATTGATACTTTTATTTCATGGGGACCTGAAATTGAATGTATTCACCGTTATTTCATTTCTATAAATACATCTATTTCTAATAGTCATCATTGATAACCTTTTTTAAAGTGTTCAATCAATCAATCAATCATTTATTTGCAACAAATTTAGGTTACATTAAAATGTAGGTGGAGTAGATAGGAGTGAGCCATGTACATTCTGCCTGGCAATAGGCACGCAAAAATTATAAAAAATTGTCAAGAAGCTAAGTAGAAATAAAATTACAAATTAAAATATCAGTTAGAATTACGGTTACAGTTATTATTTTATTATTATTATTAATTAATCTTTATTGGGAAAAAAAAAATCAAATTACAATTTTAGTTATAGGAGTAGAGGACTCAAAAAATCTACACAGTATTTGAAAAAAGCAAGCTAATCAACACAAAATCAAAGCAATTACCTTCAAAGTGGTGAATGACGAAGACCCAAACGGTAGTCCATAATATGAGGATAGTGCATAATCCAAGCTGGCACAGCATGCATCTAAAGATGACGGAACCAACGGACTCTCCGGGGAGTTTGGGGAGCGGGTACAATCTCAACCATGTGTTCGGAATCTAGACAATGGACGATTTAATGGAAATTGTTTTGGGAAATCTAAACCTATTTCAATGTCGGAATTAGGAGAGGTTTTGAGATTAAATTGGACAACGATCATGTGTTTGTAGTCGATGGGGATGAAATAGAATTAAAAGCAGAATGATGTTATTTGATACGTTGTTAGTTAAGAGGTAAATACAAACTTATCTAAACTTTCTTCATTCTCTAGCGAGAATAACCGCCAAGATATAGAAACATGAGAAAATATAGACTTGTACAGTATTTCAAGGAACTTTGTTAGAATATCATTACAGAACAGCACAGTAACACGCTACTAGAACTTATATTAGTTTCTTAATAATCATTTCTCGTGTAGGTTATACTTACTTTATGAACAACCACATTTTCATTATCAGCCTGAAGTAATTTATTACTGTTATCGTCAATTCCATCCACTTCACCATTAGCCTTTCTGTTTCCTTTTGTACTTAACATATTATGACCTTTTCTTAATCCATTACGTACTGGTTTCCTAATAACCTTATCAAATAAGCGTTTCTTATTCTTATTTTCACGAGAGCCACACACGAATATGCTGTTTTCTTTTCTGATTTTCTGTCGACATAATACGCCAGCGTTAATGTTTACTATATTTCTTTTGACACTGATTCCATTGCCATCTAGTTTGACACGACTGTCAACGAGTAGTTTAGGCTTAATTTTATTACCATTTTTCAACTTTCTGTATAATGGTTTCACTAAAACGTTGTTTTTGAATTTTTCTTTCAGTGCGTTCTTCATGTTTTCTAGTCTTGAACTGAGCATTTGAGGGAATTGTTCCAAAAACTGGGGATAGCGTGTTTTGTAACCCTCGAACTGCTAAGTTCTCATTAAAAGTTGAATGCAATTACACGGTGAACTTACGCCCAATTTTGCTAGCAATCTCTGTCGGAGGGTATAATTAAAATCTATTACGGTCCTCGTGCTTTTGTTGGTAACTTTTATTTAGAGAAAAATAAAACTGGAGAGATTACTTACCTTTTTGTCAATTGCCATGAAACAACGGATTATATTTTATTGTGATTTTTATTTCAACAGCAGTAGGTATGTAAATTATTTATCAGCCAAATTATAATTCACTGTTTATATCATTCATCCTCATATTGTCCATTGGAAGTATATATCTAGCATACATTGTAAAAGAGAATCAATTTTCACGTATTTTTTCATATTCATGACCTAAATAGCATTAAGAATATGAATAAAAAATTCGCGAAATTACGCGGGTCTAAACTAGTATAATACAATCAAGGGAAGTAATTTAGAAACTTATTAAGGCAAAGTCCAAATCAGCGGAAATATAATTTTGTTCATGTCAAAGAGCGCATCAAATTCGTATTTTGGGCATTGAAGAGTTTCTTATGTTGGCGAAAGCATGGTATGGATATACTCGTAAACATTATAAATGAACAATATTTTTGTCAATAACATAGTAATTTTGTATAATATTACATGACTAAAATTTCGTCTCTTAAAAAATTGTTACTGTTTATTTCTCTTAGCACAAGCATATTCAGCTTATAATATTCACACAGGGAGTGGGCCATAGTCCAGCACGCGGGCAGAGTGCGGGTTGGTGGATGTCACATGTCTTCGAATTTCCGATGTTACACACAAAATGTTGAATCACAGAACATAGCTTGATTTCCGTACGTCTTTTTCGGGTGACCACTGAAAATCAGCGTTGTGCAGTGGGTCCATAGCACAGCATCATGCTGAGTGGAAGCCTTCTTGTCACAGTCATGACGTGCAGCTGTTGACCATGTCTGTTTATGCTCGTAATTGAAGATCTGATATTTTGTTTCATTTTTCTGTATGCACGTGTTTCTTTGACAAATAAACCTATTTTTCTTTCTTTCTTTTCTTTATGTTTTCCTGTACTGTTTTGAGAGCAATGGTGATGAAATAATTTACACAAAGCAAACCACCTGTCAGAGTTCAAACCAATGACCGACGAGTTGTTCCTCTTATAGAAAGAAAAATCAAGCAATGTGTTCAACGTTATAACTCGGTTTTTATAACTGTGCGCTTAGAGCTGTCAAAGTCGTAGGTTGTTAGTATTGAATTCAGCCGCACGGTTACCTCCTCAGTGCCCCGACGCTTCTTAATACGACTTGCTGACGATCAACTCGTGTCGTCTTCACAGTTCTGCCATATTATTCGTTAACTTGTTAGTGTTATTATTTAAAACACATTCACTGAATATTTTAACGGCGCACAGTTATAAAAATGGTGTTATACTACTATTTCTATAACAATTCCACTAAAACTAGAATAAGCGTATCCGCAGCTCTGTAACGAACCGCCAGTACAAAGTTTTCACTGCATAATATTCAAATGTATTCAACTATTCATAAATGCATGTCCATATTATCATAACGTGGGATCGCGGAAAGAAACAAAGTTTAAATTGAGTTCACGTCACGTGGTCTGTCACTCAGACACCCTGACACTCAGACAGGTGTGTACTGGAACAATCGCCGTTACAATTTCTAGCTGATTCTATGTTCAATAGGATAAATCAGGCTTTATATAGGATAAAAGGTACTGGTTTATATCGCTATTATTTCCACTTGGTTTTTCGACCCTGTGAACATAATTTTCGAGGTAACGAGTTCAAATCTGGCTGGAAGATGCCTTGCCGTGCATCTTCCAGCCAGATTTGAACGAAAAGTGTAAAATTTCTTGAAAATAATTAAAGCGAAATTTCCGAACTGTTCAGAATATCCCAGGTTTAAAAAAAAAAATATGATAAGTGGACCCCTTCGCTTGACCTCATTGGCCTTTGGACGTTTGAGACACCCTGTACGAGCTTTTACCCGCGGCCTTCCCCCGCGTGGATGTCGGAAAATATCCCACGGGAACTTACTAGCGGGATTAATAGGTAATAATTAAATAAATATTTGCACACCTATTTAAGGTAGGATATGGCTAAAGATCTTTTGTTGTGTGTTTCACCTTATGTACCCATGTTCAAGCAAATAAATGATTTGATTTGATTTGATTAAAAGTACTGTTTGTGTTAATCCAGGTTATAAACTATCTGTTTGCCAAATTTTATACAAATCTGTTCAGCAGTTTTTGCGCCAATCTGGAACATCCCAGACAAACCGTCAAACATTCTACATTCGAAAACGCGCGCTAATACTCATAGTATGGTGGTGCACCAAAGCGGTTAGCCGCACTCGATTTTCGATTTCAAATGTCTTTGATCAGTTAGTGGATGTACCCAGGCGGCGTAGTTTACGTTTTCTATTTTTTTTAACCAAAGCCACAACACAGCTGCTCGCCAGAAATCAAAGGTGGTGCTGAGACCTTAGTGTAAGTTTGCAAGTGAGTAAACGTAACTATCGCGTTTGCGTTAAGATTTGACTGATAGATCATAATGCTAAGAATATAAAGGTGAGAATAAAAATCTTAACGCAAACGCGATAGTTACGTTTACTCACTTGCAAACTTACACTAAGGCCTCTGAAGTAAGATATCAAGTGAACGTCATTCGCCGTCATACGCAGTGCGTGTTTGCACGCGGTTTGGCGTTTTCTGCTTGAATTATTTATTTACATATTATCTAGATAGAGTGACTAAAACAAACAAGCCAACTTTTTTATGCTAGCGTGCGTGACAGTTACGTCTCAATCGCCACATCAATTGGCTATAGCATTGTGCTTTTCTAGTGTGCGTGCATTTAGCGGCCAACAGTTGGACGCAATTTTTTTCGACCAGTTCACAGCTTTGAATGTTTTTCTAGATATATTTATATCTTTGGTTTTCAGCTATTCCAAAACTGAGTGCGTTTAATCACAATGCGTGCTAAACCTTAGCGTAATTTTATTAGTGATATCCTCAAAATATTTTCAGCTACATTGTAAAAGGGACCTGAGAATTTAAAAAATACCTCTAGTTTATTTTTGCGAAACACGATCTTCTGAAAGAAGACCGTTCTCTAACAAAACAAAACATTTAATACAAAGGTACCTAATTGAATAAAGTTACGTAGGTAAGAAGTTAATTATCGTTTACGATACAGAACCAAAACTAAGTTTTCAATTAAATAAGTAATTACAATCCAAGTGTACGGTGTAAAGTGTTCGCGCTGTTTATATTTGAACATTCTTAGTTAATTAATAACTGTTGTTAATTAAACACATTACATAAAAATAATTTAAAAAAAACAGTAAAACTGTTTATCGATTTTAATTAATTAAAAAAAATCAGAACTGCCTGTGTACCTAGTAGATATTTCGTATTTTTTTACACAACATAGGAAAAAACTTTTTCCTCAACGACCTCGTAAACCTTCGCAGGAAAGTATGTCATGGAAAACTTCGCGAAATAAGTCTGCGGTAGTCTAAAAATACAATATGTAAATAAGTATATTGATTTAGTAACATAACATGTATGTACAATGCTGGAATAGGGGTTAAATAAAGGACAGACCAACATGAACCACGCAACATATTGAAAGTAAGTTCTTTCTCTATTTCAAGCAATGAAATACTATTTTTAAAGTTACAGATAACGGTTCTTATAAAAACGGTCAGGATACTAATTAATGTTCAGAAAATTCAATAATTATGATTATACAGTATTGATTAGTATTTTATGTTCACAGTTAAATAAAATACGGGAAGTTCCACTGGTTTCTAAATTCAGTAATCGAGAACGCACTTGTAGCAGCGTGGCGGGAATATTGATTTCTGTTGCGCAGAATGTCAGTAACCGGCGCGCGCAGTAACTGTCAAATAGACGTTTTACGGTGATGGAATGTCTTCAAATAGATGTGAAAATAACATTATTTTTATAATTTCACGAATCCCAATGCACTAATAAAATATCTAGTTCTTTGGTGCATTAGTTGTAATATTCAAAATTATAACATGTTTTGAAGTAGTACAGAGTTCTGTTTGAGTTGGGAAGTAAAATTGCTGTGGGTATTGTCATGCGATGCCTTTGTGTGCTGTGTTGTTTACAAGAATTCTTATTTCATAACATGATATAAAATTACTAAAGTAATAAGGTGTTACTGTGTGTCTAGTGCCTACGTAAGAAACATGTTTACTGGAAGAGCATTATAAATAAAAACGATGAAAGATAAAGATGTCGAGATGCCTGCGGATATTTGGAGCTTACTCCTTCAGGTTGACAAGGAAGCATTCGACCATACTTGTCTCAGCTGCCTTCATACTAACTCTTACCATGGTACTGCAGAAGTACGCGTCGAGGCACCACGAGCCCCCACAGCCACAACGGAGGGTCGGTGACTTTAACTACAGACCAGGCGCCTTCCTGAAAGGTCGACAGCCCGGGAACTTAAGTTATTGCTTGTTCAACTATGGCCTTCCAAAGAGTCTCAAATGGGGCACATTCCAAGTACTTCCGTCCCCAGAAACTGGAAGTAGGAGTCAGTACGGAGTTATTTATAATGCCATTCAAGGTATAGTGTTTGCGAATGTCAGCAAAGTTGACGCAGTGACGTATGTGACTCAAGCGACGCCTGAATTTCTGTATCATGTAGTGGAAATAGCCAGATACTGGAATGGCCCCATCAGCCTCGCTGTATACGTACCTAACTATGACTTAGATATTGCTATGCAAATATTAAACCAACTGTGCCATTGCTACCCGATGATGGCTAAAGTGTCAGTTCATTTATTTTTCCCAACTAAATATGAGCCTAAAATAAGAACGCTGGAAGAGAGAAGGAAGTATTTTACGTCTCTGCTCGCGCCAACAACTGAAGCGTCTAACACAACAAGCAACCCAAAAGAATTGATGAGACAGAAATTACAAAATTATCGCAAGCTGAATAGCAAAACTAGGGCGCAATACATTCAGAGGGCGAGGAAGAATAAAATCGAACGTATGATGATGCAGATTCAAGATGCAGGATACGTTTCAAATAATTTAAAGTTCGAGGATTGTTCTCGTGTAAGTTCAGACATAAGAACGTATAGAAAATCAAAAGTAATGTTGTATCCAATAAACGTTGGGAGAAATGTTGCAAGAAATGCATCAACGACCAATTATTTCTTAGTATCTGATATAGAAATGGTGCCTAGTCATGGGTTGGCGCCAAAATTCCTGAAAATGATAAGGAAGCTCATGGGTAACGAGAAGAGGGATTCTGGTTGTGTCTTCGGTAAGACGGTGTTTGTTGTGCCTCTGTTTGAAGTGGAAAGAGGAGAGAAAATCCCGCACCACAAAGTAACGTAAGTTGATAAATAGCCTAGTTGATGCATGCAACACAAAGGAATGCAGAAAGGGTACTTAGAGTTTCTGTGCCCTTTGTTGCCATTGTTGAGATCCTGTGTAGAAGGTCGCTCTTTTCTTGGAACACTGAATAGTTCTATCCTTTGAGTAGTTTGTAAGAGCTAAAGTATACGCTTCAACGGTAAATTCGTTTTTCTATTGTGCAAGGATCTTGCAGACTCTGTAGGTATTTAGTTTAATACATCGTCCAACACTAAGATTTATCCTGCATTGGGGGTACTTTTTTTGTACGTGACAACGATTTTTAATTATTTAACTATTGCATGCTTCTGCCCGCGAGTTCGGTCGCGTAGAAGTCGTAAGTCACCACAATATACTACAATAACAGCCACATTTTTATAAAACTTCCCTGTATACTACGTTTGTAGTTTTGTTTTCATCAGCCAAAATATACAGGAGGCAGGACTGGTGACGCGGGAGCAAGGGACGTATAGTTGTCCGTGTGAGAAGCTGCTCACCACCACGACCCCCCCCCCCCCGCTAGCCTTCACAGTCTGCCCCTGTGACTCGTTGATATTCATCGCAAGGCATACGCTCGCAGGGAACTGAACGCACTTAAACTGAAAGGGGTAGTTGTGGGGAATTTGTGATATGCGCGGTATAAACACTGCCTCGCCAAAGCCACAACCTGTTACAATTTCTACCTCGATGACGTTTCTCTGCGAAGACACGACTTTGAGCTGGGTTCCGTTACACAGCTTAGTCGGAGTTAAGTTCTGAAGGAGCATAATCGGGACATCGACCTTTAGCTGGATAATGTTCGGCGGAAGTTTATTTGCCGTCAGCGAATTCAGAAATTCTACGGGGTAATGTGTAATTCCTCGAACGGGCATTTCGTCGCAGACCATCGGGGTATTCTTGAGCGTGTGAATTCCCGCCAAGCTCGCATGTTGATGGTCAAGCGCAGTCTATGAACTCGCATCCATAGAGTCGACTTTTTCGACGAAGTATTCACCTCTTCAGCCCTAGCCCCGCGTCTCCACAGGTAGTGTTTGCCAGAAATCCCCACTAAACAGTACTGTGACACTTCCCATCATGTCTTGATTCCTGCGGATGTCCTGGAAGGTTCTGTTTACATGTTCAACTGTTTTCCTTTTTGCCATAGTACATTCATCATATACGATGAAAGCGCAATTTCCCCTTTTCACTGTTGCGTGACACTCCATACACAGCGCTTCGTTGGTTTCTAAGTCGATGGGAATCTTAAACATGGCGTGCGTTGTTTTGCCAACAGGAAGCAGTGTGCCAGCGGTTTCGGAAGACGCTACAGCGATTGCAATTTTGCCTTTAATCTTGTAGTTTTTAATCTTGGAGATCACTGACATCGGTGAAGGAAAAATATCTTGAGGAAACCAGGACAAATAATTATTATAAGTCCCGCTGTTATTATTATAAGTTGCTCACAGACATTATAGGCGGGATTAAATGTGTTTAAATTGTGTAGGTAATTGATTTCGGCCGTTCTCTTTTAAAGCCAAACAAATAATAAGTCATATTATTTTTGGTTATCCGCCTAAATGCGATCAAAACAATATTTTGGTACGATAAATTTAATGATACGGTTCACACACTAATCATCACAGTTATATACAATTTTCCTTATTAAATAAAATTGCTAATTATTACTTCCTAGCTGATTGCAAGGAAGTGTTAATTAGTCATGTGGTGTAAATAAGGAAAATTTGTGAATTCTTGGTGGCTGGTTCATTAATAAATAAATTCGAATTTTATAACTTTTTATGAAATGAAATGAAATGATTATTTTATGATGCGCTGTGCATTCCGAAAGTCTCTCGTAAATAGCTGTCAAATATTTCGCTGTTTGATTAATAAATCAATGTTACTAAACGAAATTATGAAATATCGCTCTGTGTTGTACTAGAATATTACTTTATGAATTCCATAAAATAAATATTTTATGAATTTGTTTTTCATAAATTGACGCTTCCTAAAACCATTTATTTTGATACCGCACATGGTAAAGCTACAATATATATTTTTTCAATTAATTTCACTTATACCTACTTAAACCAAAGATTTACTTTAACAAGTTTTAGTTTTAACTCAACAAAATCAGCCGATCTTGTAACAGAGGATATAAAGAATATACTATAACTCACATTCCCGTTAACTTGACAAGACGTGAGCGAAGCCGCGGGCACAGCTAGTAATCAATAATGGAAACCTTCCGACAAACCTTTATCAGGGCGATTCTTTTCTTTTCCTTATCTTTAACTAGCGACCCGCTCCTGCTTCGCAGGGTTTTCACCACTTCACAAAACATTGAGATTTATTATTTATATTTAACGTTAATATTAACTTAATAAACACATAAACCTTCCGGTATAAATTCTCTAAACGATGGTGAAAACCTCATCAAAATCTGTTGCGTGGTTTTCAGACGCGGTCGTACAGATAAACACGAAAAAAGACTTTAATTTATAATATGTATAGATTATACATAGAATTAGTATTAGCAAGCCGAACTAAAAACATTTATAAACATGAATAATATGTCTCACGAAACTGTAAACATATTTTTTTGTTTTACCCGTATCATTCTCCAATATGCTCATTGGACATCTGGACATATTACCGATACATCGTAACCATAATCTTTTATCTAAACTTTGCCTCTTTATACAGGGTTATATTTATGTCGGCAATCCGTTAAAGGGATCCCTTCCATCCCGGGCATCCCTTTAACGGATAAGGAGAGGTAATTTACAACCAAATGACCCCTTTTCACTCCTATGCAAATGTCAACAATTTTCGAGTCATTTGACATTTTATATTTTTATTTCATACATTTTAAAATATAAAAATCTGCAAAAAAAATTACATAATTTTTTATTGCAATATAAAATTCGCGTTTATTATAATTTCTCGATGGCTATTCCAACAAGTTATGCTACAGTCGTGCGATCTTTAAAACTTATTTTATATCAATTTTATCGAGTTCCCCTGCGACACGTAGTAGCTACCGTTCAGTATGCAGCTGTAAAACGATGTAAAATTTTATTGAGACGAATATTTTTATTGCTCTCCATTTTATGCGTCATACTTATCGGTCGTCATTGAAAATTTCCTGAGTTCCATACAAATGAAGTTCTCATAGCTAGGTAAAATAAACTGAGTTTTTACCCGCCTGTAACAGAAGGATGGTAATGTTTTTCGAGAGTAATACATACTCTCGGAAAACATTACCATATGTCTATTTGGTGGTGTCGTTAGATTCGTCTTAATTGTGGGAGTGACATAGGCTAAATAATATTTATATATTGCATTTGCAAATACAAAAAGAAGGGATTTTTATTCATTTATCATTAATTTAGGGCTACGAGGAACAGGGTGTAAAGTTCACTCATACTCTATGGAAATGGGAGGATCCTCCTACCAGACGGGTATTGTGTCTGGCGGGCAATTGCCCAAGGATTGATGTCGGATAGTCTTATATATGTGAATCGCGCGGTAAACTTAAATAGCGCGACGCAGGATTTGTGACGTCAGGTCTTTGATGCGTAGTTCGCATGTGGCGATGTAGATGCCGCCACAGTATCAAATAGAATCTAGTAATGAGTCATCATAGTGTTCTCTCAAGTCTGTATTCTACGCTTATTCTTCATAATAGTTGTGTATCTATGCCTATTTGTATCGGTATCCGTGTACCCACATCAGCTAGGTACCCCAGCAAATGATACGCAAGTTCAAATTCGACATAGCAGTTCCTTTCCAAGCTTTTTGTCATTTAAAACAACCTTGAATTGCCTCCACATAATGACGCTGTCTGTACAACATACTGATTATGAATGTTTCTCTACCAGGTTGATCCAGATGTTAGCCAGCAACCGCGCGACGTACTTCCATCAGAAAGTGTGTCCTCACTGCCAGCGTTTTCCAGGGCTACAGACCTGGCTCATGAGACCCGCCCACGACGTCCTCGAGGTAAGATTTATATCTATACTTATAATAAATCTGTAGAAGTGAAAATTCTGTACATTGAAGATATCAAAAAAATAAATGGCAGGGGGTGTTACTAGACCGACACCGAACCCAAAAATTTGATTAAAAAAAATTTTGTCTGTCTGTCTGTCTGTCTGTCTGTCTGTCTGTCTGTCTGTTTGTTCAGGCATCACGCAAAAACTACCGGTTCGATTACGATGAAACTTGGTATAATTATTCTTTAATATCCTGGGCACCACACTGGGTACTTTTTTATCCCGGAAAAGTACCCTATCCTACGGTTGGGGGGTGTCAAAGTTTGTATGGAAGAATTTTAACGCGCTGTCCGATTAACTCGAAACTCAATATTTATACTTAAACCCAAAAATTAAGAATAACGTGTATCAGGATTTTTCGAAATTCAACCCCTAAGGGGGTAAAATAAGGGATGAAAGTTTGTATGAAAAATCTTATTCCTTGAGGTAATAAACATGAAACTTCGCACGAATAGTTATCTAAATAAATTATAAAGTTTGTAGTTTTTTGTTTTTTTCTAAATTACCCCCTAAAAGTTAAAATTCTTCCATACAAACATTGACACCCCCCAAGGGTGTCAATGTTTGTATGGAAGAATTTTAACGCGCTGTCCGATTAACTCGAAACTCAATATTTATACTTAAAACCCATGGGGATGTATGGGGTAATTTCCGACACTCACGCGGGCGAAGCCGCGGGCAGCAGCTAGTATTATAATAAGATTTAAATAATACAATAGACGTAGATATATTTAGGAACCTATTCCGCTTAACTATTCTTAAAGAGTCTTAAAAACGCTGTAAGAAATCGGATAAAAAATAACGGTTTTAGGGCTTTTATGCCGCCTCATGCTGTTTCCACTGTCATTTATTTCCCCTTTATACATTCTCTCAACGTGACCAAACTATTTTTGGACACACACATAATATCACGCCTAGTAGTACACATAATAGTCACGAGAAATAATATATAATTATACGCAGTCACATTTTCTAAAATATCTTAACTTCTACCATACAAAAAATAAGTGTACGACATTTTTTTCTAAATTACCTAACCGTCAAACTGTGTCAAAACTGGGTATACATTGGTTTTACATTAATATAAACGAAACAAAATTAGTAAAAAGTTTACACTTCCAATGTAATTTTTAAGTACATACATACATTAAAACGACATTGAAAGTTAGCTGCACTGCACGACAACAAAAAATAAACGACAATTCAGCTAAGAATATAAGGCTGTTCTTTCTGGCCAGAGACGCTGCAAAAACAAACGAGTTTGGTAGACCAAATTCCTTAATAAAAACATTCTTTCTAATAATTAGTATGGCTTTAGGGCTGGAAAATCCACTGCAAAATGCTGTACTGGAACTTACAGATACGATTATTGGCCATTGGGAGAATAAATATAAAACTCTTGATATCTTTTTAGACCTATCCAAAGCCTTCGACACTGTCTCATATCCCATAAGTACTTCTTTCGAAGCTGGAGCATCTTGGTATTCCCGGAACTGCCTGGAAAGTGTTTTTTTTATTTTTATATCTTAAATTGATTAATCAAAGTGCCAATGAATTATAACTGTCGAAGTCAAGACGAGTCCTTCCATGGGACACGATAAACCTTAGGCTAGTGGCTTATCTTCGGAACGTCGGATTAGCCATCTAGTATCGGATATAGTTATAACTTAGTAACTAACTAAGATAAGGCGATCACCATTAATGTCAAATGTCATAATCCAGCTCTGTCCCGAACTCCCAAGTAATAACGGATCATCTTTGAGACCAATTACATAGCACAACATTTGGTTTAGTGTTCAAAGTTTTAAGTTAAAACAAGTTAAATATAAAATTACAAATATTGTTACGTAAGCCAAAATGTAGCAAAATATATGTTTAAGCTGTCAAAAATCCATTTACCTGGCATTGATGGAAGGATATGATCGATGCTTGAAATATATTTACTTTGGGGAGAAATGTTAATAAGAAGTATAATTTATTAGATAAATATTTGGATCACCGAAATATTTAGTTACGTTTTGAAGTATCTAAGCAAAGTATTATTTTCAGTGTTTGAGACATTTCCTTTTCTTATTGTCAATCTGCCTAGCCTTTTCCCCACTATGTTGGGGTCGGCTGCCAGTCTAACCGGATGCAGCCGAGTATCAGTATTTTACATGGAGCGACTGCCTATCTGACCTCCACGACCTAATAACTGGGTAATACGATACCCCTTGGTAAGACTGGGTGTCAGACTTTCGGGCTTCTGACGACGCGTAATGACTGTCAAAGATCCACGAATGACAGCCGGGACCAACGGCTTAACGTGCTTTTCGTGGCACGGAGGAGTCTATGTAAAGATGGTCACCCATCCACAGACCAACCCCGGCAAGCGTAGCTTAACCTGATGGATCGACCCGTGCGGCTGTTATTGCTTAGCCACGGGCTCCGCATTTCCTAGTGTTATTGTATCTTACACTTTTGATAAAGAAAACGTTATTTATTCAGACGTCCCTGAACTATTTATCCTCACTACAAAACGTAGAAAAAGATGGAAATAATCTTCGCAACAGAAGCATCAAATAACAAAACTTGTAAAAACAGCAGCATCTTTAACATAAAACAAAGATATCTCAAGGAAAAGTGTCAGATGCAGGGACGAAATCTCGCAAAACCCTTCGCCTGTCCCATTATGGACACTATTATTTCCTCTATAAGATAATCTTTTGCATGGAATTGATTTGACAAACGGATGGCGTTGGCTGCCAACATTTTGTGGAAATCAACGCGTTTGTTATTATGGTGAATGCTCTCAAGGACCTAGCGACCGAAATATTTTAGTTTCATAAAATCTTGATGTATCAGTCTAATTTCCTCTAACGAAGTTGTTGCTGCTGCTTCTGGTGACTGGTCGTCTTGCTTATCAGTGTTTTGTTATTGTTATTAGTATAATTAACTTTTTATTTATTTATATTTATCATTTATGACTTCCATTTACTGCTATATGTAAGCGGGCACGCCCGTTATGCCTGGAGGCTTTTATTTAGATATTAAGTTCTGTTTAATTTTAGTTTTTATTTCTGCCTAAGTATTAGTTCTCGATGTTTTTGGTTGGTATATTGGCGTGGGCTAGCCGGCATATGGCTATTAAATGTATGTTTTGTGTTGCGTAAGGTAAATGATTTTGCGTATTCGTGAATAGAATCAATTAATAGCGACACCGGTAATTATTCTATCGTGAAGTTTTCTTAGAAATTGTCTTGCCTTATAACGTTAGATCATCTCCATTAAAGAAGCTAATGGAAATTTCAGGATTGGATAAAGTGCTTTACAAGTTGAGAGTAGTCCTCGTTGCGATACCCCGACAACGACTAAGGTCACATTTTAGTACAGAAGAGTACTCCCACGTGCTTCTGCGAAGAAAATTCTATGTTTATTGTGTAAACTGGAGACTGCGGTAAACTTGTTCGTTGTAGAGTACAGCTGCATTTTTTATGTGCATTTTTAAAGGCATTTCTTGAGAGAAGGTTTCGTAAATAAGAGCAGTATGAAAGCACGTTTGGTATGTTACCTCTTCTTCCTTTCGAATTGATGATACAATAATCAGCCTATAATTTTCCCATTGCCTCACGATGCCTCACAAGAAATTTTACATTTTTAGTTGAAATCTGGCTGGAAGATGCCTTGCCAGGCAAGGCGTTACGTCGAAAATTATGTTCACAGGGTCGGAAAATCCAAGTGGAAGTGTAAAATTTCTTGAAAATAAAATTAAAATAGCGAAATATTCTGAACTGTTCAGAATATCCCAGCTTTTAATTTTTTTAATGATAGGTGGACCCCTTTCCTTTATCTCATTTGCCTTTGGACCACTACGTTTGAGACACCCTGTATATTACTTTGGCCCAGTATGTAGCCACGTTGATTGCGGCTTCAGTTGCGTTCTGAGTATGTTTATTTTTAACGATTATTTATGCGCTTAATGCGGTGATTCATGTTTGGCAATAAAAATGATCGGCATGTTTTCGGTTCAGGTTGAATCGCTGTGGGTAGGTATTTGTCATGAATTTTTCCTACTCGTGTCTTAAAATCTTTATTCACTATGTTTTAAATTGTCATCAGCCTGGCCCCCCTCATCATTCTACGCCACATCACCAAACCTTATAATCTAACCAATACTCGTAAACCCACTCCAGACATCAATCAACGCGACATGAATCTCAATTCATACAGAAGCTGTCAGACCGTAGTCACCAGTCAATCAAATCCCACTTCCAATGGGATTGCAACTAATTCTACGCCTCCCAATCTGGTTCCATCATGGCGGTTCAATCTTGTCGAGTGACAGGCGTAGCACTGAATAGACAGTTACAGAAGGCCGGGTTCATGCAACAAGCGAAAACGCACGCACACATATACGCGCGTCTATGTAGGTAAAACGAGTGCATGGGCAATTACGAGTTGCGACTGGCATTGGTTTGTTCATCGGGCAATTTTTTTCAGTCATATTTACCCAAAGTGCAGGAGGTAGTGGAGCAATTTGAGGAGCGATATGGGGCAACTTATAAAGTAATTGCTTCATATAGCTTAATATGGTGTGGCGATATCTCTTGAAACAATTGCTACAATATTGAGGAAAAATTGCTCATGTTAGCAACTTAAAAGTTTGAGATGGTAGCCGTACCTACGTGTACGAGAGTTTTCATTCGTCGCAAAGAGATAACCTTCTGTACTAATCTATTCTGTGGACATAGTCCTAACAAAGTTAACCTCTCCCCGCTCCCCTTGCCCGTCTCATGGCGCGTCCCCCGTACTAATTGCCAACTAATTATCGAGAGCTGCGCGTCCTAACCGTACCACTTTACCGTATTAGAACGCTAACAGCCGGCTGTAACTGGTTAGGTTCTAATTTATTCCGTGGCTGTTATTGGGATAGTGTTTAAAAGTAGGTAGTTTTGAACTTGTGGCGGATAGTAATGGGCTGGTTAACCGGTTGGCTGTTACTTTCATGCCCTGTTAAAATTCTTATGCTTAAAAAAAAAAAAAAAGATAATATGAGAAAGGTTTGGTGAGAGCAGTGGTGGCCCTGTTTTAGGTGTAGGTCATAGGTTCGAACTCAGACAGGCGCTTTACTTTGTGTAAACTGCTCTCAAAACGGTGAAGGAAAATATCGTGAAGAAACCAGATGTTCTAGAACCAAAAAATTAGGAGATATCTAGCAACCCGCACTGGGCCAATCAAGAGGAGGCCCGTGTTCCAGCAGTGGGAACCATATAGGCTGATTAGATTATGCTATTATGCTGAGAAAGGTTTAAGTATTATACAAAAAAAAAATTAAAAAAAAAAAAAAAAAATGCAAGACTTATGTAAATAAGAATATAATGATAGGAAAAACCTTTTAGCAAAAAAATGCTTGTATTAGGTACTTCCGCTCTTCGAGTGACGAATTAAACAAGAACTTTGTGTTATTTGATTCAGGTTAGTGTGTGCAAACCTTTAAATTAAGGGTCAAAGATCATGATGTAAAAGAGTGACCGCCATGTTTAGTTTCTTGTGACGTCATAAGATACATACTGGACCAAAATGAGTCTAACGACATGTCATTCGTAAAAATCGGTTCAACAGTATATGGCTGTTTGAGGTGACATTATCCCACATACATAATATAGTTTCTGAAATTCTCTCACAGTAAACAAAGCCAAATATTTGTTCCACCTTCTTTTACAAAATAACAAGATCCCATAATTTTAATAAAAAGGTAAAAAAGACGTTTATATGTTCACGTTTCCTGCAAACTGACAGGGGTAAACAGGACACGAACCAATTTTACAAATTGACAACCGTCCGAGGTCAGAGCAATCGTTTGCGAGTATTTGCGACACATTGCGAAACCTTTGGAATACATTCCATTCATATGTTCCGATTCAATTTATTCTTGGTTAGATAGATAGATGGAATATGCTCAACATGATAAGGTATGTAGGGTTTACGTAAGAAGGTGTTCCGCCGGGAGGTGTCAAGGGACGCCACCGAAGTGACCTTACTGTTGATGTTCTTCAGAAAGGTCAGGTGCGTAGTACACGCAACCGGCGTGCGTGTATGACCAGATGTATGAACGTAAGGAATATGTAAGGATCGTAGCAGGTGGCGTTCAGTAGTTCCTGCCTACCCCCATGGGAAGATGGCGTGAGTTTATGTATGTTTATTTATTAAAACTTTATGCACAAGTTAAAAAAATACTGTGCAAAGGCGGGTGCGCATGTGTACCTATGTATGGTTTTGGTAATTACCTACCTACCTACTACGTATTTCAGAATTATTTTGCTTATATTAAAACATTAAAAATACCTAATTGCTTTGCGATAAAGCGAGTAGTGGGCATGGTGTGTTAAACATTAAACAGTAATTACTTAATTAATTTTATTGTACGACAATCATGCGTTGCTAATTTATCGGGTTCCTATATTTTACTGACTGTTATTTGTAACCAACTTCCAAAAAGAAGGAGGTTCTATGTTTTTTTTGTAAATATTTTCGTCAATATTGTGGACAGATTTTGAAAAGGAGATTCATTTGGTAGAGGAAGTCTACGCAGTAGTCCCTTGCAAATTTTATTAACTTTGCTTACGCAGTTTTTGAGTAAGCATCAATAATACGTATTTTTCCCACTTAGCCTATGTGGATGATGTTATAATAAGTTCCTGTCACTGTTTGACATAGCAGGTCGTGGTATTCGAATTTGTGTGGGGTTGGTACCACAACAAGACAGTGAAAAAAAAAAACTTTTTATTTATTATTTATTTTACACTAAAAAATTTACAACCAATTTCCCATAAAGACACTACAAAAATAAAAAAACTTTAATTTCGGAAGTCGGTGGCAAAATACGAAAATTCAAAACCAAAGACACCGACTTCCGAAAATAAAGTTATTTTTCACTTTGAAGTGTTTTTTGGAAGTCGCTTGTTTGTTGTTTATGTTTTTTTGGTACTGGTTAAATACCTATTCATAATGAAGCTACATCTTCATGTGACGATAAAGAGTAGATATGGTGGATTGATGACAAGATGATGACTCTTCTTAGTGATGTAGTGAATCCGTGTGAAATGTAGCGTCTGCACGTCTGCGTCTGTTGTAAGTTTGTATTGTTTTAATGCTGCACTGCATCAATGTTTGCATGCCTAAATGGTAGAATGTACTAGGATTCTGTAATATGACTGTAACCACCTTATTGTAAATAACTACATTCCGAGGAAATAAATAAATATTCTATTCTATTCTATTCTATTCACGTCTGCCGGTTTAATTAGTTTATCAAAATACTTTCTCTCTTAACCATTCCGCCTCGGGCATAACAATTTTTGGAGAGTAGATCAAAGCTTTAGTAAAGCTTAGGTTACAAAAGTGTTCCCCACACGTTCCTATCAATACTTTATGCTTTTACTTTTGTGTTGGTATTGATCTATTTTTATATAGAGATCATAAGAATGACCTTGCCGTGGTAGAAACTAGAAAGCCAGTCAATAATAATGGCTGTGTCGAGGTTAACGCCACAGGGTGTGGCAGACGAACCAAACTTTCGGCATTAGGGGAGGCATTTTCCTTTGATATTATACGTCTTTTATATTATTTACATATTACATTATATTATATTATTCCGTCTTATATTGTTATCTTATTGTCTATATAATATTATATTATTACGTCTTTTATATTATTTACATTTTCATATTCACAAAACTTAAACAAATGATGTTGTAATTATTTTCGAAATAAAAAAGTGCTTTGTACTCAAAACGACATTCAACAAGGATAAAGAAGGATTTATTTTTAAAGTCTATTTTCAGATTGATACTACGTTAAGCATTTTATTCGTTTTATTGTCTAGACTAGAATAGAGAAAAAATTTACTTATCTATATTGTAAAACTGCAACGTGAAACATTTTTTTATCAATAATGTCCACGGAGTCGTCGGTAAAGGCTCTGTATTGAAATAAGTTTTATCAATTATACATTAATACTTACTTATCTAACGCTTTCTTCTCATGGGGGTAGGCAGAAACTACAGAACGCCACCTTCTACGATTCTTACATACTCCTTTTGCTTAGACGGCCATAGACGCCCACCGGTTGGGAGTGCTACGCACCTGACCTTTCTGGAGAATATCATCAATAAGGTCACTATTATAATTTTGTCCTTCAAGTGCATCCCCGATCGGCGTCATCATTCGGGTTTATCATTTATCTCCGTATCATTTTTACAGTTTCATTTTTAAACTTTCCCAGTTTTGCTATTCTTGTTAAATTCAGATTATAATTTGTAAGCTGAGTATTAGACTGGGGTTGGATAATTTAAACCGAAGAGCATTAAAAAGCTTAAAAAATATAAACAGTATTAATTAAATATGAGTATATGTTTCAGAATAAAATGGGCCATAATTTAAAATATTTTTTTTTGAACTTTCATACCTTTTACTTCTCAGACTAGATCGTAATTTTATTACGGCATATGAAAGTAGCATAATTAATTATAATAAACCTTCAGAACATTTTTGTGTGTTTTTGGTATTTTATACTAGCTAACCAGAAACCTAAAGGAAGTATCCTTTGGCGAAGGCCTCATAAAACAACTTCTACTGTTTCCTATCTCTGGAAAATCTTCACCAATTTAGACCCGCTTTGAGTTTTTATTCCACTGTATTAAAAAAAATTGTTATCATTCTCATCTACTTAATAAAATCTAGAATGTACTGACAGAAAAAACACAGCGTAAACCAGTGGGTCTAAAAGCTCCTTAGATATCCAAAAAAAATATCATCTAAAGAGGTTAAATATTGGATGAAAGTTTGTATGGAAGTTCGACATTTTGCCGATGGCTAATCCCATCCCATCATAACCTATTCCGCTTAACTATTCTTAAAGAGCCCTGTAAGAAATCAACACGTGTTTCACCTCTCAACGAGGCATCCGACCACGACGTGTTGCCATGTTGTACGCTCGGCATGGCAACACGTCGATCGTATTTTATAATGGATACGTCTACGTCTATTGTGTTTTATAATGGATTTCCGCCAAGTCACGCCAGAATCAATTGATTACAAGCAACAGTTTCTTCCAACCAACAGGACAAGAGATAAGAGTGTAATTAAAGACATTGTTTCAGCCAATGATAATAGCGAAGCGGGAGTACCCTTATCACCGATGGGAGCCGCTCTACTTCGGCACCAACAAGGAACCCTGGTACAGCGAAACACTGTACTGGGAGGGACTCCAGGACAAAATGACTCAGGTAACTTAAGACTTGATAGACCCTAATAGCTTTTTAAATGGTCATCAACGGGAATGTATTAAAAAAAAATGTTTTTCGTTAAACAACAGTGTTTTTATTTCATTTCGTGTAATATTAATTTATGGGCAATTTTGTTATCTCCGTGGTATGGACGCGACTAACCGTTCAATCTTATAATAATGTTATCAAACATTTAAAAAAAAAATGTGCTGCTATTATTATGTGCGACAAACACTATGAATTTTGTTTGTACAAAATAACAAAGGATTGATAGTCCCACGGCGGCACGCGTCGTACGTCTGACATCCGTCTGACAATTTATGTGTCATAGGGCCGTAACATTCTAACCCTAATAGGTAGCCAGTTAAAGTTTTCACAGAATACGTGTTTGTAAAAAGTTGGTAAACTATCCGATTAGTCCAATTCCTTGGCGGGTTACATTGACTGAAAATGTCTATATTTTCCATTAGATGCTGGAGATGTGTCTCCAAGAATACCGCATGGTGGTCCTCGACGGGGGCTTCCTTTCTCACGCAGCCAGCCCCAAGCCCAAACATCGTATGAAAAGAGCTCAGGTCATAAACACCAGTAACTACATAAAGATAATCAATATGTTCAAAGAGAAGTATGAAGAACGACAGGAATGTAGAATGCTGTGGGGCTGTGAATACGATGCGACGAAAAGGTAACCATGAAATTATGCGTCTAAGATGCAGTTTTGTGTTCCCCAAAGCTTTATGTTTTTACCCAATTGCGGCGTAGCCAAAAAGGAGGGTTATGTGTTTGACCTGTATGTATGTATGTCCTTCTCTATTTTCTCTCGTAACTACTAAACGGCTGAATCGATTTTGATGAATGATGTCGTTGGAATTGCCTTTATGGCGCGAGTGTCAGTGGGTATATTTAAATTATGTATAAAAAAAAACAATATCGCGGATTTTGGCGCCAAAATGCGCGATTTTGTTTTTTGAAATCTTTATTCTATTACAATCTCCCAACTGAATCGAGTGGGGTATCAAAATGACGAGTTTTGAACAGTGATTACAAAAATATAAAAGAATTATATATGTTTAAATGTAATTTAAAATGAGAAAAGATAAAAAAATAAAAAGCTTAAAATAAAAAAGTACTTAATTAAAAAAACTTAAAGACTCGACTGCAAAAACATGAAAAGGGAACAAAAACAAGCATTATAATCTATCGAATTTTGGTATCGCTGGTGGGACAAACAAAAGTTACACCATTTATCAGGTTATTTGGTTTTTCTTGTTTGGTTTCGTTACCAAAATTCAATAGATTATAATGCTTGCTTTTATTCTCGTTTCAGTGTTTTTGAAGTCCGATTTTTTAGTTTTTTTAATTACTTTTTTTGGATACGTGAACTTCATAGCGTAAAGTTAGATATAAAATTATTGATTCAATGTTTACAGAAACTCACGCTTATGGCACGAGATATGCAGTTCGAATGCTTTACGAATAAATTGCACGTTTTCAAGCCATCTATGGGTTCCATTTGCGATGTTTTATAGTATTTTGCATCTTCAGTTGTCATACAAGGTGAACTGTAATTAGATGTATTTCTTATATGGCGTGATAGTATGACCTATGTGCTACAAATTTGTTCTAGGTACCTGCAGCTCGAGGAAATGCGAATTTTAAGTTTTTTGGAAAACTTTTCAGGAGTTATGAATGTTTATGAAAATGAAAATGATCAAATTTGTTGATTAGGTACTTAATTTTTTATTTTGTGATAATCCTAATACTATAACCGATTTTAGATATTTACCTAAGTTTTCTATATTTCTCCAAAACCCAAACCGACCCTTAAAGAAAAGAAAGAAAAAAATTGTATCAGTTTTTTTATTCCCTTTTTTTTAGTCTTTAGTATTTTATTGTGTATGATTTGTATAATGTGCGTTTTATTTATGCAGAATGAACTATTTGTCTTAAAACTCAAAACTAAATAAAACTCGCATTTTCACGAAAACTATCACTTCTTTTAAGTAGTCCGTTAAATTAAACACCACCCTATATGAGTATATGAAATTGAGAGCTGAGAACTGTTCTTGAATAGTGTAATCAAAGATCAAACTTCCACGACTATGCAAATTTAAGCACCGAAAAGTTGATGTTACACAAAGTATACAAGAATAGTTGGAATATGTTTATACGGAGTTTGGACCATGTAAAAATATCGGTGGTAAAAATAATATTTGAATAGATCTCAGATATATTTTTCAATGTTTATGAGCTTATGAAATCAAAGCAGATTTTTATTTGATATTCCAAGTCTATTTATTATAATTATGTTCATTTATTCAGGACTTAGATTTATCAGATATTCTGTACATATACAATTACGGTTAAGGTCCTCCTGGTTTGCTAGTTGAGGAATTTCTTGTTCGATAATGCTAGCAATATTCAAGTTCCTTTAAGGTTGCTTCAAGGTGCTATTACAGGAGATTAATTTTCCTTATCTCAAGGAAATTTTCTCACTTATATAGGGTTTTCGTGAAAATTCGAATGATCAAATCTTCCTACGACGTATATATTAATGGAATGGCAATGTAAGGAAGATTAATAATCGGCCTAGCCTTTTACTATGTTGCGGTCGGCTTCCAGTCTTACCAGATGCAACTGAACACCAGTATTTTACATGGAGCAACTACCTATCTGACCTCCATAACCCAGTTACTGGGCAACACGATACCTCTTGGTAAGATTGGCCAATGTAAACACGAGTCAATCTGCCTAGCCTTTTCCCAACTATGTTGGCGTCGGCTTCCAGTCTAACCAGATGCAGCTGAATACCAGTATTTTACATAGACCACCTGCTTATCTGACCTCCACAACACAGTTACTAGGCAAAACAATACCTCTTGGTAAGACTGGAGTAAACAAGAGTAAAACCATAAATATTTCGCTAAGCAAATTTTTGTAACTAGCACGCCAGTGGATATGCAAATTAGGATTGTAATACCTATACTAATGTCTCCTAAATGTACCTTGTAAAACAACTTTATGTTCCTATTCATAATAATGGAAACACCAGAGATGTTAAACATTCCGTTTTTAACTATTTATTAAATATTTATTAGCGGTTTTATGTAAAATACGGCTTACTTCTTAGACATCGCCAGGCTTGTGATAAAATATTTTAAATGCTTTGAATGTCTCTGGAATTGTTTGATTTTACAGACTTTTATGTATTTTATTGATGTTCTACACAGATTATGATAATTTATAATAAATTTAGTTATTGCTTTGTATTAGGATAATATAAAGTGAAACCCCGATTTAGAGCTATGTTGGACCCCTAGTGTTTATATCGAGGTCTTTTTATGTGGTATGTTTCGTCCTAATAAATATTTTAATATATTAGATGATATATTAGATGCATTTCTTGTGTTATTTGCCCTGAAACCTGTGTGTACCTTTCTTACATAACATCACGCCTGTATTCCCCGAAGGTTTAGGCAGAGGTGTACACCACATTTCGTCAGTTATGTTTAAGTCCCATGTAATAGAGGCCGGGCTCAAATCTAGACCCAGGGCTGCTACTGAGAAATTCCAGATGAAAAAACCCAATAAGTAGGAACCCAATAAGAGTCATAAAAAACCCTGTAGGAAATCGAGACGTGTTTCACCTCTCAACGAGGCATCTTCAGTATGACGATTAACTAGTCCCGAACCCGAACACGACGTGTTGCCACGCCGAGCGCTGGACGCTGAGAACCCAGAACCTCATGCTCAGCAGTCAAATCAAATCAAATCAAAATATTTTATTTCACATAAACCTACATGGGCACTTATGAAACGTTAGAAGCTAGGTGCACGGTTCCAATTGGTCGTTTCCTATGGAGAAGAGCCGACAAGAAACTCCACGGTTACTCTTTTAGCAGCAGTTTTACTCAGTAGGTAGCGCTTGCGAACACTAGAATAACAGCGATCCTTTCATTTTTACCCAATTACGGCAAAGCTGAAAGGGAGTAATGCTATTAACGGTATTTTTTCTTAGACACAATTGCGAGACTTGTCAATTGAATTATCTTGGCCAAATGTTGCTAGAAAACTTTGACCGAAAATGATAATAATCCATTTACACTAAAAGGTACCTACGTACCTTGTAAAATAAATGCCTAAACCTTTTAAATACTTACCTCAATGATTAATTTTTTTTTAACATTTTTCTTATAACTATATTATATTGGCCACCACATATTTACAGTAAGAATCGGATTCATAATCAGAGAATTAGATTAATTTATTGGGGAAAGAAAAAGTACAAAGAAATAATAAAGAAAATCAAAGACCTTTTCCCCTAGAAGAGCCACCTACGAGTAATATTAAGAAGTCTTCGAGTATGTGATCAGTGTAGCCACTCCAGTGGCCGGGAGCGGCCCTCTCATTTTATCTTGTCGAGTGTACAAGGAAGCCATATTGGGCACAATATTGGCCATTTATGGATCAAGTTTTCTATAAAGAGAGTTTCCGTCACGATGAACGTTAACAAGGTTTTTTTTTGTTTTAATACTTTAGGGCAGATTCGACCAAACACGAATAAATTTTATCCGCGGAATAGGATTTACTCTGACAGTTTTCGTATGGATAAACTGTCAAAAATTCAATTTTTTTTTGGAAGAGAAGGCTTATTCCGCGGATAAAATTTATTCTTGTTTGGTCGAATCCACCCTTAGACGTGTATACATATTTTTTATGTTATTGGCTAGCAAGCAAGCAACTGGTAGAGAAGTAAAAAAACTAATGAAGAAGAACGGTAAAGATACTCCAGTTGATTCACAGAACTTAAAAACTTCCAAACTTCCAGATCACTTCATCACACAGACATAATAATACTACAATACACATAGCATTGACATAGCTCACATAAAAATAATTGTATAGTAACCCTTTTCACCTATATGTTATGCTAATGTTATATCTAGTTTATGGACATCTGCAATTCTGGAAAGAAGATATCGTAGATGGTTGGTGGTTTTAACCACATCTGGGAAGCTCTTGGCCTGAATCTCACCTGATGGTAAGTGATGATCAGGTAAGGTGGAAGCGTGTTTCATCCGGAATCATCCATCACAGAGGAACTGCTATCTTACTTCTAACTGCCGAAAAACAACAATGCTGCTAACATTGTTCTTATGGCGACGTAGTCTAAGTAGGTAGACTTAGAACAAGCACTTCTACCAAAGCGAGCAGAAAATTTTGCCCCCACTGGGAATGGGACTCGGGACCTCTGGGTCTGAGACAGGTGGTCTAACCACTAGACCACAGAGGCTGTTTAAATTATTCTAATTAAGAGCTGTTTTCCGACTACCTTGCATTTTTGAACCGGAGTAAAGCTGCAGGTAATTCGACCATAAATAAAGGTAAAAAAAACCCTGTTGTTATCAGAGCATTAAAAAAAATGAATGATGTTTTATGACCAAAAAAAAATGTTATGAAGACGTATTACAAACATTTGAATAAACCCTACACGAATTCTACATTTTCTTAAAACATCTGTCTTCGATCGTCCTTGCTAAACCATCAAGACGTGTCTAAAGATATAATAGACACTAAATGATCGATGGATCTCCGCTTTCATGTTGCTGAGTAAGAACTAACAAGCTTTTCGCAGCTAAAGTAATATAAAATGGATGAAAGAAAAATGCCCACGCGAACCGTGCAAACATCATTCCATAGAACGAAAGGAATCCTCTGTTTTTTTGTTTATTTTGTTTCATCTGGTGGCCGTGTTTACTCAGCACGTCCAATAACTCGCCTTTGTTTGATTTTGCGTCCTTATAGCCTTTTTATAGATATTTACTCTGGACGGCAACTAATAAGATACTGTGTACAGACAATCGTTTTTCAGAATCTACTGCTCATATTTGCTTTTCGCTTCATCCGGACTAGCCTGTGTCAAAAAAAAAATTCGATAGTCACTGGACTTTGTGTAACCTAACGTACAAAATGTACTTAAGCACCTCCGCCCAAATAGTGTCTTAAGTAAAAATTGCAAACTGTCGAGAAAAAGGCGTTTGGTATGACATAACTTTCATTTATAATTATAATGATACTAGTGCTGTTTGAGATAAGAGAAAGATCTCAGACAAGATAAAATTTTGAAGTTTTGTGAAATGAATTGTGAGTTTTCAAATTTTTTGAGTTGTGACACTATATTTTTTAATACAAAAAAAAAAAAAGTATTTTCTTTATTTTTTATTTGAGCGGACGTGCGTATGTCGAGCCATAGTTGAACCTAAACTATAACAACTATCACGTAAATTGGATACGTGGTTCTTGGGTTATATTATACTCGCAATAACAGACAGACAGACACGTTGCATTTTAAAATACTTAAAAAAGAGAAATTGACAAAATATTATAATATCATTCGTTTGTTATAATACCACAGGTTAATCTGCCTAATCTTTCCCCAACTGTGTTGGGGTCAGCATCCAGTCTAACCGAATGCAGTTGAATACCAGTATTTTACATTGAGCGACTTCCTATCTGCCCCCCAGAACCCAGTTACTGGGTAACCCGATAATCCTGTAATACTGTTTTTCAGACTTTTGGGCTTCTGATAACCCGTAACGACTCTCAAAGATCTACAAATGACAGCCGGGACCAACGGCTTAACGTGCTTTCCGAGGCACAGAGGAGTCTCGATATGTAATGAATGGTCAACCCACGAACTGACCGCGGTATCGACCCGTGCGACTGTTTAATCTGCAAATGATATGATACGAAAATGATACCTAATAATTAGCTAGAGTGGACCACACTGTTTTTGTTTGCGGTTGGGGTAGCTTCATAACAAATGGGCACATTACAGTTAAACCACAGACTATATAGTTACAGAAGGCAAGCTCTTACAACGCGCAGAAACGCACGCACGAACACATAGACGAGTAATACTAATAATCCGCACGCAATTAAATGATATTATGTAAGTGTTGAACTGCCTACCTAGTAATGCATTGTTCGCTATTTTTATTTGTCTGTAAGTAGAATTTTTCCTAATATGTATTCGTTAGTTTTCAATCTTTATTTTTATTCAATTTAAATTCAGGTTACCAAATTTAATAATGTACTAGTATAACCTCAATAATATTATATAATTTTTAACTTTCAGGGCTACTTCCATTTAAAATACTGTTTGCTTGTTTTTATTGCATGATGTGGTCTCCTATAATTGAGGGAGCACATAGATTATTGTTTGTCTTTGTATTATAGCATGTAAGGTGTATTCTTTGTTGGAGATCCTAATAAAATAAAATACGACGGGCGATATAAAACACCCGTCTCGCTAGCTACCACCATTTTATCATTTTACCAATACAAATCATTACCAATTCAAACCATTTCTGGTTTAATGGTACAAAACAAACATGGACCTGTATTAAGACTATGCATAAAAATAAAAATATAATCTAAGTCCCCGTCGCCATAACAAAAATTTTAACGGTTGTGTTTAGGCAGTTAGAGGTAAGATAGCCAGTTTCTCTGTGGTTGAAGATTCCGGGTGAAGCTCGCGTCCACCTTCGGCCTGATCATCACTTACTATCAGGTGTGATGCAGGCCAAAAGCATCAGTCGCGAGTGCACTTGCACTCGTTGTACATGAAGCGTGTCTATGCGTGTGTGCGTTTTCGTTAGTCGTATGTAGCAGGTCGGATTATTTAAAAAAATAAATTTATTTAATATATAATGTTACAGTTTTATTTTTACATAATACCTGCCAAACTGCAGAGCAATGTGTCGGCAGTAGGTTCTCGTGGATTTAGCACGAATCTTTGACATAAAAACAAAATCTATTTAACTAAGACTAAGACCATGACTCTGTAGGCAAACACTCGGTATGTGTAGAGTAGTTACCCACACAACTATACATTTTACAAACACAGCTACTACACTCGGCGACATCAGTCAACGAACGCCATGAGACCACCTCTGTACATTTCTATTCTGTGGTGAACGTCTCACGTAGACATAGAACGGCTTGCTCCTGCATACAATTGCTTTTGGTGAAACGTGTGGGAGTGTAAGCACTAAGATAACAATAGTGGTTCCCGGTAAACATTTACTTCTGGGAACTTGTGCGTGCTTATAGACTAGACTGAGCATATTTGAACTTCGTCGTACCAAACTTTTTGGGACTGAGGTGACTGTATAGTACATTTCTGTCGTGCCCAGCAACTCGGACATTGATTGACGATCGTGAAAATATGGGCCGAGGCAAAGCCGAGGCCCACATATGTGAGTCCATCAATGCCTGGTTGCGGCCAAGGCTTGAATAGTAGTTTTCTCAAATAATGCGCGGAAATTCAAACTAAGTAAATTAATTATACATTCCAGAACCAATGACGGACAAGGATAATTTTTCACGCGCCAATGTGTTTATTGTTTCTTCTTTACTTTAAATCGAAATTTAAATAAAATCTTTGATAAGTTACCTCCTTGGTTGTCATGTGTTGAAGTAAAAAGTTAGTTCCATTTTTAAATAACACGACAGACTTTTTATACAGACACGAGTATTCATAGTGATTTATTTGGCCGCTACACAGGACAGTTAAGGATTTTCATAGTAACATTGCTGGCCGCATCGTCATTTTTTTTTTACCAGTACAGCAATTTTCGATTTATCACGAAGAAGGTTGTCAAAATAATGATCGAATTTCCAAGCTGTTTGAGAAAAAAAAATACTTCGGAGATTGTTACTACCTTAATTCAATCTGCTTAGTCTTTTCCCAACTATGTTAGGGTCGGCTTCCAGTCTAAGCGGACGCAGCTGAATACCAGTATTTTACATGGAGCGTCTGCCTATCTGACCTCCACAACCCAGTAATTGGGTAATACGAATAAAGAAAAAACTTGCCTATATGATTTTGCCTACATTCTTGGCCCCTCTTCCCCTGTATGGTCACCGTTACTGCTCTTAGAAAGCTTTTATGTAACTTATAGATAGGAATAATGTAATAAGTAACTTTATTGCAAAATCAAGTTAAAATAAAAGCTTGTAAACAAAGTTGCTAACTGATTTGCCTATCTGAAGTAAAAGCATTTATAAGGAAAAACCATTTTGGTAACAATCTCTTCTCCTGTATCACAATAGGTATATAAATATATTCCATATTGGTTTTCATTACGTATAACAGAAATTTCCCTAGAGGCAGGAATATCTTGGAAAACGGGGGTAGCGTCGAGTGGCAAAAAATTGAGAAGCACGGCGTCAGGATAAGTGGAAGAAATATCAATAAGTAGGGAACTGCTTAGGAAATATTACAACCGCGATAATATTAATTTTGAAAATGATAAGAGGGTAATATATTATAATATATGAGCTCGGATTTTTTATGCCTTTTTACCATTTTGATTTAATTAGATTTTTTTGTCAAATTTTGACTCCTAGTCAAAAGTTTCAAAGTTCATTGACTTACAGAAACTTACTTATAAATATTACTTACCTACAGAAATAAAATCATTTTCCATAAAATAAAAATCACATCATCGGTTCAAGTAACAAAATTACGGGGCTTACTAAACAGGTACTTTAAAAAATTAAAACAATAAACATATTTGTTGATTATAGTAAGAATACAGTTAAAAGGAGGTTTTGTATGAAATGTACTTGCATTATTTATCGAACAAAGTGTACCCACCACTGCACACCTGCACAGCAGCTGCCCACTAAAATGCATGTCACTCGTTCCGGTCGGCTTGCGAAATTGCCCACTAAGTATTTATAAATTTAATTTTGTTATTCCCGAAGTGTTTTAGTTTTATATAGATATTTTCCACTTTCTCGCGGGGCCGGAAGATGTTGTGAAATTGTCTTTGATTCCTTTAAAAAAAATGTTTTTTAGAATGAAAAAACTATCACAGTAGAAAAAAACATACGAAGGTCTACATCTTTCTGTGATGCTTTTATTTTCAATCGTTGTACCTGATAACGTAATTCCCGACCCAATCTGTAATATCTTCATTTTGTCCTTTTGTATTTTTTCAGCAAAAGAGAAGGTTGTTTATGCACATCTTTTCAGTGAATCTAAGTTGCTTACCATTTAGAAAGGTACTGTACTGGTGTAGGAGACTGTAGTAATGTCCAGTACATATTTTGCTACTAACTTATTAGCTTTGGTAAAATATTTTTCTTAATAAATTCCGAATACTGAAAGTGATGTAAACTGTATTTCAAACTGCACTTCGCAACTTTCAGTCGAGGCAGCTGATATGTCATAAGTCAATATCTTGTCGGGCAACGTTGGAATGTAGATGACTAGCTGCACCCCGCGGGTTCATACGCATATGTCTCGATCCCGTGAGAATATCGGGATGCAAAGTATTTTATGTCCTAACCGAGGCCGTCTCGAGTGTAATGACCAACACCGCACACTAGTATCATAATGTACGCTTGTAGTTGTTTTAGTCTACGCATGTGCCAAATCTGTTCAGTCGTTTTAGCGTGAAAGCGTAAAAAACAAACAAAGAAATATAAAAAAAGCTCACTGTCGCATTTATAATAGCCGTACTTACCTTTAGACATAGACTCGTAGATACCAATGCTGCAAACGCATGACATGCTATTGTATTTTCCACAGGGACATTTACGTCATTTCACTATAGTACGTGGTTGAAAATATTGTAAGGATGTAAAATTGAATTCGTATCAGAATAGACATGATTATTGGACATATTATTAACCTAGCACGTTCGCTGCAACTTCAGCCTTCTTTCTAAAAGACAGGTTTTTTATCGACTGAATATTATTATGGCTGTACTTCGAAGAAGAATAACAATTCTTTGCCTATTTTTTACTAGGTACTAACTACTTTTTAGTGCTTGTAACTTATCATGATTTGAAGGGAGGCGCTATTGGTAAAGATTATTTTGTCAATTTGTTTTGTGAAATGTATTGAAAAAACAGGATGGTGGCGTTAGTTCCGATTTTGGCCACGCGCGAAAAGATCATTGTACAGCTATATTGCCGACAGGATTACGTAATACCGAGGGAATCCTACTTTTCTATGAAAACGAAATCTTGACCTATTTCTGAAGTTTTTGTTTTACGTCCAAACTTTCTTGAAGTTGTATAAAGCCGCGATCCCTTTATTGTATTTTCACGATTGTTTGATTTATTCTGTTAGTAAAGTTATTCTTCGGTTTCGTGTTTCGCTTTCGTTTCGTATCGGTTTCGGTATTAAACTGGGAGTTGAAAAGTGCTGGTTTTTTTCTGTTTCGGCTGCAAAGAGTTCTCTATTTGCCGTGACTTGTTTTTCGAATAGTTTTGTGTGAGTTTTACTTCCATGTTTGACTTTTCGATAGAAACAGTCCCAAGTGCTACAGCTGAGAGCTCTGGGTTCTTCAAAGTGTTATTGGGTTTTAACGTTAAGCAGTTCTCAGTGGTAGTCCTTGTCAATAGTTTGTCCTCTATTATGTACATGGGACGTAAACGTAAAAACGGGGCAAAATATTATGGGTCTTTAGGTGTAAGTATGAGGAACAGGGTGTAAAGTTCACTCATACTCTATGGAAAAGTGAGGATCCTCCGACCAGACGGGTGTTGTGTCTGGCGGGCAATTGCCCAAGGATTGTTTTCGGATAGTCTTATACAGGGTGTCCGGTAAATAATGGATAACCTTGAAATAGCATATAATAGACCTTATAGCCGTTCTAAAAAAAATACAAAAAAATATATATCGTAAGTATAGTACCTAAGATAAGTTTTTATTTTTTGCCTTTTCTAGTCACATTATTTACTGCTTCTCTGTCGGTACAGTCAACGTACAATATTACAACAACAAATAACGGATGGAATTCATTTATTTGTGGTCGTGGTGAAGAATAATGTGAAATAAGGTTAAAAAAGTTAGTTAAAAATCTTAGGTACTACTTGTTATATAATATTGTTTTGTATTTTTTTTAGAACGGCCATAAGGTCTTTTATATGCTATTTCAAGGTTATCCATTATTTACCGGACACCCTGTATATGTTAATCGCTCGGTAAACTCTTATACCTCGATGTAGGATTTGTGACGTCAGGTCTTTGATGCGTAGTTCGTATGTGGCGGTGTAGATGCCGCCACAGGTCCATTGCACACCGCGGTCTGTTATAGGCCGTCCGGCCTGATTTATATAATATTCAGGCACGTTTGTTTCATGAATAACGTAACGGAATGATGTCTATCAATGCCTGTACAGGGGAAGTACAGTCACAGGGTTCTAAAATTAGACACACACATTTAGGGAATTATTAATAGTATCGTATCTTAGCTTCATGGCTGAATGTGTAAATTTGATTTGTGTTGCAGCATTGCTACTGTAAATATTACCAACGTGAGGGCGTGGGTGGCCTCCCACGCGGTGCCTCCACCACATCGGCATGACAGGAATTAATTGATGACCATGTTTGTCGACTTTAATTCGTTTTCGACTTTAAACTGAAATTGTTTTTTCAATGGCAGTCATAAAACAAATATAACATCAAACCTTTTATTCTCCGGTAGGCAAAAGTAGTTAAAAGTAGTACCTAGTAGTGTAGTTTTTTGTAAAGAGGGGCGAATCCTATTGCCATCAAACAATCCAGGCTCCGTCCTGCTACCTTGAAATTCCTAAAATGAAAAACTCAATAACACTTGGATATTTATCCCAGGACCCCAATGCTTAGCAGTCACCATCACTAGACCATCGAGGCAGTCAACTACAAATATTTGATGAAAAACACAAAAACTAGAACCTACTTTCGAAGTATTTTTTTGTAAAACTACGTTATACGCCACAGGTACACTAATGTGCCTACTGGACTGAGCAAACACATAAAACAATAACCATCCAACTTACGTAAGCCTAGCCGCAGAACAACACAACTGCGCAAATAGCCATCTACCTCATTTAAGGCCATTATTATATTTGGCCCCGTTTGTCCCCAATAAACAGTATTATTTGCCCTCCTTGGGGACGGATTAGCAGGCCTGTCACGGAGGTACAGGAGGCATCCAATCAGCCGTGGATGATTTAATCTCCGTATGAGGAGGCCTTGTCATGCACAGGGTGAGTACGTTTTTTGGACCGAAGCTTAGTATCGCACGTTATAAGGATTATTTCCACCAAATGGCTCGCATCGCATCGGATCGGAAAGGATACGAACGGATGCGGCGACAGCCAATCGAAGATCACGACACTTTAAAAAAAAAAAAAGTGTCGTTACGGTCAAAATGTTATTTTTTTTTCGGTCTAGCTCTCATGCTTAGGTCAAGTGTGCAAAAGCGAAAAGCACTTCGTTCCAACCAGGTGACCCACGACACCTCTCGACTGATTTTTTAAAAGTGAGATCTCTGAGGTGGGGATCGATAATTGCACGAGAATTGCGAGTGAAATTTCAAGAATACGTCACGTTTAGACACATTTCGTTCCATGAGAGAGAAGAAAGATATAAGTCTCTCTGTCTTTTACACATTACGGTGCTTCATACGCAATTTATGACGCTCACAGAGTTCTTCGATGTCATTTCAAAAGAAATAACGATGCGCATAAAACTGCAATTTATGAGTATTGACTTTTTTCTCGGTTGCAATATCTATTAGTTGAAATCTGTAATTGCATTTTGCAAAGAATAGAGTAGAATATTATTAATTGTTGCTACAGATAGAGAGATAGAATATTACTTTGTTTCAGCCGTTAGGGGTTGAAACACTAGGGCCGAGTGCTCATCGGGTATTTCCGGACATCGCCAAGCTGTTGGTCAACTCTTCACGTGACCAGAGGACTGGCCTATTTTTAGCCCAAAGAATCAGCATTGCCATTCAACGTGGCTATGCTGCCAGCCCTTTGGGCACATTTCCCATTGACAGCGATTGGCATCTCTTCCCTTTTTTATCATAAACTTGTACATCCTAATCCTAATATAATAAAATTAACTTCATATTATAAATGCGAAGTGTTAGTTTGTTACGCTTTCACGCTAAAACGGCTGAACGGATTTGGATGAAATTTCGCATGGAAAATGTTCATCCTGGATCGAAGTTTGATGTTTCCCATTGTCCTGTGTTAAATCGCCCTGTGACAAATCATCCTGTATACATCAAAAATATGGATCATTTATTTTCTCAGCGTAAGGAAGGAGTGTAGACTACGAAGGTAGGTAGGTATGCGTACATAATGTAATCCATATACCTACTTAGTACATGGAAATACTATTGTCATAATCAAAATCAAAAGTCATTTATTCAATAGGCTGAGAATTCAGCACCAACATTTATCACCACGTTACACATTGCCGAGTGTCATATGATTTGTTTTATGTTTAAACAAGAAATTTCACGTGGAGGGAGTCGCAGGGAGAAGCTATTATTTAACAAATGGTTACTACTTATACGTATCGATTGGTTTACTACCCCTGATACACAATAATAAACATAACCTATATCACCATTCACAATGCATTGCATAAGTTATGATAAGTTGCGTACGTGGGCCCTATTTGTTCCTATCGTTAATCTTCTGACCAATTGTATTGGATTCGAGTCCGATGGGGGATTCAAGCTCGCCCAAGACGAGGACATCCTTATCCCCGAAGAGAATACTCTAACCGGGATCACACGGTTCGAGCTTAGTGGAACCACAAAAGTTGTTCAACTAAACATAATTTGAATTTGAAATTCAATTTGGTTGAAAGACTGTTCAGACGGTTCAAGTCGCTTTCGACTCAGCAGTTGATAAACTAAAATCGAACCGTATAAAGCCGGTAATGAAGAAGACGCGCCCAACTCCACTCCGCTCAGAACTAAATAAACAAAAAAAAAACAAACAGTAATCGCGGAGTGTGGCGCGTCTTCGTGGATGGCACTAAAAACCAATTCGATTTTCGAATAAAAAGCCAGTACAGTGTCGTAATGTCACAAGTCAAACCTATTGCTTATCATAATTATTACATACTACTTTCTCACTGTTTCTGCCCGCGAATTAATCCGCATGTTTTAACATAAAACATGTCTTATGGCACTCGGCAATAGCGTAGCATTCCATCAGTGATTTTTTTTAATCGGGTGACTAGGTAGTTTCGGAGATTATCTCCTTCATTCAAACTTACAAACTTTACCTCTTTTCAATATTAGTATACAAATCTTTATTCCAAAGACGATATGAAAGTAACGTCGTTGCAAATTGCGAGTGCATTGTATCTTTTATGTGCATTGACACAAGGTTTAAATTACAACGATGGACGCTTGTGAAATGCACCCACTTTATAGGAAAGTTCCTCACATGGCGTATAATAATAGGGATTTGTACGGCGCCGTAAACCGTGCCTTATAATGACACTTTTAGTGGCGCAAACGGTTTGTTTTCCTCGTTTTAGGGAACAGGATAAAGATATTTCTTTGACCCAAGTACTATTGTAACTTACAGGAGCTGCGACATTTTATGTATGAAACAATGTTTAAGTGGAAATAAATATTTTCGTAGGTATTAAAAAAAATGGAAATTATTTCATTCTTTGTCAGCCTTTGCGTTTCGAATTTTTTTGAGGAGTATATAGTGTTCATATGGGTCTTCTACTGCTGTTCTATAATATGTACAAAACAGTTATCCGTAAACCTTAGGTAGTTACAATTAATAATTAATTTTAAATTAAATAACAATTAAAAATATATAATTAATTTTTAAAGCGTTTATTACAAAAGTAAACATATAAAATTGGAAAGAATTTCTATTACTCATTAATACTTAATTGTAGAATAAATTAGTAGGGATTTGACCTTATTTCTTGAGGCAAGCTGGAACAAGACACAAAATATTAATTAGTACATAAGTATTGAAGGAAAATATTAAAATATTAAATTCATAATACGGTTTTCAAGGTTGTGGGTTCATATCCGGACGAGTATCAATGTTACTTTTTCGATTTATGAATTGAAGATTGGTAGTCGTCCAAAATAAACTCACAAACCACATGTTTGTGAGTTTATTTTGGACATAATTATCACCAGTAAAGGAAAAACATCTTGAGGAAACCTGGACCTCTGAAATCGCCAACCCGACTTGAGCAAACCTGGTGAATTGGTGCTTAATGTTCAGGCCTTCTGTCTATGAGAAGAGGCTGCAGTGGGACAATATTGTACCTACGCTGTTATTATATTAGCGAAGATATTTCTTTGGTGTGACAGATAAGGAACAATAAAGTATTTTGATAAGTTTGCATGGCGAGCTTTGGTCTTAAGAATATGCAGTCATGTGTATAATAATATGTTATACACTATACAGCTATTATATCTGTTTTTAAAGATTTGCGGTGCATAGTCGTTACGGGTAGTCAGAAGCCCGAAAGTCTGACAACCAGTCTTACCAAAGGGTACTGGGTTGTGGAGGTCAGATAGGCAGTCGCCCCATTTAAAATACTGGTATTCAGCTGCATCCGGTTAGACTGGAAGCCGACCCCAACATAGTTGGGAAATGGCTAGGCAGATTGATTTTGAGATAACTCCCCTGCCCTAGTTAAAATGTGGTAACGTTTACGATATGGCACAACCTCCTCCACAACACCCTCAGTAAAGTAGTTAAAAAACTAGTTAGCCGCCTGCAAATCTATGCATTTTAGTCAGGTTCTACTTTTCAATCACGACAAAATTTCTATTAAAAACTCTCCATAATATAATAATAGTCATTGCTAACTAAGTCAGGTAGATAAAATATTCTAAAATCAATCTGCATACTGATTATAGATTCAGAAAGTCTTTAATCAAATCTTCTCAACGCTTGAACTTGTCGAGGACTTGTTTAATCTAATTTGGGAACTCGTATAATCTCTGCTGCCGACAGTAAAAGAGGCTTAAAGTCGGGAATCATACAAACAAGAATTCCTTTATGTATTAAAATGTGTATGTAATAAAACGTTGGAAGTTTTGAAACAGTTGTACGCGGGTTTGGGTAAATGCGTATAATTTCATGAATTCCGTCAATGTTTCTATGTAATATGTGTCTGTTAGTACATATTTAAGGTATGCTCTGCATGAGTCTTTGTTAGATTATGTTAGGTTAGGTTATGGAAAATACCACCTTATCATAGGGAGTTGACTGAATGAATTTGGTGAAAGAGTGAAAAGTACCGAATTTACCCACTTTTGTTTTTATCTAAGGGTTAAAAATTATATTAGCAATCATTGTGCCGATAGTCGTGTCAGCCAATGGTTTAATAGCCAAGAGCCTCACTAACACCTAAGGAGGCTCTCGTTGGGCAGCTGGATCAAGGACTTGATTCAGAAAGCGGTACTTCTGGACGCGGCTCGAATCGTTAGGAGGTTCCTCTCTCTGGAGTCCTGACCACCGTTAGCTTGAACCCTTAGTTTCATATTTCTTACTGACCGACTCCTTGACAATTCAAAAGTGTCTGTAAATGGTTTAATTGGAATAAATGGTTTGAGTCTGAGTTTGAGTTTGAGTTTGACAACTAATAGAGATGTAGGGAAGATGAAGACGTGCTGTATCGACCCTAAATAGGGGATACGGGTAGGAAGATGCTGCAAAGTATTTCATCTGCTCACCTGGCAACGGATTTCAGTACGTCAAAGTTGTTCTTGTAGATAGTATATAACTGAATGGTAGCCTGAAAATAAAACAAGAAGAATATTAATCTTCGTGAATCATTTTCAGGATTCTAGGAGACTAGTTCAACTTTGTTTGGATTCAGAAAAAGTTATATTTTTTTATTTGACATTATATGTAATTCCATGCCAGTTTAGCAGATGAAAAATCGTTGAAAACAAATATATATGCCTAGTTTGTCATAAAACATTACGTATAGCATAATGTTCTAGTAAAAAAAAAATACTTTAGGCTATGCAATCCGGTTGCATACCCTAAAGTATTTTTTTTTCAAAGTTTTAGGTCCAGCCGACTCACGCGTCACTCGAGGATTTTAGTCCTCCGATGGTTTGATCGATATACCTACCTAGTTTACTGAGTGTATTAGGTAGGTACTCGTAGGCCGATTGTTGTATAAATCCATCTTTAGGAATTACACTAAAGACCTGTTTCACAGTCCCTGATACTCCACCAGATCCGTGAGAGAAGATAAGGAAAAGCTTTCGTGAGATTGTCAGTAACAACAAGGCATTGCTGGCCTTCCTTGAGGAGCTGGGGTGGAATAATCGATTTTACCACCCGTACGCAAAATACGCGTATTGCGGACTGAGCCCTTATTGCCTTTTACCTACTCCACCAGATTTAAAAAATACAATAGTCCTGGATATATCTAGCAACCTATTCCGCTTAACCATTCCTAAAGAGTCCCAAAAAAACCCTGTATGAAATCGACACGTGTTTCACCTCTCAACAGAAGCACGTGTCGATGATTTTGGAATAAGTTGCTAGATATATCTACGACTATTGTATTTTATAATGGATTTCCGCCAAGTCACGCCTGAATCAATTAACTATCTACCAGATTTATATAAAATTGGAACAGAATTTGTTTGCCATAATCTGCCAGAAGTCATCCAGAGATAATGAAACAGGCCAGGGATAAAAAGCTTAAAAAAAACTTACTTCGGCTGTATTAAATGGAATGGCATCTTCCTGACAGCTTCTTCAGCGATGTCGAGCGGAAAGGCGAATTCGATCATGTTTTCGTTCAGACAATCGTTGTAAGTGGAGGCGAGCTGGCATCTGTCTGACATGCCTTCGATGCTGTCCAGGCAGAGTCGGGAGACGGCGTTGAGCTTGCGAACTACTCGGGAGTTCTTGCCGTTTACTAAGCTGGCAAGGTGCACTAGAAGGTCCCTGTTCACCTGTGAAAAAAAAGGATTTAGTCAAATAAATTATTGTCGCTGCGTCTCGTTGTCGTACATTGCCTCTGCTAATTCACGATCTTAAACCGTATCATTGTCAAACTGGATGAAGACATGGTCATATGAAGCGAATCGTTTGACTCACTACTGTAATGTCGACCTATTGTCGTACTAGCCTCATGTCGAGGTTTAGTATGTCGCACAAGTGTGCATTCGAATGATGGTGAGTCGCAATACCATTTTGTCGCACAAGCGTTAATCGCACATTCATTTGTCGAGCTCACGTAGTACACGCGGGATACGTGTACAGGCAGAAACTCACAACTACGCTGCGCTAAGTGGCACTCAAAACGTTGTGTAGAAGTTTTCTGTAGTCAAGTCATCACACTATTAAATGTGTTTTAAGAACAAAAATAAAGGACACCGTGAAGAACGAATATTGCCAGTGTAGTGGAAGGATGAATATTTTTGCCTGTCTCTTCGTTTCATATTCATCCATGGTTCCACTATAATATAGGTACTGCATCGGTATCCAAGCTGTCAAATACGTATTTGATATCGATTTTTTCAGTTATCTTGTTTGAAACAGTTTTATTTAGTTTGTAGTTATTTTCTACACTTAATTTGTACGCCTTGCAAGGCAAAACATAGTGATACAACGCAAATTTTATACCATGTACCATATTACCTATGTTCAACAAATAAAATACTTTGACTTTGACTTTGAAAAAACACAGCTATATTTACCTTCCCATGATTAATGACGTCACTTTGCTCCAACATGCAGGCGGCGAAGCACTGCCCAGACCTGGATACCGGTGAAGAGTTGGTAAAGTATGCTCGGACGTCTTTAGGAGTCGCGCGAACTTTGATGACGCACGATTGTGCCATTCTGACTAGAGCGTCTAAGTGTCCTTGGACCTGAAAGTCGACCAAAATGAACAGTTTATCTTCTGTAAAACAATTATAACTATACTTAAGTAGCTACCACTTCTTTATCTCAAAGTTATTAAAATAAAATAGACGTAGATATATTAACAGTCATAATAACTAAAAAACCCTGTACGAAATCGACACGTGTTTCATCCCTCAACGAGGCACTCAGGATGACGATTGACTTGTCGCGAACCCGAACACGACGTGTTGCCACACCGCTCGACAACCTCACTTTTGTTAAGGATTACAGCTCGCTCTTTTCGTCTATTGTATTTTATAATGGATTTCCGCCAAGTCCCGCCTGAATCAATTAACTATCGCAAGTTTACGGTTTAGTTTTCTAGAGGATTGCCGCTTACCAGGAGGTTTTATTGTGCTGTTTGCTTCTTACTTTTTTCTCTGATTAACGTGTTGGTAGCAACTATGGAAAGGCCTATTTTTCGCCTTCCTAAATTAAAATCTGGTTTCTGGAACTAAAACGTATCTACTCTTTTCTACATTTTTGGATTCTATTTTTACCAGAGAATTGATGTATAATTCGTTTAAAAGAGTAATTTTTATGAGATCATTGAATATGGACCGTTTGCACCAAAAATAACTAAATGCAAACATACATACAAACATAAACTCACGCCTTCTTCCCATAGGGGTAGGCAGAAGCTACAGCACGCCACCTGCTACGATCCTTACAAACTCCTTTTGCCTCGTTAACGTTCATACATCTGGTCATATACGCACGCTGGTTGCGAGCACTAAATGTGTGTAGCGATAAACATATTTAAAACATCATTCTGTCTCTCTTATCTTCAAACGATTGACAGAAACATAGCGATGTTTTAAATACGTTTTTCAGTAAACGTAATTGCTTATTGAATTGAGTAACGTTTAAATTGTTGAAGCTTGTAAATGGCAATTGTATGAGCTAGTGTACATAACTTACCATTATACAGGATGACTTTGAAAACATGCTACAAAATTTAAGGGGGTGTTGGACCCATCAATGTGAACAACTTTTACTCTAGGACTAACATGAATTCGCAAAAAAAAATGCCTTTCCTGTATAAAGGTATACCCGATTGGACCATTTTGTATAAGGTCAATTTTTTTTTTGGAAGTGCTTAGTTGTTCCCATAGTAAAAGTTGTTCATATGGATGAGTAGAACACCCCCTTAAATTTTGTTGCATGTTTTCAAAGTCAGCCTGTAGATATTAGTTTGCAAGCTTTCTGAAGAATAAATAAATAAATCATAAAGTAAATTTTTAATTAGATCATGAACATCTTACCTTAGGGTCTGCGAAATCGACAAGTGTTCCTGACGACCGTTGTGTTCTCATTCCCATGACGAATGGCAACATACAGGCTATAATTTTGAATAGATCCATTGTTCTGGAAAAATTTAAACTTATTAACATAACATAACATCACGCCTTGTTTCCCCGAAGGGTTAGGCAGAGGTTGTAGTACACCCACATTTCGCCAGTTATGTTTAAGTCCCATGTAGTGAGCCTATTGCCATTAACCGGGCACAAATCCTGAGAAATTCCTGATGAAAAATCCAATTAATGCTTTGCTCGACCTGGGAATCGAACCCAGGGCCAAACCAGAACGTATTATCTATTTATCTTGTGTGGTTTATATCTAGTTCAAGCATCTATATGTGTCACGGCCACTTTTACAAGACTAATATAATAAGAGAAGACTACAAACTGACCTAAAAGATACTTCAAATCGTATTATCAGAACAGCAGACTTAATACTATTTAGAAGCTTTTACCACGAAGATACCTGTTGTTTTGTTTTGTCTAGAACAATAAAAGTAACCAAGCAATTGTAGTACAAAACAAAAGTGGTTAACTTCATATAACTTGCACAGTCAACAAAAGAAATAGGTAACCTGGCGGCTAACTATAACTACACTTAACAATCATGTGTGTGTGTACAGCCGATTTATTCTGTAAAGGTGGATGCTCCAAGGTAGCCCGCGAAATTCAAATGTTCTTAAGTTTTTTGCCATTTGCAGGTCAGTATCAGGTTGTTTGTTTGTCTAAATATGATTCGCGGCCTATACGCGTACGCCGTATACCGATACGTAGAGGACGTACGATAGAATTCAGTCCGACGAATGGTTTTTGACACCTGTCAGTTTCATAATAACAAAATGGGATCAAATTCGCAAAACACAAATTTGTTTTGTGAATTTGATCCTTAATATTACTAGAAATTATCCTGACCGGTGTTAGGAACGCATTCTCTCAACGGCCGGACTATAGTAGCACATGTAATCACAGAAAAGAACACTGAAACACTGCTATCAACCAAATAACCGGTTGTTTAAAAAAAAAAAGACAGAAATCTTGCGTTGTTATCTACTGAGGAACGAAAATGTATTTCAACAGTAGGTACAAATATGCGAAATAAATAAACATAACTTCGGGACGAATGAGTTATCCTGAAATTTACTGATGTAGGAATAAATTTGTATTGGAATTATGTCAGGATTTGAGAAGTGGAAAGATAACCAATAATGGTACCTATATGAAGAAGCATTGAAGCGGAATCAGGTACTGATATTGTATGGAATGAATTTTGGGTAGCAACAAGCCGTGTGCCGTCACGCAAAACCCACGAAATTCCATACAAACTTTCACCTCTTTAATCAATGAATTTTCAAAAACCCTTCCTTAGTGCTCTCCTGAACTTTAGGTCAAATTTTATACTTCTAGAGCCAACGGTTTGGCCAGTGCGATGTTTGTTAGTGAATGAATATAAGATTTTTATTAAGTACTAGCTGCTGCCCGCGGCTTCGCCCGCGTGAGTGTCGGAAATTACCCCATACATCCCCATGGGTTTTAAGTATAAATATTGAGTTTCGAGTTAATCGGACAGCGCGTTAAAATTCTTCCATACAAACATTGACACCCCCCAACCTTTTAGGGGGTAATTTAGAAAAAACAAAAAACTACAAACTTTATAATTTATTTAGATAACTATTCGTGCGAAGTTTCTTGTTTATTACCTCAAGGAATAAGATTTTTCATACAAACTTTCATCCCTTATTTTACCCCCTTAGGGGTTGAATTTCGAAAAATCCTGATACACATTATTCTTAATTTTTGGGTTTAAGTATAAATATTGAGTTTCGAGTTAATCGGAAAGCGCGTTAAAATTCTTCCATACAAACTTTGGCACCCCCCAACCGTAGGATAGGGTACTTTTCCGGGATAAAAAGTACCCAGTGTGATGCCCAGGATATTAAAGAATAATTATACCAAGTTTCATCGTAATCGAACCGGTAGTTTTTGCGTGATGCCTGAACAAACAGACAGACAGACAGACAGACAGACAGACAAAAACATTTTAAATCAAATTTTTGGGTTCGGTGTCGGTCTAGTAACACCCCCTGCCATTTATTTTTTTGATATCTTCAATGTACAGAATTTTCACTTCTACAGATTTATTATAAGTATAGATTATGCAAAGGGAACGAGAAAGGGCAGGTTCACTATAGCATCATAATCATTACAAGCTGACTATTTAGATGTCAAAACTAAATTAAATGGTTGTGAAATAAAATTATCTAATTTCTAAATAAATACTGTATTTGCCGTGAGAGATAAGTATCCTTAAGCTTATTATTATTTAAACACAGTGCCTTCTTGATTACTTTTCCACAATAACTTACTATTTTAACGTACTAGATAAGTGTTTTTACTACTGAAACAAACACATTTGGCGCGTGGCCAAACTTGGAACTAACGCCGCCATTTTGTTTTTCCTACACAATGCCCCATAACTTCTACCAACGTTTCACATATGATTACCTACAGCGCCTCCCTGTCAATGTCATTCAAGCGCCAAAATATTTTTATAGCACTCTACAACTACCTCTCAAAAAAAAATCAGTTAAAAAGTAGGGATGACACGCATTGAATACTTAACAAGACTAAAATAAGATTAATAAGATCTAACTCACCAAGTATTCAGTAGTTCAGTACGCCGGCTGCAAGTCTAATGCATTTTGAAGCAGGTGACATGCCGAGCATATAAAACGTTTGAGTAAAAAAACAATGATTCCAGTAAGAACAATCTGCATTGTTGCGAAACGATTTACTTTGTTTTCGTTTTTGGCACTCGACAGGTGGCCGTAGTATATACCCATATGAAATTATCTGTTCTTTTATTTTTAGGAAGTCGGCCATTTTTTCAGTACAGTCACGAGCATAATATCTTACATTTTAGAGAGATTTAAAAGCTGTTTTCTCCTAGAGCAGTGGTAGTCCAGTTAGTAATAAGGTTGAAAAATGGTTCACCGCCTGCGTTCACGATGGTACATAGGTGGTTAAGTTAATCTTTGTTGGTTGTGCGACTGCCTTGTTTGTCTACTGGTCGCGAGTCTGACTGCTGAGCATATGGTCTTAGGGTTCATCCCTAAGTCCTTCTAGCCTGTGCTTCTGTGCACCCTTTTGAAAAATACAGGCTTGATGTTAAGCTAGACCGTTATTTAGTAAGTGCGGATTTCACCATTGAAACTGAACGCAATCAGTTCATCTAAAGCGAGTTCAAGAGTTGTCAGTGTCAATATTCCAAAGAAAATAATTAAACCGACAACTCTCAAAACGTGGTTTATGTGCAATAAAATTGTGTCCGTGGTTTGGTTAATAAAAGTATGGATCCGTGATTAGATTGTTTTGTTTTGGAATATACAAGCTGTCTATTTTGTAGAAGTTTTAGTTTGTCTTTGAGAATTGTCACATTTTTTTTATCATTCAACAATTCAATGTTTGGTTCAATTGGGTGATTGTCAGTTAATTCAAATAAAAGAAATTATGGTGAAGAACGTATAAAAATAGATTTATTAAAAATGAAAGGAATATGGTGTCTTCCATGTATTATTAGGAATTGTACATATTTAGCTTAGTGATGTTCACATTTTTAATATGAGTGGTCATTTTAGCACTCCTATGGAATCTATGGATTTTATATGAAATGTATTCAAGACACATGAAAGCCATAAATTCACTTCTGGTCGCATAACTTCATATTAATGTGACCTGAATGGAATGCCTCATAAGGTCCTGAGAACGTGTTTTGAAATGAGTTAGGTAGCATATTAATTCATATTCATTAGTGGACTAATGAATATGACTTCTTATAGATTTTTTCATCCTTGAGCTATGAAATATCTCGTGTCACGGTGTTTGTGGTAGCTAGGGTAGCTAGGTAGGGTAGGGTAGGTGGATAGGTCGGTGCGCCGTAGATATGCACTTAATGCTAACCGTGAGAATCCCGGGCGGGTAGCTAAAATTCACAGAGGTAGTATATATAACAAAATAAAAGAAAAACTATCACAGCTAAGTAGGCTCTACAAGTTAACGAGTAATTATCGACCAACTTACATTTGCAGTTGCAAAAACATGTTCTCCCATACATTTCGTATGGCAGAACATGTTTTCCAACTACAAGGTTAAGTTTGTTCTTGGGATAAATTCATCCCAGCTACGGAACCCTTCATTGTGCGTGGTCCGAAACGCACTTGGCTGGTTTTTATTTATGTAATAATAATACCATTTATTTCAGGCGACACAGACCCATAGAAAAAAACATACATATTTGAATATAAACAAAACTTGTGTTAATAAATAAGGCTTACGACCAATGATATTCTAATAAACAGATATGTTATACACGTACAAAACAACAGAAAAAAGTGTTCCGCGCCGAGCGCAGCGCGCACCGTATCACTCGTAAGCGTGTGTGGCTCAGACTAAAAGCAATATTTCCCAATTGGGTACTTTTCTAGTCTTCACGTTTTGCGCGTTCATAACATATCTGTTTACTAAAACATCATTGCTTACGACTATGTTAGTAGCACTACACTTTGCACTAGCTTGTCTTTGATAGACTGGCGAATTGCGGGTCATGGTCTAACCATGTGCCAAAAATCGAAATTATACGTTCGAAATTATACGTTCACCCGTTTTAGCGTGAAAGCGTATAAAAAAAACAAAAAACACTTTCGCATTTATACTATTAGTTAGGATGGTCGCCTCCACGAGGTATTTACCTACTTACCTACATGTTTATTATTTATTTCAATCAACAAAACGACAAGTGTGCTGTACAAATAAATATATTTTTATCAACGGCTTATATTTTATTATGAGAAGTAAGCGCTTTGTGATTTGTAGTGTAGGTTGGTCCTATTTCCTAGTCCTTAGAAATATATTCATAGAATAATATAAAGAAACATTGCTTGAAAGGCGCCTTTTATGTGGAGTATTGTGAGTAGGAAACTTATAACTCTACCTACACCCACACAATATTCTATTTATAAGGCATAATAATGAAATTCCTATTCAATAAATCTGCCTAGCCTTTTCCCAACTATGTTGGGGTCTGCTTCCAGTCTAACTGGATGCAGCTGAATACCAGTATTTTACATGGAGCGACTGACATCCGCAACTTAGTAACTGGATAATATGATACCCCTTGGTAAGACTGGTTGTCAGACTTTCGGGCTTCTGACGACCCGTAACGACTTGACACGTATGTAATGAAATTCCTAGTAAGAGTTTGATAAAATTCCTAACACCATGTTTTATCAGGACATTGCGGACATTATGTCGCCCGATTTGCCCACCATTACTAATAGCCACCATTTTGTTTTAAGCATCCGCCATCTTTATTATAAAAACCGGCCAAGTGCGTGTCGGACCACGCACAATGAAGGGTTCCGTAGCTGGGATGAACTTATCCCAAGAACAAACTTAACATTGTAGTTGCAAAACATGTTCTCCCATACAAAATGTATGTTAGAACATGTTTTTGCAACTGCAAATGTAAGTTGGTCGATAATTACTCGTTAACTAGTATCTAGAGCCTACTTAGCTGTGATAGTTTAGATAGTTTTCCTTTTAATTTCGTTATTATATACTTCTGCTGTGAATTTTTCCACATATCCAGAACTTACCGTTTAGCTGGCAGGGGGGGGGCACTTGACTCTAACAAAAATTAGCACTTTAAAGCTTAATATTTCGAAAACGGATCGTTCAATCCAAAAATGGTTTTAACAAACTCACAATATTTATTAACGAAATTTCCAATTTCATGATTTTATTTTACCACTTTCTCGGCGTAATTAATATGTATACTCATGCCACATTACAGCTTTCTAGTACTAACAGTCTCTGCGCTAAGCCGGGGACAGACAGACAGACAGACGGACATGGCGAAACCATAAGGGTTCCTTGTTTACTACGGAACCCTAAAAAATGAATCCACAACGCGACCATTCAGAATTTCCCACAAAATAATGAATGCCCAGTTTTCCCGCTCAGCGAATCCAACCGAGCAACCCAAGTTCCCCTAAATCAATCAAGAGACTTAACTTAGATTAAAACATCTGCAACTATGTGGAAAATAGTTTCACGACCACATTTATTTCCGCGAAAAGAACATCAGTTTATTTTCCAGTAACTATTAAGGTTTAAAGAATAAAAGAAAGTACATCCACGTGGCCGCCTCTTCCTTTTATTGGTACTATTTTATTAACCTTGCAGCGAAAATATTAAAACATTGTGCGAATTAATCCGGAACACGTTTCAGGTGAATCGAGCTGGGGATTTTTTTGCAACTAGCTTCTCTCTGCGACTTCATTCGCGTCGAAGTCGTAAGACACCATAATTATTATACAAAAGCATACATAATTATTATACAGCCAAGTTTTCATAAACCTTCCTTGTATACTACGTCTGTAGTTTACTTTCGGCAGCCAAAATATACAGAGTCAGGACTGGCGACGCGGGAGCAAGCGACGTACCATTGTCCGTGTGAGAAGCAGCTTGTAATATCCAATGAGAGGTTTTAAGAAATTATAGAATGTATTCATGTCAATTGGAAAAAGGTTTCCGTAAATATCATGTTCAAGTTATGGATAGCTTGTATTGCAACTAGCCGCTTACTTGTGGAAAATCAATAAATGATTGAGTAAAAGTATTTACTCAATAACTAACTAGGCGTATTGTAGAGACAATATCGTCTGCCTCGTTGTTGGTCGCAAGTGCTACTACGGAGCATGAGGTCCTGGTTTCGATTCCCAGTGCGGGCAAAGTGTTATTGGGTTTTTCCATTAGAAATTTCTCACTAGCAGCCCGGTGTTTGGATTTGGGCCCGGTTGATAGCAATAGGCTCGCCCCCTATTACGTGGGACTTAAACATAACTGGCGAAATGTGGGTGTACTATAGGTACACTTCTGCCTAACCCTTCGATGTTATGTATGTAATCAGAATATATCAAAAGAAACTCTAATAATATTTTAATATATGAGAAAAAAAAATCCCCTGGCAACACGAAACAGATGCAAAATGATATGCTAACGTAATAATCCAGAGGAATCCAGAGAGTACCTAATCAAAGTGCAATTTTATCATATTAGAACTTTGATGTCGTACAGAGGGATCGCTTTGCAGAAATTCCTTTTGAGCTCCGTTTAATTTAAGTTATGCTGCTTCTAGTAAAGACATTTCATTTAACTTACTCTTATTTGTTATTACCGTAAGTACTTTATCTTTCTTATTTCAGGTGGGAATTGCATTTTTTTTTATGTTGAGCGGGCTGTAAAGTCATGGAGGTAAAAAGCTTGTGGATTTATCTAATGAATCATTCAATTCATCAATTTCATATGTACCTATACAATGACATGAATATTTACTTTGTCAAGTATTATATTACTTCAATTATTGTGAATGTGAAGACTATGTGGGTCATTGTTTTTTTTTCTACTTTTCGCATTTAGTTTTAATCATTGTCTGGCAGTTTGAATACTTTAAGCGGCCTACCCAAATGTCCTTTCTTTGGTATTGTTCGTCGAATCGTTGAGCTCCTTGAGTTCTGAGTTGAGCTGGACGATTATTGATAAATGCGTGCACTGACTGGACCGATCTACTCAATCTGTGTGGTTCTTTCCTCAAAAGACCACTTCAGACACTTATAATCTACATGGTTTTCACACGATCACACAATATTATGTCTGTACTTTATAAAAGAGACTTTGACCTCTAAGTTTGTTTCAGCCTTTCTTTTCCGAGTAGTCAGATAGGAAACGCCGACCTTATCTACTTCTTAAAATATTATTGACGTGTAAAAGTGTTTGTACAAACCTATTTACAGAAAATAAAATCATTTCATTTAATTTCAAACCAAAATGTTCAAATTAAGTATGTGCCAAGTTTTTTAAGAACATTGCTCCTTGGGGTCATAGTTTGTTAAGTCCTCTTTTAAATCTTGTTGAAATAAGCCACGTTTAAACTTAATATAAATTCTGCGTTAATTTATGGTTTAAAACAATTCTAAGCAAAAACATTTCCACAACACCAGATTAACTCAAACAAAAATAAAATTTAAATAAACCCCGACACAATTCCAGGTGATGCTGCAGTATCGGTTCAAGGTTACTATGTTCTTCTAATATCATTGAAGTAACAGAATACTAATTTTCGATCGATCAGATCTGTGGAAGATGCGCGCATCCAATTCCAAACCGATTTTCTTGAATTGTAGCTAAGAACACTCTCGATCAAGACACCTTTTAAACAAAAAAATAATAAACAAAATCGGTTCAGCCGTTTGGGAGCTACGAGGGAACAGACAGATACACAGATACACAGATACACGGATATACATATACACAGATACACACGTTAAACTTATAACACCCCTCTTTTTCCGTCGGGGGTTAAAACACGCTTTCATTTCGCGGAAACGTTAGAAAATCCTTAAATAATGAAAAAACCACTAAAACTTCTGGTACACATCGCAATTTCTCGGAGCTGTTAATTCTCCAATTTAGGAAGACTTGTGTATCTGTCCATTACTCATGATGTTTATTTGTGTTAAAGCAAAGAAGGGGAAATATAGAGGTCTGGTTACACTGGTCGAGATTTGGAAAGGGAGTTTATTAGATTCCGTCACAAAATAGATAGGTACAGAAGGTCGGCTCCAAACAACGAGCGAAAACGAGTGCACGCACACATCGACGCGTACGTATGGATATTTCAAACTCAAACGAATGCGAGTCGCAAATGCGCTTCCACTCGCTGTACGTGAAGCCCACAACGCGTGTATATGTGCAAGCACGGGCTTGCACATAGACACGCGTTGTGGGCACGATGGGCATGTCACCACAGTCCTAATAGACTTGTGACGTCACACTCTCACGGTCTATTGAAGTCGATAGGCTCATGATACTATATCCATACCAGAGCCGGTAGCTCATCTCATTGAAGCATGCGATTAAGCGAAGGTTTTGTCATATATTTTGTAAACATCTCCTTTGAATGCACTATATCGATCATGAGCGAGTACATACTCCGACTCGCACTTTCCCGATTTTCGGGTGGCTGTGACCATAACCTTTTTTGAGGGCTGGATCCGCGCCTGTCTATGTGTGCGTGCGTTTTCGCTCGTTGTATAGAGCTGACCTTCTGTACCAATCTATTTTGTTCTTCCGTGGTCGGATGCTCGGATATGACGGGAACAAATTTTTATTAAAGACACCGGAATTATCCCTTTGTATTCGTTACAAGGTACTGTTTGTTTTTGTATTGTCTGACTAATTGGCGCTTGGTGAAAACCTCTGAAAGATGAAAACACAATTGAATAAAAAGAGAGGGTAATTAAATTGCTTTTATCGACTCAGTATAAAATATGCTATACTGTGTACATTCGATAAAATTGCGATGTTGAATGGTCTATGGTTCTGTTGGAGGTGTTCAATTCTGACAAATAGTATTAAGAAATCATTATCGACTGTAAAATAAATTAGCAAGTAAATTAATAAATAGCGCACCGAGACGTAGCGTTGGAAGGCCACAAGTTGGGCCGCGATGACCTTGTGAAGACCGCAGGAATCCGCTGGATGCGAGAAGCATAGAACCAATCTAACTGGTGATGTATAGAAGAGGCTGGACATATCCAGCAGTCAGCTTCAGACGCCTTTAAGCTGAAATGATGATGATGCCGATTCAAATAGCTAAAATTCATCATCTTATAATGAGGTCTTCAAACATATTTTGCTTTGTTAAAATCTGACACTGTGTCACGTATTATTATTGTACCTAAAGAAAGAAAAGAAAGAAAAATGCGTTTATTGGCATTACAGCAGAAAAATACACCTTAAAACTATAATAACAGAAAACAATCCTACCTATTTAATTATTCAGTAATGCCTGAACCTACCAATTCAAGATGAAATTACGTGGTAGGAATACCAAGAAATGGTACAGACAATCTAGAAATATTTGTTACATTTGAAGGTTACTCAGTATTTAAAGAATAATCGAAAAACCAGACAGGTAACCAGTATAAACACAAAATAACTATTTCTAATTGGTTTACTATTTACCTTTGTTTATCCGAAATAACTTTTCACGACCTTGCGCATTATAAATGCAGCACATTATTCAATGTAATTATTTCCTCTCATAATAATCGCTTGGAAATGTATTCCATTCGCCTAATGGCCACATAATCCATAATACACATTAGTTTTCCGTTTGCAAACGAAATTACAGTTCATAACTCATTTGATTTGAGTATACACAAAGCGAAACAGATGACTATCGAAATAGATGGCAATCTTAATTACATCGTGGTGACAAAACAACAAAGCATCGTCCATTTTGTTCCAAAAACTGTGGTGAACACTCATGTTTATAATTTAGAACAAAATAAAGAAAGAAAGAAAGAAATAAACTCAAACAAAATAAAGAAAGTGTCAAAAATGATGTCGAAAAAGATTTTATTGGTTGTGGTCTACTTGACGGTTCTGATAACCTTCGTGGCATGTCAGGAGGAAACTACGATGGCTGCAACCACGAAAGGTGATGAAGAAGAAGAGGAGGAACCTGCAAAGAAGGGCTGTTCCATCTGGTGCTGGATTCAGAAGATAGCTATGTTTGTCATCTCTCAACTGCTGAGCGGTAACTGAACATTTGTTTTGATATCTTTATTAAATTATTTCAAAGAAACGTGTGTTTTTTATTTAGTGCGTTAGTTACTGCATGCTCGTAAAGTTAGTAAATTGTTCCATCAAGGATAGCCTTGGTGAGAAAGACTTCTAAAACAAAAAGTTTTTTGTAAAATCCTGCCTACATTTTTTTAAATACAATTTTTTGCCTCCCAGTGCACCCGTTTCCAATCTATCGCACAAAAATCCCGAAATATAGGCATGGATAAAATCTAAAAGCAACTTAGAAGTAAGTGTATTTCGAATTTGAGTAAGCAAATGTAAATAGGTAGGAGGTACGGTCTACGAAACCACAATAAAACCATTAAGGTGTAGGTATTCTCAAAGCTTCATAATACATTGGCTAAATAAGAAAAAAAAAACAGCATTTTTAAGGCAAAACCATTGTTATTTAAAAATCGTTCTAGATTGCCGTCAAAGGATTTCCAATTTGAATTTCAAATGGCTTTCCAGATTTTGTTAAGCTTATTTTCTGGAAGCATTTCAATTAAGTGTTCGTCGTGTGGATTTTTTACATTTATTAAAAGAAAGTTTGTATTCAGTGACGAAATAGCAGCGTTCATTCATTTCGAATGATTTATTGAAAAAGTTGTACACAATTTATTTGGAACGCAGTTAAAATGAGTACCAGTGAAATAAAAATGAATGCTCGCAGGATGTCCACTATACTTTGAAGCGCTGTAATTTTGTCGCTTGCGAAGTAGTGAAATAAAAGCATTGGAATGCAGTTATTAAAGGCGAAATAAATTCCAGTAAAATTTAAAATTTCTGCATCCCGAATTATTCCAGAGCTAATTGCGTTATTTCTTGTTTTGGATTTTGTATTTTCTGGTTTCATATACAACATATTAATTTTTTTCACATACTCTTTTTACTGTAAAAAATCTGGAATATATTCAAATTAACCTTTGGTATGAACGTGGAACGTGAAAAATCCACACGAGACACAATGGATTTTTAATTGTGTCAGTAATTACGGCATACGCAAGGTTAATGTGATTCCTATCTCCATTCTCAATCCTCTGGAGATTTTTACTAAACCAAATAAAAGTCTAAAAAAGAAAACTAGCCTAACAAATTGGGACAAGCCACTTAACAAAAGGTATATTGGGTCTATAAATGAATTAGGAGCAAATGAATTAGGAGCCCCCATGACGACTGTAGAATGAAATCCCCCATCTATTTAGAATCACGTAATTGAACAAGCTTTATTCCTGTTAAATGAACTTGTGGGTGTGTTTTTGGAAATAAAATTCAAAGATTTATTCCGTCTTAATACCATACTACTTATACCACTGGTATTTGTTTGAACTCATATTTATTTGCTATTTTGACTGTCAAAGATCCACGAACGACAGCCGGGGCCAACCGTTTAACGTGTTTTCCGAGTCATGGAGGTGTCTCGGCATGTAAAGGTGGTAACCCATCCACGGACCAACCCTGGTAAGCGTAGCTTAACCTGATGGATCGACCGGTGCGGCTGTTATTACTTAGCCACGAGCTCCTCAAAAAAGAATCCTCAAATATCACACTGAATACACATACTGAATTTCCATCATCTCATCGTAGATCAAAATTAAGCATTAAGAAATTTAATAAGTGAAGCGTATGGCCCTGGAAACTCAAGGGATTCTATTTAATATGTTTCGTGCGAATTAGTTTCAGATCCGGATTACTCTTTTGACACGCCAATGTGAAATCGTTCGTGTAGAAATTCCAATTTAATTGCTGTGACATGTTCTAAAAGGTTGCTTTAACTTTTTATTTGTTTGTTCATTCAGGGAATCTACCAATTCGCGAGGAAAAAGAAAAATAAAACACATATACAAACACGCCTTTTCATATATAAAATATTTTATTCGAGCAAAGTTTTCACAGGAAATGAGCGCGCAGATTTATATTTGTCAATGAACCTGTGGATCAAGTTAATTAGGATGGCGCCTAATTTACCACACTTTTTGCTTGGGGCATCAAAGAAATGTCCTGAGTACCCACAACTTAATTAATTAATGGACAGAACATCTCCAACAAAAATAGTAAATGGTTTGTTTTTTCTGTAGAAATAACGATTTTTTAGACAATGATACAGTTACATTAATAAGATTCTATACAAATGTGTGCAATCGTTGAACACTTTGGCTTTTTTACAAACATCTTGCTTGTGTTGAGTGGCCTCTGCGCTTTCCATGCAGTTGCCGCCGTAGTCAGCAACCCCGTTCCTTTGATCCAATTGGTGAGCGATTTTAACTCGTTTTCTGTAATAAGAAACAGGTAAATAGAAATTGTGATATCGACGGCGAGAACTTGCCAAAGACACGCTGATTTAGTTGGCATGTATTTCTACATTTCGATTTATGTTGTTGCAGATGCAAATTAAAAATGTAGTTATGAGATTTTACTAAAACTATGCGAATTTGACATTTAACTTCAAAACCATTACAAAGTGAATTTCTCGAAAAATTACAAATAGGAGGTACTGGCATTTCATCATCGACACTTCGATTCATTCATTTAATTCTTCAAGAAATAAAACATTTTTATTGCTTTGTGTAAATTGACTTCAACAGTTTGAAGTTTTAAGTTGTATTTTTGTACTAAGAATTTATAACTTACAGTGTATTTACAAAATGTAGAATCGTAATTTTTTCTAGACCGTGATAAATCAGTATTCACGTAATCGAGAATTAAAGCTCGTGCATAATGGCGCGACTTGTCGCGCGACGCGACACCGGTAATTGTTCTATCACGGGAGAACAATTTACGCGTGTCGCGTCGCTTTCTTAAAAATTGTATTATTAAAGTCGCGTCGCGCCTATTTGTCTTTAAAATTTGCCTTTAAGATTAGGTACGTCAAAAACAGTTGAATCCGTCCAAAAGAAAATCACGATTTCGTCATAACGTACATGTGAACAGACCGTAAGTTTTTCTGAGTGACCTTAAAAAGATATATTTTCTTGAGAATCTCTATTTCGAGGCCGACATCCTCACCCGAAGTGTTCTTTTTATCATTTATCTAGATTTCGCGAGACATGTTTCTTGGACAACTATCTGACAGTAATTGTTGGACGGAAACGATTTATATAGGAGTGTTGGACTGAAGTACCTTCATATACGAGTGAGACAGAATATATGTTACTAGCGGAAACTGTAACCCGAGTGTTTGAGCACAATTTGGAAAAGGCTATAAACTAGTTTTTTGCATATGTTTCTATTTTTTGTCATCTTTGTTGTGTTCGCAAACAAGGAGTGTTTCGTAATTATTTTATAAGTAACTAGCTGCGCCCCGCGGTTTCACCCGCATCAGTCTCGATCCCGTAATTTTAGTAATGAAACTTTTCCATGTCCTTACCCAGGTCATGGTCTACCCATGTGCCAAATTTCATTCAAATCCAACTTACAAAACTTCAAATATTTTCTCTTTATCGTAGAATAGTTTTTTTTTTACCACAAGAGGGAGCTCTTGACCTGAATCTCACCTGATGGTAAGTGATGATCAGGCCGAAGTTTGCAGCGATCTTCACCCGGAATCCTCTACCACAGAGGAACTGGCTATCCTACCTCTAACTGCCGGACCACAACAATGCTGTTAACATTGTTGTTATGGCGACAGACTTAGATAAGATGGTGGTAGCTAGACAGGCGGACTTAAAACAAGCCCTACCACCAACCAAACCGAGCAGAAAATTTTGCCCCCACTGGAAATCTAACCCGGGACCTCTGAGTCTGAGACAGGTGGTCTAACCACTAGACTACAGAGGCAGTTAGAAGAAACCCAAAAACAAAGGGTTTAAAAGCCCGTTCCACATATGTTTCACTTTTTTTAATGGAACAAAATGACAAACTACTTTTGGTGGTCAACCGGCTGACTCATAATACTTTTGCTTCATATAGGTGTGGCTCGCAGAACATAGTCCATCTGCTCGAGATTTTTTAAATAAGTATTATTATGACTTAAACTAAAAGTGTCACTTACTTATAAATCTCCAAATTAATAGTGCCAGTGGCGCTCATGATACCAAACTTCTTGAGCACACAGAAGATGATGCAGGGCTCATCAGACTCCTGTATCTCAATGTGCTTGTTCTTAGGGTACATCTCACTCAAGCACTGCTCGGCAACTCTGTCGCTTAGCCTGTCGTGAGCATACATCACCGACATGCGAGCGTACGCATACCCCATGAGCATTAGAAATGTGAAGAGAAGGAGATCTGGAATTTAAGAAATGGTGAACGTTAAAAAAGGTGATCATCGCAGGTATGCTTTTTATCAGACGTGGTATATAAAAGATGAGCAGTGGTGGCTCTGTGGTAACGTCCCCGACTTACGAGCTTTACTTTGTGTTAATAATGTTGTCACCACTGCTCTCAAAACGATGAAGGAAAACATTGTGAGGAAACCGGCATATCCTAGAACCGAAAAATCGAAGACATGTGACATCTACCAACCCGCACTGAGCCCGTGTGGTACATTACGCCCCATTCCCTCTCGAAAACAGGAGACCAGTGTCGCAGCAGTCCATTGAAAGTTGATTATGCATATGCTATCTATATAAAAGATATGATGGATTGAAGACGGTTTTAACAAAGTTCTAGGAGAAGGCAACGGTAATGACGACATACACCGTTCTCTTCCTACTTGTGTAGTACTCGCAAAAAGGGATATATGGGAGGGCGGGCAATATCGTCCTCTTGACTGATTATAAGAAACTGTGGTCAGAAATCCCTCTGCCAAGCATGGTGATTAAACTTATTTGTCCGTTCATATAAGACAGGAACTAATGTTGCCAGACTTAATTATTAACAGCATCGATTATAGTTGTAAATGGGGTAGATGTGGAACGGACACGGAAGGGCTCAATCCGGATGTTGCCACGCAAATTAAGTAAGTTCCAAACCAGGACCGCATGCGGTCTTTGATCAAATATTATGTACGGTCTTTGATCAAATATTATGTACGTCATTATCAATAGGTGTTACCTCGCGTTTACATCCATTACATAAGTTATGATATTGGTTTTCAACTAGTTTTGTAAAAGACTGGTCAAAACAGGTCGTGTATAAAGCATGTATCATACATGTATTGATATTGTTTCAGACATGTCTTGTTAACTTTTATGTTCACCTTTTTGATCTTTTATATATATATTTTTTCGAAGTCTTTTCAATTTATTTTAGGGGTAAACGGTAAACAAAAACAGAAGACATAACATGTAGGTAGATAAGTTTTGTATCTGGTGTAAACATCGGATTGTAGGTACCTATGTTAGAAACTAGTCTATATCCAGCGCCCGAGGCGCGCGCTTAGTACGCTGCGTTTTGAGCGCGCGCCGAGTGTACGGTCATGCCGCGTTGGACGCTCGTCAAACGAAACAAGATTTCCAAATTTTGTTGTAACTTTTGAACCCTTACATGCTCAGTATAAATGTGTTTCTTTTAAGTTTATTACTGATGCAGACAAAACAAAGGTGCTTAGTTGTACTTAAAAAGGGCATTTAGAAAGTTCTAAATCTAAAACTAAATATTCGGTGTAACGATATTCATTATTGCATTTCATAATCAATATGTTAGTTCACTAGTTAGTGATATTTTATATTTCCATACAGTAATACCTATTGGAAAAATAATCAAAAGCGAAATATTTGATTTGATAGCTATTTATGACGTTTCACTTACAGAATGCAAAAACTCTCCATTCCAATACGATCAATATCGTTGAAAATGATTGCTTTTATTAAAATCTTACGCTCGATTGCTACCGTGAATCGTACCGATAACTTCGTCAATGTTATCAAAGCGTCATCTTGAAACTCGGTGAATTTGATTCGCTTCCGGAGTTTTCAAAGGATAAATTAGAAATTGCTATTTGACACGATTGGTTAGCAGAATGTTTAACTTTTGTACATTAGAACTGAGAATTTCCAGGAATTGGATTTGAATATAAACAGTTTGAAAACTGCTTATATTATTATATTATACGTTAGTACGTGCACCCTTACTTAGCATGGTTTTTATGACTTGACAAAACATCGAGATTACTTTATTATAATTATGTAATATGTTATATTATATTATGTTAATATTTTATACACATATCTTCCAAAATAAGGTGTCTATTTTTTTTTAAATTCATTGACGTATTTTATAACTACAACGCTGTCACACAGACAGTCACGAAGTGACTTTTTAATAATATGTGTAGATGTAGGTATAGATTCGAGACACTAATATTTTTATTTTTTTGTAACATCTGAGCGAACTGAACACGGGTTTGAAAATATTTCCAAGAGGTGTTCACAGAATTACGTCTATTCCTAGAAATATTCCAGTATGTAATTCAAAAGCCAAGAATCCTAGACGTTAAAGGACACGTAATATATGAGCCAGACGTAGGTACTGATGTTTTTTTGTAGCGACCTCTGACAATGTCAGATGTTATCAGAACAATATATCATTATTATATTTTCATTTTAGTGAAAACCAATTGTCGGAGTCAATTAATGTAAACCTGAGTTTTAGTATCAAATACTAAAACTCAGGTTAATTAATTTAATAGAGTAGCTCGTGGCTAAGTAATAACAGTCGCACGGGTCGATCTGCCGGGGTTGGTCCGCGGATGGGTGACCATCTTAACATACCGAGACTCCTCCGTGCTTCGGAAAGCACGTTAAGTCGTTGGTCCCGGCTGTCATTCGTGGATCTTTGACAGTCGTTACGAGTCGTCAGAAGCGCGAAAGTCTGACAAGCAGTCTTACCAAGGGATATCGTATTACCCAGTTACTGGGTTGTGGAGGTCAGATAGGCAGTCGCTCCATGTAGAATACTGGTATTCAGCTGCATCCGGTTAGATTGGAAGCCGACCCCAACATAGTTGGGAAAAAGGCTAAGCAGATTGACCAGTTTTCTTCGTGTAGTGTAGTGTAGGGTTATTCTGACAATATGCCTGGTTCATGAGTACCACCTAATATTTTGTTTGTTGAAGGCTGAATATTCGGAACAACTTGTGGTATTTCTTGAAGGAAATCTTTCCTGGGAACTGGAACTGTCAACGCGTATTCAACAGTATTTTTATGATTTAGAAATCTGTTTTTATGTCAGGAATAAGTATAGCCTGTTCAATCCGGGTGATAATCTTTTTTTGTCTCAAAATATGTACCAATGAATTAGTGTTCAGCATATAGGATAAAGCCTCATGCAGACTGGCGCGACGCGATAACAATACAATTTCTAAGAAAATTTCACGGTAGAACAATTACCGGTGTCGCGTTGCGCCGTCGCGTCGTCTGCACAAGGCTTTAACCGTTATCATATTTCGTTTATATTTTACACCAAATTCAAGGAAATCGTCTCATGTGCTTTTCACTACACCGACACCCATGTCTTTTCCGGATCCCAGCAAAACTGCTTTTTGGTAAAGATAGGTATAGCGATAAATAGAACCTAGTTTTAGGGACTAGTTCCTTCAAAAATACTCTACTACCACCTCCTCTGACCTCTCTCCTCCTCCTTATCGAGTCGATGGAACTTTTTAAATAAGCAATATACTCGTATATACAAAATCAGTATTTAAAAGAAGAGTGAAAGAACACTATCTTTCCACTGCGTCATAGTTGCATAGTTATTTTAAATTACATTATAATTAAGTATATATGTATTTATTATAGTGATATTTATTTAAGAAGTATATATGTAAGTTTATTCTCATATTGTATATTTATAAATAAATTAGGTAATTGTTTTTTTCTCTTCAACTGTTACACACGCTGTCTAAATCTTTTTTTATGTACTTTCCTATCGCAGGTATGCTGGAAGAGATTTCTTTAGAAATAAGCATTGTTTTTGCACGTATTTTTCTGTTCCTTTCTTCTTGTCTGTTTATATGTGTGTGCATAAATGGTTAAATAAAATAAATAAGCCCAGTAGGTGGCCAAGTCAATAGCAGCGACAGTGGCGTTCATTAGCCCCTCAAAAGGACAGGTGTAAGGACACTTGTAACATTCCAGCAAGTGCGTCATGCTCTGGACAGGACCGTAATCACATTAACTACTATTTCTACTTTAACTTTTTGACTTCTAATCACAGTACGCTAATTAAATGCAAAAGCAATGTTAACAACGTAATGTGTTTTGTAAACCAGTCGTGCAATCATGATAAAATTCACGTGATTGAAGGCGCACATGTTCGTAAACATTACAAAGTTTGCATCATAAAGGTTTGTTTATAAACTAGCTTGGCTCATGGCTCCACCCGTGTTTCAAGTACTAGATGCCTTTTTAACGGAATCCAGAATTACTACTCCTCCAAAAAAGACATGGAAATGACTTTTAAACTTTAAGAATTGTAAACGTATCCATCTGACAGACAGACCCAATTTTGCATATACCAGATGCAGTAGCAGAGATGAAATTTTTTTCGAACTCATTTCTCTGTAGCCTTTGTAAGTACTAAACAGAGCAAGTAAGAAGCAAATTCCTGAAACTAAATAAAAAATCTGCGCAGCTTGTGTACGGTCTAATGAAACCTCCCAAGCTTTGATATGCAGAGAGAGTACTTCTAAATTATGCAGGAATGTTGTAATCAAAAGCCCTCAATGAAAACTGGTCCTCAAAACGTAAAGAAAGAAATATGGTTTAATTTACATCGACTTGATATAAAAATGCAAAAAAGATTTCATCTTAAAGGGTACACGCTAGTAATAAAAGCAGCGGTAGAGGTTATTGGTTTTATTAACAAGTTTATAAATATAAAAAAGAGTATATGTTGTTTTACAACTGAAATTCGTCGGGATCTCTGTACGACACTGCGTACAGTTGCGTGCAGTCGTTAAACACTTTCGCTTTTTTGCACACATCATGTTCCAGATTCATTCCATTAATGTTCTGGGCACAAGTCTCTCCGACGTCCGATATTAATATTCTCGGATCGTACCTATGGATAGTCTGCACTCTCCTGTAGTAATTCTTTATATTTATGTAACCATCGTTCGTCATTATACCGAATTTTTTGAGCACACAATGTATTATACAAGGAATATCGTTTCTATCAATACGCAAAGGGTATTTATACAAGTTCCGTGGATACATTTCTGTTAGACAGTCATTTGTTATTTTATCACTTTTCTGGTCACGTGCATACAGGATTGAGATCGGAGGTTCCGACTCCAAACTTTGTGAGAAAAACTTTGTTTTGAAGCTGTTCACTGTTACAGCTATTGATAGGAAAGTCGTGAAGATGAGTATTTCTGAAAGTATTTCAACATAGTTACGTACTAAAGCTGAAACAATACACACTGGAAAATGGCGCTGTTGTGATCTAAAGACGTCGAGGAAAACTTTGAACAATGTCAGCGGTTCACAGGATAGACTTGAAAATGTAATATGATTTCAGTCAAACAAACTTCTGCAGGAACTTTTGCAAGACGCCAACGTTACATAAATGAAATTTCTGCAGCTATTAAAAGAATTTCTTGTTCTATTTCAAAAGAATTAATCTAAAGTTTGACTCGTTTGTTTGTCTGCAGATATCCCTTTTCCCGTCTCTCCATAACGTCTTCTTGTTATGCCTTCATGAACATTATGGGAAGTTGTTCGATATAAATATATTCAAAATGACTTACTTTCCATTGTAGCTAGTTTTTTGTCGAAAATATCACGTTTACCTCACGATTAATGATTCGACATCATTACTCAAGTCCAAAAAAAATACTGAAAGCTGAAACAGAAGAAATCTGATATTTTGCTTTCTTAACGCCAGAAAGTGTATTGTTTCGAAAATTTCCTGGCTAATGTTTTATATACTAGATGAATTTCTGCAAAACAATCGGCCATTGTTCTGAATTCTTCGATAAGTGCGAAAAATGCTCGCGAGGCGATGTAACGTAAAAAATTACCAACGACGCCAGGTGTGTGGTTCATAAAAAAAATGTTTTTTTTATATTTCGTTAAGTACCGAATAAAATTGTGAATGTTAAAGCTTTTATTGAAATTGGAGTTACGGGCGCACGCATTATATTTAAGGCTTCACAATAAGATTGGCAACACTCTTCCGAATTTGATTATATTTTATGTCGAACAATACATTTTTATTACTTTTCAAATTCCTCAAACTTATCGTCTTCGAATGATTGTGATATAATATATTTCCCTCCGGTTACTAAGGTTTCGCTTCCTTGAATTTTCTTTTCAGTACGTTTCTTTAATTAAGGAATTGTCTACTTCTTTGAATTGTAACAAAAGGGGAATTTCCAATGAATCTGAATGTTCTTTTTACTGGCCCATTACGATTGGTTAATGATCTAGTGCCTTCGGGGGATAATTAAAAATTTAAGCTAACGTTTCCTGCGTTCCGTGGTGAATATAAATTTGATTTTTCCTGTTCCTTCAATTCGTCTGTGTTGTACTGTACTTTTCTCGGTATTACGGCTTGGTTTTGTAATGGCGTCCTTCGCTCATTATTTATTTATAGTCTGGCAATTGATTGGATTTTTACTGTAAATTAATTGGCATTAAAAATGTAATTTACGAACGAAGTTTTGCTCTTTAGTCACATGTTTTGATTGTTTTTGAGATTTATGTGAATATTATCAAAGTTGTAAAGTAGTGCATACTGTGCGTACTATACAGGCTGACTTTGATAACAGACAATTTTGTCTGTTATCAAAGTAAGGGGGTATTCTACCCATCAATATGAACAACTTTTACTATGGGAACAACTGTACCAACTATACCATATAAAAACTAGCATGTGTGGTTGAGTTAGGTTAAAAAAAAAACTCAGTTCTAAAATAATGAGTTTAGCAATGCACGTAGTCATTTTTAACCCAAATTAGCGGGGTAGTTAACCGATTAAGCCAAAAACAGACCACTAAAGCTTAAGTTAAAAAATAAGTAACAGTGTGAGAAAGGGATGGAGCTACACAGAACGTATAGCTCCATCTCTTTCTCACACTGAAGTAATATTAAAATAATACCACAACAAGAAGTGACTGTTGAACCCCAGGCTCTGACTTGGTGTACCATTCTAACTAATTCTAAAAGCTTCTGTAGCCAAACTAGACCTTTGTCTGAGCCATGAGGTATGGAAAGCAGGATTTAACACTACTCGACTGGACAGAATGACTTGCTCAAAGTAAGATGAAGGCATTTACTGGACTAGCTTGTTTACTAGCATACAACTGTAATTGTGTGAACAAAGCTTTGAATATAAAATGATTGTAATTCTATGATTGGTTTATTTATGACTCCGTCTTTTGCATTTATTAAGAATTCCTTTCATGTACAGGTTTCATTATTTTGTTGGCAAGTAAATTGGTTGTAGCTGTAAATGGTAAATGTCATTGACATTACAATAAAGTTTTGATAATGTTAAGAACAAAGTGGGCTACCTAAATATTTAACAAATTCCCTTAGAGATTTTGTTTTGAAGTCTTTCCTTTTAGTATCTACCCGACTGCGGCGAAGCTAATGAAGGAGGGTTATGTGTTTATGTGACCTGTATGTATGTGTGTATGTATGTCCGTCTCTATGTTCCCTCGTAATTACTAAACGGCTGATCCGATTTTGATTAATTATATGTCGTTAGATTTATCTTTATTGGGCGAGAGTCACTATATTAAATTAAAAAAATCAAAATGTAAGATTTTTGGCTCCAGAGGGATGTTATAGAAAATATTCAAAAAAAATGCGTCAAATCGTGCAAAAGTTGTGAGCGAGTTGTTTTTTTAGAAACAAAGTATTTATTTACGTATGTATTATATACGCTAATAGACTTAAAATAATAATTATACATTTATATAAAAAAGGAGGGGAAAGAATCAGTTAGCATCAATTTCACTAATACATAAAAATTGTACAGAACTATATTGTAGGAAAGTGTCTTAGGCATATTTTTTATCACCACCCGTTTTCTGGCTTAGTAATAAGTGTGAAGGAGAAACAAGAATGAAAAGAGAAAATCGAGTAAATATTATCTCCACCTAAATATTCTGTTATTTATTGCGTATAATTTTGTGATATAAGATAAACCTTCACTCAAAGGAACACAAAGTTATGTATACGGGAATATTTCTGAGTTTGTATGGAACTTGTAATAAGTTCTATCATTTTCTTCATACGATACGTGACTGATTTATTTGCTTAACTTTGTTAGTTGTTGCTTTCTTTCCTATAGTAGTTTCATCGTATATTTATTTCCTACTTGCCAGGTTCTATTCTTGTCGTGTAAATATAAGACGGAAGTTTTAGAATTTCGAGGTGTCCTCACCGGTACTTTAAAAACAAAAGTAAGTTCGTTTTCCAATGATCAGCCACTTGTACCTTACAGTTCCTACTTTACAGAGTATTTTTGCACCCATTTTGGTCGGGCTTATACTGTATTTTTTTTTAATATGGCTGGGAGTGAGTTTTGAATGCAGATTTCAAATGAACGGTGGGACGCTCTAGAAGGACTTAAAGTGACCTTATTGGTGATGTTCTTCAGAAAGGCCAGGTGCGTAGTACTCGCAACCAGCGTGCGTGTATGACCTGAGATGTATGAACGTTAACGATGCAAAAGGAGTATTTGAGGATCGTAGCTGGTGGCGTTCTGTAGTTTCTGCCTACCCCCATGGGAAGAAGGCGTGAGTTTGTGTATGTATTTATTCCACATAAAGGTTTTCTTTTAACATGTTACTAGAGCTGGTGAGCATTTTTTCCTGCCATTAATCTTATTAAATGTTGCCACCAATCAATTTTGCATGATCGGTTTTGAATTGCTGGGCGTTAAAATAAACTGCTTATTTTATATTTAAATCAAACGTCGGTAAGACATAAAAGAGCAGCCAATGAAAAAAAAAACTCCATTAATTTTGCGCAATCAGTGTTGCTGCACGAAAAATATATTTGTGCTGTTGCCACGTAACTCTAGCTGAATATATTTAAAGGGATCCTCTGTGTTGCAAGATACCTCTTAATTTACTGCGTAAAGATAAAATAAACACATTTAATGTTTTTGGCTGGCAACTCGTTTGCTTAGCGTTCCCGGAACAACAATTAACACTGATTTATCTTGAGGATTGCGGCTCTGTGGTTTTATTACTTGAAAATATCTTCTAGAGACGTTAACATTTTGATTAAAATTATTTATGTTGCATACTAAGATTCTCTGTAATGAGGGCTGTGTGTTTTGTTTGATAAGAAACAAAACACGGTGTTACGAATATTTTAGAAGTTGGACATTTTGGGAATTGGACATTTTGGAAGTTGGACATTTTGGAAGTTGGACATTTTGGGGATTGGACATTTTGGGGTTTGGACATTTTGACACGGTTGGACATTTTGAGAATTGGACATTTTCACCCTGAACGTTTTAGCCGTTGTACACATAGGTAGTAGGCGAATGTATGTAGTACATTGGTGTGTGTGTGTTCTTGTATTGCGGTTTGTAGAGTATGGGTGCTAACATAAATAATTAGCTATTTTGCCATTATTTCAGGGATGTCAACGCACCTGCGATTCGGTAGGTCTAGCGCTGGGAACCGCCGGCGTTTCTTAAAGACTAGCTTTTGCCCGTGGATGTCGGAAAGTACCCCACGGAAATGTACTACCAAGATTAAAAGTACCCTATGAGTTCATCCAGGTTATAAACTATCTGTGTGCCAAATTATATCCAAATCCATTCAGCCGTTTTTATGCCAATCTGGAACATTTATCCAGACAAACAGACACACGGACAAAAATTCTGCAAACTATATTTTCGGCATCAGACTAGATAACACACCTCGTAGCAATGACTTTTTTAACCGACGAAAACAAAGGAGGAGGTTCTCAAGTCCACACGTAGGTTATAAGTACATATATTAGTTTTTCTAAATTAGAAAATATATTTATTTAACTAAATATTATATACTAGCTTCCGCCCGCGGCTACGCCCGCGTTGCATGTCGATAAAAAGTATCGTATGTTCTTCTCCAGGATTCAAAGTATTCCCGTACCAAATTTCATCAAAATCGGTTCAGCCGTTTTAACGTGATGCGCAATCAAATAAACAGACATACAGATAAACAGACAAACAGACAAAAATTCTAAAAACTGTTGGAACGTCTTCTGTTATCGATTCTAAGTATCCCCAGCCAACTTTTTTCCGAATATCTTCTATGTACAGACTTTCGACCGTCTTCAGCTTTATTATAATATGTATAGATTATATTATGTATAGATTAGTATCTATGAAGTATATAATATTGCTCAGGTGATGTATATGACTGCCACGTTGGTCTAGTGGTCGCAAGCGCTACTGACGAGCATGAGGTCCAATGGTTCGATTCCCAGGTCGGGCATGTGTTATTGGGTTTTTCTATCTACAAGTATTCAGCAGTTTCTGGATTTGTGCCCGGTTGATGTCAACAGCCCCGCTCCCTATTACATGGGACTTAAACATAACTGGCGAAATGTGGGTCTTCTATAGGTACACCTCTGCCTAACCCTTCGGGGATTACAGGCGTGATGTTCTATATTATTCGATTAAAACTTAATATATTAGTACCTACCTATCTATAAAGTAATTTTGCATATGAGATCTATCAGGATTATAAGCACTAAGTGTCTCAAAGAGCGCTGGTACTTGGTAAGTACCAGCGCGCCTTGATCCACTTCCAAAGCAAATTGTTATTGGAAATAATTTCAGGTTTAGAATCCAATTTCTACTTGATCATATGGCGACGCTCTTCAAATATTGGGTGATTGCTTGGCACCATTATTAGAAGGTATTTACCGTGTTGTATGGATATTGTAAACCCACTTTACATGACGTTTCACTGACGAGCAATATAAAAAAGCAAGTTAGCTTCATGAAGTAAAAAAATCTTAAAATCAACCTTTTTACTTACATGTTTGAATACATGAAATAAAGTAAAAAAAATGTGTTGCCTACATTTTAAGGGCGCACCGAGCATTTGCCTTTGTCTCTGTCTTTTTCTTTACGTGTAAAGAGTAAAGAAAATAACCACACTTTTGCCCTTTTTTAATGTTTTTTGTTGTTATTTTCATCATATTGCTCTTAAATAAAAAACTATCGTGTATAAACGCTCCATTCAACTATGAACTTTATTTTAGTAAATGTAACATAATATAAAATTACTTATTTATATAGAAAAGTAGGGAAATAAAGAAAAAAAATACTCGATAAGAGGTAACTTTGCGAATTTATTCTATCGAGCCAAATTGATCAAATCGTGTTTCCATCGTGTATACAGTCTAGTATATAAGCCCAAAAATACCAATCAATTTTCCTACATTTTAATTTAATTGTTTACTACTTCAAACAAGCGTTATAAAAACGTGTTTTTATGTATAAAAAGCTCGGTGCCCCCTTAATGTTTTTGTGTTCGCATTGATTTAATTATTGTTTTTTACCTTTACGTATCGAATCACTAAAGTGTACTTAAAGTGCTTACGGCTAACGAAAATTTCTAAGAAATAATTGTTTTTTTGTCCAAATGGTCCCATTTTGTGTTTAACCTTCTTTAACACATTTAATTAAAATTGTTTTATTTCCATTCGGTGTTTTTTATGCGTTATTCAATACACTTGAATGTTGCTTTTTACTTCGAGAAGCTATCTGGCGTGGTTTCGCAAATATATTTCACGATAAGTTATTGGCTTTTTTATATTGCTCGTCAGTGTATATTGTTTCTATGTATTGGATATGGTAACTATTTAGGCATATGCTTTTGATTTAATTGAGAAGCCTTATTTAAATACACATTTAATTGTTACATGCGGTTTTCATTTTTCGTTACATCTTTTTACCGATTTTCAGTTTGTCAACTACACAAGTTGACTAAATTCATTAAAAAAAAAAAAAAAATGAGCACATTCATAAAAAATCTGAAATCATATTAAAAAAAAACTCTTAGCTATGGCAAGCTTAATTTAAGAAACTCTTTATTTTAAAAAAAATCTTAATAAAGAGTTCCTTAGACCAACAAAAAACGGGAACATTATAGTAAATTGTAAACTTAATCGCCAAATATTTACTAAGTCAGGCCAAAAGGGAATAATGTTAAATCAACACTTGGTGGCCTCACAAGTTTGGAAACACTTGCCCCGACTTAAACATGGCTTAACTTAGATTAAGAAACGGTTACAACTTCGGGAATTAAGACGTTGAGGAACACGTAAACATTGGGTGGCAACAAATTGTTGCTACAAACCTTGAAAACTCCTTCATGATGAGCAACGTTCAGCTCACAGAGCACGAAGTCACAGCGCCGGCAGGGTCTTAAAACGGCAGAATTTATAAAATTAGTGACGTCAAAAGATCGCTGAGCGAACATCTGTCTCGGAACGTCTTCAAAGCTGTCAGTGACGTCATTAGTGCGAGTAGACGGTGACACGCTTGATCTGTATGGAAAGTGTTGACAATACCACCTTTAGCAGCGGCTGCCGAGGCATCTGTGTGCTTTGTGGTTCAGCTATTAAATAGTAACATAATCTCTGCCTGCCCTCTCCGTATTAAAGTTGTATTATACTTGGGATGAAATATGCAACAGAATAAAATACAAGGAACGGAACATGACGTGATAGTGATTTGTTCCCGAGCTACTGGCAAGGTTGATGAGCCTCCTCTTTATGCTAACTTCGGTCAGCGTTAGGGTAGCGCTTTTATTGATCTCATTGTGAAATATCGTGAAGAAAGGCCACATTTAATGGCCACAAATCGCACACGTGTTCTTCCCATGGTGGTAGGCAGAAACCACAGAACGCCGGCTACGATCCTTACATACGCGTTTTGCGTCGTTTACGATCATAATGTTAACATTTTTGTTACTCTCTTTTATAATTTCGATCGATATTTATAAAATTATATTCATAAGTTCGATAGCAAAAGTTGAGTATTCAAATGACAAATCAAAGCACTTGTTTACATTTTCATCAGATATTTTTGGAACAGAGACCGAAACCTTCGCTTACTCAATACGAATAATCAGTGAAACAAATGAATAATACAAATTATTTACTTAAATATTTATTCCACACTACGTATTATCAGCCAGCAACTGCTGCACTATAAAAAGCCCCACTCTTCGAATCCAGCACCATATGTTACATGTTATCCTGGTATTCGTAGTTGTATTCTCAACTGGCGCTTTAGTTGCAAGAGTAGTGATATTCATCGTAGTACCATTAAAATAATCTGGTATATCTTCAAAATCGTAGTAACTTGGGTAATAGCTTGGAAAATAATAGTATCCCATGAATTGTGGTGGGTAGTAGTAATAACAATTAGCCCAAGTTGGGTAGATTAGGAAGAGTATTAGAAATGATGCGAGGGTTTGAATATTGGCTTTGTTCATATTTTGCTCTCTGATTAGAATTTCTTGTTCCTTGTTATTTCTATAAAATTGTGAGTACTTCTAATTTTGATTCTCATCTGTTTTTTCGTGACGAATGATATCAATTTCTTTATAGTCAATTTTCATCATTTTTATGTGGATTTATTGCAGGGTTGCAGTGCGGAATCTGGTCATCAATTTAAACATTATCATTTTGTTGATAATTTCCAAAGTATTCATTACTTCGTCACGGATACAGCAGTGTTTGGCTGAAAAAGTAAATATTATTGTTATATTAATGTGCATAACGATAAACATTCTACCAAAGTAAAAAGATCCGTAACTTTCATAAAAGTTTCGAATGGTGGGCGAAATCCTCCTTTTTATGCTCGTTCTCTCCTCTGAATACTGTACTATAGTGCGTTAACCTCTTCTGACACCTTAATAATTAAAACTATACGTCAACTCTTAAGCCTGGTCTGCTGCGCCATGTTTGGATGTTTTAAGAACATCAAACACGAACCAATCAGGCATCCGCAAATCAAACACGAAGCGATTTGATTGGTTCATGTTTGATGTTTGATGTTTTTAAAACATCCAAACATGACGCAGCAGACCCGGTTTTATAAAGTTTTATGATTGGTAGTTGGTATTTCAGTCGACCAATCACAGAATAAAACGATATTTGACAGCAAACAATCGTCAAACGGCAAACAAAATTCAATCACATTTTTCAATTCAATTGAAGCCGTAACGCAATTTCTCACGTACCACTTGAAAACGTACTTACCAAGTAATATCTACAATAAAAGTGAAAAGCTATCAGGTTATTTAATAAAATGTCTATGGAGAACACTTTGCTTACCTCGTGTTTTTATTAGATTTATTTTCAACTATGTGTACTCCTTTGGAAACTCTACTTTGTTCAGACTACACTAGCACTTTGTCTATGCTTTAGTTTTGAACTGCAAGTATAAAATGATGATACGCTGGTCAAATTGTTCATGTTTCGCAAGCGCAGTATTGTGTTGTTATTTGAATATGGTGGCGGATTATGATCTTGTTTTGTAATCGGCTGTTGTTGTAGTATGGTACTTATTGATTTGATAATAATACCTATTATTACCACAAAATTAAGGTTACATACACCTGTTTGTAACCTTAATTTTGCATGAATTAGGATAGCTGTTATGAAATCAATGAGTATTTATTAGAATACTAGCTGCTGCCCGCGGCTTCGCCCGCGTGAGTGTCAGAAATTACCCCATACATCCCCATGGGTTTTAAGTATAAATATTGAGTTTCGAGTTAATCGGACAGCGCGATAAAATTCTTCCATACAAACACTGATACCCCCCAAACCCCCTTTAGGGGGTAATTTAGAAAAACAAAAAACTACAAACTTTACAATTTATTTAGATAACTATTCGTGCGGAGTTTCATGTTTATTACCTCAAGATAAGATTTTTCATACAAACTTTCATCCCCTATTTGACCCCCTTAGGGGTTGAATTTCGAAAAATGCTTCCTTATTCCTTGCCTACATTGTAAAGGGAACCTCTGTGCAAAATTTCAGCTTTCTAGGTCCAAGGGTTTGGGCTGGGCGTTGATGAGTCAGTCAGTCAGGATTTGTCATTTTATTAATAGGTATAGATATAGATAGTAGGATAGGATACTTTTCCGGGATAAAAAGTACCCAGTGTGGTGCCCAGGATATTAAAGAATAATTATACCAAGTTTCATCGTAATCGAACCGGTAGTTTTTGCGTGATGCCTGAACAAACAGACAGACAGACAGACAGACAGACAGACAGACCGACAGACAGACAGACAAAAAAAAATGTAATCAAATTTTTGGGTTCGGTGTCGGTCTAGTAACACCCCCTGCCATTTATTTTTTTGATATTTTCAATGTACAGAATTTTCACTTCTACAGATTTATTATAAGTATAGATAATATTTTTTGCATTACAACATGGTACAATAATGCTCACAATGGGCATCATAAGAAGACTGAAAGTCAACCAAAGGGCAATGGAGAGGGCTATGCTTAGGGTTTCCCTTCATGATCGAATCATACATAAAAAGATCCGTAGGAGAACCAAGGTAACCGACATAGCCCGAAGAATTGCCAAACTTAAGTGGCAGTGCGGCCGAAAGGTTCTGGAGTGGTGACCGCGTACCAAAAAACGTAGTGATACATATCAGGGGTTATTAAAACGTGACTATAGGCTTATAATCACACGAGTGTTTTAATACCTAGTTATGTGCACTTTTATACTTTATTTAATATCATGCAATTTCATTAAAAGCACAATGAATAATATCGCAAATATGGCGCCCAAATCCGCAGTTAACAAAGGAACGGGGGTCCCATCTGTTTCTTGACATTATTGGCCCGCTTGATTGGAGATTAGCAAGACTGTCTTTATCTACAATTGGAAACTCGCAGCGAGTAGCTCAATCCTTCTTTGTGTAGGGAAGAAGTCTTTGTGCTGTGAAGCCATGTGTTTTGGTTAGTAACAAGTTCAAATTAATAATTTAAATAACCCCCGACACAATTCCAGGTGATGCTGCAGTATCGGTCCAAGGTTAATATGTTCTTCTAATATCATTGAAGTAACAGAATACTAAATTTCGAATCGATCAGACCTGAGGAAGATGCGCACATCCAATCATCAACTACAAAAGAACTGATAATCTTCAAACGGCTGAACCGATTTTCTTGAATTATAGCTAAGAACACTCTCGATCAAGTCACCTTTCAAACAAAATAATAATAATCGTAATAGGTTCAGCCGTTTGGGAGCTACGAGGGAACAGACGGATACACAGATACACACGTTAAACTTATAACACCCCTCTTTTTCCGTCGAGGGTTAAAAAGACTTCTTTTTTAACCGACTTCCAAAAAGGAGGAGGTTATATGTTCGTAGCGTATACGTATGTTTTTTTGTGTATGTCCGTCGATATTTTCGTCAATTGTGGACGGATTTTGAAAATTATTTTTTTGTTTGAATGGGTATGCTCTCAAGTTGGTCCCATATAAATTTTATTAACTTAGCTTGAGTACTTTTTGAGTTAGCTTCATTAATACGTATTTTTCCCAGTTAGCCTATATGGACGATCTTTTAACATTTTCCTGTCACTGTTATTTACATAGCAGGTCGTGATATTCGAACTAGTAGGGGGTAGGTACCACAACTAAAAAGTGAAAAATAAAAACTTTTTACAAAAAAAACCAACCGACTTCCAAAAAAAACACTAGAAAGTGAAAAATAACTTTAATTTCGGAAGTCGGTGGCTTAATACGAAAATTCAAAACCAAAGACACCGACTTCCGAAATTAAAGTTATTTTTCACTTTCTAGTGTTTTTTTTGGAAGTCGGTTGGTTTTTTTTGTAAAAAGTTTTTTTAAATCAAAATGTTCATACCACAACTTACGAAATATTTTCACAATTTAATTTCTAGTACCTACAAAAACCATTAGTACCGAATTTACTAGAATAAAGTTAAGTATTTAGCGCATTATAAAATACAAATTTCAATAAAGTTGTGTATAAAGATAAGTAGTTAATTACACGGCTTCTTAGATAAGTTTCTAACTTTTCGCCTTAGAGACTTGTAGCGAAGACGAGGCCGTGAGAATAGCGATAATACTATGTATAATTTATATTAAAATACAATAGATATAGATATATTTAGTAATCCACTTAACTATTCCTAAAGAGTCATAAAAACCCTGTAGGAAATCCTTAGGATGATGATTGACTTGTTGAACCCGAACACGACGTGTTGCCAGGCTGAGCTCTGGACGCAGAGTGAGCCACGAAGGATGACTCGTCAGCCATATTTTACCAATAGGCATGCAAAAGTTATAGTTTGATGCTCAAACAATAAACAATTAAAAGATACATTGAAGAGTTTTAACAACTTATAGGTTTACATATCATTACCACATACCGAGTGTGGTACCGACTACATTAGATTAGAGACGCTGACAGCTTTTTTTAATATGACGTGTGAAAGTGATTCCGATATCTTATTTACAGAATAAACAATTTCATTTCATTTCAGCTAATCTATACAATACTCTATCTACGTCCCCAAACAAATACAATTAGGTAAGTAACCTAATCTTTTTTTATTCAAAAAGTTCATAATTCCGAGTTTACGATCTTCTAATCTATAGACTGTCGCCGCGTTCGAGGCCACGGTTTGAAGATAAATAGCCTCAGGCTGAAGAAACAATTAAAAACTTGTTTCATTTAGTTAATTAAGCCCGTCGAAGGCGTCCCAGTTACAGGCTTTCCATAGAAATTAGCAGTTAGCAGCTTAGACTTATTGCTCTCAGCATGCTTGAATAATAATTTAGTACTTGGATGCTAAGTGATGTTCTACTGTTTATTTAGAAGTCATTTTTGGAGCAAGTTCAATATTAGGGTAACTTGGCTGGAATAAATCTATGTATCTTCTAATTAACAATGCGGCGGCGTGCGTGTATGACCAGATGTATGAACGTAAACGAGGCAAAATGAGTTTGTAAGGATCGTAGCAGGTGGCGTTCTGTAGTTTCTCTCTACCCCCATGGGAAAAAGGCGTGAGTTTATGTATGTATGTATGTGTAAAAACCTTTTTTAAAACCAGCTTTTAATGGATTAAAAATTACTTATTAAAAATTATGATAACATAGAACTTTAATATTTTCTTAAAAGTTTGAGGTTTATCTTAGTAGTGTAAGAAGGACATGTGCGTGAACTTGGCAGATCATTTCCCAGCAGAGCATAAAAAAATGTGAGTTCTGTTGGCATGCAGGTGAGTTCTAGAGTTCCTTATACTTAGAAAAAATAGTTCTGGCTTTTTTCCCCGAAAAAAGTCGAATGAAAATATGCTCTGCTAAGTTCCGCTGGCAGATCATTTTTTCCGAAATCAAAATTTTAAAACTGTTTAAGGTGCACAGTGATGAGCTCTATAGTTCCTGACACTTTTCAGAAATAGTTCTGCTAAATTAAATTTAAAAAAAAAAAAAAACGAAAATATTGACTAGTTGCTAGAAAAAGTCAAATATTTTGGTAAAACAGCCGTGAATGACGTAATTTGTGGATTTTGCGTAGATTCATTGGGCTATGTTTACTAATCAAGATCCCACTAACTGAAAAAAATACTAAATGAAGGCAGAAGTCTCACAAAATTATCAGCAGAGCCTTGTGAAAAAGATAGATTAGCTGAAATAAAGATTTAAATTAGTGTTTCGAAGAAGTATGGCAAAAAAATAATTGAGTAGTACTGAGAAGCTGGTACTCCACGATTCCTGATGCATCAATATATGAGCTATGTAAAAACATGAAATTAGAACCTATAACTCTGACACGGGTATCAGCAGAGCATGGTTGAAAAGTTAGATTAGTAGAAATCGATATTTAATTCAGTGTTTCAGTAAGAAGGGTAAAAAAAATATATAGCAGCACTGAGTAGCTAGAACTCCTCGTTTCTTGATGCATCTATAGAAGGACAATGCGAACACATGATAAAGTAACCTAGAACTATGACTCAGATATCAGCAGAGCATGGTTGAAAGATTTGATTAGATGAAATCAAGATTTAATTTAGTGTTTCGAAGAAGTACCGAAAAAAATAATTGAGTGGTACTGAGAAGCTGGAACTCCACGATTCCTGTCACATCAATATATGAGCTATGTGAAAACATAAAATTCAAACCTAGAACTCTGACACAGGTATCAGCAGAGCATGGTTGAAAAAATAGATTAGATGAAATAAAGATTTAAATTAGTGTTTCAGTAAGAAAGATAAAAAAATAAACTGAGTAGCACTCAGGAGCGAGAACTCTACGATTCCTGATGCATCAATATATGAGCTATGTGAAAACATGAAATTCAAACCTAGAACTCTGACACAGGTATCAGCAGAGCATGGTTGAAAAAATAGATTAGATGAAATAAAGATTTAAATTAGTGTTTCGAAGAAATATGGCTAAAAAATAATTAAGTAGTACTGAGAAGCTGGAACTCCACGATTCCTGATACATCAATATATGAGCTATGTGAAAACATGAAACTCGAACCTAGAACTCTGACACAGATATCAGCAGAGCATGGTTGAAAAAATAGATTAGTAGAAATTGAGATTAAATTCAGTGTTTCAGTAAGACGGGTAAAAAAAATATATAGCAGCACTGGGTAGCTAGAACTCCTCGTTTTTTGATGCACTAATATATGAACTATGTGAAAACATGAAACTGAAACCTAGAACTCTGACACAGGTATCAGCAGAGCATGGTTGAAAAAATAGATTAGATGAAATAAAGATTTAAATTAGTGTTTCAGTAAGAAAGATAAAAAAATAAACTGAGTAGCACTCAGGAGTAAGAACTCCTCGTTTCTCGATGCATCTATAAAAGAACAATGCGAACACATGATAAAAGAATCCAGAACTGCGACTCAGATATCAGCAGAGCATGGTTGAAAGATTTGATTAGGTGAAATCAAGACTTAATTTAGCGTATCGAAGAAGTACCGAAAAAAATAATTGAGTAGTACTGAGAAGCTGGAACTCCACGATTCCTCATACATCAATACATAAGCTATGTGAAAACATGAAATTCAAACCTAGAACTCTGACACAGGTATCAGCAGAGCATGGTTGAAAAGTTAGATTAGTAGAAATCGAGATTTAATTCAGTGTTTCAGTAAGAAGGGTAAAAAAAATATTTTGTAACACTGAGTACCTAGAACTCCTCGTTTTTTGATGCATTAATATATGAGCTATGTGAAAACATAAAACTGAAACCTAGAACTCTGACACAGGTATCAGCAGAGCATGGTTGAAAAAATAGATTAGCTGAAATAAAGATTTCAATTAGTGTTTCCAAGAAGTATGGCAAAAAAATAATTGAGTAGTACTGAGAAGCTGGAACTCCACGATTCCTCATACATCAATATATGAGCTATGTGAAAACATGAAATTCAAACCTAGAACTCTGACACAGGTATCAGCAGAGCATGGTTGAAAAAATAGATTAGATGAAATAAAGATTTAAATTAGTGTTTCGAAAAAGTATGGCAAAAAATAATTGAGTACTACTGAGAAGCTGGAACTCCACGATTCCTGTCACATTAATATATGAGCTATGTGAAAACATGAAATTCAAACCTAATACTCTGACACAGGTATCAGCAGAGCATGGTTGAAAAAATAGATTAGATGAAATAAAGATTTAAATTAGTGTTTCAGTAAGAAAGATAAAAAAATAAACTGAGTAGCACTCAGGAGTGAGAACTCCTCGTTTCTCGATGCATCTATAAGAGAACAATGCGAACACATGATAAAAGAATCCAGAACTGCGACTCAGATATCAGCAGAGCATGGTTGAAAGATTTGATTAGGTGAAATCAAGATTTAATTTAGCGTATCGAAGAAGTACCGAAAAAAATAATTGAGTAGTACTGAGAAGCTGGAACTCCACGATTCCTCATACATCAATATATAAGCTATGTGAAAACATGAAATTCAAACCTAGAACTCTGACACAGGTATCAGCAGAGCATGGTTGAAAAGTTAGATTAGTAGAAATCGAGATTTAATTCAGTGTTTCAGTAAGAAGGGTAAAAAAAATATTTTGTAACACTGAGTACCTAGAACTCCTCGTTTTTTGATGCATTAATATATGAGCTATGTGAAAACATAAAACTGAAACCTAGAACTCTGACACAGGTATCAGCAGAGCATGGTTGAAAAAATAGATTAGATGAAATAAAGATTTAAATTAGTGTTTCGAAGAAGTATGGCAAAAAAATAATTGAGTAGTACTGAGAAGCTGGAACTCCACGATTCCTCATACATCAATATATGAGCTATGTGAAAACATGAAATTCAAACCCAGAACTCTGACACAGGTATCAGCAGAGCATGGTTGAAAAAATAGATTAGATGAAATAAAGATTTAAATTAGTGTTTCGAAGAAGTATGGCAAAAAATAATTGAGTATTACTGAGAAGCTGGAACTCCACGATTCCTGTCACATTAATATATGAGCTATGTGAAAACATGAAATTCAAACCTAATACTGTGACACAGGTATCAGCAGAGCATGGTTGAAAAAATAGATTAGATGAAATAAAGATTTAAATTAGTGTTTCAGTAAGAAAGATAAAAAAATAAACTGAGTAGCACTCAGGAGTGAGAACTCCTCGTTTCTCGATGCATCTATAAAAGAACAATGCGAACACATGATAAAGTAATCCAGAACTGCGACTCAGATATCAGCAGAGCATGGTTGAAAGATTTGATTAGATGAAATCAAGATTTAATTTAGTGTTTCGAAGAAGTACCGAAAAAAATAATTGAGTAGTATTGAGAAGCTGGAACTCCACGATTCCTGATGCATCAATATATGAGCTATGTGAAAACATAAAATTCGAACCTAGAACTCTGACACAGGTATCAGCAGAGCATGGTTGAAAAAATAGATTAGATGAAATAAAGATTTAAATTAGTGTTTCAGTAAGAAAGATAAAAAAATAAACTGAGTAGCACTCAGGAGCGAGAACTCCACGATTCCTGATGCATCAATATATGAGCTATGTGAAAACATGAAATTCAAACCTAGAACTCTGACACAGGTATCAGCAGAGCATGGTTGAAAAAATAGATTAGATGAAATAAAGATTTAAATTAGTGTTTCGAAGAAGTATGGCAAAAAAAAATTGAGTAGTACTGAATAGCTGGAACTCCACGATTCCTGATGCATCAATATATGAGCTATGTGAAAACATAAAATTCGAACCTAGAACTCTGACACAGGTATCAGCAGAGCATGGTTGAAAAAATGGATTAGATGAAATAAAGATTTAAATTAGTGTTTCAGTAAGAAAGATAAAAAAATAAACTGAGTAGCACTCAGGAGCGAGAACTCCACGATTCCTGATGCAACAATATATGAGCTATGTGAAAACATGAAATTCAAACCTAGAACTCTGACACAGGTATCAGCAGAGCATGGTTGAAAAGTTAGATTAGTGAAAATCGAGGTTTAATTCAGTGTTTCAGTAAGACGGGTAAAAAAAAAATATAGTAGCATTGAGTAGCTAGAACTCCTCGACTTTTGATGCATTAATATATGAGCTATGTGAAAACATGAAACTGAAACCTAGAACTCTGACACAGGTATCAGCAGAGCATGGTTGAAAAAATAGATTAGCTGAAATAAAGATTTCCATTAGTGTTTCAGCAAGAAAGATAAAAAAATAAATTGAGTAGCACTAAGGAGTGAGAACTCCTCGTTTCTCGATGCATCTATAAAAGAACAATGCGAACACATGATAAAGTAATCCAGAACTGCGACTCAGATATCAGCAGAGCATGGTTGAAAGATTTGATTAGGTGAAATCAAGATTTAATTTAGCGTATCGAAGAAGTACCGAAAAAAATAATTGAGTAGTACTGAGAAGCTAGAACTCCACGATTCCTCATACATCAATATATAAGCTATGTGAAAACATGAAATTCAAACCTAGAACTCTGACACAGGTATCAGCAGAGCATGGTTGAAAAAATAGATTAGATGAAATAAAGATTTAAATTAGTGTTTCAGTAAGAAAGATAAAAAAATAAATTAAGTAGCACTCAGGAGTGAGAACTCCTCGTTTCTCGATGCATCTATAAAAGAACAATGCGAACACATGATAAAGTAATCCAGAACTGCGACTCAGATATCAGCAGAGCATGGTTGAAAGATTTGATTAGATGAAATCAAGATTTAATTTAGTGTTTCGAAGAAGTACCGAAAAAAATAATTGAGTAGTATTGAGAAGCTGGAACTCCACGATTCCTGATGCATCAATATATGAGATATGTGAAAACATGAAACTGGAACCTACAACTCTGACACAGGTATCAGCAGAGCATGGTTGAAAAAATAGATTAGATGAAATAAAGATTTAAATTATTGTTTCGAAGAAGTATAGCAAAAAAAAATTGAGTAGTACTGAATAGCTGGAACTCCACGATTCCTGATGCATCAATATATGATCTATGTGAAAACATAAAATTCGAACCTAGAACTCTGACACAGGTATCAGCAGAGCATGGTTGAAAAAATAGATTAGATGAAATAAAGATTTAAATTAGTGTTTCAGTAAGAAAGATAAAAAAATAAACTGAGTAGCACTCAGAAGCGAGAACTCCACGATTCCTGATGCATCAATATATGAGCTATGTGAAAACATGAAATTCAAACCTAGAACTCTGACACAGGTATCAGCAGAGCATGGTTGAAAAGTTAGATTAGTGAAAATCGAGGTTTAATTCAGTGTTTCAGTAAGACGGGTAAAAAAAATATATAGTAGCATTGAGTAGCTAGAACTCCTCGACTTTTGATGCATTAATATATGAGCTATGTGAAAACATGAAACTGAAACCTAGAACTCTGACACAGGTATCAGCAGAGCATGGTTGAAAAAATAGATTAACTGAAATAAAGATTTCCATTAGTGTTTCAGCAAGAAAGATAAAAAAATAAATTGAGTAGCACTCAGGAGTGAGAACTCCTCGTTTCTCGATGCATCTATAAAAGAACAATGCGAACACATGATAAAGTAATCCAGAACTGCGACTCAGATATCAGCAGAGCATGGTTGAAAGATTTGATTAGGTGAAATAAAGATTTAAATTAGTGTTTCGAAGAAGTATGGCAAAAAAATAATTGAGTAGTACTGAGAAGCTGGAACTCCACGATTCCTCATACATCAATATATGAGCTATGTGAAAACATGAAATTCAAACCTGGAACTCTGACACAGGTATCAGCAGAGCATGGTTGAAAAGTTAGATTAGTAGAAATCGAGATTTAATTCAGTGTTTCAGTAAGACGGGTAAAAAAAAAAATAGTAGCACTGTGTAGCTAGAACTCCTCGTTTTTTGATGCATTAATATATGAGCTATGTGAAAACTTGAAACTGAAACCTAGAACTCTGACACAGGTATCAGCAGAGCATGGTTGAAAAAATAGATTAGCTGAAATAAAGATTTCCATTAGTGTTTCAGCAAGAAAGATAAAAAAATAAATTGAGTAGCACTCAGGAGTGAGAACTCCTCGTTTCTCGATGCATCTATAAAAGAACAATGCGAACACATGATAAAGTAATCCAGAACTGCGACTCAGATATCAGCAGAGCATGGTTGAAAGATTTGATTAGATGAAATCAAGATTTAATTTAGTGTTTCGAAGAAGTACCGAAAAAAATAATTGAGTAGTATTGAGAAGCTGGAACTCCACGATTCCTGATGCATCAATATATGAGCTATGTGAAAACATGAAATTCAAACCTAGAACTCTGACACAGGTATCAGCAGAGCATGGTTGAAAAGTTAGATTAGTAAAAATCGAGGTTTAATTCAGTGTTTCAGTAAGATGGGTAAAAAAAATATATAGTAGCATTGAGTAGCTAGAACTCCTCGACTTTTGATGCATTAATATATGAGCTATGTGAAAACATGAAACTGAAACCTAGAACTCTGACACAGGTATCAGCAGAGCATGGTTGAAAAAATAGATTAGATGAAATAAAGATTTAAATTAGTGTTTCGAAGAAATATGGCTAAAAAATAATTAAGTAGTACTGAGAAGCTGGAACTCCACGATTCCTGATACATCAATATATGAGCTATGTGAAAACATGAAACTCGAACCTAGAACTCTGACACAGATATCAGCAGAGCATGGTTGAAAAAATAGATTAGTAGAAATTGAGATTAAATTCAGTGTTTCAGTAAGACGGGTAAAAAAAATATATAGCAGCACTGAGTAGCTAGAACTCCTCGTTTTTTGATGCATTAATATATGAACTATGTGAAAACATGAAACTGAAACCTAGAACTCTGACACAGGTATCAGCAGAGCATGGTTGAAAAGTAAGATTAGTAAAAATCGAGGTTTAATTCAGTGTTTCAGTAAGAAGGGAAAAAAAAAAAAATTGTAGCACTGAGTAGCTAGAACTCCTCGGTGCTGGATGCATCTATAAAAGCATAATGCGAATACATGGTAAAGTAATCCAGAACTGCGACTCAGATATCAGCAGAGCATGGTTGAAAGATTTGATTAGGTGAAATAAAGATTTAAATTAGTGTTTCGAAGAAGTATGGCAAAAAAATAATAAAGTAGTACTGAGAAGCTGGTACTCCACGATTCCTGATACATCAATATATGAGCTATGTGAAAACATGAAATTCAAACCTAGAACTTTGACACAGGTATCAGCAGAGCATGGTTGAAAAAATAGATTAGCTGAAATAAAGATTTAAATTAGTGTTTCGAAGAAGTACGGCAAAAAAATACTTGAGTAGTACTGAGAAGCTAGAACTCCACGATTCATGATACATCAATATATGAGCTATGAGAGAACATGAAATTCAAATCTAGAACTCTGACACAGGTATCAGCAGAGCATGGTTGAAAAAATTGATTAGCTGAAATAAAGATTTAAATTAGTGTTTCAGCAAGAAAGATAAAAAAATAAATTGAGTAGGACTCAGGAGTGAGAACTCCTCGTTTCTCGATGCATCTATAAAAGAACAATGCGAACACATGATAAAGTAATCCAGAACTGCGACTCAGATATCAGCAGAGCATGGTTGAAAGATTTGATTAGGTGAAATCAAGATTTAATTTAGCGTATCGAAGAAGTACCGAAAAAAATAATTAAGTAGTACTGAGAAGCTAGAACTCCACGATTCCTGATGCATCAATATATGAGCTATGTGAAAACATGAAACTCGAACCTATAACTCTGACACAGATATCAGCAGAGCATGGTTGAAAAAATAGATTAGATGAAATAAAGATTTTAATTAGTGTTTCGAAGAAATATGGCTAAAAACTAATTGAGTAGTACTGAGAAGCTGGAACTCCACGATTCCTGATGCATCAATATATGAGCTATGTGAAAACATGAAATTCAAACCTAGAACTCTGACACAGGTATCAGCAGAGCATGGTTGAAAAAATTGATTAGCTGAAATAAAGATTTAAATTAGTGTTTCAGCAAGAAAGATAAAAAAATAAACTGAGTAGCACTCAGGAGCGAGAACTCCACGATTCCTGATGCATCAATATATGAGCTATGTGAAAACATGAAATTCCGCAGAAACAATCCATCCAATCAAAACAATCCAATCCATGCTCTGCTGATACCTGTGTCAGAGTTCTAGGTTTTAATTTCATGTTTTCTCATAGCTCATATATTGATGTATCATGAATCGTGGAGTTCTAGCTTCTCAGTACTACTCAATAATTTTTTTGCCATACTTCTTCGAAACACTAATTTAAATCTTTATTTCATCTAATCTATTTTTTCAACCATGCTCTGCTGATACCTGTGTCAGAGTTCTAGGTTTGAATTTCATGTTTTCACATAGCTGATATATTGATGCATCAGGAATCGTGGAGTTCTCGCTCCTGAGTGCTACTCAGTTTATTTTTTTATCTTTCTTACTGAAACACTAATTTAAATCTTTATTTCATCTAATCTATTTTTTCAACCATGCTCTGCTGATACCTGTGTCAGAGTTCTAGGTCTGAATTTTATGTTTTCACATAGCTCATATATTGATGTGACAGGAATCGTGGAGTTCCAGCTTCTCAGTACCACTCAATTATTTTTTTCGGTACTTCTTCGAAACACTAAATTAAATCTTGATTTCATCTAATCAAATCTTTCAACCATGCTCTGCTGATATCTGAGTCGCAGTTCTAGGTTATTTTATCATGTGTTCGCATTGTCCTTTTATAGATGCATCAAGAAACGAGGAGTTCTAGCTACTCAGTGCTGCTATATATTTTTTTTACCCTTCTTACTGAAACACTGAATTAAATATCGATTTCTACTAATCTAACTTTTCAACCATGCTCTGCTGATACCCGTGTCAGAGTTCTAGGTTCGAATTTCATGTTTTTACATAGCTCATATATTGATGCATCAGGAATCGTGGAGTTCCAGCTATTCAATACTACTCAATTTTTTTTTTGCCATACTTCTTCGAAACACTATTTTAAATCTTTATTTCATCTAATCTATTTTTTCAACCATGCTCTGCTGATACCTGTGTCAGAGTTCTAGGTTTCAGTTTCCTGTTTTCACATAGTTCATATATTAGTGCATCAAAAAACGAGGAGTTCTAGCTACTCAGTGCTGCTATATATTTTTTTTACCCGTCTTACTGAAACACTGAATTAAATCTCGATTTTAACTAATCTAACTTTTCAACCATGCTCTGCTGATACCTGTGTCAGAGTTCTAGGTTTGAATTTCATGTTTTCACATAGCTCATATATTATTGTGACAGGAATCGTGGAGTTCCAGCTTCTCAGTACTACTCAATTATTTTTTGCCATACTTCTTCGAAACACTCATTTAAATCTTTATTTCATCTAATCAATTTTTTCAACCATGCTCTGCTGATACCTGTGTCAGAGTTCTAGGTTTGAATTTCATGTTTTCACATAGCTCATATAAGAATGCATCAAAAAACGAGGAGTTCTAGCTACTCAATGCTACTATTTTTTTTTTTACCCGTCTTACTGAAACACTGAATTTAATCTCAATTTCTACTAATCTATTTTTTCAACCATGCTCTGCTGATATCTGTGTCAGAGTTCTAGGTTCGAGTTTCATGTTTTCACATAGCTCATATATTGATGTATCAGGAATCGTGGAGTTCCAGCTTCTCAGTACTACTATATATATTTTTTAGCCATATTTCTTCGAAACACTAATTTAAATCTTGATTTCACCTAATCAAATCTTTCAACCATGCTCTGCTGATATCTGAGTCGCAGTTCTGGATTACTTTATCATGTGTTCGCATTGTTCTTTTATAGATGCATCGAGAAACGAGGAGTTCTCACTCCTGAGTGCTACTCAATTTATTTTTTTATCTTTCTTGCTGAAACACTAATGGAAATCTTTATTTCAGCTAATCTATTTTTTCAACCATGCTCTGCTGATACCTGTGTCAGAGTTCTAGGTTTCAGTTTCATGTTTTCACATAGCTCATATATTAATGCATCAAAAGTCGAGGAGTTCTAGCTACTCAATGCTACTATATTTATTTTTTACCCGTCTTACTGAAACACTGAATTTAACCTCGATTTTCACTAATCTAACTTTTCAACCATGCTCTGCTGATACCTGTGTCAGAGTTCTAGGTTTGAATTTCATGTTTTCACATAGCTCATATATTAATGCATCAAAAGTCGAGGAGTTCTAGCTACTCAATGCTACTATATATATTTTTTACCCGTCTTACTGAAACACTGTATTAAGCCTCGATTTTTACTAATCTAACTTTTCAACCATGCTCTGCTGATACCTGTGTCAGAGTTCTAGGTTTGAATTTCATGTTTTTACATAGCTCATATATTTATGCATCAAAAGTCGAGGAGTTCTAGCTACTCAATGCTACTATATATTTTTTTTACCCGTCTTACTGAAACACTGTATTAAACCTCGATTTTTACTAATCTAACTTTTCAACCATGCTCTGCTGATACCTGTGTCAGAGTTCTAGGTTTGAATTTCATGTTTTCACATAGCTCATATATTAATGCATCAAAAAACGAGGAGTTCTATGTATTCAGTGTTACTATATATTTTTTTTACCCGTCTTACTGAAACACTGAATTAAACCTCGATTTTTACTTATCTAACTTTTCAACCATGCTCTGCTGATACCTGTGTCAGAGTTCTAGGTTTGAATTTCATGTTTTCACATAGCTCATATATTGGTGCATCAGGAATCGTGGAGTTCTCGCTCCTGAGTGCTACTCAGTTTATTTTTTTATCTTTCTTACTGAAACACTAATTTGAATCTTTATTTCATCTAATCTATTTTTTCAACCATGCTCTGCTGATACCTGTGTTAGAGTTCCAGGTTTGAGTTTCATGTTTTCACATAGCTCATATATTGATGTATGAGGAATCGTGGAGTTCCAGCTTCTCAGTACTACTCAATTATTTTTTTGCCATACTTCTTGGAAACACTAATTGAAATCTTTATTTCAGCTAATCTATTTTTTCAACCATGCTCTGCTGATACCTGTGTCAGAGTTCTAGGTTTCAGTTTTATGTTTTCACATAGCTCATATATTAATGCATCAAAAAACGAGGAGTTCTAGGTACTCAGTGTTACAAAATATTTTTTTTACCCTTCTTACTGAAACACTGAATTAAATCTCGATTTCTACTAATCTAACTTTTCAACCATGCTCTGCTGATACCTGTGTCAGAGTTCTAGGTTTGAATTTCATGTTTTCACATAGCTTATATATTGATGTATGAGGAATCGTGGAGTTCCAGCTTCTCAGTACTACTCAATTATTTTTTTCGGTACTTCTTCGATACGCTAAATTAAATCTTGATTTCACCTAATCAAATCTTTCAACCATGCTCTGCTGATATCTGAGTCGCAGTTCTGGATTCTTTTATCATGTGTTCGCATTGTTCTTTTATAGATGCATCGAGAAACGAGGAGTTCTCACTCCTGAGTGCTACTCAGTTTATTTTTTTATCTTTCTTACTGAAACACTAATTTAAATCTTTATTTCATCTAATCTATTTTTTCAACCATGCTCTGCTGATACCTGTGTCAGAGTATTAGGTTTGAATTTCATGTTTTCACATAGCTCATATATTAATCTGACAGGAATCGTGGAGTTCCAGCTTCTCAGTAGTACTCAATTATTTTTTGCCATACTTTTTCGAAACACTAATTTAAATCTTTATTTCATCTAATCTATTTTTTCAACCATGCTCTGCTGATACCTGTGTCAGAGTTCTAGGTTTGAATTTCATGTTTTCACATAGCTCATATATTGATGTATGAGGAATCGTGGAGTTCCAGCTTCTCAGTACTACTCAATTATTTTTTTGCCATACTTCTTGGAAACACTAATTGAAATCTTTATTTCAGCTAATCTATTTTTTCAACCATGCTCTGCTGATACCTGTGTCAGAGTTCTAGGTTTCAGTTTCAAGTTTTCACATAGCTCATATATTAATGCATCAAAAAACGAGGAGTTCTAGCTACACAGTGCTACTATTTTTTTTTTTACCCGTCTTACTGAAACACTGAATTAAATCTCGATTTCTACTAATCTAACTTTTCAACCATGCTCTGCTGATACCTGTGTCAGAGTTCCAGGTTTGAATTTCATGTTTTCACATAGCTCATATATTGATGTATGAGGAATCGTGGAGTTCCAGCTTCTCAGTACTACTCAATTATTTTTTTGCCATACTTCTTCGAAACACTAATTTAAATCTTTATTTCACCTAATCAAATCTTTCAACCATGCTCTGCTGATATCTGAGTCGCAGTTCTGGATTACTTTATCATGTGTTCGCATTGTTCTTTTATAGATGCATCGAGAAACGAGGAGTTCTCACTCCTGAGTGCTACTCAATTTATTTTTTTATCTTTCTTGCTGAAACACTAATGGAAATCTTTATTTCAGTTAATCTATTTTTTCAACCATGCTCTGCTGATACCTGTGTCAGAGTTCTAGGTTTCAGTTTCAAGTTTTCACATAGCTCATATATTAATGCATCAAAAGTCGAGGAGTTCTAGCTACTCAATGCTACTATATATTTTTTTTACCCGTCTTACTGAAACACTGAATTAAACCTCGATTTTCACTAATCTAACTTTTCAACCATGCTCTGCTGATACCTGTGTCAGAGTTCTAGGTTTGAATTTCATGTTTTCACATAGCTCATATATTGATGCATCAGGAATCGTGGAGTTCTCGCTTCTGAGTGCTACTCAGTTTATTTTTTTATCTTTCTTACTGAAACACTAATTTAAATCTTTATTTCATCTAATCTATTTTTTCAACCATGCTCTGCTGATACCTGTGTCAGAGTTCTAGGTTCGAATTTTATGTTTTCACAAAGAACATATATTGATGCATCAGGAATCGTGGAGTTCCAGCTATTCAGTACTACTCAATTTTTTTTTGCTATACTTCTTCGAAACAATAATTTAAATCTTTATTTCATCTAATCTATTTTTTCAACCATGCTCTGCTGATACCTGTGTCAGAGTTGTAGGTTCCAGTTTCATGTTTTCACATATCTCATATATTGATGCATCAGGAATCGTGGAGTTCCAGCTTCTCAATACTACTCAATTATTTTTTTCGGTACTTCTTCGAAACACTAAATTAAATCTTGATTTCATCTAATCAAATCTTTCAACCATGCTCTGCTGATATCTGAGTCGCAGTTCTGGATTACTTTATCATGTGTTCGCATTGTTCTTTTATAGATGCATCGAGAAACGAGGAGTTCTCACTCCTGAGTCCTACTCAATTTATTTTTTTATCTTTCTTGCTGAAACACTAATTTAAATCTTTATTTCAGCTAATCAATTTTTTCAACCATGCTCTGCTGATACCTGTGTCAGAGTTCTAGATTTGAATTTCATGTTCTCTCATAGCTCATATATTGATGTATCATGAATCGTGGAGTTCTAGCTTCTCAGTACTACTCAAGTATTTTTTTGCCGTACTTCTTCGAAACACTAATTTAAATCTTTATTTCAGCTAATCTATTTTTTCAACCATGCTCTGCTGATACCTGTGTCAAAGTTCTAGGTTTGAATTTCATGTTTTCACATAGCTCATATATTGATGTATCAGGAATCGTGGAGTACCAGCTTCTCAGTACTACTTTATTATTTTTTTGCCATACTTCTTCGAAACACTAATTTAAATCTTTATTTCACCTAATCAAATCTTTCAACCATGCTCTGCTGATATCTGAGTCGCAGTTCTGGATTACTTTACCATGTATTCGCATTATGCTTTTATAGATGCATCCAGCACCGAGGAGTTCTAGCTACTCAGTGCTACAATTTTTTTTTTTTTCCCTTCTTACTGAAACACTGAATTAAACCTCGATTTTTACTAATCTTACTTTTCAACCATGCTCTGCTGATACCTGTGTCAGAGTTCTAGGTTTCAGTTTCATGTTTTCACATAGTTCATATATTAATGCATCAAAAAACGAGGAGTTCTAGCTACTCAGTGCTGCTATATATTTTTTTTACCCGTCTTACTGAAACACTGAATTTAATCTCAATTTCTACTAATCTATTTTTTCAACCATGCTCTGCTGATATCTGTGTCAGAGTTCTAGGTTCGAGTTTCATGTTTTCACATAGCTCATATATTGATGTATCAGGAATCGTGGAGTTCCAGCTTCTCAGTACTACTTAATTATTTTTTAGCCATATTTCTTCGAAACACTAATTTAAATCTTTATTTCATCTAATCTATTTTTTCAACCATGCTCTGCTGATACCTGTGTCAGAGTTCTAGGTTTCAGTTTCATGTTTTCACATAGCTCATATATTAATGCATCAAAAGTCGAGGAGTTCTAGCTACTCAATGCTACTATATATTTTTTTTACCCATCTTACTGAAACACTGAATTAAACCTCGATTTTTACTAATCTAACTTTTCAACCATGCTCTGCTGATACCTGTGTCAGAGTTCTAGGTTTGAATTTCATGTTTTCACATAGCTCATATATTGATGCATCAGGAATCGTGGAGTTCCAGCTTCTCAATACTACTCAATTATTTTTTTCGGTACTTCTTCGAAACACTAAATTAAATCTTGATTTCATCTAATCAAATCTTTCAACCATGCTCTGCTGATATCTGAGTCGCAGTTCTGGATTACTTTATCATGTGTTCGCATTGTTCTTTTATAGATGCATCGAGAAACGAGGAGTTCTCACTCCTGAGTGCTACTCAATTTATTTTTTTATCTTTCTTGCTGAAACACTAATGGAAATCTTTATTTCAGCTAATCTATTTTTTCAACCATGCTCTGCTGATACCTGTGTCAGAGTTCTAGGTTTCAGTTTCAAGTTTTCACATAGCTCATATATTAATGCATCAAAAAACGAGGAGTTCTAGCTACACAGTGCTACTATTTTTTTTTTTACCCGTCTTACTGAAACACTGAATTAAATCTCGATTTCTACTAATCTAACTTTTCAACCATGCTCTGCTGATACCTGTGTCAGAGTTCCAGGTTTGAATTTCATGTTTTCACATAGCTCATATATTGATGTATGAGGAATCGTGGAGTTCCAGCTTCTCAGTACTACTCAATTATTTTTTTGCCATACTTCTTCGAAACACTAATTTAAATCTTTATTTCACCTAATCAAATCTTTCAACCATGCTCTGCTGATATCTGAGTCGCAGTTCTGGATTACTTTATCATGTGTTCGCATTGTTCTTTTATAGATGCATCGAGAAACGAGGAGTTCTCACTCCTGAGTGCTACTCAATTTATTTTTTTATCTTTCTTGCTGAAACACTAATGGAAATCTTTATTTCAGTTAATCTATTTTTTCAACCATGCTCTGCTGATACCTGTGTCAGAGTTCTAGGTTTCAGTTTCAAGTTTTCACATAGCTCATATATTAATGCATCAAAAGTCGAGGAGTTCTAGCTACTCAATGCTACTATATATTTTTTTTACCCGTCTTACTGAAACACTGAATTAAACCTCGATTTTCACTAATCTAACTTTTCAACCATGCTCTGCTGATACCTGTGTCAGAGTTCTAGGTTTGAATTTCATGTTTTCACATAGCTCATATATTGATGCATCAGGAATCGTGGAGTTCTCGCTTCTGAGTGCTACTCAGTTTATTTTTTTATCTTTCTTACTGAAACACTAATTTAAATCTTTATTTCATCTAATCTATTTTTTCAACCATGCTCTGCTGATACCTGTGTCAGAGTTCTAGGTTCGAATTTTATGTTTTCACATAGATCATATATTGATGCATCAGGAATCGTGGAGTTCCAGCTATTCAGTACTACTCAATTTTTTTTTGCTATACTTCTTCGAAACAATAATTTAAATCTTTATTTCATCTAATCTATTTTTTCAACCATGCTCTGCTGATACCTGTGTCAGAGTTGTAGGTTCCAGTTTCATGTTTTCACATATCTCATATATTGATGCATCAGGAATCGTGGAGTTCCAGCTTCTCAATACTACTCAATTATTTTTTTCGGTACTTCTTCGAAACACTAAATTAAATCTTGATTTCATCTAATCAAATCTTTCAACCATGCTCTGCTGATATCTGAGTCGCAGTTCTGGATTACTTTATCATGTGTTCGCATTGTTCTTTTATAGATGCATCGAGAAACGAGGAGTTCTCACTCCTGAAAGCTACTTAATTTATTTTTTTATCTTTCTTACTGAAACACTAATTTAAATCTTTATTTCATCTAATCTATTTTTTCAACCATGCTCTGCTGATACCTGTGTCAGAGTTCTAGGTTTGAATTTCATGTTTTCACATAGCTTATATATTGATGTATGAGGAATCGTGGAGTTCTAGCTTCTCAGTACTACTCAATTATTTTTTTCGGTACTTCTTCGATACGCTAAATTAAATCTTGATTTCACCTAATCAAATCTTTCAACCATGCTCTGCTGATATCTGAGTCGCAGTTCTGGATTACTTTATCATGTGTTCGCATTGTTCTTTTATAGATGCATCGAGAAACGAGGAGTTCTCACTCCTTAGTGCTACTCAATTTATTTTTTTATCTTTCTTGCTGAAACACTAATGGAAATCTTTATTTCAGCTAATCTATTTTTTCAACCATGCTCTGCTGATACCTGTGTCAGAGTTCTAGGTTTCAGTTTCATGTTTTTACATAGCTCATATATTAATGCATCAAAAGTCGAGGAGTTCTAGCTACTCAATGCTACTATATTTTTTTTTTACCCGTCTTACTGAAACACTGAATTAAACCTCGATTTTCACTAATCTAACTTTTCAACCATGCTCTGCTGATACCTGTGTCAGAGTTCTAGGTTTGAATTTCATGTTTTCACATAGCTCATATATTGTTGCATCAGGAATCGTGGAGTTCTCGCTCCTGAGTGCTACTCAGTTTATTTTTTTATCTTTCTTACTGAAACACTAATTTAAATCTTTATTTCATCTAATCCATTTTTTCAACCATGCTCTGCTGATACCTGTGTCAGAGTTCTAGGTTCGAATTTTATGTTTTCACATAGCTCATATATTGATGCATCAGGAATCGTGGAGTTCCAGCTATTCAGTACTACTCAATTTTTTTTTGCCATACTTCTTCGAAACACTAATTTAAATCTTTATTTCATCTAATCTATTTTTTCAACCATGCTCTGCTGATACCTGTGTCAGAGTTCTAGGTTTGAATTTCATGTTTTCACATAGCTCATATATTGATGCATCAGGAATCGTGGAGTTCTCGCTCCTGAGTGCTACTCAGTTTATTTTTTTATCTTTCTTACTGAAACACTAATTTAAATCTTTATTTCATCTAATCTATTTTTTCAACCATGCTCTGCTGATACCTGTGTCAGAGTTCTAGGTTCGAATTTTATGTTTTCACATAGCTCATATATTGATGCATCAGGAATCGTGGAGTTCCAGCTTCTCAATACTACTCAATTATTTTTTTCGGTACTTCTTCGAAACACTAAATTAAATCTTGATTTCATCTAATCAAATCTTTCAACCATGCTCTGCTGATATCTGAGTCGCAGTTCTGGATTACTTTATCATGTGTTCGCATTGTTCTTTTATAGATGCATCGAGAAACGAGGAGTTCTCACTCCTGAGTGCTACTCAGTTTATTTTTTTATCTTTCTTACTGAAACACTAATTTAAATCTTTATTTCATCTAATCTATTTTTTCAACCATGCTCTGCTGATACCTGTGTCAGAGTATTAGGTTTGAATTTCATATTTTCACATAGCTCATATATTAATGTGACAGGAATCGTGGAGTTCCAGCTTCTCAGTAATACTCAATTATTTTTTGCCATACTTCTTCGAAACACTAATTTAAATCTTTATTTCATCTAATCTATTTTTTCAACCATGCTCTGCTGATACCTGTGTCAGAGTTCTGGGTTTGAATTTCATGTTTTCACATAGCTCATATATTGATGTATGAGGAATCGTGGAGTTCCAGCTTCTCAGTACTACTCAATTATTTTTTTGCCATACTTCTTGGAAACACTAATTGAAATCTTTATTTCAGCTAATCTATTTTTTCAACCATGCTCTGCTGATACCTGTGTCAGAGTTCTAGGTTTCAGTTTTATGTTTTCACATAGCTCATATATTAATGCATCAAAAAACGAGGAGTTCTAGGTACTCAGTGTTACAAAATATTTTTTTTACCCTTCTTACTGAAACACTGAATTAAATCTCGATTTCTACTAATCTAACTTTTCAACCATGCTCTGCTGATACCTGTGTCAGAGTTCTAGGTTTGAATTTCATGTTTTCACATAGCTTATATATTGATGTATGAGGAATCGTGGAGTTCCAGCTTCTCAGTACTACTCAATTATTTTTTTCGGTACTTCTTCGATACGCTAAATTAAATCTTGATTTCACCTAATCAAATCTTTCAACCATGCTCTGCTGATATCTGAGTCGCAGTTCTGGATTCTTTTATCATGTGTTCGCATTGTTCTTTTATAGATGCATCGAGAAACGAGGAGTTCTCACTCCTGAGTGCTACTCAGTTTATTTTTTTATCTTTCTTACTGAAACACTAATTTAAATCTTTATTTCATCTAATCTATTTTTTCAACCATGCTCTGCTGATACCTGTGTCAGAGTATTAGGTTTGAATTTCATGTTTTCACATAGCTCATATATTAATGTGACAGGAATCGTGGAGTTCCAGCTTCTCAGTAGTACTCAATTATTTTTTGCCATACTTTTTCGAAACACTAATTTAAATCTTTATTTCATCTAATCTATTTTTTCAACCATGCTCTGCTGATATCTGTGTCAGAGTTCTAGGTTTGAATTTCATGTTTTCACATAGCTCATATATTGATGTATGAGGAATCGTGGAGTTCCAGCTTCTCAGTACTACTCAATTATTTTTTTGCCATACTTCTTGGAAACACTAATTGAAATCTTTATTTCAGCTAATCTATTTTTTCAACCATGCTCTGCTGATACCTGTGTCAGAGTTCTAGGTTTCAGTTTTATGTTTTCACATAGCTCATATATTAATGCATCAAAAAACGAGGAGTTCTAGGTACTCAGTGTTACAAAATATTTTTTTTACCCTTCTTACTGAAACACTGAATTAAATCTCGATTTCTACTAATCTAACTTTTCAACCATGCTCTGCTGATACCTGTGTCAGAGTTCTAGGTTTGAATTTCATGTTTTCACATAGCTTATGTATTGATGTATGAGGAATCGTGGAGTTCCAGCTTCTCAGTACTACTCAATTATTTTTTTCGGTACTTCTTCGATACGCTAAATTAAGTCTTGATTTCACCTAATCAAATCTTTCAACCATGCTCTGCTGATATCTGAGTCGCAGTTCTGGATTCTTTTATCATGTGTTCGCATTGTTCTTTTATAGATGCATCGAGAAACGAGGAGTTCTCACTCCTGAGTGCTACTCAGTTTATTTTTTTATCTTTCTTACTGAAACACTAATTTAAATCTTTATTTCATCTAATCTATTTTTTCAACCATGCTCTGCTGATACCTGTGTCAGAGTTCTAGGTTTCAGTTTCATGTTTTCACATAGTTCATATATTAGTGCATCAAAAAACGAGGAGTTCTAGCTACTCAGTGCTGCTATATATTTTTTTTACCCGTCTTACTGAAACACTGAATTTAATCTCAATTTCTACTAATCTATTTTTTCAACCATGCTCTGCTGATATCTGTGTCAGAGTTCTAGGTTCGAGTTTCATGTTTTCACATAGCTCATATATTGATGTATCAGGAATCGTGGAGTTCCAGCTTCTCAGTACTACTTAATTATTTTTTAGCCATATTTCTTCGAAACACTAATTTAAATCTTTATTTCATCTAATCTATTTTTTCAACCATGCTCTGCTGATACCTGTGTCAGAGTTCTAGGTTTGAATTTCATGTTTTCACATAGCTCATATATTAATGCATCAAAAGTCGAGGAGTTCTAGCTACTCAATGCTACTATATATATTTTTTACCCGTCTTACTGAAACACTGTATTAAGCCTCGATTTTTACTAATCTAACTTTTCAACCATGCTCTGCTGATACCTGTGTCAGAGTTCTAGGTTTGAATTTCATGTTTTTACATAGCTCATATATTTATGCATCAAAAGTCGAGGAGTTCTAGCTACTCAATGCTACTATATATTTTTTTTACCCGTCTTACTGAAACACTGTATTAAACCTCGATTTTTACTAATCTAACTTTTCAACCATGCTCTGCTGATACCTGTGTCAGAGTTCTAGGTTTGAATTTCATGTTTTCACATAGCTCATATATTAATGCATCAAAAAACGAGGAGTTCTATGTATTCAGTGTTACTATATATTTTTTTTACCCGTCTTACTGAAACACTGAATTAAACCTCGATTTTTTCTTATCTAACTTTTCAACCATGCTCTGCTGATACCTGTGTCAGAGTTCTAGGTTTGAATTTCATGTTTTCACATAGCTCATATATTGGTGCATCAGGAATCGTGGAGTTCTCGCTCCTGAGTGCTACTCAGTTTATTTTTTTATCTTTCTTACTGAAACACTAATTTGAATCTTTATTTCATCTAATCTATTTTTTCAACCATGCTCTGCTGATACCTGTGTTAGAGTTCCAGGTTTGAGTTTCATGTTTTCACATAGCTCATATATTGATGTATGAGGAATCGTGGAGTTCCAGCTTCTCAGTACTACTCAATTATTTTTTTGCCATACTTCTTGGAAACACTAATTGAAATCTTTATTTCAGCTAATCTATTTTTTCAACCATGCTCTGCTGATACCTGTGTCAGAGTTCTAGGTTTCAGTTTTATGTTTTCACATAGCTCATATATTAATGCATCAAAAAACGAGGAGTTCTAGGTACTCAGTGTTACAAAATATTTTTTTTACCCTTCTTACTGAAACACTGAATTAAATCTCGATTTTTACTAATCTAACTTTTCAACCATGCTCTGCTGATACCTGTGTCAGAGTTCTAGGTTTGAATTTCATGTTTTCACATAGCTTATATATTGATGTATGAGGAATCGTGGAGTTCCAGCTTCTCAGTACTACTCAATTATTTTTTTCGGTACTTCTTCGATACGCTAAATTAAATCTTGATTTCACCTAATCAAATCTTTCAACCATGCTCTGCTGATATCTGAGTCGCAGTTCTGGATTCTTTTATCATGTGTTCGCATTGTTCTTTTATAGATGCATCGAGAAACGAGGAGTTCTCACTCCTGAGTGCTACTCAGTTTATTTTTTTATCTTTCTTACTGAAACACTAATTTAAATCTTTATTTCATCTAATCTATTTTTTCAACCATGCTCTGCTGATACCTGTGTCAGAGTATTAGGTTTGAATTTCATGTTTTCACATAGCTCATATATTAATCTGACAGGAATCGTGGAGTTCCAGCTTCTCAGTAGTACTCAATTATTTTTTGCCATACTTTTTCGAAACACTAATTTAAATCTTTATTTCATCTAATCTATTTTTTCAACCATGCTCTGCTGATACCTGTGTCAGAGTTCTAGGTTTGAATTTCATGTTTTCACATAGCTCATATATTGATGTATGAGGAATCGTGGAGTTCCAGCTTCTCAGTACTACTCAATTATTTTTTTGCCATACTTCTTGGAAACACTAATTGAAATCTTTATTTCAGCTAATCTATTTTTTCAACCATGCTCTGCTGATACCTGTGTCAGAGTTCTAGGTTTCAGTTTCAAGTTTTCACATAGCTCATATATTAATGCATCAAAAAACGAGGAGTTCTAGCTACACAGTGCTACTATTTTTTTTTTTACCCGTCTTACTGAAACACTGAATTAAATCTCGATTTCTACTAATCTAACTTTTCAACCATGCTCTGCTGATACCTGTGTCAGAGTTCCAGGTTTGAATTTCATGTTTTCACATAGCTCATATATTGATGTATGAGGAATCGTGGAGTTCCAGCTTCTCAGTACTACTCAATTATTTTTTTGCCATACTTCTTCGAAACACTAATTTAAATCTTTATTTCACCTAATCAAATCTTTCAACCATGCTCTGCTGATATCTGAGTCGCAGTTCTGGATTACTTTATCATGTGTTCGCATTGTTCTTTTATAGATGCATCGAGAAACGAGGAGTTCTCACTCCTGAGTGCTACTCAATTTATTTTTTTATCTTTCTTGCTGAAACACTAATGGAAATCTTTATTTCAGTTAATCTATTTTTTCAACCATGCTCTGCTGATACCTGTGTCAGAGTTCTAGGTTTCAGTTTCAAGTTTTCACATAGCTCATATATTAATGCATCAAAAGTCGAGGAGTTCTAGCTACTCAATGCTACTATATATTTTTTTTACCCGTCTTACTGAAACACTGAATTAAACCTCGATTTTCACTAATCTAACTTTTCAACCATGCTCTGCTGATACCTGTGTCAGAGTTCTAGGTTTGAATTTCATGTTTTCACATAGCTCATATATTGATGCATCAGGAATCGTGGAGTTCTCGCTTCTGAGTGCTACTCAGTTTATTTTTTTATCTTTCTTACTGAAACACTAATTTAAATCTTTATTTCATCTAATCTATTTTTTCAACCATGCTCTGCTGATACCTGTGTCAGAGTTCTAGGTTCGAATTTTATGTTTTCACATAGATCATATATTGATGCATCAGGAATCGTGGAGTTCCAGCTATTCAGTACTACTCAATTTTTTTTTGCTATACTTCTTCGAAACAATAATTTAAATCTTTATTTCATCTAATCTATTTTTTCAACCATGCTCTGCTGATACCTGTGTCAGAGTTGTAGGTTCCAGTTTCATGTTTTCACATATCTCATATATTGATGCATCAGGAATCGTGGAGTTCCAGCTTCTCAATACTACTCAATTATTTTTTTCGGTACTTCTTCGAAACACTAAATTAAATCTTGATTTCATCTAATCAAATCTTTCAACCATGCTCTGCTGATATCTGAGTCGCAGTTCTGGATTACTTTATCATGTGTTCGCATTGTTCTTTTATAGATGCATCGAGAAACGAGGAGTTCTCACTCCTGAGTGCTACTTAATTTATTTTTTTATCTTTCTTACTGAAACACTAATTTAAATCTTTATTTCATCTAATCTATTTTTTCAACCATGCTCTGCTGATACCTGTGTCAGAGTTCTAGGTTTGAATTTCATGTTTTCACATAGCTTATATATTGATGTATGAGGAATCGTGGAGTTCTAGCTTCTCAGTACTACTCAATTATTTTTTTCGGTACTTCTTCGATACGCTAAATTAAATCTTGATTTCACCTAATCAAATCTTTCAACCATGCTCTGCTGATATCTGAGTCGCAGTTCTGGATTACTTTATCATGTGTTCGCATTGTTCTTTTATAGATGCATCGAGAAACGAGGAGTTCTCACTCCTTAGTGCTACTCAATTTATTTTTTTATCTTTCTTGCTGAAACACTAATGGAAATCTTTATTTCAGCTAATCTATTTTTTCAACCATGCTCTGCTGATACCTGTGTCAGAGTTCTAGGTTTCAGTTTCATGTTTTTACATAGCTCATATATTAATGCATCAAAAGTCGAGGAGTTCTAGCTACTCAATGCTACTATATTTTTTTTTTACCCGTCTTACTGAAACACTGAATTAAACCTCGATTTTCACTAATCTAACTTTTCAACCATGCTCTGCTGATACCTGTGTCAGAGTTCTAGGTTTGAATTTCATGTTTTCACATAGCTCATATATTGTTGCATCAGGAATCGTGGAGTTCTCGCTCCTGAGTGCTACTCAGTTTATTTTTTTATCTTTCTTACTGAAACACTAATTTAAATCTTTATTTCATCTAATCCATTTTTTCAACCATGCTCTGCTGATACCTGTGTCAGAGTTCTAGGTTCGAATTTTATGTTTTCACATAGCTCATATATTGATGCATCAGGAATCGTGGAGTTCCAGCTATTCAGTACTACTCAATTTTTTTTTGCCATACTTCTTCGAAACACTAATTTAAATCTTTATTTCATCTAATCTATTTTTTCAACCATGCTCTGCTGATACCTGTGTCAGAGTTCTAGGTTTGAATTTCATGTTTTCACATAGCTCATATATTGATGCATCAGGAATCGTGGAGTTCTCGCTCCTGAGTGCTACTCAGTTTATTTTTTTATCTTTCTTACTGAAACACTAATTTAAATCTTTATTTCATCTAATCTATTTTTTCAACCATGCTCTGCTGATACCTGTGTCAGAGTTCTAGGTTCGAATTTTATGTTTTCACATAGCTCATATATTGATGCATCAGGAATCGTGGAGTTCCAGCTTCTCAATACTACTCAATTATTTTTTTCGGTACTTCTTCGAAACACTAAATTAAATCTTGATTTCATCTAATCAAATCTTTCAACCATGCTCTGCTGATATCTGAGTCGCAGTTCTGGATTACTTTATCATGTGTTCGCATTGTTCTTTTATAGATGCATCGAGAAACGAGGAGTTCTCACTCCTGAGTGCTACTCAGTTTATTTTTTTATCTTTCTTACTAAAACACTAATTTAAATCTTTATTTCATCTAATCTATTTTTTCAACCATGCTCTGCTGATACCTGTGTCAGAGTATTAGGTTTGAATTTCATGTTTTCACATAGCTCATATATTAATGTGACAGGAATCGTGGAGTTCCAGCTTCTCAGTAATACTCAATTATTTTTTGCCATACTTCTTCGAAACACTAATTTAAATCTTTATTTCATCTAATCTATTTTTTCAACCATGCTCTGCTGATACCTGTGTCAGAGTTCTGGGTTTGAATTTCATGTTTTCACATAGCTCATATATTGATGTATGAGGAATCGTGGAGTTCCAGCTTCTCAGTACTACTCAATTATTTTTTTGCCATACTTCTTGGAAACACTAATTGAAATCTTTATTTCAGCTAATCTATTTTTTCAACCATGCTCTGCTGATACCTGTGTCAGAGTTCTAGGTTTCAGTTTTATGTTTTCACATAGCTCATATATTAATGCATCAAAAAACGAGGAGTTCTAGGTACTCAGTGTTACAAAATATTTTTTTTACCCTTCTTACTGAAACACTGAATTAAATCTCGATTTCTACTAATCTAACTTTTCAACCATGCTCTGCTGATACCTGTGTCAGAGTTCTAGGTTTGAATTTCATGTTTTCACATAGCTTATATATTGATGTATGAGGAATCGTGGAGTTCCAGCTTCTCAGTACTACTCAATTATTTTTTTCGGTACTTCTTCGATACGCTAAATTAAATCTTGATTTCACCTAATCAAATCTTTCAACCATGCTCTGCTGATATCTGAGTCGCAGTTCTGGATTCTTTTATCATGTGTTCGCATTGTTCTTTTATAGATGCATCGAGAAACGAGGAGTTCTCACTCCTGAGTGCTACTCAGTTTATTTTTTTATCTTTCTTACTGAAACACTAATTTAAATCTTTATTTCATCTAATCTATTTTTTCAACCATGCTCTGCTGATACCTGTGTCAGAGTATTAGGTTTGAATTTCATGTTTTCACATAGCTCATATATTAATGTGACAGGAATCGTGGAGTTCCAGCTTCTCAGTAGTACTCAATTATTTTTTGCCATACTTTTTCGAAACACTAATTTAAATCTTTATTTCATCTAATCTATTTTTTCAACCATGCTCTGCTGATACCTGTGTCAGAGTTCTAGGTTTGAATTTCATGTTTTCACATAGCTCATATATTGATGTATGAGGAATCGTGGAGTTCCAGCTTCTCAGTACTACTCAATTATTTTTTTGCCATACTTCTTGGAAACACTAATTGAAATCTTTATTTCAGCTAATCTATTTTTTCAACCATGCTCTGCTGATACCTGTGTCAGAGTTCTAGGTTTCAGTTTTATGTTTTCACATAGCTCATATATTAATGCATCAAAAAACGAGGAGTTCTAGGTACTCAGTGTTACAAAATATTTTTTTTACCCTTCTTACTGAAACACTGAATTAAATCTCGATTTCTACTAATCTAACTTTTCAACCATGCTCTGCTGATACCTGTGTCAGAGTTCTAGGTTTGAATTTCATGTTTTCACATAGCTTATGTATTGATGTATGAGGAATCGTGGAGTTCCAGCTTCTCAGTACTACTCAATTATTTTTTTCGGTACTTCTTCGATACGCTAAATTAAGTCTTGATTTCACCTAATCAAATCTTTCAACCATGCTCTGCTGATATCTGAGTCGCAGTTCTGGATTCTTTTATCATGTGTTCGCATTGTTCTTTTATAGATGCATCGAGAAACGAGGAGTTCTCACTCCTGAGTGCTACTCAGTTTATTTTTTTATCTTTCTTACTGAAACACTAATTTAAATCTTTATTTCATCTAATCTATTTTTTCAACCATGCTCTGCTGATACCTGTGTCAGAGTTCTAGGTTTCAGTTTCATGTTTTCACATAGTTCATATATTAGTGCATCAAAAAACGAGGAGTTCTAGCTACCCAGTGCTGCTATATATTTTTTTTACCCGTCTTACTGAAACACTGAATTTAATCTCAATTTCTACTAATCTATTTTTTCAACCATGCTCTGCTGATATCTGTGTCAGAGTTCTAGGTTCGAGTTTCATGTTTTCACATAGCTCATATATTGATGTATCAGGAATCGTGGAGTTCCAGCTTCTCAGTACTACTTAATTATTTTTTAGCCATATTTCTTCGAAACACTAATTTAAATCTTTATTTCATCTAATCTATTTTTTCAACCATGCTCTGCTGATACCTGTGTCAGAGTTGGTGTTATTTTTTGGGGACAATCAACAAACAGGGAACTGGTTTTCAAGATGCAGAAAAGGTGTTTACGCTCAATGTGTGGTTTAAAAACAACAGATAGTTGCATTCCATATTTTAAAAAATTAAAAATATTACCCCTACCAGCATTATACATTCTGGAAACTGCATTATTTGTAAAAACAAATCCACACTTATTCAAAAAACTGTGTGCAGTAAAGAGAACACCGATACGTGCTCAATATATACATAAACTATGCCTTGCGAAATGTAAAACTTCTCTAATGAAGAAAAGTCTCTTTGGTGTTGCTCCACAAGTATATAATAAAATACCCGATGCAATAAAATGTTTGCCATTGCAAAAGTTTAAAAAAACACTCAATAAGTTACTGCTTGAAAGATGTTATTATTCGCTAGATGACTTTCTTAATGACAAATCCCTATAATTATATAATTCTGACATACATTTAAACATTCAATTTCGTTACTAATTCATAGATAAACTTTTGACATGACATGAAATTTACTCTGACTTTAATAAAATTTAATTTGCATGCTTATGTTAATACAATTGGGTACTCAAATACGTTTATAATAATATTGTAATAAATTTACCTTTATAATTTAATAGTAATCATATCATTTGTATGTCACTATTGGCAAAACATAGCGCACTACCTAATTCTTAAGATCTTTATATGTAATTACCTATGTTTCACAAATAAATTATTCTATTCTATTCTATTCTATTCTAGAGTTCTAGGTTTGAATTTCATGTTTTCACATAGCTCATATATTGATGCATCAGGAATCCTGGAGTTCTCGCTCCTGAGTGCTACTCAGTTTATTTTTTTATCTTTCTTACTGAAACACTAATTTAAATCTTTATTTCATCTAATCTATTTTTTCAACCATGCTCTGCTGATACCTGTGTCAGAGTTCTAGGTTTGAATTTTATGTTTTCACATAGCTCATATATTGATGTGACAGGAATCGTGGAGTTCCAGCTTCTCAGTACCACTCAATTATTTTTTTCGGTACTTCTTCGAAACACTAAATTAAATCTTGATTTCATCTAATCAAATCTTTCAACCATGCTCTGCTGATATCTGAGTCATAGTTCTAGGTTACTTTATCATGTGTTCGCATTGTCCTTCTATAGATGCATCAAGAAACGAGGAGTTCTAGCTACTCAGTGCTGCTATATATTTTTTTTACCCTTCTTACTGAAACACTGAATTAAATATCGATTTCTACTAATCTAACTTTTCAACCATGCTCTGCTGATACCTGTGTCAGAGTTATAGGTTCTAATTTCATGTTTTTACATAGCTCATATATTGATGCATCAGGAATCGTGGAGTACCAGCTTCTCAGTACTACTCAATTATTTTTTTGCCATACTTCTTCGAAACACTAATTTAAATCTTTATTTCAGCTAATCTATCTTTTTCACAAGGCTCTGCTGATAATTTTGTGAGACTTCTGCCTTCATTTAGTATTTTTTTCAGTTAGTGGGATCTTGATTAGTAAACATAGCCCAATGAATCTACGCAAAATCCACAAATTACGTCATTCACGGCTGTTTTACCAAAATATTTGACTTTTTCTAGCAACTAGTCAATATTTTCGTTTTTTTTTTTTTTTTAATTTAATTTAGCAGAACTATTTCTGAAAAGTGTCAGGAACTATAGAGCTCATCACTGTGCACCTTAAACAGTTTTAAAATTTTGATTTCGGAAAAAATGATCTGCCAGCGGAACTTAGCAGAGCATATTTTCATTCGACTTTTTTCGGGGAAAAAAGCCAGAACTATTTTTTCTAAGTATAAGGAACTCTAGAACTCACCTGCATGCCAACAGAACTCACATTTTTTTATGCTCTGCTGGGAAATGATCTGCCAAGTTCACGCACATGAAGGACGGCCACTCCAAACCTATAATTCGGGACAACTAAAAGTGTATTTTCTATGGGAATTTTATATGAGGTTATTAACGATCTTCACGAGAACATCGATGTATTTACATGCAGTTTGAGTGAATTCGGAAAAATACTGTTGTTTATTTTATGTTATAGTGTAGATTAGAGTATTGGAGTGGTTTTTTATATTATAAATATTATGTTTTTTAATATTTTCAGATGTTATTATAAATACTACTAGTTTTTCATAGTTTTAAATAATTTTAAGTTAATTTTAAGACCACGCTATCGCATTAGGTATATACCTGTAATGATAGTTGTAAGGGAGATATAAATAAATAAATAAATAAAAATGGATTATTTAAAGGACAGGACAACGTCTGTTGTGCCAGCTAGTATACTTCATAAAAAGACTGAAATCCTCAAGGTGCTCAGCCACTGTTCACTCATCAATTGCTCAGAGGCCTAGATTCTACATAGTCGATTTAATGCTTGGTATGTAGGGATGGTAAACTCCTATGTAACTAGTTACAATCTTCTGTACAAATTCCAAGGTAATTCTTAGATCAGACTTGGGTTAATTAATGAAATTTCTCAATCACATTTGACTAACGAGCAGGCCAAGTTAACTTAGGGTTATCAAATCTAATTAACAAACTAATTCAGTTCAGACAAGTTTAGGCCTAGACGTGTGTGCAGACATATCTTAGTTCATTTGATGAAAGGCATGTCTAAGGGTTGGTCCACACTATGCGTCGCAGCGTCGCAGCTTCGTTGCTACGACGCCGCAGCGCGCACACGTACACCCGCTTTGTCTTGCTGGTTGCAAGTCCATAGATATACCATACCATAGATATTTCGCCAGCCTTGCCTCGTTAGTCTAGTGATAGCAAGCGCTACTACTGAGCATGAGGTCCTGGGTTCGATTTCCAGGGCGGTGTTATTGGGTTTTTCTATTTGGAATTTCTTAGTAGCAGTGAAATTTTGCTTTGGGTCCGGTTGATGGCAACAGGCTCGCCCTTTATTACATGGGACTTAAACTTAACTGGCAAAATGTAGGTTTACCTCTTCCTAACCCTTCGGGGAATACAGGTGTGATGTTATGTTAGGTTATGTTTTTCTACAGGGTCACATTAAATAAGCTAGCGAAACTCCGCAGATGTGAGGGCCACCTACCACCATCTAAATATGATAAAATGAAAAAGAATAATAGAATGATGTAAAAAAAAAAATGGGCTCATTATTTTAGGACACCACCGCGGCACCGCCCGCCACCACAACGTATGGTGTGGACAGACCTGTGTGACATACCTATTTATACCTGTCAGCGCACATCGAACTGCAAAATGCTCGCCTATGGTCTTGACGTGTATTTAATTTTGCAATCTATCGAATTGTCATAAGATTATTTTTTCAGTAATCTTAGAAAATGCTCTGCTCTGCTCTTGGTTGACGTGTATTTAATTTTGCAATCTATGGAATTGTCAAAAGGTTCATTTTTCAGTAGCCTCAGAAAATGCTCTGTTCTTGGTGTGTGCTGACACTAAGTCTGGGTGTAGTTTCAAGGGCAAAAGCATAACATGTAGGAACTTGGACTACTTGAGTGACTATTTGCTAGGGACTCGTATATCGTTGTTCAAATAACTCAAATAGCAATGTAGTGTGTGTCTGACAATGTTCTAGATTAAATTATGTTTAGGGTTATCTATTTCGTAAATGTTTGGTTTATATAATAAACTAGCTGCCCGCCCTGGCTTCGCACGGGTAGCACTAAGTGCTTATCTATGGCGCACCTACCTACCTACATACCTAACTAGCTACCTTCCTGCCCTAGCTACATACCTAGGTACTTACGTACCTACCTTCCTACCTACATACCTACCTACTAACCTGCCCTACCTGCATACCTACTACATACCTACCTCCCTACCTACCTACATACCCACCTACCTATCTGTCCTTCCTACCTTCCTACATATTTACCTACCTATCTGTCCTTCCTACCTACCTACATACCTACCTACCTAGCTACCCGCCCTACCTACATACCTACGTACTTACGTACCTACCTACCTAATCACCGAATGGTTCTTGTAATTTCGTGTTATACGAGTAAGTCATTAGTATTTAAAGTTAGGTACATAGGGATTGACTGCCTTGTAGGTCGCAAGCGCTACTGCTGAGCATGAGGCGCTGGTTTCGATTCCCAGTTTGGTGTGTGTTATTGGGTTTATCCAGCAGGAATTTCTCAGTAGCAGCCCGGAGTCTGGATTTGTGCCGGTTGATATATGAGTATTGAGTTAGTAGATGAGTATAATAGGCTCGCCCCGGCATGGGACTTAAACATAACTGGCGAAATGTGGGTGTTACTAGAGGGACACCTCTGCCTTACCCTTCTGGGATCACAGGCGTGATGTTACGTGTTACTTAGAGATTCAAGAAGCACAAACTCTTCGTTTGGGACCTAGTAACAACATTGTTTTTTTCAAGACATTGGCTGGCGTCTTGTGAGTTTTTTGTTAAAATATCAAAAAAACTTTCTGCTTACGAAACCCTTTACTGAAGTAACTAAAACTAAATTTCAAAAGAATATAACAAGCAAAGTTAGTTATGAAAGTTTAGTTGAAAACTCTTGAAACAAAAAAAGAATACAAAATTATATTTTTAAGGAAAATTATGTTTTATATTAATGTATTTTACGAGAACTTCTCATAGTAAATTATGAGATGCGCCTATTTGAGACAAAATGTACGGTTGTCACTCAATTTAAGTTTTTAATCACAAAATTGACAAAGACAATTATACAGATCGGACTAACTTACCTAGTGACGTCCGATCCTTAATTATGTGAAGTAATCTCGTCCTCATTGTACACTATGTAGTTTGCACTCGTTGCACTACTACGCTATCACATTATTTAAAGATGAAATACTTCATCCTAAAACAAAAAATGTTATCTGTGGTCCACTCGCTGGCGGGCCCGCATGACGTCTGTCAAATCATTCTTTCAAAGCATATGAACGGGACTTCACGATGACCGGTACGGGCATCGTATAGTCCATACAGCACAACACAACTTTTAGAAGGGGTTTAGATAAGGCAATCAAATACACATAGGTATATATGTAGGTTGATTATCTGGGAGGGGTTGGGATACAATGAGGACGAGATTACTTCACATAATTAAGGATCGGACGTCACTAGGTAAGTTAGTCCGATCTGTATAATTATGCTTCATAATCTCGTCCTCATTGTACACTATGTAGATGTTCAAAGAATAAAGTTGTGTTGGTAACCAGTTCAGCATTAGGTATTTACCAACTGAACATTATAACTTACCATGTTATTCCAAGTCTCATTATAAATGTATTTCTATTTAAAAATCAGTCTTCCATTAAGTTAAAGACATACTTAGTTACCTAACTTTAAAATTCTCTAATTAGGTACTATGAGTCCTGGAATTCTTATTCAGTCTTGAATCAACCATGTCATTAATAATCCTATACTTACAAACATCAATTATATATAAACAGACAATTAACATTGACATAAAAATGTAATAATTTTTTATGAGCAGCCACTCTCTATAGAGCACACAGCCTGGGCAAAAGCATTAGGACCACAATCAAAAATTTGTGATCCAATCAGCAGCTCTTCTTATGACCTCAACATCGATACCTCCCTTAGAGGCCTTTGAGGTAGAGGTATGTCTGTCTATGTGAATTTAGAAACATCTATTCTACTACTGGGCACAAAAATTTTGTTTTATCCATCCACTAATGGTTAGATTAGAGGCGGCATGAAAAGATTTTCTTATGGATATAATTAATGATTTAAAATCTTGTCTTATACTCTTAGTAAAATCTGGATAGAACAAAAAGGGTTGTGGCAGGCCAGATAGATAAATTCTCTTAAAAAAATAAAAAAAAAATATCAAGTTCGGTTGAGATCTTCCAGGTGCAGAAGTTTCAAATATTTCTGGTATCTATAAGATCATAATTATCCTTATTATAAGAAATGTTATCTATATTAATGAGTGATAAGGTTGAATTCAATGTACAATTACAAGAGCTATTATGGTTACAATTTTTTTGGTTTGTAATATTCTAAACCAAAGGTTTAATTATGAAAGATATTAGATAACCCCGTATGTTACTGGAGTCCCAAAATTATATCATGTTTGGGGTTCTTTGCTCTTATTTCAAATATAATTACCTACCCTAAGAAACCTTGATACTCTACTCATCTGTGTCAGCTAATAGTAATAGTCGGTAATTTCTCCAGTTTCAGTTATATAATTATAACTCATTCAATACCATTAGGGAGTGAGCCATAAGACAATCCTTGATTAAACTTAGTGGTTAATAATAATATCACCACGGTGAATGAGCCTGCCAATATCTTGACTCTGTCAGAAGTGAATCCACTGATCTAACAGATTCATATAGCTTTCTTGCTTTGCTAGACAAGAAAGTTAGCACTATATTAATTAAAGGGATTGGTGTTCCTCTTCTCAGGGAATCGTCCCTGATAATATTGCGGCCAATCAGTGTCAGAGACTCCTGCGCAATGGGTGTGGATGTCCCATTTTATAGTGAATGCATCTACTGAGCATGCACCTGGATCAGGGAGTCATGATGTCATTCTGACACTTAGTATTGGACTTTTTGCAAACAGGTTTAACTGGGGCTGACCCAGTTTAATAACAATTGACTAGAAAAGACCTGCAGGTCTTCCATTCAATTTCTATGTTGGAAGGATGTCTAGATTCTAGATTTACCATAGTGTTTTCTTTGGAACTAATATAAGATGCAAGAGCTCATATTTGTCTTTCCTTGCACCATTGCCATAACTGTCTAGCTAAGCTTTAGGTGAGTATAGCAAGTACCACCCATCTTATTGATATAGGCTATGACTGTTGTGATATCTGTTCTAGGTAATACATCATAGTATCTGAGTTTGCTTGCAATTGTTTTGATCCTTACCTGCTGTTAAAAGTTCAAGGTAATATATATGGAACTTTTTATCATAACATACCAGGCCCAGTCAGTTTGAGAAGCAACAGAGAATATTTCAAGAAAAAAGTCAAATTGTTTAATTATATTGTGGTTCGTTGAAATGTGAGACAAACTTTGCAAATAAATGATTTTGGATTTGATTCTAGTTCTATTGTATTTGCAAATAATTTATTTTGAATTTTAATCTAGTTCTATTGTATTTGATAATAATTGAATTTGGATTTTTTAATAAGAACACCTCTGCCCAGCCCTCTGAGGAATACAGGCGATATGTTATTATAAATTTGAATTATAAACCAGTTCTGGCCTTGTTATTTTCATTGTTATTCTTTAAGGCTACTAACTGTTGTGTGTGACCTTTCATGATCTTGGTGTAAAGCCCTCTACAGCTGGGCATGTAGCAACAAAGATACCTAGTAATTAGGCAAACTCTATTATTTGCATCTCCTTTTGGATGGAGTGTCTAAGTGAAATGGCAAACTGGACTGATTCAACAAGAAACCTAGATACTGGCTGGGTTCTAGGGCACCCTTTTCAGTTTCCAATATTAATAATAAGTCCTAGATTTCTTAACACATTTTGAGTAGTAGACACATTTTCTATGCAGTTTGCCTATGAATCAGCAAGGCACAGAATATTGTCAGGATATAATTATGAAAGACAACCCATGATCCCAGCGAACACACATGGTGCTGTGCTAAGCCCGAATGCGAGGCATGTAGGCTCTTACAATGTATCTTAAAACAGAAACGGGAGATATCTTCTAACATATTTTCTTATGGGTAACAAATATAGGCAAAAAACCATAATAGCTGTCCTTAAGTCCACCAGTTTAAAGTGGTATGTGGCACCATAGTTATTTAAAGTGCCATCTGATTTTAGTAAAAATATACTGAAGTTGTTATTTAGAAGTTTGAACTGGAAACTCAGTAAAGGGTAGTTTATAACCCTTGATTCACAAATGTGTGGTTAGATAAGTAGCAATACAACCATGCATAACTTTAGAGAAATACTGCAATCCACCACTCCGTATCTGAGCCAGTGACAATCCTAGATCTGACAATGTTTGGTGGCATTGAATTTATCTTGAAACTTAAAAATACCTGTTAGGTATCGGTGCCCACTCCATCAATTCTTTCATATCCTTATAAAGTTGGGTTAGGTTAGGTTAAGGATCTTCATGTGATGCAATCATGATAAATGACACACAGTAGTCACTCCCTCGGGAGGCTATTAAACTGTTCAGGACCTTGTCAATGGACATAATGGCAGCCCCTGTATTCTGCCCCCCTGATCCTTTGTTCCCATTTGATTCCACCTTCATTCACTGTTGCCCCCCCCCCCTTTCAAACTTTGGTGGGTTCAACAGGCCACAGATTATGGGTGCTTCAGTCAGCTTAGTCTATCAATCATAACTTTTAACCACCGTATGGCCAGACTGCAATGCATTTCCATAGGTGAACTAACCACTGCACCCTCCGAGCAGATTCTTAACACTTGAAGGCAAGGCCTGAGGTTGGGGTATAGATACCATTTTACTCTCAGTCTCCTTCCGGCTGCATTGTAGTGGAAATGAAGCAAGTACTAACACAACATATTTAACTTAAATCATAATATACTGTCTGTATCGAATGACGAATATCTGTAACGAATGTAATCGTATATCTAGAATTTATTATTGTTAGTATTTTGGAATTTTTTAAGAGAACATAATGTTTTCCGATATGTAAATAAACATATAACTGGCAGCATTGAGTACGGCCATTCAGTCTGGCTGCATCAGCTTCAGTCACGTGACACACAGCCTCTCGAACGTGCTTGACTGTAGTGTCTTCCACAGAGACGAACTTCGTACTCCTCTACAAAGAATATGAGAGTAAGGTCCCAGACTGCTAAAATCCGCGGCTGATAGCTCTAGGGATGCAGCGGGGACATGTTACGTGTTTTCACAAATAAACCATTGGCCCAAATTTACAGCTAACCTCTCGTGATACATTGGCCCAAATGCACGGCTAACCTCTCGTGATAGCCCTAAGGATGCAGCAGGGACGTGTTTATAACACTGAACATAATTTTATTATAGACCATCGGCTAACCTCTCGTGAAAGCTCGTGTGGTGTCGTTCTCTTGTAAGTTATACGGCACAGTTAATGTTCTCATGGTTAACCTCTCGTGAAAACTCTTGGAGACTGCTTGGGATTCAACAGGGATGTGTTTTTCTTAACACTGAACGATATACCACCGGCTAGCCTCTCGTGAAAGCTCTTGTGGTGTCGTTCTTTGTAGTTATATAGCACAGTTAATGTTCTCATGGTTAACCTCTCGTGAAAACTCTTAGAGACTGCTAGGGATTCAGCAGGCATATGTTTTTAACACTCAACGATACAGGTACCATCGGCTAGCCTCTCGTGAAAGCTCGTGTGGTGTCGTTCTTTTGTAAGTATACGGCACAGTTATTTGGTCTCATGGTTAGCCTCTAATGAAAACTCTAGAGACTGATGTGCGTATGGATCACAAGGTAATTTTCGGAAAATTATTTCAACTAACGACAAATTGGTAGGTATATCGAGAAACTTACCCGAATGTCAATGAAGACTCCGCTTTCGCGTCTTCACTCAATTTTCCAGGTCTCGCAGACGTTCGTTAAGGTCCTCCATTTCTTCTTGCCACGTTTTCTTCGATGGTTTCCCATTTCGTTAAGAAATTTCGGAGTTTTTAAACGGAAACATGATTAGCGCGCGGCACAAAAAAGTACAATGATTTGACAGACGTCATGCGGGCCCGCCAGCGAGTGGACCACAGATAACATTTTTTGTTTTAGGATGAAGTATTTCATCTTTAAATAATGTGATAGCGTAGTAGTGCAACGAGTGCAAACTACATAGTGTACAATGAGGACGAGATTATGAAGCATAATTATGCTGAGAAACTTGGTCTTCTCAATCCCAAACCGCTTTCATTAAACTTGAAGAATTTACTAAAGTTATTATTTATTCATTCGTTTAAAGGTTATATAACTAACGCTGAGACAGATTTCGCTTTTACTGACATACAATCGGCTTTAGCGAATAACTATGTCTTAGAGCTATGCCACGACGACGTAACGCTTTAATATACCTACCTACGTGACGCGTGTCAAAGCGATCTTGGTGAATTCTGCGTTCTTAGTAAACGCCTACGCACACAGGTCGTATTAAACATGCATATTTCAATTAACAAAATCTTCGTGAATACAGCTCCACGTACATATTGTCTAGTGACATACAATCCTTAACTATTTGAAGTAATCTCGTCCTTATTGTGTACTTTGTAGTAAATATTTGTAGTTTGCACTCGTGCACAACTCGCTATAACATTATTTAGAGATGAAAGCCTTCATCATAAAAAAAATGTTATCTGTGGTCCGGTCGTTGGTGCGCTCGCTTGACATCTGTCATATATCATTATTTCAAAGCCTAAAGACGGGACCTCTCGATGACCGATAGTTGGTTTAGTCCCGGCATAGTGCATACAGCACAACACAACTTTAAGAAGGGGTTCATGTAGTTACATTCTGAGACCAAATAAAAAAACCAAGACACAGACCTGCTAACAATACAGTGAAGCATGCCAAAACTACACACTTCGCTCTGGGCATACACGCTTACACGCACACATTTACAACTACAGTACACCTCCCCGGTAATGAGTTTTTACTGCGCGGTAACCCACTGAGGTGCACACGTGTTTACGAAACCTGTGTCACTGTTGACAGCGGTATGCCTTGGTTTGTTATTTGGTCCGACCATAAGCAAAATCGTTGATTTTTCATGAAATTGGCAAGAATAAAAAAAATACAATAGACGTAGATATAGACGACTCTTTAAGAATAGTTAAGCGGAATAGGTTACTAAATATATCTACGTCTATTTTATTTTATAATGGATTTCCGCCAAGTCACGCCTGAATCAATTAACTATAAAATAATTTGTTATTAACAAGTATTTTGTGGAACAACAACATAAAATGATAATCTCATTAGAAAAACATCACGGAGTTAACTCTAGATTCCATGCATTTTCGATGTATTTACATTTGGTTATGCTGATGACAAATAGGATAAAAAAAATATTTACTTGAAATACGAAGAAGATATTTGCGTAGGCATTTTAAGAGACCACTTAACGCCTTCTAATTTCTTATTGCGAGGAGAAAATAATCTTCAGCAGCATATAGTTGCGGGAACTACATGTTATTTTAATTTCACAAAAAATAAAATGAATTCCAACTTACAAGAAAGAGAAGAGGCACTATCATTATTCATAATTAATTATTTAAAATATCTTACTGCTACTGAAAATTACAGCGTCAACAATCATGAATTTGCGTTAAAAATGTTATAGGATTCTTAAGTATTTTTGCCGAGGAATGATTGCGCGACTCTTTTCTTCAACGTAGGACCTAGTAAAGTCCGATAGTAAGTAAGTTAGAGGAAGACCGTCGGGATTATGTGGGTGGAAAGTCCAACATAACTTTAAGCCTTACAAAGGCGAGGAGGATACTCGCAGGAAATTCGACACAAAAAAAGTAGGGGTCAGCGCACACCGAACTGCAAAATGCTCGCGTATGGTCTTGAAGAGTATTTAATTAAATAAAGCACTATTTAATAAAGCACTAGGAAGTGGTGAAGGGCGGGCGTTTTTGGGGGACTGTCTTATGTAATTTTGAAGTTCGAAAAGTGCTGATTCTCAGCCTAGTTTGAATAAATGACTTTTGATTTTGAATTTTGTAATCTATGGAATTGTCTTATGATTCATTTTTCAGTAGTCTCAGAAAATGCTCTGCTCTGCTCGTGGTATGTGCTGACTTTAATGCGTTTATTTGCACACCTAGTCTTTTTACCATGTGTAAGTTGTGCAAGAATTTAGTATTACAAATTCCTACCCATATATAGGTACCTCCACTTACTAATTAGTTGCATGATGTTTCTTTTATTTTGAATGTAATGGTATTTTTTTTTTTAATCTGTTAGAAAGTTAAGTGATCACAATTTTCTAACTGATGAAAAAAGTTTTCTGACACTTTTCTAATTTTCTAGAGACTATCTTTAGAAAATTTGAAATCTCGTGCTAAAATATTTAGCAGTAGCTAAGTAACTCTTTAAGGATTACCTGAAGTAGAAGAAAAGGCTCCATAAGCCCAGGTATTTAATTTAGCCTGTTTTATAGTTTAGTTGGAAGAAGAAAACTTGATTATGCAAAGTTACCTAACGATTTTCCGTTTTCTGAGCAAATAGATTGTAATCTTAGAAACATATTATCTAGAAGGAGCTTCAGAACGCGCAGGGTGAACAGTTTGCATTTTTTTTTCTGAGGTCACTCTTGTGAGTTTCTAAACGAGTGATGGAAATTCTAACTTTATTTTTACTTTAATTAAATATTAATTAACCCCATCGTCTGATTCCACGGCAGCAGTTCTAAACTAAATTTTCTTACTACAAAAATAATTCCTTTCGTAATTTAAAAACTTTTTTTACAAAAAAAAAAAACAACACAGAACAACAACAATTTTTAGCTGCCGTACCTACCCCACCCAAATTCGTATACAATTACTTACTATGAAACAACAGTGACATGAAGTTTTATAACATCTTGAACATACACAAAGTAGATTAAATACGTATTATTGAAGTTAACTCAAAAACTACCAAAGCAAACATAATAAAATTAATTTATGATCACCGCGCAAGGTTCTTCAACCGAATGAAAAAATAATTTTCAATATCGATCCACAACTGATATAAATACCGATGAAATTACATACAAACACATGCAGACGAACACAGAACCTCACCTCCTCCATTTTCGAAGTCGTTTAAAAAAGCGTGCACACAGATAATTTATCGGTAACACATAGTGTTATGAGTACTTCTAGGTGTTCTTATTCTTTGATTAAAGTTTATATTATAATTACTGTTCTAGTTGGCTTCATTTGAGATTTTGGTATTCGATGTTTGTCCTCATTTTAAACTTTATTGGTTTAACTTGTTTTGTAAATTGAATACTTGAAATATAACTTAGTTCAAATACTATAATAATAGTCCTTTAGTCGGAATTTCAGCCATGGCAAATAATCTCAGCGGAGACGAGGCTTCGGGGCGGGAGATATTATAGTGCACAAGTGTGTGCGCAGATACAGGTGCACTCTCTCTCTTCCCTCACTGTCATAGTCCAATGGCTATCCCGACACGACCGGAGGCAGGTGCAGGAGCAACGGCTTAACGTCCTTTCCGAGGCACGAGGGTATCACCCAGCCAACTTTCAAACTCCGGACAGTTACTAAGAAATTCCTAGAATACTACACACATTATGCAGTCAGGAAATACTACCCTAAGACCAAGCTTGAGTCACAGATGACAGACTGCAGGCTATGCAGCGCATAAATTATAAAAAAAAAAAAAAAAAATGTATAATTTTTTTTTATATTTATTAAATCGACCAGGATTCGGAATCTCTGACCTTTTTACCTACAACGAGATTTGTTATCCTCGTTACCAAGCTAACGGGAAGAATTTGAACAAAATTCATCTGCCTGGCTAGCCTTTTCACAACTATGTCGGGTCGGCTTCCAGTCTGACCGGATGCAGCTGAATGCCAGTATTTTACATGGAGCGCCTGCCTATATGACCATCACGACCCAGTTACTGAGTAATACGATACCCATTGGCCAAAAGTATTAACTGAATTCCACAATTTCTTTGTTGCGTCCAGGTTTATTTTCCAAGGAAATACTTGTACGGTAGTGTTAAAATTGACAATCTTGTCCACAAACTCGATCTTGCAGCGTGGCTGGAGTATGTACTCGTTTGTGCTTCAGCTTGAAAGGCACTCGGAATTCCGATGAACTTTCCGATTTCAACTCTATGCATATCAACTAAATTGAAAGTCGACAGAATGTGTGTATTATGATAACGACGCCCCCAAGCAATAAGTCGGTAATCGTAAAACTAAAATTTTACAGGAGAAATGTTTTTCTGTTTTTGTTGAATAGCTTTTCAACGAGTCGAAGTAGTGAGGTTATTGATACATCAAACGAAAGCTAATTTTTTGTTTAATTCAATGATTATTTTAACATTAGATTTTTTGCGTGAAAAGCCTTGCAATTTAAGAAAATAAATATTACAAAAATATATTTGGTAAATTGTTTAAGTAATATACACTTACGCCATTATTGCAGTAAATTTGTAAACAATGTTGATACGTAACATTACAATACGGACTTTTCCAGCGTAATTTTTCATCTTAAAGACGATACGTAATTGGCTATTACGGGTGTTATTGTGGTTATTTTAAATTCACACAGTAACAGTATCGTTACAGAACATTGTTTTTGGAGGAAAATTCTGAAAAATATTTTTGTGTAATCATCCAGTACTAATAATTTTTAATCGAATTTTTAATATGTCTAGGTTTACAAGAAAAGACTGTAGATGATGAGTATAATAACGTTTAATTATTTACTTTAAAAACCTTGTTAATTCCCCTTTTTTTTTTTTTTTTGGGTGGGAAATCATCAAATAACTTCTCCCGCTCTGGGCGGAGCGGGAGGGCGTGTCAGACTCTTACTGACTAAAACCCACCCATGTTCCTTCAGTTGCCTGTGTTGCCAGGGGCCACGGTATCCCTTTCGGACTTTCCCGCAACCCCGGCAGGCATCGGCCCTGGTGGGCCCCGCCATTGGTGCTGACATCTCTTTGAGGCGCGCGTGGAACACAACACGCCGTCGACCCGGGCCTGGTCCTTATCGGGGGCGAGCTACCCATTGCTCACCGCCCGCAAGCCCGCGCCTAAGGTGGCCGGGAATCCTCCAAGGAGTCCCGACGCCCAGGGCGTCTCCTACGGCGGCTCTCCCTCACGCGCTCCGCCTCCTCCTTTGCGAGCATTACTGCTTCGCAGAAGGAGGTGACGGCTCCCCATTCCCTCTCGCTCCGTACCATGGCCTGGACCAGGGCCGGACGCGAGAGATCTCCACCGCCGATGGCCTCCACGAGGACACGGCGGTGCTCTGCCCAAGCCGGGCAGACCTCCACCGTATGCTCCACCGTGTCCTCCGGGCGATCCACACAATGGTGACACCCGGGCGCTTCCTCCCGCCTTATCCGGAACAGGAACCTCCCGAAACAACCGTGTCCGGTGAGGACCTGTGTCAGGCGGAAGGTGAGGACGCCGTGGCGCCTCTCTAGCCACTCCTCAAAGAGGGGACTTATCGCCGCAATTGTGGCGTGCCCAGCACTGGGTTGCGACAATCGCACTCTCCATGTCGCCATGAGATCCCGCCGAAGCTCTGTCCGCTGTGCCACGACTTCTCGCGGCAGCGGAGTTACGCCCCGGCGTTTCGCCTCCTCGCGCCACTCCCATATGTGCGCGAGGACTTTCGCCTCTAGATCCGACGGCGGCAATCCGGCAAGGAGGCTCGCCGCCTCACCCGAGACCGTGCGGTATCCCCGGACAAGCCGGATGGCCATGACCCTTTGGGACGCGTTCAACCGGCGGGCTGGCCGCAGCCTCAAAGAACGCGCCCACACAGGAGCCCCGTAAAGGGCCATGGACCGCACGACCCTCGCGTAGAGCCTCCGGCAGGAGGCGTTTGGACCCCCCAGATTAGGCAGGAGCCGCTTCAAAGCAGCCCCAGCCTTCTCCAGTCTGGGAGCCAAACGTCGGAAATGCTCCACGAAGTTCCACCGGCTGTCGAGGACAAGTCCCAGGTACTTCATCGTCGACTCGACGTCGATGTGAACCCCTCCTACCGTTATTTGGGAACCCAAAGGTGGCGCGTTCCGAGGACCATGAAAACACATGGCCTCGGACTTGTGTAGGGCCACCTCGAGTCCCAATTGCCGGATCCTGTCGACGATTGTCGCAACCCCGCGTGTCGCAATTTCGGCCGCCGCCTGGTGCGACCTCCCCTGCGCCAGGACCAACGTGTCGTCAGCGTAGCAAACCACGCTGACGCCGTCGGGGAGGTCGGCGCGCACAAATATAATGGCTGCGAGTTAAAAGTTTCAGATAAAACGTTAGATTCATCAAAATAAGACTTATTATCATTTGACAACTGATGGAAATGAAGTAAAGTTTTATTAACGCGGCAATATGTTTCCTTCAGCTTTGATTGACGGACGGATGGACAGTTGGTCATAGTTGACAGAGTGATTAGGTGGGACTTTACATAATACAGTAGCTTCCTGCGAATAAAGAATCGTCTTGAAGACATTATTTATTGATGTTTTAAGACAATGAACGGAGGTCTCGAGCTATCGAACTGCGACAGCTTGAGACGGTGAATGTGTTTGTAAGAACTATAAAACATTAAAAGAATATTAATAAATCAGTTCTATGTTGTGGCGCGTGGCGTAACAAACCAAAAGTTGAAAGGAGTATCATATTAATCGTTTATCTATTTCATTGTTCATTACTTTAGTTGATTCCTTTGTACATGTCATATGGCAGATCAATCAGAAATTGTCAAGAGACATGGCATGCTATGACCGTAGTCTCTAAAGTTACATTTCCTTCTTCGAATTGTACTGGAATTTTCCTAGTGATTTATTAACATTGATTCCCCTTACGGTCTGAGCCGACTCAAAATAATTCGACAACAACAACGTGCTAGCGTTTACCAAGAACTGCACGAAATTCATTCAAGCTAATAAGTCGGTAATAGCAACTTACCAAAATTAAATACGAAATACTCGTTTGTATTGATACGTAAAGATACTTTTCTCGACATAATTTCGTTTTTTAATTTCCCTACAATATAAGTGTTTTTCATGATATCTTCGTAAATATCACTACGAAAAATGTGAAATAAATTACTAAGATGTATCCCAAATCATAGGTTCCGAATTTGACATAACAATAAAAAGTCCATAATAGCACATTACCGACTTATTGCTTGGGGGCATCGATAAGTTGTTTTACGACAAAGTTTTTATAAATCACAGTTATGATGTTTATTTGTCGGTAAATAGTAAAGAAAGAAAGTAAGAAAAATATTTTATTTGGGACACGCACAGGAAATACAAAAAAGGCAATTTTTATCAAAATATACAAAAACGGCTCCTAGGCCAAAAAGGCGTATCGTCTGATAATATCAACTTCTCAAAATGACAACCTGTTGCAAAATGTCCACTTCTCACAATGTCAACTTCTTAAAATGTCAATTTCTCATAATGTCAATTTCTCGAAAGTCGATTTCTGGCTCCGTGTCTGCGTGACCGCTAAACTACGCAACGGATTTTGATCCGGTTCCACCATCACTTAAATAATTTATTCCGGAACCTCTAATACATTAATATTAAACTTACGTATAATAAATAAATCTCACACCAGCCATTGAAGCCGTGCAAAGCAGGGGCGGCTAATGAGTTTATTAAAAAGTATCGATCTTTTTGATAAAATTACAATGTTCTATTGTCACGTTCAAGTACAAGTTGAAAGGTCTAAGTAATTGGCAATTAGCACAGAACTCGCAATCACAATTCAATTTAAATCAAATGAAATAAAGGTAACTATAAAAACCAACGCCAACTTATTTTTTAAAAAGCTGAGCAGTTTTTAACATGACATGACTTTTTGGTAGAGGCTTTAAATAATCCTCTCTTTACTAAAGAAATTGGCAGCACCTAGATAATACTCGTCATTTGTTTTGACACTAGTTTGTCCATCGTCACATCAACGGGACGGCAGCGAAAACGAGATGAGGGCATCGAAGTAGCGATGCATTCATTTACTATGGCGTGTGTCCACCACACGCCGTCACCGAGACGTCATGCTCGGTCATCTCGTTTCTCGTTGACGGTGGCGGGTGCACAAACAGTGTAAGGTTGAATGTCACTTATACGTCATAAATCGACAAGTTCTATTTTTGCTTCAAGAGTAATGTGACAATTTCAACCGTACAATCCTTTCAGTTATTTATCCTCTGTATTTTGCATCAATATCAAAGACACAGTGATCTTTATTCTCATTACGATAAGGTTGCTGTTGGATTACTGCCACTGACAAGTTTGTCAAAATCACAGTGTACTTTATTCTCATTACAATAAGGTTGTTGTTGGGTTGCTGCTGTCAGAAGTAAAATATTTGTGAAAACAAGCTAAAATAGAACTAGTCGTGTTATGACGTGTAAGTGAAATTCAACCATAGAAAGTAAAGCAATACAGTCCTGTCTTGAAGTTACAATTTACCGGGAGTTTTTATCAAAAGTGATAATTACGATTAGGCTAAACAATTATTACCTAAAACATGACGATTGTGGCTCTTACGAAGGGAGATATCTCTCTAAATACTCTTTAGCGCAAAAACACCATTACATAAACCACGCGGGCGATGCCGCGGGTAAAAGCTAGTAGATAATATATCAGTATCTAATACCTTACCTTCACAGACGATAAATCAAACCTAATCCGACGTATCTTCAGACAATTTAACTCAGTAGAATCTCAATTGACCTCAAAATATAGGTCAGAACCAAGATCATGTAACTAACCTTAGTTAATACATGCGGCCTAGAAATCTAGATCACAATATAATCTTAGATTTTGCAATTCTAGAATTTGTAATACATAAAAGCCTACATTAGTTCAATGCTCTAGAAATCTGGAACTCGATCTTCGTTTAAAATTAGGTGTGTAGTTGCATTACCACCCTAGGGTTGAATTTCGCTAGTCATTTTCTAGCAAGACCAGACTAGAATAGCTTATAGGCAGATAACTGTTTTGAAGATTGAATAAAATAGAAACTAATAAAAACAAAACAATGATGATGATTGATGACAAGCGAGATGATGATTTAATTAAATCTCATTAAAGAGCTGGTAGACACTTCCCGAGACCCAAGGGCTGGCTTTTACCTTGGCCAGAGGCTAAGCATTGCCATACAACGTGGCAATGCCGCCAGTCTCTTGGGTACATTACCAGTCGACAGCGATGCGAGTGAATTTTTCGACGCCATATTTTAATTTGTGAATAGTTTTCATACATACATAAAAGTTATTTTTTTAAATTAATTAAGTAGTTTATACTTCATTCCCTTTATTTATGCACGTGCACGTGATACAAGTGACATTTCTTAAAGAATAAAGAATGAGAGAAATTTAGTGTGAGAGACAAAGTGTGTGTGTGTGTGAGAGTTCTCTCTCATGTAACGAACGCCAAAACGTGACGCGTCCTTGAAATTTTACTCACAACTCTCGTTCAATTATAATATAACGAATCGCCGCCGAAGATTTTCACTTAAAAAAAAACGACGTCCTGTTTCTGTAGAATTATGCAAATTGTTCTTACATAATTCTGCAGAAACAGTACATTATTTAATTCTCACACACAGTCTTTTTCCTTTTCTTAGTTAGAATATAACTTATACCAACAGCTGTTACCAATGTATCCAACGTCGGATAATATATGTAATCTACTTAGCCAATCGCAGGCCACTGTTGGAAGAAGTATAATTTATGTAAACCTTATGGTAATCAAGCTATCTACATCCTTAACTAGTTTGAGGGGAAAATGTACAGGGTCATTAAGTGGGTAAAAAACATTAAATGACCCATCGTAATTACCCTTGGGAATAGATGGTTCTTCTACTGTAGTATCTTTCGGCTGCCCATTATGTTTGTCACTTCGTCTTATTTATTTACTTTAAAAAAAGTTATAAAGGTGGACTTAGTGCTCATTCACACTAATCCGTCAAAGACGATTCGTGTTTTTTGACGAATCGTCTTTTTTGACGAATCGTTATTTTGATTTGTACTATTACGGAATCGTGAAAAATGACTGATACGTCTTAAATGACGTTTTGTCTTTGAACGTAAACGAAACGTTCATATATCTGGTCACACACGCACGCCCGGTTGCGAGTACTACGTACCTGACCTTTCTGAAGAACATCAAAAATAAAAGGAGGTCCAAAAAATAGGATAACTCATGAATTCGGTAATATGGAAGAACAAAACACCAGTAATTTTACTTTAAACTGGTGTCATTTGACACGAGTTTAAAGTATTTGTCATGTGTAGTGAGTTCCATTCTTACATACAATATTTATTTCAAAATAAATACGTTAAGAATAAAACGTTAATGGCACTCGTGGGTTGCAGCTGAAAATCAGCGTCAGGTGGTACACTTTGTGTTGTCATCTAACATTATGCTGAGCTGAGGCCCTTTTGGCATTTTATTCATTGTTTTGTGTTTTTATAGTTTTAAGGTGTATTTTTCTGCTGTAATGCCAATAAATCTTTTGTTGGAGATCCTAAATAAATAAATAAACGCATTTTTCTAACTTTCTTACTATTAAAAAAAGGTACATCTTGATTTTTAAATATTCTGTAGATAGATAGAATATTCTTTATTATGTACACCATAAAAATTACAGAAATAAAAGACATTTTACATAGGTTGACACAATGGGCGGTCTTAGCGCTAAATGCGATCTTTTACAGACAACTTTTGGATGAATTCTGTAAAGATACTGTTTCCTAGAAGAGCGGTTCCACATTTTTATAACGGCCGCCATAATGAAAACCTGTGGTTTTCACCAGTATTATTTAACAGTGTCAAAACGTGTTCTACATTTGGACAGCCGTTATTGTGTGACTGTTCATCGCTTTCTTCGAAAACCGAAACTTAATACCAATGACTGAAAATTGTCATCTACAATTCTTTCGACAATTTCAATCTTCAAAGTAGGTTTTATTCAATATTGTTTCCTTGAACGTTTATAACGAACGTTTGGGTGCAAAAGCCAAGTTTTTGTTTGGAACACAATGGCCGAAGAACAATAGGCCGGGTACAGTCGCTGACACTCCAATTGATAAGAGAATTTATGAGCCTGAGAGAGACGTGATGAAGTCTTGAAGTAAGAGGCGTCTGTTCATTACGAGAAGAAGTGCTTTAGAAATTTCAAGTTTTTTCGTCGCGACGAAAAAAATTAATATTTTACGCAATTCTAAAAAAAGAACTGTAAAAACTAAAGTCTTCATAACTTGTTTTTATCTTCGGCTTCTACTAATAAAAAATCATGTAAAATATGTGTTTTAAGAACTATTAAGTTCTCTAAGCACACTCATGACACGGTACAGCAATATGCTCTGCCAATATATATACTAATAAAAAGATTACTACCCACTTTTCGGATCCTGAAATTAGGCACCTTCAAGGCCAAACCCTCAATGTAAGTAAATAATAACCCCTTATATTACGTAAAAGGGTTTACTACAAAGCTCAATAAGTGCTTATTGAGCGTAAACATCTTGGAAATATCGGTAGATATGGGCTTAAGTAAAGCCCTCGAATATCGATATAATCACGTAGCTAGTACTTGGTGTGCGCGCCTGTACCATCAGGGCACCCTATTTAATCCTTCTTTGAGGTTTTGACATCTTTACTGTGTAAGCTGTGTGCGGTGGTACATTAAAATAACATTTTAACGGCGATAGTATAGATATGTGCAAAAATAAGTAGGTAGAAGTGTATACAGTTGTCAAAATTAATTAATTGGTAGTAGCTAAGAGGTATGAGGAACAGGGTGTAAAGTTCACTTATCCTCCAAAGAAAAGGGTGGATCCTCCAACAAGACGGGTGTTGTGTCCAGTGGGCAACTGCCCGACAATTGATGTCGGGATGTTGTATATATGCTAGTCCCGCGGTAAACTGCAAGCACGATCAAGGATTTTGCGGGGCGTCAGTGCGATGCTAGCATGTGGCGATGTAGATGCCGCCACAGAAGAAGCATCGCTTAAAACGTTGTTATGTGTACAATTTACCAAAGCATGTGTGGAAAGATGCGCTAACACAGTTGCACGACAAAGCAAAATTTTCAAAATTTTTAAAACTTAGGGAGAAAATCGGCTAATTGATGGAAGCAGAATACATGCTGCGCCAAGCTTAAATAAATTGGGCTAAGGGTGATGACGAATTCATCGTGAAGGAGAAAATCTTTGTTGATTTTTTTTTGGTGTGAACATATTTTTGCAAGTCACATTACCTCCCTTGTGTTTTGAGTAAATAAAGTATTTTAATTAAGAGTCATAATGGGGAAGTGTGTCGTAATTAAGTTTAGTAATTTTATAATGTTCATGGTTTGGATGTAATCTAAGATAAAGGAGGTGGTATCCTTTCCCTTTTAGTCGTTATCTGGGATTTTAATCAAGGTCTTTAGTTGGAGTATTTTCTGGTAGGTACTTTAGAATTACTGTGCGACCTCCGCGTGCTAGATACCTAGAGACAAAAAACGCATTTTTCAACACACTTGCTCGTAAGTGGCTCTTATTGAACCGCTGTTAGGTTCATAATGCAGTGTATTAAACACGCGTGCTTTTTACTTTATATTACCGAACTAGTGCGGTAATGTGCGCCACAGATAACTATTTACTAGTCGCAGTAATGGCATGGCAGTATGGAATTACTATGAACAATCCTATTCTATTAAATAAGCATCTATAAAAAAACTTCTATATTATCTAAAATCCGTTCAATAAGCCTTATCTGCCACCGGTTTTTAAGGTTACGTACCCGTAGGGCGCTAAACGCGGAACCCTATTACTACGCCTCAGCTGTCCATCCGTCCGTGTGTCCGTCTGTCCGTCTGACCGTCTGTCTGTCAGCGGGCTGTTTATCATGAACCGTAATAGCTAGACAGTTGACATTTTCACAGATTGTGTATTTTTATTGCCGCTATAACAACAAATAATAAAAATTAAAGGGTTCGTCATACAAGAAATGTGTCTTTTTCCGACTCTCACTTGACTGGTTTTTATTATTCGGACGTAAAATGTAAATCTCCGTTTATCGCGCCCAAAGTTTTATGTTCAACAACATTTGAGACACAATACGAGCCTTTAGGACTCGGGTTTCTGAAGACGAGAATGTCTGTGTGACTCTCGTAGCCAGGAAATTCTCGCATACAATAAAGACTATGACAAATGTCGGGAAAACGCCTACAAAAATCATGCTCAATTAGATGAAATTACTCGAATGTTACATTCTCAGAAGGCCAGTATGTTACTTTGTTCATGAGGCGTTTAGTACACCCATGTGACTTAGTAGGTGCCTCATGATGGGGTCATTAAACCAGCGCTTAAGAAATAGTAGCATTATTTTTAAGGCACTGGATTACTGTGCTCTTCTATGGCTGGAATATTAATTGTTATTCTAAGAAATCATTACAGATTTGAAACGACACAGAGTTATAATTATTTTTTCCTCAAAAATCTACCATCACCTTTCAAATCAATAACAACAATAACTATTAAACAGGACCCTTTTTTATCACAAGACGTTTTCTAAGAAATATAAACAGCAAACACGAACATTTCCATTTAAATAATGGTCCCAACATCGCGGAGAACAATTGAAACACAAGCTCTTAACAAATAAAACACCAATAAAACAAAAGACAACACTCAAATGAATAATAAATGAATGGCGACCTCAATCCCAGAAGACGTTACAATAGTTAAACAGTATGGCATTAAAGAGACTCGATTCGAGGACAATTAAGTTCATTGTAATAGAGAGAACGGGGTAATTAATACAACGCAAATCTAACAATTCAATTAACAATTGTTAGGCAAATAGAGGGCGTCCGTGAGTACCGAGATTGGTGTGATCGGTCTCGTCATTTCGGGATTCAGTGAGCGGAATGATTGGCTTGTTTCGTGGCCCGAACTGAAGGAACTTGTCAAGCAATAAGTTAACAACGTTTAGTATGAGGAAAAATACAAAAACGACGGCGAAGAACATTCTTCTTCATAAGGTTTAATGTAGAGATAAATGTTGGAGAATATTTGTTCCGTTTTAGCTCGCTAAACGGCTTCTGGTGTTGGTTATTTTTAGTGATGTGATGAGGCTACTTTATGCTATAAAGCGGGTGTTGCTAACAAGAGATGATGGGACGTCCATTCGACTAGTATTTTCACTTGAAACGTTTTTATTAAAATAAATATTTCGAATACCTACTAAGCGACTACTCACACTTATTCAGCTTTATTCAGCGTTTGCCCATAGAAAACTACGATTTTACGTAGGTACGCGTCCTTTCAACTATTCGCAGCTGAAAGGACGCGTACATGTCTCATACAAAATCGTTGTTTTCTATGGGCAAACGCTGAATAGAGCTGAATAAGTGTGAGTAGTCCCTTACTCGTTATACAGCAATAATAATACTAAACCATCCATAAAATACCTAAATAAAATCAATTTAACTGCAGCCGTTTTAACAAACATCGTTTTCAAAACGATAATTTATTATTTATGAAACCAAACCAAACTACGATCATATTTATTTTAATTAAAGTTAAAATATTTCCAGTAATCTTTGAAAAGGTGAAACCACAATAATGAATAAATTATTGCGTTCATTTTGAAACGAAATACCGATAGCTGTGTGTTTGCGGCATTATGAATGAGAAATGAGCACAAATTATTTCATAATATTATAATATTCCAGTTTAGAGCTCGGTGCTACTGATATTTTAATTATAATCCAAGGCAATTTTTGGTAATTGTGAGCTTACCAATTATTGAAATAATTAAGCGAATTGTTTATCTTGAAATTGTCGAGCTCCTGTGTATATTTTAAAATACCTAGAAATAAATTTAATTGCCATAGAAACGAACGTTCGGTACTCAGTAGTATTTTTGGAATTCTCGTAATTAAGTAATGCATAAAATGTTGCTTTAAATTCAATGGGATGAATTCAAAAGTATATACCTAACGTTACACACATGATAAGGTATATCTATTTTAGTTAAAAAAATGGCATTAATTTGCTATTCAAACTCCTATCACCTCACTAAAATAGAAGCTCTAAAAAAACGTAATGAATAATGGAAATTGGCAGCTACAAAACCTACTAAATCCCATAATGAAACACGGGACATAGATAGATGTGATTCCAAAAGCTTGAGTCAACTGTCCCTTAATACGATTGCTCCAATAACCAAAGGGTTTGTCCAAAAGAGGGTTACGAATTTAATTTAATTAACTAAATCCGGATTTAATTTGAAGCATTGAAAAATTTCCCTCGATTGGGATTAAATTATAAATTAAGTAATTTAAGTTAAAAAAGGAGCATCTTTTAATTTTCCTGGACTGATGAAAATGAATTTATTAATGAAAAAAATGTAATGTTCGTATCTGAGTATTAAGTAAGTAGTACTTATACTAAAGTATTCGTCAGAGTCCTCAAGAAATCCGGAAAAAATTAGCAGCACTGAGCACTTAACAAAATAAACAAGGAAGATTTGGAAATGGCTGGCAACACTCACGGAAGTAATACGACAAGATAATGATGTTTGCTTTTATGGAAACTCAATAATCGAGCAAATAAAAAACTCTCATAACTTGACCTCGACAAAGGTGAAAAAGGTCGCGAAGTACTGCCGCTTGAGTGGTGGAACGAAAAGGTGTCGAGAAAAATCAGAAAGTGAATTAAAATTCTTTCACCTACTTTTGATTTTAAGTGCCGATTATTTTTTTGTTTTAAATTGAGATATCGAGGACTACAAATGTTACTGGAAATTCTATTGATTGTTCGATCTGTTTCTTACCGATAAAAACCATCAAGCCATCTTAAGACATTAAATGTCTTGCAAAATAAACGATTTTATTCTATTATTTGGGCTGGTTTTGTGATTTTACCTGTAACACAATAAATTGTATTCTATTCCAGGTGTAGCAAATTGCGGCTAAGCGATTACGTCAAGATAAGAGTTCCATGGAGAGCCTGACAGGTAAATCCTCACGATCTATATCTGACCAGAGGGATAATTACGTATTAAAACACATAAAATGACAGTTCAGCGACATACATTGCGTTATTTACGATGTTGAACAGTAGAAGTTTTCAAACTTATGAAGCAATGGATGTCAAAAAGAAAGGCATCGTGATCGATTGCCATTTCATGTGTGCAATGATCATAATGCAATTACCGTGCTGGTATGCATGGGTACTTGCAATTTTTCTCGTAATGTTTAGTTGGAAAGGCTCTTGTTTGATTTTGTATTTCTCCCCTCCTTTTGTACTCCTAAAATAACTAAGTATCTGTTTGTCGAACGTTCATTTATCGGAAAACCCATATCACACATTGACAATCCGTTGCTTCCTCGGGATTTAAGTAGCATAATACCCTCCATCCATCTTAATTTACGTTGACGTTATCTAAATATACATGAGGCCTCTTTGTTTTACTCCTAAGTACATCAAAGCCTTATATAAATAAAATAGATAAATAAATAAAATGTGTTTTATTTCACGCAAAATACCTATATACATGTTTTGATTGAATAAATAATTTGTAAAGCAGTAAAAAAAACATAAAATAAATTATCATTAACAAATTATCATTACAATTATCACAAAAATTATCATTAAAAATAAAATAAAATAATCAGTCAAAACATATATATCGTCAATACACGGCACGGTTTCTGGCGTATAAACCGCGCTGTTGAAAAAACGTGTCTATCAACAAGCTTCCATAGTGATCCATACAACACTGACGCCCGTGCCTACACATGGCGAATAAACCGTAGTTTTTCCAGGCAAGAAAAACGTGTGTGAACAATGCCTAATAAAACACACATGGACATGGAATGTAGTAGAATCGAATCATACTATAAATCCCGGTTATAACAAAAGTGAAAAAAATGTGGAAACTTTAAAATATGACATGACGCCTGTATTCCCCGATGGGTTAGGCAGAGGTATACCTATAATACCCCCACATTTAGTAACTTATGTTTAAGTCCCATGTAAGAGGGGGCGAGCCTATTGCCATCAACCGGGCACAAAAGCAGACCCCGGACTGCTACTGAGAAATTCCTGCTGGATAAACCAAATAACACTTTGCCCGAACTGGGAATCGAAACCAGCGCGTCATACTCAGCAGTAGCGCTTGCTACCGCTAGACCAACGAGACAGTTCTTATAATTAATGACTATAACCAATTATATTATAAGTAAAATGTTGTTAATACTCGTAGGTCACCTGCCCAAAATTCGATCTTCAAAAACGGCACAAAGGTGTCGATTCCCTTGTTCACCAACTAAACTAAATTTAAGTTCAGTGCATCTTTTTCTTTTTATTTAATTAAGAAAAGGACAGAAGATAAATTTTAGTTTAGTCCTGTCAAATTAATCAGCGCCTATTATAAAAAACGATAGCATAAGTATCTCACTTATGCTATCGTTTTTTGTAACATAATTTTGATTTAAAAGAGAGGTGGAGTTTCTTGCCCGTTCTTCTCTTTGGAATGGGCAACTAGATTCATCTTTCTGACTGACCGACCCCTTGACAATTCAAAAGTGGCTGTAATTGGTTTATTCGAAATAAATGCTTTGAGTTTGTGAGGCGTTTCTAAGAATTGCAGGGACAACATTACAGTTCAACGTGCTTCATACATTTACTATAAAAGACACACAATTCTAACTCTCTTTTCCTTGAAAAGTGTGAAATGCAAGCACTTTAATAATTTTTCATGTCACAGCGCGAGCTGAGAAAAATAGAGGAAAATACTTACTTGTCATCTCTCATAAGTTGTTCCAGGTACACGCCTATGTATGTTGCACTTACAAGTAAAAATGTCGCACATTCCGATTTATTTTTCCTCTAACCAACTTTGCTACTAGGTAAGTGTAGTGAACATAATAATTTCTTCGTTTTATTTGAAGAACTATGTTTGGACGTGATTCGGGGAAAGCTTGGCTGACTTTGAGATTAGTCGTCGCTATTTTTCAACACCGCGTCGTCGGCATAAACTATGCGTCATTTGCTTTATCAAATCACATAGTTTACAACCATATTTGATGTTTGTACCCTCCTTTTCCTACCTTCTACTGCAACCACTTTTATCATCGCTCAGCAAAATCTATCTCATTACTCGCTAAGCTTTCAGCCATGTTCTCAGCTGAGTGCACGTCGAAAGGAATCAATATTATCTTGAATCAACATCTTGTTTTCCGAGAAAAGTTGGAACTGCTTATAAAGCATTGCGTTTTAATTTCGTAGAACGCTGCATCGTTCAATTGGACCAGTGGGTGGCAATAATCGCTTGTTCAACACGGATTAACTAGGATTACAGGGAATTGGCTGGCTATGTGCTGGATACTGTTGTTTGAAGAACGATTATAAATGGTCACCGATACTGGGCTGCAGAGGGTTAAATAAACTTGGTATTATATTATTTTATTAAGGTGATTCCTTCTGCTGCAAATAGTCATAATTTCACGAAATAGACTTATTTGCATCAAATATAATCTCTACAGAAACTTTATACATAAACAGATGATAGAAGTGATTATAATGTATTAATTATCATTATCATAATAACCGCGTATTGAATTTTGATACATTTATACATCTATACATGAATAAAATAGTAACGAAGTCAAAACTGTACATTGAATATCTTTGAAAAAAGTCATTGCTACGAGTTATAACGATTAGCGCAAAAACGGCTGAATAGATTTGAATGTAATTTGGCACACAGATAGTTTATAACCTGAATGAACACAAAGGGTACTTTTAATCCCGGTAGTACGTTCCTTTGGAATATTTTCCGACATCCAAGGCGGCGAAACAGAGGGCAAAAGCTACTTTAACTTAAAACAGTAGTGCATTTTGGTAAAAACGTAAGAAATGATGAATTTCGCGTACTACCTTAACGGATCCCCCTTAAGAAAGAGACCGGATATTAAGGGCGAATTTCACCAATAAAAACTGAACGTGATCAGCACGTAAACTACGTTTAAGAGCGTTCAGTGTCATTATTTTAAAAGAAAGAAATATTGAGCTACTATTTTTTAAATTATTTATTCTATTCAATATGACACTATTTCTTTGGAATATTGCAAGCCTATTGGTTTTTTTTTTGGCGTTTTTTCCAAAAAGTGATAAATCGATATATTATAATTTGGAGCTCCTCATTGCTGCATCCATCGAAAAGCCACGTTTTTACCAAAGTGGTTGAAAACCTAGCTGAAGTATCCTCCACAATGACTCTGACTGAATCATTCCGATGCGACCATAGACCATTGTGAACGTTCCGTTTTCTCGATGGTGGTGTATGGTCGTCAAGTGCACCGGTGACGGGCATGCGGCGGAAGCTGGAAGGTCGGTCATTGTCTTTGAAGAAGCTTTAATAATTTTGCTTTAATTAACTAAATTATTCTGTAGTCAACAATATTTTTTCCAAGTGTCGTACTCTTCTTAGCGGTAAGCATAAAAGCTTGTACCTATTTATCAAACAAATACATTGAACTTACTCGATTTATTACATGAAAAAGAATCATTTTATAAGCAAAATATTTACTTGTTATATCCTTGTTAAATAAACATAAATAGCAAAGAAAAACATGAACACGTTTATTGTAAATAAACAGCCTTTACTGGACGCGAATTATGTTTATTTTGCTTTCACAAACTGAAAGGTACAGGGCGTATTTACGTAGCTGTTAATATAGTATTTCAATGTTGCTGTTACGGTTTTGATACTCGATTTAATAGTACCTACCATAATAAATGGAGAATAGAAAGCGCTGGTGCAGTAGCGAACGATAATTATTGCACTACGGATCGAGGGTTCGATTCCATGAAATAAATTTATGTGTAAGGCTCTGATATTATCGATATGTAATGGGATGGTCACCCATTCACGGACCGGACTCGGCAAGCGTAACTTAACCTTCAATCAATCCGTGTGGCTGTTATTATTTAGCAACGAGCTCCTCTAAGACAAATACCAATGATCTTTAAAATATGGTAAGATACTGTCTGGCCGCGCCACAGTGGAAAATTAAAAAGCTGTTTCTATATAAATTGTATCATTTTAAGATACGGTACGTGTAATGTACCACAACGAATAATGAAGGGGAGTATACTCCCCAGCAGCGCCACCAATACTTAATTCTTTAAATTCTTAATTTTCTTAATTGTTTTTATTTTCCACTGCGGCCAGTTAGTATCACACTAAAAGATGGTCTAGAAGAGACTAGATAAACAAAACACAGTGGAATTGGAAGTAATCATGCAGTACAGGGAATTCCAAGAACAGTCCAACTGACTTCGGAATTCAATCTGAAGACAATACAAACTAAGGCGGCGGCTAGACATGGTCAAAGTTTAAACGTTCGAGAAATCACGACTTCCTCGTTAGCCTGTAATGTATAATGACTAAGGGTTTGTGGTGGTATATAGTTCGTTCCATCATAGACCTCATCCATCGCTTTCCATCAGGCGAGATTTAGCTCAAGAGCGAACCCATAACACAATAAAAAAATACTGCTGAAATGAGTTATCGTTTATTGTTGTAGTCACCGAGCTTTGATTTTTATATACTAGATAGAGTGTCGAGCTGCGAAAGAAATAAAACAAACAAGCCAACGTTATAATGCTGGTGTGCGTGACATATACGTTTTACCCTCGCGCCACGTCATTGTGCATTTAGCGGCCAAGAGTTGAACGCAATTTTTTTCGACTTGTTCGTCAACGCCGCGCGCGATATGACACCTTCTAATTTTACCAACTTTTTTTGTCGTCACGAGGTCACTGCTGTGACTGTCTTTCAATTTATATCTTTGTCGCCGAGTTTGGTAGTTAAATTGGTGATCGACAAAATTATATTCTTAGTACATAACTTACTAAGAATATAATTTACGTAATATGTTTTATCTTTATTTGCATAAAGTTTATGTATTAGTACTTCATGAGCCATTTTCACAGCAACGTGTTCTCTCTAAACGCCCGATATTAAAACTCAAGATAGTTAAGTAATTGAGTCAGGCGTGACTTGGCGGAAATCCGTTATAAAATACACTAGACGTAGATATATTTAGTAACTTATTCTGCTTAACTATTACTAGACTCATAAAAAACCCTGTAAGAAATAGACACGTGTTTCATCTCTCAACGAGGCATCCTCAGGATGACGATTGACTTATCGCAAACCCGAACACGGCGTGTTGCCACGCCGAGCGCTGGACGCAGAGCGTCTCTGCATCGTGGACTTCTTACAGGGCTTTTTATGACTCTTTAGAAATAGTTAAGCGGAATAGATTACTAAATATGTCTACGTCTATTGTATTATCAAAACTCCCCATTACAGTCATCTGAACTTACCCTAAGTTTCAATTTCTACCTCCACTTACCCTTTGCAGTCTCTCAAGAGTACATACCTTGATCCTTTGGCAGTTACCCGTATGCCTTTGCGTCCAATACGACTGCAAAGAACTTTAGTGGAAACCTGAGATTGTTTATGCTCTAAGGCCCTAGTACGAACGCCCGACGTAAACATAACTTAAAATCTAACAACTTTATATTATAATCGAAAATACAGCTATTCTACAGTATTTTGGTTTAAGATTTCTTGGTTTGCCAGCGAGGCGGGATGAACTTGACGCTTATGTCGATTAGGGATTGGTCCATATTGGCTCAGGATTGAGTTGAGTGGAAAAAGGAAAGGGAGGCTTTTGCCCTGCAGTGGGACAAAACAGGCTACACATAACATCACGCCTTGTTTCCCCGAACGGCTGGGCACTCTCACGCCAACTGCCTCGTTGGTCTAGTGGTCGCAAGCGCTACTGCAGCATGAGGTCCTGGGTTTGATTCCCAGGTCGGGCAAAGTGTTATTGGGGTTTTCTAACTGGAATTTCTCAGTAGCAGCCCGGAGTTGGATCTGTGCCCGATTGATGGCAATAGGCTCACCCCCTATTTCATGGGACTTAAAACATAACTGGTTAAATGTGGGTGTACTATAGGTTCATCTCTGCTGATTATTATATTCTGCTACAAACACAATTAGTATCACCTCAATCAATGCCTAGCCTTTTTCCCAACTATGTTGGGGTCGGCTTCCAGTCTAATCGTAGCGACTGCCGATCTGACCTCCACAACCCAGTAACTGGGTAATACGATACCCCTTGGTAAGACTGGTTGTCAGACTTTCAGGCTTCTGATGACTCGTAACGACTGCAAAAGTTCCAGGAATGACAGCCGGGACTAAGGGCTTAACGTGCTTTCCAAAGCACGGAGGAGTCTCGGTCTGTAAAGATTGTCACCCATCCGCGGGTCAACCTCGGCAAGCGTAGCTTAAGCTCATGGATCGACCCATAAGGCTGTTATAAGTTAGCTATAAGGTCCTCACAATTAGCATCACCTGTAGATATGAATGAGTCTTAAAACTAAGTAAATATTGTGTGTGAAACGAGTATTTTCAAATGTAAAGCCCGGTTTCCACCGCGAGCGGAACGGACCCATTAATTACTTCGTTAAACTCGCAAACGCAAACTTCATACTTGTATTTCCACCTACAAATAGTCGGACGGAAAGAGCCGAGCGTGTAGAAAGAGTAGAAATGAGCTCGCTCAGTTCTAGGGAGCGGAGCGGAGTACTTACGGACTCCGCTCAACTCGCAATTACAATTTACATAGTAGCGTTTCCACACAGAAAGTGTTGAGCGGGGGCGGATTGAGCGAGTAAAAAGAAATTGAAAAGAGTCCGCTGCGCAAGGCCTGCACCGACTAGTTCAGAACGGACTCGCTGTCTACTAACCCTGTCTTAAATTTTTCGTCGTCTAAATCATAAAACAGACTAAATTCCCCTTTTAATTTACGTTCTTGAATATGCTGGCGCAGCCAAAATCTTCGTTTAGCGCGTATTTTTCTTTGCATAAGATACAACAATACGTGTTTCTTTTTTCTGTATACATAATCACTGTCATCACTCGATTCCGTGTCACACGATAACATCGCAACAACACGACCACACGCAACCAGCTCAAAACTTCAACTGAACTCGTTCTCTGTGGAAATTATCTATTCGTTTTTCATTTCTCATTTTCCGTTCAGCTCAGTCCGCTCATTTGTCTATCTCAGTTTCATTTTGCAGTGGAAATCAAATGACCAACTCTTCGTTGGTAGAAACGCAAACCTATTTCATTAAAAAGGAGTCCGTTCCGCCTAACCATTTTCCGCACATTACCCTTTCGCGGTGGAAACCGGGCTTCGTTCGAATTTACGTTACGCTCAGTCCGCACGTTCGTGCTCGGCCCAGTTTTCTGAAGGACTCATATATTATTATGTTTTCTTTGCTTTCTTTGGTATGCTCGACTCTTTGCTGTGTGTGAGAATTCAATTAAAATGTAGTGTGAAACTTTTCAATAGAGCCACAAGTTATTTTTAATTATAAGTTTAATTAAAGTCTTGGGCTAGTAGTGTGTGGCTTGCAATTAACATGTGGATTTAAAAAGGTATATTGTTAAAGGATTGCTTCCTCCGGTACCACAAAAACCGTTTTAGGTGCTGTTAAGTTTAAATATGGTGTAACCTCTTGTCCACAAACAAGCGATACTCGCCTCTTATTCGCCTTTTTATTTGTTTTATTTTTTATCGTTTCTATCTGCTGTATGTCTTATTGTTTGCCTTTTAGTCTGTGTTAAATAAATGTATTTTCTTTCTTTCTTTTTTTTCTTGCGACAGCGACTACGGAGATAACAAATAAAATAAGTCTTTCGAGCGTACCACGAGTCACCGCGACGCGACTAAAGCGCCACCTTCACAGCGTGACTATCGCCGCGATTCTCTCGTCCGTGTAAACGGAGCTTTATGGCGACGGTTTGGCGCGTGTATTCGCGATAAAAAAACAGGTGACGATAACGCGTGACTGACCTCCACAACCCAGTTACTGAGTAACACGATACTCTTTGGTAAGACTGGTTGTCAGACTTTCGGGCCTTTGTCGACCAGTGCCGACTGTCAAAGATCCACGAATGACAGCCGGGACCAACGACTTAACGTGCTTTTTGAGGCACGGAGGAATCTCGATATGTATTGGATGGTCACCATCTACAAACCGACCGGGAAAGCGTAGCTTAACCTTCGTTCGACCCGTGCGGAATTTAGCCACGAGAAGTTATGTCAAAAGTATTTATTAATTAGACAAATCATGATTATGCGATGTTTATGTAAATGAATATAACCTCCTAACCGCCTCTGTGGTCTAGTGGTTAGACCACCTGTCTCAGACCAAGAGGTCCCGGGTTCGATTCCCAGTGGGGGCAAAATTTTCTGCTCGGTTTGGTTGGTGGTAGGGCTTGTTTTAAGTCCGCCTGGCTAGCTACCACCATCTTATCTAAGTCTGTCGCCATAACAACAATGTTAACAGTATTGTTGTGTTTCGGCAGTTAGAGGTAAGATAGCCAGTTCGTCTGTGGTTGAGGATTCCGGTTGAAGCTCGCTTCCACCTTCGGCCTGATCATCACTTACCATCAGGTGAGATTCAGGCCAAGAGCTTCCCCGATGTGGTAAGAAAAACAAAATGTACGAAGAATATAATTTATAGAAGTTATTAATATACACCAAAGTAAATTAGTTCAATAACTCATTTTGACTTTGTTAACTTTCTGAAACTAACATTTTACATTAAGAGGACTTAGTACACGGGGCCCGTATTCCCTAAACTTTTAACGACATTACATAAGTTATGGATTATGACCACCATGCAGACCCCATTTAGCAAATTAATTTATGGGGCGTTAAGTCATGGCACGAAATGCAATAGACATTAAATATTTACATAAATAGCTATGAAAATTATAAGTAGTCATTTGAGATTTTGAGATAGGTACTAAAGTCCACTTAGGGGGGAACTTGACGTAAGTAAACTTTTCGCACTCAAAAAACGTATAAACGCGGACTTAATGTCTTAGGAATTCTCTACCAGTCAACCAAGGGTGGTGCACAGATTAGATGGCAGGTGCTCAGGTGATTAGGTGGGTTATGGTATGACCTTTTGGACGGATTGACGTTGTGGCGGCATCTACAATGCCACATGCGAACTACGCATCAAAAACCTGACGTCACACAAATCCTACATCGCGCAATTAGAGTTTACCGCGCGTTAAACATAAGTATATAAGACTTCCCGACATCAATCGTTGGGCTGTTGCGCGCCCGACACGACACCCGTCTGGTTGGAGGACCCTTTTTAATAGAAGATGAGTGAACTTTAAATCCTGTTCTTCATACCTCTAAAACATCATTAAAAAAATCGTTAAGATGTTCCCGCATTTGTAAAGATGTGGTTATCATCTAAGAAAGGAGAGTAATAGATAACTATAAGTTCCACTATTAGTCTCCTTTATAAGCATCACTTTTGTACGTTTTTTTTTCTTCTGATTATATAATACTAGCTACGCCCCGCGGTTTCACTCGTATAAGTCTCGATCCTGTAAGAATATCGGGATAAAAAGTATCCTATGTCATAACCCAGGTCTTGGACTATCCATATGCTGAAATTTATCCAAATCCGTTCAGCCGTTTTAACATGAAAGCGTAATAAACAAACATATGTACAAACACAAAATCAAATCCTTTCTCTATAAAAAAAAAAAAATCTAATCTAATGATTAGATTTTTGTACAAAAATGGTTAAATAAATAAATAAATGCATGAATGTTCCATTCAGCTGAAAATATTATTTGATTTACTTTTGATAAATAACATACGTACAAACATAGAGAAGAGTTTGCGCTTTCACAACCCTGTTTACATCTCCCGTATAAATTATATTCAGCAAAAATGTACCAGCTTCACAAATATGCGTATAAAAATATTATACGGCGTTCTAGCATGAATATATAGTAGTTTGAGTAAAGGAACCTGTTGAAGGTAGATGGGAAAAGTTTTGCAGACACCGTTGACACAAAATTGATAAGTACAGAAGGTCGGATCAAAAAATCAAAAGTCATTATTTTATTCAAAATAGGCAAATTACACTAACATAAGTTAATCCCCCAAAACGCGCGCCCTTCACCACTTCAGCGCTTTAGCTGGGAATAAGAAGTGGCGCAACAAACTGCCCAGCAGCACAGCTGTCGAACGTTCTATACTACTAGCGAAAACGCACGCACACATAGACACGCTTCACGTACAGCGAGTGCAAGCGCACTCGCGACTGTCATTTGTTTGACACCGCCGCCGTACGTATCAGTCTATGTGTGCGTGCGCCTGTTTTCGGTCGTTGTATGGAGACGACCTTCTGTATCCATTTATGCTGTGCTCAGTGGGTGTTCCCAATTTATGCATGACACTGGATATAGCTGATCGACGGTAGTTATTGGCTCGAGAACTTTGATTAGAGGTTCTCTGGAAGTTGATGCTTCGTTTAAACTACTTTAACTAGCATGCGAGCTGAATGAAGGTCTGGGGAGCAATGAGTTGCTGGTGATGATTCGTTTGTAGGTTTATGTACCTACTTATGTATGGAGTAGAGATATTGTCATTACTGGTGCTGTGAGGATTTGTGGCAAAACAAAATTGAGCAATTTGCGAGCAAACCTCAAATAATATTATCATAATGAGTTAACAGCTCGAGTTGTCGTGACGTGAGCCTCATCATATAGGCATTTAAAGTTATATTTATAGGTGATAAACCAATCGTGCTTTAAAATAATATTAAATCATGGAGTTACCTGTAGCTAAGATACAACTTGAAGTTGTACTGTGAACTCAAGTTTATAGACAAGTCACACCTCGAACCGCTGTGTCGTGAGTTACATAATATTATTCTTAGAGGGTTACTTACAGTTGATACGGTCATTATGCATTAGAATAATGTTATAACCATCCATTAACTACGGGTAAAGTACACCTGTAAGCGTTGTACAATGAAACCGAGTATCAAGACGAAGTCATTGTGCATAAGTCTCAATTGATAGATACCTCACGAATCGTTGAAACGTAAACCTTCATAAAAGGATGCTGTGATCCTGCAGAGCTGTTAGACCAAATCCTGACCTGCGACGCCACCCCGCTAAATTCCTTTACAACTTTCTTATGGTTTCTTCCTGGTGCGGTCGATATAAACTTTTTCAGCAGAAAAAATATCTTTTTTTTTTATAATGATAAAACAATATAACATTTTTAGTTCAGTTAGTCAGATGCTTTATTGTTTAAAGGAGGTTAAACTAAGTGCATGAGTGGAACTAGTGTACAACACTAATCTCGAGTACGAAGCTAGAGTATAATCATTCAATTGTTACTAAAATAGGATGTGCTTAATTTAAACCGAGATTGTTCTTGGATAGGGCTGTGTTGATGGCGGATTAAAAACATTAAGTGGATGAAAAGTGGTTCTTATCAGACGTATTATCATCATATTATAGACACATTATCTTCCTGCAACATCTGGTTCTTATCTGGTTAACTACGCAGAGGATGTATTCCTGCATCGAAAGTGTTTTAAAGATTTAATTTGAATATCTGATGCCAAATGAAAATCAAAGTATTTTGTTTCATATAAACCTACATGGGTACTTATGAAACGTCAACTATGCAATAATTGTTATCTTCAGAGAAATGGCGTTGTACTTTGGCAATTAAAAGAGGAAACTGTCAGCTATATTTAAACACTGGTGAAGTAAAATGAACAGTTACTAAGTTAACCATCTTAATTATCAAGTAATTTATTTGTCGGAATGGCGTGATGGGGCAATTGTTACCAGACAAGCATGTTTTCGCCACTAAGAATGATATTTAAGTAGGTATGTTCCACCACCTTGGGTATATATATACAGGGTGTCTCAAACGTAGTGGTCCAAAGGCAAATGAGGTAAAGCGAAGGAGTCCACCTGTCATTAAAAACCTGGGATATTCTGAACAGTTCAGCAAATTTCCCTATTATTATTTTCAAGAAATTTACACTTCCACTTGGATTTTTTGACCCTGTGAACATAATTTTCAAATTTTCGGAAATTTGAAAATCATCGTCGCAAAATCCAAGTGGAAATGTAAATATATCTTGAAAATAATAACAGCGAAATTTTCTGAAATGATCAGAAGATCCCAGCTTTTAATTTTTTTTATAATAGGTGGACCCCTTCGCTTTACCTGTATATAGCTGTCCTGTTGTCATTTTAGCATAATCAGCCTATAATGTTCTCACTGCTGAGACAGAGGCCTTCTCTCTGTGAGTGCGTGAGCCGTAATCCACCACACGGACCCAGTGCGGGTTGGATATCACATTCAATAACATTGTATAACATTCGATACCAACAAAATCAGCATGAAAATAACCAACCATTTTCTCATCAGATTTATTTGGAAAATTACAATGAAATCCCAATAGGAACGCACAATTATAATCGTGAGGTTTCCAGCTGAACTTGGATAGGTAAAGGAAAGGAAATTATCATATAAAGTGAAAATCCGCCGAGCACATGTAATCTGGAGGCTCTACGCATAATATAACCGGAACGGCGTAAATACCTGCTAAATATTGGATTTGTGAGGGCTATGATCCTCTTTCAGTATTATGTGAAAACTTTGATGAGCAGATTATTCGTAAGTATACAAAATTTAATAAACATCCCTTTTTTCAGTGGCTCTTGGGTGGTATCTTATTCCGCTTCTAAAAATTTCGTAAGTACAAGTCTTAGTTTTTACATACTTTTCTTTTCTTCGGTTTACTTTGATGCCTAAGTGCTTTTTGTTTAGTTTCAATTTTGTATTACACTTAGCAGTACACTTCGGTAAATAAAAATATCGTAAAATAAACCGAGATTTTAGTCTGAATACGCCCCTTGAACTCCTATGTGTAACATCCGATCTTTCTATGTGTAAGAAGTAGCTAGTTCGTGGTTCACACAACTTAAAGCAGGGAAAGTGGGTGGCAACATCCCAGTAGTACCTATTTGGTAAAATAATAATAATAATAAAACGTTTATTTCAGATTAGGTAAATCTATAAAGCATAATAGTTATAAAATAGTCAGCAAACAAACATAAAAATAACAAAATAAAATAATTCAATTAAAAGCAGATACATTAATAGAAAAGAAGATACATAATAATTAAATAGATTAAATTAAATATTCAATGTCAATATTAGAAATTATTATGTCAAACAACCAATCAAATTAGAAATCGAACATGCATTACAATTAAATATAATGATAATTATGTCAATATTGTCCCGTCCCGTCGAAAGGTTGCCGTAGAAATCTATACTTATAATAAATCTGTAGAAGTGAAAATTCTGTACATTGAAGATATCAAAAAAATAAATGGCAGGGGGTGTTACTAGACCGACACCGAACCCAAAAATTTGATTAAAAAGGAGATTGATCAAAATCAATACCGCATTATAGTGAAAGAGTGTGGCCATAAAAATATACTCATAAATTATAATATATTTATTTAACTGTCCTTAGTTCATTTCATCGAAATCGTATGTGGGGTTAATATTTTGTATTTAATTAGTTCTTTATTCGATATAATTGCATACTTTTTTAAATGGCGTATTTTAGTGATAGCAGTGTTGCCAATTTTAGGAACCTCCCCCTAGTCGGTCTTAACGGATAGTCAGGGCAAACGCTGAGTTTAAAAAATAATTTGAACTATGTCATTTTTCCTCGTTATTAATATTTTTAATAACCATAATATATAGGTAATACAAATGTAAAAATCACGGGAGTTTAAAACACTGCATTATGAACTTAAAAGCGATTCAATAATAGACCATTTTACGAGCAAGTGTGTTGAAAAAATAATATTACCTTACTAATTAAAATCTTTCTTCAATAATTTCCAAACAAATCACTTATGGTCAGGGTGATTTAGATTACTTGTTGGTAGCACTATCACGGACAAGGTGAACTGTCAAAAGTGCCACTGCCAAACAAATCATCAGGTTGTTGCCATGCAACTAGGTGAAAATAATTATACCAAATTGAAAGAGTACTTTATTGTACTAACAGGTCCTTCTCATAATGCCTTTTTAATTTTAACGTATTCTTAAATCATGTACTTCTTGTTTGTCGACACAGATGTCGCTTGCTGACGTTAACCGACTAAATGAAAAGATTCAGTCGGTTATTATTATTGGCTTAAAATACACTACAGCTTCACTGACCAAATGACTATTATAATCCTGTATCATAAACTCCATCAGGCGAATGCCAAATGTTACCATTAATAAAAAATAAAAACGATTTTAAGAGTTTATTCAAATAATCTAGACTACCAAACTATAAAAAGCAAATACGAAATACGCGTAATCTATAAATAATAAAATGTGTTTTTTAGCAAATAAATCAGCATACATATACAGCATACATTTATACGCTAATGATACGTCTCGACCTGTATTAAACATGTAACTACTTTCGTATCGTAGTAGTTATTTTGTACTTTTCAGCAGCAATGAAGCAAGCTTTCAATAAATCTGTCAGTCATTAGCCCTTATACATTTATTAGTCCATGATTACCGCCGGTCGTTTTGGTTGATAAATTCAACAAATTATAACTTATAGTAATCTGTGTTATAACTCATCGAGTTGAGACCCTGCTCCTCGGGTTTACGTCGAGTGTTTTCATCAACCTAGTGCGTGTAAAAGTGATTCAGATATCCTATCTACAAAATAAACAATTTCATTTCATTTCATCTCTATACATAAGATTGACGACAGCAAAATAAACGATTACAATTACTTGTATCATGGGTTTTATTTTATTTCTGTAGCCCTAAATAATCTCATAAAGTGAATCAGAAAATTCCATGCCTTCAAGGGATTTCTCAATACCTACACCACCACTACAACCCCATCCAGCAAGTGCATTGTTTTTATTTTAGGTAGGGGGCCTAGGGCTTCAGCGATGTAATTGGCGAATTGAACAACCAATAAAGCGTTTATGCCCGAGTCTATTTTGGAAGGCAAAAATCAGTTAACCACAGAGCAGGCAAATCAACAAGACGTACATTACAATGTGTCGCTGGGTGGTTACTGGAGTAGTAGGAAGGGTAATCAAATTAACGGTATTACAACTGGTAGTAAGATTCGTAGTAACTAGGGCAACAAACGTGAAGTAGTAATGGGCTCAACAGTTCTTGGAAATACAAAATGAAAATATTAATAGAAGGAGAACTATTTTCTTAACTAAATATTTCCAAGACTGTCATTACATGATCTGATGCCAGTAGCTCTAGGTTCCTATCAAATAAAACAGGCTCGGTTGTATTAAAATTGAACTAGCAAACGACATTTAGGATGACTTGCCATTGGTACTGGGAATGGACAAGTATTTAGTAAGGGGAAGAATTAAGTCACGACATGATAACAGCAAGGTGTACTACCCCTACATTTTGGTTAATAGGGCTACATGTAACGATAGCTGATATTACTGACTATTATTGCAATTGTTTGGTGAGTAATCGGACAGTGGGGTGCTGTGCTCACGTAATGACCATTTTGTGGTACCTTAGTTGGGCTCGATTTAGGTCTGTTGAGCAGCCGGGTTCGTTTTTAGACGATATACTATATTTTATGAATATGATGATAATATGGACCAATAAAACTATTTCAGTCCAATAAGTATTCAAGCATTTTTATTTTCTACTTCCTATAGGTAAAAACCTACATTTAGCATGCCCTACCTATGTAATATTATTTATTCGGATTAATTCTTTGGTTTGTTGGAACTATTTTTGTTGCATATTATGTGAATTTAAATCATATTGTTGTAAAGGACTGCTTTTTTTGGTGGAAGGTTTGTTACAAAACTAACCTCAAAACTTATCAAAAAATGAAAATTACAAAAAAAACCCCACAGTACAAATGGATAAATTTTATTTCCTTTGAAAGTATGACATCAACCCTCTTTTATATCCAATTTATGCTATCATACAACAAAATTTGATGCGCAACGGCGGTCCATAGAAAAATGGGCATTTTCCTTTTTTTGTCTGTCTGTCTGTCTGTCTGTTTGTTCAGTCATCACGCAAAAACTACCGGTTCGATTACGATGAAACTTGGTATAATTATTCTTTAATATCCTGGGCACCACACTGGGTACTTTTTATCCCGGAAAAGTACCCTATCCTACGGTTGGGGGGTGTCAAAGTTTGTATGGAAGAATTTTAACGCGCTGTCCGATTAACTCGAAACTCAATATTTATACTTAAACCCAAAAATTAAGAATAACGTGTATCAGGATTTTTCGAAATTCAACCCCTAAGGGGGTAAAATAAGGGATGAAAGTTTGTATGAAAAATCTTATTCCTTGAGGTAATAAACATGAAACTTCGCACGAATAGTTATCTAAATAAATTATAAAGTTTGTAGTTTTTTGTTTTTCTAAATTACCCCCTAAAAGGTTGGGGGGTGTCAATGTTTGTATGGAAGAATTTTAACGCGCTGTCCGATTAACTCGAAAATCAATATTTATACTTAAAACCCATGGGGATGTATGGGGTAATTTCCGACACTCACGCGGGCGAAGCCGCGGGCAGCAGCTAGTACATAATATATGTTTAAGCTATATAGAAAGAAGAAAGATAAATATTTTATTTGGAACACGCACAGGAAATGCAAACAGCAAAAAAGGAGCATTTAAAACTAACAAAATTAAAAAAATACCAAAAAAAAAAGAATTAACGGCCTGTGCGAGGCCAAAAAGACTTCTGTCTCACATAATGCTCCGATATTTAAAAAAATACATGCCATTTTTAACTTCAGAATTTTTCAGCCATTTTAACAGAACCCCAGAGGCCGTATTATGACGTAAATGCCACCATTTTTCCAGTGTGATAGAGAGACGGAGCTATACAAGGCCGATAGCACCATCCTTTTTTCGCAGTGGAATAATGATGGCATACTTCATAATAAGGCCCCAGTACCTAGTAAAAGACACTACACGACCAAAGCTTCAGCACTTTGATTTCCGAGTTAGTAACAAAAGTGTGATTGGTGTTTCCGTGAGAAAAACCAATCGCGACCTGTGATTGGAAACTTGGAACAATGCCCGATGAAGCTTTGAAACCGAGCCTAATACGATTTGGCTGGCTACGGTTCTATTGTTTCATCCACTATATTCTTTTTCCCTCTTCCTTCTGTTATGTCGATAACAGATGTCCGGTAGGCCTGCATAATAGAGTGTCGGGGAGATATCCAAGCGGAACTTCGTCACTTCAATTAAATAAGCCGGTAAGTAAGTTATGTTTTAGCCAAAACTGATGACTTTGAAACTTTGCCTGTTGACAGCGATGCGGACGAAGTTTTTGATTCTTTAACGTCCGTAACGGCTAAACGTGCTTTCAGAGGCAAGGAGGAGTCTCGGTATGTAAAGGTGGTCACCCATCCGTGGAGCTTTCTCGGCAAGTGTAGTTTAACCTGATGGAACGACCCATGCGGCTGTTATCACTTAGCTACGAGCTCCTTCAGCTCTCGAGCTCTGTCATTTTTAATATAGGTACCTAATTATTTATCTCAAAAATGATAAAATCTACTTCATTACAGTTACTAAGGCTGTGCAGTAAAAAAAAACTAAAATGGACTAAGAAGCTACTACGATAAACCCTTATACGTGTGCAACTATGTACGTGCGTAGATTTTTGATGTGACGACAATTTTCTCCCATAATCATATAATTAAACAAATCATTTTTATACTTATAATTGTATAGGTATAAGTACTTAAACAACATGGAGGAGGAGCTCGTGGCTAAGTAATAACAGGCGCACGGGTCGATCCATCAGGTTAAGCTGCGCTTGCCGGGGTTGGTCCGTGGATGGGTGACCATCTTTATATACCGAGACTCCTCCGTGCATCGGAATGCACGTTAAGCCGTTGGTCCCGGCTGTCATTCGTGGATCTTTGGCAGTCGTTACGAGTCGTCAGAAGCCCGAAAGTCTGACAACCAGTCTTACCAAGGGGTATCGTATTACCCAGTTACTGGGTTGTGGAGGTCAGACAGGCAGTCGCTTCATGTAAAATACTGGTATTCAGCTGCATCCGGATAGATTGGAAGCCGACCCCAACATGATTGGGAAAGGGCTAGGCAGAATGAATGAAGTACTTAAACAACATGTCCCGCGTTAATTCTGGGATATGTTGTATTAGTTGCTGAGGCTAAAACAAAGACTGTGTAAAATCGAGCCAACCCACTAATATATTATAACATAGTATCTAGAATCAGCGTTTAACAAGGTAAATGTTCTACAAACAGGTGTTATCAATAAACGTTTACTTTAACAGCCTATTTACATAGTTATCCCAGACGGTGTGTTTGTGGCTTTACAGGCCGGTGCGGTAAACTAAACGGTTCTCGATAAAATCTTATAACTGTTTATAGAAGATATAACTACCCTGATTTAAGCCTCGTTCAGACTGGCGCGACGAGACCCTAACAAAACCATTTCTAAAAAAACTTCACAGTAGATCCATTACCGGTGTCGCGTCGCGCCAGCCTGCATGAGGCTTTATTTAAAAGGCCAAAGTGACTTTTTTGTCACTAATAGTCCGAGAAGAGTGATTTCTACGTTTAAAAAAAGTTACGTCTACGTTAAGTCTTTAATAGCAAAATGCACCTGGAGTGTTTGACACAGATGGTAAGGCCACGTCCTAATAAACGCGATCATCGCACGAGTATGCGATCATCGCGTTAATTTTTTTTCTGGAACCTGAACGCGTGGTCGTGTCAACAGATGATGCCCTCCGGTTTTCCGAACAAATGAGTGACATTATGTATAGAGGTGTGAGGAACGGTGAAGTTCACTCACACTGTATAGAAAAGGGAGGATCGTCTTACCAGACGGGTGTTGTGTCTGGTGGGCAATTGACCGACGATTCGCCGCGTAGTCTTCAGGAGTAGAGGACTCGGTGTAGCGGGGTTTTCTGGCCCCTTGACCGAGGCATTGTTCTCTCGGCCCACGGAATCGTGGGCGCCAGTCGCTGGGTTCCCCCCCGCCTCCTGAGACCGGGTGGGAGTGCTTTATCGCACACCTAGCAACCGCTGAAGGTTGTAGGTCCCTCAACGTTAACTGACAGACGATTGATGTTGGGACGCTGTATATAGGTACTCGTTGCGTAGTAAACTCCGCTTGCGCGATGCAGGATTTTGCGTGACCTCCGTATGATGCGTAGATAGCACGTGGCGTTGTAGATGCAGCCACATATGAACGCGACTATTGCGTATGCGCGCGAACGACCTGTTTGCGGGTTGCAGAACAGTCTATTATGATTAGCCTAGCTCGCAAAGCTGAGGTAATTTTTCATACTAATCACAGTTTGTGATCTGCACACAAGTATGAAAAGCTACCTCAGGTATGCGAACTAAGCTAAACTAACTTAGCTTAGCCGCCTTTTGCTCAGGACTTGGAGACCGGGGTAATACAATCATGTCTCACTCGTATGAGTGACGGAGCCGACGCTCTACAGAGACTAGCTTTTTCAAAATCGCTGTACAGATTGATCGTGTGTCAATTGTTAATATGAGTCTACAGAAGCACCAAAGTGAGACAAACCGTATATAGGTACATATATAGGTAGATATTTGAATACCAATCAATACCTCTCTAGAAACAAGCATGGTACAGAAGGAAGGCCTTTAGTCAGCAGTGGGGGGAATAAGGCTGCCAATGATGATGACCTAGCACAACAAGTCAATAATGAAAGTTTATCTGATATACAAATAGTGGTAGATGTATTTAGTAACCTATTGCGCTTAACTATTCTTAAAGAGTCTTAAAAAACCCTGTAAGAAATCGACACGTGTTTCACCGCTTAACGAGGCATCCTCAGGATGACGATTGACTTGTCGCGAACCCGTGCACGCCGAGCGCTGGACGCTGAGTGAGCCACACCGCCCGACAACCTCACTTATATAGGATCTCTTATCGGATCGTTATCAGCACGATAAGGGGCAAAGTAAAGGTGATCTTGGAATGATTGTATTTAATTCGTTAACAAAAAGTACAGGCTACGTTACACTGTCAATGTTACTTCACACAGATTTCCATGCAAGACAGCAAACTACGCGTAAATAGAAACAGCGCTAAACTCGACAAATTGATGGAAATTAAAATGGACGTAGCTCAGGGCTACCAGTCGCCTTGGCACTAAAACTACACATTAGTTTTAGTATAAGGAACTCTTACTGCTGGAGTAAATCACTTACTCCTTACAGTTAGTAATGGGGACGTATTTGTTCGAAGCACTGGACTGTAGGATGAATTTATCAACTTTAAGCAGTAGAATTTTATTAATGTTACCTTTTTAATAACAATAATTTTGTGAAGTACTCTAGAGGTTTTAACACAATTACATTTTTAGAAGAAGAAAAGATCCGAGACTCAGCCACGACGGCTGACAGTGGTGTATTTCACAATATGTCTATATAATAAAAATGAATCGCTAAATGTGTTGCTAAGCGCAAAACTCCAGAACGCCTGGACCAAAATGGATCCTTTTTTTTAAATTGTGTACGTTGTTCTCAGGACAAGGTATTTTAGGTAGGGTAGGTAGGGTAGGTGGGGTAGGTAGGGTATGTGGGGTAAGTGGGGTAGATAGGGTAGGTAGGGTAGGTTAGTACTTAGTGCTACCCGTGCGAAGCTGGGGCGGGCAGCTAGTGTTTAATAAAAAAGTGCTCAATACAAAGTAATAATTGTATAACGACATATCACATTTTGATTCTAAAAGGCTTAAAGTACGGAGATCCCACAGTATCTTGATATTTCCCTGCTCTCAGAACTTATCTAGCATATAGTAGTAGTTAACAAATTCAGAAACTTCCATGACTTTAAGGAGTGCTGTAGGTGTCTGTCTCCCGACATACACTAATTACAAAACTTTATATTCAGTAGATATCAGTTACAAGACTAGTTACATGTTAATAAAGTTCCACACAAAGAAGACTCCATTAAGCTTTGTTCATGTAGGTACATTTATTTAAGGAGCCATCTAAAAGCTCCATAATTCAATAAGATAAGAAAAAAAACACTTAGTTTTACTTTATTTTTTTACCAAACAAAATGATGTGAAATGGAAATACGTCGCTTGCTCAGAAATCATAAAAGCTTTTACAGGTGAATATTGTTCGATAGCGGTGTTGCAATTAGCAATTCTCAACTTCAAACAGCGTCAACACTTCCAAGCGGTAACCCCCTCATTACCGCAAATTGTCGTGCAAGCGACAACAGGAAGCGTCAGCCCTCGAACATCCAACATCCGAATACATAATTCAGCAACCCTATTGCTTGTTTTGTCCTAAATTGAGCGCTAGACGCAAAGGATGCCAGCGTTTCATTTCAAATTCCGAATCCCGGTGAATTACTTGAACCCTAGTACTATCGAGTTTAGGTATATCAAAAGCCAGACGCTGACATTTTCTTGACATTCCTGCTTACGATCTCTAACGAATGCTCTAATTTCAGGTTTGGAATCGGAACGTGAATAATTCATGAGTTCGCTGTACAAAGGTGGAAATTATCTGCGATGCCGAGGGCATGCATTATGATAGGATCTGATGAGGCTTAGTGGAATAAAAAATTTAGAAATTCTTAAAGTATGAATGGTTCGTTTAGCTCAAAGAATTTTTCTTTTTAGAATTTCGGTAAATAGGATAAAATGATATAGATGGTATTTTAAGGGCTCTGTGCCCGTTTATTACCGGGATGATCCAATGAAAGGTATATTTCGTAGAACAATACTATTTTTCCTATCATACAATCTAAATAATATTACATAATGATGCGCCTTGTCATGTCTCCATGCTGATACTATTATTTTCCAATCTTCTAAATACAAAATAGTGTTTAGCTTGTAATACATGCCGTCAACTTGTAAAATCAAATCAAATCAAAGTATTTTATTTCACATAAACCTGCATGGGCATTTATAAAACGTCAGAAGCTAGGTGCACGGTTCCAATTGGTCGTTTCCTATGGAGAAGAGCCGGCAAGAAACTCCACGGTAAATATTCGCGAAGGTCCGTTGCCAAAGTCAACCTAACAAAACCTCTACAGTACTGACGCATTTGTATCTATTTATAAACTGAAGAACCATAAATACACCACTTTTATTTCCCCGCTAATTAGTTCGTCAGTGAATAATGCTCCCATCATTTTTCAATAAGGCTAATTAAAATCACTACACCTTCCTCCCCCGCCAAAGGTTTTATAACAGGTCTATAAAATTCCTACATCAAAGTTACATATTATATAGAATGTTCCAGGAGTTTTATTAGCTTCTAATTAAGGCCTGCTTCAAAGAAGCTTGCTTTTTAACTATTTATAGATCCAACTATGTAGCCTGGTCTGGAATACGACGTAAATAGCGTCGATCGATGTTGGAAGTGGACGGAATATTTATTAATAGCCTTGCTGTAATATGGTCTCCGGTGGATATGATATCTTGAGGCTTAGATATTCTAGACCGTGGTTTGAACATGCATCTTAATTTAAATATGGATTTGAGTAGATTGGTTTGAATTCTGATAGTTTTGAATCGGGTTTCTCGTATAATATACACTTATAGGGATGTTAGCTCGTAAATAAGGTTCTTGAGAAGAACTTTTTGTTTTATATCTCATGAACCTATCGAACCATCCTAACGAATATTATACATGCGAAAGTGAGTTAGATAGATAGAATAGATAGAATACTCTTTATTATGTAGACCATAAAAATTACAGACATTTTAGTAATTTTACATAGGGTGACACAATGGGCGGTCTTATCGCTAAAAGCGATCTTTTACAGACAACCTTTGGATGGATTCAAGGGAGAAGGAGCGACAATACTGCAGGTAGTCAGTGGTGTACCATTTACATATACAATAAATACATACATACATAAAGCATATGGTTATCTATATAAATATATACATAAAATGTTTAAGGAGCCTACGTTAGGATATAGAATAGTTTTTATCCCGGGAGTACCTTCCCGTGGGATAATTAGCCGAGGGGTAAGCTAGTAAGTAATATTTAACTCGATAATTCTTTTACAGGAGGTATTAATTTTTGAATTGACGTTTGGGATAGTTTGCTCATTCGTTTACGGACGGCAAAATTGTACGTAATCGTTTAGAGGTATGAGGAACAGGGTGATAAAGTTCATTCATCCTCTATTGAAAAGGGAGGATCCTCCGACCTGGGTGTTGTGTCTGGCGGGCAACTACCCGACGATTGATGTCAGATAGTCTTATATATGTTGATCGCGCGGTAAAATCTAATTGCACGATGCCGTTATTGTGTGATGTCAGGTCTTTGATGCGTAGTTCACATGTAGCGTTGTAGATGCCGCCACAATCGTACGTAAAACAACTCAAACTCAAACTGAAAGCATTTATTTCAATTAAACCATTTACAGGCACTCTTGAATTGTCAAGGAGTCGGAGAGAAAATATGAAGCTAGTTGCCCATTCCAAAGCGTAGTAGGTACCTAACAATAAAGAATACTTCCAAATACCGAATTTACCAGCCTCTCCTAACTGATCACACTTTGTTCATAAACCAAAACATGAAACAACGACCGGAATTACTTATTCAGAGAGGTTACATTTAAATCAACATTAGATACATTTGCTTAAAATCACTTAAATATTAAGGAACCACTTGACGTCAGTAATTGACATTCTAAAGGCTTCAATTTGATTTCACAACACATTTAAAGGTTAAAAGCGTTACATACTTGGCATCGAAATAACTCGGATCTTTTGTACTGCGAATACCTTTTCAGCAATATAAATATTTACTTTGATATACAGGTTGAGTTGCCCAAGGTTTGGCTACGTTTTAATTTTTACGTACGTTCTATTCATTATTGTTTTTGTTTTAAAATTCATTGATGTAAGAACTTAAAAAAAAAAAATGCTATGGATACCCTACCTTGTACCATTTTTTTTTTTGTTTGATGACGTACCATTTTTCGCGTTCTGTATTCGAAGGGTGCCAAACGGAACCCTATTTCTAAGTCAGCGGGCTGTATCTCATGAACCGTAATAGGTAGACAGTTGTGTCCTTTTTATGTATGTCCTAAAATAAAAATAAATTATAAATTAAAGGGGTTCATAGAAGACATCTGTTTTTTAGCTAAATATTGTACGGTGGTACGGAACCCGTCGTGTGCTTGTCCGACTCGTACTCGCCCGTTTTTTTGTTTTTTCGCCTTCCCACAATATCTACATATATCTATATAAATGAATCGTCGAAATGTATGTACGCGCATAACTTCCGAACGACTGCAACAAATTGGATAATTCTATTTTTGTTCTTTTCTTTATTCTCAGGACAAGGTTTGATAGGTAGCTGTAGGTAAGTAGGTATATAAGTAGGTAGGAAGGTATGTAAGTAGGTAGGTATATAGGTATGAAAGTAGATAGGTATGTAGGTAGGCATGTAGATAGGGTAGCGTAGGGTAGGGTAGGTAGGTAGGTAGGTAGGTGCGCCGTAGATAAGTACTTAGTGCTATCCGTGCGAAGCCTTACTCAAGAGTTCCTTTTATAACGAAGTTAAGGACTAAGGAAGGATTTTTGTAAATTCAACCCCTGAGAGAGTTTAATAGGAGATGAAAGTTTTTTTGAAAGTATACATCAGTTTTGCCGATATGATGGGTATTATCTTTTAGTCGCTTTTTACGACATCATAAATATAATATAATATAACATAACATTACGCCTGTAATCCCCGAAGGGTTGGGCAGAGGTGTACCTATAGTACACCCACATTTCGCCAGTTATGTTTACGTTCTATGTAATAGGGGGCGAGCCTATTGCCATCAACCGGGCACAAATCCAGACGCCGGGCAGCTACGGCGAAATAACTGATGGAAAAACCCAATATCATTTTGCCCGACCTGGGAATCGAACCCAGGACCTCCGACCACTAGACCAGCGAGGCAGTTTTATGTCATCAATCAGTAAATATTGAGGTAGCTGCGGCCATTTTTTTAAGGGAAACAAAGTAACAAACTAAAACACATGCTCGAGGATATAAGGACTAAATTCTATTAACCAGTTTTTACATTACAGCCATACATTGCTCACTGTGAAGCAAAACATCGTAAGGAAATCTGGACCTAATAGTCTGAAATCACCAGCATGCATGAAGCTGGCTGGATGATCATTGTTCATTGTTCTCTGGTTTTAATATTTCATATTTTTTACCAAAATTAGTTCAACTTTTCAACGCTTTTTGGTACTTAAAGACCACATTCAGATGAGTTCAATTTATGATAATTACGTATTCTTCAAATTGACGCATATTCGCATCAATTAAGACCAGAGCGGTGATTTGACGGCTATGACATTTAAAATATATGCTCACAATTTCAATACTAATTAGAATAATAATAATTTACGATGCAAAAAATAATAACTGGTGTGTACAGTGTGCTGTAACGTTTAATAAATTGGGCCTATTGAGAAATATGTGTCTTTCCTACAGAAAACGACCATTTAATTATTTGTTTGTTTTGTTTGTTATTGCAAAATTGCAGACTGCGTAGCCTTGTCGACTACTAATAGGCAAGTCGGCAGTCTTAGTAAAAGAAAATTTATATAAAAGCATAATGAAAATGTATAAACTACGAAATGACCAATAGATAATTCTCTTGAATGTAGTGTTGGAACAATTTATATTGAACACAGACTCTCACACTACACTTTACAATGCGGCCAACACGGCTCGCCTTGGCAAGCCACGACAAAGCTACGACGTAGCAGTTACGTAGCATCTTGGGGCTACGCCGTAGCAAATTTGCTACGCTACTATTTTCTGGTATAACATTGAGATTGTTTAGATCTTGAGTTGTTTGACTAAACTTTATTATGTAAATAGTGCTATAGTATAATTATATTTACCTACAAGTAACATAACATAACATCACGCCTGTATTCCCCGAAGGGTAAGGCAGAGGTGTACCTTTAGTACATCCACATTCACCAGTTATTTTTAAGTCCCATGTAATAGGGGGCGAGCCTATTGCCATTAATCGGGCACAAATCCAGACTCCGGGCTGCAACTGAGAAATTCCAGATGTAAAAACCCATTAACACTTTGCTCGACCTGGGAATCGAACCCAGGACCTCACGCTCAGCAGTCGCATTTGCGACCACTAGACCAACGAGGCAAGTAGCCTATAGTAATAGGCCGCTTGTAGGTAAATCAAAGAATTAGTTTCGCTTTCAAAAAATGTCAGTACACAGCGTACATAGGTTAAAACCTTGTATTAATAAATATGACATTTAAGTGAAAAAAAATATAAAAATATTTTTTGGTATCAAATTATCAAATCAATATGTTCAAGGTAAGCTTGTTCACCCGCGATTTAATTAGACATGTTTTCCACGAGACGGAAGAAAAGCTTTCAAAAATCTACATTATAATTTTTCATATTACGTTTCCAGGGAATTGTGGGCATTCCTTTTCAATGAGAAAACTCTAACGAGATAAAAAGGAAATTCCTCTAATTTCTTTTCAAAACACTTGGAGAAATTACATTTTATTGAGGCAGAATTTTGAAGATATCGTACGTATGAAAGGCCATCGACGGAATTGTTTGAAGGTTTCGTAATTAAAGGAAAGTCTGAGTTATTTGAACATTTGATTAGTATATTTTCATAGAAGCCAGAGAGGAACGTCAATACTGGATAATGACCGCCTTCGAATCGTAATCATATTATTATATTGCCAAAGCCGTGGCTAAATAACAACTGCTGTAAGGATCGATCTTCAAGGTTAAGCGACGCTGAGGTCTGGCCGTGGATGGATGACCATCCATAACATACCGAGGCCCCTTCGTAATGTAGAGGTTGCGCGCTATGAGCGACCTCGCGGTACTGGCTGGATGCCGCTAGGTTCATTCGAACGTTCGATAGTGTTTGAAATAAAAAGAAATATACTTTTGTTCTAAGCAGAGAACGTCAATCTTCGACTGACGGGCTGTCGGTGAAGACTATAATAACATATTGTAAAGGCATAGCATAAATATATTATCTAAAATAGTCCTCTGAGTGTTCCTTGCGCCCCCGCACGTATACACCTACACCACAGTCCTCACAGTACCTTGGACAGCAATTTAACCGTTGGTCCCGGTTCTCATTCGTAGATCTTTGACAGTCGTTACGGGTAGATAGAAGCCCGAAATTCTGACAACCAGTATTGTAAGGGGGTATCGTGTTATCCAATATCTTGGGTTGTGGAGGTCAGATAGGCAGTTGCTCCTTGTAAAATACTGGTGTTCAGCTGCATCCGATTAGACTGAAGGCGACCCCAACATAGTTGTGGAAAGGAAAAAAAAATACTATGTTTGGAAAATGGAATGATATGAAACGGTGTTTTTGAGTTTTCGGGTCTTAGAAAGAAAGAAAGAATAATGTTTATTTGGACATAGTTCGTGAAACACAAATACAAAAAACAAAGTAAAAAAAAAAATTAAAAAATGTACAACAATAGCCTATATGCCTATATGCCTCGCGGCTGCGCCAAAAAGGTTCATTTCAGCATTAATGCAAGACAAATGCAGTCTGACGCTGGTTTTTTAATGACCCAGTGACGGTCTTATGTAATTTTGACGTTCAAAAAGTGCTGTTTCTCAGCCTAATTTGAATAAATTACTTTTGATTGATTGATCTCAGAAGTGAATGCCTATGTGCTGGATAATGCAATGTTTTTTTTTTAATCTGCTGTATATTGTTGTGTGCCTTTTAGTCCGTTATACTGTATTTTCTTTCTGTCTTTATTATATCTTTAAGTTGCTGATTAATCCATTTTTACATAGTCTAAAGCTAGGGTTTCCTAAGATTGCGGTGAATGCCACATAGCGGCCGCAATTTGCAGTCAAATTACGTCACTAAAAGATTATATATGAAAGTTATTTTGTGTGTTTCCATAGAGGCGTTTTTTTGACATCGTAAACGCAAACCATAATTTTCGTGACATCCGCCACTGCGGCCGGTATGTGGCGGTCACCGCTGTCCTAGAAACCAATGCTTTAGTGAAACGCGGAACTTAGTACCATTTTCGTTGTTTCTAAGGTCCCAATTATCAAACTACGACACGCTGTCACTATGGAATTTCAAGGGTTATTGAAGCTACACATGAATCAATCACATGGACAATTTTTTTTAAATTTTTATTACTTTGGGCTGTTGAATATGAGGCTTTTGGCAATTTTGGCAAAAAATTTGGCAAACAATTTTTCTTTCTTACTTTCTTTCTTTTCTTTCTAATCACGCCCACTTTTAATAACACGACATTTTTACTTCGAAAAAAAAAGCGTAAATTTTTCGAATTTAATATCGAGTAGGATTAATGTGCCAAGGACCCTTCAGTTTGAATATATGAGATTATTAACAATATGAGTACCTTCTAGTAACGTGAGTAATGTCTTGAAGCACGTAAATAACCCCCAGTGTCAAACACTAGGCATTTCCACCTTCAATTAAAACAGGGTTGACAGTTTGTAAAAGTTTTTCATTTAAAATTTCGTAAGCATCTAATCGAAGCTTAGTGTGGAATGCCCCCCAGCTAGATGAACCGATGACCTTACAACCTTAAAGGTGGCTGGAACAGACTGGATACGAAAGACGAAGGTCAGGGTGTTATGGCGCCGCCTGGGAGAAGAAGATGAAGCATCTAGTGCATGGAACTCTTTAGAGCCTGTGTTTACCGACAGCTATAATCTACTTTATCTATTCATTGACAGATAGCGCACAGCCTTAATAGCTGTGTTCAGAAGTATGATATTTTGCTAAAGAGTTAATATTGTATATATATATTATATATATGTAATATATATAAATATATATTACACATGGATTACAAATATTTTATTTTTTGTTATTTCACACATATTTTTTTTTTTTTTTTTTTTTGTATCTATCCGTGACATCACTGCGGGCCCTATCAGAATAGTAGCGCTGCGACATTTATTTTTAAATGTCGAAGTTGCCTTCACGAGGAAACTTGGTGATTTTACTTGTTATAAATCCTTCCTCATTCTTTCATCTGAGATCCGGATTAAAGTAGGTATACATTTTTCTCTTTGGTTAAATAGAATTTTGATATTACGATAAGTAGTCTGTCTTTATATATTCTTATCTAGACTAGACAGATAAGACGTCTTTTCCAGGGATATTATCGTTGGCGACCACGTTCAATTAAAATTGAAATATTCTAGAAGCCAGCAACTTGGAGTTTGCCTTTGAGCTGCCAACTTTTATGCTAAAGTTTAAAATCTCATTTGCCTGTCATTATATGGCATCTTCACTTTATAAACCAGCAGCAGCAGAAATAGTAAGTAGTTTTTCTTCATAAGAAGCTTTATATTGTCATTAGTCTGGTCGGGTCTGAAAAAAAATATAGAAATAATATTTATTTGCATAAAACATGGTATATAAAGTTGCTTAAATCATAGAATGTAAATATTATATGTTACATTACAAAATGTTTCCCGTCAATCAATTATTTTATGCTGTAAAAATTATTCGTATAACTTATTAATATAAAATCTAAAGTTTTTAAATCACTTGGTGGTCGTGTCGGGTGGTCTTGTGTCATTGGTCCGGTACATGATTAGTCATCAGAAACATACAAATATTAGTTTCCTACGAAATTTAAGCTAAAACAGTGTTGTAGCAACCTTGTTAGTAGAAGGGAGGCAATAAATACATGTCTGTAGCAACGTAAACGTCACAGGTTGTTGGTTAGGCGGTAAATTAATGAGCATTATAATGTTACAGGCATGACAAGTCTTGTTAAGGAAATTATGGCAAAATAGGCTTGAAACTGAACGGATAAAACGGGGTTTACTTGACTACGGACATGTCCGGTCGTGGATTTTGATAGGCTGTGTTAATTGGGAATGTAACAAATACAAGATCAATGTTTAAAAAAAAAAAAGATTATGTTTTACATTTCTCTAATTGTGATTGACAGAACTGTAATCGATAAGGTATTGCAGTGTGATAAAAATAAGAATTCACACTTTTGTTGCATTAACCAACTTTTTATACTTAAATAAATAAATTCTGAAAATGTTACTTAGGTACACAGATTTTATTAATCACAAACATTTAAAAGATCTGCGAACATACTTTAAGATACAACCAAAAACCTCAGCGATAAAACCAACAATAGAAGCTTTCTTAATAGCAGTATTGAAATTATGTGTCAAATTTTATCATAATATTCTGTAGGACATAGCACTTTGCAAACATTGCCTAGCAGCCCCTTGATTACTTGTAGACATTTCACACTGAAACCCGCAAGTGACCAAACTTGGGTCTTGAGTGGGCAATTGTCCGTAACCGCAGGGTTCCGGACAGCAAGCGCTTCGCTAAAGGGTCAAATAACAAGCAAGATTCCAACTGAAAACCGCAATGGGTTGTGCTGAAATCCATAATGTAGTTTGCAAGTTACAAGCTCTGTATTCATGTCTTATTAGAATATGACAGTAGTGTGATTTACGTCAGAGTGATAAAGGGATATTTTGGCGCTTGAATGACATTCACAGCCCGCGTAGCATGACCACAATAGAAACGGGTTTTGTCGACGGAAGAATAGACAAAATGACAGACAAACAATCACAATCTGTCATTTTGTATAATATTCTTCCGTCGACAAAACCGGTATAAAACCCGATTCAATGCTTGCCATGCTACGCGTGGAAAAATTTCGGAAATTGTGGTACATAAATTTTATTGATAAAACAAGATCGCGACATTAGTTCCGATTTTGGTCAAGTGCCACAATTACCGTATGACGTTGTATATGAAAATTAAAAAGAGGGTAGAAATAAATTGATATTCAGCCGACCCCAGCATAGTTGGGAAAACGCAGGTGATGTAAAAAAAAACTGTCACACGCAAATGCACACAGGAAACGTTTTAATGATCTTTTTTTATTCATCAAATGTATACGTTATAAGTAAATAATTATATAGACAGATATAATATAGATAAACTAAATTAATTAACAAACATTCACAGTCGTAGATAATGCAGTCGCAAAAAAATTAACAACCTACTGACAAAAGTTGTTGAATGTTGTGCCATAAAACGTGTTGGAACCACTCTTGTTGCGCAACAAACGTGCAACAAATACTGAAGTTGAAACCACGCAAGGAATACACACTTTTGGAAGGCAAGTCACGTCAACAGCATCATTCTTCCCAGAGCGTATCGTTAAGGCGAAATTCTTAAATGTGACGCACAAATGAGTTCTTTTAGAAAGCACGTGACATTTTATCATGCAAAGTAATAATGTAGCGAATATTGTTCTAGTACCGAATGTTGTTCTATTTGCGAATATTTTAGCGAAAATTTCTCTTCGGCATTTTTAATAAAAATAGGTTAAGTTTTATCATAAAATATTCTCGTATGGGAGAAATTAAATTAGACGTCGTTTACTCAATGATGTTTCTGGAACATGAGAAGATAAAATTAGGTTTGCTCATGGTATTAAAAACCTGTAATTACGTAAATCTTGTTTACTCGCATTTATGAAGCACTTTTTTTATAATATAATTATAATCCATCTGAAATACATTAGTCTGTAAACTTATGTTTGTAACTTCATCACTACCTTTAGTAACTTCAAAATTTATTAATTTTTTATTAATTAATTAAGTAATATAGGGAGCTCGTGGCTAAGTAATAACAGCCGCACGGGTCGATCCATCAGGTTAAGCTGCGCTTGCCGGGGTTGGTCCGTGGATGGGTGACCATCTTTACATACCGAGACTCCTCCGTGCTTCGGAAAGAACGTTAAGCCATTGGTCCCGGCTGTCATTCGTAGATCTTTGACAGTCGTTCGTTACGAGTCGTCAGAAGTCCGAAAAGACTGACAACAAGTCTTACCAAGGGGTATCGTATTACCCAGTTACTGGGTTGTGGAGGTCAGATAGGCAGTCGCTCTATATAAAATACTGGTATTCAGCTGCATCCGGTTAGACTGGAAGCCGACCCCAACATTATTGGACTTCAAAAAGCTTTTTCATGCAATGAATGCGTTGTCAAATATGAACAATAATCGTTCGTCTTTCTATCACCATTCATCCCATCTTTCAGGAACTTTTAACATTATTCTACATTCTTACAATTAAACAAAGAATGCCAGTCAACTAGCAATTGTATTTGTTTCGGGTGTCCAAACAGCATGAATATCTCCGTGCAAGGGGGACGAGCACGTCTTTTAAATTCCTTTATTAGATTCCGGGCAGCGTTCCTTGTGTCGTCGCGTCCGATCTATTTACATGTTTTGAATGTACTAGTGTGGATGTCGATGTTTTGTTTTCTGGGGGAATAAGATAATCTGACTGTTTTTGGTAGAAATATGTATTTTATTTTTATCCCTGACTAGTGACCTGCCCCTGCTCCTGATTTGCACGGTTTTGAAAATCATTGAAAAAAAAATACGAAAACACGTAAAACTTGGATTTTCTCGAATTACACATTTTCGCCTCTATATGGGTTGCATAATTCTTGCAAAAGAGTCGCGTGATTACAAGCCACCCTGTATATTAAATCTGATATTCCCAAGACATAAACCTGATGACTATTCAAAGTGACGCGGAAATAACCCTCTTTACATATACGATAATAATGTGTGTGTTGAACAAGGAGTTCTGGCCAAATCCCTCGTCAAAACTCTGATAATGTGTCAGCAAACCATTCTCTTTGCTATAAGGAACTATAGAACCTCCTTGAAGACATTGGAAAGGAAACTTTGTACCGTAGAAGTTATGGTTTTATTTCGTTTGTTGTATGGTATAACTGAATTTGGTTTCGTAAGTCTTGTAAAGTTTCGTCAGGGAGAGAATAATAAGTATGTGAAGACAATACCTTTTGTTTGTTTTGTTTTTTACGCAACACGTGTACAGATAAAGACAAAACTAATATTGTCTTATTGTGATCTGCTGGCGTTTCAACTCAACCATTCAGCCTGTCGCAGTTCACTGAACATGGCCTCTTCCAGGCTACGCTACAACGCCCTGTCCTCCGCCTCCAGTATTCAGTCTGTCCCAGCCACCTTTTTAAGGACTTCGGTCTATCTAGCTGGGGGTCGTCCCACACTACGCTTCCCGAGTCTCCACTCAACAAACGTTACAATGGTAAGTTTTTGACAGATTTGCCATACAAAAACTGTCAACAACTCACCATTGACCATTGTAACGCTTATCCATTAGTAGACTTAGGTCCCAGGACTCGTCTGCTCTACTGGCCGTCGGTCTTTCGACAAACACGGCCAGCCCACTGCCACTGCAGCTTGCTTACTCTGCAAGCTATGTCAGTATCTCCGGTTGTATTCCGGTTAGTTTAATTTCTGATTGTATCCTTCAAAGAAACTCAGAGCATTGCACGCTCCACAGCTGTTGGCGTTAAGTTAAAAAAAAAATACCGTCAGTTAGCTGTTATAGAAGCATGGAAATAGTATTTTTTTGTAGTATTTTTTCTAAATAGGACTCACTTACATACATACATACATAAACTCAAGCCTTTTTCCCATGGGGGTAGGCAGAAACTACAGAACGCCACCTGCTACGATCCTTACAAACTCCTTTTGCCTCGTTAACGTTCATACATCTGGTCATACACGAACGCCGGTTGCGAGTACTACGTACCTGGCCTTTCTGAAGAACATGCCCAGGACTCACTTAAAACACAAATTTAAAGTGAAAAGTAGTAAAACATTTTTCCTCAAGTCTTCAAATAGCCTTTTAAGAACTAAAGCCTTACAGTAAAAACAGTTTAACTAAGTAAATATAAAGAGTCTCCATTACACATCTGTATTTATATAATAGTCAAGTGAAGTGTGCATTTGAATGCATAAACGGTGGCGCTCTCTTGCGTCGGTACATATATGTATATTAGATTTTCTGTTGCAGAGTGCATTCTTACTGGCTGGCAATGGCTGGTATTTTTTTTCAAAAAACAATAATTTCAAACCTTTGTAAAATGTGTTTTACATAGATATAAAAAAATAACGAATATTTTTCTTGGATTTGTCTACCGTAGAAAAAACTAAGAACTACAAACAAACATTATTTTTATTTACTGAAACAGAAATGTAATCACATTGGAAACAAATGAAATCTTCCGTAATGTAGACTTTCAATATTCTGGTGCGAAAACAATGGAACGTCAACGAGGCGAATGGCGTTTGAAAAAATAATGAAATTTGTCGTTTGCGCGTCGGTACGCAAAGAAACAATTGTATAAAATGAGCAACCTCGTTTTGCGTAGACAATGTTCAGCCAACTAACGGGTGTTTTTTTTAGATGTATACAAATTCAAAATGAAATAAAACACCTAAAAATAAATTTTATTATCATGGTATTGGTTTTATTTAAAAGATATTCTTATACCATTTGTGTTTCAAAATGATTTTGGGCATAGGGCGCCACGGCCTGACTAGCCTGAGAATCAGCACTTTTCAAGCAAAATTACATAAGATGGTTCCCCAAAACGCCCACCCTTCACCACTTCCCAGTGCTTTAACGGGAAGAGTATTTTTCATGGAGCGACTGCTTATCTGACCTCCACAACCCAGTGACTGGATAACACGATACCCCTTGATAAGACTGGTTGTCAGACTTTTGGACTCCTTCCTGACTACCCGTAACGACTGTCAAAAATCTACGAAGCACAGAGTGGTCTCGATATGTTATGGATGGGTGCCCCCATCTAAAAACCTACCGCGGCAAGCGTAGCGTAACGATCAGCTCCTCATTTTTGTAAATAAAAACACAAGCTTTCCTTTGTGTTAGCAAGAATAAATTAAACAAAGTTACTAACTAACCCTTTGTCGGTGCAGTTCAAAACTTTGACCAACAGTTAGAACGAACGGTAACGGTTCTGTTTATGACACAAACGTAGTAGCTAACTATTTCAATTTAAATCTAACAGTAAACGTAGGGTTAAGAGGAGTTATAATGTGTCTTAAGGCGGATACTGGTGCCGATTCCCTTGTTCACAAACTAAACTAAATTTAAGTTCAGTGCATCTTTTTGTTTCTATTTCGTTAAGAAAAGGACAGAAGATACATTTTAGTCTAGTCCTGTCAAATCTGTCACCACTCCATACAAGTTTAGACGTGATTAAAAACTGGCCTACTAAAATTACGTCAAATTACGTCAGGCGCTGATTAATTTGACAGGACTAACCTAAAATATATCTTCTGTCCTTTTCTTAATGAAATAGAAAGAAAAAGATGCACTGAACTTGTTTGTGAACAAGGGAATCGGCACCACTGTCTTGTAACATTAGTTTGTAATGTATCAATTGCGGCGGAGCCTTGTTACAATACGGTGATACACAAGAAGCGAACGCTTGCTCCGAGCACAATTAAATTTTCGTTTCTCATATATTCGTTTCAAAGGAATTCACGAAACAGCCGACAGTTGACCGAGGATACGGCGCTCGCATCGATCAGCTCGGCTCGCTGCACTGACTACTGTAACGTTTTACAAAAACTTGATAGCCTAACTAACTTGCCTTTTGTCTTGTAGAGGTGAAATAGGCAAATTTATATAGAATGTCGTATCCGCGTCAATAAAAATAAATTGTATTTGTCATTGTAAAGGTTGTAGCAATGTTTACCGTGTGGTTTCATTTGCTGTCTGTTCGAATGCGTAGGTTTTCTAAGGTCTTAGTCGTATTTTTGACAATTCATAATAGTGCTTTACAGAAAAAACTGTCTACGGTCGCTTCCAAACAGCACCCTAATCGCATAATACACGATCTATCACAATCTGGATCGGTTTGAAACAGATTGCTAATCCATTGCTTCATAAGTTCGAAAAAAAAACTGCTCAACAACGTAAATAACGCAATGAATGTTGTTGAACTGTCAAAATGAAACAGATCAGTCGGAATCGTTTACGAAAACGTCTTACGCAATTAGATAGCAGAAAGCAGTCGTGGCATGAGTACTGTGAGAGCACTTTAATATGAACTACTCGCGCGATCAATCAAGTGTCGCTAATACGTCATTATTCATAAAAAAAAGATCGCGTCAATCGCGTACTGACGACGGTCGGCTTAAGTTAGGATACGGGGTACTAATATTAGATTTTTTGGAGCTATTTTATTGGAGTTTTGTACCTGCTATCTTGCATGTAGAATGAATCACTACTTACCTAAGCTAAAGATGAATTAATTAATTATTTAAGATTAAATTATCGTAAGGAAAGAAAGAAATTCGCCTGTGGTCTAGTGGTTAGACCACCCGTCTCAGACCCAAAGGTCCCGGGTTCGATTCCCAGGGTTTGGTTGGTGGTAGGGCTTGTTTTAAGTTCGCCTGGCTAGCTACCACCATCTTATCTAAGTCTGTCACCATAACAACAATGTTAGCAGTATTGTTGTGTTTCGGCAGTTAGAGGTAAGATAGCCAGTTCCTCTGTGGTTGCGGATTCCGGGTGAAGCTCGCTTCCACCTTCGGCCTGATCATCACTTACCATCAGGTGAGATTCAGGCCACGAGCTTCCCCGTTGTGGGTAAAAAAATAAAAACATTTATTTAATACAAACTAAAATAATTTACAGCAGATAAAAGATAGATTAAATAAATAGAAAACACTTAATATTCTGATATCGCCTAGACGCTGTAAATGCTCGTTCCTTTTCTAAAGCCTTTAGCTTTCACCTGTAGTGGGATAGATACTGGCTGATACTATAAAGTGCTGGAATTATATGAACTTGTTTCCTTCCTTCCGTAAGACTAACATAATGATACTAGTTTTATCTTGACCAGTTCTAATACTTTGCAGAATAAGGTATCAGGGTGAGGGCGGGCGATAGCTAAGTATTTAGTAATATGAATAGCTTTTGTAATTATGTTTACATAGGCTTAGCAGCTTTGAAAAGCTGGTCATTGTAGACAGCACGACCGTCGCTAACAAGATGGTCCAACGAAGTAAAAGAAGCTCGTCCTCAAACAAACAGCAGATGGTGATGGTAACTTACCAGTAATGTTTAATTTAATTTGATTTAGTTTAATTCAATATAATTTTTTCTCTTTGTTTTTTTTGTCTCTGTTTGCTTTGTTCTATTGAATTTTACTTTGGCTGTTTATATTAGTTTTATATTCCATCTAAATAAAATCTAAGCTTGTTAATTTTAGTTTTGTACTTATATATTAATTTTATAGTTTAGTGCTTGTGGCACACCTAACATGGGGCATGCGGTGCTAACCTGTAAGAAATTGTTACACTAACCTATGATTAAGATAGACTACTTCAACTATTTACAGTGTAAACAATTGTTGGTTGGCCTTTAAAGGAAAAAATAAAATAAAAACTTTGGACCAGAGTCGATGAAGGCAGATTGTCCGCTTAAAGGGGCCGCATGATCACGATCCTCAGTAATGAGGGACCGATTAAGGAGAAGAAGAACATAGGCTAATATAACCTGTTAAACTTATGCATGGCAGCCATTTTGGAATTCAATATTAGTGTCGAACGTGAAGCCGAATAAATAAATACATACGATTTTCCAGCAATAGCAACAGCTGTAAAATCTATACGTTTAACACACTGAATTGAATATTTTGTTCAATTTTAGTCAAACAGATTTGCTCATACTATGTTATCCTGATTTCAACGAAATACATATACCATTTCAAATTATTATCTTTACCTCTTTTTCGTGTGGTTAGTGACTAGCCCTGTGACCTGTAGTGACTCCAGGTAGGTGACAGAGTTTTAAAGCCGCCCATGGGCCTCTGACTTGGCTTCACATGCCGTCAAGAAATATCTCTCAGGCGGTTTCCTCACGATGTTTTCCTTCACCGTTTCTGAAGCAAGTGATACTTATACAATACGCACATGAATCCGAAAAGTCAGAGGTGTGTGTCTTGGGTTCGAACTCAAGACCTTATGACTTGGCAGTCTTAGGGTCACACCACTAGGATATCACTGCTATTATTATCTTTACTAACTTTATGAGATTCTATAATAGTTATTTATGCAACTGTTGTTTAATACCTAATTATGTACAGTTGTATACTAGACTTTATCTAAACCCATGATATGAATCCTCTATAAAAGTTTCTGAAACAGTTAGCTTATTGCCAACATTAAAACGACCAGTGTCATAACCATTTTTAAATTACTAGGCGCTGTGGTAGTGAAACGCGCGTGCATGACAATATTCTTTTTTTGAAATTCATATAGATACCACGAATTGAGTAACCCTCCAAGCGTGACGGAGCGTATGTTCGAAAATGTCAATCATGTGTCGGCGCGGGGGTCAACTCGTGAATGGAAGGGATCGAAAAAGCAAAGGAGTTGCATAATTTGTACTAACATTCTATGGATTCAAAACAATCTGAAATAAACGCTTTTTTTTTATTTTTATTTATAATGAATTACAACATTATAACACTCATTTGGATGATATTATGGTTTCTATGACACTGGTCGTTTTAATGTTGGCAATAAGCTAACTGTTTCAGAAACTTTTATATAGGATAGCATGGGTGTAGATAAAAGATTACATCTAATCTTTTACGAAATATATCATGTCTTACATTATATTTGGTAAAAGATAGCATTGAAGGGAACTTAGAACGACTTATATCATTTGTATGAGCTCCTGAACTTTGTATTCTGAGGGTAAGCCGTCAATAAATTTGTAACGACAAATTGATATTACCTTGAGGTGGATGGCGGAAGTTGTAATCCAAAGTCACATATATTTTTGTTCGCAATTTGGGAAGAAAAACCTGTGATGATTATAAGTTAGTATTAATTTTTTATCATCATTATTTATTTATTTTATTTTGACATAAATCTTAAGTACAATTTACAAGTATATAAAGGAAAAAAAAGGAATGAGCTCATTGGGCAACAAAAAATAGCTCCGCGTCGCTGTCAAAAATTGCCCATAAAGCTGGCAGCGTTGCCACGTTGGATGGCAATGCTACTTAAATCATACTGATTGTTTGATCTAGTCTTATAAGAAACGACATCAGAGCGCCCGATAAAGTGATGGTCTCATTAAAAATATATTTTGAGTACAACATAACCTTTTTACTACTTTAATGATTCGATAAACTGTAAAAGAGTACCAATTAGCAGATACTCTAACAGAAAACTGTTTGTGTCCTTTTTTAAGGCTTCTACAAGCAGGCGCAACGCGACTTTAATAATACAATTTCTAAGAAAACTTCATGGTAGAACAATTACCGGTGTCGCGTCAAGTCGCGCCAGTATGAACGAGCCTTTACTGACGGCTTTAGATTTGATTATTGGTTTTGTAGTTGCTTCTATATCATACGCCTCATAAAGGTACAGTCAACAAAGCTATTTGGTATACAGGCAGCTAACTTTAACCTCCTTTAAAAAATGTTGTGAGTATGCTGGGTAGTTAATTCTTTTACTCGCTTTATGTACCTTTGCCATATGCTTAAAAAGTGATTACGCACACAATAAAAATGAATATTGGCAGTGTAATGGAGGGATAAATAATTTTGCCTGTATACCAAATAGCTTTGTTGACTGTACATACTTATAAAAAAGGGTGGTATACCTACCATAGATACAATAGGCTGTGGCATAGCTCCTCAAACATTGAAGTCGATCATGAAATTGCAGTTTAACTTAGAGGCCATACAAATGTTTGTTTCAGTGATGGGAAATTCAATCCGCTTCTCTCTAAGCCCAGCAAATAGATGCTTCGTGACTATTTGTAAGAAATAGACACGAACATACACACACACGAACATGTCACATATAATTGCAGCTTTCTATTGAATTGAAAAACTGTTTTCTTTACACTAGAATCTTGGTAATGATTTTATAATTTCCCTAGAAATATAATTGTCTATTTTCTAACAAAACAATATTATATGTCACTTTAATAGTACTAAGTAGTTGTTGTACCTAGTCATTTTAATAAAACTAGTCATTTGATTTCTGCAAATTACGAAAGGCTTATGTCAAGTAAGCCCAATTTTTTTTTTGTTAATACGTCAACCTTTGTAACATAATTTGACTCTCAAATGACTCTAGTACAAGTACTGGAAATTACTTTCTAAATGTTATCTCTCTCATCCATCCAGCCATCCTCCACACATCTTAACTTCAAACCCCACAAGACTAGTCATTACGAATGTCAAACGATCCCGACGTGTTAAAACCTCTACAGTTGAAATATAGAAACACTTTCTACTCCCACGGATCATTTACACGGGTAGAGTTTCTAGCCTCAAAATGTTAACAATGCGTACGATACACGCTTGTTGAAATACCAATTGCCACGTCTATCACAATAATAATTGGAGCTGTAAGAATATTCTTTTAATTTATTTTCTTATTCTTGCAGACCCTAGAGGTAAGTTGAATAGATACTTTTTTGCATTTTGAACAACTTTATTTGTGGACCACGTGCAGCAACAATAAAATAAAATTCTATTCCGTGTATACTTGTATAGTGCAGCAAGCCCATCGGGCGCCATTCTAGCTGTCAAATGAATCATTCCAACTGTCAAAAAATCTTCTTACGACTCTCGAATGAGATCATAATCCTTGGCGCGTTTTTAGGGTTCCGTAGTAAACTAGGAACCCTTATAGTTTAACCATGTCCATGTCATGGGGAAGAATAGCGGCTGATGATGATGATGATGTCCGTTCGTATGTGTGTCCGGGGCTTAGTTCAGATACTCATAGTACTAGGAAGCTGAAATTTGGTATGGGTATTCATATTTATCACACCACTTTGACGGCGCGCCGTCAAAGTGGTAATTTTTTTGTGGGGTGCGTAAGCTAATACAAAAAAAACATCCCCACTTTTATGATGATGGTAATGTTTTTTTTTTGCCTATCCGATGGTGTGGGATGTCGCTGGAAAGGTCGGTCAAAAATATAGCGGGTGTGTGAAAACCAATTTTCTATTCAAGGATCCGTTTGCGAAATCTTAAGCTTTAAAGTGCTAATTTTTGTTAGAGTCAAGTGTTCAAAAACTAGGGATACAAAGATTCCGATTCCGGTTAGCCGATTATATACAACCGATATTCGATACCGATACCGATATATCAATATCGATACACAATGAGAACAAACACGCTAACACACCCCCACACTCACATCACACATACACAAACACAATACCATACACTACCTGAAATCACATCTCTAGTCTCCACTCTGGAAGTCTTTCCCCGAGCCACAATATACAGACTGACTGTCTAGTTTGAGGTTCACTGGTAAATAATTTTGTTATAGTATATGTAATATTTTAAGCTACTCATGCCGTCTTGACTTGGTGTTAACCTGTGAACCTGTCTTGTGAACGATTTTCTATTTCTATTTACTACAATAATCGGTATCGGTATCGTATCGGGAACTGTATATAGCGTTACATCGCTAGTTTATGTTTTTTTTTTGGTAAATATAGTAATGGCTTTATTCAAATAATATTTACACTTCTTACTTAGTTATAAATCTTAGTTTATGATTTTGTATATACAACGAAGTTAAAAAAAAACTATCACTGCTAAGCGGCTGTACAAGTTAACGTTCCAACAATACATTTGCAGTTGGATTGTATGGAAGAACTACAATGTTAAATTTGTTCTTGTGATAAATTCACCCCAACTATAAAACCCTTCATTTGTGCGTGGTCCGATACGCACTTGGCCGGTTTTTCAGTTTCTCGCGAGTGTGAAGTAATGACCACGAAAATCGCCTGGCGAATTCGCATATTCTAGGCGAGAAACTATCCTCGTGTAAATAAGCCTTTTTACAACTACGGTCCAGAGGCGTGTAGTTAATCGGTTTTTTCAAATACCTGCGGGTATTTTCTGGGTATTTTTAACCTAGTGGCTTTTGTGTAAGGCTTAAGCATTGAGCTGGAAACGGTGCGGTAAAAAGGTTTTTCTTGGATTAAGTTACACTTTGAATTTTGCTTTGCGATTTTGAGCAAAATGTACGCAAGGATTCGCTTTTATCCCGCCTGGATGGTAACCGAAACGTTTAGAATATACTATTTAGAGATCTCATGAAACTGTGAACTTTTGGAGGAGCCCGTGGCTAAGTAATAACAGCCGCACGGGTCAATCCATCAGGTTAAGCTGCGCTTGCCGGGGTTGGTCCGTGGATGGGTGGCCATCTTTACATACCGAGACTCCTCCGTGCTTCGGAAAGCACGTTAAGCCGTTGGTCCCGGCTGTCATTCGTGGATCTTTGACAGTCGTTACGAGTCGTCAGAAGCCCGAAAGTCTGACAACCAGTCTTACCAAGGGGTATCGTATTACCCAGTTACGATTGTGGAGATCAGATAGGCAGTCGCTCCATGTAAAATACTGGTACTAAGCTGCATCCGGTTCGACTGGAAGCCGACCCCAACATGATTGGGAAAAGGCTAGGCAGAATGAATGAAACTGTGAAGTTTTCAAAAGTTTTCAAAGTTTTTTATGAAATATGCCTATAGCAATGAATAATTCTAACGCTGCAATCATCAGGTGATGGGGTAGGAAGGGAAGGGAATGGGAAGGGATCGAACAAGTAAAGGAGTTGCATAATGAAATTTAGTACAACATTATAACACTCTTTTGGATGAAATTATGGTTACTATGACACTGATCGTTTTAATGTTGGCAATAAGCTAACTGTTTCAGAAACTTTTATAGAGTGTGGGCTTAGATATCGTCATTTCAGCTAAAATACATCCACTGCTGGGCATAGCCTTGCCCAAGCGCCGCCACTTCGCCCAGTTCTATACTTCCCGCATCCAGCGGACTTCTGCGGCCTTCACAAGGTCATCGGTTGACCTTTTGGGAGGTCTTCCAACGCTACGTCTTCCGGTACGCGGTAGCCACTCACCTTTCGGCCCCATCGGCCAATCTGCGCAATACTTCTGCCATACAACGTGGCAATGCTGCCAGCCTTCTGGGCACCTTTCCTGTTGACAGCGACGCGGACGAATTCTTCGTTATTAATACGTAACAAGAGGGTTTTAGTTCCGTTAGATTCGAAATGTGAGTGTACTGCACCTCTGCCTAGCCCTTCGTGGATTACAGGCGTGATGATATGTCATGTAATATATTATAGTACCATTTCCCATTGGGAAAAAAGTGGGATCAAACTGATGATAGATCATCAGTTTTACCGGGAAATGGGACAGTGTTACCCAGTTGTAGAGATCTGATAGGCAGTCTCTCCATGTAAGTTATTCAGATTAATCAGTTAAGACTAGAATCTGATCCCAACATAGTTGAGTAAAGGCTCAGCAGGCCTTGATGTTAATTACCCGACTACAGCAAAGCAAAAAGGAGGGTTATGATTTTGACCGGTATGTATGTATGTATGTCCATTTGTTCCCTCATAACTTCTAAATTCATTATCATAATTTGACAAATGGGATATCATTGGAAGCGTCTTGGTCGTCCGCTGGTTATAGGCGTGACGTCACATTAAATTGAATATGGCGCCCTCTAGAGGACAAAAAGTCAGGAACTAAAAAACAAGTTTTTTTTATGGTGCCATGTGGGTATCGAATGAAAGGGCTTAATTAGCACATTTCAAATATATATACCTATATTATTACCCCAAATAATTTAAATAAAAATAAAAGTATAAAAACTAAAACCCAACTACGGTTTGGTTAGTAGTTGGGTTTTACTTTTTTTTTTCTTCATTGTTTATGCTTTGAAGCGACTTTTAGAACTGTATATCGTTTTAAAGCGTAAAACAAATTGGCGAATCGTTTGTATGAAGTCTTTCATACACCATTGTTTCAGTAGCCATTACCGAGTTGGAAGTTGAGCTGTTCGTACTAAAGTTATATTGAAAACTAGGATTCTGTGTTATGTTCTATGTTAGCACACTCAACATTTATTTGTTTAGAGTTATTGTTACTAGTTATTAGGGTTGGTACTTATATTGTTTAACATCGGACATAAGTAAATACAAAACAGAAATAAAATTATCGCATACGCCATCTTGATTTTTTTTTTGACCAAATTCCCACTTTCTCTGTCTCTCTTTATCGAATTAGAAGAAGACAGTGGCAAGTATGAACGCTTTTTGCGTGACGATTTCTGCCAGTTTACTCCTACCGCAAGCCGCGTTAAAGAACTTCATTCCATAAGCAATGAGAAACATTAGCTCTTTAAATTATAAGGATAGCATAAAACTTACTGTGAGATATCCAGCTTGTGTGACCTGTATTATGATGTGTCTAAACCCTTATGTTTTGTTTAATTTTTACTTCAATTTTTTTTAGATTAATTATAATTATGATTTATTACACTTTTGATATGAAGAATTTCTTGTTTATTCAAATAAACCACATAATATGTTTAATGATCAATTGTTTATGTATCAAAACACCACCATTTTTCATTACCATAAAAAATATAATTCGACAATTATTAAGAGAATAACTTGTCTGGGACTATGCCGTAGCTGTCGTAGTAAGTGCTACGACGACTACGCCGTAGCTGTCGTAATAAGTGCTACGACGACTACGCCGTAGCTGGCGTAGCAAATGCTACGAGCATCTTACCTACAGCGTAGCAATCGCGTAGTACGTTCAAGATACAATATTTTTTTAATATACTTAGACTAACATTATATTCAAAATAACATTTTCTTTTAAAAAACCGTATTGTTGATAAATGTCTCGTTACATCGCAGAGAGTGGCATTTCAGGCACAACACGCCCACACAAAGCCCACGAGTTCAGAAGTGAAAAGGTCATTCAAATGATACGACGGAAAGTTCAAACATTTTCTCAACACGTCGAAAAGCCCACGAAGGTCTATTGAAGATACACTTTTTGTTTATTTCTAATATTCTTTAAGTGTTTGGTGAGACAGGCCGAGTTCTTATCATATAACTGTGACATAATATAAATTAAAAATAGGTTATTCGATTAGGTATTTATCGATTCTTGGCCAGAAATAATACTTATGACGTTAGCGTGTATGTTTTATTATTTTTGTTTTTAACACGCTTTTATTAGTTTCACCTGTATGTTTGTATGTAACTGACTCGTTTGGGCTTGATTTTGCCCCACTTTAAGCGTTCAGATTTACTTTAAACGTTGTAGACTTATCAACGACCGACGACAGAACAATATTTTGTTAAGTTTGTGGAAATTTTTTTTTGAGAAAATGAATTTCATTGTAAAAAAAGCGTGGGGTGCTTTTTATCATATTTCTATACTAACTCTACGTTTACAAATAACTACTAATTATATATTTACAACAATCAATATCGAGCACCCCAAGCTTTTTTACAATGAAATTAATTTTCTTTTAAATTAAAAGCTATTTTCTGATTTTTAGTTCGGTTTGCTATTAAAGCGTGTTTTTTTAGTTTTTTTGAACTAGATTTTTTTAAATGCATGTTTGCTCAAAGCAGGGCAGGAGAGATAACCTTAATGCAATCATGAGAATAAAATCATTAATCATTTATCAATAATTTATATTAATTTGTTATAAATAATTTATTGATTGATTTCTGGTTTAAATTTGTATATTATAATATGCTAAAAAAATAAAAAAAATAATGAAATGATACTTGTAGTTGCCAAGTCCTAACCGCACTAGTAATTGCACAAAATATAACAGAACTTGTACATATGAAGAACAAACGCATAAAATACACTGTCACTGTGTGGTTTTATTTGGATTCTAACCTCGTAATTTGTAAAGACGCCTAACTTTACAATTCACAAGGCTTTACATCAAAGATAGCCATTTCAGTCTTATAATCCACCCATGTTACTAAAAATACACAAAAACCTCATATTACGCTTATGAGGCACTTAAACTATGTTATACCTCGGCTCAATTTAACGTAACCGCGTAGAGTTGCAATAAACCCACATTTTATAATGTAGCTTCTATAATCTAGTTTAAATTTTAAAGTTTGAAATTATATAAACATCACGCCTTCTTTCCCCGAAGGGTTGGGCAGAGGTGTAGGTCATTCTATCTTCATCTAGATAATTATCGTTTTCTTTTCAATACTTTATACGCACAAATTTGTTTTAAATAAAGGATAAATAATAATTATTTTGTTTTATTTTATTAGATTATTTATTATTAACACTCACATTTGTTTTTTACAGTTGGGAACCCAATACAACACTTGTCAGAGGCGTCACCCAAAAACCAATTAAACACCACCACCAACAAAAATAAAATCTTTTTTAACTTTCCTGTGTATTGACTGACAGTTCTTTATATCCGTCGATTAACGTGGATTATCAATTAACAATATTTATGCGTGTAACTGTATCCGTGGTTACATTATTTATAATTTAGTAACGAAGTACTAAGGTCCTGTGCACACCACGTTTTTTAAACGCGCCGTCGACGCGCGTTTGTACGCGCGATACAGACGCGACACACACGCAAGTCAGACCTTTTCTGTAGGATAAAAAAGTGGTGTGCACAGGCCCTAAGTCTTTATTCAGGATACCGCGACGGTACCGTGATGCCGTGGAAGTGGCAAAGTTTTGGGCCAACAAAAGTTAGTAAAACTGTCGTGCCAACAACACGACGAAGAAGATTCAGAATACCTAATCCTCTGTAATAACAAAATCCATCCACCGGAGAATCTTAAAATAGATTTTAGAATATCTGAATCACTTAACCGTTATTGAAATATTTATTGCGAAAATAACTCGAACTCAAAGCATTTATTTCAATTAAGGGAGCACTCACACTTATTCAGCTCTATTCAGCGTTTGCCCATAGAAAACTATGATTTTGTATGAGACACGTACGTGTCCTTTCAGCTGCGGATAGCTGATAGGACGCGTACGCGTTTCGCGCGTTTTCTATGGGCAAACGCTGAATAAAGCTGAATAAGTGTGAGTAGTCCCTAAACCATTTACAGGCGCTTTGGCATTGTCAAGAAGTCGGTCAGAAAGCTGTAACTAGTTGAGCGTTCCAAAACGTGGATCTGTATGGTGAAGAACGGGCAAGAAACTCGATGGACACTCTTAAATCAATATTACAAAATCTTGTGTACATTATTCTTCTTGCATATGTGAGAGCTGTGTAAAAACAAAAATTTATTCAAAATTTAAGACTAAAGAAGCCCAGGCAGTTAAGATCAGTCTGGAACATGACGCATGGATCAGCACCATTCAGCTCAACCATTTTTAAAGCAAACGAATGATCCAACGCACGCGGCACACAGTGAGATATTTGAGTGAGCATAACATACTCTTCACTGACTTGTTCTTTCTCTTTTCTTTGACCGATACGTAATCGACCGTCGTTGAGGAAGGCAGTCTTGAATAGACAATGCCAGATACCTGCCTACAGGGATATAGAAGTCAATGATGAAAACAATATGACTGATGATAAAGAAGACCTTATGGATGAAACTACAAGTCTACAAATAACAGATACAGTGTGATTCTTCACAATGTGCACATATCGAAATGGGGGAATCTATGCTTAATTTTATCGACGGAAAAAATAAAAAAATAAATCTAAATACATTTTTTTTTCCATTTTTTTTTATTTAAAAAAATTCGTCTTATTGATTTTTTTTTACGATTATTGTACTGAAAATAAACAGGTATGTCGGACGAAATACCTGTTTATTTTCAATTGAGGGTTTTTTGGGTTTAATTGGGAGGGGTTTTCCCCACAATTTTCATTTTATAAGAACACTTAATTACTACCAATGCAATCATTATGGAGTTTGTTTCATCGCGATAGACCATTTAAAAGTTACACCGTTTTTTTACATTGGGGTAAAAAATACAAAATAAATAAAAAAATAAAAAAAGATTTTTTTAAATATTTTTTCCGTTTGTCAAATTAAGCATAGAATCCCTCATTTCGATATGTGCACATTATGAAGAATCACACTGTATTTTAAATCAAATGAACGAAATGACAAGCATGCTGTCTATTACGAAGCTTACTCAGCCCAAAACAACAATCCCAGGGGTTGGTAAAAATGACAAAGAAACGAAAAATGTACTAAGAATACATGTAGACAACCATAACACTACAATAACCAAGCACATTTGGAATATACCAGTCAATACTAGCCTTGTGGAGATGCCTTTAAAAGACAGTGCTTCAAACGGGACTCAGCCATCCAATGTGGACGCTTTAGAAATAATTCATGATCTGGAATATGTGCAGATGACACACATAATCTATGTATATTATAAATTGAAAGTCGCTAAAAAGAGGAATGTAATTAGCCAGAGTAACGTTTACTTTTACCAACAATAATATTCACTTAAAAGTTGTTTACACTCAGTTCAATCTTTCTCGTTGCTTGTAAGCTAACCTTTAGTTTGCCACTCAGCAACTCAAGAATTTTTCCAGTTACGCGGTCTCCGCAGATGACGACTAATAACATTTTGTTGACAACCCGCCACCGTGCGACAAGGATGGCACTCTGCGGTGTATGTACAGAGAGGTTAATACCGGGATGAATTTTCTTGTTTTTTCTTTAACAGGGTTACGTTGATGGGGTGTTAAATAAATAGTCGGGGTCGGGGTTATAAATAGAGCGTGACTGATTCGTTTTTATCATCTATTCTTTGTCGTTTGATGGCCAGGTTTTTTGTTTATTATTAGAATATTAGCAGTGTCTATGGGTATTTTCATATCTTCAGTTGGCCTTGAACGCCTCTTAACATAGTCGTAGATGTTTGAGTTGATCAGTCAAAAGTTATGTTAACTAGATTAATAAAATTACTGTTTATAAACCACATAATTATTCATGTAGAATTCGGATATTTTTGTAATCTTATCCCGTTAATGAAATAAAGAAATAAAGAAAAAAATAAGTAACAAGGAACCTATTTTCAGTTTCACTTGCCAGGTTAACCGAGAAAGTACTGTCTCACTCCCTTTTCTGTCACTCAGAAAAAAACAAAATGAAATATGTGCAATAACAGCTCTGTATAGTGCCGCCCACCGCCATCATGTTTGGGGTTGAGAGCGTCGGTATAAGGGCTCGCGCGGCGCCCCAACACTCATTCGCGTCCCGAACCGCGACCCGACCAGACGGGCGCTGTCCGATCTACGACCAATACTGCGACCGCGCGCGTATGTATCTTCAAAGTTCCTTATTTCAAAATCATCATCAATATTCCATCTTCCAAGTTTAATTGCAAAAGTTTAACTACATTTTTTTAATTTAAACGAATTTATTCATCGGACGTTCCAAGTTTAAATTGCATTCTTTTTTTATCTCTGCGGAAGTGCGTAAGTGTTCGTGTGTTGTGTGTGGCGAATTCGGTGAGTCGAAGTTTGAGTTTCGAATTGGTGAACGTCGGCAATTGGTGGAATTGGGTTTGTTTCAATTTCGGCTTTTACTTGACGCTCAATTGTTATTTTTGGCTTTGAAATGTGAGATTTTCATGTCAATTCCAAAGTGTTTATTTACGGTTATTGGGTTGAGCCAATATTGATATTTTAACGACATTGTCAAACAAAATTAACCAAATAACCGTTACTTCAATATTGTCCTTCCATAATCGAATTTCAGGCAATGTTTGGCAGAATTTCTTTTAATTTGCATCGCCTGGCGTGATATGCAAATAGCCAAAAAATTCAAATTGAGCATTCAGATACGAATTCATGCATTTGAATGAGTTTGATCCTTTTTTTGGGCTTCAATTGGGTCGTTAAATGTTTTTTAGGGTTATATAAATTGGTTTCGTAAGCTATTTCGATAAAACGTGTGTTAGTTAATTATTTTGTGACCTAATTATGGGAATGGACTAAGGTTTTATAGTCTATACGTTTTTATTTCTGTCTGTCCTTCGTCGGAAACAATCGATTACTACTCTGTTTGTAACATTTTACGACGTACTTTGTATTTACACGTCCGGCTCAAAAATAAAGTAAAAGGAGACGCGAAATGACTATGTCTTGGCACTAGATCTGTATCACCTTTTTGGCATTGAAGAAGTAGGTAATTTAAAATTTTTGGCAGCAGTTTTGTTTTGCCAACAATATAGGTACGATTTTGTTCAGTGTGGTCTCGATTCGATTGTTAAATTGATTGAAAAATGTTACGATCAAAAAACAAATGTAAAATGGGCAGTGAATCCACAGTAAGTTATGGAGTCTGTTAGTAGCAGTAACTACGTAATAAATCAGCTGTTTAATTACTTGTTAAATGAGACCAGTTTGTTTGTTACGACTCTTGGTAAACTGAATACTTCGAAATGTCTAAAATTACAATGTTTATATTGGGCTTAGAGACAAATACATGTCTCCTTCAACTAGGGTTAATATACAATTAACTAGCAACATAAGATTTTGTAAGCAATTCATCGTTTTCACACAAGTTCATTGGTAATTATTTGTATGAGGCAGTAATACTTATAAAATTTTATAACTAAAATTGTATAACTTACTCATGACATCATTACGCTTATATTCCCCGAAGGGTTATGCAGAGGTGTACCTTTATCATATTTCTCCAATTCTGTTTAAGTCCCGTGTAACAGGGAGCAAGCCTATTGTATAACTTCTTTACATTAAAATATTAATTAAACACCTATTTCTAAATTGAGAGAACTATCCAGTACTATACAGTATCAGTAGACAAAAATCTAAAACGCCATAGGAAAACAAATGAACTAGGCATCCTATTCTCGGTAAACCCCAAATAATCCCATTGATTCCCTTCAACCAATAGTATCGATACAAACTAATCCTATTAAATACACAGGGAAGGCCATCACCCATTTCGATACGTCTATCTATTGAATTGCAGAATTTAAACCCATTGGCAGAGTAAATCACTTACTGTTGAGTAAAGGCTTCTGTCAACCATAATTATGTTGTTGTGTTAATCCCAAATACTCCATGGATTTCCCATAATTGTAAGTGATGGGAAAATGGGATGGTTTATAGGATTACCTAAAGGGTGACAATAATCCTGTTACTAGGCTTTCGAATGCGATGTCTGGCTGTCTAACTTTTAAAGGGTTTACAGTAGAACTAGTTGAAAGCACTGATGGTGTTTTGTTTTTGTATGAACTCATGCGTAGCATGACAACAATAGAAACGGCTTTTGTCAACGGAAGAATAGACAAAATGATAAATTGTGATTGTTTATCTGTCATTTTGTCTATTTTTCCGTCGACAAAACCCGTTTCTATTGTGGCAAATAAAATAGGAAGGATCTCTTGTCTCAATGTTCGATAATGACTTGCATTTAATTAGTTATTGACAAGCAAGGGTACCGGTTATTTTGGGTTTGTATGACTTTTAATTTCTGCTTTAAAATAGGAAGCATAGAAATGAATCTTATCTAAAACCTATAATATATATATTTTTTAAAGCATTTGTATCCTCGGTATAAGTTTGAACTTCCGAAGTCAATTGCGAATCAAGACATTTAAGTCTTATAAAACAAATATGTACTATTCTGAATACCTTTTGTAAATTCTTAATCTACGTATACCTGTTAAACAAGTATGGCTTCTAGGATTTCCGAATTAACCTGGAACATTGGAATTCAGGCTCAATACAAGATTTATCGTAGGCGTTCCATATGAGCTAAGTACGGCGGTAACGTAATTTATGTATTCCGAGGATTCAACACACAACTTAAAATTAATCACGAGAACAACAATAAGTATTAAGAGGGTGCATCCTAAAAGTTGGCAACGTCGTAAATAGCTGTCAAATATTTACCTGTTTTGATTAATTTGGAAATAATACTGTATGGAAATAAGAAATGTGGCTAACCAATTGACTAGAATATTAATAATGAATTGCAATTATAACATTGAATTTGATGTTGTACCCGTTTTAGGTGAAAAAAAGGCATTTGGAAAGTTACCAAATACTTTTTTTACATCTAAAACTAACTATTCGGTGTTACGATATTAATTATTGCATTTCATAATCAATATTCTAGTTCGCTAGTTAGCCACATTTTTTATTTCCATACAGAAATATTATCAAATTAATCAAAACAGCGAAATATTTGACATCTATTTGCGACGTTGCCAACTTTCAGAATAAACCCTCTTAAGGTTAAATAAGATTATTGTCTATGTATGAATATTATTGGTCGTTTTTGCGAATTATTTTGTTAGAAGACAGTGTCTATAAACACCCCTTTTCTGAAAACCCTTTAAACACGGCTGTTAACTTTTATTTTATTTATTTGTTGAAAGTTAAGTGATGAACGATAAAATGAAATACTTATTTTAGGATCGATATTACAATCTTCAGATAAAGTTTATCTGCGGAATAAAAAGGGTGGTTTTATGGCTTCCGTAAAAATATGTCAATCCGCCATAAGTATTTTCTTCAGATATTTTTTTATCTGACTATTGATAAATCGAGCCCTTATTTATATTATCTTAGAATACAACCCATAACCATTTCAATTTATAGAGCCTTTCAGGTTCTAGGGGTCACGTTACTTTCATGTTTGAATTTGACACTTTTCGTGCCTTTAACAATCGTTGTAAAGTAACAATTGTCACTTTATAAATGTTGTAAAGTTGCGTTTTCTCCAGCACTTCCAACGTTCAAATGTATCGTGTCGCTAAATACCGGCTAATCCATTTAGTACCCGTGTCGGGTTTATTGGCCCGAACGACCCCTCTGGTCAAGCGACGGACTTTAATTTAACTTCCACACCTCTCTATCTATATATATTTCTCCTGACAAAGTTTATTCTGTTTATATGTATGTATATATGTATCATTCTGCCTAGCCTTTTCCTAATCATGTTGGGGTCGGCTTCCAGTCTAACCAGATGCAGCTGAATACCAGTATTTTACATGGAGCGCCTGCCTATCTGACCTCCACAACCCAGTAACAGGGTAATACGATACCCCTTGGTAAGACTGTATATGTATTGTGTAGACTGTATATGTATCTATGTATTTATTCTTTTTCATGTTAGCTATCCCTTATATTGCACCTGCCATGTTTTGTCGCATCACCCTAAGGTTGACTGGTAGAAAATGCCTCAGGCATTAAGTCCGCCTTTGTACAGTATTTTTTTTACTTGTGCATAAAGTTTTAATAAATAAATAAATAAATATAGATAGAGAGGCTTGTTGGAGAGACGAAGTTTGGACGAGGTGGTAGTTACATAGTAAAAACTAAATATATAGAACATTACTGTCGCGGCCTGGTGCATTGACGGACGATCGTGAAAATGTGGGCTAAGGCGAAGCCGAGGCACACATACGTGACTCCATCAACGCCTGGTTGTGGCCAAGGCTTGTAGATAGTACTTTTCTCAAATAATACGCGGAAATTCAAACTGAGTAAATTATTGTTTCTTCTCTACTTGAAACAGCTCTATTTGGAAGCCAAATCGAAATTTAAATGAAATCTTTGATTAGTTACCTCCTTGGTTGCCATGTGTTGAAGTAAAAAGTTCGTTCTATTTTTAAATAACACGACAGTTATGAGTTTTCACAGTCATTTATTTTGCTGCTAAACAGGACAGATATGGATTTTCATAGTAACCGGCCTCTTATTCACTTGTTTTGACCAGTACGCCAATTTCGGTTTATCTCGAAGAAGGTTGTCAAAATAACGCTTGGATTTCCAAGCATGTTTGAGAAAAATAAGATAATTATGAGTTGGTTGATAAAAAATATTAAATGCAACAGGTTGGTAAAAATAATACGCGTCGACTATAGAATCTTCTCCTGAAAGTTAAAGGTCTTTGAAATGCTAAGGCAAGACCAACTTTCCTTCACAAAAATAACTCTTCTGATTTTTTAGGCTGGAAAGAAGATACGTAGATGGTAAATGAGTTATTACTGACGTTGGATTTTAGTTGATAGAATTTTAAAAGTTTATGCTATCCAGAAAAGCTTGCACACTATCACCGGCACATAATCACCGGTTAGGTATTTAAACAGTTGGTTTATGACAAATTTCAAAAGGAAATTTTAAACATAGAACTGATTAAATATCGAAACAGTTGATTAAATATTGGTGAACACAAGGCTAAAAAAACCAAAGCTAACTTAATTTAATTTGTCTAACAGAATCAAATGCCAGTTGGTTTTAGACTAAAAGAAATTCCCACTTGACATATTTTATTCACTAACGCGTCCCAACTGTCGACGGGTGCGTCTGATTTTTACTCCAAAGAGAGGTATGAGAGCGAAACCTTGACATCCCAAATAAAATGTACATTAAGGTTTAGAGCCGCGTAGAAAGTACACCTTTACATTCATTTTGAGTGTAACACAATTATTCCTTCTCAGGTTTCCAAGTAAACATTGAATGTAACTTAACGTACACAAGAAGATAGGTATATCTAAGCGCAAAGATAACTGGAAACAATCTTATCAGCTGAAATCGATATTTGTTTATCAAAGCGGTCTTTGAGAGCGAGGAGAATTTCAACTAGTAAAACCACAAGTGCGTGACAAATTATGTATCTTAATTCGCATGTGTTAAAGTTCAAATTCGTGGAACAGCATCACAACTTGCTAGCTCATCGTGGAAGCCTGGAGAATAACAATAAGAGTAATCCATTTTCCTATGTTGACTTTTACGGGGTTTACAAACCGGTAAGGACGGCCGCTCGCCGGTGGCAATAGCCGGTTTCTTGCGCCGGCGGATTTTGAGACGTGTTGCTATGCACGATCTTGAGTCTTGAATCGGGGTATGGCGTCGTGATGTACCTAAACATGTTTTGACTGAGTGTTAAATTATATGTATATTACTAGAAGCTTTGCGTTTGGGTTTGCCCGCGTGGAGGTCGGAAATTATCTTTAGAGGTATGAGAAACAGGGCGTAAAGTTCACTCATCCTCTATAGAAAAGGGAGGATCCTCCGACCAGACGGGCCTCGTGTCTGGCGGGCAACTGCCCGACGAGTGATGTCTGGAAATCTAATATATTATGTTGATCACGCGGTAAACTCTAATTGCGCGATACAGGCGTTATAGATGCCACCACATATCCCAGAAGTGCCTAATACCGGGATAAAAAGTATCCTATTTTCTAAACTAAGTCATGGTATACCTGTGTGCCAAATTTTATCGAAATGCATTAAGCAGTTATGCGTGATATGGTAGTAACAGACAAAGAGACTTTCACATTTAAAATATTTTTACCCAGGGTGGGTCTCGTAGATTGTATGTTCTATCTTTTCTTCGACTTTAACGAAAAATTCTTGTATCTCGTCTGTTTTACCCAGTCCATCTTGCGTTGTTGAACATAGAACCCTCCCAAAAAAACAATTTTGTTTGCTTAAAACGTTTTCGTAAACTATTCCGACTAATGTTTCATTTTGACATTTCAACAACATTCATTGCGTTATTTACGTTGTTGAGCAGATTTTGTTTCGAACTTATGAAGCAATGGAAAAGCTTAGGGTGCCACTACAGAACCAGTCAATGACTGCCCCCAGCACAGAATACCGAAACTCCAAGCCTGGCTTGACCGTTGCTAAGCTGACGGAGTAATCCGGGCTTCCCACATGGTGTGTAAAGCCAATAGATTCCACGAATGGTAGGCTGTCACATTTTTTTATCCCAACATGGAAATACGGTGGCAATTGGAACTTTTATCACGGAACCTTTTATCGCATCATGTTTGCAAACATTTCGTTCGAAGGATTTAGATTCGAATGGTTTCATTGCGAGGATTTTGTGCCTCTTCTCGTTCACTGTTCAATCGTAAGACGCGATAACGCAAAGAGTTTTAACATTGGAACAGTTACACCAGCTTTTCCTTGATAAAAGCGCCATTTAAAGGGTTTTTATTTGTAATTACGTTTTAGAGAGTTACCAGAAGAATAGGTAGAAGTGGAAATAGTCTTAAAAGTGTTGACAGATACCAAAACCAACAATCAGTTTGAAATAAAAAGAATAATGTTTGTGATTTTTTTTCATCCTTTCAGAATAATTTTATAATAGACTTGCTGCTGCCTGTGGCTTTTCTCGCGTGGGCCCTAATTATTTTTCTAAAACAAAAGTAGCCTAAGTTACTTTTTATATCTATCAGCTATCTGTCAGTGAAAGTCCCATCAAAATCAGCTAACTCAAGGTGAAACTACCACAAATATAAATGTTTGTCAATATTTAGGGGATCCTAATTGAGTTTAGATATACTCCTAAATTAGATTATATTATTGTCAGTTGTATCCGGGGATACGCCAAAATACATAAACGTATCTGCGGTTTTATGTGCGAAAGGTTAATAATAATATTATTATATTTTATGCTCTAAATTGTACGAACGTAAGCTTAAACAACTTTGAAAACGCAACTATCGTTGACAATTCCCAATATAAACATAAAACCAATATCCAGCCAACATGTTGGACAAAGTTTTGTTCCAACTTTTGCGAGAAACATCGGGGCCAGCTAATTAACATGAAAATGAGCCGGCTTAGTCTGTAACTCGTTAGAATAACAGAAGCCTTTCAGTGCTGTTTTACTAAAGGCTAACTTTATCTCTACCAGTTTGTAATTGCCAAGTAATGGGTATTTGATTTTGATTTTAGGGACAATGCATTATGTAAGAGACCGCTATTAAATTCAGCGGAAGAAGATAAATGGAAAATTGATCATTATCATGCTAGCCTGAACATAATTTAGCCGGAAAATGCAATGTTGCCGCAATGATGCCATTCTATATATTATATTTATATGTATAAACATTTAGAATTAAGTATTGTATTTATTTTATTTTTTATTTCTTAAATTTTTATTTTATTTTATGTTGCACAGATTGACGTCATCACGTAAACGCCGCCTGTAGCTGAAAACCAGCGCTGGGGCTGTTTCGCATAGGGTCGCAGCAATATGCTGAGCGATGGCCGTTTAGCGTGGATAGAACCCATATTTTATTTTCTTTGCGTCATTTTTTGCCCCAAATAAACGTACTTTCCTTCAATATAGTTCGAGACTGTTAAAATCCAGGTTTCTTCATGCTTTCTGCAATATATTCGCTCGAATGTCACTAATTAAACACAATAGATTTTTAATTGATATCGATCGCAGGTAGTGTTCAATATAAACTTAAAAATACCGCAAGAAAAATTACATTGGTTTTGATCTCATATCAAAACAGTTTCTTGCATCCCCAGAACATTACGACATAACCCTGCAAATGAACTGTTATTTTTAGCATACAGGATAAAGACGCACCCACAAACATGACACAAATTCAATAACCATACAAATGGAGCCTTTGTTTTTGCCCACGTAGTTCTATTAATACGGAGAACATTACTTGGACATCACACATTATGTAAATATCATCGTATGTCAGTGGGGGAAACTCGTCTCTTTGATAACCCAGACGAGGGTCTGTAGAAAGTTCGGCGTTAGACGTCAGACGTGACGTCAACATGTATGGAGTAGGATCTGGTTTGACGCTGCTTTAGTGCGAATTTCACCAATGAAACTGAACGCGATCAGCACATCTAAACCGAGTTCAAGAGCTGTCAGTGTCAATATTCCAAAGAAAATAATGACACTGACTGCTCTTAAACTTGGTTTATGTGCAGATCGCGTTCAGTTTTTATTGGTGAAATTCGCCCTTAGTTCGGTTACCTTTTAGTCAAGACTAATTTTAGGGTTACTTAGATTTTGGGTAACAGTTTGATTACATACATATGTTTGCATTCCTGGAACGGGTAGGCAGGCGTATGTGGTACACAAGTAAACAACTCCCAGTTATTGCCACTAACATATAGGGACTTTTCTCAGTGCCCGGTTTTATTAATCGGATCTAAAACCCAATAACGTAATCCTCCGCTGCCCGTCCGTCCATCCGTCTGTATATCTGTCAGCGGTCTGTCATCCGTCCTGTATCTCTTGAACCGTGATAGATAGATAGTTGATATTTACAAAGATTTTGTATTTCTAGTGTCGCTATAACAATAAAATATAAAAATAAAGTGAAGTCAAAAATTTAATATAAGAAATGTGTGTTTTTACGTTTTTGTGCTAAATTTTGTACAGTGGTACGGAGCCCTTCGTGTGCCACTCCGACTCGCACTTTTAACCGAACTTTTAAGGTTTTTATTTAATGACTTGCGATTTTTTCTGCTATAAAATTTATAAAAATATGCAAGCCAACTAATATACCACAATGCCTACCATTTAAATGCGGATTAAACCCACCTATAAAACTTTACAAATCTGTAACAAATTAAGACAATACTCAAGTATGAGGCCATAAATTATTTCAGGCACATTAAGTACAGGAACAGAATATGCATAGAGGGCATGGAATTACTGAGAAACCGCAGCTTCCCAAGTTCTATCTTAAACAACACACAGGCGAGGAACTAGCGAACGTCTTGAATATATTCTCCTTGTTTCTTTTGTTTAAATAAATACGGATGAAAATATTTTGCATAAATGCAAAACAAATTATTTCTAGAAATAAACAATATAATATTTACTTATTATTAAAACAAAAATCATTCAGATTGTTACAAAACCATTTTTTTTGTCTAATTAATAAGTAAATCTAAACGTAACAATGTATCTATTACCTAGCCAACCCGTTTTTAGCAAGCGTAGTGATCAATGCTCGTGAGAAGACGCCTGTGCCCTGCAGTGGGACTATTACACCTAAAACTGTTTTATTGTTGAGGACTAATGCTTTATGCAAATATTAACACTACGGATTTCTTCAACTAAATAATTATGACGTGCTTCTTGATTGAAGCACGAATCCAAAACGTAATCAAAATATTGTTTCATAAAAAAACGAATAGCATTCGAAATACAAAAGTCAATCAAACGTGCGCAAATAGAATTTATGAATTCATCAAACTTGAAATTCTAGGCCGCAAAAAATAGAACTGCATAGTTTTGCAACGAAACGTTTTTTGTGTAGTCTCGATGGTCTATTTATTCAAGCATGAACCACACTCGTGATCATCACAGTCGACCTCACTCGTCTATGCCTATACTATTCAGGCTCTACCCCATTTTACATCACAGCTTGGACTTGATAAATGGTGTTTTGTGCACTACTGCGGTGGACATCCGATCTCCAATTTTGCATCCTTATAATAAATGGTCATATTCTCATAACGAGGACATTTTAAAGACGGTCGCCGTAGTAGGGGTTGAGGCTTCGCGTTTGTTTAATATTAAAACCTCATTCATTTCATTTACTTACAAAAGAGTCTTCTTTGTGTTTATTTCTTTGAAAATAATTTATCTTTGGTTTAATCGGTACCAAAAATCTCCTATCTTTTGCTCCTTCCGGATTTTCGGCTTTATTGGTGACAGAGGGTTTAACTTGAAACATTAAACACCATATTTAATTAGTTATTTCTTTGGAAATGCTTCAAAATTGTAGGAATTTAACTCCGTCGTTCCCTTATGAGTTGTAGGAAGTTTGTCGTAAAATTTCATTTTATGGGGTTGTAATGAACGTCTCTGAGATAATGTTTTGTTGCTAGCAATTTAATTAAAAGCAGCCTTGGTTTTGGATGTTGTATAATCTATAGAGATGAAGGTATAATCAAAATTTTGTAGTTTTACTGAGTAACAGTAGGTAATAGTTACCTGTTAATTAATTAACAACGCTTGCAATAACTGCAGCCATTTTGTACTTGTAAATAGGAAATGATTGTCGCAATTATTTGATACTAAATCTGTACATTCAGGAAAAAAAATATACAGGGTGGCTGGGACATCCACGCACAACCTGTTACCATGGCTTCAGAACATGATGATAGACCCCACTGCGTTGAAATTATTCGTCGTTTATTAAAAAAACAATTTGCTGTTCTGTTCTGTGTAGGCATTGCACTTTTGTAGGAAACAGCAGATTTAAAAAAAAAAATCGATTATAAATTTCAACTCAGTGGGCTCCAGCATCATGTACTGAAGCCATGGTAACAGCGTCAACGTCCCTGCCACCCTGTATACAGGATACATGTTTTTTTTTTTAATATGTAGATGTATCAATGTCTATTGTTTTTGTTTTCACCTTTTACTGAGGTTCAAACTTTTTTACTTTCAGTTTGTACATAAATTACATTCACTCAAGTGGGTGGCAAACAAGAAACAAGCAGAACTTGGTATTATGAGTACAAAATGTATTACTTTTATATCTTTCATATACTATGTATCCACTGGGTGTAATTTTAATCACCGTTTTCCTCTTAAGGGGTCATTGTACTCATCATTATGAACAACTTTTACTATGGCACCAAACCTGAAATCGTGAAAAAAAATCAGCTGTTCCCTAAATTTATGTTCGCATAACTCGTCAAAATGTAGGGAACAACTGATTTCTTTTTCACGATTTCAGGTTTGGTCCCATAGTAAAAGCTGAATTTGATGAAACTAAAATATCTTATAAAGTTCACCTACCTAATTTTGTTTAATAACCGTACAAAATAGACGCTCGGCCTCGATGTGTCTATAAGTTTCATTGATAAATACGAGTAATTCATTAATATTTAAAATAAAAAAAACATTAAAATTATTTTTATTCCACGTAAGGGTGTTTTACATTAATAATTATGAATTTGTCGAATTATTTTGGATAAAAAAAAGGATGATTGAAACATAGTTCATATGCCAGTTGATTCTTTGATATGGTGTCAATCATATCCTAGAGTTATGGGATATAAAAAAAAACAGGTTGTATAACAGTTAGAATTTCCAGGGACTCAATGGTTATGCTTTATGTACAGTCACGAGCAATAATATATATACACTGTCACATTTTCTAAAAATTCTTAACTTCTACCATTACAAAAATATGTGTACGACAATTTTTTCTAAATTACCTAACCGTCAAACTGTGTCAAAACTGGGTATACATTGGTTTCACAGTAATATAAACGAAACAAAATCAGTAAAAAGTTTACACTTCCAATGTAATTTTTAAGTATCCATGACAATTTCAATAACATGTATATAAAAGGTATACATGTAATAGAAATTGTCATGGATACATTAAAATGACATTGAAAGTTAGCTGCACTGCACGAGAGCAAAAAACAAACGACAATTCAGCTAAAAATAAAAGGCTGTTCTTTCTGGCCAGAGACGCTGCAAAAACAAACGAGTTTGCAACGAGTTTGGTAGACCAAATACCTTAATAAATTTAACCTTCTTTCTAAAAATTAGTATGGCTGTAGGACTGAAAAATCCACCGCAAAATGCTGTACTGGAACTTACAGATACGATTATTGGCCATTTTGAGAATAAATATAAAACTCTTGCTATCTTTTTAGACCTATCCAATGCCTTCGACACTGTCTCAATTCCCATACTTCTTTCGAAGATGGAGCATCTTGATATTCGCGGGACTGTTCACGATCTCTTCAGGAGTTATCTTACAGGTAGTAAACAAATAATAGTCGGGGGCGAGTCGATGCCACTCGCTGATGGCTACTAGCTAACTTTCGGTAACATAATAATATGTAATAACGCAAAATAATGATAATAAATCTAAAAATAAATAATAATTATAATAACATCCTATAATTGTATTTATGTACACTGATTTTGTCAATTTGGTAAAATCACAATTTGGTTACTACTTATTTCCGAGCTCGAGCTGCTTGAAACTCTTGCTTTGTAATTGTTTACATAATTTCGAAACTGTACTATAATACATGTTTTTGAAATTTCCTTGGGTACATAATTATGTAACTAAAAGTGAATATTATGTATTGGTAATCTATTGTTAACGAAAATTTGATAAAAATGTGTAGTTCATTTTGACACAATTTAACGTTTACATAATTATTAGGCACAGTTAGTATACTTATTTTTGCGATTTAATGTAGCTACATGAATTTGAATTTTAAGGGCGTTTCTATGTTATTGCTCGTGACTGTACCTAATTTAAACATTTTTCTCTTAACAACAAGATTGAAATAAAAATATCCACTCATTTCAAAATACCTCAAAAGAATTCCCTTATAGAAAGTGTAACAAAAGAATGCGAGAAATCTCTCTTATAATTTTTTTTCTACTGTGGTTTCATTTAAAGCCGCCATATTTTTACGATGTCCCTTTATTAAGTACCGACTGCTACATAAAGCTCTGCTTACACGCGCAATTTTTACAGAAATTATTTTCCGGCAAAAGTTTCCGGAGACAGTGGACGAATTAATTCCAAAAATAAAATTGACTTTATTACCTCCAAGGACCGACAACCTTTAATAATGACGGTACAGGTCGAAGACTTTGTTTACTTCTACGACTAAGGTTACCGCTATCTAGTAACCATAAAAGAAGAAACATGTTACCTCTTTTAGGTTACCGTTTTAATAATGGTTACACACACACAGGCGATGCGTGCCCTTTGACTAATGCCGACGGCACGTGTAAGATATAGCGGTAATTTTTATGTCTATGTAAAATACTGGTATTCAGCTGCATCCGGTTAGACTATAAGCCAACCCCAACAAAGTTGGGAAAAGGTTAGGCAGATTGACTCTGTCTAAGTACCTAATGTTTTGCCTAGTTTATCAAATTGCTCCTCTCTTATATGTCAATATGGCGGCAGTGTCGCTAGTAACAATTTCTACAAGGTAAATTGATAATTTACTAGTATTGCCAAGAATTAAGCAATTTAAGTTCAGATAGGCAATCGCTTCATGTAAAATACTGGTATTCAGGTGAAACCAGTTGGAATGGAAGCTGACGCCAAGTTACTCTTGAAAATGCAAGGCAGATGGTGACGAATTGAGCAATTTAAGTTGTCCGTGTAAGCGAACCTTTATAAGGAATTCATCAAAGCAATATTAACCGTAACTCAGCGCCTTTACGACTCCTTTTCGTAATTATGGGGCTGATAATGCCTTTATCCGGTTTTCCGGGTATACTCACTGCTTTTATAGACTCAACCCTGATATAGGATTAATTTAATTAACTAGTATGCTTGGTTGTGTTTCGGTGAATTAATGTTTATGGTTATAATAATTTAATAGACTAAGGATACCTAACATTTCCAATGCAAAATATGAAGCTAAAAGTGACAATAGTAGCTCCAAAATATCAACATAGATTACATTATTACTCTAGAGTCTACAGAAACGCTGACGCACACATTTGCAGTTGCTTAAAGTTATATGCGTAACGAACCTCAGATGTCCCGTACCCCGCAATGCTGACACCCACCTTTCGATCTTTATAAAATACATCCATTGAATAAGATATCGTGATTAATCCAATCCAGCCCGTCCATTGCTGTACTTCCCCAGCGACGCGACGCCCTAAGCCGAGGTCCGTAACCCACTTGTAAGTTTTATGCACTGGCTGGAGGCCTTAATTTATTAAGGCAGCCACAGGAAAGTCCGGTTAATTATCCGAAAACCTCCTAGGTTGACCGGATAAATGCCACTCACAAAAAAAAAAATGGTATCGTGATTAAAACAGACTAAAATAACTTTATACGTTGTAATCCTCTGTGTACTGTGTACATTCCTAAGAACGCACCCACAAAAATATAAAACAACAGTAACAATAACAATTTAAACAGTTGCCCCTCAAAATGATATTTGTCTTCATTAAATAAATTCCCTGTCCAACATGTAAATAAATACAAATTAAAAAAAGAAGCTCCATTGGCATGAATTGTTCGAATAAATCATCCATAATTTACATTTCGCCAAATAAATTTGTTAATTGTTAACAATATTTTTGTGCCTGATGAATAATGTTTCAAAAACTTAAATCACAATCTTCTCACTATTAAAATATTACATTGTAAGTTACAAAATATAAGTTTCATAAACAATATTGCTAAAAGCGCCATAAAATAGAAAAAGGTGTCGTTTAAAGTTCGTAATGGCGCAAAAGTATAATGTTGCTGACAAAACGGTTACCAACTGCACGACAATTTATTTCACTTACAAGTTACAACTTACAATAATTTACAGGAAGTTTTAAACGACCAACACTAATGTCAGCAGCTAAGTAATTGCTAAAGTAAGTTTACCTGTATTTTGAACTTTAAGTTAGTAGGTACTTAGTTTGATTTACCTGAAACATAAAATACCATGACATCACGACTGTAGAAGGATTAGGCAGAGGTGTACCTATAGTACACCCACATTTTGCCAGTTACGTTTAAGTCCCATGTAATAGGGGACGAGCCTATTGTCATCAACCGGGCACAAATCCAGACTCCAGGCTGGTTCTTAGAAATTCCTGATGGAAAACCGCATAACACTTTTCCCGAACCGGGAATCGAACCCAGGACCTCATGCTCAGCAGTAGGGCTTGCGACTTGAGCCGGTTTGTTACTATTTATATGTTTTATGTATCTATCTTTGCTGTAATATTACTTTCATGTTGAAAATTAACGCAAAATAATGTACCTACCTTCATAATTCTAACAGTTTGGTATGTACCTAGGTACCCCTAATCTGACCATAACAAAATGATCGAAATTCAAGCGGTGAACGTTTGCTTACTAAGTATGTGGACAATTAATAGCATGTACATACGATAACATCTACTGACACGTGACAGACATATGATACAATTACATCAACCCAAACAATGCGAGCTACGCGAGGAATCCAATTAATTTGAACAGCAAACACTTAGCACGAATGACGACAAACATACCTACCTTTATAAACATTTTTAACAATGTTGCTCTATTCGTAGTAACGTTTTTGGTAGGAATCCTATTCTTCTAAACATTGTCAGGATCTCAGGAAAGATCGATAGAATATGCTTTTTCTACAGCAGAGCTCGTAAGAGAGAGAGGAGCTCGTGGCTAAGTAATAACAGCCGCACGGGTCGATCTATCAGGTTAAGTTATGCTAGCCGGGGTTAGTTCGTGGATGGGTAACAATGTTAACCTAACGAGACTCCCTCGGAAAGCACGTTAAGCCGTTGATCCCGGCTGGCGTTCTTCGTGGTTCTTTGACAAAAATTGACAACCAGTCTTACTAAGGGGTATCGTATTACCCAGTTACTGAGTTGTGGAGGTCAGGCAGTCGCTCCATTTAAAATAATGGTATTCAGCTGCATCCGGTTACACTGGAAGCCGACCCCAACATAGTTGGGAAAAGGCTAAGCAGATTGATTGATACTAACCTAACCTAACCTTTTGGATCTAGTTGTCCCATAATAAATAAATTTGATTTGATTTGATTTTATTCTACAGAAATCGTAACACAGCTGACGTTTCTACACTGTTTATTTCATGAACATTATCATTATCTGCCTATAGAAGTCCACTGCTAAAAATAGACTGTATCCTAATCGATTTATTTGCAAATCAATACCTTCTGGCTATATTACAAGGCTACATTAAGAAATTATGATTCCGTTTATTCTCCTTTAAAAATAAATGCCAACCAAACATCTAAAGATCAACTGAACCAATTTTGTAAATTCCGGTAATACTTTGAATTTTGGCGTGTTCCTAAAAGACACCTTCCTAAAAATACCTTCTCTGAATGAGAAGAGGCCTTGCCCTTTTCTCATATTACAAGGCTACATTAAGAAATTATGTTTCTGTTTATTCTGATTTAAAAATAAATCCCGACCAAACATCTAAAGATCAACTGAACCAATTTTGTAAATTCCGGTAACACTTTGATTTTTGGCGTGTTCCTAAAAAACAAATCCCGGTAGACCTTTAGGGGTTTATTTTCCGACTATGTCTGTTTTACAAATTTTATCAACCGATAGCTTCGGGCGAGGTAAACAAAACACAGGGAGGACCCTAAGATCAACTTAAAAGAAAAAATATGTATTCGCCGCAACCGCTTGGGGTCCGAAGAACAAAAGATTACCTCAACCATAAACGATATATGTTGCGGGAGTATATTATATACGCGTAATTTCTGAAGTAGCTTTTATAGCTGAATACCTTATTTGGGTAAAAAACCACCAACTTCCAAAAAAAATACAGTCATGTAAAAATAACTTTCCTCGGTACTAAAAACAGAACAACTAAAATACAAAAAAAAAAAATACAGAACGACGACCTTAACGTCGTTGTTTTGTATTTTAGTTTTTTGCCACTATTATTTAAAATTAAAGTAATTTTTCACATTGTAGTGTTTTTTTTTGGAAGTCGGTTGTATTATTTTTTATTTTCACTTTTTGCTATGGTACTAACCCCGCACTAATACTTGCTATGTAAACAACATCATCAAGATATTAGGTACACAAAGTGGATTAAATACTTAGTATCGAAGCTAACTCAAAAACAACCCAAGCAAATTTAATAACATTTATATGGGATCACCGCGCAACATTCCTGTACCAAATAAAAAAATAATTTTCAAAATCGGTACACAATAGACGAAAATAATTATAAAAATATTTAAAAAAAAATACTTACAAAGTCGGTTACAAATAAAGGCCTAAATGAATTTGGTACATTATTTTGATATAAAGTAGGGGTCTAAAACTCATTGTGTGAGATGAGCGTTTTTGTACAATGAAACGTTTTTACGGCAGTTTAAGAACTTTTGTGGATTATGAAAAGGTAAGTTAGGTACCATGTACTTGAAAGGTGAATTAATATAAAGTCCCTTTTTATTCTGACACAAACAAAAGAGCTTTTTATTATTATTGCTTTTATCTAGCTATTATACTTAGAAAGAAATTGTGTAACTCGGGAGCAATTCTAATGATCCCACTTACCTACACGTGCGTGATCTTTGCTCCCTTTCTAGCACGTAGTTATCATAATTACGGTATTTCTGTCTTTACCTCCAGACATATTATTCTAGACTAGGCTATCTTCAAATAACTGGTTAGTTAATTAAATAGTAGAATTTCTCAATTTCATTTTTTCAATTTTCTTTGTCACGTTCGTTTAGTGGTTGCAACCGCTATTGCTGGGCATGGGGTCCTAGGTTCGATTACCAAGTCAGGCAGTATTGCCGGAGCCGGAGTTTGGATATGTGACCGGTTTTTGGAAATAAGCTCGCCCCTTATGACATGGAACTTAAACATAACTGGCGAAATGTAAGCGCACTATTGGTACATTCCTGCTTTAACTCTTCGAGGATTACTGACTTGATGTTATGTTCTTTACTTTTCTAAACCAACCACAAAAATACTCGTCTCACAGTACGAAAGGCGAGGGGATCTGCCTTGCAATCAAAGTACCCTCATTATACTAGACTAGGTTAGTGCTAGACTAGCAGTTTTTAAGTACCACTACAGTGTAGAGCTGGAAGGGATCACTTGCAGCTGTGCACTTGGTATGCGTAAAGACTTAGGATATTCTCGTAGGTACAGTCGCTATCAGATATATTGTAGCAGACAGGTGAACAAATACATCTGAACAATTTAAAATTGTCAATAAGTTATACACTAGAAGTTATTCAATCTGCCTAGCCTTTTCCCAACTATGTTGGGGTTGGCTTCCAGTCTAACCGGATGCAGCTGAATACCAGTATTTTACATGGAGCGACTGCCTATCTGACCTCCACAACCCAGTAATTGGATAATACGATACCCTTTGGTAAGACTGGTTGTCAGACTTTCGGGCTTCTGACGACTCGTAACGACTGTCAAAGATCCACGAATGACAGCCTAGACCAACGGCTTAACGTGCTTTCCGAGGCACGGAGGAGTCTCGGTATGTAAAGATGGTTACCCATCCCAACCTCGGCAAGCGTAGCTTAACCTGATGGATCGACCCGTGCGGCTGTTATTACTTAGCCACGAGCTCCTCCATACACTAGAAGTTATTACTAACCAAAAATATCAGGAATACGAGTTTGACAAACACTGATCTTGCCTAGATCACCCCATCTGCCTAGATACACTTGACGTTGTAAGTGTTCAGATATTTTTGGTTAGTTCTGTGTATAGAAATTAGTGACAAGATATTAATGAAGTAATGAATGTTCAGATATTAATGGTAACTTCTAGTGTATGGAACTTATTAATATTTTAAATTGTTCCGAAGTATTTGGTCACCTTGTCTGCTACAATATATCTGACGACGACTGTACGAGAATATTTGGTTACATACGAGCGACAAGACTTGGCGTATACACTAAGCTTTGCGAAGTTCTAAAGCGATTTTCTGGTGGAGTATCGTTTCAAATATTTACATATAATACTGTCTGTTCTTTTGTGTACAAACATACCATGTTTTTCGTATAACCTTTTCCCTTTATTATTAAGCTTTTCGCCGGAACGTAGATCCACACGAAACACAATGGATTTTTAATTCTGTCTGTAATTATGGCATACAAAATGTTAAGCAGAAAAACTTATATTTTCTACTGATAACTTATTAAATCGTTTTTGCTCTTTAATAATAATAATATAATAATTCTTTATTTATCGGACAACAATAATCCATTGTGTTAGTAAGCAATACAAAATAACTTATTTCTAGTGTTAGTAGCTGAGATACATTATAAAAGGCAGAGTAACTAATAGTTTTGTGAAAAGGGCATCCCCAGAATTAATGTTCTGTGAGAAATGAATTAATGTTGTGTATTGTGGCTTAGAAAATAAAGTTACTAGCGAGAAGTAAGTACCTAGTAACTGTTACTAGGTACCTACTCGACATTTTATTTAGAGTACCTACGTCTTAAAACAAACGAGCAAATAAAAGAGATCCTAAAAAACCGTGTACGTGTTCTGTTGCCAATAAAGTTCTTTTATATTATCTGAGTGAACAACAATATTGGAAACAGCTAGGGTTTCCAATATTCTTGTTCACTGAGTAGTAGGTACTTAGACGTTTCACAAAAAAAATATTGAAGACTAGAGAATGGATCACGTAAGACTGATATTTCTATTTAAACTGGAATAATCAGTGGTGGCTCAGTGGTTACGGCCCCGACTTACGAGTTGTAGGTCGTGGGTTCGCACCCAGGCAGGCGCATTACTTTATGTAATTTATTTAATCACCGCTGCTCTCAAAACGGTGAAGGAAAACATCGTGAGGAAACCGGCATGTCTTAGAACCAAAAGTTTGAAAAAATGTGACATCTGCCAACCCGCACTGGGCCCGCGTGGTGGATTACGGCCCACTCCCTCTCACTGAGAGGAGGCCTGTGTCCTAGTAGTTGGAACTTTATAGGCTGATTATGCTTAAGCTATAACTGAAATTCAGGCAAGTAATTTAGTCATTTTCTAGGTTTCAAATCGTTTTTCATATAGGTATTTACTTTAGACTGGATTACCATCATACCATTCATAAAATGTCACTAAACAAATGAGAGTAATATTATTTGTTTAAGTACTTACTAAAAAGGTTATGTAAAAATCTAAATAAAAGCCTCTTCCTACTAATCAACAACTATGTACTAAAATGATATTCAACAAGGCACCTAATAACCACTCCATTTTGCACTAAACTTGATATGACAACGTAACAAAAGTAACTCGAAACTGTAAACACCATTTTGTTTCTCACAAAGAAAATGAACACGATATTTGACACATTTCATCGTCAAAAAACACTTAGGAAGCTCGTGTGAACTAGCAAATCTGTCATATTACCAACAACGCGATATTATCTTTTAAGGCGGCGTATAAAGACAGCAAAAAATCAAATTTCACCCGCGCAACCCTTGCCTACCCCTCTCATCAAAGACGACGAAAACAAAACACAATCCTTTCGCGCCGTGTTCGTGCTACAGTAGAAACTTCACCTGCGTATATTTATTTGAATTTTGCATTTTCTGTTATAGTTAGTATATGCAAAATAATCAGATTATACGACTATGCTGAATAAAAGTATGACCGCTGCATACAATTGTTTCTTTTTATTCTTTTCTCTTCAAATATTTTACATTTTGATTTGGGGCTTGTGCATAGAAGTGATTTCTGGATGTGATACAGTGGTTTTTTTGTGTTGAATGCCACCACTGCAGCCGCACATCTAGACTGATATGTCTGCCGTTGTATTAAATTCGTCCTTTTGCCGCCGACGAATTTAGCAATTATACTATTAAATTGCTCCACGGCATTGCTGTCGCAGTCGTTTATCAGACTTCTTGAATGTGCGGCAACTATGCCCACAATATACTGAACTTTAGCCCAAAATGAGGAGTTTTTAATTTTTAACACCAGATCTTCATTTTTTCTCTCACTTTTACAGTAATAATCTTGACATTCGGTATGGTGGCCAAAAGCGTGGTTGTAAGAGTTGGAAATGTCAGTAAAGAGTTTATTTATTCTGTTTCCTAATTCAGTAGTTCCGGATTTATGTGTTTTTATAGCACAACAAATAACTTTCCTAATGGCGAGTATTCTTTGTGTGGTCAGCATTTTTCTCATAGACTGCGAGTATTTTGTATCTTTACTAGCGGATACTAATTTGTTGCACAAATTTCGTAAAATGTGATTCCTACATTCGATTTTTTCGACTGTAATATCTTTGTATGGCCTTTCTTCGAGGATCTTCGAGTCAGTACTGGAATCTCCATCCGCGATCAATCTTCCATAGATAATATTGTACATCTCTAGTGATTTTTTAAATCCCTCTGCTATTATGTCAGCTTCCATGCCAGATGAGGAACCAGTATAGTTTTTATAACATTTATGGTCATTCGGAGCTATGCCTTTATTCTCTGCGCGGGCACAGATGCAACAGTACTTGTTCCTAACTCCTAAGAATAGAACTTCACCAAACTTTCTACCGATTATGGCTGCTGCTCCAGAAAGTGCACCATAGTTGCTCTTGTACGAGCGCTTAGACCAGCAGCCATCAGCAATGACGTCAATGACTGCTACTCCGTTTTTCACCTTTCCTTCTTCTATTGCAGCTATTCTTTCGCGTTCTGCTGCAGCCTCCATAGCTTGGTGTGCGGTTTTTTCCCATTGATTACAAATTTCGGTGTGTTTTTTCCTGTACATTTGTTGTGTCATTAAAGGAAGATTCATCGCTGTACACAAACCTTGGAATTGCTCCAAGCCAATGCCTGTAACAGTAATTCCGGAAACTGCTGCTGTATTAATGTCTAGGTTCTGGGTTGGCTGTGGATCTGACGTATTGATAAAAAATTCACCTCTGCACATATTACATGAAAGTTTTAATTTCGAATTTAAACCTATTTTGGTTTCTCCAATTATATTTATGTTAGATAGTGTGCAGCCAAATCGAGGTGAATGGTTTGAAATAAGTTTTAGGTTTTCAAAAAAGTAGTGCTTGTCTATAATGATTCTCTCCGAGTGTTGTGTTGGATTGAACAAATTTTCTTCTTGGTTCTGCATTTCTGGTCGGCTCTTTTGGTCGGGTCGTGATTTCAATTTACTATAATAAAAAAGGTAATCTTATTTACAATTACCATACTACTAGGCTACTGTGGGTAGGAATTAAGTAGCTGTGACTATACACAAATCACTAGCCGAACGAGTAAAGAACTTACGGCGTCACAAAATCTGCCGGGAGGGAATTTACACAGAAAAACGATCTTATAATAATAATTGTTTTTTTTTATATTTAGTGTGATGGTTGTAGGTACTTTTTTATTTTAATCAGGTACCTCTTAGGGTTATCTTCATTCCTCGCATAATCTACTTGACAATTTCGTTCATTCTTTTCCAAATTCGATGCTGGTCTGTAAAAATACATGTAATTAATGGTTCAGAACTTCAAAGTTCATATTGATTTATCTAAGCAAACTCTATTCCAATATAGAAGATCTGTGTTTGGGATATATTTATAAATAAACATACACAACTGACGAGACGCACTTGGTCAAGACTTGATCACACTCGGCAGATTGTGCCGCGGCAACTCTGAAAATAAAATTTATTTTCAAAGAAGTTCTTCATTAGGTAAAAACATTTTTATTTTGCTTATACTATACACTAATCTCCCATAATCGGCCTACGAAAGTGAGAGTAAACGAATTTCGATCCTTGAGCAAACACAATAAGATCTAAAATCGCTTGCACGAACTTTTGAATGACGTGGAATTAGCTAGTTGGCTTTTGGCAAGAATATTGACTGAAATGCAGAGCAATGGCGCTAGAATTATAGTACTTACTAATTCCATGCCAACCTACCAGTCAAAAATCTATCAAATAAAATGTATGTCATCTTGACTTTATATATCAACAAAACAATTTGTGATAAATAATATTTCTTACCGGTATTTAGTCAGTTTATCCATTCTTAACGTTTTTAAAAATCGTTTCGGAAGTTTTCTTGGTGTTTTCCATTTATCACTTTATTAGCTACGATGTTATAAATTACGAAAATATTATGAAGCGCGGCTGAAAATTTGAGCGTAGTCCTCTCGTCTCAATAGAGCAGTGGGAACTGATTTGTGAAACAAACATATGCTTGAAGTTCCCGCAATGTGCGACGGAAGCTAAATTCTTCCACGAACTAAGAACGTCGTAAGTGTTAAAACCTTAGATTGGTAATAAAATCAAAAATAAAAAGAATAAAAATAAAAGCCTACACAATTTTTTTCGCCTTGTATTAATACACATAATCATACAATTTTTATCCTATTAGTCATTAGCATATTAGGTACAAATCGAAAATACGTAAAAATTAGAGGTAACTTCGTGATGTTTTTTTATCGAGAAAATTTTAATCTTTTGTGTTTCTGTTACACAAAAAGTTTCGAAATATCATGTAGTTACTCATATTATTTTTATTTTATGAATAAGTCTTACCAATTTCATGAACAATCAAAATGAAGATGAGCAATTTGCCTTACTTCCCCCTCTTAAGATAAAATCTTTTTTTATTTTTTAGTTATCTCTTTTATACCGACAATGCTGCCGAGGCATTTTATGATGAACATAATGCATTTCAGAGTAGGAACACTTAAGTTTTACAGCTTTAAGAATTGTACGGAACCATTTCGTTGAAATTATATTTAAATATGCAAAATGGACTGATAAAGATGCAATTTCTCATTTTTATGCATGTGTGGGTGCATGTTTTTGAGTTACGTTGTTCTTTATTATCTTGTTGTACTGGGAAATATTTGCTCAGATTAACATTTATTCTGAAACACATATTCTCCGAATTCCTGTTCGTGTTCCTGTTGCCCTATGCCTCTGAAAAGTGAAGATCTACTTTAAAGTCATATAAATTAAAATAATTTAAAATGCAAATGATTTGTGTAATTATCGAACAATATTATTCACCGAAAACGTTTAAATAAATCATCGCATTTATGCCCCATTTCAACATCTATCTGATACCTAAATAATTTGAATACCTAATTTTATTTAATACAACGAATTTGCATACTACATACATTTCTTACCCGATCAAGAATTTTATTTAAATGGATTCGCAAAAAACGTACAAAAATAAAATAAAAGTTACTAGTTTGCTTTATTACGGTAACCCAATAAAACTGGTATTAGAAATCGTAAAAAAAAACCTTACAAATATATTGCGAGGAAATAGCCTGTGAACATTCATATTAAAGATCCTAGACCCCAAAAACATGATAGAATCGTGTTAAAAGCTGAAAGTAGACCCTAAAAACATGATAGAATCGTGTTAAAAGCTGAAAGTAGACCCCAAAAACAATTATCTTTGACTCGAAATATTTTTATTCAGAGATCCTACCAGTTCTTAAAGGTATTTTGGTGACAGTGCCTAAAATCAAATCATTTATTAAACAGATCATAAAATCCAATTTGTTAGTAAGTACCTAGGTGATACACAACTTAGGGCTGATTTTCGTGATCTAAACCGAGTTCAAGAGCTGTCAGCGTCAATATTACAAAGAAAATAATAACACTGACAGCTCTTAAACAGAAAGGTTTGTGTGCTGATCGCGTTCAGTTTTTATTGGTGAAATTCGCCCTTAAACACTAAAAATGGTAGGAAATAAAGAGGTTTTGATATTAAACTTTACAACAAATTATTCAAAGAAGGTCTATGCGAATCTAAAGGCGAAGACTGACTTGTAACATTTGTTTGTAATGTATTGAGTTTTTGTAACGCGTTACAGTAGTCAGTGCAGCGAGCCGAGCCGCCCGAGTCGAGCGCTGGATCCTCCACTCGACTGTCGCCTGTTTCGTGAATTCCTTTGAAACGGAAATATGAGAAACGAAAACTTCATGGTGCTCATCGAAGCGAGCGTTCGCCATGTCTTGTGTGTCACCGTATTGTAACCAAGCTCACCTTGAATGATGCATTACAAGTAGTTGCAAGTCTGTGTCCGCCTTAAGATTTGAGGCAAAGCCTGATAAATGTAAGGTTTGTTTGAACGAAGAAAAAGTGCAGATAAAATCACTTTTCTAAATCGTGTCACATTTGTTATTTTCCTTCACAAGGGCCAAACGTGCTACACTGAACCTTGTACAAATATCAGATCATTTCCTGGTCACTGGTATCTTGTAAAGATCGGAATAAATTACGAAGAAGCTAACACTTCGGGCACAAATTGCACGATAAGCGAAATTCGAAGGGCCGACGGATGATTCGTTCAGGGGCCCGTAACTTCGACGTCTCAACACCCAAACTTTGGACCCTCAGTGAAATTATGTATGAAAGTTTTATACGGAACCAGAGAGGCGTATTCTAAAGCGGGTCTTTATGACCCCTGACATTGGAACCGGGTAGCGTTGATTTGATTTGTTTAAAATAAATTAGGGTTTCAATGATTTAATTTAGGGCGTTTTGAGTTGAAAAATTAAGTTATTTTTGGATCGTGATTACAATGAACAAGAGAGCAAACAAGCCATGGTTTATGTTATTTTGTTGACTTAAGATAAAATGTGTTTATTCAAAGTAGATAACTAATAGTTATTGATATTATTTTCATTTATTTTGCAAATACTTTTCTTCACTTCTTCTCAGCTCTTGGATGATACAGAAGGACATGGAAATTCTTTACATTATGTTTTGCAGTAATAACTATTTAACGCTTAAAAATAACCATCAAGTAGAGATGTACATTTTGTAGAATTCCAATATTTAAAAGATTGTGAATAACATCATAATTCAATACAATAGAATCAAAGTTAAAATTAAAATCAAAATTAAAAATAAAATTAAAAGTTAGTAGTATCGTTCATGTGGAAAAAAACATAACATTGACGAATTCGAGAACGATCTATCTTTAGTTGTTTACTTGTCAACACATGCAACTGACACTTATTGTTATTTTATGCGTTCTCTCTTTTCCCCTTATGGATAAAACCCTGGTGTTTTTTCGTCAGTTGAATAATGGTTCCCTGTATATAATAGCGTGTTGGAGGTTGGCCATACTATTTACACTTTTATATGGTCACATCTGGAAACTAAAGCTGCACCGTGTGGTTCATGCACTACATAATTATATCGTATTATAATGTCTTTTATCATAATAACATGAATGCATGAAGTAGCAGAATGTATGAAAAAAAAACTTACATGGTTTACTGGCACAATTCCAATTTTGGTTATTTCCTGTTCAGTACCTTTCCTCTAGCAAAAACGTAGTAGTCCTCTTTGTCACAACTTTTAACTTCAATATTTTTAATTTTTGTTAGTTTTAGTGTCAAAAAATACCATCCTTTCCTGAGTTTTGAATGGTTTTTCATTCCCAAGTTCTATAAATTTCTATTCAGTCCAAGCATTAGGTGTTCAAAGTTATTTTCTCAAGACACTATAAACTTTCGAAAATATAGACCTAATGAGAATGCCATTACAAACCCCATTCAACTTCAACAACGCCACTCTAATTTACATTGACACAGTTTTTCAAGCTATTCTTGAGTTGACGTTTGAAATAAGTGGGGATGCCTTTGTCAGCGGAGGATAGGATGGGAGGATGGGCCGGATGCTCCAGTTTCCACGTGTCATGGCGGAGTCGGGAGCCGGTCTGTTGTTCTCTAGACGATTAAGCGTGGTTTAAATGAGTACTTACTGTTGGAATTGCTTGTTGTATGTGTGTTTAAGTGCGGTTAGTTTTTTTTTAACTTCGTAATTTGTTTTTATCTGTTGGACCTGTGTATGATAGTGGACGTTTATTTAACGATTTGAAAGCCACTAAACATTCACGATCATAGATAAGACCGATATGTTTACCAATAGTTGGATTCTTTAAACGTCCCCCTCATGAATTTCCCTTTCTCGCCTAATTTTCCTCAGCAAAACAATGTTAAATTAATCACTACCAATAAAAGCTACGATTAAGATGTATACCGTTACCGTCGACTACCAAACCGATTTGTTTGGCGCCGCACAGCCGCGTCACGACTCACGGAACGCCACGTTCCACCACGAAGCGCCACTTATCTCGAGTTTTGCTGGGTCATTCAGTTTATTATTGCAAACGGCTGCTCGGTCTACTATGTGATTCACATGAATAGAACTACTTGCTGCTTCAAACTCTATTAGCTGGATTAGTCACTTTATTGATTATTATTGAAGATATCAATGAAAATCAGGGAGAAATTATTACTGTCGACAAACAATCTGATACATAGTTAATTGATTCAGGCGTGACTTGGCGGAAATCCATTATAAAATAGACGTAAATATGTATATTTAGTAACCTATTCCGCTTAACTATTCTTAAAGAGCCTTAAGAAATCGACACGTGTTTCACCTCCCAACGAGGCATCTTCAGGATGACGATTGACTTGTCGCGAACCCGAACACGAAGTGTTAACACGCCAAGACGTCAATCAAGACTCTTTAAGAGAGTTAAGCGGAATAGGTTACTAAATATACATATCTACGTCTATTGAATTTTTTAATCTGATAGATATTCAAACATGTTATGTTATTATTTTTTGTTGTTTTTAAGACAATGCTTGCGTAAAAGTATTATTAAAAAAACAAAATATTCTTGAAGATTAGAATTTAACTAATCTTTATTCCTCCATTTGCTCTTGCAATTCTTAAACAGCAAAACAATTTTAAATCTTATTAAATGCACCCAGAGCTCTTAGTAGCCATATAAAAGCTATTTTGTTGAATCCTAAATGAATACTGTATCCTTAAGCCTAGTCTCCTTCCATTTTATTACTACACTAGCGTACTCACAACACGTTTCTTGATAAATAAACTAATTAATTTCTCGGTTTAACCACCTTCATTGCACATACAACTAATATAATCTCTTAATTGCCTTCCAAGATACCCTTGGGGCGAATTGAAACAACTCGAGAGCCATTAATAAGTTTAACATCACTTTATAGAACATCAAAACATAACACGGTTTTAGTAAAATCTTTCCCAAAAGAACACAACTTTGGTCATTAGAACTCGGTTCAAATCTACTTTGAACAGCCACGATACATACATTTATATAAACTCACGACTTTTACCCATGGGGACAGACAGAATCCAAGTACCTAAGACTATCCTTACATACCTACCTATACCCTTTTAACGTCGTCCAGGTTCATACCTTAACGAAAGCTATCATCATAGCTCTTATAACAATAGGTACCTACACTCCACCCAAGATGACATTAGTCACATGAAAGTATACGCTCGGAACCCGAAGAATAGAATAGAATAGAAATATTCTTTAATAAGTACACCATAAAAATTACAGACATAAACCGAAGCCCGAAAACAGAAATAGTCACCCTAACAGAAATCGGCATGGAAATATATGTACATAATGTATAATACAATATGTAAAAAAAAACCTTTATGATACGGAAGGGGCGAATAGGTACAGCAATATTATTAAAAAGTAATAAAAAATCTTATTATTATTGAAAATAAAAAAGTTATTGCTATATAAAATTAAGAACCAATAATAATATTACCCCGAATCCATTCAATATTAGCAAATTTTCAACAGAGGTCATAAGTTATGACTTGTAGACACCCGCTCCATGACGGCCGCTCGCGCCCCATGTAATAATACCCGGTAAAATTCTGCATTGAAAAAAAATGTAGCGGGTCTTTTTTTTTGTTTTTTCTGAAAATTACCACATATAATATAGGCTCTCTGTACTATACTTATCAACACAGGATTTTTTTTAATGTTGTATATAACTCTTCAGAAAGGCAGATTATGTACTAAAGTCCATATTAGAGATCTCAATTTGTTAAAAATAACATGAATTACGGCGCAAAGCTTGACGAAATGTTCACTACTCGACGCGGCGTCAGTGAGCCAATTTTTTGTAAACACAAACTTGCATGCAAGTAATGGGCTATAAGTTTTTGTTACAATAGATTAAAGAACAGGTCAAACGTAAAGCTTTTACGAACGATGTAAACCGTGCCAGCTTCCCGTAAATTGTTGCCATTTTTCTTTGGAGCTGCTAAATCAATTTAAGTGCAGCTCTTTAGCTTTCGCAGCGTATCCGTACTTTGACACTCAAAGCAAAATTTCGAGCTGAATTTTTCTGCTTTTAAATTGCGCAAAAACGGCACGAAGTTTACATTAATTAGTTGTAAATTAATCCATTTCCGATAAAATTTTAGCACAGGTACACACAGGTTTTTATTACAGGCAGTTTTTTCACACATTTTCAGTTTTCAGTTAATTAATGTCGCTTAATAAAAAGGTCCAATTCATACGGACGTTTGGACGGGGTATGTTGATAAACGAAGCCTGAAATTACGGCTTTAAGAGCCCACCCAACCTCAGGTTTTTATCTCGCTCGCACCATACTACTCGCGGACTGAGTGCGAGCGAGACGGAGGCGGCAACAAATCGGAAAAAATTTAGGTAATTGCTTTTTACGGCGAAAATAATGATAATTTCAAAAAATAAAAAACATTGTCGCTGCTTCATAGTTAGTTCAGTTAGTGTGCCAAGTTTCATGATCTAATCTATACTTATAATAAATCTGTAGAAGTGAAAATTCTGTACATTGAAAATATCAAAAAAATTAATGGGGTGTTACTAGACCGACACCGAACCCAAAAATGTGATTAAAAAAATTTTTGTCTGTCTGTCTGTCTGTCTGTCTGTCTGTCTGTCTGTCTGTCTGTTTGTTCAGGCATCACGCAAAAACTACCGGTTCGATTACGATGAAACTTAGTATAATTATTCTTTAATATCCTGGGCACCACACTGGGTACTTTTTATCCCGGAAAAGTATCCTATCCTACGGTTGGGGGGTGTCAAAGTTTGTATGGAAGAATTTTAACGCACTGTCCGATTAACTCAAAACTCAATATTTATACTTAAACCCAAAAATTAAGAATAACGTGTATCAGGATTTTTCGAAATTCAACCCCTAAGGGGGTAAAATAAGGGATGAAAGTTTGTATGAAAAATCTTATTCCTTGAGGTAATAAACATGAATCTTCGCACGAATAGTTATCAAAATAAATTATAAAGTTTGTAGTTTTTTGTTTTTCTAAATTACCCCCTAAAGGGGGGTTGGGGGGTGTCAGTGTTTGTATGGAAGAATTTTAACGCGCTGTCCGATTAACTCGAAACTCAATATTTATACTTAAAACCCATGGGGATGTATGGGGTAATTTCCGACACTCACGCGGGCGAAGCCGCGGGCAGCAGCTAGTTTGAAATATTTTTTGAATAGCAGCGGTTTATTGTTCGGTTTGGAGGTAACTTTGGATTATTTTTCCATCGAGAAAGTTTTATGAAATCGTGTTTTCGGCTAACATAGTCGGTAAAATGAATCCTCAACTTTATCATATATTTATTTCAAAATTAATGCTGCAGTAGTTTTGACATAACGGCGGATCTTGCTAAGCAATTTGACGACATATAGGGCCTTAAGGCTTGTACTTTGGTCTGTCTGAGCCTAAATTAGGTTTTAACTACGTTTCTGATTACCGCGGCTACCTACACGGACTCGAATTATGTTTTTAAATCCGATTCTCCGAAAATCGTTTTTGATTAAAACGGTTAGGGTATTTTGGTTTTTTTTATGACGAGATTTATAAACATGATATTTATGAATGACTGCCTCGTTGGTCTAGTAGTCGCAGGCGCTACTGCTGACCATGAGGTCCTGGGCTCGATTCCCGGATCTTTTTTTGGGTTTTCTCGATTTATACTTTTTATAAAAAATCTGAGTTTTTGATTGGCTATTAAAATGTTTAAAAATAAATACATGTTGGATAACAAGCATGCGAGAATCTGCATTTTATTAAAAAATCTTCACAATATACAGGACAAACAAAAAAAAATCCCATTCTAAAAATTAACTTCCGCTGTATTCTTTGCGATGTATAATTAACTGGAAACAAAGGAAAAGCCTCGAGCCATTAGACATCTATACATATTGTAAATTGAAGTCCCTTTTCGTGTTTGTCTGAATGACTGCGTTGTTCTTCTAAACCACGCAACAGTTTTTGATGAGATGAAGGTTTATGTGTAATAATTTATTATATATTTACTTTATTATGTACTATATATTTATATATTTAAGTTGTAACAGGAACTCCTTTCGCACCTCTCCCGCCACATAAGGACGCAGCTTCTAGAGGCTTCTAGAAGCTGCACGGATAAAAAACAGACGACGCGCACCTTTTTTAAATATAGTGGTCTGACATCCGTCACTCTAGAAGAAACACGAAACTTCTCCTTACCCCGAAACCTATGTTTTTATATCATATTATTGTGATTGTGATGTGTGTATATTAAAAAGTTGCATCACTAAGAAATATAATAGTAATTTAAGAAAGCAGGAAGAATATTAATTACTCTTAATAAAACACATAGACTCAGACAGGCTTGTATTACATGGGACTTAAACACCTCTGCCTAACCCTACGGGGAATACAGGCGTGATGTTATGCTGTGTTACTCAGACTCATGTATTTATCTCAAAGAGATTTATATGGTTAGGAAACCGTACCCTAATCCCTATTATGCCATATGTTAATTCAAACGGAAATCTATTTCTTTTGAGGCTATGCACGACTGAGGCACAGAATAGAAAGGTACAGAAGGTCAGCTCCTTACAACGAGTGAAGACGGACGTACCCACACTTAGACAAGCGTGTACGTACAGTGAGTGCAACCGCGTTCGCGATTGTTGTTTGTTTGACATGCAGTTCATACACAAGCCCACCTGGCGACGCTTTCGGTGTACGCAAGATGACAGACATCGCCACTTTTCATAGTAATTTCGTTAGTTCCAAGTAAAGTGTTCGGGTAAGGTGAGTTTTTTATTATTATTATTAATAGGCTCGACCAAAATCTCATCTGATGATAAGCCCTATAGTTTCAGATTGCTGTGTGATTGTGTTTCGTTCGTCGTATAGAGCTAGCCTTCTGTACTTATTTATTTAGTGACAGAGGGTTGTCAACGGCCCAATTTCCGACCGGACTTTAAAGTAATTTGTCGGGGTCCGGTCTCACAGATGTGATAGACGCGACAATTTCGGTTAACTCACTTTAATGAAAATGTAAATCCAATATAGGAAAATACGTTTATATGCTCATAAAATTACTGTTTAGATATTACTACGATCCATGTAGCCAAGAATTTAGTTACATAAATTATTACTAACTTATATTTTTAACCTGTCAATCCTTTACTTTGAGACACAATGAATCATCCATTGTTACGTTACTCCCAGGACTCACAATTGCATTCTTGTTTAAAATTTCTACGACATTACAACTTAATTATCATTTAATAATCAAATTCATCAAGCTATTATATAGACGGCAAGTTATTTTAGTTTTTTTTTTGTTTTTATTTTCCTGTGTTAATCTTATTACACATAATGTTTTCAATAGTATTTCCTCCCGGAAGAGGGGCACTGCCTCTTGTAACACAGGTTTACCACCTAACACAAGTGTCAGGGACTTCATACAATTTATAACCACTTTCATTTGTGTAATAAAGATTTTTATGTTTTAAGTCCGAAGTTCCTTGGACAGGGTTAAACGAAAGTTAAAGTAAAGCTAACAAAATCATATAAAAAAACAGTTTTACTTTTTCAAATAAGCTTTTCAAGCTTAAGTTAGGTAAGCGCAGTTCAGTGCACCAAACAGAAAGTTGGCAACACAACTTGGCATAACAAGTACAACAACTAATGTATCGAGACAGGTTTTCTAATGAAACTCAGCTCTGCAACTTTACAGAAAAGAGTACTAACAAGGCGTCTAAACTTCAGGAGTCCACAGCATGAGATTTGTCGGTGTGGAAGGACCAAGTTTGATCTCCAATTTGAAATGGAAATGTGAACATTTTTCTCGCACCGTTTGAGTTTTGCTACGGATTTTGATTGATATTATTTTTTGTTGTGGTAACTCGTCTTTGCTTTTGTGGAGATTCTATGAAGAATTTATGAAGTTTAGGTTTTAAGTTCTGTTATTTCATAATGGCCTCTGTACGAAATACGTACCATCGAACATTAATTGAAATTCGTGTTCCTTTATAACTCAAAATAAATGTAATCCATATTTAAATGTACCATATCTTGCCCTACCTTGTGACCCACAATCAGGAATATTTACCATGAATCCATCTAAACCTTATTAACTTAAGATGATCCTAACTAATATTATAAATACAAAAGAAAATAAGTTTTGTTACGCTATTACGCTAAAATGGCTGAATACATTTGAATGAAATTTCGCACATGGGTAGTCCATGACCTAGATTAGGACATAGGATACCTACATTTTATCCCGGTAGTAATTTCCAACCTCAGACCGAATCCGCGGACAAAAGCTACTCTCAAATAAAATAAGGGCGATGAAAAACAAATCCAATTACGCAGTTTAATCAGTATGACTCGACTTCTCAAATGTCAAGTAAAATCGATTTGGATTACATTAAAGTAATAGGGTTAGGTCTCCTGAACGAGACCTTGACATTCTGCCAAGACTTTAAGACTGTCTTCTTTGTAACAATGCTCTTGTATCCTTTCTTCATTTGATCGTACTTTATTTTTTGGTCTTCGCCGAATTTGGTCCTAAGAAACGAACTGCGTCTTATCTACTATATCTTACAGGGTTATTGGATATAATATGTCGGCAATCTATTTAAGGGGATGTAGGAGAAGTCATTTACAACCAAATAACCCCTTTTGACACCTATGCTAATGTCAACTTTTTTCGAGTCATTTGACATTTTATATTACATTACATTATAAAATATAAAATGTCAAATTAGTCGAAAATGGTTGACATTGGTAAGGTCATTTGGTTGCAAATGACCTCTCCTACATCTCCTTAATGGATTGTCGACATATAAACAATAACCCTGTAGATAGCTCTTATTTGTCAATGCTTTTATTTGTAGTTTTGTTACTTCAATAGTAGCTATAAACTGTCGAGATTTGCTGGCAATCGAGTGGCCATAAAAGTTTAGCGCCCCGAACTATTGATTTGAACCCATTTCAACAAGTACTTAGTTAAAGGGGTTAATAGGAAATCGCACCAATATTTTGATTTTTATGAGGACTCGAGCATTTTGTTCGAATGTTTTTATTTAATGTTACATTGATGTTTTGTTAATTCGTGTTAAAACTAGTGAAACTTTTTTTTACAAACGAATTTTATTTGTTAAACCACGCGATCACCAACAACATACAACTTTCAACCTTTAGGACTGTCAAACTTTCAACAAACTTTTGCATCGTCGGCAACCTCACAATTACGTCATAAAAACAAAAGGGTATCACTCAACTACCCACATGTTAGTACAACTAACCCTCCAACGCTAATCCTTCACTGTCTGTATAAATTCTGTTACAAGTTCCCGTGGGCCTCCTCTGGTCGCCGCCAACTTGCTCCTTAGAGACCTCACGTGATGTTTTGCGATTGTCTTAATGGCGACTGTAAAGTCTATGAGTTAATTGTGGTCTATTTTGACAGAACCACAGGGTAATTTTGATAATTGGCTTGGAATGGATGGAGATTTTATATTTCGAAAATATGAATAGGGTTTTCTTGGTCCTATTCCTTATCTAGGAACATACTTTCACCCGCTGTAAGTATTTTTTTTTTTTGCTTTTGTCATCCATATTGATCTGATGAGGTTGTTCGCCAAGATTCTTATTACCTCAACCATTTTTATCATGGTTATTTTAATGTCTCATCAAATAAAGTTCATGTAGAAGAGAAACGTGTTAAACAAAAACTTTATTACCTACTCCATTAGGGCCCGTTCACACGTATAAAATATGGGGAGGCAATGGTTAACGTAATTAACGTGTGAATAATGTCGCCAGCTTCTTGCAGTTGCGTTGTGGTTGCGTTGTCATTAGTAGTTGGGATGTGGTTACGTATGCAGACAGACAGATCGACTCTGGCTTCCATAGAGGAAAAAGTCGACGCAGCGTTGTGTTTGCGATGTGGCCGGCCGCTAGTGCGCTGTCTCGCTGGTGGTTGCGTTGTGGCTGCGACGACGTGCTCGGTATCACCCACACGGTTGATTTTGACGGCGAAATGTGGTCCGTGTGAATAAACTATTCATTTTCATATAAAGTGCCCCTCTATGTGTCGTCCTTGTGGTGTGGTCGGTTTTTGTGGTTGTGGCACGTGTGAACGGGCCCTTACACATACAATATTAAGTAATTACTTTTCTATTGTAAGTCGAAAAATATGAACAACATAAATTCAATTAATATCCCTGAAATTAACTAATTTAATACCGTAATGTAACAGCAACATTTTATAAATTATTATAGCCACGTGTGTGTAATACCGTAGTTAATTTATTTTATGTGCCAGACTCCTTCGTGCAGAAAGCCCAGAAAATTCTAGGAAAAAGTACTTGAAGGTCTCCTTGTAAGAAAGACGGGCTCTGAACCCGTGTCTAATTTAATTACACGAAAGTAAAGTATACAGATACAACATACACTTATGTTGGTAGATACATAAAATAAAGAAAGAAATTTTACGTTTATTGGCATTACAGCTGATAAATACATCTTAAAACTATAGAAACAGAAAACAATTTATTTACACACCAGAAAATACGTAGCAAAAATCGCTTACTGCGATCTCTTCCAGGCAACCTAAATAGGAATGGACAGTGATTCCACCAATGATTATAATGCCAAAAGGGCCTCAGCTCAGCATAATGTCAGATAACCACACAAAGTGTACCACCTGACGCTGATTTTCAGCTGCAACCCACGAGTGCCATATGCTAGAATGATAAACACAGGGAAGTGTGTGTGTGTAAATGTGGAACAAATAAAGTGAATACTCACAGAGCTCAGCAGGACTTAACACTTTCTTATCTTGTAGCAATTCCGTTTTTTGTACATACTAAAACTTTGTACAATTTCCTCGAAATACGTTGCCGGTACTTACTACCTGAATCAAATTAGTATTCCTTCCATTGTCCTACAAAAGAAAGCTATAAAATTGCCATAGAACTCTGTTTCTTCAGTGGTTAGAATAAAATCCACATAAAAATAGGTGCTATGTATTCTAAAGATTCCTGCGATCGATGTAAACGGTTTGTGAAGAACTTTTATAAGAAGAAATGAATTTAATAAAAAGGTGTCTGGATGTCAAGTCCGTGACTAGACTTGAACAAATGGGTTCGTCCTTGTTTTGATAAATAAAGGTACTGATAACATGTTCTTTGAGTGTAGTAGTGTACGAGACAGTGTGCACAAAATTAGTTTACCTATCTAACCTAATTTTGTGAATATTGTCTCTCGGATAGATCCATCTCTAGAATTAGATTCATAAAAGTACAAACTTGCTCTCATGACGGTTTTGGCCTTCATAAAAATCAGATTTTCACCAATATTTGACATTACATACATACATACCATCATGCCTGTATTCCCCGAAGGGTTAGGCAGAGGTATACCTATATAGTACACCCACATTTCACCAGTTAAGTTTAATACGGGGGCGAGGTTATTGCCATCAACCAGGCACACATCTAGACTCAAAGTTGCTACTGAGCAATTCCAGATGGAAAAACTCAATAACACTTTGCCCGACCCGGGAATTGAACCTAGGACCTCATGCTCAGCAGTAGCGCTTGCGACCCCTAGACCAATGAGGCAGACAAAAATCGCTCTGTATTTGGACAGCCGTTACTGTGTGACCTGTCTTAGGAAGCTCTCAAAACTCAAAGCATTTATTTCAAATAAACCAATTACAGGCACTTTTGAATTGTCAAAGGGGTCGTCAGTCAGAAAGATGAAGCTATTTGCCCATTCCAAAGCGTAGCCCTTTCTTCTCCATAGGTACCTACACCTATGGAGAAGAACTGGCAAGAAACTCCACGCACACTCTTTTAAATTAAAACTCAAGCTTTACCGCCTGATAAATAACAACATAACATCATACCCGTTTTTCTAGGGGGGTAAGGAACTTTAGGCAGCGACGTAGGTATATTACAACCACATTTCGCCAGTGTATTTAAGGTCAATGTAATAGGGGGCAAATGTATAGAGGGCGAGCCATATGTTGCCATAAACCGGGCACGAATCGAGACTCCAAGCCTACGCCCAAACATAGCTACATAAATACCATCACTGTTGATAGGTAACTACCACATAAACACAAAATCGTTTTATACGTTTGCTCTTCGCATCCCGTGCGATTAACACCCGATGGAGTGCAGCGATGCGTGATCGAAAGTAAATAGAACGGCAGAGCAAAGTGTGTTCGCACATCTTTGCGGAAATTCGCGGTTCATTTGCGCGATGCTGACAAAAAGAACGATCGTGAATGTATTAGTAAATCAATAACAATTTGCACACTACACTCAGGGGCTAGGTGATTGGCTGCAGTGTGGGTATCCCTCTCTCTGCCTAGCCTTTTCCCAATCATGTTGGGGTCGGCTTTCGGTCTAACCGGATGCGGCTGAATACCAGTATTTTACATGGAGCGACTGCCTATCTGACCTCCATAACCCAGTAACTGGGTAATACTATACCCCTTGGTAAGACTGGTTGCCAGACTTTCGGGCTTCTGACGACTCGTAACGACTGTCAACGGACCAACGGCTTAACGTGCTTTCCGAAGCACGGAGGAGTCTCGGTATGTAAAGATGGTCACCCATCCACAGACCAACCCCGGCAAGTGCAGCTTAACCTGATGGATCGACCCGTGCGGCTGTTATTACTTAGCCACGAGCTCCACTGTGGGTATCCCTCTATCTGGCAGCTATTCAATTCCCGTATTTTTAAGAACGTACTCAGTCGCATCTCATTCGCAACCTATCAAAAGTACAGTCAATTTACCAATATTTTTGTCAAATTTGACAGATTGCGACTTGAATGTGAACGTGTTATAAGTACGAGAATAAGCATTCTGCTATCATCTGTATGATAAATGAGTGTCTGCCAAACGATTTATTGAGAAATGAAGTTTATGCTATCCGCTGTTATGCAAAATAAAATTATCACATAAAAAGTTCTGCTATAAAGGGTAGACCCTGCAGTGTAGTCCCTATTCTAGCTTGGAACGAATATTTGTAATAGGCAAACCTTAGAGACTTTGCAAACAGTCAGTTGTTTTGGAGCTTAGTATATTGGTGTGTAAGATTTGTGTCTGTTAAAGCTGAAACCACCCACTATTTAGGGAAAACTCTACTAAACGCAAAACACGTCGGTCTCTAATATAAAGTTCAAAGCCTACAATCACGCAGTACAATGCTCAAAACACGGGAATCATATCCCAAACAGCCGGCCAGCATCAACAAAGACCGTAGTACCGGCTAATCTAGGTGACAGCGTACAAATCAGACCCATGCAATCACAGCGTTTTGGCAACGGTTCGTATGTAGGCACGAATCATGGCGTCCATTCAGTATAGGATTCCAAATCATTCGGACTTGTGATGTGAAATCAAAATGATTCGGGTTTTGCTATTTGAGGCAATTGGTGCTTATTTCGTAGCTCTCTACTGTATTGGTGTTTGAGCCCCGCTAGCACTAGTAATTATATCTACTTTTGGCATAATAATTTCTACAGTGACTGTTCATAAGAGTTTAGCCAAGTTCAATCACCTAGAAGTTGGCCTCTTTTTATCGCGTAATTCTTGTATCTTCTGACGAGCCCGCCACGTACTTGTAGATTCCTACCTAAAATGCGGAGTGCCAGAAAAATATCTCGTTCAATCCACTAAGCTCAAAGACCACGTAAATTTTCCATAGATAGTCGTCATTATAAACTGTTTCTGCCATAATACGGACGGACATAATCCCTTAGACATTTTCTTTATTGAAGTACTTCGCAAAGTCTGCCAATTAGGGGAAAAGAAATGTCAAGGTAAAGGGCAATTAACGTTCTGATCATAATCTAATTGATTCTGAAGCTACGTCAACATAATCTAACTTGTTGGACTATGTTAGTCTTACATGATGACGTCATTACCCATGTAACTTGCTTCTGTTATTCAGAACTGCTAATTGCTCGTCAACTTAAATTGGTTTTACAAGTTGACTGTTGATTACTTACTTTGGTATTTGTGAAGAGAGCTATTCATAGTGGTAATGGGCATCCATATTAATATTATAAACTAGCTGCGCCCGCTGCTTCGCTTGCGAGACTGTGGATTCTATTGGCATTATAAGCTAATCGGAATGTGAATTCGCCAATTTAATGCAATTAATAAATATTAAAATCTCGTCCAATTAAATCTCGCGATAAACTGATTTTATTGTACTTATCTTAAAAGTCTGAAAGTCTTGCCGTTTGTGATGAAAAGCATATTCATTTGAACGATTATTTTTCATACATGATTACAGCAACGCAATACAACATTGAGCTCACATCTGCAATAGCAACGTTGCAGATTGCTTCCTTCCTTTGAAGCACAAATTCGAGTGGGGAAAGTTAACATTTATGCTTACCACCTATGAATCAAATTTCTCGCGCAATTGCAGAGCCACAATCGCGCTCACACTGCATAATTATGAACACATTTAAACTGCGTTACGTGGAACGTGAGAATTTGACTCGTTACTCTGAACTCTGGCTTAGAATAGTTCGGTTTAAATCACACACGATGGCAGGATTTTTGGAGAAATCACTCGCGTTTTTGTAATTTATGGGATTGTGTGTAATGTGACTTTAAAATGAAATTATTTGTAACTAGTGCCTGTTTGTATTCGGTACTTTTTTGGTGAAATATCCTGCCGTAATTTAAAAATCTACCCTATTATTTATCGATTTATCTGCAGTAATAAAGATTCGATGCATGATACTTTTTTCCAATTCAGGAATTGATGGAGATGTAGGATGGTGTTTTGTTTTTTTGTGCCTGGCATGTGAGAGAATTAAAATTAAACATAATAATCCATTTTAAAGGTACTTTTGTCGAAGGAACTCATTTCATACATATTATTATTATATATTATATAGGTTCTGTACACCTATTTACAAAATATTTAAACACAGAATACCAGTTAATTATAAATTAAAACTTCAACACTAGCTTTACTTACACACCGATACCAGAGTTCGAATACAAAGTTGTTCTTTAGAGCTTACCTGGCTGCATGCAAGCGAAACTTTGTTCCTCCAGAAAAATATGTTTAACATATATGTATATACAAGCGAAAGTTAAGTTAACATTGGTCTGGTATAACGTACAAAGTTTAGTTCTAACAATAGGCGTCTTCATGAACGTTTTATTAAGTGTTGTACTCTGCTACAGATTCTTAGCGAGATTGTTTCGTCTTTGTATCGTTAGTAAGGTGAAGTTTTCAAGTTAACTAAGTTTTGATGGTAAGAAACCGAAGCCTTAGCTACATTTTCATAATGTTGGGGTGAGGAAATATTCGCTTTAATTATTTTAACATGGAAGTTTGTATGTTTCATGAAAAACAAGTTTGAACAGAAAAGGCTAACAATCAATCAATCAGTTTATTTGTGAAATATAGGTACAGCAGACTTCTTCAACGTAGATATAATTGTTTTAGCGTGACATAAATTATTTTTTTGGCACTTTGCCTCTTTTTCTACCTAGCATTTACAACTATGTTGGGGTCGACTTAAAGTCTTACCAGATGCAGCTGCATCAGGATAAACTTTTCCGGGTATTTCATAATCTTATACAGATTTATAAGATATCAAGCTGTCTACCTCTCCAGCAAAATAAAAGTAGGTTGATACTATATTGCAACCGACTTTCTAGCTTCAGACGACTCGTTACGATTGGCAAAGATCAACGAATGACTGCCGGGACCAACGGCTTAACGTGCTTTCCGAGGCACGAAGGAGTCTCCATATGTACAGATGGTCACCCATTCACGGGCCAACCCCAGCAAGCGTAGCTTAACCTGATGAATTGAACCATGCGGCTGTTATTACTTAGCCACGAGTTCCTTGGTAGCCAATCCAACATATAATGGCTAATTGGAGCCCGCGCACTGGACAGCCAAGAATTTGTTCAATATCCTGGCTGGCGCAGCCTGACTGTTGCTTCTTGGTTACCTAGTGCGCAGGAGCACTAACATACATAACAGAACATAACACCTACCTATAGTACACCCACATTTTGCAAGTCATGTTTAAGTCCCATGTAATACGATGCGAGCCTATCCATCCACCGGGCACAAACCCAGATTCCGGGCTGCTACTGAGAAAACTCTGCCGAAAAAACAGAATAACTTTGCCCGACCTCGAGATCAAACCCCCCATGCTCAGCAGTAGCGCTTGCGACCACTAGACTAACTAGATACCTAATTAATTTATCAGAATCACCCAATAATCCAACCATCTTGTCCCTTAGTTTATAACGACACCCTCTTTATCAAGATCCAGTGACATCTCTAACAGTATCACGTACCTTCAAATTCGTCACGTAAGATTAATTAATTATGTAAATTGTTAGTCTAAATTGTAATTAATTGAATCGCTCAAGTTATATCGCATTGTTTTCTGGTATCCGTATTTATAATGTCAAGGTTTACTGTGTCTATCTGTTTGTATTTCGTAAATATTGGTGTAGGTATGTAGGAGTGAACTTATATAATAAAAAGTAAAAAAAGTATTTTCGTGTCCATCTATATGACCGCTTAGTTCATCTATCATTTAGAGAATATGTTCCGAAAAAATGTATAATATTATAAAGAGATATTTGCTTGTTAGTTTGTATGTTAACCGCCTCTGTGGTCTAGTGGTTAGACCACCTGTCTCAGACCAAGAGGTCCCGGGTTCGATTCCCAGTGGGGGCAAAATTTTCTGCTCGGTTTGGTTGGTGGTAGGGCTTGTTTTAAGTCCGCCTGGCTAGCTACCACCATCTTATCTAAGTCTGTCGTCATAACAACAATGTTAAAAGCATTGTTGTGTTCCGGCAGTTAGAGATAAGATAGCCAGTTCCTCTGTGGTAGAGGATTCCGGGTGAAGCTCGCTACCACCTTCGGCCTGATCATCACTTTCCATCAGGTGAGATTCTGGCCAAGAGCTTCCCCGTTGTGGATAAAAAAAAAAAAAAAAAAAATGTAGGGGGTAATCTCCGGAACTACCAGTCGGATTTGAAAAAATCTTTTTGAATTGGGTAGTCCAATTCTTGAGGAAGGTTATAGGCTATCCATCATCACGCTACGACCCTTAGGAGCCGAGCAAAACGAAAAAAAAGTCAGAAAGAACGCTAAGCGAAAACGAAGTAATAGCGCGTGCGGGCGATGGGATGGACGCGGTGGTAACGAAGTCGCGGGCAGAAGCTAGTATATTAATATGAATAAATACTGACGCGTATCACACTACGTTTTTTAATATACTAAAAGTAATATAATTTAAATATTGCCTCTGCTTATTTAAACTCTATAATTAACACATTTGTAAGTAGGTACTAGTTTATTAATATATTCATCACTAAAAGAAACAGTGAAAAAACCATATCTTGGACATTAGGGATGATGACTTATATTAGATAAAATCTATAAAATCGATGGAACTATGGAGAAGCTACGGGCTAAAAATTTTGGAAGGGATTATTCCCATCCTTGTCGTGCGGTACGGGCAATGTATGGGGCTAATAAGATGTGACGTCACTTCTGTGATAGTGCTGTCTTGGTCTACCACTTATTTTAAAAAGTTTATAACTTGGCGTTTTTTTAAGCTTTTGTTTTTGATGCTTTTTGAGACTCCCCCGTGCTTTGGAACTCACGTTAAGCCGTTGGTCCCGGCTGTCATTCGTGGATCTTTGACAGTCGTTACGGGTCGTCAGAAGCCCGAAAGTCTGACAACCAGTCTTACCAAGGGGTATTGACAGATTGATTGCTATTGAGTTCTTCTTGGTTACTACTCTCTTTGAAATAACTCTCAATTCAAAGTCACGCGGCATTCTTTATTACTTCAAGTTGTCGCTACTTAATTACTTTCCGTCCGATTGCAGTTTCTATCCGTTCACGTTTGCAGACCTTAGCGGTGCAATGTTCCTTGAGGGGATTGGAAATTCTTTTTTTTTCTTTTCTTCTATATTAGTTACCTACTGGATACTCGAGCTCAGGTTTTATTTGAGGTCCGATTCCGAACGGCTATTTTGTTGTTTTTGCCGTTATTGATGAGTGTGCAGTTGTAGTTTATAAACTTCGTTAAACAACATTAATTGATCTGATGACGTATACAACGGTTAAGGTGTTTAGTAAATGTCGTCATCGTCGGATTTCTGAGGGGCAATATCCCGTATTTTTAAGAACGTTCGCATTCTAAAATTACAAAAATGTAATTACATTCGAAGTTTTGTTTGACATATTAAGGCTGATACTGACTTGCAACGTTTGTTTGTAATGTATCGAGTTTTTGTGTTCGCGTTACAGTAGTCAGTGCAGCGAGCCGAGCTGATCAATGCGAGCGCCGGATCCTCCACTCGCTTATCGGCAGCTTCATGAATTCCTTTGAAATGGAAATATGAGAAACAAACATGTGCTCGAAGCGAATGTTCGCTGCATCTTGTGTGTTGCCATATTGTAACCAAGCTTGCCATGAATGATAACTTACTGATACATTACAAACAAACGTTGCAAGTCACTCTGCGCCTTAATATGTCAAACAAAACCTTACGTACATTTAAGTTTTTTTTTTTACATTGGCTGTCGCTGAGATGAGATTCCGACTTGATTTCGAACGTTATTTATCTACGAGAATTAGCCTTCAGGCCCTATCCCCATCTTAGGTTGGCTTCGTATTTTACCAGATACTGGCTGACCGTCAGCATTCTTCACGTTGGCCTCAAAATTGAGCTACAGTAATTTGTTTTATAACCAAATTGGAAAATGTTACTTATTACGCCGTCCGCTGCGTTAAACGGGTGCACGGAGCGGGCGCCCGCGCGCGTGCTGTATTCGGTGGGCCGCGTGCTACGGGAGACCCGCCTCACGCAGCGCTGCTCTAAAGATGATATTGACTTTTTATTAAAATGATCGCAGAGCTGCAATATACTTACATATTTCTCAAAAGACAATTCCTATGAAATATACAGAGAAACTGCTTTTAACAGGGTTCCTAACATAAAGCCAATAATATAGCCTCGGTGGGAATCAAAGGCTGCGTAGCGTAAAAGTTGATTAGTACAATTTTATCAACTTTTTATCCCTCTCCTGAAACATTCGAAAGGAAATAAAAGGATGTCAAGGTCGCCATCTTGAATTTGTGTTACAAGAATAATTTGTACAGAGAAATAATGTAATTATCTTATTCTTCATACTCGTTGTAGAATGAATTTTTAGGAACCTGGTTGCAAATTAAAAACCTGGCAACCGTTATGAAAGTATTTTTACCTATACTTTCTAATAAATCAAGTATTAGATACTTTTAATCATATTTTCTACACGCTTCCGCGGCTTCGCCCGCATGATATCTTTATAAATTATAGCCTATGTTATTCAGTAATAATATAGCTTTCTAATGGTGAAATAATTTTTAAAATCGGTCCAGTAGTTTTTGAGTTTATTCATTAGAAACAAAAACACAAACATTAAAAAATACTAATATTTTTCTTTAAAATGTAATTATAAAGTGTTGGCGACAAAATACCACTGATTGAAAGTGAGGGTAAGGTCGAAGATGAAAACTGAATTCAATGTCTCAAAAGTGCAAAACCGACAATAAAACACCATTTTTTTACACTACTCTCTTGCGTGATTATTACCGCTCTGATATTTTTGCTCTCTTATATAATCAAAGTTGCTCTCATACACCTAAAATACAATAGACGTAGATAAATTTAGTAACCTATTCCGCTTAACTATTCCTAAAGAGTCTTAAAAATCTCTGTAATAAATCGACACGTGTTTCCTCCGGATGAGGATTGACTTGTCGCGAACCCGAACTCGACGTGATGCCACGCCGTGCGCCGGACGCAAAGCGACACCACCCGACAACTAAATACCATATAGTATAGTTACTAAATATATCTACGTGTGTTGTATTTTATAATGGATTTCCGCCAAGTCATGCCTGAATCAATGAACTATCTCATACACCTACATAATTATATTCTTCCTGCTTTGACATTCTTACAATGTGCTCCAATCCTATTTCAGTTGCCATCAATATTATCACAAACGTAAGAAAATAACCTGAAATTGAATCAAGGTTGCCAACATAACCCACCTTAATTCCGTCAAGTTGGTGGTTATTTTTAGCACTAGCAGCACCGAATGGGTTTGGCTTCGTGCCATCTATGTATTTGAGGCTGGCCTTAATAGACTAAACCTCGTGAATTAAATATAAATCGTAAGGAAAACTGTTAAGTTTGGATAATAACCCTTGAAATTGTTATAAAACGTTTTACCTACTCTCATATTTATCGTAAAATTCGAATTATATACTTCAAAATGAGTTTATATTGACATACTTAATAAACACTATACCAAAATTTTGGAATAGAATCATGTTAAAACACTTTTTCTCTAAAAAAAATTATGTTATAAAACATTTTTTTTAGCCAATTCGATACAGGGAAAATCCAAGAACTTAATATAAGACGTACCTATGTCTTTTTATTCATAACTTCTGAGTAAAACGAAGTAAACTGTCGAGTAGTGTCGAGTGATACTCGAGTGAGTGCGGTACGCTCAGCTACAAACCTTCCTGAATAACCTAAAGGCGCGTACACACATCGCGAGGCGTGCGTTGCGAATGGTTCGTCGCGAGCATTCGCGTCATACGATCGTTGCGAACGCCGCCTCAGTGCGAGCCGTGCGCTCCGTGTAGACAGACGGGTGTTATTTCCCTTTTTCTACTGACGAACACCGTGCGTGGTTGTTTGCGTGCTCAGCTTGAGCATGTGTCGTTCGGAACGCACGCATAAATGTACCGTCGTATGCCTCAGGTTGAGGCATGCGTTACGAACCATTCGCGACGCACGCCTCGCGATGTCTGTACGCGCCTTAACATTTCACCACAGGATGGACTATTTATCATACAGCTCATTCCGACCCTAGAAGATAAATTAATGTTAGAGGTTTTTGATGATTTTTACATCTTTTATCATACAAAAGTAGAGAACTACATCATATTTTAATAGTTGTTAGATAATGAAGGATAGTCAAGTTTATCTTATCTACCTACTAAATAAATTGTATTGGTAGCCCCGAGTTTAGAAGGTCCATTTTGAAATATATTAAGTTTGTTTTACCCGTAATTTCAATCCCAATTTATTTATAAACTTGTTCAATTTTATTACGTAATTATGATTCCGTGAAACGAGGGTTTTCCGCCACTCCACACTTAAGAGAACGGAGTGAATTGTTTTATTCAATTCTGTATTACTTTTATATAAAGTAAACCTTTACATACGTATACAAGAGGAGCTCGTGGCTAAGTAATAACAGCCGCATGGGTCGATCCATCATCAGGTTAAGCTGCGCTTGTTGGAGTTGGTCCGTGGATGGGTGACCATCTTTACATACCGAGACTCCTCCGTGCTTCAGAAAGCACGTTAAGCCGTTGGTCCCGGCTGTCATTCCTGGATCTTTGACAGTCTTTACGAGTCTTTAGGAGCCCGAAAGTCTGACAACCAGTCTTACCAAGGTGTATCGTACTACCCAGTTACTGGGTTGTGGAGGTCAGATAGGCAGTCGCTCCATGTAAAATACTGGTATTCAGCTGCATCCGGTTAGACTGGAAGCTGACCCCAACATGATTGGGAAAAGGCTAGGCAGAATAATCTTTACATACGTATACAAACGTTAACTATACCACGTGTAACGGAAAGGGTCTAATTATCCAAAAGGGGTGAAGATTACATCAGGTATAGAAATCTCTGTGTAAATTTTCAGCTCAAAATAAATTACTCAAAGAATTCACACAACATTTTTGATTTCGTTACTATACTGAATGCAAATCATATCAAGCTTGTCATCGCACTACAGGGTCATTGTCCATCACGTCACGGAATCAAACGAGCCGACAATGCGGAGAAGCATGAGCGATTGGTTGCATGTACTGAAATTTCTTATAGGTATATTCCTAACATGTAGATATAGGATGTAAAATCCCTTGCCGTATATTTTGTTGTCATGCAAAGAAGCCGTGCACTTGATATGTATATACCCTTTCCGTTACACGTTGTATACGGTAGAATACGGGAATAAATGTCCAGGTCACATATAAATGGCGTCGAGCGCGGACGTGGCACGGGCGGCTTCCTATTCCATTCAAATTTCATACAAAATACATGGAAATAAAGCGCAATTTAGACACACGGTATGTCGTTGCTTGGACGTGGTTATCTCCGCAGTTTCCATGGTCCGCGCCGTGTCTTCGCCTAATGTCATTTATATATGGCCTACGCCTTACCATCCACTTGTAACGGATTTGAATGAAACACAGATAGACCATGACCTGGGTGAGGACAAAGGCTATTATTCATCTTGGATCGCAGACGTCGCGGGCAAAAGCTAGTTTTTTTTTCTAAGACCCATGTAGGTAAGTAAGTTACCGTACCGACACTTTAAATCGAATCAATTCTTTTACAAAAAAGATTCTGAAGCCGCTTGGCTTTGCTCACATCACTTTGAAGGTCGAGTTTACTGAGATAAATGAGGGCTTAACCTAATTATTCCAAAATTCTTTCTGAGAAAAGAAATAACGAAGAATTTATTAGAACTAAACCCAGACCGAAATTGCCAATTTTCAGCCAACAATTGGCTTTAATGGTTATTTTAGGAAAATGTCTTAGAATAACAGTATTTTTTAATGTTAAAAGGAGTTAAAGTTGGAACAGCCAAGCGCTTGTGCTATAGGTATTCTAATTATTTAATCAAACTACAATATTTTTAAAAGGTTAATTGAATACAAGACAGTCGTCACTCTTTTTTTTAAATTTGATTTGAATGATATATTTATTTAATTTTTATGTATGTGTCATTTTTATGTTTTAATTTTATGTATTGTAATAGGCTTTGTCTGAAAAATAAATGAATGTATTTCTTGTTTTTTATACACAAGACTTTTAAAAGTATATTCATGCTTGGTTCGTTAAGCAGAAATTATATAACTTTAAACTGATTTTGTGTTTAAGTAAAACAAAGGTCTTTGAAAAAAGTAGGCAATTTAAAGATAAAACGACTGTTAGCTTAGGGCTGATTGTCATTTATTTTTATTTTAGGTCTATCGCTAGGAGCACAGTTTAGGCCAGAGAATATAAGAAAATGACAATAGAATCCATAAGTACACCATCACAATTGATACAGTATTTTTATCTCACGAAGCGAAGCGCGCTTTACTTGTGGTTACCAAGTGTACAAACACGCTTGAATGTGTGTGTAACCACAGGCGCTCTTGGCACCGTCTGAGACAATGGCGAAGTCGCAACTGTGTGTGTGTGTATGCGTGTGTGTTTTATGTATTAACGCTACTCGTCTTCACACGCACATTCACACCAGTCTGTATACTTAGTTACCACAAGTATAGCGCGCGCCGCTTTGTGAGATAAAAATACTATAATGCGTAATTGTTTGTGCCAAACCATAGATCAACCAATATGTTCTGCGTCAATGGAGGCAACTTATATTCTTCATTATTTACCACTTAACTCATCGACTACCAGAAACAAATAGCACTACGCCATTTCATTCAAGAAAAATATCTCGAGATCTCTCTTAATCCGAGGCTTTTACAGTTTCACCGTCAATGTGAGTGCGAAGACCTTCCTAAGATAAGGGAAAAATAAAAGGGCGGAATTCGCTGATCAAACGATTGGCGATCGGTCAATGAAGTTCTTAGCTAATAAAAAAAAAGTCTACAAGTAAATCAACAGAGGCCATCGATCATTGGCAAAGTTCATGAAACTTGTTTTTCGTCCATCGTTTGTTTTCAATTAAGCTTTTAGGACGTCCTTTGTAATTGATGATTTTATCATGAGTTGAATGAGTTTTTTCGTTTTCTGTGTCTTTACAGTATCGTTGGTTTGGTTGGTGTTTATGAAAGTTTACTTATGTAACTTTATTTTTTGTTGGAAAGATAGGATGATTAAAATCTATGCCTAACGACTACATTATAATATGTATGTCATATCTCCCTGAATCCTTTTCCAATTGATATAATTTCTACTTAAACAAATATCAACTTAATACCGATGTCAATTAACTTGAATTCAGAATGACTAAACTATTGAAAAACTCTTAAAAAATATTTGAATTGTAGCACAAATTGAACTTTATGTGTGGGTTTTAAAGTATTGTTTCATAAATGAAATTGTAAATGCTGGATATATGCGTAGCAATACGATACGACTACGATAGCGTAGGTTCGTAGCACTTATCGGCTACGAAGCGTAGCCCCGAAACAGCAACATGATCACGATAGCTACGCCGTAGCAACATTCAATTATCGTTTTTCTTCGTGCCACAATACAAATTATACCTATAGTTTTTCTTCTCTCTAAGTATCAATTTTATTCAAACATTTTCAAGTTCATGATCATCTAGCAATTTACATTGTTTTACAATGAAAATGCAACTTGAATATTCATGAAATTTTTATCTCAAAAGATATAAAATAATTTCAAACTATCCCCTTTACCTACTTCCCCTTAAGCCTTAAGGTATCTGTGAATGGGAAAAAAACAAACATTTACCTTAAGGCTTAAGGTAAATGTTTGTTTTTTTCCCATTCACAGATTCACACGGCCACGGTCGGCTATTTTTACCAGCCGTTAATTCTTTGGCCCGGGCAGCGAATATTACTGTATGAGAGAGTTTTTTTTACGAAATTCGACCTTATTGGGTTTGATTAAATATATTATTAGATCGTCGGGCTCTTATTCACTCGACATTTCGGGCTTTTGAAGCGCTCTTCAGTTAATATTGTGTTTTACTTGACATTTCTTGTAGTTTCATGAACCCTGTTGAGATAGTTTGCTTCATATCTACTTGTAGGAATATTAAATTGTGTTTGTGAACAAAGCCTTTACTTTAACCGTTTTCGAGTTTGTTATGAAAATATGTAATGTAAAACGCTGTTATGACTTACAATGGGAACTGAAATTAACTGTTGAAAGCAATTATAAAACTTGCACCGTCGTCGTAACATTGCGAGAATTTCAGAAGTGCCTGTAAATTGTTCAGTTGAAATAAACGCTTTGAGTTTGAGTTTGAGTTTGATAATGCAAGGGCGAAAGTAAACAATAAAATAACATACCGAGCTTCAGAACGAAGTTATCACACAAGTATAAGTTTAAGAGACGCATTTTTTTTTTAATTCGATGTGCCGTACTTTTTATGCACTGAAAAAGAGTAACCGTGGAGTGATGCTAGCCGCTGCAGCTGAATACCAGTATTTTACATGGAGCGATTCCATCTGACCTTGACAACCCAGTAACTGTGTAATACGATATCCCTTAGTAAGACTGGTTGTCAGACTGATGGGCTTCTCACTACCCGTAAAGACTGTCAAAGATCTACGAATGACAGCCGGGATCAACGGCTTAACGTGCTTTCCGAGGCATGGAGATCCTTACAACTAATTAAAACAATATAAAACCTCCATCATAAAGAAAGTAACTATTTATTTCATATAATTTGTCAGCCACAAAGAAGACATAATGTCACATTCAGTCCTCCACGTTTCGCTCATATTTCATAATTACGGTCCCCCAGTCATTAAATTCAGAACATTACGCTGAAATTTATTATGGACTTGTCCATTCTTTCATTATTTAACTATTAAAAGTTGAAGTATGACTTTATGATAGAGAATTATAATTTTAGTACTTTTGCAGACACTGATTGGCTGTAAAAATAGTTTCTTCACCTTTATTTGACGTACCTACATAGAATATCGAAAACGTATCGATTAATTAATCAGCAATATCTGCATATTAGTATAGGCCCAGAAAAAAAATCAGATAAATGAGAAAATTTAGGAAAATAATTTACTCCCTGTTAATTATTAATTATGAAAGTGATCCAAAAATAATCAACCGTATAATATATGGGTAAAAAATAATATAGGTATTAAAAGTCAGAAGAGAACACCACGAGCGTACTTAAAGTTGGCTATTCAATTATCTATCTAATAATAGAGGTCATGTTAGGATAAATAAAGGGCAAAAATATTTCGGCTATTCGCACTTATCCTACATTGTTAAGCCTTCCAATCTTAGACTTTACTCCACCTAACTTTTCATACGAATATACCTAAACAATGTGCATGTGATATAAATATGAACATTAATTTTATAAGATTAAGTTTTATTTTCGTATGAAACGTATACTGTACTTAGCTTGAGTGTAGTCTAATTTTGCTCTATAGATCTTAGTCCTCGCATATAGCTCATTACATTAATTTCTGGACGATGTCTCATTATTGCATATGTTCATTAGTATTCCTACCTTATACCACGTAAAATACAATAGAAGTAGATATATTTAGTAACCTATTCCGCATAACTATTCCTAAAGAATAATAACCCTGTAAGAAATCAATACGTGTTTCACCTCGTAGAGTGGCAACACGTCGTGTTCGGGTTCTATATTTAGTAACCTATTCCGCATAACTATAGTGTTTATATTGGATTTCCGCCAAGTCACGCCTGAATCAAACAACTATCTGTACCACTTAGTAACCTACCTACCTATAATACCTACCTGTTTTAACAACATATCCAAAAATAGGCGAGCAAACGAAGCGTATGATTTGTTCAACATCGCAAACACTTAGCGACGAATCAAGTTACCATAAAGTTGCTTAACGTTTCGCCTTGAACGGACAGACGTCATACAGTCTATGTATGTTAACGGGAGAGTCCAATCGATTTCTATTTTTGCTGTAATAAGTAAAGTGATAATTATAATACAGGTATGTAAGTGCAAAAACTTTTTGAACCATATTTCTTATGAAAAACTAAAAGTGATACTTACTTATCTAATATTACAATTTAATCTGCAATAAAAAAAAATGGAATTTCTCTCAAATTAGAGTGTCAATTTATAGTATTTATACGATTATTTCTACACTCTTTAACTCAAAAAAGTAATAAATAATAATAATAAAAATCTTTATTGCAGTTATAATTGTTTTTTTATGGAGCATGTGGATCCATAAAAACACAATTTAAAAATAATAAAGTTACCAAAAAAATAGAACATACATACATAAACTCAATAACACCTTACTCATTAGCCCCACTCAAACACCCTTCGCCCGCATCGATAAACATCACCGACATTGAAGCGCGTCCCTCATGTAACACATTATCGTTTAACCAAAAAGGCCTCCACTTTTCGCCGACGGCGAACTTCGGAGGCCTCAATCAAAAAGGCCATACAAACGAAGACCAATCAGCGCACAGCACGTGGTCCTCTCACGCGTTAAATTGCTTGTTTTATTTAACGAGTCTACCTTTTATTGCGCCCCGATTGTAAATGTAATGTCTTTCAAGATTTCTGCCCCTATTTCAGTGTCCCCAATAGGGGTTGGAAAGTATTTTAGGAAGCAATAAAAGTGTGAACGAGTAACAGTTTATTTTCTGTTTGCGAAATCGAAGTTTGTCGCGCAATGTGGGAGAGTAGAACTCATAACTGCTGGCACGTGTCCTTAAAGGTGACAATCACGAGTCACGTTTTGATAACTATTATCTCGGTATTTCCATCAAAGGTTTCTTATTTCGCAGGATTATTATACGTACTTTGAAGTGAGAGTGTAACATTTCAATCCGTCTGGTATTTTATGAAAACGGGCAACTCATTTGTAATAAACCTTACTAATGAAAATTATATGAATAATTCACTAATTATTTTCATCTTTCCAAACTCCGTTTGACCTCTTTTAACCCTCTAAAGGGCAGAAATTCAATTTGTACGGCGCCTGTAACCACTCGGACTGGTCTAACTTTAAGGTTGATTTTTTATTGATAAGGACCAGTCGGTGGTTACATTTCGTGTCTGCCCCACAAAGGGTTAAAAGGCGATCTCATGATGGAATTTTTACAATCACAACGAAATTTCCAAATATTTGGGATTTGGCATTTATTCTTAACAATGAATTTCGATGACTGTTGTTATTTCACTCCTACAAAATCTATTCAAACACTCATTATTATTTGAGATGCTCTCAGAAAGAGGCGCTCACTCATCTCAAACAACTCGAAACTACTCTTTAAGTAGTTGCTTGTATATTTCAAGTCGCAACAAACCAACAACACAAGAAAAACGGAAAAACTTGTTTACAAAACTTTGGTGTTGTTGGTCAAACAATTCTGTAGCGAAATGGTAATTTCATTCTGATCTTGGTGAAAGATTATGTGAACTTTCAGAAGGAACTTTCCACGTTCATACGAAGTATGTCTTTATGTATAAATTCGGGCTTTAAGACTAGCCTTTATCCGCGGCTTCGCCCGCGTGGATGTCGGAAAATATCCCACGGGAACGTACCACCGGAATTAAAAGTGCCCTATGTGTTAATCCAGGTAAACAATGTATTAATGTTGTGTGGTATTGTTGTTGTGTGTTTGTGTTTTGTTTGTATGTGTTTGTGTTGTTATGTATTAATGTATTAAATATTATATTATTCCGTAATACATTGGTTTCATATAACTCTATTGGTTTACGCGGCGCATGCCAGTAAAGCTCCCAGTCGACATGATTTTTTCCGACATATTGAACAATCATCGTCATATTTCAGTCAATTTACACATAACCGTAATGAATTATACACCTAAATATTTTCTCATGAATCACTCACAATCACTCAAAATTGTTTGAAAATCCGTTCGTCAGTTTTTGAGTTTATCGCATTCAGACATACAGACAGCCGCGGCGGGGAGACTTAGTTTTATAATATGTAGTGATAGTGGCAAGGGTTTTTACTTGGTGTTGATTATTAATAATGTAGTTCATTTATGCAAAAAATTACTATCATCGTAGGCTTTCATCTTTCATTCACCGTTAAAATGATGACAAAACAGTTTAGTTGCATGTTGATAGATACAGAAGTACATTTTTTTTTAATTGTAAATACATTTGTGAAATCTTACAATATACAATCTAACACTAAATTAAATGACTTACTAATTAACTACAAATACATATAATAAAAATAAAAGGACACTGGCTGTAATTATCTAAATTCGATTTAGATTTATAATGTGTCCAAATTACAGACTTAACTCTTGAATAAACAGTTTTATAATTAAAAATATCCTTAATGATAGATAATTAGGTAGTAGTTATTTAACAATATTTTTACCTTTAAACTTTATCATTTATTCAAGGTTTAACCGTACTCTATCACATTTATAAAAAAGCTTGTGGTGAAACAAAACAAAGGATTTCATTTATTTTCTATGAATATTTAAGGTATTAAATACTGTGGGCTAACTTTAATAGGTTCCACAATTAGTTGGTTTTAATGTTACGACTATTATTTTATTTTCATTGTTTGAAGATAAATATTTTCTAAACAAGTCAAAATAATTACCTTTTTGTACAATTTGTAGTCAACACAAAGTTTCAATAACATCAACTGTAATCTGTTTTAATAAGACTTATAGTTTTTTACCTATTATCTATAAACTAATATACGTATAATAAAGCTGAAGACTTTGTTTGTTTGAACGTTCAAATCTCAGAAACTTCTAGTTGGATTTGAAAAAATCTTTTTGCATTTGATAGCCCAATTCTTGAGGAAGGAATTCTTTTTATAAACTATTAAACATTACGCTACAGCCCTAAGGAGCCGAGCAAAAAATAGTCAGAAAGAACGCTAAGCGAAAACGAAGTAATAGTGCGGGCGGGCGATGCAATGCGACGCGGTGAGTTGTGGGCTGAAATTTACGCGAACGAAGCCGCGGGCAGAAGCTAGTAGTATTATAGAGTTGAGTTTTCGTTTCAACTAAATCAGGTTGTAACCATTCAGTTAACTTTTTTTTACATATTGCGACAATTCCTTTCTACAATATAAAAATAATTATTAACTTTACCACTAAGAATTACCATCCCTCATGAATCCTAAATATTCTAACTAATATTATAAATGCGAATGTGAGTTTGTTTGTTAAAATGGCTGAACGGATATTGGGATACTTACTGGGAACATAGGATACTTTTTATCCCGATATTTCCACGAGATCGAGACTTATGCGGGTAAAACTGGGGGTTACAGAAAATAGGTATGTTACGTAACCGTAGACAATCAAAATACAATATCATTTTCAAACAAAGGGGTATCATCAGCCACTGCCAAAAACACTCGACCGCTAATCAATCACGATACCGTTTGACATCGAATGCACGGAACGAATATTTTCAATTAACACCCAGAGCCCGGCACAGTGGCTTGGTAAAATAATCCTGAATCATATTTAGGAAATGCCCTCAAAATCGGATTAGTTTGAATGTGACCGAAATATGACTTTTGTTGAAGAGATATAACTATATTATATGATATTCTTGATATCTCTTTATTATACACTGGATAACGTTCTTATACTAATTTAACTAACAAACTATGTACATATGTATATAAAAAATGGGAGGCGAAAGAATCATAGGGCATCGAAGAATTCGTCCGCGTCGCTGTCACCACGAAAAGTGCCCAGAAGGCTGGCAGCATTGCCACGTTGTATGGCAATGCTGATTTTTTGGCCAAAACATAAGCCAGCCCTCTGGTCATGTGAAGAGTCGACCAGCCTCTTGGCGATCTCTTGGAAAACCAGGTGGGCAAAACCTTTTGTTAAAGCAATTTTTCATATCTGAGATACCTACAGGTTTATTCCTAGTTCAGGTTGAATCCAATTATGATATACCTCTTGTCAGGGACCGAAACTGGTATGATCAATACGGGTATTTTTTACTGGTATTTTTAAAGGTTACCTTAAATTGAATACAACCAGTACCCAGGGTTTGGGTTACCCAGATAGCGGTAACGTTAGTCATAGAAGTAACCAGAATTCTTCGATACCTGTAGCGTAATTTAAAAAAGGTTTTCAGTAGGTACCTGCCTTTAGAATTGCCCTATTTGTAAGTCAATTATTTCAATTAATTCATGCTATTAAAAAGGTCACCTACGTATTTGCATATGTCCAATAGCAGAAAGCTCTTCATTTTGTGAATCTGCTCATTCTCTTTTATCCAATCAATCTGCCTAGCCTTTCCTGCAGCTTAACCTAATGGATCGATCCGTGCAGCTAATATTACTTAGCCAGCAGCTCCTCCCATTCTCTTTTCACAAGTACCTGCTACTTGTATGCTACCATGTAGGTTTTGTACATACTTTTGTGCTACTGTCGAAGAATTAATGCCGCCTTTTCATTCCCATGCAATTAATTTGATATTTTGAGCTTCAGTGCAGTTGATTGATTTATTTGTAAAAGAGTTCTTCAGTTTCCTCCTGCTTTTCAACTTTTTCTATACCTTCAGCAAAACATCAGCAGCCTTTTAAGTATTAAAAGTGTTTACTACCGGATGGCTAGCCGCTCGCGCTAACTTACCTGTTTGCCAGCTCATAATACATACAAACAAAACATCGAAATAGTATTTGCGAAATACTGAGGGCAAATCCTGTTCTCGCGAGCAAAATTAAGCTCTATTCACAAGAGGCGCGAATCTCATTGCTAGTGTAACGCAATTGGGGTGCTGTTCAAATGAAGCTATCATACAGTCTACACTCTCATTTGGCTCACCGCGTGTAAACACGGTTTAATTGAAACTCCCTATTTTAGGTTTCAAACAGACTGTCTGTGAATACCTACTGTTGATTTGATGGAACTTTCGCATTCACGTGTGGATCTGACAGGCTCATTGACGATGGTGTAGTCGTGATTTTGTGTAAAAAGCTATTAGAATACTTTAATAATTATTATGCTAAGACATAACCCTTGAAATGAGGTGCTGACCTGCCTTTAAGTGTGTTTTGTAGATTTAAATACGAGATTTAAAAAAAAAACTATATCAGATATTCGTCCAAACGAGAACGTAGGTCATTGCTAGTTCGGACTATCCGATATGTATGTAGTTTTTGCGAAAGAAGAAGTGACTAATAAGATTTTACATTCATAAATTACAATTACATGTGAAAATGATTTAATTTAAACGCCCTATGGTAACATACTGACATTCGGTTAATACTGTTGATGTGACATACGTAGGTATGTAATCGTTAACATAAGGGAGTTTTGTAAAAGGCGGTATGATTTGATGAATGATAACCATATAACATGGAAAATGGAAATGACATTAGCTTTTTGAACGACATTTTGCGAGAAAAAACGACTATTGATAATTATATTTTTATGAGTAGGTATTTTTCTATGTTTATGTATTTATTTTCAAGCAGGGTTTACCGCGCGATCAAGACATATAGAACTACCCGACATCAATCGTTGGGCAGTTGCCCTCCAGACACGACACCCATCTGGTCGGAGGATCCTCCCTTTTCTATAGAGGATGACTGAACTTTACACCCTGTTCCTCATGCCTCTAAAAAACCATTATATAAGGATATAAACCCAAATTAATGACATGATCCTATATAGAAAACGACATGAAAAAACGATCCCACGTTGGCTCTAGGCATGTAAAAATAAAACGGTACAAAGTAAAGTTATAGTCGAGACTATGTGGCTTAATGTGGGCACATCCATCACATTGACATTTATTACCCCAACACTGCCTTTTTAGGGTGGGTAACGACTTTTAGATGTATATGAATATACAGCCTATATAAAGTAAGTTGTGCTTACGGTGATATGTAAATTTCATCCAAAAATCGCCAATTATTTTAGAACATTGACCAATCAATCTGCCTAGCCTTTGACGACTTCCAGTCTAACCGGATGCAGCTGAACACCAGTATTTTACATGGAGCGACTGCTTATCTGACCTCTACAACCCAGTAACTGGGTAATACGATACCCCTTCGTAAGACTGGTAGTCAGAATTTCGGGCTTGTGACGACTCGTAACGACTGTCAAAGATGACTGATAATGAGAATAACAGCCGGGACCAACGGCTTAACGTGCTTTCCGAGGCACGGAGGAGTAAAGATGGTCATCCATCCACGGACCAATCCCGGCAAGCGTAGCTTTACCTGATGGATCGACCCTTGTGGCTGTTATTACTTAGCCACGAGCTCAGAATTTTAAAACATTGACCAATGGTACAGTACAAGGTATGTCCTAATTTTGGCAAGGAAGAAAAAAGTTGATGCCATAAAATAAATACATCTCAAAAAACTTTTTTTACAAAGCTAACATTAAGGAATGTAACCGCCATCTTGATGGCCCCCTAAACTATTAGAATCACGTACGTAAGCGGCTTTACGTTACGTCGTATGCAACGATTATGGGCAATTCTAAATCTATTTCATTCAGACACAAAGCATGTTGCAACTTACAAAGAGCACTTAGCTGTGCATAAAATGTTGTGGTCATATTTATTTTTCGGAAAAATGCGCTCATGCAATCAATAGCAGATTCACCCTCAATATAGTTAACATGCAAAAGTATCCGCTCCTTTCAAAATCTTTAAAAAATCCATAAAACATTTTGATGGAAGCACTTACATTTATTCGTCCTTTATCAGGAAATGTGCAATTTCCACTCTTATGCTCACCTCAAAATCCTATCACGTAAGCGCCCCATAATAATCCGATTTCATAGTAAAAGGATATGAACCATTTCATACATACTTCTGCAGCACTGTGAGAAAAAAAAAATGGCCACATTGGTTTTTGCGGTGTAATCTTCATAGCGACTTTTGAACAAATAATTGTCCCTTGTCCCCTAATCCTTTGGGATTTTGCCATTAAAAAGGCCTCTGCGTTGAAAGATAAGGTTGTTATATTAATATTGGTGGGTAAACTGCGTTAATTACAAAGACCTTTTTCCTAAATGAGTTTCGAGACCTCGGGCCATCTCATTTCTATAGACACTTAGGAAAATTAGCTGAATATTCCATTAATTAAAGTTTTTGCTTTTCTTTCTTAATCTGTTTTTAATTTATTTTAAACTGTTAGTTGTTCTCGTGGCTATATAATAACAGCCGCACAGGTCGATCGAACGTTAAGCTACGCTTGCCGAGGTCGGTCCGTGGATGGATCCATATAATACCGTATCGAGACCCCACCGTGCCTCGGAAAGCACGTTAAACCGTTAGTACTGGCTGTCATTTGTAGATCTTTGACAGTCGTTACGGGTAGTTAGAAGCCTGAGAGTCTGACAACCAATCTTACCAAGGGTTGTGGAGGTCAGATAGGCAGTGTCTCTATGTAAAATACTAGTATTCACGTGTATCAAGTTTAGACTGGAAGCCGACCCCAACAGATTGGGAAAAGACGACAAGATTATATTAGTTGGTCTTTTATTATGACCCTGAGGTCAAAAAATCTAACTACGCTATTCAAAAAATCGCATATTTTCAGTTCGATTTAGACACGGTTTTCTGATCAGAGAATAGGCCGTGTTATCTCTTTTCGTAAATAACGTAAATGATGACAAATGTGTGGCTGGGGTAACAATCGACCTATGTAGAAAAATGCTTGCGTATTTTGAAACGAACTTCCTTATCTCACGTTACACTTGGCGAATAAGGGGTAACCGAAAAAATTGTAACATTTAGACAGTCACTACATTTTTTTTTTCATTTGAAGTATTGACGCTTTTAAGTTGTTAATTAATTTTAAAATGTTGCCTAAATTGTTATAACAGGCATATCAAGCCATGTTATTATTCGTTATTTACCTTTCCTTTAGTTTCTTAAACAAACATAAACACAAATAAAATTGACTACATTTTCAAAATTCCTGACATACAATTATCATTTGCAGAGACCGTCAATCAAGATCTTATCAAACCTCAATTGTTCTGAAAATCTCGGCCACATTTGTGGTACATACATAAAAACGCTGCTCGATAAATGTTATAGAACTTCATCCCTGAGCAAATATACCTACCTACCCAACAACAGTGACTTTTGAAAGTTCATATTTTTTTAAAAATTACATGGGTTAGTTTAACTCAATAAAATTAGTTGTTTTAGTCTTATTAGTGAATATTACATGGTACTTAAACATAACTGGTGAAATGTGGGTGTACCTACTATGGGTACAAGTGCAAAAAAAAAAAAACTGCTCAACACGTAAATAACACAATTAATGTTGTTGTACTGTGAAAATGACACAGATTATTCTTAATCGTGTACGAAAATGCGCAATTAGATAGCGGGTCATGTACCTTATTTGTTTCTGTAAAGGACAGCAAACTCTCATCGTTAGATAGGCCGAAACTTACTGTCGAACAAAAATTTTGTCGAAATTTTTAACGTCGATGTTTATTTAGGTGATGGCGTTCTATTAGAACGACGTTCATTTTAATTACGAAAGAAAATTCGTGAGAAAATGAATTATGATAATGTTATCAGATGTATTTAGCCTGTAAATGTTAATTTTCAATTAATTAATTTATCCAAGAAGTAGATAAAGGCTATACAAAATATCGTAACGGTTTTTGGGCACAAAAATAGTCAGTAATGTCAAATATTTAGTAAAAGAAAATGTAATAGGCATTTTTTGTTTATCCGAACACCTTTTCCTATTGAAAAATAGACGCGTTCTTTTTTTACATCCTGTATATAGATACACCAATATCAGTATCAACTTGATTAATAAGCATTTCACCAACATATCATTATAATTAAAGTTATTAAGTCAAAGCTATATGTAATTAACGCAAAATTTGAAGACCAATTAACTTAATTAACCAAGATATTTGAATAGAGTAGGTATACTCTATTCAAATATCTTGTTTATGTTAATTGGCTTTAGTTTGTTACAAGGCTACAAATAAAACTGAACAATAAGTTTATATTATGAAATTTAGCCATAGACAATGCGCAGATTTTATGGTTCCTTCAACGTCTGTTTTCAAAATACAAAAATATAATATTGACCGAATAAATCTTATATCCCATCAAGCGTGTAACGTGACGTTGTCAGTGTGACAGCGATTTAGAAATGTCTAGATATCTATATAGTCAAATATGACGCATTTTGTAACCTCCCATATTATGGAGGGCGTCCCAGATGTTGAAATTTAAGCAAAATATATGAAAAACAAAATTATGGTTAAGTTGAAATGCTTGATATATTGAATTTAAATTGGATTTAATCAAAAGGTACAAGCTTAAACTGGATTATTTTATTTTACTGGATTTTTACCGACATCTTAAGAAAAATTGCAGATGAAATAGCACTATAGGGATTTGTACGGAAGGATGGTATTACATTGCACGAAATAAAGCCCTTTATTCTTGAGGATAATCCTTGGTCGCCGCGGTGGCACTTGGGTGCCGCGTTTTCCTGCGTATTCGTATCATTGGCTGTATAGTGGTATGTATCCGTTGCTGCCGTTACTGCCACGTGGTAGACCGGGTTTCGGTGCCCCGGCCCCGTAACAAAACACACTGGTCGCCATGTCGGTGCCGCATGTCCTGCGTATTCGTATCATTGGCTATAGTGGTCAGTACCTAACCATAAACAATCTTTGAAGATTAGTAACGACATCAGATACAGGCATGATAATCTTACCAATGACTCAGGATTACTGGTAATCGCTTTATGGCTAATCCCTGACTCGTAACGTTGAGTATGTACAGTAACAGAATGACGTCAACCTACTACCTATATTCAATTACTAGCTTCTACCTATGACTTCGTCCACGTCAAATTTCGGCCCCCGACCCACCGCGTCGCATTCCATCGCCCGCCCGCGTTATTACATCGTTTTTGCTTAGCATTCTTTCTGACTTTTTTCTTTTGCTCGGCTCCTAAGGGTAGTATCCTGATGTTATATAGCCTATAACCTTCCTCAAGAATTGGGCTATCCAATGCAAAAAGACTATTTCAAATCCGACTGGTAGTTCTGAAGATTATCCCCTACATAGAAACTTACAAGCAAATATATATTTATATTAGTATAGTTAAGAAAACCCCTGAATGTTGTCCCTCTTTCACACTCTTTCATCCTTTTCATTTTCCGAAAATGTCAGCCGCGGGTATTTGCATTAAAAGCCCAATACCCGGTTTCTGAATTCAGAATTTGAAGTTGTAAACTTGTCAAAGTATTACTTAAAGTGATTACTGGAATGGGCGACTTTATTTTAAAATAATTTCTCAAATAAAATTACTTATATATTTTTTACAAAAAAGAACAAATCTTTCACCAAAATACCGTTGACAATTTTTTTGTTTACGACCAAAGTTTATTTCACAAACAACTTCTTCCGCAAATGTTTTATTTTTGAGAGTAAAAATATTTGACCTAATCTAACTAATTCAGTGTTGTTGTTTATTGTAGAAATCACAAATTTATAAATACATTTTCGGTGAATGGACAGGACACCATTTTCTTGTTTCCACGTCATTTCTCTCTTTTCATTTTTATCCTTGAAGTAAAGTCACCAATCACCCGCCGTGTTTATCGCCTGAATCTACAACACGCAAATTAATTTCTGTCACTCAGTTTACAGCCTGTAATAAAACTTCTTTTAATTGACTTCTTAAACGACACAAGAATTTTATTCTGCTACAGAACATATAGGGCTTTAAAGCGCTTTTTCTAAATCTTCTCTTAAACTTATAAAAGTCTGCTATAGGTCAATCTGTAGCATTTTCCCAACTATATTTGGGTCAACTTGCAGCCTAACCGGATGCAGCTGAACACCAGTATTTTACATGGAGCAACTGACAGCCACAAACCAGTTGCTGGGTACCCCTATACCCCTTAGTAGACTATAAGAAGACTGGTTCTTGATAAGAAGACCGTTTGTCAGACTTTCAGGCTTCTGACGACCCGTAACGACTGTCAAAGATCCACGAAAGACAGCCGGGATCAACGGCTTAACGTGCTTTCCGAGGCAACACCGATTTCCAGTAGGTAACCGACCCTTCAGCCCAAGCAAAAATATGGGGAAAATACACATAGCTGCAAAGTAGAATCAAGTATATTCAAAGCAAACACCAGCAAACATTGCCAAGAAAATCGCAATCGTGCCCATCGCAAGCGCGCCCACAAATCCGTGGATTTCGATTTGAAAAGCGATTCAGAAATATCGTACTTGGTATTCCAATTGCAAATAGTCCGAAATATCGGAAGCAACATGCACATAGCCGCACTTTGACTACAATTACAGCCCTGGGTCCATCTATTGGAACCAACATTTGGGCCAGGGTAAATAAATGGAGAGTTTGAGTAAATCTGGCAAACATTTGAACCAACTTTGACAAAGATTGGGGAACTTCACCAAGATTTTGGAATCGAAACGACAATAGATTGGAAAGCTTACAAGCAAATCTTCCCGCAAACAGACAGTCCTTCCATTTCCATCCGAATAACTGATAATACACAGAACACTTCGCAGCTTCCATAATAATGTTTGGCCTCGATACAGGAGATCGAACATTCTAAAGGAAAACTTTATTTATCCTGCAGATAAAATCAATAAACAGATTTATTGGGCCGTATAACTTGAGTTCCGTAGTTTTGATGCTGAAGCCGGTATTACGAAACTTATGCTTTGTACATTTGTATAATGGCTTGCTGGGCGAATGTTGTCTAAACGTGTTTAAGTTTGTAACAGAGTTTAACTGACTTGAATGAAATATTATATCGGCCTTGTTTAAGTTTAGTGGATTAGCTAAACGTGTGGTATTGGGTTCCGGTCCCTGGTTGAACTGAGCTGTTTTTTTTTGGGTTTTATATTTTTAAACTCACTAAGGTAATCAACTAACAACTAGTAGTCAACTAACGACTAGCCTTAACTTCCAAGAAAAAACTAACAAAAAGGCATTATTTGAACGTATATCGCAAATTGAAATAATGGACTTATGTACATTCAGTTAAAATTGTGGAGCATATTGATATCATAGGCGACTTTTCCGTAGAATAGCCATTTCATACAATTGTCGGATGACGATTGGCTTGTCGCGAACACAACGTGCATTTTTTTCGTCATCTTGAGGATGTCTTGTTGAGAGATGAAACACGTGTCGATTTCTTTCAGGATATTTTATGACTCATTACGAATATTTAAGCGGAATAGGTTACTAAATAAATCTAGGTCTATTGTATTTTATAATGGATTTCCGCCAAGTCACGCCTGAATAAATCAACTACAACTGTCAAGACAAGTGTTTGCTTCGCTGGTCCAGCCAAGTCGCAAGCGCTTCTGCTGAGCATGAGGTCCTGGGTTCAATTCCCGGGTCGGGCAAAGTACTATGGGTTTTTCCATCTGGAATCTCAGTATAGCAGCCCGGAGTCTGGATTTGTACCCGGTTGATGGCAATAGGCCCACCCTTTATTACATGGGACTTAAGCATAACTGGCGAAATGTGGGTGGAACATCTCTGCCTAACCTTTCGGTGAATAAAGGTGCGATGTTATGTTATGTTAATTTACCAGACTTTATACAGTAGGGTCGAAAAATCCAAGTGGAAGTGTCAATTTCTTGAAAATAATAATAGCGTCTGCACTGTTCAGAATATCCCAGTTTTTAAATTTTTTAATGATAGGTGGACCCCTTCGCTTTACCTCATTTGCCTTTGGACCACTACGTTTGAGACACCCTGTATATCATGTCATTTCCATGTCAGTCTAGCCACACATGAATAACATTTATATTTACAGAACGTAATACATTTTATAAGTGTGTACCCTCATGAGTTTATAGCGGCTCTTATTCGCAAAATATTTGTATGCGAGATGGTTATATACGAGATCGTTATTCTCTGTAAGTGTACTTAATGTAGTCCACACACAGAATTAATTCAAAGGCATGTTTAGTAGACTTGTGGCTAAATAATAACAGCCGCACGGGTCGATCGAAGGTCTTCTACGCTTTCTGCAGTCATTTCGTGGATGGGACACAACTGACTATCATCCACTAGATATCGAGGCGAGACCCCTAAAAAAAAGTGACGTTTTTGAGATATATAAGTATTTGCTGGGCTTGTGGCTAAGTAATAACAACTGCACGGGTCAATCTATCAGGTTAAGCTACGCTTGCCGCGGTTGGTCCGTAGATGGGTGACCATCTTTACCACTCTCACCGCCAGCCATATATAGAATTTGTCATTGCACCAGGCCATGCGGTCTGCCAGCGGCCGCAACATTGCCTACCCATGCAGGCCGCGGTGAAAAATCGATTACGAGTTTAGCAGGCCTTACGGGCGGCTGGCGGGCTCACTGTTTGTTTATACTAGCAGGCCATGTGATCCGCCACGACCTCGCAATTTCATATTAAATTTGTAGTGTGTGGCCTGCTGCTACAGAAAAATGAAGCTGCCAGATGCAAGGTTTACTTAGGTGGCGTTCCTTACTCGAAAAGATACGCCCCGGCGGCGGCCCGTATGGCGATGAGAGTGTTACATACCAAGACCGCCATGTCTCGGAAGGTACGTTAAGCTGTTGGTCCCGGCTGTCATTCGTAGATCTTTGACAGTCGTTACAGATAGTCTGAAGCCCAAAAGTCTGACAATCAGTTTTACCAAGGGGTATCGTGTTATACAAAAATATGATTGTCGAGGTCAGATAGACAGTCGCTCCATGTAAAATACTGGTATTGAGTTGCATCCGGTTAATTAAGCTGGAAGCCGCACCCATCATAGTTGGGAAAAGGATAATAAAGGCAGGCGGCTGGAACTCGCTGGCAGCAGAATATAGAAAAGTCCAAAAACCTTGAAATTTTAAAAAAGATTTTTTTTGCTGTAAATAGGTTTCTACAAACACTTTTACATGTCAATATTATTACGTATTATTATAATATAATTTATATAATTAAGCTAGATGAGGTCGGCGTTTCCTATCTGACTACTCTGTGAAGAAAGGCCGAAACAAACTCAGAGGTCACAGTCTCTTTTAAAGCCTCCCTTTTCACCATCCACATCAAAGACGCAAGAGGCTATTGGCTACTTGACGCCTGTAAAAGGTTATTATTCTAGTATCAGGTTATAGCAAAATTGATACATACACCTACGTCCTTTCGTTAGCCAAAGTGTTTAATTAAGTGGCTATCCAAAGGCAGGCCTTGTTCACGTTATGAAGGCCTTTTGTTCGGCCATATTGGAGGGTTTTAGATGACGTTCGACAGTTCAGTGGAGTATCGGACGGTAATAGGTTTTTGTATGGCTGATGAATGGACACGTTAATTTTTTGGGTGTTTTTTTTAATAAACAAAGTCACCCATATCTCTTTTGTAGGCAGAGAAGGACAAAAACGAAATTGTGTCACATAAGAATGGCATGTAATGGACATAATATTTGGTAAAAAAAATTGGGAAAAGTGCACTAGACATTTGGTTAAGAACAAAATCTAGTCTATCCTAAGTAAGCCAAAAAACAAATGAATGCGTAATTGTTACTTTGAATTTTTAAATGAAATTTTTAATTTATCCATTTTTAAACGTAATTTTTAATTTATCCATTTTTAAATGTAATTTACAATGAATAATAATTAAATGTAATGTAATTAGTATTTTTTTATTTATTCATTTTTATGTGTTATGTCATTCTAATAGCAAATTTTATGAACCAAAATTTAAAAAGACAAAAAAATATTTGAAAATGTGTGTTCCTATTGTCAATTTCTTTCGCAAGTGAAACCAAATCACAACGACCTATATTCATCCATAACAAGTGGAATACTTACAAGAACTTTGAAATAAAATATTGTTCACGAAGAAACAAGTTTCCTTACAAATTCTTCTGTACATATTTGTGTTTATAAAACTCTGCAGAAGTTCCTATAACAGGGAGCATTTTAATGGCTTCACGGCAAAGACGGTAGTTGCTAACGACTGCAGTTGACATTACGTTGATTTCAAAGAAACCCGGTGCCTTATGTACTGCAGTTCGCGCCTCGGAGCCCAGGCCATGACGTCACTGAGAATCTTGGGTACTTGTTGAGAGGGTTCTAGTTTTAATAGAGGGATGTGCAAATAATATTTTGGTTGAGATTTATTAGCGGTGATTTCGTTCATGATTAATAATTTTCTATCAACATAATATTATAATGTTTTATTATTGATATGGAAATTCTGGGAAACTGGTTTTATTTTTATTTTATTAAACTTGCTTTTATATCTTTTTTCTTTTCTTAAAACTTAAAACACTTTTATTGACTACCAAAAACACACATTATCCATTTACAATGACAGCCACAAACTCTGGCAAAAAACCATTGTTGCCACCTGGCTGGTTAATATATCTAACACTCGCCTTAATAATTTGGAATTGGCAAAAAATGGGCCGACGATGTCGTTTATATAAATTGTCAAAAACAATAAATATGAATGGCACTAGGCCGGGGACAAAACATGAATTCAAGAGTGGTTAATATCTAGCTGTGATTAAGTGAAGGTTATATACAATGAAGGTGATACACAAATGAATATTCTAAATTAAGAAAAGCTTACAAAACATTATCCAGCTCGGTCTTCTTGTTCATAAAATAAACTTGGTGTCAGAGTTTTGTTCAATTATTCTAATTTCAAAATGGTACCTGAAAACTTTGTGTTTTTATTTAATTAAGTGCACGATAGAACCGCTTTGAAATCTTCGGAAGTTGGTTAGAAACGATTTTCCTTAAGATAAGGACTTGGATTACTTTGAGTCGGAAGGTAGTTGAAGATCCATAATCAGGTTGGATTTACTTGTCTCGTTTTTTTTTATAGTGGTCTACGTTTTGATAAAATAATCGATACAATTTTGTTAAAGGAGTAAAAGGAAAAAATCCACTAATGGATTTTTTTATTACGTCTCAACACATTGGTGATTAAGTTTTAATTTTGTTAGATAGGTGAAAGAAAGAAAAACATAGTACATTACTGTCGCGGGCATTTACTCACGTTTGTCACACACGTTTTCACGTTCGTCCATGCCTGCCTATGCCTGGTTGCGGCCAAGGCTTGTATAGTAGTTAGTTTTCTCAAATAATGCGCGGAAATTTAAACTTAGTTTATTAATTACAAATTCCAGAATCAATGACGAACAACGATAATTTACGCGCCAATATGTTCATTTGTTGCTTAATAAACATCTACAAAAATAACTTCAAAAACTATTTTAATAATAAATAGTAATAGCACGACGTAAAGCTTCTTAATATCTAATTTATCTTCTGATAATACTGCGCTATTTATAACTGGCGTCGGAAATAAACAGCTCATTTACCGGCCATAAATAATTTATGATTCCTTTATGGAATCATAAATGATTTATTAGTTTTAGGAGCCTCTGATATCTATACCTTTCGTATAAAAACTGGTAGGTGTTATTATTAGTTACAATATTGTGATCATTTAGAATAAATCTGGGGCCTAAGTCTACTAATTTATAAACGTTACAATGGTCTCTCAATGGTGCGTTTGTGACAGATTTATCATACAAAAACTTTCAAAAACTCACCATTGAGAGACCATTGTAATGTTTATAAATTAGTAGACTTAGGCCCCTGCTCTGCTGTTTATAGGGACTTGTGGCTAAATAATAACAGCCGCACGGGTCGTTCGAAGGTTAAGCTATGCTTGCCGCGGTCGGTCCGTGGATGGGTGAGCATTAATTACATATCGAGATCCCTCTATACCTCGAAAAGCACGTTAAGCTGTTGGTTCCGGCTATCATTCGTAGATCTTTGACAGTCTGACAACTGTCTTACTAAGGGGTACCTATCGTAATACCCCAAAACAGATAACTGGGTTATGGAGGTGAGATAGGCAGTCGTTCCATGTAAAATACAGCTGCATCCGGTTACACTGGAAGCCGACCTCAACATAGTTATGTAGATTGTTTTTTACCTGTTCTGATTTTTTGCCCAAAAACACTTATTGTGGAACCCAAAATACCTTTTTTGGGTTGTCAGCTAAAAGGGTCAAACCATTCCTAATGGGTTAACTCGAACCAAAGTGTTACGCTAAATTATGGTTAATGAAATAAACGAATGAAATAACACAATGTTGGATTCATACTCGATAATAGTCTATTATTACTTTTGCCCGCGTCAGTCACAGTCTATTATTATTTTTTAAACATTAGTTACTAGCTGCGCCCCGCGGTTTCACGTGCATAAGTCTCGATCCCGTGAGAATATCGGAATAAAAAATATCCTATGTGCCAATCCAGGTCATGGTGTAAATCCGTTCAGTCGTTTTAGCGTGAAAGCGTAATGAACAAAAAAACTCCCTTTCGCAATTATAATATTAGTTAGGATTGGGATAGTATGGAAGTATCGATATACATAGTTTATGAAGTACCTATTTACCATTTAAAATCATTGAAGAGTAAAACTACCTATAACCTCTCTGTCCCCGGAACCGTTTCCTATAAACAGGAACTCATCATCAATAAACCTTTATCAAAATGTATTTACGGTACCAAATAGTTCCGTACCCTAAGATATATCGCCGCCTTTCCCACTTCATCATCATCAGGCTATTTTAGGCCACTTTCGCGTTAAACACAACCCTTACCCCAATACCCTTCTCTTTAAACCATACAAGGGAAAATGGGGCACAGTAACCTTAGTTTAAAGGTTCCTACAGTTAACAGCGGTTAAAGTATAGTTAGGAGAATGTAATTTAGTTTCATCGTGATGAATGTGTGTAGCTGTCAATGTGTGTGTAATTTCAACATGAATGACGCAACCAATTATGAGGTTCCGTGGAGTTTCTTGCCCGTTCTTCTCCATAGGAACCTTGAATACGCTTTGTTCGAATTCCAAAGAGTACATCAGTCGGAAAGATGAACCTAGTGGCTAGTGGACCTTCATTTTTCTAGATCTTTCAGATTATATGATTTGTTTAATTGAAATAAATGCTGTGAGAATCAGTTGAGTTTAAAATAGCTTTGTTTGTTTGGCCTAAGGCCATGTTGTGAGCTACGTGTCAATGATGGCCTGTCTACAATATGATAGTTTTCTATGGTTTTTCAGATACAAATTACAGATTTTATGCTCAAATCTTTCGTAGTAGCAGAGACGGGTTGATGGCAATAGGCTCGTTCTTTATATTATGTTACTATACGTACCTACACCTCTGCCTAACCCTTCTGGGAAATACGTGTGATGTTATGATATGTTATTTAAATTCAAAGGAAGATTTAAAAATAAACCGTTCGGGAACAAAAAACATGACAAACGTGAAACACTCACATGTTTTTTAATTGAGAGTGCAAATTAATTACCAAAGCTTCTAAATGGATACCAAAACCAGCAGTTTCAATTAATCACGCTTAACCATGCTTATCGTAAATCTGCCATCTGCACTGCCTGACAAACATTTTGGGGTACATTTCTACCCCGGCATTGTTTCAACGCAATTTGATTTATTACGTTATAATTCGGTAATAATAATGAAATATAGCTTGAAATAAAATTTAGAGGGAGGTCGAATATACAGAAAACTTATTTAGTACTGAATTAAGGCGAAAGGTGCGAAATTTTCAATTAATTTAAAAGGTTTTTGATCGAGTACTCGTAAACTTAGTTAAAGGATCGTCCCTTGTTGGTATTGTATCTATAAATTTATGTTATAAAACAATCTGCTATCACCGATCCATCTGCAAAGCGTAATTTCCAAATAACTAGGTTTTAACACCGGAAGAAGTGGCTATTCTGTCTTAAATACAAGTTAAAATTAAAAATTTTAATAACCCCCGACACAATTCCAGGGGCCTAAGTCTACTAATTTATAAACGTCACAATGGTGTCATAATGGTTACTTTTTGACAGTTTTTGTATGGCAAATCTGTCAAACACTCCATCCATTCTCCATTCATTCATTGTGACGTTTATAAATTAGTAGACTCAGGCCCCTGGTGATGCTGCAGTATCGATCAGAGCTGTGGGAGATGCGCACATCCAATCATCAACTAGAAAAGAGCTGATAATCCTCAAACGGCTGAACCGATTTTCTTGAATTGTAGCTAAGAGCACTCTCGATCAAGACACCTTTCAAACAAAAAAATAATAATGAAAATCGGTTCAGCCGTTTGGGAGCTACGAGGGAACAGACAGATACACAGATACACACGTTAAACCCGAGGGTTAAAAGTTAAAAGTAGCATAGAATTACACAGTGGGTGTACCAACATTTTATCATCAGGTCGGAAATTTTCATTTTCTACGATTCCGTGTCTACCAACTCTTAGCACACCGGTTTTACCATTAATGCGATAATTTTATTAACTTCTATTGTGGCGCCGCTTTGTTTTTGCAAACTGCTGTCTGTTTGACTGTTTTAACTGTGTTTGAATTTGTGGGCAAATAGAGTTAGAGCAGCTTCATATTTCGAATAAATTAGCCTAAAATTGTAACTCAACACTCAAAATGTTTCATTTTGCCGAAGCATCAATTAGCCGTCTTACTTAAAAAATAACATTAAATACAATAGGTGTAGATGCCACACCGAGCGCTGAATGTCCGGCGTTCGGCGTGGCAACACGACGTGTTCGGGTTCGCGACCAGTCAATCGCCATCCTGAGGATGCCTCGTTGAGAGGTGTTGATTTCTTACAGGGTTTTTAAAGAGTCTTCAGGAATAGTTAAGCGGAATAGGTTACTAAATATATCTCCGTCTATTGTATTTTAAAATAGATTACCGCCAAGTCACGCCTGAATCAATTAACTAGGTATTTAAAAAGTTTTTTTTTTTTTCATTTTTATTGTTGAGTGGGCCTGTTCTTGACCTCGACTCGCCTGATGGAAAGCGATGGATGAGATCTATGATGGAACGAGATATACTGTTTATTGCCCGTTTGTAAACGTCATTTTTTTGTGAATAGGATGGTAGTTATGGAGGATAGATAGACTATCAACCCGGGCTGTTTATTATTCTACTGAAGCTATACGTCTTTGTTGATAAGAAAAAGGTTGTTATTGTTGTATCGGAGATGGTAACAAATTGTCACTTTGTGGATGGACGGAGTTGGAAAAATATTTGATGATAAAAGATGTTTTTTATTTGCTTTATTCGCTTTTGCCCGCGGCTCGCCCGCTTGGATGTTGGAAAATATCCCACGGGAATGTACCTACTACCGGGATTAAAAGTACCCTATAGATTAATCCAAACTATCTGAGCGCCACATCCAAATCCGTTCAGACGTTTTTGCGCCAATCCGAAACATACATCCTGACAAATAGATAAGCGGGTAAAAATTCAAAAATAAAACTCGTAGCAATTACTTTTTTCCAAAAATATTCGATGTAACGTCTTGTCCTCGTTACTATTTTTGTATAGATTTAGATAACTTTTGGCACAGTAGCTGACGGATAATGGCTTTTGCTTTACGCGTTGTGCATTCTATTCTTCACACGTTCGAATGTTTAAGATCAAGACGGATACTAATCATGTATTTTACACATAAACTATAGATTCTCTAAATAATGGTCAAAACCGCATCGAAATCCATTGCGTAGTTTAGAAGACCAACGCGGTCATACAGCAGACACGAAAAGCGACTGTAATAACACATGTATTATAATAAAATAATCAATTATTTCATTGAATTTGGGCAGTCTACGGCTAGGTTACGTACAAGCTAATAATTTCAAGTTAGAGTAATAATTACCGGCACATAATCCCTTCCGGGCCGCTGCGTATTTTACACTAATATTGTGTGAGGATTATAAATTATCCTAATTACAAAATAAATTACACATTATACGCATGGGAAATGCTTTCATGTTTTCATCAGCAGTCAATGTATTGGAGAAAACAGTATTATATAAAAAGGTTTTTGTGTATCCATTAACTGAGGACGATGGACATGAATATGTCGTGATTCTTTTCTACTCTGAACTACATTTCAGAAAATAAATTGTTTGCATCTCCTCCCGTTCAAAAATAAACCAATTACAGTCAATTGTCAAGGGGTTGGTCAGTCAGAAAGATGAAGCTAGTTGCCCATTCCAATGCGTAGTAGGTTCTTAAGGAAAAGAACGGGCAAGAAACTCCACGAACACTCTTTCCTTGATTTAATTGATTCCAACAACATTTTGAGTTTATATTAATAATGTTGAGCAACGGCTTCTCACCATTCGTCATCCATGATAACTAACTTGTAAAGCTCTCCATAATTCCCTAGGGCAAAATAATATTCTAACTATCAAGTCTAGATTAAAACCACGTGACCCAGCCAAAGTTCTAAGCTAAAAACAACGACAAAATTAGTCTTTAGCCGCAAATAGTTTAGCAATTAAGGAATGGTAGTGATCCACGATTTCACGCGCCAATATATCTAATCAAAGGGGCCAGAAGTAATCAAAGTTGGCCCAACTATTCGCTTTGAAGGCGGTTTGAAGATACTAGTTGCGTTGTTGTTGGTGACATATCGATACTGGGGGTAAGCAAATGTTTGATACATGATCCATTTGATTTGATCCATATTACAGTGTGTAGTTTTCAGTGCAGACTTATAAAACAACTTAGAATACTTGAAATAAACCACTTTATAAGGATAATGCTTTATTTTCATCATCCCATTCGTTCTCACTGGGTATAATAATAAACAAAGTACGGGCACAAAAACGGTTTGCGCTAAGAACAATGAATATTAAAAGGTTTTATCTGCTTAAAAAACAGCCAGTAAACGGCTCAAAATAGTTCAGAAGAACCTTTAACTCTAAAATGTGCCCCTGATATTTAAAAGTTACATTTAAGAGTTTAACCGCTAAGGTATATAAATATATTTTTCTCAAACACGCTTGGAAATTCGAGCATTATTTTGACAACCTTCTTCGAGATAAATCAAAATTGCTGTACTGGTCAAAAACAAATGACTATACGGCCGGCAATATTACTATGAAAATCCATATCTGTCCTGTGTAGGGGCCAAATAAATTACTATGAAAACTCATATCTGTAGTGTTATTTAAAAATGGAACTAAATTTTACTTCAACACATGACAACCAAGGGGGTAACTTATCAAAGATTTTATTTTAATTTCGATTTCGCTTGCAATATGTAACTATATAAAGTAAAAAAGAAACAAATGAACATAATATTGAAGCGTCAAAAATTATCGGTGTCTGTCATTGATTCGCGCATTATTTGAGAAAATTACTATACAAGCCTTGACGCAACCAGGCATTGATGGACTCGCGTATGTGTTTTCACGATCGTCCATCAATGCTTGAGTTGCTGGCCACGACAGTAATGTACTATTGATGACTCCAAAATCAAGTATTTCCCAACATTGCGCCTTTCAACCTAGGTAGGTAAAAAAATGTATAATATACAAATTCAAACATATAGTATTCTAATATCTCCTCCAGATATCACAAAACCCATATCATTATCAACATTCCAGTTCGAATATCTCCGATCCAAACGCTCACTCACATTGATCCGACGCCATTTTTATTCGGTATTGTTCTCCGAGGCATATCATGTCTCATGTCACACGACATGTTACAATCATTATCGTTATGAATACTTGAACACAACTCGCTGGCAGTGTCGGCCTGTCAAACTGACAAAATTGTATTAAATATTTTATTGAAATGGGGGTTCTGGAAGTTGCGAAGTTCAGTTGTTTTTTATTCTGTTTTTGTTTTTCTGACGTTTCTTTTGTTAGGTTTTTGGCACATGATACTTCTTTTTTTTTCATTATTTTTAGGGCGTTTATGCTTTTAAGCAATTTAAGTTTTATATTTATTTTACGACTGACAGTTAGGTATCATATTTGTTTTTGGAGTAGTGAGACATCCTCTTCCATTGATATCAGTTCGATTAAAGATTGTACGTCAAAAGGGCGATTAGTAGTAACCTTCTTTGTGAATATAACAAAATCTGCGATAATAATAAAATAATCCGTCAAATAATAAAAAATAAAAAACCGTCGATAATATTAAATAATAAAATAATCTGTGATAATAATAAAATAATCCCACTGCCAAGAATGGCGACGTTGAGTGGGGTATAGTTGCCCTAATTATTATTTTGATCCTATTCATCTGTAATTATGATATGGTTAGTTATTAGTATTAGTTATTAGTAGTTCAGGGGCGAGACCTCATTGATGTATCGTGTACTGAAGTTTGGAAATAAATTACTATTACCATTACTATTATTATGTTATCAATAGTGTAGTTTAACATTTTGGTTTGGTAGATAGACCATTATTTATTACTAGCTTTTACCAGCGGCTTCGCTCCCGTGATAAAAAGTATCCAGGTTATAAACTATCTGTGCGCCAAATTTCATCCAAATCTGTTCAGCCGTTTTTGAGTTATTGAGTAACAAACATCCAAACATACAAAGTTTTATATTTATAGCAGGATTACGAAATGACAGGATAATTTATAGACTTTGTTTTTATTAATTTGACATCAGTAATCATCAAAACTGTATATAACGATGCAATACATAATTCGCCATTAATTTTCGCGATCAGTGTCTGTAGAGCTTCAGTCGAAATGAAATGAAATGAAATGAAATGAAATGAAATGAAATGAAATGAAATGAAATTGTTTATTCTGTAAATAGGATATCAGAATCACTTTTACATGTCATATAAAAAATATTAGAGCTAAGCTAGATGAGGTCGGCGTTTCCTATCTGACTACTCTGAGAAGAAAGGCCGAAACAAACTCAGAGGTCACAGTCTCTTTTAAAGTCCAGACATAATCTTGGTCAGGCCATATGAGGACCATGTAGATTAGTGTCTGAAATGGTCTTTTGAGGAAAGAACCACACAGATTTGAGTGGACCTGTCCAGTCAGTGCAAGCAATTGTCGGTAATCGCGGAGCTCAACTCAGAACTTAAGGAGCTCAGCGACTCGACGAACAATACCAAAGAAAGGACATTTGCGTAGGCCGCATAAAATACTCAAACTGCCAGAACATCATTAAAACTAATTGTGCAATAAACAAAAAAGAAAAAAAAAAGTGATCCACATAGTCCTCACATTCACAATAATTAGTTAAAAAAAAAAAAATATAAATAATACTTAACAAAGTAATCATGTCTTTTTGTTGTAGTATTCAATAATGTCAATGTGTATAAAAAACTGGTATTTTTTCTCATGAGTTTACATAATAATTAAAGTGTCAAGTTTTTATGGTTTTATCACAAGTTTTAGCAGAGCGAGCAGCTCAATCCCAAGCTTTTTTGTCTTCTAAATAATCAGAAAAGAAAGACAATAATAATAAAAACTGACGACAAACACAATATATTAGGTACTAGCTGCCCGCCCCGGCTTCGCACGGGTAGCACTAAGTACTTATGTACGGCGTACCTACCTATCTACCTTTCCTACCCTACCTACCTACCCACTTACACCTACCTACCTACATACCCTACCTACCTACCCTACCTACCCTACCTACCCTATCTACCCTACCTACCCTATCTACCCTACCTACCCTACCTACCCTACCTACCTACCTACACCTACCTACACCTACCTACACCTGCCTACACCTACCTACACCTACCTAACTACCCACCCTACCTACCTACACCTACCTACCTACCTACACCTACCTACACCTACCTACACCTACCTACACCTACCTACACCTACCTACACCTACCTACATACCTACCTACCTACACCTACCTACCTACAGACCTACCTACTTACCTACCTACCTACCCTACCTACGTACACCTACCTACAAACATACCTACCTACCTAACTTTCGAAAACATTAGAAAACATGAAAAAAAAAAAAGATGAATGAAATCGGTAAAGCCGTTCTCAAGTTATAGCGTGTTCAGGAGAAATACGGTTTCATTTAAGGTGGATTCGACCAAACAGGAATAAATATCCGCGGAATAAACCTTCATTTCCGAAAAAAAATTGAATTTTTGACGGTTTCTCCATACGAAAACTGTCAGAAAGTCAAAGTCAAAGTTTTAATTTGTAAACATAGGTGTAAAAATAGGTGATATAGTTAGGTGTAAATCTTATTCCGCGATTAAAATTTATTCCTGTTTGGTCGAATCTGCCCTTAGAAAAATACATGACCCACATTCTCGAGCATCTGTAACTAATGACCTAATGTAACGAGACTGCCACCGGGTCAAAGACAAAAGCCAGGTTTCTACTCGAAAACACCTAAATTGCAACTTGTCAATTTATAAGTCCGTTCCGCTCCATAACCAACGATGTTATCAAGACTTTCTAGACAATAAACTCGGACCGCTTGTCTTACGTTGCCATAGTAACGGGTTAACAGGCTAGGGGGCGGAAATCCGACCAGCAATGGCGCGAAACGGCTCTAATCGCTCCGTCGTAGCCTACGTAGTCTAAAAGCGTAGCGATGTAGCAAGTTGCTACGTGATACTTCGTAGAGGTTCTACGAAGTTAGATGTATAAACATTTCTTCCATATTTATCTTGGACATTACTGACATTGGTGAACGAAAACATCGTGAGGAAAACTAAACTTACAGTTGTCGACAAGCCGTTTTGAGCAAGCATGGTGATCTATGCTCTTGCCTTCTCTATTTGAGAAGAGGCTTTAGTCCTGCAGTGGGATAATAATTGGCACGTATTATTAATGTTATATTTATAGTAGGTAGGTACTAATTTATTGCACAAATGGTCATAGTAAAACAATTAATTTTTTATTGCAAATCAATAAGTTAGAATAAATCAAATTAAAATAATACAAAGCAATGTTTTTATAATGTTGTATCTTGGCATTTAATTGAAATAATTGTGTTTTCATTGTTCAATGGGTATTGAACCGTGCATGAAAATACAATTATTTTAATAATAGTAATTATTAAAATAACTATTATAAATGCAATGAAACAATATGTTTCAATTGCTTAATTAACTGTGATGGTAATTACCGGTTTTGTTAACTATCTATAATATGCATACGGGTACGCCAAAACTTAACAAATATTTTGTTTGAAGTAGGTATTCAATCAAATACATAGAACTTAGTGCTCATATACATGAGCGGTACGTCGTAAACGGCAAGTCGTCGACGTGTCAGGGGTCGCCGTCGACGCGTCGACGACTGTGCACTTGCCTCTGCCGTTGGCACCGTGCCGCTCATGTGTTCATACATCACACACGCTCATGCACTTAAACATAACTGGCGAAATGGGTGCACCTCTGCCGTACTCAGAAATTATGTTAAAGCAAATAATTACTATATTTTGGCCAAAGATATAAATAAGCCAAGATAAACAGTCAAAGCTGTGAACTCGTCAAAATAATAGCCGGTTGGCCGCTTAAAGGCTCGTACACACTGGCGCGACTTGTCGCGCGACGCGCCACCGGTAATTGTTCAATCGTGAAGTTTTATTAGAAATTGTATTGTTAAAGTCGCGTCGCGCGACAAGTCGCGCCAGTGTGTACGAGCCTTAATGCATGCACACAAAAAAAGCACAGTGACAGCACAATGACGTGGCGCGAGTGTAAGATGTAGCTGTCACGCACACCAGCATAAGAAAGTTGGCTTGTTTGTTTTAGTTCAGAATCAGGGGTTACGGTTATTAAAAGTCATTGTCGGCCTCTATGCTAGGTATTACTATATTACCGAAAACTATTCCAACAATAATTTTCAGTCTCGCTAGTTTTGTGTTTAGTGTTTTTCGCCCAATAACATGGACATCGTATTCGTTACATTGCTGGGTCTATAACTTGGAAGTCTGTTATCTTAATTTACCTACTTTTCTAGGTACCTCTTAAGGTCCTTAAAAATATCGTCTGTTTATAAAGGAAACGCCACACACAACACGGAACTTTTCAGGACTTTCCAATTATTCTTCTTTACTTTAAGTTTTGTTATAAGTTTTGAGCGCCAGATTTCAAAGTGAAATATTTTAAAACATACATTCAATATAATGTGTAAAGATATTTAAATGGAACATGTAATTGATTGAGTATCAGGAAACTAAAAAAAAAAAAATTGGACAAAACATTTGTTATATTACAAATGTTTTGTCCAATAACTTTTTTTTCTAATTCACTTAATTTGTATCATGATGTTTCTGACAATCCACCATAATCAATTACATTTCCGAATGCTGGCGGTCAAAAGCCCATCCCCATAAAGGTATGATCACACTAACATGACGTCACTTTGCAGACAAACAGCGGTAGTCGCGTAGGCAGAATGCCGCGCGCCGGCGCACTCTTGCTGGCGATAGCGGCTGTCCTACTCGCCGCTGAGTGGGCCCATGCCTCATACATCGATCCTGGTAAAATGTACAAAACTTATACAGCGTGTATCAGAAAATTATCAGCTCTCCCAAACACTTATATATTCCATTTAGGCATGTGTTCACCAACATTCAAACCACTGGTTAGGTATTAAACAGTTGGTTTATGTCAACTTTCCTAAGGAAATTTTATACCTGATTAAATATCTAAACAGTTGATTCAAATTTTAGTGAACACAAGGCTTCCTATAAGATTAAACAAATAACGGTTAACGTCCTTTCATTATTTCGATATAAACGTATTATAACCTCCGTTATATTTCACAATAAGTACAAAGCAATGTAATCTATTAACATTTACATTAAAAATATAATTCTAAATTGCAGTCATTTCAATAATATTACACAATAACTGTCGATATTTAGTCGTTATTTGTCTCATGCTAAAATAAATGCATTATAGGTCGAGTAAGTATTGAAGTTTTGTATGGGACAAGCTGATTAATTGCTGATTAATTTTTGTGATATCGATGTTGGTCCCATTGAGAAAGTTGTTCAATTTAATGGTCTGTACCACGGCCTTAAATAAGACCACACATTTCTGATACACGCTGTATATAGTAATATAAGCATAATGAAAGTAAATACTTACAGCGGAGGCAGTAATAGGGTTCCGTTTGGCACACTTAGGGTAAAAACAACCGGTAATGTTCTTACTGATGGGATCCGGGCCTCCTTTCTGTGAGGACCTTAAGGGCTATTACGCACTGTCGACTAGTCGCCGGCGACTCAGTCCCTCGGCGACCGAAACATGGGAAACAGGGCCGGAGACCGAGCCGAGCGACAGTATATCTATTTATATATATATAAATTTATCCGTGTCAAAACTCATTGTGCGCGGCCGTCCGGTCGTTACGACAGTTGCTCGCAGTGTGAATGCTTTCATTTGAAACCGTGCTCCTATTGGTCGCCGGCGACCGGCAGTTGCCTGTGCGTCGCCACTGCGCGGCGGAGTCGCCCGGGCAACCGGTGACTAGTGCGTAAACACCTATTTAAACTATACAATATTACAGTCGTCGACAACTGAGTCGCCGGCGACTAGTCGACAGTGCGTAATAGCCCTTATACCCGGCCGTGAATGTGACGCACCGATCTGTAGAAAGAAAGTGCCCGCATCACATCGGATCCGAAAGGATACGAACGGATGCAGCGACAGCGATCGTGTCCGGCAAGATGTCGACGCATACGATCGGCTCCGTACCATCACTTACGAACGTATCCGTTTCTGCGCCTAGTCAAATAGTTTCATTCCTACCGTGTTGCAGCCGAATGGATCCGATCGCATACGACAGGCAAACGTAGCCGATCGCGCGTCGCAGCATACTTTAGAAGAAGCTCGCAATCAAGCTACTGTGCGCGGCTTGGTAATATAGACTATGTATCGTTTAAAGATTGTAAAATCCGTTCCGATCCGATGCGATGCGAGCCGTTTGGTGGAAATCATCCATAACAGGCATTATTTACAAGAAAAATAAAATAAAATAAATAAGAGGGCAATGAGGGCTCTAAAAAAACCTGTTTTTTTCTAAAACACTACGTGCTATATTTACGGGTACTGTATTTATTGCTATTAGATAAAAAAAAAAACGGTTTGCGACCCCAAGTAGTATGGGACAAGGACAGAAAGATGGTGATGAGATGTGTACAGTATATCTAATAGCTGAAAAAACAGTACCCGTAAATAATAGTGTTTGTACATGGACTTGAAGAAAAATGTATGTCTGTTGGATTTCATGTCTTACAACTCTGTGTTTGAGATTCATTTATTCATAGGTACATACATTCAGTCCAAAATTGATTACAATTTTTAATACGCTTCATTTAACTCTCTGTTTCTCATAAGTTTTATGCCGACAAAACATTCATAAAGATAAAGATCCAACACCTTTTTCTCTTTTTTTTCTTTGTTCTTATAAAACAATATTTTCAGTACTTGACCATCCGTGAAAAAAATGAATGAAAATATCTGTTTTTAGAAGTACAATTTTCTTTAAGTAAATTACGGACTTGAGAATCACCCACTTTTATATTTTTGACAAAGTTGCGAAAACACTTGGGGGAGTATGAAAAAGAATTTACGGAAAAATATCATTGGGATGGAAAAATAAACTTTATTATCTTGTTGAATGGTAAACATTATTAAAGGACCTTGAAGGACATTGAAGATATTTTTCGTCACAAAGAATATTGTGTGACGAAATATTCCGAAATGAAGTCGTACATTTTGTCCATCATTGTCAACATAATTATGTTTAAGTAGTTTTATGCAATAACCGAGTGACAAAGCAAGTAGTAATAGAAAAAAAAATACTACCTTTTGCCCGCGGCTTCGCCCGCGTGGATGTCGAAAAATATACCACGGGAACGTACTATCGAGATAAAAAGTATCGTACCTAGGGCTTGGTGGGTTTGGGTAGTTAACTAAAGGTAAACAAAAAAAAACACGTGTGACGAGTGAGCTGTCAAAGACGTCTGGTTAACCGACTAAACGTAATACCTGTCACTTCAGTTGTCATGCTACGTCACAGTTGTACTCTTCAATTTAGCAACGCTATAATTCATTGATGGTTTAGATAACCTTACGTTTTGGGCCCTTTACAATAGACAGATTATAAAATATTGTACTATAAAAATATGTATTGTAAATCTAACTAAAAACATGTGCTCAAGCAGTTACATCTACGAAGAGTAGTTTACGAATAAATGACAAAGTTTAACAAACTAATCGAGGATATTAACGTAAATAAATTTAATTTGTTTATAAGAAAGTGTCGTCTATAAAAAAACCTTTTAACGATTTGTTTACCTTTAGTTATTTCCTAAACCAATAGAGTACAAGTGGCTACTTAAAACTCCAGTTTTCACGTTCTAGTTAAATGTTTCACAAAACAAAAACTAAAACAAAGCGTTCTATCAACAGGAGACGACGACGTTGAAGTAAACCTGTCTGATTACGGCGAAGATCCCGCTGATCTGCAGCTGCTCCAGGATGTTGGAAAGTGAGTTCTAACTTCTTACTTATAGAGATCAAAACTGAATAGGTAGAAGCTTCAAGACAAACAAGGTGAATCTTGGGAAACGTTAACGAACCAAGACTTCTTGATTAAGGAGTTTAAACTTAAACTTAACTATTGGTAGATATTGAAAATGTACCAATCAATTGGGATTTGGACTTTACGGAAGAGAACATTCAAAAAATAATCATCTCATCTATTTTTATCCCCCTTTACTTACTGAACATTAATGCATACCCAATAGACTTCTAGTAGTACCGACATATGGATGAAATAAACTTCCAAAGATAATAAGAAGTGAATGTATGCGCCAATGCATAGCATTATCACGGACACAAACTTAGGCTAGCGTTCAATGATGTGGTTTCAGACGATCGTCGCTGATCTACGTTTTCAGGCGCGCCTGTGTGAAGCGAGGAGGCAACTGCGACCACCGGCCTGGCGACTGCTGCCACTCCTCCTCCTGCAGGTGCAACCTCTGGGGCTCCAACTGCCGCTGCCAGCGCATGGGGCTCTTCCAAAAGTGGGGGTAGGCCTTCGCCCCACGCTCCGACTCCCCTGAAGCGGCGACCAACTCCCACCAGCCGACTTGACCGCCGCTCCATCGGACGACAACATCTGCATTTTCTAACGGACCCGTTTTGTTTCTTTACCATATTTCATTTCTCTACGTTCCCCTCTCTAGTGTTACGTTCACTTATCGCTTAGAGAGATTCTAATTGAAAACAGGGACCTAGATTTTAGTTCGGAAATATTTTTGGACCTTTTATGATATACAAAATTTATAAATGGTATTGTTTTCCTTGTTAGACTTCAGTCCCTTGGTTTAGTTCTCGTAGTTTTTTGTTATCTGATTCTCCGAGTGTCCGCTTACGTGGTTGGGCAATCACCCAGCCTTATTGCCCAATCAGTACGCCCCGACGTCAAGCTCGGCCAATCAGACCCCGGCAACTGCCTCTGGCGACGCGTCCTCATGCGTTCCGTTTCGTTTGAAGTTTTGGTTTGGACGAATCGACCCGTCGCCTCGAAGGCAGTTCACCTATTCTATTACTATGTATGTATGTAGAGTTAAGTAAGCTAAACGTAGTTGAATAAAGCAGTAGCTGCTAAATTGATGGTAAACTTATGTCAATAGGAAGTAGCGATCACTACAAAATAGAAAAAAATATATAAATGTACTTTTAAACTAAATGTTCTAGTCATATAAGAGAGTATCGGTAATGGAAAACTTGGTGAAAGACGCTATTATAAGCCTTTATATATAACAACGCCATTTGTATTTGCGATTGGCACCTTAGATTTTTAAAATATATATTATTAATGTGTCAATACATTCATATAATATTAATAAAACGAATCTTAATGTATTGTATGCGACTCGGACAGGAGTATATATGGTATTAAAGCCAAGTAGATTCTCTGTATGTATGTAGCTTCTTATGTATGTTCCTGATTGTGGAATATGGTAATTGTATTAATATTGGAATATGGAAAATGATAAAATATATTAATAAATGTTTATGGACGATATTAGTGTTGTTATTTAGCGCCTCATTATAATTATCCTTACAGCTTTGAGCTACTTTTTGTGATGTTCACAATTTAAACAAACCTACACACTGACGATGGATAATCATAGAAGAGACTACAATCTGTCTTAGGCGTGAATTACACAGAGAAGGCGTAAGGTAAAGGCGTGGCGCAGCGCAGACGTGGAACGGATAAGGCACGGACGCGATTTAAATTATATAGAAGAGGCGAAGAGACGTTACGATGCTTCATTATACCTGACTTTATTTATTTGGTTCACCAACAATTGTATAAGCAAATGAAACAGACGCAATAAAACAGATTATAGTGTAACAATCACTTATAGGTAAACTCTGCATGCAAACAAGAAGTGTATGTAACTTACAAAAAAAAAAGACTATATTATAAAGTTTCAGCGCATAAATACTGCTCATACTGTATATCAAGCGGCACAGGCGAGAACGTGGCGTGGCGCAGGCACGCGCATTTCAAGACACGTGGCCTACGTACATTTTGTATGAAAACTTTTGGAGCGGCATCATGCCTACGCCACGCCCTCACCACGCCGTTTTTGCATAATTCACGCCTAACGCAGCGAACGGCCTAATAAGTAACATTCTCCAATTTGGCTATAAAACAAATGACTGTAGCTCAATTTTGAGGCCAACGTAAAGAATGCTGACTGTCAGCCAGTATCTGGTAAAATACGAAGCCAGCCTATGATGGGGACAAAGTCTTAAAGGCCAATTCTCGTAATTATAAGCGTTCGAAATCTAGTCGCAATCTAGTCTCAGCGACAGCCAATGTCAAAAAAATTACAAAAATGTAGGTAAATTGGAGGTTTTGATTGACATATTAAGGCGCAGACTGACTTGCAATGTTTGTTTGTAATGTACCAGTAAGTTATCGTTTGAGGCAAGCTTGGTTACAATATGTCGATACACAAGATATTCACGCCTTAAAGTAAATAACAACATAAATTCACACTTAAGTCATTAGAATGACAGAAACCACCACCCGTAGTAGACAGATTGGTGATCACAGTATGCATTGCAGTATCTCGACACGATTTATCTGTGATCATTTTAATGAAAATGTAATAACATAACATTACGCCTGTTTTTCCTGGAGGGTAAGGCAGAGGTGTACCTATAGTACACCCCGATTTCGCAAGGCTTAAGTAATAGGGGGCGAAGCTATTGCCAAAAAGGGCAGAAAACCACACTACGGGCTGTTATTAGAAACCCCATAACACTTTTGCACAACCATACCCTCCAACCAGAGAATGTGTGGGACATAAGACCTTAGAAAGCATCCTTAGAGAGCTGTGAAGTCAGCAAACGTGTGTCTCCAAGAAGCAGAAGCAGAATTAGTAAGCTTGAAAGGAAAAAAACGTAAGTATGTATACTCTTTTACAACACTGAAAATGTCATAAAGCAACTGTACAGTTTACCAGTGTGGTGCGGAAGATTTAGTGATCGTTTGGTCATATTGAGAGGATGAGTGAACGGCGACTAACAAAAGATAATTTACAAGGCAGATGTGATTGAAAACGCCGGGAGGGTATGGCTTAGGGCGTTTCTGCACTACAAGAAATTTTACGGTCCGGCAGTCCAATTTTCCAGTAAATATCATGTGATCCGGAAATATAGGTATGAGATCCGGAAGGTAAAATTCCGTGTAGTGCACAAACGCCCTTAGAAGCACATATTCCTTTATGTTGTTCAAAGAGGTCAAGTGCGTAGTACTCGCAACCGGCGTGCGTGTATGACCAGATTTATGAACGTAAACGAAGCAAAAGGAGCAGGTAAGGATCGTAACAGGTGGCGTTCTGTAGTTTCTGCCTACCCCCATGAGAAGAAGGTGTGAGTTTATGTATCTGTGTGTGGTACACAAAAAATAAAGTTAACACATCTATAAGGTTTTTATCAGAAAGCTTCAAAGTACTGAACATTCCTATTCATTATAGAAATTATATATCCAACAGTCTTACGGGATTTTTTATAATCACCATGCTTGGCAAATGGCTAAGTGATTGCAATTCAGGCAAAAATTTCTAGAATACTGGTAGCTATACATTCATAACATAAAAAAATATCATGCCTGAATCCCCGAAGGATTTGGCAGAGGTGCACCTATAGTAAAGTCTACTGTACGTTATTTTACTAATACATTAGTATTAATTGTTGACATTTTTAGGGTGTGCTTAGAACGAGGTCAAATAACTGAATGGGCTATTTAGTCATTCATAAATTATTTGACTTATTTGCTTTGGTTGACACCTCAATCAATCTGCCTAACCTTTTACTAACTACATATGTTGGGTTCAGCTTCCAGTTTAACAAGATGCAGCTGAATTATTTTATATGGAGCGACTGCCTATCTGACCTCCACAACACAGTTACTGGATAACACGATGTCCCTTGGTAAGATTGGTTGTCAGACTCTTGGGCTTCTGCCATGCCTACTCGTAACGAATGCCAAATATCTGACACACAGATCAGACAGTAATACTCAGTAATACTCTGAATAGAAGACACATCGATTTATATGTGATATACAGTCAAGGAAATTAATTGTTGAGAAAATTAAAAACATACGTCAATTTCATACAAAGAACTGTCAAAGAATGACAGTTGTGATTTGGTTTTATGGACAATTTATGTTGATTGTCAATTTGCTTTCCAATTTCCTTACCTTTGCCAACTGCATTTTTGATTGTCATTTCTAATTAAAACTTAGAACAGACGATCAATATTTCAATTAACGATGGTATAATTGGAGGTTGCAAACATCACAAATATTCTCCTATAATAAATCTATAACATGGTAGTTTGACCGATTGACATTTATAAATAAATTATTTAATTAAAAAGGTAACGAATTTCCGAGTAAATTGGTCTCAGACCTAAGAAAATAGGTTAGTCAAATTGACATGAATCATTTTGTCGCTTTAATGGTTTTTTTTTTGTCTATACAGTTTCAGAAATTACGTAAATAAGTACCTACATTTTTGCGACACGATAATGTAGGTACTTACTTAAATATTTTGAAACCTAGTCTGGTAGTAATCGGCTTTAAAAAATCGTATTTTGAAAACTAACCAATGAAAAATTCATTAGGTTCACTTGCTCGTTCATGGGTTATCCTAAATAACCCGGAAGTAACACCTAACTCAGGGTTAATCAAATAATTGATCTTCCGCCACCAAGAGAAAAACCTAGAGTAAAACTTTTAAATATTTAACCCATCGATGTGGAAGATGCAATTGACTTGCCATCAAAAAACGATATGTGCACTCACTTTTTCTTGATACTCACCATTTTTTTATTTTATTTTTCCGTGCATCTACTACTTATTATATTATTTACGAGTACCTACCGTTCTTCATACATTCGTGTATTTAGTATTAAGATTAACTTGTAGTCTTAAGTGAATTGAATTCTTATTGAGAATTAAATGTTTTAACCGTAATTTTTATATTTTTCAACGTTTTAATAAGTAAAAATTCGGTGCTAATCAGCAGGCAATATATTCATGAACACATTTAAAAAAATACAAATAAAAAATTTAAAACGTATTGTTCCTTAACTGACGTTTTCGTCAATCAATAAACTAAATGTCCATGGAAACCATAAACAATACGACTAAAATGAAATGTCATGTTAAAAAATTCAAAGACAAGAAAGTATTACGTATCGTAATGTAGTGTAAAAGAGATGGGTACCTACGTATACAATTTCCATTCTTTTATTTTTGGTCGGATTACTTATCAGGACACACATTAAAATTATATTTTATGTTTCGTCGATTGATCAATGTTTCCAACTCAAAAAAAATAATAATGGAATGTCAGGTTAATTAACCCTTTGTTACTGTATAGTAGCGCAACTTGTAATAAGAGTTAAAATGTTAATTACAAAATTAACTCCGAGTTTACAAACTCAACATTTATTCATTTAACCTGACTAAACGTGCTAATGGGCCTATAGAGGTTTACATCTAAAATGTTGGGGTAACATCAAAATGTCTGTCTAAGTTTATGAAAATTCGGCGCAAAAGGCACCCTTTTACAGGGAGCCGAACTACTGAAATTCATTGAGTCGGTTATAATCTGGTAGTATTCACTACTGAGCTACGCGTTACGCTTCAAAGGTCTTCCATAAATAGGTTGAGTGTAAGTTTTTATGCTGTGTTACTATTTATTATGTAAAAAATAAAAGTAATAAAAATAAAACAGGCCAAGTGCGTGTCGGACCACGCAAAATGTTCTGTAGCTGGGATGAACTTATCCCAAGAACAAACTTAACATTGTAAAAAAAAAAAAAAAACCCACTGTTCTGGGAAGCACCCTAAAAAATTTTTTTTTCTTAATTTTATACTCATGCCAAATTACAGCTTTCTAGTACCAACAGTCTCTACGCGAAGCCGGGGACAGACAGATAGACAGACAGACGGACATAGCGAAACTATAAGGGTTCCTTGTTGACTACGGAACCATAAAAACTAAGACCCAACTACGACAAAAAAGCCACACTATAATTCGAATAGATTACGTATGACTCCGGATTTTTAATTTCTCTCTGTCTGTGATTCATTGTTTACACCTTTTTAGTTGACTTTTTTATCGTAGGTGGGTTAGGTTATGTTACCCGACGTAAATAGGTTTATTGTAATCATACATTACATCGCACCTATGATTGAGGTAAGAGTTAAGGTGCAGCGGGGCAATCTCGACTGGTAAAACCTAAACCACAACTTTGAAGGTATAAAAATATTAGATGATATAGTTTTATTAAAAATGTAATGTATTGACGCTCCAGAGTCATTATCTGTGTATTATTTTTACAAACTCATATTGAAAAATATTCAATAGATAGGCTTAAAAATGTGTTTTTGTCAAAAAAGGCAAAAATAGTTGTAATTCCCCCTCCGTGGGGCAATTTCAACTATTAATTATAATTTCTCTTCTAGAGCTCTTAGCTTGATGTTAGTCAGTTGCAGAGTTTTTTTATAGGGATGGTAATCTAAATTTAATCTTGTCATTTATGCAGCTAGGCTCATTTTTGAATAAAAACACATTAAAGGTTTAGGCGGGGTAATTTCGACTGCTCGCCATAGTTAATAGTGATGGGAACGTAATAAAAAATAAGTCGATAGATACACCAATAAATAATTTTGGTCTGCTATCTACTAAAGGTACTATATCTACTCACTAATCATAAATCAAAACTTCATTTTAAGAAAGGAATATGTATTTAAAATAGAACCACAGCACCCCTCGTCCTAAATCTACAATCGGTCATAATATACAATCGGCAATATAAATACGCGATTTTATAATTTAGGACCAAGATTCATCTGTCTTTTTTAGTTTTAAAACAGCAATTAAAAATCTAACAAATATAAAAATTAACAAAAGTCATAATAAATGTCCGTTTTTTTTCTATAGTGGCGAACCATCTGCAATAAATTAATAAAGTAGTAAGAAATTGAAAAATCCCTCGAAATGCATCTATTTGAATCGTGTTGCGATCCTGCGAATAGAAAGATTACAATAATATAGCTACAAGTTAAATATTTGTAAAGTATTTACATCGACAAAACATATCGAAACATGCACATCACTAGTGTTTGTTCATTTCCATATAAAATCTGGTGGGGCAATTACAACTGCAAAAAAGTCGAAATTAGCCGCCATTACAATCCAGGTGGGGTTATTCAAACTCACACCAAAATGCTGTTAAAACGCAAGTTACAACAGAAAAAAATAGCCAAAAACATGAAATAGGCTTTAATTAAATGTCTTACCTTTGAAAATCTTCGAAAAACACATTAATTACAACTTTTTTTCGCAAAAATGTGAGACACTAATTTGCACGTGCAAACAAGAAAAAGAGAAGAAAACAAAATGGCCGTGTCGATCTAACAGTATTGGGTCTAGCAGTGCCATCTTTGTAGAAATTATGAAATTGCTTTTGAGCTATCCGGTCATAGATGGCACTTATTCAAATAAAGTAAAATGTAGAAGTTATTAAGATTAGTTGAAATTTCCCGCTGTCGAAATTGCCCCGCTGCACCTTAGATAGAGATGAAGGTATAGAAGTTACAACCACATTTTGCCAGTTATATTGAATACCATGTAGGCTATATGTCTGAAATCGCAAACCCGTCTTGAACAAGCGTGGTAACCAATGCTTATTTAGAGGTATGAGGAACAGGGTGTGAAGTTCACTCATCCTATATTGAAAAGGGAGGATCCTCCGACGGGTGTCGTGTCTGGCGGGCAACTGCCCAATAATTGATGTCGGAGAGTCTTATATTTGTTGATCGCGCGGTAAACTCTAATTGCGCGATGCAGAATTTGTGTAACGTCAGGTCTTTGATACGTAGTGCGCATGAGGCGTTGTTTGCGTTATCTGTACGAGAAACGCCTCTTGCGTTTGCAAAGCTGGACAAAAATAGGGCGGTATTGTTACTATAGATGTATCTGTTAGTATGAAAACATTCCTCGAAAATGAATCACAATTTCAGTTATTACACATAACATCACGCCTGTAATCCTCGTAGGGTTAGTCAGAGGACACCTTCATCCCAGAGCAGTGGTGGCCCTGTGGTAACTTACGAGTTTGGGTTCAAACCCAAAGTGAACCAAAAGTGCCTGCCACTTTACTTTGTAAACTATTTCATAATCACTGTTCTCAAAACTGCGAAGAAAAAATAAAATCTTAAAAATCTTAGAACCAAATATTCGAAGACATGTGACATCCGCCAACCCGCACTGGGCCCGTGTAGTGGATTACGGCCCACTCCCTCTCGCAGAAAGGAGGTTATGTTTAAATCCCATCTTACAGGAGTCATTTTATAAAAATCCAAACAATTTAGCCCTGAATTGCGACGCCGTTCAAAGGTACAAATGAGCAATTAAGACCTCATATAAGATGTAGGGAGACATAAAGTTCGTACGACTTGTTGCTTTGGGACCCGCGAAAATCTTTTCCAAAGCCAGTATTTTATGACGTCACCGAGGCTTTATCACTTCATTGTAGGCCTTTGACACTAAATAGAGAAGAGGTACAGAAGGTCGGCTACAAACTACGAGTGAGAAGGCACGCACACATAGCCACGCTTCACGTACAGCGAGTGCAAGCACTTGCGACTGGCATTTGTTTTTCGTCATTCGTCATAAGCTGCGTATTGTGTGAGAAGTACTTCAATAAAACATGTATTTCAGATAAAATAAATAAATTATTCACGGAATCTTTTTACGTTTTTTTTTGCATTTTTATACGATGACATATGCAATGTCAGCCCTTCAGTCAACGCCTATCGTGTTTCTCCTATTTTAAATACAAATTGATGTTTGCCTCATAATTATGCCATCAAAATAACAGACTCGCGGAGGTTGCATGTTAAAACAGTGCTGGTTATAGGCTCTACAGTACCTACGCGTCTATGTGTGCGTGCGCCTGTTTTCGGTATTTGTATGGAGTTGATCTTCTGTAACAATTATTCCGTGTCTTTGATATACCCACACTGAATTAAAACAAGTAATTAGATTTTCAAATTACAGCTTTGCTATATTAAAAGCGAATGTGTTATATGATATTAATTAGAATGTTGCAATAAAAGGGTTTATATCTTCGTGTATTAAATTAATTACTGTCAAAGGGTTTTTGATGTAATGAATATTAGGAGGGTAATATTTTTCACGTAGAATGGGCTAAACATTTACATTGAAACGGTGTAGTGATGGGCCCATTAAAAACGAAACAACGTAATAACAATTACGGTTTTTTCTCTCTTGGCTAAATAATAACCCATGCCCCGCCTCCACTACACCACTAAGGCGGAGGACATCGTGGAATACATGCGCCAAAAGACGAAGTACACGCCGAGGGTGCAGTTAGGCCGTATACAGAAAGAAAGCTGGAAGCCGGCGTCGACCTACCAGCGCTTATCGGCGCTGGTCCATTCTGGTAACAGTTACATAAAGCAAGCAGATTGAAGCAGAGCGAGCAAAATGTCGTACTCATCGGACGATGATTTGGACGGGCGGCGCCGGCGCTGACACGCGCGTGTCGAAGATTCTCGGAACTTGTCGGCGACGTTCGGCGTTTATCGGCGTTTGTTCATATAAATGCCTGCGCCGGTTACCTGCGTGGACCGGTTCCTATAAGCGCTGGTAGATCGGCGCCGGCTTCCAGCTTTCTTTCTGTATACGGCCTTACTGGAATCGCAGCGGAACGTCAACTTCAAGGCGTTCGTCGTGCGTCTACCGAATTGTTTTCTACCCCTCGCCTCGTCGTGGAAGAAGATTTTTAGCCGCAGGACGTGGTGTTCCGTCGCTTCCGCGGGCAAGTTCCACAGGACAGCACAAAGTCAAGCTAGTGCAAAGTGATGTGCTACTAACATAGTCCTAAGCCTTATTTATTAACACAAGTTTAGTTTATATTCAAATATGTATATTTAGGATAAGGTATTTTTCTATGGGCCAGTGTCGCCTGAAAATAAATGGTTATTATTATTATTTATTCGTCTTTGACATTTCTCGGGACCCTGGGGGGTCCCGGACCTTTGTAATACGTATGAGGCTCAGCTCTTTTCTAGTTGATGATTGGATGTGCGCATCTTCCACAGGTCCTATCGATTCGAAATTTAGTATTCTGTTACTTCAATGATATTAGAAGAACACACCTTGAACCGATACTGCAGCATCACCTGGAATTGTGTGGGGGAAACATTATACGTACTCCAAACTGTCTAACAGTAGCTTTCGAAGCGCGTCAAGAAGTTACTTGAAACGAATACATTTAAGTAAGGAGGTTCCGAGCAGGGACAGAAAACCTTTATAAATAATTAAGAAAGAAAAAAAATACATTTATTTAGCACTGACTGAGGCACACAATATAAATTACGGTACAGGTATCCAAGAATTTTGGTTACTTCTACGACTAAGGTTACCGCTATCCTGGTAACCCAAGAAGAAGAAACATGTTACCTCTTTTAGGTACCTAACCGTTGTAATACCGGTTACACACAAAAAGGCGATGCGCGACTTTTGACTAATGACGACAGCACATGTATATAGGTAATTTTTATTTCGGTTACCGGTATAAATACTGACTGTGTTAAATTTAAAACAACCTTTAAAAATAAAAATATTATGACCGAAAAAATACCCGTATTGATACCAGTTTCGGAGACATTCAATACCCCTCAATTCCTCTAGGGGTATGATGACGTCACGTTTACCAGTACATTTACACCATGTAAACTAAAAATAACTTCACTACCGACTTTCAGCTCTAGTCTATAAATACATGATTTACAACTCGTTGGTATATTTCAATCAGACCCTACGGATCCTCTGGGAATCTTACGTTGAGTGCGTCTCGTTATACTAAGGGAAGTCGCTGAGATTTTATTCACATAAAAAATACATAAATGTACGTGATAAGTAGAAGGGCAGTTATTTGTATGCCAATTAAAAATCGTGTGCGGTTGGGGGACCCCCGTCAGCAACGAAATTCCTTCTGACGTATGCATTTAAGAGCGTTCATTCTAAAAAACTTTTTCCAAAAAAAAAACGACCGACTTCCAAAAAAAGTCGATGTCTTTGGTTTTAAATGTTCGTTGTTTGCCACCGACTTCCGGAATTAAAGTTGTTTTTCAAAAAGTGAAAAATAAGTTTTAAAGGAGGAGGTTCTATGTTAACATCGAACCTTACACTGGCCTGTAAATTGCAAAAACGTAAGAAAATTTGAATTTCGTGCGCTACCTTGGCATGAATTATGACATTTACTTTTATATTTTTTTTAATTTTGTTATTTTTTTATTTTTATGTGATTTTGTATAATTATAATGATTTAAATATTGATTGCATGCATGTAATATGTTTAGTTATAGAAATTCAAACACGATGTGAAAATTGTTATTGAATAAATGAATTGAATTGAATAACAACCCTCTTTTTCCGTCGGGGGGGTTAAAAAGAATTTTAATTTGCACTGAGGCAATTACAGCCTTTTACCCCCATTTAGTAAACAGTAAACATTTTTCGATTCCGTTGAATTAATAAAGGGATTGAATTTCATGTCCAAACAAACACTCAAATTGGTTTTATATAAGTCAAAAACGAAAAATTTGAACTACACAGATGAGGTCGGTGTTTCTTTGAAAAGAAAAACCGAAATAAATTACTCAGAGGTCAGTCTCTTTTCATGTTCAGACATTATCTTGGCCAGTGGATCGCGCTACGGCACCGTTCGCTTCGCTCGTTCTGCTCGCGCGTGGTTGTTCTTCTAATCTAGCCTAACCCATTTGGTCGGGGTGCCCTTCTTTAGGTACTGCGACCAATTCGGCTCGCGCGTGGTTGGTCACAGTTCCAACCTAACGTAGCCCGTTTGGTAGGGGTATAGTTAGATCCTGCGACGAACTGCGAGAAAAGGCCAAAAAGTTTAAAAGAGACTCAATTAATTAAAAAAGTGAGAATCATTAGAAGCGCAAAAAGTTTTAAGTGGGTCATTAATTTTAAAAACGTGTCCATTATTAGGAGGTCAATAGGTTCTAAGAGAATCAGTTAAGTATTTCCCTTTATATACTTAATACTCTAATACTTTATACTCTACCCAGACTGAAAATTGCATCGCATTTCCGTACTACTTTATCGCCGTTTTCCCCAGGGTAATGTAAATCGTATTATTGAAAGGTCGGCCGACTCGGGCCATCCGGAACGAGACAAAACTACTCTCCCAGCAGCATGTGCTTTGATTTTCTAAAGGGACCCGTGATATGAATTCATAAAGCCTCTTTGATAACCGCCGTAGACATATATTAGACGTTTTATATTTTCTCTTTACGCTTGTTTTGGGGCAAATCGTGATTAGAATTTTAAGTTTTCTGTTGTTTTGACTGTTAAAGGTTTAACCCAATAAAACGGTTCTATTTAGGAGAAGACGAAAGAAAAGATGGATGGACTGTGTCAAACTCAAACTCAAACTCAAACTCAAAGCATTTATTTCAAATAAACCAATTACAGGTACTTTTGAATTGTCAAGGCGTCGGTCAGTCAGAAAAAATGAAGCTAGTTGTATGTGTGAAAGATGATATGGCTAGAAAGGGGGTAACTACCGAGATGACGACTCATAGAGAAGTATAGAAGAAAAAGACATGTTGCGCCGACCGATGCGCCTCCATCAATATTTCTTCTTGAGCAAATAACAAAAATAAAAAAAGTGCAAAAAAACTGCGGGAAATTCAACACTTCAAGGGATATTTTAAAAGCGACAGCTAAAATGTTCCCACCCTACCCTACCTACATACCTACATACATACCTACGTACCTAACGACCTACCTACATACTTACATACATATCTACTTACCTACCTACCTACATAAATAATATAAGTTTTAAATTTAAAAACTATTATTTAACGTAAATACGTAAATTAGTATTTGATAAAAGACTAAACATAGGAAAGTGACACTTTGTTCAAACCGTTACATTTTTCTTTTTATACCCGTCATAACTTCAGAACGAAAAGTCCGATCTGAGTATTTAGAGTGGAATTTACACGTACATAATCAAACTTAATTATCAAATCATTTAAATGGATAAGGATTAATATCATGATAACAATATCACCACTATTCGATTCCACCCGTATTTGAACTTAATAATTTATCTATATAAATAAATATAAATCTATTATATATTGTGGCATAGCTAATAATAGTTATAATATAATATAATAGCGGACTTTTTTGTGAGCAATCATGAGTACTAATAATATAAAGAAAACTATTTTATATAATATAATCAATACTTTTCGCAGCGCACGCGATGTAAAGAATATTTTAGGTAATTTTTTTACACCAAAGGAGTAAAAAATTTAATATTCTATCTTATTGGAGTTTTAGTAAGGAACCGTATTTTTTTTGAAAATATACTATAGTCTATGTCACCCGGGGATGATCATAGGTGTAAGTCACATAGGTGTAGCTTCCCAACAGTGAAAGAATTTTCAAAATCGGTTCAGTAGTTTCGGAGCCTATTCAATGCAAAGAAACAAACAAACAATCAAATCTTTCCTCTGTATAATAAGAGGGTACTTAAAGATACTCTATATACATACATACATATTTTATTTATTTATTTAAACTTTTCGCACTCAAATAAGGTACAAAGGCAAGTATATGTATCCCTTATCATACATCATTTATCAAAGTAATGATAATAAGATGGAGCAAGGTTATTTTCCTTGTGTTTTCTCCATCTTTTCATATCTTTTTTCGTATAAAATTAAGTCTAATCATGAAAAATGATGAAGGCTCAGCTGTCTTTTACGAATCGGTATTGATGTTTATATTTAGCTATTTATGACCGTGTTTTTTACAACGCTTTATAAACAGCGATCGAAAATGTACCTTTTCTTTTTGAATCTAAGATTCAATTTTTGTTTAGCTACTTCAAGGAAGATCTCTAGGTTTTAATTTATGTGTAGTGGTCGATCTAAGTAAATTATCGGTTTCCCTTGAAATAACAAAAATGGGAAGTTAAACTTTTTCTCATAGAATTCTGATGCTAATGCAGTTAAAAGTTGTTTAATACATTTCAAAACTAAAATATGTAACATGTTATTACCTATTATTAACTAGCTGACCTGACTCATAATGACCTATATTATATAGTTACCACCTATTTTATAATTCATTCATATATTGAGTATTTCGATAATTCATACAAAAAAGGGACCTTCAGTTTTCCCGAATTTGAAGATTTTCCGGGAAACGATTCCAATTTTTCTTTCCATTAAAAATCTGATTCAGACTATTTATACATTACATTTCTATTTTTTACATTTTAAAACAAATAAAGCCTAATCTACCCACGAACACCATTTCATTTTTATTAAATAGATTTATGATTAATAATTTATTTATTGTGGAAATATTATCTTGGAAATTGAAATAAACACATTTATCAAAATCTGTAAGACAAACCATTTATTACAATTAAGGGAGCATATTATAATCTCATCATAAAGTAGATAAAGAAGAGTATTATTGTACAAGAAAAAAAATCGTTTCTTAATCTTTAGGCGCATTATCAGATCAGCTCCACCCGCCATTGCATTTTCCGAATATCTCATCGAACAGGGGTAAGTAACCATGAGAATAGCAATACGTTTTTAGGGTTCCGTACCACAAAAGAAAAACGGAACCCTGGCTGTCTACTGGACCAATTTAGTTGAGGTACACATATGAATTTCTGTGAGCCAAACCCGGACGTGAAAAGTAAATAAATTAATTTTAAATAATCTTTGACAGTCGTTACGGGCAGTCAGAACCTTGAAAGGTCTGACAATCAGTCTTACCAAGGGGTATCGTGTTATCCAGTAGCTGGGTCATTCTTGCTTCATGTAAAATACTGGTATTCAGTTGCATCCGGTTAGACTGGTAGCTGACCCCTTAGGAAAAGGCTATACAGGTTGATACTATTCCATATATTCGCTTACACGAATCAACCAATTCAACTGTGATATTTGATAAAACCGATACATTCCGATTCCAGGCTTCCAATCAGATTAGAGTTGCAACTAATATTATTTGGATTGAATTTCTGCCCTGGCAATACCTAAGCAAACTCCGGCAAAAGCGGAACATATTTTTGTTTTCGAAAAACTAGGTTTTCTCAAACATGCTTGGAAATTCGAGCATTATTTTAACAACCTTCTTCGAGATAAATCGAAATTGCTGTACTGGTCAAAAACAAATGACGATGCGGCCAGCAAAGTTACTATGAAAATCCATATCTGTCCTGTGTAGCGGACAAATAAATTACTATGAAAACTCATAACTTTCGTGTTATTTAAAAATGGAACTAACTTTTAACTTCAACACAATGACAACCAAGTGGTAACTTATTTCGTCAGTTATGTTTGACTCCCATGTTATAGAGGGCGAGCCTATTGGCATCAATCGTGCACAAATTCAGACTCCGGGCTGCTACTGAGAAATTCCAAATGGAAAAAACCCAATAACACTTTGCCTGACCCGGGAATCTAACCCAGGACCTCATGCTCAGCAGTAGTGATTGCGACCACTAGACCAAGGAGGCAGTCAATCAAGTCTGAATTAAAAATAAAACTTAAAAATGTACAGGGTTAGTAGGTATCGCCAGCTTGCACATCTCAGTCAGTACCTACGATAGTTAGTATTCTCAACGATCGCAAAGAAAAATGTACACAAGTCAAAGAAAAACAAATCGACTTGGATAAACACAATTTGAATGCTCTGTCGGTGTTGGTTTTTGCTCCACTCTCCAGCATCTGACGCTGTTTCTGTTAGAATTTTTTGTAATGCACCCGGAACGTGAACAAAATTGTAAAATGGAGGAAATAAATGCATGGCCGCATTCAACATCTGTGTCTGTTTGTGTTGTTGTATCATGTTTGTCAATTTAGTTTCGAGTGTTGGTAAAAATTGTTGACAACGAGTTTGTGAGACAAGAGATTTTCAACGGTAGTTGTTTTGTTTGTATTTTTCAGCAATTATTTACAATTATGTTACAATCATCGGCACGATTCTTGAGCGCTGACCTTCACCTGCGCAAAAGTGCAAAAGCGGGTGTGCGTTTTATTTTGTCATAAGTGTACGATGCGCAAAGCGATCCCCACTCTTCCACCGAGCGCTCAAGAACCGTGCCGGTATCTGTACTTAATATTTTTATGTGGCCTGTCTTTTACTACAGCATATGCTTCTTACATAGTTACTGTGTTCAAAAGCTGGTAAGCAGTATTGTAACTTATTTATTTGTTACTAGCTTCTCCCCGTGACTTCGTCCGCGTAAAATTTCATGTTCCCGCGACCCACCGCGTCGCATCGCACCACCCGCCCACGCTATTACTTCGTTTTCGCTGAGCGTTCTTTCTGACTTTTATTATTTTTCTCGGCTCCTAAGGGACGTACCGTGATATTAAATAGCCTTTACCCTTTCTCAAGAAATGAGCTATCAAAGGCAACAATATTTTTCTACTCCGACTGGTTGTTCCAGAGATTAGAGCGCTCAAAAAAAATAAACAAACTCATCAACTTTGTTATTAATAGGCTTCACACGGTTAGCAGAGCATATATCAGTCGGCAGGTTTTTTTATGAATTAAAATATGCGTGGCGGGTTTGACTCTGCGTCCGGCACTCAGTGTGGCAATACGTCATACTCGAGTTGGCGACAAGTCTATCGACATCCTGAGGATAGCTTGAGAGGTGAAACATGTTGTACCTAAAATTTAATTGATCAATAAACTATTTAAAAAAAACTGTTTCATAGCGCTTTTTTTTTTAACCACTACGGGCAAGCTCTTGGCCTCAATCTCACCTGATGGTAAGGGATGATCAGACCGAAGGTGGAAGCGAGCTTCACCCGGAATCTGTAACTGCCGGAACACAACAATGCTGTTAACATTGTTGTTATGGCGACAGACTTAGATAAGATGGTTGTTAAAAGAATAAGCTAAAAATATGACCAACCATTGCCCTTTACCTAAATCCATTCACCCCGAAATAATAGGCAATAGTATCTGGCAATCCGAATAGATGGATCTATCTAATCTATGAATAGTCTATGCCGAAATAGATTAATCCATTGGAATCTAGCTAGAACATTGGCTATATCAGTATTTAGTTAGTTCTGAGGTCGATTCGACGTTTTAAACTGTAGAGATTATGTAGTACTGTACCTACTCTCTTCAATAACTAATGGTAACCACACACGGAACGATTTACTTGCACAAATTTAGGCTTGAGCAAGTATATGTTATGTTACGTTACGTGTGGTGGAAGATGTTTGCGCAAATTTCTCCCTACACACGTAAGGATATACTTGCGCAAGCCTAGCGCAAGTAAATCGTTACTTACCTTAAGTTAATGTGAGAATGAGAGAGTTCCTGACACTCACTTGTGTTTTGACTTTTAAGATATTACTGTCCACATCATAAACGTCTGTTCAAAAAAAAAACAACTCCAATTTTTTTTTTATGACGTCTTTTTAATAAGCACGTCAGTAATTAGTATGCACAATCTAAACCCACCGACAACGCTTTAATTTTTCACCTTGTAAACACAACAAAACATAGTATTCCCATAATACCATGCGCATGGAACAGCAAAAATCTGTGTAACTAACCCTCTGTCTGCTGCATATTCATCACAAATACCGTCCAATTCTTTCCCTTTCGCTCAACACTGACGGGCTCGTCAAAAACCAAAGCATGCAACAGACAAGACCCACAAAGGCCGCCTTGCATCCAAAGGGTAGTTAATTGGGTTGCCCGCTCTAAAATTTTGTTTACCCTTGCCATTTTAGCACGATGCCGTAACACGCTTCGGTCAATGGCTGGCGACACAGTTTTGAATTCGTTGTTTTTTGTTTTTAGCGCCAAAATTACGATGTTTGGTGTGTTGGACTATGTGGCTTTGACACTTTTGGTCGTAAATTGTTATGTATCGTGGCTTTTAGGCTTTAAAACTGCAAACTCCTGAATTGTAGCTTTCCATAAACTGCGTGTTGGTCAGGAATTTTTGCTATCAAAGGATACCTAAAGAGGTAACTCACGTTTATGAGGGAGGCCGTATTCAAGATAACAAATAGTGATGAATGGTGTTTGTTGCATAATGACAGATTAATAACAAAGTCAGTAAGTGACAATGTTACTAGTTTAACTGAACAGTACCAAACTGTTTAGCTAAACTAATATTATAATCTAAACTAATATCTCAATTAATATTTTATAATATAATAAATAAAGAGAAAAGATTTCAGTTTCTATATGTTACGTTTTCACGCAAAAACGACTGAATGGATTTGGATGGAAACGGCTGACATAAGTAGCTTGGGTTGCGGGTAAAACTGCTGGGCGCAGCTAGCATCTACAAAATGCGGCTCGTGATTATTTTCAACTTACTCGCAATTTTATACTTATCAGAAGGGATTTACATGATAATCTATGGCAACGTATAGCATTATTAACATGAAAATATCAAGCTAAACTAATTACTCAGCAGTCTACCGCACATGTCGGGTCGACCAAGAAAAAGCAATTTTCAAACCACTTTGTGAGCGCTTGAAAACTGTCACCACTTATGCACTTTCAATCTTTTAGAGCAGCAACATATTACAAAACGTGACGTTGAACAGTGCCAACACACTCTATGTAAAGTGTATCGATTGTCTTTCAATCCATATGGGAAGAGGCAGCGGCTTTACTAACATTATTTTTGATGCAGGTTGAGCTTGCACTCAATGTTTTCAATCTGCGCAAAATTGATGCATAAATCTTTACGTAAACTAGTTTACTGCATCGCCGGTGCTGGAGGGTTAATCCCCAGGGGTTTCCAACCTTTTTAAATAAAACTATATCAGGGCTCACATGTAAGGTTCACATGTAATGCTTCGTCTCTCATAGTAGGTTGTGGCTTCAAATACGGCCAATTACCAATGTCAATTATTTAATTCATATATACTTTCTGAGTTTATCTTGGACATTACAGACATCCATGAAGGAAACATCGTGAGGAAACCTGGAATTATCTATATCTAAAATATAAAAATCTCGTGTCACGGTGTTTGTGGTCGCACTCCTCCGAAACGGCTCGACCGATTTTTATGAATTATGTTATCTATATTAAAAGTAAAGTAAAGTATATTTCATACCAATAGGTGCTTAGGGTGTCCATATACATTTATTTTTTATTAAACTATTTTATTTTTTGATATGCCGTAATAAAATATATATAACCCCAATCCCGATATTCTCACGGGATCGAAACTTGGGGCGCAGCTAGTAGGTATTTAAGTCTTCTCTTTACGAGAAGAGACCTTTACCCTGCAGTGAGACACTAACAGGCTGGTATTATTATTATTATTTATATCCTTTTGTATCCACGTAGATCCACAAGAGACACAATGGATTTTTAATTTAATTGTGTCTGTAATTATGGCATACGAAAGGATATCAGGGCTTTACCGATTGATAAATAAAACCCTGTCAGTAAAAAGCACATTTTCACCACTAGGACATGAGTTATTCCCGTCGCCAAGATTAGATAAGAAAAAATAAACTACAGTACCTACAGAACTGATGATGTGTTGAAGGACCGTTTTTTCCTCCCGAAACATTAGTATGCGGTCTGGATGATCAAATTATGCCGTCCAAACTACCCTACACTTGCGGTAAATTGGGACATGTGTACGAGGCTTTAGGTAGGCTCGTTTCGAAAGTGACTCGGGATTGTATTAAACGTAGGTATGCCCTTGGGTCCTTAATCTACTGAGCGGGAAGGACGCCTGCGACTTGGAACGATTTATGGATATCTATTTATCTGTTAACCCCTCAATAACCGGCGGATTTTTATTGCGATTTGGGTCAGCGTGACCGCGGGAAATAAAGGCTATATGTTTGCTTGTTAGCAGTGTTGCTGAAAGATTCTTATATATGTCATACTTGATTTTAACTATATTCAGAGTTCAGATGGTGATAGTCTTTGATATTTTACATAGTCCTTCTTCTTTATTAAAGTATTTTTCAAACTCGCAACGAACATTAACGTAACCGCCCAAGTTTCCAAATGAAATAATCTCAAGTTTTTGCTTTTTTAAACCAGTTTCTTCGTCTTTAACCTTTCATATTCTTCAGCCGTAATTACAGACACAATTAAAAATCCATTGTGTCTCGCGTGGATCCACGTTACTAAACTGACTATAACAAAGGTTAAATATGATTCGTTTACTACTACTATAAATAAAACCTCGATAGATGGTTTAAACATGTTTTCCGTGGAAAACAAGTTACATGAAAACATATTACATATAATTTTCAAATAATCGTTCCCCAGGCACAAATCTTTCACCTTCAACCTTGACTGTACCTACAAAAACTTAACCCCGACTAGTTTCGACACTTTTTCCCACATAAGAACCGATTCAGCCTATCGACAGACATAAATAACGGGAGAACAGTCGGAAAGCTCACCGGATTACCTACATGGCAACACTTTGGTAGGCTCCGTCCCAAAATAGATAGATACAGAAGGTCAGGATACAGAAGGTTGCTTTGTTTTATGTGAATGTCGTGTACACTGTACACACTGTCAACCTTGTTGGCGTACCTATTTAAAAAATAAAATAAAGGCCAGTTTCTTATAGCGAGCGGAAATTCATGCACACATAGACTCGCGTATATTACGTAAAATGAAATGAAATGAAAATGAAATGAAATGAAATTTATTTGCAAGAATTGTAGTACATTACAGATGGTCGGGTTTTTTAATAGTTTCTAAAACAATTCGCTAAAACTAGCATGCAAAATTACAGGAAATAAATAAATCAATGAAGCTAATAAAATTAATAAAACAAAGCTAGACACAAAAAAAAATGGTATGTTGACAAGGATTTAGTTTATTGTTTACAATATAATATTGCATCAATGTAGTAAAATTTTATTATTTAGTAGTAATATTTAAAAACCCATGTGTAATATGTTTTGTGACCACACATTGAATCAATAATAAGGAACATTGATTGTAGACAATTAAATAAATTCTTGTCGATGTACATCTTTTTGAGACAACAGCCGCACTTGCAACCGTCTTTAGTTTAGCCTAGTGTGAGATAGCTGCAGGTGTGCTAATTTTTTCTAGCGTATGGCACTTGTGGGTTGTAGCTGAAAATGAGCTAAAAAAAAAAAAAAAAAAGATGACATTATGCTGAGCTGAGACCCTTTTGGCATTATAATCATTGTTTTCTGTGTCTATAGGGCCATGTCACACCAAAATGGCAGCGGCCGGCAGCGACGCGGCGAGCACTTTCAGTGTGACATAATTTTAAACTACATCTACATACTTAAAATACCAGTATCACTTGAAAAGCTTGAAAAGGTCGCGAGGCCGCCCGCGGTGCCGCCTTCGGCCGCTGCCGGCTGCTTCCAGCCGCAGCAGGCCGCTGCGTATTTTTCTGCTGTAATGCCAATAAACATAATAAAATTTTCTTTCTTTCTTTCTTTATATGTGCGTGCGCCTGTTTTCACTCTTTGTATGAACCCGACCTTCTATAATTATCTGCTTTGTGGCTCCACGCTCGACGGCTCACGAAATTGAGTCGACAGTCCGTCGACGCTACTTGGGACTTTAAACTTTACGGTTTACTGAAGCATATTTTGATGGGGAAATGGCAAGGAGTTGAACGATTGTTTTTGTGAGGTTTTTAGAGTTTTGTTGGAACTCTAATGGTGTCAGTGAGATCCTATTACTAAGCTTACTCCATCTATCTGCCTGTCACAGGCAAAAGGAGTATAATACTAACAAAAAAAAGAAGAATATGAATAGTGACATTATTTGGTGATGTTCTTCAGAAAGGCCAGGTGCGTAGTACTCGCAACCGGCGTGCGTGTATGACCAGATGTATGAACGTTAACGAAGCAAAAGGACTATGTAAGGATCGTAGCAGGTGGCGTTCTGTAGTTAGTCATGGGAAGAAGGCGTGAGATTATGTACGTATGTGTATGTTAATCACATAATACACTTTACTATGGCTTCTATCTGGGTAAGAGCTCAGGCCAAAATCTTACCCGTTGTGGTCAAAAAAAAAAGTAATTAAAGAAGGTAAATTAGTTTTGGTGGTACGGAGCGCGAGCCCGACTCGGCCACTTGGTCAGTTTTTTTTAAGCACTTCAGCTTATGGTTTCGTCCCCAAAGGTTGTAATACTCTCGATTTGAAGGTTAAGAAACTCTCGGGTCCCTGAACTATCGGAGTAAGTAAGCAATATTTTTATAGGTGCTTATTGGCTTATGTCGTTGGCCTAAATCGAAAGGATATTGGACAAACTTTATACATCGTATGGTTTTCCTATGTACAGGTCACGTGCATAAAATAATATTATTAAAATAATACTTATAACATTACACGTATGTGTTGAAGTAAAAAGTTAGTTCCATTTTTAAATAACACGACAGATATGAGTTTTCATAGTAATTTATTTGGCCGCTACACAGGACAGATATGGATTTTCATAGTAACATTGCTGGCCGCATCGTCATTTGTTTTTGATCAGTACAGCAATTTCGATTTATCTTGAAGAAGGTTGTCAAAATAATGCTTGAATTTCCAAGCACGTTTGAGAAAATATTATTATAAAGATGAGAATGTGAAAAATGCAAGAGAAGTATCGTCAAAAATCCTGCTTGATTCTGACTACTTTAAAGGTTTAATTTTAGAGCTCAGTGATAACGGCCCCGACTTACGAGTTGTAGGTCGTAGGTTCGAACCCTGTCAAGCGCTTTACTTTGTGTAAATTATTTCATCACCACGGCTCTCAAAACGGTGAAATAAAACATCTTGAGGGAACCAGCTTACCAAAAATTCGAAAACATATGACTTCTACCAACCCGCACTGGTCCCTCTTGGTAGATAACGGCTTACTCCCTTTTACTGACAGGAGTCCGGTGTCCCAGCAGAGGGGACATATTTTTTTTTAAATCCACAACGGGGCATCTCTTGACCTGAATCTCACCTGATGGTAAGTGATGATCAGGCCGAAGGTGGAAGCGAGCTTCACCTGGAATCCTCAACCGCAGAGAAACTGGCTATCTTACCTCTAACTGCCGAAACACAACAATCTTGTAAAAATGGTTGTTATGGCGACAGGCTTAGATAAGATGGTGGTAGCTTAGCCATCCGGACTTAGAACAAGCCCTACCACCAACCAAACCGAGCAGAAAATTTTGCCCCCACCTGGGATTCGAACCCGGGACCTCTGGGTCTGAGACAGGTGGTCTAACCACTAGACCACAGAGGCGGTTAAAGGCTGATTATGCTTAATGCTAATAGTTTAAAACTCTCCCTGATTAATTATTAAGTTATTTCGTTCCAAAATATTGTACCAAAGGTCCTTTATAGGACAAATTTCTTCGTCCTAATTTCTAGGAGCAGAAATTACTGATCTGTATTGACTAGCGAACTTTCCTGGGTTTGTTAACAAATGGATATTAATGGAGAGTAAAACTTACCTAGTGCCTCGGAGCTTAATTTCATTTGAGTCGGTTACTAAAGATTAATTTTATGCTCCGAAATGTTTCGGCGAAAATATCTTAATAATCGTAACGTAAAATTTTAATACCACTTAATTGAAATGGTTATTAAAGTAAGTCGTTACTTTAATAACCTTTTGTTTAAGTAGTAAATCAGAAGATTTTTTTCATTTTGCCTAGCCTTTTCCCAATCATGTTGGGGTCGGCTTCCAGTCTAACCGGATGCAGCTGAATACCAGTATTTTACATGGAGCGACTGCCTATCTGACCTCCACAACCCAGTAACTGGGTAATACGATAACCCCTTGGTAAGACTGGTTGTCATACTTTCGGGCTTCTGACGACTCGTAACGACGGTCAAAGATCCACGTCTGACAGCCGGGACCAACGGCTTAACGTGCTTTCCGAAGCACGGAGGAGTCTCGGTATGTAAAGATGGTCACCCATCCACAGACCAACCCCGGCAAGCGCAGCTTAACCTGATGGATCGACCCGTGCGGCTGTTATCACTTAGCCACGAGGTCCTCACTTAGCCTCGAGCTCCTCCATAAGTAGGATATTAGAAGATATTTGTCTTAAAAATAATAAATAAACTGACAAAAATGTTTTAACACTTAAAATTCTTCACACACCTTTTATTAGTATTTACTCTGTTTAGTGATATTTACTTTTAATACGTGAATCGGACGAATTTTTCTACCAATAATGCACTAAATATCTGATAATTGTATGTAAAAATCTCTTCTTACGTACGGGTAGAGAACGAACATGGTCTTCGAAATAAAGCAAACTATGACTGCTGCCTAGTCTACTGATATGTATCAGCAGAGTAGGCGACTGTATCCCAGTCACCCACTCTCCAGGCGACTTTAATGATCTTATAAAATCAATTTCCAGCATTTAAAGATATTTTACTAACGTAACTTTTTTTTAAACTATTAAATCACTACCCAGAATTCACATTAATTTCTAATATAATCTTAGAGTGCAGGAAATAAAACGTCTTCACACTTTAGATAGTGTTGAGCTGTGAAAAAAATTGCTGCCACACCGGCTTCTCAAAGAGATTATCTTTCTCTTGGCGTCGTGCCAACGGATCTACATTTTCATTCTAAATAAACTTTCTTCATTGGACAATGTGTTACTCGTTGGTTTAACTTTTGAACAAAAGGCTGACGGTATGAAAAGGAAGATTTTTTATTTATTTTAAAAAAAACTAACTATATACTTTGCTTCTTTGCAGAAATCAAGCTTTGGCAAAGGAACGTAAACTACAATGATTCTATTTCCAGGCAATTGGCTTAGCAAGGTCATTGACTTCAGATAAGAAGACGTAGATATATTTAGTAAGGTATTCCGCTTAACTATTTCTAAAGAGTCATACAAAACCATGTAAGACATCGACACGTATTTCGCCTCTCAACGAGGCATCCTCAGGATTACGATTGACTTGGCGCGAACCCGAACACGACGACGTGTTGCCACGCCGAATCAATTAACTATCTTAAAACCGTCCGTACCGTACCGTCGAGGGGGTTATCAGTGTCTCCACTGAATCTAAGAGCTACGTTACTGCTATCACTCCAGATTGTGGAAACAGCACCCTAACTGCGTAACAAACTTTTAATCACAATTCGAGAGTTTTAAAGGATATTCCTTTAAAACTCTCCGGAATATTATAACAGAATATTCCGGGACATGTTGTTTAACCCGCTTATTAAAAATAAACCAACAACAAACTCAAGTTCAAAAACATAATAAATATAAAATTAATTAGCCCAATTGATCGTGGCGAGCCGTCATTCAACACCCTTAATGATATAAGTATAATGAAAGGCTTCCGTAAACGGGCGGACGCGACAGAGCGACGTGCGCAACACTTCATGAAAATATTGTTCTACCAGAAACGCGTCGCACCGTCGCCGTGGCCACGTCCCGCCTTTCTGCACCACAGGGGCGAGTCACACCGGAGTGGCAGCGGTCGGCAGCGGCCTCCGGCGGCGTCGGCGTCGTCGTGGCTGGCGGCCTCGCCCGACCTCCAGACCCCACGCGCCTAGTCTCCTCTTGGCTAGTTTAGTGTCTACATTCGGCTTTCGGCTGCTCGCAGCATCGCGGGCGGCCTCGCGACCTTTTCAAGCTTTTCAAGCGATACTGGTCTTTTAAGTATGCAGATAAAGTTTAAAATTATTTCTGCCGGCCGCTGCCATTCCAGTGTGACTCGGCCAACGCCGTGTCCTATTCAAAAGCGATCGTCGCGCGATTACGCGGTCTGTCGCGTGCATAATGTCAGTTTTTGTTCGGAAAACCGGAAAGTGCCCTCTGTCGGCGCGACCAGGCGTTCAAGTTCACCGAACAAAAACTTTCGAAAGATCGTGAATTCGCGCGATGATCGCTTTTAAATGGGACGCGGGGTAATACTGTTATTATATTACATAATAACTTCCGCGTGTCACCCGTTAATTATAGTAGTTTGTAATGGATGTTTTGTTTTATCACCGACGTGGATGTATATCCGGCTTCCGAGTGCGGAATTGCTAGTCGGACCAGTATGACATAATCCTGAAAGTGGGAACGTTATTAGTTTTGCAATTATGTCGCAATGCTCTAGGAATTTATTACCTATATACCTGTCTGTCTGAAAGACTATGAAAATTACAAAGCTGAAAATACATTTTAAATAATTTATTTTTTTCAATGTCAACGTCAAATCATTCCTTTCAAGTAGGTTATTAGATAGAGGTAGATGGGTAGGTTACCTACCCTACCTAGGTAGGGTAGGTAAGGTAAGGTAGGTAAGATAGGTAGGGTAGGTAGGTAGGGTAGGTAGGTAGGTAGGGTAGGTAGGTAGGGTAGGTAGGTGGGGTAGGTAGGTACGGTAGGTAGATGAGTAGGTGCGCCGTAGATATAGTGGTACCCGTGCGAAGCCGGGGTAGCAGCTAGTTAATTATAATTATAAATAATATGTGAAGATAAAGTATGTATTAAAAATTAAGCAATGACAGATAAATGAATTATGTCGATAGATACATGGTGCTCACATATTTACAAATATTGTAACCATAGACGATTTTCTAACCTAGTTTGTATCAATAAGACTTCTTATTCTTATCAAAGTGTTCCTTCACAATTGTTGTATTAACTAAGGAAAGGTAGGTACATAATTTTTTGTGAAATGAAAACTCTAGCCTTGTGGTACACAAGCGGTTCATTAAAGCTGCGGGTCACCACGATAATATTATACGTCGCCTTTCAATATTGAAAACTTTTTACTCCATAAAACTTTATTATTTTTAAATCCGGCTTAGCTATAAAATTGCCTTGATCAAAAGAGCTTAGTTACAAATTATTGGCGCGGATTACACAGCTCGTATAATCCTTGCATAAAAATGTCAATAGTTTAGAACCCCTGCTACTTTTCTTTATTAAGTTACCCGAGAGTTGCGAGTTAAGAGCCCACACAACCTCAGGTTTTTATCTCGCTCGCACCATACTACTCGCGGGCTGAGTGCGAGCGAGACGAAGGCGGCCAAAGCGGCAATAGTTTAAAAAACATACTCGCTGCTTTATAGTTAGTATGCAAAGTTTCATGATCTTTGTTTTCGGCTAACATTAATCCTCAACTTTAACATATATTTATTTCAAAATTAATGCTGCAGTACTTTCGATATAACGGCGGATCTTGCTAAGCAATTTGAGGTCTGAGGCCCTTAAGGAAAAAACACTGTTTTTATTTTTCAAATACAATAAACGGGCTAGAAGAAGATATAATCTATTTAAAACTTGGAACTACCCACAACTAAGTTATCTTTGGAAGAAAAAATGGCGGCCGCTTTTTATAGCCCTTGTTAAAGATTGAAAATAAAAACCATGATACAAGCCTGCGTTGCAAGTAATAAGAGATAAGCGTGTGGTTTATTCGAGAAATACTCGAATAAACCACGAACACTACGGGTCTATCGAAGCTTCGCTTGCCGAAGTGAGTCCGGGAATGGGTGACCATCCATTTTAAACGGAGATTTCTATGTGCCTCGGAAACCACGTTAAGCCGTTGTTCTGGCTGTCATTCATAGATCTTTGTCAGTCATTACGGGTAGTCAGCCGTTCGGAAGTTTGACAATCATTTCAGTCTTACCACTTACACTTTTCATTAGGAATTTTGATATTTATTTATCCCTTTTATATCTATCCATATAAGGCTTTTTCTTCAGCACTAGTGTACTTAAATAACTTTGTTGTAACTTATTACAATTAATGCATTCTAAAATACAATAGACGTAGATATATTTAGTAACTAAGTAATTATTTAGTAACTTATTCCGCTTAACTATTCCTAAAAAGTCATAAACAAACCCTGTAAGAAATCGACACGTGTTTCACCTCTCAACAACGCATCCTCAACCTTGACCTCGAGCGCCGGACGCATAGAGACTGCGTCCGGCGCTCGGTGTGGCAACACGTCGTGTTCGGGTTCACGACAAGTCAATTGTCACCTTAAGGTTGCCTCGAAGATGAATCTTCTGTACTTGTACTATTATGTATTCTGTGCTCCGGTTGAGAGGGCGGAGTGCACACGTCAGTGACGCCGCACTTAAAAGATTGGTCCGAGCGCGCGGCCCCGCCAGCAGCCGTGGCTGTCGGCGTCGCCAAACGTACCTGTCCGGAACACACAAACCTTTCTGCTCTAAAAATGTCTACATAATGTACCTCAGGACTTTGAATATGTACAAGTAGGAACGATTTTTCAGAAGTAACCTACAACCTGAATTACAATCCGGATTACAATCCGGTCAATGGCAACAGGCTCGCTCCCTGTTGCATGTAAACATGACTGACAGAATCTGGTCGTACTATACACCTCTGTCCTGTCCCTTCAGGGAATATAGGCGTGGTTTTATGTTATGGGATACTCGAAAGTGTAAAATAATAGGTACCATCGCGGTCACGCATAACTAATCACTTTGAAAACAAAAACCCGTGCACCAATCAACACCATAAATGTCTTTATCGCCCCTTTTTTTTGTAGGTAAGCGTTACTATAGCAGTTTAGCGCTACAAGCAGAAATACTCCTTACGGTGTTCAGATATGCGTGTCCGCAATAGTACTTGCGTTGAACATTACGTAATTCCGACATATGGATCGATACTCGTAGGTGCTTGTATTACAGTTTTTAAAGAGAAGAGCAAAACAACAATTATATAAATGTAAAGGTAAAAATACTTTGTCTATGACAAACATGTTTCCTACCAAAATGCCTGCTAGCAAAATTTTCAAATATGAATTTCATTTTCATATCTCCATTCATGAAGTTTTAAATCGACAATTTGTGATTCATCTTGAAGTATCAATAATTGTAGACTACTACTAGCTTCTGCCCGCCTTTTCGTCCGCGTGATATTTCTTGTCATAACATAAAATATATCCTATAAAGACTCGGCAATACTGTAGCTTCCCATTAGTGAAACAATTTTCGGAATCGGATCAGAAGTTTCGAAGATTGCCCTACATATTAACTCAACTCATCTGTTGTTGACAAGACATATCGTCTAGAACGAGTGAACTTCAAACTGGAATATCTTTAATTCCTGACTTACTATAAAAGTATAACAGAAGACAAAACTGTTCAGGAATACAAACTCTGTATTAGCCATCGACAGACGCAAAAAAAAGTTTTTTTTTTTGTGGAGTTTACCGTTGTAGTACCTCTTTATAAAATTAGTATAGATTATGGCTAAGTGATTTTGGCATTGTAATTTTACGACTGAGAAAAACAGTTTAAAGTCAGTAGACCTCTGAACGTTTTTCCTCTTTGGTTTCTCTTAACTTGCACAAGATGACAAACAAAATCAGTCCGTGATTTATTAATGACAAGCACTTTGCAGAGGTCCATCCTTCCCCTGTCCCCAGTGTCCCTGGTCAGTCGTTATTGGACCTTTTCTTTAAAAAAAATTAAAGAACAAACATTTGTGTAAGTCTAAGCAGCTTACACAATACTTCGTATTTTTAAAGTAACAGTGTAATCTATGCTTGAAGGTACCATTCCGTAGCCGACAGGTAGGAAACCGACGTGTCGCAAGCGACGGAAGGTATTTCATAGAAATATAATAGAAACCAGTCGAGTCGCGGCAACACGTCGCCTGCTGCTGCCACTTGCGGTCGGCTACGCCTGTATTCCCCGAAAGGTTAGGCAGAGGTGTGACCTAATAGTACAACCTCATTTTGCCTATTGCCATCAACCGGGCTTGAATCCAGACATCGGGTTGCTACTGACAAATTCCTTATACCAAAACCCAATAACACTTTGCCCGACCTGAGAATTGAACCCAGGATCTCACGTTCAGCATTAGCGCTTGCTACCACTAGACCAATGAAGCAGTTGAATAAAGAAAGAAAATTATTATTTTTTTGCCAGAGAAATGGAAAGAGTAGCTAAGCTAACTAAGCTGTTAGACAGTGGAAGGTAGGTCTTGCCATCGAACTATTACTAGTATTCTATAGTATTAGTATACTATTAGGTACGAGTATTCACTGACGTTGCTCGATAATTTTTGAAATGTACCCAGCATTAAAACAATGCTTAGTTGTAGGGTTAAGGGTGGATTCGACCAAACAGGAATAAATATCCGCGGAATAAGCCTTCTCTTCCGAATAAATTTTGAATTTTTGACAGTTTATCCATACGAAAACTGTCAGAAGTAAATCTTATTCCGCGGATAAAATTCCTGTCCTCCTCCTATTAATTTGTTCCTGTCCGACCAACAAAGTCATAAAAAACAACATAAAAATAAACTGACATCTTTTTAACCGACTTCCAATGAGGAGGAGGACCTATATAAACGCGATGGTCCGATATAAATTTTATTAACGTTGCTTGGCAAGTTTTTGAGTGAGGTTCAATAATACGTATTTTTCCCACTAAGCCTATGGGGATGATGTTATAATAAAATCCTGTCACTTTTATTTATATAACAGGTCGAGGTATTGGAATTTATGTGGGGTAGGTACCACAACTAAAAAGTGAATAAAAAAAAGTACAAAAACAAACACTAAAAAGTAAAAAATACGTGGCAAAAAACGAAAATTCAAACCCAAAAACCGACTTCCGAAATTAAAGTTATGTTTCACTTTGTAATGATTTTTTGGAAGTCGGTTGTTTTTTTTTTTGTAAAAAGTTTTTTTTGTTATTAAGCTTAGAATCATAAATGAACCATACTTATTTGAATAACTATGGTTCGTTCATGATTAATTACACCAGCCTAATTATAAAAACACACGTATATTATCATTGGGTTCATGACTGATAATATTTCAACTTGGACCACGTTCAGGACGCAACGGCCCCCGGAGTGTATAAATCAGGCTGCAAATGTAACTGGAGCCTATGCTGCTAATTTAGGAGTAAAACGAGGATTACAACATTCTATATTTTTTGTATTAAAATAAGAGTTTGATTACTTCTTCTGGGCATGTTGTTTGGTACTTGAACGATCAATAGTAAGGACTGAAATTCCTTGTTTTAATGTGTTGTCAATAGTGATCATAACATAAGATAACATCACGCCTGTAATCCTCGAAAGGTTCAGCACAGTATAGTACGTTGCTTTATTAAAGTGCATTTAGTTATACTACACTTACCTATACTTATCAAAATTAAAGAGGATAAAAATATATACACGGGATGAACTTTTTAAACAAAATTAGTATAACAAACTTTTAAAATAAAAATATTGTTACAAACTAAAACTATAAACAAACTAAAATATGGCGTCGAAAAATTAATCCGCTTCGCTGTCGACTGGTAATGTACCCAAGAGACTGGCGGCATTGCCACGTTGTATGGCAATGCTTAGCCTCTGGCCAAGTTAAAAGCCAGCCACGGGAAGTGTCAAGCAGCCGTTTGGAGATTTCGTTGAAAAACCCATGAGGACCGATTCTTACCTTCCTACACATTTTATTTCTAATATTAAAGCCTTGCAGCTTCCGTCTAATTAATTGTATGCAATTCTGGGAATTCTGTACCAACATTCCAGGTTTAAGGTAGATGCTCCGAGATAGCCCGCGAAATTCAAATTTTCTTGCGTTTTTTGCAATTTGCAGGTCAGTGTCAGGTTGTATGTACTATGTTGATTAAAATATGATTTGCGAATGTAACAAATATGGCTTATTATAAACATTAGAATCAGCAATACAATCCTTAAGTTAGAATAATCCTCAGATGTCATGATTTCATGAAATAGTCATTGAATAGGATTATATGAACGTAGAGAGTTGTATTGATGATTTTTATGACTATAATTCTATAAACAAATTAATATCTGATAAAGCCGCAAATCATATTTAGATCAACATACATCCTGGTATTGGCGTGCAAATTCCAAAAAACGTAAGAAACATCGAATTTTGCGGCCTACTTTGCAGCATTCACCTTAAAATAAAAATATTTACAGTTTTTGTACACTGGCAAAACTTTAAACTGTTCTAGAACAGCGAATAACCGCAAATATATGGATTTCGAAATTAATTGGCTTACGTTTTGTTCGTGGAAAAACACACTGATATTTGTTCGGTTTTCTGGCGGAATGTGGGAGATATTGTATGTACCTATTTGTTTGTGTGCGTGTATTTTAATCCGATTGACCTGAAACCTTTGATGTTTGTCCTGTGTATCTATTTATATTTTATTTTAATTGGCACTGCCTCGTTTTGTTACGAAGTAACTGAAGTCACCGAAACGGTTGGATAAGAGTGACACAGGCTGGTGACAGTCATTCTAGCAGAGCGTCGCATCGATGGTTGGGTGGCGGCTGTCTTCTGATGACAGAGATGATGACATTTGTCCACGACAAACTGCTATATTCCGGCACAATCCTGATGATATTGAATCTACTGAACCACTAATACGATGGCCACTTCTGGTAAAGGCTACCGCGCCGTTAATTATAAAGTCAAAGTAAAAACTTGTTTTTTTAAAGACAATAACAATTTATACGTAATTAATTTATAAAATAACAATATAATACCCCTAACTTAACTAAAACTATGAACAAACTAAAATATGGCGTCGAAAAATTCCTCCTAAAAAAACTCATTTGTCTATAATAGACTAAAATAGGTAGGTAAGTGCTGGTCTTTAACGTCATGGCACAGTATAAATAAGTAACAGTATTATGTCTTCAAAGATAAATGTCACGCTTCAAAATCATATCAGTACGCAATAGTCTCAAGTGTGTGGCAATTACGCAAGGACGCAGGTTTATCTACCTATTTCAAGGTCACTGCCGAGAGAGAATACTGTTTCTTTATTATACTGTGGTCGTGGTAACTAAAAGTACCTAACCAAAACCTCTACCCACCGATTCCTTATGTGCCAAGAAGAAGCCTAGCTATAAACTCTGCTTCAACACGTCTCTGTCTGTTACAATACATAATAGTAACATTAGAATCACTTTTTCCGGAACTAGAATAAAGCCTTACGACCACAGTAACTCCTCTTTACACCTTAAAAGACTTTCCACAAAAACAAAAACGAGACCACTCAATGTTCAGAACTGCTCCAAGGCTTTTACGCGAAAATATAAATATACACCCAGAAGGACGTTCAAACTATTGAGATAAATAAGTTAGTCGTTAGTTTACGAGGGTAGAAACAGGGAATAGACTACCAGAGTAAACAAGATGGCGCGCAAACAGCATTACAGACTCCGCAACTAAACGGATAAGTGCAATTCTATGCTTGCCCACGCGGCGGCCATGCTGAGCACCGCTAGTGATGGGTCTGTGAATAATTAGGTGCTGATTAATTGCGTGTCTTGTTGTCGATATACGATAAAAGATAAATAATAATATTATTTAGGTTTTTTATGTAAGCAGGTACCTAATACTTAAATAAGTAATTAAATTGCGGTAAATGTTTGTGAAGTCAGTAGTTGATTTAGTAGTACATACTTTGAGTAATAAGCATCAAAATGGTGAGTATAGTAAAAGAGCTGAGGGGCAATTCCCGTATTTTTAAGAACGTTCGCATTCACATCTCATTCGAAATCTGTCAAAAATTACCATCAATTTACCAACATTTTTGACAAGTTTGACACATTGCGACTTGAATGTGAACGTTTTTTAAATACAAGAATTGGCCTTCTGGAGTACGCACTGGATAGTCAATCTTAAAACCCAAACCTATAAGTAATACGAAAAAGTAAATGAAAAAGTATAAACATAACGTGTAATGTGATGCGCTGGCCCCAAGTAACATGGGACAAGGGCGGCAAGATGATGATGAAACTAGGTATTACCAACTCATAGCGCAGATACAAGACTAAAACAAAGAGTTCTTACAATAAATTATAATACGAGTTAATTTCAATTTATAATACAACCTCAAAATAATTACAGTGACTAGCAAATATTAATCGATTAAGTACCTACACTTATATTGAATGATCTACATCACTAGCCCGGCCGTCCTCAGGGATTTGCTTGAGCAAACTAAAAACGAGGCCACTCGGGACTTCCATCATGTTCCGAAATGCGTTTGAAATTGGAATAAGAATGTTCTAAAATTGAATTTCTAACGCTCACTCGGGCAATACTCGGTATCTCTTGTACGAATATTGCGAGTAGACTCGAATAGTACTCGATCTTTATTGCTTTTGAAGGATAAGCCTACAGATACGGATTTAAAGATTAAAAAAGTTCCGATACACGGACTCGGATCGTTGTACTCCACGCAATACAATATGAAAAGTCTGAGCCGTAGTACGTAACATGAATAACTAAAAAAAAATGCAATAGCCATACCATTGTAGGTGAGTGAAAGGCGATTCCAGTACATTTACCATAAGAAGTGTTTTAACAGCTTTTTAAAATGGTTATACAAAATGATACCTTAATGAGAAATTCTAAAGTATTTTTTAGTATTTGAAAATAATAATAGCGAAAATAATAATAGAAAATAATAATAGCGAAATTCTCTGAACTGTTCTGAATATCCCAGTTATTAAATTTTTTAATGATGGTTTTTTATGATTAATGGTGGACCCCTTCGCTTTACCTCATTTGCCTTTGGACCACTACCTTTGAGACACCCTGTATATTGGCCTTTACGGTGCCTTAGACATAACAAAAAAATACCAACCAGCCAACAAACGAACATAAGAGCGAAAGTATAGGTACTGAATGAATAAAAGAACGAACGGAATGAACTGAAAGGTATTTGCTCTGTTCAGGGAGCGGTTTTGAGGCTTCTGTGACATGTTTTGTTTTAAAAGAGAAAACAATTGGCTTTCAGAGTACATAAGGACTGAAGTGAAATATTTTTACTTTTAAAAGGTATCGTGGGACGAAAAAGCCGCCAACAGTAGAATAGTTTTTTAGGGTTCCGTACCTCAAAAGAATAAAAAATTTAACCCATATAGGATCACTTCGTTGTCCGTCCATCCGTCTGTCTGTCTGTCAAAATCCCTTTTTCTCAGGAACGCGTATGGGTATCAAGTTGAAATTAAAATTAAAAACATAGATCTACGGTGCGATCATTGGTGCTCTAAAAAAAATCGAGCTCTTGAGTCAACGCAATCAAAAAAATACAGTCATTTACGCGACATATTGTGATACTCGCAAATAAATCAGAACGGGTACTTCCCGTTGACCCAAAACAATGAAATTTGGCAAGAAGCAAGGTCCCACAGCATTTGGCCATGCTTCCCTGCAAACGGGTTTTGTCGACGACGGGAGAATAGATAAAGTAACAGATAGTGATTGTTTATCTGTCATTTTGTCTATTCTTCCGTCGACGGCCGTTTCTACGGTGATCATGCTACGCGTGCTGGTCTGTGCAAGTCTCATCCAGGTCTTCCCCATGCTATTTATTCACATTTTCAGTCACCCGGTCTTCAGCTTTTAGGTTATTCCATAAATAAATTCAAGCGCACATACTTAACTGAAACAATATGGCGTTTTAATCACGATTATAACACCCTTAAATAACGTTAACACGTACTTTTTCCACGTCGTAAAACTAAAAGCCTACTTCTTTCCTATTGAGGGAGGGAGGGGCGTAAAAAGTAAATAAAATATACCACTAGTCCCGAAGTGGTTACGTGTAGTGTATCATAAAATTCTTAGATATAGCCATGGATATACGGAACTATTTGTTATTGTAAATAGATTTGGAATAAAGTCCAGTTTTAGGCCAAAAAAATACATAGCTGGGAAATATGCATGTACTATTACGGGTATACTTACATAGGTATACTTCTGCTTAAAAAAATATAAGATTTTTTGTAGACTATGACTGACTCTGCTTTGTGGCTGAGTGGGGTATGCCTTTTTACTTTAAATTAAAAGCGTCGCGACCTCCACAACCCGTGGAGTTGGTCAGAATCTTGCGCTTTTAACTACTCGTAACGATTGTCAAAGATCTACGAATGACAGCCGGGACCAACCTGCTCTCCGGAGCACGGAGAGGTCTCTATAAGGCTCAACATTAAATACACATATAAATAAAAAGCCATGTGTTTTGACAATCATCATCATCATCATTTCAGCCCGGAATCACCCACTGCTGGGTATAGGCATCTCCTTTTTTCTGCCATACTTCCCGGTTCCATGCGTCCCTCATCCAGGTGTTTCCCGCGACTTTGACGATATCATCAACCCAACGCGCTGTTGGACGGCCCTGGTTTCTTTGTCCAGCTAGTTTTGACAATAAAAGCCAACAATGTATTTCATTTTCAAAATAAATATTGTTCAGTTTTGTTTAGTGTTAGGTACTAAATGAGGAAAACTGCATTATCTCCATGACGTAACAGACTATCGGTTAATAACCACAATACAATCAGGGGCTCATTAATATTATTATGCCAAAATTATTAGGCACTAAATATTAATTTACATTTTCGATTTATCATTCAAATGCGAACGTTCGATCTAAGTTAAGGATCTCATGAGACTCTTGGCTAGGGGAGTTTGCTGCCCCACTTCTTCTTCCCAGCTAAAGTACTAGGAAGTGGTGAAGGGCGGGAGCTCTGGGGGTGGGGTCTTATATAATTTTGACGTTCGAAAAGTGCTGATTCTCAGCCTAGTTTGAATAAATTACTTTTGAATTTGATTTTTCCTTGACCAATGCTTCAGTAGTTCTGGAATAATAAATGTTATTTTCCTAGAACAACAACATAAAAATTGTCAAACTTAAGAAGTATAACATGAGAAAGTTGGTAAGCCGATAATAAAAATTAAATTACGCACACTGACCCTAATACTCTCTTTGTCAAAGTTCCTGACGTATAAAAAGTTTATTTTATTAGTTAAAAACGCGTCGTACGTACTTTTGAATTCGGTAAAGTAATATTTTTAGATTTATTACTTTGTTCTTGTTGAATGTTAATTAACCAAAGTTTGGGTAACTTTTTTGGTTAAGTTTATTTTTCCTTGTACTTGTATTTGTACGTTACTAGACGGAAAGTTTAAGTGGAGTTCGAACGAGGACTGAATTTTTGTACACATTTCGGTGTCGCACGTCAGGGTTGGCCCTGATTTAGCAAAATACAGACTTCGATCTATTGTGTATGTTGTGTATTTTGCAGTCATAAATTGATAATAATAAAATAGAAATAAAAATCATTTATTTGTGCAGTTATACAGATGGAATTTTTATTACAATACTAGCTGCTGCCCGCGACTTCGCCCGCGTGAGTGTCGGAAATTACCCCATACATCCCCATGGGTTTTAAGTATAAATATTGAGTTTCGAGTTAATCGGACAGCGCGTTAAAATTCTTCCATACAAACACTGACACCCCCCAATCCCCCTTTAGGGGGTAATTTAGAAAAACAAAAAACTAAAAACTTTGTAATTTATTTAGATAACTATTCGTGCGAAGTTTCATATTTATTACCTCAAGGAATAAGATTTTTCATACAAACTTTCATCCCTTATTTTACCCCCTTAGGGGTTGAATTTCGAAAAATCCTGATACACGTTATTCTTAATTTTTGGGTTTAAGTATAAATATTGAGTTTCGAGTTAATCGGACAGCGCGTTAAAATTCTTCCATACAAACTTTGACACCCCCCAACCGTAGGATAGGATACTTTTCCGGGATAAAAAGTACCCAGTGTGGTGCCCAGGATATTAAAGAATAATTATACCAAGTTTCATCGTAATCGAACCGGTAGTTTTTGCGTGATACCTGAACAAACAGACAGACAGACAGACAGACAAAACATTTTTTAATCAAATTTTTGGGGTCGGTGTCGGTCTAGTAACACCCCCTGCCATTTATTTTTTTGATATTTTCAATGTACAGAATTTTCACTTCTACAGATTTATTATAAGTATAGATATAGATAGATTACATCAAACAACAACAGATATCTGATATTATGTATCGGCATTTTATCAGATGTCTGTTGTTGTCAGAATGTTAATAAGTGTGTGCTGTGTTACTTTGATGCAAGAAAAAGACATCAGAAAACTATCGAACACATCAAGTTTTACATTAGAAAAGTTTATATGAAAATATCGCATTTCATATCAGTATTATGAAGCAGTGAAAGAGAATATAACTTTTATGTACGAGTTCTTATTAAAACTTAAAATTTGACGTCTTATCAATAACGCCCACTCAGACGCTTCGATCTACGCAGCGGTAAAAAAAAACTGAAATTTGATCTCAACCAACAAAAGGAATCAAAAAGCAGGAACTTTTAAAATACATTCCATTGAAAGTGCTTTAGAGGATCCAAGTTTTTGATTCATGCGAAAAGAAATTACCAATTCACGTTATTAAGGTGAAGACTTAAAAAAACTCGAAGCTTGGGGCTCCCTAAGAATATACAAGTTAATTTGGAAGTTGGTGGCAGCACGTAGGAAACTGTACTGGCAACATTCGGGATAGGAAAAGTAAGAAAAGTTTAACTGTACTCTCCACATTCGCTTTGGCGACTGATTGTATTAAAGATGAGGGCCACTTGGTGGTTGAAGTTCACCACTGAAATACAAGTGGCTATTAGTTTGGGAGATTTAAGTAAAGGTTACTTGAAAAAGAGCAGTTGCAGAAAATGGAAGGAAAACTGTTAGGTAATGAATATTGAAGAAATAGTCAAAAGTTCGAAGCTTTGAATGTGACTTTCACATTTTTAACCCCCGACGGAAAAAGAGGTGTGTATATGTGTAAGTATTCAATTTTTTTATTTTTTTATTGTTTATTAATTAAGGAACAAAACAAAATATTAACAGTTGAACATCACAAAAACCTCAATAGGTTTGTCCGGATGTTGAAACACCATTCAAGCAATCTTAATACTAACGAAATATATAATTTATGGTTAAACATAGTATAGAAAACATTGTGAGGTAGATAGTAAATAAACTAAAAAAAAAAAAAGTACAGATACGACGACGGTACGGGAAAGACAGCCCGTCGGTGCTAATTACTAATAGAATGACAGGATGATGCATCTTCAAAGAGAATCAAAGTATTTTTTGTATTTATTTTTATAATTATTATTTGTTATTTCCGATTTAAGAGGGTTTATCCTGAAAGTTGGCAACGTCGCAAATAGATGTCAAATATTTCGCTGTTTTGATTAATTTGATAATATTTCTGTATGGAAATAAGAAATGTGGCTAACCAATTGACTAGAATATTGATTATGAAATGCAATAATTAATATCGTAACACCGAATAGTTAGTTTTAGATGTAAAAAAAGTATTTGGTAACTTTCCAAATGCCTTTTTTTCACCTAAAACGGGTACAACATCAAATTCAATGTTATAATTGCAATTCATTATTAATATTCTAGTCAATTGGTTAGCCACATTTCTTATTTCCATACAGTATTATTTCCAAATTAATCGAAACAGGTAAATATTTGACAGCTATTTACGACGTTGCCAACTTTTAGGATGCACCCTCTTAATATTTGTTGGAACTTCATTCATTAGAGTAGGTATTAAATAAGCGGTAAAAGCCCTCTTCCTCTCCTACTTTTGCTGTGCCCGATAGGGTCCACAATGATCATATTTTGTTTAAACCATATTTATTGCTACCACCTAAGCTCACATGTTGAAGTAATAAATATATTGAGTATTGAGTAAAGTCAATAAAATATTTAAAAGGTAGTTCAGGAGTTGTTCCCATCGCATTCACATGTCATATGTCGCAGCAAAGCTGCATCGGCCTTCCAACGTCGAATGCAACCTTGTAAAAGCTTTTCAACCTGGATCTACTGGAGAAAAGTGTGTCAAGGTAGGATATACCACTTTATTGAAATGCAGTTACTGTTTGACTGCAGTGCGGCAACGAAGATTTGCGGTTCAGTTATCAGCTCCATAGAGACTTGGATCAAGACTTGGCTCGCTATTTAAATAAATAATTAAATAACCCCCGACACAATTCCAGGTGATGCTGCAGTATTGGTTCATCTAATATCATTGAAGTAACAGAATACTAAATTTTGAATCGATAAGAACTGTGGAAGATGCTTACATCCAATTATCAACTATAAAAGAGCTGATAATCTTCAACCAGCTGAACCGATTTTCTTGAAATGTAGCTAAAAATACTCTCGATCAAGACACATTTCAAACCAAAAAATAAAATCAAAATCGGTTCAGCCGTTTGGGAGCTACGAGGGAACAGACGGATACACAGATACACACGTTAAACTTGTGATACCCCTGTTTTCCGTCGGGGCTAAAAATAGCCTTTATTTCCTCTGACCCTTTGTTCATAAACAATTTTTTTTAACCTAATAAAATCAAAATCAAAATATTTTATTTCACATAAACCTACATGGGCAATTATGAAACGTCAGAATCTAGGTGCACGGTTCCAATTGGTCGTTTCCTATGGAGAAGAGCCGGCAAGAAACTCCACGGTTACTCTTTTAAAAATAAATGGGTTTTACAATGCTTTCAAAAATGTACAGTTTGAATAGGTATGAGAGGACAGCGTAGGCCTGTCAAAAAGATAATACAAAAAAAAAAAAAAAATAGAAAATAGTCTGCAAATCGACAGTCTGTTGTGCCTACAACGTTCTCACATTCACAAAATATAAAGGAATCTTTATAAAGGTCGAATAAAATAATAAAACCTATTTAACCCAAATGGTTGTCACTACAACTTTAACAAATCCGAATGAGAACCCCGTATTCCACAAGTCTCTACTTTAAGTTTAAATTTGAATTGTAGGCATATAATGTCAAATAATGAAACTATATGTCGAGTAGTACCTAAATAAAAAAGTAAAATAAAATACATATCGTAATTTGGGAGCAGTTAATAGACATTTACATAGTTATGCCATTAATGAGGTACCTATAAAGATGAGAAAGATATTTATTTGTTACAGAAACACCTCCATACAAAAATATAATTAACTTGAATAACAGAACAATAAAACACAATAGGTACGTTATCTAAATATAATAACGAGCACAAAACAGAAATAGTCGGCAGCTGCTGGCACGTCATGACTGTGACAAGATGGTTTCCGCTCAGCATAATGCTGTGCTGTGGGGGCCACCACGCCACGTTGATTTTCAGTGCTCATCCGTACAGTAGGTATCTATATTGGTAGCTATGCAGCTATAAGAACTAAATCTCGGGGAATCATACTCGAACTCAAAGCATTTATTTCAATTAAACACAGGCAGAATTGTCAAGGAGTCAGTCAGTCAGCACCAAAAAGCTATTCACCCATTCCAAAGCGTAGTCGCAGTGCGTCTCAGAGAAGAATGGGCAAGAACCTCCATGGACACTCGTTTTAAAGAAACAAAACCCAGCTAAAGTCAGAAAAGTCTTATTTTTCTACCATCCAGAATAAATTACCTATTTTACCTATAACTTTCCAGTTAAAAATTAAGGAAAGAAAAGAAAGAAAAATTTAAGAAAAAAAGATGGGTAATCAGAAAAATTAAACAAAATATCAGACCTACAATAATAATTCGAGCATAAATAATACTAGGTAATACGAGCATAAAACAGACAGCCGGTAGCTGCACGTCATGACTGTGACAAGAAGGCTTCCAGTCAGCATGATGCTGAGCTACGGGGGACCCACAGCACAACGCTGATTTTCAATGGGCACCCGAAAAAGACGTACGGAAACCAAGTAAGATGCATGATTAAGATGCATTTGAAACTTTAAATACTTAATAGCTTCTCGTGTGTCATCTCAGTAACCGTTCCAAAACTCATCAGGAATTTACTGCGGCAAAATATTTTAAAACTTCATAACACTTACCTAAAGGTAGGTTGATTTAGCGTCAAGCACTTCTAGTCCTAAAGCAACTCAAAACCTGCTCTACTTAGCTGCAAAACATCTTTGCGTTGCACTCAGGAGCACGTTAGTTTATACTAACTTATAGTGCGCTCACACTGGCAACTTTAATTACACAATTCTGGGTAATACTGATCAAGTAAGACGTCATGACACTATCAATCAAATTGCTGCGATGGCAATGTATAATAAATAAATAATAAGTAGATAAGATTTTTATTTTTTTTAAATTAATGAATTCCCTGTACTACGACGCTAATTGAATGGCTGAATTTCTGTTAATTTTAATTTAATGTAATTTATTTTTTCATATAATTTATTGTGATATAATAATTTAATGCATTGTAATATTGATAGGGGATAATACCTGAAATAAACGAATAATAAATAAATAAATTGCAGACCACATCCATAAAAACTGGCAATGTGCGAGTCAAATTCAACATCACCACTGCTCTCAAAACGGTGAAGGAAAACATCGTGAGGAAACCGGCTTGCCTTAGAACAAAAAAAATCGAAAACATGTGACATCCACCAACCCGCACTCGGTCAGCGTGATGGATTACGGACCACTGGTTCTCACAAAGAGGAGGCCTGTGTCTGTCCCAACAGGGAAAACATTATAGGCTGATTATTCTCCACTAATTTCGGCAACTACCTTCGGCAACTGTTGCTGGGAAAAAGTTGCCCGTATAAACGCAACTTAAGATGTCGCTCTCACGTTCAGCTTAAAGTAGTTTGTGTAGGGGACGTAGTTAATGGGAGTTTTCAAAGAAGTGTTCGCAAGTATCGGTGTGCAAACTTTTTGGGGTTGAAGTTAGGAATTGATGTAGAAAGATTCCTTCTCATGTTGTTCATCGATAGTGTGTGTCTACCCATCAAATATAAATCACTTTTACTATGGGACCAATCGAATTCGCAAAAAACAATCGATCTTAATTGGGTATGTACGATAAAGTTCGTTTTTTTTTGCAAATTCGCTCGTTCCAATGATAGTACCAAGCGAATTTGCAGAAAAAGAAATGGTTTAGTATAATAAAAGTTGTTTATATATTTGATGTGTAGAACACCCCCTTAAATGTTGATTGTTTTCAAAGTCACCTGGGGCGTAAGTCTACTAATTTATAAACGTTACAATGGTCTCTCAATGGTGAGTTTTTGACAGATTTGCCACACAAAAACTGTCAAAAATTCACCATTGAGAGACCATTGTAACATTTATAAATTAGTAGACTTAGGCCCTAGTATAGTTGAACCTTTACTTATGAAAACTCGACTGCATTCGCTAGATAATTGCCGAATAATTCTGAACAAAGCTTTACAAAAACATTAATAATATAATAATAAAATCCAATCAACATTATCATTTTGGTACTTAAACACACATTCACATCATATTAAATGTAAAATAATAACGTTCCATCATATTTTCAATTAAACTATGGCCATATTTGCTCAAGTGATCAAAATTAATGATCGAATTGCAACCATTCAACTCGCAGAGTACACAAAACGTCGACTGAAGCACTTTAGCGTCATTATTTGGTTCCAATTAAATTAATTTCGCCATATTATGTTGACAACGTCCTGTGTGTGGGAATGAAAGAACAACTTTATACAGCGTAACAAATATGTGATCATATACTAGATTACTTTTTTTACCGTCTCGAGGACCATGTAGATTAGTGTCTGAAATTATCTTTTGAGGAAAGAACCACACAGGTTTGAGTGGACCTGTCCAACCAGCAAGCATTAGTCAGTAATTGTGGAGCTCAACTCGGAACTTAAGGAGCTCAGTGACGAACGACGAACAATACCAAAGCACATTTGAGTAGGCCGCATAAAATACACAAACGGCCAGACCATCATTAACACTAACTGAGAAATAAAAGAAACCAATTCCCATACAAAACTTCGAATTCTACTCTACCTTAATGTATGGTAAATCTGTACTACTCACTCAAATATGACCACATATTTCAGATACACGCTGACAGACCGTTTATTTATATTCGGACATCAGGCAGTCATTAATTCATCATTATCGGTTCGAAATAGAAATGACGGTGCAATTAGGACCCATATAACTAATGGATTGATTGATGGATGATTCATACAATCAGCTCTATTAATTGATTAATTATGCTAACACTGATTAATCCCTTGGGCATAATTACCGATACCGGCTTTTACTTACCGAGAACCATAATGATTACCAACTACACCTCTTGGATTCTTTGACAAAACTACATTCCAAGATTTTTATTTTCTCTCTCCAAACCTTTAATATAAGTACCATAGTAATAATTAAGAGGTATGAGGAACAGGGTGTATAGTTCACTCATCCTCTATAGAAAAAGGAGGATCCTCCGACCAGACGAATGTTGTGTCTGGCGGGCAATTGCCCAAGGATTGATGTCGGATAGTCTTATATATGTGAATCACGCGGTAAACTTAAATAACGCGATCCAGGATTTGTGACGTCAGGTCTTTGATTCGTAGTTCGCATTTGGCGATGTAGATGCCGCCACAATAAAACACATGAAAAAAGATCAACATTTGCTTCGAAAATTACTGTAAAAATAATCTCTCTTCTTCAATCTGACCCTCATTACTGAGGATCGTGGTCACTGGACCCCAAAAAATAATAATAATGATTAAGAATTTCCTCCTTCTTGTATGATCAACTTTACATAGCTTTAACGTTTATTTCCTCTCTTAAAAGTAAATAGCCTGTTTAACAAATAGCTACTTTTCATTGGAGTCCAGTAGCCCTTGTGTGTAAATTAAGCTTAAATTCGTAGCGAATTTAAGCTTAATTTACACAGGAAACAAGGTGTGAATAGCTCTTCCGTGGAGTTCAACACTCTCTTCTTCTATGTCGGTGCACACTTGACAGAGCAGTCGTAGTCATCACGATGCAGTGAGATTTCGGACAGCCGTGATTTGCCTCACGATGCGACGCAATCCTTCTCTGCCAGCTGTAACATGTGTGCACTCGTGTAATGGGCCGCCCACTGCGGATTTAATCTCGTCGGTCCATCGCATGGGCGATCTGCCGCGTGCTCTTGTTCCTTCGACCTTTCCCTGCACTACAAGTCGTTCTATGGAATCGTGTCCCCGTCGTGACACATGCCCAATGAATTAGAGTATTTTTGCCCAGTAGTTCGTAGTTAGTCAGCCCAGTTGTTCCTAGTAAAGGCATCATACTTTATAATATTTATATTATTCCTAAGATTTGTACTGTATTTTACCAATCTTTTTTTTTGCATAAATTGTACTATTTATTTATTATTTTAACACTTACAATTGTCATAATATGCTGCTACAACACGTTACTGGCCTTTTTCGCGTTTTTCATTTTAACCCACAGCTTTAACCTCTATGGTAAAAGGGGTATACAGGTTGATAGTGTTACACTTTTAGAAAACTTTATAGGATAATAAAACGAAGAAGATTTTCAAAATAGTTCTTTATTACCTTACTAGTTGTACACCGCGGGTTTACCCGCATAAATCTCCATCCCGTGAGAATATCGGGATGAAAAGTATCCTATGTCCTAACGCAGGTCATGGTCTGGCCAAATTTCATCCAAATCCGGTCCGTCGTTTTAGCGTGAAAGCGTAGCAAACAAACAAACTCACTTTCGAATTTATAATATTAGTTCGGATTCCCTAGATAAACATTCTCGTCTCACGCTATCTGGCTTTATTGCTCTATCCTGGACTTAATTCAGTGGAAACAATTCAAAATATCAACATAAACTTTAAGAGCTGAAAATATTCCGAGCATTTGTTGAACAAAAACCTTCGAGCAGTCAAATATGTACACTGCTTTGAAAACACAACCATTTCCACTCATTTATATCGTGTAGACAGAAATCGTCAATTGTTTTGAGGAAGCGAGAGTGTTTCGTATAAGAGGGAGTCAAACAACAAACAGAAGGGAGTGACGTCAAGGGGCGTTCATTAGTTTATTTTCCCATTTGCGAACGCTAACTGAGAATTTTATTGTCCCAGACCTCATTTTCCGATAAATTTCTACGGTAGCATAGAATAGCACAGAAGGTCGGTCCCATGCAACTAGCGAAAACAGGTGCACGCACACAGACTCATTCGTACGGTATATCTAAAACAAATGCCAGTCGCGAGTGAACTCGCACTTGCTGTACGTAAAGCGTGTCAATCAAACTGCCTAGCCTTTTCTCAACTATGTTGAGGTCGGATTCCAGTCTACCGGATGCAGCTGCATACCAGTATTTTACATGGAGTGACTGCCTATCTGAATTCCACATACCAGGTACTGGGTAACACGATACCCCTTGGTCAGATTTTCGGCTTCTGAGTACCCGTTACGACTATCAAAGATCTTCGAATAACAGCCGAGACCAATGGCTTAACGTGCTTTCTTAGGCTTGCTCTCGATATGATTGATGGTCACCATCACGTCATCGCGAACGCTAACAATGAATTGTTTTGTTCCAGACCTTATTTGACGATAATTAACCCCCGACGGAAAAAGAGGGGTGTTATAAGTTTAACGTGTGTATCTGTCTTTTCCCTCGTAGCTCCCAAACGGCTGAACCGATATAATTATTATTTTTTTGTTTGAAAGGTGTCTTGATCGAGATTGTTCTTAGCTACAATTCAAGAAAATCGGTTCAGCCGTTTGAAGATTATCAGCTCTTTTCTAGTTGATGATTGGATGTGCGCATCTTCCACAGGTCTGATCGATTCGAAATTTAGTATTCTGTTACTTCAATGATATTAGAAGAACATAGTAACCTTGAACCGATACTGCAGCATCACCTGGAATTGTGTCGGGGGTTGTTTAAATTTTTAATTTTAATTTGTTACGGGAGCACAGACTTGTAAGTACGGCGATCTCATACAAAGGCCTGTCTATGGCTGTATACAGAAAGAAAGCTGGAAGCCGGCACCGATCTACCAGCGCTTTTCGGCGCTGGTCCATTCTGGTAACAGTAACATAAAGCAAGCAGATCGAAGCAGAGCGAGCAAAATGTCGTACTCATCGGACGATGATTTGGGCGGGCGGCGCCAGCGCTGACAGGCGCGTGTCGAAGATTCTCGGAACTTGTCGGCGACGTTCGGCGCTTATCGGCGTTTGTTCATATAAATGCCTGCGCCGGTTACCTGCGTGGACCGGTTCCTATAAGCGCTGGTAGGCTGCCAACTTTCTTTCTGTATACGGCCTTAGTGTGCGCTCGTTTTCGCTCGTTATACGAGCTGACCTTCTGTACTTTTATTGCCTTTGCCTTATATCAAGATTAATTTTCTACGGCGCATGACCTATTTTTGTTGGATGGTGGTTGAGATCAATGCTCGTGTCGATATAATGCCGTCTTGATGGAGTTGGTCGTATTAATTAGTTTTCTCGCTAAGTGGTAAGCCGACCACGGTTCGTAATTAGCGTTGATTGTTAATAATCTTATTATCATAATAACGCTACACATTTACCTGACGCAATCACATGCGTGTGTCCTATTATTATCAAGCGTGTACTAATGAGACACAATTAATAATCTCTTGTTGTGTGACTACCGGGAGTCTTGCGTCGCCTTGTGGATTACGCATTTGGATCTTCGGAAAGTGAATTTTTAGGCCCGATTCGCAGCCATAATTTGCACTATATTATTTTTATTTCTCTATTGAAACATCGCATAATCAGCCTATAATGTTCTCAATGCTGGGACACAGGCCTCCTCTCTGTGAGAGGGAGTGGGCCGTAATACACCACGCGGGTCCAGTGAGGGTTGGTAGCTGAAACACTGAATGCAGCAAAAATATCAGCGCACTTTCTGCAAAGCCACAGACAGACAAGAAGACACAGTAAAAAGACAAACATTTCGCAGCTTCCCGCTTCAGTTTCATACCCATATAATTGTTTTAATCGTACAGATTTTAAACAACAATGCCTGAAAGCAGCAGACAAAATAAACTCGCGTCACAAAGGATCTAGCGCTGTTGGCGACATTTAAAAGCGACGTGAAGCGAACTCGGCGCCATAATAGCTCATTTTGGCGCGAAATGGTGACTAAATTGGCGCGAACAGGGTTGACACGGCTTTTATAGACATGTTTTAGAATATTCTAAAATTTCATTCTCTTCGTGAAATGTTTTGAATCGCCTCTCTATTATTTTATTTATGAAATATGCCACTCAAACCTTAAAAAACAGTAGTTAGCGGATGTAAAACAAAACCGTGTTCTATATTGAGTTTATGGTACTTAATACTTTTTAGGGTTCCATAAAACCTCAATTTTGAATTGATGAATCGTTGTTGTTGTATTGTTGTTGTTGTTGTTGTTACAATATGGTTTCACCAAAGGACGTTGTACGACTGACGCCGGTGTCACCTTATTAAAACACATATTTACAGCGTGGGAGGAGGCCCAAGATGCTATAGGAATCTTTTGTGACCTCTCCAAAGCATTTGATTGCGTAAATCATGAAACCTTACTATTGAAACTTCAGCATTACGGACTAGGTGAACTTGCACTCAGTTTAGTAAAATCTTATTTAAATGATAGACAGCAGCAAGTTCAAATAAATGGTATAAATTCACTCGGTCTAAAAGTAAAAATGGGTGTTCCACAAGGCTCGATATTAGGTCCTTTCCTCTTTTTAGTATATATTAATGATCTACCCCATTTATTAAAAAAACAACCACAAATGGTGTTATTTGCTGACGATACTTCTCTAATCTTTAAGATAAATAGACGTGCATCAAATCTTGACGACGTAAATAACGCCCTACTGCAGGTCCAAAATTGGTTCACTGCCAATAATTTAGTATTAAATGGCAAAAAAACGAAATGCATAAGATTTGCTTTACCGAATGTGAAAAGTAATGATTGTGATATAGTATTGAATAAGGAGAAACTAGAATTCGTAGATAAAACAGTTTTCCTGGGGATCACGCTCGACTCAAGGCTACAATGGGGTCCTCATTTAACATCTCTTGCGGGACGGCTAAGTTCAGCAGCTTATGCTGTAAGAAAAATACGCCAATTTACTGATTTAGATACCGCGAGGCTGGTCTATTTCAGTTACTTTCATAGTATCATGTCTTACGGTATTTTACTATGGGGACGGGCTGCAGATATCGAGTCTATTTTTATTCTGCAGAAAAGAGCCATCAGAGCTTTATATGGCCTCCGCAGGCGCGATTCTCTAAGGGAACTGTTTAAAAGTATAAACATCATGACGGTACCCTGTCAATATATATATGAAAACATCATGTACGTAAGGAAAAATCTTAATCTTTTCAGTAAAAGAGGTGAAAGACACAATTATAGTACGAGAAATAGGGACCAATTAAGTCAACCTGGTTTCAGACTGGCTAAAGTAGACTCATCCTTCATGGGGTACTGTTTAAAATGTTACAATAAAATACCTCCCCACATACTCCAACTAAATGAAACGAAATTTAAATCTTGTATAAAACGCACACTATGCTGCCAAGCATATTATAAGTTGGGGGATTACATCGCTGACAAAAATGCTTGGCTCAACGCTGGTCCAGCTCCACAAGGGCGCATAAACTAGTTAATTAGCATTCGAAAATATTGTTGGAGCTGCTGAAGATTGGAAAAACTATCTTTGCATTGTATAAATTCAACCTGTTAATATTGTATAATTGCAAAGCACATGTGTGAGCACTGTGACCACATACCTTCTATAAAGCTACCATTTTACTGGGTACGTCTTTCATTGACTTGAATGTGCCCTGGCTGCTGAGAGTATGTCACGCTCACTCAAATGTCTCGCTGGTGGTGGCGTGTGTGTTGGATCATTAAGTTCCCTTCAAAATGGTTGAGCTAAATGGTGCTGATCCATGCGTCATGTTCGTCAACGGGCGCCGTCAGTAGGGACTGGTCATCTCTTAGCTGCCACGGCTTATTTTAATTTTTGAATTGTTATCTTTATTACGGACGCTTTTAACGTGCACGTCTTTCTACATTGTTCTCACATGTATAATTTCAACATGAATGATGTAACAAATATTTTGTACCATATATTTTTGATTTAAAATAGTGTCCGTGGAGTTTCTTGCCCGTTCTTCTCCATAGGTACCTACTACGCTTTGGAATGGGCAACTAGCTTCATCTTTCTGACTGACCGACCCCTTGACAATTCAAAAGTGCCTGTAATTGGTTTATTTGAAATAAATGCTTTGAGTTTGAGTTTGAGTTTGAGTTATAATATATGAATAATAGTTGAAATTAGAATTGTAGGTATATAATGTCAAAACCGACGTGCGTCGGACCACGCACAATGAAGGGTTCCGTAGCTGGGATGAATTTATACCAAGAACAAACTTAACGTTGAATGAACCAAATTCCTTAACATAATATTTTGAATTTATTATGAATTAGATTATTTTGTTACTAAACTACAAAAGCTGCGGCATAACAAACCCAGCAATATTCTTATATTTTGCGTGTTTCAAAGCTAGAGTTCATCTTGACTATTCTTTGGCTCCAAATCTTTGTTTATATATCAGTACAATAGCCATCCACTTAAAATTCCAGATGCGCTTACCATCTTTGACTTCTACGACGTGGAATCACGTTCGGTATTCCGTCAACAAGGGAAATATGGCCGCTTTGTGCCTTTTATTTTATAAAATCTTTAGTTATTTTTCACGTAAATATGAAACACATTCCGGTCTAAATATGCGTTCGTTTGGATTGGGGAGCCATGTCTCATATTAAAACGAGGGTTCTATCAATATTTATTTGTAAATAAGCCGATTGGCCGTAGGCTGGATTCTGGAATTTGTAGAGATATGGCCCCACAGGCCATTCGGACACTTAAATTCTTGTATTTTTTCTACGGGTTTTTGTATATAAAAAAAACATATGCATAGATGAACGAGTACCTTGTGACTTTTTAATTTCATAATGATGGCAAACATTGTAAGGAAATGGACAAATATAAATGTCTGATATGGTAAACACGCAATATAAAATCGTGGTAAGTCAATGTATTCTGAAAACAAGCAGTGGAAAAATAAAATTGCACACATAAATTATTATTTTAACAAAAATATTAAAATACTATTTTGAATGTAACAGGTACTTAACAAAATGGAAAATGGTTAAATCTACAATCTAACGCCTAAAACGGTCTCACATTATCAAAATACAAAAGAATCTATATAAAAGATAAATAAAATAAAAACATAAATATTCCAAATGCATGACGTGTAATGTGCATTACAACTATAACAAATCTGAATTAATATCCTGTCCACAAAAGCCACTAATAAATAGTTGAAATTAGAAATTGTATGAATCTCAAAAGGTTGTCATGGTATGAGCATGTAATGCAGAGGAATAACGAAAATATTGTGAGGAAAGATTTGAGTATGGATATGGATGGCTATAAGAGTAGGGGACCACCAAAGTAACGATGGATGGACTGTGTGAAAGATGATATGGATAGAAAGGGGGTGACTACCGAGATGACGACTAATACAGAAGCTTGGAAAAAAAGACAAGTTGCGCCAACCCCAAATAAATTTGATAAGGGCAGGAGAATGATGACAATCAGAATTTAATGTTCTAAACAGTTCCAATTGTATACAAGTTCAATACTGCGAAAATATTCAGAATACGGAACAAATATTTGTGTTTGTTTACTGCAGATTCTTATCTGCGCCATGAAAGGCGTATTCCATCGAGGACCCTTGTCGGTTCATTGGAGTTGCTTGGGGTTGCCAATAGCTTCCTATTTTTTCAAATATGGCAATATATATATTCTATGCAAAATTCGTCTTAATTATTTTTATTCGTTTCGAAGACGTATTTTACCATTCGTTTATTTTGACTGTCAGCATTGGTCTGGAGAGGACGCAAGCGAACCGTTTCGGGGTTCGATCCTTAGGGCGAAGAAGTAGAATCCCAGCTAGCTCAGTAGAAGCCCAGAGTCTGAATTTATGCTCGGTTAAAGCAAACATAACCAAATTACTATCACCTACACGTCTTCAAACCACTACGGGTAAGCAGGTGTTATGTAGATTGTTTGTGGAAGGAGGATTTTTTTTTGTACGTTACATTACGTGAGAGAGATTGTTACTGACATTGTTTTCAGTTTCCAAGTATAATATTTTATGCTGCATCCGAATACATAATATCTATCCATTACCATTTGATATAATGGCCAATTTATTCCTTCTCCGTCTGTCGAAACCTCAAATTACCGAGTCGTTGCCTAAAGCAAATTTCAGCTGTTGACGCACAATACGACGAACAATAATATTCATATTATGTTTATGAATATTCGATCTCGTTATCCTGGCAGCTGCACTGTGATTCAACCTGTAATTGAGATGTTGAGAGGCATGATGTAAGCAAAATTTTACTGTAGTTGCAGATATTGCTAGAAGCTGAATATATGTACTTGTGGCGGCATCTACAACGCCACATGCGAACTACGCATCAAAGACCTGACGTCACGCAAATCCTGCATCGCGCAATTAGAGTTTACCGCGATCAACATATGTAAGACTTCCCTTATCAATCGTTGGGCAGTTGCACGCCAGACCCTACACCCGTCTGGTCAGAGGATCCTCCCTTTTATATAGAGGATGAGTGAACTTTACACCCTGTTCTCATAGTCATACCTCTAAATAGTTGGTACATATTTGGTAGAACAATTACGAAGTATTTCTTCCTCTTCCTGACGGGCTGTCATATTTTGAGGTGAATGTGTCAGCATTCGTTTACTATACTTATCAATGCAGCAGCAGTGACAGCCTAGTGGTGTGACCTTCGGACTGCCAAGTCATAGGTCTCGAGTTCGAACCCAAAGCACGCACCTCTGACTTTTCGGATTCATGTGAGTATTGTATTAATCACTTGCTTCAAAAAACCGTGATTGAAAACATCGTGAGGAAACCGGCATGCCTGAGAGATATTTCTCGACGGCATGTGAAGCCATGTCAGAAGTCCATGGGCCGCATAAAAACTCTGAGAACAGGTTTGTTTGACAAACACGAAAAAAAAAAGAGAGATCAATTACTTACATTTTTAAAATAAAAAAAACTATGGACGATTTCTTACAGGGTTTTTTTATGACTCTTTAGGAAAAGTTTAGCGGAATAGTTACAAAATATATCTACGTCTATTGCATCTTATGATGGATTTCCGCCAAGTCACGCCTGAGGGCGGATTCGACAAACAGGAATGAATATTATCCGCGGAATAAGACTTCTCTTCCGAATACATTTTGAATTTTTAACAGTTTCTCCATACGAAAACTATCAGAAGTAAATCTTATTCCGCGGATAAAATTGATTCCGTTTTGGACGAATCCGCCCTGAATCAACCTACCTAGCAAGGTTAGTAGATGACCTTCTAATCATTCTTATAACAAAATCATTCACAAAGAAAACAGTCCCGCACCGATTGCACAAGATCCTTTGTAGCTTTCTTTGTTCATTTGAAAAAGCGAGTGATATATCCCAGCCCAAGTACGCACGCGGGATTTTTATTCGCTCACTGGATTTTTACTGCCTACCGCCGAGAGCAGAAAATCCAGTGATCCAATCCCGCCGCGATATTTTTAATTCCGTGCGAACGTGGGCTTATACTGAATTTGAATTTCAAAGTGGTCGCGACTACAACCTCATTGCGAGATAATTCCTTTGAAAAGAAAAAAGTAATCATTAATATTTAATTAACTCTGCTAAAGGAAGTGAAATAATGAATTTAATTTTTTAATTAAAGGAAGAAGATTATTATTTTAGATTTATTATTTGAAAAGTTAATTAGCGTTGCCTTTATTAACAAAAACATGTACCTTTTATAAAGGTCAGCGCACATCGACGGACGGCCGTGGGGAACGGCATCGAGGAGGATTTGCCGCTGCGGCCGGCCAGCGCTCACTGATGATTTGCGATGCCGCCAGGTGTCGCCGGCGTACTACTGGATGCTGCGGCATGCCGGCGACATACCGCGGTATCTCTCGGTACGTATGGCACGGGGCGTGCCCGGTGGCCTCTCGACCTTGCTTAGCGACTACGCAACGTAGTCGAACAGTTGCTACTGATCGAGTTGATTATATTCAATTTTTTTAAATGATACATTGGGATTTGGTGTTACTATGGTTTTTCGCATTGCACTGCCCCGCTTGCATTGCCTCTCCCCCGCGATCGTATGCTAGACTCCGTTGCATACCGTCGCATCCCGCCGCATGCCGACGCAACCTGCCGTTACCTCCCGCCAAATGCAGTCGCATTCCAGCGCATGCCGTCGCATCCAACCGCATGCAGTCGCGTACCGCCGCATGTCATCGCATCCCGCCGCGGTATCCTTTGATACTTCATGGTCGGTCTTTGAGCTTTGGAATCTATATCTTGTTACCATTAGATACGTACGAATTTACGTTGGTTTTAAAATACCCTGACCCGCCGTCCGCCGATGTATAAAGTCAGGTCACACACACAACACATCATCTTCTTCTACACTATTTTTCACAGTTCGAGACTGTAAAGGACTTTATGGTTACAGACCTTTTTTTTATATTTCCCAGTGGGCTTCCACAGTATACATCCCGAAATCCCGAACAAAACCTAGACCTAACTAATGAAAACCGCTAGTACATACAGGCTACTAAAACCTTATATGCCCCAAACCAGGACCGCAGTGCGGCGGCTACTTCCCTAGGCTATGATTCCTGTAGCGGGGTAAACAGATGTCTATTGTTACAACATATCGATCCGGACCTTTTATTTTCCCACAGTCTGTTATTTTGTTTTAGACACCAGACAACCTATCAACTTCATAACTAATATTATAAAGAGGGTAAAATTTATTTTTTTGTTTGTTTGTAAGTTTGTATGTAAGCGGTAATCTCCGGAACTACCAGTCTGATTTGAAAAATTCTTCTTGCATTGGCTAGCCCAATTCTTGACGCTACGGCCCTTAGGAGCCGAGCAAAACGAAAAACAGTCAGACAGAACGCTAAGCGGAAACGTAGTAATAGCGCTGATGATGGGATGCGACGCGGTGGGTCGGAGGCTGAAATTTTTCAGCAGGCAGAGAGTAGTAATGAATATGGAAGTGGGACCTACGTGTTTTTAATAAATTTAAATAATATTTTATTATCTGCTGATCTAATGTTGAGTCCGAAATAAAATGGTTTTTTATTTTTTTTTTTAACCACAACGGAGTAGCTCTTGGCCTGAAACCTCACCTGATGGTAAGTGATGATCAGGCCGAAGGTGGAAGCGTGCTTCATCCGGAATCCTCTACTACAGAGGAACTGGCTATCTTACCTCTTACTGCCAGAATACAACAATGCTGGTAACATTGTTGTTATGGCGACAGACTTAGATAAGATGGTGGTACCTAGCCAGGCGGACTTAAAACAAGCCCTACCACCAACCAAACCGAGCAGAAAATTTTGCCCCCACTCACCTATGGGTCTGAGACAGGTGGTTTAACCACTAGAGCACAGAGGCGGTTAAATAATAGCATACAACCGCCACTTGGTAGATACTGATGTTACTAAAATGTATTCTTAATATTCCCATCCCTGCATCTTTTAATTAATTATTACCTACAAGTAAGAATCAAGGAGGACGAATTCGTAACTAAGTAATAACAGCCGCACGGGTCGATCAATCAGGTTAAGCTACGCTTGTCGGCGTTGATCCGTGGATGCGTGACAATCTTTACATACCGAGACTCCTCCGTACCTCGGAAAGCACGTTAAGCCGTTGGTCCCGGCTGTCATAAATGGATCTTTGACAACCAGTCTTACCGACAGGTATTGTATTACCCAGTTATTGGGTTGTGGAGGTCAGATAGGCAGTCGCTACATGTAAAATACTGGTATTCAGCTGCATCCGGTAAGACTGGAAGCGGACCCCAAAGTAGTTGGGAAAAAGGCTAGACAGAGACCTAATGTAAAAATCAAAATGGCGCAGTACAACAAAACATATTCTACAATACAAAGTAAGTATGTAACTACGTAATAATAACGTTAAAAGCTAATCAATCAGCTGATTGTTTCCGTTAATCTTGTGCCAGCACTCTCAGTCCAAGCTTTTAACTTATAAACGTTTTAAGGTAATTGCTTTTATTAATTAACCAATCGGCAACCGCGAACGAAAAAGGGTATATTATAGTACCTACTTCGGAAAATTAAAACAATAAACTCGGAACAACGAGTGGGTTGATTCCGGTTTTATAGGCATGTTTTTCGCAATATATATAAGGGAAATAGGTATAGATAGGTAATTATTAAATACTAGCTTTCGCCCGCAGCTTCGCCCGTGTTGTATGTCGATAAAAAGTATTATTATGTAGGCCAAGAACTTCCACGTTGGCTAAAAAAAAACAATCCGTAGGTATTTGTCCCTTCATTCAAATTTCCCGCTGAATTTCTGAAAAATAAATGTATATATAATATGTCCTTCTCCAGGGTACCATAAAGTATAAAGCACCATAAAGTATTCCCGTACCACATTTCATCAATATCGGTTCAGCCGTTTTAACGTGAAATAACAGACATACAGATAAACAGACAAACATTCTAAAAACTGTTGGAACAATTATCCCCAGCCAACTTTTTTTCGAATATCTTCCATGTACAGACTTTCAACCCTCTTCAGCTTATTATGTATAGATTTTCTTGTTATTAATACTGGTATTCAGCTGCATCCGGTTAGACTGGAAGCCGACCCCAACATGATTGGGAAAAGGCTAGGCAGAATGAGATTTTCTTGTTATACAATGTTTTTAACCGACTTCCAAAAAGGAGGAGGTCCTATGTTCGAAGCGTATGTATGTTTTGTTATGAATGTCCATCGATAGTTTCGTCAATTGAGGACGTCTTTTAAAAATGATTTTTCCATTTGGTAGAGGAAGCTTGCGCGGTGGTCAAACTCAAACTCAAAGCATTTATTTCAATTAAACCATTTACAGGCACTTTTGAATTGTCAAGGAGTCGGTCAGTCAGAAAAATGAAGCTAGTTGCCCATTCCAAAGCGTAGTCCCATATAAATTGTATTAACTATGCTTGGGTATTTTTTGAGTAAGCTTCAATCTTACGTATTTTTCCCACTTAGTCGATGTGGAAGATTTTATGATAAGTTCCTGTCAGTGTTATTTACATAGCAGGTAGTGGTACATGAATTTGTGTGGGGCAGGTACCAAAACTGAAATGTGAAAAATAAAAACCGTTCCGTTTGGTACCCTTTGGGAACAAACCCTTAAAAAGAATTTAATTTAACCATTTATGCACACACATATAAACAGACAAGAAGAAAGGAACAGAAAAATATGTACAAAGTTAAGTATGTGGCTTTGGCAAAATTTCTTGGAATTAATTAATTTCTTCTATTTGCACACCGTTATCGTAAAATGCGACGATGGAATTGCTTTCAAAGAATTGGTAGCAGCTTTTCATCCCCCCAATCGGTGATCACAGCTTTGTTTTTTCTCACGACTGGAACAACAACAACTCACAAGTGGAAAGAGGTTGGTTCAATTTTTGCCAGAAATTCATAAAATTCTTCTCCAACTTATGAACACTCTTTCGTTGTATTAATTTCCAACTTTCTCAGTATTATAGCCAAAGTAAGTTCATTTTGTTCTCAAAAAAACACCCATACACAAAAATAACAGTAGTTATTTTAAACAAATCCATTTGTTATCGCTTACATAGCACCAATTTCCAGATATTTCGCGTGGGCGCATAATGCAATGGGCAAACACGGCATTGTTCTAAAAATAAATGCATGCAAACAATGCGCACGCATCACAAAACCCACATACGTAAGCCGCTTAAAGCAGCCTGTTTATGAATACGCTATTGTAAAGCGCTTTCAGTACATAGGCGACGAATGCTGCGTAATATTGTGTCACCAGCAGTGCTCGATACTGTTGGCTTCAAAAGCAGCCATGAAATAATAAACAGACGAACAGATAAATAGGTACATCGAACCTCATAAAGAAACGGGTGTAAAAATTCTTCCAGTCTAACCGGATGCAGCTGAATACCAGTGTTTTACATGGAGCGACTGCCTATCTGACCTCCACAACCCACTAACTGAGTAATACGATACAACTTGGTAAGACTGGTTGTCGGACTTTCGGGCTGCTGACGACTCGTAACGACTGTCAACGATCCACGAATGATAGCGGGGACCAATGGCTTAACGTGCTTTCCGAGGTCACCCATCCACGGACCAACCCCGGCAAGCGTGGCTTATCCTGATAGATCACCCCGAGCGGCTGTTTTTACTTAGCCACGAACTCCTAAAAAGAAAAGCATTATGGAACATTTACAGAAATTGAGAAGATTGATACAGACATTGAGAACACTGATACAGTATTATCATAAATTGTTGACAATCAAATGAATTCTTGTCTATGTTTACATCTTTCTGAGGCTGACTGAATGTACTAGCGTAGCGTAGTTCACGAGAAAAAAGACAACTCTGATGATCGATCTGTTGCTTGCCTTTTCAACTGCTATGCGCCATTCATCGACCATTTAAAACCGTATAGCCTTTACAACTTCATGTTTCACAAAATGCTCCGGAACAGTTAGTATCATATAGCTAAATTGGATGATAGGGGTGGCCCTGTGTGTGGCGTTATCTTTTTTCTCGCTCCAATAGTTTGACGCAAGCCAAGCTGATGCACTCTCTACGTGTTTAGTCGTTAACAAAATTACTACTGGAATTTGATAGTACTAGAATTAGGATTATTTACAAAATAGAAAGATTACGTAAAAGAAAGATAATTCGTTTATTGATATTCCTAAATACAATGAAAAAACGTTAAAAGAATCATTGGTGTACCTATGAAACCTAGGTCATATTTTGGTAGTTTATTGGGCATTAGGTCAGCTTTCCATTTTGTTTGTATATATGTAAGTTGACGGCACTATTCGCTTTGTTAACTTTCGATTTTTCATTCAAAATCAAAAGTCATTTATTCAAACTAGGCGACAGTCCACCAAAACGCCCACCCTTTACCACTTTCTAGTGCTTTAAGCTGGTAAGAAGAAGAAGTGGCGCAACAATATTCCAAGCAGCGAGCATTACTTTGATGGTTCTTCAAAAGGAATGTTTTTAAAAAAAAAGATTCCACAAGAAACATAATTTATTGAGTGCAGAGTATCCTGGGCTATAATTTCGATACCAATTAGGCTCCTAGGCTTCAAGAAAAAGCTGCCTGGTTATGCATATCTCATGTTTCACGAATCTTTTAGTAATCAAGTCAAATACACTAAGCAAGCACAATCAGCCTATAATGTTTCCACTGTGGGAACACGGGCCTCCTCTCTGTGAGAGGGAATGGGTCATAATCTACCACGCGGGGCCCTGTGCGGGCTGGTGGATCAAATACATACATACATAAACTGACGCCTACATAAACTACAGAACGCAACCTACTACGATTCTTAAATACTTCTTTTGCTTCATTTACGTTCATACATCTGGTCATACACGCACGCCGGTTGCGACTACTACGCACCTGACCTTTCTGAATAACATCACCAATAAGGTCACTATTTATGACCTTACAGGGCGTTTCCTCTCAAATCTGCCTTTTGTTAGTCGACTTTCATTTATCCTCTCAACACGAGCAAACTCTTTTCAATTTATGCCACTACATGTTCTTCTTAACACCACACATGCTTCGCAAGGAACGCATTTCCACAGCATTTATTCTACTTTCATTCTTCTTTTGCAACACCCAACATTCACTTCCATACATAAGCGTAGGCACCAACAGACGATTGTGAACAGCCAGTCGAACGTTTTTGGACATGGTACAACAGCTATCTAATTGCGTAAAACGTTTTCATAAACGATTCCGACTAATCTGTTTCATTTTGACAGTAATTCAACAACATTCATTGCGTTATTTACGTTGTTGAGCAGATTTTTTTTTCGAACTTTTGAAGCAATGGATTAGCAATCTGTTTCAAACCGATCCAGATTGTGATAGATCGTGTATTACGCAATAAGGGTGCTGGTTAAATTCATTCAATTCAAATACATTATGTAGCATAATTCCGAATTCTGGACCCAGACATAAACTTCTGTAAAAGAAAACATCAGCCTTCAGTCTCCCATATAAGATAATAACATGAAAAAGAGGCCATTAAAATCGAGTTCCCTTAGTATCGTTTATCGCGTGTCGTTTGTTTTCTTTTCCCAAGCCACGAGAGGCTTTGTTTCCGATTACACAGTTCGATAATCCACACCCTCCCAGCTCGCCGGTGACGTATGAAAACAAACTGTTGAGAGATACGAATTCCTATAGCTTTTTGCTTGATTGGATTCGATACGTACGATGTTAATTAATGATTGTAAGTTTCTTTATTTTTGCGATGGAAACGCAGGCATTTTTAATATCAGGCAGCAGGATGCCTCTTACCATCATGTCTAAATTTAGTTCTTCTTCGTCGTTTTGATGAAACAATGACGTCTAAAAGTGTTTTTAATCCAATTTACAGTAATTTATAACATTTCTCAGTAGAAAAAGTTCAGGTTTAAAGTTACACATAGTCACGCCTGTAATCCAAAAAATGTTAAATGTTAAGGTGTACCTGTTGTGCACCCACATTTTGCCAGTTATGTTTAAGTCCCGTGTAATAAGGGGCGAGCCTATTGCCATCAACGGGCACTTATCAGGACTCCGGACTGCTACCGAGAAATTCCTAATAGTAAAACCCACAAAACACTTAAAGTACATGATTAGCACATTTAAACCACGTTCAAGAGCTGTCAGTGTCAAATATTCCATAACAATGATGACACTAATACAGCTCTTAGATGTGCTGATCGCGTTCAGTTTCATTGGTGAACTCCGCCCTTAACAGTATACCTACTCTTCAATTCGCTATCCCAAACTATCCAGACTTGATTTATCTATAAAGACATTTCAAAAGGCACGCAAAAAAAAAATGGGCCCCAAATGTCTATTCAAACATTATCAACCTCTGACTTCTCATTTACTCAAAATTATTAATTACATAAGCATATTTAATTAAAGAAAGAGCTTTGAAGTAAATGTAACATTCCACTTCAATTAATGTAATCTTGTTACAACTTCAGCTGAGCAGGCACTAGTTTCAAATTAATTTATTAAAATTGAAACTTAAGAATTTGCTCGTTCATAATTACGAAGTTTAAATATGAAATTGTAGGAGTAATGGACTATAGGTATTTCTGAAATGTTACTTTTAGCCACCTGGACTGGAACATCGCTTTTATTGAAAAAATATTTTCACTCATAGAGGACTATTGAAAAGGGAGGACCCTCCGACCAAACGGGTGTCAGGCGGGCAACTGCCCAACTATTGATGTCGGGAAGTCTTATACATGTTGATCACGCGGTAAACTCTAATTGCGCGATGCAGGATTTGTGTAACGTCAGATCTTTGATGCGAATGAGCATGAGCATAACAGCTAGAAAAAGATCAACAGTTTTCAGTACATATCTACTACTACAGAGTGCTGAACACTTAGCATACATTGGTATGCCATTGAGCAGCCTCTGTTCTCCCCGTTGGGTTAATTTGCCCAACAGTGGGCAAACATTTGACGGCCTCTCTGTCGAAGTCGAGTTAACATCCCCAAACCTAGTAAATAATTCATTGTAGATGACCTGACGAGAGATCCCCCAAAAAATATCTCGTCCAAGTTTGAACCGAATATCTCGATATTCAATCCAACTTCCAAAAGTATCGTTGGCCAAATGGCTTCTCAATACATTGGATAATAGAAAAGTTCACAATGGGCTTACTATAGTAACAAATTCTTTAATAAGTAGGTAGATATAATGTGCCAGGAACAAAGTTCTGAAACTTATGCCACTTTGAACAGGATCACGTGAAATACGTTCAGAAATTATTAAGAATCCGAACTACGCCTGGTTTTAATGGAATAATTATTATTTTTTAAATTCTTTTGACATCTCTAAGTTTGGATTAATGGTCTTACTTTGTTTCTTGGGTCGATCATTATTCTTTAGTTGTTGATTTATGTTGCAAATTAATTTAGTCTTGACTGTAATTACAAAAACTTATGGTGATTGTGTAAAGTGATTAAATCGTGTAATATCCTTTGTTTTGGGAAGCCTAACTAATATTATAAATTCGAATGTGAGTTTATTTGTTTGTAACGCTTTCACGGCTAAACGGCTGAACCGATTTTGATGAAATTTGGTATGGAGATATTTTAAACCTTGGGGAAGGACATAGACTACTTTTTTCACATACCACGCGGGCAGAGCCGCGAGCGGAATCTAGTAAACTTTATTTTAAAGATAATAACAATCTGAGGCAGCATAATTATGAAAATTCTTCTTCTTTTTGTCTTGTCTTTTTTAAAGCACTATACAGAATGAGACTTTCAAATTTGCTTGTGCCGTCAAGTTCTTTGAGTATTTTCCGCTATTTCTTGTAGTTTCTGATTTGGCCATCCTTGGAAAATTCACCCTATATATTGCACTACAAATTATAAGTACCATACTCGTTTCGTAAAAATAAAGTCAATCTTATTCAGTCAAAGATGAAATTTAAATGACAAGGCACTTGTCACCGCCGATGTGCCATCTGTTTTAGAACCCAATGGCTTGGCACGCGACGATGGCAAGAGGCCAGACGGAATGACCATAATGGCCTGGAAGTTGGGTAGGCCTCTGGTGTGGGATGCAACCTGTGTCGACACCCTTGCGCCATCCCATCTTCCTTGCACGGCGGGCTGTGCTGGAGCGGCTGCTGCAGAAGCAGAAAACCTCAAAGGGCACAAATACAACAACCTTATTGGGAGCTATATGTTTGAGCCGTTTTGGGTTGAAACACTAGGGCCTTGGGATCCGAGTGCTCATCGAGTATTTCGGGACATCGCCAAGCGGCTGGCCGACTCTTCATGCGACCAGAGGGCTGGCCTATTCTTAGCCCAAAGAATCAGCATTGCCATTCAACGCGGCAATGCTGCCAGCCTTTTGGGCACTTTCCCCATTGACAGCGATGCGGATGAATTTTTGATGCCCAATGAGCTCTTCCCCCTTTTTTAAGTTCCGTTATATACTTGTACATAACATATTTATAACTAAGTAAGACGTGTAAATATTATTAGAGAACTGTGAAATAAAAATATAGCAGTAATAAAGAAAAAAAAAATACAAGGAGAAACCAATAACATCGCTTCGACACTTCAGCGGTACATCATTCATTCTGCCTAGCCTTTTCCCAATCATGTTGGGGTCGGCTTCCAGTCTAACCGGATGCAGCTGAATACCAGTATTTTACATGGAGCGACTGCCTATCTGACCTCCACAACCCAGTAACTGGGTAATACGATACCCCTTGGTAAGACTGGTTGTCAGACTTTCGAGCTTCTGACGACTCGTAACGACTGTCAAAGATCCTTTCCGAAGTACGGAGGAATCTCGGTATGTAAAGATGGTCACCAATCCACGGATCAACCCCGGCAAGCGCAGCTTAACCTGATGGATCGACCCGTGCGGATGTTATTACTTAGCCACGAGCTCCTGCGGTTAAACAATACTGTTGAAATTTATATCACGTAATAAATTAACATTTTGTGATGGGAAACCGCGGCGTGAAATTACAAACGTGAGGTATAATTATCGTTCATGATATAAAGTCAATTAATACATCACTACTAATTTAGCACTAGAATTTTTAATTCCAAAATATATTTCAATTAAATATTTCCCAGCCTCATTAGTATATTGGGATTCGTTTTGAAAATACCTTCCGTTGCTTCTTCAACGAAATGTATTTTGTACGGGGCGATGGGTGACCAACATGGTCGACTTTTACCCAATTGAACCACCAATCAATTCTATCACTCGAACAAAAATCAAAATCGTACTGATTTCACAGAAAAAAAACAAATGGGCGTTTCATATTTTTTAATAAAATAATCTAAGTATAATAATCTACTTTAGTATTATTTATATTTCTCAGCAAACTTCATAAGCCCAGCACTGACTTCCTTTACAGCTGGCAATATCTGATGAGGTGGAATAATGTCCAAGCCATTTTGGCCCCTAGTTTCTATAACATACGAATGTTTTACTTGCTTGGTAAAATACATCCAATCCATGGCCATTCCAAAACTGTTTTTATTAAGCACCAGTCTCCTGATGTCCCGATTAACGAACGATTGGTTATCAACTTTACGCATTGCCTGTAATTGAATAAGAGAAATAACAAAACATCATATTTTATTCCTCGAAGAGAAGATTTATGAACTAATGTTATATATATGTTATATATCTCATTTAATAGGGGGCGAACCTATAGCCATGTTCGGACGAAATCCAGACTACTAAGGGCGTTGGTGCACTACATGGAATTTTACCCTCCGGATGTAAAAGCTCCTATATTTACCTATATTACTATACCTATATTTCCGGATCACGTGATATTTACTTGAAAATCAGACTGCCGGACCGTAAAATTCCGTGTAGTGCACAAACGCCCTAAGTCTGGAGACTATATAGTAGGTAGTCGTCTGGAGACTATTAGGTTACGAGCAGTCTGGTGACTACTAAGTAGTAGTCTGGAGACTACTAAGTCGAGGTCTGGATTTGGCTTTGGGATGAATTTCTCAGTAGTAGGTACTAGGTACTACTGAGAAATTCCCAATGGAAACGAACCCGAGAGAATTATTATGCTTCCAATCCATTTCCATGGCTAGAAATACCAAACAAAAGCAGGTAGGATTAATTAAATAAAGACCTGACATAGTTAATGGCACCACCATTAAGCATATAGCTGCTAATCTGATCGATGGCCAAAATACGGGAAAACAAACGGGAAATATTCAAATGATCTTCTAAAATTGACCTTCTAATGAGACACTTTTTTAAATTAATGAGCCTCTAAAAACTTTTTGTGCTTCTAATGATGCACACTTACTTAAATAATTGAGATTCTAACTTCTAGCATGACCAAACGCGGCAGCGGTAAACGAGCGCTACCTCCAAGTTGGTCGTAGTTACTTGGCTATTTAGCATTTTTAACCGACTTCCAAAAATGGAAGAGGTTAGTATGTCCGTAGCCTGTTTGTTTTTTTTTTTGTGTATCTCCGTCGATATTGTCGTCAATAGTGAAGGGAAATTGAAAATATTTTTTTTTTTTGAAAGGGTATGGTCTCGAGGTGGTCCCATATAAATTGGATTAACTTTGCTTGAGTACTTTTTGAGTTAGCTTCACTTAGCCTATGTGGACGATGTTTTAACATATTCCTGTCACTGTTATTTACATAGCAGGTCATGATATTCGAATTTGTAGAGGGTAAGTACCAGAACTAAAAAGTGAAAAATAAAAACGGTGTCGGTGGAAAAAAAAGAAAATTCAAAACCAAGAAAGACACCGACTTCCGAAATTAAAGTTATTTTTCACCTTGTAGTGTTTTTTTTGGAATTCGGTTGGTTTTTTTGTAAAAAGTTTAGTTAGGACCCCAAAAACCTCAAATAGGAATTATTTGAGTTTCATAAAAAGAGACGCATTATTTTAAAGTGTTCGATAATGTTTTTAGGAGCGCAAAATGGGAATTTTTAAAGGTTCGATTAAATACATGCCAAAAAACTAACCAGAGCAATTTCCTTGGTCATAAGAAGATGTTGGTGGTGGTCATCGTGATCTGCTCCCAATGGGTACAACACTTTTGTACCAGTCGAGTGTACTGATACGTATCCGTGAAAATGTGTACCGTCTGCTACCCTCTGAAACAAAAAAAACCAATAAAAAGTAGCTAATCTCAGAAACAAATGGACTCAGGAGTTCAGGAGTTAGATGGCTGATGTGAAAACTCTTTTTCTGTGGATCCCTTTAAATTGTATGTATATTGGATATTGGAGATAGTTTCTGCCATTTTCGTTTTTTTTCGTAAGCATTTTATCCCATTCTGATATAAAATTCGTCATCATTTTTTTTTATGTGTCCATATTCATATTGAAATTCTGTGCTTATTAATTAGTATGAGTCTATTGCGACTTTATTATGAATAAATTAAAAAATATTCACAGCCTTTCCCAAACCACATGCTTCTGATTTATTTCATCCCTTTCAATTGAGTCAACCTTGATTAGATAATTGCGACAATTTGAATGACATACGTCATAGCCCTATTGCTCCAGGTTTGTCTACATTTTTCCTTACCTTAAACGCTTTAGTTTCTTCCTCAGAGAAAGATACTGGTCCGCAAAAGTTTTCACTGCATGTGTTTTTAGTACTACCCTGCTTGCCCCAGTTGTAACTTGAAAAGAACACATAAAAAATACATTAGAATGGACAACAAAAAACCTCGGGTATAACGAATCTTCATTTCTAACCGATTTCAAAAAAAGGAGGAGGTTCTCAGTGAGTCGGTAACTGTTATACAAAAAAAAAAACAACAGACTTAAAAAAAAACACTATAAAGTGAAAAATAACTTTAATTTCGGAAGTCGGTGGCAATAAACTAAAATACAGATCCATAGACACTGACTTCCGAAATTATGCACAAGAAAATTCGAAGTCGCCGCTGCCCGCGAAATTTCTTGTAAGCTAGTTAAAGCTATAAAAGCAGCAAAAATACCTACGGGGTATTTTAGGTAGGTATTTTTAGATTGACTTAAACACGAAAAAAATAAAAACAAAAATGCCACAACCTCCGTTGGCGTGAAAAAGCATCAAAATAAATTATCATATCCCTCCACACGTAGCAACGGAATGTAATTTCGTATCATGACAAAGAAAATTCAGTGTCTATATGAATTTTTGATTGCATTTTCTCTATCGCTTACATACTGCTTTGAAAATTGGAATTTTGTTATAAAAATAATAGATACTTTTCCGTATTGTGATCAAAGATATTTTGGTATGCTGTTCAATAAAGATAAGCATATGGGAAACTAATGTATCGTGTTATTGCCTGTTTAAATTAAATATTTGATAAATGATTCTGTCAAACGGTGCGACGCGATTCTAACAATACAATTTATAAGAAAACTTCACGGTAGAACAATCCGGTGCCGCGTTACGCCAGTCTGCACGATGCTTAATGTGGAAGAATGTAAGTTTTTGAGTAGAGTCTAGAGTCCATAATACCTCAGCTCATATTCACTCTTAATCTCGCTCGCCCGCTACTGCTCGCGGATAGAGTGAGAGTGAGACGACAGGCGGGCAGAAGGCTCCAAGGCGCCGATAGATAACTTCTTTCGACGGTGAAAAACATGACAATAAAAAAAAAACTAGTATCTGCTTTATATGTTTAGTTCATTTATTATGCAATACTAGCGGTTTATTGTTCGGTTTAGAGGTAAATTTGTATTTTTTTCTATCGAGAAAACTTTATGGAAGCGTGATTTCGTCAAACATAGTAACAACAATTAATATGTTTGACGAAGACACGATTCGAATTTTCCTCAACTTTACCATATATTATTAATGCTGTACTATTTTGGATATAAGTGAGGATAATGCCAAGCAATTTGAGGTATTCTAGACTCTTAAATGAAAGTCTATGTACTATTATAGTCAGCATATATCTATAACAATAGGTATATGTCGACGGTAGGTATATAACGAAAAGGCAGATTATAAACTTAGATCCATAACTTTCCTTGTTGATAAATAAATTATAATCATATTAAACACCCTATGCACTAAGCCTAAGATGATACAGACGATGGTTTATGAAAAAAAAGGTTTAAGAAAAGTAAAGTTCTACACATCGCAATAATTCACAAACTACGTGCATCCGAAATAGTTATTCAAGAGTGGTACCAAACTTATACCAATGTAATTTCCCAAAACGGGTGTTTAGTTTCGTTGCAATTTGGGGATGTAACGCTAAACTTAGGGGGAGAACGTTATTCCCCACTCGACACAAGTTTATAAATAGGGGTAGCTTGCTCCGTAATATAACGCCAGTTATAATAACAGTGTCGGCAGCCGCAAAATGTACAGCCACAGAAATAATTGCGAGGAGAAAGTTCGGTAGTCTCATTAAAATGATATTGGACTAGCTTTTGGTCGTGACTTTGCCTTCGAGGTTGAGAGCAGCAAATTACTGTCTTTGAAAATTACCCAAAAGAGTAACACAACCAATCAATATGCCTAGCCTTTTCCCAACTATGTTGGGGTCGGCTTCCAGTCTAACCGTATGCAGCTGAATACGAGTATTTTAAATGGAGCGACTGCCTATCTTACCTAATACGATACCCCTTGGTAAGAACTGGTTGTCAGACGGGCTTTCGGGCTTCTGTCGACTCGTCAAAGATCCACGAATGACAGCCGGGACCAACGGCTTAACGTCGTTTCCGAGGCACGGAGGAGTCTCGGTATGTAAAGATCGTCACACATCCACGAACAAACCCCGGCAAGAGTATCACAAGCACTAATGACAAATAAGGAGGAACACATTTGAGAACAATTGCATTTTCTGTATATCACCACTACAGAGGTTTTCGCTCACATAGCTGAACAGAGGCTATCTAAAGTGCCTACTAATAAAACAAATTCAGTAAATGTCAAATAGCGAACGTTGCTTTTGTAGATAATGCTGTTGCTGCCTTATAGACATACGATTAGTTGGTAAGGCTGTTTACCCCTGTTGTGCCCAAACAACAACTCAGGCCGCGTTGTCAACTCAGGCCGTCAGCACACACAGTATCACGAGCTAACTCGCCCCTCGTTCACACCCTTACTATGCTCAATACTCTTCTGATATCAACTCCGGAATGTGACTTGTTTGCTGGGAGATGGATTGATGTGTGTCGTGAATAAGTTTTTGTGAGAAGATGGATGAAAGATAATTCGTTTTTTGTTCTGTTGATTCTAATTTGATATTATACAAATGTTATTTTGTTTGTTAATCTTGTTCTTTCTCGTGTAAAAAATATATTATATATAATATTATATTTTAATTGTCCTAAAGGTCACTTTTTTTTTCGTTTGTTATTTGTTCTGTACAACGCCTTGGGATTATATCCTGTAATGTTGAGCAAGAAAAATGAAATAAATAAATAAATACGAGTTAACATAACCCTGTCTTTGCTAACGCGCAGACGGGTGACAATAGCGTTGCCCTTCCAAAAATACTATTCAAAATTATATTTGGGCGAGCTGGTTATTCAGCAATGATTGCTAGTGACCCTTAAAAACGGTACAACAAAGCCTCTAGCCGACACTTCATGAATAAAAATGAGTGGCCAAGACCACATGGCAACCAAAATTGTATTAAAAGTTCAGAGAAAAGCTTCAAAATAAGTACCCAAAGTACTAATTGTAGATTTGGCCGAATTAACGCGGTCCTCTTCTCATTAAATACAGAGTAGCGTTCCTTTGTTGTGAATTTTAATTATTTTTTGGTCCTACTCGCCCATTTTTCATACTTATATTATGTACTTGACCTAATTTTGACTATAAAAAAATGCCTGTAGTTATCTTTTTTTTTTTGAAAGTTTGCTTTTAGCTAAATTGGAGCTTTTACTTTTTAAAACTAGTAGCTTTTACATTGAAAGCGTTTCTTGAAAAAAAAATCTTTACTAAAAGAATTTATGAAAAATAGTTACCTATCTAATATTATATGTGGATGAGCTCGTGGCTAAGTAATAACAGCCGCACGGGTCGATCCATCAGGTTACGCTACGCTTTCCGGGGTTGGTGCGTGGATGGGTGACCATCGTTACATACCGAGACTCCTCCGTGCTTCGGAAAGCACGTTAAGCCGTTGGTCCCGGCTGTCATTCGTGGATCTTTGACAGTCGTTACGAGTCGTCAGAAGCCCGAAAGTCTGACAACCAGTCTTACCAAGGGGTATCGTACTACCCAGTTACTGGGTTGTGGAGGTCAGATAGGCAGTCGCTCCATGTAAAAAACTGGTATTCAGCTGCATCCGGTTAGACTGGAAGCCGACCCCAACATGTTTGGGAAAAGGCTGGGCAGAATGAGTTATCTAATATTGTACCTACATTAATGCATGGATCGGTTTAAATCATCAGTTCAACCTATCGCGGTCAAACTGCTGGACATAAGCTTCTCCTAGACTGCGCCACAACACTCTGTCCTCCACCTTAGCATCCAGACTGTTCTAGCTACCTTTTCACGTTGTTTCATAATATGAATTATTTTCTCAGTTACCTAGGTAACGTAAAACTTAATTCCACAGTACACATTGTGGAACGTAATAATTGATTGAGTATTGAAATAAACATCCTAGCCTTTTCCCAAGGGGTCGGCTTCCAGTCTAACCGGATGCAGCTGATTACCAGTATTTTACATGGAGCGACTGCCTAACTGACCTCCACAACCCAGTTAATAAGACTGGATGTCAGACTTTCGGGCTACTGACAACCCGTAAAGATTGTCAAAGATCTACGGCCGAGAACGGCTTAAAATGCTTTCCAAGGCACGGCGGATCTCGGTTTGTAAAGAAGGTCATCCATCAAAAGACCAACCGCGGCAAGCGTAGCTTGACCTGATCGATTGACCCGTGCAGCTTTTATTACTTAGCCACGACCCTGAGTTTTGAAATAATGTCCTAATATTTAATCAAACAAATCCCTTTATCACTGTCCGATCAACAGAGTTCCGAACAATGAAGTTTCTACTAACTCAAACACCACAAAAACAACTATTAAATTAATGTGTCCCCCGCTACTAATAACAAAGTCTGAAACAATAAACCTGATTCGGGTTTTAGACAAAGAAGGAAAATGTCCCCATCTCTCGTAGTGTTGATTATGTGAGGCTCGTGGGAAAGAGCTAGACAAAGCAGTTGTGAGAAATACCGTGTTCAGATTTAGACGAAAAGTTTTATACAATGTGGAGAAAACAATACAATAATAAATAAAACACTCGAATAGTAATGCATAGGAGGATTTTGAAACTATCAAAGAAATCTAACATCGAAATTGAATACGTGATTTTATCCAAAAAAATGGTAGTGATGGGCTGAAGGGTTTTGCCAATCTTTGACTAGCTATAGTGACTAAACTATCGGATATTGGATTTTTTGTATGCAGTCAGGGATGGCATTTCATATACATACGAAGTTTAGTTTAATTTATCGTCGTATCCATCTTGTATATCGTTCTCAAAATTGTTTCATTGTGGTGTGCACTCATCATTCTTCTGTTTTAGCGCATGACTTATGGACTCTGCACACGAGGCGAGTTTGCGAGTCAGTTCAGTTTCAGTCAAAGACTTCATTGACTTAGTCACTGAACTGACTTCAAGTGTATTCGTATATATGCTCCTGCAAACCTATTTACTAATACTAATATCATTAATGAAAGAAGAAAGAAGTATTTACTTGGGACCTGCAAAAGAAATCTATACTAATCTATACTTATAATAAATCTGTAGAAGTGAAAATTCTGTACATTGAAAATATCAAAAAAATAAATGGCAGGGGGTGTTACTAGACCGACACCGAACCCAAAAATTAGATTAAAAAAATGTTTGTCTGTCTGTCTGTCTGTCTGTCTGTCTGTTTTTTCAGGCATCACGCAAAAACTACCGGTTCGATTACGATGAAACTTGGTATAATTATTCTTTAATATCCTGGGCACCACACTGGGTACTTTTTATCCCGGAAAAGTATCCTATCCTACTATCGATATCTATACCTATTAATAAAAAGTCAAGTCAAGTCGAAATTCAACCCCTAAGGGGGTCAAATAGGGGATGAAAGTTTGTATGAAAAATCTTATTCCTTGAGGTAATAAACATGAAACTCCGCACGAATAATTATCAAAATAAATGAAAAAGTTTCTAATTTGTTGTTTTTCTAAATTACCCCCTAAAGGGGGGTTGGGGGGTGTCAAAGTTTGTATGGAAGAATTTTAACGCGCTGTCCGATTAATTCGAAACTCAATATTTATACTTAAACCCAAAAATTAAGAATAACGTGTATCAGGATTTTTCGAAATTCAACCCCTAAGGGGGTAAAATAAGGGATGAAAGTTTGTATGAAAAATCTTATTCCTTGAGGTAATAAACATGAAACTTCGCACGAATAGTTATCTAAATAAATTATAAAGTTTGTAGTTTTTTGTTTTTCTAAATTACCCCCTAAAGGGGGGTTGGGGGGTGTCAGTGTTTGTATGGAAGAATTTTAACGCGCTGTCCGATTAACTCGAAACTCAATATTTATACTTTAAACCCATGGGGATGTATGGGGTAATTTCCGACACTCACGCGGGCGAAGCCGCGGGCAGCAGCTAGTATATAATAAAGCTGAAAGGTGTTTTTAGTACACAAAAAAAAAATCTTTATTTTTTTATTCCGACTGGTAGTTCCAGAGATACATTTCTGGAACTTCCAGTCAGAGTTGAAAATTTGTTTTTGCATTTGATAGCCCAATTCATAAGGAAGGTTAGGGTATGCTATTTAATATCACGCTAAGACCCTTAGGAGCCGAGAAAAGTACGAAAAGACTGCTAAGCGAAAATGAAGTAATAACGCGGGTGGGTGATGCGATGCGATGCGGCGGGTTGGGGGCTTAATTTCACGCGGATGAAGTCGCGGTCTAGAAGCCAGATACAAATATAAGGGTAGTACTCACGGATACTTACTAATAAGTTATGTAGGGTAGTATCTAATAATTTAAAGCACTTTTTCTTCTTTGGCCGTGACATCTAACCAAAACTTTACAAAACAAATTCTGCTTACCCAAAATTCCTGTTGAGGTCAACCCCGTAGCACATCCCGCTCATCTTCCGTCTGTTTTTTCTCCACAAGCGGTCCGTAGTCAGACTGTATTCATACCCATCTGGATTCAGCACAGGTATTATGTGCCTGTAAGTAAAAATACAGCGAATTGAAATATATACTTGACAATCTATATCTATACGGGTACGTCTAGTAGTAGGACGTACATTTTGTGGAATACGGGGTTTTCATTCGGATTGGTTAAAGTTGTAGTGACAACCATTTGGTTTAAATAGGTTTTTATTATTTTATTCGACCTTTATATAGATTCCTAAATATTTTGTGAATGTGAGAACGTTGTAGGCTCAACAGACTGTCGATTTGCAGACTATTTTCTATTTTGTTACCTAAGTATCTTGTTGACAGGCCTACACTGTCCTCTCATACCTATTCAAACTGTACTTTTTGAAAACACTGTAAAACTCATTTATTTTTAAAAGAGTAACCGTGGAGTTTCTTGCCGGCTCTTCTCCATAGGAAACGACCAATTGGAACCGTGCACCTAGCTTCTGACGTTTCATAAGTGCCCATGTAGGTTTGATTTTGATACATTATATTAAAACAGTAACGAAGTCAAAACTGTACATTAATCATTATTGAAAAAAATAATTGCTTCGAGGGATTCGCATGAACCGAAGTTTATAAGCTCAATTAACACAAAGGATGATTTTACTCGCGGTAGTACGTTCCCGTGGGATACGTTCCGACATCCACGCGGGCGAAGCCGCAGGCAAAAGCTAGTAAGTAATAAACGTGAGGTATGATTAACTGATAAATTATTTTATTTCTGCAATTAGGCTTATACAAACAGAAACACTTTTACACGTCAAAAATATTATAACAACTAGATTTATATATTAAGCTGCGGTACTAAGGGCGACTAGAGCGTGGTAGACACTGGACTGGTAGATGTATAATCATATCTCTAGCCTTTACCCAACCATTGGGGTCGGCTTCCAGTCTATCGGGATGCAGCTGAATACTAGTATTTTACATGGAGTGACAGCCTATCTGACTTCAACAACCCAGTTACTGGGTAATACGATTAGTAGTATTTATTTAAATTAAACCATAGACAGGCACTTTTGAATTGTCTAGGAGTCGGTCAGTCAGAAATACGAAGCTAGTTGCCCATTCCAAACCGTAGTAGGTACCAATGGAAAGAACAGGAAAAAACTCCACGGACACTCTTTTAAATAAAAACATTGGTACAAAAAATTGGTTACATCCTACATGTTGAAATTATACATAATTGTACATGTGAGAACGATGTTTAATATCATTATATCATACCAGTCTCTTTGGGTGATATACTCAGGCTGTTGGTAAAACTTCCGAACGATAGACTCGATGAAGTAGAGTGTTGATATCACAGACGTCCACTCCCGACCATGTATCCCACTGTCCACGAGTATTGGTTTATTGTTCTGGTTGCCGTTTGATATTCTTAACATCTAAAATATAATGTGAATCCAATCAATCTAACTAGCCATATAAGAGCTATTCCATAAAAGCCGCCTTTGACGGAAACAATTTATTAAGTTTGCTACACATTTTCATATTTCAAAAACCCTGTGACTATTTTTACAATCAGACCGTGGAACTATACAATACGAACAAGACGAAAAAAAACAAGTCATTTAAAAAAAGGTACATCTATTCTATACATATTATAAGTTAAAGCCGCATTTCAAGTCTGTCTGTGTGACCGCATTATTCTTCTAAACTCCGCAAACGATTTTGATACGGTTTTCACTATTATTTAGAGAATTTATTCCGGAAGGTTAAAGGCTTGTACACACTGGCGCGATATCGCGGGCGCGACTAGGGTAGCGCTGCCTGTCGCGCCCGCGATATGGCGCCAGTGTGTACGAATCGTTATGTGTATAGTACAAGAATATTAAACTTAAGCATAATTTTTTTTTAAACATGTTTCAGGTCGTAGAAACCGTGCAAAGCAGGGGCAGGTCGCTAGTACTTACATAAATAGGTTTCAAGTGTAATGTCTTCCCAAGAGTAATTATCTTGCAATGCGTTGGATAGGTGGCGGCCATCTTGTTTAAATAATCGTTGATCTCGTGAAGTGTAGGATAGCTTTTCCATGTAAATGAATCCCCAGACACAGCTTTATTTGTAAAATTATAAAGAAAAGTAAAATTATACTTTATGGGAAAGATTAAAGGCTCGTACATACTGGCGCGACTTGTCGCGCGACACAACACCGGTAATTGTTCTATCGTGAAGTTTTTTTAGAAATTATATTGTTAAAGTCGCGTCGCGTTTGTGGGAGCCTTAAATGTGATACTAGCCTGCTGGCTCATTTACACATCATATGTTCATTGCCTTTTGAATACAATATCCATAAAAAGTTTCAACAATAGGGTTGATGACTAATATTAGAAATGTTCGAACAAATAATATTATTTCAAAGAAGGTAAAATAAGAAAGTCAAAAAAATCTGGAGGAAATATGGAGAAGCTACTCGCTTAAAGTTTTGGGTTAACGGTTAACGTAAATAACGAAAAATTTAATAATACAAAATTAGACTAGAACATCGAAAAAAGCTTAGATAGTTTTCAATCGGGCACAAATCCAGACTCCGGGCTGCTACTTAGAAATTCCAGATAGAAAACCCAACAACACTTTGCCCAACCTGGCAATCGAACCCATGACCTCATGCTCAGCGGCAGCGCTTGCGACCACTAGACCAACGAGAGTAATTCATTATTAAGGAAGTTGACACTCTAAGTCTGTTTGCCGTGTTGAATGGCAGTTTGAATATACGAACCCTTTCAGTTGGTTATTAATGAATGTCTCTGACTTTGCATAGTCTAAGTCCGTCCGCTGCGTTAAGCGGGTGAACGGAGCGAACGCCCGCGCGGCGTGCACCCGCTTAACGCAGCGGACAGCCTAAAAGTTCTGTCACCTTACCATTACGCCTGGTGGGAAATGTTTGCACTAATGCCTCATCCACTTTTTCACGCACATTAGGTATCAGGACCGAATAGTTCATTCCATGTTCTTTCACGAATTCAATTATTTTTTCACGCTCCTCATTGAACAGCAAAAAATCTATTGTTCTGTTATCTCTTATCCATATTTCTTCATCTTTGCTTGCTGTGTGTGTGACAAAAGATGGAATTTCAGTATTGCTTTGCCTTAATTTTTAAAAGATAAAATTATTTTTATTTAATTTTTTATTGCTATAGTAAAACTACCATATTGGTAACTTTTTTGCGTGAAGTTCTACATAATTGACAGGTATAACGTGATGAGTTCGCTTGGTCAATGAAGCAATGGATTTTCCGGTATGGTCATAATGAAACCGGTTCTCATTACGCAGTTTGGCAGTGGAATTTTAGAGGAATGAGGAAAAGGGTGTAAAGTTCCCTCATCAATCCGTTTGCAAATCGTAATAATTTTCCAAATGACACTAACTTCGGTTAATTAAAATCCACACTGCATATTTAGATACTTCGATAACATAATATAACATTACACCGTATTTCCCCGAAGGGTTAGGCAGAGGTGTGACCATAGTAGGTACCTACACTTACATTTCGCCAGTTATGTTTAAGTCCCATGTAATAGTGGGCGAGCATATTATTGCCATCAACCGAGCACAAATCTAGACTCCGGGCGGGATACTTATTTTATTTCATATTAATGAAGCAATGAATATAATGAAATATACGTATTTGTGATTTTTATATTGGGGCTTGGTGCCTTAGTAAAAAAATAAAATATTTAAAACGTCAGAGTGATAATCAACAGTTTAAATAATTGTGATAATAATCAAGATTACCTCTATCGTAGAATTTATTCAACACATCGTCATCGAAGTCGCCTTGTACTCTCCATAATTGTAAACCTTTCAGCTCAGTGTCAGCTAGAATACCTGAAATAATAATCTAACACTATAAATATAATATTTGCTAAAGACTCCTAATCCTAATGCCTTATCCTCTAATCCCTAAAGATATCCCAAAAACTCTAAATAAGTATGCAAATATAACCTTTTAGAATCAAAAAAAGAATAAGTTTCAACAAAATCATGTCTACATTGAAAAATTAAATCAATTCTCAGAAGGCGCACGATAAGAAATTTTATAGACGTATAAAATACAAAAGTACCTACGTTTGCCTACAAAATTAATTGACAGAGCATTATTCTTTTAGACTGAACTATTAAATATTCACGACCTAAAATGCTTAAAAGAATCTCTGTTTAAATAAAAGATACGCTCCGTTAAAAGGTTTAACAGAATATAGTGAAATTAAATAAAAATACGAAATTACAACGAAAAATATTACGTACTTAAAAGATAAGAAAAACATAAAGTCTTGGATTACTTGAATATAAGACGTTCAAATAGTCTCAAATGATTTACAGGACAAAATAATAGATTTTTTGTATTAAATTGTCTACCTATATCTATGTATATCTACAGGATGACTTTTAATTTGACGTCGCTGTCTCGAATTCCATGAATTTTCGCCTAGGCTTTATGGGGTGCTTAATTGTGGCCGGCGTCGGCGGCGCCGTCCATGCTCAGCAGCCATCGTGTGGAGACTGTTGCCAGTTATATTTCTTTTAAAAAAAACTATCGAAAAATCTCCTATTCATTTCAACAATAAAAATCATTCAAAAGCAAGAAATTTATACAAAGAAAGATGAATAACCCGAAGGCAAAGTCGCACCACTAAGACGAACTTCACCGTCACCAATGGCAGGCAATTTGAGCATTCAAACTAGCTGGACAGGATAACTTTAGCACAATAACACACCGTCGTAAGCTTAAAGTTGAAAGCTGAACGAGTCAAAGGGGACTGGAGGCTGAACTTTCTTATTGAAATGCAGCATCTGACAAACAGGAATAATAATTGTACAAAGAATACCTATAAAATGAGGGAAGCTAGGTAAACTATCCTGTTATTGATTGCTATTCATTTGCGGGTTGTAAATTTAGAATTTAGAAGAAATCATTTCTCAAAACCTAGGTTTTTGCTAGTTGTGACAATATTTTCATTCTTAACCTAAAAAATAATATTTTTTATTTCCTTTCTAAACCCAACTCGTTTTCAATCACAATTAGATTTAAATTTTCTGTAAACAAATCATTTGCATACCTACGCCTTAATTATTTCACTAACGAAATGTTAACTGCAATTAATGTACTTGATGACTCCTTACCCTGCAAACGGTCCGAATCCGGCTTATCACGAAATTCTTCGCTCTGTATTCAGGAATGGTTTGTTCTAAATGTCTAACGTTTGTGCATGTTAATTTGTATACCTATAATGGAAGCCACTTCATAGAGAAACAAATCTAGAGGCATGTTAAATGGACGCAGTATAATATAAGGACAGGATCACTGAACATACCATAACATCACGCATGTATTTCCCGAACAGGTAGGCAGAGGCTACCTAGTTATGTTTTAGTTCCATGTAAAGAAAGAAATAAAAATGCGTTTATTGGCATTACAGCAGAAAAATCCACCTTCAAAATATACTAATATGTAATAGGGGACGAACCTACTGCCTTTAACCGGTCATACATCCAGACTCCAGCCTGTCCTTGAGTAATTCACTGCACTTTTCCTGACCTAGGGATGGAACTCAAAACCTCACGCTCAGCAGTTGCGCTCACTACGAAAGAGTCTGTTTTTGCAGTTTTCTAAAATTGACATCGGACAGTTTTCGATATAAATTCGGAATATATGTCCAATGTGTCTAACTCGTATCATACCTACATAGGTATGATAATAGGTTTTAAGAAGCGAGAAAAAAAACTTCATAAAAATATGTCTCTCGCAAGATACACTGATGTCTCGCTGATTGTAATCTACAGAGTTCGACATTCCGTCATCGGCATACTATTCACATTTCCAATACATAACTTGTTACCAGTGGAATATTTGTCACTAGTGGAACATTTGTCACCAATGGAATATTCTAGAATCTCTGTATGTTCTGACGTATGTACTGTATTGAACATAAATTGGATTCAAGATTGAAATGACCACCGATTGCAAACGGAATTACATTGAACGTTACGCTGTTACATAGTACGGTATTGGTATATTTCGTTCATATTTTTATGATGATCTATCTGAAACGTGTCTGTAATTTCGACATGTATTTTGGTTTATCTCATTTATCTTATATTATGCTATAGATAAAGAAATGAAATGAAATTGTTTATTCTGTAAATAGGATATCGGAATCACTTTTATACGTCATATAAAAAAATAATTAAAACTAAGCTAGATGAGGTCGGCGTTTCCTAAAGGTCGAAACAAACTCAGAGGTCGCAGTCTCTTTAAAGACCATATAGATAAGCGTCTGAAATTAACTTTTGAGGAAAGAACCACACAGATTTGACTGGACTTGTCCAGCCAGTGCAAATATTTGTCAGTAATTGTGGAGCTCAACTCAGATCTTAAGGAGCTCAGTGACTCGACGAACAAAGAATGGACATTTGAGTAATATTTTCAGTCTATTACTGTCCCGCTAAAGGGAAAATGCCTCTTCTCATACAGAGAAGGGATGAACGTTGGCAATTTAATATTTATATTAACTATAAGTCGTGCCGATCTATTCCGTAAAAATCTCATCGTAAAAACTTCGACGAAGTGAGCTGTCTATAGGATTTATTCCGTTCTAATACCCAAAACTAATACCACTGGTATTTGTTTCAATTCAGATGTATGCCAGTGGTATTAGTTTGTGTGTAGAACGGAATAAATCGTCAATAGCATCAAGTGTAGCTTCTTTCAAGCTCACTTCACCTGATTCACTTCATGTGATTTTTACGAAAGACATCGGCAGATCTCCTCACGATGGTTTTTCTTCACCGCTGTCGGAAATGTCCAAGATTTACTTGAAAAGTACATATGAATTATAAAATTCACATTGGTACATATCCGGTTTTATACCCACGCGTGGTCCTAACCACTGGGTCATCACACTATATGTAGATAGGTAGTTTCATACAAAGAGTAATGTTACAAATCCTACGCTTACAGATTTTTGTGGGCCATAAACGGACCCTATAACTTACTTATTCCTATTTCCTATAAGGAGGATAGTAATAACCTTGCATTTATTCATGGTCAATCGTAAAAATTCAGTCAAAGTCGTAACTTGTGTTAGAAAATACATGTGCCCGGGACCAGAAATAGGAAAAAAGCTATTTTAATATTACGCCCAATTCTTTCGCTAACTATATATAATCAGTCGAAAAACGCATAGATTAACAAATTTCAAGGTCATAACACAGCCTTTAGTGTGGGACGCAACGTGTATCGATACTCTTGCGCATCTTCCTGGCTCGGCGAGCTGTGCTGGCGCTGCTTTTGCGGCAGCGGAATACCTGAAGCGGCGAAAGTATAATACCTTATCGGTAATTATATTTTTGAGTCGTTTGGGGTTGAAGCCCTCAGGCCGTGGGGTCCGAGTGCTCATGGTTTGTTCAACGAAATCTCCAAATGGCTAGTTAACACATCACGTGACACAAGGCCTGGCTTTTTTGACGCCGTATTTTAGTTTGTTAATGGTTTTCATTAGGTTATGATATTATATTTTTGTAATAAAAAAAAATATCGTTACCGTGTTAAATATAGGTATAATACACATAAAATAACGCTTCTATTCCCCGAAGGGTTGGACCGTGGTTTTGTTTTTTATTAATATAAAATTTTAATTTAATTTAAAAAAATTGAATGTGGGCTTGATGATAATTACACCTGACCACACAGATTATAAATAATTTACCAGCTGAAGGTTTTTGTAAACGACCTGCTTTTTGTTTTCCCAACATTTGGAAACTTTCGATATCTTTAATTCATCCAGAATCTTTATTCGAAAACAAATTATTCAACTTTTGAATTATCGATACTTGTAACCGACTACATTGCTAGAACGTCGCTACTTCGCTAGTGTTAACAGCACTTTTGAGCATTACGTTACAATACTTCCTCACTGACAGACAAGCATTCGCCTGTAATGTGACAATCCAAGATTCGATAACATTCGCATTCATTTTACATTACAGGCCCAATGATGGATATGAATGGTGGTAATTACAGGTTGCGCACTGTAAAGGCTCGTACACACAGGCGCGATATTGCGGGCGCGACAAGGATAGCGCTGCCTGTCACGCCCGCAATATCACGCCAGTATGTACCAGCCGTAATGCTCGATTCCCCTCACCTACTGATGTAATGCTCGAATCTGAATTGTTACATTACAGGCGAATGCTCCGCTGAGGGAGCGCCTTTAGGGCTCTGACATATTAGTACCATGGCTACTGCTCGGTGGAAATTTTGCCAACATGGCTTCGTCCACGTTTTCATGTACATCTTCCATCAAGACCTTATGGGAAACATTGTATACATCCAAGAAATCTGCTAAATCTTCGGCCTCTTGATTGGATAGTAAAAAATCTATTGTTCTGTTATCTCTTTTCCAAATATCGTCGGTGAGATGGGCTGTGAAGGGTAAAAAAACAAATAATTCATTATTAAAAACAAATTATTTACGTTGTTCAGCAGACGATTTTTTTAACATATGAAACAACTAGCTTCTCTTCATGCGAAACTTCTTTGATTGCTGTACTAGCCAAAAACAAGTGACTTATCAAAGATTTTATTTAAATTTCGATTTGGCTTGCAAATAGAGCTGTTTAAAGTAAAGGAGAAACAAATGAACATATTGGTGCGTGAAAAATTAGTCGTTATCCGTCATCGATTCTGGAATTTATTTACTCAGTTTGAATTTCTGCGCATTTTAAGAAAAGTATACACGCCTTGGCCGCTACCAGGCATTGATGGACTCTCGTATGTGTGCTGCGGCTTCACCTCGGCCCACATTTTCAAGATTTTCCATCAATGCAGTTGCAAGTCGCGACAAATGTAATGTATTTTTTTTAACATAATAACTATCCTGAATAAAATTATAAACGAGGTGAGGTCGCAAGGCGATGGCTCTCATCATATACATATATAGATACAAAACTAGACGACTAATCCTGATAATATTCATTAACCGTAGGTACTTCTCGATTGGTAACAAAACCGTTAGTTTACGGATACAGGAAACGGGTCCACAATTCGTCTTAACATACCCCATTGGCTTCTTTGTGGGACAGTTCTATTGTGACCGAGGCCTTAACGGGGTCACATTAGTAAGATTATTGTGTACTTTGGCGACTAAAACGTTTACAGTGAAATGGGCCGGAAGACAATTCTATACTTTTGCCACAGAATAGTACAGAAGGTCGGTTTCTTACAATGAGCGATAACACACGCACGCACACATAGACGGGAACGTATGGGCGGCGATCTCAAACAAATGCCAGTCGCAAGTGCGCTCGCACTCGCTGTACGTGTCGTGTGTCTATGTGTGCGTGCGTTCCCGCTCGTTGTATGGAGCTGAGCTTCTGTACCTACCTGTGTTATGCTTTTGCTATAAAGGGAGACAAACGTCTTGTTTATTTTATCTTTCTTTCACCGAGTTTAACGAACTGAAACGGTATGGATACTTTCTCGTCTATATGAAAGGGCTTATAGCTAAATAACAACCAATCGATCTATCATCTTGCCTGTCCTCGGATGAGTGACCTTTGTTTACATATTTAATCCACTCAATGACCAGGAACTGAAGCTTATATTTCATTGATCTCTGTTTGCGGGAGCCTTAATGCCGCAATCCATATGGCGACCTAACGTGGCTCAAATGATATAGGTAATAAAAGTCAACCAAAGTACCGTTGCGCGTCGACACGAATAGAATAAGAAGAAGAATTCGAATAAGAAATGTTTTTTTTATCAACGAGATGATATCTTTCATGTGAAGAATAGTGTAATTTTCGGTTCAAGATTACCTCTTTCCTCGAATTCACTTAGCACATCCTTATCCATATCACCCTCGGCTCTCCACATTTGCACTCCACTATGCTCTGTTTTATTTAATTCCGTTTTTGATTCCAAATCGTCAGCCAAGATCCCTGAAGATAATACTTTTAGCTTTATATAAACATTTTTTACGAGATTAAAAATGAAAAACGCAAACTGAAATAAAAACCTTTTAGAATTAAAAATAGAAAAAGTTTCAACAAAATCATCCTATATTAAATTTTTTAATAACTCTCGGAGAATAGGTACACACATGCACGATAAGAAATTTTATTGACGTTCCTATGAACAGTAGTACTTTTACTTACAAAATTAATTGGTTGAGTATTATTTTACAAAGAAAACAATGAAGTATTGTAATTTAATTTTTGAATTGTTGTTTTTTTTTTTTCATATTTTTATTACGGACGCTTATCGTTCTCACGTGTATATAATTTCAACATGAATGATGTAACCAATATTTTGTAACCATATTTTAATTTAAAAGAGTTTCTTGCCCGTTCTTCTCCATAGGTTCCTACTATGCTTTGGAATGGGCAACTAGCTTCATAATACTATCTGACCGACCCCTTCAAAAGTGCCTGTACTTGGTTTAATTAAAATGAATGCTTTGTGTTTGAGTTTGATTAAATATTCCCATAGACGTAAAATGCCTAAAAGAATACGAAAAGATGATGTTAACACAAAACATACGCTCTGCTAACCGGTTTAACAGAATTTGTGAAATTAAATAAAAAGTTTGGTCGGGCTGGGTCAGGTTATAGAAAATCCTCCATTGAGGGTTACAATTTCTATTTTTGCCACACGTTTTACAATAATACGTGCCCATGTTGCTCTTGGCAAGCCCTGTCATTACTGTCAGGAGTGAATTATACAGAAACGGCGTGGTGAAGGCGTGGCGCAGGCATGATGCCGGTTCAAAAAGTTTTCATACAAAATGTACGTAGGCGACGTGTCTTGAAACTCAAGCGGCGTAGCAGAAGCATGCCGCTTTCTCGCCTGTGCCGCGTCGCTTGATATACAGTATGAGCATTATTTACGCACTGAAACGTCAAACGTCGTGAAACGTCGAAGCCTGTATAATGACGCATCGTAACGTCTCTTCGCCTCTTCTATATAATTTATATCGCGTCCCTGCCTGATCTGTTCCACGCCTGCGCTGCACCTGTGCAGCGCCTTTACCTTACGCCTTCTCTATGTAATTCACGCCTAAGGCCACCACGAGAGTGAAAGTCCGCCACAGAGGTCTGCTAGGACGGACACTGAGCAAGCAAGTCAAACGTCGTGAAACGTCGAAGCCTGTATAATGACGCATCGTAACGTCTCTTCGCCTCTTCTATATAATTTATATCGCGTCCCTGCCTGATCTGTTCCACGCCTGCGCTGCACCTGTGCAGCGCCTTTACCTTACGCCTTCTCTATGTAATTCACGCCTAAGGCCACCACGAGAGTGACAGTCCGCCACGGAGGTCTGCATATTACTTGGGGACTGGGGTTGGCACAACACATTTTCTTCTTCCACTCTCCCCTGTCAACCATCACGCTATCATTCACTCCCTTCTCTTTCATATCATTCCTCACACAATCCATCCATCTTTTCTTTGGCCTTCCTCACGCTCTCCATCCATCCAATCAATCAATCAGCCTAACCTTTTCCCAACCATGTTGGATTCGGCTTACAGTCTAACCGTTTGCAGTTGAATACCAGTATTTTACATGGAGCGACTACCTATCTGACCTCCACAATCCAGTGACTGGGTAAAATGTGAATACTTTTTTACATGAAAGAACGCAATATACGATAATAATACCTTTTACACAGTAAAATACGACTCATGAATAAAATATTACAAAAATCTAGCTCAAATAAGCTAGACGTCCATACATTTATTGTCCACGAACCTTCAATAAAATAAAAAGACCAGGCGAAGGCACAAGTCTTCCTAGCCATCCTCAAAGAAACACCTTTCAGCGTCCGACACATATTTTGCATCCGTACATTAATACAGAATAGTACAGAAGGTCGGCTCCATACGACGAGTGAAAACGCACGTACACATATACACGCTTCACGTACACATATACACGCTTCACGTACAGCGAGTGCAAGCGCACTTGCGACTGGCGTTGAGCGTTCGACCCGACTAATACTCGATTCCTATAAACAAAAACCCATCGATATGTTTGCCTATGGCAGCAAGACGATTGAAAGCTATGAGGTATTTGCTTCATTATTGGTAAAGATACAAGAATCGATTACTCGTCTATTATTTATTTATTGACTTTAATTAAAACGCTTAAAACCAATTACAACAATTAAAGACACATAAAAGAGAAAATTATAAGGTTGAGGTTAAAACATAAAAAAGTTAACAACCACTTTCATGAATCCCGCTCAAAATTCTTCTGAAATGCTAATATAATCTTAGTCTATTCATCCACAAACGAGAGAGAGGTCATTGAGGACGGCCAGAGTATGAGGTACTGGAGAGTTAGCACGCGTAACGGTGCGACATAGAGGCACAGAAAACAGTTTCACTTTTCGCGGCAGTCGTTTCTGTCGGTATTCGTGTGGTTGCAATAGTTTTTTTTTTTTTAAACGTTGCCCCACACTAGGAATTTCTCCTATATCGTAGGTGCGTTTACAAACATTTAAAGTGACATACACAAACACGGAACAACTACATGTAGGTCATACAAATATTTGTTCCGTGCAGGAATCCCGCGACACGCAGCGCAGCAGTCAATCGCTTAACCACTACGCCAACCGTGCCGTCAAGCTGCCGCAAGCCGTTTTCTGTACTCGTCGTATAGAGCCGACCTTCTGTACTATATTATGACATGACTGTCCTTTGATTCAGTACCTATACGCTTCGGTTCAATACGTTGCCCAAGCGAGCATAAGAGATATGAATCATAAATCTATAGCAGACTAGGGAAAACGTCCTTTGATTTATTTTCGCGCTGGGTATTGAAAAATAAACATGTGTACCGGGAAACGGTTTATGTGTGGCCTGATTTACTGTGGTCCTTTTTTAAATATCACTGGATCATCATCACCGCCTCGCCTCATCGACTCGTCAACGTACATTTTTTTTTTGCTTTCGGGGGGAAACCTGCAAAAGGCGCCCGGTCTTTGGGGATAAGATCGGTGAGTGTGGGATTTTTACCTCACTAAAACCACCCCGGTGGTCACCATCTGCACATGGAAGGGGCAACCTTACCTCTCAAAAGACCGATCCGACACCCCCTCTGTGCCACGCCTGTTAGGGCAAATCTCTGGGGAGACTGTAAAGGAGTCTCACCGAATGCTAGCTGTTATTACACCATGTTTGAAGCAAGTTATAATAATAGAATACGCGAATTCAAGGCGCGCCTTGGCGAATCCAAGGCACGCCGTCGCGAATGCGCTTGCGCTCGATGTACGTGAAACGTGTGTATGTGCGTGCGTTTTCGCTTGTCGTATGGAGCCGACCTTCTGTACTATTCTATAGTTACGTGCTGACGCAAAATATACGTCAGACGCTCGAGACATTGGCAGTCCAACGGTCACACCACTAGACTATCACTGCTAAAGCTTTGCTGGTGAAGTGTGAATGCAGTATCCGTCTGCCCACCACAACTCTTTGAGGAATACAAGGCGTGGTGCTATGTTATGACAACGCTTGTGCCTATTCGAATGACGTAACCCCTTAGCCCCTTTCCCACCCACGTGGAGCGTGTTTTATTTACTGTAAACCACTGTACAAAGGTCACACGTGCAACTAATGCAAAACAAACAATCACGCACCCCCAGGAAAACAAACAGGTTATATAATATTTACTTTATAAAGGTGAGGTTTATACGTGGACTGTATTACGAAACTCGTTTAACTGTGAAAATGGCTCGTTTTCCGGTAATTTCCTTGTTAGACGGTAACAGAGACGCTAGTTGAAAACGCGATGGCGTACAACACTAGCGATCCAAGCGACGGACGCGACTCTAACAAAACAATTTCTAAGGAAACTTCACGGTAGAACAATTACCGGTGTAGCGTCGCGCCAGTCTGCACCAGGCTTATCCGACTTTTAAGAAGTCTGCCCACTACACCGTACCATACCTATACATAATATATGTCATTCATATGTACCAAAATACATATCTTACAACATAGAGAAAATTGCTCCCACAAAAATGAACTACCGAAAAATCTTTTCACGTCTTTTCACGTCAAATGATTTACGAAAAAAAGATAAAGACGTCGCGAAACATACTGATATAAAAGATACCATTGACACTACATCAAAAGGTATGTTATCGAACTAAATCTCGCAGCAAAAAGATATCACAAAACTGTTGGTATACAACTTCAAGAGGCTTATTTTTCCAGGTTTTTATGTCATAGCTGTCTGCGAATGGCATCGCACATACTTAGGTTTCTTTTAGGCATAACAGTAAATGTATCAGAAAAGAAACCATTCTTCAATGCTTGCAAAACTCAATCGTCTGTAGATTCTTATTTTCACGATTTAAGAGCCATGTATTGCTATGCCATTTCATTTTTTGTATCAGGCTGAAAATTAATTAATTGAGTTGCACTGTTGCTACGCCGCCGTGACCAACGTGATGGTGTGCTGCTGCACTGCCACTGTAGCAGATAGCCGATCTGCTACGCCGTAGCATATGGCCAATATGCTACACCGCAGCATATGGCCGATCTGCTACGCCGTAGCATATGACCGATTTTCTACGCCGTAGCATATGGCCGATCTGCTACGACACCGCATATGGCCGATCTGCTACGCCATAGCATATGGCCGAACTGCTACGTGACAAACGCGAATTTTGCGTGTAGTTGAATTTGAAGATCGTGCAACGAGGAGAGGGATTTGTTTGCAGCACGCTTAGCATAACCACAATAGAAAAAGGTTTTTTCGACGGAAGAATAGACAAAATGACTATTCTTCCGTCGAAAAAACCCTGTTTCTATGGTTGTCATGCTACTCGTGCAGATCTTAAATTCCTATGATTTGAACTTTTAAGCCCGCTTGCAACACAAATTACTAAACACGTTTAGCGCTAAACGAATTTAAAACATCGTTCTGTTTCTGTCAATCGTTTTAAAATGACAGAGAACGACTGATGCTTTAAATAATATGTTTAGCGCCTAAAAGTGTTTGTGTTTTTTTGTTTGGTGTTTTAAATATATTTAGTGATTTGTGGTGCAAGTGGACCGCAGTGTATTACGAGTATTACTGTACCGTAAAAAAACCCCTTTTGTATATGATATAAACCCGTGAGTAGCATAAATGTATCTCAAATCAATTTATTTTATTCCCAAAATGTACCAGTTTTGTTTTGTCCCAGTTTTTTTTTTTCAGTATTTAGTATTACATAGTATCATATACATACAAACCTCTGGCTGCCATAATTCCTGGAACCTCATATAACTAGCTGCAAGCTATAAACCTTGCCGCAAAAACTTCATGAACTGTCGGCACGTGTTTGAGTTTTTCTCATGAAAAATTTTTTTTTTCTTTCACTCTCAAAGTTACATTTTAAATACACTTTCTAAGAGTTCTAGAAAAAAGATAGCGAAGTTATCTTTAGCTATTTTCGTCTCAGTGTTTTCTTGGAACTGTTAAAGACTTTAGTATTTTCATGAAAATGTTTACCTTCAGGTGGCATAATTTAGATGTATAAAGGTAACCTTTCAGAAACCTATTAATGTGAAGTAACTTTTTATAAAATGAAAGGTCATTCATAAAATGTTCTACTTAATAAAAATCTATTAAATTAATTCTTTGACTGAAATCGCAGAACCTAGTCCGGTCAAGAAGCATGAAACTTTGCACAAGCGTTCCTTATTACTTGAAATAACCTCCTCTCTGGAAGTCGAACCCCGAGCCCCAAGATACAGACTGGATTTCGGGATTCGGGATTCACTGGTAAATATTTTTTTAACCTAGCTATAGGTAATATTTTAAGCTACTCGTGCCGTCACAACTTGGTGTTAACCTGTCATTCTGCCTAGCCTTTTCTCAATCATGTTGGTGTCGGTTTCCAGTCTAACCAAATGCAGCTGAATACCAGTATTTCACATGGAGCGACTGCCTATCTGACCTCCACAAGCCAGTAACTGAGTAATACGATACCCCTTGGTAAGACTGTTTGTTAGACTTTCGGGCTTCTGACGACCGTAACGACTGTCAAAGATTCACGAATGACAGCCGGGACCAACGGCTTAACGTGCTTTCCGAAGCACGGAGGAGTCTCGGTATCTAAAGATAGTCACCCATCCACGGACCAACCCCGGCAACTGCAGCTTAACCTGATGGATCGACCCGTTCGGCTGTTATTACTTAGCCACGAGCTCCTCTTGGTGTTAACCTGTAAACTGTTACTATAACCTGGACAATAAACGATTTTCTAATTATACATAAGCTAATTTTTATTTAATGGGTGTAAGCACTAAGTAAGGGTTTTTGAAAATTCATCTCATAAAGACGATCAATAAGATAAAAGTTTGTATTATATCGTCATTGTTTCCAACGATACATCAGAAATAACACTAAGTGAAAACGAAGTAATAGTGAGAGCGGGCGTTGGAATGTAACACGGTGGGTCGGGGGCCGAAATTTCATGCGGACGGAGTCGTGGGCAGAAGCTGGTATAGAATAAAACTTTATTTAAGTACACTCCACCTTTAGTTTGCACTGATTTATCGTAGACTTCATGCAAAGTATAAACTTCTTTTCAAGTAGGTATCACTATAAAACGTTTTCTGAACTTTTATCACACATGTACGATATATATGAACAAATATGTATCCCACTTTATGACCACCGTACGTTATCACGCACGGTTCCTCCGCTCATCACGGACAAAATTGAAGACAGTTCGGGTCCCAATGCGCCAATGTCCAGCATTTTGTGGGAGCAACACACGCGATAAGAATTTATTGCAAGGAAAACAAGAATGGTAGAGATGCGAAGAGAAAACAACAAATATTTTCCTTAAATTAGGCTTCATAAGTACACGTTTTATGACTGTTTACGTTTCTCTCACGAAGGTCGTTTGACTTGCGACCTCGTTTTGTAATCAGCTCATGAATAGTCCGTTCGAGACCCAAGAGAAACCGAATACTGAGTCCCGAAACTTGCACGCAAGAAAAAAATGTTAAAAGCCCTAATGTTTTTTTGGTAGCTTAATATGTTGAACAAAAAAAAAAAACCAATATGCTCAATATGTCTGTATGTTGTTGTTGTGTTTTGTTTATGTTTTGTTTATATGTTTATGTGTCTCAGGCTAATAGTACTCAGGCTGAATGTGTCTTACGATAGTTATATTTTGAGAAAATTTTGCAGCATTGTTCCTGAATAATAAACTAAAAAGTAAAAAAAAAAGTTTATTTTCACATTTTGGAGGTATTGTTGGTCCCAAACTAGGCACAGCCTGTATCTTGGGAACCAAACTAGTACCTTAAATGTAATTTGATCGAACCTAGGACCGCAAAAGCTAATTGTCTTGCCACTGCGCCATCAACTTCCCAAACTTCTCTCTCATAGGTATTATTTTTGACGTGACGACTAATGTAAAGGATATTCGTAGCACATATTATACAACCAACAGTTTACACTTACTTCGCAATAAACGTTTTGACTTTGACTTTTGACTTTAGGGTTATCCTACTAATATTATAAATGCGAAAGTTTGTGAGGATGGATGGATGTATGGATGTTTGTTACTCTTTCACGCAAAAACTATTGAACGGATTTTGATGAAACTTTACAGTGATCTAGCTTATACATCAGAATAACACATAGGCTACAATTTATAATGATTTTGTTTGATTTTGCCATAATATAACGATAAGTATGAAGTAAGTCGGAAAAATTTCTGCCCTGTGAGAGCTATCTTGGCGTGCGCTGCCTAAACCGTTAGAGTTATACGAAGATAATGTATCGTGGGATTGTTTGTCTGAAATAGTTCTAAATAAAAGTCCGCGACAGCATATATCTATCTTTTATGTGGAAGCCATTATAGCTAAAATAGTGAGCCATAAATACATTTAAAATGGAGACTTTTTTTACATTGCACATTTTGGAGTATTTAGTTAATTCTTATCAAAATTAATAACTTCATCGCTTTCGGTATTTAATGTAGATAAACTTTGTCTTTTACACTAAGACATTTGGAAGAATAGTTTAAAAGTTACAACGATAAGAATGAAGCGGGGGTGAGCGGTGGGCCAGATAATGACGCGCCATGGTCTAATAATTTTTTTTTGGTAGTATTTAAAGTAGAAATATATTATAGTAGTTTTTATTTTAATTAAATATTAGAAGTCTTTCTTTTTTTGTTAGTTTAAGAATAACGGTTAGTTTTAAAATTCAAATTTATGCTTTAATTAACGTCGTGAATGTCGGAAATTATCCCACAGGAACGTGTTACATGTCCTATATCAACGGGGTAATTGCGTAACACACTTACAATAGCAATGGGTTTCATTTTGACAGTTCAACAAAATTAATTGCGTTATTTACGTTGTTGACAGATTTCTCGAACATAATAATTAATGAAGCAATGGATTAGCAATATCCATAAAATCATTCAGATTTTGATTGATAGTGTGTTACGCAATTGGTTTTTATTTTAATTACTTATATTATCCTACTAATATTATAAATGCGAAAGTTTCTGAGGATGAATGGATGTTTGTTACTCTTTCACGCAAAGACTACTGAATGGATTTTGATGAAACTTCACAGTAATATTGCAATTTATATTTTTTTGTTTTTATACTAGCTTCCCGCCCCGGTTTCGCACTGGTAACACTAAGTGCTTATCTACGGCACACCTACCTATCCACCTACCGTACCCTACCTATCCACCTACGCTACCCTACCTATCTACTTATCTACCTACCCTACCTGCATACCTACCTCTTTACGACCTATTGTCATACCTACCAAATAAACATAAAATTTTCGTAAAAATCGGTCGAGCCGTTTCGGAGGAGTGCGACCACAAGCACCGTGACACGACATTTTTATATTTATCGATTAGCCTACACCGTCTCATTGCTCAGCAAAGGCCTCCCCAAATACTTCCAAGCATCTTTCTCCAGGGCCTCCTCGATCCAACCCTTGCGGTTTGCGTCTAGGTCGTCTCGCCTCCTCTTCCTAGGCCGGCCTCGGCGGCGCCGTCCATCCTCAGGCACCCGCCGTGTGGAGACTGTTGCCCAGCGGTCGCTATGCATGCGGCTTACATGACCCGCCCAATCCCATTTTAGCTTGGCAGCCTTTTTGCCTACATCAAGAATCCCCGTTTTAGAGCGCAGCGTAGTGTTTCGATAATTGTCAGTTCGTTTTACGCCTAGAATGCTTCGTTCCATTGCTCTTTGGCAAACCCCAAGAAGAAACTTTTGCGACTCGGTAAGTGACCAGGTCTGCGTACCGTAGGTTAGGACAGGCAGAATACACATATCGATGAGTGTTCGCTTCAAGGAGATCGGCAGATCGCCTTTCATTACCGTCTTCAGAGACCAGTACCTTTTCCAGGCATTTCCGATGCAGCGATAGAATTCCTTCTGTTACCTGTTTTCGAAAGCAACTAACTGGCCCAAGTAGATGTACTCATCGACATGTGTTTCCTGCCCATCTACCTCGAAACTACACTTAGTGCTGTTGGTTATGGTTTTTGTTTTAGACCGATTCATCGTGAGTCCAACCCTGAGGCTTGCCGTGCTTAGGTCTTGAAGCATAGTCTGTAGTTCCAGAGCTGTGGGGGCAAAAAAGTACTATGTCGTCGACAAATCGGAGGTTTGTCAACCTCCTACTACCGACTTCAATGCCCTTGGTCATCCATGAGGCTGCCAGTGTCCTAAATATCTCCTCGGGAATGCTCCTACTTACTAATATTATAAATGCGAAAGTTTGTGAGGATGGATGGATGGACGTTTGTTATTCTTTTACGCAAAAACTACTGAACGGATTTTGATGAAACTTTACAGTAATATACCCACTTAAAACTTAATAATGACGTAATCTTACTGATATTATAAAGGTGACAGTTTGTATGTTTGTGTGTTTGGATGTTTGTTACTCAATTATACAAAAACGGCTAACGGATTTGGATGAAATTTGCAAATTGATGATTTATAACCTGGATAAAGTACCTACTTTTTTCCCCGGAAGTACTTTCCTGTAGGACAATTTCCGACCTCCACGCGGGCGAAGCCGCGGGCGAAAGCTAGTATTCTATAAGTAAAAATAACACAAAAAGTCCTACAATGTGTTGTCCAAAAATGTATAGTTTCGAAGATATCATCAATCATAGTTAATTGTAGGTAGGTGTACCTACAGACCTACCTACAATTAACTATTCATTCTAAGTTTCATTGATAAATACGAGTTATTCATTTTCATTCAAACCAATCATTCATATTTCAAGCTAAGAAAATGCGACGTACATTTACATTAGTAATCGTGACTTTGTCGAATTGTTTTGTATGAAAAATAAAAAAGATAATTGTAAAATAATTCATTATGCCAGTTGATTCTTTTATATGGTCTCATTCATACCCTAGAGTTATGGAATATAAAAAAACACCTTGTATTTTTCTAAAATAAAATCAAAGAACGGATCTGCATCGTAGCTATATTTTTGCTTCCTATACTCCTAGTACCCACAATAGATCAAAGGGCAAAGGGATAATTAAAGCAGCAATTTTCCGATTTCAGGTCAATCTAAATGCCACAGACACATTTTCGGCCTGCCCGGCTGGCTAGCTGAAATATCTGTCTGGAACAGAAATAGTTCAGACGGAAATGTTATACCTAATTGTTCGTTTAGAGGTTCTATTTCCGTTAGTTTTCACGGGCGGATATTTTAGTGACTGTATGCGTCATCGCCATATTCCGGTTACACTGGTCAGACATAGTTGTGTGGAAAGTGGAAAAGGCTAGGCAGATTGTTGCGTCATCGTTATATTTCCAAGTTATATCGGTAAAAAAGATTCGTTGCGGAAAGAACGGAAAATAAACAATGTTAAAAATGTATAATTGGATTCTCAGTAGTAGTCCGTAGTCGTGATTATGTCAACATAACATGTCGCTCGTAGGTTGAGATAGATAGATTCATTTATTTGCCTGAAATATGGTATTTTACAGCTTTTATAACACATAGGTACACAATAGTTCTTCATATTCCGACTACTCAGTTCGGCATGCAAATTTTGTGACAATAATAATTATTCTAATTTTGTTTTGTTATTTATTTGTTATTATTATTCTAATTTTGTTAAAAAATTATAAAAACAATAAATGTTTTTATAATTTTTATATTCTAATATTTAAAAATGTAAAATATATGTATTTAATGGAATAAAGGAAATTCTAATTTTAAACAAAATAATTAAATTATTAAATTCCCAGGTCCAAAAAACAAAAAAAACAAATAGTACTAAATCAAGAATTGTCAAAATACATATTATCAGTTGTATTCCCAGCACGGGATTTGTCGACGGAAGAATAGAAAAAATGACAGATAAACAATCAAAATCTGTCATTTTGTCTGTTCTTCCGTCGACAAAATCCGTTTCTACTCGTCTACGCGGCCAAGGCGGGTAGGCAGACATTTTGTAGCTAACCACATTTTGCCAGTTTTTTTTAATTTTTTGTAATCCCAGCTTGATAGTGCCATCCACGAAGACGTGCCCCACTCCGCGATTACTATACTGTAAGCTAGTACGGAGCGGAGCGGAATGGGGCGCGTCTTTGTTGATCTATAATATGGAACGAGCCATGCCATAGACGCATGTTGGTGTCTAATTGTAAGTGTAAAGAGTAATTAAAATAAACTAGGTTCAAATCCAAGGTCCGAATGAGGCTGAGGGTGCTTTTTACTAATGAAATTGAACGCGATTACGGATCTAAACCACGTTCATGAACTGTCAGTGTCATCATTGTTGTGGAATATTGACAAGACAGCTGATCTGACTGATCGCATTCAGTTTATTTATTTATTTAGGGACAACAAACAGCAGTGTAATAATAAGTAAATACAGTAAGTCGATTCTGTAAAAATCTCACGGTGAAAACTTAGGTGAAGTGAGCTGTCAATAGTGTCAATTCTGGAATTACAGCAGTGCTATTCTGTAACCATCTCACCGTGAAAACTTAGGTGAAGTGAGCTGTCAGTTCACCCGATGCTAGGAATCGACACTATTGGCAGCTCACTTGACGCTCACTTCACCTAAGTTTTCACCGTGAAATTGTTACAGAATAGCAATACAGGTTAGAACTTAATAATAGATGTAACAATTACACTACTCACAACGTTATCCACAGATTACTAAACAGATCTACTAGTTGTTAGAAAAAACGATATAAAAGTAAACAGAATCAAAACAAACACTACTTAATTATTAGGCTTCTGATCGCTTAAAATAGTAACAATTTCTTTTCTAGTTATAGTCTTGCTGAGAAACATAATAACAGTAGAGCCAAACTGCTTATTTTAGGTGTCAACCAATCGATGCAGCGGCGTATTTTCATTGGTGAAATGCGCCCTTAGAGTGGTTTAATACAAAACCCAATTATACTTTGCTGGGTCCAAGAATTATACCCACGTTCAGCCGTCGCGCTTGGAACCTCTAAGCCAAACAATAATATACTTTAGCATTATCTTTTTGCCCTTCGGCCATGGACCCGTGTTATCTTAATCTTTGACCCAACTTCCGACCGGACAATAAACATAAATAAATATAACTTTATATTTGGAGTTATTAAGGTTTATTTATAAAAGCTGCTTAAAGTTAAGTGATGATTAGCGACTTAAATCATTTATTTTACAGATCATAAAGTCCAAAGTTAGTTTTGGTTAGTTTATTTCGCATACACATCTTAAACACTAGTGATAGACATTTGGCAGATTGTGGTAATAATGACTAATAATGTCAAAATAATTAATTATAATGTCAAAATCATTACAATAATGTCAAAATCACCATTAATAGTGTCGACATCATTAATAATACAATAATCAAGTACAATACAACAACAATAACAATCATACTAATAATAGGTGTACCGAATTTTATGTGTTTGAGAGACAGTTCGTAAGTAAGTTGACAAGTAATTTAGGGGTTTATTTATAAACGTTGCTTAAAGTTAAGTGACGTTCAAACGTCAAAAATGTATGGTTTCCATTGATTATAATTATGTATAACTAAAACATGAATGAATAAAGACAATATTAGACGGTTCACTTATGCCTTGACTTTGGATGGAGCAAACAATTGCATTTATCAATCAATCAATCAATCATTTATTTTCAGATAAATACAATCCAATATTGTTAGTAAAGACAAAAACAACTTACAAACTAGTATTAGTCCATACACCTTTTTCATAAAATAAAATCAAATTCAATACACATGTCAGAAAACATAATAATAATAATTCAGAATAATAATTAATTACACACAATAATCAATACAATGACACACACTACTTCTGGGCACGGTTTGTAGGCAACACTTGCGTCCTCGTCCAGTGTTTGAGTATGAGGCCATCAGTCCTATCCGCCACAGTCATCAGGAGACTGTTGGCGCTGCCCCGCACCCGCCACATCAGGGAAGCGACACGCTTCCGTATGATTGCATAGAAGTCATCTATACGTGCCTCAGCGAACATCCCTGATGCGCTGAGTGTCGCGGCAGCCTCAACAGTGCCCTGTATGCGTTATTGTATTGGTTATTGTTTATGCCAACGCGCTTAAAATTTGGATGAGAAATAGGAGCTTGGAGATTGACACAAGCAAAGATACTAAAGGCGGTAAGTAGGTTAAGCCGGGGTGTGGATGATGATGGACGAAATTCAACCGTGTACCCGTGCACGGTTTTAATTTCCCCGACTTACAATCAAAGTGAATCAATTTTGTTGAACCGTGTGACGTTATCATAACATTCATGCGAGAGCCATTACAACCCAACCAATTTAGAAACTAATAATTAATATCCGCTTATCTCACAAACTCAGTCAGTTGCTGTAAATGGCAGACCTTTGTGTTGATGTTTATGTACCATTCTCTCATTTAACATTATAAACTGGATGGACTTGGCGGAAGCAAGTAGATTCGGGACCGATACCCCGGCTAGTTGAATCTCTTAGTGTTTATGTTATTCGCTGATGGTAGATATAAGATACAATAGACATTAAGATATTTAGTAACCTATTCCGTTTAATTATTCCTAAAGAGTCCACGGCGAGCGCTAATCTGCGTCCAGCGCTCGGCGTGGCAACACGTCGTGTTCGGGTTCGCGACAAGTCAATCGTCATCCTGAGGATGCCTCGTTGAGAGATTTTTATGACTCTTTAGGAATAGTTAAGTGGAATAGGTTACTATTATAAATATATCTACGTCTATTGTATTTTATAATGGATTTCCGCCAAGTCATGCCTGAATCAATGAACTTTGGTAGATATAAGCTTATATTGAAGTGATTTGCTCGAATGTGCGCCAGTACGCAGTGTACTAACCTTTGAGTGAATATTGCAATTTGCAGTACAAAGAAGTTAGATTACATGAATACGAGTGAAATAATTGGTTTGGTTTCAAATAGACAGCCATATAGGGTATTTATTCCGGACATCGTCTAGTAATTGGTATAAGAGAAATTCCAGTGTTCTAGCACAAACAATCCCCTGACATATGTCTGTAAGCCATCGAATCTGGTATTTCAACCGCTGCCACCTAAATGAACGATTAAACACAGAAACAGTTTTAACGTTGCAATTACTATCTCAGGAATAAAATTGGCCCAGAATCCTGCATGCGCTTACGAACACAATTCGTACATACATAATTTATTTGCACTTAAGTATTCGACCATAAAAACAGCAACTAACGCCTTTTTCCAAGATGGGTAGGCAGATACAAAAGATCGTTAAGGCTCGTTCACACTGGCGCGACTTGTCGCGCGACGCGACTTGTCGCGCGACGCGACTTTAACAATACAATTTAAAATAAAACTTCACGATTGAACAATTGCCGGTGTCGCGTCGCGCGACAAGTCGCGCCAGTGTGAACGAGCCTTTACGTGGATCCTTACATACTCCTTTTAATTCCTCCAGTGTATAAATTTTGTCATACATGCGCTCCGATTGAATAGCATACCTATCTACTAAGCAACTAACCTTTTCGAAGGACCAAAATACAATTAATCCAGTTCAAATAAATAAATCCTCTGTCTACTTGTTTATTTGCAAGGCAGGGTAGTCCAGTGGTAACTTACGAATTGTAGGTCGGTGGGTTCGGACCCAGACAGGCGCTTTGTGAAACTAATTTCATCTCTGTTCTATCTTAGAACCAAACAATTTGAAAACATGTGACATCTACCAACCCGCACTGGGCCCACGTGGTAGATTATAGCCCACTCCCACTCGAGAGAGGTGGCCCAGGTGTATCCCAGCAGTCGGAACATTACACACAAGTATAGGCTGATTGTGATACTGGTAAATTCAAGTTTGCTCAGCAAGCTATGAGACGGTCTCTGCTAAAGAGTCATCGAATCCGAAACGAGGTGATCCGGCAGAGAACCAAAATTGTCGACATGGCTCTCAGAATAAGCAAGCTAAAGTGGCAATGGGCCGGCCATATTAGCCGTGGATGTGATGACCGTTGGGGTAGACGTATTCTTGAGTGAAGACCGCGATTCGGCAAACGTAAGGTAGGACGCCCTCAGGCTAGGTGTAGCGACGATCTTCGTAGGGTGGCTGGTAGCACCTGGATAAGAGTTGCCGAGAATCGAGCTGAATGGCGTGCAATTGGAGAAGCTTATATCCAGCAATGGACTGCTGTATGCTGATGCTAATGATGATGAATTATGATTGGCTGTTCATCATCATGCATTGTTTTGCGTATAATAATACGATGGTTAAGTTAATCCGAGTATGATTCAAAACAATGGACCCTGGGAAGATAAAAATTTAAATTCACATAAGGTCAGACAATATTTGCTTATTAATATGTTAATCTCGACGGCATTGTGGAGGTGGTAATTTAAACAACAGCCTGGTTCCTTTTTTCTCTGAGAACATACGTTAGAATAATACCGGGATAATAACTTCATTAACCGACTTCCAAAAAGGAGGACGTTCTATGTTCACCGATCTCATTCAATTGTGGAACGATTTTGAAAATTCTTTTTTTGTTTGAAGGGTATGCTCTCAAGGTGGTCCCATATAAATTGCTTGGGTACTTTTTGAGTTGGATTTAATAATACGTATTTTTCCCATTTAGTCTATGTGGATGATGTTTTAATAACATATTCCTGTCACTGTTATTTACTTAGCAGGTCGAGATATTCGAATTTGTGTGGGGTACCACAACTTAAAAGTGAAAAATAAAAACATTTTACGAAAAAAAACAAGTTTTAATTTTAATTTTTCTTAAAGTTAGACGCTTGATTTGAATAGGATGTCTTCCTAGATGTAAGTGGTACAGTTAAGAGGGTGCATCCTAAAAGTTGGCAACGTCGTAAATAGCTGTCAAATATTTACCTGTTTCGATTAATTTGGAAATAATACTGTATGGAAATAAGAAATGTGGCTAACCAATTGACTAGAATATTAATAATGAATTGCAATTATAATATTGAATTTGATGTTGTACCCGTTTTAGGTGAAAAAAAGGCATTTGGAAAGTTACCAAATACTTTTTTTACATCTAAAACTAACTATTCGGTGTTACGATACTAATTATTGCATTTCATAATCAATATTCTAGTCAATTGGTTAGCCACATTTCTTATTTCCATACAGAAATATTATCAAATTAATCAAAACAGCGAAATATTTGACATCTATTTGCGACGTTGCCAACTTTCAGAATAAACCCTCTTAAAACTTGGTCATAATAACAAGAGCTTCAGTTCCAATTGAGTTGGAATAGCAAACAATGTTCATCGGGTATTCAGGTATTTTTAAGTGTCACAGAGGTTTTTTTTACTAACATCGTGATCGGCACAAAATGTAGCCATTTTTGTGAGGCTTTTACGATGCTTAACCTTCCAAATTTCAAGTAAAAGCTAAAAAGGTAGGGTTTTTTTTGGGAAATTGTCAAATATCTTCTCCCGCTCTGGGCGGAGCGGGAGGGCGTGTCAGAGTCTTACTGACTAAAACCCACCCGTGTTCCTTTAGTTGCTTGTGTGTTGCCAGGGGCCGGTACGGTACGGACGGTATACCTTTCGGACTTTCCCGCAACGGAAATATACTGAGATATAAAACTCACAACAGGATAATATAACTAGAGAGAGATCCGACAAAAATACCATCATAAAGAAAGATTAACGATAGTTAAGCGACTTTCTGAAGCCCGACAAAGGAAGATATTGAGATAAAACGGATATTCATTATGCGTTACTGTCTTTCCTTTACTAAAAGGCCGATAAGTTACAAAACTTAACTTTGAAATGATGAGGAAAATGTGGGGAATGTGACTCTTTTTTTTTTACAAATATATAACTTTTTTTGCTATTGCTTTCCGAAAATTACCGCCTTGATTTGCGTGCGCACTCGCAACCGAACATTCTCAAGGTCAAAGTTTTCAAAATGAACAATTGAACCTTTTATCTATATGATATCTATATCTATTTCTATTTCTATCTGATATTTACCATATATACACAAAAATGTTTTGTTTATTACCAGAAAATCCGCGAAATTTCGCGTTTGCATAACGCGAAATTTCGCGGATTTTAATCCTTTTTATTCAGGCGAAAAAAATTATTAATATTTTTTATGACTCCTCTTTAGGTCACGAGCTATCCGGATATCAAAAAAATATTTGACCTAGGTTCTCTTCTGGCGTGAAAATTGGTTCGCTGTTACAATGTATAAGGACACGGTATTCGACCCAAAATCAACTAAATGAAACTTAACCGTATTCTGTTTAGCACACTGTATAATATCTGTAAGGTTTTTTCTACATGGGAATAAAGGTGGAAAACATTTCAGAGTCATGGGTCGTAAACTCACAGGAAAATGCGACAAAGTCAATATACATCCATTTTCCTGTGAGTAAACTTGTATCTTGTATTTTTGTACAAAAAAGGACCTTTTTGTTGCACCTGGGTAACACAAAAGGCTTATTTATATTAACAGTACCTATATCTTAGAAAATATAAGATGAACTAGGGTGATTAGAGGAAGGCAGCAGAATAGATGTAGAAAGCGAAGAACTGAATGTTAAGACGCAATCGGGAAACGCCTATGTCTAGCACTGCATTGTGATATGATGAAGAAGGAGTCCCTATATCAATATCAAAACTTGCGGAAGTCTCATACAAACTTCCATCCCCTAGTTTAAGGGGTTGAGGGGTAAAAGTTCCAAGTTTTAATTTAGTTTTTTGTTTTTATACTAATACTAGCTTACATACAAAATTTCAGCTTTCTAGGACTTCAGGAAGTACCCTAAGAATTTTGATGATCATTAGTGAGTGAGTCAGTGACGAAATCGTGGTTTTTTAGATATAAATAAAATCTAAAATATAAAAGCTTTGCAATTGAAACTTTATATGTTTAATAAGTCCACTATTGACATCATATCCCGAGAATTTTGTTTATCTCGTATAATCCAAACCCAAGTTATGAGGATTTAAAAAAAACGACGATGCGCTTCGAGAAAAGGTAGGTAGTCCCTTGCGCTTCGCTTGTCTCGTCTTGGCGGATGAGTTACATGAACTTTGGGTATATTTTTTATCCCCAAAAATTAAGACGCGGAGAAAGTTACTCCTAAACAAACAAAAATATAGAGTAAAGATAAAACGTTTTATATTTATCTTTCTTCATTTCCAGATAGTCATAAAATAAGCGATGGGATGGCTTAAAAAAATATGATCGTACCTTCCTCCTCCTTCGGTTTACGTTTATGACAAATCATTTCCGTATCCACGATCCCGGCGAATACGCACAGAAAAGACATGTTTATTCACTTCCTTGTAATAACAAAACGAAGAAAGCTAATAGAAATACGTATTCTATAAGCGTTGACTGCAAAAAGAGTTCTTGGAAGAATACTATTACCCATTTTTCTACTTCTGATTAAATTTCTAGCGCCTGTACTGTAATAATAGAAAGACAAATATATATATATTGGTAACTACTTAACGTGGAGCAACTAACCAATTCAACCTCCACAACCCAGTTACTGGGCAAACATGATACCCTTTTGCAAGAGTGGTTGTCAGACTTTTAAGATTCTGACACCCGTAACTACTGTCAAAGATCTACGAATGACAGCCGGGACCTATGCACGGAGGCACTGATTCTCGGTATGTAATGGATAGTCCATCCACGGACCGACCTCGGCAAGCGTTGATTAACCTTGAAAATTGACCTGTACGGCTGTTATTATTTAGCGACAAGCTCTTACTTTTAGTTTACTCAAAACCCTTAATTGCCTCTGAAGAAAAGCAGAAACCAGAAGAAGGAACTGGGGCTGCCTCGTTACTCTAGTGGTTGCAAGCGCTACTACTGAGCATGAGGTCCTGGGTTCGATTCCCGGGTCGGGTAAAGTGTTATTGGGTTTTTCTATCTGGAATTTCTCAGTATCAGCTCGGAGTCTGGACTTGTGCCCGGTTGATAGCAATAGGCTCGCCCCCTATTACATGGGACTTAAAAATATAACTCGCGAAATGTGGGTGTAGGTACACCTCTGCCTAACTCTGATATTATGTATGTATGTATGTATGCAAAAGAAGGAAAAATAAAAGCAGAAAGAAAAGATATAAGATATAGAACACATAGCTAGAAAATAATTGAGAGAAAATGCTTAAAAGCATTGGAAAACCGATAGAGCGCGTCAACTTGCATAAATAAAAGACACCTTCATATTCGAGCTCTCAAAATTTCCTGTAAAAACGTATTTCAGCAGAAAATCAGCTTTTGTGTCGATGAAAGCGCGTTTTAGCTACGAAAACGAAATGAATGGGCTCCAATTTGTATGCATTAGGTGCACGGTTGCCGCTGCAACTTCCCACCTATTCGATAGGTTACGTTCAAACTAATTTAACACATTTCTATTACTCACCTTCTCTTTGACACATTTTCTAGTCCATTTTCTTTGAGGTGTCTAGTATATTTCCGAGAACTACATATCCATTACGAATGCGGCGATAGTTAATTGTTTCTTTTGTTTTTACAGTTTCGCACGTCCGAATAAAAAAACGGAACCCTTACAGGATCTCTCGTGTGCCTGTCTGTCAATCTGTCACAGTCAATTTGCTCCGAATCCAGTAGACCGATTAAGTCAAAATTTGGTACACATATGAATTTCTGTGACCCAATGACCCAAACAAGGACGTGTAACGTCAAATGAATTTTGATTATGCAGGCCACATAATAAAAAATAATAAAAAAGGGCTGAAAGAGAGGTTCTCAAACATATTATTTAATCTTTTTAAAATAAATAGTGTTATAGTAATTTAAGAAAATAAATTAAAATTGACCATTCCCTAAAATTTTGAAAAAGATACAGAAATACAGAAAATAGTTTTATACTTATAGATTACAGGAAAACCATTTTAACAGTGTAAACAATTGCTGGTCGGCCATGAAAGAAAAATACATGAATAATTATTAAATTTACGTCCAGCTTAAACAGGGCAAAGAAAGAAAAGCAAAAAAATAATAATTTAAGTATTCGGTAGATAAACTTAGTAAGTTATTTGGATAAAAAAGAAGTGCAGCGGAATTCAAGTCCTACATTTCCCCTCATACATATAATTGGAGAGAAAAGGCTACTCAGATTAACTGAGCGTTTTAATACCACTATTACTTATTATTACTTATTAATAAAGCATTTATTTCAAATAAACCAATTACAGGCGCTTTGGAATTGTCTAGCGGTCGGTCAGTCAGAAAGATGAAGCTAGTTGCCCATTCCAAAGCGTAGCAGGTTCTTACAACTTACAACTTAATATAACTGAAGTAACCTGTACCTACACGGTGCACATGCATAGCAATCTGATTGAAACTCCAATCACAGTGGAAACCAGTCCCATTCATCTCAGTATCACTGATCAACAGGAGGGGACGCACCATATAATAGGTCACCCTCCGATCTCGTTTGCATCACTCCTGTCAACCGACGAAATTGAATTCAAGAGTCGACTGAAGGGGAACGGGTTAGCAGCTGTCACTTATGTATTGTGAATTGTTATAATGAAATGAGATGTTGCGGGATTGTAATTTTGTAAATAAATAAAGCATTGAGTAGGTAAGGTAATTGATTTAAGAATGAGCGTGTAAAGGCTCACGCAGACAGGCGCGTGGTGACGGCGCGACGCGACTCTGACGGAACAATTTCTATGAAAATTTCACTAAAATTGTTCTACCGGTGTCGAATCGCGCCAGTCTGCACGAGCCTTATGCAAATGTCATTAAGACCATTCAATCTGCCTAAAAGCCTCTCCCAATGACTTCCAGTTCTTGCGAACCGGGGCTAATGTGGACCACATGTCGTTTGTTTTGTCCAGCTCGTCCCGCCATATTGTTTTGATAATCATTAATTTTATTGTAATGGATAAATCACATGATATTAGATGGGTGGCATGGCGTGATCTTAGTCTACCAAAACAGGACGGGGTAAAGGCTGGTACACACTGGTGCGATATCGCGGTCGCGAAAAGGGTAGCGCTGATTGTCGCACCCGCGAAATCGCGCCAGTGTGTACTAGCCGTAAGGGTATCAGTAACCAGGTGGATCAAAAAAAATATTATTAGCGAAATTAATGTGTGACGGCTTTATTTGCAAATAATGTTTTAGTTATATTCTCCGCGTCACAAACACGCAGACAATGCAGACATGCACCATTTTATGATCGCACAAGATTTATTCGCTCGTAACACTTTTAAGAACTTTAACCCGACTTTAGAAAAGACTCGCTTTTTTACTTTCAACTCATTTTATTTTTATTTTCCTGACATCAAGTCTTTTACTGTCCTGTAGAGGCAAAGGGTCTATAAGAAACTTTTATTTGTGTTTGTCCGTTAGTGACAGAGCAAAGTTTGTACTTTCTCGAGAAGGTTTCTATTTTTTTTCATCGGTCCTAGGAGGAGGAGCTCGTGGCTAAGTAATAACAGCCGCGTCGACCCATCAGGTTAAGCTACGCTTGCCGGGGTTGATCAGTGGATGGGTGAACATCTATACATACCGAGGCTCCTCCGTGCCTCAGAAAGCACGTTAAGCCGTTGGTCCCGGCTGTCATTCGTGGATCTTTGACAGTCGTTACGAGTCGTCAGAAGCCCGAAAGTCTGACAACCAAGACATTAAGCGGTATCTTATTACCGAGTTACAGGGTTGTGGACTTCAGACAGCCAGTCGTTCCATGTAAAATACTGGGATTCAGCTGTATCAGGTTAGACTGGAAAGCCGACCCCAACATGATTGGGAAAAGGCTAGGCAGAATGAACGGGGAAACCGACAAATTTTGAAGTGGTATCAAACTTGCTTCGGACAAAACGCAGCTTGCGCTAATACTAAATAGGCTGCCTAGCTGCGAGCAACTTGGAAGTAGCGCTGCCGCAGCATCGCTCGCTCCGCTCGCTACTGGTCGCAGTTCTAGCCTAACCAAACCCATTTCACCTCGTTACATTTTTTTGGACAGCTTATAATTTAACGGAAATAATACCGATAGATTATAAACTAACGGTTCTCACAATCTTACTATGACATATCTATAGTAAGTACTTGTAAATATAGTGAAAGAAATAGAAGAAAATAACAGTTTTTTAATGAAAATAAAGTTTTCAGTAGGTATTTAGCTTAATGAGAGAGACTTTTTTCTACTCAAATAATATTTTCTATATTCTTAAATTGATTTCATTAAACTTCGGAAGTAATGTAGGTATTCCTTCGCCGTTTTGAGAGCGGTCATGATAAAATAAATTGCACAAAGTGCCCACCTTGAATTCGAACTCACGACATTCAAATCGTAAACGTGCAACTATAATGAACTATAACGTACAGTCGAACACGCTATTTAGTACGCAGACAGCTAACTTACAACTACTTTTAAACAATGTTGTGAGTTTGCTAAGTAGTCAATTCTTTTACATCTCTCTTCAGTAAGCTTCTCTGTGGTCTAGTGGTTAGACCACCTGTTTCAGACCCAGAGGTCCCGGGTTCGATTCCCATTGGGGCCAAAAAAACTAGCTAATCCAAACATCCATTTCTCAGTCCCAACCACCTCTCAAGTTCATCGATCCCATAGCACCACAAAAATCTTCCATATTTTCTAATAACCAATATTCTTCTTCGGCTCAGTGCTCATAAAACAGTATCTAGGTGTTATCCAAACATTATGGCCATATAAGGAGTAGTAAATAATCTTATCACAACAACGATATAGCGTATCTAGCCACTTTTACGGCTCGTAAAGACTATTCTAGGAGAAAGATGGTACCTAATATTTTATATTAACTGAGGAGATCTAGACATAGGCTTAGCAGCTAAAAGATTAAAGCGATATTGTATTGTTACATCTTCTTTATAAACAGGCTGACTTTGAAAACAAGCAACAAAACTTAAGGGGGTGTTCTACCCATCAATATGAACAACTTTTATTATGGGACCAAATAAGGACGCAAAAAAAAAAACTACCTTCTTATCCAAATGGTCCAATCGGGTATACCACTTGTACAGAAAAGTCGTTTTTTTTTTCGAATTCTTATTTGGTCCCATAGTAAAAGTTGTTCGTATTGATGAGTAGAACACCCCCTTACATTTTGTTGCATGTTTTCAAAGTCAGCCTGTATATAAATATAATTGTTCTGTACGTGTGCTGTGTATGTCAATACACTCTTCCTAAACGGCTAGATTGATTTTGATGATTTTTTTTTGTATGTGTTTGAGTCACCTGGATGGTATAGATTCACAATTGGACCCGGTTGGTGTCGCTGTTCGGGCAGGGCAATGTCTGTCGGGTCCTGGCGGATCCGATAGGCGTTTAGACGTTATACGATAAATAAACAATAATGTGTATTTACTCAAGATTTCCTGAAGCGATCGTCACTATTTTTCTTCTTTTTTTTTCGGACCAATAACGTTTCTGCAGCGCATCATAAAATCCGTAAGTACTAATAAAATCCACCAGACGGAAATATCTATTTTATTTATTCGGAACTTCCAGATGTTGGAAGCTAGAAAATGTTGTTAATATCAATGAAAACGCAATATTTATCTTCAGTAAAAACCGTAAAATAGTAAACGCGCATACTTATTCTTCATAAGGCAAACTACTCGTTACAGAAATAATTCAAAGAGGAAAAGAAAAACATTACTATTTAGTCTCCGAATTAAATGTTACCATTATATGTTGTCATTATATGTTGTCAATGTTACCATACCTATTTACGAATTTAGTTTTTAAATTAGATATGCAAGTCTTTAATTTCCCTTTATGTATTAAGTCTAAATATAGGCCCTCACTTGACCCGAAAAATGCTCAACTTCACGTGCACATCACCTTAAGAGCGTGCGTTCTGAAAGTGGGCAACGTCGCAAATAGATGTCAAATATCTCGCTGTTTTGATTAATTATTTGGCAAAATTACTGTATGAAATTATGAAATATGGCTAACTAGTGAACTAGAATATTGACTATGAAATGCAATCATTAATATCGTAACACCGAATATTTAGTTTTAGATGTAAAAAAAAGTATTTGGAAACTTTCCAAATGACTTTTTTACACCTAAAACGGTTACAACATCAAATTCAGTGCTTTAATTGCAATTCAATATTAATATTCTAGTTAATTAATTAGCGATATTTTATATTTCCATACAATAATGTTGCGAAATTAATCAAAACAGGTAAATATTTGACAGCTATTTGCGACGTTGCCAACTTTAAGAACAAACGCTCTTAAGACTAAATAATTAAGTAAACAAAGGGTTCCCCGGAATTTCTTCTTCGACAAGTCGAACCTTTTTAGATTAAAAGGCTTTTCCCCTATTGATTGATGAACACTCTCTCTACTCCCTCAAAATTATCGTAACACAACTTGATCGATTAGTCTTTGATTTTATATTTTTTTATTAAATTAAGGTAGGATTTTGTTTTTGTTTTGTTTGTGAGTGTCTTTTTAGAATAGAATAGACATTTATTTTGCAAATATAGGTAATACATAATAGGTGTTATGACACATCAAAGCTCAGTTATATTTCACACATTTATAATTATTCATTAAAGTAAAAGCCAGATCCAGTAATCCTGAGCAGTTCAGCAAAAAATTGCAATGTTTAGCACAAATCTATGTAGGTACTTATATAAAAATTAATCCGTTTCCCTTGGTCGCTCCATAAAGGCTCGTTCACACTGGCGCGACTTGTCGCGCGACGCGACTTTAACAATACAATTTCTAATAAAACTTCAAGATTGAACAATTGCCGGTGTCGCGTCGCGCGACAAGTCGCGCCAGTGTGTACGAGCCTTAACTTGAGAACAACTTTACCGATTTCGTCCATCTTTGTTTTTTAAGTTTTCGAATACTTCGAAGGTACCTACTTACGGAAAAAAATTAAGAAAGTTAGGTAGGTAGGTAGATATGTAGTTATGCATGTAGGTAGGATAGGTAGGTAAGTATGTTGGTAGGTGTAGGTATGTAGGGTATGTAGATAAGGTAGGTAGGTAGGTAGGGTAGGTAGGTAGTTAGGTTGGTAGATAGGTAGGTGCGCAGTAGATAAGCACTTAGTGCTACCCGTGCGAACCCGGGGCGCGCAGCTAGTCGTGGATAAAATCGAATAAAATACGGCAGCAGCAACCAAGCTGCCAGGAAATAAGAGCACTTCGCCTGACGTTTAAGAGTTATCATGTTATTTGCAGGCGACTAGATTTGATTCTGATTAATATTCTTTCAGAGAATACTGCATCGGAAATAAAAAGGGTAGGTTATACAGTTGATTTTTTTAACATCGCTTTTTAACTAAATTTTTCATTTCAAATGCGTTAAAAGGTTCGTGTTTTACATCTTTTAGATTTAATTCGTTGCTGACTTTCTTTGGTTTTAGTTTAGTTTTTGATCTTCCTGTGCGAGTCCTAATATATACCTTTTCTTTCAATCAAAATTTGTGCAAATTTTTCCCGATTGCAAATCAAAATATTGGTGATGGCAGTTGTCGTCATGTAACTATTACTTTTAAACCTAATATCATACTGATTTCAAATAAATCTTTCAGATTTCCACTTACCACCTGTGACTATGAACTTAAAAAAACACTAGTTTTTCGCAAGACACATGTCTAGCCTAAGTACCCTTTCACGAGACACTATTGAGCATACTTGGAACTCGGTTTTTAAGACCTTTGTTGATATTAGGAACGTCGAAGTTCCACAAATAAGGCTGTGCACAGACCACATTCAAAATGACTCAGACAAACGACGGAAGAGACTCGACATAAAGGGAACCATTCGTCAAAACAAGACACCAACAAGGACAAATCCTAATCGATTATCGCTCTATGAAAATACTAGCATGTCACGCACACTTACTGTCAGTCTTAAAATAATATTAACTTAAGTACTTACATAAAAAAGGAGGGAAAAGAATCAAGGGGCATCAAAAATACTTCCGCATCGCTTTCAACAGGTAAAGTGGCAGCATTGCCATGTTGTATAACAAAGCTGATTCTTTGGCCAAAAAATAGGCCACCCAACTGATGACGTGCATAGTCGACCAACCGCATTTAAATCATGTAAATACTAGCTGCACCCCGCAATTTCAACCGCTTATGTCGATCTCGTGGGAATATCAGCATAAAAAGTATCCTATGTCCTAATCCAGATCATGGTCTACCCATGTGCCAAATTTCATCCAACTCCTTTCAGCCATTATAGTGGGAAAGCGTAACAAACAAACAAACAAACTCACTTTCGTATTTATAATATTACTTAGGATTATCTTGGAAATTGAATTAGTCACAGCTGTTAGAAGATACAGTCTTAAAATCAATATTCTGATAACTTTGATGTAAAACTAGAGTGCGTAACTGTGTTGAAACAACCGTTTTGACACCAGACAAAACTGTTCTGTCTACGGCACACAAAAATTGTCTGTGGTCTGCGCACAGCCGAAACGACCTCTATTATTCCGACAAGTATAACTCAAACTGACCTTTACAATCTCAGCCTTAACAAATATTCGCCCACAAACACTTTACACAAGAGGTTTTAGTATTGTTTGTGCAAAAATAGTTCGGAAATAACCACAACAATAGCTTTGGAATCTTTATTGACTTTCTGGAAAAACGGGTTGTTGTCTTGGCCTTTAGAATGGGTAATTGCTTTTAAATGTAAGGCACTGAGGAGGACGCCTTTGTTTGGGGCATCATTTTTTTATTATATCGGCATCATTATCGTAATAGCCCTCGAAAACCAAGCAAATGATACCCAAGACGAAAAGTTTGTATGTGTTAATAATTTTAACCCACCCTACTCAAAAGATCAATCTGCCTAGCCTTTTCCCAACTATGTTGGGGTCGGCTTCCAGTCCAACCAGATAAAATACCCCTTGGTAAGACTTGGTTGTCAGACTTTCGGGCTTCTGACGACCCGTAACAACTGTCAAAGATCCACGAATGACAGCCGAGACCAACGGCTTAACGTGCTTTTCACGGAGGACTCTCGGTATAGGTACAAAGATGGTCACCCATCCACGCACCAACCTTGGCAAGCGTAGCTTAACCGGATGGATCGACCCATGCGGCTGTTATTACTTAGCCACAAGCTCCCACCAAACTACTAAAATTGAAATAAAAAAAATCTTGTTGCATTTTTACATGTATTTCGTCACGTCAGCGTTTTTTAGGCGGCGACGCCCGTCATCAGGTACCCACTGTATGACATATGAAAATATCTAATAATAGATATTTTAAATTTCGCGGGCTACATTGAAGGAATTTACAGAATAAACTATTTAATTTCAATCACCTTGTAAATAGTGCTAATAGTTTGACAAGTTACCAAATTCAAATTCTCAATTCTAAAAACAACAAACACCCGGTTTGTCACTGATTTTGCTCGCGATAGATACCTACTAGTTAGTTAGTTATTTGCAACATAAACCTCCCACACATGAATATGTATTTACTGTAGTGAGTATACGTAAGATGAATTGCCTAGAAGTTACGCCTTATCTAACCTCTGCAGACGACCTCTTCAGTATACAAAGTTGCACCCTTACCGTGCAACGTAAACAAGAGCTATTTTACAGTACGCTTGAAGTACATTTATGAGCAAAGATGTCTGCTCGTGAAGTGCATAAAACTGTTGAATACAAGTACCCAAGAGCGATAACTTGAGTTTGATGATACCATTTTTCAAACATAGGTAAAATTAAAATGTATAATTTAGTTACATTATGGATTAAATCCAGTTTTTGGTTAAAATAATTTTAGAGTAAAATCCTACCAATGTCGGTATGGAGAAGTAAAATGGTGTGCAAAATAATTAGTTCGCAATCGATCTTGGAAAGATTTCAAATGACTAAAAATAGGTAGGTAGTTAGTTTAGTACTAATTAGGTAAAATATCATCGGTTCAATTACGAGCCTAAGGGCGAATTTCACCAATTAAACCAAACGCGTTCAGCAAATCTAAATCGCGTTCTAGAGCTGTCAATGTCAATCAAAATTGTTATGGAATATTGACACTGACGGCTCTTGAACGGAGTTTAAATTTGCTCATCGCGTTTAGTTTCATTGGTGAAATCCGACCCTCTATAAATCTAGCTAAATCTCAGCTCATAAGCACAGCTTAAACATATCTGATTGCAGCCGACTGTACCTACTGACGGAACCTATTAAACTTACCTTAAGTTGTTACAAAGTTGTGGATTAGGTGTCAAGTGACCCGGAACGGTTAACGGATATACAGACTGTCTTCATGAAGTTATGAAAACTGTCAACTTTTGAAAGATGGCGGAGTGAAAATGGATTTTACATAACATCACGCCTTGTTTCTCCGAAGAGTTGGGCAGACGTGAGATACCTTTCATACAAGCATATTTCGCCAGTTATGTTTAAGTCCCATGTAATAGGAGGCGAGCCTATTGCCATCAACCGGGCGGAAATCCATTGCTACTGAGAAATTCCAGTAACCCAGTAAACCCAGTAACAACGACCTGGGAATTGAACCCAGGACCTCATGCTCAGCAGTAGCGCTTGCGACCACTAGACCTACGAGACAGTTAATGAGGCAGAAATTGGATTTTCTTCTTGTTCTCTCGTGACACGAACTGTTTGGAAGTGGCTGCTGCTGTGGCAAAAATATTAGCTAAAAAGTAAGGCGAATCAAACTCAAACTTAAACTCTCAAATAAACCAATTACAGGCACTTTTGAATTGTCAAGGGGTCGGACAGTCAGAAATATGAAGCTAGTTCCCCATTCCAAAGCGTAGTAGGTAACTATGGAGAAGAACGGGCAAGAAACTGTACTAACTCTAATATAATATGTATTGCAATATTGCAAGGTTTTTGCTGTAATTAAAATGTTTGTGAGCTTACAAGACGGGTTTGGACTTAATGTCTTACTTTCGTAAACCCTGCTTTAGTGCTCACCTTCGTTACATAAGGAACACTTGTGCAACATTACATGCTTGCCCAGAGGTTTAAGCGTTGCGTTGTCGGTTAGCGGATAGGGATTCTGACTTATTAACATTATTTATTTGTCTATCAAGTAAATTATTAAAAAATATTAGACACGTATTTTTTTCTTTTCTTACGTAATGAAAAGATTACGACGATACATCGTCACGCCTTGGTACATTTTACACTAAGTGCTAATTTCACCAACGCAACTGAACGCGATCAGCACATAAACCAAGTTTAACATTTTTGCGAATTTGCGTAAAGTGCCACGCCCCTTTTGGGTGGTCCCGCAACCAGATAACCCGAAGGACCACTTAAGATTAAAATGACGATATCTCTAACGTTTTATACGGGAGCTGTTTATACTATTTATATCGCTGGAATCGTCATGAAATAAGCTAACACATTAAAAATTAATAAATAGACAAAAACATAAATAGTATTATAATTGGTATTAGGAACATCGTTAGATCAACTGGGGTCTCATTTATGTAGAAGACCCCTACCTACAAGAACTCTTAATTAACTGTAAGTAATAAATAATTGATTAACTGAAACTAGTTTGTCGTACATTTGCGCTCAGTTTACAAACTTAACAAACGGATAACCCAACCCGATGCCAACCAGCTGCAAATTAATTGCTAGTCAGTATCCCAACACTGATTTATAACATAAGTTTCAAAGCTGGCGGTTACGACCTTAACTTGTAGAAAATGTAAGATTTGATCAAAAGAAAGTAATTTTTAAATGAAGTCTAAACAAAGAAGGTCTCGTGTCAATTCGTGTTTAATGATTATTTCAAATTAAATTGTAATCGACTTCAAAAAAAGGAGGTGGAGGTTTTTTATATTGGTAAGTATGTTCCCCGATTACTCCAAGACTGGTGGAGCGATTTGAAAAATTGTTTGAGAGGGTTAATTTGAAGGAGTCGGTGGCAAAACACGAAAATAGGTATAAAACCAAGGTAGGGTAGGTAGGTATGTAAGTAGGTAGGTAGTTAGGTAGGTATGTAGGTAGGTAGATATGTAAGTAGGTAGGTAGTTAGGTAGGTATGTAGGTAGGTAGGCATTGGTACGCCGTCGATAAGTACTTAGTGTTACCCGTGGGAAGCCGGGGCGGGCAGCTAGTAATATAATAAAAAGTTCAATCTGCATAGTTACATTTTTTAAGGTTTACTTTGCAAACATTTTTTTTTTACAGCTGCTACAGAAAGTTTGACATATTCACTCCCTAGCACCCCAGATATAAACTAAAAGCGATGTCGGTATATAGAATTATAAAACGATTATCAACACTCGATTTAGCTTACAAGAGAAACCCATCACAGAGATACTAGATTTAATTATTGGCGTGCCTGAGTTAATCACATTCAAAACTGTGGTAGCAGATCTACTCGCAAACGATGTTAGTTTAGGCTAGAGGGTGTTCAATAACTAGATGATGTTATATGTATTTGGATGCAGGGATAACGGATTAATGCGCTCACGTTGATTTATAAATGAGTTACATTTCAATACATAACATAACACCACGCTTGGATTCCCCGAAAGGTTCGCCAGGTATGTTTATTTCTCATGTAATAAGGGCTGAGCCTATTGCTAAACCGGTCGAAAATCCAGACTCCGAGCTGCTACTGAGAAATTAAAGATGGAAAACTCAATGCTACTATACCCGACGCAGAAATCGAACTAAGTACCTCATTCTCAGCAGTAGCGCTTGCAACCACGAGACCAACGTGGCAGTAAAATACATCCAGAACAAAAACACATTCATTAAACAGTATCCATTTTTTTTTGTGTATACCGAATATAACTGCGGCTTCCGAACCCAGAAATGAAACTTTTTCCTTATTTGATCCCTCTTTAAAAGTGTACCGACAACGAAACAGGTAGGTAAGTACGCAAACAAACTTGTATTTTTCTTATTTGAAACAACTTTTCAAATCGCTAGCGGTGGTTTGTAGATGACTTTTATTTTGCTCGTCTTTGTCATTCACACGGGAATATTCATTGGAGTACAGACAGAGAGATGCATTCAGAGAGTCGTTTCTTTCTTTATTTATTGCTTGTGTAACAATAGCAATCAAGTTTTGTTTTCCTAGAGTTATAAAAATATGCGTTTAGCACACACCTTATCGGGATAGTTAAGCGAAGATCCACCTAAAGGCTCATGCAAACAAGCGCGACGCGACTTTAACAATAAAAAAAATAAGAAAACTCCATGGTTGAACAATTACCGGTGTCGCGTCGCGCCGGTATGCACGAGCATTAACGCTCGCGATGATCAGATTATACTATGCTCCTTAGTGGTCTGCTTACCTAAATATTTTGCCGTGTGTACTTTCTATCAGTATACTTTATTGCTTTCCAAAGTGTGTGTCGTGATTTATAAGGGTTGTTTACTCATCTTGACAGCTAGATATATGAGATAGAAGAATTAATCGATAAAATAAATTATTGATGAGGGCGTATGCTCAGGTAAGCTGCTGAAAAAATATGGGGATACAAAAAAACATGGCATAACATTACGGCTGTACTGAGGAAAAGAGATCAGATGTGTTTTATACCCTTTTAGTACTCTCATGTTTCAAGTCCTATGTAAAGGGGGCGAGGGGGCTCAGAGGAGCTCGTGGCTAAGTAATAACAGCCGCACGGGTCGATCCATCAGGTTAAGCTACGCTTGCCAGGGTTGGTCCGTCCGTTTACATACCGAGACTCCTCCGTGCCTCGGAAAGCACGTTAAGCCGTTGGTCCCGGCTGTCATTCGTGGATCTTTGACAGTCGTTACGAGTCGTCAGAAGTCAGTCTTACCAAGGGGTATCGTATTATTAGTTGAATACCAATATTTTACATGGAGCGACTGCGTATCTGACCTCCACAACCCAGTTACTGGATACCCCTTGGTTAGACTGGTTGTCAGACTTTAGGGCTTCTGACATCTACAGCCGGGATCAACGGCTTAAAGTGCTTTCAAAGACTCGGACGGGTCTCGGTATGTAACGGATGGTCACCCATCCACGAACGAACTGCGGGAAGGTTATTTGACATAGGTATTACGTAATATGACGTAATATACGTTTGACGGCACGGTTGGTACAGTGGTTAAGCGATTGACTGCTGCGCTGCGTGTTGTGGGTTCGATTCCCGCACGGAACAAATATGTTTGTGTATGTGAGTTTAAATGTTTGTAAACGCACACACAATACAGGAGAAACTCCTAGTGTGGGGCAAAGTATTAAAAAAAATTGAACAAAAAGCCAGTTTTCGCCGGGACATATTCCCTTGTTTCCCCTTCGATTATTATCATAAATGTTTAAAGCTTATAACATCGTGTAAGCGCTTTCTCCGGTCAATGAATTTCATGCCGGATTGATTTTAGCGTTTTAGCCTTTCACAAATCAAGCAAACATATTTTTTGTTCATCCTTCTGATAATCCTTAATTCGATCATCATATAACAAATTCAGTGAATATTTTCATACAATTGAGAACATTTCCAATGTACGTTTTGTTAAAGATTTCTTTTGTTTTTTATTGTACTAGTTTCCGCCCGCGGCTTCGCCCGCGTTGTATGTCAATAAAAAGTATATTTTGTCCTTCCCCGGGGTTCAAAGTATTCCCGTACCTTTCATCAAAATCGATTCCGTCGTTTTAACGTGATGCGCGATAAAATAAACAGTCATACAGAAAAACTGACAAACAGACAAAAATTCTAAAGACTGTTGGAATGTATTCTGTTATCGATTCTAAGTATCCCCAGACAACTTTTTTTCGAATATATCCCATTAACAGACTTTCGACCCTCTTCAGCTTTATTTTATAGATACGTACGTAGGTATATAATGTGATTTCGAAGATTTAGGTATCACCATGAAGATTTAGGGATGAGTTGAGATGTGAAACACTTGTCGATTGGTTACCGGGAATTTTATGACTCTTTAGGAATAGTTAAGCGGAATAGGTTAGTAAATATATCTACGTCTATTGTATTGTATAATAGATTTCCGCCAAATCACGCCTGAATCAATTAACTATCTAACAATATCACCATATCAAAGGGAAGCGTTCATTTTCTTAATGGACCTAAGACAAGGGTGTTAACTAACTCCTTCATTGAATGCAATGCCTTGCCATGGCTTAGGAGAACACGTTAAGCCATTGAGGTTGGTTCTCTAGTATCTCTACCGACCCCTTTGACTCTGAATGCATGTAACGTAGTATTCACAAGCCTGAACGTCTCACAAACCGTCAAGTTACAAGTTACAGAATGAATATCTCCCCGTTGTAGCAATAATGACTTACCATGCCCAATGGAATGAAAATGGAATAGAATTCTAGAAGAAAAAAAAAGTAAAAACAAAACAGCGTCGTATGAATTGAACAAAACAAATACCTATCGATATTGAGGCAAAGTAAACTTGACGTGGAGAATGACAACGTGAACCTTTTTTGACTAGTAATTACCTACGAGTATCTCGAAAAACATGTTACGGTTACGTAATACTATAATAGGTAGGCAATAATATTATAATAATAATAATTCCTTTATTGTCTAAGGCCCATAGATAAAATACACAAATTATTCTTATTAGATAATAAACTACAAGCACTATATTAATCTATTAACTAATTAGTACGTTGGGTCGGCGTCGTATTTCGCTGAGTCGAGGTGACATGTAGCGTTCCGCGAAAATACGACACCCTTCGGCCAAAATATTTCCTTCATAAAGATCTCCAGGTGATGAGTCGGAACGCGCACCAAAAGGTATCATTTTAGTGCCACAAATAAACGATCTGCCGTTTATTTGTGGCACTAAAATGTTACCTAGTTAGGGACTACTCACACTTATTCAGCTCCAATCGCGTTTCTCTGAACGATTTTGGTCACACTTATGCAGTTCTACTTCTATCAGCCTCGTACAGCGTCGTAAGAATGAGAAAAGCCGTCATAGCGTATAAGTTTCACTTCGTCCATCATTTTATTTCGTAAAAATATAATAATTAACATTACTTTAAAAGACGTCCGAACTCTCTCAATCCTTGCGTGCATAATGATTACGTAATAATAAATCAAATCTATGCAGGAACTATGCACGTCGCCACTTGTCGACAAGGAGTCGAGACCCATCCGTGTACAGCGCTGTTGCGTCGCGTTCGACGCTGACTGCGGTGGAACAGCGCTGAACGCGGCAGAACAGCGCTGAACTCTGTCTATAGCACTCGCATTTTAATAACACATTTGTCCTCATTTTATACTTGTTTGCCGCGAGAGCTGAATAGACGCGGAAAGATGAACGGATGTGTACGCGTCTCTATACAAAATCGTTGTTTTCTATAGGCATCAGCTGAATAGAGCTGAATAAGTGTGAGTAGTCCCTTATATAGAATAAACCTACTTTATTGTAGACCAAAATAATAACACAGCTCACGTAATGAAATACTCGCACTCATATACCGCATATGAGAGGTTAAAAGCGAGCAACATTAATACCTAAAATAAAAACTAAGTCTCATAATTTTCTATAAAATCTGAAGATTTCACTTTCAAAGTCCTCTTCGATTTCTAACAGAAACAGGGTAACAAGTTGGACGAGAGTTGAGCGCATGTATTCCGATAGCAATCGGGGACAATCATATCGACGATCAATGGTAACTGCGACACGAGATCACAGAATAGTTATGTCCTAAGTCTGTACAGAAGGTTCACAAACGGCCCATCACCAAGCCAAAATATACGCATTCTGTTCTTTTAACTAAGTACCTAAGTAACATTGACAAGGCCAGAACTAATTGCTCTGAAACGAATTTAATTCTTCGTTAGATGTAGGATTGTGGGTACATCACGTTGAAATAAGTGTAAGTAAATAAATTTCTTGACGTCAGAATACCGAAAATCTGACAAACAGTCTTACCAAGAGGAATCGTATTACGCAGTAACTGGGTTGTGGAGGTCAGATAGTTAGTATTAGAATAGTATAGTTAGTAGTTATTATAGTCTGGCATTCTTGCTGAACTGGGCCTTTTTGGCGCAGCCCTGCCAATTTTCTTACACGGTACTTTACACCTTTTTATTTGTTTTATTTTTAACCGACTTCCGATGTTCGTAGCGTATGTATGTTTTTTTTTTTTTTTTTTTTTCTTTTTTGTCTGCTGTGTGTTATATTGTGTGCCTTTTAGTCCGTGTCAAATAAATGTATTTTCTTTCTTCCTTTCTTCTTTCTTTCATAGGCAGTGGCTCCATGTAAAATACTGGTATTCAGCTGCATCGGTGCTGCGGTTATACTGGAATCCGAGCCCAACATAGTTGAGACAGACCATACAATAATGTCTTCTCTCGCATCGGTGACATTGTGGGTGGCGTGAACTACATAATGGAAACCGACCCCAACATACTTGGGAAAAGGCTAGACAGATTGATTTTGAACCGTCTTGTAAGGAGTGAGCCTTCTATGTCCTTTCTTTTCATATTGTTAGACTTGGCGCAATCGTAGCGAGCGTGGACTTTGATTGGGGACAGTTTACTTCGCTTGTTTGGCGCCAACGTTCTGAGGGGGAGTTTTTGAAACTGTTTGTTAAAAATAAAAGATAGTACGATGAGTATGTAAAGTTTTTCCTTGAGAGGAGATAAAATTTTGAATCCAACGTGCATCCTAAAGGATAATTGCCACCGCTCGCATCGCATCGGATTGGAACGGATTTTACAATCTTTAAACGATATTAAATCGTGTACACAGTATTTTAAGTCTATATTACCAAACCGCGCACAGCAGCTTGACCGTGGGCGTCTTCCGCGACACGCGATCGTCGCCGAAAGTATGCTGCGATGGGCGATCGGATCCGTTCGCCTGTCGTCGTATCCGATCGGATCCGTTCGGCTGCAATACGGTAGGAATTAAACTATTTGACTAGGTGCAGAAGCAGATACGTTCGCAGGCGGTGGTACGGAGCTGATCGTATGCATCGACATCCTGCCGGACACGATCAGCTGTCGCCGCATCCGTTCGTATCTTTTCCGGAAACCAATCGGCTCGCATCATCCTTAAGTATTTGAGCAAACTTTTCTTTTTTTTTGTCTGTGATTAAATAAACATTTTGTCTTTATTATTTCTAAATACCTGCTAAAATATTCTCATCACGAGCACACTGAAAATCTCGTTGATTAACTAGCAGACATATTTTCTGCTGCGCTACCTCAGTTGATGAGACCAATTATCTACTACAATTGGGTATAGACTACAAGTGAGCGTAGTAAAATATTACCCCCAAATTATAAACATCAGGGGGTTTATTTATAAACGTTGCTTAAAGTTAAGTAATGATTAGCGACTGTTTAACCATACATTTTAGACGTTTGAACGTCAATTAAGTTTAAGCAACGTTTATAAATAAACCCCTAACTGTTTATAATTTGAGGGTAATCTTTTTGCTTACCGCATAAAGGTTTGTATGAAGAGTTAATGACACCCTTTCTTCTAACTAGAAAGGACCACGAAAATGAAACGCCACAGTGAACAAAAGAACAGAAACAAATAAACCTGAAACAATTCTCGTGTTTACTGACCCACAAAATTATTCTTATTTAGAAAACAAGCCCACATTGTTTAAGCTCTTATCCTAATACAAGGAAAGTACATAAATTCAACGAATGACACTGTTATGGGTCATTCAAAATTTACGCCGAATCATATAGTTAAGGGATCACTACCTATAAGAGGTTTTTATGGGGTTTGCCGGGTCGCAAGCTTGGGGTGGACATAGGGAGTGTTTTGTAAGATAAGGAAGTTTCGATCATGATGGTAATATTTTAGGCAGTATCGAAGGCCAGGTTTTCATGGTATTTGTAGCTCATTCATCCATATTTGGTAATTTTAAAAATGGTTTGATGTTATCGCTGTCGCAAGAGTTTTTCTGACGGCGTGCGGCAGTCGTTTTGTAGAGAGTTATATGGCTTTATATTCTGACGATGGGTTTGTCATGTGTACGCCTGTATGGCTATATTCATAAGACGTAAGTCTTGAGACTTGTGATTTTCAGTGTTGAGCATCATGCCAGTTGCAATCTACATTGTCGTCTTATAAATATATCAACAACAGATCAATGAGAAATATATAAACCGTAAAAATGTCCACTACTGAAAATTGTTTCTTCTCAGGTCCGTCGTCCCCGGCGCTACCGAAAAGTAACTAGTTACAAACTTAAATTACCAATGAGTAGCCTTCATTTCTCAGCACTAGTATTTCAGTCGCGCACGGACTATAAGCCCAGGTACGCAAGGGCGTCATTTTATCGCGGCTATTTTTTTCCGCGCACTGTATTTTCAACGCTCTGTTTAAGGCCGAGAGTTGAAAATCCAACAGTGTTTTCTTGACGCGCTCTGCTGTAATACACAATGCCCGACTCAATACGAAGAATTAAAAATCAAGTGTCAGAAAAAAATTCGCCGCAATTAAATATCGCCCGTGCGTACCTGGGATAATTCTATATTAGGTATTCGGTATTAGGTAACTATATTCCATATATTTTAACATTAGACAAATAACGGTTATCACCCTTTCGTTATTTCGATATAAACATAATATTATAAACTCCGTTATTTCACGATTAGTACAAAGCAATGTAAATCTATTTACCATTGACATTAAAAGTATAATTCTAAAGTGCAGTCATTTCAATATTATTACACAATAACTGTCGTTATTTAGCCGTTATTTATCTAATGCTAAAAGAAATCGAGTATAGTTTGTGATTGATTTTAACACTTTTTGCTATACGTCATATTATAACCAGTGGAAGTCGTGAGAACCGTCAGTGTTTCACAGGTTTACGATCAGTAATAGAGGGGAATATACTTGCATTTCCTCCTGCACCACTTCCGAAATATCGGTAATAAAATGTAGGCATAAACACGCCATATCATAAGTAACTACCGCACTATGTACATAGAAGTATCGGCATAAAGGTTACTGTTATTGGGAGGCTTTGGTTCCCTGGTCGAGCACAATTTTGTGCCGAAAGTCAAACTTTAGTAGAAACTAGAAATAAAAAGTTGAAAAGTAGGTTAAAAAAGCCACTCCCTTTTTAGTTTTACGTATTTATTTCGCTTAGAAACGTTGCCGAGTTCAATGTTGGATTCCAGAGAGATTCTTTAACAATTACAAAAATAGGAAGATATCTTATGGCATTCATAATAAAGGTAAAAATCATATGAGTACATACAAATAGCCTTCAAAATTCAAGACTCGGTCACAAAATGGCCGCCAAATATGCCCCTTATTATTTATCGGGTTTGACTAGGCTCCCGCTCGGTACGATTCATTGGGCAAATCCAATTTTATTTGAACGAAACTTTGTTTTTCTAACTGATAAAGCTATAAACAGACCGACTCCATTATACTAAATGGAGCATGCTCCTGCATAAAACCTCAGTAATTTTACAGATAATTGTACTTAAAAGCACTTTCGTAGTATGAATCTATCAAAAGATAGAAGAGGAAATCTGAATAATAGATGGTTTCATTCTTTTTAAGGATAACTGTGGACTAATCCGAGGTTCGTTATCAGATATTCGTGTTTTTTCCGTGTTCCAACGGATTAAGCTTTTCGTTCATAATTATGTGGCGGCATCTACACCGCCACATACGAACTAAGCATCAAAGACCTGACGTCACAGATCCTGCATCGCGCTATTTAAGTTTACCGCGCGATTCATATATATAAGACTATCCGACATCAGTCCTTGGGCAATTGCCCGCCAGACACAACACCCGTCTGGTAGGAGGATCCTCCCTTTTCTATGGGGGATGAGAGAACTTTACACCCTGTTCCTTATACCCCTAAATTGGTGACCCCGAATATGAACGTCAACGCAGCCTTCGTGCAACTACTTCAGCGTGACGTCATCAACATCACTCCCGCAAGCTTTCGTGAGGCGAGTCACACAGCCAGCCAGCACCCACGGCTTCAACGGGTATCCTGACCACCAGCATGCAGCAAACCCGCATTCCTGGTCACTACCCTCAGCCTCATCAGCAACCCGGCGCTGTACCACATCCGACGCACTGGATCACAACGCAGCGCCACCCCGACTCACTGGGGAATCAAACTCAAAAACTCAAACTCAAACTCAAAGCACCCTCAATCACCGCAGACAGTTCCGACCCACTGTGAACTATGCGGCACCCGGTTCCGACTCACTGGAACCTCAACTGGCACTGGCAAGCATCGCAAGATACAAGACTCAGCCCACTATCGACCTCCGGTCTCCGGAGGGGAGTGATGTGGCGGCATCTACACCGCCACATACGAACTAAGCATCAAAGACCTGACGTCACAGATCCTGCATCGCGCTATTTAAGTTTACCGCGCGATTCATATAAACTCTTTTGCAAAAAAAACGGGCACTTTAGATTTTTTTCTCTACTTCAATGAAGAAGAACAAGAAATAGGTTTTGTTAATTTGACGATGTATTGGCATGTTTTTTGAAGCATCCTGGCATGATTCTTTACGTTCCAAATTTAAAATTTGAAATTATTAAAAGAAAAATAATGATTATTGTGAATTATTCTAAAATTGCTTTACTAATGGCGCAAATTGCTGAAACGATTTTTAACTGATTACGATAATTTAAAACTTTTTGGATATTTTCTGCAAATTAAACAATTTAATCTTTCTTTTTACATTAAATACCACTTTTTGATATGAGTGATAAAGCGATAAGGGCCGGTAAAATTATAGCCCTACTTGAAGAAGGTTGTTCGCAAACTTACGTGTCTCAGCGGCTAAATGTGAGTCGTTCAACTGTCCAGAGGACTTGGCAACGGTATTAAGAGACTGGTTCGGTCAAAAGAAGACCCGGTTCGGGAAGAAAACGATGCACAGAACCAAGAGAACCGCTTTTTGGTGAGTCAGGCGTTGCGTAATCGTAAGGCGTGAAGTGTGGACCTGAAGAAGAGCCTTGAAGAAGTAAGAGGAGTAGAAGTTAGCTTGTGGACGGTCAGGAGGAGGCTTTTGGCTGCCAATATCAAGAGTTACCGCCCAGCTCGGGGCCCTAAATTACTCCGTGAGCACCGTGTTTCTCGACTTCAGTTTGCTCGGAACTGTGCTTCATGGATTCTGGAGGACTGGAATAAAGTATTGTTTTCTGATGAAGCTAGAATCTCTTTGTGTGGAGAGGACCGACACCGGCGAGTGCTGCGAAGACCACGGGAACGCTATGCGGAAGTGTGTTTCGAAGAAATCACTCCTTATGGCGGAGGCTCCGTTATGTTTCTGGCAGCAATTAATTTGACGGAGCGTACGGAGTTAGTTTTCATAGAAAATGGAACATTAAATGCACACCGGTACATAATGGAAGTCCTAATTCCATATGCACAACCCACATTGACTGCACTTGGGGAAGATTCCATTTTTATGGACGATAATGCTCGCCCGCACCGTTCTGGCGACGTGGAAGCGTACATGCAAGAAGTTGGGATCCGTCGTTTAGATTGGCCAGCTCGAAGTCCTGACCTCAATCCAATTGAGCATGTGTGGGATGTTCTAAGACGGGTAAGATCAGTGCAACCTGCTCTACAAAACATCAGAGAGCTAAAAAGAGTCATTGCAGAAGAGTGGGAACGTATTCCTCAAAACGTTATTAAAAACATCGTGGAAAGCATGCCCAGAAGGATTCAAGCTGTGATTTTGGAAAGAGGAGGTCACACTCGTTATTAGGTTTTTACATTTGTAACTTTATTTAATTTAAAAAAGTAAAGAAAAACTTGTCTTTATTGCCGACCAATTCTTATTGTTTGGGCGTGTACATCGATTTTAAAGAATCCATCGTTTTTTTTTCTTTTAATTGCTCGAATTCACTTCACGCGCATTAATTTACACGATTATAAGTATACAGACTACGTCAAAAAAATAAATTTCATTTAATTAACTAAAATCGACCTTAGAACATAAATTTCCTTAGGTGCCCGTTTTTTTTGCAAAAGAGTGTATATAAGACTATCCAAAATCAGTCCTTGGGCAATTGCCCGCCAGACACAACACCCGTCTGGTAGGAGGATCCTCCCTTTTCTATGGGGGATGAGAGAACTTTACACCCTGTTCCTTATACCCCTAAAATTATGCGAGATTATATTTGCATTTTTGTAGACGGAGTTAACTAAATTTGTCGAAAATATTACAGTCATCTAAGAAAATTCATATTTCAAGGTACAGCCAGTTATAAATTATGTAGTTTAAAACAAAATGTTCATCTTTGATCTTTCTAAAAATATGAAAGGTGAATTGTGAGACGTACACTTTTCTTTGAGACCACGACTTTTAAATAATTTAAAACGTGAAGTTTCTTTCAAAGTTTCTTGTTCTGACTTTATAATTTTTTTATTTATACTGAAAGTATGGAAACTAAAATTTTAAAATTTGTTTGTTACAGTATAAATTACAATCTTTTGATGTTTCATTTTTTTTCTTATTTCAGTTCTATAAAAAATATTTTATTCACATTCTCCGAAATGGTGGACAGGAAGAAGAGAAGAGAGAGCAGAAGGTAAATTCTTTTACGACCATAGTTTGCCATATTTATGACAGATTTAAGTATCTGAAGGCCAATTTATTTATTTATTTATTTATTTAATACTTCAAGCACACAAATGTACAGAGGCGGACTTAATGCCTTAGGCATTTTCTACCAGTCAACCAATTCTTGTATTTAAAAAACGTTCACATTCAAGTCGCAATCTGTCAAGCTTGTCAAAAATGTCGGTAAATTGATTGTATTTTTGACAGATCGCGTATCTTAAAAATACGGGAATTGCCGCTCAGGGTTCTTAACTATTCAATATTATAATTGAGTATATCATTTTCTACAGGTAAATCTTTATAAATCCTAATAATCTTTAAACGTTAAATCTTATAATTCTAAATCATCTGTTTATAGGTATGCTCTAGATAATTCCTTGGTGGTAAATTCCTGCAGAATAATAAAATTAAACAATTAATTTATTTGCGATGACCACAGTGACGATGATTAAATTAATAAGGCTGAAGATTTTACTGCTCCTAAATGAAAATGCCCATTTTTCTATGGACCGCCGTTGCGCATCAAATTTTGTTGTATGATAGCATAAATTGCATATAAAGAGGGTTGATGTCGTACTTTCAAAGGAAATAAAATTTATCCATTTGTACTGTGGGTTTTTTTTGTAATTTTCATTTTTTGATAAGTTTTGAGGTTAGTTTTGTAACAAACCTTCCACCAAAAAAAGCAGTCCTTTACAACAATACGATTTAAATTCAAATAATATGCAACAAAAATAGTTCCAACAAACCAAAGAATGAATCCGAATAAATAATATTACATAGGTAGGGCATGCTAAATGTAGGTTTGTACCTATAGGAAGTAGAAAATAAAAATGCTTGAATACTTATTGGAATGAAATAGTTTTATTGGTCCATAATAACATCATGTTCATAAAATATAGTATATCGTCTAAAAACGAAGCCGGCTGCTCAACAGACCTAAATCGAGCCCAACTAAGGTACCACAAAATGGTCATTACGTGAGCACAGCACCCCACTGTCCGATTACTCACCAAACGTGACGATGGCAGAGATATCATCACACATCACATCACTATCATCATCAACGCAGGTAGGGGTTCGTAGCTTAATGATAGCAGCCGCAAGAGTCGATCACAGGTTCAGTTACGCTTGTCGCGGTCGGTTCGTAGATGGGTGACAATCCATTTCATATCAAGACCCCTCCGTGCCTCGAAAAGCACGTTAAGCTGTTGGTCCTGGCTGTCATTTGAAGATATTGGCCGGTCGTTACGGGTAGTTTAGAAGCCCGAAAATCTGACAAGTCTTACCGTGGGGTATCGTATTACCCTGAGTTGTGGAGGTCTGATAGGCAGTCGCTCTATGTAAAATACTGCAGCTGTAAAATATCCGGTTAGACTGGATGCTGACCCTAATATAGCTGGGAAAATGCTTGGCAGACGATGATCATCATCAGCTTAGCCTACCATAGTCCAAAACGACCTCCTAAGTTCGGCAATAAATCCTAAGTAACATCAAGTCTCCCACGCTACATTTGCTATCTCTAATTGTACCATTTGTACCCCAACCCTTGCCCCATCACTACAACGTTCACAATACTGGGGTCGTTTCGACCCCGCCGTAAATCGTTCGCCATAAAACGCTAAAGGATTGATGATTGTGTCGCCAATATACATTTTATTGGTATTTACACTATAAACTAGGAATAAAAGTTAGTAACGGCTGAAATTGCTTCTAAAACTAGCGTAATGTTATCAACAGGTGGCATTCAATATAACTCGTGAAGAGGTAAATAAATAAATAAACTTCCATTTGTTTGTCGTAAGGCATTTGTTACAAGTTAAAATTTAAAATTTAAATAACCCCCGATACAATTCCAGGTGATGCTGCAGTATCGGTTCAAGGTTACTATGTTCTTCTAATATCATTGAAGTAACAGAATACTAAATTTCGAATCGATCAGACCTGTGGAAGATGCGCACATCCAATCATCAACTAGAAAAGAGCTGATAATCTTCAAACGGCTGAACCGATTTTCTTGAATTATAGCTAAGAACACTCTCGATCAAGACACCTTTCAAACAAAAAAATAATAATCAAAATCGGTTCGGCCGTTTGGGAGCTACGAGGGAACAGACAGATACACAGATACACACGTTGAACTTATAACACCCCTCTTTTTCCGTCGGGGGTTAAAAAGAGAAGAAGTGAATTAATGCTTTAATTCACGAAGACTTATTGACAATTTTATGGATTTTGTGCCTGTTCGTGACACTCATTAGGCGGGTTAAGCTTCTAATTAGTCAAGATCTGGTCGCAGTATATCAAATTAAGTGCTTCACGCTTCACTTCATATTATGCGGCCAATTGATACTGTCATCTTGCATTCAGTTAAATTCATTCAAAGAGGATACTATTTGATTCAGTCGGGTTATAATTAGGTATGTACCTACTACGTATCCATTATACTCTACTTGCAAACTCGCACTAAATGTCAAAATCTGTTGAATAAAGTTAACTGCCTCTGTATTCGAGTGGTAAGACCACCTGTCTCAGACCCAGAGGTCCCGGGTTCAATTCCAAGCAGGGGGAAAAATTCCTGCTTGGTTTGGCTGGGTGGTAAGGCTTGTTCTAAGACCGACTGGCTAGCTACCAATATCTTATCTAAGTCTGTCGCCATACCGACAATGTTAACAGCATTGTTGTGTTTCGCAAGTTAGAGGTAAGAGAGCCACTTCCTCTGTGGTGTAGGATTCCGGGTGAAGCTCGCTTCCACCTTCAGCCTGATGATCATTTACTATCACGTTAGATGCAGGCCAAGAGCTTCCATTTTGTGGTTAAAAAAAATAAAAAAGTGAGATAGCAATCATACGATTCTACCTCCATGAAATCTGTACTATCATCATCTACCAAGCCTTTTCCCAACTATATTGGGGTCGGCTTCCAGTCTAACCGGATGTAGCTGAATAACAGTATTTTACATGGAGCTACTGCCTATCTGACCTTCACAACCCAGTTACTGGTTCATACGACTGTCAAAGATCTACAAATGACAACCGGACTCTCTATGTAACCGGTCTCTCTATGTTACGGATGGTCACCCATCCACGGCCCGGTCTCGGCAAGCGTAGCTTAACCTTCAATAAACCCGTGCGTGTATTATTAAGTCACGAGTTCCGATGTACCTAAATAAAGGACTACCTACTATATAGAACTACCCTGATCACCCAGAACACAGTCAATGGTCAGCCGTGACCGACCAATCTGCATTAATGACAGGCTTGCTAATCAACCGCTTGGTTAACGGCTGTGGCTTAGCAAACGGTTTTGTCGGTTAGCGGTATACATTACAATTAAGATTCACGATTCATCCGGAATATGTAGACAGATGGGTTTTAGATTGACTTGGTACCCTATTAGAGCAAATAGCGGCCCTTTCTGATTTAGATTACTTTCTGATTATGATTTGATTCTGAGATTTAGGTTCCCTAAATGATTCCTAAGAAAACGGCGTAGTTACCAGAGCCCTTTGTTGTGACGGCTCCGCTCATAATCAGAAGGTACCACAGAATATTTTGAGGTTTCAAAATTCAGATTCAAATTGTTTCAGAAGTTCAGTTGCTTTCACTGCGTATAGCGGATTCCTGCAAGTGTAACATTCAGCCTTTCCTGTCTTTCGCAAAATTATGCACTGTTGAGTTCTTTTTGCGTATACTATTTTCACCTAAAGCCGATGCCTCCTCGAGCGACAAAAAATGTCTCCTTAAATTCTGGCTTCTCTACATAACTCAATTTGCACCGTCGTCCTTGTTTTAGCCTCCGAGTATGAATTTATTGATTACAGAGTTCCTTCACTTTACGATGGAGTCATAAATATTTATGGAGAACTCTGACATACCTTAAGAGGTTTACTTCTCCATCGACATCATATTTAAGGTAAAAATTCATTGAATTATGCAAATGCAAAGTATGAAAGGTATCGAAGCGCTACAGCTAATCATGAGACAAAAACACAGGAGTTCAACTCTGCACGAACATTACATGTCTGTATTCCCCGAAGAGTTATGCAGAAGTGTACCTTTAGTACACCCACATTTCGCCAGTTATGTTTAAGTCCCATGCAATAGGGGGACACGCTATTACATGGGACATAAACATAATAGTCTGGATGCGTGCCCTGTTGATGGCAAGATTCCGGGCTGCTACTGAAAAAAATTTGATGGAAAATGCCAATAACACTTTCCCCAAGCTGGGGATCGAACCCAAGACCTCATGCTCGCACTAGCGCTTGCGACCACTAGACCAACGAGGCAGTCTAGACTCTGTACGAAGTCTAAATCAAAAGCTTGCGCAATAACACAAAAACCTAGTGACGATTTTAAAGATTTGTGACTACTTCCCTACCATCCACTGGTGGGATGACGGCAATGGGACGAACGGGAATACACGAAAACTTCGATGAATTAGGTACTATGTTTTTGTCCGTTAAAATATGGTTTTATATCCCACCAAACTGATACTGTCACTCATTATGTGGACCTTTTGCAAATAAATCTTGCTGCTGAAGAGGAAGTCAAAAAAATAGAGTGACAAGACTTCTTTCTTTTTACCATGGAGAGACCTCTTTATCATTTTATTCTTTATCCATTTACCTTTAATGGGCTTTGAGGAAATTTGCTATCTATTGTATTGTTTCTGTGGCTATTATAAGTCAGAACTGTCAGAGCTAACCTAGTTTTTAATGCGGATACTTTTTTTGTTCGTGATTTTAGTGACTAGCCTGGTGTCAGATTTTTAAAGCCTCTAATGAACCTCTGACTTGGCTTCACATGCCGTCGAGAAATATCTCTCAGGCATGCCGGTTTCCTCGCGATGTTTGCCTTCACCGTTTTTTAAGCAAGTGATAATTATACTTCATAATATATACATATGAATCCGAAAACTCAGAGGTGTGTGCCTTGCGTTCGAACTCGAGACTTATGACGTGGCAGTCCGACTGTCACACCACCAAGCTATCATTGCATGAGTGGGATACCATAGATTCATTATTTAAATAGCGAACCGCTCCTGCTTCGCCAGTTAAGGCTCCCACGAACAGCAGCGAAGCAACAGCGCGATGCGACTTTAACAATACAATTTCTAAGCAAACTTCACAGTTGAACAATTAACGGTGTCGCGTCGTGCGACAAGTCGCGCCAGTATGTACGATCCTTTATTTACGACATGACACAATATTAAGATTTCTTTATTATTATGTAAGTTGTATTATCTAGACAGCTAGACAGCTAGACATTACTTTTAGATGAGATATGAATGTAATGAAAGAAGGTAAAGTAATAAAACACTACTATAATGTCCCAAAGGTATTTAAAGTACCTAAAATGAGCTTAATGGACTGATGGTGTGCAAATGTAGTGAGTGACGCGGCCCTTGTTGGCTGTAACGAGAACGCCTGGCTGCATTGATAGCCCAACGCGAACTGAACGAATTATTATGAGTTGAAATGAACTTATACTGCTGAATTGCAGAATGTGCGTAAACTATTGAATTGCAGAATGTGCGGTGGAACCGTACAAAGTATACCTTCAACGTTTTATACACATAAACCTTCGGGAATCAATTTTCTAAGCGATGATGAAAACCGCATCAAAATCCGTTGACTTTAGAAGAAGAACAACCCGGTGCGCACAGACATACACGAAAAGCGACTTTAATCTATATACTTATAATAAATCTGTAGAAGTGAAAATTCTGTACATAGAAAATATAAAAAAAAAAATGGCAGGGGGTGTTACTAGACCGACAGCGAACCCAAAAATTTGATTAAAAATTTTTTTGTCTGTCTGTCTGTCTGTCGGTTTGTTCAGGCATCACGCAAAAACTACCGGTTCGATTACGATGAAACTTGGTATAATTATTCTTTAATATCCTGGGCACCACACTGGGTACTTTTTATCCCGGAAAAGTATCCTATCCTACGGTTGGGGGGTGTCAAAGTTTGTATGGAAGAATTTTAACGCGCTGTCCGATTAACTCGAAACTCAATATTTATACTTAAATCCAAAAATTAAGAATAACGTGTATCAGGATTTTTCGAAATTCAACCCCTAAGGGGTAAAATAAGGGATGAAGTTTGTATGAAAAATCTTATTCCTTGAGGTAATAAACATGAAACTTCGCACGAATAGTTATCTAAAATTATGCCAATGCAACTTTTGCCATACATAGCTGGCATATTTTTATTTTTCTTTTCGCCAAAAGTGAAACCTAGGCCATATGTTAGAGGACTTTATGAGAAATCAATAGCAAAAAGAACTAGGTGTTCCAACCGTAACCGAACCAAGTTAGAGAGTGTTCAGTAGATTGCTATCGTTTTTTTATCAGGCGTTATTTTTTTCTTTAATACTCCGTGTGTGAGTGATATGTTAAGTTCCCCGTTTTTAAATACTATTCGGCAACTCTAATGAATCATTCTGCGTCCGCTTCCGTTGCCGAGCGCGGTAGGAGACGGCGGCAGGCGGAGGCCAAGTGACTCGTTTGAGTTGACGGGTTATAAATTAAGTAAGTTATATTTTTCCTATGTAGTTTTTGTATTAGGATTCATCTTGCTGTTCGAAGGGATTTGTTAATTAAGAACAATTTATACATCCCACGAGGAACGCGTATATGTGATGTTCATTTAGAAAGCGAAATCTAGGAACAGATTAGAGACATAGCGCGTCATACATTTTCCACCTTCAACAGCACTCAAACAAAAGATATGATGACTTTGCAAAAAACCGTGATAAAAGAATTTCTCAATTTTCAAAAAATGAACGAAATGGATGATTCCCTATTTTATTATTACATTGGATTTAAGAAAACCCAGTTTATGGAAATAATTTCAGCCAGTCCGACTTTAAGAACGACATTTCCCAAAAAACCCTTAAACGCTTTAGGGATTCTCTTAACTAAATTACACACAGGAGACTCTAATCAAAGATTAGCAAAATTATTTTCTGTGTCGCGACAGTCATTAGAAAAAATAATGAAAGGGACGCGGCAATGTCTGTTGAACGATTTTGTTCCACTACATATTGGTCTGGATCACATAAGTAGAGAAGAATTAGTAAGTAGAATATTATCTATACCTAATGACCTATTTGGAAACCCGGATTCCCCAATAGAGGCCAGGAGAGCGGTTGTTATTGCAGATGGAACCTATCTTTATATGCAAAAGAGCTCTAACTATGGGTTCCAACGAAAGTCCTATAGTCTACATAAATATCGGAACCTATTAAAAGTATTTTTGATTGTGTGTCCAGATGGCCGCATTATTGATATATATGGGCCTTATGAAGCCACAAAATCAGACGCAATGATTTTGAAAGAAATCACTAATGTTCATGACGTAAACAATCCGTTTCATTACTTTTTTTAAAGTGACGATGTTTTTATATTAGATAGGGGGTTTCGCGATGCAATTGACGAACTCAGGGTCATGAACTATCGCGCTTATATGCCGGTGACAAAAAATGCTGGCGCGGCACAGTTGACAACGCTACAGGCGAATCAAACCAGAAGAGTTACATTATGTAGATGGGTTATAGAAACAATGAACGGACGGTTGAAAAATCAGTTTCGTCAACTCAGTCAGTCAGGTCTACCTTTTTTAATAAAGCTGCGAGTCACTTGTTCGACGAAGTCAAAATAGCCGGTGCATTCTTAAATGCTTTTGGGAAACCACTCACCAATCATCCTTTAGTGGAATCAATAATAACAAAAATAAATGAAACCGCGAATCAAAACTATTTGAGCGAGTATGTTATTCACAGAAACCTAAATCAAACCAGAGCTGATTTCGTGTCAATGACTGCAAATGTTCCCGGCCTGGACAACTTTCCCATACTCAACATAAACGACTTAACAATATATGCTTTGGGGACATACCAAATAAGTCAGGCCAGGAGTTATTATGGCGAACATGTGAGGGGCGATGGTTCGTACCTTATTGAACTGTACAGGGAGGACAGGTTAGATATTTCGGTTTTGGAAATGTTTAACATCGATGTCATAAATCCGTGGCTGCTGCGTAGTCGAATCCAGTCGCGACATAGACGACAGCGCACATACTTCGTGTATCTTTTGATAGAAGGGGTTAATGATGGTGTAGCAGAAATAAAAGGGCATTACTGTTCCTGTATTTCTGGGAAAAGAACACTTGGTTGTTGTAGCCACGTCATGTCTGTATTGTGGTTCATGGCATGGGGTAGACATCAACAAAACTTATGTCCTCCAGCTCAATTTCTGGATTTAATAATAAGACATGATGTGGGAAGAGAGACGACTAGTGATGATGATTAATTAAGTTTTGGTTTAATAAATAGTTTTGGTTGCGGTTTTTATGGTTGTATCATTTCTTTTTTGTAAGAATATTCCTAGTACAATTAAGAAAAGTAACCAAGAAGACCTTTCTTATAGTGGGTACACGTTAAATAGTGGTGCAATAGCGGTCATCGACTCTTGTCAATCACTGTACTCTCGTGATTGGCGATAGTTACTAATATGAGAAAAATACATAACGCCTGACAAAAATATAATAGCAATACTTCTCTAAGTATCTTCGTACGGTTACGGTTGATGGACCTGGTTCTTTTTGTTTTTGATTTCTCGTATTGTCCTCTAACATATAATCTAGGTTTCATTTCTGGCGAAAGGAAAAAAGTAAATCATGCCAATAGTTTACATTGGCCAAATGTAGTTTTTTGTTTTTCTAAATTGGGGGGTGTCAGTGTTTGTATGGAAGAATTTTAACGCGCTGTCCGATTAACTCGAAACTCAATATTTATACTTAAAACCCATGGGGATGTATGAGGTAATTTCCGACACTCACGCGGGCGAAACCGCGGGCAGCAGCTAGTTTATAATAATGATTAGATATAGATATGATAGATGCATAAGTGAACTCTATAGAATACAATAGACGTAGATATATTTAGTAACCTATTCCGCTTAACTATTCTTGAAGAATCTTAAAAAACCCTCCTGTTTCACCTGTCAACGAGGCATCCTCAGGGTGACGATTGAATTGTCGCGAACCCGAACACGACGGACGTGTAAACACGCCGAGCGCTGGACGCTGAGTAAATCAATTAATTAACTCTATAGAATAATTATTTACAGAATAGCAAGGATTTGTAAGCGCCATCAACGAAGACGCTTCCCCCTCTTTTTTATTATTTTGTAGTCTCATGAAAAAATACCAGTTTTATATACAAATTGATATTGTTGAATATTACAACAAAATGTCATGATTACTTTGTAAAGTATTATTTTTAATTACTAGCTGTACCCGCGGGTACGCCCGCGTGGAATTCGGTGTGTCAGTAAGCGACTAATTCACCCCTAATTTCTCTCCCTCTCCCCTGGAGGTGGAACTTGAAGTAAAGTTGACCGTCGGGCACGCTAGAGGACTGTAATCCTGTTAAAATGTTTTACAATTACCACTAAATAAAACTACACTCCAAAATCAATAGTTTTTTTTGCCCCTATTCAAATTTTTGCCGTGATTTAAACAACATAGAGTAGTAGGTGTATATCGGACGATACAGTACCACTTTTGTATTTTTACGTCCTTTATGTACCTATCTATCCAAATCATGTCCATGGCAAATATCATCCAAATCGGTCCGGATCGGTCGGATGAATATGGTATGCGATATAATTACGATTAGGTATAAATTCATGACGGTGTAAATAAATAATTTTGTAATATCTATTAAATTATTTTATTTAATAATTATGCAATTAACGCATGTTGATATGTGTTTTGAATTTACCACTACGTGACTATTTTAAGTCATCTTAGTTTACTTGATTACTTAATGTTTACTATTGTCGTTAATTTTGTTGTATTATTATATCAATTATTCAATTTAATTTGTTGATATCCGTACCCCTCTTCTAAACTTAGAGTTAATTTGGCAAAATTCTGTCGAGGGTAGCAGCTAACCCCCCCCCCCCCCCCCTATAAAAGGTTGAGTTTTATAACCTATAACCTGGCCGGGAATCACTTTTTTTCGAATATCTTCCATGTACAGACTTTCGACCCTCTTCAACTTTATTATATGTATAGATTTGTAATCACGTTCTCGAAAACGGCTCTAATGATTTCGATGAATGTTGTAAGATAGGGGTTGCACAATTAGGGATTTACGGGTCCAAAAAATCGATCGAACTAGGTCTTATATCTGGGAAAAATCGTTTTCTCTATATTGACCCAAGCAGAGCTCGGTTGACTAGGTACCTACTGGTTTTTGAAATGTGATTCTTTATGTATTTTGATAACATGTATGTGCTAATGAATAATAGACTAATCTGTGTTATTTCCCACACACTAATAAGTATGAACACTTTCACCATTCACCACAGTTTACGGCAGAGTACAAGGCAAGTTCATATCCATATTATAATTCAACAAATTTATTGTACCACATTTACAACGCTAATTGGCTTCCGTAGGTAGCAGGATACTTGTTTCAGCGAACCCTATTAATTCAAAATATTAACATTTTGTTTATAACTTTTAATTAGAACCTAGTAGGGTTTGTTTATTATCTTTAACTTGCTTCAGTGTTGAATAAAACATGGTTCGTGGCAACAAGTTTACTCAGCAAGTTTGTGAATAAACAGTTTTGCTGTTCGTAATTGATTTAATCAATTTCTGAGAAGAGAGTTATTTATACACTAGATGTTGCCCGTGACTGTATGTATAACAGGTAAATATTTTAATCTCTAAGAACGGGTGTTGCACGTAATAATCACTCCCACTCAAGACACTCTATTATTCGTGTCCATAAATAAACTAAATATTATTTCTATCTGTCTTCTGGTGATCTAAGGCATGGTTTATATGACTTGAAAAAACCTCGAAATATCTAATATAGAGAGATATATTATATAATGCATAATTTTTTTTTTAACATATATTTTATATTAATGTATAATACACATAAATCGTACGGAATGAATTCTTTGAATGATGGTGAAAACTGCAATAAAATCCGTTGCGTAGTTTAGAAGAACAACAGTCACACAGCCAGACACGAAAAGTGACTTTAATTTAAACTCAAACTCAAAGCATTTATTTAAAAAAAAACAATTACAGGCACTGTTGAATCGTCAAAGGTTTGGTCAGTCAGAAAGATGAAGCTAGTTGCCCATTCCAAAGATTAGTAGCTCCATAAAGACAAGACCGGAACTCCACGAACACTCTTTTATAATTTTTACAGATGATCCTGGTGACAAACAACCACAATGATAATGATTTTATTCCCTTAAAGACATTTACATTGAAATGATTATATTATCATAAATAAAGTTTTACTACAGATATAAGCAGAGTCCGCACTGAAATCGGGTTTACGAGGGAGATAATGTGTTTGCTTTCGACGACCTTTTTTCTCTCTTTTTCCTTATTTTTCTGACATTTCCCATGAATTGGATTCGAGTTAGCCGAGTGAATTGGATTCGAGTTAGACATAGAATAAAGATTATTTATCGAAAATGTTGGAAATCTATTTATTTATGAAACATTTTGTAGGCTAACAGGTAAACCCAAGGCGTCTACAAACAAGTTACATTTGCGTAACATACGCTACCAGTTACATTTTACACTTAACTTATTATTATTATTAGGTACTAATGCTTAACTATTAACATAGGTAATTATAATGAGTACAACTCCGATAATACTATACTGTACATATTATAAAACAAAGTCCGAGCACTGCGACTGTCTGTCTGAACGCGATAAACTCAAAAACTACCGAACGAATTTTCATACGGTTATCACCAATGGACGGAGTCATTCATGAAGAAGGTTTAAGTTATTCATGAAGAAGGTTTATTCATTAAAGTTTTGTGTAAATTTGCTGAAATGACGATGCTTGTTGAAGATGTCGGAAAAAATCATGCCGACTGGGAGTTTTACTGGCGTGCGCCGCGTCAACCAATTGTTATATGAAAATAATGTATTACAGAATTATTCTCACTAGTAGTACCACCGAACTGAAACACCGGTGGTACTAGCGGGAAATTTCGTTCTCTATAGTACCACTAATTAGTTATTGATACTAGTGAGACTGTTTTAACAAAAAAAACGAGAAAGTTGAGCACCTCAAGGAAAGGAGGGAATGGATAATACGGTGTTCAATTAGAATCAGTTAAAAAAGTTTAATTAAGTGCTTCATAAATAACAACGTTTTAAAACTACAAATATAACCTTCAAACAATATTCATCCTACTAATATTATTAATGTGAAAGTTTGAATTTGGATATTTGGATGTTTGTTACTCCATCACGCATCAACGGCTAAACGGATTTGGATATTTGCGACAAAGATACATTATAACCTGGATATGTACCTTTTATATTGCAGTAGTACGTTCCAGTGGGATAATTTCCGATATGCACGGGGGCGAAGATAGGGGCAAAAATAATTAAACAAAAAAACCTTATCTTAAAACACCACCATACCATACTAAACTGCCATACTATTATAAAATTATCCTCTAAGGAATCCCTACAGCACCACACTATGCCCACCAACTTATCATTTTCATACAACGTAGACAATTTCGTTCTACTAGATGTGGCCGTTCGCTAGCTAAAATATATGGAAATATAAATCTGTGCTGCCGCGACCACGATGCAAAGTTGCAAGAAATCGCCTGGTATTTCGAGAACAACCTCTTTTGATATACATGGTAATCTGTATGTAGTGTTGTTCAAATGTTTGGAATAAATTCTACTTTGAATTGGAAGTAATAATATGTATATTATAATATAAAGAAAGAAAAAAAAAAAAAAAAAAAAAAAAAAAAAAAAAAAAAAAAAAATATGTTTATTCAGTCTCAAAAGTTACATGCTATACATGAGTTGAGACAGCCCCAGTAAGTAATTAAAAATACTTGTGTTGGGGTTGACTCGCTACTTCCCTTATTTAATACAGTATTGAGACTAAACTAATTAGAAAATAATACAATATAAAACAAAACCCAGCCAAGAATCAAAGCTGGTAAAAATATAAAATTGTTATTCTAAGCATGCGTGATTGTGTGTGTGAGTGTGTGTGTGCGTGTGAGTGAGTGTGTGCGTGTTTTTGAGTGTATAATTATGTATGAAAAAAACGAACGAACGTGAATTATGTATGTAAAATACGTTTATTTGCAGTAAACATGACGCAAAGAAAGAACACAAAACAAAAAAGATCAAGTTGGGGGGTTAGGGGGGTTGGGGGTTGGGTTGTATGTTATACTATGTATATATATATCTTTATAGCTGATATGAGGATTAAACCCACGCGCTGCCGAAATAGAACGCCACTACGCGACTATCACACGAATCTATCAAGGGATACCACCCTTGATAAATTCTTGTGGCGATTATGAATTAGACCACATATTCGACACTTAATACATTTGATCGCGGTTTCACGCAAAAAGAATTCATGTGAACTTGGACTAGTAATCCCATTTTATCCAGACCAAACCATCGACGCAGACAGATAAAATTTAAATAAATTAATAAAATGTTTTTTTTATAGGTAGGATATAAAACCTACCTATAAAAAAAATGAAAAATATACATATAAAAGTATATTTTTTACAGAAATCAAGTAAAATAAACCTCACAATCACCGATGCCATGTTAATTTATATTCAAACAGTAGCGTCGATAATATTGATTGGTTTCCTATTAAGACTCGATTCAATGCGACAATTATCGTAATTACCATCATAATGGCTGTGGCCACATTTACATATGAATGCGGCACAATACTGTAACTCCATTAGGTAAATATAGTCACGAGGTTAACTGTGTTATCATAAGAATGGTCAAATTAACAGCGTTGTAATGTGGTATTATACAGAAAGACAGAAAAATATTTTATTTGGGATACGCACAGGAAAACAGTAAAAAAGAGCACTTAAAACTAAAAATAAATTACAAATCATCAAAAAAAACGTAAATAAAAATAAATTAAAAAATTTAACGACCTGTGCGAGGCTAAAAAAGGCTCATATCTCAGCATAACGCAGGGATATTTAAAAAAACCGCAGCGCTGTTATTCATATATAAGGGTTATTACTATATCTACATCTCCTATGTTTGTATTGTCCTATGATCATTTGAAAATGTACTTTTTTAATGTGGTGAGAAATAAAAGGGTCGGGCAAAGTGTTATTGGTATTTACTATCTGGAATTTCTCAGTAGCCACCCGGAGTCTGGATCTGTGCCCTGTTGATGGCAATAGGCTCGCCCCCTATTACATGGGACTTAAACATAACTGGCGAAATGTGGGTGTACTATGGGCACACCTCTGCCCAACCCTTTGGGGAAACAAGGCGTGATGTTATGTTATCTTATCTAATCTTATCTTATCTTATTTTATCTTATCTTATCTTATCTTATCTTATCTTATCTTATCTTATCTTATCTTATCTTATCTTATCTTATCTTATCTTATATTATCTTTACGAGTAACAACAATTTAGAGAGGTAACCTGTAAATGCAGGCTTTAAATCATAGTAAAATGTTTATCCTGTAAAGAAATTACCAACAATTTTCCTAGTCGGTTTCGGCCAGCAATCTGACGTCTTGAAAAGGAATGCTGAAATAAACTCTGAAGATTTGCCGAATATCATCTCTAACCTAACCAAATTAAGTCGATTTTCAATACTATTCATTCGTTAAAATTACTTACTTACTGATGGACAATGAACATGTTATAATTTCCTTAAAAAAACTGTCGCAAGTTAATATAGTTAATTATGTCGGCAAATACAAAGCTGGATGACATCTACATGAGATATGGAACAAAATATAAAGCACATTTCATACATAGAGTACCACACGCAGACGTGACGGAGACGTGACAAGAACATGAAAGCTCGTCAGAAGCATTCCAGTCCGTCTGCAGTCCTATTTGCATGAATTATAACACAACGCATATAAATGTCCGCGTTACGTCTGTTGTCCACGTCTCGTCGTTTTGAATAAGATTAATTATGCAGGTACTGCAGATAGGTACCTATGTCTGTAAATCCCTAAAGCTAATCTAAGATATGCCAAGTTGTATCTTCCAAGTTGTATTAGGTATTCATTAGGATGACGTTTTTGGGTCCAATTGCATCCACTGAGGAGCCGGGGGAGGTTTGTTCCAATGCTGCTTCCGAACTTAACGGTTAAATAGTTGCACATGCACACTCAACCGCTTCTCTTGTGCCTCTATCTAATACACAAATGCCTCGAAGCAACATATCATCAGAAACTAAACCATCTGACTTCTGAAATATTTCCGTTATAACACACTTTAGGCGCAGGCCATATATAAATGACGTCGACAAAATGCATGTCTTTGCTCCGACGTCTGACCAACGACATACCGTGTGTCCTAAATTGTGCTTTATTTCCATGCATTTTGTATGAAATTTGAATGGAATAGGAAGCCGCCCGTGCCATGTCCGCGCCCGATGCCATTTATATGTGGCGTTCGCCTCAAACAACCGCCACCACGCCACATATTCTCATTGGCCAGTAAACAAAACGTGACTACGTAAGTTGATATACCACCAATGAGAATGAAGCGTCTATGCCGCGTAGGATAGTGTTTCTATTCCCGGCTTACAGTCTAAAACAGACTTATACGTTTCGACATCTAGACTTCCAACTACAAACTTGGTGTCTGTAAGTTATCGTCACCGTCCGACATGTTGGTACTAACACATAGTGTATCCAGACAGTTTCCAACCGGGTGGCAAGTTATGGGCTAGGTCGAGAACTTGCATGTTTACTCACGCCAGTTCGAGTTGCCGTGTACTGTCGGAAAAGTTTAATAATGTGGGGCGACATGTGTTACTTTGGAGTTTGCCTGTTGCTGTGTCTTAGTTGACAGTTTTCTTGAGTTTTGTGTTTATTGCACTGTTTTTAACTTATTTTGAGAAAACTGAAACTCAACTGGAACTTATTTTGATTAAAAAAACCCGTGTCATAGTAACCATTATATCATCGAAAAGAGTGTTGTAAATATTGTACTAAATTTCATAATGCAACTCTTTTGCTTGTTCGATTCCTTCCGGTCAGCGGGTGCAGACCCCGCGCCGACACATAACACATTTTCCAAAATACGCTACGTCACGCTTGGAGCAATAGCTAACCGTTTCAGAAACAAAGAGGATTCATATCATGGGTGTAGATAAAGTCATATATGCAACTGTATATAATAAAGTATTATACAACAGTTGCAAAAATAACTAGATATTAAGGTCGGATTCGACCAAATACGAATAAATTTTATCCGCGGAATAAGCCTTCTCTTCCGAATTTTGAACATTTCGTATATTTTCGTTTATACATACGAAAACTGTCAGCAGTAAATGTTATTCTGCGGATAAAATTTATTCCTGTTTGGTCGAATCCGCCCTTTATAAATGACACGTGAAAAACTGCTTACGAAGGTATTTTTTATCAGTAACCATTTGTGTACAGGGTTGAAAAAGCTGTCATTCGTGGGTTATAATTTGTATAACATGTCATTGTTAGATACTAATAAAACGACTACGACCAATACAAAATAACCTAATATAAATAGTTTATAGTGCATTTCGCCAGTTATCTTAAAAGTCAAAATCCTGCCCGACTGCTATTGAAATTTTAAAAAAAATCTTACCTCTACGATTCCTTTTTTTGATGATTCTTTAAGTACCAATTCTCTGATGACTATTATTTTCTCATTACAGCCTTCGTAGGGCTGTATCTGCATTAATAATGACTTCCCAAAAATTCAATTAATCACTTTATTGACAGCACTGTCGGCGTGGGACGAACAAGGGAAGAACAGTGCCTATTAGCGCCATCTAGTGCGTGGGTGACGCAACTAAGTTAACCAATTACCGGCCGTGAAACAACAGTTTTCGTTCAATCTTTGTATTGAACATTTTAACATTAGGTTTAGCAATATAGTTAGTAGTTAGAACAAAGGAAGAAATGTTGTTAGAATTTAGAAGCAAAGTCACTGAACATCTATACTTATAATAAAGCTGAACAGTTTGTTTTTATGTTTGTTTGTTTGAACACGGTATGTAGGTACCCACTTTTCTAAATAATCATCTAGGATCTTTTGATATGGCTCTGTTCCTCTTGTCACGGTCTATCCTAGGATGGATGAGCTGTTTTTATGGTCAGGATTTCCGGACATGAAATTAATATAAGTCACGACTTCAAAACTGAACTAAACTAAACTTATTTATTGCTAGAGATTTACATAATAATCGGGACAATGATAAATGACAATCGTAAACGGGTGGCGATAGCTGCGGCAGCCATTTGCTACCATAGATATCACAGATAAAAATAAAAATAAAACATTCATATTTGCGACGGTTTCAGTGGTATTAAAATAAAAATACTAAGTAATATTACTCACGAAAAAGCTTACCAAACCGCTCTACGCGATTGTTACAAATATTTTAACAAACACAATCAGATGCCAGAACCAATTTTACAAATGGAATTTTTATTCGGATTTCCAATTCTTTAAAATAGATGTATAACAAATAAATAAAAATGTTATCTTGTTTTTTATTTCAACACTTTAATAGTATTATTTAAATAGATTGGAGCACCATTTTCCATTAAGTACTCTGTCTTGTTTATGGGACATTTTGAATAAAGATTTTACTTAAAATAATATAACAAAGAACAAAAACAGATACATAAAACAGCAAAATCAATAGCAATCAGAGAAATGGAAGGAATTTCATTCAGTATTGATAGCATACAATGAGAATGATACTTACAAGAAAACTTAAAAGGATTTTTTTTGCATTTTCTATCTATTCGATTTTACTTCATTATTCAGAGAATCGTTTCTGTCAGTTCGCTGCATTCTTGCAAATAATGAGATTCCCTTGAAGAAAATATTCTATGCATGTCGTAAGCGAGCTGGCAACTACGTGATACAATATCCAAGAATTTCGTTTTTGAGACACTGTACATTTTACACGAAATAATAGGTACATTCAATATTATAATATTATATTCATAAAAAAAGCTTTTAAGAAGCCGACTAAGAAGCCCAGCTTTAAGAGACTAGTCTTTTTTCATTGATTCATTCTACGTTTTTGCCTGCATTTAAAAAAAGAAATGTAAATTAAAAATATTCAATCTCTTTTATTCTCTGCTATTACTGGCCAGTCTTTTTTGTACGAGACATCTAATTCTGTTTATTTTTATTTTTATTTAATTTAAATCGAAGCCTAATAGGGATCTTTCGTATGACCTCGGTTTATTGATACTGACCTTAGAAACCTTCATAAGAAAATCCATAAACAATAGAACTCCATTTTCAAAAAGCATTAGAAATCGTAATTGCACTAGAATGCAACGTGCTAGTCACACACGTCAATCAGTGACGCTAATAAAAGCGATGAGCATTCAGTCGCCGCAACACAAATTGGACAGCCTGATGACACCGTCATGGCGTCGCTTGGGTAAAATTATTTGAAACTAGCTATCTGCACCCGGCGTTGGTTCAGACTTTTCCAAAAAAAAACTTAAATACAAACCTGACAGTTCCGAAAACGACAAAGAAGAAACCCAAATCGGTAGAGCCGTTCTCAATATCGTCCATATTATAGGCAAATCTAGATTACGTGACTATTTGCCACTGAATGGATTTCGCACATGGATATAACATCGTTTGCAAACAATAAGATGCATGAATAGAAGTCAGATAGTTAAAATACTTAGTGATCTTTCCGATTTAATTGAACACACCGTGTACCATCGAATTAGAAGTACATTAGAGGATGTATTAATTTCCTTACTCTTCCAACTAAGCTGCTTGCAACTAAGTGCTTGTTTATAAGACACTACTTACTTACAAAAGTTCATTTTTGTTCAGCATTGTCACTCTTATGGTATGATTCCGAACAACCGGTTTATATGATGTAATGTCATACTCTCAATACTGCGCGACATTTGCACCCATTGCTGCCGTGCTCGGAATGAAATCTCGTATTAACCTATAGAAAATGTATGGTAGTGACGCGGCAGCACTGCTGCGCTAGCGTTCCATGCGTGCAGCGTTTTTCGGAAACATCCCTTATTTATACCTGTGAGAAAGTTTCTTTTTAAAACTAAATGTGGAATTGTGACGCACCTATTCCTATCACCGTACCCAGTGCTGCAGTACTGGAAATGGGTTCGTCAATTCCTAGTTCCTACCATACTGTAAGCGCACTAATGTCACTTTACTTTATTCCATTTAGAAAATGTATAAGTGAGGAAGACATTTAAGTTGACGTGACGTTTGAAAGCTGCACCTAATCTTGGTATACACACTACTACAGACGAGCAAAATCTACTTATGTAGATGGGAGATTTACATCTGAATCAGATATTCACATTCAAAGTAGTCCACAAAGGCAGGTCCACTGAGGCGGAATGTTCCTTTAATGGGTATACCATTGTTGAAGACATTTAGATGTAGGTACTCAGGTACAGACTTCACAGGTGTAAAGGCACCTACGTCCAGTAGGTATTTGGGATATGACGCTCATTTCTTGTTGGATTTATTGACATTTTGAATCACCAAACTACAACTATCACCTATTTCTTGAATATCACATGAAATGGAAACATTCTAATGACTCAACAACAGCCGTTACTCCGTAGTATAATGTGCACATTTCTTTGGAATAACAAAAAGGATAAAAGGAAAGTATCCTCTTCCGCAAATCGAATCATAATGTCTTCAAAGAAAGAGAAGGAATAATATATATTGAGGAAATATCACTCCGTTCGCCGCAGCTTCTTGTGGCTACAGACTGAATACATTATAATAGCAAACCAGCAATTATATACGATCCTATAACTCAGTTTGTTTTGATACCATCCACCATCAGATTGTATACTATGTTCTATGTTAGGGGTTTTAGTTTCTGCACTTAGGCCCGTATTAATAAACGTTACTCAGCCAAAGAGCTCGCACTTGATATCTATCTTGAGGAGCTGATCTTGGTAACTGAGATACTGTTTTCATGTGTTTATTAATTAGCAATGAACTTGAGATGCTGATATAGTAATAATGAGTACGTAATTGAGTAACGTTTATTAATACGGGCCTTAGTCCTTGAGTGGACTATTGTGCGTGGGCACTGTGATTGTGATTGTAGACCTATTTGACTTATAGAACCATCTCCTGGATTCTAACCCAACAGGCGACCAGTTTGCTGATGGATGGATGAAGATTTTATTGTGAGAGGAATTTATGAAAGTGTTGTTAACCTTCTTTTAATTTATGTATGATTTCGTGTTTTTATTTTGTATATTTTAATGTGTGTTATAATTGTCTCTTTTATTTTTATAATTTTAGTTACTGTTATTGATTGACTACACCGTTGTAGCTAAATAAATAAATAAATCTTGTCATCTTGTACACCTAGAGATGCGCTGACTGCGCATCGATACATGGTTCAATTTTCGGTTTGGTTAAGTGTTACGGATATTTTTGTCAGCAGTAGTCGATTTTCTGAAATTGCGTCCGATTAATGACAAGGTCGCATCCCTGTAACATGGATCTTGTAAAATATCTCATGTGTGTTTCCTGCACTAAAATCTACCTCTTCGGGCAATTGAGCTATGAAGAGGTGTCAAATTGCTAGCAAATATTCTTCATAGTCTTCAAAATATGTAAGAAAATTCCAAAGGATTTTCACGTCAGAATGATTTTACTCAAGAAAGTGTTATGCCGAAATTAAAACTAATTTCTCATCTCCGGTTATGGCGCTTTGCGTAGATTTACGTGGTTTTTGGTGTATTTATTTTTTATCTCTCAAAAGATTAAGGTGAAATTCGCGTCGATAGTCCTTGATGAAAAGTGTGGGCAGTACCTAATTTTTATTACCAATCATGAACTCGTCAAAGCAATGAAAATTAAAAGAGCATTAATAGGCTAAATTATTTGTTAAACAAAATTAATTACCTACATAATTATATAGGGTCAAATTAAATTAGCTAGCAAAACTCCGCAGACGCGAGTAACGATACCCATCGATATCTAAACACTACAAAATAAAAATCACGTCCCATCACGTCTGTAAAGTTTACACAAAAGAACTGATTTTGAAACTGATATTTACGTGACACGACCGGGCCAACCGCCCGGTCGTGTCATGACCCCAAACAAAAAACATTATCACATTAATTTCTTTTTTGTTTTTGATGTTAAAATATCGATACCCTGTATATATAATATGTAGGTATCCTACTGTATGTTCGAGCATTGCAAACATTTAGTTCGGAATCGTTGAAGCTTACATTATATTCAGCAGTACCATAAATTAGAGCTGTATGTAGAGTTTCCAATTTATATTTGAGTCTATACAAACCGAACTAGTCTAGCCTGATTACAATTTGCTCTGAATTGCAAATAATTGCGAAGCAAACGTACATTTTGATTGTTATAATTATACTGACATAATATTATTACAAGCCCAGTCTTCGAATTGTTTGTTGTAGTTATAAACTAATAACCTAATATACCACTACGTGTTGCTGTAGGTACTTTTATTATTTCAGTGGTTTTATGTAAGCTAAGAATAATTACGAGAGCAATCTTGCGATGAAATGGTTCACTAGACAGGAGTAAAACATGATACTGAAAAATGGCTGGTTCTTCGTTAAATAAAACGAGCAACAAGCGGACATGATCAGAAGGCAAAACACTGAGAAACCATAGATACAATATTACCCAAAAGATGTCACTAGGAAACAAGTTCAATTTAACATATCTCAACAAATACAAGGACATTCTGATCCTCGAGATATTGAAAATGTTATATGCAGTTACGAGGGTCACGAATTTGAATCACAAAGTGGCCAGATTCCCTGTGACAAGGAGGCTTCATATCACAGTAAATCTCGGATCACTACGTCACGATATTCTACTGACCTTTATAAATTATATTCGAGAAAATGTATGATATTTTCTTATGATTTTTCCGTGTGAACTGAGATAAAAAAATGTCGTAAGTAGATGAACATGGCGGAAGAAATAGCTATCAATGGAGGTACCTATAGTATAATCAGCCTATAATATTCCTACAACTGGAACACAAGCCTCCTCTCGGTAAGAGGGAGTGGGCCGTAATCCACCACGCGCAAAATGAAACGATTATTGACAATATTTAGAAACCGTTTGAGGTTCCTGCCATGACATTATTAAGGCTATTTTAAATATTTTTTTTGAATTTTCGAGTTGTGTTGTCCCACTGCTGGGCAACACCCATTCTTTCTCGTCCCACCAGCTTCGCCTGGGTCTATACCGGGATTCCGTTAGACGTTTTTTGCGACCCTCTTGTCGTAGTTTAAGCCCACAAATGGATTAAGATAATCTAATATTTAATAGTATCTGGGGGCACGGTAGTGCCCCCGCCAAGACGAGCCAAGCGAAGTGTAAGGGTACTACCTACGTTTTTCGTTGGTCGTTTTTTTGAATCCTCATAACTTGGGTTTGGATTGTACCAAATAAACAATATTCCCGGGATATGATGTCAATAGTAGACTTATTAAACAAATAAAGTTTCAATTGCATAGCTCTTATACTTCTTATCAAAAAATCCCCGATTTAGTCACTCACACACTCACTCACTGATGATCATCAAAGTTCTTAGGGTACTTCCTGAAGTCCTAGATAGTTGAAATATTGTACGTAAGCAAGTATTAGTACACAAACAAAAAACAAATTTTGTAAAGCTTGGAACTTTTACTCCTGAACGCTTTAAACTAGGGGATGGAAGTTTCTAAAAGACTTCCGCAAATTTTGTTGCTAGAGGTCTGAAAATTGGTATACTCCTACTCGGCTATGAAAAAAAGCACCTCTGATGTGCAAGAAATACAATCCCAAAAAAAAAAGAGAAAAAAAATTGTCATAACATACAAAAAGAAACTAAAACATTTTCATATAAAATTTTGCCAAGACGAGACCATGTAAAATGTGTTTGGTGGGATAATATTCATTCATTTATTGATAGACCTATACAGGTTGAAAAAAATCAATGGGCCCTGAACCCATTGATTTTTTTCCATCCTGTATAAACCAGTAACTAATATATTACAGTACAGCCATCCCACTTGGCCGGAAGTAATTAGGGAGCTATTTTGTCGTTTGAACACCTAATTGCCAAAGTTTGAATCCCTTGATACTTTCATTTCACTGTAGGCAACTAGGGACATAGTTTACAAAATAGCTGAATGACGATAAAATGGCGACGGCACCGAAATTTATAAAGGTTTACGGTTTACTAAGGTTTACGTATCTAGGGGCTGTGGCTACATATATACAGGGTGGCCGGACGGTTGACGTCCAAAAATAAAATTTAGTTCCCTCGTATCGTGAGGTATCCGAATCACCCCCATGTATGTTCCGCGATTTTTGATAGTTTTCAGGTTATGATTTTTTTTCTGAATTTTTGTTTTTTTTTTGGATTTGACCAATTTAAATAGTCGTAAGCGCTACTGCCGAGCATGAGGAGGATTCGATTCCCAGGTCGGGTAAAGTGTTATTGGGTTTTTCCATTAGTCTCAGCAGTAACCCGGAGTTTGGATTTGTGCCCGGTTGATGGCAATAGGCTCGCCCCCTATTACATGGAACTTAAACAAAACTGGTAAAACGACGTGTAGGTACTGTGACGCCTAGGATGTGTTATGGGGGGCTAAATTTTAACCTTATCAAATCGTATGATTATAAAATCATCAGTCATAGACAGTCACTTTTGAACTCTCATTCCTATCAATTGCCCTTTGCCCTCATTGCCCTTTGTTTTTTTAATTTTTATTCTGTACTTTTTTGTTTTTTTAACATAATTTGTTAGTTTTAACGTTTGTTTTTATTGTTTTATTTCCTGTGCGTGTCCCAAATAAAATATTTTTCTTTCTTTCTCTTTCTTTCATCAAACAAAAACATAATTATTTTTATTTTACCAAATATATTTTCTTGAACGTTCGAATGACTTCATAAAAAAATTAATGCATTTTCATTTGTAACAGAATTATTATAGCCAGACTAGTTAGTAAGAATATATATTCTTATATGTCTCTTTTCTAGATTTCAGTAACAATATCATTTTAGTGCTGAAAAATAAAATGACGCTCGTCCTATTTCACGGAGGAGCGCAGTGAAAGTCTTTGTCCACTTAAAGTAGCTTTTATGAAAGACTTCCGAGTCCATTAAGTGATACGACCTACTTACACTTATTTTTAAATTGTTACTAAAATTGTAACTCACCTTAATGGCGCTCCGATATGATATTATATTAAATATTTTTAAACACTATTTACATACTTCGGCATTCTCACCACTCGGCACTCAAATAACCTGTCTTGAATACATTCTTTATTACTGATTTTTATTAGGTACTTTGTGCAGTTGAATATGGGGCTTTTGGCTAATTTGTAAATGTGTGTTTTATGTTATGTGCGTTTAGTTTGTGCAGAAAAAAACAATTTTTCTTTCTTTCTTTCTTTCCTTCTTCTTATCACTTTGAGGGACACTAAACTCCCATAAGCGTTATAACAATAAAACTTCTATTGTGTGTAGTTCAGGGTCCTTGAATGCGTTAAAAGTATTTTTGTTGCTACAATACACCTTAAAGAAACAAACTTAAATGGAATTAACTTACAATTGAAGACTCTATGCCAACATTTATATTCTCACATTTAAATATTCTTATTTGTCTAAACTAATATTATAAATGCGAAAGTTTGTTTGTTTGTTACGCTTTAACGCTAAAACCGCTGAACGGATTTGGATGAAATTTGGCATATGAGTAGATCATGACCTGTGTTTGGAGATAGAATACTCTTTATCACGATATTCTTACGGGATCGAGACTTATACGGGAGAAACCGCGGTACGCAGCTAGTTCTTTGTATGGTGGTGTACGCAAAATACGTGCTTTTACCTGGAGTGGCGGACACCAGCCTGTCTTAAGATAAGATTTCTTTATTTGTTTAAACATTGTATACATACAAGAACATGCATCATTTGAGTCCAATCATGTTTAGCCGTAAGTATCGGCGTACAAATATTTAGATAACATTGAAAAGAATTAACAATAAGAAAAATCGAAAAAGTACCTAAGAATATGCACTTCGAAAAGCAATACCAATATTTATATGGTGTTCATAACAAAGAGTATTCTATCTACCAATTTCCATTAACTTCCAGATAGATCCAATAAATTCATTGTGTAATTGAAACGTCTGCAGAAGCTGAAAAAGCTTACATCCGTAAACCAACTCTAGAAACGTTTACTTTCCATTTGGTGCTTCCATTTTCATTTTATGTAAAACTATGATAATATTCGCGTTCAAGAACTATAATCCTCATGGTTTAGTAATGGTTGTGTAAAAGAAACGCTTCCGATTCATTATTCATAAAAGGCTCCTCTCCTCTTGTCCTCGTTTCATCGTGAGCTATTTTGTAACATGAAAATAGCTCATACCTCCTCATGTCTGCTCGTGTGTGCCGGAACTGTTGCTTGGAAAGGCTAAGCGACAGCTAAAAAGGAGTTAATTTTATTAATTTACTAGCTTCTGCTCGCGACTTGGTGGGCGTGAAATTTCATGTTCCCCCGACCCACCTCGTCACATCGCATTGCCAGCCCGTGCTATTACTTCCTTTTCGCTTGGCGTTCTTTCTTTTTTTCTTTTTACTCAGCTCCTAAGGGCTCTAGCGTTATATTAAATAGCCTATTGTCTTCCTCAAGAATTAGGCTATCAAATGCAAAAAGATTTTTTCAAATCCTGCTGGTAGTTACAGCACGCGAAGCATCACTGCCATAGAAACGGGTTTTCTACTGGTTCTGTCGACGGAAGAATAGACAAAATGACAATATGATTGTTTATCGGTCAATTGGTCTATTATTCCGTCGACAATTGTGGTCATACAGAGTCAAGCGTGCAGAGAGTAGCGCGGTCAAAGAAACAAAAAAACAAAACTCTTCAACTTTCTTATTAGTATAGATATAGATATAGCACTCTTTAAAATGACAAATATTTTAAAATAGACAAAAGCTTCACAAAACTTAAGTTGTTATTATTCTTAAGAAACCATATTTTGGTCTTCAAAGACTTTAATTTTATAAAATACATTCTTTCATTAATCCTTTCATTCGCGCTTTGAACCTCACTTAGCTCTATTAAAGTGTAGTAATTTGTAAAATAGGCCAGAACTAATGACAAGGCTAGAACCGCTGGAACAATAGGTACACATTACAATAAAACACAGAAAGACGAGTGTTAACGAGATAAGAAACAAAAACACGCATTATATTCATCTATGATGAGTGAAAACCTCATATTTTATGACTATGAGCGATCACCTTGCGTCATAAAAAAATAAAAACACTACATTTCTAAAGCAGATATTTTTATTATAGTGATATTGATGAGACGCCGATAATGAGCGTTAAAAAACCCATCACATAGCCGTCATCTACGCATTCTGTCTATCAAACTAATGCTCGGTTCCTATAAACTAAAACGAATCGTTTTGCTTACTAATGGTAACGGTTTTAATTGCCAAACTGGGCATACAAATAGATTCGGAAGCTAATTTTACCTGTGATAGCAGTGTCCATATGGGAGGGTCTACTATGCAAAGCTACGAGGTCTTTGCTTCATTATTGGTAAAGATACAAGAGTCTTAAGTTTAACCGATTACGGTCCGTAAATTATAGGAATTGGCCATTAGTAAGTGTACAACATAATTGCTGGTAAACGGCTTTTATTTTTGGTGTGAAACGTAGGTGTGCTTCGTGGATTAAAAAAATAATTATTTTAAATTTTTATTGGAAGGCCACCTACGGGTGGGCTAAGTGGAATACTTTAGGTGTGCTTCGTCTGGGTGGCGTTCGTTTGGGGGCGCTTCGTGGAATACCTCGTGAAAATCACTAGCGCGCAATGAGACGGACGAAAAATATACAGTATAGTACAAAAAAAAGAACACAATGACGGGAAGAACAAGTGAATTTCGGCTTCGTTCAACGACTTATTACACACCAGCATAAATTATTTTTTATCGTTTTTTTTGCATGTGTTGATGGATTATTAATAAATTGTTATTTTAATTGAGGAATGAATAAAGGCTGTAATAATAATACACCAGCATTCATCCTATACTACGGTTAAAAGGAGTATTACTTCTGAGGCACCTACATTTTACTTTGTCTCCGGTAGCTATGGTACGTTCGCGGCGGAACCAACGACTGTATACTGCTCTTTGTGCCTGCAATCACGCGGCACTCGGCGCGGCCTAAAATAAAACACTCATCTGTCACCCTTTAGGTTATGGTAGCCACACACGTTACGATATACTTGCGCAAGTTTAAGGCTCGTTCACACCGGCGCGACTTGTCGCGCGACGCGACTTTAACAATACAATTTCTAATAAAACTTCACGATTGAACAATTGCCGGTGTCGCGTCGCGCGACAAGTCGCGCCGGTGTGAACGAGCCTTTAGTAAGTTTAGACTCGTGCAAGTTTACATTAACGTGTGTTGGAAGATTTTTGCGTAAACAAGACTTTTTGAATATCAGAACCTCCCGTAGAGATGATAAGCAGGAAGATAATTTGTTTTTTTCTTCAGTTAAATATATTGCACATCCCTATCTTTACATATTATAAAACAAAGCCCCCATGCCGCGTCTATCTGTCTGTCTGAACGGGATAAACTCAAAAACTTCGAACGAATTTTCATACGGTTTTCATTAATGGACGGAGTAGTTAATGAGGATGGTTTAGGTGTATACCTCATTAAGGTATTGTGTAAATTGACTGAAATATGACGAAGATTGATGAAGATGCCGGAAAAAAATCAAGCCGACGCGACTGGTAGCTTTACTGGCGTGCGCCGCGTGAACCGTAAAAGATAGATAACATTAATGTTCTACAGGATTGTACCTTAAAAAGTTCAACAAAAAAAGTCCGCGATAGCATAGGTCTATATCTTCTAAGGATGACCCACAGTAACCATTTTCATCTTTCTGAATTTGATAAAAATATCATTGTTATTTCCGAAACTATTTTGACCGGTATCATAGATTTAAACATAATTATAAATATTTTATGAGATAAGGATTAATCTGGAAATTTAATTTAGATAAAAATATGCCTTGACATCATTAATTTAAATGGATACCTTAAAATACATCATAGATTCAAAATTACGCGTAACAAAATAATTATGGTTGACGGGTGTTCAACACTAGGACTGGAGTCAATGACCTTTTCCTCGGCTATTAGGTATGTGATCATCGCTTCGCTTCCTTTTAATCCCAGTAGTTCGTTACCGTGGGATATTTTCAACATCCACGCGGACGAAGCCGCGGGCAAAAGCTATTACCACATAAAATCGCGCTTTGAACTATATTGTAGAACTTTGCTTTGTTTTACAAAGGAATATTTTAGAATATACCGTCAAAACTGAATTTTTGCGCTCAAACGTGAAATAAAAAAGGACGGACTATATTCTGAGTTGTACGTACATTTAGTACACCAGTACCCGTCAATTTATGTACACAAAAAGTATTTGTTCATGACCCAAGACGAGGAATATGGACATGCAGAAAAAAGAGCAACTGTGAGTTAGGTTATATCGTTAAAATCTATGTACTATTTTCAAGTGGACCCATGTTCCGATTATATTTTGCTGCAATCGGTATTATATTTTTCCAATAATAATTGGTAATTATGTCTCAAATAAGTTTTTTTATTTACTTGAACCCTTGAACATTTTACCTTTGTTCAACAAGTTTTAACAAGAGTGTCGAAAAGTTCTTAAGAGATATCATCATCTGCTTAGCCTTACCTGTTTAAATTGTGTTTTTTTAGATTGGTCTCACTATGACAAGCAACAAGAATAATCTAGCCAGAGGCGTATGTAAAAAGGCGATGGCCCGGGCAGGCTGCGGGGGCAGTTCGATTTGTTCTCAACTATCATGATTTCATGAAAAGTCATTCAATGGAACAAATCTAACTTAGAGAGATGTATTAATGATTCTAATGATTATAATTCCTGTAAATACATATTTGTTATGGTCGCGACTGATATTTTGATGATGATACAACGTGGCAAAGACCTACAAATTGCAAAAAACGTAAGAAAATTTGAATTTCGCGGGCTACCACTGCGGATCCACCTAGACCGTCTAGCTTTTCTTATTAAAGAAGCTGTCTGGAACGGAATTTTGTCGTAGTGTTATTGAAGAATTTGCCAAAAAAATCTGTACATCGGAAAAAAATTAAAATATTGAATAAATTACTTTTATTTCTTTGTAGGGCGTTTTTAGTTTTTTCATTCATTGTCTTCAACTCAACCCACATCAACACTGAGCTGCTGGATTTTATTTTATAATTAAAAGGTTTTGCTTTTTTCCGTTAATTTATGGGGCGGTTAACCGTACAGACCCGGGCGCTGAATCCTAAAATACGCCACTGAATCTAGCCTAGATTATTATATCTTGATTTAAAAAAGAGTGTCCGTGGTGTTTTTTGCCCGTTCTTCTCCATAGAGATCTACGTTTTGGAACTACATGGAGCGCCTGCCTATCTGACCTGCACGACCCTTTCTTTATTTGTTTCTTTCTTCTTATCATTACCTGTTAGTTAATTCCTTCGCTTGTGCACTACACTGTTTTACCATCCGGATGTAAAATCTCATACCTATATTTCCCGGATCACGTGATATTTACTTGAAAATCGGACGCCGGACTGTAAAATTTCTTGTAGTGCACAAACGCCCTAACAGTTAATTAATTTCAACCTTAGTGTTTCAATTTACTGGGAATTGTTGTCAAAATAAAGCAATTAGGAGTTCGACTAAACAAACACAAGTAGATAAACATTCCCAGTAGTAGGTTATTGTGAGCTAGTGTTTCAAACGTTAATTTAACATAATTGGGACTCGACGAAAACTTGAAACTCATTTAGAGTGAGTTAATACCAACAAAGTTGAAATAATTAAATCTCGGAGAGTATAGCGGAGATTCGAAATGTTATCAATTGGCGTGAATAGTTTGAATAACAAAGATATTAGACAACAAAATATATTAGCTTTATTAGATGAAAGTTTGGGTTGTACTGAAGCAAGAAACATTTAGTAATAGGTAGAAGGCTTTTCTCCAGTTGTATTGAAGACCAATGAGGCGATTCCATTGCCAATAACCGGCTGTTTATCCCAGACTCTGGGCAGCTACCGAAAAATTACAGACGGAAAAACCCAATAACACTGCCCGACCTGGGTATTGAACCTAAGACCAAGGACCCCACTCTCAGCCACTGTCCTGGCGACTAATTACACCAACGAGGCCCTCAGTCGATGTGGTTGTAACACCACGACCTCATTTTTACTAAGCCATGAGTTGTTCTCACAATATCATCTGCGGAGTCTTTTCCCAACTATGTTGATGAACCGCAAAGTTAAAGATAATTTCCACCAAACGGCTCGCATCGCATCGGAACGGAAACGATACAACGGATGCGGCAACAGCCGATCGCGTCCGACAGGATGTCGACGCATACGATCGGCTCCGTATCGTCGTCGCTTGCGAACGTATCCGTTTCTGCGCCTAGTCAAATAGTTTAATTCCTGTGGTAGTTGCAGCCGAAAGGATCCGATCGGATACGACGACTGGCGATCGGAGCCGATCGCGCGTCGCAACATACTTTCGACTACGATCGCGTATCGCTAGACGCCCGCGGTTAAGCTGCTGTGCGCGGCTTGGCAATATAGACTTTAAATACTGTGTTCCGATCCGATTACGCGAAGATTTGCGAACACACTTTGCGCTGCCCTTTAATTTAATTTCTATCACACATCGCCGCCCTCGATCGGGTGTTAATCGTACGGAATGGGAACAGCAAACGTCAATCAATCTGCCTAGCCTTTTCCCGACTATGTTGGGTACGGCTCCAATCTTACTTGATGCAGCTAAATATCAGTATTTTACATGAAGCGTATGCGTATATAACCTCCACAATCTAGTTACTAGGTAACACGATAGCCCTTGGTAAGACTGGTTGTCAGACTTTTTCTGACTTTCCGTAACGACTATGAAAGATCGTCTGCGTCAGGATGACTGGACCAAGGGAGATTTTGGAAGTTTGGGCAATACCAAGTTTTAGTACCTATTTGGTACTATTTGGTACCAGACATCAAATAATTGGTACCTCGCTAAAGGGGGAAAACTATTACGAGGAAAGTGGCCAGCCATTCTGACTTCAGAATGGCTGGACCAAGCAGGTTTCACCTAGTTGTAGGCGTTATAATTAGTTCATCTTTTCGTTAATATTTAGTACCTCATTGGTACCTCAACATATGTTTTTCCTAGATTTTTTCGATAAGCCGAAAAAAAGTTGCACCTAAAAGAAATTTTGCAAGTAATCTGGAGCACGTTGACTTCACCTAGTGCGTTATAATTAGTTTATCTTTTCATTAAAATTTAGTACCTCGTTAGAACCTCCACATATGTTTTTCCTAGATTTTTTCGATAAGGCAAAAAAAAGTTACACCTAGAAGAAATTTTGCTTGTAATCTGGAGCACGTTGATTTCACCTAATTGTAGGCGTTATAATTAGTTTATCTTTTCATTAAAATTTAGTACCTCGCTTAGCTTCTCGCTAAAGGGGGAAAACTATGACGAGGAAAGTGGCCAGCCATTCTGACTTCAGAATGGCTGGACCAAGCAGGTTTTTACCTAGTTGTAGGCGTTATAAGTAGTTCATCTTTTCGTTAAAATTTAGTACCTCATTGGTACCTCAACATATGTTTTTCCTAGATTTTTTCGATAAGCCGAAAAAAAGTTGCACCTAAAAGAAATTTTGCAAGTAATCTGGAGCACGTTGATTTCGCCTAGTGCGTTATAATTAGTTTATCTTTTCATTAAAAATTAGTACCTCGTTGGAACCTCCACATATGTTTTTCCTAGATTTTTTCGATAAGCCAAAAAAAAGTTACACCTAGAAGAAATTTTGCTTGTAATCTGGAGCACGTAATTGTAGGCGTTATAATTAGTTTATCTTTTCATTAAAATTTAGTACCTCGTTGGAACCTCCAAATATGTTTTTCTTAGATTTTTTCGATAAGCAAAAAACACTAATATTGTACGGTGGTACGGAACTTTTCGTGGGCGAGTCCAACTCGCATTTGGCCGGTTTTCTTTGTTATATTTTTAGATTCCTATTTATTTATTTTAAACATGTTTAGTTTCGTTATAAAGTACCTACTGGCTTAAAAAAAACCGGGCAAGCGCAAGTTGGACTCGCCCACGAAAAGTTCCGTACCACCGTACAATATTAGTTGTATTAAAAAAAAAAACTTGAGTTTAAGAAAACACGATTTTTGTATGGGGTATACTTTAATTCTTTACTTTTTTTTTTTTTTTTGATACAACAGAAATACACAATCTGAAAATTTCAACTATTTACTTATTACGGTTAATGAGATACAGCCCGCTGACAGATAGACAGATGAACAGCGGAGGTTTATTAATAGGGTTCCGTTTAGTATCCTTCGGTTACGGAACCCTAATAAGGTCACTTTTTCAAATGCCATTATATTATATCATTCAATAAAGATGGATTTAAATGTAATATTAAAACGTATAATTATGTGTATAAAAATATTTTACAAAGATTCAAAGATTATTGAGTATTTATCATTCAATAAATATGGATGTATAATGTAATATTAAAACTTATTTGTGTATAAATAATATTTTCGGAAATGTAAAAAAATAAACATTCTTATATAACGCTTCTTTATGGTGTAACTTATTTTTGGCTTATCGAAAAAATCTCAGAAAAACATATTTGGAGGTTCCAACGAAGTACTAAATTTTAATGAAAAGATAAACTAATTATAACGCCTACAATTAGGTGAAATCAACGTGCTCCAGATTACACGCAAAATTTCTTCTAGGTGTAACTTTTTTTTGGCTTATCGAAAAAATCTAGGAAAAACATATGTGGAGGCTCCTACGAGGTACTAAATTTTAATGAAAAGATAAACTAATTATAACGCACTAGGTGAAATCAACGTGCTCCAGATTACTTGCAAAATTTCTTTTAGGTGCAACTTTTTTTCGGCTTATCGAAAAAATCTAGGAAAAACATATGTTGAGGTACCAATGAGGTACTAAATTTTAACGAAAAGATGAACTACTTATAACGCCTACAACTAGGTAAAAACCTGCTTGGTCCAGCCATTCTGAAGTCAGAATGGCTGGCCACTTTCCTCGTCATAGTTTTCCCCCTTTAGCGAGAAGCTAAGCGAGGTACTAAATTTTAATGAAAAGATAAACTAATTATAACGCCTACAATTAGGTGAAATCAACGTGCTCCAGATTACAAGCAAAATTTCTTCTAGGTGTAACTTTTTTTTGGCTTATCGAAAAAATCTACGAAAAACATATGTGGAGGTTCTAACGAGGTACTAAATTTTAATGAAAAGATAAACTAATTATAACGCACAAGGTGAAGTCAACGTGCTCCAGATTACTTGCAAAATTTCTTTTAGGTGCAACTTTTTTTCGGCTTATCGAAAAAATCTAGGAAAAGCATATGTTGAGGTACCAATGAGGTACTAAATTTTAACGAAAAGATGAACTAATTATAACGCCTACAACTAGGTGAAACCTGCTTGGTCCAGCCATTCTGAAGTCAGAATGGCTGGCCACTTTCCTCGTAATAGTTTTCCCCCTTTAGCGAGGTACCAATTATTTGATGTCTGGTACCAAATAGTACCAAATAGGTACTAAAACTTGGTATTGCCCAAACTTCCAAAATCTTCCTTGGTCCAGTCATCCTGACGCAGACGAAAGATCTACCTATGACAGCCTGGACCCACGGTTTAACGTGCTTTCCGAGGCATGGAGGGATCTCGGTATGTAATGAATGGTCACTCATCAACGGCCTGACCCCGACAAACGTTGCTTATCCGTGCGGCTGTTATCTCTTAGCTACGAGCTTAATTAAAATAAACATAATAGACAAAAATAGACTACTCTGAGGCTGAGAGTAGTCTATTTTTGTTGAGAGGCTACTCTGTATGTGTGTGTATTTTAAGGTATAAAAATACCCGTCTCGAAGCCTTCATCTCCGCATTCTGTATATCAAACTAAGTAAACTCGTGCAAAAATAATTCCTAGGAAACAAGTTTCATTTTTTGGTGTGAAAAATCGCTGTTTACAGTAGTGCGCAATGTAACGCTCACAAAACATTGTGCGTATGTGTTGGGTGCATGCAACGGTACAGCGATCATGGGAGTATTTCAAGTTAAGTTATAACAAAGTTGTTTTTGTTAAAAATAATACCTTTAATATCTTTGTAACCAGAAAGTTCCCAGGTATGGTCCAGTATAAAAAAAATATCATAATAAAGAGAACAAGTCATAACAACTGGTTTGTTAGTCTGTAAATAATGTCACCGTGAAAGGTGCAATGAGCATGAAGTGAGCTGTCCCATCTGATGCTAGGTATTGACACTCTTGACAGCTCACTTCACCTAATTTTTCACGGTGAGATTTTATACAGAGCATGTCATTATGTTATGATTAAATATGTTAAGCTACTAACTCATTGTAACACCTTTATAACCATATTTATCTGCAAATAAACCTTTGACTTTACTTCGAAATAAGTTTAAAACCATATAAAAATTAGAATGATATTTAATTATTATAATGGGTTATGCATTGTCTCGTTAACACGGTTCGCCCATCGCTCATTCATGTTAACTCATTAGTTTACCACGTCACTAGTCAAAGGCGGGAATTAGTGCGTTGCAGTCATACATCAAAATTTGTCATTTGTGAAATTCACTAGTTAGTGTCATGACAAACGAGCTTCGATCAAGAATACTCGAAACGAGGATTTATTAGGACGCTTTAATAATGTTTTGTATGTTGGGGAAATATTTCAGAGCTGAATATGGAACATACGCTCGGCCGCTTTTTGAACGCCAAGTTTTTGACCGTGCTCTGGATTGTCAACTCTCGACGTCCAACCAACCGTTAAGAATCCAACAGTGTGCATCCCTAGCGCGTTGAAAAATTGCACAGTTGGATTGTCAGCTGAAGCTGCTAAGCCGAGTATTGAAAATCCAATGCGCGGCAAGAATCGTTGCGTTAAAAAGAGCGCCCGTGCGTACGCAGTTACGCACGTACGTAGGCTTAATGTTTAATCATTTTTTGTTCATTTCACGCCATTATCTGACGGTCAATTCTCGTACCTAAATGTGAACGAACTTGTCAAAAATGTTGGTAAATTGATTGAATTTTGACAGAATGCGAACGTTCTTAAAAATTACTTTCTGTAACGTATCTGTGCTACTTGCAATAGATGACCTCGTGACCTCGTGTAGGTGACCTCGTCGTCGTATGTTCGTAATTATTTGAATGATTAAATCTTCACTATGATTTAAGCCGTCATAGCAGTACAGTCATCAGCTAATCAGTGGTAACACTTGCACTATAAAACCCGCCCTTTCTGCTAAGACGTAAAGGCGCTGTCAATGTCAAATTGATACCGTTGACATAGCAAGCAGTTTCGTCACTGACTGACAGACAATGCACAGCGTACCATAAAATATAGAAAAGGTGCACAAAAAAAGCATTGTTTTCGCAAGTCTACCCAATAAAGCTTTAATACAAGATTAAATAATAATAAAATAAATAACTACATACTTAACTAAATCTCCGCGTGCACAGTGGAGACCGCGTATCGGCAAGCGTATTGTGGGAGGCCCAGCTAGATGGACCAACGACCTTAAAAAGGTGGCTGTGACAAATCAAAAAATCAAAATCAAAATATTTTATTTCACATAAACCTACATGGGCACTTATGAAACGTCAGAAGCTAGGTGCACGGTTCCAATTGGTCGTTTCCTATGGAGACGAGCCGGCAAGAAACTCCACGGTTACTCTTTTAAAAATAAATGGGTTTTACAATGCTTTCAAAAATGTAGGTACAGTTTGAATAGGTATGAGAGGACAGTGTAGGCCTGTCAACAGACTGGATGCAGAAGGCGGAGGGTGTTGTGGCGCATCCTGAGAAAGGTCTCTGTCTCGTCCAGCAGTGGACTGCGATAAGCTGAATTGACCCAGAAAAACCCGTTGTTAACAAAAATTAATGGAATCGGGTATTAAATGAAATACCCCAGCACCTAAAAATATCCGCAACGTTTATTATGTATAACAATTTTTCCTCTCACGTTAGGGTCGGTCCACACTCATTAAGGCGCGGCCGACGTTTGATCAACGCCACCACACGTAGGGCGCAGTAATTAAAATTGTCGACGTCATTTTAATGGAGTATGTTTTCTTTAGTTTACATCTTAGAAATGGAGGTCGAAGGAATGTTTTATTTATTTATTTCATTTATTTAACCATTTATGCACACACATAAACAGACTAGAAGAATGCATGCATGCATTTCATAACTTAGTATGTGTGCTGTTAACTAACATAAGTCAAGTGTACATACAAATTATACTATTTAATGCTAACATTGTTATTTGATGAAATAAATAAATTAAAAAAGGAAGATAATGTATATTTAATGAACTCTCGAACGGATCTCGCGCACTAGACGGCTATGACCACGCTCAGTGGTCGCAGCGACCAGATAAACTATAGAAATCTATACGAATCACGCACTTGGTCGGTTAGTTGGCCCTTGCGACGAAGTCCGAAATTAGTAGCGGTTTTAATTTTTGGTCGCCACTAGGCGCACTACTAATAGTGCGTCAAGTGTGCGAGATCCTTAAGACTGTTTATTAAAACAAAAATTTCGAAGAAACATAACAAGAGTAACTTTACTGCAGATTTAATTCATGTACTATACGTAAATCCTCCAATTTTCATCTTAATCAATTTTATTCGAAACGTGAATTCATCTATTCTAATGTATTCTGAGACACCAAAGGAAGAATGTATTTCGTAAAGATGATGAAATCACCGAATCTTTCATGCGGTCTGGTGAAGGAAAACATCGTGAGGAAACCGGCAGGTCCTAGAACAAACAATTCAAAGACATGTGAAATCTACAAACCCGCACTAGGCCCGCGTGGTGGTTTACGGCCCACTCCCTCTCACGCAGATTATGCAATTTTCATTCACAGAAAAAGAAACAAATGAACACTAAACAAAATACCTTTCAAACAACACAGCTCCTTCGTCCGTTTACATTCCTCGGCATATAAGGCCGCCACCCACGTGGCGAGGGAAACATCGCCGCCTCTCTGTTCACGCTGTCACTCCGGCTAATTGAAAGTCTGTGAAAAGGGGCGCATGACTGACGTCATTACAGAATGAAACTTCGGCGTTGGCGTGACGAAGGGCGACTGGCGACTTGATGCTTTCATTATACAGCTGAACTGTCATTGTTATAAACGTTGGCTTTGAACACGGGTGGCAAAGAACTGTTTAAGATTTTGTAAGGGCCTCACCTTCAGGCTAAAGCTCTCACATCTCCGATAGTGTAAACATTTATGAAGTTTTGTTTAACTAGTCTTCTTTTTCTTCTTCGTTGTATCGATGATTCCATTTTGTACGGTCTAAGGTGGATGCTCCGAGGTAGCCCGCGAAATTCTATTTTCTTTTTTTTTTTGCAATTTACAGGTCAGTGTCGGTTGTATGTTAATTATAATATGATTCGCGACTGTAACAAATATGGCTTTAATGAATTATAATCATTAGAATCTGCAATACAACTCCTTAAGTTAGAATAATCCTCAAATGTCATGATTTCATGAAATAGTCATTCAATAGGATTATATGAACTTAAGAGTTTTATTGATGATTTTTATGACTGTAATTCTATAAGTAAATATCTGATACGGTCGCGAATCATATTAAGATCAACATACAATCCGATACGGACCTGCAAATGGCAAAAATCGTAAGAAAATTTGAATTTCGCAGGCTACCTTGGAGCATTCACCTTAAATAAGCTTCGACTAAAATTCGGCCGTTGGACACCGTTATCGTTGGCCTTGTAAAGGTCTTCCATCGTGCAGGTGCTGTACAAAGAGAGAACGACAAGAGGTGGGGCATAGTTTGCGATGTGGCCCCAATGTCGCATTTTGGCTCATCGGAGTCCGGCCCACCTGACTAAAGTAGTGTAACTGATTAAAAATGCATAACTATTTTTCATTTTCTGTTCTTGTTATTCACCTGACAACGAAATAATTTGCAATATAGTCTACTTCTAAAAATATTTAAAAGTGCGCAAATACTGAATAAAATAAAGGCTAATTTAAAAAAAAATGCCTCATAATAATATACTTACCGTTAGAACACATACGATAAATATGTAAGCCCCGCGTAGTAATTTGGATAACTGCTACGAAAGCGTAGCAGGTGTAGCCGTAGCGCCATTCCTACAGCTACGCCGTAGCAAGTCGTGAAAAAGTTTTTTTCTATTTAGTTTAGTTCTACAGAACGGGAATAAAACATTTTTATGAGTCTAAATAATTGTGTACCGTCTACATAGCCACGTTTCACATTATCAAAAAAGACGTACCTACACGGCAGTGATGTTCTGAAATACATGTGACCGTTATAAATTCAGGAAAAGTAGCTACGTTCTTGTAGGTACTGTTTTCATTGTCTTCTGTGTACCTACTCATGCCTAGATTACAAGACCCTGACCTCTTAGTCCGTTTTGATGTTTTTTCTTATATAAAAATCCTATGAGACTCTTTAGGATCAGCTATATCTATATCTATACATATTGTAAATTACAGTAATTCGTTTTCGTCACTGTGTGACCGCGTTGATCTTCTAAACTGCGCGACCGACTTTGATGCAGTTTTCACCATCATTTAAAGGATTAATTCCGGAAGGTTTATGCGTATAAAAAATAAATATTAAATTTAAAAATAATACAGAAATCCCGTTGTTTTGTCAAATAGTAACAAGTTAAAATAAAACATTTAAATAACCCCCGACACAATTTCAGGTGATGCTGTAGTATCGGTTCAAGGTTCCTATGTTCTTCTAATATCATTGAAGTAACAGAATACTAAATTTCGAATCGATCAGACCTGTGGAAGATGCGCACATCCAATCATCAACTAGAAAAGAGCTGATAATCTTCAAACGGCTGAACCGATTTTCTTGAATTGTAGCTAAGAACACTCTCAATCAAGACACCTATCAAATAAAAAAATAACAATCAAAATCGGTTCAGCCGTTTGGGAGCTACGAGGGAACAGACAGATCCGTCGGGGGTTAAAAATCGTGGCAAACTGGGGCGGGTCGTGCTAGTCTAAAACAAAAACCGTCCTTGAACACCATACCACCAATACTTTTATAGGATTAATCTATCAGATTCTAGTTAATTGATTCAGGCGTGACTTGGCGGAAATCCATTATAAAATACAATAAACGTAGATATATTTAGTACTCAACGTCCAGCGCTCGGCGTGTTAACACGTCTTGTTCGGGTTCGCGACAAGTCAATCGTCATCCTGAGGATGCCTCGTTGAGAGGTGAAACACGTGTCGATTTCTTACAGGCTTTTTTTTTAAGACTCTTTAAAAATAGTTAAGGTGAATAGGTTACTATACATAATTATCTACGTCAATTGTATTCTATCAGATTATGTTAAACCTAACCACACATGTACACATGACTGCAGGAGCTGGGAGCTAGAAAAATTGAATACCGACAGCATTGTCACCATCATCAATCAGGTCTTATCTTTACTGGAACAAGGCTTATGTATAAACCTCCTATCTATATTAACGACCTTCCACATTGAGGCTCTTGGCACATTCTTTAGTTAACGTTTTTGATACGATCTTAATTTGTTACAATGCGTCTTGTTTAGTCATTCCGAACGTATTTTTAGAGAGCAAGCAAGCAAAATTCAATTTATGCAACACTATAATCATTATGTTGAGGTCAGCTTCCAGTCTAACAGTCTTTATGATATATTTATAGCATTTCACTGTTTATTCTACTGTTTTTAAATTTCAAATTATTTCAATACTAAGTCATCCTTTACACCTGCGATTGGACACAGTTTATCGTGACCACGATCACTCTGTCAAGAGCGAAGCAAAGAAGAGGAAATCATCCATACAAAAGAAATACAACGAAACACATATCCAACGACTGTGATTCATTGTTTTTTTTTTCGTCGCCTGAAGCGTTTCAAACTTTTCGGTCGATATTTTCAATTTTCCTATCGAAGTGGGACCGGGAAAGTCCGTTCGGTGAGCATAGTCAAACGTTGAGAGGACAAGCTATGTATTTCGCTTTGACTTTTTTATTTGTTATTTTTTATGATGTAGGTACAAAGGAAACAGTTATCGATAGTTCCCATTCTAAAAGTTATCAAATGACTAACTAAACTTCTGCGTTTATTTTCAAGAAGTCATATTTACTGTAGGTACGAGGTGTTTTTGGCGAGTGGCCAATATGTGAAGTACCTACCGCCATTTTGTTTTTTATACAATTTCTGTGACAATTTCGGAAATTACCACCAACCCTCCTGTCAATGGCATTGAGACGCTAAAAGATCCTTGTTGCATTAGTAAGTAACCTCGTTATAAGTTCTTCCGCCATTTTTCTGCAATATCAAAAAAATTACAATTTCATTTCTTATATAAGGTGCTATAAAAATATCTGCCACGGCTGCAATGGGAGATAGAATTGTGTTTATAGATTACAATAGTAAAGATAAATTATTGATCAAGTGTCATATTTTTTTTCATACAAAAAATTGTACGTATAAATTTGCAAGTGACGAACTAGTCAGCTGATTTCAGTTTTCATTCACAGAACAGATGGAAAGAGATAGCAGTTGTTTTCATTGACGAAGTGCACTTCGCGCGTAATTTGTGAACCACGTTATGCAGAGTAGAGTCAATGTTTATTTAACTACTTTATTTTCTCAAATTGATTTAACTGTGCCGGGGTACGAAATTTCTTCACTATTGTTATCTTTAAACACAATACTACCTCTCATTAAAGCCGTGGCAGATATTTTTATAGCACCTTATATGTAAGAATCGAAGTCTGATTACACTGTGTGGCAGAGATTTATTTATTTAATACTTCAAGCGTACAAATGTACAGAGGCATTTTCTACCAGCTTTTTTTCTTCCTTCTTTTCAACCTTTGGGTGAAGCTGAGACAAACAGTGGTAGGTGCAATAGCGAGAATTCAAGAGATAACTATTTTTTTAAATATATGAATTTAAAATACATTATTGGCTATGTATTAGGTACACCATAAAGAAAATAATTGCCTATCCGTAAACAATCGGTTCCAACAAGTCTTCAATGCATACAAATAACATAAATCCCAAATATGAGGCTAAAAGGATCCATTCCACACGGTCATACATTACCCACGTTTGACACGGGGCACAGTCGCAATAATTCCTCTACCCGACACACGAAGACCTAAAAATCAGGCAATCTATCACGAAAACTAATCACACCATCTCGAATAGTCCAATGCAACAAGAATGCATCACGTTTTAACTAATAGCCAAAGATGAAAGGTAGAGGACTAATCATACTTGACAAGGTGACGATGTTATGCTATGGTGTAGGCTCGTGTGTGTAATTTGAGAAGCGAATTCGGAAGATGAATTTCACGTCATCTGTCAATGTATCTGTGTAGTATCGGTATACCCATACCGATACTACTAGGCTTTCACTAGGCTCAAGCGTTGTTGAGTAAAGACGACCAGTACCTATTTATTATATCCCTTGGTAAGAATGGTAGTCAGACTTTCGGGCTTCTGACGACTCGTAACGACTGTCAAAGACCCACGAATGACAGTAGGGACCAACGGCTTAACGTGCTTTCTGAGGCACGGAGGAGTCTCGATATGCGTATATCGTATAAGATGGTCACCCATCCACGAACCAACCCCGGCAAGCGTAGCTTAACCTGATGGATGGACCCGCTGCTGGCTGTCTAGATTAGTTAGCCACGAGCTCCTCAACCGTATTACCGTTAATTACAATAAGGCAGTTAATTCGACACGGTATTTAGTAAGTACTCGTTAAGCCCAGAACCCTTCTACCCAGATCAAGATAAGCCCATGTACCTGGCTAACTTTACATTTTACATGAAATTGCTGACACGACTGATCGCTATCAGTACAGTCAACAAAGCTTTTTGGTATACAGGCAGCTAACTTTAAACTACTTTAAAAAATGTTCTGAGTATGCTGGGTAGTCAATTCTTTTAATCGCTGTAAGTACCTATGCCATATGCTTAAAAAGTGATTACTTACGTACACAATAAAAATGAATATTGGCAGTGTAGTGGAGGGATGAATAAGTTTGCCTGTATACCAAATAGCTTTGTTGACTGTACCTACGAATTATAAATGGTAATGGTCAATGTGGACAACCAGGAATCTGGGAAAAAGTATATGAAATGAAATTGAACTTACAAAGCAGCATCTTAATATATGGTAATATTATAAAAAGCTGTTTGTACTGCATGCTGAATTTTACCAAGTTTGCGAAAATAAACCCGAGCCTGAACTTGCCAAATTAAAACATGAGCCCTCTTCATGTTTTAATAGTGAATACCGATTTACGTTGGTTTATTTATATTTTAAATTTCCTTTATTCCATTAATGTACATATATTTTACGTTTTTAAATATTATATAAAAATTATAAAAATATTTAAAAATATAAAAAAATATTTTAAATTATTATTATTCGTTTTTATTGTTCAGTTAGATGATGATATTGTATCTCTCTAAAAATAATTATTGTTCTCTCTTCTTTAACAGTTTTCAAAGTATTTTATTTTTATTTTTCATTAATACGGCTCTTTCCCTCTGGACGCACATTGTATTTTCGTGGATGCTTGCATATTAATAAGAGCGTGTTGATGAAAATAGATAAGAATCCGAGAAGAGCATGTAGGAACCTAATAATTCTCTTTTTTATGATATATGATGTAAAACAGCATCAAATTATTGAAAATAAATGACTTATCATTTACAATCGTTTTTTTTTTAAGATACTCAAATTATAATAGGTATTAAAAATTACCGCAGCATTTATATACTTATACCTAAACGTACAGTAAAAGTCAAAGGATGTATAATTCCAGAACATTTTGCAAAAAAAAATACCCTAAATCCATCGGATCGACATACGGCATTTATTCAAGCGGTGATAGAACGAAACGGATTGCGGTTTATTGGCAGTGTAAGTGGAATTCTCGACTGTACCGGATCTGTTATTTTTTATCAAAACTTGAAAAGAGATCTCTGCTGGAAAAATATTTGAAAATAGAGATTCTGAAAGTGGGCAACGTTGCAAATAGATGTCAAATATATCGCTGTTTTGATTAATTTGGCAATTCTATGTATGAAAATATGAAATATGGCTAACTAGTGAACTAGACTATTGACTATGAAATGCAATTATAAATATCTTAACACCGAATATTTAGTTTTAGATGTAAAAAAAGTATTTCCAAATGACTTTTTTACACCTAAAACGGTTACAACATCAAATTCAGTGCTATAATTGCAATTCAATATTAATATTCTAGTTCACTAGTTAACGATATTTTATATTTCTATACAATAATATTGCGAAAATTATTAGGTAAATATTTGACAGCTATTTGCGACGTTGCCAACTTTAAGAACAAACGCTCTTAAGTTTAAAACTAAATAGAAAATAAAATCATTTCATTTCATACACGACGCACAAACAAAACGTAAAATAGAAAAGTTTTGATCAACTTGTTTTTCCGCAAGTCGTTAGGAATAGCAAATATCGAGAATACAAAGGTACTTCATGAAAGATAGCTGTCAAAGTACGAACCAGTAGAGAATCAAAAAGCTGCATACTACAGTAGAACAGTGAAATTTCTATTACGCCATGAGATTTCCAATTTCCGTGCGTCCGTCCGATTTCATTGGTCTTCCAATCAACTGTCGGTGAACATATCTGAAGCGCAGTAAAAATATCTTTTAAAACATGGCTGCAGGGATTTTTTTTGTTTACGAATTTTTGTTCAGATTGGTTGCTGTCTGAAAATGATTGATTTTGTACAGAAACTAATCTGACCGAAAGTCTCAGTGATGCAAAGAAATGCATTTTTATTTATTGCAATCTATCATTCTTACAGATATTCATGAATATCTTTGATATTATTAACGGGTTTGTGCGGAAGCTGTCCAGTGACTGCCCCGTTTATTCTTACAGCCTCTTAAATAAGGTCTTGAGGAGTCTTTCTCTTTAGTCTTCTAGATACTGGATCACTGAACTGACTGAATAAAATGCTTTGATATACTTAACATTTTTTTTGTATAATTTGGTTCAAGTCGTGTCCTGTGCAATAAAATCAAAATAGCAGACATGAAATGCAACTGAAAAAGGTGATGTTAAAAAGTTAGGAATCATATTTTAGTTGTCACATAGGTCCTAAGTACCTAACCATAAACACAGATTAAAAAACATTGCTCCGGATATAACAATAAAAATCGGTTCTTTACTTTTAAAACATTACAATAAACCTGAATACAAAAGAGAAGAAGTAATTTCCGGAGATTAAAAGGACCCGATCAACCGTCCATCCGGGACAAAATAACGTGTATTCCCGTTCGTAAAGGCCAAATTTGGAAGATATGTATTATTTTTCCTTTATATTTCCTTTATTTCATTTAATACATATATTTTACATTTTTAAATATTAGAATATAAAAATTATAAAAACATTTAAAAATATAAAAAATAGTAGCCCACCGGTATCGGGAACAGGGTCCAAGCTACCGGTGGTCAGGGGTCCAGAGAGAGGAACCTCCTGACAATGCGAGCCGTGTCCAGAAGTACCGCTTTCTGAATCAAGCCCTTGATATATTATTACTCATCGTTCATCAACATGAATGACTTACAAAATTAAGAACAAAAGTCTGCAGTGAAATCTTCTGAACATGCCTAGTGGCTTGGTTTTTATAGTAAAGAAAAGGTAACTCTATCAAAAAAAAGAATGTTTTCGCCAAAATATAATGATGTAAACCTCAAAGACTTGACATTATTTAATCAAGAGACCGCTCTTTCTTACTGAGGTGCTGCTAAGAGTCTTTGTTGCCCTTGTGTTCGAGTGACAAGATAACTCGAAATAAGGAGCCCTTCCGAGAGCTCCGTCAAATACTTTAGGAGGATTTAATAACCAAGTTTAGAATTATTGTTGTCTCTATCTGTTAGGTTAGGTTAGGTTACCTACTGATTTTTGGAATCGACCTTTTTCGACCTTTAAAAGTTTAAGAATCGATTTTCGTAGGTCTCCAACTATGGTCATATAAGGCGGTATGGGAGTTTAAGTGAAAATTATACAAGCGTTACCTCCAGTCGTGTGTCGGAATCGGAACTGACACACACACTGTTTTTGTTATCATTAATTGAGCTGGTAAATGTGTCTGGATTTAAGTAGGTTCAAATAAAACTGCCCGTGTTTCTGCTATAAATCCGGGAGTCTTGAAGTTCCGAGAGAATAGGTTACTTCTAGGCAAGCGTCGCCTTGACTCATGACATAGTTGGAGGGATTAAAAGGAATTCTATTTTACCCATATTTTTGCAGAATTTTTACGCGGGAAGATTTTGACATGATGTTGTAAAATATGATATTATACTCATATTTCCTGTGTTTTCGACAGACAAGCATACTTAAAAGCTTTTAAAATTATGTTTGAAATTTGAATGTGAATGTAGAAGAGGGAAATGTGCAAAAAAGTGTGAAAAACAGCTAAAAGAAGTTTGCGCTATGTGAGACCCTGTTTGAAAATATTGTTTGGCACGAAGCCGTTGCTTGTATTCATGAAGATGATGCTTTTGACAACTGCGGAGATAACGACTGATAGAGAGGTTCGGAGATATGGAAAAGCATGCAATCGGCGACAGATTACTGATTACGAACAAATGGACTTTAAATACCTATTACTATTTAAATCAATGCATCCATGTGTATCACGCGTTTAAATTCCACATGTTCAATGTCATGTTTTTATATTGAACGGCCATTTTAAATCGTTGCGCTTTTAAATACAAAAAATGTTTTAACTTTTAGTCCTCGATTTCCCAGTATTATTCAATTTATCTTTGAGGCTTCCCTTTATTTTCGTTTGACAGGCTCTGGAGTGGCGTTTACATAAATTGGCCATTAGTACGATGGATGTCCCACTTTATAAGTATCCTGTTATGTTTACGTAGATATAAGAAAAATGTAAATGTCTCGTTGTCATTATAATAATGCAAATGGGAATATATATTCTCGGGAAATAGGTATATGGTGAGTGTTGTAAGCGAGGGAAAAGAGGAATTGAAATTCATTTTTCCTTATAAGTTTGGTAATCATTGTTTTTGTTGATAAATAATCGCGTTGGAATTTAAAGATATTTGGCGATTTCAAGTTTACATTTGGCTTCTATTTTAAGTACTTAGTTTATTTATCTCTCTAAGTTTATTTTCTTTATTTAATTCTCTGATGAGTCCAAACGCAAATGAATATCGAAGCAGGTCGAGAAGAAAGAGGGCAAAAACGTTATGATGTGATTACCTATTTAAAGTCGGACTTTTAGCTTAGTTTTAAACTTAAGAGCGTTTGTTCTTAAAGTTGGCAACGTCGCAAATAGCTGTCAAATATTTACCTAATAATTTTCGCAATATTACCTAATGTATAGAAATATCAAATATCGTTAACTAGTGAACTAGAATATTAATATTGAATTGCAATTATAGCACTGAATTTGATGTTGTAACCGTTTTAGGTGTAAAAAAGTAATTTGGAAATACTTTTTTTACATCTAAAACTAAATATTCGGTGTTAAGATATTTATAATTGCATTTCATAGTCAATATTCTAGTTCCATCCCCGGACTAACCGCGGCTAGCGTAGCTCGTAGCCACAAGCCCCTCTTGTCACAAAATATAGTGCTGCATGGTCTATTAAAAGGTTTTATATGTTCAATAGCTCAGGCTTACGAGCGGATACAAGAAATGATTGATGGGTGCAAGAGAAATGGCAAGCGCAATTTGTTTTCAGGAAATTACGACGTTCCCGCAATTTTCTCGCATACTTATCGTCTTGCCTTCTAGACTTTGCGAGGGCTATTAAATATGGGAAAGTATTTTAATTTATACATAACCAAATTATACCGATGAGCTTCAAGCTTCTCTTCACATAGGTCTACGTGCAAATAAACTAAAAAAAAAAAACAGGCACCCATATTACATAAAATAAAACTACACAATACTGCAACAGATTACAACAATACACAAGATGAACACAATACAATAGAATAAAATTGCAATGCAAATAAAATAGGTACGAATTCTATAAGTAACAGAATTAAAATGATAATAAAATGTCAAATGCAATTAAATTAAACAAATTATTATACTAAATATACAAAACACCCGAGAAATACTCGCTCACTGACCTTTCTTGATAATTTAATATCTAACAAATTGTGGCGACTGTAATTCCGGTCACAATTCAATGTAGATTAGATTCCGGGATCCAGGGTTAAGCACAAATATACTTTATCCCCCGAGATTAGACTCGGGAAACCGTATCCGTACAACATAGAAGCGGAATGTTCCGCAAGCTGAATGTTTGCGACCGCGGATCCAAAAGTCCGATAGTGGTGAAATGACAGGATACGTAAAAGAATTATTACATTGAGAGTTCTTTTTATTGATTCTTTATGATTTACATAAGTGAATACAACCTGATTGGTGACAGGAATAAAGAACCAAGGGGGTAGAAAATGTGTGTGGGAGAGATTTCGTGAAAAGGGACGGAAGTGTGTAACAGGAAGCCGGGGAAGCACGCGCTATTTGATTTGACCAATGAGCGCGCGCGGTGCAAGAGTTGTCCGTCAGATGGTACCAACTCATTTTCCGAGTGGGCAATACTGTCAGCCAAGATGTCACTCATGATACATCTTGGCGTCATCATCATGGAGTTTGTGCACTACACGGAATTTTACCTTCCGGATCTAAAATCTCATACCTATATTTCCGGATCACGTGATATTTACTTGAAAATCGGACTGCCGACCGTAAAATTGGCTTTTTTTTTTCTCATGAAAAAATGCTTGAGTTTATAGTTTATGTGTGTTCCTACTTGCATATTTTTGTATTTTATTACACATCAATACATTTTGCTTTCCTGTATTCGAACCGGAGTTAATAAAACGTACAAATTGAACCTAGCTTTACAAACGTTAAGGTTGGAAGTGATTTCAAAGCAATACTCAGGAGAAATACTTTTCTAGTGTATACTTAGGAAGATCGCAGACGATAGATTTTTAGGGATCCGCTGTAAAATGTGGAACCCTTATTAAGTTGTCGTGTCCAGATATACTTACCTAACTTAGAGAGTTTCAAATGAAAAATACTACTTTTACATACCTACATACAAGCTCACGCCTCCTTCCCATGGGGGTAGGCGAAAACTACAGAACGCCACCTGCTACGATCCTTACACTCTTTTTTTTTGGTTAGTTTACGTGTTTGTAAAGACCACTTTTTTAGTTGTAATTTTCTTGAAAACTAGTTTTCTTCATCTCATTATTTATGCCCCAATCGAGAATAAAATAAATTTTATTAACTTCACTCGGGTAGTTTTTGAGTTAGCTTCAATATTTAACCTTGAGTCATGACTTGTATAGATACTTTGCGCTCAATCACTGTCACATTCACATTGACTATTTTCGCAGAACAATATCGGCGACCGACTGCACCGACAGACGGATCGGATGCCTGCTGTCGGCTCCCTTGCGCTGCCCAGTGGAACTAACTTCATTACATTCCTACTTCCAAGTATAGTGCTTCACAATATATTTACAGGACGACTTTCCAGGAAACACGAATTGGTACTCGATCAGACGGCACGATAGGTAGGTAGGTTTCAGGGCAAATAAATACAATTTAGTACATGTCATGAATTTATAGCCAATGATTTGCTTTAATTTAGAGCTTAGGTTGTCTCGTTTCAAAACTAAATTTTAAGATGGAATGATTGAGATTTATTGAGAAAATATTTGATTTTAGTTATAAGTAGCCCTTAGCCAGCGCCAGTTCTGACACCGTGCTTTTTATGGCACTTATGAGTTCTTGAGATGTTGGGCTTTTTGATAGAGCTTCAAAAAAAAGTTGATAACAAGACATAAATTGTGATGATAGCATTGGCAAAGCACGTAAGCCCGTTGGCCCCGGCTGTCATTCGTTGACCTTTGGCAGTCGCTTCTTCATTTTCTTCAACACTTTCCTCACGACATTATCCTCGCTCCTCCGCATCACGTTGGGCTTAAGTAGTTACAGAAATATACTAGATTAAGAGATAGTTAAACAATTCCATTTTCTATCAAATATCCGTCCAACTTACCTGCCCATGCAATATCGTTACGATTTATCGCATCGTGTGAAGTGGGCTTAACGGAAACAATAGCTCGCATCAACTTTTAAGTTTGTTTAATGAACCGCTTCTGATTTTCGAAAAACTGCTTCAGCTGAAATTGTTAAGATTTTGGCACGAATTGAGTTCAAGATTCTATTCTCAAAGGCACAAAAAGTTGGTGGTGAAGGTGCAGCCTAATTATGGGCTGACTCTATATAGAATGCTATCGGTACGGTAAGAAAAAGCACAAAAACACTAACTATTTTGTTTGTTGATAATGCTTTATTAAACGACCTCCCTACGTTTTCATAAACATAAACACAGAAATCGAACACTTCTTAAACCAAGTATAATCTGTTGGGATACAGTGACACAGGTCACGTATCTGTGGGAGGGAGTGGGCTTCCATGCGGCCCAGTGCCTACGGGTTGGTGGATACATTAAACCTATACCGGAGCAATTTGCTTTATTCCCTACCTATACTTAATTAGAACAATCTCTCTCTAGTTTGTTCTAAATCTATGCAATAAATCGGTACATATACCAGCTTATGATCCAGTCTGTCACAACTTTTTGTCTTCCGCCCAGCGACGTCCTAAGCCGAGGTTCGTACACCACAGGGGATGCCCTTAGCGAGCAGTTGCCTAGTTTATAATTTAGTTTTATGCCCTGGCTGGAGGCTTTAAGTTTGTAGCTTATGGCAGTCACAGGAAATACCAGCTAAGTAGTTACGGCCTCAGAGGTACGGAGACTACAACAAACCATAAAAAAAAAAAAACATACATACATAAACTCAAGCCTATTTCCCATGGGGGTAGGCAGAAACTACACAACGCCACCTGCTACGATCCTTACAAACTCCTTTTGCCTCGTTAACGTTCATACATCTGGTCATACACGCACGCCGGTTGCGAGTCCTACGCACCTGACCTTTCTGAAGAACATACCCAATAAGGTCACTATATGTCCTCATAGGGCGTTTCCACTCACACTTGCCTTGTAAATACATTTTGTTAGTCGCCGTTCATTCATCGAAAAAAAATAATAATTCTGTGAATGAATTTAGGATTTTTATTAAATATCTAAGTCACGATAAAGACTTTTAGATCAGTGCTACGCATCGAAGGCTCGTAGCACACGAAGCACGGTTCTAGAAGCTACGAGTACCTACATGTTGTTCGAAACAAAAGCGAATTGCAGTTAGTCCAATCAGAGGTCTCAAAATCTTCACAATTTCCTTCTGAAACTCCTGTACCTAAAGTAAATATAAAACATTCGGACTTTTATGACAGAGCGGCATAATTGTCAGTAGCTACCCTACAATTTTCCCCAATAAAATTGTTATATTACCTCACTAGTAGGCAGAGCCCCTTTAAGACTTCCATCACAGTCCTGTCTGTCCCTAGATTAATGCGTAGGGGCTTAGAAACGGGTCTTTCCATACATCTTGCGGGCAGTTGACTGTACCTGAGATTACGCAACCTTGGTCCTGGAGAGTCGAATTGTCCGCTAAGATCCCATCTGTCAACAGGAAAATTGCGGAAATTTCGTGGGTTGAGCTAGTAGAGTAGGTATGCTTAGTTGAAGTAGATATCTACTGTATTCCGGCAAGTAAAACTAAAACCCAACTACGACAAAAACGCCAACTAAAAACTTTTTAGTAAAAAATTACAAACAAGAAATCACAGACGGACAAATTAAAAATCCGGAATCACACGTCATGTGCATAAATCGAACAGATTACGTGTGACTCCTGATTTTTAATTTGTCTGCCTGTGTTTTTTATTTTAGTTCATGACTTTATGTCCTCTAAAGGGCGCCATATTCAAGATAATGTCACGTCACATACATATCAGCGGACGATCAAGACGCTTCCATTAATACCTCATTTGTCAAATAATGATAAGTTATGAGGGAACAGATGAACATACATACATACCGGTCAAAATCATAACCCTCCTTTTTGCTTTGCCGTAGTCAGGTAAAAAGAGGGCCCTATTAATAAAAGACGTTAACATTTATGGAGCCTGAATGATGAATACCATCAAAAAGATAGGTCTATAATACCTATTATAATAATCTATCTAAGTACCTATTCTATTAGGTAAAGATAAGGTACTGCCATGTGGTAATTTAATACCTGCAAAAACACTTAAAGAAAAACAATTTATTTTGTAACCGAATGAAAATTAATCCCAACATTTATGTTATCTATCACGTTGTTTGGAAATAACTATCGGATAAGTACCTACTACACAAAGCCCTTGTAATAAGAAACCTCGCGAACCTCCCTAGGGAAGAAAACTCGTTATAGTTATGACAAATATTTAACTTGCTGTTTGTTATACAAATATTATCTAAACATTGTAGTCTCCAGGGAATTCTGATAATGTCTGTTTATTTTCTTAATAGGCCCCGTTTTATCTTTATTAGATTTATAATCGAGAACGAAAGCGGAGGAGATTGCATTATCTACCTAGTTATGAAGGTAGGAAGGTAGGTATTTGGTTTACAGAATAAGAACGCAGTCATCGTCTCATCATCTGCCTAGACTTTACCCAACAATGTTGGGGTCGGCTTCCAGTATAACCGGATGCAGCTGAATACCAGTATTATTACATGGAGCGACTGAAATGAAATATAATTGAATTGAAATGAAATTATTTTATTTTCTGTAAATAGGTTTGTACAAACACTTTTACACGTCAATAATATTTTATGAACTAGATGAGGTCGGCGTTTCATCTGACTACTCTGAGAAGAAAGGCTGAAACACACTCAGAGGTCACGGTCTCTTTTAAAGTCCAGACATAATATTGGTCAGATCATGTGAAGACTATGTAGATTAGTGTCTGAAATGGTCCAGTCAGAATGCCTATCTGACCTCCATATCCCAGTTACTGAATAATACGATACCCCCAGGTAAGACTGGTTGTCACACCTTCGTCAGGCTTCTTTTGTCATGCTGTGACGACCCGTAACGACTGTCAAAGATTCACGAATGACAGCGGGGACCAACGGCTTAACGTGCTTTCCGAGGCACGGAGGGGTCTCGGTATGCAAAGAAAATATACGAAATAATACTTAAGAAAATTTTATATAGGTACTTAGGTAGGTATTTCGCAGGCACATGCAACAGGTATTTTCTGTGATTATTTAAATATGTATCAGAACTGCGGGTTTAGCAAAGTAAGCACCGGCTATTGTTTTACATTAATAGGTAGGTACCTAAGTACCTAAGACTTCAGTAGCGGACTGTTGGGGTAGGTATTTTCCATAACTTTTGGTTACAATGTCTGTCTATTTGTCTGGGTGTACCTACCTAACGTTAATAACGTAGGTAAAAATACTGGCTCAGTGGCCGGGATCCGGGAATCAAACTCAGGTTTGCAAAACTCACAGTCGACCACCACATTATACTGGCAACACTAGCTAGACCACACGATAAAAAATAAAATTCTTCCGCTGATTGCTAGTGCGGCGAAGCCAAAAAAGGAGGGTTATTTATTCCTTTTCTCTTCGTTTAGATTTGAAATTGGAAGATAGCAGCGCCATTTTAGGTCACGAAACGTCACTAGGTAGTCGTTTCCCGCGCCAACATTTTGATAAAAATCCGTCCCGCCCGGCAAAGCAATACATTTTTAGAGCAACCGTAGTTGTTTACAGTGCGCAATTTCCACACAAAATAGAAGCCGTCGAGTTGTTATGAGTATCACGTCCTTAAACCTCACAGGATTATTCGCATCACGCTTTCGGATAGCTTTATCACAGTTATCATGTTGACGCAGCCTCCCTCTTCCCGTTTGGTACCTACCTATATTATTTTGTCCCAGCCACTCGTTAAGAAATTAAGTTAAATAGAAATAGGTTTGTGTTTACAGTCTTGGTTAATGGTATCTACCGATTCCCTTGTTCACAAACTAAACTAAATTCAAGTTCAGTGCATCTTTTTCTTTCTATTTCATTAGAAAAGGACAGAAGATAAATTTTAGTTTACTTAGTCCTGTCAAATTAAACAGCGCCTGACGTAAATTGACGAAATTTTTGTAGCCAAGTTTGTATTCACGTCTAAACTTATAAGGAGTAGTGACAGGCGCTGATTAATTTGACAGGATAATAAATTATATCTTCTGTCCTCTTCATAATTAAATTTTATCAAGATTTATTTTCAGATTTATTATTGCACCAAATCGCTCGTTAGTTTTTAAAATCAGATTGTTTCAAACCATTGAGCGTCGGGTTAGAAGTGCGTTTCGATAAAATTTAAAAACGGCAAATGCACGCTAATCTGTTACAAGTAAATGCTCTAGTACCTAGTCTAGTCTTTACTTACGCGTATACGATTTCCAGAACGAAAACCAATAGAAAAAGACAACAAATCGTCAAATGCATGTCAAATGGTCAACTGCTGTGATTGGATGACTGAATTATTAACAGCATCAGATCACTTGACATAACTTTAATTTTGATATGTCGGCCTCGGTCGCTGCATAAATCAACGTCGCCGCGTCGTAAATATTTCAATCCAGAAGTAAACTCTTCAGATTTATTATAGCTAGCTCCTGCCCGCGACTTCGTCCGCGTGAAATTATCACCCGTCCGCGCTATTACTTCGTTTTCGCTTTCGTCCTGCCGTCTGTCTGTCTGTCTGTCCGCGGCTTAGCTCAAAGACTGTTAGTACTAGAAAACTGTAATTTAGCATGAGTATATATATTAATTACCCCGACAAAGCGGTAGAATAAAATCATGAAAAAAAAAATTAAGGTACCTCCCCTACACGTAAAGTAGGGATATTTTCCCATGGTTTGGGATAGATGAGTCAAGTAATTCATCCCAGCTTCGGAACCCTTCATTGTGCGTGGTCGGACATGCACTTGGCCGGTTTTTATTTTCTTTTTACTCGGCTCCTAAGGGTCGTAACGTGGTGTTACTGTATACTGTCACTCCTTACTAAGTTACTGTTTACGGTTTCCAGAACGGATTTTCGTTCAACACAAAAATTTGCTAAATTTGAAATGCTTGTCAAATGGTCCACTGCTGTGATTGGATGACTCAATTTCCAATCAGATCACTTGACATTACTTTTATTTTGACAAGTCGCCCGCCGCGTAACGGCTCGTAGGTACACACTGGCGCGATATTGCGGGCGCGACAGGCAGAAAGTCCGAAAGGGATACCGTGGCCCCTGGCAACACAGGCAACTGAAGGAACACGGGTGGGTTTTAGTCAGTAAGAGTCTGACACGCCCTCCCGCTCCGCCCAGAGCGGGAGAAGTTATTTGATGATTTCCCACCCAAAAAAAAAAAAAAAAAAAAAAAAAAAAAAAAAAAAAAAAAAAAAAAAAAAAAAAAGGCAGCGCTATCAATGTCGCCGCGTCGTCGATTTTCATTCCTGAGACCGGGAGTTAGGTTAATCAAATGCAATTTGAGTTTCAAAAGTTACTTTAATTTATTAATTATATGAATATTTTCAACATAATATATAAATTGTTTTTTCCTTCAGTCACGCGTAGCCAATGGCAGTATGAAATGTTTCACCACACAAACGACAGACGCAAGACTACTTTATTATATCACGAGGTTTTTTACAATATAATTGAAGAGTAGTTCGTCGAGTCGTAATTGCATCCTCAAGGTAGATTATGCGAATGACGTCACTGGCATAAAAGCCATCATGCCTGTACACCCACATTTCGCCAGTTAAGTTTACGTCCCATGACAATATTCCATGGCAAGCCTATTGCCATCTACCGGGCACAAATCAAAACTCCGGGCTGTTAAGAAATAGTGAATAAACATGATATCATTTGAATACTTTAAATAATTGTCAAGGTATGTCGTTTTTGTGTAAACAACTCGACGCTAAATTCAAATACATAGTCTCATTGTGCGCTAGTTCAGTAGTACGTAGGTAGATGACTAATAAACACTACTACCTACTTACCTATACATATTTTATAGATACAGGACTTGAATATAATATTCACACTTGTAGGTATAATTACTCTCAACAATTTTGTATTAAAAAGTCAAGTACAAGAAGAAAAAATCTATTTTCGAGTACCTTTAGTTCATACCTAAAAGGTATTTTGAGATCGTAAAATTATAATCAAATAAATGATAACTAACTCCTTTTATCATCATAAAAAGGAAAAAATAAATGGACCAGAAGAAGAACTCATTATGTTACTGCATCATCATTACAAAGAGCTTACGCCAATCTATCCATTGGGATGCTAGTTAACTTTTCAAAACCGATAGATGGCAGCACAGGCGTAACGGACTTGTAATTGTAACATCATCGAATACGATACTTGTAGGCTAAAAAGCTTACAGTTACAATTGTACTAAATGGTTTGAAAACAAACAACGAAATAAATGCACATTTATGAGGTCTCCGCCCCAATTCATTCTCGTAAATAGATTTGGTATACTAATAAATACAGTGAGTATTGAGCTCTACTTCCCACTTCGTATATTTTGTAAATTCTAAGTTTTTTTTTTTTATAAGCCTGTACTTTTCAACTCTTTGGTTAAGACCTTTATTCATTTCAATTCTCTCAATTTCAGAGGAAAAACATCTCCTCGTTATAATTCTACATATTTACCTAATAAATAGTAGGCACTACAATACTTAACTTAAATACTAGGAAGGAAAATGAAGGCAGTAAGGTTTATTTTTTTAAAACTATCGTCCATTATTCATTTTATTACAGTCTACTGTTGTGATAGTGGTTGGCAAATATTCGACGACGGATGACGGACGAAAGCAATTTTCGACGGTTTATACGAAGTTTCATAAAATATTATCGACTAATTTTGCGTGAACTGGTTTACGCCCGTCTGTCAACAATATTATTAGGTACTCCTATTTTATCGTGAGTAGCAAAAAACTATACACAATAGGTACATACTTTTAGAAAGTTCCAAAAAAAAGAAGTAATTATTTCATTATAAGACGAAAGTTGCAAATGAAAAATTTACCAACCTTATAAAACAATAGGATTTAATTTAAATTAAGAACGTATTATGTAAGTACCTACATATGTATGATTTTTTCTATCCTAGAAAGATATCATGATTCTCTATAATTCATCTACATTTACAACTCGTGCGCATTAACATAGCACCTGGCTCGAATGAATGACGTTTAAAGCGTAGGTAGATTCGTAGGTAATAAGTAGATTCATCTGATTCAACATGTTTTTTTCAATACATTCTTTGTATTGAAACATATTGTATGAATGTACATTCATTCAATTCATCATAGATTCAATAGATGAATCTTCTTCTTTTCGAGCCAGGTGCCATGTTAATGCGCACGGGTTGTATACAGTTTTTATTTAAATTACCTTAAAATATATTAGCAAATGGCAAATGCCGATATTATTATACATAAAAATACGGTTTTTATACATACCTACCTACATCTCACTTTTACAATTGAACACTTGAAAGCTAATATTTAAGAGAAGTACAAATATTACTAAATACTGCTTGTTAGATCAAGAAACCTTTACTTACTAAAACTATTGCATTAATATATCAATTTAAAAAAATGACAAGGTGCTGTCCGCGCATTGTAAAATGCATAACTTTAGTACGAAAAATACAGAATAAAAACTCCTTCCATCTTAGAAATCAATGTTTACAAAAGTATGTATAGGATACGCTACATCTAATCATAAATTAGGAACTTTGGGAGCAGCTACAGAAATATGAACCTTAGTCCAAATAAAAATAAACAACAGATTATCACAGAGTAAAATAAGTTGGAATAGTAAAAGTAATAAAAATAACACAGTATTCACGAGGTTGAAGCCCACTTTCACCATGCATCACTTAAATTGCAATTTAAAATTTTCAGTTTGGTTGGTGGTAGGACATGTTCTCAGTCCGCCTGGCTAGCTACCATCACCATCTTATCTAAGTCTGTTGCCATAACAATAATGTTAACAGCATTGTTGTGTTTCGGCAGTTGGAGGTAAGATAGCCAGTTCCTCTGTGGTTGAGGATTCCGGGTGAAGCTCGCTTCCGCCTTAGGCTTGATCATCACTTACGATCAGGTGAGATACAGGCCAAGAGCTTCCCCAAAGTAGATGTTTAGAGAAAATAAAAAAAATAAAAAAAATTGCATTAAACATAGTAAACATCATCCTGTCTCTACCAACTTCAAACAATTCACAGAAATAGAATGATATAAATATGTTTACAGCAAAATATATTCAGTGATTTGTGGTGCAAGTGAGCCTTAATGTAACATCAACTAAAGCATAAAAAACATAATTGTCAGTAACAAAATAAAAGCAAAATATTTTTGGTATAATTCAACAGCTACAGTTCTCTTAAGACAACAACACCCCGTAAAAGAATGTTTTTGAAATATAATAAATATCTTAAGTCTTGTTGCAAGACACAGTTAGTTCCAAAATTGGCATTTAGAATAAAATATTTTCATAATGAGCTTCATTCAATGTTCAAATAGTAGAGAAACATCTTTAAATACATATAAATATTGAGATATATTTGGCAATTCCTGTCTATATAATATCTACAGAGAAGTATGTTATTACCAACTAAGTGAATGCTTATTTATGGTTATGTATTCTTTACCTAATCTCACCATTACTGTATCCTAAGCCTATTTGTGTCACTGGAACCCTGAATCAATACTATCATTGGTGTACATGTTCTTTTCTTTTTCTGAAACATTCAACATTAAATCTCCCTTGTTTCTTACAAACCTTTGATGTTAGTAAGGCTAGATCGAAAATAATTGATCTAATGAAGAAAATATTCTTATGACTGGCCCATACTTTTGCTGTAACATCTAAGTATAGGTTTTGAAAAATACAAGCAAGCTCTTAGGTAAGATATGAATGAAATTGATATAAGTAAGAAATCTAACACCTTTTTCTTTTACAACTTTTGTCCAGTACGAAAACAATCATTTATTTAACCCATAAAAAGATTGACTATAGGTACTTATAATTTGGAAGGGACGATGATTTTGAGACTTAAAGCGTTAATCATAAGAGCTTGCTAGTATTCTTTCATAATTACACAAAATTTAATGGTTGTGAACAGCATGCCTTATTTATGGCCCAGAAATTATAAATGATACCAACAAAGAAGGTTATCAAGCTAAAGAACAATAGCCACATCTGGTATCATTATAGTACAGTTTTCATTTAGTTGTGGTGATTGGCACGGCTTGTATTTCTGCTCCAGTTTATCTAAATCCACTTTGATGCCTTTCTTTTTAGCCATTTCTACTACATAACTCTTCAGTTTCATATCACTGAAATTGATAATTAAGTATGATTAGTAAATAGGTAAGGTTTTTGGCATATAAAGAGTAGATGAGATTTAAGAGTAGAACCAAGTGACAAAACTCAATTACAAAATCATATTATTTTGCAGAAGGTAAAAATAACATTCATTTTTTTTTTCTTTTTTTTTATGAACATTCTTTAAAATGAATTTTAGGAATCAGTTCTGTGTTTAAATATATGTAATATAATATAATACCAGCCCATTATTGTCCGACTGTAGGGCAAAGGCATTATCATATAGAGAAAGCATGAGCATTCATCACTATGCTTGCTCAAGACGAGTTGGCGATTTCAAACTCATAAACTCAAATCATTTATTTCAATTAAACCATTTACAGGCACTTTTGAATTGTCAAGGAGTCGGTCAGTCAGAAAATATGAAGCTAGTTGTCCATTCCAAAGCATAGTAGGTACCTATGGAGAAGAACGGGCAAGAAACTCCACGGACACGCTTTTAACTATAAGTAAGATAACATAATATCATATTAACTATCAAGTCCAGAGGGGCAATTCCCATATTTTTAAGAACATTCAGATTCACAACTCATTCACAATCTGTCAAAAATTCAAACAATTTACCAACTTTTTTGACAAGTGTAACAGATTGTGAATTGAAAGTGTGTGTGTGATTTCCTCACAATGTTTACCTGCACCAATGTCAGTTATATCCAAGATAAACTCAGAAAGTACATGTAAATTGAAAAAGTCACATTGGTACTTGCCTGGTCTTGAACCCTGAACACTGAGCCATCAGGCATGTTAAAAGATTACCTTTAAATATAGAACTACAAGGAGCAAGGAGTGCTCTGCTTCTTTTGAATATGGAACACAATAGTGATTGATCGCAGGATCTGCTTGATAAGTATTTCAATGACTGACTCAAGGAAGTCCTCAATTGACTGGCCAAAGTACCCACCGACCAAGATCATATGAGTAAGTGTATCAATGTATACCAACTTATTAAGCAATGTTATTTAAATCAGAACTATATTAACCTGAATTTCATACATATACAGCATAAACAGCTCAGCATTGCCATGCTAAGTAGTACGCCCAATGTGGTAAACACCATATCCATTAAGCTACCATCAAGCATGTTTACAAATTAGGTTTTTTTCCTTGTCTGAAAAAAGTTTACATTATTATTAGTTAAAAGCGTTAGAAATACGTGTTTAATTTAGCATGAATACTTAGAGAAATAAGCCCAAAATCAATCAAAACAAATGAAAACGAGCTGAATTAACGCAGGCGTTTAAAATATGCACTTAACAAATATGTTTATGCACTCGCAATACTTACAATGCACAGATTTCTAGTTCTTATTTGTTTTTTTTTTAAATAAATGTTTTCTCTCTTTAGATTTTGTAGTTATTGGTCACAACAACAAACAAATCACTCAATAAAACATTGCTCTAAACAAATGATAAAACGAAAACAGTAACAGCTATGTCTGTCACTGTCAAGTGTCAAATCTAAAATTCTAAATGTCAATCAGAAATCCACCAATGGGAACAAAGTGAACTTATTGACCAATAGAATGCGCACCTCTACGTTTTCTTTTGTTTCGTTCAAAAACTAACGCTGGTGTGGGAACTATGCGGGAATATTTTGATTACAGTCTGTGAAACTTGATCATCATCGGCCTGCCCGGGCTTTCTTGTGTTTTATAATTATGAGCTGAGTATGATATTGACAATTGAGTTTTAACATTGAGTACCTACAAATGGTTGTGTATATGGCGCTTGTACTTATTGGTGTTTGGCTTTTACGCAAGAAATAAAGATTTTTTTATTATATTATTTATTGTGTCAATAGTAAATCAGTACTCAATTTAAAAATATATAAATTTAAGCAACCATAACACCCGCTGGTTCCACAAGGACACTACAACTTTCCCGTAACGCCGGCAACGGCGCGCGTTTTGCAGCCATGTTCGTAGAGTTATAAGGTCTTTTCAGTTTCTTTGCCAAAACCTTCACATTTTTTTTCAAAGTCCGGTCTCTGTAAAAAAAAAAGAGATAAATTCATTCTGGTCCCATCGTTACCAATCAAAAAGATATTTGTATAGACCAGACTTCTGCTCTTTTTTGTTAGCCTGCGGCCCTGTGCTGTCCCTATCCCTGTCCCATTCCTAGGCAAACGCGTCCCTCCACACCTTCCATCGTTTTCAAGCTCACGCGTTTTCCTTCTAGTTTTGGAAACAACATTTTAAAAGGACCAAAACCACAAATTTGCCCTCAGAGCAAGAACGGAAACAACAGCGCTAGAGAGTACTATAGCCTAGGAACAAGTGGGTAGGTACTACCTACTGCGGCCAAACAAGAAGTTGTACAGTCAACCGAACCGCACTTCAGTAGTAATAATTTTATTTGTCATTGACGTGGGCAAGTGTTAACACAGATGTGTGGTTAACTGTACTATCTCTGCATGGGTCATGTGATTTAATTACTTGATCAATGGTACTTACGTGTAATTAATACGGCAACAGTACATGCAGGCGGATACAATACAAACGCTTGCGCACGTCATGAAGAGGATAACCGAAATCATTATACCTTTAAATAGTTTCTCCCCTTCAATGTAAATTGATTCTGAAACCAGAGATATGAAGTGTTTTTAAATTCTTAGTAAATAATTTATAGGTTCAAAATACCTAATATATTAACGAATTATTCCTTAAAACAGCAAAGCTTTAAATCACATTAGCGTGAATTAATACAAGTTTAGGAAACAGCACACAAGCACAACACAACACCAAACACAGAACAAAAATGGCAAATAGGATTAACGCCATGCAATGTGGTTTACTTTTTCTAGCAGTAGATGGAGTTTCAAATGTAGGTCATTGTAGGTATTAGTAGTAGTTTGCAAAACGGCAAATTAGTGGGTCATTTATTATAATTATACCTATCATGCAGACACATTTAGTTCGGTGTCTCTCTAACTTACTTGCCATTTCGTCGTCAGGTAAAGTATTAACATCTGGAAAATTAATTTGCTATTATAGATTAGGTATGGTTTATTTTTGTATCTTGGAGGACTCATATGTCTCAAAGGACACAGTATCAGAGTTGGTAGTCATACAATACAAGCACCTTTGACCAGGGGCGTATTTACAATAGGGACAAAGGGGCAAAGGCCCGGGGCGGGAGGCCTTTGCGGTTTTTGCTTTTTCCGTTAATTTATGGGGCAGCTAACCTTACCCTGTGCGCTGAATCTTAAAATACGCCACTGCCTCGACATGCTTTAAACGTGAAAAGGCTGTCACCTTAGAACATCAGTAGGTAATAGTTAAGAGAAAATATTGCTGGTCATTCAAGATGCTTGCTGCGGAATCTCCCGAAAAGGCTCCAAATTATGACAGAGTTGTAGAATTCAGTCTTGATGCGGTGTCCGTGTAATGTAACATGTAGGTAACACTTACTATTTTTTCCGTAAATTACAACGACTCTCTTCATAACTTTCTTGAAATTAATCAGGCACCTATCGTTAACGGCGTCGTAGATATACATTCTGAAAACAAAAGCCTTTCATTTTAGGTGGCAAACATATTTCAGTTAAAATATTATACTCCCGGCCAGACTGATAAATCGAGCCGCTGCATGCCGTGCAATTTCATGTGGCCTAAAACACCATAATAATGATTCAAACCAAAGAGTTTTATACAGTTTTGATGTCGACATACTGGCCATCATTTGATGTTGTCATTGTTCTAAATTTGAATTCAAACCATATAAGAAGTTATAGATTTATATATAAAAAGTGCAGGGGGGCTCGATTTAGGCGTCTGGGAGTGTATTCTAGTAGGTACGTACTCTTCGCAGCCGCATTTCGTTTCGCAGGGCTGCATCACCTGTGGTAACAGAATAATTAATAAATAAGAAGACTAAAACAGAAGGACGAGCTTGTCCGAAGAAACATCTAACTACTCTTGGCACTCTACGCTGATGATGAGAAGATAGAGGAAATGTGGCAAAAAAAACATAAGACAGCTAGGAGAGCAACCTAGCGCAACTCATCTTCGGGGACTTTAAAGTTTGACATTTTAATCACCGTTTTCCCCTTATGGGGTCAACCTGAAATCGTGAAAAAAAAATCAGCGGTTCCCTACATTTTGACGAGATATGCTAACCTAGATGTAGGGAACAGCAGATTTTTTTTTCACGATTTCTAGTTTGGTCCCATAGTAAAAGTTGTTCATAATGATGAGTACCTACAACGACCGCTTAAGAGCAAAATCTTGATTAAAACCCTACAGGCATGGTGTAATTTTATAGGGGACTGTTTTAAACTATTAATTTACTTACTGCATCGTCTGTAGGAACATCAACAACAGCTTCTGCAACTGGAATAACAGAAAATATTTATAGTTTATTTATTCTTTAAAAATTTAATATCATATCAGAAAAAACCAGTGTTTTTTTGTTATTATTATTTATGTTGTGCAAACTTACGAGGTTAGATATTAGGTAATCATGGCAACTTTTATTAATTTTTATTCTTTTATTCGTGTTAAGCTTAGAGAAGAAAGACAACTTACAGGCAATCGGACACAAAATAAAAACAACAAACAGTAGTATCATATTAAACATTTTCTCTGTCACATCTGCCCGTACTTTCATCATATTTAACACTTTTTAACTAGTTTCAACGAAGTATTTTACGAGAGCCGATTATTTACGGCAAACACTGTAAATCCTCTTGTAATGTTACGAACTGTTTCTATAAATAAACCACTGGAAGTTACACTGTGTAAAATTAAATCTATTGATGTATTGATAAACTACTACGAAATATCACAAACAGAAATTACGAACTGCTTGCAATTTTCTGTCGACCAATATTCATTCGTTCATCTTAGCAGTGTGCTGTGCAAGGGTACCGAAATAGATGCATGACCTCGCAGTCGCTGCCATTCGGCTAATAGAGGTATTTGTTCAATCTCCCATAAGTAATCTTAATAAATCTGAGTACCTACTATAAATGCGTCATGTTGTTATTATGTCGAATTATTTTGGGGACTTTTTATCCAGGTAAACAATTCGGCGATTAATCGATCGATGGCATGCTGTTGTTGATTCTTGATGATTGGCGAAAATGGCGAAAATCAAAGGAAAGGGTTCCCGAAACTTTATACCATTGATGCGCAAATTGATCGTCTAGGTACCAAATGCTGAAGCGATTGACAATATAAGACTACAATAGAAATTGATGGCAATCGCAATTGATCGTTTTGTGGACCTCATAGGCCGTCTTCAGGCTCTTGCTCAACCTTGCACAAGAACTGCATCTAGAACATTATCCCTTCGATCAGTACCTGTACCTAGGTATAAGAATATTGGTAGGTACTGAATATAGTGTTTTTCTCAAATTCAAACCAGCGTGCTGGTCAAGCAAGGGTCAGTGGGCCACATGCATTCACAATGATCACAGATCAAGTCATGTTTCTTTTACGAAATTGAACAATATTTCGAAATTATATGGTCTACCTAATCGCAATCGACATTTAGAACTGCCCCTGATTTTAGTGGCCTTAAGGACTTTGTAGATAAATTTCGCTAGCGAGACAAGACCCACTGGCCAAATATAGGTCAATTCCCTGGCCTGTTTGGTATTTTTTATACAATCAAAAAAGTAAAAATAATATGGTTCACTAAATTTCCCAAAAACAACAGCAACATACAATTTTATTGATGCTTTGATTTAGTTTAGTACTTAATAAAAGAATCATTTTAAATTTTCCCGGGTTTGTTCTGTAACTTGATTTCCCGCTTCATTAAATATAGCTGCGCGTCGAGAAACGTTAATTTTCGTTCAGAAACACTCGCATGATTTTTGTAAGTGTCAAACAGTTGTAAAGAAAAACTTTCAGAATTTCAGATGGTAAGTTAAAAAAGAAGCGTGAAAGAAATATTTCTATACCCGAAAATAAGTATGAATGAATTCATATTTATTTCTATCAAAGTTGATCCAAATCCAACGACAGCGATGGGTGCAAGTTGCATGCAATGCAGAATATAGACTTACAGACTGGAATTATTGCGATCTCTGTTTAACTTAAAAGACATTGGCGTATTTTTTCACGAAAGAGTGAGATAGCAACCTTTCTGTTATATTGTTCGACTTCGGTCGGTGCTTGTTGCAACGTAGCTCGCTCAACAAATTGAAATCAAAAAACCAGTTTATTTACCGACCACATCCACAACGCGCGCGTCAAAGGTGTCGTGCCTAAAATTTGTACTCCGTGTTTTCTCACAGAGATTAAAATCACGAAATCTATCTGTGCAGTTAAGTGCAATAATTTTTCGTGCGTCATTTTATCATAATAACTAGATTCTAGAGTGATAACAACTATTTTCGAAAGTCCTCAATAAAGTACCCATTGGGAGTGCTAAAAAGGTGTGTCGTGGTTCGAATTTTGAATCGTGAATAAACTTTTGTGCATTCACATAGAAAAATACAGGTGTTTTGTTTCGATGAGTTTGTGTGTGCAAAAGAGATGTTGATACCGAAAACGTTTTCAATCATAAATATTGATTGTCAGTTGCATAGTTGAGTGATCTTCGTGTGATTTCTTCAACGAGACGAGTTCGCAAGGTAAACGTGAGTAAAAGTTACGCTAAAATAACTGTTTCTAGCCTTAGATACTAGCTGTTCACTGTATGGTTCAATTAACACGATGAAAAGTTCCCAGTGGGTGATTCCAGTGAGATTTTAATTGGAAATCGTTGTTGTGCATTCCAATAGGAATGATAATAATAATATACAGTGGGCCGAAATGTTTTGATTTGACATTCCTTTGTGCCGTAACGTTACTATCGAACGAAGACCGGTTTGCGTACTTTAATTACACAATAATGTTTATGTATGCAGTCAAATTTTTATGTCGATTTCGCTAATATTCGAATTTATGCAACAAACTTTTAGCGGTTTCAGACAGGAAACACAGACAGTGGGCATTGCTTAGTATTCAATTTTTTTTCTGTATTCCAAACTATCTAACATACTTAGAAAATGATTAAAACTTTGTACTTATGTATTGAAAGGAAAAACCTGTACAGTGACCTCTACAGGATTTGACCTTTACCCAGAATCAACATAGTTACAGTGAAATAAATAATACCCACCTAACAATAACACACACACCACAAAATCATAATAAACTTCATTTGTTTTTAGGGCATTGCAGAAAGAAATATTGAAACAGTGATAACAAAACACTATCAAGAACATCGAAACTTTGTTTTGTTTTTTTTTCTGTTTTCAAACAAGATTAATTATTATTCTTAAGTCTTCATTATTTTACAACTTAACAGAATAATAAAGTTGATACAGCACTTTTATAAGTGATCAAATAAACAGCTGTATTTAGTATTGTGGGGAATTAGCAATTCTCAAAAAGAGAAGTAATAAAAAGGACTTATTTAAATGTTCCAAACCATTCATCATCTACGTTTTGCTTAAATCTTGTTATTGTTCAACAGATGTATGGATCAAGACTCCGCACCCACCGAACAAGCGCTCATCAGCCCTGATGTTGTCCGGAACATTCCATGAAGTTGGCTGACATGCAGCCATGGCCAGTGGCAAGGCTCTGTATTCAATAGCGGTGGTCGCATTGGGCTTCATTTGCTTCGTAGTTGGCGCTATTGCAGTTGGCCTACCTACTTGGGGCAACTTCGCTAGCTGTAAGTATTGTTTACTAAAAGAGCTTATTATTAAGCCTGTGGGAGATGATGCTAGTAGCTTGCGCAATTACCTAATAAATGGTGCTTGTGGCAGTGCTTCCAAGCTACCAAAAGTAGTCGGTCCCTTGCATTTTTTACAAGCCATAAATTTCATTTACCTCTTACGTGGCTTAATGTTACAGTTTTAGTACTTGCGCAAGGCTTTACCTCGTCTGCAACAGGCTTAATGTTTAAGGATTATAGATTAGTGACATTAGTCATACGTTTTTATTTTGTGTGCACTAATATTTCATAGTATTTAAAGAGATATCATTAGAAGCTAGAAAATATATAGAACATTAACTAAATTACTGCAAAAACTATAACAAAGTTATGCACGGCTGATTTAATAATACAGCTCAGCTATTTACCTAATTGTTCAATTAATGCTGATCATTTCACAGTCTAATTACGTCATATGCTTGCATACAGCCAAAAGGATATCAAAAAAATAAAAATGGCATATGTATTATATTACTTGCATTAACAAACAATACAGAAAAAAAACAATAGAATTAAATGAATCAGGTGAGCTTTGTTTAAAAATGTAGGCTAATGTATCACTTTCAGGGTTAGATGTTGGTGGCAAATTAGTGGCACTTTTATTTTTAACATACGTAACACTTTCTGCCATCGTTGCATCAAGTATAAGCCCAGGTTCGCACGGGCGATGTTTTCTGGAGGCAACTTTTTTTTCGGGCCTTGCGTTTTCAACGGACTGCTGAGCGCTGAGAGTTGAAAATCAAACAATGTGTTTTTTTGACGCGTTGTGGTGCAGTTGGATTCTCAATGCTCGGCACAAGACTGAGAGTTGAAAACCCAGTGCGCGATAAAATCCTGCCGCGATATTTTTACGCCCCTGCGAACCTGGGCTAATGATAAAAAAATCAAGGAAGATCAATTTAGAAGAATAAACTTATTGTTCTTGAATTATAAAGAGTGGCATAGCCATTATTAATGAAGCATGTCTTGTTGTGGATTAATTTGTACTGTTTAAAAATAACAACATCACGCCTACAATCCCCTAAGGGTTAGGAAGAGGCGTATCCTATTGTACTTACTTACTTGCATTATGCCAGTTATGTTTAGTTCCTGAGTAATAGGCGAGCCTCTTGCCATCAACCGGGCACAAATCCACACTCCAGGTTGCTGTTTTGTATGGTGTAATAAAGTGGAATTATGAGAAAATTAATTAATATATCAAATAATAAATCTTTATGGTTTCCTCTTAGACATTTTGGCAAGGGAGACAATTCACAAAGCCAATAATAGAAAATTAATGTACCTATTAATCTGTTGGTTAATTTACAAATATGATGCACCAATTTTCCTGTAATTAAATGAGATATTCGTAACAACTGTAGATATTTTCCGTCTCATTATGTGTACAAGGATAAAGGGTTATTTGTCAGGATTGTTTGGCTTAATTTTCCTCGTTATAATTGCAGAAATATCAAACATTGAAATTCAAATGATAACTATGACTCGGCAGAATAGAATATATTACTTATATTACAAAAAAAATATATTCCTTGATGCAATAAATGCCTCCCTATATCTTCACCCAATGATCTTCAGAATGCATAGTTTTATAGTGTAAGAATAAAAAGCACAATTATTGTTTTGTAAATAAGTAGATGTACCTATAATTATAGGCAAACCAAAAAAGCAAATCCTTTTTTGCAAATAAAGAGTGATCTGGCCAGAAGCATTCAGCAATTCAGCATTATATCATTTACTTTTTCGGTTGGCCTATGCACTTTAATGTCACTATAGATAATTGCTTTGCACCTAGATTTGTATAAATAAACTAATTCTTTCAGATGACTCTGACTTTCAACTCTCAGTCCCTGGGTACTATTGTAAGTATACAAACAATTTCTAGGTGATGGGTTGTTAATTATAAAGTTGTTATTGTTATACAAAGTGTTATCAACAACCGCGAAGGCTTACTTAACCCTGCACCAGAATTGCGTAATTGCGTTTCAATTACAATCCGAAAGAAATTGCTAATCCAATGCTTCATATGTTTGAAAAATTCGTCTGCTCGACAACGTAAATAACGCAATGGATGTTGTTGAATTGTCAAAATGACATTGCCATTGTAAGTGTTTTACGCAATTACCCTGCTGGTTTTAAAAAGACAGAGGCCTTAGAATAAGTTTGCAAGTGAGTAAACGTAACTAACGCGTTTGCGTTAAGATTTGACTGATAGATCATAATGCTAAGAATATAAGGTTGAGAATAAAAATATATGCCCGTTTTCAATAACACGGCGATTCCTAGTGTCACTAAGTTTTAGTGAAAACGGGCATAATACTGTCAAATCTCACGACAACTGTTTTGATTGGTTGACCAAAATACCAGCCAACCAAATCAATTGATGTGAGATTTTGACAACAGATTAAATTCCTAATAGCCTTTCAGAAACTGGGTGGTAACTGAAATGTACTTAAGTAGGCAAATAATAATGTGGTGAAGGTTTTATTAAACTACTAATAAATAAGCTAGTGATTGTAAAAAAAAACGGCCAAAAACCCCCTTTATTTTTTTACTTTCTTTTATTTTTATTATTTTTTGTTATAGCGACAATGGAAATACACAATCTGTGAAAATTTCAACAGTCACGGTTCATGAGATACAGCCCTCTGAGGCTCTGATAGACAGACGGACGGACGGACAGCGGAGGCTTAGTACAGTTGGATTCAAACTTAATGGCGACTCAGAACATGAGGCGAGTCGCTGCGCAGTAACAATTTCATGTGTCAGCGGGGGTGAGGGGTGGGGTACTGCGCAGAGAGTAGCTAACTTCCGAGCCGCCATTATGTTTGAATCGAATGGTAAAGTTCTAACTAACGAAATAAATTAAAAGATGAGAGTACCTACTTACTATTCTCATAATATTACACGGATACTATTACGGTTTATCTTAGAAAATGGGATTTATATAGGTACTTCATCTTAGGTATCTAATATTGAAATGATGTACTTAGTAAAGCTATTATTTATGTTAAAACCACAGATTGGAAGCAATAATCAGAAACGTGTCTTATTCTTATCTCGTAATAGTTTCATCAGTAAGTAAGTAAATAACTGTGCTCGTGTAAAAACCGGATTGAACGATAATTAAAGGCGTTAGTCTACTACGTTAGATGCAGAATACGAAACTCACAGACATTCATACATATACAAGTTGCACACACACTTATATACAAAAACTGCTGCCGTGTGTATCAAGAGTTTAGTAATCTTTAGAATCTGGAAGTTAGTATTTTAAACAGGTGTATTAGTTCCGTCCCACAGGTTTCATGATAAGATCTAGTTGGACATTTGTTAGCACTCAAAACCGGTCATAAGAGCTCCCAGACTATTCTCACCTTGAATTTAAACCTGCAAAGTTGAAATAACTCAGTCTTAAAAAAAGGTTTGGCATCCAGGGCGCACCTTCTTGCTCCAAAAAAACCTAAACAACCAAATCTTTTCTTTACTTTTTTTGTTTATACAACCTTCATGCATTGCTCACCAAAACTAAGTGTGCGTTATATGGGTGTGTGTCTCTTTTATCTTGGGGCACACAACGGAAGTCGCAGGCCCAAGCTCAAGCGCACTAAAGTGGGCCAAACCGCGCTCCTACCTATGTACGTCTACTGTTACCTTTGATACCTTCGCCTTTCTAACGTACCTTAGTTATAAGATAACATCAATGATTGCCCGTCGAATCAAAAGTTCTCCTTTTACTCGCGGGTAAATTATAAGTTCTTTAAACGTTTGTTATTTTTGTAAGATTGTGATAGTTAGCCATTTATAAATCTATCTCGAATTTCTGTCGTACAGTCGACTATTGCGTGAAAATTACTTTTCACTTTTACTTCCTAGCACAATAAAATTGGAATCAGAAATGAATGAAAGATTAGGATTAGGACACAGTTATTAAATTGTTAGTTGGACGTGGTTTTTTGTCGGTTTCGTTTAATCTCCGCAAGTAACTAACTGTAACAATAAAGCTTAATTTTAAACTTCACCGTAAACAGCACTATTATTATTGTAATTAACTCGTAGGCTGTTCTCGATGTTTACTTGGGCCGGTATATTCAGTGCATTAAAAAATGTGGCACGCCCGCCAAACGGGTTATTGACCCCCGAGACCTTTGTGACAAAACTTGTGGGAGATGTGCCAACGGTCGCTGTTATGGAGTTGATTCTGTTTTTTTTTTTAATTTATGCAGCCATCGTGCATTCAACCTCTTTCTAGAATATTAAAGTAGGTATAGCTTTAGCGTGATTGCTGAATGCTAAATCACTTTGTATTCGTCACGTTCAAACGTTGTAAGGCGGATTTAATTTTGAATTTCGATCAACATTCACAACACAAGAGTTAAAAAAAACTTCTTTATTCTTCGATTTGGGATTTGAGAAAAGGTTTGAAAAAATATTGTAATACTGTGCCGGTGTTATTAAGCTGACTTAAATTTAAATATACATCTATAAACCTAAACCTATTCTTCAAATTAAAAGGTTTCGGTAGATGCAAAAAATAGAGGTATATATCCAGCCGCAACATCCTCTTTGAGTTCTTCAAACAAAACTGGTCCCACGTTCACATCCCTGAGAAATTCGACCTTTCACGGTCACATAAGTTTGGGTACACGCCGGGGCCGAAGGGCTTCGGGTTATACCAAAATGTTGAAATAAGTAATTTACTGCGAATATTATAATGAAAAAAAACACTAACAAAAAACATTGACTATCCGTTGTAATACTAGCGTAAAATTAAAGTTAAAAACGGCCTTTTGTATAATAGTGCCATTACATCGCTTCCCAGACGACATGCTATATTTCACGCTCAACGTAATAATGGTATAAGTCATAAGTAATCAAAAATAGAAAAATGATAGCTTATTAATTTAAAACCAATGCTAGACAATCTAGACATGCATTGGTACAAACTGTAGACAGCCGTTGCTGCTGTTGATACCACAGTAAAATATTGTATTATATTATAATAAGTACTTATATCTATCTAGGTAAGAGAATATTAATATAAGTTTGTTTAAATTTTCAATAAAAGAAATAATTATGCAGAATAGCAATTACACCTCAAGGTCTAAATTCTAATATCCAACCGCTGGATTTTACGTCAACATGACATGTGTTCGATTTCCCGAGACTATGTAATAAATAATTTACTTGACGAAATTATTGCGTATAAAAGTTTGCAGTTGCTGAAAGGCATCAACTCAAAAAATATCTACGACTATGTAACAGACCGTCAAACTCATGTTCCTTGCTGTGATTGTACGCTTTTAGGGGGTCTAATGTGACAATATGATCGTAGACGTCTACGTCCACGTCACTACATAGTTCTCTTATGGCCTGACCAAGATTATGTCTGGACTATGTGACCTCTGAGTTTGTTTCATCCTTTCTTTTGAGAAAAGTAAGATAGGAGGAAACGCCGACCTCATCTAGCTTATTTTTCATATTTTTTTATATGACGTCTAATAGAATAAACGATTTCATTTAATTTCACGGCATCTCGATAACACAGGGAAGTAAAATGTATGGAAATTATTGGAAATATATGAAGACGCTCCGAATTTCTGTCCATGATAAAGTTATCGTGCACGCACTTCAATACATTTTATGGACGGGGACGTCCACGATAGTATCGTGACGTTAGAAATCATAAAAGATCAGATTGACGGACTGAAATAAGAGCCAATCAAAACACTTGACGAATTTCAGAAATTGGGTGAAGTATCACCAACTTACAAAATTATTGAGAGAACTGCGAACACCATACGTCTCAAGAGATGGCATATACAACTTCTTTCTTATGTCTATGAATGGCATTATATACTTAAACTCAAGCAGAGGTTCTGAACCGGGGGGATATAATTATGTGTGATGATTATTAATGGTGAATCACCTAATGATGTGTGCAAGGCCTAATAATCTAATTATGGATGTAATAACCAATCGCAGATTAAAACAGAAGAAAAAAAAAAGCTGCGAAGACAAAACGCTAAATCAGAGATAACTTTTCAACTCCATGCCAGATGCTCCAAAACTCTTAAAGATTGATGTTATGTTGTGTAAGTTACAATAGTGTACTGTTGTAATTCTGCCAGTTCCGAGCCATCAATGGTCAGCATGACAGCGCCATTTTTTTAACTGACAGGCAACGACCTCGTCTGAAACGCAAGCACGATATGCGAAGGTCCTAAGAAAGAACATTTTTTTCCTCCAAATGTTTTTGTTTAACGATTAGTCTTCTCGTCTTCATTGTCCGTGACATTGATGCTAAATGAAGTGTCAAGTCTGGTATTTATAACAGTTAATTCTGTAAGAGACTGTTATGCATTTCTTTTTACATGCATTATGTGGTTGTTGATTAATTAAGATGTTGACGCCATATAACGACGGCTGTATTAAAATCTTTCACCATTAAGACGAGCAGTCTTTCAGACTAGTACAAAAGAGCCTCTTTTAAGTCGTGATGTTCAATAAATTGATATTTTGTTCCACTTTTCGTGCATCTTCGGAGCAATATTGGATGGAGTATTATCTATAAACGATTTTGTTTTATAACTACTAATACATTTGATTGCATTGGTTTTTTTGATAATGTTTCTAGGTGCATAGAAACACACTATTGCTCCTTAATCTAGGCTATCGGTTTACCGGGACTGGCCTGGATCGTAAAATTTATCGTTGCACTTTATGACTTATTGTTCCGCAGTTCTTTAGCGTTCACAGTTATACTCTGCCTCGGCGCTGTAAATTACAATCGCAGTCACGAATACCTTTAAACACTACTATGTTGATCCATGTCTTCGGATGGACAGGCTAACAGACAGATAATTACATATAATAGAAATATATTTGTAACAGAAAAATCCAAATAATCGCTTCATCAGTTTACAAGCAGACTTTTGGTAATGATTCGTTTTATAGGCTTCAAAAACTTTCACAATCACAATTTACTGTATTTTTAGTAGAATCTCCACATAGCTATTTATATTTTTTATTGCAATTCGTTCCAGTCCTTACTTCTTTACTAAGAACCGTTCGTTATCGATTGGCTTCTGCCGGTGTATGAATATTAAATTGAAGCTTCCATAGACTATCATTGATTTCGATACGCAGTATGAATTTCTTTGACTCTCGTAAACGACCCGTGAAAAATCTGAAATGACATCTTACGTATGGGATTTAGCAAATATTAGCAATACATACTCAATTTTGCGAATAGTCTTGTTGCTATGCTGAACTCTCTGCTCCATAAGAGCTTTGTGTGCATCTTTTTTGAGGTTCCTTTTAGTCAATTTCCCATTATTCTTCAACGTTACGTCCAATTACATAACGTATCAATATACTATGTTCAGTCAAGTGCATTGTTGACCCGAACATTAGGTGAATGTCGGTCATCGTGTAATCAATTGACATGTGTCTTGTGACTCATGCCATCATTAATCAAGCCATCCTAATGATCTGATTTCGTCATAATCTTTCTAACTTTAAGCTAGGCTTTTATGTCGCCTTTTAGACGATGCTCTCAGCACTTTGAATGTGAAACGTGCCTCTACATTATAACGGTGAATTCCTCAAGAGTCACATATTTTTGCACTTACCGCTTTTTTCCACTTTTTGCCCTATAAAAATTTCGTTTAGAAAACGTCGGCTATATTCAACAACTAAATCGACTATTATTGTTACTTGTGAACTAAGTTCTTAATGGCTTGTACAAGTGGCAATAATATGAATATTGATTAACGATATTTTGCAATAATTGAGTTTTCTAGAAGCTATTATGTACCTAATGATCTTTATTTAATGCAGGTCCGGCAATACCTGGTATTAGAAACTCAACAATTAATTACATTTTAATGCGTCATTTGTAAAGCTGTTTGACTATTGTGAAACTACGTTCTTATTAAAGATTCAAAGACATAATAGTGAAATCGATAAAACCTTTTCCATTTCAACCTCCAGTAATGGAGATTCAGTTTTTCCTACTTGAAAAGGATGCAAGAACGAGGAGCTAGCCAAGTCTCGTTAGACAATTAGCAAGGTCTCATTCGTAACACACTACGAATTGAATTAGTATGCAGCCAGGAAATCGTGACGAGGCCCTCTGTACTCCTCTTAGCGTGTTGCTGACCTTCAGATTTGCAGGCCTTCAATGAGTTCTGCTCAACTAATAGGCTGATTGTCATAGTACTCCTAAACATGGCTATTTCCCTCCGCGAAACACGACCTTGTTTCAAACTCTTTGATGCGTTCACTAATTGTATTATGTCCATTCATATTGAAACACCATGTTATATTACAAGGTTCCTTTGAATTAGTTTTTACTTCTTTCATACTTCGGAGTACTACTTTTAGTACATTTACTAATAAGTTATGTCAAGATTTTTCTATAGCCATAACTTGTCAAGTATATAGCTCATTGCCTACATTGAGGTCTCATAGCAAACATGTTTGCTTTATTAAGGTATTGTTACATCAAAATCTGTTTAAGTTATGTATGCGTAGGTGGTTTTGAGGTCGTCAATGATTTGCGTTTGGATGCCAAGTCAATATTTTTTACGTTACGTCACATATATGTCTGTTAGTATTTTTCAATATCCCCTTGACCTCCTTCATGAGTAGTCAATTACTAAGGCCTAAGTACCTAGCTTGTTTTGTACCAAAATACATGCTAAATTTCGCGTTTTTTTAAAGCTTTTAATTTATATTCTTTATGGCACCTCTTTAAATCATATGCTATGGATAAGCTATCCGAATATCAAAAAATATTTGGCCTAGGTCTTAAGGGGGAGGCGTGAAAATTGATTCGCTGTTACAATGTATAATATAGATTCTGAGAATCAGTCATTGGTAATGCGCCAAGATATGCATGCATTTTGGTATTAACTCTCATTAGAGATAGTCTCATTAAATAGTTGCATACTAACAACTAACGCGGTGATTAAGATTTATATTGAAAGGAAATTGGAAAAGCCCGTAAATGATAGCAACATGTTGTTTATCTGCGTAATTTCGCGGCTTTCCAGCAATGTTGCCCGAGTGCCGGTGGCTACTTTCCTATATTTATCGAGTCTTGCCACTTTTAGTTAAACGTGTGATTAAATCTCTGAGCCTACATATTTTGCTTTGACGTAATTGAGTAAGTAGCCTTGGGTGACAGATTATAATTTATTTTAATACTTATCATCTTTAATGGATTGTGGAGCATGTCAATTAACAATGCACGGTGGTGGTTTGTAGAACCTATCTGATAATGCTATATGTAATCAACACGACATGCTATAGTATCTTACATAATGTATTATGGATCAACAATGCTACTATAGGAATACTCTATCGAACTCATTTTTTGTTTTCTCTCTTGAAATCAGAGTTTTCACATCAAACCACTCAGAGTTGCAAAACTTATTTTCAAAAATACAAAATCTTGACATTAACTTCACTTTATATAATAGAAAATGCAATGTTCCTACGATCCAACCCTCACCTTTTTTCTCGCATGGAAGATCGATTTCCTCGTAACAGACGTGACAATAGTCAAATTTGCCTACATCAGTATAAAACGGCACTTATGCGGAAAAGTGTCTTTTGCATGGCTCCAAAAATTTATAATAAACTACCTAAAAGCTGGAAGCAGATAAGTGACGTAGCGTTTAAAAGGAAAGTTATAAATTTTCTAGCAGATAAAGCTTATTATAATTTAAATGAGTTTTTAGATGAAAGATTTTGAGGTTGTTTTATTCATCTTTTATTTTTATTTTTAATAATCTGTAATATTATCATGACATTTTTTGAATAATTAGATTTGGAGTGACATTATAATTAGGGACCTTATTTTATATTAATATTTGCATGCCATTGTTTAAGGCGAACGTGATGGTCTGTTCTCATCTTTACTTTTAATATCTCTTGCATGCTGACATTTGTGTTGTATGTATTGTACTCATGTTGGAGCAAATAAATGATTATCTTATCTTATCTTATCTTATTAGATTCAAAAGTGAGTTCGCGAATGAATGAAGATTTAACATAACGTATGACTCTTAGCAATATCGCATATTTTTAACATCAAAGATGATATTAATGTTATGTTTCCTTTGTTTACAGTAGACAATCCGAACTTCGACCAGGGCTATTTCGGACCATGGCGGGTTTGCAAGAAACTGCTATACAACAGGGAGAAATGCGGCACGGACGTTTCCAAGTTTCATCCGTCGAGTAAGTTACTTATTTGCATACATTTACGGACAGATTCACACATCTTGTTTGAAAGCCGAAGATAGCATGCTCATTGATTAAGTGTTTCTATTATTAGATTCATTCAAGGTTTGCTAGGGATCTATTTTATTTCCCTCAGCTGGCAAGCCCGGGATCCGCACAGATGGCCTTGCGAATGTACCAGTTATGTATTAAAATAAAAATCCATATCTAAGATATACCTATTCTGTCTTTTAGGGTCTTAAATAAAATTCGTTTAGTTTTTTTGATATTATCGCTTGCAAACAGCCTGACGCGGCGGGCTAGCCTTGCAGATCGTAGAGTATTCATGATGTTCATGACATAATACTGTAGTATTTTTATCTCACGAAGCGGCGACGTGCACTTTACTTGCGATAACCAAGTGTACAAACACGCTGCGAATGTGTGTGTAAGCGCAGGAGCTCTCGGTATCGTCCGAGACAATGGCGAAGTTGGAAGTGTGTGTGTGCTATGTCTTGACGCTGCTCGTCTTCACGCACACATTCACAGCGTGTACTTTGTACTCTTGGTTACCACAAGTAAAGCGCCCGTCGCTTCGTGAGATAAAAGTACTATACTGAACTAAACAAATGAAATCGTTTTTATAGCTTCATCGAGATTGAGCAACCAACATCAACCCAATTTTTGCATTTATGTATGATATAAGTGGATTTATCCAGCTCACCCTTGAGCCGTGCATTAGACTTCTGTTTCTTATCCAATATTACGAGTAGGTACACAGATGTGATTGCGTTATGAACGAATAATCAAATGTAAATGGCGGTGAAAGTATTCATGAATATGATATATTTATTTTACTATGAGATAAAGTCATTAATACAAAAAAAAAAACATATTTGCTGTTTCATATAATAATGCATTGGATTAGGACCAATAAAACGATTTTTTTTTCTATTTCAGATTTAGTTTCCCTAAGTATTTCATAAGTTCCTTCACCCCCTGAATTCACAGACAGTTTTTATTTAACGCTGCTTCGTGTCTCATGTTCCAGCGACATTAATTTTCAGCTGTGCAGTTAATGTACAGAATAGATTGACCTATTTTTGTAGGCAACGCCCTCAGACCTCAGTTTTGCTTATTTACTAATTGGATTAATTTAAGTCATTATATGATTTGTTTCGATACAGAAAAACACGAAGTAATAAAAAGCATCAATTACGATTTACGCCATATTTTTTATTAAGAGTCACTTAAATTGTTCTATTATTAAACATGCAACGTGAATGTGGCCATTATTTATCTTTTAAAATGTTCTGATGTTCTATGAACTAAATATTGTAAAACAAGAAGCTCGAAACTCTAAAAGGTAACATAATATTTTGCCCAAAGGGGGAATGGTAAAAGGGAAACAGGCGTCGTTGGAACGGGAAGTCAGGGAAACGGCTGCGTTGCCATAATGCTTGTGCCTTTATTGATTATTTTCGAAAACAGGACACGCTTTGATGGCTTTGTTCCATAGTTTTTTATGTATTTAGGTTACTGACAATTACCGACTGTTAGAATTTTATACTTAACATGAATTTTTAGTTCATTTCTCAGTGACTTGTAACGAGGGGCTCATGGATAAATAATAACAGCCGCACGGGTCGATCGAAGTCGGTCGGTTTGTGGATGGGTGACCATCCATTATATATCGCGATCCCTCCGTGCCTCGCAAAGCACGTTAAGCCGTTGACCCCGGCTGTCATTGGTAGATCTTTGACAGTCGTTACGGGTAGTGGGAAGTCCAAAATCCTCAAAACCACTAACACTATACCCAGTATATGGGTTGTGGAGATCGGGTATTCAGCTGCATCCGGTTAGACTGGCAGCCGATCCCAATATAGTTGGGAAAAGGCGAGGCAATTTTTTTTTTAATCAGTGACTCAGAAAATCGCTTGATTTTGTCTCTAGTAGTCTCTACGCACAAGAAAATGATTTTTTTTTTCTAACACAATACATGCTTAGCAGTAGAAAACTCTCAGGCTCTGATTACGATTACAACTCAACCCACTAGAATAAAGGTTGTTGTTTCTAACAAATAGGTAGCTAATCAATTTCAAACAATATTCTCAGGTACAGCCATAAAATAAAGCATGGCGATAAAAAGAAAAGTTGTTAAAGAGGTTTAATATAAAGCTGAGAAAGTACCTAGATACATCTAAAGTTGACATAACCAATATAGACTAGAAGTAGATTACACGTGAAAGTCTCGATAAAATAGTCCCAACGACAATTACTTCACAAGAGACAGTCTGCGAGCTAAGGCTCCATTCACGGCCTCGAGCGTCGCGAGTTTCATCAACCGACACGCGCGGGCGTCTCAAGGAAGTCTACTCCATAAGCACGAAATCTATAGTTACGGCCGAAGTAACGGGCAATTCCTACTCCGTATCACCTATGGACATAAGATTAGTTTAGAACCCGACGTAAGAATGAATGACACCACGATTTGACAGACCAGTTGTCCCTACTACCGATGCTTTTAGCCGTCCGAAAATGTTAATTAATCGGGTGTAGGGTTGACTTCGAAGATTCGAAGTATTGTGACGGGTCCATATCTCCGCTGATACAATTTGAGAGTGGGCCCCCTGTGTTTCCGTCCGTCGCGCCGCTCCGTAGTCGCCTCGCGGAGGCTCACCGCGAGGAGAAGTTGTAAAGAGTCTAAACAACTTCTTTCATATTTTGTTTCCTCCGCAATCGCTGTTTCAAAACTCATGTCGCTTGAGCGTGTAGTTCGAGGCCACGGGGTAAAATCGCAAATAGATAGGAGTATTCTTTATGTTTTCAGACCACTTAGGAAATTGGTTAGTTCTCTAATTGAATTGATCTTTGTAACTTAACCGCTCCTCTGTTTAGTTTATTTTCCTAACATTTTAATTGCATAGTGTTTACTAGCAAGAGCACGTCACGTGGGATGACTTGTGAGTTTGTGAGATACAATAGAATAACATGATACCGTTACGGAACACGTTAAAAGAATTCTGATACGTGCATGGTATGTTTGAATGTGACTAAAGTCGAAACCACTAGACTAGCAGAGTACCTGCCATGATTAATTTAAAATTACGATTTTGCAATCTTGTCATATTCAATGTAGCATTAGGAAGAGGATTGTTTAGCAACTTCCAACCATTAGCTTAATTGTTCTATAAAAAATATTAAAATGTTTAAATCAATAGTGTACAGCTACTGAAATTATTTATCATTCGTATGAATTGGCTGAAACATGGCCAATTCCTGTGCTGTTTTAATCTTATTAACTATTAATTACCCTTAATGGACACAATAAATAGTGCTTAAACAATATCACACCGTCATGTATTCTATATAGCGTGAATTTATCATACAAGGTGGAGACGACAATACAACAATTAATTAAACTGCGTATATCTAATGACGTTCCCAGTCTGCATACGAAAATTCAATCAAAGATCTCCAATAGTTTAGTCACTATAGCTAGTCAAAGATTGGCAAAACCCATAGTCGGCGCATCACTACTATTTAGTTTGATAGAAAACATAATTTTTTTAATTTCAATGTTAGGATTTATTGGTTACTTCCTAAATACTCCTATGCATTAATATTGACAGTGTTTTCATTGACTGTTGTATTGTCGTCTCCACATTGTATAAAAGAGAAACTATGCACGATCATCTACAAATTCCCATGCTTCCACGCAATGAATTTTCGTCTAAATGCATATTTATGTTTCCTTATAATTAAATGGTCTTCCATTACACGTTACTTCTGTTAAACATGCTCCAATTACCTACGTTTCTTCAATCACTTTGGGCTTAACACACAATAAATAGTTTCACATACTCTGAATATCTCGTATGGTAATGTTAATGTGCGTTTAATTAAGAATCCGCCATTTTTGCGTGACTTTACTAATTGAATTATTACGTTTCCTTCTCAATTACAACAAAATATGTAAGATCTATACATATTCGTGTATGTCTGTGTGACCGCGTTGTTCTACTAAACTCCGCTACGGATTTTGAAGCGGTTTTCACCATAATTTAGAGAATTTATTCCGGCAGGTTAATAATATACAATGTGTTTATTTTTATATCCCATAACTCTAGGTTTATATTCTATACCTACGTAAAAATAATACAAAAAGTACGAGAATATGTGGTCCAAACATGCATACTTTTGAAGATAAAATAGCACTTTAATCTCGATGTGTGTTTATCTAAGTTTCATTGTTAAGTACATCATAAATCATTTTCATTCAAACCAATCATCCATATTTAAAGTTAAGAAAATGCGACATTGTCATATTTCACGTCAGGGTGTTTTACATTAATAATCGTGACGTCAAATTATTTTGTATGAAAATAAAAAGAAAAATACTAGAAAAATAATTCATATGACAGTGGATTCTTTGATATGGTCTCATTCATACCCTAGAGTTAAGGGATATAAAAAAACACCTTGTATGTATTAATACTAAACTTACATATAATAAAGAAGACATGTCACCATGCATTGCATCCGTGCGAACAGAGCCGGGTCGCTAGTACCTAATAAGTTAGAAATATTATAGTAAAGTGACCTACTTTTACTACCACTTAATATTAATGACATTAGGGTGTTATTCGCATGTCACTAAATAATGAAATTTCGTATTAAGGGAAAGCTCTATTAGCACCTACCGTTCCAACAAATAACACCGTCCTAAACTAACAAGCGATAGCGATGTAGACATAGATGTGGGAATATGGAAATATCACAGGAATGCCAGACAGTTTAGTATGGCGACAGGGAAATACTTACATACATACTCACGCCTTCTTCCCATGGGGGTGGGAAGCACGAACTGATGCTTGTCAACGAACAAACACTGTTAAAGCTAAGTCCACTGTAAAAGCTCCCGCAGACAGGCGCGACGCGACACCGGTATATAACAATTTCCGTGCAGTTTTCATAGAAATTGTTCCACAACTGTCGCGCCTGTTTGCAGAAGTTTGTAGAACATTTACCATCAAATTTCATTTGAATGACGTAAAATCATTAGTAAGTCATTGCAATGTAACACTTACATCATTGTAATAAAGTATAAATTAGAATTATTGCCGAGAGTTTTGTAAATCTCTCGGATATCCTTACCGGGATGAGCCTTTCATAGCAATGACTTATATTTATAATGGTTTTACGTCATTAAAATTTGATCGGGAATGGAGACCATAAGGTGTATGCATTTTTTTTTGTACCGAATTTCGTACCGCATGACAAAAAAAACGTCCCCTTAAGTAACGGGTCAGTTCGTTCGATAGACTCATCCGTCAGTTCTCGCAGTTCAACGAACACGAACGATGGTTAAACTAAACGTGTTAAGTAATTAACTGCTACTTAACTTTGACTATATCTGTTACGTCGGTATGCAATCGTAATAGTCATTAACAACAGTGGAAGATTACCGGATTTTGACGGAAGGTGATTTTATTTAATGTTTTTCTCACTTTAGTATTGTTTTCCTTGTAGTTATGTAATTTGTATGATGTTTGTGTACAGATATTTGTGGCTAGCGAGACGTGTGAAATTGGCGCTGCTGCATCCACTTGATCCTCTGCTGATCATAGGCCCCCCAAACTCCCAATGACCACTAAGTAGGTACAACCGGGATAAATAAAACGCGCATTTATAGTTTTGTGGCGGCATCTACAACGCCACATGCGAACTACGCATCAAAGACCCTGCATAGCCGTATTAGAGTTTACCGCACTATTAACATATATAAGAATGTCCGAAAAACAATCGTTGGACAGTTGCCCGCCAGACACAACACCCGTCTGGTATCCTCCCTTTTCAATAGAGGATGAGTGAACTTTACACCCTGTTCGTCATACCTCTGAAGTTTAATAATACGCGTAACTCAATTTATATAATTTTCCCTTTTACATGATGACATACACTTGTCAGCTCGATAAGCTACAGTGCGTTCATTATAATTTGACCCGGAATGCGATTGGTAGTACTGTTCTGTCAGTCGCCATTTTGAAAAACTAAGCTTGACAAGCAATGGTGCCAATATTCTCATTTTTCGACATTAATAAGTTTTATGTAATTTAATCTCATTTTCTTTATGTAAATGTAATTATTAATAGATATTGACCGATAACTTGTATGTGTGGTGCAAACTGTTAGTATAAGTTGGTATTTTAATTAATAAATAAATAAATAAATAAATATGACTGCAAGGGATAAGTTATAGTGAACGTCTGTAACTGTTTTTCTCATTCTTAACTTATTAAACGCTAACTCTTAACTAAGCGTTTGTCTCATATTATGCCATCAACTTATAAACTACTAGCTGTTGTCCGTGACTTCGTCTGCGATCCAGGATGAAAAGCTTATATGTCCTTTTCCAGGTCATGGTATGGCTACCCATGAGCCAAATTCATCCAAATCCGTTCTGCCGTTTTAACGTGAAAGAGTAACAAACAAACAAATTCACTTTCGCATTTATAATATTACTAGCTGTTACCTGCGACTTCGTCTGCGATCCAGGATGAAAAGTAGCCTCTGTCCTTCTCCAGGTCACCCATGTGTCAAATTTCATTCAAATCCGTTCAGCCGTTTTCGCGCCGCTCCAGAATATCATCCAGAAAAACGGACAAAAATTCAAATTTTTGGCATCAGACTCGTTCCCACCTCGTAGCAATTACTTAAAAAAATAATTCAATGTACAGTTTTGACTTCGGTACTGTTTTATTATAATATATGTATAGAATAGTTAAGTGGCGCGTGTGATATACGCACAACTTGGTAGTCTCGCAATCACACACATTGTGCTTGTGTTAACTACTTTCATGTCCCACGTGTAACAATACTACATAAATCAATTCATAATGAAAGTGTCTAGGTTAATTAAGTGACAGTTTCATGTAGCTGTGAAGATAGTTTATAACCTGAATTAACACATTAAGTACTTTTAATCTCGGTAGTACATTCCTGTGGGATGTTTACCGACTTCCACGCGGGCGAAGCCCCGGGTAAAAGCTAGTACTGTAATAATTGACACTATTCGTTTATATCAGAGATGCCCAGACCGCGGCCCCCCGGCAATAGGCCAGGGGCCCGCCAGCAAAAATATTCCCTCGAACATTTGAAGGATAAATATTGCTGAGGTTTACAAAAAATAATAAAAATTTGTGAAAAAAAAAGTGCGCTCGCTGTGCGGTGCATGATGCGTACTCGCAAGATTGTTTTTTAGATTATTTTAGTAGATTATTTTTTTGTCTATTTTTGTTTTTAATTTGTGCTGGTGGCCCGCCATTCGCTCATCATTTGTCCAAGTGGCCCATGGTCTCAATAAGTCTGTGCATCCCTGGTTTATATAGTCTTAGTCGTGAATGGCTGAGAGAAAATGTGCTCTATTTCATCCCTTTACTTTCACTGAACTTAACTCACGATTCACAACTCTCCTTTGTTTAAATGTTAGAATTGAAAGAGCATTGATCATTATAATGGTACAAGTAGAAGATTTATATCCACAATCCTTTCTAAACTTTTGAAATAAGTAATATAAAGACGGGGAAAATGATTGCTAAGAAAACTGACTACCAGCACTCACACCACACGCTATCAATAACAATCTCAATGATTTTGAAGGATATTGTTAATCCATTGTTTCATATGTTCAAAAAATCTGTCTGCTCAACAACGTAAATAACGCAATGAATGTTGTAAATAAATGGAGTATAGTACATAAAGTAAATATAAGAGGCTAAGTTATCGCGTTCGTAGCAACCTATTTGCCTAGTTGCTGCTTACAAGTTGTGATAAGCACTGCTTAGTTTTCTTGAAATGGTTTTCTTACATCTCCAGGAAGTTATTAAAAGGCTTTTATTACAATTTGGTACTATAAGCATTGGTTTACTCAATTAGACTGAAAGAAAACGGTCACTGCTTAAAAATATAAGCGTCATTTCACACAGTCAATTGTTATAACAATTTGCTCCAAAGTGTCGTGGGTTAAATTCACTACTCCAAAAAAAATCGCCTAGGGGTTTATCTGGGCAATTCTAAGTAGTTGCAGGGTTAGAACTTAGAATAGTTGCAGATAAACTTCAATTAGATCTAGTGAGAATCCCGTAATCGCCTAACTGTGAATATACGATGGTATAAATAAATTAGGATTGGACCCTTGGGAATTGCAAACGGTGTAGTTATGTTTATTTATGAACCTTACAGTCACGTTTCTGTTACTTATTCGTATATCATTTTAGATAGATTTTACTGCTTTTAATAATGTCGTTATCATACGTATCACATTATCATGAAACAAGAATGTGTCACGTAATATAAAAGATATATCTAATTTTGGTTCAGTTGGTGTCACCTAATTATCGAATTCGAACAAATAAGTATCATCGAATAGTCCACCGAATTTAATACAAAGACTCTGGTCCTGAAAAGCATGAACATGGCAACATATTTATATTCCCTACTGTTCCCGCTGTTGCCTCTACGTATAATGCCTTTGGAAATAATGGAGGTTAGGCCTGGTATTTAATATTTAATAAATAAAAAAAATGTTTAAGCGATACGTCCGCGTCTGCCATGCGATGTCTACTGAAAGCCTTCGCTTTTCAAAAAAAATGTGGCGTCCGAAGAGCACAGGCTGGCGCAGCGGCATGGCTATAGTAAGTCCCACCGTACGCTACCCGGCGCGGCACCGGGGCCGTAATAACCCTCGCACTCTTCAGTCACTGTTTACTCCTCAATGCTAAAACAATGTCATTGTGCAGTTGACGACTGCTTGTGTAATGCTTTCATTGTTTCAAAGCATCCTTCGTTTAATGCTCGAGGCAAATGCCGCGGAAAATTTGTATTATTATGACTATCAATGCAGTTTTTACCTTGACCTGGTGCTGACGTTAAAAAGATATAAAAATAAAAGTCTAAACAAAACGATATTAGAATATCGATATGCAGTTGTTTCTGCTGACATTTATTTAGAAGCTGACCTCAAACGATGATGAAAGTGATCCAAGCCGAAAACAAATTAATGTTTTTGAATCGATTAGTTTTAAAAATAAATTGCGAAGATGCAAAACCGATTTTTTTACCATCAATCATATTGACCAATATTGCGAAGAACTCTCCTTAGTAACCTCTGTGTATGCAATGTTGTTGTTTTGTACAGAAAATATATAACACGTACTATTTTAAGACAACCACTTATGACGGGGATCGGAACTGTTTCTCCTAAACACAGGTTATTTTATAACCTATCTAGGAGAACAGTACGGCACCCACTAACTAGATTAAGCCTTTTTGCTTCTGCTTTATATATTACCTTGATACCTTGCTATGTAATCTAGTCATAGTTGAACAATAAATAAATCTTAAATATTTACAATTAGTCAAAAGTGGATTGAATGGTGTATTCTATCAGATACAAGCGTCCTCATCATCAAATAAATTCAATCTGGGCTAATAAACCCAAAAAAGATTTCATAACTAGTTCTATTTGTTTTCACGAGTAATTCAAGAACCGTATGACACAAATAGGGGAATGAATGAACGGCTAGTGAATACCAATCCTATTGTAGGGACAGTTTACACAGGTGTTCAATACGTTTTAGGATTCACTGCGGGCCGTTAGCCATATTCGTGATTGAGATCTTGGTCGTGGATGTACTGAACAATAACTATAGTACCTAGGTTGTTAGGTACGTATACTTGTTACGCAAAACTACTGTACTAACATACTCTATTGTAATAAGAATACATTACATTAGTCAAAACGACCAGAATCTAGAAATAGCAGTTCAAGTAAGCGTTTGAGCAAATCTTTGCAGAAAAGACACCAAGGCTGGCCAAGGTGACTTATGATTTACCTAGTGACTTATATGTTGGGCTGATAGCAAAGAATAAATATTTACTTATTTAAGTTTTCATGCACAGTGTTACAGAATTTAATCCCAAGGCGTTGTACAGAGCAATTTACAACCTAAAAAGTGACATACATGGCTATGTAAGTAAGTTAGGTAAACTACAATATTTAAAAAAAACTGTTAACACTAGAAATTAAATAATATAGCAAACAAAATAACACTTGTATACTTAATAAACAAAATGCAATCAAATTAAACAAAAAAAAAACTTATCTAATTATCTTTCATAGGTACTATGACAGATAATCTAATTATCTTTTCACAAAAATATGATTTCTTGGGTGTTTTAAGATTTACTATCATGGAATAATAATAGGCGTCCACAGTACCTAACTTTTATACCAATTGCATGAAACCCACTTGCATATCAGTACATACATTTTTCAGAAATGCAAAAGTAACGACATGTCATATAACCTTGAAGGTTTTATTTCGCAAGAAACAGGAATTCTGCTTATCAGTATCTTGTTTTCAACATCAAAAAAAATATCCCGAGTTGTTTTAATACATTTCGAAACTGGCCCATTGTAAGTACGTGCAAGACACTAAGCATTCTGGTTTAATAAAAATAATAAAATAAAAATAATTTTACCAATACATCTTTCAACCGAGGTAATGCCCCAATAAAGGATCATTGACTGCGAAGGAAATCCCCACCATAGCGTTGACATAATTATTTAAATTGATAATCATTAATATTATTGACATAATTCATTGTTTGTGGTTGACATACTCGTAATTAAATTCGGGAAATCCGACCTCAACCGTACGTTTTCCTTACAGACAAGACAAGGACTGACCGAGTCATAGGAGGAAGGTCTGGTCTATAACATAATACTTTGATTGCAGTATAAAACCTACAGTGAGTCATGTAATCAGATGCAGTTCACGATTGCATGTGACTCAATCTGTATTCAACAGCGTCCTTTATTGTAAAAGAATCTAAAAAAACAATAACGATACTATTATTTGTTAATGTTTATTGTTTAGTCACCATCCTGGTCGAGGTCTTATTGGGCCAAAAGACTTTTACTCTTGCATGGAGTTGGGAGTTTCGTAGAGCTATCTATCATGCAAAAGCATATATTACGTATACAATATGGCCGATGAATCATGATCGGTCTGAGCTGGCTTTTCGTAAACGATTAAGACTAATCTGATTCATTTTAACATTCCAACAACATTCATTGCGTTATATTTACGAGCAGAGCAGATATTTTTTCGAACTTTTGAAGCAATGGATTCTGTTTCAAAACGATTCAGATTGTGATTGATCGTGTATTACGCAATTAGGGTGCTGTTATTGTTAACAGGAAAAAACACGTATAAATTATCATTCTTATAAATAAAGACCCCTTTAGTAACGACTAGTATAATCAAAATCATCTACGCTGCTAATTAAACTTCTGTGACATAGACATGATAAAACCATCCTTAATTAAGAGGCATCAAAGTTCATATTCGCGTGAAACATACCAAATATCTCAATCATTTTCCGATCGTGCTGTAGGCCAAGTCATCTACTATGATTACGATGTGCATTATATTTATATTCTTATCGCAAGAGATTATTAGAATCGAATATATAATTTGAACAGGACACTATCGAGATTTTCCTTGAAAATTTGAAAATAATGTCTGATCGATGATGGTTTGAGTTTTCTGGTCAGAAAGAATTCAAATCATCATTCAATTCTAATTGTTATTGTATATTTCTTAGGTACTACTTGCTACGTAATCCTTACGTTTTGTTATATCTATGTAGGTGTATGCATGAAACGATTGCATCTCGGGTAACCTATTGCTGCACCTACCTTTACAACCTTGCAGCACTGTCGTGAGTCTTGTCATTATGATTATTAATGTACCTACTTATTTCAATTGATTAAATCACAGGTTTTTTTTCCTTCGGCAATTAACCAGCTTCTACCAGTTTGTTTCTTATTATTTCAGGTTTTACTGTTAAAAATGAAAAGGAACTTCATTTTAATCCTTTGTTTTATTCATTTAAATGGTGGTTAGTGTCTAACCACACGAAAAAGAAAGAATTAATTTAAATTATATTCAGAAGCTGTGATTGACCTCTTGTTTCCCAGGAGACGTCATCCGGCAAAAAATATTATTCATACTTTATTTTCTACTACCTTTATTTTAAATCGTGGATCTGAATTAATTTACTCTCATACTAAAGACAAATACGTGCATCAACCACGACATATTATTATCGTGTTTGTACTGGCGTGACTCACAACTTTGTCAAACGTGCAAAAATGTCGCCTGTCTCCACAGCGGAGACATTGCATTGACTGACTTCAACACAACCGTCGTTAAAAACGAGAAATTGTCAATTGGACGCGTACGCTTTTGCAAAACGTCTGAATGAAACCAATCAGCACGGATGATTCCGTTTCGTAGACAATGTTCCGCATATTCGCCGTACCTAATCCGCTCAAAGGTTGGTGAAAATAAACATTTGCTCCAAAAGCCTGAATTCGTTGAAGAATTTCACTTTCGAAATTTGACAATAGATGTGAACTGTTATTACAGTGCTGTTTGAGCCAGTATGAAAACGAATTCATGGTTTTACATGGTGCTAACAAAATATTACAATTTTAGTAATCAAAATTCTGGAAACAACAAACAACAATATTTCTTAGTAACGCTGACTCTTTATAATTCTAACATTTCTCCAAAACATGGCTTAAATTTGAATATGTGATACGAAGAACCATTATAATGACGTCATCCTTAAACTTGCGACCCCAAAGGCTTTATGGAGCGGGAGTCTCACGTCAAGTTGATACAACCGGTCCCGGCATCAACGCTCTCCAAAAACATACTTATTACGTCATCGCTAAAGAGCAACACTTGAACAGGAATGCGTTTATTGCCACACCTGTTATCATATATTTTTGTTCATGATTCTTTGTTTTTGACTAAAAACGGTCCTCGTGTAAATGGCCTGAAGGGAATTTCTTCGAAAACTATTTTCCATCAAAATCAAAAATCATTTAATCAAACTAGGCTGAGAATCAGCACTTTTCGAACGTCAAAATTACCTAGGACAGTCCCCCCAAAACCCATCGTACTTTTCAACAATTATACTTTACCATGAGTCTGGAAAAACGTTCCGAAATCCTTAGCGTCGAAATCCGTATCGATGATCATGATGAGATCAAACTGGCGTGTGATTGAGTGCAATCGAAGTTTGTGCAGTTTTCTTTTGCACATTTCTGGTTTTATGATTGTTTACGGTGTAACTAGTTCTGTTACGGGTTTGTCCAAAATCTCGACTAATTTTGGACCTATAGGTTCTTAACCATTTTCCCGTTTCATTTCATCATAAGAATTCTATGTGGATGCTTATCTAGTAATAATCTACAGTAAAACGGTGTCCCCAATGACATTGTTGACATAATTTTCCGTCATTGCATCTTGCAGTTTCTAGAAGGCAATCACGAGCGGTTGTATTTTCAATGTCACGCCATTGTCTCGCGGATGATAACTGCTTTTTATGTAACCATAGTTACGTACTTACCTGATATTTACTAGCCATAAGCCCATGACTCAAATGTTGTGTACTGATACAGAACTAGTCATTATTTAAATTCGTCCAGGTAGCTCATAACGTCATAAGCTATAAAAGTTGCTTGCAGCTGGGGAGTTTGTTGCCCCACTTCTTTTTCCCAGCTAAAGCACTAGGAAGCTAGGAACTGAGGAAGTTTTGAAAAAGTACTTATTCTCAGCCTGCTTTGATTAAATGATTTGATTTTACACACACATATATTTTGAACATGTTTTCATTATGATATATTTTTAATTATTTTTCTTTGTTCCTCTCAAACTGAGCACCTGTTATCTAATCTCTTCATCACCATTGATTGACTAGTAGAGGATGCCTAAGCAATTAAGTTCGCCTTTGTACCTTTTTTGAGTACTAAAAGTTTAAATAAATAATGAGTGTCCCTAACTCAGAAACTGGGATACCTTCTCTATTAAATACTGGATAAAAAATCTTTTTTATTCTAGCTACCAGTAAACTTCATGCATATTTCACAAGCTAGAATGTGTACTGGAATCTATCTTTAAGTAAATTCCATAGATTACGTCATCATCAATAGCAAGCGGCTTATCTCAATAGCTGATTAGCTGGCGCCCGTCATAAAGCTCATCTCATTATACGTAAAGGTACTGACTCGTTTTTGCAGTACGCACATTGACATTTTCTATACACGAAACTTTTATACTGAGCCTTTGTCAATTGGCATGGCAAATTGGCAATTTATGTTTTGATCGGACCCGTGTCAAAAGAATCTTCAATCTTTATGATATATTGAGTTTCCTGCCTACAGCGTTTATATTGTAACGTGTGATGCGAGAAGGATGGAACCGGTTGATGTGGCATATGTATCATAGGCATATATATATCTACCAGTGGAAACCTTTTCTCTAAATGATGTTGATAATGACGTGTGTTTTCCACTAAGGCCTAAGGGATGTCACGAGGATGGCTGAAACTCAAAGCATTTGTTTCAAATAAACGAATTACAGGCACTTTTGAATTGTCAAGGGGTCGGGTAGTAGATGAAGCTAGTTGCCCATTCCAAAACGTAGTAGGAACCTATATAAAAGAAACTCCAGGACACTCTTTTATCTTCTCTTAATCAAAATCTGGTTACATAATTGGTTACCTACATCATTCATGTTGAATATTATACATGTAAAAATATATTTAAAACAACAATAAAAATAGGCCGTGGCGGCTAAGACTGACGGCGCCCGTTCATGAACCTGACGCATGGATTAGCACCATTCAGCTTAACCATTTTGACGGGAGCTAAATGATCCATCACATTATTGGTAGGGTTGTCTAGCCAGCTAATAACACCGTAGGTGCTCGCAATACTTATCCGTTTCCCAAGAGTAAACACTGAAAAATTACACACTTTTACAGTGGGCTTTGATGACGAAGCAAACGTAGACAGAGAATAAATAGTACACTTAGGTCTAGTTTTGCTTTTAGAACCCAACCACTTGTCTACTGCTGTTCATAAATTTCACCGGACCCTCTCTCTGCTTAGGTGACCGTTAAATAGTTACTTAATACAATGTCAGGAACAAACGATGTGGAACGAATTGTTTTGGATACACTGCGGTTCGATTGCATTTGTTGATACTAATTTGGACGTCCGGATGTCGCCCGTTGTTTGCGATTCATTTAGTGTTTCCTTTGAGGTAGTTCTGTTTTCAACTCGTGTTGTGACCGGAAAATGTTGATGCTATAAGTTCATCAAACTTGACTGCAGTTTGAGATAAATCAGCATAATATTGGGTCGTGATTATTGTCAGGGACTGAAAACCTTTTTATATTACGGTACAGGTATCGAAGAATTTTGGTTACATCTACGACTAAGGTTACCGCTATTTAGGTAACCCAAGAAGAAGAAACAAAGTTACCTGATTTAGGTTACCGCTTTAATAGGTACCGGTTATACACACAAGCGACATGCACTCTTTGTCTAAAGCCGACGGCACGTGTAAGATAGAGGTAATTTTTTTTGTTGAGGGTTTTTGTCAGTTGTCAATATAAGGTAACCTTTAAAAATAAAACCAGTAAAAAATACCGGTTTCGATCCCTGATTATTGTTATTTTGAATGTCATTAGTTTTCTCCACAAATTGCTTTATATGCACTACAGGTCTCCGAATAGACTGCTGTGATGAGTAATGTGTATCTTGAGTAATCTTAAGGGATCACTAATTGATGATATGACGTGTTGTTCGACAAACGTAAAAGTGATAGATATGCAGAGTCCGTATCATAAACATTGCAGGCAATCGGTGTAGCGGGGCTTTTTGGCCCCTTGACCGAGGCGTGGTTCTCTCGGCCCACGGAATCGTGAGCCCGTCACTGGGTTTCCCCTCCCCTCCTGAGAGGGGGTGGGAGTGCTTCAAAATAATTTGCAGGCAGTTGCAGGGCTGATCTAGATGTCAGTCTCAGTCAGTAATAGTCGAAACCCACTCTTGCACCGCAAAATCGCTTAACAGTTTTGTCGAATATTGGTTGTTTGGTCGGGCTATTTCCAATATCATTTAAAATAAAAATAGTTTTAGCAATATTATGACACTCCTTAAAACACGTCCCATTATATATTCAACAAAACACGACATGAAACAAAATAAAGCGTATTACATAACATACAGACTAATCTGTGAATTACAAAACATGGTTAAAGAGGAGCCCATTAGCTTTTAAAACTAACCTGAAACATGTCACTGTGGTCAGCCTTGAAGCTCGACCCAAATATGCAAAACACATAGACAACACATTATCGTACTAATTACATGAAAACCTAAACTGTGGACTCCGGACAATTTTTGAAAACTAAACCTGGCTTTAATGTCGGTTCGTGGACGATCCATTACATTTCGAGACCCCGTGCCTCGGAAAGCAAGATATGCCGTTGGTCCCGGCTGTCATTCATAAATCTTTGATAGTTTTTACGCGTCGTTAGAAGCCCAGAAAGTCTGACAAATAGTCTTATCGAATTACCCACTAACTGGGTTGTGGAGGTCAGATAGGCAGTCGCTCCATGTAAAATACTGGTATTCAGCTGCAGCCGGTTAGACTGGAAACCGATCCCAAAGTAGTTGGGAAAAGGCTAGGTAGATGATAATGTAGGTTCAATAATTTTTACTGCCCGGCTTGAGCTTCAGATACCAGAAAATAAGAATTCTATCAATTCTAGTAAGCTACTAGGCTACAATATTAAAAGCAAAGGGGTTTCGCATTTAACTTAGAGAAAAATTCAAATACCTGTAATGTCTCCGGTATCCGAAATATTTAACGTTTTAAAGCGGAACTCTGCAACAGCAAAGCTGCTTATAGAATTGAGTATGGTGATAGTACTGCTTCGGACGAGCCGATCCACACCGAACAACAATGAAAGTTCCTACTCCGGGCCTTATCCATGTCGTAGGAAGATAATTCGAATTTTTGCGAAAACCCTAGGGATATTGCGAAAATACGGAAAAAATGGTGAAAACTTTTCTCAATGTTTTGGGCGCTCTGGCCAATCAGCGTCCTTATTTCATAATTGCTTACCTTTCGTTTCGCAATGTTCCTAGAGCGACTCGTGTTTTCCAAAAACCATATCTTTTTCCAGTAAGATTGAGAAATGTTTACACCATTGTCTAATTATCCACGGATAATTATCTTCGCAATATCCTAGGGTTTTTGCGAAAATTCGAATTATCAAATCTTCCTGCGACAACCACAATACACCATAAATCCGTTGAAATTCAGCTGAAATCGACACCCGATGCGACGTTCAAAGTTTAAGTTGTCGGCAGTTTTTGTGAAATATAATGAGCAAGAGGAAAGTAGTGGTTGCGTGAGTCAGGTCTGGCCTGTAAGTCCGTCACTTGTCTAGTTTGGACCCGTCCCTTAGTGCTAACGTGTGTGAAAACTTTTATTTGCAATGTGATAATTGGGTGCTTTTCATTAATTAGTTCAACGGAATTGATGTTCCCTTGTACCAGCCTGTTTCGTGCGCATGTTTTTTTTTAGTTTAAAGGTATTGGTCGTGACCGTCTAAACTTATTCTTAAACTAGCTTTCGCCAGCGGCTTCGCCCGCGTGATATCTTAATAAATTATAGCCTATTTTACTCAGTGATAATATAGCATTCTACAGGTGAAAGATTTTTTTAAATCGGTTCATGATTTTTGAGTTTATTCATTACAAACAAAAATATAAATCTTAATAATATAAGTAAAGTTTCATTTAAACTGCCGTGCAATGTAATATTCTGAACAGTGGCGATAACTACATAGGGATGATTAACAAATAAGAAAGATATTCGTGTAGATCTTGTTTTTTAACCCCCGACGGAAAAAGAGGGGTGTTATAAGTTTAACATGTGTATCTGTCTGTTCCCTCGTAGCTCCCAAACGGCTGAACCGATTTTGATTTTTATTACTTTGTTTGAAAGGCGTCTCGATCGAGTGTTCTTACCTACAACAATTCAAGAAAATCGGTTCAGCCGTTTGAAGATTATCAGCTCTTTTCTAGTTGATGTGCGCATCTTCCACAGGTCTGATCGATTCGAAATTTAGTATTCTGTTAGTTGAAGGATAATAGAAGAACATAGTAACCTTGGACCGATACTGCAGCATCACCTGGAAATGTGTCGGGGGTTATTAATTTTTTAAATTTTAACTTGTAGAAAGGACCGTTTAAAATACTTATGAAAAACCGAAACCCCAGATTATGATAAACTAAAAATATACAAAACCAATTTGGCCGGGCCCGTACCTACCCAAATTGGATACAAATAAAAATATACGTACGGTTTTTCCTGCTAACTAAGAAATTATAATGAAACTCATTAACTATTAAGTACAGTGTATTCTTGTCTTTATTCATAAACAGACGCGATATGAGAAACTGTTTTTTTTTTCCTCTATCCTCCTTACTTATGAACTCTTATCATTTTCCAGCGGCGGTGTACATAGCAGGCGTGGTTGCGTCCGTCGGCGTCTCCGTTCTCGGCGTGTTCTGCGTGCTGTCAGTGCTGCAGCTAGCCATGATATCGTCCAAGGAACGCGTCGCCTTCAAGTACACACACCTTGTCATGCTGAAGTTGGCGCTGGCGCTACTAGCCAGTAAGTAACAGTTAGCATTTTTTTTTAATGTTACCTGGAAGCGTAACAAGCCCACCTAGAAGATGCTGCATGGTATAACCTTATAAACCATAACCTTCCATGGTAAAACCCTGCACCTAGAGAGAGTGCACGGTCCATGCACTCTCGGTGCAGAGTTTGAATTTCAAAATTTATCAAAGTCTGGCCCTGATGCCAAATGTGGTCTGAATCCAAATCCATGAAAAACTGCTAATATGATAACTAATAATCCGCCATCAGAGCCCTCAAAACATAAGAAATTATACTTATAACTATATTAAATGCAATGACTGAATGTATGGTTGGGTCTCTGATGCTGTGCCTGAGGCATGCGTGAAACATTCGCGCATGCTTCATAATGGCTGCTCAATGTTGTGGTGTGGGTGGCCTATCTCACATCTTGTCCTACACCACTTAACACCTGCGTCAAGGAGTAACAAATTAATGATTTATGTTTATTTCCAGCATTGCTGTCCATCGTCGCAGCAAGTTTGTTCGCCGTACAAGGCGATGACAGGGGTTTCTTCGTGACGAGGGGAGAAGCATTCTATGTTCAGGTATAATACAACTTACTATGTAACATATAACCGTTTGTACGGTACCATATTATGTTACCTATTGCGAAAAAATACTCTCCTTTATTTTAAATTTTTAATGTTAGAAATGTATGCATAAATAGCTGACCAGACAGACAATATGATTTGTCCATACAATAATTCATACAAAATTCTCATAGCAAATGCACGTTCATTTTATTCCCGAGTCATCCAATATTGCGGGTAACGTTTTATCTTTCCATAACAATAAAATGCAAATAGCCTATTACAAACATTTTAAAACAAAAAATTGCCAAATCGATCCAGCCGTTCTGAAGTGATGCTGCTTACCAACGAACAGCATTACATTTTTATTATATGTATAGATAAAATAAGACACAAAACTTTTCGTTTACAGATAGTGAGTATAGTAATAAACTCGATCCTGTTTATAATGTCACTGTACGACGCGCTTTTCGCGCGACGAGAAGGCGGCGACCCCACCAATCCACTGGGGGAACCTGAAGGTACCACAATCAACAACCCTGGCTTCAAAGATGGAAGAGGTAATTTTTTTTTAATATAATTAAAAATAACTGCCCAGAGGTAACGGCCGCGACTTGTACCCATAAGTTACAGCCTAGGTTCGAACCCAGGCAGGCGCTTTATATTTTGCAAATTATTTCATCACTACTGCTCTCAAAATGGTGAACAAAATCATCGTGAGGAAACCTGCAGGTCCTACAACCAAAAATTCGATAACATGGTCACACTACCAACCCGCACTTGTCCCGTATGGTGGATTACTTCTGCGACTTAGGTCACCGCTGTCTGGGTAACCCAAGAAGAAGAAACATGTTACCTCTTTCAGGTTACAGTTCTAATAACGGTTAACGGTTAACGACTAATGCCAACGGCAACTGTGTGATAGAGGTAATTTTGATTTCGGTAACCGGCATTAATACTGGTTGTGTGTAAGGTAACCTTTAAAAATATCTTTAAAAAATATAAATGTAGTAACCGCAAAATACCCGTATTGATCATAAACTTTCACAATTGTGTAACGCTGTAAGCTGCAGTTTGCAAACTGCTTGTGTCAGTAACACATGCAAATTTGGTGAAAGCTAAAAACCATGTAATAACAAATATGTGTGTGTGTGCGTGTATTGTTATACGTACATGGTAAAGAATGAAATATGCTTTCAGGGATCTCAATGACAGACGCGTCAGGCAAGCCGTACAGCACAAACGGTCACGGAAGCGTGGCTTCAATGAACACAACGGCAACCACGCTCACTGGCTTATCGGATGCCAGTACCATCACCCGATCACCCCTGAGGTCTTCACTCAAGAAGCCTCGGCCCAGGGAAGGGGAGCCCGGTGGCTTAGGCATACAGAACCCGGGCTATTCCGGCCATTCACCCCCACTAAACAGGAATGGAAGCCAGAAGAAAGTGCGCATCCAAACACACAGTACTGAGGTGTGAATGTGTCCTTATGTTAGTTAAACTCTAGGTATGAAGAAATGCGTCTTCACACGATTTTTGAGCCGTTTTTGTTAAGCAAGGTGCAAGTTGCACGTACAAAGCCAAAAATATATATGCACTCAGCAAAATTCAAATTTCCAGAAGGGTACTATTCACAGAAGAATGTGTGCGAAGATGCTATACGCACCGCATAATATGAGTCAATACTTGAGGAGACAATCGTTTTTTGCTCAGTGTGTACATATTTTTGCCCTCGTCTGAACATGATTGAAGGATTCTCTTGCATGCAAATTGCTACCACATAAATCACGGCCTATTCGCGGGTGGTTGGTCGTATGTAAGTACCTACGCGCTACCACTGAAGTCCGATTGACACGGCGCTAGTGTCTATGTCATTGCATTAAAAAAAAATTAGTTCCGCAATTTTCCGCCGGACTTCACTGGTGGCACGGAGTCTACTTGCATTTCAGTAAAGAAAAATTGCAGTTTCAAAAACTTGCTCCTTCTGTCAAAATTGTAACAATCATGTATTTGAAAAACAATTTACTAACATATGGTAATATATTCAAATCATTATTGTATAGGATTTAAAGATTAAGGTGGTACTACGATTTTGAAAGGTTTTATTTAAAAAGTAGACTGAAGAAAAAGACAAGTGCACTTACCACCTAAATACAACACCTGATAATTATAAGCAATTTTTTTAAATATGGGTCGATATGATTTGTCCATAGGAAAAGGTCTGTAGTACAGTCAACCGCACACCAATGATAATAAACAATAGTTTGTCATTGATAGCGTCTTTTTTTTCGTAAGCATTAAGTGCGGTTTTCGCAATCCAAACATTTGGATGACTGTACGAACAAATTTGGCCAAAGGGGCAAGTAATTTGATTTATTTATTTAAATTGGAATTAGTAGATATAGGTAGATTGACTTTTTAATAGTAACAAGACACTGATAGATTTTGACACTATGGTGTTAACATAAATAGGATTTTTATATTTAATAAATGTACGTCAAATCAAATTTAGGTACCTTTTTACTGTTTTATAACATCATGTACGTTTCTAGAAAGTGTGCATACAAAAATAGTTTACTAAGTTAAACTTCAATTCAGAATCTCACATAATTATTAAGTTTTGGAACAGCAAACCAATCAAAATTGATATAGGACCTTTTTATTACAAATGGTCACTCTATTTCGATTACTTTGTGATAAAGTTGATATTTGATACAGCAATTAATGTAAATTATCTAAGATTCTGGAATTTAGTCTAGAATAGAAGTTGTTCATCTATTGCTTAGCCTTTTCCCAACTATGCTGGGGTCGGCTTCCAGTCTAACCAGGTGCAGCTGAATACCATATTTTACATGGAGCGACTGCCTATCTGACCTCCACAACCCAGTTTCTGGGTGACACGATACCTCTTGGTAAGACTGGTTGTCAGACTTTCGGGCTTCTGGCGACCCGTAACGACTGTCAAAGATCTAGAAATGACAGTTGGGACCAACGGCTTAACGTGCTTTCCAAGGCACGGAGGAGTCTCGATATGTAATGGAAAGGAGTCGTTCGATGCACTGTCGCAAATTGAATCCACATATCCTAAGCTGATACCTACGTATTTTGTTTTACATTATAAGTATATTTTTATTATTTACAATTTATAAGACATTGCAATCATCTGTATATTTCGTTTGAACAAAGTTCTTAATTGAATATTTTATTGTGTATAAAGTGCATAAGTGTACATAAAATCAGCACAAAGTGTTGTAAATTAAGAAACTTTTTGAATTTGTTATATTATACAGCTTTGTTGTATATTGACATGCAATTTTAATATGTTAACATTTATATTTTAGAATTAAATTCCGATTTATTTATAAGACTTAAGTTAAATGTAGGTAAGTGTAAATATACATCAAACCCACCAGCCTTTTTGCGAATCATCACATTTTTACAACCTATTGATTTGTCTTTTATAAACTGCTTTGTATAAAAATTCGATCGTGAGTATCGTGCCTTACCTTTAGAATCCAAATTCGTGCCTTATGTCCTAAAAGCCATTACCAACTCGGAGACATCACCTATTGAAAATTATGTAAGTATTACGTATGATCCTAAATTTAGTTACACCGTCCAAATGTCGAATTTAATTATTTTTAATTTTGGAAGTTTCATCTTTAATACTTATTTATATTTTGCGCATAAAGTTGAATATTTGTCCGGATTATTCGTATGTGTATTGATTTCAGTTACATATGGTAATTTCTTAGTTAAATAACAATATGTTATTGTTTACTCTGTCCGTCCAAATTCTGGTCTTAACTTTAGTTTCGACGTAACTACTTAAAAATGTAGTAACTTTCAAGAAGATGCAAATAGGATAAAATCAACTTTATTATTGTTACTTTTGTATTGTTGAGGTAAATGTAATATTTTATCTGTATTCTGCACGCGTAGGGACAGTCGTTAAACTTCTATAAAGTTAATTAAATTACTGTAATTTTCCTAAATTAATATTAGCACGTCAAAACTAAAATAAATAAATATATTTATATTTTTCTTTTTTACATGGTACAGATTTTTGCTTTATACTTTTAATTATACGGTATTATACAATTCCGTCCAAAATATCCCATTATGTTAATGATCTGATATTTAGTTATTATTCATTAGAAATATTTTGCTGAATAAAAAAAGCAATTGTTTTACAACCAGATTTGATTGTTTTATTAATTAAACAGACCTATCGAATACAAATATACGTAGATATATTTAGTAACCTATTCCGCTTAACTATTCCTAAAGAGTCATGAAAAAACTCTGTAACAAATCGACACGTGTTTCAACTCTCAACGAGGCATTCTCGGGATGACGATTGACTTGTCGCGAACCCGAACACGACGTGTCGCCACGCATAGCGCTGGACTCAGGTGTAACACGTGTCGATTTCTTACAGGGCTTTTTGATGACTCCTTAGGAATAGTTAAGCGGAAGAGGTTACTAAATATGTCTACATTTACTGTATTTTATAATAGATTTCCTCTAAGTCACGCCTGAATCAATTAGACCTTTAGAAAATGGAGGGGCTACTACTGTGTCCGACTCCTAAAGTGGGACATTCTCGATCGAGGTAAAACCTCAGTAAGTTGTTGCAATGTTCAATCGTTAACTCTTATCTCTGCGATGTAAGGTATAGATTAGAATTATTGCCTAGGGTTATAATTTACTCTTCGAAGAACTAAAGCGTTTTCTAGCTAGCAAAACTTTGTTTAAGTGACCTCCTCCTTAATTATGGATACTGGTAATTGGAAGGCGTAATACGTTTTCTAGCTAACACAACTATGTTAGGTAAGGCGTTAGTTCCGATCTTGGCCACGCGTCAAAAGATCCGCCGAGAACAAATTATTGACTGAACCAAGTTATCTGCCTGCTGTGTTAGGCTGGGCGCTGGCTGGGCTGTGGAATACTCTAACGAGATCAAAAACATGCCTGTAGGATGCCTATGTGACGGCCATCCGGGGTGTGAAAATGTGAGTGTGTGACCACACACTCACATTTTATCAAAGACCAAAACTGGGGAGGAAAGCTATCCGAAAAAAGAATGGAAAACCAATGTTTTCCATTTTTTATTCATTTTAATTAAACCTGAAGATATTTATGGGAGAGAAATTCATAAACAAGTGAGCCTCCTTTTCTTAAGTAAGTACATTATACAGTTAATACTAAAAGTTCATAATTTATCTACCTTTCCACTAAAGCTGTTTTTTGCCATTGGTAGACGCTTCCCTTTTCCTTAGCTCGTCTTTTAACTGTGCTACACTCCAAGTTGCATACATTTCACCTAGTTTTCGTTAATTTGTCATCGACACAGCAGTACACACATACGTATTGACAACAGTGCCTCAAATCATATTTAGATCAACGTACAACCTGATAGGTACTGACTAGAAAAATTGCAAAAAAAAACTAAATAAAATTTGAATTTCGCGTGCTACATAGACGAAAATACAACGGCTTATGATTAGAGTCCGCGCCAGCACTGACGTCCGGCGGAAAAGTTGTGGAACTACATTTTTGAAATGCAATTTGATGAAATTACATAGATACTAGCGCCGCTTCTATCGGAGTTGAGTGAATGTGCGGACTCAAATTGCGATTACAGCCGTGCGCAGACTAAAGGCTTGTACACACTGGCGCAATATCGCGGGCGCGACAAGGGTACCGCTGCCTGTAGCGCCCGCTATATGGCGCCAGTGTGTACGAGCCGTTATCTTGCAAGCACTCTGCTTAGTCTGTAGTTCCAATCATAGATTTCACAAAACGCGAAGCGGCGAAGGGAATTAGGATTCTGTGGCGCGCCCTGTCAAAGTGTCAACGACTCCTCAAGACTCAACCAAACCAACGTTGTTGTCATTTTGTCAGTTGTCTTGTCAAGCAAGCATTCAAGCAAAGCAAGTCATTCATTTCGATTTTCGGTGATTCGAGGAGTAGGACGAGGAACCGTGGAGTGTCAAAAGAGATTTTATTTATTGTGCATCGTATGGTCTATGTTGGTTTGTACGTGTTGCGCTAAGCTCAATCAAATCAATATCATAACCGGTATCATCTTGCAAAACTTGTGATATTCTGAATGAAAATTTTTGTAATGATAGGATTCTGGAAAATAACCAAAGTCCGTTACCGTACGGTACAAATGTTCTCATTATTTCGCTTTGTTGTGTTAATATCGTAAGCTTCGACATTAGTTTATTGTCTAAGATAGAATTGTAAAAGATAAGGTGGTAAAAGGTTTTCCATTTCGATGATGCGAATTTGACGATTGGCGTCGCCCTCTAGTCACAAGGGACACCGTAATTTGCCATGAAGCTATAGTTGTAGCGTTGAGTAGGTAGTTGTTGTCTTTTAGAAACATTTATTACGATTGTTGGGTATTACTTAGGTTGGTTCAGTAAAATAATCTTGGTCAAGGTGGTTTTCGATTCGGCTTTGGTGTTGCGTATCAATGTGCCTATCGGGATGATAATGCACCAGTCGTGGTCTTTTTTCCTGTCGAAAATAAGTACTTACAGTATTGTTGGTTGCATGATTGTATGTTGCATCTTGTAATATTGATGTCTGAATGTAGGTGCTAAAGAGTGAAATGCTGCCATAAATTGATTTATTAGGTATTGATTGATAAAATACCTATTATAGGAATTTTATATTATATTCCTTGATTCCGTGGTCAGTGGGTCATCGTCCTGTCCAATTTGTCTAAGTTTAACATGATCTGATTCTCAATTTATTGTTTTTGTAGCAGTTTCTGTTGAATATAACCTCAATCCTTTTGCTCAAACTGATTTGTTGTAAATTTTGGTCAGTTGGTCGTCTTAGTGGTTTAATAAAAGGTGGATAAATAGACTGCTTACAAAACCAGTTTCAGAATGAAAACAAACAGTTTCAAGACCACTATTGCTTACTATTGCCGAGACCCATTTGATGAAACCTTTAACATGCAGCACAAAACATTTATGAAAAAGTGTACCTCACCAGATACTCCTTTTTAGTTTTTCTTTTCTCTGTTCAGTGGTTAGTCTTGTGAAACATTGTAACCTTTTGCATTGGGAAAGATTATAAAAAAACATGTCGGGACCTAACAGTTTTCAATATTTATTATAAAAGAGAAGATGATATGCTGGTTTACTTGCAGTCACTCCCTGTCAAAACACCAGTTCTTTGCACTTTTGTAGGGTTACCATTTCAATCAAAAACCAAATCTCAGGATTTGCTACCGTAAAGGCGGGTTACTTTAGCTATTTTTTTCAAATAATTTTCGAATTTGTTCTGTAGTTTGTATTGATATTATCTTTTTAGTGTTCTTATACGTTAAAAAGAAGCTCAAGGATGTAATCAACAAGATGCGAAGTGAATTTTGAAAATATGAAAAGTGTTTTTTTTTATTTTTTTTATTAAAGTTTGGGCCAAAGTTGTTCTTAGGAAAGGGTTACTTTAACCCCATGAACTTTATCGGTGAAAAATCGCACTTGCAGCTATCAATGGCCAAAGAAACCATCAAGGGCGGTAAGATTGAATATCCAGGAGAGGTTTAATGTAAGAAAAAACTTCGAAATAAATTAAAATACGATGTAAAATCAACATTTTATATTTCAAAAAGATTTACAGTAAGAAAATATCTCAAAAAATGTTAGGAAGGCAACAAACTTTCAAAAATTACAATAATATTATCATATACGGGTTTAACGTAACGATCTTAGATTTAATATGTAACCTTCGTAAACATATTTTACTTTTCAGTCTAATAAAATTATAATTTCAGTCTTAAGTAGGTATGAGAATCAACGTTTACAACAGGTACTAAGTAGCATAATCTAATCTAATACTTCACTCACTCATTCATTTCTGGAACAGAGAAAGAACCCTTTTTTTCAAATTTAGGAGGTCCAATCTTACACACTATAAGGTTCCAACTATAAAGCTGTTCATCTTTAATCGCGGGCCACCGCCAGTATGTCTTACCTCTTTTCATACATGTTATAAAGGCTCCTTCCTCGGATACTGATAAGACTTGACCTGGGTATTTGCGTGAATTCCAAGTTACTAGAACATGGTCGCCTACAACAAGGTCTAGATCAACTTTGTCTCGACAACCTTCTACATCCACCTGCATTGTCTCTCCCAGATGAAGAGCAGAATGGTCTCTATTATTCTTTCCAACGGCATCTTCAACTTGCAGTTTCGATTTAGGTTCAAAGACCGGTAAATCTAGAATTTTCTCTCTTTCACTACATTTTTCTTCACCGATCTGTACATCCTCTATGGATTGAAGGGGAGTGAAGTCTTTAAAACCATCAAGTAGCTGTTGCTCTACATCTCTTAATTGAAGAACAGCTCCTTCACTCTCATGCTCGATCTGGGCTATTATGACATCTCGCTGAAAAACAGGTGAATGGAGTAAAAATCCGTCTCGAAATGCAGGTGGCATCACTAATCTGACTCACATAGTTAGCCAGAAGGACATCATCATCAGAGTCATAAGGCATTATGTGGTCTTCAGTGGAAGAAGCTAGACTGATGGTCCTGTCACTGCAGCTTGAAGATAAAGAAACGTTGCGTGGTCTTCGTTTTGTTGCCCTTTTCTTTTCTTTTATAGTTTTTGCCTGCTGTAAACCCGATGGACCTGCTTCTGCAAGGTCAGTAGCACAGATTGATTTTCCAGGTGGTACATTAAGTTTCTTTTTCCTAATTGTTTTCTGTTCTGGGCACGCCTCAGCTCGGCTCTGTACTAATGTTTGCATAAAAGAGTTTCCGATAAGAGCTGCGTTTATAATTCGATCTTGTTTGGGCAATCTAGCTAATGGTTCCTCTTTATCTACGGGGTGTATGCCTGTCTTTCTGAAACCAGCAATCAAATTCGCCTTGGTCTCGGTCAAAGAATCCAAAGCGGTTTTTAATAGTCGTGGAAACTGATCCTTAGGTGTAGTCGACAGTTTCCTACCCAGTTGACTGTTCTTCCATTGAAGTAATACTTGCCGCCACTTGCACTTCAAAGGTCGAAAATATGCCACGTCTAGGGGCTGAAGTATATGTGTTGCGTTGGGTGGCAAGCAAATAAAACTAACGTTGTGCTTCTCACACTCCTTCAAAACTGTTTTGTTAATATGTGAAGCAAGGTTGTCTCCAATCACCACTTTTCTTCCATTTTTCTTCTTAAGAACTGGCATAAGATGATTGAGAAACCAGTCTTCAAATGTTGCGCTGTCCATCCATCCGCTCTTTGTTCTATTGTATCGAGCGCCTTCGGGACCATTTTCAGTCCAAGTTGACCAGAGATGATCCGACTTATAAACGACGAACGGTGGAACTACTTCCCCAGCGGCGTTGCCACAGAACATGACAGTAAAATTAACTTTTGTAGCGTTTATTATTGTTTCAGGATATTTTGTTCCTCTTCTGCATAATATAGTCTTTTTTCCTGGGTCATCACAAAGGTTGCTTTCATCGTAGTTGAATATGTTTTCGGGTGGAACGCTTTCTAGTTCTTTGTCGATGTTTTCTATAAAATTGGAAATAACTTCTTCCGACACTTGAGCTCGAACTCTTTTAATATTGTTAGCAAGTCGCCGTGAAAGAGATTGATGTCGTGAAAGAAAAGAAGCCAACCAGTCTTTACCAGGAATGTTGTCCTTAAAAATTTTCACAACTCTTCCCTGGGATGCAAGGTAATTTTTTATTATAATTTTTAGGTCGAATGCTGTCAGAGGAAACCCATATTCCGAAAGCGCTGTTATGTGAGCTTCAAACGCCTTTTCTTCCTCTTCAGTAAATATAGTAGGTTTACCTGGTTTGTTAGAGTGCTTCCGGGTTAATTTGTTTTTCAAAGTGCTGCGAGGAATGTTAAACAACTCTGCAGCCGCTCTTTGTGTGAGCACTTTTGATTGGATTGCATCCAGACATTTTTTTAAATCTGCCTGGGTGTAGTCGACATATCGACGACTGCCAGGCTTTCGTCTGTACACGGATGGCATCAGGAATGTAGCTCTTTAATTTAGTTCTGTAACAAATTGATCAAAAATGTAAAGTTCTTCGCTAATAAACTTCGTAGCAGTTTCTGTTGAATATAACCTCAATCCTTTTGCTCAAACTGATTTGTTGTAAATTTTGGTCAGTTGGTCGTCTTAGTGGTTTAATAAAAGGTGGATAAATAGACGCTGCTTACAAAACCAGTTTCAGAATGAAAACAAACAGTTTCAAGACCACTATTGCTTACTATTGCCGAGACCCATTTGATGAAACCTTTAACATGCAGCACAAAACATTTATGAAAAAGTGTACCTCACCAGATACTCCTTTTTAGTTTTTCTTTTCTCTGTTCAGTGGTTAGTCTTGTGAAACATTGTAACCTTTTGCATTGGGAAAGATTATAAAAAAACATGTCGGGACCTAACAGTTTTCAATATTTATTATAAAAGAGAAGATGATATGCTGGTTTACTTGCAGTCACTCCCTGTCAAAACACCAGTTCTTTGCACTTTTGTAGGGTTACCATTTCAATCAAAAACCAAATCTCAGGATTTGCTAGGTACAGTATTTTTTTAGTGGAAAGCTACTATCAACATAAACAAATTTTGATATTATCGTAATCTTCACAATATTACTATTATTTTAATGTTTACAAAAACCAAATATCATATAGTACATCAAAATACAAATCAATTTAAATAATAAAAACATTTTCTTTTTGAAAAAAAAATTGATTAAAATCGAACACTGATTAATTAATTGTAATGTTTACTCATTGATATATAAAAACCCAAGATGCACAGTCTCGAACAAAATTAATACTCAAAACTGTCCCCAACTATACGTAGGTAGTTATAGTCATGATATAAACATACTTGTTTGGAAATTCGACCTTACGCGCATGTTTTAAAGTTGTTTTTACAAAGCAATGTTTATAAAGCAATAAAATTTTATGACCGAAGTTTGCCGGTAGAACAAGGCATGGATGGAGTCGAATATATTTTTATACTTTAATTTTTTTATGCATTTACTTAGTATTTTAAGAGTTTTTTAAATGTATATAAATGTGTGTTCCAAATACATATTTATACTTTTATAATAATAGGTATTGTTGTTATCGAAACTAAATAACTAATTAGGTTAAAACTTATAATTATCATAATACTGTACCTCTTATACATGTTTAATGTTTTATCTTACGATAAAACATTAAACATGTATAAGTACAGTAACAATATGCAGATTCTGGTATTTATTTTATTTATGTGAATATTGAGAATGTGGATTATGAATGATTCTGTAATGGTCGTATTTATTACAAAATTATTCAAAGAAATAAAATAAAACTCATAAATGAAAATTTCAGTATTTATTCCTTTAACACAGTAGGTAGACACACACTGTGTGGTTCTTTCCTCAAAAGATCATTTCAGACACGAATCTACATCGTCTTCATATGATTTAACCAATAAAATGTCTGGACTTTAAAAGAGACTGTGACCTCTGAGTTTGTTTCGGCCTTTCTTCTCAGAGTAGTCAGATAGGAAACGCCGACCTCATCTAGTACGGTACCTACTTAAAACATATTTTTGACATGTAAAAGTGTTTTGTACAAACCTATTTACAGAAAATATAATCATTTCATTTCATTTCATTTCATTACAACACATTAATTTCCTTGAACTAAGTTTAGCTTATTGTAGAGTTGTCTTTTTGAATTAGATTTCAGCCTTTCTGTTGTCTTTTTTGCGATATAATGTAAACGAACATCTATAAACTTTTCTATAATAGCTTTTATAAGAGAAATTTTGTGATTGAATAAAGCAGGTTGTTGAAGGGAATGTGTATCAATACTAGAAAATATATTTAAATTTAACGTATATTTTAAAACTAAGGAACACAAATAGGCCTTGGTTGTGTTTTTTTGACCATGTATGCGCTGTTCTCGTATTATCTCCTCGGTTTTATTACATAAAGTGTAAACATCTTCACTAGCGTAATACAGACCACCAAAATCTTTTAAATCGATAAGTTTGTGAAACCATAATTTATTACGAGCTAGTGTACGTAGAATCTTTGCAGATGTCACATTTAATTTTTTTTAGTAGGTGTCTGACCACAAATCCTGCTATATAACCAACGATTTGATTAACGTATTCAAAACTGGAATTATTTAATGATTCTGATAAGATATCACAATTATTCTGATATGTCTCATAACTGCTATCTTCTTCTGGCAAATATTCGTTTTCTATATCAAAACGATATCCGACACTGGTGTTATTAATGTTTGATACAGTTGCCCCACAATTCAAAATAGGCACATTTTCTAAGGGAACAGAATTGCCTGTAAATTTGGAACCGAGTTCCAGATGCATTAAAAGTTTTTTATACGCGGATTTAAACTGGCGGGAATTGGGATTATTATTGAACCCTCCTTGACTTCTAATGTTGCCGAAGAAAAGCTCAACATGATCCTGGCTAAACTTATAGTTTAATATGTATGATAAATAATCGGTTTCCACATAACTAGTATATAAAAGTTGTATACTGTCGATACAAACAAGTAATCCGATAATTCCTGTATTGGCTTGGCAATTGTATACATGTACTTTTTCTTGAGAAAATATTATTCTTGTTTCTCCCTTCTTTTTGATGGTGCGTTTTCTTTGGACTATAATATAAAGCGATAATAAATATGATTGCGACTTCTGGAAAAACCTAAAAACGTCTTTTGAATTAATCCTACTTAGGGGCCTTTTGAAACCACCGTTGTTAAAATTCCTTGAATTTAAAATATCGAATAAATTATTTAACACTAGTATGAACTCAGTAGTTGGACCCGAATTCATGAAATTTGGAATCTTTAAATCGATATCACAAAAAGTAATTGCATTTGCCACACTGCGACTTAAAAGTTTTGTTGCTAGCTTAACTTTCATAATGGAATTTTTGAACCAAATGTGTTTTTGGGTTAATTTATTTGCTAAATGTAAATCATGTTTCTCTTGAATTTTATGAAGATCTTCGACTAGTTTCCATTTTATTTGTTTGTTATCGCTATTGTAAATATTTTTTTTTGATTCAAATAAATTTCTCATTAACTTAATCATACGATGGTCCCAATTAAGAAAGTCGTATCTTCAAAATGACTACTTTTCAGTAGAGCAGTTTGAAGTTTGTTTTCTCGCCCAAGAAGAAAATACAAATCGCAGAAACCTTAAACTTGAAATATATCTTAGACATACGTATCTTTATATTATGTAATATTTAAAATTAAATAAATACTTGTATTTTGCGAGAAAATGCACATGCGATATTGTATCACGGAAAAAAATACTGACCGACTGTCGGTTGTAACACTTTCGACATTTTTAATTGGGTTTCTATTGATGAACTTGGTTGGAAGTGGAACATTCGACATTTTTAAATGTTAAATTGTGAATTAAAAATGTTGAATATGGGTTGGGAGGTGCGGTGAACATAAGAAAAAATTAAATAAAGAAACGAACATGTATTAATCAAGAAACATAACGTAGGTTGCATACATTCACGGCTTAGAATTTTATTTATACGACATGAAAGATACTTAGAAATCACCTACCTACTTATAACAATATTCGGTACGTACGTATAATGATACTTATAGCTTGACTTGGCTTAAAACTATTAAAAAAAGAGTATTCTTGGACAATATCACATTAAAATAATGGTCCGTTAGAACCATACATTAAAATCAGTTATGCAACATCTTTCAGATGTGTATAAAAATTAGAAAAATAAATATGGCACTTGAATCTTTAAAGTGTTAAACACCGTATCTATATAAGCAATCTTAGAATCTAGCATAGCTGGAACTACTTTTTAATCAGTCTTGCAGTTTCATTTTGGTTTTTTTAATACCACTAAGGTGACAAACAAGCATGCGACCCACCTGGGGCCTAAGTCTACTAATTTATAAACGTTACAATGGTCTCTCAATGGTGTGTTTTTGACAGTTTTTGTATGGCAAATCTGTCAAAAACTTACCATTGAGAGACCATTGTGACGTTTATAAATTAGTAGACTTAGGCCCCTGATGGTAAGTGGTTACCGCAGCCTATAGACGTTTGCAATACCAGAGGTGTCTACTTATAGGTAACAAAATCACGTTTCATAACTAACCAAATAAAGTATTATCAAATCTCTCTACAAAAATATTCTTGTAACAGTATCAAAAAAGCTTGTAATAAAATATAAAATAAGGAAAAATCGTCTTAAAACGATTAACAGCTTAATTATTAGTCACTATCGCTGTCGTCATCATCACTAACTTGTCTTGTTTTGGGGGGCACATGTGGCAAGTCTTTATAGTAGGAATGATATTTCCTTGGGATTGCTAAAGACTTACACATGGAGTTCAGATCTCTATACTTATCGTACGGAATGGAGATGCATTCACCGTAATATGCTTGATTGAGTTCAAAATGCCTTGTGCGCTGGTTATTTCTATTCCCTGTCCTTAGAACAACTAAAGTCTTTGGTTCCTCACCCAGATCATATTTATATTCTATGCGATCATAGACATTTGTATTGACTTTTACTTCACGAATTTGTTTCCATCTCATCACCTGATTATTTATATCCTTTGTCCAGTTTTTATTATCCAACAGTCCTTTGAAATTGAAAAAATCCTCCTTGTTCATCTCTTTCACCACATACGGTTCTCCTTCAGTCTTTGACCAACGCACTAAAACATACCATTCATCTGGTACATAAATACTTTTATGTTCGCTTGCTCTCTCGATCACTGCGTGGACACTATCACCCTCATTTTGGGTGTGGCCTTTCTCCATAAATCTGTGAATGATGGTTACTCCGAATTCTTTTGCAGCAAGAAGATACAAAGCAAACACGATGCGATTTCGATTCTGCCCTGCGCAGTTGTCCGACCAAAACCTGAACTCCTCAACCCCTTTTTCAGCATTTTCTTTTATAAAAGCGTACAAGCAGCTAGAAACCTCATTCGCACCCTTTTTGGCAATAACCTCATTCCACATATAGCAAATTGCAGCTTTTTTATTTACGTCGTAAATGGTGAAATTGAAAGCATTTAATTTCCTCTTATAATAGAAAGTGCTTACCTCTCCATGTGGTGTTTGCAGAACTTTTTGAAAGTCAAACGTTGCAACAAGTTTTTCATTCCTACTCCCATCAGCTTTGTCAGCATTTTTCAGAGCACGAGCTTTTTTCTTGTGCTCCTGATGTTCAATGTATCGTTGCTTTTCTTCTTCATTCGGGAAGTCATTATTATTAAACACATGGCAAATATCACAACGATCTTTTTTCGGTAGATGAAAAGCAATATTGAAATTTGTATTCACGATGTCACGGTACTGGCGTTTATTCGCCTTGTTCGTGTATTTACCTGGATACCATCCACACCATTCCTCATATAAACGGAACATCTGCGCAGTACTAGTTATATTATTTAAATATAACTTTTTGGAGTCTTTTCGTGTGTAATGTGATTCAACACGATCAATCGAGTTCACATGGTCTTTCACACTCTGCACCATCATGTCATCGATGGTTCTAGGCTTGTGTTCATATTTGCCCCGTTTGTCTTCAGCAACAGCGATTTCTCCGTCATATTTTTTCCACGCCGTAGTTACAATTCGTTCACCAGAAGATATCGTACTTAAAAACATCTTTCTACAAACCCTTTTAGGTTCTTTCTGTGAGTTTGGTAAGTAGTAGATAAAAGTGTTTTCCCGCTTGTGTTTGGTTTCTTCTGTAGTTTTACGTCCTTTAGGAACTTTTTTCGAGTATTTGATCACAAATTCCCAGTGCTTTTTACGATCGCCTAGTCTCCAGAACTTTGTAAAAAAATTCTCTCTTTGTTTTGCCTCTATATTTTCTGTACACTTGTAGCGGCAAGTTTTTCCACAAGTTTCACCCAATGATTTTTCTGCTATTTCTTTTCCTTTATAGTTTTCATAAGCTTTTCCTTCATTCTTCAATTTCTTCCTTTGTACCACAATCCAATTATTTTTGTGCTTTAGTCTTTTCTTGCCAATGTCAGTTTTGTAAGTTTTTTTTCTAGAAACCGTATGTGTAGAAGGTGTTACAACAGTAGAAACATCTGTCATTGTTGAAGGTGTTGGGAGATTATCATAGACGTCATCAAGGCTCATCATACAGTCTTCTACACATATGGGGCAAAAGCGAGATTTACAGTTTTCGCTATGAGAACGAACTGGGGATGGGACTGGTGTTACATCGATTACCATATTTTCATGTTCAATAGCGGTGATTGATGCAATATCGGTCTTCTCGGAAAAATTAGCCTTTTCAGAAGTCGTTGGTGCATAATCAATCGTTTCAGAAATTTCAATATTTTCAGGGGTTTTCGGTACATTGACAGTCGTCTCGACCTCAGCAGTAGTGATAAAATGTTCATCAAAAGGTGTTGGAGATGAATGCTGGTCACTAACAATATCACCCAACAAATCTTGTAGCTGAATGAGATCATTTTCAAAATTGGCTGGTATTGGAGAAGAAGCTCGATCTGAAAATAAATTAAAATTATTTGAATATCTTAAAAGGCTAGACACAATGTCCATTCCTAAAATATTGAAACGAAATCGATGCTATGAATTTTTGAAAGATCATCAGAGATACATCCGTCAAAAAAACACATCCTGTGGCCATTTGAAAAAGTCGGTAGTGTGACATGGAACCAACCATTTAATATTAGTTCAGTTTAAAAATGTCATATGTGTTACAACCGACAAATCAACAGATTTAGCAAACATTTAACAGTGTCGAATGTGACACTACCGACAAACAGACCTATTTAAAGTCCGACTAAGAAAGTAGGAAGTGGCACTTCGGAGAATTTCGGAATGTTCAAGTTCAGTTAAAAGTGTCGGATCTACCATTACCTACATTTTTAAAGGGAACGGTCGTCATTAATTAAAAAATCATTAATGATTGAAAATCGTAAATAACCCATGACTGCTTTGCATAGGAACTGTACATTAATTGAATATATAAATAATTATTATACTACTTACCAGGTTCCGTGTCGTATAATCCACATTTTTCTTTATCCTCGGGAATTTTGTTTCGTTTTTTTGGCTGACTATCATTTTCTTGTTTTAATACAATATTAAGTATGCGCTTAGAACGATGCGACATTGCTGAGTCCTAAATAAAATTGACAAATTGGGCGCGAAAAAAACAAAGCAGTCAAAACAACGAGGTGCGTGCGCTCCGCCCGCCAACAAAGTGCGAAGTGGCAGAACCGCCGTTCCCCGCGCCCTTACAGTCCCAGTGCGGTACGAGCGAGACAGCACGTAATGTCACATCGTGCATTCCTCTACGGGCGCGCAATCATTATCGACAATTTTAATACTGGAAAATGTGTCAAAATGAATTAATTTTGATAAAATTAAATATGCACATTGTAGAACTCATTATAGCTTATGTAATGATGTAATAACGTGAAAATCGCCAAAATGTCACTATCGACTTTCTTAATTGGGACCATCGATGACATGCATCAAGAAATACAAAAACATCGTAATCAGCTGTGGGGTGTTTGAAAAAAGGTTTCAAATTGTGAGCATCATCCATTTTGCAGCCTAAAAGTTTCATGGCAGATATGTTTGTCTTACAACCATCAAATGTTAATGACACTACTTTTATTCCCACGGTGTGGCATTTTGAGAGTGCAATTTTGATTAAATTTGTCTTGTTTTCGGCGGTCAAACTACTGATGAAAAAGTAAGCTATAGGAATTTTCCATGACTCATTAACAGACACTAATAAAAACACATACGCTTGAGTAGCTATTTGATTTGAGTCGTTGCTTTCTATACCTATGTCAACTAAGCCCTCATATTGCTTTCCAGTCCAAATTTTTTGCTGTCGAATTGACATTTCATCAACCACTAAAGAACATAGTAAAATTTTGTTTGTGTTTTTAACTTTTACTGAAAGTCTATCAAGTGCTTCTTGTGTAAAACCAGGTTTTGCTTCAACACTTTTGTACCAATCATGCAACGTGTTTGTATGAGGTAAGCAGGTTTTATACATTTTCCGAATATATTTATAAGCTGCTGGTGAATAAAAATGTTATGTCCACGCGAATTTTCTGACCTCCGGAGGATACTTTGAACATCTCTTCTTTTTTGTTCAACATCTCTTCAACACGAGGCTGGAAATCCATTAGATTTAATTCCTGACACCGTCTGTAGTGGTATGGGTGTTGGCTGTCCTCTCTTAAAACGTTCCAAACAAAAACGTGGCTACAGTTGAAGCGACGAGCTGCCTGTCTTGTGCTAGCTGTCGGGTTTTCTGCGAAATAATTGAGTATTTCGGTCTCCAGATCAGGATTATTCCGGGTAACTCCTCTGTCTACTGCGGTCGGAGGCCTAAATGTACCGTAATCCCGTAAGCGTTATGTAGCGGCCAACATTGTCTCGTTCGACACAGATACACCAAACTGTTCCCGATAAACTCGCACAGCTAAATTAACGTTATCATCACATCGCGCTAACATTCGCACCATTTCACAATATTGTACATTTGTGAAGCGAAACGCCATTTTGCCGCCGGAAGACGTAGATCGCACGCGCTCGTCCTACCCCGTGTTGACACGTAGCGCACGCGCCGCTGCGCTAGGGAGACTACGGAAGTACGGAAGGAGGGTAGCCGGGGTGGCGCGGGCGCCCCGGGCGGCGCGGCGGCGGCGTGTCTCCCGGCCTTGGCGCCAGCTCTAGCACCCCCTCTCCTCACCCTCGCCCGCGCTTTTTGTTTACATCGCGTTGGACAGTACCTAGTGCGCAGCGTCGTTAAAAAATGTTAGATGCGGCATGGCAAATAATTATTTTAATTTAAAAAAAAAAACTATATTAAAAATTACTGTATTCGATTTTGCTGCCGATTCTGAACAAACTAGTTTCAGGTTTTGGGTTATTTCATTAACACGTTGTAGATAAGCAATTGGTGAAGTGGATATCGAAAGGCCAACATTCTCTACGTGTCGTTGACGAACCAGAGTTTAAAATATTATTACAAATGGTGTCTCAAACTCCAGGCTACAGTTTACCTGCTAGGAAAACGCTCTCAAAAAGTTTGATTCCAAAAATTTATAATGAGACCGTAGAGTTGATGAAGAGCAAGCTTGCCTCTGCCAAAGCAGTTTCTGTAACAACTGATGGTTGGACATCAGACTACACAAAAGATAGTTACATTGCAGTGACAGCCCACTATTTAAATGAAGATATGGAGCTGTCTTCATATCTGTTAGAGTGTGTACAATATGGAGACAGACACACTAGTGAAAACTTATCTGAATTATTGAAAGATTGTTTTCGGCGATGGGACATAGATTATAAAGTAAGTGCAGTGGTGTCGGATAATGCGGCAAACATAACTGCCGCAATACGTTAAGGTGGGTGGAGGCATGTTGGATGTTTTGCACACCAAATCAATCTAGTTGTTAGGAAAGGTTTAGGAGAGATCTTACCTATAATTGAAAAAGTTAAAAAAATTGTTGAATTTTACAAAAGGAGCACTGTAGCTAAATATAAATTGATTGAAGTCCAAAAACAGTTATACATTTATTTACGATTTGGATTTACGGGGCTCCAGTAGCGGCAATTTTGTTTACTTACATGCCCATTAATGTGTAAGTGTAACCATGTTTTGGATACGTTTAATATTCTGGAACGCTTACGAGTAGCCTAGGTAGGAGTTTCACGACCATGTTTTCTTCCGTCCGTGATGTCCTTGGTCGACCCGACCGCTTTTTATCTAACGTCGAACGATCAAGAACTGGGTTGCAAAGTTCGAAGAGACTGGCTCTTCGAACTTTGCAACCCAGTTCTTGATGTTTTGAACAGTTGAAGTGTCATTTAAGTTGGTAGATTGTGATATTCTCGAAAACGCCGTGCAATGGTTGCCGAACCATTGTTCCGATAAAACCCGCGCACGCGAAATGATCGGTCCGCACCGGTGAAACGCTCCATGGCGACTGATTTCCCAGAAAACAAACGTACTGTTTTTGCTCTTCCCGCGCCATAATATGGCGTCGCCACAGTTCATGAGGGTGTTGTGGTTGCCGGTGAAGTAGTCAAATGCGATAAGATGGATACTGAATTTAGCATGAAAGGAAGTTGTTCTTGCGGTCGACCGGCAGGAAACTTTGTAAGATGGTACTGGGTTGAAGTGAGCTGGTTGGTGATTTTCATTGTCAAAAAAAATATGTCCAAATCATTTAGAGAAGAAGGATAGGATCTTCGTTCTGAACTGCAGTATGTAATACTGTCATCGCCATCGTGGTGCTGTTGTAAATTCTGCATTATAACTTCATCATCAGAACCGCTACTACTACCATCCCAAAGGTGCATTTTCAGGTGGTACAAGTGCCATCATCGTACGTGTTCGGTGCCATCTTGGCTTAATCTAAAGCAAGCATAAACAAAAAACTTGCAAAACCGCACCCAAAGCATAACAAAAATGTTAATCGCAAACAAAAATACCAAATAAGGGTTTTTAAAACATTGTTGCAGGCAGTCCGAAAATATTAAAAATATCTTAGTTAGTAAAATGCAGTGTTGTTCAGAAACTACATAAAATACAAGTCGGGCCAAAAGAAGTCATCCGATGTTGTTAGCTCTCCTTTTTTTTCTAAATTTAAAACTACGATTCTGTTTATTGATTATGTTTATTTGAACCTTTAGAATTTTATTGGTCACAATTGATTGCCATTCGGGCTCGTTTTATGGCATTTTTCAAAACTTCGGCGAAAACTTCGGGCGACAGATTCTCGCACTCTTGTCGAATGTTGTCCTTGAGGGCTTTTTTGGTTACACTTTTGTTAACACCTTTTGCCTTAGCTATTTTGTGTTCTACTTCAAAGGCATACATTTTTAATCATAACCCTAAAAAATCCTTTAATATTTCACCAATATTCTCATTAAAAAAAAACCTAACTTTTTATATCAATCTAATACTAAATTAAAAGAAAATAGTTAACCGAAAATATTATTTACTGAATAATCCGAAAATCCGAAATGTTTCACAATAGTGATGTAGATCTGGTTTTATATCCTCATAAAAATCGTCTGTAGAAAGGTATATATCTATTAGATCCAACTAGGATCTAGTGTAAAAATCTTGTTAAATTTAACTAAACTCAAATGATCTCTGTTATAGGAGGGATCATGTAGAGCAGGGGTGGGCAGACTTTCACTAATGGCGATCTATATCAATAAATTGAGACGACAAGCGATCGACTTGCAATAAGACAATATTTTTTTATGTTAAATCGTTTATTGTAGGTATTGCGCACATATTACTATTTAAATATACTTTTATTTACAATTAAAGAAGTACAGTTTCTTATTATACAAATTAATAACTAATAACTACTAAAAATAAGTATGAAGCCAATCACATGAACTAAGAGTGTTTTTATCAGTTTTCGGGCCTCTCTGGACCGATTTACTTAGAGGTAGATGCATGGCACTGCGTATTTTCTGCTAATTTCTCATAGGAAGGCACGTATTTACTAAGTGCCAAACGTAAACAGGAAGACAAATGTTCGTCGGTAAGTCGATTGCGGTATTTGGATTTAATTATTTTCATTTGAGAAAACGCAGATTCGCACAAATACGTCGACCCAAACAAAGCAGTTAATTGCTGTGCGATTTGTTGGAGACTTGGGTATTTTTGGGCGCTTGCTTTTGCTTTCAAACACGCAAAATTTTTCAAGTCCTTTTTTTTCAGTTGGTTGATCAGAAGCTGCAATTTACTTTTAAATGAGTTAATTGTGCTAATCATGTCCATAATAGTTTTATCTTTCCCTTGTAGCTCCAGGTTTATAGAATTCAAATGACCAGTCACATCAGTAAGGAAAGCCAAATCACACAGCCAACTTTCATTTTTAAGAATTTCCGTGTCATCACCCCTTTGATCCAGAAAAGAAATGATTTCAGGTAGTAATTCTTGAAACCGTTCTAAGAACTTTCCCCGGCTCAGCCACCTTACGTCTGTATGGAGCAGTAAATCTGTGTGCTCAGATTCGCTGGCCTCCAATTGCACTTTGAAGAGGCGTCGTTGCAAGCTTCTGGCTCGTATAGAATTTACGATCTTCATAGTGATGCTCATCACATCTGCCATGGTCAGTACTTTCGAACACAACACCTGCTGATGAATGATGCAATGAAAAGAAAAAAAAGATGGGAAGTCTTCATTAGCTCTGCACAGTGCCACAAATCCATTAGTCTTTCCAGTCATTGATGGTGCTCCATCTGTTGTTATGCACACTAGTTTATACAGAGGCAGCTCGTAGTTTTTCGCAAAACTTAGAAAAGCATCGTATATGTCTGAACCGCGAGTGGTTTCTTTCAAAGGTTTGATTGTTAAGAACTCTTCTTTAGACGAAGTATCTGGAAATGCCATCCGAATAAACACACATAGCTGGGCAGTGTCAGTCATATCAGTGGATTCATCAAATTGTAAAGAAAAGAATGAACATCTCATAATATCACTTTTTAGCTTTTGCTCGATATCACTGTTCATGAGCTCAACACGTCTAGTTACAGTCCGACGAGACAACTGGAGCTCTTTTATGGCAGACATGATTTCAGTTTTATTTTTAAAGTCGCCAAATAACGAATTTGCGCCTTCGAGAAATGCTTCTTTCAATACCTCGCCATCTTCAAAGGGTTTTTTGTGTTTTGCCAATATATGAGATATTTTGAAGGACGCAACTGTCGCAGCTTCCGATTGTTTACTTGGCCTGGTAAACATAGCTTGCTCGGCCTTCAAGCTACCTTTCAGATCTTGAACTTTCCGACGTCTTATTTCACTTTTGAGAGGAAAATCACTTTCGTAAATTTTATGCAAGGATTTATGATGCCTTTCTAAGTTGCCGCGTTTAGGCAAAGCTACTGAAGCTCGACAAACAAGACAAATACACTTGTCTTTCACCATGGTAAATAAGAATTCTTCTTCCCATTCATCGTTGAAATGATAAGTTTTACTTTTTTTTGGCGCACTCATTTTAAATAATAGTTACCAACTTCACTCTCTCCTTTAGTTACACTCAGTACAAAATATATTCATGAGCAGCACGAAGTCACACGATCACGAAAGTTATTGGGAAACATAAACAAGTACAGAATCCAGAATCACGACACGACGTCTCATCGAAACCAAAATCTGTGCGAGACTGGCGAACACGTGCCGGCCGTCGGCAATTGTCAACTCAAAGCAAAGTAAATCGGGCGGCAAGCATAAAGCTAATTCGCCGCCCGCACAGGTCAAAGGACGCCGCCGCGCCGCCGCCGCCGCGCCGTTCAACGAGCCGACACCGGCACACGTGCACAGTACAGCCGCAAATAAATCTGGTGCCTTCTTATTTCATATCGACATTTTCGCAGTGAAAGGTTGTTTGTTGACAAGTATTTTCTTAAAGTTACGCGCGTGTAAAATAAATTGTTTTTTATGAACGCACTTTAAATACTGGTATTTTGACTGGTGAAAAGACCACTGTTATTGGAATTAGCCCAACACGTCAGTACATTTTTAGGAATGCGTGCGATCGACCATATCATATAATCCTTAACATATTCGAACATTCTCCACGAACAAATAGGATCGGCAGTTCCATAACCACGATAATTGGAAAAATCTATATTATCAGCCAATATATAAAAAGCTGTCTCTACCAGCCATGATGGTACCCTTTTATCAAACTTTGAGGAATCAAGTCCACAGAAAGACTCTCCTCCAGAAAATTTTCCTTCAACCTTCATAAATCCACCATTTGCTGCTTCATATCCATATGCAATTGGGTAAGACCCATCTTTATATGCCTGAATCAACGGAAGTGCAAACACTGCCTCGCCAAACGTAATAGTGGCAGGATAGCCCCACACAGCACGCACCTTCACCTCAGGTCTCTCTACAACATGAGCTCGCACATATGCACAAGCATCAGGTGGCTTCAGTGGTGTATCATGTTTAACTCTATGCCAAAATCGTCGCACGGAATTGACTGCATGTGGATCTTTTCTAATATCATCTTTAACTTTATATCCGCAATCCTTCCAAGGTAAACCTGGCGACTTAGACCATATTTCAAGGTCTTGATCGAAAACTTCCTTTAAATGTAACATTTTTGCACGCTGTGGTAATGCAAACGCTTCACGCGCATCTCGCACTGCTAATTTATATAGCAATGACGTTGGTTCTGAAGTGGTATTTCCAAACTCCTTAAGATCTGCACGGATGTGACTTTGACTAACTGGTGATCGCCACAGATCATTTGGACAATACTCACTTGGTAAATAACTTGTAGGCCGTACTGAATGATATGTACGTTGAGAAAAACCCTTTAAACGGCCTTTATACTGCATGTTTTCTGCGATTCCAGAAAATAAGGATAGATTCCCTTGCGATCGACCGGTCGATCGCGATCGACCGTTTGCCCACCCCTGATGTAGAGGATAGTTTTAATTTTCTTTCATAATGAGTCCATATGGGATTAGACAAACCATTTAGTTACAGCCATTACTTGTGTTCATTTAGATGTCTCACGAGAAAGTCCTTTTTGAATTGGTTACATTCTGGAGACTTCAAATCAACTTCCAATACATAACTGAAACCAGATGTATCCGACACATTAAAATTGGTATTAGAATTTAACCCATTCGAAAGTACCAACAGGAAGGGATTGGGATATTTCCCAATCATATAAATTATTTGCATCAAAGTATATAAGATATGAATTGGGTTTTTATTATCATAATCCACCACGAATTTATTAATGGCACTAGCATAACGATTGCTACACAGATACACCCCCTCTTATAGCAGCTCTAGAGAAAGCAATTTTAACATATGCCATTAACAATTCTAATTCCAATTTTTGAGTAAATCCGCTAGCACTAATTTCCTCAGCTGCTGACCGAATTCCTTTGTCTTAATTGAATCAACAGAAGTGATCTCATCTTTATAAACTTTTACTTTTAGATACCCAGGATAAAAGAAATCCAGGGTATTTAAGTCCGGTGAGCCACCCTACCCATCTTTGTGGATATTACGCATTCAGGTACTCCCGCACTCTAACTGCATAGTGAGCGGGGCAGCCGTCATTCTGTAGCCATATTTCTTCTCGCATTTTCGGAGTAACGTCTCAGCAACAGTGGCAGGTCATTTTGTAAAAAATCCAAATATCTTTCAGCTCTAAGGTTTTCTGGTAGTTCAAACGGGCTAACTATTTGGCCGGTAATGATGCAGAGATTGATTTTAAACTGGTATTGCGATCCGTCTTGTCTAATTAAATTAGGATTTTCAAGCTGCCAGTTGTGCAGATTGTGCATATTAAAATAGCTATCTTTTTTGCAGTATGATTCGTCACTCTAGAGCATCTTATTAAAAAACGATGTTTCTTCCCCTATTCTTCGTAGCATTTCTCTACAAAATGTCACTCTTAGTAGATAATCTCGTGGTAGCAAATGTGTGGTAATTACAGATGGACAGAACATAATTATCTTTCTTTGACCGTTCTTTTGAGTTCTATGGATTACTTTGGTTGAGTTAACTGCAGTCGACAAAACATGAACATCTTTAGTATCATTCCACTTGACCACAGCATAAGAATGACAGAAGCGGTATGTAAACTCCCCAGGATTCAATTTAGTTTCATTGGCCAGTATTCTTTCTTCAGGAGTTTGAGGTTTTCGTATAAACAACTCTATAGGAAGACCTTTTCGTTGTATTCGAACTGTTCCTGTTGCCAGAATCCCTCTGTATTGATGATTTTCCATGACAGCTACAGAGGTAAAAAAAATGTCAAACACCAAATGTGTATTTGGTGTTAATTTCCTCCTAGTTTCATTACAACTCTATATTTTTATTATTTTATGTTATTTTATTAGGATCTCCAACAAAGAATACACCTTACATGCTATAATACAAAGACAAGAACAACAATCTGTGTGCTCCCTCAATATAGGAGACCACATCATGCAATAAAAACAAGCAAACAGTATTTTAAATGGAAATAGCCCTGAAAGTTAAAAATTATATAATATTAGGTCTTTACCTATGAAATTGCCGTTCTGCAGTACTGGCCATTTCAAATCAAAATAATTTTTGTTTGGCTAAGAATTCTAATTTCAAATTTATTTTATTTTAAAAACATGGTTTTTTTTTTCCAAAAGTAGTCATTTGTTTATTGATTAGTGTTACATTTTCATCGCATTTCAATCTTTTTCGTCATCATGGATACGTTAAAAATTCGAGTAATTATGGAATATGAGTACCGTCGTGGCAGCAACGCGGCACAAGCGGCACGCAACATCAACGACGTTTACGGAGCTAACACTACAAACCAACGCACCACCTGTTATTGGTTTGCTCGCTTCCGTTCTGGAAATTTCGACCTGAAAAGTGAACCTCGCGGTCGTCCGAAGACTTTGTTCGACAATGACGAATTAAAGGCGATTGTGGAAGCTGATGATACACAATCTACGGCTGAATTAGCAGCAGCTTTCGACGTTAGCGTCAAAACAATATTGGTCCATTTGCGTCAAATTGGCAAGGTAAAAAAGCTTGACAAATGGGTGCCCCACGAACTCAATGATCGCCAGCGCGAAGTACGCGTCGAGACGTGCCTTGCACTGCTCAACAGACACACAAATGAAGGAATTTTGAACCGCATTGTTACCTGCGATGAAAAATGGATTCTGTTTGATAACCGCAAGCGCTCAGCAAGTTGGTTGGATCCTGGTTCAGCACCTAAACAATGCCCTAAACGAAAACTTACCCCTAGAAAAGTGATGGTCACTGTTTGGTGGTCTAGCGCCGGTGTGCGTCATCACAGCTTCTTACCAAACGGGGTGAGCATTACTGCAGATGTGTACTGTGAAGAACTGAACACAATGATGGAGAAGCTGGCACATCTCCAACCAGCATTGGTCAATCGCTCGTCTCCGCTGCTCCTGCACGACAACGCGTGACCTCATACTGCACAGCAGACGGTCTCCAAGTTGCAAGAACTGGGGTTGGAAGCTCTCCGTTATCCGCCCTACTCACCAGACCTTGCGCCTACAGACTACTACTTTTTCCAGAATTTGGATAACTTCTTGGCGGGAAAAAAATTCAATACCCGAGAGGCAGTACAAAATGCCTTTGAAGAATTTGTTGCCTCCCGTCCAGCTGATTTCTTTAAGAAGGGCATCAATAAACTGCCACTGCGATGGCAAAGATGCATTGATTGCATGGGTGATTACTTCGATAAATACAAATAAAAAATACATGAAAAAAATTCGTTTAAATTTTTTCATACAAAACGGCAATTTCATAGGTAAAGACCTATTATTATTGAGGTTATACGTAACATTATTGGTAATCTGAATTTAAATTGAATAAAAATAATGATTAAAAACTAACGAATTCTAAAACGGTGCATTTCAGAACTATTCGGCGCCTGGTTTATAATATAACACCACGTAGCTGGTATTTTATCTGCTGGCACGAGCGGTATCATCGCAGCGATTCTTGCAACATTTCTACCTTCTTTTGATTTTAATAAGCTCATTTTTTTTGCATTCTTCCAAATAGCGGCATTAAAATGTCTGTAACAACCACTAACTCTGGCATCGGGGAATACAGCTTCCACCGCGTTCATTTGTGCAATGACATTTGAAGTTTCTTATTTTAATGACCAATTTGGTTTTTAAAATTCGAAAAAGGCGGGTGTATGTGTCTTGTGTCTTGTTGGGTAATAACGAATATATTACCGGTACTATATTTGTACATTTTTTACTTGACTTCATATCTAAATGTAAGACAATTCGGTTCCGGATTAACTGGCCTCCCCGAAATCTTATCCAGTTTATTAAATTCTGTAGTTTATTAAATTCTGTGATTTAGTATCCGTAATCGCGTTAAATACCTTGCCGTCAATTAAGGTTAAATATAATTTGGGATCTCCAATGACACTATGCCCGGCGCTAGTTTCGGCATAAATAGTTGTGAGATCTTTAATTTCCCCCTCAACCCAGTTTTTTTCTTTTTTTTATATAGGGGGCTTTTTCAATAACGAAAATGTCACCCCCATGATTGAATACAAAAAACAAAACAGTTCAGAACTAACCTAATCGTATCCTTAAGCCTATGAGGACAATTTTAAATAACACCCTAGCCTCGTCTGACATTGGATGAGATAAAATGCTGTTAAAAAAACCTACACTAAAATTATAATTTCTAGGTTTTTTTCTTGCAAAGTCAATTCTTTAGATTCAGATCGATATTGAATCTTGAAAACTTTTAATATTTTGGCTGCAGGCTGATCTTCTAATTCTTCTGCAAGACGTTTCGAAACACGGCGTTGCTGACGATTGCTTAGACTTTCGTATTGCTTAGAAGTGGAAGGATCCAATGAAACAGGAGTAGGGTTTGGTGGTTCTGTGATGCATTCCATCTCTCTGGATGTAGAAGGAGCATCTACTTGTCCGATGTTAGTTTCTTCCACTTCTGCGATGATTTGAGTGGATTCGGATATTGTTTGTCGTTGTTCTATGTCTGGAGATATCTTATCGTCAGAGCTAATGACAGATTCTTTTAACAGCACTCCGAGATCAAAGGTAGTCGAAAGCCAAATATTGTTTGTCTTTTCACATTTGCTTAAGAATTTTTTCAGTGTATTTTGAACCTTTTTTAAGCTATTGCTGATAATACCAGGAATGCCTTTCGGGTAAATGGCTTTCATGACAATTTCGGTTCGCTGAGTAACATCTAAATCTATTGGTCGAATTTTCGGGCCTTGCAACCGAGCATTTGATTCCAATATTTTTAAAACCTCAAGACGAGTCAACGGTGTATTCGTCGTATACGTAGCACGCATTGCTGCGCTACTGTTTTCATTCTCGGTAGAATGATAGTCTGCCACTCGCTGACCAACATGAGGGTTGGCGCCCTCATGCCCCCCTAGCATTAAGTCCCCCGGTCGAGGCCCGGAAGGACATCCCCCCGCAGAATGGGTCAAGTCCTGCGGAGGCAATGCAGCGCCATGGGTCTTTAACGGCTCCATGACGCCTCACCCCCGCTTCTCCAGACATCGTGTAAAGATATTGGGTTTTAGCAATGCGCTTGACGAGGGCGGACCCCTTCCCAATATCACATGAGGACATCATCAATCATCGAAGAAAGTACACAAAACATGATTAAAACATCGATGATAATGTGCAACGTATAATTAAAAAGAATGTAGAAAACCCATTAATAGCTTTTTCCTATTCTACTTTTCAACTCTTACGCGACAAGAGTCTAACTTAAAATATTTAATTTTACACCAAAGAAAACCATTATATTTCATTTTACATCAAGAAAGATAGTAAATTGCCAGTCAAACTTATCCAAGAATAGTTACAGTAAAGTACAAAGGTGACAGCCCTAACCTCAAAAACAAAAAAAACAATAACTCAGAAGTCCCGCATTATCCAAACCTGTGTTTTTTTTAAATATAGCGTATTAAAATATAAAACTATTCATGTTAAAAAGATATGCGGATACAATGAGACTCAACAAATAAAAATATTTATAATTTTTTGAAAAAAGCTTAATTTTTTCTTCTATTTAAGATTATTAAAAAAAAAAACACTAATCTAGTAAATATAACCGTCCTTTTTAAGACCTCATCTATAACAATTGCAAACTCATATATTTGAGACGAAATAATGCATTTCTATGGTTTCCATGGAGTTTTCTCAAGTTTTCAAATAACTTTTAAACTAAAAATAATAAAGTCATGGTTCCTTCCCAGAAGTTTTAGTTCTTCGCTTGATATATAGGATGAAGGGATAAAATATAGGTGACCGCAATTGAAGCAAAATTACACAGTGTGGTCTGGAGTGAAAATGTAGATTGTGGATATTGAATACTCCCATTCTTCTAAAAGTTGACTCATCCGTCCATAAAACCTTGTTGAAGAATCCTCTCTGTGGTATCTTAGCATCTCTGTCATCGTGTTCAGTATCACATAAACAAGAAAAATGACACTTTATCTAATAAAAGTAATCAATAGTATACACTTACCGAATTTCATTTCGGCATTATCACAATGTTTATCTGTTTGACAAAACATTTAAAGTAAAACTTTAGCAGCTCCTTTTTTTTTCTTTCGTTCGTTTCGAAAACGAGTCATTTGGCTCATGCTAAGTCAACTCATAAAAAAAGATTTGTGCTCACTAGGATAGTAGGCTAACATTTGGTCGTGTCGATCAACACCTTTCATATATTTATTTTACTGTATAACAATATTTGGTTTGTTGACCACACGACCACCCCTATTTTCCACTGGCATCAAGTGAGGTGAATGCTCAGTGGAAATAGTGAGCAAATCTCTCTTGTCTTTCCAATTTACTGACACAAAAACCATTTCCATTATACCTATAAATATTTCCACCTTTCAAAAGTTTTTTAACCACAACGGTTTTTGGATTAGTTTTTCTTTTCGCAAACAAAGTTCCAGTACCGTATGTTTTTTTTGTTATGAGCGTTTCTGCCAACTGGACACTGTTGTAAAAATTGTCCATATATGGAGAGGATAATATGACTTTAACTGAAAACACTGGCATTGTTGGTTCATAGAAACATTTATAAACTATCAAATATATCCTAACATCGAAATTAAAAAAACAATGTTTTCAAACAAACTAAATAGCATAAAAGTGTACACAAAATAGAACACCATTTAGAAATATTGGATCACTGACCTGCGGTAAGAATATATACGTAGAGTAATATATCGGAGGACCCTTTATACATATGGATTCTATGCACTAGTCCTTTAGAGTCGGCCAAAACATATAATTTTATTCCATATTTATGCTTTTTATTTTTAATATACCTACTGTCGGAAAATCACTCGCCCTCTAAACCCAACAATTGATTCGTCAATACCCAATTCCCTTGCAGGATAAATTAAGTTTTTCATCATATCATTAAAATAATTTAACAGATAATCAATTTTGGAGTACTTAATTCGTGTTTATTAATTAAGCTGTGTTAAAAAAAAGGCATATTAATAGTAACAGAAAACTGTCCCTAGACATATATTTATTGATATTAAAAAGTCTTTCATGTGTCTTGTCTTTTGAGGCGCAAATGTGTCGGCTTTATGGGGGAGAAGTTCATACAGCACTTTTTCCCTATATGACTCTAAGGAAAGAGAACTGCTTGTATTTAACAACATCATTTGCAATATATGAATACCAATTTTCTTTATACTATCTCATGGATTTGTGCTCACTAGGATAATAGACTAACATTTGGTCACGTCGATTATTTGGTTTGTTGACCACACGACCACGCCTATTTTCCACTGGCATCAAGTGGGATGAGTGCTCAGTGGAAATAATGAGCACATCTCTCGTCTTTCCAATTTACGAATAAAAAAAACACGCTAATGCAAATGATTAAAAACTTAAATTTTATTTTATCAGTGAAAATTTTAAAAAAGTCCATAAAATCAACTTAAAACCTAGTGTTACCCCCCCTAGCTCTGATGACAGCTTCCATGCGTTCTCTCATGGACCTAATTAATGTGACAACAGTCTCTTGAGGAATGTTGTCCCATTCTGCAACGACGGCATCTTGGAGGTCTTGGAGAGTGGTAGGGGCAGGATCACGTGCCCGTACTCGCCGTTTCAGTTCATCCCAAAGGTGCTCGATAGGGTTCAGGTCTGGACTTCGCGCCGGCCAGCGCATAACAGGGATCCCCACTTCTTGCAGGTAGTCTCTTACAATTAATGCGGTGTGACAGCGGGCGTTATCGTGCATTAACGTGAACCCACTGCCAACAAAACCCGCATAAGGGACAACCTGCTCCTCTAAGATCTCTGTTATGTACCGGGGAGCAGTCAGCGACCCTTGCCCGCGAGCACTTCCATTCCGAGAAACACACACAAGGTTCGTTTTGCCGTCGATTGACATGCCGCCCCAGAACATGCACGAGCCACCCCCGTATTCCACTGTCTCTTGAATACAGGCTTGTGCGAATCGTTCCCCTTGCCTCCTGTACACTCTTCTACGCCTGTCGTTGCAGAAAAGACACACTCTCGTCTCATCCGAGAAGAGTACAGCCCTCCATTGGTCTATTGTCCAATCCACATGGTCACGGGCAAATTGCAACCGGTCTCTCCTATGCTGTGCAGTCAATTTTGGCCCTGTAGCAGCCCTGTGAGCTGCAATTTTCTTCTCCTTCATTCTTCTTCTAATCGTGGAGACGCTGACAGAAGTTCTGCGAGCTGATCGCAGTTGTTGTTGCAGCTCAACAGCATTGGAGAACCGATTACGTAAAGACGTTGAAACAATGAAGCGATCGTCTCTTTCGGATGTGCACCGTTGTCTTCCAGATCCACGTCTTCGGATATAGCCACCAGTCTCTTGGAAGCGTTGGAACACTCGTCGAACGGGAAAACGACTCAAGTTCAGTTGCCGAGAAACATCACATTGCCGCATCCCTGATTGCAGTAGTGCAATGACTTGAGCGGCTTCATCTGCAGTGGTATCCATCTTCTGGGGTATTTTTCTTGCTGCAGCTGTTCACGTGTGTTCACTTCAAAGGTTGGATAGCGAATGACTCACATTTGACCCGGGTCGCCCGTTTTATACCCTTGTAGGGAGGTGCAATTAGTGGCCGTTGTAATGCGTATTTTGACATTTTCTTTAACGTTACGCGCTAATGAGATCTGTTGTGTTTAGGAATTCTAACTGTTGTTAATTTAAAGGTCGTTAAACATACTTTCAATTGATACCAATATTAATAGGGTTTAATGTATACGTTGATGGCGGGACTTGCTTGAAACTTATTTTCGGAGAGGTGCGATTTTTGTGACGCTGAGTGCATATGCAATGACCGCTATTTAAGTAATCTTTTAAAAGAGTCATTACCACTTTGTCTACGTGGCCTTTACCACCAACTTCAATATCGGAGGACCCTTTATACATATGGATTCTATGCTGCACTAGTCCTTTAGGGCCTTTAGGGCCAAAACATATGATTTTATTCCATATTTATGCTTTTTATTTTTAATATACTGTCGGAAAATCACTCGCCCTCTAAATCCAACCATTGATTCGTCAATACTCAATTCCCTTGCAGGATAAATTAAGTTTTTCATCATATCATTAAAATAATTTAACAGATAATCAATTTTGGAGTACTTAATTCTTGTTTTTAATTTCCTCCAAGTCGGATCGGAGATGGCCATACCCATCTGCTCGACCACCACGATCGGCACCTTGTTGTTAAAATTATTATTGTTTTTTAAATTGTCCATATGAATCCCACGAGTCGATTTAGGTACTAAATGTCCACAGGGCAGAGCCAAGATACCCGGTATACCTACATACTACAGAGCGCGGCAGGTGTTCTGTAGGGGAAGCGCTCGCGACTGGACTCCCTCCAGCCATTCATCCTCTCACCGCACTTCAAAGCTTAGGATTCGGTGGTTTTTTATCTTAGAGATAGCCTTCCTCTGGGCCAGGCAATTAGCCAAGCCCCCAGCGGCGGCATTAAACATGCCTCTGTTCGCTGTCCGGCCAACCCGACTCAGGGTGCCCGCCGAAAGTTCTCTCGCTGAAGACTACTCCTCAATGAGAGAAACACATGCCGCTTTGGTGCGCCTGCACCGCAGCGGCATCCGCGATCATCAGGAGCGGCCCCATCCGGGTATCTCTCTTACCCTGGTCTCTCACTTGGGCCTTCCCGGCATGAGTAACTTAACCGGCAGAGCCCCAAGATCATTGAGACGCGTAAGCCCCACCACGACGACAACGTGGAGACACCCTCGGTCATCTCATCTTCATAATTACGTGCCATCGAAAAGCAATGTTTTATCGTACAGTTTGTGCCGTATAATCAATACGATAAGTAGCCAAATAAAATAACAGCAGGAAAGTTGGCTCAGCCATAGACAAGATTTTTTTTATAATTTTGAAGTTGGTCTTGCAAAACAATGGATGGCTTACAATTACTGTTGGGAGAGAAACTGGGCGATAAAACGACAGTTTGTACAAAGGACTTGGAGCACAATATCTTACTTGATGCGATGGAGGCCTGGAGCGACGATACGCATGCAATATTATTCCGATCTTCACTTGTTTTTTCGAGCGACGCGTTTCGAACACAGACCAACACGCCAACTTTGTTTTCTTCACTCGTTCGAGAGTTGCGCCGAGATTGCGCGGGGTGGCGCCACTTGGTTTAGCCGTCTTGCTCACACACGAACGAAAGACAATGCGCAGGAATGGGATAGGGTATAGGAAGTTACAAACCAACTTTATCTAATAATTCCTTAATGCAACATTAAGGAAGGAAGTAAATGACAATACTATAATTCTAATCGAATGAGCGACACCAGTGGATACCTATAGGTATACTTGTTGTAGGGGAAGGTGGGGTACTTAAGGGAAAAAAAACACGTATACGAAATCAACAATATTTTTAATAAACTTTTCGTTTAGAAACAATAGTTATGTGCTTTTTTAATTTGTACTTTTAGGCTTATTCAACTAATTTTCTTAACTATGAGGAACTAATCACGCAATGAAAAATAAATTTCATTAATTTTTCCTCTTAACTCTTAACTTATGGGCTTTATATGTATTTGTCAAAGGCAATTTGTTGAGGTGCATACATCTGTTTCACAAGTTTTTCTTGTACCTACACCTCCTTTTGAAATTGTATTCGTTATGTTGTACCAATTATGAACGTGCGTATCATTAAATTAAGCAACCATTCCTTCAGTTCGTTTTTATGATGTTTTTATGATGGTACACCCCAACCAATTTACATCAAAGTTCTTTAATATTTCTTGTTTTAAATGGTTTTTTACACATTTTTTTGAGCATACTTATTCAAGTTATCATGTACAAGGCCCGAGACAGCCCTATATAGGTAACATTAAAAACTTCTTTGATGGATATATTATAATTTTGATGTTTCAAAACGGTCTACTCCTGGGGTCATTTTTTGGGAGAGGTAAGCCGGAGCAAAAATTGTTTACCTTAACGGAATAACGGTGTCAATAAACCGTTTCATTAAATATCGTAAAAATGTAGTCATATCTGGGCGAGCACGGCCTAACGTAATTATATGTTTCTTATTTTCAAAGCTTAACCTTGAAAAGCACGTTTCCTCACGAAGCAGATAATCTGTTGAGCAACAATCTAAAGCTATTAATGCCGCCATCTTAATCCTACTGATCGTACTATTTACCTTTCAAATCTACACTAAATAAGTCATTTCAAACCAAATACCTAATTACAACGTACACTTTCACTAAACTCAAAACACTATAATCACTGTTTTATACCAACAAACAAATACTACTACTACTACGATACTAGTACTGATAAATTAATGAATTCAATAAATAATACGAACAAAATGCAAATTAACTGCAAGTGTAAACAAAATAAAAGGACAAAATGCTATTTCGTCAACAATTAAACCACATAATGTCGATCGTCTAATAATGCCCGGACTCCGAGCCGAACGCATTACGAAATTCATCGAAAACTACCGAATCGTGATATCGCTCCATCTCGTTCACGCGCACGCAATTTTCGATTACTGTCTGTACCATAACTTGATGCCGACCGGCTTGTCTGGCCCACGGCCACATGAAACCGGGGTGTCACGTGACCGAAATGACGTAATGACCACTTGAATTTTGAATGAAACTAGCTAGCGGAAAATGAGTTTAAAAAAGTCTACTACTATGTCTCCTATATAAACCTCACAGTTTGCGTATATTGAATGTGGACCCATAACATTGGACATAAGCAGTGATTTAAACGCATTCATAAAAGTATTTGCATCAGGATTGACGTTCCTGTAGACTGTAGTTGATGGCTGTAATCCTACCAAAAAAAAATCTCCCTGATTAACATTTGTAGGATAAAAATATTGTATCTCATATTTTTCGAACAACAGCTTAGACAACCTTTCAAAACTTTCTATAGTTGTAACCCATTAAGAAAATGAACTCGAACCTTATAAATTTTATTCTTTTTGAGGGCTTTCTTGCTACTTTTATCAATGAATTGTATATTTTTCAATATCAAGCGCAGACAACATGGGAATATTATACCTGCACCGATCAGTACCGTCACGCACAGACTAGCCTGCACCGAAAACCTGTTTATGTAAGCTCCCTTAGAACTTGTGATATTTTGATGATTTAGACTAGTATTTAAATTATCTCCATTAATTGTACAAGATGTTTTCTCTATTGTCTCAATTTCTAATTTACATCAATGTCAGCTTGTGTAGCCAAGTTCTTGGCTGAATCAATGAAAATGTCAGATAATTGCCCAATAGAAGAAACAGTTTTAATAGCCAATTTCCTGGCTGATAAATCAATGAAAAAAAAGTATAGCGATCAAGCTATTTTTCTTTTTAACTATTTTGGTTATTACAATTTGTATTTTGTCACATATAGATATTTATAAACATAATTGTTATTGTCAATTAAATGTTAAATATTATTTTTCAATGTCGTATTATTTAAGGTAATATTTAATCTGAGCCTAAAAATATTTTCTTTCTGCGGCAAACTGTTACTATAAGGAAATGTAAACAACAGTCTGTCTTAAGCCTCGTGCAGACTGGCGCGTAGCGACACCGGTAATTGTTCTACCGTGAAGTTTTCTTAGCAATTGCTTTAAGCTTTAAGTCTAGCTCAAATAGTTTGTTATTGTAATGAAGCAGACTGTCCTGCTGGTTGACATTTCCTCTGTTACTAATTAATATTATCACGTTGTATCCTATCCTGGTAAACTAATCAACAAAATTTAAGCCAGACATAGAATAATTGGTAACTGATTGTTCCTTGCAAATATTTGATAATAACTGGCCCATGTATTTCCCAATGTCATCACTAAATATCATAAGATAATTATTTATTTGGGTTTTTAGTTTTTACACAGTTAGGAGTTTTTTACATTAACTTTAGTGGTTTTAGGGCAACCAACGAGAGGTATATATAACCTTGTTGCTATGAAGCATCACATGCTGGTGGCAAAATAGCCGGTGAGGGCGACTATTGATCAAACTGTTGTTGGTCAATGATTGTGATCGCTCACAGGAACATGAAATAGCAGTCACTATTAAAGTCATTCATCGCCAGCATGTATTCCCTTATTTGCTTTTCTTAGATTTTGTATTTATTTTTCATAGATATTCATTTTTGGTTAAGATGTACGATTTCAAAATGTTAATTTTGTGTCATTGTCATATGGTAAAGTATTGTTTTTACATTTTTGAGAATAATAATCCAGTTTATCTGGTATTGAAAGGCGTTCCCTATTTAATTTAACATTTTTTATGAAGACTCTGTCTATGAACTACACTGGTCATCAAAAAAATCGGGCCACCCACTTTTTGTTTACCTAATATTTGTCGATTGTTTCTCAGATAGGCTGTTTCACATGTTTTTTTATTATTTTGACGGTCGATATGATCATTGACGCCTTGTTTGTCATAAATCTTATTGCACTTGAAGGTACTTAACAATTTTTTTATACAGAAATACTGTTGAGTGCTGATTTGACGGTTTTACATCGGAATAAATCGACCCGTTCTTCCAGTTGGAAACAGAGCTTTCTAGGGATTTCATGTGCATATCGTTAAGTTGAATTACTGAGGCTGTAGTTTTGATTAATTCTGTTTAAAAATAATGGACACTACAGAAGCTGAGGCGAGGGAGATGATTGAGGAACATTTGAAAGAGGATCACGGTTCTCAGATATATAGATAGGTTCTTCATTTATTGGGAGCTCATCAGTTTCTGGTAACTTATCCACTTTTTTCTTTAAATAATATCGTCGAGAACTCTGCCTACTTTTCTTCTTACGAACCTTTTGCTGGCTTGGAGTCAAATCACTCATTGGTAGTACTGGGCCCCGAGCTTTTTTCCTTTGGTAACTCTCTCTTGACTTTACAAGCCATTGTGCGTATAGATCTGGATCATTTTTTATCTTGGCCATTCTACGACGCTCAGCCAATTTCTTCCGAAGACGTTTTTCTTCAGTAGATTATTTATTTCGAGGCATGATTTCAATCTGCAACAATAGTTGCCATTAAATTTTAGAGAAGAAAGGGTTACAGTTGTGGTTAGCTAAATGCCAATATGATAATATCATCAAGGTAAAATATGTCAAAATCTGTTTATGGGTTTAGGTTACCCAAAGTAACCCGGGAAAGGTTATACGTTTGTCATTGTTACAGTCCGGTACTACTACTTAAAATAGATTTATAACGTACAATTAATGCAAAATATCATCGCTCTGGTCTTTTTGGACAGAGCAATCACAGCCATAGCGATCAGAAAAAGTCACAAAATCATAAATATAGCCGAATTTAAAAGCAGTAGAAAGTTGTAATTACGTCTCATAAAAAACAAACGATCACTTAATTCACATAACAAACACATTCACAAGCTTATTATTTAATTTAAATAACCTGCCATAGCAATCATAAAATTCGAGAACCAAATCCAGAGCAATCATAAACTTACCTTCGTAATGTTGGAGCGCGGGAACGTGGCACACAGGTATCCTCCTCGGCGGTTAGACCACTACTGGCGTTGCCCCGAGGGAGGAGAACAGAGTGTCTATAACGCGTAACTAGGGATGAGCGCGATGTTTTACCTTGTGAGAGATTTATTAATTGAAATATATACTCGTGGAAAGATAGCGCTTTTATTTTTGACACGACAGTTATTACGTAACTAAGGTAACACGAAAATGCAGTGTCATTGGTACTGCTGTATGGCCAGTACTAACAGCGCAGAGCGATGAGATAAAATTCCCGGTCACGATTTTAAATTCAAATTGTGGCAAAAGTATTGTTATTATAACTAAAAATATTTTATTACTATAACTATTTATTATGTAATCTAAATAAGTTGTTTCATATGAACCTTCTCATTAAAAAGTTAAAGAATATTTTTTTCATTCAATCGGTTGGGTCAACCCAGAGCGATCAGGATTGAAGGGTTTAAGATTTTTTTTTTAAATATTTAAAATAAACTTATAAATAATACTAGACTTGTTTCACGTAGATTAGACACCGAACTGCAAATAAAAAAATATTTTAGAAAACGTTTTTCGATTTTGAAAAATGCCTCTGGAGATCGACCCTAATATCTATGGAACAAGTAATATTTTCTTCGATTTCAGAGTTGGTTCGCAATCCCCATAATAAAGTTGTTCATATATCGGTAGGTACTTGATCACACCTTTCCTATATTGTAGTACAGTGATCGGTTTGGCCGACTAGTGTCGATCTTTTTGCAACCGAGTCGACCAGTCATAGTCGGCCCAGCCCTATTTTTTTTCCTCATCTGCGATCGATTTTCTTATTCTTCATAAGTCTCCATGATCATAGTCAGACACACCTCAATTTTTATGGAGCGCGTGTATTTTGACTTTCTTTAAAAAATAAACACAACCCATGTTAAACCTAATTTTGGTAGACGGCTCAACCCAATTTTTTTTCCCTCATATACAGGATGTCCGGTGGCAGATTTAGAATATAGAATTTAATTTTTTTTTTTAAACTACAAAGGATATACATTTATTTCAATAACTATTATAAAAAAGAAATGTGCGGATTTCATTTCTTAAAAATTGTTTCGACTAAATGCTGTCCGTCACGTCGGACACACATTGAATCTGGCCTCAGTATTCCGTGCCACTCTTTGGAGAAAGGAAGTCGGCATGCCATTCACTTCGCGAACGATATCTTCTTTTAGTGTTGAGATGGTCGCGGGATTTGTTTTATAGACTTTGCTTTTGAGGTACCCCCACAGAAAAAAGTCCATGGGAGTGAGGTCCGGCGACCTGGGTGGCCAGGGGATGTCACCGAAACGACTTATCAGTTTGTTACGGAAGAAATCACGAAGAAGCGCCATCGTGTCTCTAGCAGTGTGTGGCGTGGCGTTAAGGCAGGATGTTCTCTATTTTTTGGCAAAAAATAATCGTTTACCATACGCCGATAACAAACACCGTCCACAGCAATGGCTTGAACACGACGATTAAAAAAAAAATAGGGTCCGATTATCCCACTGCTTGACAATGCGCACCAAACCGTTACCTTGAGACTGTGAAGTGGTTGCTGATGTTTTAAACGTGGGTTCTGTCCTTAAGGTGACCAATAACGGCAATTCTGCTTATTTACACTTCCATTTAAATGAAAATGGGCTTCATCACTCCAAAAGATAGTTTTTACCGTTCCAAATTGCTCTAACATTGTCTCACATAAATTTTTACGTAAATTGTAATCATTAGGTTTAAGCGCTTGCACAATTTGAATCTTTAAAGGGTGAAATGTAAGATCCTTCTTCAATATTTCGTGCACTATCGTTTTTGGAAGTCCTAGGGAAGCCGCTCTCTTGCTCACGGACTGACGCGGATTATCGTGCAAACTGTTCGCGACGGGTTCAATGTTTTCGTTTGTTCTCGACGTCCGACTGGGTCCCGGCCGTAGGTCGTTTGTTGTTAAACTTGTTGCCCGGAACCTCTGAACCCATGATCGAATGAAATCTTCACGTAAACGTCGAATATTGTAACGCGTACAAAACTGTCGACACGCGTTCGCTTTGAAAAACGCTTCTATTACGAAAGCACGTAGTTCTCCCGTCCACTGCGGAATCGTGACTAAATAACCCGCACGAATGACGAAGCTAGCGCGGCCCCCGCCCCAGTCCTCCGCTTAGCCGTTATTGAGAAATTCGAAATTTAAAACCTAATTCTGCCACCGGACACCCTGTACAATCTATTTTATTCTTCCTAAGTTTCCATGATCATAGTCAGGCGTCTTAATTTTTATGAAGCGCTGTGTTTTGACTTTCTTTAAAAATAAACGCAACCCATTTTAAACCTAATTTTGGCATACATATTTCTTTACTCAAGGCGGTACCTTCGATCCATTTTCTCCACTTTCTTATTTTTTTAAATTAAAGCTTCTACAAACAGATTTACTTCTCCCGATGGACAGCTTGAAAATAATATCTGAAATGAAAACCTTCCTACCTTCCTGTTTTGGTTCTTCATATCTTCAAAACCGCTGTCTTAACTGTTATATCTTTACAGATGGCTGCTCTACAAATTATTTGTCATTTTTTTGGTGTATTTTATATAACGGTGACAACTGCGGTCAATATCTTGTCCTGAGGTAACTGCCTGTAAAATCACTGCAAGTTTACGAATTAACTGTTCGGCTAGCCCAGTGATCGCTACGGTTTTTCAGGAAACTCGAAAAATCTTCTGGCTGTATTGCCATCATTCGTTGTTCCGGATCCTTGTTTGAAAATGTCTATCAAAGGGTTTAGCTCTGCTTTGCGACGATCTTGTATAACTTTTTTTCTTGCTTGAAACACAACTTTGTCATCATCTCCTCGCACTGCCCATTTCTTGAGGTCAAGCCTATAAGCTATATGCAAAAGGCATTCCATGGTATTGATACGAGCGTGTAATGTTGACAGTCCAAATTTATAGAGGTCGACAGACACTGGTCTTTCCTTCACAGAATCCAATTTATTCATGTCTGAAGGTTTTGCTAAACAAAGGTAGCAGCTAGAACTTGATTTTGCATCTGATAGGTAGGTGCAAATCTTTCCATCAATCATAGTCATCATTAACTCATGGTTGACTACATTAGTTCCGCAATCTGAAGGGCGAAGTGCCTTTATGTCGTCTTCCATCTCCTTTTGATGTTTAGTAACAACAAAATGATTGCACTGGGCGGCAATATGATGATGAGCATGGCCTTGGATTTATCCAAATAGTATCTTCTTCACATGTGATTTTAAGTGGTAGTGGTCCAAGGTTCAGGTTCAGGACAGCTTGTTTCAGAACTTTCAACTGTTGTTCGTATACAACTAGACCAGCCGATGTTTGCTTCAAGCCAAATTCCGTAATGTTTTTTAAAATCCGTGAAGTTTCTTTGGGATTTTTCCATCTCATCATTGCAGCTCTCGAGAATCTATGGCAAAAGATTTTCAAAGTCAAATTGTCTTCATCAGAAAGACGATGATCTAGGCGAGATACCACTGTATCAAACAATTTGTCACATCATTCTTCTTATCATAATTTCTTAATTTGACAAACAAATCTAGGTTTGTAGCAAGGTCCTCCATACTTTACACTTAATTATCAACGTGAATGATTGAAATGCTCAAAATGAACTAAGTAATAGAATAAACTGCAGTTCTATTTATATGCAATATTGTGCTACAACCCTCATTAATATTATAATATTTACCTTAACTACCCTCATTAATAACATAATAGTAATAATAGCGTTTCTCTAAAATACAGACACCTCTCTGCAAAATTTCAAGTTTATAAACCCATTGGTCTAGATGTAAGTTCAAATTTTAGTTCAACCATTTTTATATAACGTATATGTTTTTTATTTAAAAAAAACCCCTGTTAAAGGCTGTTGCACGAGCTAAGCTACATGGCTCTGGTTTTTTAAGGCTAAGATCGTTATGTCTTATATCATGGTAATTGCTTACTATGATAGCAAGCAAAGACTTCAGAAAAAAAAATGATTTATTTCTCCAATGTAATGTGGATACCGTCGGGAAGTCTTAGGCCGATGTTCTATTCTTCTGCGTGGATGTTTGCGTTGAGGCATCTCCAACACTAGTTACTATAGCTGATTAAGTACAGTTTGAGTAGCTGAAGTTGGTGTGTCAACTTTCAACTACGTAACTTGACTTGTAAATGCCACCTTATAGAATCTTTATTTTTTTACGTATTTAATATGTGTGCCCGGCGTGTAATAATACATTTTCACCACGTTGAGACTTCACACATAACTCAATACAGATTTTCCACTATTAAGTCCTGCGCTCATGATATTATAACACTTTCATGGCACAGTTAAAATGACAACCACTGTGCTCGTTGCAATTACAATAACTAGATAACAAATTACGCCTCGGGCTCACGAGTAGGGTAGACTGGGTACGGTTGTGACAATATTCATTTGACGGCCAATCATTTTGCAATTTTTTCAATAATTTTTCTTATTCTTCCTAAGTTTGTTTGTTTTTTGACTTTCTTTAAAAAATAAACGCAACCCATTTTAAACCTTATTTTGGTAGATGGCCCAACCCATTTTTTTTACCTCATATACGATCTATTTTATTCTTCCTAAGTTTCCATGATCATAGTCAGGTGCCTTAATTTTTATGAAGCGTTTGTGTTTTGACTTTCTTTAAAAATAAACGGAACCCACTTTTAACCTAATTTAGGCGTACTTTATGCCCGGTTTCTGAACTCCCCAGATAAGCTCTCAATAGCTATTGATTCGTTAAAGTTAACCTTAGTTGTTGGTGAAAACGGGCATAAATAGTTCAATACTATACAATAGGCTGTAATTCTAATATTATACTTCTGTAAATACATATTTATTACGTTCGCCTTCAAATTTTTTATTACTATACTGCCCTACTAAGCGCAAAAGCGGTATCTCAATGAAAGCGAGTTTCGAGATAATTGGAGATATGTAAATATCGTTTTTTTTTTACTTTATATATTGACTTTTTTGCTTATTAAATAGAATTTATATATTATATTGGATCTATTTGTTACCACAATAGTTAAAATATCAAAAATGTATGTGGATATACCTTTTTCATGAGATACTGCTACACCGCTTAGTAATTATAAAATTAAAATTTGAGTTACCGCTTTTTCGTTACCTCTTCGTATACAATGTATGTATACAAAAAAATATGAATTTTCTATCGAATAAAATATGTATTTTTTTAAAGGAAAAAACAATCAAAGTAAATTTTTAAAGTTATGCCAGTATAAATTTGATTAATAAAAATTAATCAAATTTATACTGGCATAAAAAAATATTTGAAGAAAAAACGGATTCTATGAATAAAATCTAGTCAAAAGTAGGCAGTTCTCTCCAAAAGGACATTCTATTTTGAGGTATAATATTTTGAAAAGATTTCAAAATATTTTCTTTTTTGCTTTTAGAAATGCCTTCCGCTGCAATTTTCTTCTTCGGTGGTGGCAAAACTTTAGTTTTCATAATTTTATTTCCGATTATGCTCGCAGTGATAGGGTCTTTATTGAGTCCAGTTCTGTATGTCAAATCAAAACTGCCTCTATTGACTTCTACTTCGACCATTTCATTAATACATATATGGACGCGGTGTAATTTGAGACAGTTTATACTGTGTCGTGTAATCTTCCCAGTCATAAAAATCTTGTAGAGTCATCTCTTTAGGTTTTACGTTTTTTCCTGCAGTACTAACTGTCTGAGAAAAATCATAAATTTTGTTTTTCATGCGTTTCATCGACAGCTCCACCCTATGGTGGAAACTGTCGGCCGACATAAAGGTGTGGCCTGGTTCGAAATATTTTATCACAGATTGTGATAAAATATTCGGCATATTAATATGTCGGCGTTGATGTCATTTGAATTCACAACGTAAATTAAGAAAGAAAAAACAGTCCAATTTTTGTTCTGGGATGAACAATTGTCAACCCACAGTATGATCTTCTTTTTATCTCGATGAAAAATAAAAAAATGGTAGTATGCACTTATGATTTTGGCTTTGGAGCGTCCAAGCAACCCTTCATACCATAGTACAGGAAAAACACTCAAACCTTTTCGGCCTTGACCAGTCGGCACGAAACTTTCGTTGTAAACCACTATCCTATGGGTAAAAATAGTAGTTTTGAACATATCTATCCTGGGCAGCATGATAACTTTTTGTAAGTCGGCAGAATATACAACAGTATCAGTTTCATTAAGCTCACTGTCCAATTTATATTGCTCTCTTGACATGTTTGCCCGTTCATTATGACTTGCGGATCAATTAAGCATTCTAATAATAAGCGTCATAGCGGTAAGTCAGTACTTCACGCGTTATTCATATTTGCCGCTTATCGGCCTAGAAAAGTTGCTGTTCTTTTTTAAGAGATTTGGCGGTATTCAAATATACGGCCGTTTGCCTACGTAATATTGATATACCTCTAATACCCTTAGTGATTTATGGTAAAACTGAGATAGGAAAATCTTTCTTAAGGTTTTTTTTGTATGTTCTAAACAAGATACCGCTAAAAGGCTTAGTTCATTAGATGCGTATTTTTTAAAGCTATCCGATGGCATAAAAATCAACTTTTCGGTTTTTTTTGAGATACCGCTTTTGCGCTTAGTAGGGCAGTATACAACTATTCAATATCGCTGTAAACGTCGAGCTTATTGATTATAACACCTACCTTTAGTCGTCGGCGCAGATGAAGGTAATGAATCACACCAAATGTCAAAATTTTCTATAAAGTCCACCATATTTAACTGGACATTCATATTCAAAATTAAATGGTATGGACGTCCAGCATCCGGAATTTCACTACCACATAGGAAACAAGATTCTGATAGAATAAAGTGCACCTCTTGCCAGGGCCAACACAACTGATTAATAAGTATATCTACGTAATCACTGTATGTGAACCAGTTGTCCACATCTAAGATGTTAGCCATGATGTCTGTTGCTGTGCATGTAACGAAATAAGACGTTTTCTGAGTCTACGCCGCAACAAAGAGACGCCGATAGTCGCTATTACTCTTGATATTTAATCCGTGCCCAATATATTATAAACAATACTTAGACATAATTATTGAACGAATGAATCTCCATTGTTCATAAAATGATGGCAAAAGAGAAGCGTTGTTGGCATCGACCATACAGCTGGTCGGACCTTAAGCGCATTTCGACACAACGGGAGTTTAACAAAAAAATCTGTTGTCATGGGCTAACTGTATTGTAGTGAGTCGGGTAGTTCTATTATGAACTTAAGTCTATTTTAATTAATACACTAAATACTGTCAATTTAAGTATTAGGTATTTAATAAATTTGGATGGAAGAAAAAGCCAGTTGAAATATGGAACATCGTTTAATGTTAGATTCATCTATTAATATTATATCATATAAGTAACAGGAATATACTAGGAATAATACTACTTAGTAATACAATAAAAATATTTTAACTAAAAACCTTAGCCTAATGCTAACTATACCTATTTATTTTATATTACAATACAATGAAAAATACCATTTATGACTATACAATGTGTAATGGAAAGGGTATATCTATCCAAAAGGGGTGGAGATTACATTAGGTATAGAATCTCTATGCAAAGTTTCAGCTCAAAATAAATTACTCAAATAATTTTTTACCAAACTTTAGGTTTCGTAAGTTTATTGAATTATGAATGAAAAATTGATTGTCAAATCATAACAAACGTGTGACCGCATTACGAAGATCAGACGGGATCGAATAAGCCGAAAATACGGAGAAGCGCGAGCGGCACAGAATATATAATAGTACCGCGCGGTTGGTATCATGTACTGAAATTTCTCATCATGTTCGTAACATGTAGAAATAAGATTTTAAAACCCTTGCCACATAGTTTGTTATCATCCAAAGAAGCCGTGCACTTGATATGTATATACCCTTTCCGTTACACGTTGTACATACTAGGAAAAATATTACTAAAACACACACACGCATAATACGCTACACAATTTTTTACTAAAAACCTAATGCCCGTTTTCTATCCTTAAATGAATCTCTAAATAAAAGTGCTCTGTTGGATTATCAACTCTCAGCTCTAAGCCTAGCGTTCGTTAAAACCCAACAGAGCACTTTTATTTAGGGATTCGTTTAAGTGTCCCTTAGTGAAGGTGAAAACGGGCATAAGTCTAGTATTTCGTGAGAGTCCCACGTGCATCTACTGCTGCGTCTCACCGCGCTCGCATCGATTTTATTAAGTTCTCGCAAAGGTCCGAGCCGCGAAGTGATTCCCAACCTCGTCAACATGTGCGACTAGTGCTGGTTTGGTCCTTTCGCTCCTATTATCCCATCTGTGGACCATAACACAATTTTAGGCACTTCGTCCTCTGGATACACCACTTGCACTGTTGGCAAAAAGGTATCTTGCAGCAGACGCAAGTAACTTTCACCGTTTGCACTCCCGGGGATATAGACTAGTTCCCCAAGACCTGCCGCACATATTGACCACTACTCTTCCTTACTCTAGGTTTGGTAAAACATTTTGCGTCTCGTACCGAGTATTAGCCACACGCCATAAATGCCGACGACCTATCTGGCTGAACCTAAAACTTTTTTCGTCTTTTTTCGAAAATATTGCGTGTGAAAAATCGAAATCTCGATAATCTCGTGCGAACCGGACTCTATCCTCCTTATGGGCTTGATTAAGTACTATTTTCCGAGCGGGCTTTCTGCTGTGTATGCCCGCCCGATGTAGTGCATTTCGGACTGCTCTCGTGGTGCAGTCAAATTGTTCTGCAAATAGTCTGGTGGGCGTAAAAGGTTCTTCTTGGAACACCTGAACCATTCTTTCCAATCACGGCGGGGTGATGATTCTCGGAGTATTTTGTGGAGGTTGGCTAATTAAAAATTGTTGTTGCTATTTTGTATATTAATTAATTTAATTAAGTACCTTGTTTTTACCTCTTTCGTTATGAGTGGCCAGTTGCGTAGCGTGGCCAATTACTATAACAGTTATCCTTTATCTTTATCTTTATCCTACATCCGAATAGTATAATTTTGCACATTTTTTTTATTGCACAAACAAGCAATGTTAATTTATTTCCCACGTATTTGAGACTTTAAATGTTCAACAAATACTGTTGATATAAACAAATTTAAAAAAAATGCATCACCTAAATATATTAAAATTGAAATCCACAGTCATGCATGCAAGTACATACATACACACACCCCCACTTCTTTTTGAAGTCAGTTAAAAACAGATTTAAAAAAAGTACATACATAACATACGTACATACACACTCCTTTTTTTTTAATCGGTTAAAAACAAATTTAAAAAAATGCATCAACAAAATATATTAAAATTGAAATCCACAGTCATGCGTGCAAGTACTACACACCTTTTTTTTAAGTCGGTTAAAAACAAAACAAAAACATCAAAACATATTGAAATTAAAATTCACGATGAAAACGAGGCACATCCACTCATTTCATCATCCGGTATATTATTCCGGGACAAACGACAAGATGGCGGTTTGAAAGTCCTTTGTTAGTTTTGTTACCAAGAATTCTCTGTCTGTGTGCGTCTGTGTTTGCAACGGCCGTTTCGGTGGCGTCTTTTTTTCATTTCAATGTTACGCAAAGAACATTACGATATTATTTAAAGTAAATAGTTATTTGAATACTACGATAGATAACGAAATACGTAATAGCGATACTTTGCTTTCAATATGTATTTAGTATTAGTAATCGCGTCGAAAAGAACGAACATAGCGGCACAAGGGCGAACAATTACCTAGCAATGAACATTGAAATGACTAATACTGGCTGAAACCTTTACAAATAACACAATACAAGCTATAGAAAATATTTATTACTTACCCGTCCATGATAATAAATGTTCTAGCACAAACATAAACTTTATTTCGTTGCACAAAACAAGTAACGCGGAGTAGCCTGAACGCGAGCGAAAACAAGACTGGCGATGGCGGGGCGCTGTTGACCGTCGCGTTACGCGGCGTGTGAATGGGATAGAAACTTGTTGGTGGGAGAATGTCAAGCGCGTTTAGTTTACTGCACTTTGTGAAAGTTAGAGCATCATACGTTGAGTTTTTATAGGCTTAATTACGTTATTAACACGGACGCGGATCAACCTTCAGATTCTGGAGGCTACACAGACAGTACATTTTGACACACTCCAGATACTGGTCGTTACACAGACGGGGGGTCACGTGCGAACATAATTTTAAGAAAATCATTCTTTTTTCCGACAATACTGCGGCTCTGCACTTAGCTGTTTTTTTTTTAATACCTACTTTCATCACCGCGAAAAAAATATTATCAACTACATTTTTCGTGTTTTTTCCGCTCAAATCTGCACTATAAAGATGGTGTAATAAACTCTCCGCTACAAACCTGTATATTTTCTGTGTTTGTTGATCAATAACCAAGCTGTGTAAGTCTTTGTATCGAGCATTTATAACCACTTCTCTCTCGGAATCCACACAAAAATAAAGGTTATTTTTAACAAAATATCACAACTTGTTATTTTGACTGTGACATATCCTACACCGTGGCATTTTAATCGTCTTACAACGGCAGCCCACTTCATGTATCCAATGACTAGTAAACATTCATAATAAAAAAAAAACATATTTATGAACATTTGAATAATTTAAAAAATGAAATATTATTTATTATTATGACGCATGACGTAGTTTGAAACACCCTGTTGCGAGCGCGGTCCGAGCCTTGCGTTCAAGGCCGGCGCAGAGTGAAGCGCCGACATCTTTATCAGAGTTTATACACCCTAGCGCAAAAATGTGTTTCTTAGTATTGCAATCTTAATGTTCCAAGTATGCAGCAGTTTGTAATTAAAAGCCACTTAATTCCAATTTTTCCTTCATACTTTTACGGGCTTAGGACCGTCAGAAACATAATTCTTAATAAAAACCCAAACTAAGTTGTGTAAGATAGGTAGGTACCTAGTAAGTGCAGATTAATAAAAAGAGGTACGATTAACTTACAAACATACGGCTGATTTCAATAACTGATCAATTTATCTTCGTTCGACCCTATTGAAGATAGAAATTTGATTCACGTTCCTTAGGTAGGTCCTACCTACCTACACAAAATCCAGAATTTCTATCTCTACCCTGGCAAATAAAAACAAAAGATAGTTATTGAAATTGGCATTATGTAAATTGTTTCCGGCGTATTTAAAAAATTGGAATCAACTGAATTATTTACACTATTAAATGATCACTTTTTATTTACATAGGCAAGTACAACTTTACCTGTATTGCAGCAACTGTTCAAATTGCCTACCACTTTGTTCAATACACAAACGGGTACGTTTTTGAATATTGTCTTTTAATTTATTTAAAGTCACTCTGTCTTGTTTCACAATATCAAAAGCAGCAATTATTTGCTGTTTTAATTGTTCTAAACTGGGCGCTTCTTCAGCGTACACTAGTCTCTTTACTTCAGACCACAAAAAAAAGTCTAACGGTGTCAGGTCCGGGCTTCGAGGAGGCCAAGCCACGGGACCACCGCGCCCGATCCAGTTGTCACCGAACTCGCTGTTTAGGTACTCTCGCACTGATCGAGAATAATGAGCGGGACAGCCATCGTGCTGGTAGTACAGAGTTCTTAGATAGGCGAGAGGTACTTCTTCCAGTAAATCGGGAATTACGTTCTGTACCATTTCTAGGTACGTTCCACCGTTGAGGTTACCTTGAATAAAAATAGGGCCAATTATTCTGTCTCGTATCATCCCCGCCCACACATTTACGCTAAAACGGATTTGGTGGGAATGTTCTCGAATTAAATGTGGGTTGTTTATTGACCACCAGTGCTCGTTGTGGATATTGAACATCCCAACTCGGGTGAATGTGGATTCATCGGTCCAAAGAATGTTGGTGGTTGGATGTTCAATAAGCCAGCGACTCAATGCCATTCTGGATTCAGGGTCAGCCCCGTATATGACCTGTGCTCGCCGGTAGTGGTACGGTTGCAAACCTTCCGTTCGTAGAACCTTCCATACATAGTAGTGGCTGACTCCAAAATGTCTAGCAGCCACTCTGGTACTCCGTGGCGGGTGTCGTTCAAAGTAATCCAAAATGTTTTCTTCGACAACAGGGGAATATCGTGGGCGGCCCCGAGCTTGCGCATGCGGTGGGCTGCGAAACTGGCCGTGATCAATGAGTCGTTGTGTTGCTGCCAAAATTACTTGCAGTCCTGGCACTTGCGGGTTGATCACACCTCGGTTGCGTAACATTTCGAGATTATTAGGCGCAGCGTATAATCGCCTTGCTCTCCGCAAATTGTCACCACTTATCGCGTACAGACGCACCATTTGTAGGTACTCGATATTCCAGTATTGATAGTTCCTATCGATATTCCAGTATTGAGTTTGAGTTTGAGTTTGATAGTTCCTATCACTCATTATGAAGTAGGTAGGTAAGTACCTATTCACTCCTTGCACTTAAAGCGCCTACACACGGCCCTAAAATCAGAGGCAATATCGGGAGCGAGCTGGTGGGGATGAAATCGGCCACTACTCTACACACGTCCCTGCCAGTTAGTACGTAACCCACTGTGCAGCAAAGCGCTCGTCGCTCCAAGATGCCGCCTACAATCTCGAAAAATCAAAAAATAGGCATCGCTCTGGCACTTGCTACGGTGCGACCAAAACAAAAACAAAAGAGGAAGACCTGGGTTAAGAAGTGGTTGATGAAACGCAATGAATTGAGTCACATGAACGTGATGAGAAATTTAGAACCAGCTGATTTGAAAAACTTTTTAAGGATGGATATTGAATGTTTTGAAGAGCTCCTCAATTTGGTGACACCATTCATACAAAAACAGAATACCATAATGCGAGAATCCATAAGTCCAAGAGAACGACTTACAGTTACTTTACGTTTCCTGGCTACTGGACAAAGCTACGTGGATTTAAAATTTAGTGCTGTAATATCGCCGCAATTAATGTCCAAAATGATTCCAGAGACATGCTCCGCTATCTACAAAAGTTTGAAACATTACATCAGAGTAAGTGCACATCTTTAATCACGCTCAATATTATAAAAGAGAAAATTTGTATGTATGTTTGTGAACGGATTTTAACCCTTATTTCGACAGAGAAGGTGATAGTAAACTTATTAAAATTTTATTGTATAACCAAGTTTCCATGGTTTTTCTGAACTTCCAAAAAAAGAAAAAAAAAATCTACCCCCCACCCTTATGGAGAAAAGCGATGTCCGCCACACCGGACATTATCGAAACTTAGTAAAAAAAGTGTTAAAATTACTTGTCCATCCTAGCGGACTTAATCGAATACGTGAAAGATGTTACATAGTATAAAGTAAAAGAATATAATAGTAAAAAAGCCTTTATTTTTTTATAAAAGTACAAAGAAACTGTAAGGGCTTGTATTATTTAACACGAAAGCTCAAAAAACAGTTGCGAGGATTTTTGCCCGTCACAAAACAAAGGCGTGTATCACATTTCAGGCAGTAAACCGTAGTTTTTTTATTGCAGTACATACAACGACCTTCTTCCTTCACTGACGGATAGTGTGAAACTCCATCGTAGCGTGAACTGTCTGCCGGTCTTGTTTTACAAAGGTGCCTGATCGTGCTTTCATCCGTTTTCTTATATGTAACACTTTTGTTTGTGCTGATCAAACTGTGGTACACTTCGTAGCGGAAATCTTTCAGCCGCATGCATTTAGTGGCAGGGTTTGCATGTTTGCGATACAGGATCCACGCATTGTCGACGCAAATATCAATAATTTGTGCGAACATCGCCATGTACCAGCGCTTACTCCTGAACGGAGTTCTATACAAGGCGATCAACATGTCGGCCAAGTCTACACCGCCCATATTCTTGTTATACTCTTTCACAATATTGGGATAATCAACATCGACTTTCCTCTTGGCATTCTTGCAATATCTTTTAATCCTACTAACTGGTTCAGCGTCAGTATAGGAACTGATTAGTGTAGCAGCTTTATTGTCATGCCACCTCACAACCGACAACTTGTTTTTGTGACAGACGGTTTGACTGAAAGATCCACTTGGTTTCTTTTTCAGTGCCTTTTCGCTACTCAATTTTTCTTCGGCTCCTCTAAGGCGGTTGCTTCTAATGGTGCCTACAGAAAAAATACCATAATTTTCACGCAACAGGTAAACAAGTTCAGGTGATGTAAAGAAATTATCGAAACAAACTGTTGCTGGTTTCTTTTTGATGGTCTGGCAGAGTCCAAGCACGACTTGGGTACCAAATCCTAACGTTCGCTCTTCATCGTTGAACTTGTGATACCTGAATGTATCATCCCCACCGTAGGGCAGAAAGTCATAAATCATGCCCGAAATTCCAGCTCGAACGTACATCTTGAAACCCCATTTGACCGGTTTGTCCTTCATGTATTGTCGTCCTTTGCCTGCTTTTATTTATTTTCGTCCATCATTTCATCGATACTGAAAGTGTGTTCGCCTGTTACACTCTCCTGAGCCAGACAGTTTTGTCGTATTCCTTCAAGCAAAGAGCGAACTTTGTAATACCGGTCAGAGCTTTCTAAGTTATTGTCCGCAAAGTGTACGTTTTGGCGGATGGCTTCATACCTCTTCAACGACATAACACTAGCAATTTTGTCGTACCGATATTTTTTGGACCAGTAATCTAAATACGATGGTAGCGACACAATGCCCATCAAAATTAGGATAGCAAGAAAGTCGCGAAACTCATCTTCTGTCAAATTTATAGAGCGGCCTGTTTTTAGCACGGAATATGCGTTTGTTTCTTGTACAACATTACCAATCACATCTTCTGAGAAAAACGTCAAAAAGTAATCTAAAGGTGAACGTACTACGGGAGGATCTTCAACTACTGCAGTATCTTCTATCTGGGCTCTATGCAAAAAGGTACTCTGTTTCAATTTGTACGAGAGGGAAAACTTTTGAATTTGCTTGGGTCTCTTTTTTGTCACAACTGATGGTTCTCTGAGTCTTCTTTTTCTATGCACAGGTGTTGGCAACGAGGGTAAAGACGATATAGAAGGTAAGTTTGCAAAATTGGGTTCCTGCGACTGGTTCGGGAAAACTTGCTCTATAATTGGAGTCAAAGGAGTCGGGAAGTCGTTGTTGAGTTCAAAACTTGTTTCAGAAGGGTTTTCATCAGGGCTGTCTGCGATATTCAAGCGCTCTAGCGAAGATGCAATAGACGGTGCAGGTGAACTGAAGACAGAAGGCGGATTAGAGAATGAATGAGGCTCATTTTCGGCGCAGGAGCTATCACCTGTTTCAGACGGTGCACGTTCTGCAGGAACGAGTGCCAATATTTTTTTCGAGCGTGCATGCAGGGAAGACTGAAGCAAAAGAAAAGAAATACTTGCTAAGCAAAACACCACCACCAATAAAAAATAGCGAAAAAGTAATGGGGTAAGTATGAGGGCACACAGATACAGAGACTCATGGTGTACATTATACATAGACAGTGAGTAACCAGTTCTTACATAAGTAAGTAGTTTTTTAGGAATAAAAGTAAAGTAGGTACTTAGTTTTTAGCATGTAAGTGTAACGTAAAGGCTAAGCAGATAAGTAGTAGGTATACAGGGTGTTTGGCAGAACGTTGAACATACGAAAATGGTGGATAGGTGGGGTCATCTGCTACTTACTCAGCCCTAATTTATTTGGCCCTGGCCCACGGGATATTTTTTTAATTTTTTTTTGTCTTTCTTCTTGTTTCACCACTTTCTTAACTTTAAAGTGTAATTTTTATTAAAAATGGGTAAAACAGGCAATATTTAGTATTTTTTTTAAATCTTTTATGTTGACAGATTCTTATAAAATTATTGCTTTATTCAGATGTTAGCTAGAAAAAAAGTTATGAGTCCTCAAACTTACAGAAAGATGTAAAAAATACTTAAATCTTAATTTCAACTTGCATTTAAAAAAAAACAAAAAATGATTGAGGAGTTCCAATTCTAGCAAAACATCCCTAGTGTGTGAGCTTTCTAATGGTATGTAATTTGCTTTTATAAAAAAAAAACTTTAAGAGTTATGTCATAATTTTTTCAAGTAGGATATTTTTGACGAAACTCTACCTTTACGGAAAGTGAAATGTTTTACGAAATTTAATACTGCAAAGTTGGTGAAAATTAAATGATCGATTGAAATTATGCTGTACCAGTTAGGTGCATTAATGAAACAATTAAATAATTTTAAATAATTTATTTAAATAATAAATCACAGATGTTCGAATTGACGCCCTTCATTTACAATACAGGCGCGGCATCTACGTCTGATTTCTACAGTTGTTGTGCGCAGCAGCATCTCCTGTCGCATAACTTCGAAAGCAGCATTAATTCGATTTATTAAATCTTCTCGACTTTCTACTTCTGTAGTGTAAACTAGTTCTTTTGCCCTTCCCCACACGTGAAAATCGAGCGGAGTGAGGTCGGGCGATCGCGGAGGCCAGGGAATTGGTCCTCCCCTGCCAATCCACGAATTTGGGAAACAATTATCCAAATGCTCACGTACGATCAGACTAAAGTGAGCTGGGCAACCATCGTGTTGAAAGACAATAGGCCTGTTTATGTCTACTTGGAACACTTCTTCCATTAATGGTGGTAAATCATTGATCAAAAAATCCAAGTAGTTGTTCGCATTAATGTTGTCGGGCAAATAATGAGGCCCTATTAGCTTATCGCCAATCACTCCTGCCTAGACATTCACACTGAATCTCCTCTGGAAGCCCCTTTGTCTCTTCACGTGTGGGTTTTGATTTTTATGTGACCAATGGTGTAGATTGTGATAATTGACAATCCCTTCTTTGTCAAATTTGGACTCGTCCGTCCACAGAATACTTTTTAAAAAGTTTCCGTCGTCCACATCGGTATGCAGCAAATGGCGACAAAATTGCACACGTCTCCCAAAATCACTGTCATCGAGACCTAGAACAAACAAAACACGTCTAAGAATTGATGTCAATACTGAATCTTTTCTTCTTTCGAGTTCAAACTCTACAATTATCTAAATTAAATTATCTTCAATTTTTAAATAAGTACCTAATTGGCTTTATGGCTTAGCCATAAAGACGTAAGACCACATTCACAAAAGGGCGTGCGACTTTCCATTTGTTCTGAAAAGGAGCCATAAGCGCTGGCAAGTTTACCTACGCTGACCACCTGAAACCGAATTCGAAATCCGAATCCTGTAAGCGCTGGCCGCCTGATTGTTACGTGAATGCGACCGAATAGGAATAGTTTATTCGAATTTAATTTGAAATTAGAATTGAATGCGCAAAAAAACAACATGAGGCAAAACAACTAATAAAGAAAGTAACGAAATCAAGGTTAAATGGAACGATCAATTGAACTGTCTCATAATTTACTACATTCCACAAAATCGTATCAGATGCAGTACATAAATAGCTTAAAATCTTACCTTGCACTGGAGTGTAGTGAAAAGCATGCCTACCATCTACCCGGAGAACAGACCACACTTTCCATATGCTTAGGCCAAGCATTGAAGCTATTTGTCTAATGCTTTTGGTAGGGTCCGCGTCAAACTCGGCAAGAACTTGTTCGTCAATGGTAGTATCGGGTCGTGCTACGTTCACTCGTGGTTCTTGAAAGTTCAGGTTACCGGTTTGTCGTAAACGTCGGTAAGTACTCGCAAACGTCTGATGACTGGGTACTCGGCGGTTGGGATAACGCTCTTGATAAATCCTTCGCGCTTCACGCGAATTAGTATTAGCACTTCCATACGCTAACAACATGTCCGCGTATTCCTCACTGGTAAAAGCAGCCATTTCTTTACCAATAACAACAGGAAACAGTAATAACAAAAAACTTAACTAACAGGTAACAAAACTAGTGATAACAATAAAAGAAAACGAAGTGAACAAAAACAAACGTAAGCGTAACGGGCACGTGAGATCGCAGAGGCAGTTAAGTCTCGACTAAGAAAAGAATTCATTCTGAGGCGTTACGGTGCCACGAGAGCGAAAGAGAACAAAAATACGCTATGACTGCGCAAGAGTGAAACAAAATTTCTACCTGTTTCGTGTAACAACCATCCCAAGGGAATAGTGAATGTTAATTTGCACAACTGCTACTGGCAAGCCGTCGATCATTTAATTTTTACCAACTTTGCAGTATTAAATTTCGCAAAACATTTCACTTTCCGTAAAGGTAGAATTTCGTCAAAAATTGAAAAAATTATGAAATAACTCTTAAAGTTTTTTTTTATAAAAGCAAATTACATACCATTAGAAAGCTCACACACTAGGGATGTTTTGCTAGAATTGGAACTCCTCAATCATTTTTTGTTTTTTTTTAAATGCAAGTTGAAATTAAGATTTAAGTATTTTTTACACCTTTCTGTAAGTTTGAGGACTCATAACTTTTTTTCTAGCTAACATCTGAATAAAGCAATAATTTTATAAGAATCTGTCAACATAAAAGATTTAAAAAAAATACTAAATATTGCCTGTTTTACCCATTTTTAATAAAAATTACACTTTAAAGTTAAGAAAGTGGTGTAAGAAGAAGAAAGACAAAAATTTTTTTTTAAAAATATCCCGTGGGCCAGGGCCAAAAAAATTTGGGCTGAGTAAGTAGCAGATGACCCCACCTATCCACCATTTTCGTATGTTCAACGTTCTGCCAAACACCCTGTATAATATACACCAGTGAGTACCTATTGAGAATAGGTGTAGGGTTCTTTTCACGTAAGTAGGTAGGTCAGGTAAGTAGGTAGACTACCTTTTAGTAAGTAGTTTTTAGCATTTTAGTTTTATGTAAAGGTTAGGTAGATAAGTAGTATCTAACAAGTTGGTAGGTACTGAGAATAGATGTAATGTTTTGACAGTACCGACAACTCAAATCTTTCACCTTTCATACCATATTTCGACAAGGTCCGCCGTGACGGACAAGCTGTAAGACACAATAAATACAGGTGTTTCGACGAGGTCCGGTGTAGCGGACAAGTAAAAAACTCGATAATTATTATGAATAACGTAAGCAAAAGCTATGAAATCATATTATTTGAACGTTAGTAGATTAAATTCACAAAACACAAATAAAAAATCTACGCAACATAAGCAAAAAATAATATTTTTTAATAAATTACCTGAAAGACTTTCTTAGTGCGCGGTTTCGCCGACATTTTTTCGCCAACTGTCAAACTCTGGGTTGTCACACGCAAAATTTATTTTTCTACTAAAATTTAACCGACCTCCGAGCTTAGTAGTTTTTTTGTTGCAAAAATAGAAATAGACGGGGCGGTGGATTTTTTTTAAGTACTTGTCCGGTGGTACGGACAAATTCGAAATAAGGGTTAATGACATAATAACAGAATAGCTTATAAGTATACAGGGTTACAGGGAAAGTCGTACTGAATATTAAAGGATGTTATTATTCAGGTCATTTCCGATGAATTTCATTCTGAAATAAAATGTCCGAAACTTAACCGTTATGGAGATATTAAATTTTACAGATTATTTTTAAAAATCCTTTGGCTTTTAGTCGTTTTCTTTGGGATTAGAGCTCCTAGAGTCGGTTTTTTTGATGTATCTAGTTAGAGGACATGTCCATTAATAAAAATGGTCAACAGAAACTGAACCTACTACTAACAGCTTAAAAAACTGCTCGACAACGGTTAGCATTATGAATTTTCTACTAGAGTGTTCTTAACTTTAACAGGCTTTTAATTAAAAAAAATGTATGGAACTTATTCTGCAAATAATTTTATAAAGTTCTACGTCTCTTTAGCTATTCAAAAAGGTAAGGGCAAAACATTGCCCAAATAACAGTTAAGTTAGGAGAGGGTACATTTTTAGTTTGAGGTAAAAGTATCTAAAATAGGAAAAAAAAAGACAAAAATTTTAGCAATATTTTTATAATTCATGTTCTACATGGCCGCCGCTATTTCTTACACAAAGTCTCATTCTTTTTCTTAATACTTTTCACGACAGAAGTTCGTAGGTTCCGCCTCATTTCCTCAGCCGCATCAATAATTTTTTGTCTTAGAATATCGACATTTGCGATCGGTGTCATTTGGTCGTATACTAGGCTTTTCATATGACCCCACACATAAAAATCCATCGGCGTTAAATCGGGGCTCCTCGCCGGCCATGCTATGGTTCCCCCTCTTCCAATCCATTGGTTTGGGTAATTCTCGTCCAACCATGCTCGAACACTTCTTCTGTAGTGCGCTGGGCAGCCATCATGTTGAAAGAACATGTCTCGTCTCAATGCAATAGGCAAGTCTTGCATCAAAGAGGGTAACTCCTCTCACAAAAAGTTTTCATATGTCTCGCCATTCAAGTTATCGGGCAGGAAGTATGGCCCTATCAAGTTATTTGATATTATACCCATCCACACAACCCTTAATCGGGCCGACCAAAAAAATTACTTTTCATGGTTTAAGTGTAAGTTCTTGTATCATGTTAGATAGCAGTGTACATAAAAAACAATATAAATTACTGAAACTGAAAAAAAAAGGTTTTGTTTCGTGTGGGAAATTATTTCCCTTTGCCCGTATAAGGATAACCCCAGTGGGAAATTATTTCCCTTTGCCCGATTACGTCTATAAATTTTAATAGACTAGTAACTTACCCTGACTTTATGTTCCTCAATCCTCAAATAAATGTGCAATGAGTTGTTTACTTGGAAGTGAGGTGGTGGATCAGTGTGTGAACGAGGGATTCAATAAAAATAAAAACAATGTGATAAAAATTTACTCAGCCAAATGAAATAGTTTAAAACATTCTTGCTGGCATAAGGAGACCTTGCATGTGCAGCACAAGATGTTGGTGCGTTTTTCAATTTTTGTGCTGCAATATCGGCACCTTTTGTAGGTAGCCCCTTTTTCGGGCAGATGCACACCGACATTTTGGAGCCGAATTTCATTCGGAACTCCAAAATTCCCCCCTTTCTTATTTAAAAAAATAATTGTACCCCTTTTCGTCTCCGTGTAATTATTTAGTAACCCTCGCGCCAGCCGTAGCCTAAAGTCCTTATGTGAATCGCTCGTAATTCTATGGATAGTTGTGTATGTTATCAAAAAAATAATCTCATCCAAAATTTTCTACTTTTTCGGTTTATGGGATATGATGATCTAAAATTATCGACACCTCCCATAGCTTGCTTATAATCAGCTATTGCTTTTGGACACAAGACGTCTGCTTTGGTGCCATATTTTTGTGTTCTTTTTATAAAAACAACATCCTTTGGATCGTGTGCTGTGGTGAGCACGGATATGTGGTCCATGCACGGATATGATCTACACCGCCACATACGAACTAAGCATCAAAGACCTGACGTCACAGATCCTGCATCGCGCTATTTAAGTTTACCGCGCGATTCATATATATAAGACTATCCGACATCAGTCCTTGGGCAATTGCCCGCCAGACACAACACCCGTCTGGTAGGAGGATCCTCCCTTTTCTATGGGGGATGAGAGAACTTTACACCCTGTTCCTCATATCCCTAAATTGGTGACCCCGACGTGATATTTCTCGTTTGACGTCTATGGTGAACGGAATGTGAGTGTGACAGATTGACATGTCAAACGAGAGGTTATGTAAGAGGTTATGAAATGTGGTGTTTGTGTAGTGTTTACAATTAGCATTTAATATTGCAACTGTTGATACAATAAGGTTGACCGCTACATTACTCCCCCCCTGAGACCGCGGTTGGTAAATTACGGGCGATAGTAGTCCGGGAAATGTACAGTTCGCCCGGATCTGGTTTTTCTATCGACGGTGACGCTTGGCCGTGGAAGTGCGTGTGTGGTCGTCGGTGTTGCCGTTGAGGTAGAAGGGCTGTCGCGTTCGTTGTATATAGTCAAGGTAGCGGAACTGCCTTGGTGAGCAGCTTTCTCTGCTGCGCGCATACGCGTATGACAGGGGTTTGTGATCCGTGTAGATGGCAAAGTGCCTACCTTCAACCATGTGCCGGAAGTATCGGACTGCGTCGTAGATGGCTAAGAGCTCCCTGTCATACGGGCTGTACTTCCTCTGCGACACGGACAAGCGCCTGGAGAAAAATGCAATTGGCTGCCACGTGTCCCCGGCCTTCTGTTGCAATACTGCGCCTATTGAGGTGTCTGATGCGTCTGTAAATAAGGCAAACTTAGCGTTGGGGTTTGGGTGTGCTAGCAAGGCAGCCTGGGATAAACCATGCTTGCAAGCGGTAAAAGCTAGTAGCATTTCCTCTGTTAACGTTATCGGCTGATTTCCCGTTGTTTTAGGTCCTGCGAGGACGACATTAAGCGGCGACTGTAAGCGGGCGGCTTCTGGGACAAAGCGGCGGTAGAAATTGAACATACCCAGGAAGCGACGCATCTCCTTGACCGTCTTGGGGGCTGGGTAGTCCTGAATCGCCTGCACCTTCTCCGGCAGGGGGCGAACACCTTCTGCGGATAGCTCGTGTCCTAGAAAGGTAATGGTGGACTGGCCGAACTCACATTTTGCGGAGTTGATTAAAATGCCATAGTCAGATAGCCGCTTCAGAAGCTGGTGTAGGTGTTCAGTGTGCTGGGCTGCCGTCTCTGAGAACAGAAGAATGTCATCTAAGTAGCAGTAGCAGAATGACAGCCCACGGAGCACCTCGTCCATGAATCGCTGGAATGTCTGCGCTGCATTCCTGAGACCGAACGTCATGAACGGGAATTCGTATAAACCGAACGGAGTGGTGATCGCAGTCTTGTGAATATCAGCTGACTGGACTGGTATTTGGTTGTACGCTTTAATTAAGTCGACTATCCGACATCAGTCCTTGGGCAATTGCCCGCCAGACACAACACCCGTCTGGTAGGAGGATCCTCCCTTTTCTATGGGGGATGAGAGAACTTTACACCCTGTTCCTCATACCCCTAAATTGGTGACCCCGAATATGAACGTCAACGCAGCCTTCGTGCAACTACTTCAGCGTGACGTCATCAACATCACTCCCGCAAGCTTTCGTGAGGCGAGTCACACAGCCAGCCAGCACCCACGGCTTCAACGGGTATCCTGACCACCAGCATGCAGCGAACGCGCATTCCTGGTCACCACCCTCAGCCTCATCAGCAACCAGGCGCTGTACCACATCCGACGCACTGGATCACAACGCAGCGCCACCCCGACTCACTGGGGAATCAAACTCAAAAACTCAAACTCAAAACTCAAAAGCACCCTCAATCACCGCAGACAGGTTCCGACCCACTGTGAACTATGCGGCACCCGGTTCCGACTCACTGGAACCTCAACTGGCACTGGCAAGCATCTCAAGATACAAGACTCAGCCCACTATCGACCTCCGGTCTCCGGAGGGGAGTGATGTGGCGGCATCTACACCGCCACATACGAACTAAGCATCAAAGACCTGACGTCACAGATCCTGCATCGCGCTATTTAAGTTTACCGCGCGATTCATATATATAAGACTATCCGACATCAGTCCTTGGGCAATTGCCCGCCAGACACAACACCCGTCTGGTAGGAGGATCCTCCCTTTTCTATGGGGGATGAGAGAACTTTACACCCTGTTCCTCATACCCCTAAAGATACATCCCGGGTATCCGGGTAACCGGGTATCTACATTTTATTGCTGATACCGGAGATGCAGTTACTGCTGCGAATTCATGTTTCCCTAAACGCATATTTCTTGGCTGAGTGTTCTTGATTATATCTGGTAGTCCCTTCCGGTTGCTACGTACTGTTCCCACAGCATACACATGTTTCATGTATAAATCATCCAGTAAGTTAACTCCAGTAAAAAAATTGTCAAATGCCAATAACGTGTTCATTGGCAAGTTTTGGCTAAATTTCCAAACAATATTGTAACCTAAACCTTCATGTTCCATGTTATCTCCCTTTCCAGTATACACCTCTAATTCATAGAGATACCCAGTTTTAGCGTCGCATCTAGCCCACACCTTGAATCCGCGCTTAATAGGCTTCTTCGGCATAAGTAGATCGCCCCTTAAATTGCACCATACATTCGTCTATGGATTGAATACTGGAGTTAGTTGTTTGCTTCTGAAAAATTTCATTGAGTTCATTTATAAATGGTCGTAGCTTGTATAGTTTGTCATAATTCGGAGAGTTTCTTGATGGTTCCAGAGAATTGTCATTTAAATGTAAGTTTTCGGTGATTTTCTTAAATCTTTTTAGCGTAAATACTTTTGATATCTTCCGAGATATCAAAAGTATTTACGCTAAAAAGATTTAAGAAAATCACCGAAAACTTACATTTAAATGACAATTCTCTATTACTGACTATTATAGAAGGGATCTGTCGACCAGTAATATTCCATATTAGGTAATGGGTTACTACATGATTTGAAGATACAATTTGATTTAACTTTCTAATTTTAATTTTGGAATAATTTTAATTTTGCTTACCCTACTTAATACAATAGCTTAATTTGTTATTTTAATAAATAAATAAAAATATGTAAAACTCACCTTAATGTTTTCTTTCAATGCTTTTATAATCGCTTCACAAACTTCTGGTACAATGCAAGACATTGACTGTTTTGAAATTCTGAAGGTGTATTGAAGGCTTGTAAATGAATCTCCTGTTGCCAAAAATCTTAGTGTTAGAGCCAGTCTATCTTGCGGCGAAATTGCAGATCTCATTATAGTGTCTTGTCTTGATATTTTAGGCGCAATGATTGTTAACAAATATTCGAAGTCAGTAGGCGACATCCGGGTAAAGTTTTTATATTGACCACTTATATGTTGAGATTTTAGTTCCACAAGTAAAGAAGATCTTCTTTTATACAAATTAGTTTTCCACCATCGACGCTTCCGACTTTTGCGGTCTTCAGTTAGTAAATACATGAAAATAAAAGCCGCACCAGCTATCACGACCTTCCTATTCGGCATGTTCGTAGCAACTGAGTGGAAACAGCTTTTGAAATATTTTCGCGTTCACAATTCGCTTTGAGTTCGTGTGCCGTCCACACTGTTGATGCTAAATTACACGTAATCTTACATTACACGTTACACTCGTCTGGACCCGGCTTAACGCTTCGCCGCCTATGGCGCTGAACAATACGCTTACTTTTCTTGGTTTTTGTTCCGCCGACCATTCATCCATTTGAGTCGCAGAACAATAATTAGTCCACGCAGATAAGAATGATTGAAATGTATCTTGCGGGTCTGTATTCACGTTTATAGCTGTTGGCCAGGGGCCTTATTATGAAGTATTAATGCCATCATTATTCCACTGCGAAAAAAGGATGGTGCTATCGGCCTTGTATAGCTCCGTCTCTCTATCACACTGGAAAAATGGTGACAGTAATACGTCATAATACGGCCTCAGGGGACATTTGTGTTTTGTGGGAGTGTTTTCTGCGAGTCTTGCGATCTCTTCTTGCATAGACTTCAGGAGCACAGTGTGTTGTTGAACGATATTTACTAGCGATGTATCTTCCATTGTGCTCGGTTAACGCTGCCACCATGTTTTATAATGAAACTCCCTTATTTTATAGAATTTATTTATAATCAACTGAGCTCAATATAATCTACTTGACTGCTTTAGAATCCTTTTAGGACTGGCAACCGCTTATGGTGGGCTGTCAAAGTGACATTGTTTATTTTTTAATAGGAATGCAATGGTAACTTAGCCATTCCAACAGTCTATATCAATTTATAATAAACTAGCTTTTGCCCGCGGCTTCGCCCGCGTGGATGTCGAAAAATATCCGAAGGGATCGTACTACCGGAATTAAAAAATAACCTATAGATTAATCTAGGTTATGAACTATCTGTGTACCAAATATCATCCAAATCCGGTCATCAATTTTTGTGCGAACCAGAACATACATACAAACAAACAGACTAAAATTGTAAAAACTATATTTTCGTTATCAGACTCGAATATTCAATGTAACGTTTGACTTCGTTACTATTTTGTTTTACTTCGTCTGCGTAGAGTCTATACTCTTTTTTCTAGATATTAAGAATTATTATAACAATAACAATAGAGAGCTTTGTTCATGGCTCCTCCAGTACGGGGGATTTGAGGAATACTGTAAAGAAATACAACTGTAAAAGACCAGTATCTACCTAAATCCTTCACAGTATTTCTCTATATACAATGTTTTTCACTTATTCGGAAGCGGGCTCTAAAACAACCAGGCTAGTTGGAGAGCTAACAACACGTGAGCAAGCCACATAAAATTGACCGTGGGAGAAACAGTCTTGCCGCAAATCAACTCCAGCAAATTTCAGAGTTTGTCCCTGTGACTTATTAATAGTCATCGCGAAGCAAACCTTGATTGGGAACTGCAATCTTTTAAATTCAAACGGAAGGTCATTTGGTATCAAAGGTATACGTGGCACGAAGACTGTTTCTCCTCTGGCAGATCCAGTTAGTATTTTGGCCTCAATAACATTGCGGCGGAGAGCTTTTACTTGGAGTCTAGTTCCATTGCACAATTTTGGAGGCCGTATATTTCGAAGCAACATGACAGGAGCACCTACACGCAACATAAGTCTGTGAAACGGAAGACCCGGCGGATTAAGAGAGTTCAAAAATTCTACAGGATAATGAATCGACTCGTCCATATCGACCATGGTGTCAACAGAATTATAAATCATTTCTTCACCTTCGAATGTATTTATCAACATTTCGTTGATCGCAGCGGCTTGGTCGTTTTTGGGAGTCAAAATGGCTCTCTCGCATAACCACTCCATCGGTTTGTCTTTAACATTTTTAACATCAGGATAAATTTTATCTATAAGTCCCTCAACTGTTGATACCACAGTACATAATTCATTTGGTATTTGTATGAACCCATCTATTTGTGGAAAGTTTCCGTTTCCAATTTGAAGAAGAAGATCTGCAAAGCTGCTGGCAGAAACTTCACCTCTAAGATGTACTCTCATGTTTCGAGTAAGTTTTAGGACTTTAATTGAAGGCCATAAGAAAGATCTTTTGATGCATGCTTTGATCTCATCTGCGCGCGTTCCTTTGGGTACTACCGGTAAAGTCTGACGAAAATCTCCTGCCAGCAACACCGTCATACCACCCATTATTATCACGCTATTTGCTATGAGGGATGAGCAGTGTCTCATTCTGTTCGTATCCTAACTATCCTAATCTATTCTCCCGGAGAAGGGGGGGCGTGGCTAAATAATAACAGCCGCAGAGGTCGATCGATCAGGTTAAGCTACACTTGCCGCGGTTGGTCTGTGGATGGGTGACCATCTTTACATACAGAGACCCGTCCGTGCCTCGGAAAGCACGTTGCGTTAGCTTCCAACCATAAGCCTAGATAGTAAATTTAGTGATTTTTCGCTTCAACTTCATCCCACTTTTTAACCCTTCGGTGGTGGCATTATCATAAACGCTGAGACACGTATACATTAATTTTCAATCGTTAGCCTAAACCCAAAATTTGAACATCCTATCTTCAAAACTCGCGGACTTTCATATAAACTTCCATCCCCTATTTTACCCCTTTAGGGGTGGAATTCCCAAAAATCCTTTCTTAGTGGATACTTGCTCTTCAGAAAGAACACACCCTCCAAGTTTCATGTCTTTAGGACCAGCGGTTTGGGCTGTGGGTTGATATATCACCCAGTCAGTCAGTCAGTCAGTTTACCATTTTATATACACTCACACCGGCACGGAAACTTGGCCACATGTGAATTTATCGATAATTCGTATTTCAATTTTTTTTTAACACTGAATTAAGGGTAGGTGCACTCTAGAGGTGTTTCTTATGCTTTTAGAACTTAGTTATTAGTAAATGACTACACAATTAAGCATGTTTTCAAAATTAAGCACTTTTCCAGGATAAAAAGGATTTTGCACTATCAATTTAAAAACACTATAAAATTAAAAAAGTACCAAATTTCTTAATTGTCTCTACGTTTTAATATCGGGTGTTTCCTCCTCTAGCCCTAATAACCGCTTGCATACGATCTGGCATGCTTTGAATGATGTTTCTGACATCAACTTGCAGTATGTCTTCCCAAGCGGCCAGTGCCGCACTTCGAAGTTGGTTTAAAGTTTCTGGCGGGTTGGAGGTGGACTTTATCTTTCTTTTGAGCATGTCCCAGATATGCTCTATTGGGTTTAAGTCCGGACTACGTGCTGGCCACTGCAATTTTGTAATGCCAACGTCTTGAAGGTATTCTTCAACGCAGCGTGCAACGTGTGGACGAGCATTATCGTGCATAAGGAGGAATTGGTCGTGCCCAATGAACCCCGAATATGGCAAAACATGTTCTTGAAGGACCTCTTCGATGTAACGGGTTGCATTTAAGCGGTTGCTAACAATAACCAACTCCGTACGAGCATCGGAACTTATTCCTCCCCAAACCATTATAGAGCCTCCATGAAAACTCACTGTTTGTGTGGTGGTAATGGGTAGAAATCTCTCTCCTCTTCTTCTCCACACTCGCTCCCGACCATCTGGAGCACGCAAAGCGATTCGACACTCATCTGTGAACAGTACTCGCGCCCATTGCTCATGGGTCCAGCTGGCGTGTTCACGTGCGAATTGAAGTCGAGCTACTCGATGATGTCTGAGAAGTTCTGGACCGCGTGCAGGTCTACGGGCTTTTAGGTTTACTTCCTCCATTCGTCTTCTCACCGTACGCTCACTAACATTTACACCTCTTGCGATTTGGAGCCGCTGACGTATCTCAACCGCGGTAAGGTAGCGGTTTCTTAAAATTTCCAGGACAATAAACCGGTCGTCCCGGGCCGATGTGCATCGAACTCCTCCGCTGCCTGGTCTGCGGGAGTAGTGGCCTGTCTCCTGGTAACGTTTCAGGGCATACTGCATTGACGAACGTGGTACGTTAAGCACCACAGCGACTTCGCGCTGTGTAAAGCCTTGGTCGATTAAGGCTACAGCCTGTGCAACTTGTGCTGGTGTTAATGGCATTTTTTTTTGGTTATAAACCACCTTTAGTGTTTTAATTAAAAGCACGAAAACACAATAATTGAATAACTTAACCGTAAACTTTCACAACACACAAATTTAAACTTGTAACTTAGTCGCTCAAGAAACCCGATTCAACTAAAAATTAAAAGTTACGCTACAGTGCACTTAAACATAATGAATTACCCTCTTCAACTAAGGGTAAGCATTTTTTGACCTACCTCCATAAGAAACAACCGTTAGAAACACTTAAAGCTTTTGTTATCGCAAGTATTTGCGAGATAAGCGCTTGGCCAAGATTCCGTGCCGCTGAGTGTATATAGATATATGGGTGAGGTGGATTTGCTTGATTTAATGTTAGGGTTTTATAGAATACTGATTAGGAGTTTTTACACCTACGACACGTAAAAGATGACGCCCTTTGAACCAAGACATTGAGAATATCAATAAAATAAAAAGACGTCGACGCCTGGATATGCCTCCAATCGAAGTAGCCGTGGATGGATTTAACCAGTGGAAGTCGTATCTTCAAATCATGTAGTACAAAATTTATTCTTTTCAAATCAGGTCTTTCACAAAATCTACATCTTCATATGAAGTTTGAGACAATTCTGAGGGAACAGGTGAAGCATATGGAGCAGTAGGGCAACTTGTCTGATTCTGACCTGTTGAATACCCTGAAGTAAGTTCTGAGCGATTAGACAAAGAAGGTGGTTCATTGCAGTATCTTGATGAAGGAACCGAGCCTGTTGTATACCCACTGTAATTGAATGCCGATGGATAATAATGTTGAGAAAAGTTAGTGCATCCTTCATCGGCTTTGAATATTACGTCCATTATTGCTCGCTGCACGGCATTTTTAGTACTTCTGTTATATTGTTGCATCTTGCTGCATATAAAATTTGAAAAGAAAAGGGTTTCACTGTCAAAATTGTTTAGATTATTGTTTCGGGGTTCAGGAGTAGGACTAGAAGCAGCACTCTTAAGCAGGCCAAGAGCCTCCGAAAGCATACCCATTTTTTTATTTTCGTCTGATTTCTTTTTTTTGGGGGCCTGACCAGTTGGTGATATAAATTCTGAACTGTTATCATTTTCTACACTTGTAGATGCACTCTGTTCCGGTTCATTTGTAATCTGTAATTAAAAAGAAATTCATTGTTTCAGCTGCCAAAAACAGAGTCAGAATGGATCCAGATCTCAAACAGATTTGATGAATTGTGGAATTTTCCCCATTGTGCCGGAGCCATGGACGGTAAACATGTCATTCTCGAGGCTCCGGTACAGTGTGTAGTGGCACAGAATATCGTAACTTCAAATCGAATTTCAGTATAGTGATGTTCGCTTTAGTAGACGCGGAATATAATTATAAATTTCTGGATGTCGGATGTCATGGCCGCATTTCAGATGGTAGAATTTTTAAGGAAACTGAATTATATAAAAAACTAGAAAATAATTCGTTAAGATTGCCTGCACCTGATGCACTGCAAGGTAGAAACAAAGTAGTACCATATGTTTTTGTAGGAGACTCTGCCTTCCCTTTACAAAACAATATAATGAAACCCTATCCAGGAGAATACCCCAAGGGATCGCCGCGAAGAATTTTTAATTACCGGTTAAGCAGAGCTCGCAGGATTGTAGAAAATGTATTTGGTATCACAGCATCTGTGTTCAGAGTTCTACGAAAACCTATGCTCCTTCAGCCCAAAACCGTGGAGACTATAGTCATGGCTATTGCACACTTGCATAATTTTTTGAGAAACACGGATTCATCTAAAAACTTGTATGCACCCCCTGGCTCACTTGACAGCGACCAAAACGGAAGATTATGTGAAGGTAGTTGGCGGAGAGATTGTGAAATGTCATCTTTACTTCCATTGAATAATGTACCTAGAAGAGCTGCCTCAACGGCAAAACAAATTAGGGATGAGTTTAATGACTATTTTATGAACGAGGGTACAGTTTCTTGGCAGAATACATATTGTTAAGTTTTTTTTATCAAGTCGAAGGAAACTAGTTCAATGCAGTTACCTCTGTGTTGCGTCGTTTCCTTGGATTATTTCGATCTCCTAAAAATGCCAGCACCTCGTAAGCAAACCATGTACTTTTGTACGTTTCATCCCCACCTGTAAAATAAATTACAATAAATAAACAATACAATAGAATATAGTACATATATGTATAGTAAAATATAGTAGAATATAGTAATATAGTGGGTATACAATAGAAGTAATAATTGTACTAATAGCAAGTAAGTGATAATACCTAAGTAAAAACTAAATTAATAAATAAAAGTGTGTAATATGTAAAGCAACAGAAAATAATAAAACATACCTTTTCCGGAACTATGGCTCTTCTTTACTTTTCCTTTTTCTCTTCGATGTGAAGCAAGCAAACTAATCATTTTGTTTTTGCATTCTTCTACATCTCTTTCCAATGAATGAGCAATATCACTCCAAGCATCGTGTTTCAGATTTTTTTTATAGTATTGCGGGTTTTTTGGATCCCAAATAACAGGTTTTTTTGATACAAACTAATAAGTTCAAGCGATTGTTCGTCACTCCACATCATGAACGTACATACGACACAACCGTCACGAACGCCGTCCAAACGAGCACTGCGAGCGTCTTTGTGTTCGCGCGAAAAACCGACAGCCGATGGATCAACCCCGAGCGCCGCGCGAGCGTTACATGTAATGCTCGTAGTGCCGTCCACACGTAGAATTCGTGTTACATTACACGGTGGATTACATTACACGTTACACTCGTCTGGACCCGGCTTTAAAGAAATATGGGTATTTCGGTCTCACAGGTAGACACAGAAAAGGCAAATAAAACATGCAAGGATATATTGCAAATCATAACTACACAAATGCTCCCTAAGAAAAACATAATCTACAATAGATATATCTTCTTAAGTAGAATTCAACAAAAATACGAAGTGTTTGATGTTTTCTATGCAGACTTAACAAAGCTGATTGAAGACTGTGAATATGCTACATTCAAAGATGAAATGTTACGGGACAAAATTGTTTTGGGATTAAAAAACATGAAAACAAAGAAAGACTTAAAAAAAAAGGAAAACTTAACTTTAACCGATGCAGTCAATCTGTGTCGTGCCGCAGAGGCCACTGAAAGACATATGAAAGATTTATCAGGAACAACAACTTCAGAAATAAAGAAAATAGAAGAGAAAGTTGCAAATAAGAAAAGAAAATGCAAGTTTTGATGTATTCAAGAAATAAATATGTCCAGCCTGGGGCAAAGCATGTGAAAACTGTAAAGTAAAAAAACCATTTAGAGAAAGTATGGAAGAAGAAGAGACAAGTAAAGGTGGTGATGGAAAACAAAGCAGAAGAACAAAATAACAGCATTGTCTCAGACTCTGACACTGAACATGTTATCAACAAGATCATAAACAAAAAGAGTAAGAACTTAGCGGAGTACACACTTGAATACATTGTCAAAAAAAAAGGAAGGAAATGTTCGGTGAAAATTATGTACAAGAAAAAAAGCGACTGTCAAATAAAACTCTGTTTTCCAATAAAAAAATTGACAGTTGAAAAATAATATAATCACAACATCCGTCACACATGTCAGTTGATTTGTTCTTTCTAACGTTGGGTTATTTCTTGTAATAATCTTTGAGGTACATGAATTAGTTTCGAGCTTAAATTAGCTATGAAAACATCACGAATCAGCGACTCCCAAACTCGCACTTGTTGCTTATGTTAGTAAGATCTGTCAGGAAAGTATCTATATTTTCATCGGCCTTTTGAGTACGTGTGAGGAATGAATGTCGAATCATGGTTAAGTTTTTCAGTGGTTCAAAGTAATTTTGAAACTTTGTTTTTACTTGCTCCAACGTGACTTTGTCCATGTCCATGTTGAAAGAATTGTAGATTTCAACGCCTTTCTCCTTTAGAAAATTGACCTATCCGGTCAATTTTCTAAGGTTATTTGCGTATTCTCGTCCAGATATCTAAGCACTGGTAGAATTTGTTTCACGAGAAGTAAGGTTTGTTTCACGATGTTTACAATAATTGTATTTGTTTAAAAAAAAATCTTATACCCCCTGTGGTATATGCCCGTGAGTGGACTTTTAGCTTTTCTTGGATTACAGTTGTGGGGATATTCTCTAGAACTGCACTCTGAAGGTTAGAGGATCCAGCTGAGCAGGCACTGTCAGCATTTGTTTCGATATTTTTTGTGGTTTCAAATCAGCCCTTGAGTTTTACTAGTTGCTCACCTGAATCCTCTTCACAATGGTGTAACCATTAGAGTGAAATTTTATAAATCTTGTGATTAGAAGTGACTTAAAGGTGTTTTTAAAGGTGTGGCAATTTGGATAATTATTTCTAAAATTATATGCTCTGACTTGTCCAAAAAAAGTTTTCAATTGGATCAGAGTTGAAATATCTTGGTCTCAAGATCCTTACATTTTTATTCTTAAAAAATTGCCACAACCTTTGATAGCTTTTCAGCGTAACTATCCAGTTTTTTAGTGAGAGCACTGATGTCTCTATTATTTTTAATATCGACAAATTTTATATCTTGTAGTATTTTTATAGCCCCGCTCCAAAATCGGTGATGCTGAGACGAGGCTGTCACTGCATTCCGCAAAGGTTTACCTTTATTATTTTTACCTGAAAGCCAGGCTTCATTGACCGAATCAAATAATTCATCAAAAAATGATACCATTTCTGCCGTATTCTTTAAAGTAGGGCTGACTTGTTTGCCATCGGCATTTTGAGCTGAGCAGGCACTGTCAGCATTTGTTTCGATATTTTTTGTGGTTTCAAATCAGCCCTTGAGTTTTACTAATTGCTCACCTGAATCCTCTTCACAATGGTGTAAACATTAGAGTGAAATTTTATAAATCTTGTGATTAGAAGTGACTTAAAGGTGTTTTTAAAGGTGTGGCAATTTGGATCATTATTTCTAAAATTATATGCTCTGACTTGTCCAAAAAAGTTTTCAATTGGATCAGATTTGAAATATCTTGGTCTCAAGATCCTTACATTTTTATTCTTAAAAAATTGCCACAACCTTTGATAGCTTTTCAGCGTAACTATCCAGTTTTTTAGTGAAGGCACTGATGTCTCTATTATTTTTAATATCGACAAATTTTATATCTTGTAGTATTTTTATAGCTCCGCTCCAAAATCGGTGATGCTGAGACGAGGCTGTCACTGCATTCCACAAAGGTTTACCTTTATTATTTTTACCTGAAAGCCAGGCTTCATTGACCGAATCAAATAATTCATCAAAAAATTATACCATTTCTGCCGTATTCTTTAAAGTATATTGAGCTGCACAAAAAATGAACATGCTATAAGTATAATTAATTATCTTTATGTGACACAACTTGCAGTTGATGACAAAAGTACATTCCAGGCAAAATACTTACAAAACTGCGCAATATATGACAGAGTAGCTGCCACCGTTTTGCTCAACACTCCCATATAATTCTTAACCTGCAATAAATTACACTATTATAAGGATAACGTTTTGAACACCTTGAAATATTAATAAACAACCTATTCCCATGACTCAGTACAGCCGTACAGACTAGGTATCCATAAGCAACCACCTTCAGAAATATTCTCAATTCAAAAAGAATAATTACCTTCATCTTTTTAATGTTTTCTGGAATTACGTGTTCATCGTTCAGTTTGTGTAACAATCGCATTTGTACATACGTTTTATCGCATCCACGATATCACTCCATTTAGATATTCTATTATTATATTTTATATTTTTTGTTAGGAAATTATTTCTTAACCCCTTTATTATTATGGTGGGGTGGACCATGTATCACGCTTAGTGAGTGACCATTGATGGTTATTATATCATCTGAAAATAATGACAGGAATGTTATAATGATAGCAATAACCTTTGACATACCTACACCTTCAATATTAAATTACATTTAAATAACACAACTTCACGCCTGTATTCCCCAAAGAGTTAGGCCGAGTTAGGTTTTTTAACACATATTTATCCGAGCCCTAGATATAACGGTCATCTGCTGCTGATGTAGCCCTAGGTTTGCCCGTACCTGGACGGCGATCGAATGCTCCAGTCGCTAAGTATTTTCTGTAAACTCGTTGCACCGAAGATCTGCTGATTCGAAGTCTTCAAGCGAACTCACGTTGCCTGCTTGAGATGCTTCCTGGGGTGTATTATCCATTATTGACCGAAAAAACTAACAAAAATACACGTGTCAGAGCAAACGATTGTCAAAAACTAAAGAAATGATAAGAAATATCTGACTACCGATTGTAATTAAAAAAACAATGTATTCCGAAGAGTGTGCATTCTAATTAAATGTATGCGTAACAAGTACTTTGCCCGCGTAACTTTCGGACTTTTTCACCCGAAATGAGACAGTCAGTCAGGACAAGTAATTATATATGTATAGATTATGTTCATTTTTCTTTTCATATTTATTATTTTAACACCTTGTTGGATTAATGGACGGCAATGATGAAGATAGTGTAGTTATCATTAATAGATGTACCTAATCATCAATATTGTGTTAGGTCATATATTATTGCAGCAAATATTGTTGATGCATATGCAGATATTGTGGAGGGCGAAGGCGTACTAGAAATTTAAAAGAGGAATGAAAGGCCGGATCGATGGTTGCTAGTTAGCACTAGTTATTTCGATTGTTATACGATGTTCAGTTGTTACCTAAAAAACATAAAATTAGGATATAAATGAAAAGATATTTTTTGAGCTTTGCTTATAAACATACACAAAATCAGTCTTTTATTATAATGGCAGTAATTTCAAATCTTAATTTATAATCAGCTAAGTATTTAGAAGCTTCCTAATCTTCATCGCTATCGCAGAGAATACCTGCAGAAATCGTAATCTTTCGCTGCTTGACATAGTTTCTTTTCACCCTTATTGACCTCATCTGCAGCCAATTTCATAATATGTAGCGGTGTAGTCCACAACTGAATGGAAAATCAACAAATATCCCAGTGAACATTTTTATTTTATGTTTTTTTTTAGGAACATCTGTTTTTTAGCTTTTTGATACATTTTTAGTGCATTTCCCCAGGACCCACCCACACACATAATTGCTCTGACCAGCATCATTAACATTAATTTTAATTGATGAAAGGCACCACAATTTCGTCTTTTATGTTTTCAGAAAATGTTGGTGGCTCAGATGGGAATTGGAGAATGGGAATATCAGAAGTTGATGCAATATTTTCTTTTACAAAAAAATCTTGATTCTGCAAGCAGCTATCGTCATCTTTTTCGCAGTTTGCATGCAGAGAATAGGGTGAGTTAAAATTATTAACTAAGAGGGACTATACCCTTCAAATGCAACCGTGTCTGGTGCCGTATTTCTCGCCCCATAACTTTTGATATTCCCAAATAAATTCTCTATTGGGTCCTGGTTAGGGTTACCAAATGTAAATAGAGGGATGCCTGTCTATGGTACCTAAAATGCCTGAATTTTCAGAAAAATGCCTGTCTAAAGCAAAACGCTGTAGGTAATAAGTAAAAGCCAACAGATAATAATGAAGAGGGATATTTATTACTGATATTTGTCAGAGGACATTATTTTTTTTAATAGTTCTTTCTTTTCTAAAACATAAACGTAAAAATCTTCACAAGATACAGTTTTGTAATTTTCCTGAGTAATCAATATTGCTTTTACTGATTCAATTGTCAGCCGATTTCTTTCTTTACTCCACTGGGCGTTGACGAGAGAAAACGTACGTTATACGTTCGCATTGTGTGCCAAAATAGAGAACACAAACTGGCAGATTTTCATGAATTCTGTAATGTCACCATTCACTTCCCTACTTTTGAGAAAATTGCACCACTGTGTAGATAAAAGCTTTCAGAAAAAAAAATGTTATCTGAACTTCTACAATATCCTTTTAGAACTTCGTATTCGTCAAACAGTTTCACGTCGTCAACACTGATATTCATCTTAGAGAGAAATTCTACAGATGAAGCTAAATCAGAACTTGAGAACTTAAAAATGCCTGTCTCAGACCAATGCCGGCCGCACGCCTGTCTAAACCTTAAAATGCCTGTCAAATGCGGCGAATGCCTGTCAAATGGTAACTCTAGTCCTGGTTGAAATTACGTGTTAGCATAGCATCAAATTAATATGTTTGGGACAGCAATTTATATAATAATTGCATTCCTTTAATTGTGCGTATGGAGTTTTTTATTGATAGTATAGCTTTCGTTTCAATCACACGGATAATGTTATTTTTGTCCTTATTTTTTTAAGGCATTCTTCCACAAATCGGGTGTGAACTAAATCGTCGTACACATCCTTTATATACTTTGCCTTCAGGCACATGAAATGTATAATTTAACGAGTCAAAAAAATTGTCCATTAGTGTAGTAAATTTTACCAAATTTTGGCATTCTCAGTGTTTGAGAAGCTCTCAGCGGACTTGCCAAAGACAATGGGTGTAATTTAATTCTTTATTCTAACAATTGTGCCGGTCAAAATAAAAATAAAATAAAGTAGCAGTTTACCTGTAGGCATTCACTCATCTAAATATTAAATCTATAACTGACTTGACTTAGAATGTACTTAAGGCTATTACGTCGTCTTTACCAGAATAGGTCTTATTGTCTTTTATGCGTGGGTATACGAGCGAGGAGTTTCTTTTCACCCTTATTGACCTCATCTGCAGCCAATTTCATAATATGTAGCGGTGTCGTCCACAACTGAATGGAAAATCAACAAATATCCCAGTGAACATTTTTATTTTATGTTTTTTTTAGGAACATCTGTTTTTTTAGCTTTTTGATACATTTTTAGTGCATTTCCCCAGGACCCACCCACACACATAATTGCTCTGACCAGCATCATAAACATTAATTTAAATTGATGAAAGGTACCACAATTTCGTCTTTTATGTTTTCAGAAAATGTTGGTGGCTCAGATGGGAATTGGAGAATGGGAATATCAGAAGTTGATGCAATATTTTCTTTTACAAAAAAATCTTGATTCTGCAAGCAGCTATCGTCATCTTTTTCGCAGTTTGCATGCAGAGAATAGGGTGAGTTAAAATTATTAACTAAGAGGGACTATACCCTTCAAATGCAACCGTGTCTGGTGCCGTATTTCTCGCCCCATAATTTCTGATATTCCAAAATAAATTCTCTATTGGGTCCTGGTTGAAATTACGTGTTAGCATAGCATCAAATGAATATGTTTGGGACAGCAATTTATATAATTATTGGATTCTTTTAATTGTTCGTATGAAGTTTTTTATGGATGGTATAGCTTTCGTTTCAATCACACGGATAATGTTATTTTTGTCCTTATTTTTTAAAATAAATGTTTCAGTTTTAAATACTTTTATGGCATTCTTCCACAAATCATGGTGTGAACTAGATCGTCGTACACATCCTTCATATACTTTGCCTTCAGGCACATGAAATGTATTAGAATTTAACGAGTCAAAAATATTGTCCATTAGTGTAGTAAATTTTACCAAATTTTGGCATTCTCAGTGTTTGAGAAGCTCTCAGCGGACTTGCCAAAGACAATGGGTGTAATTTAATTCTTTATTCTGACAATTGTGACCACTTGTTGCGACAATTGTTTTGCGACCTAAGGTCGGCTAGGATATCTGACGCGGGGATTTCACGTGGGATACGTTTTATGACCACGCGGGTCTGGCGTTCCTCGGGAATAGTGAACGTATAATAATCGACCTTACGGTCGTCTAGGAGCCTAGGTAAGGCTTCTATGATCTACTTGGGTAGGGACGGCAACTTTGATTCCCGTTTGGGTGTTGCGGGCTGAGGTGAAATTGATTTTATGGTCTATTAACCATTTTGAAATATCGGTCCACAGTCCCTTGTTCCTAATGAACACTGGGGGAGGATGATGGGCCTTCTTAGGGCCAGAAATTGACGATGCAGCGGGCATGTCATCGTCCTGTGCGGAGGACGCGGCGGTCTGGGACGGGGGAGGGGAGGGGATAGCCGCGCGCGCGCGCTAGAGAGCGCCACTACTACTACAGAGGGGCAGGTGGAGGGGGAAGTTACGGGCGCTGAGGGCGCATTAAAAGTTCCAATAAACCGACCTTTTTATACCTGCGGCTAAGGGTGCAAGTAGTGACAACGCAAACGCGTGAATTTGGGGAATTCGGTGTACGGTCGGTTTTTGTAAGTTACGTGAAGGTCAATGATTTTAATTTTATGTTTTTGTAAAGCTAAGCTTGTATGCTTTAATTTTGTCTAATGATTTTTACTCAATATCTTTAGATTTTAGAAAACAATCAGTAATAAACCAAATTACAAGGGGTGTGCGATTTTATTGCTCTCAAGTGTAGTTCCTACGCGTAACCTATCATTATTAGCATTACCATTGTCAGATACTATAGCAGACTCTAAAACAGAAGCCATCTCATCATCGACTTGCGCAATTTCCTGTTGAGCATTATGAGGTCCTAAATTTACTGGTTCTGGTTGATGATTAAGAATATCGTTCGTTCCGTTAGGTCAATCAATCTGCCTAGCCTTTTCCCAATCATGTTGGGGTCGGCTTCCAGTCTAACCGGATGCAGCTGAATACCAGTATTTTACATGAAGCGACTGCCTGTCTGACCTCCACAACCCAGTAACTGGGTAATACGATACCCCTTGGTAAGACTGGTTGTCAGACTTTCGGGCTTCTGACGACTCGTAACGACTGTCAAAGATCCACGAATGACAGCCGGGACCAACGGCTTAACGTGCTTTCCGATGCACGGAGGAGTCTCGGTATGTAAAGATGGTCACCCATCCACGGACCAACCCCGGCAAGCGCAGCTTAACCTGATGGATCGACCCGTGCGGCTGTTATTACTTAGCCACGAGCTCCTCCGTGCGGCTGTTATTACTTACGTTCGTTCCGTTAGGTATTTGGTTGATTTCTACAAGTGCAGTACCATATCAAAGAAATTGAATCATTAGAGCTATCATCACTCGAGCTATAGTCCGCATCAGCACAGTTGTAATTAGGATCTCTTACCGAATCATCGCTATCAATAAATAATGTAGCTTCACCACTTCTCAAGCTTGCGATCGTTGAGGTATCAGATTCACCATCAGTGTTCAAAATATTGTTCGTTGAATCAGCTAAAATATGATACAAAGACGCCGTTTCCGGCGACATAGAAGGAAACGGTGAAATACTTTTTTCAGCAGATGTCTCTGTAAGTGATTTTGAGGTTAGTAAACCATTGCTGGAATTAATATCTGCCCATAAAACTGCAGAAGCTTCGTTACTTTTAGTAATGACTGGACGTGGGGTCAGCGGTGAGTATGGAGGCGGTTTTATGCTTTTTTCAACATCAGTTTCAATGTCATCAATACCAACAGAAGTAAGTTTTGTTGTATTTCCTTTCACCAAATTTGTAGCTAAAGACAGCGGAGGACACGGAGAAAACTGGGAAGCTTCAGTAGGGACGGTAAGCAATTGAGCAGACAAATTAGGTTCAGATATAGCTCCATCACTCCCTTTGCAAGTCGTTTTTTCATGCGAATTATTAACCACACCGTGCGTACCAAAACTTCATCGCTTGCGCAGCAAATCTAGAATAATAGCCTGCTTTTAATCATAAATTAATTCTGATTGTTATTTAATATATAACTTGAAAAATAGGCTTTTCAATTAACATTACTTAGTCTTGTGAAACTAACTATGTATGTCTGTCACGCTTTCACGCCTAAACCACAGACCTGATGATGTAGTTACGCCCCTTTTCGTTATGACAGAAGAAGTACTAAAACAACAGCACACAAAAAAGCAACACAACATTCAAAATGCAAAACATACAGAAATAACATAAACAATAAGTACCTGAAGTACCTGCATTGGACTGCTTGGTCGAGAGTTATCATAAAAATCTGAAAAAGGGATAACATTTTTAAGGCAAAGTAGTTAAACATTACTGAAGTCTATTTTATAATAATTACGAAACGTTATAAGTGGTAGCACAGGTAATGTCAATTTACTCTCTCTAATAAAAAAATAGATTATACCAATAATGAATATACACATTTTATTATGAATGTTAACCCTTTTCATCCTGCGCGCGATAACGTAAACAATCCTTCAAATCCCGAGTAGTCACGTGACCCTTATCTGATTTATTACCGGCTTATCTTATTTCCTCGCATTCTGTTTCTTTCGACTCAAGGCCCATAACGTTAAGTGGTTTAGCTTGTTAAATAAACAGACTATACTTTAAAATGTAAACAATACTCGTATGACGAAAGGTATATTTATAAACAAAGGATGTTATGAGGTCTTGTGTTATGTCGATTTCTAATAAAACTACTGTATCAATTTACGCGATATTTTGATGGTTACAGTATGAATAGATAAGTTATCTAATAACAGCGTTTTCAACAGAAAACAACAGAAAATAAAAATCACAAAAAATTACGAACTTCAAGTATAGTACTCACGGCATTTTACGTAAGTTTTCTTGGTCCAAAAATAACTTTGTAAGATGTTTTATATCGCAAATCTTATGTAAAATGATGGTATAACTACTTATAAATGAATATTATCCACTGACCGGCGATTACACACAGAAAAACTCAAAATATAACAACTTTCACATTCCTGACTAATGGTTTGCTTACATAATCTTTGTTGGTCCAAAAATAAGTAAATTATGAAGTTATTTAGTGAAAATATTATCTACAACGATGTAATAACTACTTATAAATGATTATACATCCACTTCCCGTCGATTTAGGCACAAAAACACTTATTTTGTATTTAAATATGCAAGAAAAAACTCGATTATTATTTTCCATCACAAAGTGTCACTAACGTCATTTTGACTTTTTTTTGTAGTGTTGTCAGTCGATATTTTTCGTTTCTTTTAAAGTCTATGGTTTAACAATATTATTGCCAGTGTAGGAAAAAAATTTTGTCGATTTAGTTTCATTACTTCTATGCAAAATTAATATTTTTCGCCGCCGGGTGGCGCTGTCGCCCGGAGGCGCCACCGGTACTTAACAAAAGTGCGCGGAAACCGACCCCGGAGGGCGACGACAGTACTTCACAGACTCGTACAAATGGCCTAAACTTTCACGAGCCAGTCTGTTAAAAACATGATTTAGTTATAATAGTGCAACAAACTGAAGAAATGACTAAGTAAAAAGTTTCAAGAAACAACAAAAACTTTTTATAACCTCTAAATTGTTTACATACCTTTTTTTTTTGGGTGGGAAATCATCAAATAACTTCTCCCGCTCTGGGTGGAGCGGGAGGGCGTGTCAGACTCTTACTGACTAAAACCCACCCGTGTTCCTTCAGTTGCCTGTGTTGCCAGGGGCCACGGTATCATTTTCTTCTTAAAAGTAAAAATGGGTGTACCACAAGGCTCGATATTGGGTCCTTTCCTCTTTTTAGTGTATATTAATGATCTACTCCATTTATTAAAAAATCAACCACAAATGGTGTTATTTGCTGACGATACTTCATTAATATTTAAGGTAGATAGACGTGCTACAAATTTTGACGACGTGAATAACGCCCTACTGCAGGTCCAAAATTGGTTCACTGCTAATAATTTAGTATTAAATGGGAAAAAAACTAAGTGCATAAAATTTTCTTTACCAAATGTAAAAAGTAATGATTGTGAGATAGTATTGAATCAAGAGAAACTAGAATTCGTCGATAAAACCGTTTTCCTGGGGATCACGCTCGACTCAAGGCTACAATGGGGTCCTCATTTAACATCTCTTGCAGGACGGCTAAGTTCAGCAGCATATGCTGTCAGAAAAATCCGTCAATTTACTGATGTAGATACCGCGAGACTGGTATATTTTAGTTACTTTCATAGTATCATGTCTTACGGTATTTTACTGTGGGGACGGGCTGCAGACATCGAGTCTATTTTTATTCTGCAGAAAAGAGCGATCAGAGCCATATATCATCTCCGCAGGCGTGATTCTCTAAGGGAACTGTTTAAAGATATTAACATCATGACGGTACCTTGTCAATATATCTATGAAAACATCATGTATGTAAGAAAAAATTTACATCTTTTTAGTAAAAGAGGTGATAGACATAATTATAGTACAAGAAATAGGGACCTATTAGTTCAACCAGGTTTCAGACTGGCTAAAGTAGACTCATCTTTCATGGGGTACTGTTTAAAATGTTATAATAAAATTCCTCCCCACATACTTCAACTGAATGAGACGAGATTCAAAACATGTATAAAACGCACACTATGCAGGCAGGCATATTATAAGTTAGGGGATTATATCACTGATAAAAATGCTTGGGCCAATGCTGGTCCGGCTCCACAACCACAACTAATTGATTAACATTCGAAAAGTCTGTTGGAGCTGCTGAAGATTGTAAGAACATCTTTGCATTGTATAGACTCAATTTCTTTTGCATTATATAATTGCATAGCACATATGTGAGTACTATGTACTATTGAGCTACCATTTACCGGGTAATATTATGTCTTTCATTGACTTGAATGTGCCCTGGCGGCTGTGAGTATGTCATGCTCACTCAGATGTCTCGCTGATGGTGGCGTGTGTGTTGGATCATTTAGCTCCCTTCAAAATGGTTGAGCTGAATGGTGCTAATCCATGCGTCATGTTCGTGAACGGGCGCCGTCAGTTGGGGCTGGTCATCTCTTAGCTGCCATGGCTTATTTGTAATTTTTGAATTGTTTTTATTTTTATGTACGGACGCTTTTTTTATGTAAGTCTTTCTACATTGTTCTCACATGTATAAGTAATTTCAACATGAATGATGTAACCAATTTTTGTAACAATTTATTTGATTTAAAAGAGTGTCCGTGGAGTTTCTTGCCCGTTCTTCTCCATAGGTACCTACTACGCTTTGGAATGGGCATCTAGCTTCATATTTTCTGACTGACTGACTCCTTGACAATTCAAAAGTGCCTGTAATTGGTTTAATTGAAATAAATGCTTTGAGTTTGAGTTGAGTTTGAGTTTGAGTTTGAGTTCCGCTTTTTATTCCTCTCTGCATTTTTCTTTTTGAGTTCTTCGTATTTCAAGGGATTTTGGTTTCACACCCGCTCACGAAATCGTTTTTGCCTTTCGGCATTCGTCAACGCCATCTGTGACATTTTGGATAACTAAATAAACCGAGATTTTTTGCATTGGTACTTACGTAATATTTCTCTATACTCCATTTGAAATAAGATTAGACATTTAAATGAACTTTTTTACAGTCTGTTAAACCAATTCTGACTTCTATTCTGTAGGCATAAAGAAATTAAAAGCAAAAAAGTGTCATAGCACCAACGCAATAGAAATCAAAATCGGTTGAACGGACTGTAAAAAGGGTTTATTTAAATGTCTAGGTAATCTTATTTCAAATGGAGTATAGATAGCAGTTAGTAAACTATTAATGTATTATGTCCTAAAAAATGAACTGACGCACTTTACTCAAACAAATTACTTTTGTGAATGCATATTTTATAACGCAGGTAGGGGAAAGCAGGTAGGATTCGTACAATTTTTATTCTTAGTCGTTTATACGAAATACTATTAACTATTTCAAAATAATTTTAATGTCTTTATGTACCCTATTTATCTAGCTTTAAAAATAGTGTAGTGTTGCCTTGATACTATTCAGCACGGCGAAGCTACGGTTACTTATCTAAAACATGGAAAACGTACGAAACTACCCCACACGTGTGGTAGATTCGTACACAGCGTAGGGCGCATTCGTACATAGTGGGGAACCTTCATACAGTCAATTAAAATGCCATTTTACAAATGTAATATAAATGTTTATTGAGATCAAAGTAAGCACTTAAGCAGTAATCAGTCTCATGTAATACTAATTAACAATTATTGTCTTTTTCAAAACTTCTAAACCATACAAATTTAAACACAATAAAAAAATAAAGGAATTCAAAAATCAACAAAATTCCCTCCGTCCTCTAGGCTGATGACTTACCATTTATAAATGGTAAGAGCTCTTACCATTAAATACCTACTAGCCAATATTATACATACTGAGATCCTTTTTAAAACTAAATATTTGGGCTGTTCTAGCAGTAGAAGCAGATTTTGATGGTGATAATAAACATACCACATCTGCTAAATAAACAGTCCCTTCCTCCTTGGTAACGGGAAAGACAAATTTCCAAGTTTGAGGTTTCTTCCTTAAAAATGATACTTTATACTCGATAGGACTATACTTTTGAAGCACTTGCCCTACATAATATAAAATGGTTTTCTTTTTTAACCGACTTCCAAAAAGGAGGAGGTTATATGTTCGTAGCGTATGTATGTTTTTTTTTTTTTTTTTGTGTATGTCCGTCGATATTTTCGTCAATTGTGGACGGATTTTGAAAATTCTATGGGTATGCTCTCAAGGTGGTCCCATATAAATTTTATTAACTTAGCTTGAGTACTTTTTGAGTTAGCTTCATTAATACGTATTTTTCCCACTTAGCCTATATGGACGATCTTTTAACATTTTCCTGTCACTGTTATTTACATAGCAGGTCGTGATATTCGAACTAGTAGGGGGTAGGTAGCACAACTAAAAAGTGAAAAATAAAAACTTTTTACAAAAAAAACCAACCGACTTCCAAAAAAACACTAGAAAGTGAAAAATAACTTTAATTTCGGAAGTCGGTGGCTTAAAACGAAAATTCAAAACCAAAGACACCGACTTCCGAAATTAAAGTTATTTTTCACTTTCTAGTGTTTTTTTGGAAGTCGGTTGTTTTTTTTTGTAAAAAGTTTTTTTCATGTTTCATTTATTGTCAATATTATTTATTGTCGTGTAGTTATCTATCTACCCATGTAATAATAGATTTCAAGCACTTTGCTACAGGTTTTTGTTAAAATTATTATTAACCAGAAAAGTATACGGGTGGCTAACGCCGGTCATGCTGACCGGTATTAACCGCAAGTTATGTTTGCAAGTAGATTATATTTTTGACCTTTTATTACGTTAAAATTTATATTATTTTCCTTTTTAGAATGCCGGGGACTCGAAGTAGGAACAAAGGATTGAAGGTGAAATGGAGCCAAAATGATTTGAGTAGGGCATTCAAACTTGTCGAAGAAGGAACACCGATAAGAGAGGCAGCTCGGTCTAATGGCATCCCATTCTCAACCCTACAAGAAAGACTGAAAAACAAGAATTGTGAATTACCCGCTATGGGTCGAAATCCAGTCTTCACGAAAGATCAAGAAGCAGAAATGGCAGGCCAGGTAAAATTCCTTGGTAACATATTTTATGGCTGCACTTCAATTCAGATAAGGAAGATGTCTTTTCAATACGCAGTTAAAAATGGCATAAAGCACAACTTTAATAACACCCTTGGAATTACTGGCAAAGATTGGCTTAGAGGATTCATGAAAAGAAATAAATTGTCTGTTCGGAAAGCTGAAGGCACAAGTTTGAATAGAGCTACAGCTTTTAATAAAAATGAAGTTGCCATGTTTTTTAAGCTTCTTGAAGAGTTAATGGAGAAATTTACCAAGAAATATTTACAATGTGGATGAAACTGGCATCTCCTCAGTGCAAGAGCCAGGAAAAGTTGTTACTGAGAGAGGTCAAAAACGCGTGGGCTCTATAACTTCCGGTGAAAGAGGGAAGACAGTTACAGCTGTGTGTGCAGTGAGTGCTACTGGAGGTTATCTTCCGCCAATGTTGATATATCCTCGTCAGAGACATTCACCGGCATTGGAAAGCGATGGTCCACGTGGAGCTATATTTCGGTGCTCGAAGAATGGATGGATCAACGAAGACCTATTTTTAGACTGGCTGAAGCATTTCGCCACTTTTACAAAACCATCAGAGGAAGAACCAATACTGCTGATTTTAGACAATCACAGCAGTCACATCTCTTTGAGAGCTTATGAATTTTGCAAAAAAAGTAACATAGTAATGCTGTCGTTACCCCCACATGCCTCCCATCGAATCCAGCCATTGGATGTTTCCATATATGGTCCATTGAAAGCTGCCTACAAGCAGGAATGCAATCTTTTTATGAAAAATGAATTAGGACGAAAGATCACACAAAACGACATTGCCTCACTTTTCAGAAAAGCTTTTCAAAAGGTAGCGACCATCCCAAAAGCTGAAGCTGGTTTTTCTGCTACAGGAATTTATCCTTTAAACCCAGACGTGTTTACAGATGAAGACTCTGGCTGCTGAAATGTTAAACAGCAGTGAATTGATGGTAGCGATAGAAAATATGCACAACCAAGGCAACAAAACTCCAGAAACTCAAATTAACCCATTAAGCACAGAGCCCACACACCCAAACATAAGAGCACCTAATTCACCATCACTTTTAACAGACTACACGCAAACAACACCAGGAATTAGTCCTGTCGCATCTTCCCAAGTCCTGCAACCGATAATAGACAATGCCATTCCCTCAACTTCAGGAGTTACTGCCAAAGATCTTCTGCCAGTTCCGAAGAAACCCAAACAAAATCAGAAAGTGCAGGGAGCCTCTAGAAAACAACATGCTACTGTTTTAACAAATACTCCGAATAAGGAAGCTTTGGTACAAAAAGAAGAGAGAAGAGCAACAAGGGAAAAGAAGAAAGAATCTGGTACCAAAACAAAAGCAGGAATAAAAAAAGCAACAAAAAGAAGACCAGCTAAATTTGATAATGTCAGCAGAAAGGTAAAAAAGAGAGTTCTCCAAGATGAAAATAAGGACCAGAGTTCACCAGACTCCGAAATCGAAATGACTGATGTACGCGATGATGATGATGATACTGATGTCGAAGATCTGGAGAACAGATGCATGTTATGTGACGACTATGGACGGAACAACGAGCTTTGGTACAGGTGCGTACAGTGTGGGCTTTGGGCTCATGCTGAGTGCTCTGGTTATGAGTCTCCCGAAGGCTACGTGTGCGACTTGTGCCGCTAAATGTTTGACCGGTTTTGCCAACCTGCCGACCGGTATTGTCTGCCATGTCGGACAGTACCGGTCAAAACCATTTTTTTTTTAAGAGTTGATTGTGTCATAATTCGAATTAATATTGATCTCAATGGTTGTGATTATGTTAGGATAATACTTTAAGTTTTGTTTCATAAGAGTTTCTTTAATAAATGTTGATTTTTCACTGAATTGTAGTCCTGTTTGCTTAAGTGACCGGCAATACCCTTCCTTACCCTAACGAGTGACAGATGCATTTAAGAATGATTATGCCGGGATTGTTTGACATAAATCGACTAACTACTGAATTGTGCTGGCCCATCATGACGCTAGCACCGTCTGAAGCGTATCCAATTATATTATCTGTAGGAACATTTCGGTCCTGAAAGCTTTTGATAATGGAATTATAAATAGCTTCTCCAGTTGCACCTTGATTTGTAGCGTCAAAATCATCCTTCTCAAACAAAGGTCGCAACTCCCATAGAAGACTCGAAATTTTTCGTGTTTCAGGGTCATATAGACGCACAACGATACACATTGTTTTAACAGATGAAATGTCAGTCGACTCGTCTACTAGCACACTGAATTTTGTTGATTTTAACAAAGTTTGTAAATCGCTTTTGTGACATTCCCCAATAACGTTTTTTATTACTCCTGTACATTTCGTTCTTTTCAATTTAATATCGGGTGCAATTTTCGAATCAGGTATACTTTTTATTATTTCACTTAAATGATCCATGGTTTGGAACGAAATGTTATGCTCAGCCATAAATGAACAAAGTTTTAATTCAAGTTCAGCAACAGAATTTTCATGGGGGCAATTTACATCAGATTTTTTGAAAAACGAATGTATCGGCTTGGCAAGCTTTTTATTTTTAATTTTCCGCGAATGTTCAACGTTGGACATGTGTCTCTTCAAAGTAGAAACTTCACAAGATATTTTCACATCACATAGTTTACAATATCCCTTATGAATATTATTTTCATCAGGGCCAATCCAATCTTTAAATTCGCCTTCTGATTCCCATTGGGTCCTATACTTTTGGGCTCTGTGTTTGGTTTTCTTACATTTCTTAGGTGTTGACGGACCCGTGTTATCTTCTTCTGAATCCGAGGACATTTTGTAAATATCACTGGCCACTTGACTGCGAAAACACTATTTCAACACTAAAAAAATAAGTTATATCTCGATACGAACTAACAAGTAGTGACGAGCCGCGAGCGGCGAGCAAGGTCAAAGAAAGAGTAAGAAACTGAACTATTCTATATCGATAAGGAGTAGGGAATTCCCCTAATGGTAATTGTGGAGGCTTGTCGTCGACAAGCCATTTACAAGCCTCCACAGAGTTAAGAATGAGGTAATTGACGACAAGTTGTCGTCAATTACCTCATTCTTAACTCTGTGTTGATAGCTGTAAGCCGCCCAAAGATAATAAAATAAAATAAAATACTAAAGACAATACAATAATGAAAAGTTGCGTTCATTTTTACGCAAACGATAATTACGTTTCATTTAAAATTTATTTAATTTTGTTTGAATTTGAAGTAAACCTTACTGCATTTCGTAATTATAGTAGCTAGTGGTATAACCAATGCCTCTTTAAGCTCTGATTTCCTGATTACCGTATTTTAGCGTACGGCAATAACCACTCTGCCGTAAACCGTACAATTCGTCTTAAAAGAGCCTGATTGCCGTACGAAACGGCAACACTGTTTCGGTCACAGAATGTCTTGACGCTTGTACGTAGTACTCGTTGTGTTAATGAATATCCCACGTTACACAGACGGATAATACGGGATACTAAATTCTGTTCCAGTTCTGGGCTAAGGAGCGGTTTTCTGCCCAAAGTAGATTTCATCTCTTTTTTATCTTCTAAATATCTTCTTAAAGTTCGTCTTGGAACATTGTAATGTTTGGCTGCCGTATAAACTTTCATTCCACCTTGTTTGACAGCAGACAACGCAGACTTCAAGTTCTCCTCGGTCCAGTTGCCTCGAAGCCCCTTACTTTTGTATCGCGCCATTGCTTTAAACAAAAACGTAATACATTACTAGGTGTCGGTAACTCATACGGAAAATATGGCCAATTGTTGGCCATATTTTCAGTCACGCCATTTTGTTATATTTATTCACACGAATCATGAACACATTGATATTTTGAGGAATACACAAACCCATACCAAAATACAATTGTCACACAGCATATCAACGTAAATAGAAAACAATTAAATCGAAAACTAACAAAATTATAAGACAGAACTTACTTGGAAATCTTGGAATTTTTAATAACGGCAGCGCGGTCTCCCACTTCGACGAAATTTGAGCGACTGAGGTCCGTGCGGGAGGGGTGGCGGGTGCGCCGTTCGGTTGTCGACTCGGACGCGATCGTGTACCGTCGTGTTCGGTTGTTTAAAGTTTACCATTTTAGTTATAATAGTATGTGGCCATATTCGACCCAGGTACCTTATTTTTCATAATACTGTAGAGTGCAGATTGTCAGTGTAATCACACATGCTATTATAATAAATTATAAAATTGATTATGTTACCTGTGTTGTCTGTGTCATGGATAACATGAACATAGGCTACTCACTTAACTTTAAAATTTCATTCAGCAGGTAATAATTGAGCATACTAATATTTTTTCCAGGTTTCCAAAGGATGTATGTGTACGGAATGCATGGATTGAAAACACGAAACTCCAGGATTGGCAACCTGCACGTTCGAGTGTACTTTGTTCGAAGCATTTTGAGAATCACTTGATCGATCCCAGTGCTTTTCGAACAACATTACGTCCTGGAGCAATTCCTACACTGTTTAATGAATTGCCTGTGGCTCCATATTGTATGTATTATAGCAATTATAATTTACATAATTATCTTGTAACAATAACAACTTATCTTATTAATTTATACTTATCTACATATTAATTGCTGTTCTATTATATACAGGAAAACGAAAATATAAAAAAATATAAAAGTAATAAAAACTAAAACCCAACTACGGCAAAAGTCAACTAAAAAGGTATAAACAAGTCATCACAGACAGAAAAATTAAAAATCCGGAGTCACACGTGTTTAGGGGATCAATAGAATAGATTACGTGTGACTCCGGATTTTTAATTTGTCTGTCTGTGATGACTTGTTTATACCTTTTTAGTTGACTTTTGCCGTAGTTGGGTTTTAGTTTTTATTACTTTTATTTTTATTTTATTTATTTTGGGGTTATAATATATATATTTTTGAAATATGCTAATTAAGCCCTTTCATTTGATACCCAACATGACACCATTAAAAAAACTTTTTTTTTTAGTTCATGACTTTTGTCCTTTAGATGGCGCCCTATTCAATTTAATGTGACGTCACATAGCCTATAACCATCGGACTACCGAGACGCTTCCAACGGTACCCCATTTCTTTTGCCGTAGTTGAGTTTTAGTTTTTATTAGGTACTTTTATTGTTATTTAAATTATTTTAGGGTTATAATAATATATATATATATTTGAAATGTGCCAATTAAGCCCTTTCATTTGATACCCAACACGACCCCATTAAAAAAACTTTTTTTTTTAGTTCGACTTTTTGTCCTCTAGAGGGCGCCATTTTCAATTTAATGTGACGTCACATAGCCTATAACCATCGGACGACCGAGACGCTTCCAACGATACCCCATTAGTCAAACTATGATGAGTAGTTTAGAAGTTATGAGGGAACAAATGAACATACATACATACATACATACATACATACCGGTCAAAATCATAACCCTCCTTTTTGCTTCGCCGTAATCGGGTAATGAATTGCCTGTGGCTCCATATGTAAGCTTTATAGCAATTATAATATACATATCTTATAACAAGTTATGTTATTTATATCTACATATTAATTGTTATTCTATTATTTGCAGGAAAAGGAAAATGTAATTAATCCACCCCATAAAACCTTGCCCAGAAAACGAACTGCAGACATGGCAAATGTTTCTGTACTTAAAGAGATACAAAATAAAATAAAACCTGTTGTTTCTACATCCAATACAACTGAGACTGCTTTAATAGTAAGTATTTTAACTACATAATACATAACTTGGAACGGACAGTTTAAAAAGTCTTCATTTAAATAATATTTTTATTCATGAATGACCATTAGACATACTTAAATGAAGATTTCTATTTTTTATTATTGCTTTGGGCTGTATTTGCAGTGATTAAAAACTCAAGCTCTGATTTAGGTAGTTCAATGTTAAATTATTGTGTTAAGTATCCAAGAGCAAGGCAAACTTGCTCATTGAAGTTCAACTCTATTGAACTTTAATTGTTGTTGTGCTATAAATTAAAAAGGTTAACCTAATCTCTAATATTCAGAGTAGATTAAATTTGAATGCTCAATCCAAGTGCTGGAATGCATAGATAGCTCAACTTATAAAGGTTGTTAACTTTTCATTTTAATGCTTTTTATACAGATTCAGGATGAAGAAACTGTACCGGGTCCTTCAAATTATAATATTGTGATACCTTCAAAACCTCCAGTTCCGGTTTCAACAGGATGTCAAGAAGTGCAAATATTAAAAAGGAAAATTATCTTGAAAAATAAAAAAATTAAGGCATTACTGCAACCACGTAGACGGTTAAAAAAAAAGGTATCTCAATTCTCAGATATAATTACAGAATTAAAAAATAAATTGAGTCAGGATGATATTCACATTTTAAAGAACATTCCAGGCAATAACAAAGATTTCCTTGTTCGATATATAAAAAAAGGAAAATGTTCTGCTTTAGAAAAATCATATTCGCCTCAATTAAGGTCATTCGCCTTACAACTACATTTTTATTCACCTAGGGCATATAATTTTGTGAGGAAGACATTCAACACAATTCTGCCTAATCCAGGTACCATTACACGCTGGTATAAAAAAATTAATGCGGAATCTGGATTCACCTCGGAATCATTTGACACTTTAGAAAAACTGTCTAAAAGTAGTGAACACCCTATTTATGTAAATCTGTGTATAGACGAAATGGCTATAGGGAAAGGATTAGTATGGGATAGTTCTTTAAATAAATACAAAGGGTATGTTGATACAGGCACTGAGACATCGGACGATAGTCTCCCTCTTGCAACACAGGCCTTAGTAATGTAAACTGCAATAAATGCTTCATGGAAGTTACCCATAGGGTTTTTTTTTATTATGTCCATGACTGGTGAACAACGAGCTACTTTTGTGAAAATTGCAATAGAAATGCTTTACAATGTAAATATTATTGTTTGTGGTTTAACCTTTGATGGGGCCGCTAGCAACATTAGCATGGCGACTAGTTTAGGGTGTGTTTTTAATTTAAAGTCATTAAAGCCATATTTTATTTATATGAAAAAATACAAGAATTAATGTTTTTTATGATCCGTGTCACATGATTAAACCTATCAGAAATACTCTGGGTGATTATGAAATTTTAGTTGACAAGGATGGCAGTAAAATTAAATTTGATTATCTATTACTACTGCATGAAATACAACACAAAAACGGTTTATATCTTGCTAACAAAATTAGACAAGCACATATTTATTACAGCAAACAAAAAATGAAAGTTAGGTTGGCTACTCAATTGCTTAGTAGATCGGTAGCAGATGCACTTCTATATTGCAAAGATGTTCTAAAATTAGATACATTTTGTGATTGCTCTGCTACAATTAAATTTATTATCATGATTAATGACGCTTTTGATATTTTAAATAGTCGATGTATGTATGTGCCAGGATATAAAAAAGCTCTACGTGCTGCTAATATACAAAAATGTATGACATTTTCTAAAGAATGTGAAGAATATTTGTCAAATTTAAAAATGTATGATGGTAATTTAATCGTACAGTCAGCTCGCAAAACTGGTTTTATGGGATTTATTATTTGTCTTCATAGTGCCATTAATATGTTTAATGATTTGATTATTACTGAAAAGTTAAGATTTTTGCCGCTATATAAAGTTAGCCAAGCTCATTTGGAGATGTTTTTTGGTCTGATGAGAGCAAGAGGCGGTTTCAACGACAATCCAAATGTTACTCAATTTCGTACGGCGTATAAAAAAAATATCACCCGTTCCCAATTAAAACTACATACCGAAGGGAAGCTTGTTGATTTACCTATCCTTACTGTATCCTCAACCACAGATGCAATACAAATTGTTAATAATAGTACTCCTACATTTGAAAAAAATATTATGGAAATTCATGATATTGACGAAGATCTTATAGATTTTTTCTTGATGACGTAATTAACACACCTTTGGATGAATATACAGGGGAAATCACCATATACATAGCGGGTTTTATCGCTCGAAAGATACACAAAAAAATTAACTGTTCATTATGTCAGATGTTAATGATAGGAGAAAAAGAAAACTTTTTGTTCTCTTTAATAAAACTTAAAGACAGAGGTGGACTCACATATCCCAAAGCGCTGATTAAAGTAATTCAAATCTGTGAAAAGTGTTTTAAGATTTACAAAAGTAACGAATTTAATAGTTTGATGAAATTTGTCGCTGATTATGTCGACCACTCAATTTTTGATTCAAACGACCCAGAGCATAATAGAAACCATGTACATCTGTTAATTAAGATTATTGTGAAATTTTACATTGATTTAAGATGTAAACACGAATGCAAAGAGACAAATTGGTCTCAAAGAAATCATCTTAAAAAAATTGTGTTATTCCAAACAAGTAAAAAATAAATATATAATATTAATTAAATACATTCTTTTATTTCAAAATTCCTTTTATATTCATAAACTACCTTTCAGGCATACCAACACCTTAACTCTAGGGTTGGTATGCCAAGCTGTGCATGCGGGTTAATGACTGCAGGGCGCAGTGCCAGTTCTTTCTTCTATCCGATACGATGCCCATCAACGGTCTGTGTATATAATATATGTCGTAGGATGCTGCCGCGGCACCGTTCACTTCGCTCGATCAGCTCGCGCGTGGTTCATCACAGTTCTAACCTAACCTAATCTATTTCACCCAGTGCAATATGACAAATCATACCTACAATCTACTTGCGACTAGATAATTAGACAATGGTGAAATTATTTCTGCGGTAGATTGTATGATTCGTAATTTTGTTCGTTAAGACTTTATTGATGAAATAAAGTCTTAACGAACAAAATTCACCATTCACCATTGTCTAATTATCTAGTCTTAGTAGTATATTGATAATTATCTTATACCCAGAAAATAAAAAAAAATCATTAAGTATATCGGTTGTTTCAATATCGCTAAATAATACCGGCGACCGGCCCTAGTCCGGCCCTGTATTGACAACACTCCCTATGTGTGCGTAATGGCTACGCAATTTTTAGCGAATGTTTGGTCTGCTTCTCTTATATGTCTGTGACTTTTATAGTGTAGCAGTAATTGATGTTACTTTCATGATGTTACAGACTCAGTAAAATTTTGGACCCTTTTTTAAACATTAATAAAAAAATATTAGTTACGTTATTTATTGAAAGCTTTTCATAAAAACGTTCAAAATAACTTAAAAATACGGGATAGCCATTTGATTTCGTAACCAATGGCAGTTTTTGTTACAAGGGTGGTAGTTGGACAAATAGTTTTTGTATGGAATAATTGCGAAAAATAAAAAATTTGTAAGAGATAGCTTAAATTTTGTGGAATTATCTAAAACAACACAAGGATACCATTCAGTACAATATACAACATATCTCATTGATCTAATAACGTTGATGTTATAAAATAAATAAAATCGGGAAAAGCAAAAAATTACAAATGTACAATTTTTCGCGGTTTTACCCGTATAGAATTCTTACAATAAAATTTATGTATAAATATTAGGTAGTATAATTTCATATTTCAGTTCTGTGCCTTCGGCTTGACCTTTCGGAGATTAGCTATCATACCTACAGTACACAAAATCGTCTTACCTACGTAGTCTCGTCTATGAGTGAGTGGGGCGACGCGGGGTGAGGTCCCCGCGCGCACGAATCGGCAGCGAGCGGGCGGCGTAACGCGCGCCTCCCGCGTCTTCCGTTAGTACGCTGTTATTCACCATACAGTGCGCACGATTGTCTTAAAAACCTACTAAACGTTGTTGTGACGTTTGTAAAAGTGATTGTGATTTTACCTCGAGTGATACGTGCATCATATCGCTGGAAGGGGTAAGTAAATCTATGTTTTAGTTTTGTCTCTGAGAATTACGAGTGGCAAGTACGTATTCATTTACGTAAACATAATCAATGAACGGGTATTTCGTATACCTATTACAAATATTCCGTCCTTATAAATGGTTAATTCGGCCACATAGTACCTATATTAGTTGAGAATGTGTGTTTTTAACGGCTTTATAGTTGAAGATGCGTCGTTACCTGTGTTACTTGGTAGTTCTATACTGCAAGTTTTGTCTATACTAGGCGCAGCCTAACAGCTCACTAGTTACAGACATACGGTGGCTGGGGCTTTTTAGCTCGCCTACTGTAGTTTCACGACTCAGGGGTCATGAGTCTCAGCCGTACAGCTCGTGAGCCGCAGCCGTACGGCTCGTGAGCCGCAGCTGTTATGATTGTGTGAGTTTGCTTGGTGTGTGCGGGACGCAGCGGGTGCTCTTCAATTAATTTTATAATTATTATTATGAAAAAACTGCTTTATTTCTATTTAAAACGTATAAGAACGATATAATGCGACCGTCCAGAGACCATCCGAAGAGAAGTGAGGTGGGCGGAAACGGATGTCGCAGACAACCGGTGACAATATTATTGCAGCGACGATGCGAAACGCGCGAGATTCGAACGCTGAGCAAGAGTTGTCCACCACGAAGCATAGATGGCGCTAGCAGTCGCTTCTTAACATGCCGGCCGCCTTGGAAGAACCATTCCAACACGAAGAGCACGTTCATGATGTAGGTAGCGGGCAGATCTTTGAGAAGGCCCGCCGGATGGTGCCCGTGGCTGTACGGATGTCAGCGACACGAGCAATTCCGTCCTTCCCAGGGAATATTTGTGTGACTCGCCCCAGTTTCCATTTAAAGGGCGGAAGCCTTTCTTCTTTGATAAGAACTAGGCTATCTTGAGCGATGTCTTCACTGTCGACCTTCCATTTCGTACGTTGCTGAAGTTCGGATACGTACTCCTTGGACCAGCGTTGCCAGAAGTGTTGCCTCAGAAGCTCCACTCGTTCGTAGCGCCCTATTTGTGTAGGCGTGTTTGTTGTCAGGTCTTCGCAGGCTGGCGCAGTCAGCGGTCGGCCGATCAGGAAGTGAGCTGGAGTCAGAGGGAGGTAATCGGTCGGGTCCGAGGAGAGAGGGGACAAAGGACGGGAGTTGAGGATGGATTCAATTTGAGTTAATACGGTTTCAAATTCCTCGCGTGTCAGCCGTGCGTCACCCAGTACACGTCGCAGGTGATACTTGCAGGACTTGACTCCTGCCTCCCACAACCCGCCAAAATGAGGACTATATGGAGGTATAAACGTAAGACGAATTTGATTTTGATTAATAAAATCAGAGATATCATTCGAATTTTCAAAAATTACTGATAATTCTTTTTCAGCCCCTACAAAATTCTTTCCATTGTCTGAAAAGATCTGATAAGGCTTACCGCGACGTGATATAAAGCGTTTCAAAGCTAAGATGTAATCTTGGGTGGATAAGCTACCAACTAACTCTAAATGTATGGCTCGAGTGGTAAAGCAAATGAACAAACAAATGTATGCCTTTATTAACTTGGCACCTCTGCCTTTGCGGTCCGATATGAGCAATGGCCCAGCGTAGTCGACGCCACATTGCATGAAAGGAAAATTTGCTTCCAATCTTTCTAATGGTAAGTTACCCATAATCGGGGTCAATGTCCTACCTTTCATACGTGTGCATGTAACGCAGTTATGTACTATCTGCCTAGCCAAATTTCGAGCTCCCAGTACCCACCACCGTTCACGCATGGAATATACCAGAAGCTGAGGTCCTGCGTGAAGTAATTTTTTATGTTCGTATTCACACAACAACCTGGTAAAACGATGTTTACCACTTAACAATATCGGGTGTTTCTTATCATAGCTAAAGTCAACCGCGTTGTTTAGCCTGCCACCTACACGAATAATATTTGATTCATCTAAAAATATATTTAAACCCGCTATTTTATTAAATACTTTGGTTTTATGCTTTAACGGTATATTATTTTTAAGATTGTAGTATTCATCATTAAATGAATGTTGTTGAACTAACTGAGTCAAAACGGTAAGTGACTGTTGTAGTTCATTTACTGATAACGTACCGGTTATGCGGCTTCGACCGTCACCGGGAGTGTGCACACGTACATTATTTATGAATCGCAACATAAATGCACAAGCCCGTTGTAAACGGTTAAATAATGAAAAGCGGTCAAGGTCAATTACCTGGAGGGATTGATTACAATTTAAATTTATGGTTTGTGTTTTCATTTCCGGTAATTCGGTAGGTATTAATTCTTCATTAATATTCGAGAAAATAAATGTGTTAGGTTCACGTAAGAACGTTGGACCGGTCCACCATATGTGATTATTACTATATTTTAACGACTCTAAACTAGCTCCTCTTGTTATGAGGTCAGCAGGGTTCTCGGTACCCCTAACGTGCCGCCAAATAATATCGTCAGTAAGTTCGTTTATTTGTACCACGCGATTTTGTACAAAAGTTTTGAGTGAGTGAGGAGACATACATAGCCATCCTTGTACTATGGTTGAATCCGTCCAAAAATAAACCTTATCGAAAGTTAAACGTAGGGAACATTTAATTTTATTAAATAACTTTGCACCTACTAGTGCTCCGCATAATTCGAGCCTAGGTATGCTTACAGTTTTTATTGGTGCCAATTTGCTTTTTGCACATAATAAATGAACAGAGATAGGTATAGAATGCTCACTGTTATCATAACAAGATCGAATATACGCGCATGCACCGTACGCCTGTTGAGATGCGTCTGTAAATATGTGCAGTTCTTTATATCGCGAATCTGTTGTTGTTATGTATCGAGGTATTTTAATATTACGCAAATATTGTAGGCTAGAAACGAATTTATGCCACGCATTTGCAATCTTAACGGGAACTTCTTCGTCCCAATCTAGTTTTTGAAGCCATAAATTTTGTAAAAATGTCTTTACTGTGATAACGGCTGGCGCTAGCAGACCTAACGGATCATACACCTGTGAAATGATTGATAACATTAAACGCTTAGTAACTATTGAATCATTTTGAGTAAATTCAGTAGTAAAATGCAATTCATCACTTTCTGTGGACCAGCCTAATCCTAATGTTTTAGATAAATGATTGTTACCTATATTAAGATCTTTAGTACTGTCAGGACAGACTTTGTGACTGAATGTCCACTTATGCAACGGGAAACAACCCTGACGCAACACTACATCCGTTTTATTACATAAATCGACGAGTGAGTCAAGGTCATCGTGACCTGTGATCAAATCGTCGACGTAGAAATCTTCATGAATTGTTCTAGCGACTAAATCATTATCACATTCCCGTGCTAATTGTTGTAGGCATCGCATGCTAAGAAAAGGCGCTGATGCAGTACCATATGTTACAGTTAACAAAGTATATAATTTTAACGGTAAATCAGGATTTTCCCTCCATAAAATTAACTGTAAGTTAAGCTGATCTGAATCAATCAAAATTTGCCTATACATTTTTTCAACGTCAGCACAAACAACGTATTTATACTGCCTAAACCTAAGTAAGATTGAAAAAATGTCATTTTGTAATGGCGGACCTATGTATTGAATATCATTGAAAGATTTATTAGTTGACGTTTTCGCGCTCGCGTCAAATACAACGCGTAGTTTTGTCGTGAGACTATGTTCACGATAAACACCGTGATGCGGTAATATATAATGTGGTTTATTTAATAAATCGTTGACATTACATACTGGGGACATGTGACCAAGTGCCTCATATTCCCGCATGAAATCACAGTATAATTGTTTATAGTGAGGTGAACGGTTTAGCTTTCTTTCAAGAGATAAAAAACGATTCTTTGCCGTGGTGTATGAGTCACCTAACGTATCGACCGATTCCTTCAAAGGAATGCGCACAGTGAACCTACCGTGTGTATCACGTTGTGTAGTTTCTGTAAACAATGTTTCACAATAACGATCATCTTTTGATAACGCAGAAGGTAAATCGGTTAGTTCTTCCAACTCCCAAAATTTACGCAATTGAGAGTCAGTGTGAACAAGATTACATTGTACTTGGTTTGTTTTAAACGATTGAGTACTCCGAATAGGGCCAGAAATGATCCACCCTATTTTCGAGTCGTATAACGTAGGACCCGAAGCTAGCTTTATTTTTTTATTATTTAATAAGTCCCAAAATATATCCGCGCCTAAAAGTACATCTATATCAGACGGGACACTAAAATTAGGATCTGCGAGCGACATATGTTTAGGTATACGTATGCACTCGCAACTAACGTTCAACGAAGGTAACTTTGATGTTATTCGAGGTAAAACTAAGCATTGGATTTCTGTATTGAAATCACTAACTTTAGAATGTATATTTATTTTACAGGTGTGAGAACTTTTAGAAACGCTTTGTCCTACACCCGATATTTGAACAGTGGACTGTATAATCGGCAACTTTAAACGATTGCATAACGATTCTGTAATAAAACAATTCTGACTACCGTTATCAAGAAGAGCTTTTACTGTGTAAAATTGGCTGTTAACATCAGGAACATCGATAAGAGCCGTCGATAACAAAACCGGTTGTACCGCAGCACTGCACGTCAGTGCATTACGTTCCGAATGAACCTGCGCATCAGCTGTTGTGGTAGGGCGCGAACTTAACGTGGACGCGTTCATCCCATGAAGTAAAGTATTATGTTTCCCTTGACATAATTTGCAAGGGCCGTACGAGCAGTCATTTAACGAATGACTGGAACGAATACAATTTTGACATACCTTTTTACTATCAACAATTGTAAACCTATCATGCACCGACATATTAAGAAACTGTGCACACGAATACAGATGATGATTATTACCGCATAATTCGCAAACGCGCTTCTGTTTATTATTATCAGTAGTTTGTTTACCTTTGGCGACGTAAGAATGCGAGTGATTAGGTTGATTCGACGGTTTATCTTTTTTATGAGAACCTTTTGAATCGACATTATTTTTCTTAAAATTAACCATTGCCAGCATATCTGCACGATTTCTCAAAAAATCTATTAAATGATGTAGTTTTATTTTTTCACCCTTTAACTGAGACACTAGTGAACCCGTATGCGTTTCCCACTCGCGTTCGGTGGCCGGGTCTAGCTTTTCTACAACCAAATAAATGATAACGGTATCCCAAGTATCAGATGGTTCGTCTAAGGATTGTAGTGCACGCAAATTTCGTAAAGTCGAATCAATTAGTTTTCTAATCTGCTCACTCGATTCATTTTGAAGCGGTTTGAATTTAAACAATGACTTCATATGGTTTTGCACCAATAAACGATTATTATGAAACCTGTTTTCTAATAAATTCCATGCGTGTAGGTAGTTTGCGCTTGTAAACTCTAATGCACTAATAACTTGCGAAGCAGAACCGCTAAGTGATGATTTTAGATAGTGGAATTTTTGAATGCTGTCTAAATCATTACGACTATGAATCATGGTAATATAAGAGTTTCGATACTCAAGCCATTGATCAAACGAACCGTCAAATGCAGGTAATTTAATATCGGGTAATTTTATTGACAAAAGATTTGGATTACCACTACCTACCCTTTTAGTTTGATTATCGTTATCGCTTAACAAACACTTCGCGGTAGCCATAAGAAGAAAATATTGTTCTTCAAACGTTTCCCGATAATCTATCTGCTGTAAATCTATTTGCTCAATTTCATCTTGAATTGAATTAAATTGTATAAACATATCAGACATTGACTGAATTCGTAACTCAAGTTCTTTTCGTGTAGCAATATTAACAGATTCTAGTTTTTCTAATTTATAAAGAAATTTCTCGAACAGTGTTAGCCTGCCCTTTAGAGTGCTTCGGCTTCTTTTTAATTTCCCGAGCTTTTGCTTTTGGTGATCAGATTTAACGGGCTCCTGACCAACATCCTGAAAAGTTTCGTCGTCACTCATTTTGGCGGTTGAGAAAGGCAAAAGTACTCACGATTTGTTCCGCACAGCACGCACCCACGGCGACGCACTACCGGGCAACTGGGTAACGCACGACTAAAACACGAGAAATTCACGGATTAACACTAATTGCAGGAAAGAGGAGAGGATGGGAAGGGTTTTTGTACCATTCCAGACCGTGACTGGCTACCTTTCCCACGATTTTCTTCCATCTTCATAATTTTCGCACCAACACCAACATGGCTGCGTCCCGCGTCGTTCTTAAAACTTCGGCTCGAAGGTCCAATGTTATGATTGTGTGAGTTTGCTTGGTGTGTGCGGGACGCAGCGGGTGCTCTTCAATTAATTTTATAATTATTATTATGAAAAAACTGCTTTATTTCTATTTAAAATGTATAAGAACGATATAATGCGACCGTCCAGAGACCATCCGAAGAGAAGTGAGGTGGGCGGAAACGGATGTCGCAGACAACCGGTGACAATATTATTGCAGCGACGATGCGAAACGCGCGAGATTCGAACGCTGAGCAAGAGTTGTCCACCACGAAGCATAGATGGCGCTAGCAGTCGCTTCTTAACAGCAGCCATACGGCTCGTGAACCGCAGCCGTTCGGCTCGTGAGCCGCAGCCGTTCGGCTCGTGAGCCGCAGCCGTTCGGCTCGGGAGCCGCAGCCGTACGGCTCGTGAGCCGCAGCCGTACGACTCGTGAGCCGCAGCCGTACGACTCGTGAACCGCAGCCGTACGGGCGGTAGGCCGCAGCCAATCCAGGCGTTAGTTACAGCTGCGCCCTTTAGCAAACAAACATTATCTGAATCTTATGGCAATTTTGTCGTTTTGCTTCAGATGGTTCAGGAAGCGTCTCTCGTTTCACTGGGGGAGCTGCTGGAGGAGACTGGCGAGACCGAGAACGATAACGAGATCCTAGAACGTCTTAAACTTCTTGCACAGGAGCTGTTGCCCGATGGTTGGCCTGCTTGGAAGGTGACTCGGTTATCAAGAGAAGATATTTTTGGTGATAGCGTCGACCCCCAAGTATTGAACAAACTGAGATTTGCCTTACCAACAGATCAGCTAGCTAAAGCTTTTGTTCCGGAAGCTACTAGTCTATCCGAGAAGGGTTTTCGCGATATCAGGTTGAAGATGCTAGACTGGGCGTTCACTAGGGCCTTAATTACTAGCCCACCGGCAGTTTGTAATAAGATTAGGGGGTCAGCCGCCGCAACTGAGATATTTAATGAGGCAGTGAGACCTGAACGGCCCATGTCTAGGAAGGAAGCCGATCGAGCCTTATCTCTTGAGGCGGATGGCGAGCCTAGGTGTACGAAAAGAAGACGTATTTCTTCAGATCCCGAATCAAGTGAGGCATGGACTACTAGATCAAAACGTTCTAGAATAGACATTCTAGAGCAACGGATGAATGACATGTTTTCGAATTTGATGGAGAGAATGGATTCGTTGGTTCCAGTTAGAAACGACCTAACGCGGGGGAGCTCTTTCGAAGAAAAGCCTTCATCGGATGATGAAGATAACCTATCCGTCCCATCGAGGCTGGAGTCGCCTAACGATTGGCTCGCACCACCCTTGGGTTCTAGTTTAGAACTAGATTCTGTTCAACCTAGTTGGCCTGAATTGGAGTTTCTTCCTGCGGTTAAGGAGGCGGAACCCGCGATTCCGACACCGTCAGAGCAGATCAAAGCAGAAGGCATTGCCTGTCAGAGATTCGGGTCGGAGGCGTGGAACCGAATAAGGTATAAGGAAGTGGTAAAGAGATTACACGCATCACCGGTCTTTAGCACTTTAAAGATTAACTCTGAGTTAAGTGACCTCGGAATACAAACGTCAGGACTTCTCAGTAAACAAGATGGAGTTTTGGGCACTATTGCCCATGGCCTCCTCTGTCAGAGAAAATCGTTGGCCGAAGAGCTCAAGAAGCTTGCGGCAGTGTTTCCAGCGGCTTCTGCAGATTTAAAAAAGTTGTTGTCAGAGGGCTCTGATTTTAGGGCAACGTCTGACGACCTGTTGCAGTATGTTTGTGCACATCGGGCTGAGACGATTGAAATGAGACGCAAAAACTTTAAGACAAGAAGTGACGCTCTAACGTCTATGCTGCAAAAGATACCACCATCCGAAACACACTTGTTTCAGGAAGAGAAGCTCTCTAGCTTTATAAGGGATAATGGTGGCGCGTCGCGTATTTTTCCTTCTCGCTTTGGAAAGGCGCCGGATAAAGAGAGGCAGACCTTTCAGCACTCTAGTAAAAGCAGCCAACCAGTTGCGCCCCGTACACAGAGGGTTAAGAACGCAGTTTGGCACACCCGACCATCCCAAGCGTTTATTCAGAAGCGTAAGCAATCAAGTGGCAAGCCAAAGAGAACTGATAAGAAGGAGCAGCGTCAACAACGTCGTAAGTATTGACAAGGAATTCAGAGGGGGGCAATTAAAGAATTACAAGCATCAGTAGCAAAAGCTGGGAGCCCCAGTTTCTGTCTTAAAAATAATAACCAGCTATGCGTTGCCATTCGCAAGGAAACCCCCTTCTATCCGACTAAGCCCAAAGTTGATAGCACAATTTGCCACAAAACCCTCAAAATTAATGATCAAAGAAATAGCGACTCTATTGAATCTAGGCGTAATCGAAAGATCAACAGTGAGAACTGGGTTTTTATCAAGAATGTTCTTGATACCAAAACAGAATGGCAAGGTTCGACAAATTTTCGACCTTCGGAGACTAAACCATTACTTGGGTTCAAGAAAATTTCGTCTAGTAAATCAGAACTACGTTCCCAAATTTCTCCAGAAGGACGACTACATGGGAAAGATAGACGTCTCTCAAGCTTACTTCCACATACCAATAAGAGAAAGTCATCGCCGTTACCTCGCCTTCTCTTTCGAAAACCAACTTTACCAGATGACCTCCCTCCCGTTCGGTCTCTCAAGTGCTCCATTAGCCTTTTCCCGAGTAAGCAAATGGGTAGCCAGCATGTTAAGAACGCGAGGCATGCGCGTACTAGTCTATCTGGACGATTTTTTATTTGCCCACCAGGACCCCCAAATATTGGAATCACAAATGAAACACGCTATTTCTCTCCTCCAAAGTCTCGGTTGGGTCCTAAACTTGGAAAAGTCGATTGTGAAAGCTACACCAGAGATAGAGTACTTAGGAATAATTTGGAATACGTTTGCAAACAGAAAAAGTCTACCAAGACAGAAGTGCGATCAGTTGTCCAAAGATCTGAAAAGTCTAGTAAATGGCCGCTGTTGGAGCTGGAGTCAAGCCACGTCGTTGATAGGCAAACTGGGTTTCGCATCATTGGTGACTCCCTTGGGCCGTCTATTTACAAGAAACCTGCAGAGGGCATCTCGTGCTCTTCCAGAAAAGAACCCCAAGAGGTTGTACGTGCTACCAAAGGCGGCCATGGACGACTTAAGGTGGTGGATAGAGAACCTATTCCGACCAGGGAGAATGTTCGTCCCAGAACCAAAGTTATTCATTACCACGGACGCGTCCAACATAGGCTGGGGAGTACAATTAGGAAACCTTCACTGCTCACAGCAATGGACCAAGGAACAACTAGATTGGCATATAAATCGAAAAGAGCTGTATGCAGTTTCAATGGCGCTGGTAAAATTCCCAGAAGTAATAGAGGGACAGGCAGTAATGGTTCAGTCAGACAACAGGACTGTTGTGGCATATATGAGAAATCAAGGCGGAACGAGATCATTGACACTTCTGGAATCGACAAGGGAACTTCTTTTGCTGGCCCATCATCTAAACGTGGACCTTCTCCCTTTTTACATCCCAGGCCGATACAACACCATAGCGGACTCTCTCTCTCGAGGCAAGAATCTCCCAGATTGGCATCTCGGCAAGGAGATAACGAAAACAATATTTCAAAGGATGGGCACGCCCATAATAGATCTGTTTGCGACAAATCTGTCCAAAGTAGTCCCCCATTACGTGACTTTAGATGCCAAAGATCCCCTAGCGTTATTTGTGAACGCGTTCAGCAAGGAGTGGCATTTCCAGTTGGCATGGATTTTCCCCCCTCCACCTCTCATCCCCAAGGTCCTGCAGCACCTGAACAAGGCTTCGGGGTTATATCTAGTGGTTGTACCACGATGGGAAAATGTTTTCTGGAGAGGAGACCTCAAAAAGAGGTCGGTGGGAGCACCGTTTCGAATCTGCAACCTGGACCGGCATTTGATAGACTTATCGACCAATCAGCCCCCTCCGGGAGTGAAAGAGCTATCTTTAGAGGTTTGGAAGGTACGGGGTGGAGCCCGTTAACGGCGGGGCTTCAGTCGGAAGATGTCGCACTTCTCCAGACCGCTTGGCGAAACTCAACGTGGAAGACCTACAGTTCGTCATGGAAACAGTGGACTTCGTGGTGTAAACAGTATGGGGCAAAACCTGACAGGCCTCGTCCACAGGAGGTTGCGTCATACCTAAGCTTTTTATTCAGGGTTAAAAAGATGGCATATGCAACCATTTTGGTACATAAATCGGTGATAGTGACTCTTTCAGACCCTGAGAAGTTAAAAAACTTATCCTCACACCCACTTATCACTTCAATGCTAAAGGCAATAAATTTGCAGAAACAGGCCTCCATGATTCCTAAATCCCAAATATGGAATATTCAGGACCTCTTATCCTGGTTAGAGGCTCACCCACCTGACAAAAAGAGTATTTTCCAAGTATCACGTTATGTGTCCTTGTTATTATTATTGGCATCAGGACGACGAATCCATGATCTGACTCTGCTAAGTATTGCTACAGATAATTACATTGCTACAGAGATGTCAGTAACGTTTTGGCCTATATTCGGTTCAAAGACGGATGGCACAAGGGGTCGTCAATCAGGATGGTTATTAAATAAATCGGATAACTCAACTTTTGATTTAGTGAGCTGGGTTACGTGTCTTATTGATGTCTCATCGGAGAGACGTAAATCTCAAGAGAACTTACATAATCTCTTTATAACTACTCGAGGAAAGGTGAAGGCTGCGTCCAGAACAGTAATAGCGGGCTGGTTAAAAACCTCCTTTAAAGATATAGGCATTAATTGCACCCCGGGTTCAATAAGATCGGCGGTTGCTTCATACGACTACGCAAGCGACACGCCTTTGGATGACATTTTAAGACTGGGGAACTGGAGAGGATCTACAAACTTCTTCAAACACTACTGTAAAGAAGTCGATAGGCCTAAGAGTTCTAGTGAAAATGCACTACGTACCATTTTTGAAGCTATTTAGTGCATTTGCTATTTTGATTGTTTAAATCGTTAATTGATACAAATTCTGAACAATGATAAAAGGGATAATAAATAATTGATTCTTGCTGCTTTAGAATAGTTTTATTGGTCTCCATTTTGCCAAAGAAAGACAGAAATATTCACGAATTCATATAACTTATTTTCAATTTGCAAGAAAATTTGAATCACAGTACGCTGGTGTCTTGGAGCCGGCAGATGATAAACACTTCTCCGAAAGGTCAAGCCGAAGGCACAGAACTGAAATACTACAGTTTTCTACCCCAAAGGGAGGAAAACTATTATTTCAGGTCTTGCCGAGGCTTGACCTGAGCAATGGCTTGCCGACTCTTTCGGAAGCAGGTACTAACGGAAGACGCGGGAGGCGCGCGTTACGCCGCCCGCTCGCTGCCGATTCGTGCGCGCGGGGACCTCACCCCGCGTCGCCCCACTCACTCATAGACGAGACTACGTAGGTAAGACGATTTTGTGTACTGTAGGTATGATAGCTAATCTCCGAAAGGTCAAGCCTCGGCAAGACCTGAAATAATAGTTTTCCTCCCTTTGGGGTAGAAAACTGTAGTATTGGCTTATCTATAGGTGATCCCATTAGAGAAGTTGGAAGATGCTCTCGCAGACTTATTTGCTCTGTCAGACGGCGAAAACTCCGAAGACGACAATGAGAGGGATGAGGACGAGAATGAAGCAGTTTTCTCATCATTTACCAGTACAGAACTTGAGGATATTTTAGGTGGATCGTCTGAATGAATCACAGCCAACAACATCAACAGTTTCGATTCTGCCGTCATCTTCTAATATGGATATATCTGCCACACATGGTAGTATTGCAGGTAGTACTCAACCTACTCCCTCTAATTCTAGAATGTCTTCAATCACAATACCTGTTGCACCTGTGGTTACACAAGCCAAGCCACGGGCTTCTTCAAAGGCCAGTTCGTAAATGTCGATACTAGCCATACCCCTATCAGTCTTTCGTGTATACTTATTTGGCATTCTGAAATAGAAAAACAGGAAATCAGCATACAATACCAAACCACATGCCTAAGTAAATTCTTGACAAAAAAATATATTTTTAAGACGACTTTAATTGCCGAATACTTTTAATATTAAAATTAGACTGTAAGAAATGATCAAAGCATACAAACATGCATGTAAACACAACAAAAAAACATAGCAAAAAGCGTGTAAAATGAGCTACCCACATAATAAAAGTATTTTTGTTACCTAGGAGAGTTGTGACACGCTGTCACAACTCTAGGAGAGTTGTGACAGCGTGTCACAACTCTCCTAACAAATATAAAAATCGCGATTTGGTCAAAAAACATTTGTTTTATTTGGAAACGAGATGCAAACACAACAAAAAAATGCCACGATTTCAAAGTCTAAATAACACACAACATAAGAAAAAATAGCTCAGCCACGTTAATATAATTTCCGAAGATATAAATACAATAATTGTTTTAATAAAAAACTTACTTTTCGTTTCTTTTTTTATGCGGACGTCGCACACACGCAACTGCTTGTCGTGAGCTTCTGGCGCGTACTGAGTCAAGTATCGCGTCTCTAAACAAACAGTCCTGCACTGTTGCCAGCTCGCTAACGGTCATAAGTTCCGAGAAATCGTCTTTGTCACAACTCTACTTTGTCACAATCCTCCTCGGTCTCCCTACCGATTGTACTTCATATCGTAACCATCGTGAAAAATACGAAAAAGCACGAATTCATTACCAACGATGTAACGGAATCTTTAAAAGGACCAGAATCCTCAAAATGTTACTACTCAGCTGATTTACAAAAAGTAATTATGCTACCAAGGTTAGACATGTTCAAAGTCGTTATGTTCTGCCCGAGAATAATTGCATTTAACGAGAGCTTTGTTCCTTTGGGCTCCAGTAAGGAAAACCCTTTTGCAGCGGTATGGCATGAAGCAGTATCTGGCAGAAAACAAGAGGACATAATTAGTACATACAGAGCTTTTTTTGAAAGTAAACGTGATTGCAATGAAATTGTTGTTTGGACCGACAATTGCACCAGTCAAAATAAAAATTGGGCATTTTTTACATTCTGGTACAAATTATTAATAGCCATTTAATCAGCGCAACAAAAATTATTATTAAATATTTCGAACCGGGACACACGTTTATGTCTGCAGACAATTTTCATCATCAGGTTGAAAATCAGCTTCAAAAAGCAAAAAAAGTGTATGATTTTTCCGATTTTATTGATTGCGTACAGTTAGCAAATTCAGGTAAAGTTAATGTAAAGCCCATGGAAGTGTCCGATTTTTTTCAATACAAAGATCACTCATCTCAGTATAAATTAAAAAAGTGTGAAGAAAGAACCTATTTAAAAGATATTGTTTGTGTCGAGGTACAAAGAAATCGTATGACACTACTTGCTAAGACAAGTCATGATGGAAATACGTTGGAAATAGATTTTCTGAAAAGTCAATTAATAAAACAATCTGCTGTACCTGAGCCAGTAAGAAATCAAAAGCCGCGAGGAATAACATTGGAGAGAAAGGCTGGTATACTTAAAAAACTAGCTAACATAATACCTGAAAACAGACTGCTGTTTTGGCAAAATCTGCCTGTAAACGATGCCTCTGTAGATCTCATTTCAAATAGAGAGTCTGCAGAATGAATATTTATTTATTTTATTTTTTATTTTTATAGGATTTCTTCTTTGGATGTTTTTTAAGTTTATAATGTTAGATTTTTTTTATAGCTAGTACTTAAAGGTTTTTATATTAAGAACATGCCTGCCTTATTTGAATGTGATAAGTAAATAGTTAACTAGTTGTTGCTACTAAGTCATGCCAATGAAAACAAAGACTGAATATTAGAATTACATTGAAAGAGTCTGATTTAATTTAGAAATTAAGAAAGCGCTAAATGGTTCGCAGATGATGCCAATATTGTACCTACTTAATTAATGTTAATCAACAGTCTGGCTGAATTTTGTTATTTTTAGTTATACAGTGAGTCTTCATAATGTGCACATATCGAAATGAGGGATTCTATGCTTAATTTGACAAACGGAAAAAATATTTAAAAAAATCTATTTTTATTTTTTTATTTATTTTTTTTACCCCAATGTAAAAAAACGGTGTAACTTTTAAATGATCTATCGCGATGAAACAAACAACTCCATAATGATTGGTAGTAATTAAGTGTTCTTATAAAATGAAAATTGTGGGAAAAACCCCTCCCAATTAAACCCAAAAAACCCTCAATTGAAAATAAACAAGTATTTCGTCCAAAAATCTGTTTTTTTAATCAATTTTTACAATAATCGTAAAAAAAAATCAATAAGACGAATTTTTTTAAATAAAAAAAAATGGAAAAAAAAATGTATTTAGATTTTATTTTTTATTTTTTCCGTCGATAAAATTAAGCATAGATTCCCCCATTTCGATATGTGCACATTATGAAGACTCACACTGTATAATGTCGTGATAATTATTTTCTTATTAAAACTGAATTTGAAAAAACCTGTTTTTTAACATCCATATAGTTTACTTGCATTCCAAGATGTAAAAACTTAGGTCGTAGCTAAGAGACTAAAAAAACCTTAACCTTATAATGCACCTATATAAGTGACTTAGTTCCGGGCATATAATAATGGCAATAATTACTAAAAAATAATGCAGTAATCGACTTGTGCTAAGACATAATGCAGTAATACGCGCAAGTGCTGCATTTAGTTTTAGTATCATGTGACTCGGAAACGACCTGATACTAAACCGAAACGCAGTAATACGTATTATAATTGCATATATTAGTAAATTAAATAAAGGAAAATTATCTTGTAAAAGCTTGATTTTTTTCCGAATTTTTAGATATACAGTATGTAACAAAAACTCTGTCCGATCCATTAAGGGCGTATTCCTGGGTTAACATACGTACTATAAAAAATATATTTAAAAATGTAACTCATAAAAATCAAAAGATAATGATTATTTTATTTTTATAAACCATGCGACATTCACACTAAGTATGGCAAATTTTCATAAGTTGACAACACTCCACCCACCGGGGAAATCTTTTTATTTTACCTATTTTTATTTCAAAGGATACCGCCCTACACTGGGCGCGCTGTCGGTGCTCTCTAGCGAGTCGCCGACTTGTTTGATGTAGCCGACTGGTTGCCTACCGTGCGATGCGGCGCGTCTCTGTACGCTTGTTGCTAGTCTCAAAAGTCAGTCTTTCGTGGAGATTCCTTTCGATCGGATGTTCCGTAATGTCGTATTCCAATCAGGAATATTTTAATATGTTAATGTGCTTAGGCAAGGCCAATTGCAATTATGCAGCTGCGCGTAGAGACTATGAGGTGCGTTTTCACAGGCCAGGTGTGCCAGTACCGTCGGAGCGTGCGTTCCAACGTCTACATAATCGTGTGTTCACCACAGGCAGTGCTCATGGGCACGAGACACAGCGCGCTGATGCTGGAAGACCACGAGAGCGCAACCTGGAAATCGAGGATCAAGTCTTGGATATGTTTGCCGCGGACGCCACGCAAAGCACACGCTCTGTTGCCCGACAACTAGAGACTAATCACATGCTGGTTTGGAGAGTGCTGAAGGGAGATGGTCAGCACCCTTATCACTACCGGCGGGTTCAATCCCTTCTGCCCGCTGATTACGAACCAAGAATGGAATTTTGTAATTGGATCTTAAGAAAAGTCGAAGAACATGAAGGTTTCTTGAATCGCGTGCTTTTCTCCGATGAATGTTCGTTTGTAAGAACAGGTGTGTTCAACTGCCACAACGAACACGTGTGGGCGCTCGAAAACCCGCTCGCTATGAAACCGAGTAATTTCCAACATCGTTGGCGTGTAAACGTGTGGGCTGGTATTCTCGGAGACCAAATTATTGGTCCATACTTTTTGAGGCCCACAATGAATGGTTCAAACTACCTGTCTTTCTTGAGTGAAGAGCTGAGTGAAGAGTTGGATCCTTTAATAGACCTCAATTTCCATCGCTCAATGTGGTTTCAACATGACGGCGCGCCTCCACATTTCTCGCGCGCAGTGCGCGAGTATTTAGATGCTCAGTTCCCGAGGCAATGGATTGGCCGGGGGGGACCAGTTTCGTGGCCAGCACGATCTCCCGATCTTACGCCCCTGGACTTCTATTTATGGGGTCATGTCAAACAAATGGTTTTTAAAAAAGAGTGTGATTCGGAAATCGAAGTAAGAGCTCGGATTGTGGCAGCTTTTAATTTAATTAAATCAGACACAAGTGCGCTGCAAAGAGTACGTGAAAATTTAATAAAAAGGTGTCGAATGTGTATCAGTGTTGGAGGTAGACATGTGGAGCATGATCGCCGAGGTATCCAACAACAACAAGTAACTGTTTTAATAAACTAATACCTAAATTCGGTAAGTATCTTTTTATTTTCACGTATTCTTAGCTCCCTTGTGTCTGTTTTCATTTCTGTGATAAAAGCACATTTAAAAAAAGCCCTTTTCGGGGCTACATTTCATTCAATTAATTGTTTCTTGATGAACAGAAAATGAAGTCAAAATAAGGTCAGGAATCAAGTTCACTGCCTAAACGATATCAGTTCAAATCAGCTGATACCAACGCGTAGGCACAACGTAGATTTATTTAGCTATAAGTTTGTTTGGCGGCAAGCGACAATGCGGGCGGGCGGATCATCTCAAAGAATCATAAAAACCGTCTCGCTCAGGCGGCTTCAAATTGTAGAACATGAACACATGAAAACAAACACTCACACACATGAACTTTATCGAGGATGTGTTGCCTGTGATAAGTTTATTTTTATTTTTTTAAATTAATTATTTTAATTGGGGAAAAATAATAATCTCAAAATCATGAAATGGTTACGTATATGGGTACACAATACTATACCAAATAATACCCTTAAGGATCGGACAGGGTTTTTGTTACATGCTGTATATTATGACCAATAAAATACGAACATCTTGCTCAGATGATATAAAATATGTTTTTTGCGTTTATCTCGTAACCGCCATTTTGCGATTACTGCATTCTTTGTTATGACGGCAGAGCAGGTAAGTAAGTTTTTTACCACTGTTAGTATAGAATACTTATAAAAGAAAGATCGAATATCTAACGCGAAATCTCTCTTAAATTCGAAAATATGATGGTGGGCAATCTCAAATTAGTTTTTCTATAGCAGTTGTTACGACTTTGCCCACCAAAACATTACCGTTAGGGTTGTCACCTCATTGTTAAATTAGATTTGAGATAAGTAGATACTTTGTTTTTAAGAGGGTTTATTCTGAAAGTTGGCAACGTCGCAAATAGATGTCAAATATTTCGCTGTTTTGATTAATTTGATAATATTTCTGTATGGAAATAAAAAATGTGGCTAACTAGCGAACTAGAATATTGATTATGAAAGGCAATAATTAATATCGTAACACCGAATAGTTAGTTTTAGATGTAAAAAAAGTATTTGGTAACTTTCCAAATGCCTTTTTTTCACCTAAAACGGGTACAACATCAAATTCAATGTTATAATTGCAATTCATTATTAATATTCTAGTCAATTGGTTAGCCACATTTCTTATTTCCATACAGTATTATTTCCAAATTAATCGAAACAGGTAAATATTTGACAGCTATTTACGACGTTGCCAACTTTTAGGATGCACCCTCTTAACATTCATTCAAAGGAATAAAATAATTTAAAAAAAACATAAATTTGGTTGTAAAAATTACATTGAATGTAGGTATTTGCTATCTACGAAGACTAAAAATGAGCAATAAAGTTAATTTCTATTACTTTTTTAGATTTTTGGTCTGTTTGTTGATTTCTTTGTATTTTTGTAAATGCACAAATCTCTCTTTTCGTTTTAGTCTTTCTAAAAGGTCTGAGAAATATCTTAAATATTATTATGCTATCTCTTAAAGGTTGAGCAGTAAACTACGTCTCGCATTATGTTACTTGATGCCATTAAATTTTTTATTTATTTATTGTTGATGCCATTAAAAATTTTATTTATTTATTGTTGATGCCATTAAACCCAAAAAAAAATTTTTCTCAGATATACATAGTGGTTTCTTGGGAGCTCATTCACTTTGTTTTGATTAAGCGTATTTGTTAATCTTGCTGAGGTCATCTTTTTTCTCATTAATTTCAGGATGAATAAAAACACGAAAAAAAAAAGAAGAATATTAGGATCGAGAGCATACAAAAATTATTCAGAGGAAATGTTAGAGTTAGCGGTTGACATGGTAGAAAATAACAGAATGTCAAGTCGGGAGCAAGAAAAGAGGTTCGGGATCCCTCGACGGACGATATTGAACAAAGTTAAAAAAAATCACTTAAAACCAGCTGGTGGACAAAAGAAACTCACTGACGAAGAGGAAGAAAAACTGGCAAACGTGTTGTTAGCTTCAGCTGATTACGGCAGCCCCATGACGAAAATGGACGTAAAAATGTTAGTCTATAAATATGTCGAAAAAAAATCACGGACTGATTTGTTCGATGGCAAATTACCCAGTGATACGTGGGTTGAAGGATTTTTAAACAGACATCGATCGAAATTGACCATCAGAACGACTCAAAATATTAAAAAGATACGGGCAGAGAAAGGATTAGAAGAAATGGAGCAATTTTATGCTAATTTAAGTGAAACACTAAAAGATGTACCACCTATGAACATACTGAACTACGACGAGACTAACTTGGCCGACAATCCAGGCACTTCAAAATGTGTTTTTAGAAGGGGCGTCAAACATCCTGAAAGAATTTTAAATAGCACAAAGAGTTGCATTTCCATCATGTTCACTGCAAGCGCAGCTGGGATATGTCTACCAACATAATGTGGTTTATAAATCCGCAAATTTATATTCCGAGTGGCTTGAAGGAGGCCCAGCTGGGACTAGATACAATTGTTCCAAATCCGGTTGGTTTGATACGGCGTCATTCGAAGATTATTTTAAAACTACAGTGGTTGAGTGGGCGAAACAAATTCCCGGACCAAAAGTAATAATTGGTGATAATTTGTCTTCCCACATAAATATTGAAGTTGTAGAGTTGTCTCGAGAATACAATATAAGGTTGGTATTTTTACCACCAAACTCCACTCATCTAACACAACCGCTGGACGTAGCGTACTTTGGTCCGTTAAAAAGAGAATGGAAAAAAATCCTGTTGGATTACAAGTTAAAGAATCCAGGACTAGCCACCTTGAATAAAAAACACTTTCCAAAACTTTTGGCTCAATTACTAGAAAATATGAAACATAAGGAAAGCAATAACATAATAAGTGGCTTCAGAGCTACAGGAATATGGCCTGTAAATCCACGAAATGTTTTTAAGAGAATCCCTGAATATTTCGACGATTCAGAATATGGAATTGATATGACTTTATTGGATTCAAAGAATCGAGGGCTCCTAAGCCAATGCAAGTGAAAAGAAGTAAGAAATTACGCACTGAACCCGGCAAGTCAGTATGTGCTGATGATTTCTCGACAATAAATAGTGTAACAGCACGAAAAAAGCCATCTGTAAGAAAAAATACAAAGGACAAAGGACAATTAAGACTAACCAAGAAAGAGAGACAGAAGAGATTATTGTGTCGTGTGACACAGAAAATGAAATATACTACTTAGATGAAATTACTGGTGAAGTGATAGGAGGGGAGGAAACGATTGAATTCGATATGCCGTCGACCTCATCTGGAATCATCGGTTGCGGAAAATCAGCACTACGGCCCCAAATCTCGACAGTAAATAGTCAACTAATAGCACGAAAAAAGCCATCTGAAAGAAAAAATACTAATGAGGAAACAATAAAGGCTAACCAAGAAAGAGAGACAGAAGAGATTATTGCGGCGTCGTGGGACACAGAAAATGAGATATACTACTTAGATGAGGTTACAGGTGAAGTGATAGGATGGGAGGAAACGATTGAATACGATATGCCGTCGACCTCATCTGGAATCATCGGTTGCGGAAAACCAGCACTACGGCCCCAATTTTCACCGATGATCCAGCCAGACTTGACGCACTTAGTATCAAAGTTATCAACATGCATTTAGCTTCACCGTTGCTCGATACTAATGCTCAACTTCCCGACGTCTGGGTATTAAATAAAAAAATGAAAAGTGATAGCCAGAATCGGCCTTTTGTAGCTCATGATGAAAATGATACTCCAGGGTGTTTACGATCAATCACGAACAGTTCATCTAAATCTAAAGTTATAATAACCTCAGATGTTAAAGTAACCCCTAAGGAAATGAAGGAACTCAAGAAAAATATGAAATTAGGTACTGAAGTCATCGGAAAATCTGCTTTACAGATGAAAATTATTACGAAGAAAGTGGACAGGGATAATGGAAACGAGTTATATGAAAAAAAAAATAGAAAACGGGAAAATTTTACTACTAGAAGAAAAACAAAGGTTGCGAAACGGAAGAAATTGATGAGATCATATTATAGTGAAACGAGTTCTGAATCGGATATTCAGAGTATTGCAAACACAGATGATTCTGAATATGAGACATTTGATGAATATCTATCAACATGTTTACAAGATTATATAGATATAGATAATAAGGAAAACTGTGAGCCAAAACTTCACTGCTTCATTTGGGTTCAGTGACATCAGCTATTTTACAAGCGATGTAGATTTAAAAGAAGAGGACTGGGTTGTTGTAAAATTTGCGACAAAAAAAAGCATAAAGCACTTTGTCGGTCGTGTTTTAAATATGAAAAACAGTATTCCTACTGTAAAATTTGCAAGAAGAGTGAAAAATGCAAAAGATGGTAAAGTGCTTTTCACATACCCGAACGTAGAGGACGTGTGTGAAGTAAATCGTGATGATGTGGAAATAATATTACCCCCACCAAATATTTCTAGACGAGGCCAAATAATGTTTGATATTACCTTTAATCCTTCCTACAACATACAATAATAAAAAAATTATTTATATTATACAGGATGAAATTTTAATCACCGTCCAAATTTTTTCTAGGCATTGTGTATCATTAATTAAAGCCATTTTTGAAAAAAAATCGATACGTAAAATTTTCATAAAAAATCATTTTCTCGAAAGAATTATTCGCTCTGCGTGGTCACAAGATAGATGTTAATAATACTACACTTGCCGCGCAAACATTCAATGAAAAGGGCAGCGCCGCAGCGCACACCCCGCTTAGCCCCGCCCCGCTACACCTGCGCGGCGACACATCTATGATCTATCGTTAGTCGGCACCGCGCACCCTTTCGCGACGCAATCGCTCACTTCCGTGTTCCCGCGCATCGCGCCAGCGGCGCCCCGCGCTATCGTGAATTTGTTTAAAATGTATTCCTACCGCGAGTATTACGAAATGGTGCGATCTTACTTACTTAGTGGTGAAAGCTTGAACGGTGCCCAGAGACTGTACGAAGCAGAAAGTATTCCTCGCCTTCGCAATCAAGGGATAATAAATCCTTCAGTACCTAATCGCCAAACGATTTTGGCCGCAAATCAGAGGCTATTAGACCATGGCCAATTTATAACTCCTACACACGCTCAAGGACGTGGCAGGCCGAGACTCGCAGTAGAGATCGAAGATGATATTTTCGATTTCTTTGAACGGAGCCCTAGATCGAGTACGCGAGATGCAGCGCGACGCTTCGGCGTAAGCCAATATGCCGTGTGGAAACTTCTCCATACTGCTGGGTTGCACCCGTACCATTTTCAAAAGGCACAGGCCTTGAACGACGCAGACGCCGTTCCCCGTCGAGCCTTCTGCGAGTGGCTGATCGCACACCCCGATGCTAACATTTTGTGGACTGACGAGGCCTTGTTTACTCGAGTGGGGCTGTATAATCAGCATAATGAACATTGGTGGTCATTTCGAAACCCACATATGATACGAGAAACATATCACCAAGTGCGGTTTAGCGCAAATGTGTGGGCTGGAATTGTCGGCAACAACATACTGGGGCCATATTTCATTGAGGGACGGCTGACCGGGGGCACATACCTAGATATGTTACGCACAGTAATTGCTGATTTCATGGTTGACGTGCCGGTAAACTCCCATGGAGATTTTTATTATCAGCAAGACGGTGCACCGCCTCATTACTCCGCCGCCGTTCGTAATTATTTAAACATAGAACACGGTGATCGTTGGATCGGTCGCGGGGGGCCCGTCGCCTGGCCACCCCGGTCACCAGATCTTACTCCATGTGACTTTTTTTTGTGGGGCGAAATAAAACGACGAGTGTATGTGGAGGAAGCCCAAAGCCTAGACCAATTAAAAGGACAAATTGTACGTGCATTCGATGAAGTGAAAAGTGACACTGTAGTGCTCAACAAAATTAAAAATAATGTGCAAAAACGTGCAAGACTCTGTTTAGAGAGAAACGGTATGCATTTTGAACATTTATTAAAGTACTGTTAATGTGATTGTTCTAAGATGATTTTGATTTTTTTAATTATTTGTACATAAGTTGATTCAAATTTTTTAAATACGCCTATTAACAAAACGTTTTGGCACGGTTTTAATAAGATCTAAAGTTCTTATTTATCTAATTTATTTTTACTTTTATTTGTAATTGATTAATTAAGGATTACATTCTAACCATAGTGAACATAGCACAAACCTTTTGCTTATTGACGGTCCTAAGCCCGTGAAAGTATGAAGGGAAAATTTGCAACTTTGTTTATTATTGTGTTATCAATGAATTGCGGCGGCGCGCGGGGCGGGCCGGCCCGCGTAACTTTACCTAGCGCGTACGCACGGCGCGGCAGTTTCCAGAAACATAAACTTTTTATAGATAACTTTGTGATATGATATCTCAATATTTTTGTATTGAGTGATACTAAAAGAAAAAACATGTATTCAATGATTTTTGCCAAAGAATATATCAAAATTTGGACGGTGACTAAAAAATCTTCCTGTATAAAGGAATCGCCAACACGTGAAGCCAAATTCTTCCTGCAATTAGATAATTTCAGGAAATAATGATCCCATATTATTAAATTTAAGAATAATCAACCTCAAGAAGTACCTTAATGATTATTGTTGATTTTTTTTCAGTTTCTTTTATTTGTTCTACTTTTAATTTGTGAGCCTAAAAAATGTTTCCTATTACTTAGGTATGTTAAGAGTTGCTGTTAATCTATAGTATTATATCGTTTGTTTTTGAAAGCTTTATTTTCAATAAGTTTATATTTATTTTACATGTATGAGTCTATAAAGTCAATGTTCCTATTATGTATATTAAGAGTCATTATTATATTGTGACGTAGTCCACGAACAGCACCCGTCCGAATAGCACCGACGCGAATAGCACCGAGCCTAGTCCACGAACAGCACCTATCAATATTTTTGGCAGGTGCTATTCGTGGATACAAATCTATTTTATTATTTGTGTCCACGAACAGCACCTACGGCTCGGCAGCCTAGTGCTGGGATGCATTTGTTTAACAGGACATTATTAAATGAAACATATCGATAAAAATCACTAGAACGTTTATTAAGAAAAATGCCTTTTGATAATAATTATTAATCTTACAAAATAATAAATCTGTAACACTTTCTTAATTTTTAATGTATCACAATCAGTCTTTTCAGATCACCTCACCTTTATTGCAAAATTAGACTTAGTTTAATCTTACTAAATAATATCACTTTCTTATTTTATAATATATCACAATCAGTCTCCACATATCACATTTATTGAAAAATCAGCAAATACAAATATTTCGGTCTAGGCGACATTTAAATATAAGAAAAAACAATAAAAAGTCTTATGATAATAATTACTAATTTTACAAAATTATAAATCTGTAACACTTTCTTAATTTTTAATGTATCACAATCAGTCTATTCACATCAAAGGTGATGAGAGTAGCGATACTGTGTAACGTGCAAAGACACGTGACACAGTATCGCTACTCTACAATTCTTATAGGGTGCAGCTTGTCGTACCCTTGCGCATTGCGAGCAAGCAATTTTCGACCGATTCCACCCATCGGACGCCATACATTGGACCTTTGGCTGATAGTGCGTTAAGACTGTTTATCGTGTAGCCGTGATTTCTTGTCACTGTTCTAGCGACGCGACAATGCGCCGGAGCACACGAAAGTATGACGAATTTAACCGAACGCTTCCGGAGCTTGTTTACGTAAAATTGCAAATAATATTATTAGTTCGGATAGCTCGGCAGGGCACAAAGGACGTCACAAGAATAGTTTATAATAGTTTGTATCTGTATGTTCCGTGCTAACAAAAGGTGTAGTAGATTTATTAGTGAGTATCTATAAAACACAATAATGGAGCCTGTTGCCGGTAGAAGTGATAAAAATAGTAACATTAGCTACATTTCCAGTAGAAAAGGAGCGCCATTACTAATACATAGTGATAGACAGTACAGAAAATTCAAAACATATAAAAATAATGCTAATGTGTTATGGCGGTGCATAAAAATATCGTGTAGAGGGTTCCTGACGCTTGATGGCAATGAAGATGTAATAAAAATTACAGAACACACCTGTGAACCCATGAGCAGTGCCCAGACAGAAATAAAGAAAAGTATGGATGAACTTCGACAAGAAGCTGCAGCCACCGATGGTCCTATTCCTACGTTATACAAGAGCAAAATAAATAAACTACTCGATGAAGGTCTCAACTTAGTAGCCGATTGCCCAAATTATATAAACATTAAGTCTAGTCTTTATAACATAAGAAATAGGGCTTGTGGAGTTAGCCGACTAAATGCAAAAACCGCGGGCGAGGTACAAGTAAGTAATCTTCTAGCCGCCATCCTATTAATATTATTATATTATATTATTATTCTTTTATTTTTTTATTCACAATATAAAAAATTGCAATTTGAAATATATAAATTTAATCAGTAGGTAGTAGTTCACATAGACTATGAAGTAAAAAAATTAAAACAACAATTTTTTTATTTTGCTAAAACTGTACGTTGAAAGTTAGTGTTTTAATTTTTTTCTAGATCCGTGATTTTGTTACACACAATGATATATCTACCTAATTTGTCTATTTATGAACACCTTTTCTAGGTACTTTCCCCATATTATTAAATATTTTTTTTAAATATTATTTGTTTTTTATAATTATATTTATTAAAAATGTAATTTTATGATATTGCTTATGGATTATAGGAGTATAATAGTAATAATGTTTGGACATCTATATACAGCACCATTTAATCCTAAACTAAGCTAATCTATTTATTTTAAGGTACCCAAACAATATTTGGACTTCTTGTTAGCTGATTACTACGATGGGAAAAATCGAATTCTACTATTCGCCACGTCAAGAAGCAAAGAAGAACTTGCCAAAACACGTCATCTGTATTGTGATGGAACTTTTAAATCTGCGCCGAAACCTTTTCTGCAGATTTATAGTATCCATGGTGATATCGATGGTGTCGTTAAGCCGTTAGCATATGCTATGCTTCTAAATAAAAAAATGTCTACATATAAAACATTATTTCAATTATTAAAATCTTCGATACCAGCAATGACTGTAGATTTTTTCACGAGTGACTTTGAAGAAGCCGCAGTGAGAGGAATACTGTCTGTATTTCCCAACGTAGCAGTAAAGGGATGTTACTTTCACTTTAAGAAGGCGTTAAAAAAAAAACAGAAGGAGCTAGGTCTTAACGACAATAGTATATATAGAAAGCACGTTGCTCTATGTACAGTGCTCCCTCATTTGCCACCGAATGATTTAGATGACGCTTGGCTTTACATTATGAGTGAGAGTCCTCAAGATAGTAATATAACAAAATTTAACGACTACATGATCACACAATGGATTGACCACAAATTTTGGTCAAACAAATGGTGTTGTTATGGCCAGACTCACAAAACGAACAATTATACTGAGACTCATTATTCGGTCATTAACAAATCAATTAATAAAAATAATAAGAACTTACTTAATGTTTTAAGAGTCTTACAGGAAAATTGTAAGAATTTCACTGACATACGAAAAAAATTTGCTACTTCTAATTCACAAAAAAATGCCGCAAAAAGAAACCAACTAATAGACAATATTATAAAAGAATATAAAAGTGGATTTATTTCTCTTGGCCACTGCATGGAAAAGCTGCGATTTTAAGGCTTACTATTTTTAAATTTAAATTAGAATAATGTAACACCTGCGCAATCGACGGATAGTGAAGGACAATATACAAAATGTTCACGGAGCGCTGTTATTAGTACATCAATAAGGATCTAAGGCTGATTTTGCTGATTTTTCAATAAATGTGATATGTGGAGACTGATTGTGATACATTAAAAATTAAGAAAGTGTTACAGATTTATAATTTTGTAAGATTAGTAATTATTATCATAAGACTTTTTATTGTTTTTTCTTATATTTAAATGTCGCCTAGACCGAAATATTTGTATTTGCTGATTTTTCAATAAATGTGATATGTGGAGACTGATTGTGATACATTAAAAATTAAGAAAGTGTTACAGATTTATAATTTTGTAAGATTAGTAATTATTATCATAAGACTTTTTATTGTTTTTTCTTATATTTAAATGTCGCCTAGACCGAAATATTTGTATTTGCTGATTTTTCAATAAATGTGATATGTGGAGACTGATTGTGATACATTAAAAATTAAGAAAGTGTTACAGATTTATTATTTTGTAAGATTAATAATTATTATCATAAGGCTTTTTTCTTAATAAACGTTCTAGTGATTTTTATCGATATGTTTCATTTAATAATGTCCTGTTAAACAAATGCATCCCAGCACTAGGCTGCCGAGCCGTAGGTGCTGTTCGTGGACACAAATAATAAAATAGATTTGTATCCACGAATAGCACCTGCCAAAAATATTGATAGGTGCTGTTCGTGGACTAGGCTCGGTGCTATTCGCGTCGGTGCTATTCGGACGGGTGCTGTTCGTGGACTACGTCTATATTGTTTGTGTAAAACCTAGTAAGCATTCGTTTTAAAATACACCTAATCTTATGATTGTTCAAATATTTTTAGATACATGTTTAAGAGCGAGTCACGTGATCCTAACGTACCTGCGTAACTGATTAACAATAAAAAGTGACAACCCTAGTTCAACGTTTTATTTGAATGAAAATTTTTTAAAAAAAGAATGCGACTTTGCCCACTCTAATTTGACAGGTAATATGAACGTTTGAACGTTTAGGAATAAGGTCCTATGATAGATTGATTATTTTCGTAGAATGATCTCTAAATCGTATGTTTTTAAGGTAGAAAATACCGAAGCTACGGAGGTTTCTGCAAAATGGGCAAACTTGCAAAAAGTACTAGATATTTGGCCCGCTGTACAAATTGAAGTTTTTAGTACATAAACATTCATTGTCTTGTTAATATCATATATTCTATATAAAGAAAACTACATTTGTCAATGATGTAGCACAATCACAAATTGAAAATATTATTATTTAAAAAAATATTTAAAGTAGAATAAAAAATATACAACAAATCTGGGCAAAGTTGTACAGTTTTACGGTACGTATACACAGATATAACCTTTACCTATTAAGGATCGTCTAACGCGAGAGAGTTTTACGTCAATTGGCCCAGCGAAATCCACGCCGACCTTCTCAAATGGGCGGCTGGTAGCTGTTACGCGTGCAGCCTGCAAGGAGCCCATTAGCTGCTTGGCCACAGAGGCCTTTTGTCTGAAACACACAATGCATTTATGAGTTATTTTCTTAACTTCTAATAACCCATTAACAATCCAAAACCTTTGGTTTAGATGCGAGAGCAAAAGCTTAGGCCCTGCGTGCAGTAACCTTTCATGTTCACACCTTATAAGCAAGCTAGTAATTAAAGAGCCTTTGGGCAGTATGACAGGATGTTTTTGTGAATAAGCGATATCAGCATAATGCAGCCTACCCCCAACGCGCAAAATACCTTGGTTGTCGAGAAAGGGATGCAATTCAGCTAGATTTCCTTTCAAATTGTTATTATTGCTTAAAGCTTTGATTTCAGATTTAAAATATATATTTTGTTCATGTTTAATTATTAACATTAATGAATGCTCTAACTCTGAACTTTGCAAAAAGCCTGTATTTATTTTAACTTTATTTTTATTAAAATTGTTTAAAAATCGCAATATGTATGATAATAGCCTTATTATTTTATTTATATTTGAGCAATTATATAAGCGCTTGAACACATAATCAAGCGGATTTGGATTTTGGCACACCAAGTTGCTGGAAAGAGCCAAGCAGGGTTCCACTGCGAGCGAATCAGTTGGAGAGTTGTAAGCAGGAAAGTTGTACTCACTGTTTTGCAGAAACTTTGGACCATTCCACCAAATATCGCAGCTACTCAGCTCACTCGGACTGACACCTCGGCTAATGAGATCAGCAGGGTTGTCATTTGTATTCACATAATGACAACTAAATCCAGCTGTGTTTTGACGTATTACACTTACTCTGTTCGATATGTAAGCTTGAAGTTTTGTCAGCTCAGTATTTAGCCATGCAAGGACGTGTAGGCTATAGCTTAGCTATACCTACCGTATACCTACAGCCCGGCCGCTCTGCCAACTGCCAACATAAGATCACCGAACAAAACCGAGGTTTGCCGAACCGCGCGGCGCGCGGCTAGCGGCTCGACTCGCCGGCTCGCCGCCTCCACCCCGCGCTCTTGATGCGCCCCTCGCTCGCCCTCGGCAGTCCGCGCTAAACGTCCTATCGAGCAGGCAGGACTATTGACTCGCTCGCGCTTCGCATACGCATTGTGTTCAAATCGTAAACTTATTTGTTTGTATTAAGTAAATAAACTTAATGTATAATAATGTTAGAGCTGTGTTTGCTATGAAAAGTTCCCTATAACCACCAAATACACAACACAGACTCTACAGACGATTTGTGAATCGCTGAATAAACAGACATGCCTTATATTAATTTTAACTCTGAGTGTATTATGAGTCCTTGAAATTAATTTCGATAGCAATAGTGCAGCATTCAATTCAAGCCTTGGCACGGTCATGCCTTTCTTTTGGATAGGGTTGATTCGCGATTTGGAACAGAGTAGATGCAATTTTGTTGTACCTGATTGGTCTGTGAGTCGCAGGTACACGCAGCATCCGTAGGCTGTCTAACTCGAAGCGTCTGCAAAGCCGATTAAATCTGCCGAGTCTGCTTCTGAAATTCTAATGTTCCTATCTGATAGGATTGGCTGCATTGCAGCTAAATTATTGGTAAATTGAAACCATTCTTGCTGAACATTTGCAGGCGGACTATCATTCCAACCTGTGTCCAGTAGCCATAATTTTTGCATTATGGCCTTTGCAGTGACTACAATTGGGCTCACGAAACCCATTGGATCATAGAATCTACCTATATAGCTAAGTATGCTCCTTTTTGTAACCTTATTCCTATTGAAAGTCTCTGGAGTAGAGATAATGAAATGATCATCCTTTACATTAATTTGAAGTCCTAAGGCTTTCATGTTATAATTATCCTTTTGTAATTCTAAACTATCAAAGTGTCTTTCGTTTAATGGTATATTGTTCAACACATTTTCATCATTTGATGACCATTTATGAGTGTGGAAACTACCTAATTTAAGCAGATCACGAAGTTGGTCTCTGGCATTGATAGTAGTTTCTAAATCATTATTACAATATATATCATCAACATAAAGATTATTTTTTATAATAGATGACGCTAGTGGGTATAATTTTTCATTTCTATTTGCTAGCTCATCTATACAGCGAGTTGCTAAATAACTTGAACTTTTCAAGCCATATGTAACCGTATCTAACCTAATACACTTGACAGGCTCATTAGGATTGTCCCTCCACAACACTGAATAATAAAATTATATCAAATAATTCCTTTTGAACCACAAGTCCATTGAGTTGCAAATCGTTAAGAGAAACCTTCTTGTTTGTTTTCATTGAACCATCAAAAACTGTTCGAAGCCTTGTGTATATATAATATAATGACCATGACCAAGAGATAGGTATTCATGAATGAAATTTTTATATTGCATGAATAGATCAGGATCAGCATGCAATCTCTTTTCTTTTAAAAACCTTTTTAAAGCTAGGTGAAATGATTCACCAAGAGTATCATTTACATTCAATAAAGGTAATTTTAAAGGCAGAGAAACCTCAAACTGATTATTAATTAATTTAACTGAACTTTGAAAAATATGTTCACAAAGTTCCTGCTCAGATGTTTGTTCAGTAAATATTTCTGGAACTTTTTCATTGGTCCAAAACTGAGCAAGTGTCTCATTGAGACCTAATTCACATTTTAATACTACTCTATTACATGTCTGTTGAGATACCTTGGATGGCAGATTTCCTCCTACAATGTGCCCGAAGTATGTGTTAAAGACTTGTAGTTGTGTGTTACCCGGCTGCTGTGATGGATGAGCAGCATTCTGGGGCAACGCTGATGACTGCTCGCTTTGCCTCGGCAGGTTGATGCTTGTGCACTGCTCGTTCGGTAACAGGGTCTGGAAAAACACATCAGCCCCCAATAACATATGTATGTCACTAGGCACATTAAATTGGTCATCTGCCAATATAATGTTGGGCGGTATTATGACCCCAGAAACATCAAATTTATTCTGAGGTAATTTGCATGTTATGTCTTTTACCACATGACAAATTACTGTTGTCTTGAATGGTGATTTTAATGAATGTATTTCAATGGGAATGTTATATTTTACATTACTTTTTTCATTAGTAATACCAACAATACAAGTATTACTTTGCAAGGGTGTTAAACCTAATCGCTGAACAACTTTTGTGGTTATAAAAGAAACCTGAGAGCCGCTGTCCAGTAATGCCTTGATAATGAATTCGGTGCCATTCCTTGCCACCACTTTGATTCTAGCTGTAGGTAGAAGCACATTATTATTGACATTTCTTGACAAGGTGACAGCTGGTGTGGTTTCACCTGAATTGCAGTGCAGCAGGGTGTTATGAGGTTTCTTGCACTCTGAGCACCGGAAGTGAAACCTACATTTGCCACCATGTATACCTAAACAAATCACACATAGTTTTTGTTCTTTGGCAAATGTCAGTCTATCGTTTGCTGGCAATAGTTTATATTTTTTACAATTATATAATTTATGGTCATTGCACTTACAGAAGATACATGTTGCTCCTGCAGTGGCGACTGCTGTTAACTTCGTTGACTGCTGCTGCGAGTGGAGACCCTGTCCGGCATTTTCCAGTGCCAGAGCTCGTTTCTCAATGTATTGCAGAAAATCTTCGAGGTTAGGTTGTATACTGGGATCTCGGTCTAGCTGATAAGCTCATGCAGTAATTCCATATAATTTCCGAGAAAGAACACATAAAAGAATTGCATCCCAGTATTCCCAGTAAGGTCAATGTGGCGAAGACCGTCTGTCGGGCAAGACCATACAGTAAAAGATACGATGAATTCTGAATAATTACAAAGATGGCAACCCAAGATACTTAAACGTAAAACTGTTTTAGTTTATATTTTTTAACACGGGTGGCGCTATTTATGACGCATAGAGAAAAAATGACATTTGAAATTTAGTCGGGTTATCAACTTCCATTACGACCAGTGCACGCTGTCGAAAAAAAATGTTTTATGTGGTATTTTAAGAGTTTTCTAAGGTTTGTGTAGGTAAGTTCATTAATGTTTAATATATTGACCTAATTACTATATTAGAATTGAATTTAACTCATTTTTCATGAAATTACATGTGATGAAAAAAACTTAACCTCAAAGAGCAATAGTGGAGAAGTCCGTCTAGTTCTTGGAGGCGAAGATCGGTATACGCCGGTTCACTTCGCCGATTTCAGATGTCATAAACCTTTTAAGTCTTAATAACATTTCAAATGAGTGAGTATTTTTTATAAGTGATTCAGAGAGGTTGAGTGCGGTAGAATGAGTGGTTATAGTGCTTCAAAAACATACCAAATACACTGTATGACAATAATGGATCACGTAAATAAGAAAAGAATAAAATCTGTAACACTTGGGCGGAATACAGCTCTGTCACCCGAAATTGAGTTTAAGTTGGCTACAAGTCTCCATGTAATGGAAAAATATGGATTTGGGCTTAGCAGAAAAGAAGTTTTACAGATGGTTGGAGATTAATTATGTCAACCAAAATGACCTTATTACACCGTTTAAAAACGGTATACCCGGAAAAGACTGGTTCTTGGCTTTCAAACGACGTCATGGTCTATCCATGAAAAAGCCTCAGGGCCGAAACTGCGTTAAGCGGACGCCCGCGCGGTTTTATACAAAAGTGCTCCGCGCGGGTCACCCGCAGCAGCACTTTTGTATAGAACCGCGCGGGCGTCCGCTTAACGCAGTTTCGGCCCTCAAGCAGTAGAGTACGCCCGAAAGAGGGCTGTTGACCCATTCATTATTAACCCCTATTTTGATCTCCTGGAAAAAACAATAAGGGACTTAAATTTAGAAAACAAACCGTCTGCTATATGGAACCTCGATGAAACAAGCTTTTCCAAGGACCCGTCTAAAACTAAAATCGTTGGTGCTAAAGGTCATGCAGCAACCAGAGTTATCTCTTCGCCTGGAAGAGATAATACTACAGTCCTTCTTGGTGCCAGCGCTTCAGGAGAAAAGACACCGCCACTAATAGTATATAAGGGCAAGAATGTTTGGGATACATGGACCTCTTCCCAAGCATATCCAGGGACATCTTACGCCGCAACAAAAAATGGCTGGATGCAGACAGAGGTCTTTGAAGCATTTTTTAAGAAAACTTTTTTACCTGCTATCCAACACCAACGCCCGGTGCTTCTTATATACGATGGGCATTCCACACACGTAGGGCTGAATATTATTGAAGAGGCCCGCAAAGAAAATATAACAATCTTGAAATTGCCGCCGCACACCAGTCATATCTTACAACCATTGGACATTGCAGTAATGAAGTCATTTAAAGACCGCTGGGATCCTTTATTAGTTCGTTGGCAGCGCCTTAACGTCGGGAGTGTTATGCCAAAAAGTGAGTTCGCGAGACTAATTGGACAAGTATGGGCTGAGATAGATCCTCAGGTGCTACGTAATGGAATCCGAAGAGCGGGTATATACCCTGTAAACCGCGAAGAAATTAAAGAAAATCAATTTGATAGCTTAAAACTAAGACATTGGAGAGAACACGAAAGTTCACGAAATATTGTACAGGACGAAACCATAAAGAGGAACCCAAAAAGTTTGTTGACGTTAGTACTTGATTCATTTAATGACCTCCGGATGCGCGAGAGCCTTGAAGTTGTAGTAGTAAATAATAATGTTAATGAATCGTTGGAAAATCATACACGAGACCAGGTTATTACGTTTGAAGAACTACTGCTAGAAAAAGTTAAACGTGGCGAAAGCTCACCAAAACCACCGCGCCGAAAAGTAGCTCCAGGTGCTGAGGTAATAACTCACAATGATGTTCTGGAAAAGATAAGGGTAGAACAAATACATAAAGCTAAAACCCTTATAAATAAGAATCTGAAAAAATGTAAAAAAGACGCACAATCACAATCTTCTCCCAAAATCAATGATGATGTTGTTTACTTGGCTAATGCTTCCAAAAATGATTGTCAGTTGCGACCATTTACGGCTAAAGATGTAAGTAACCTACCTCCATGTTTACAGAAACAAAAACCTAATTCTTCAAAGATAAAAATAATTTCTAATTTAGTAATTAAACAAGCCAATACCGAAGAAGAAGTGAAGGTTTACAATACTAGAAATCAAAAATATAACAAGACTGCCAAACTAAGTTTAACTGAAAATAAGTTTTTAGATAGTAGTATCCAACTATCCCAGCACGTCAAATCAGAAAATAAGGTTTTGAATACCAGGATTCAACAACGCAAAAAAGTCAAACCATCGAGTACACGGAAAGGTCAGGTTTTGGTTGGTTTGGAAAGGTTAGGTTCATAAAAAATCAATCAAATTGCATCAGTCATGTACTCAGAAGCTGATGACTTTTAATAGACCAAGCAAGGTGTTTTATAACTCTCCCATAGCAGCACAAAATTTGCCAAACAAGAGGTTGAAGTCTTGTAATTACGACCCATTATATGAAAATGATATAATTGAAAATTATGGTGATTATGTGCGCAATTTGGTCATAGAATATGGTGAAAGCTCAATGCCTCTGTTGCAGACAGTGGAACCTGCAAATCCACATGGGATTGAATGGGATCACTACCCTTATTTAGAAAAAACTCCACAGGATATTTTATTAGAAAAATTATTACTAAAAAATGTAACCTCTGTACAAACTCAGGATGTAGAAAAAAATACAACAGCTCAAAGTGACTGTCCAGAGTGGCATGAAATGAGATCATGCAGGATCACTGCTAGCATGTTTTATATAGTGTGTCACAGTAAAAGTTTTAATAACAGTTTATTACAAAGAATTTTAGCACCCAAAGCAGTACATACTAGAGCAGTAGTCCATGGAAAAATCAATGAACCAATTGCAATTGCCAAATATGAGGGAGAGTTTGGATTAAAGGTAGAAAAATGTGGATTATTCATCTCTTGTGAATATCCCTTTCTTGCAGCTTCTCCGGATGGTTTATTGGGTCAAGATACTGTTATTGAGGTCAAGTGCCCTTATGCTGCTAGGAATTGTTTAACACGTTAACTGTCCCCATACATAATTTTTCGATAACCCCAAATGTCCAAATCAATTATTCGGTACCGTATACCGTATTCGGTACACGGACTTGTCGAGTTGAAGCAGCGTGTACACTTAGCGTGTACCGTGGACTTGTGAACGGCTAATTATATTAAAAAACACCTTTTTTATTCATATTCTTGTTTATGGTCACAAATTCACATTGAGAGAAAGTAAAAAAGACTTTTACATTCTGTCAACTGTCAAATGACTAAAGTGACAACTCACATTCAAAATGTTGTGCCCGTTTGAGCGCCAATTTTTATTGTGTGAATAATAATTGGAAAATGTGGTAAGACCTGTGATAAATATGCAGAACTTTGACGACGAAGATATCAGGAGAGTGTTGGAGGAGTCTGATGGTGAAGATACACTGTTCAATGTGTATGACTATGAAGAAATTGTCGAAGACGATGATGTGGACATTGATGAACGTGAAGAAGAGACAATCGAAGCAATCGCCAGAGAGGTACAACATGGTGGAGAAATGGGTGAGTCTGCACACTCTGAAATACTAAGTGGACATAATGAAAATGCTGAAGTAGAGATTTCACAATCCGAAATACCAGACAGCCCCATCACCATCAGTAACCCACCAAATGTTGTATCTTCACGAACGTCGAGGCCAAGACGAATACAATCACAAGTGTCTCTTGACTCCGAGTGGCAGGTGATAGTAAAAGATTAATCGAGAAAACCATTCACAGGGCACGACGAACCAACTCGCCAAAATCTGCTATTTGATTTAAACACTGATCTTTTTACAATTTTCCGAAAAATTTTTGATGATGATGTCCTAAAACTCATGGTACAACAAATAAATTTGTATGCCGCGCGGCTTTTACAAGAACCGGCAAAGCCACATAGTCGCAAAAAACGTTGGTCAGATGTCGACGAATCAGAAATACTAAAATTTCTTGGTGTAATTCTACTAATGGGTATAATACCCTTCCCAACGATAGAATCATACTGGAAAAAGGATGTAATTTATTATCATCCATTACTTCATAATATCAAAATGTCGTACAACAGATTCACACTTATACTAAAATGTTGGCATTTTTACGACAATGAAGCGCCTCGACGCGAAAATGATCGACTATACGAGATTAGTCCCTTGCTAGATCTTATTATTGATAATTCTAGATCGATTTACACGCCTGGGGACACCATAGTCATAGTATAAAGAGGGGAAGTAGGCTATCTCCGGCCCAATCCGCGATATATTTGCCTACTGTCTTAGGGTTGTCACTTTTAGATAAATTTTAATTCAGTGCCTATAAATTGGCAAGGGCCGGGAAATTGTATTTTTTACTTGTATTGTCTGGGTACAGAGTTTGTGAGGCCGATTTTACCTAAACGATGAAACTTTTCATGATGAAAGAAACAGCACGAGTAAACGGTAGGTATTCCAAATTCGAAAAGGCCCTTGCCGAAGATTGTTATTTTTGGCAAGGGCCGGGTTTTAAACTAATAACACACACATCTCTGTATAACTAATTTAGTGATCATTATTCAATAAAGTTCAACAATGGTTTTCCTATCAAATATAGAAATGTATTTAAGATTCAGAGCAGCATTACTTATCAAAAAAAAAAGGATAAAATAAACCGACCGGTGCGGCAGGCGGCGGCGGGGTGGTTTGAACGCGGCTGTCCGCGCTTCGCTCGCAACGCAACCGCATGAACAGCGGCAACGTCAAGTCGCGGTCCCGACTCTTTATGTCGCCACTAGATGGCACAGGCGGTAACATAGACTAAGAGCTTGTGTTTAAATATTATTTGCTTAGTAGTTTATACATATACTAGTCATCTAGTTTTTTTTTTTTTAATAGGCGTAATATAGTATTTTTACACATAAAGGACCATATTTATTTTTAATTAATACAAACATAAATAATACAAACATATCTATTGAATCACACATTTATTACAAAATTACAAATTAGCTACAGAAAAATACTTTCTTCGGTTTCGGCTGTTACGAAACGCCTTGTTATTAAACTTTAATGTGTAATATATCCGCATTCTTATAAATAACTTTTGCAAATATAATTTCGGAAAGCATGGGCAGGGCGGTGAAAAATGTAAATCTTTTATTTGTTCATAAACAGACATGCCAATTTCGCAGTTTATGTGATCATTTTTAAATGCTTTTTGGAATATCTGCTCCATCCTCTTAATATTTTCTACAAAGTCGTCGGGTGGAACCACTAACAAAATTTGGTCTCTAGAATAATTTTTGTAGTGAAGGTACCTATTCTGCACTTAAATTGCAAACTTGCTGATTCGCGTTTAAATACGATTTAAGTTGTTCGCAATCCTCGTGACGATCAATGCATTTTTTCAACAAGGCTCCGCATACGTAAAAAAAAGCATTTTTTTCGGGAATATCAAATTCTATATAGTCTGAACAACTAATATCACGCAATACACTATTTGACTGCAATATCTCTGATTGGTTAACATTGATAACGGGTGGAACGTTATTGATTTCAGTAGCGTCATTATCCGTATTTTTGTAATTACTTAAGTGAACGAGGGATTCTGTCAAATCTTCCGTACAATTGCCTTCTTTCGGAGCCCGGGTAATATTGGCAAAGAAAATTTTACGATATGCAGATATAAATTGTCTGCTGGTTGGTTCTAGAGCATTTCCATTTTTCGATCTAATTTTACCAAAAAAATTCTCAATCACATCCTGATTAAGACGTCTGGTAAGAATGTATTGATATCCTTCATGCTTAAGATCTTCGTACAGATGCAAAATTGACTTGATTGTGATCTGAAATCCTTGAATAAATTTCACGTTTTGAGTAACGTCGTTTCCAGTTCGGGGATCTGGTAATTTTAATGTTTGGAAAAAAATCAACATTTTATTGAAAAAATCAATCTGTTCTTTACGCCCACAAAACGCTCTTTTGTACTTATAGCTGTCACGGAGACTCGATGTATTCAATGCGTCAAATAGATCGTTCATCAACATTATTAATTCTACTGTGTGCCTTGCTGATTCATCTATCACATTAAAATCATATTTTCTACAAAGTCGTCGGGTGGAACCACTAACAAAATTTGGTCTCTAGAATAATTTTTGTAGTGAAGGTACCTATTCTGCACTTAAATTGCAAACTTGCTGATTCGCGTTTAAATACGATTTAAGTTGTTCGCAATCCTCGTGACGATCAATGCATTTTTTCAACAAGGCTCCGCATACGTAAAAAAAAGCATTTTTTTCGGGAATATCAAATTCTATATAGTCTGAACAACTAATATCACGCAATACACTATTTGACTGCAATATCTCTGATTGGTTAACATTGATAACGGGTGGAACGTTATTGATTTCAGTAGCGTCATTATCCGTATTTTTGTAATTACTTAAGTGAACGAGGGATTCTGTCAAATCTTCCGTACAATTGCCTTCTTTCGGAGCCCGGGTAATATTGGCAAAGAAAATTTTACGATATGCAGATATAAATTGTCTGCTGGTTGGTTCTAGAGCATTTCCATTTTTCGATCTAATTTTACCAAAAAAAATCTCAATCACATCCTGATTAAGACGTCTGGTAAGAATGTATTGATATCCTTCATGCTTAAGATCTTCGTACAGATGCAAAATTGACTTGATTGTGATCTGAAATCCTTGAATAAATTTCACGTTTTGAGTAACGTCGTTTCCAGTTCGGGAATCTGGTAATTTTAATGTTTGGAAAAAAAACAACATTTTATTGAAAAAATCAATCTGTTCTTTACGCCCACAAAACGCTCTTTTGTACTTATAGCTGTCACGGAGACTCGATGTATTCAATGCGTCAAATAGATCGTTCATCAACATTATTAATTCTACTGTGTGCCTTGCTGATTCATCTATCACATTAAAATCAATATATGTTGACACACCCGCTGCTACAGATCTGCTTAAAAGTTGCGTTGCGTAACGAACTTTCATTTTTTCAAAGTTCGTAGGGTACACATGGCTGTTAGTCAATTTATGAGCTTGTCTAAAGCTTTTCTTCTTATCATGCTCATAGAATTTTTTTATGTGACAAAATTTTGCTACAGTGCCATTTTGGAAATGAAAATCATACGCCATCAAGTTGGTACGAACCAACTTTATCAAATGTGGTGCGTCAAAAATATAATAAATTTTATGACCATTAACAGTAAAATAAGTTTTGTTCACGCAAATCCCTCTTTCTTTAGCAGCTTTTAACAGATCTGGACCCATATCTGAAACGCACACTCTGATTTTTAATCCGATCTCAAAGAGTTTAATTATAAGTTTATCAATCCATATAGATATATTAGCATCGCTTGAACATTCCGATAATAAGGCGTAGCCAATTGGCTGGCTCCATTTCACAAAAATACCTCTCATTATTACCACTAAGGCATATTTTGCAGGTGTCGGCGATTGAACGCCATCTACTTCGTGGAAGCCTATTATTCTGTCGTTTTTTATATCATAAAAGACGTTCGTTTTTAAACTCATAGCGTCCATCACTAAAGTGCAATGTTTTTCTCTCTCCGACATATTGTTTACTTTTAATTTTAGTGTTGTCATTAATTCTTCGTTTGTTTGAGTAGTCATCGGAATGTATAACTTATTTAACGTACTTCTACAGGGCAGACAAAGAGTTTTTTCTAATAAACGGTAAGCTTGTGGGCTGACGTAGTACAAGTTTAAGCAAAACATTTTGTAAGCGATAGTGTATCTGTTTCCTTTGTTAGCACATTTTAAGTATGTTTGAGCTTTAACAAGTTCGGCTAAGTCCTTAGATAAAAAACGATCACATAATTTATGAAACATATCTTGTGAAGAATTTGCTGATTCATTTGCTCGTAAACGCTTTTTATATTCTAATAACTCCGATTTTAGCTTCCTCTTGCGTGGAGTACTTGCAGAAAGATCAGCAGTAGTTTGAGTTAGGTTATCCGTGGTCTTAATATCCGTTTGGCATGATGAAGTGGCAATAGTTAAATCAATTTCATTTGACCCTGAAGCACTAGTTGTTTCTGTTTGACTAGAATTATTATATGAAGTTTTTATTTCCACTTGTGTATGTTTATCAATTTTTTTAAGATTTGGCAAATTTAAACTCGGCAAACAATTTTTTTTTAATAATTTTCTAACGCTGTTTTTCATTATGTCTTCTGGGTGGAAATGGGTTTCACAAACAACATGCTTGGGTTGGGATTTATTTATCAAATCCTCGCGGTCAATTAAGCGCAGCCACTGCAGGCGTCTGAAATGAAAAACACATTTAATATACCTACATTAGGTATCTATAATAAAAAAATGAATAAAGTGACTAAAATATTATAATTAAAAGAAACACTGTAAAACAACATAAAAAAACTAACGTCTGTCTCTTAGACTATAATCGAATTTGTTGTTATGATTTGAACTTAGCTTTATATACAGTATATCTGATTTACAATTAGTCAATTACTTATTTAGAATCACGATTTTATAACTGTAAGTAGGTAGGTACTTATTTACTATACCTACAATACTGAGAAATCGGCATAACTAAACGTAAACAAAGCAATAGCGGCAAACAATTGACAGATCAAAAGTATCTAATACATTCTAGTAGGAAATTAGGCCTACCTACCTACTTCCTCTGTGTGATAGAAAACTAATACAAACAAAAATAAGTGAGTAGGTATCTCATCATCAAGTAAAAATTATATACTAGAGTAAGTGACTAGCTTACCTTTCCTGTTCAATAGGTAATCTGAACAGAGACAATTCCGGAATCGATGAATTATTAAGACACCCAAACACACAACAATACGTTCTCCTGCGATTATCAGACATTTTGGTGTCATTTAGCGGTGCCGAAAAGCCTCGACGCGCGAACCTCGTGCAGTGTAAGCCCCGACTGGCGCACTGAGAAACGGGTCGAGATTTTGTTAAAGTGTGCGTGCGTCGATGCATAGATACTAATGCGCACATATACAAGCCGCGCGCGGTTCGTTTGTATGAAGATAACCTACTTCCCCTCTTTATACTATGCCATAGTTGTTGACGAATCAATGGTGCATTTTCGTGGCAGATTAATTTTTCGCCAGTTTATACCGTCGAAGTCTCATAAATACAGGATCAAAATATGTAAGTTATGTACTGTAGATGGCTTTACGTGGGGATACCAAATATATTGCGGACAGAGCGAACAGCTTTTTGGTTTAGATACTCAAACGGAAGTATAACTTTCGAACCAACTCGCCAAAATCTGGTATTTTAGAACATATTGGCAATGTAAGGGGCATATCTGTACGAAGACGTGTGTTGGGTGTTATAAAAAACTTATTGACCTGGGATGTCTTCCAAAGAATGCGAGAGCTAAAGCTAAAAGAGTGACAACGCACTGTAATAAATGTAAAAAGACGTACTGTCTTCAATGTTTTTCTGAAGTTCCTTTGCATAAATAAAGCTTTTTTACTAATAAACAGTAGTTTTTTTATCCACTACCCACATTTAGAGAGAAAAAAATAAATGTAATGTTTTCCGTTTTTTCTATTCATTGGTGTCCTATTGACAAGTCCTGATAAATAGAGCAACATAACACACAAGTCCATGAAGTTAGAGCGCATAGAAAGAGACAGGGGCGAGTGTACCGTTTACGGTACACGGACGTGATGACCCCGCGGCGTGTACTGTATTCGGTACACTGGACAGCTAACGTGTAGTGCTTGTTCCAAAATCTATCCAGCTTGCTACTGACATTGCAGCTAAACAATATACTCGTGTAGTTTTAAATTATTTTATTGTTGATTATTTTGTTAATTGTTATATTTTGTTGATTTTTAATTATTTTGTTTAGAGTTAAGGATAGGTTTAATAGTTAGGATTTTTTTTTTTTAATATTAATAAAATGTTTTATTTAACTAAAATTATTTACTAGCTGTTGCCGAATTTCCCTTGCTTCGGCAAGGAAATCGGTGCTATCATTCTCCACCATCACAGTCACACTCTCCTCGCTGTCCTCAGTGTCATTGATATCCTCTTCATCTGCAAAAATACACTTATTTTTGCCAAAGTAAATCAAACAATAATAACATAGTAATAAGGCAAACTAGGTACACTTACCATTCAATGTTTCTAAAAACATATTGTACGGTGTACAACATGCCAAAATTATTTTAGCTGCCTTTTCTGGTGCATCGTGGCATCTAAATTTATTTTTAAGGCGCCCATTGCACATTTCGACGATATTTCTTGCCCTCGTGTGGCACTCATTAAATGCAGCCTCTGCTACCGTTGTTGTAACCCAGGCCGAAGATATAGAGCACGCCGATAATTCTATGCATACTTTAGAAAACTTACAAATCTATGATCTACCATCAGCAACACAGGCTCTATATGTAGAACACGCCGACAATTCAATGGATATTATAGAAGAATTCGAAATCTACGACTTGCCATCAGAAACACAAACGCAAAACCAACTCTGCGAAGCTGCTGGGTGCAATAAAGAGGTTAATAGTTCCTGTTTTAGATGCAGAATTCTATTGTGCTGGGATCACTTCAGTGATGTTAAGTAAAAATATCTTAATTATAAAGAATTACTTTTCTCATAGGGTTGTCAATAAATAAAACTTCATAATTTACTACAATCTTTTTATTTGGTTAACTATCACTAAAGTCACTGCAGACCCACCGTACCCCTGGCCGTACCCCTGGTGGTACGGTGGGTGTTTTAAAGTTAAACGATACCACTGTATGAAGTGATCGTAGTGCTGTGCTGATGTAGATACTAAACGGACAGGAAATTATACAGAAACAGTTATCTACTCATTCATTAGTTAGGTAGGGTACATAATGCATATTAAGTACTGCGCAAATCGAACTCTTTAGTAAAACCGTACAAAAAAAAACCAGCGTTCATGACAGTTGACAATTACATTCAACTCAAAGAAACATAAAGAATTTATTGTAAAAATAAAAATTAAGTTAGTTGTATTGAATTATTGTTGAAAATACTAGGCAAGTACCTACCTATAATGGACGATACTGAAATAGATTTCGTCCAAATAAATGGTGGAACCGCCCTTCTTTGTGGCAAATACCGTTATCATCGCCACAAAACATATACAAACGGTTCCATGCTATGGCGGTGTTCATCCTACAGTAAAACTAAATGTTGTGGCACTGTAACGATTGGAAAGGTAGTTTTTGATATATATTTTTTTATTTGGTTTCTTTGTCATTTTGTTTAAATACTTAATTAATCAAATTTAGTTTTTTTTAGGATAATAAATTTATTAAAAATAAAGATCATAGCTGCGAAGTAGATCCATCGAGTAATGAATTATTGAAGGAAAAGTGTAAATTGCGAGAAATAGTGGTTTCATCTGATGAACCTATTGAACAATTATATGACAAGAAAAAGAGCGATTTTAAAGACATGGGGATGAATTTTGCAATTGGGAAAAAATATCCTCGGTATGAAGGCGTGAAGCACTTCCTTCAGAACGCTAGGAACAAATCTGCACAAGTGTCTAAAAGTGTATCCCATGATTTGAGTGAAATAGAAGTTCCAGTTCAATATCATAATTTCGTTTTGGCAGATTATTACTGTGACGAGTCAGACAAGCAAAACCGTATTATAGTTTTTTGCTCGAAAGAATCGCGACAAGTAATTCCAAATATTGTGGAATATTTTCTTGACGGTACTTTTTATAGTTGCCCAAAACCATTTTCACAATTATATAATATTCATGGTGACATGGGAAGTGGTGTGGAAAATACTAAAGCGAAGCCCTTAATATTCGCACTTATGTCGGACCGAAAAGAAAAAAGTTACATTATTTTGTTTAACATGACAGCAGCGATGAACGCCATTTTGAAAGTATTCCCAAACATCACATTGCGAGGGTGCTATTACCATTGGACTCGCAACATATGGAAGAAAGGGAAGTCTTTTGGATGTACAAAAAATCAACCAGGACGAAGAATAGTTGCCCTGGCAAGTGCCTTGCCACTTCTTCCTGACTGCGAGATTCAACATGGCTTTGATTATGTGAAATCGGAATCCTCTGGAATAGTACAAATGGAAAAAAATATACAGTACTTAGAACAATATTGGTTTAAGACGCATTCATGTAATGTAATAAGCGTATTTGGTGAACGCCATAGAACCACCAACATATTAGAGACGTTTCACTCCAAAATTAATAAACGTGTCAACAAGAATACGGTTACATTGATGCGATTACTCAAAGTATTGGAGCATATCCATACATTGGAGATGATTCCAAAAAAAAGAAGAAAGGGCCAAATCATCAATGATGACTTCATTACTGACGTACAGTTACAATTTATAAATAAGGAAATTTCAATTGGTCACGCATTAGAAAAATTGCGCAGATAACTTATTATTATTAGATACATTTCATTTTTTATTTTATTTTATTTTTAGATTGTAGATATTGTATTTAAGATTTGTTCAATAAAAATGTATGAATAAAATTATTAAATAAAATTATTGTTGTCAGAAGTGGTTGTAACACTAGTGATACAACACTATTACCTGGTGGTATCTTTTAACTTTAAAACACCCACCGTACCACCAGGGGTACGGCCAGGGGTACGGTGGGTCTGCAGTGCACTAAAGTTATGAAGAAGGAGATTTTCATATCAAAAAAATTACACACGTAAAATTTCGGAATCTTCGACAGTCTCACTACAGTCAATCTCATCTGTAGCAGTTGTTTCCTTTAAAGCCAAGGGCTTGACAAGGGCTTGCCAAGGTTTCTCTGTAAAACGTGAAATCTGGTAAACTTTCCCATTCCGTTCCAAAATGTTTTCCTAGTAATTTTGTTCACGTCATTCAATTTTGCCTTGTTAACTGCGACTGTATTCGTTATAGTGACTTGATTAATTATTTTGATATTGTTTCTTGGCTTACAAATATTGGCTTGGCAATATCACTCTTGTAAAAAACTTCGCCCCTCACAAGAACATTGTCTCGTTGGTTAGAACGACGTAAAATAAAGCGTTTACACTGATTGAATTGTATACTCAACTTGAAGTTGGTTTCAATACGTCTTTGACAGCTGTTTTCCAATCGTAGACTGGGCAATCCGTGCCGATTTTTCTTAATGTTGCTTTTTCAAATATAATGTCTGAAATTTCTTTTGTGTCAAGTATGACTTCATTCCGGCGCAACTTTTTTTCTAATATTTGTAGCTGAAATACGTGCATATCTTGGTATCTTGATAATGATGGGTCTGCACCCCTTACCTGATGTCAATCTGTATTGGTCAACTGATACTTTTTATAGAAATGCTGATATTGCCCAAAATTTCACTCAAAAGCGATTAAAAAAACTGACTGAAAACATTCACTTGAATGTTAATACCAAAGAACCCGCAAGAGATATGCCAGATCATGATAGGCTTTAATAAAATACGTCCTATGATAACAAAACTAAACGAAGTATTTCAGACTAGAATGTTCTCAATCAAGCACCCAATCGGTGGACGAAAGCATGGTAAAGTTCAAGGGTAAAAGCACACTAAAACAATACATGCCGAAAAAACCCTATATTTCTTCATTTTTTCATATTTCTTCATCTATTATAAGTAGGGTTGCCACCCGTAATTTATAATAAAGTATTGTACGTTATTTCAGGTAATTGTACTCTATACTTTATGAGAACAATAAAGTACAAGAAAATACTTTATTTCGCATGATGTGCTTTCTTTAGTCGTAAATATTTTTTCGTTAAACGGAATTTATCGATTGGCGCTGAATCGATGTTGCCACTCGCCACTACTCGCCAGCGCCACACGGCCACATCACTTCAGTGCTCGTTTTTAACAATTTCTGAACGCAAACTAACGTCAAATGATATTCATGTGATATTGATATTCGTAATTTCTTGTTTGTTTTGTGCGAAGCGGTTTGAATGCGATATTAATTCGATTTATAGGGATTATAGATTTAAGCTCAAGTAAGTCATGGAAGAGAATACTCTACATACACCTACAAAACTTAGTTTTGTTAGTGAACCGGATCAAATAGATACTGAATATGTAACACCGAAAAAATGTATAAAAAAGAATGATACGACAAACCAGAAAAATAAACGACTGCAGAAGTATAAAAGTCAGTGGGAAATCGAACATGGTGATTGGTTAATTAGTGATCCTCAGAACGAATACAATGCAAAATGCAAATTGTGTGGAATTACATTTACAATCGCTTCAGCAGGAATAGGACAAGTAAGAAAAACATTTTTTTATGTGTGTGTGTATGTGTGTATTGGTAATTTGGTATGGTTGCATTTAAATATCCAAACTATACTCTGCTATGTTATAATATGATTTGATTTTATTTAAAATAAATAATTATGCTGTTTTTTCACAATAACTTTAAAAGTATATAATAAAATAACTTTAAAAGTATATAAATATAAAAGTATAATTGTTTGATGGTGACTGGTGACTGGAGGTGATGGGCAAGGTGACGGGATTATTCTTATTATTTTCAGGTTAAACAACACCTGCAAACAAAGCAACACAAATCAAAATTAGAAATGAGAAGAACATCTGGAGTACTTGAGAAATTCCTTGCCTCTTCTTCTGCTTCCACATCGTCTAGTTACAGTGATAAAGAAAATGTTGTTGCATCTGAGTTAGCCCTAACATATCATACTGTAAAACATAATTTGTCCTATAACAGCATGGATTGTACTATAAAATTGAATAAAATCATTTATGTCAATTCAGCTACAGCTACAGCAATTCATCTAGCTAGAACAAAAATAGAAGCACTGGTTACGGAGGTGTTGGGCCCATATTTGATACAAAATGTGATAGATGCTATTAAAACAGACAATTTGTTTTACTGCTTACAAACAGATGCTTCTAACAAAAAAAATATTAAACTGTTTCCATTAGTGATACAATATTTTACGGCCAAAAATGGCATTGAAAACAAATTATTAGATTTTTATGAAAATAGTAATGAATCTGCTGATGGTATGTTTGAAGCAATTCAAAAGTCATTAGAGCAATACAAATCCGTGGTTGGCATGAATATGTTGACATGTCTAAAATGGCAACTTTTCAGGGCGGCCATTTTAAACTTTTGAGCTCTTCTGGTAAATCGGTAAATTAGTTTAACGTATGTGTTCCAGTTGTTTTATAGGTTATTTTATGCCATCTTTGCAATGATGACAGTAAACAAACGAAATTACCCATAGTTTCCATAATAATAGACTTGTCAAGTCGTTCACCAACGAGTTATCAACTTATTCACCGACTTGTCAATTTGTTCACCACAGTTATCAACTTATTTACCGATTGAGTGGCAAATATAGAATAAAACTAGTAGGTAAACAATGTTATTTTAATGACAAACACAGTGAATAATAACGTATTTATTTTAATATTTATTAATAAAAAAAATGTTGGGTACCAAACAGATGATGAATATCTATCCTATGTTTTAAAAAGGTAAAATTTGTTTGGTTGTTTGTAAGTTCGTATGTAGAAGGTAATCTCCGGAACTAACGATCCAATTCTCAAAAAAAATTCACTAGTAGCAAGCTGCATTATTCCTTAGTGCTATAGGTTATAATTTATGTTTATAACATGCATATTAGCTGAGCTATTACAACTTTTGTCTAGCATGTCGGAAAGAAATACCTCTTAAAACAGAATTATTTGCATGCGCTACCTAAAAAGTTGTATATAATTGAAAACAATGTATGGCAACCTGGTCCGCCATATATATTTCTACAAAAAAGTCCAAGACACCATATTTCTATCTTTTATATTTTGTCTTTTACATTTCATTTATGTTTAAAAAAAGTATTTTCGACATCCTTACGTTTGGATGATTATTTAAACAACAAAATACTAATCCTTCTCAAAATAAACTATTTTATGATCACAAAGATATCATAGAGATAAGATTTGCCCTTTACAGTATGTCAATTGGTCATATAGTTTCGGAAATAATAAATTAATATAATAAAACTAAAGAGTATTTTTTACTAGCAGCACCCCGTGGTTTCACCCCCATAAGTCTCGATCCCGTAGGAATGTCGAGATATAAAGTGTCCTATATTCTAAAACACGTCATGGTCTACCTATGTGCCAAATTTCATCCAAATCCGTTTAGCCGTTTTAGCGTGAAAATGTAACAAACAAACATACAAACAAACTTACTTTCGAATTTATAATGTTAGTTAGGATTACTTACTCAAATTATGCAATGTTGTTCTAATTGAACAAATATTTAATTAAAACACCACTAACCTATCAGTATTGTAGTGTAATACGCAATAAATAATAAAAAAAGAAATATCTAGTAAATTGTTTTATTAGGCCACAAACAACGGAAACATACTGATTAATAATTCAGTTCACAGATACATAGTATTCACATTTTATTAGACCTCAGAATCCTCTTCATCCACTGATTCAGATTTGGACGAGGGCAACCCGTCCTCGTCCAAATCTGGATCAGTAGATGAGACATCACCGACAGTTTTTATATTAATATAAAACTCCTTGAACGAATCACCAATCAGGTCAATCATGTCCATCAAATCCTTTTTTTTCTCTGCACTGATTGGCAAAGCCTCCTTTGAGATTGGGCTCAACCTAAAGAGATCTTTTACTGATTTTCCTCTTTTCTTAAAATTTATTGTCTTGAAAGGGAGTTCGCGATCCAGAGTTTTCTTGTAATAAATTTTTCCTACGCTGTTTTTATTATTTTGCAGCCATTTAATAGGTTGCCACAGAAATTTCTCCCCCAAATCATCCAGTTTTTTTAGAGTAAAGGGTCCTTTCTTGGATTTAAGTTTGGTAAAATCCAAGAAATCATTTACCGTCATCACCACGACCTTAAATGGTTTCTGCACTTTGCAAGTCCTCACCAACTGCACCCAATCATATAAATGATTGATTCTCATTTTGTGTTCTCTTTTTCGTTTTTTCAATAATCGCGTGGTCAGAGTCACACTCCATATGTGTGTGCCCACTGAGAAGGAATTTGTGGTTTATCTTTTGCAGCGTCGGATGACTATTTAACAAAAACATGAACATCATTGCCACGACATTGTTTTTGTTTTGGCCACCACAAGTATCGTAATAAAAAATCAGTTCTTCGACCTCCGCTGGCAAACTGTTGCAGAAGTGCCACAAACATGACGCAATTTGGTTTGCTCCTCGAGCTCCTATAGTCTCGTCCCACATGTAGCATGTTGCCTGCTGCTCTAACAGACGAATGTGCTTTGGCATTGTCTTTATCCACACGCTTTTCAGCATAAGCTTTTTCAGCTTGATGTTGGTGTTCAGCTAATTCAGCAGTTAAATTTATTTTGCGGTCTTCATCTGCAACTTTAATTTTTGCGTTTAACACATCGCACGTGTTGCATGTGTCTTTGAATGGTTGCTTAAACAACAGATTAAGGTTGTGAAAGCATTTGGCATATAATTTTAACGAGACAGGATTTGAAGAAGTATTTTTATACTCTCTGTACATTTTAGCAATTGAAAGGTCAGCAGCTAGATATTTCTTACCAGTCGAATTTCTGCAATAGTGACTCTCATAACTTGGAAAGCTCAAAATATGGTGGTTGACAAGCGAAATGTCTTCGATAGTCTTCTTATTTTTGGGAGGTTGACGACCTCTTCGATCCTCATCGATGATTCCAATAATTATCCTATAATTATATTAACAAATCCCATGGTCTCTCCTAGTATTTTACAAAAACACACTTTACAAACCGGTTTCACTTCATTAGAAATCTCTAGCATGTACTTACAGTAGCAGTCTCTATTTAATGACCTGCTGCCAGTTTTTTGAGATTTTTTTGGTAAAATCATTACTGACTTAGCCGCAAATGCTGCCCTCCTATCTCTATATCCAAGTTGCCAATAATTTTCAAAACAATGCTTCTGTTCAGCCGTTGTAATTCTTTCAGCACATTTTAATCTACATGAACTCAACTCTTTTGGTGCTCTGTCAGGAACTACTTTACCTTTTTCCGTTATGTAACTCTTTCCTGTATTCCTTCTTATTTTGCTTGCATTTCTCTCTACTCTTGATCTTTTTCGTTATTATTTGTCCTTTCTGCACTAGTACTTGCAGTTTCCATAATTATAGTTTCATTTTCATTTCTGTCTATTGTATTTTCTAGGATCATTGTTGGAGTTTCTATCTCATCTATAGTGTCCTCTTCCATATTCATTTCAGATGAAACACTTCGTTTGCCCGTTTTTTTGTTTGTCACACGCGTCGAGCGGGTGTTTCCTTGTTCTGTATATCTGTCACATTTTTGCCTGAAATTGGTATCTATTTCTATTTAGTATTTCTTCGGTTTCTGTATCATCACATGATTCGCAATCTGTTTCTGAATCATCTACTATGAGTTTTTTAATGTTAAAATCAGGATCACGAACACTGTCGTCACTGTCACCATGAAAAGCTTCATTTTCTTCAGCTTCACTGTTTTCTATAATGTCTGACGTATTTTCAATTGTAGTCTTGGGTCTTTAATTAATACATCATAAAGTTCTTGGGTTGCTGGGGACATAACCGGAAAAGGAGATAATGGATCATCGTTACTTATGTTCCTCAATAACGAAGAGTTTCACATCGGCGTGGCAAAATTAGGGTCACCTGATGCAATAAAAATTAAGAATCAGACAGATAGACGAGAGTTATAAGTAAGAGTTATAATAATTATTACGATGGTAGCCAAAGTTCAACCGTTTTACTACTCACCATGTATTTCTTTCATATATTTTTGTTTTGATATCAACATTAGAGGAGTAATGGGAGACGTCAATATCGGCTCATTAGATATGGGATCACCGGCATACTCATCTGAAAAAAAAAAGCAAATATATATGAATTTTACATTTTGACTTCACTATCGGCTTAAGCACCATCGGAAACTACGAAAACGACACCCATGACGAAAAATTACAAAATGTTTAGCAGCCGCCATCTTGGATTTCCATTTTGACCTCACTATCGGCTTTAGAACCATCAAAAACTACGAAAACGACACCCATGACGAAAAATGAGAAAATTTTACAGCCGCCATCTTGGATTTACATTTTCACATCACTATCGGCTTTAGAACCATCGAAACCTACGAAAACGACACCCATGACGAAAAATGAGAATATTTTCGGAGCCGCCATCTTGGATTTCCATTTTGACCTCACTATCGGCTTTAGAACCATCGAAAACTACGAAAACGACACCCATGATGAAAAAATAGAAAATTCTTTCTCTTTCTATCGAGTGTGAATTCAAAAGAAGAAAGTTGCATGGAGGGCCCATACAAGTAGGGCTCTTTCACGTGACGATTTCTACTAGTTAACTCCTACTGCAAGCCGCGTTAAAGAACTTCGTTCCAATTAAACAGTATACGAATAAGAATAAGGTTCATATTCCTATAAAACGCGTACTCAGCAAAGTTAAGATAATAACGTTTCTTACCGTTTTCATCCACTTGATTCATTCGCTTGCGAGATGATTTTAACTTCATGTCACGCAGTTCTGTTAACTTCCGTTTCGTAGCCATTAATTTGGCAATCGTCGGATTCTGCAAAAACCGAACATTTAAATACTTATGTAGGTAGGTAGGTATTCCCTCTGTATAGGTATGATTCCAAACAACGCGCAGTACTGCGCGCCAATCTGCCACGTGATTCCGAGCACCGCTGTTATCTCATATAAACCTATAGAAAATGTATGGGGACCATTAGTGCACTGCTACGACAGCACTGCTGCGGCAGCACTGCCGCGTTGTTCGGAATCATACCTTTAGTTTATTACACTAAGGTAAAAGAATAAGTGCAGATAAGTCAGCATACATATAGCATAATGGACGAATTCTAGGACCAGTGTTTCTACCGCAACGCCTCAATGGATCAGCATATCTTGATTTTATAAATGTACATTTAGACGATATGCTAGATGATGTATCGCTGGCTGAATTTCGTCGAGCATGGTTCCAGCACGATGGAGGTCCACCGCATGTTACGCGCTCCGTCCGCGAGCGTCTCACTGAGCTCTTTGATGACCGCTGGATCGGAAGGCTGGGGCCGCACGCCTGGCCAGCGCGTTCACCCGACTTGACACCATAAGACTTCTTTTTGTGGGGGTATGTGAAAGAAAGAGTGTTTGATCGGGAATGTGACAGTGCTGATGAAATGCGGGGCAGAATAGTGAGCGTTTTTGATGGACTACGTGCAGAATGTCTTGAAGATCCTACACTAATGCCTCGAGTTCACGGATCGACACAGCGACGGGCGCGGCTTTGTATTGAAATGGATGGAGCGCAATTCGAGCCACACCTCATAAGGTCGCAAATTATTTAGACAGGTACGTAAAATGCCTCTGTCAGCTTTAATATTGCTATATCAGTAAGCTTCGAATACTATTAAAATCATAATCTTGTGTCATCAATCATCATAATTTTGTGAAGTGTTGTAAGGGTAGGTATTTTGAATAAAAAGGGTAGGTAGGTGTTTGTAAATTTCGTATAAATCCCGTGAATCAGCCGTACGGAGCGCTCGGCGCCCGCGACGCGCGATCGCGCGATTTTGCCTTGCGTGTCAGTGACCTCACGTTTTGTACCGTTTCCATTGCGTGTTTACGAAATATGAATTTTTGAAAATAACCAATTTAAAGCGAAATATTATTGGTATCCGTTTGCATTTAGGCTGTATATAATATACGTTCTGGCTTCGGAAGCGTTCCCCTTACACCCTGTATTTTAACTGCTAGGTACTTGCAATTCTAAAGGTGTGTGTCCAAACATAAAGCGGCATTCGAGCGCGGCTGCCGCGCGCGGCTAGCCGCGCTATGATTGGACGATGGCCGCGCGCGGGAGCCGCGTGCGGCGATCGCCGCGAACGGTGTTAGTGTTGGTTCGCCAGTGGTTGTGTGTGGACGGATGTATTTTATCAGGTAAAATGGATAACGAAACAGCAATTCGTCTAAAGAATATCACAATAATAACGTGAGAGAAGATCTATGGGATGAAATAGCAAAAACATTCGTACAACCAAAAGCAGCTTTAAAATTGAAAATGAAAAGTCTTTTGAGTTCTTATAGAAGGGAGAGAAACAGAGAAAAAACAAGTAATGTCACTGGTTGTGGTAAGTTTAATCTTATTACATTTTATAACAGTAGGTACTTTAAATTTCTGGCTGTTTACATTTTCACTATACTAATTCTTAATTATCTCTTAAACGCGTGGACCGATTTACATGACTCATACTGATAAAATGGTTTTAGACCTAGACCTTTCATTTGACACCATAATCGTTAAGATATCTCAACAAACAAAAAATCAAATTTTCAAGTTGCTCTCGTGATTATCCAACATGTATGAAACGCGTAGTTCAATTCTTTTAAAAACTATCTTATCAAACGTTAAATAATTTGTTATCGCTGTGGGTACGGCCGAGTGAAGGCCTGCTCGAGGGCTAGTTAGTTAGTTATAAAAGTAGTGCGAGTAAATAAGACACAAGATCAGCTTATGTTTCAGTTATTTTAATAATGTTCTTTTTCTGTTGCAGGTAGAAACAAGGCCTATAAATCTAAATGGTTTGCTTATGAAGCATTCAGTTTTTTACATGACAGGAATAACCCTATTGATGCAGTGGTAAGTACCTATTTCTTTTATTTTTTTATTAGACTATAGCTTTCCGCCAGGGGCTTCGCCTGCGTGGTCTGGTTGTTTCTTATAAATTATAACCTAATGTTCCTCGGTGAAGATGTAGCTTTGTAATAGTGAAAAAATTTTGAAAATGGGTCCAGTAGTTTTTGAGTTAAATCGTAACAAACAAACAAATCTTTCCTCTTTTTAATATTAGTTTAGATGTAACGGCCATATTATACATACAGCCCGCATACTACAAAATCTATGAGATCAGATAATGCTAAGGGGCCGTTTATTAATTACGTTAGGATGATTTTTAACCTAAGGTTATGTAATTATTTAATATCTTTCTTGCCAATCAATTGATCCGTTTGTCATAAAATATCTTGACAAAAAAATACGAATATAAGAAGGAGTGGTAATAAATTGATTTGGAGTAAAGGTAGCTGCTTCATTCGCTGAATTATTTATTTTTTTTAATAAAGAGTCTCTGCGAAGAAAGTTATGCAAGTGAACAGTAGCTAGAACTATGGTTTTGGCTGATTTTGGGCTTAAAATCATTGTACTTCTCAATACTCTAAATTTTGCCGACAAGATTCCAAAAGCATTTTCTACTACTCGGCGTGCTCTTGATAGTCTATAGTTGAAAATCCTTTCTTTTGACCCTTTTGGATGAATTCCTGCAAATGGTGTCATCAAATGTGTGCTTAATGCAAAAGCTTGATCTCCTAATATTACATATGGTATGTTAGTTATGTAGGGTATTTGTAAAATTTCTGGTGCTGGTACATTAAGTAGATTATTTTCTAGCTTTCGATACAATTCGGAATGTTTATATCCACCTCCTACCTATCCTATCCTATCCTACCTCCATCTGAAATTCGACCTTGGCTTCCTATGTTAACATACATAAAATTGTAGTTTGCGTCTACTAATGCTAATAGCACGATGCTAAAGAACTTTTTATAATTAAAATATTCAGTGCCGCTACGAAAAGGAGCTTGAATAGTTACGTGTTTTCCATCTAACGCCCCAATGGTGTGCGGAAAATTCCATTTTTCCTCGAAGTCTTTAGATACTGCTTTCCAATCTTGCTCTGATACTGATAGCTGAAAAAAATAATTAATAACGTTTTATTTATTTTGTTATTTTTGTTTCAGGATTGTGGCTCACCCTCAGAGCCGGGTAATTCAGAACAAGCTATTCCGGAACAAGGCATTTCAGAACAAGGCACTTCGGAACCAGGAACTTCGGAACTCGGCACTCGAGACCAAGATACAAATACCAAGAAGTCGTCAAGAAAAGAAAAGCCAGCTAACAAGAGGACATACCAAGAGTCAGAGTATGATGCTGAAAATCAAATGATAGAAGAAGCATTAGAAGTAATGCAAAAACAAAATGACAGTAATAGTAATGATCCTTACGTTGCTTTTGGCATGCACATAGCAGCCGAACTAAGAAAATATGATGCCACTATGTTTACGAGAGTTAAACATTCAATAAATACTATACTATACGAAGCTGATATGGAGCGCCTCAATCAATCATCAACTGATGAATTGATTGATGAATGATTATTGTGTTGTTTTTTAATTACTACTAAATAATAAAAATAATATAAGTAATAAAGTTCATAATTATTTACCTGTACCATACCATTGCCGTTCGCCAGTGAGTATACATTTTTTTTATAAATGGTTCTACCAATGTATGTATGTGTTCGAATTCTTCCAAAGATAATCTTAAAAACTGTGGCGTTCGGTAGTTGATTTCGTAATAGATCACTTCCAGATTCTTTGTCCTCTGTTGAAAGAGTGGTAGCATCCAACACTGCCTTTGTCTAATACACTTTCTTCTATTCCTTCTTCTACGTAATTTACGAATAATAAGCAGAGCAACAACACACGCGGCCGCTTTCATTGTGGTTTGAATACGAAATAAAGAGCGCGGCGTGTCTCGGACATGCCGCGCAGCACTGCCGCGCAGAAGGTCTAAACTAGTCGCGCGGCAAATTTGTGTTCCGCGAATGCCGCGCGTAGCTGCCGTGCACCTTGCACGCCGTGTTTGGACACACCTTAAACCGTGCTTTTCAGTGCGACCTGTTTATTCCTTTTAGTTTTTACTAAGTACAGTTTAGTTATTTAGGTTTATTTTTATAATTCGTAGGTATAGATTTTAATTTTAAAGTATAGGTAGTATATTTGATAGTGTACGTTTGACCGTAGGTTATTTTATAGTACTGTTAGGTAGGATTAGTCATTCGTATAGACATTAGTTTTTCGGGATATTGCTTATTTATTGAGTTTAGAATAGTTATCATCAGAAATAGGTTTATTTAGGTAGGTAGGTATTTTATTTTCTGTTATTGAGTTTTTTTTTTTAAATTAGCTAGGTACTTAGGTTTACTTTTATAAGGCGTAGACCGTATAGATTTTAATTTCAAATATAGGTAGTAATTTGATAGTGTGTAACGTAGGTTATTTTTAGTACTCTTAGGTAGGATTAGTCATTCGTATATATATTAGTTTTTAGGGATTTTGCTTATTTATTGGTATATACATTTAAGTGTGGGTAGGCGCTAGGTGTTAGGGCTCTTCTATAAAGATAGTCTCAAAGATTTCTTTATTTTTGATACGGATACAGGTCGCGTCATGTAAAAAGAACGCTGGCTGTCAAGCTGCGCATAGACGATTTTACGGTCTATTTGGTGGTATGAGGTGCGGCGCGGGGCGGGCGGGTCACGCGGCGCATGCTTGCCGGTGCGCTATTGGTTCGTCAGTCGACCTTTGCTTTCCGCGCTGTGTCCACGTTCATTCTCAAAATACCATCGCGCACAAAGGTTTGAAATTACGAAATGGTTTTACATAGAAAAGAGAGAAAAATGATTTATGACGTGTATTGTTTTATGAAGAGAGAGGCTGATAATAATGCAGTTGATAATTTAAAAAAATGTATTAAACGGACCGCAAAGGCAACAAAATGTTCCGAGTCTACAGTGAGACGAATTGTAAAAGGTTCAAAAGATTCGGAATTTCTTACTGTCTTTCGAACTCCCGGCAAAAATACAAGACTCAGAGAAAAACCAATAACATATATTGACAGCTTTGACCAGGGTGTTATAAAAAGAATCATCCATAATTTCCACGTCACTAAAAAAGAATTGCCTACCATTGGCAAGTCGCGAAGGAAGTTGCAGGATGACCTACATTTCCAAGGATCTGTAGCAAGTCTCAGGCGAATATTAAAAGAATTGGGTTTTAAGTGGAAAAAAACAGAAACCAATAGAAGAATTTTAATTGAGCAGTCACAAATTCGATTTCAAAGAATTGAATATCTGAGAAAGATAAAAAAATATAGAGAGGAAGGAAGACATATAATTTACACTGATGAATCATACGTCGATAGTTCCCATACGTCTCACCATTCTTGGACAGACGGTCCCACCAAAGGCATTAAAAAACCTCTATCTAAAGGTAGCCGCTTGGTCATAGTGCAGGCAGGTGGTGAAGCAGGTTTTGTGCCGAATGCTTTGCTGACGTTCAAAGCCGGTATAAAAAGCTGCGACTACCACGACAACATGAATTTGGAGAATTACGAGCGGTGGCTCCGTACTAAACTGATACCGAATTTACCGCCTAATTCAGTCGTGGTAGTCGACAATGCATCGTACCACAATAAGCAACTCGATGCTGCACCAACGTCCAATACAAAGAAAGCAGACATGCAAACCTGGCTCCGTCAAAAAGGAATCGAATTTGAAGAATGCATGCTAAAGCCGGAGTTGTACAACTTAATAAAAAAATACAAAGAGCAATATAATAAATTTAATATGGATGCCATATTAAACGAAGCATTTTGTACTTCGTTTGCCCCCATATCACCCGGACCTAAATCCAATAGCGCCCTGCACACGTACAGTTCGGACCGCGGGAAACACCACGCGCCGTTCCATCCCTCGCTCCGAACTGTACGTGTAGATGTGCGGATCTAAGTCCGATCTGGCAGCTCGACGCGAGTGCATGTCTCACAGTTTTACGCGCGCATCACGTATAAACGTAAATTACAAAAATGGCGGTTTGGAGCGTCGAAGCTATCACAGAGTTCATTCGTTTGTACCGTGAACATCCGTGTCTCTGGAAGATAAAAAGTAAGGAGTATAGTAACAGGAATATGAGAAACAAAGCATATGACGAGCTCGTTGATTTTTGCAAGTCAGTAGGTTTTGTTTCAGCTGATCGCGATTTCGTCAGCAAAAAAATACAAAATATAAGAGGTGCATTTCGCAAAGAATTGAAGAAAGTAACGGAGACACGGAACAAAAGTGTAAGCTCCCAAGAAGATGTTTATAAACCGACTCTTTGGTACTTTGACTTACTTTTATTCACAAAAGACCAAGAACTACCAACCCCAAGCGTGTCTAACATGCCGACGGACGAGTCTACAGCTGAAACTTTAGACTATTTTGCAAACCACACACCATCCCCACAACATTACACAGTGACATTTGAATCACAGTTTTTCTAGAACAAACGTTGTTCAGACCGTGGTCTACTACCATTCTATAGCATCAAATATGTTATTAAAAAAAACTAAATTAGGCGTTCTCAAATTAGTCTTACGTTGCTCAAACGTGTTCAAACATTAACCGTAACATCAAAGTAGGTACTCATCGCGGTAGCGATATGGCATTCAAAAGATTTATGAGGAGTCCACGTGGACTACAAGGATGTCCGGCCAATGCAGGCCGAAATGCAAATAAATCATTAGCCAATGACATGCAATCGCACGAAGTACCGCTCCGCCCATTTCTTTTGTGACTACCGCCCAAACTACCCCGGCGCGGGCGGTAGCCTAGCCAGTCTACTACTGAAATTTCTCGAGTGAGCGACGTATGCATCCGATGTAATTACTTACCTTAAAAAATAAATTTGTGAAAATGAGTTCTTATTCAAATGTGGAGTGGCTGGATATGGTCCGCTTTTACGCAATTGCTGGTGACAATCTGGGGGAAGCTAGGCGAATGTACTCTCAACCAAAACATTTAGCGGCGCTGCGTAGGCGAGGGATCTTGAACCCGCAGATTCCCTCACCTGCTACAATACTGGCAGCTTCACAGCGGCTACTGGACCACGGCCAATTCACAGTGCCGAATCATGCCCAAGGACGTGGTATTGGTCCTCAGTATTCAGCCGCATTCGAAGAGCAAGTACTCGAGTACTTCGCACGCAACCCACGGAATAGTACCAGAGATGCAGCAAGGCGATTTAATGTTAGCCAATTTTACGTATGGAGCCTGCTGAACCGATTGGGGAAACATCCATACCATTTCCGTCGCACGCAAGGTCTTTATGACGCTGACCCTCAAGCACGCATAGCTCTGTGTACGTGGCTGCTGAATAATCCAGAAGCTAACATTATGTGGACAGACGAGTCTACCTTCACCCGCGTAGGCATCTTTAACATACATAACGAACATTATTGGGCGTTTAACAATCCACACGCGATTAAAGAACACTCTCACCAAATTCGGTTCAGTGTCAATGTGTGGGCCGGGATTCTTAACCCTAGATTACTACTCTACGTCGCAGAGGCGCCCGCGTTTTTGATATATTGCTCTCTCTTTTTATCCTTCGCGCGTATGGCATTCACGTTCAAGGACATCTCAGTCATCGCCATTACGTGTCGCAGGACGGTGGTTGCGTTACGGTAAGTGTGCTAGTTTTTTTGATATTACTACCCTTGGCGCTCCAAAGGCGTATGAGTAGTTTGTATGTAAGTTTTGCGCTATTAATAAAATTATTTTGTTAGTGTTTTTTTTTGCATTTTTGGTTACTATCGGTTTGTTTTATCTTTTTTTAGGTACATTTTGAAACTTTAACATCATGACTAGTAATAGAAGAGTTTCGGATGATACAATAGCTAATTGGCTAGAAGAAAGCGACCATAACAGTGATGATAACTTTTCGGGAGATGACTCTGAAATTGAAGATCATGTAAGCGATGAAGATGTTCAGGACGATGTAGAAGAAGGATACATAGAAGATGAAACTATAGAGAACTCCAGTGAAAGAAGAGCTGAAGAATCTGTGCCATCTTTTGTCCCAGAAAATAATGAGACTTTGGAGCCATCCACTTCTGATCACCGTATCCTTGTTCCGGCGCGTCGAACATTGAAAGGCAAAAATCAGCACTGTTGGTCTACTTCTAAAGGTGAAAGTCGAGGTAGAACCACTGCTAGAAACATTGTGCACACATTGAGGGGCCCTACTAGAATGTGTAGAAATATCTTTGAGCCTAGTTTATGTTTTGATTTATTCATCACAGAAGACATTGTTGGTGAGATAGTGAAGTGGACAAATGTAGAAATTTCTAGAAAAAGACCTACTGGAAATACCCACGCTACCTGCAGAGATACATGCTCCATAGAAATTAGAGCCTATTTTGGTATTTTGACGCTAACTGCTGCAATGAAAGATAACCACCTAACTGCAACTGAGCTATTTGATAGCACCTTTTCAGGGTCTAGGTATTTAGCAGTGATGAGCAGGGAGCGTTTCAACTTTCTCACTCGTTGTTTGAGAATGGATGACAAGATTTTGCGTCCTGCCCTACGTCAAGATGATCCCTTTATTCCAGTCAGGAAGATATGGGAGATGTTTATACAGCAGTGCAAGTGTAACTACACACCGGGAAACTACCTTACAGTAGATGAACAATTGGTTGGATTTAGAGGCAGGTGCCCCTTTCGAATGTACATTCCGAATAAACCCAACAAGTACGGAATCAAAATACCTATGATGTGTGACAATGGTACAAAATACATGGTTAACGCTTTGCCATACATTGGAAGAGCCACCGACACCGGAGGATTACCTCAGGGAGAGTACTACGTAAAGGAATTGACCCGTCCTATACATGGTACTAATCGTAACGTGACATGTGATAATTGGTTCACGTCTGTACCGTTGGCCAAATCACTACTTGTTGAACCATACAAACTCACGCTTGTTGGTACGATAAGATCTAACAAACGGGAAATTACTCAGGAAATGAAAAACAACCGGCGTCGACCTGTTGGTACATCCATGTTCGCCTATGATGGCCCTTTGACTTTGGTTTCCTACAAACCAAAACCAGCTAAAATGGTGTTCCTGTTATCATCGTGCGACGAAAAAGGGCTTATAAATATTGAGACTGGAAAGCCAGAGATGATAATGTTTTACAACCAGACCAAAGGTGGTGTAGATACATTAGACCAAATGACTTCCTCTATGTCATGTTCTAGAAAGACGAACCGATGGCCAATGGCTATTTTGTATGACATGCTAAATATATCTTTCGTGAATTCATATGTTATATATTGTCATAATATATCAGCAAAAAATGAAAAACCCCTGAGTCGAAGACAATTTATGAAAAAACTTAGCACGCAGTTGACTACTGAATGGATGCAAAAAAGACTAGAAGCACCTACGTTGAAACGCAATATCCGGGATATTATCGAAGTCATCCTGAAAAAACCTTCCGATGACTCTTCTGTAGAAAATGATGGTCCACCACCGCCAAAAAAAAGAAAATATTGCTCTTATTGTACGTCCAAAAAGAAGAGGATGTCCAAAATGACGTGCGCCAAGTGTCAAAAATCTATCTGCGGTGAACATCAAGTTCATGTATGTATCGAATGCATCTAAAATATATTTTTTGTTACTTTGTTAGTTTTTTTTAGTTAATTACTTCATAATTTACTATTTTTTAAAAGAAGTGTATAGTTTAAGTGGTTTTTTTTTGTTTTTTAATGAGAAGACTGTTTAATTGCCTTAGTTCCTAAAATTTGTTCCTAAGATTTATTTGATTAAAGATTTTATAATAAAAATATATAAATATTATTTAAAATTGTGTTTTTCTCTTTTTAGTAATATACACAATTATAGAAACAGTCAAAATATATCAACCATACTTATAGGTTTTGAATAAAACCATTAGTCAATATGATGCGCCTCTCGGGCGTATGGGTTAGTAGCATTAGTTCCCAGTTGCGATAGTCCCCGAAAACAAAAAGGAATAACTAGTTGCGTTTTTACCCGGTTTCTTGCAAGGTACAATGGCGTTGTAAATGTAACTGTTTGTAAATTTAAGAGCAATTTAATGTTCTATAGTGGGATGTTAATTTAATACTTAATACATGTAATTTATAAACGTTGGGTATTAAGTTGAAATTAGATTGTGAAATAATGCTGTTAGAGCTAAATCTAGTCTCCGTTTCATTCTTAGCTCTAACATAAGTAAAAAAAATTGTAGGGCTCGTATAATTTTATGTTATTAAAAAAAAATTGTTAAGTATCTATTTGTTAAATAGCATGTGCCATGTTTTTCACAATAATAAATCTTCTCGCCGACAAAGGGTCGCACGCAGCCAAACCGGTTATTGCTTTCCTACTGAATCTACTGATAACACGGTCGTTCTATCACTTTCACACGCGGTCGTTCTATCTCTTTCACACGTGTGGGAGAGAGTCCATTGTATTTGTCTATCTTTATTTATTGCCTATGCACTTGACCTACTCAGTGTGCTAATTGACAATGTCGAATGAAGGTGGTTCCCGGGGTGTAACAAAAAATTACGAAATATGCGGAACTGTGTTATTACATGCAGGTCACAAATATTATAAACATCGCAAAAATAAGAATTCAACAGTGTGGACTTGCGCCAATAAAAAAAAAATTAAGTGCAGTGGCATAGCTAATTTACACCACGAAACGGATTGTGTTGTAATAAAAAACAAGCATGTATCCCAATGTGTACCTAAGTTTGATGAGAATGAAGTGAAATTATTATTGCAACAAACTAAAAAAGCTATTTGTCAAGATTTTTCAGACACTGTACAAAGCGTATACGAAAAAAATATACAAAAATTAAAAGATAGAAAAGGTTTGGATAATATTTCTAAAATTCCGGACTTTCGAAGTGTAAAATATCAGTTTTACAGATACAGGAACAAAACATTGCAAGTGCCAAAGATAAAATTCACAAATCCGGATAGCGTTGTGATCCCCGAAAGGTTTGTGAAGTACATATTATTTGACTGCAAAGAAAACGAAAGAAGAATCATTGTGTTTGCATCACCAAAAGTCCGAATTAATGTGCAAAATATCAAACATTATTTTTGCGATGGAACTTTTAAGTCATGTGTAGAGCCGTTTACACAGTTATACACCATCCACGGCGATATTGGCAGTGATTTATATCAGTCAAATATAGTGCCGCTATTTTACGCGCTTCTAACCGATAAACGGGGCATTACATACGAAGCTCTATTTCAAAAAATAAAAGACGCTGTACAAGAATTTCGCCCCATTCAATTTACTATGGATTTTGAAATGGCAGCTATAAATGCTGTAAAAAATGTGTTTCCAAGAGCAAGTATTCATGGCTGCTTTATACACTTTCAAAGAAGTATTTATAGGAAAGCAACTTCGTTGGAATTACTTAAATATGAAGAGACTAAACAACATATAAAATTATGTGCTAGTTTAGCTTTTCTCCCAAAAGAAGACATAGAAGATGGTTGGTTGACACTAATGGAAAACAGGTAAGTCTTAACTTATAAAAATAAAAAAAATGTTTCGTAGTATTGTAATATTTAAATTGGATAGATTTTATGTTATATCCTCCAGGGGCACACTCACATACACTACAAACATAATGTATATAAAGATTGTGCTGCGACCCCGAGGTCCTCAAGCTCTAGCAGATCTGTCACTATCTATTGCTTTCCATGACATTAGTATCCTTCCCTAAGGTCTTTTCATTTTGTTCCTAAAATCCATTCTATCTGTATTCCTTAAACAGTGTCCGATTATTATTAGATATTACGTGGGGCCATTTATTTGAAAAGGCGAAAGGTGGGTGTTTAGCAATGGCTAGCCTGTTAGGGATACGACGTGAAATATGTATGTATTTAAACATAATTTAGGTACCTATGTTTATATCAGTCATCTGGTTGCCATAATACAAGTTCAATCAGTACTTTTACTGAATTAGGTTTAAATTGGAAAAGTAGGCTGTTACATTTCTTTTAATTTAGTTTAAATTTTCTTCAACAGTTTTCAAGCAGAACCAGTGACGATATTCAACAATTATTTTGTAGAGCAGTGGCTGGAACCCCCCGAAATGATACCACTTTGGTGTTGCTTTAAAGAACATCACAGATCAACAAATCTTGTTGAAGCGTGGAATGAAAGGTTCCAGCGATATGCAGGCTGCAAACCGAGTTTGTTGCTGTTCCTACAAACCGTGGCAACAGATATTTCTACTCACGATATTGCACGAGAAAGGTATAATATAAAATCTCCTTGGCTTGTGTGATTAATTTCATAATATAAACTGTAGACCTTTTTTGTAATTCTAATTTATATTATTAAAAATATATCATTAACTTTCAGGTTACAAATGAATGGTATACCTATCCATAAAAGGAAAAAGACAAGCATTCAAAATGATGAGCTGATTAATAAACTGACCCATCAATATGAGAATAAAGAACGTTCTATTACAAATTTCCTACAAGAAGTTAGCAGTGTTTTAAAAATTGTTTTTTAAAAATATGATTATTATGAACATACTTATTAAGTAATTTTTGTTTCCTTTGTTATTTTTTGGTTTGTTTAGGTAAGTTGATTTTAAGATATTTTTTACCATTTGTTGATTAGTAAATATAGCATAATAATTGTAAGATAACAGCTCATTTATGAGAAATTATTAGTAATTAAAATTATATAACTTACTAAAGTTAGGTTATATGTTTATATATACAAACTGTGATTCTAGTGCTGTGATTTGTAATACCAATTTAGATATAAGTATACAATTATACGAGTATATATTTACCTCTCCACGAGATTTATTTTGATAAACAATACTCATTTTTTTTAAGTATTAATAAAGGCTGATTTAAATTTTGTAATACTTTTTTTATCATCTGTACAAACTTCTATTTGTTTAAGTGTTAATAAAGACTGATTAAAATATTGTAACAGTTTTTTTATCATCTGTACAAACTTCTATTTTAATAGGTATAATTCTTTTCGGGGACTACCGCAACTGGGAACTAATGCTACTAACCCGGGCGTATGAGTAGTGTTACTTTGTACCTCGCAACATGAGTAGTAATGTAGGGTTAATGACGTGTTAATTGGGCCAGTGTTCATTGACGAAAATTTAAATGGTGCCACCTACTTGGACATGCTCACAAATGTGATACCAAATTTTTTGGAAGATGTTCCTTTATCTCACCGTCGCGAAATGTTCTACCAACATGATGGCTGCCCCGCACATTATGCGACTCAAGTTCGCACATACTTGAATAACCAATTCGGTCACAGGTGGATCGGGAGAGGTGGCCCTGTGCCATGGCCAGCCAGAAGCCCCGACTTAACTCCGCTAGACTTTTATTTGTGGTCGGAGTTAAAAAGGCTGGTCTACACCGATGAAGCCACAAGTAGGGACCAGCTCAAACAAAAAATTGAAAGTGCGTTCGAAACAGTGAGGAGTGATAACATTTTGCGAAAACTAAAAGACAACTTGCAAAAACGTGCCCGTCTGTGTATTGAAGTCAATGGACAACATTTCGAGCAATTGCTTCAATACACGTAGGAAGTGTAAATACTGTGCTTAATTTATTGTGTAAATACTGTAATTATTGTGTAAATACCTAGTTGATTCAAATTAATCGTTGTAAATAATCTGATTCCAATTTTTTAAATACGCCAGAAATAGCTACCCACTCGCTGTCAATTTTGTACCTACATTCTGAACTGTGATGTAAGAACGTAACTAAGTAGGTACCTACTTTACTCACAAAAATTAATAATTAACTTCAGCTAGAATTTCTGACGGTCCTAAGCCCGATAAGTATGAAGGGAAAATTGGAGTCAATGTTGTATTGGTGCACACGGAACTAGCCCGGTTTTGTGGTAAGTTTTGTTTTGTTCCTGTAATATTGCAATAAATAAATAATACCTAATAATGGCACGTTAGATAACATTGGTACCCGTACCTAGTCCTTAAAGGAAAGAATTAATACCTACCATGTCTGATAGTCGGTACCTACCGTAAGTTCGCGAAATGATAAAATTAGAGGTCAGCCACCTCGCCGCGCCGTCGGTATGGTGCGTCGCATCGTGCAATCGTGCATAGCCATAAAATAGGTACCTACCAAAGTTTACCATAGCTATAGCCAAATACCAAGCCATAAAATTCTGTTTTAAAGTAGCCACTTATCAGTAGTTATCAGTGATACAATACCTACCGAACTTAACTTTTAATTTTGGTATTTTCTAGTAAGACCTACAAAAATAAGTACTTACAAAATTTCGTGTACATTTCTCTGTAGACAATGCTGTGTGTCCTGTCCTGAGCGTGAGCGAGGCACGCGATAAATCCATAATACTGATTAGAGTGATTAGTCAGTAACGCGTGCGCCACAGACTCGATTGCACAAAAAGTGTGTCGACTGTGCTGCACCTAACTAGTACTCAAATTAAAGTTTTAGATCCTTGACGCAGTTTAAAACATTTAAGGCGACACATACTCACACACACACTAAAAAGTTCCGTAAGTAACTAAAATCATGACAGAAAATCACGAAGCACACTAGCATCCATAAGAAAGTAAATTTAAAACTCTTCGGCGCATAAATTAATGAAATAGCAGAAAGCAAAACTCACGTAATAATAAGTTGTCCTAATAATAAATTGTCGGTACCGATGGCGCAGTGACTGAACGATAGGCTGCTGCGTTACGTGTCGCGAATTCGATTCCCGCACAGAAAATACGGGTGAGATTTTAAAGTAGACGCACATTAGCTACCGTTTTAAAAAAGAATGAAGAAGAAAATGGATAATCTATGGTGAATTTATTGTTCGAAACAGAAGTTAATAAAATAAGACGTTTAATAAAAGTTTCACATTAGGTAGGTACATGTAATGATTGTAATATTAAAAAATACTTATTTTTCAGTAGACAGCATTTTTTTTGTCAGTTAAGCGCACTAAAGTATGTAAAACGCTTGCTACACTTGACTGACGCGGTTGGCGACCGTGTAGCAAGCGTTTTAGTGTGGTTTTTTTTAATGCAATAATAATATCTCAAATGAATTTACTACCAAAACTTTGACTTTTAAAATGCCTATTGAATGACACGTCTGTTGAATCCTTGTATCATGCCCTGCTGGCTGACTGCTGATACGCTTTCTGTCGTAGTGACCGCACGATGGCGGAGCACGGGGCGACAACCAACACCCATTGGTTATTCGGTTCCTTTGATGTTTTTAGATGTTTAGTAAAGTACCTAAACTGCGATGACCGCGCGTGAACTTTAGCGAAACAGCTGATTGCGAGTACTTAAGAGTCCATACGAGGATGTTTTGGTGATATTGGGCGATCTGAACCTCGGTATCTGTATGACCTAAGAGTTTGCTATTTTGACACATTAAACTTGGACTTATAATCTTTAAATCTGTTGAAGCGAAAACACGATTCGATAAAAAAATCTCGATAAATTTTTTTTAAAAAAAGAACCCTTTTTACACTTATTTTGAGTTAGATCTCTGAAACCTTAAGGAATTTAATGATGGTTTTTAATCGAATAGATAGGTAATAATATAATCTCAAATCTTGACGAATAATTTTTTTATTTTTCTACATGGTTTTCTCGTGATAAGCAATTATGTGATTTGGCGCTTACGTTATTTTATTCTAAGCGAGCACATGCTCTTGCTGTCTCACATTTTGCACGCGGTAGTAATAGCGCTATCCTTTTCAATTTGTTCAATCAATCAGTCTGCTGCGGCATCTGTTGCGGGGTGGACCTATGTTTGGCGAAAATATAGCGAGAGGAGTATTTAATTTTCGACATAATTATTTTGAACTATTTTATTTTGTCTTATTTTGTGTTTTACTGTAAAAAAGGAGTTGAAAATGTTTTGTCTACTTAAATATATATTGATTTAAAGTGTAAATAAAGATGGGTAAAAAGAAAACTCTCGGAAAAAGAAAACAATTAAAACGTCTGAGGGAACAACTTCGTATTCTGAACGATGGAAAAAGAAAGTAAGTACATAATTACCGATTCCGACGGTATCAATTCTTTTATTTACGTAGCCACTTTTAGGTATATTTCGAATTATTATTGGGATGAACTCAAAAGTTCGTTTTGCAAACTATGTTTCGAGTTTCAACCTTATTGCTCCGAGATAAAGCTCATGTTTAGTGTCACGTCACCCTGTTGCTGGCTGTTGATAAAGTTTAAATTCATTTGATCAGTCGCAAAATACGCTTTGTTTATATTGTTATTTTTGTAAATAAGAATACTACAACAATAAGATTAGAAATAAACAAAAAAAATTACAGTCCGTTCAACCGATTTTGACTTCTATTCGTGAACGTGATTATAATAATACCAACTGCTAAATTATGATAGGTACACACGGCTACATATCAAGCTATACATTTCCAGTATAAGGTGATCTCGCATTGTATAGGATGTCGGGACAATAAGAGGTCAGCTTATACTGGAAATGTATAGCTTGATGTGTAGCCGTGTGTACCACTCGTAATTTCTGATACCCACGATACAGGGAATAATACTACTACTATAAGTAGTATTATTGGTAGTATTTATGGTTTCAGGAACAGGTAAGTAAATAATTATGTGAATGTTGTGTGTTATTAGTTAGTTACCTATGTTATGTTACGTTATTTTATTATGACTATACATTTGCAGAAAACCAAACATTTCGTTCATTGAGCTTGAGAATGTGACGAATGAAACCGAACCGGCCGCGGCGGCGCCGCTGACGCGCGTAGATACAGGCGATACGATATCGATTAGCGGTACGGACAAGTAAGTACTTACATAAATAAATACCTACCTAAACCGAATGACATTTTTAACCGGGGTAGAAACTTATGGCATACCTACCTACCAATTTTTTTTCTTTTTCCATTCCTTAGAAAGGCATTGATCTATCAAAAAATGCTACAAATTTCAAGTAATGTTTTCATATTAGAACAAAATAAATAAATAATCTTTGTTTTGTCAGAAGAAACAACCTTACAACAAATTCTACACTGGTACTTATTTTCTATGAATCTAAAAGGTTAGATACGCAATTATTAGTAAGACTCCATGCACAATAAAAAAATGCGGTTTGTTACAAATCCGACAGGGACATGTGGGTAAAATGTATCACACATTCGAATTGTGGGTTACTTGTTTTTTTTACTTTGTAGGTAGTAGCGTAAGTTCACATAGTATATGTAAAATTTTAAGATGTTATCTCTGTTTACAATTGTTTGTATTGAACTATTGAGAGAAAAAAAAGAGAAATTTTGGAAAAAAAACGATAGATTGATAAAAAATATAAGGAAGTAGGTACATTATGCTTCTACTCCGTTCACCCATTTTTAACGAGAATAATTTTTTTAATCCCCTTTAGTATTTTTCTTTGACCCACCACGTTGCTCTATCGGTCGCAAGCGCTATTGCTGAGCGTGAGGTCCTTCAATAATGACTCCTTTTTATTTTAAATTTGCATCTATTAAAATCCAAAAAGTTAAAATTCTTATTGTTTTAGCCAAAACCAACATGATAAAAAAATACTAACACAACAAATCCAACATGACGACGCGGACGAAGTGAGCGACGATGACGATCAGCTAGACTTAGTTTTTGAGAATCAAAGGTAGGAAATAGAAATGAATGCATCGATAATAAATTGCAGAATACGTGCCACGAAGAAGAAAAAGAGACCTTAGAACATTCGTGGTTACTATTGTTGTCTGCTTTATATTTATGTAATAAAAATGTATTCATTTTGTAGGTTTCCGGACGAAGCGCACACGTCAGATAAAAATCATGGAGGAATCAATGAAGAATCAGATGAAAGAAGAATCATAGACCTTAAATATTTTCTAAAAAAATTAAAAACAATTTCTAGCCACTCAACAGCCTTCGGTTGCGGTATAAATAATTTAGAGTTGATAGGGGAGAAAAGGATTGGCTTGATTTCAAAATTAAAATTCAAATGCAATATGTGTAATGTTGAACTTATTACAGATACGTCCAAACTAGGGCTTCCATTACGTAATTACGTAATTACGCAATTACGTAATTACGGACAGATTTTAGAAATCTCACAAATACGTAACTGAAGACCTGCAGTCCGTAATAACGTAACTATAGGATAATATTAATTAATTTAGGTACCCATTTATTTAGTTCTATAGTTTCTGCCTACTCCATGGGAAAAAGGCATGGGTTTATCTGTGTATTTACAATTTACCTTAATTTAGGTTAACCTACGACTTACATTATGACAACACCAAAACCCTTTCTGTGGGTATCCCCCGAATTCCCGGGGTTTATTTTATAACTTCCAATTTGAGTCCGCAAGATTTAATTTCTTAGTCGTACAGAATAGAGTTCATTGTTGACCAATCGGGAAACGAAGGGAATCCCCGTTGGTTGTGGATAGTTCGGTACGTAACACAATCAAAGTTTATAAGTGTTTCGCAAGTATTTGATCTACCTCGTAGATAATAAAGTTTAATATTGTGGATTGAGCAAGCTAAGGCAACTCCCTACATTTTTCTTTACTTTCGTGAATTTAGAAACAATCTCAATACTCGGTACTCAGTCGTCTTACGTACACCTGCGAGATACTGTCCTGCCTGGTCTAAGCTTATTTTATTGACTTTTGTGATTTTGTGTATGTGCCGCAAAGTTTGACGCTTGGTTTTCAGAAGCTTTTCATTACAAGTTTCTAAGTAGATCTATATCACCATACACGAGTAGAGATACTTCAACGAAAATGTAAGTACCTATTTTAACATTACTTTACTTGTCTACTTACTTTGTTTCTAGGGTATTGTGTGAGAGTTTATACATATAATTTAGTAGTTGATTTTATATTGTTGACGGCACGGTTGGCGCAGTAGTTGAGTGATTGGCTGCTGCGCTGCGGGTCACGGGTTCGATTCCCGTACGGAACAAATATTTGTATGACCTACAGATAGGTGTTCCGGGTCTGGGTGTCTTGTGTATGTTAGTTTACATGATTGTGAGTGCACCCACGATACAGCAGTAATTCCTAGTGTGGAGCGACGTTTAAAAAAAAAAAAAAAATATGTGCGATTTTATTTTATTGTTGCTTGTTAGATGTCTGTGCAAATAGACATTGATTATGAGTTCACGGTACGTATGTAAATGTATCCCATTTTAAGTGTAGTGCCTAACTATAGATGCTATTTATATGTATTACCTAACTATTAAATTATGAAATATTTATATATTGTTTTAGGTCTGCAGTAAAGAAGACTATTTATAAGGAGTTTTTGAACAAACGCTCACAATCAGCTATATGGGAACACTTTTTGAGGGCTGAAAATGGGCAAAGTGTCCAATGTAAACATTGTCAAAAAAATTTGAAGACTCCTGGTGGTGCTACTGGAGCACTACATACACATATGCGTGCTAAACATATTGGCGAGATGTCACAAGAGCAAGATGCGCAAAGGGCAAGTACTTCATCGTGCTTTCAAGCAAGAAAAAGTTTAGAACCTCCATCGAAGAAAACTAAACTAACGGATTACTTTTCCACTGAGTATTCCTTGGACGTTATAGTGACTAGAATGGCAGCATTGGATGGCATCCCATTAAGCAAATTTTGTACTTCTGAAGATCTAAGGTATGTTTTCAAAAAATCTGGCTATGATCTACCGAAATCTCCTTCAACTATTACCAAAATTGTCCTGGAACAGAGTTGTGCCATAAAAAAACAATTAATAAATCAGTTTAAAGATATGAAGTCCCAAAAAAAAACGGTTTACTATAACGTTTGATGAATGGACCTCTACCCGGAACCGGAGGTATATAAATATAAATATTCATAATAAAGACCTAGAACCAGCTAAATATAAAAATTTAGGACTAGTAAGGATAAAGGGTTCAATGCCAGCTCACGTTGGAACTGTACTGTTAGAAAATCATCTAAATGACTTTTATTTGAAACTTGAAGATATAATTGCATTCACAACGGACGGAGCCAGTGTTATGGTTAAAATGGGCAAAAATTTTGATGGTCACCATCAGTTGTGTTTTGCTCACGGAATACAACTTGCAGTGCTGGACGTATTATATAAGACACGGAAAAGTACAACTACTGAACCAGAACTAGAAGATGAAGCTTCAGATACTGACACTGAAGAAATTGAAGAAAACGATGGCGGACTTTTCATAGAAGTACCTAGTGTTCTAGAACCAGAGTTTCTGTACAAAGATATTATAGTAAAAGTAAGAAAACTTGTTAAATCATTCAAAAAATCACCACTGAAGACCGATTTGTTGCAAAAATATTCTTTACAAGAGCATGGTAAAAGCCTCGATCTTATACTAGACTGCAAAACGCGATGGAACAGCTTATCAGATATGGTTGGACGATTTCTGAAATTGAAATCAAGTTTATTTAAGGCTTTATTAGACTTAAAATCAAATATAAGTTTCACAGACACAGAAATACAAGATCTACATAACATTCATCATAGTTTAGATATAATAAAAACTACAGTGATGGCATTGTGTCGCCGTGACTCAAAAAAAAAAAAAAAAAATCAAAATATTTTATTTCACATAAACCTACATGGGCACTTATGAAACGTCAGAATCTAGGTGCACGGTTCCAATTGGTCGTTTCCTATGGAGAAGAGCCGGCAAGAAACTCCACGGTTACTCTTTTAAAAATAAATGGGTTTTACAATGCTTTAAAAAATGTACAGTTTGAATAGGTATGCGAGGACAGCGTAGGCCTGTCAACAAGATACTTAAAAAAATAGAAAATAGTCTGCAAATCGACAGTCTGTTGTGCCTACAACGTTCTCACATTCACAAAATATAAAGGAATCTATATAAAGGTCGAATAAAATAATAAAAACCAATTTAACCCAAATGGTTGTCACTACAACTTTAACCAATCCGAATGAGAACCCTACTTTAAAATGAAATTTGAATTGTAGGCATATAATGTCAAATAATGAAACTACATGTCAAGTAGTACCTAAATAAAAAAGTAAAATAAAATACATATCGTAATTTGGGAGCAGTTAATAGACATTTACATAATTATGCCGTTAATGAGGTACCAGGGAGGCCACATGTGCAGAAGGAATTATTGCCAAACTTCCTTGTCATCAACGTAGTCTTTAATCTTGTAATATGCTTTTTTGATAAGGACACGTTTTATGTGGGTTTTGAACTTTCCATCGTTAAGTTCTGTAACCGACTTTGGCAACTTGTTATAAAAACGAATACTGTTTATAAGGAATGACTTGCTAGTTTTAGTTAATCTAAATTTAGGTATCACAATTTCATGTTTACTACGTGTATTTATATTATGGAAATCACTTCTAATTTTGAAAAGTCCTAAGTTTTTGCGAACATACAAAATACTTTCTAAGATATAAAGAGAAGGCAGAGTTAGTACATCAACTTCTTTGAATTTGTTTCTAAGGGACTCACGAGGACCCATTCTATAGATCGCGCGGATTGCTCTCTTTTGTAATATAAAAATTGAGTCTACATCAGCTGCCGATCCCCACAGCAGAACGCCATAAGACATAATACTGTGGAAATAAGCAAAGTATACTAACCTAGCTGTGGCTACATCAGTCAACTGCCTTATTTTTCTTACTGCAAATGCAGCTGAACTTAATCTACCTGAAAGAGCTCTAATGTGGGCACCCCATTGCAATTTAGAATCTAGAGTAATTCCTAGAAACACAGTTTCTGCAATTGCATCTAGTTTTTTGCCATCAAGTTTTAAGTTTAGACCTACTTGGGGTACATTTGGTAAAGAGAACTTAAGACATTTAGTTTTGTTCGCATTAAGTAAAAGATTATTAGCTGCGAACCATTTAGAAAGAACTGCCAAACTATCGTTGACATGTAAGACATCCGTATCTTTTCTATCTATTTTAAAAATAAGAGACGTGTCATCAGCGAATAGAATTATATCCGATAAGTTAGCCATCATGTAGGGAAGGTCATTAATATAAACTAGAAATAGGAAAGGGCCAAGAATCGAACCTTGGGGCACGCCCATCTTTACTAGAGACCCCGAGGAAGTCACCCCGTTTACGCTTACTTTTTGCTGCCTGTTTGATAAATAAGAAAGAACAAGATCAGCAGCCTGTCCACGAATTCCGTAGTGGTGTAATTTACAGATCAGTGTGTTGTGGTCAACGCAGTCAAACGCTTTTGAGAGGTCACAGAATATGCCAATTGCATCCTGGGACTTCTCCCAGGATTCCAAAATGTGACTGATGAGTTTTACTCCAGCGTCAGTCGTCGACCTTCCTTTCGTGAAACCAAACTGTCGACTATGTAAAATCTCATTTGAATTAAAATGTGACAACATCTGGTCCAGCATGATTTTTTCATATATTTTACTCAGTGCTGGTAGCACAGATATTGGTCTATAATTAGAGGGATCACTCTTACTACCCGATTTGAAAATTGGTACTACTTTACTATGTTTCATTAAATCAGGAAACGTACCACTATCTAAACATTGATTAAATATGCCTGTTAGGACAGGAGCAATTGTGTCAATAATATCTCCAAGGACCTTAACGGAAATTCCCCATAAGTCTTCAGTGTTTTTTATATTAAGACTTTTGAATACTTTTTTAATTGTAACAACAGAGATGGGCTTGAATACAAAACTTGGAATGTCCTTACTGAAGTTTTTTTTCAGAAGAGATTCAGCTAATATAGATGATGAGGGGAGCGATTTCGTAACCTCTATTGGGATGTTCGTAAAGAAATTTTCTAGTGTCTCAGCAACTTTTAGCTTATCTGAAATGGTTTCATTATTGATTTTTAGAGACAATTCATTCTGGTCCCGCTGTTTTGTGTTTCCAGTTTCTTTGTTAATTACCTGCCACACAGCTTTTATTTTATTATTTGAATTACTGATTTTGTTACTTATTAATTTAGATTTAGCTTGAGCGCAGACTATTTTGAATATCTTAGAATACTTTCTGACATAATTATGAAGGGCTTGATCAGAAGTTAATGATTTCTCGTGGTACAAATTATATAAAATATCTCTGCTTTTTCTAATGCCAGCAGTGGCCCATTCATTAAATTTTGGTTTACTATTGATTGTTACTTTTTTTACAGGACATGCTTTATTGAATTCTTGGCATACTGTAGTAAATAATGTACTGTAGTTTATATTGGGGTCTTGTGAATCAAAATTAGCAGTTGAAAGATTGCTCAGAACATTATTATTAAACAATTTCAATTTATTTTTAGTGAGAGGTCTTATTCTAATGGTTTTATCTAAGTTTAACTTTTTATCAAAGTCAAATGATACAAGTTGACCAGTGTGGTCTGACCTAACGCCACTAATTAAGGAAGAGTCTTTTATTTTGCAATTAGTAAATACATTGTCAATGCATGAAGCTGAGGTTGCTGTTATTCTAGTTGCTTCATTAAATACACATTTTAAGTTAAATGATTTGAACAATGATATAAGCTTACATTTATCTGGTGAGTTAACTAAAAGATCAATATTTAGGTCACCACAAACAAAAACTAATTTATTATCTTTAAAAAGTTTACCTAATATTTCTTCCATACTTATTAAAAATGATGCTAAGTTCGCGGCTGGTGGTCTATAAACACATAGGAAAGTATGGCCTTCAACCTCTGCACATGCTACCTCACATAAGCGATCAACAGAGCAAGCAGTTATATCCTTCCTTTCCTTATATCTGAAACTACTATTACATAATATCAAAGTACCACCCCCTATTGAGGACCTGTTGTACGCACTGGCAACTGAAAAATTATTTACATTAAACAACATCTTATCTGGTCTTAACCAGGTTTCACAAAAACATAAGATATCCATATGATATTTATCTATTAACAATTCCACGTCTAGGATTTTGCCAGAGAAGCGATTAATATTCTGGTGATACAGTAAAATATCCCTATTATGCCTCTCTTTTGTCGAGTCTAAGAGTTTAAAGAATCTATTACAGTATTATTAGAAACACTAGATAATACTGATTCGTCACTTAACCTAGTCTCAGTTAAATTATCAATAACTGCGTGTATATTGTAAGCTAACAAAGTAGCCAATACATGTTGACTTTTTTTGGGAAGAAACAAATGTTCCCGAATTAAAACAAAATCTCTAACAAAATTGTTAGTATCAAAATACAATAAACGGTCACTATGACGACATGACAAAATATGCATTACGTTATTTAAACTAAAAATGTAATCATTTTCTTCAGCATACAAGTTATCTGAATATGGTAACGCACATAATATTAATTTACCTAATTTTAATTTAAGTAGGGTGTCGACACCTTTAACTATGTCCCTTTTTGTGATGTTAAGACTGTTTCCAATTAAAAGAACTACAGTAGTTTGCTCATTCATTTGTGTGTTTTTTATTTTATGAACAAGCTCATTAAAATGCAGGTTATGGTAACAACAGTTAGTTATGGTATGATTAGAGCGGTTATTTAACAATGATCCAAAACCTGCGCCTAATCTGTCTGAATATACCAAAACATTACTTTGAGTACTCGAATTTGTTAGCAGCAGATGCTGCGCTTCAGTTTATGTTAAATAAGCTTGATGCTCAGTCCAATGGGCTCAGTGACAAGCTTGCTGTATCCCTTAGAAAAAGAATAAAAGAAAGGCGAACAAATGTGTCTGGTGTCTTGCAGTATTTGCATAATAATGAAGAATATTATAAAACCGAAGAAACAGAAACTTTTACAAAACCGACGTCGGATTATATTAGAACATATGTTGCAAACTTATTAGAAAGGCTCAAATTTACACCGCCTACAAGTACACAAATGAGTTTAGATTCCGAAGCAGATGACAATGATGCTAATGATGGTTGTGGCGACGAGTTGACTGTTGCACAGCAACTAGAAAAAGAAATACAGAAAACTATGTCTACAGTAAACAAATCTGGAGTAAACACAGATCTTGAATCCATCATCAGAGTTGAAATGTGTATCTACGATAGCACTGGCGGCGGTCGTGAAGTTTTCCTAACAGCAGCTTATAATTATTTACTATGTATAATGCCTACTAGTGTTGAAGCAGAACGGGCATTTTCTTCTGCCGGCTATCTTTGTTCTAAACTAAGAAGTTCCCTTGGTGACAGAACATTGCATTCGTTATCATTTATGAGATCATATTATCAAGAACAAAGATTGGAAAAATAACCATATTTTATATTGTTTCTTACTTTTAAACCATTTGTGCGTGGTACATGTTTTGTTTGAATTGTTGATTGAGTTAGGCAAAATCAAAATCGTCAATCAAATCAAAATATTACATTTTGATTTGATTGACGATTTTGATTTTGAGTTTAATTTTAAAATTATCATTTTAATCTGTAATTTACTTTTAATTCCTTAATATTATAATTTTTTTCATTTGAAGTTGTTTGATTTTTTACTTCTAAAATACGTAATAAGCCCAGAATTTATCGTGCTTTAAAAAATCAAAACAGTTAAGTACGTAATTACGTAGTTACGTAATTGAAGCATCAAAATGCGTAACTAGTTACGTAATTAGCAAATCCGTAATTTTGGAAGCACTAGTCCAAACCTAGTCCAAGCGACAATTTGAATATAAATACTGCCGTAGTAACAAGTGCTGCTATTACAGGTGTAGGATACACACAATTGCAAAACATATTTACTTCAATCAATGTTCCGTTTATGACAGAGGTTTTTTATAAGAAAATTGATAACCAGTTAGTGAAGAATGGGAAAAGTTAGCTACAACCGAGATGGAAGCTGCGGCTGCTCGTGAGAAGCAAAGTGCATTGGACGAAGGCAGAGTTAATTCAGATGGAATCCCTGTCATAGACGTAATCGTTGACGGTTGCTGGGCGAAGAGGACCTACAAGAAAAACTATTCCTCGTTATCAGGCGCTGCTGCAATCATAGGTAAAAAGTTTGGCGAGGTCCTATATCTCGGGGTAAAAAATAAATATTGTTGCATATGTGTACGCGCCCAGAACAAACAAACGACACCATCAGAGCACATGTGTTTTAAAAATTACACTGGTTCGTCTACCAACATGGAATCGGAAATATTAGTGGAAGGTTTCAAACAATCTTTGCACATGTATGGTCTTATATACGGAAAAATGGTTGCTGACGGAGACGCTTCCACTTATTCTAAAATTTTAGAAGCTCGGCCTTATTCTAACTACACTGTAGAAAAGATAGAGTGTAGAAACCATTTACTACGAAACCTGTGTAATAAATTACAAGCGCTTACTAAAGATACTAAATATAAATTGCAGCATAGAAAGTATTTGAATACACAAAGAATCCTGGCAATCAGAAAAGTTATTTGTTCTTCCATAAAACACCTGAAGAAAACCAGTGATACCCGCTCAAAACAGATAAACGATCTTTATGTAGCAATTTCCAATGCATAATTATAATCATGCTTTCGGTTGTCATACAAATTGCCAGGATTTTTATTGTGAAAGCAAAAAAACAAGTGAAGATGTCACTGTCAAATTAAAAGATACGGCGTTAGAAAATCAAATACAGTTTATAGTCGGCTCTACTGCAGCCAATGCACGCAGTCTTATTGAAGACGTGGACAGCAATCGTTGTGAACAGTTCAACGCCATAATTGCAAAATGTATTGGTGGCAAACGCATAAACTTTTGTCTTCGGCGTTCATATCAGACCAGATGTGCTACTGCAGTCGTATCATTTAATACAAAAAGACCTTTGTATAAGCTCCAAAAATCTATTCTTGGTGTGAGCCCCATGTCAAAATCGAAACACCTTTTTTTTTTTTCTTTTTTTTTTTGGGTGGGAAATCATCCAATGACTTCTCCCGCTCTGGGCGGAGCGGGAGGGCGTGTCAGACTTTTACTGACTAAAACCCACCCGTGTTCCTTCCCTTGCCATGCCAGGGGCCACGGTTTCCCCTTAGGACTACCCGCAACCCCGGCGGGCAACGGTCCTAGCGGACCCCGTCCGTTTTGCTGACATCTCTTTGAGGCGCGCGTGGAACACGACGCGCCGTCGACCCGGGCCTGGTCCTTATCGGGGGCGAGCTACCCATTGCTCACCGCCCGCAAGCCCGCGCCTACGGTGGCCGGGAATCCTCCAAGGAGTCCCGACGCACAGGGCGTCTCCTACGGCGGCTAGGCGCGTGAGGGCGCGAACTTTGCCTCTCCCTCACGCGCTCCGCCTCCTCCTTCGCGAGCATTACTGCTTCGCAGAAGGAGGTGACGGCCTGCCATGCCCTCTCGCTCCGCACCATGGCCTGGACCAGGGCCGGACGCGAGAGGTCACTGCCGCCGATCGCCTCCACGAGGACACGGCGGTGCTCTGCCCAAGCCGGGCAGACCTCCACCGTATGCTCCACCGTGTCCTCCGGACGATCCACACAATGGTGACACCCGGGCGTTTCCTCCCGCCTTATGCGAAACAGGTACCTCCCGAAACAACCGTGTCCGGTGAGGACCTGCGTCAGGCGGAAGGTGAGGACGCCGTGGCGCCTCTCTAGCCACTCCTCAAAGAGGGGACTTATCGCTACGAAAATCGAAACACCTGGAATTGCGAAAACTGAAAAGAAACAGTTCAAAGTCTAAAATGCGACCCAGAAAGCTTGTTTTTCAACAGAAAGAGAAAAGGACTGAAGATGAAAACTACGGTCAGAATTGTACACACAGCACAAACAACACCGAACAGCATCGAATTTTGGCAAAATTATAAACAAGAGGAGCACGACATCAGGTAGCATAGTTAAAAGTTTACTTTATCAGAAAGATCTCTCTTGTGTTAACTCCATCAAACATGGTAAAATTAATGAAAAAATTGCCTTGAGTCAACTGGATCAGCAAGAAAATATTAATTTATTTAATTAATTTATATTAAATAATAAATTAATTAATTAAAAATTAATTAATAAAATAAAATTATACCCTGTGGCCTATTCATCGATAAAAATCATCCATTTTTAGGAGCAACTCCTGACGGAGTGATCGATGAAAATAGGATTGTAGAAATGAAATGTGCAGTATCAGGCTTCAAAACTAATTTGGAAGATGCTGTGAAAAACAGAAAAATTACTTTCTGGAAGTATGATAATGGCCAACTGTTGATCAATAAAAAACATCACTGGTATTTCCAAGTGCAAGGACAGTTAAATATTACAGGAAGGAGAGAGTGTCTATTTGCCGTGTGGACTGGTTCAAATAAACAGATAAAAACAGAAATAATACAATGCGACCAAAAACTGTGGAACGATCATATGGTTCCCAAACTAAAGACATTTTACTTGGATTCTTTACTGCCGGAATTGTTGGATCCGCGTAAAACACGCAATATGCCTTTGAGAAAAATAAACCCTCCGACTATAAGCAAAGAAAAAACCAAGAAAAGAAAACAAAATCCAATAAATTCTCATTTTTCCAAGGTTCCAAAAACGCAGGAATCAACTGATAGTAACGACACCACAGATATACAACAATGTAAGCAATCCATTATTGATTTCAATAATATGTAAAATTGACGCAATGGTCGTAGCGGTGGTTGCACATTGTATATTTGATAACTTACCTGTACAATACATCTTGTGAAGGAGCACGGGAGGCGCGGTCAAGTCTCGTGTTTCGTGGAGCGTATTGTACATTTGTACCTGATTTGATTACGTACTATGACGCGCTCTAATGTAATGTGATTTTTAGGTTTCCGATATAATCAATAATATAATGTTAACTAAATTTTTTAATAATAAAAGAAAGTCCCTTACAATGTTCCTCCCCCCTTGCCATTTTTAAAACTATTTTAAAATAATATGATTCGAGTAATAAAGAAAATACTGCAAAATACCTACTTACGAAGTCCCAGTTCAAAGGTCATTGCCCTTAGAAAAATATCTTCGCAAACAATACTCCTTAGTCTTCTATTTGATTACATCATAAAAAGTATGTTAGGTATAGTCGTTTGTAATTACAGTTACGGAACCATATACATGCATGCATACACAAGCATGGCCCGACATGCTCTTGGCGGATTTTTTTACTTATAAGGAAACATTTAAAATATAGTATAATAATTATAAAAATAAAAGTATAAAAACTAAAACCCAACTACGGCAAAAAAGTCAACTAAAAAGGTATAAACAAGTCATCTCAGACAGACAAATTAAAAATCCGGAGTCACACGTGTTAGGGGATAAATCGAATAGATTACGTGTGACTCCGGATTTTTAATTTGTCTGTCTGAGATCACTTGTTTATACCTTTTTAGTTGACTTTTTTGCCGTAGTTGGGTTTTAGTTTTTATACTTTTATTTTTATTAAAAATAATTTTGGGGTAATAATATATATATTTTTGAATTGTGCTAATTAAGCCCTTTCATTTGATACCCAACATGGTACCATTAAAAAATCTTTTTTTTTTAGTTCATGACTTTTTGTACTCTAGAGGGCGCCATATTCAATTTAATGTAACTTCACATAGCCTATAACCAGCGGACAACCAAGATGCTTCCAATGATACCCCATTTTTCAAATTATGATGAGTAGTTTAGAAGTTATGAGGGAACAAATGAACATACATACATACATACTTACATACATACATACATACATACATACATACCGTTCAAAATCATAACCCTCCTTTTTGCTTCGCCGTAGTCGGGTAAAAACATAATGGAAACATTTGTTTTACATATACTACATTTACAATAAGATTAGACATAAAAACAAACCTTTTTTACAGTCCGTTCAACCGATTTTGACTTCTATTGCGTTGGTGGCATGACAAATAGCGGCTGCAGTAAACAGTTACGTATTATAATCACATTTTTGATTTTAATGCCATCCTTATGCCTACGGAATAGAAGTCAAAATCGATTGAACGGACTGTAAAAAGTTTTGTTCAAATTTCTAATCATAATGTACCTAAATGGAGTTTAGTTATAGTTACGTTATGAAAGTTTATTCTTGGTAGGTAGGTATACATACGATTGTTGCGCGTCCCGTCATTTGTTGAAACCTAAAACGTGATAGTAGTGACATGTTTATCTCTTATTTTTTTTATGGGATTTTTATTGATATTGTACTAGTATTGTATAAGAACTCTGAATATGTACATATTAATTAAAGTGTTTAATAAATAAACATTGATGAATATTTACTTAGAACATTTTATTTATTTATATAAATAAATAGCGGCATAGCGGGGGCACCGCGGCACCGGGCCGTTCAAACTCGAACTCGACTCACGCACTCGATCGCGGCCGCCGCGCGCCATGCCACCGGCCACCGCGTATTATTTTAGAGGGGGTGGGGCGCCCGGGCGGGGCGAAAGGTACAAAATCGCTCGCGTTGGGCTGTAGTGGCGGACTCTTAATTGAATTCAGATAACAGTTTATTTTATTCACATTCATTTTAAATCGTAACTGGCACAATAAAATATTTAATTAAATAAATAACAATATCCAATAGTTAGACATAATTAGATTTTTTTTTACATATTTTTTTAATTGTTGTGGGTCTGCTGTTTGTGTGTGTGAGATTTGAGTTTGAAACCTAGTTTAGAATACTTTAGAGCAACGGTCAAATTAAACTTAGAGTTGCTTTACCTACGTGTACTTTCAGAGGTGCCCGAAGTGTTCACCTCCTCTCACACACAGACACAACCAAGCACGGCGCGCGGGGCCGCCGCTGCAACTACTTTGAGACGCGAGCGCCGCAATGTTGTAGGGAGTAACGTTAATCCCGACTTTTTTAACTTTGTCTTTTTTGAGTTTTTTTCAAAAACCAATGACGGTTTTTTTTTCATTGGTAGCTATATAAGGTGCTATAAAAATATCTGCCACGGCTTTAATGAGAGGTAGTATTGTGTTTAAAGATAACAATAGTGAAGAAATTTCGTACCCCGGCACAGTTAAATCAATTTGAGAAAATAAAGTAGTTAAATAAACATTGACTCTATTCTGCATAACGTGGTTCACAAATTACGCGCGAAGTGCACTTCGTCAATGAAAACAACTGCTATCTCTTTCCATCTGTTCTGTGAATGAAAACTGAAATCAGCTGACTAGTTCGTCACTTGCAAATTTATACGTACAATTTTTTGTATGAAAAAAAATATGACACATGATCAATAATTTATCTTTACTATTGTAATCTATAAACACAATACTATCTCCCATTGCAGCCGTGGCAGATATTTTTATAGCACCTTATAGAATGATAGTAGACCCTGGTCTGAACAACGTTTGTTCTAGCAAAACTGTGATTCAAATGTCACGGTGTATACCAACGACGACATACTAACATCTCAGCAGCCTACGAATATAACGTCACTGCCAAACTCTGACCACACAATTGTAGAGGTAAGTGGTAAATAAAAACACAATATATTGTAATTTTTTTACTGTACAGATAAAAAAAATGATGTATAGGTAGCGGCAACTTTATTGGTCACTGCGCGCAATTGTTTCTGCCTCTTTAATCAGCGCTCAACTTACGTCCATAAACCTATAGGTACACTGAATAAAGTTATGCTCTACCAGCGTTAATCATAATTTCTTGCCAAGGGACACGACCTATTATATATTATAATTATAAAAATACGATCCACTATTAGCCGGTAGAACAATCGCTATGTGCTTTCCATCTATTGCACCAAGACAATGAGGAAAGTTCCATCGATCTTCATACATCTTTGCTATTTCCTTCCACTCTTCTTCAGATGTAGGAAACTGTAATATAAAAATAACAGATTTATCATTTATACAATAAGTAGTTATTTTTGATTTGAAATATCTATAGCGGCAGGACACAAAAATATATCATAATTATTTTATGTTATTAATATAATATGTAATTATTTATGTTTTTAGAAAGACAACACTGAAGATTCTTCAAATGCCGCTGAAGAATATTTATCCAACAGCGTATCTACCGACAACGAGGCTCGATCAACATCGTCAAATAATAATTCATCTCGCCCACCAAAACCTTGTCAAACAAAAAGAAAAGATGAAAGCTTAGCAAATGAAGTATTGGAATCGGTACGAGATCACTTTAAGCGTCCTCGCCCAATTGTAACAGAAGATAGGTGCGATATTATTGGCAAAAATGTGGCGATGAAATTGAGGGCTTTAGATGCGAAACAAATAATAGTCGCAGAAAAACTTATAAATGATTTACTTTTTGGAGCAGAAATAGGAAACCTCACTCCCGAGCATGCCTATATTAACATGAGAGATATTTTGAAACAAAATCAACGAAGGTATGTTCCTGCTCAGCAATATCGACAACAATATCAGTCCTCTCCTAATTCCAGTAGGGCATATACCCCTGTAAGTTTTGTTTCTTCCGGAAGTCCTAGCCCTGCCTTCCATTTCCCACTAGTCAAAATTCAGAGTATATTTCTCAATCATTTCATACTAGCCATCTACTCAACAGTTCCCAAGGCAATCCCTACTCGCCACAAATACGAACACCTACAATTCCAGGAAATCAGCCCAATGAAACAGAGGTAATTTTATCGATTCCAGATTCGGCAGCGACATTCCTTAATAATTTCAATGTTGATAATGAATAATTTGTACACGACAGTTTTGTACTTTAATGATTAAAATTAAAATCGTATTTTTTTCAATAAATATTATCTGTAATATAACAGTGTTTTAATGACTTACCTTCAAATAATCTCTTCTAAGTACTTTATACAAAGCCTCACATGTTTCAGGAATAATTTTTCCAAGTTCGCAAATTTTAGGTCCTCATAACTTCTGCCAGTTGCGAGAAATCTCAATGTAACTGATAATCTTTCGTGCGCAGAAATACTATTTCTCATAACTGTGTCTTCTTTTTTTATCATAGGAGTAACCATTTCCTAACCGTACCTATTTTCAAAACTGCATTGCGTTTCGGATTATTTTTAAACCCTATTATGTTTTAGATGGAACAAAGTACTCATTTTAAATCAATTTTATTTTTCCTTGCAGTTAAAAATGAGTCGCGAGCTAAAACGACGTAGTTCATGCATAGTCGAGATGGCGTTGGCGAATGCCGGCATTGAGAGAAATGTTCGGCAGTGTCGAAGACGATTGAGTTATGATCTAAGCACAGTAAGTACCTACTTTTTTATAATTTGTTTGAGTACCTGCAAGATAAATAAATAATAGTTATTTATCTTGTAGGTTCACTTAGTAAAAATACACAGTATAAAGCTGACATCATCGAATCGTTTTTTTTTTTGCAGTCTGCGGCTTCGTCATTTAATAGCAACACAAAGCAGTTTAACAAAACATTAGAGTCAGCTTCTATCAGCATCGACACTTCGAAAGATTTGACTTTTCCGGTTCTTGCCGATAGTTTATGCACCACAACAGATCACACTGAAACGACTGCATCGATTAGTGCTCCACGTATATCGGTTGATCACGCATTTAATATCACTTTAACTGCTGAACCAGACATTGAAGAACCGACTTTGAATAATCACCAGGTTGATGAAAACACACAATATACAATACTTACGTCCGATCATGATGTACCGTCTACTTCGGCAGGACCAAGTAAAGAATCTATCGTATCAAATCCAATTAAAAGTAAAGTTGGTAAAAGAAAATGCAAGAAAGATATTAAATATATTGATTATATGTCAGATCAAGAAGACTTTTCTACTTTTTATGGTGACATAGCTGATTCGGATAATTGGTCAGAAGGACAAGAAGGAATAACATCAGAAGATGATTTGCTATCAGCGGAAAAAAAGTTAGAAGAAATAAAAGGTACACTAAAAAGGGGTCAAAATTCAAAGATGCCAATACCGAAGATGATGTAGTCGGAGAATCTGCGACGAGAATAAAAAAACCCAATTCAAGAAAAGAACGGTCAAAAAGTAAACATTCCGGTCAACAATATGTAACAAATAAAGGTGTCGTTGTACCAGCAAAAACTGTATTGGCTAATCCTTGTTCTGGCAAGAAATGTGGCAATGACTGCGGGTCTCTGTCTGATGAAAGAAGAGAAAGCTTATTTAATTTTTTTTGGAATCTTGACAAGACACGTCGCCGTTATTGGTTAGTATCCTTGTCTCAAAAAGAAAATATTAAACGGAAACGCACCGATTCTAATAAGCGAAATTACACTATCAAATATTTTATCAACGAAGGAGAAGGTAGGAGATTTGTTTGTCAACAATTTTTAGCAGCCACTCTGAACATTTCTGATAAAACAATTTACAGTATTGTAAAAAATGCTTCTTGGGGATGTGCACGGGAAGATATGAGAGGGAAATGTGAACCACCAAATAAGACTAAAGAATCCACTATAGATGCCGTTAACAGGTTCATCAAAACTTCACCAGCTGTACCTTCGCACTAGTGTCGTCAAGACTCAAGCAAAGTTTACCTTCCCCAAGAATACAAAAATATCACCAACTTGTATAAACTTTACAAGCAGCATTATGTGGATCAGGGTGTGGACGTAGTAAGTGATAGACTTTTTCGTAAAATATTTCAAGATAATTTTAATATTGGATTCCATGTACACACGGCTACACATCAAGCTATACATTTCCAGTTAATGCTGATCTCGCATTATATAGGATTTCCGTACAATGCGAGGTCAGCTTATACTGGAAATGTATAGCTTGATGTGTAGCCGTGTGTACCTAAAAAAGACAAGTGCCTTAAGTGTCTTCAATCAATACGACAATAATAATAATCCCGAAAAGCAAAAAGAAAAGGAAGAACATGAACTAGAAAAAGAAGAAAGTTATGCCCGTTTTAAAGTTCACAAAAATATTCATAAGGATGATCCTTCAACTCTTTGTGCTAGTTTTGATCTCGAAAAAGTACTTAACACACCCTATGCACAATCTATGCTTTTGTACTACAGTAGAAAACTAGCTGTGTACAATTTGTGTGTTTAAGAAAATGGAACTCGTAAAGTTTTCTGTTACTACTGGGATGAGAGCAATGGTAAACGTGGCGCTAACGAGATTGCATCTATATTGCACAAATACAGTGTGAGTCTTCATAATGTGCACATATCGAAATGAGGGATTCTATGCTTAATTTGACAAACGGAAAAAATATTTTAAAAAATCTATTTTTATTTTTTTATTTATTTTGTATTTTTTACCCCAATGTAAAAAAACGGTGTAACTTTTAAATGATCTATCGCGATGAAACAAACTCAACTCCATAATGATTGGTAGTAATTAAGTGTTCTTATAAAATGAAAATTGTGGGAAAAACCCCTCCCAATTAAACCCAAAAAACCCTCAATTGAAAATAAAAAGGTATTTCGTCCAAAAATCTGTTTTTTTAATCAATTTTTACAATAATCGTAAAAAAAAATCAATAAGACGATTTTTTTTAAATAAAAAAAAATGGAAAAAAAATGTATTTAGATTTTATTTTTTCCGTCGATAAAATTAAGCCTAGATTCCCCCATTTCGATATGTGCACATTATGAAGACTCACACTGTATATTCAATCGGTAGATGCCAGAGGAAACGTCACTCGATTACTTCTGTATTGTGACTGTTGTCCGGGCCAAAACCGCAACCGTACTGTGTTGGCAATGTTGCATTCATCATTGTCACAAGAGTGTAAAAATATCGACACTATTCAAATAAACTTTCTCTTGACTGGACACACTTACATGCCCGTAGATACAGTGCATGCTATTATTGAAAATAGATTGAAGAATACAACTGTTTACGCACCATCACAATGGTTTACAGTTTTTGCAACTGCCAGACAAGAACCAGCGCCTTTCGAGGTAGAAAGACTGAGTTATGAAGATTTTTACAGATGGGATAGTATTAGTGACAAATATTATAAAGGTAACTTAACTGGAAAGATAAGCAAGATCCGTATTATGACTTTCAGAAAAGACAAGCAAAGCGTTAAATATAAAACATCAATCGATGTTGAAATTCAGTCTAAAACCAAGGTATCTCTTTTACCTTGTTATAGATCGCAGCTTCCCATATCAAAAGCTAAATATGACGATTTAGTCAAACTTTGCGTGGACAAAGTTATTCCTAACTGCTTCAAACATGAATTTATGAACATTCCACGCGCAACAAATGTCAAAGATTGTCTACCCGAATCAGACATTGAAGATTGTGATATTAACATTTAGATTGGGTAACTAACAAGATCTCACGTTGCAATTCATACTAAACATTTATTTTGTAAGGGTACAATTATTAGATAAGGATTTTATTTTTATATTGCTATATTTTTTATATGAAAAATATCTTGATTGTTTCTAGAGACTGATTATGCTGTGAGAATAATATAAGTGTTGTTATTATAATGATTACAGCAATATTAATAATTGTGTCAAAAATGTTTACACTTTTCACAGTAGGTTAATCTTGCTGTTATTTTGTTAGAATGTTATTTGGTTTGTTTACTATGTTTAATAGTTTATTAATAATTCATTTACTGACAATTGTGAGTTATATTTTTTTTTAGAAACTGAGTGATGAAGATGATAGGTAATTTATAATTGCGACAGCAATAATAATTGTTCAATTAAAAAATATATTGATCTCAGACTGAATGTTATGTCATAATTAGTTTCCTGGTCGGCACTACGTAGCGTATTTGTTTAATTTTCAATAAAGACTTTTATTCAACAATAATTGATTTCATTTATTTTAGTGCATGATAATAATTACCTATACAGTTCTTGGTTAAATGTCAGTTATGAAGGGAGGTTTGGGGTAATTTTAATAACTAAGATACAATTTCCACAATCACAAAAATTATTAAATAATGTAAAGGTAAATTTACTTGATTTATTTTAAACTGTCAGATCTTTTTAGATCAATCTTTCTGTTTCTAAATTCTAAACTAAGTAAGTTTACCTATTTTTACATGTTACTGCACACACTACAGTGATGATTTAGATAATTTTAACTGTTTATCAACACAGGTACATTTTATCTAACCGACACAAACCGGTGTTTTTAAAAGTGTCAGGTGTCTTATTTTGACAATTTGGATAGCTATAAAAAAATGATTTCTACAAGTGTTAACATCATTTTAATCGAACAATTTGGAACATTTTCATGTTTTTTTTTTGAAATATTTGACCTTTAAATCACTCTCCTGTAAAGTTTACTCAATGTCGCTTAGTGAGGATTGCCTTTCAAGCGTCGATGTGTTTGACATGATGACAGAAACATTTATTATTCGCGTAGGGGATGATGATTCAGACACAAATGGTGATGAAAGCTCAAGTGACGACAGTGACGACAGTAGGCGTGTGTAACTCTTTACGGAACCAACTCACTGATCCGGATCATTGAAGTGAGCCAAAAGATTGGTTCAGTAACAACGTTTCAAACGTATCGTTTGGATCTGAAACATTACTTTGCTCTGACTCATTCCGCGCGACGCGTCGCTCGCGAAGCGATACTTTTTTTTACACTGTATTTGATATCATTAGAAAGGTACTGAAGTAAACATTCAAATAGTGTAAGTTTTATTTTAATATGTATTCACATTCATGAAAAAAACTGCTTTAACAACAAAAAGTCAACGTGTGCGATTTTATTGCTCTCAAGTGTATTTCTTTGAATTTCAATTAGATGTTTTAGTGGCGCAAAAAGTCAGATTCGATAACAGAAATTGTATGTTTTAGTAACAATTTAAAACAGAAGTTTATTTAGAGTAGGTACTATAATAATAATTTATTTAATTTTATAAGAAAAAGAACCTCTTGCATTAGACCCTGGAGTGGGCGAATTAATGGAACTTTCAGACTAGATCGTAAATATTTTTAGTATTTCTTATATTTCATTAAATTTAAATTAGATATTTTAATGGTGCTTTTGTTTTTAGGACGATTACATCGTTGATGGCAGGCGTATAATTGATTTTCAATACTTTTGGAGTCAATTAGTAAATATAAGTGAACACAGCGAGAAGTTCGGCTGCAAATTGAACTATTTGAAAATAGAAAAAGAGAAACAGGTGGGTCTCATATCTAAATTTGACTTGAAGTGTATGATGTGTGGATCTAGCTTTGTTCTAAAAACTTCGGAGACTGACACAACTGAACAATCAAGACTCGATCTTAATGCAGGAGTGGTATCAGGTGCAATCATTACGGGAATTGGTCTCTCAAACTTAAATGAGATCACTGCATCGATGGATTTGCCAACAATGCCATTTCGATTATACAGTAAAACACATGGTGCTATTTCTGACATGTGGAAGACTGCTGCCGAAGTGACAATGTTAAATGCTGCCAAACAGGAAATTGAAGCAGCGAAATCACGTGGCGATGTTAGTAATTCGGGTATAGCAATGATACCGGTTGAAGCAGATGCTTGTTGGGGCAAGCGCTCTTACAAAAATAATTATTCTGCACTCTCTGGTGTTGCGGCCATAATAGGTGAACATAGTGGTAAAGTGCTACACATTGGCGTTCGCAACAAATATTGTGTCATTTGCGCCCGAGCTCACAAAAAAAGCCAGCCAGTAAAAGCCCACAAATGCACAAAAAAACATTCGGGATCGTCTACCAGCATGGAGCAAACCATACTAGTTGAAGGTTTTAAAAAATCCATTAGGGAAAGAAATTTAATTTATAAAACACTAATCGGAGATGGCGATTCTAGTACTTATAAAAGTATATTAAAGAGTCGACCTTACCCGGATATACCCATACAAAAAATTTAATGCACTAACCATTTGTTGAGGAATTACAATGGGAAGAACTTGCTACTTCAAAAAGATACAGCTATACCTCTAAACGAACGTAAACTTTTAAATATGGACTGAAAAGGCTACGTACTGCTGTTCGTGCTGCTATTAGATATAGACAAGACGATGGTTCACATTCAAATAAAATAAAAGATCTACAAAAAGACATTATTAATAGCCCTCGACACATCTTTGGGGACCATTTAGAATGTGACAGTTATTACTGTACAGATGAGAGAAACAAAGAGCCCAATCTAGTCCCACTGATACCAACTCTACTTATTAAACTAAAAAAGAACGCATCTCAACTCGCCTATAATTCTCGGAGTCTTTTACATTACTACACCAATAATCGCGCTGAGCAATTCAATAGTATAGTGGCTAAGATGGTAGGTGGGAAACGTGTCAACGTTTCGTTGAAAGACTCCTACACTACAAGATGCTATGCAGCAGTGGTATCATTTAATACCGGCAAGCCACAATATACGTTTTATAAATCTATCTGTCACGCTAGTCCTGAAAAATCTTTAAAATCGTTGGAAGCCAGGAGGTTCAACAAAAATAGTCGAGAAGTAATGGCGCGTAGAGGTAGCGCTCGCAAAAAAATCAATTACAATCCTGTAGATGCTCATTACGGAAAGGAATGTGCAAGGCCGGATATGGACGGTGCAGATTATGAGCAAGGAAAACAACTTTTCTTGGACAATTTAAAAGAACAGGCGTCAAAACGCCATGAAATTGAGAGGGCTACTATATTACAAGCCGAAAGCTCTTTGTGGCTTGAACTCAGAAGGTGCATACTCACCGCGTCTTCCTTTGGGAAGGTTTGCAAAAGGCGTTCGAACCAAAACTCTGCTCCCCTGGTAAAATCCATTCTATACTCATACAACTTGGACAATATCACCGCAATTAAACATGGTAGGGATAACGACACAACTCAGTGTGCAAGAAAACACAATTATAGAAAAATGTGGTATTTTTATAGACGACGAACATTTTTATTTAGGTGCATCACCGGATGGATTGTGCAGTGAAGGATTAGTGGAAGTGAAATGTCCTAGGTAGCTCAGTTTTTGGAATCGATCCTGATACCGCTGTCTGTACAAGCAAAAAAACTTAAATGTTTCAAATTGAACAGTCAATCTCAAGTCGAAATGAACCAGAATCATGATTGGTACTACCAGGTACAGGGCCAGTTGCACATTGCGAATAAAAGCGTATGTTTATTTGATGTGTGGACAGGTCCTGATTTTCCATTGAAAGTAGTGAGGATAGTGAAAGATGACGTTTTTTGGCAAGAAAAAATGCTTCCGAAATTGACTCGGTTTTACCAAGATTGCGCATTGCCCGAAATAATAGACCCTAGAAAAGCAAGATCAATGCCTTTACGCCAAATATTCATTTAATGTAAATGATATGTGATTGTTTCCCTGTTTATTTTTATTATATACCTTACATAACATATATTTGTGTTTTTTTATTAGTCTAGAAAGCTTTAGTAGACTGAATAAATAAAATAACTTTTTTCATAAATCTCTAACCATGGTGCATTATGATTATAACGGCTCAAGACTGTTTAGTCCATCTCGACACTCGCGCTACACTGCTTGCATTGTGTATGTGTGGATAGCTGCGCACACATACACAATACTGCCGTCTTTTACCTAAACTCGAGCATAATAATTTTGTGAAATGGCTCTTAAATTAAAATAATATTAACACGTTGAACGCCAACGCGGTCATTGCTGACCGACAGCGAACTTTCCCTTGAGGGCAAGCAAAAATCACAGTTCTATCCAAAAATAGACCAAATGTTTTTTCTATTAGATACTTATATCTAATGTCCAAATGTATGTTTTTATTAACAAAAGTCAATTTAAGTAATTATTTATGGAGATATTAAACGTCGGGCAGCACTGACCGACTAGAGACGAAAAATCGACATTCCGTTATGGTGGCCATACACGCTACGAGAAATCGTTACGATCAGACTGTACAGTTCGAACGGTACCGATAAATCGCTACATGTATGTTATGAAACTGTGCAGTTTCGCACGATTTTTTGAGACTGTACAGTCGAACGGAACAATACGAAAATTTCAATTGATTTATCGGAATCGGACGAACTGTGCCGACTGATCGTAACGTGTATGCGCTCGTTCCGTTTTCGTGTTCAGTTTTGTAGTCGGTCGAAATTCGGGTGGACGTGCGCACGCGTCATGGCGTCTCAAACTAATCGCGAATGGCTTGAAGAATTTATTGATTTATATCGCAGTGAACCTTGTCTTTGGAATATTAAAGGCAAAGAGTATCACAATCGTGAGTTAAAACGTGCAGCATATACTAAGCTGGTTGAAAAATTTAAAACAGTAGACCCTAGTGCTGACAAAGATGCTGTTGTAAAAAAAATAAACAACATTCGCTCTACTTACAAAAAAGAGCGTAAGAAGATCGCTGATTCGAAGAAATCAGGAGCAGGAACCCAAGAAGTGTATAAACCAAAACTATGGTATTACTCTATGTTGCTGTTTTTGGATGACCAAGAAGAACCAAGACGTTCACGTTCTAATATGGACGACGAATCAACAGACAACGAGGTAAGTTGTTTGCGTGTTATTATCAGTGATCGGAGTAGGTAGATTTTTTTTTTTCAACCAATTGGGAAATTCCAGCAGAATGACCCCAATTCAATCTACCTACTCCGATCACTGGTTATTATACAGAGTACAGTAAGGTCGGCTTTTCTTACGATTTTTTTTATTTCTGGTATGGTTTTTAGCCCTGTGGTGCCAGCAGAGTAGACTAGCACTAATATGGTTATGTGAATATAATAAGTAAATCCGGCCATATTGAGAATGCTCCATAGTTATTTATATTATAACATGAATCCTTCCTTCTTTCACATTGAAGCAGACTCGAAAAAATACGTACATATTAATACTAAGGCGGGATTTTACCAACCTCCTAATAAAGTTATTGGAAACTATATCTGGTGATAAACCACTTTTTATATACCTAATCTGTGTTTGGAAAGTTGGAGTTTATTTGCCGAATAAGTCCCTAATAACTTATTAGGAGGTTGGTGAAATCTAGCCTGAGTGAATTAACATGTAGGTATTTAAATAAAACTAAATAACTTTTTTATTAAATGTTTTATTCTCAAAGAGTTAACATATAAAATTATTTTGCCACGGAACGCTGCCTTCGCTTGCAAAATATTCCATGTACTCTTCTCTGACTTTTTTTGCGGCAATCGAAGTATTACCAAGATTTCTTCTTTGCAAATTAAATATGGCTGAATCCGTTGTATCATATCCTTGGGTTATTGACCCTTCATCAACATTTTCTACGTCGAAGCATTCTTGTTGACAGTAAGAACTTTCTGAAGTCTTCATTAAATAATTATGTAAAGCACAACTGGCCATCACGACTGACTCTGTTCTCTTCGGATTAATACTAATTTTTGTGTGAAAAATTCTAAATCGAGATGCCAAGATCCCAAACGCATTTTCGACAATGCGCCTTGCTCGTGATACGCGGTAATTTAGAATATTTGTGGTCAAGTCTGCTTGTCTAAATGGCTTAATTAAATCTGTTCTAAGTGGAAACGCATCGTCAGCCACAAACACATAAGGCAACTTTCTAGTGCTATTTGCGACAGCTGTTTCGGTTGGAATACACAACTGATTATTATCAAGTTTTTCAAAAAACTTAGTGTTTGTGAGTACTCCACCATCTGAAATTCTTCCATTTCTTCCAAAATCACATAAAAGAAATCGATAATTTCCGTCAACGATTGCCAATAACACCATGCTATGATGGTTTTTATAGTTGAAATATTCTGAGCCACATCCATTAGGAAGAAAAATTGATATATGCTTTCCATCCATCGCGCCTAGACAATGCGGAAAATTCCATCTCTTTTCAAACACTTTGGCCACATCCTTCCATTCTTCTTTCGAGCGTGGGAACTGTAAAAAAAATAATTGTTTCAGGAAATTGAAAGTGAAGCATCTCCGGCCGCCCAGTCAACTCCACAGTCACCTCCAGCCACACAGTCAACTCCACAGTCACCTCCAGCCACACAATCAACTTCACAGTCAACTCCCGATACTCGTTCAACTACAAACACGTTGTTTAATAGGAGTCGCCCAAAAAGGAATGCAAATGAAAACCTAACTACTGAAGTTTTACAGTCTGTTCAAAACCATTTCAAAAGGCCAGCAATTACTAATGATCGATTTGATATTTATGGAGCAAACGTCGCAGCTAAGCTGAGAGACCTCACAAAACATCAACGTATTTTGGCCGAAAAAATAATTAACGAAACATTATTTCTGGCACAGATGGAAAATTTGACTATATCACACCAAGTGATGGATTCAACCAGTGTGCGTTTTACTAATTATGGTTACAACGTTCCCAGCCCCGTTTCAAGTACTCCCAGCCCTGTTGGAAACAATCCTAGTCCAGTACCTTATCAGAATTCAAATTATGATTTCCAAACACAACCAGGCTCCCAGTCAATTCTCCAAACCCCAATAATGCAAACTTCTCAACAAGAAGAGTTCCAACAAATGCAAAATTCAGCGGCTACTTATTTGTCTAATTTTACTTAATGTTAACCCATCATTATAAGTACAAATTAATAAACATTACATTCTAAGTAATTAGTAGTTTTTTATTTCTTACCTTCAAATAGTCTTTGCGGAGAACCTTATATATTGCTTCACAGGTGTCCGGTATTATGCGACCCAAAGCTTGAGATGAAATGATACTAGAGAATTTCAAATCTTCATAATTTCTTCCTGTTGATAAAAACCTCAAAGTAGCTACAAGCCTGTCATGGGGTGGAATAGCATTTCTCATAATAGTGTCTTGCTTCTCGATAATTGGTGCTACCAAATTCAGTAGATGTAAGTACGTATCATGATCCATTCTTAGAAAATTATGCCAGTCTTTTGGAAAAACCTTTAATTCCGCCAACAAATTGACATGAGAATGAACTCTTCTTTTCATTAGCCATTCTTTACACCAGATGCTACGATTTTTCCGCTTCACCTTTTTTTCCTTCAGGGCGAATATTAATCCAACAATTGCTAAAACGTCGTCCGTCGAAGCCATCACTGACACGTGTGCGTCGGCACCATATTGTACCGTCTGATCGTAACGATTTCTCGTAGCGTGTATAGCTTGTATGCCAGCTACGATAAACTGCACCGTTCAAACTGTACAGTTTGATCGTAACCATTTCTCGTAGCGTGTATGGCCACCTTTAGAGGGGGCCGCGCGGGTCGCGGTGTCAGGTCCCCTCCCGCGGCTCCCGAGTTTGTAATTTCACCCGCGCTTACGCACACTGGTCTCGAACCTACCGATTTTTCGGTATTTCTACCGATATGGGCTCCGTTCTACCGAAATACCGAAATATAACGAATATTCTACGATTTCACAGTACACATGGAAATTCTCCCGATTTTTCTACCTATTTTACACTTTTAAGTTGGCAACCCTTTTCATTTATGTTTAATGTTACGGAGAAGCCCTCAATAGTATGGACCTAGTGCAGAATGTAATTCATATATTTTGGGGAATACCCTTGTGTCCTACAATTCGATGTTATAAGGGGCTTCCCGCTCGGGAATTTACCTGTATAGTCTAAAAAGACGACTAAAAAAGCAAAGACCAAAGTTACCACTTCACCGAAACAAGCTATTGAAGTATTAGAAAATATAATTCCGATATTCCTGAAACATGAAGGAACACGTAGGTGGCAATTTACTGCAATAAAAGATCTGAAGGAACACCTCAAGGACAATGAAGCTATCATACACATAGATTTTAGTGAGAACTATGCTATGAAATATGAGTCAGAGGTTCAAGCATTCCACTTTGGAGGGAGTAGGCAAGAGTTAATACTTCATACTGCAGTTGTATATATGTCAGATGACACAAGCAATTTGACAAACACATCATTTTGTACTGTAAGTGAAAACTTGCGTCATGATTCTGCTGCTGTATGGGCGCACATTATACCTTTACTTGAATTTGTGAACTCTGCAAGTAAAAAAATTGACACATTACATTTTTTATCAGATTCGCCAAGTAGCCAGTACAGAAATAAAACAATGTTTTATGTTATGTCTAAACTGTGTTGGCATTTTCATGGGCTAAAGATGATCACCTGGAATTACTTCGAATCAGCTCACGGAAAAGGTGCTGCAGATGGAGTAGGAGCAGTTGTTAAACGCACTGCTGACGCTGCTGTAGCGCAAGGTAGAGATGTTGTAACATTAGATGGATTTTTGAAAATAGTAAGACAAAACACACAAAAAATTAACCTGGCAACTGTTGAAGAATACCAAATATTTGAAAAAGATATGTTGATACCTTTAGAAAAGCTGAAACCATTAAAAGGTACAATGAAAGTTCATCAAATACTGTGGCAGAAAGAAAAGGATCACCTTATATTTAGAGAAACTAGTTGCTTTATATGCTTAGACATGGACTGTAAACATACTAAATTTATCGGAAAGTTAAGCTATGAAGACAAAAATGAATCCACACATACATAAAAAATAAAGAGAATGAAAATAATAATATGATTGATACGACCACAAACGTAATACCTAAAACTAAACCGAATAACAGGGCTATTAAAATCTTAAGTAATGTTTTACTAAAGCCAAAACGCAAAAGAAATGAAGCCACCGTTAAAATGCTGTCTGATTTAAAACCTGATAATAAATTACACTTGGACCCTAATATACAAATTTTAATTGAGAATATGGTAAATCAGTATAACATTTCTGGCAGTGGCAGTGATATGAATTTTTCGTGTGTATTTCAAGACTACGTTCAATCCACATTGCAACTAAGCGCAAATGACATAATTGATGGCCAGCCTGATGTTCTTGGATCATCATTACTGGATGAGGATCTTGCAGATCTACGTGAGACTGCATTTGAGACTACCTGCGGTCATGAAAGTGATACAGATTCGGTTTCAAATTTAAATATTTTTTAGTTTTTGTAACTGATCTCATTACATTTAAGAAATATTTTAGATGTAACTTGTATGAAGCTGAGTTCTATTTACACAGAGTTTTGAAGTAGTGTTTTAGTTGATTTTATTTAGATTACGAGAAAGATAATGATTATTTTGTTTTGAAAACCCGTTATTTTGTTGATATTTTTTTTTTTTTTTAAATTAAGTCAAGGTCCATATTTACTAAACTTTAATAGAAACAGCAAATCGTTTGTATTTTTCTGTTTATGATAGGCGTGTGATTAAGTACCTACATGCGTGGTTTCTGGCCATGAAAGTGAGACTGATTCGGATTTAACTCATATCATCCCAGTGTTCCATTTTTCAAACGGTTACTTTAATATTTTTTTATTCGAGTTTTTGAATGCATCTTTAAATTAATGTTTTTATGTTGGTATTTCATACATTTCTAGCTGTCAGTTTAATAAATGTCATTTCACTTGGCGCGGTTTTTTCGATCTATAAAGTAACATAATTTTATGTGGAAGTTTTTAGTGAAAATTATGGCGAACAGAAAAACGTAAGTAATTATGATGTTTTATATTATACTATTGACAATTTAGGGTTTATACACATGTAATAATATTGTTATATCATGTCATAATAAGTTTTTGGAAAAAAAATTGCTTATTTATGGGTAAGTGTAAGTTTTATGTACCGTTCCATTATTTGAGCAGTAGGAACATACGCACATGTAATTTTTATACATTAGGATTTGTACTTTATCAGTATTGCCTCGTAATTATGATATTATTTTATTGCAGATTGAATGTGAATCAGATAATCTCGCAGTTGGAAGAAGATGACGACGTGTTCGCGGCTGATATTTTCATCACACCTCCTGATAATTGGCAAAATAGCGACGAAGACAGTGGTGATGAAGAGTTTGCAAGTATAAATAATTTGTCAAGACATCAGTTACTTGCAGAAGCTGAACTTCGGGTCACCAGATCGTCTCAACCTGAGTCTAGGGTAGTGCTCGTTGGAGATGAAGAACAATTGGACCCAATACCTTCCACATCGTCAGTGACGCAGCCTCCACAGCCCAACTCCTCGTCGACGGTTACACAGCCACCGCCAAAAAGAAGACGTGTTGAAGTCACAAGAAAGTGGAGGTTTGTAGATATTCCAGAAAAGGCTGAGAAGGAGTATTGTGAACCAGATTTCCTAGAAAACCTTGAAAACCCTGTTCAGTTTTTTGAACTATTTTTTGATGAAGAGGTGTTCGAATTACTGCGCTCAGAAACTGAAAAAAATGCGATTCAGAAGGGTAAACATGCATTTCGGGTTACTACAACGGATATCAAACTTTTTATTGCCATTTTATTATTGTCGGGATATAACAGTGTATCGAGATACCGAATGTATTGGGAACAAAGAGTTGACTGCAGTTTTCCAACAGTGGCAGCTCTTATGTCAAGAAATCGATTTGAAGATTTGTTGCGTTATTTCCATGTTGCCGACAATAATAATCTTGACCCTAATGATAAGTTCGCTAAAGTGCGCCCTCTATGGAAACTGCTCAATGAAAGATGGGTCAAGTATTATCCTGGAGATATAAATTTGAGCATTGACGAATCTATGATTCCCTATTATGGGAAACATGGTACTAAGCAGCACATACATGGAAAGCCAATCAGATTTGGATATAAAAATTGGTCAATTTGTACGCGACTTGGCTACTTGATTTATGGTGAGCTTTATCAGGGAGCTAGTACCGGAAATACCCATCCTGAGTTAGGTGTTGGTGCCTCAGTTGTTCTGGATCTAATATCAAAGTTGCCGCAAGGTAGCTACAGTTTTTATTTCGATAATTTTTTTACATCTTTACATCTTTCAGATCGCGCTCATCGATCAGAACCTGGATGCCCAATTGGCAGCACTCGACGACGAGGAAGAACAGTTACAGGAATACAGTTCACTTATTGATGGCAAGGAACTTCCTCGCAACGACCTGGAAGATTGGGTGATCCACCAAAGTAACCACAAAGAACCCCTACTGGAGCAGCAAGCCCCCGAGAAAGGATTTTTAACGGGTGAACTGCACGAACGAGTACCGTCGCCGTGCGCCGAGCACGTGGCCGGCCGGCCGAGAGCCGCAGCGCTCCCGCCACCGCCGCCGGCGCCGCCCGGCGACTCCGTGACTGTGCTTAACAATACGGTTCATATGTTGGCAAGTGCTTTGAAGGAGATTTCTACGAACTGTGCAAACAACGTGCCTCAAGCCAGTTTTCTCAGCCGCATGAGCACACCCAGAGATTTACCTGAATTTTCTGGTGACCAGTTGGATTGGCTTCAATTCAAACAAGCCTACGATGAGTCGACTGAATTGTGTAGATTCACGCCAAAAGAAAACCTATGGAGGCTTCGAAAATGCCTACGAGGGCAAGCGAAAGATGCAGTCGCCGCATTGTTCATAAGCGCCACGTCGCCTGATAAAGTGATATCGACTCTGGAGCTACGGTTTGGTAGCCCCGACTGCATTATTTCCAGAATACTCCAAGACATAAGGAAGCTTCAGTCCCTACAACTGGAATATCATAAAGATATCGTCGCGTTTTCAGTGAAAGTGCAAAATGTAGTGGAAGCAGTACGAGCAGTCGGACGTGAGGAGTACCTACACGGTGTTAATATTGTGTCGATGATTCTGTCCAAGCTTCCCGCAGTGCTTATCTCCAAGTGGTCCGACTACAGCTATAAAATGATCACCGAAGGAGAGAAACCAAGGTTGGTGATTTTATCTGATTTTTTGTATGAAGAAGCTGTAAAGATTTCTACCACTGCGAGTGTTTTTACTACTTTTCGAAGTGATCAGCCTTTGAAAAATAAGACAGGTACATGCACACGCACACAGACCGTGCTAGTTCAAGATGAAGAACGTAACGCTAATTGTTTGTTTTGCCGCGCAGCGGTACATAATCTCGGCGACTGCAAACAATTTAAGAAAGCACTTCGTAAAGTAAGGTGGCAACATGTGAAAAAACACGGCTTGTGCTACAAGTGTTTAATATCCAAACACGATAGAAAAACGTGTTCAGCTCCTGTGTGCGACAAGGACGGATGTCATGAAGAACATCATCGTCTCCTGCATTATTCTACGAGTAAACCACGTGAGCGCACTATCGCTGATAATAATGTGTCGACTACGAGTACTACGACGCCGGCTGACGCGCAACGAGCCGAGCCGTCTTCAGAAACGATTACGTACATCAACGCGAGTGACAATAAAGTGTTATTGAAAGTGTTACCTATTCGTGTGCACGGCCCTAACGGTATCGTAAACGCCACCGCGCTACTCGATGACGGATCGAGTGTGTCGCTGATAAGTGCCGGGCTCGCCGAACGCGTCGGGCTGCGCGGCCGGCGCGAGACGCTGTCAGTGCGCGGAGCGTGGAATAATGACGCGATGGTATGCGAATCTACGGTTGTGAATGTGGACATTGCTGGATATGATGATAGGTTACATAACAATATACGGATGCGTTGTGTTAAGGAATTAAGTTTGCCTATTCAAAAGTTATCTGTTATAGATTGCAATAAGTATTCTCACATAGAGGATATTAAAGATAAATTGTGTACCTCAGATTCAAAACCTGATATATTAATTGGTCAAGATAATTATGACTTAATTGTACCTTTGAAAATAAAGTTAGGTTGTGTAAATGAGCCGTCTGCTACACTTACCCCCCTAGGTTGGTGTGTACATGGTAGGGTGCGCGTGTCGCGGAGAGGCACCGCGCCTCGGGCCGCCGCCGGCGCTCGCTCCGCCAGCGTTGAGGCCGCCCTGACCATCATGGAGAACGAGGAGGTAAGTGACATTTCATCTCATGATAGCCTACTTCAAGAAATTCATGATGAGGTTCGACGTTCGTTTGCATTGGATGCCATGGGTGTGTCCAGTAAACCGCGCCAGAATGTTGACGACTTGCGCGCCATCGATCAGCTGGAGCGATCAGCGGTGCTCGTTGACGGACGTTGGCATGTTAGCTTACCTTGGAAGGAGCCAGGTCGCACGATGCCGGACTCGTACCCCAACGCACTAAGAAGGTTGAAAGGTATAGAAAGGAAAATGGGAAAGGATACAGGTTTTGCTAAACGGTATGAGGAACGTGTTCGTCATTTGTTAGAAAATGATTACGCGCGGGAACTGGTGGTAAATGACGTCACATCGAATACGTGGTACCTACCTCATTTCGGTGTTGACAACCCGAACAAAGGCAAGCTTCGACTGGTCTTCGACGCTGCAGGTAAGGTAGATGGTTCCTGCCTTAATGACTATTTACTCACAGGGCCTGATCTCTTGTCATCACTGCTTGGTATAATGCTGCGCTTCAGGGAAAATAAAGTCGCAGTAACAGGTGACATAAGGGACATGTTCCTGAGGGTTAAAATTCACGCCGAAGATCAGCACGCACTAAGGTTTCTGTGGAGAAGCAGCGCCACAGAAAACATCAAAGCGTATGTTATGACATCCTTAATTTTTGGAGCTAATTGTTCACCATTCGTAGCTCAATTTATTAAAAACAAAAACGCACGCCGCTATGAAACATCCTTGCCGACCGCAGTCGATGCTATTTACCATTCACATTACATGGATGACTATATAGATAGTTTGCCGGACGAAAGTACTGCTATTGAAATGGTGAGTAATGTCAGTGACATTCACAGGGCCGGTGGGTTTGAAATCCGAAACTGGACGAGCAACAGCGTCGTGGTTTTAAACAGCATACCAAAGGAGACCTTAGGTTCTACTGCAGTAAAGTTCAAAGTCGGTCAGCAATATGGAGGTGAGCGAACACTGGGACTTATTTGGTTTCCTGGAGATGATATGCTTGGGTTTGACGTGTCACTAAAGCGCATCCCAAAACATATCACTCAGGGAAACGAACGACCCACAAAAAGGATTATGCTTAGGGTTATTATGTCTATTTTTGATGTCTTAGGATTTCTCGCCCCCTTCACCATTCAGGGTAAGATCCTGCTTCAGGATACCTGGCGCCTGAATATAGGATGGGACGATAACGTTCCTGATAACATTTACGAAAGGTGGGTGAAATGGATTGACTTAATTAACGTTATCAGTACACTTCGCATTCCAAGGTGCCACGCGATGTCTGCATGCGCTACGGTAGCGTGCGCGAGCGAGATGGAAGTCCCCACTCCACCGCAAGCGCGGCTCGTATCTCACAGTGCTACGCAGCCTTGTGCTACGGGCTACGAAAGCGTAGCGGCCGAGAGCAGTGCTACGAGTTCGGCTACAAGCGAGTTTGTTTATAGCAACTTACATCTTCACGTATTTAGTGACGCATCGACTAAAGCGCTGTGTACGGTAGCATATTGGCGCTGGGAAGTGCAAGGTAAAATACATGTTTCTTTCATTGCGAGTAAATGCAGAGTGGTACCTGTAAAACCCATGACGGTGCCTAGATACGAGCTACAAGCGGCATTGCTAGCGGCAAGGCTAGCTAACACTATTGGTAAGGAACATAGATTATCTCCAGTACGTCGATATTTTTGGTGCGACTCCACTACCGTTCTCCATTGGATTCGTAACAATACACGTACCTATAAAGCGTTCGAAGCGAACCGTCTTGGGGAAATCGACGAATTAACACGTATTGACGAATGGAGATACGTTCCTACGAAGCTCAACGTAGCTGACTTAGCTACACGGGAAACCTTTAATCCTACTTTGTATTCTGATTGGCTAGCCGGTCCACCTTTCCTGCGCTTGGATGCTGCGTCATGGCCTAGGGATGTCATCCAACCGGAAGCGAACACAGCCTGCGAGGAAGTAACAGCTGTTGTTCAAGAACACTCGGCTTATTCACCGGTTCCTGATCCGGTTCGATTTTCCTCTTGGCTGCGCCTGCTACGAGCGTCAGCCGCTGTTTTCAAATTTGTTGACAGGTTAAAGGGTCTTCCTGCGAGCGGCTATAGTGTGCAGATGATGGAGCGTGCAGAGCGGCAGCTATTGAAACACGCGCAAGGAGTGTCTTTTGCTGAAGATTTAGCTGCGATTAAAAACGGTAAGGCGTTGTCTAAAAATAGTCGGTTACTTACTCTCTCTCCGTTTTTAGACGAGCATGGCTTGCTCCGCGTGGGCGGTCGGATTGATGCTGCTGAAGATGTCGCCATGGAGGTAAAAAGGCCTGTAATATTGGACGGCCGGCACCCTGTGGCTCGGTTGATCGTTCGGCACTACCACGTTAAGGCGGCCCATGGAAATCAGGAAACAGTAGTCAACCTGCTCAGGGAAAAATATTGGTTAGTGAGACTCAGACCTACCGTGAAGACTGTGGTGTCGCAATGCATGCTATGCCGCATCAAGAAGTGCAGGCCGCTTGTCCCTCGCATGGGTGACTTACCTCAGTGTCGTGTGGCACATCATCAGCGACCCTTCTCTCACTGTGGGCTGGACTTGTTTGGGCCGATGGAGGTAACAGTCGGCAGACGCAGAGAAAAACGGTACGGTGTCCTTTTTACCTGCTTAACGTTGCGTGCTATTCACGTTGAGATTGTTACTTCCCTCACGACGGACTCATTGATAATGGCATTGCGTCGGATGGCAGCTAGGCGTGGCTGGCCACGTCACTTGTACTCCGACAATGGCACAAATCTGAAGGGCGCTGAAAAGGAACTCCAGCGGTCCATGCAGGACCTGGATCAAGAGGTCCTGAAAGACGTAGGAATTAACAATGGGATGGACTGGGCTTTCATCCCTCCAGCCAGTCCCCATTGGGGTGGGGCATGGGAGCGACTAATTCGCAGCGTGAAGTCGTCGCTCAAAGTGGTTTTGCTCGAACGGGCACCAAGGGACGAAGTGTTGAGCACACTTCTAGCAGAAGTAGAAAATATAGTGAACAGTCGTCCCTTGATGCACGTTTCGGTAGACCCGGAGGGCGTAGAATCCCTCACCCCCAACCATTTTTTACTGGGAACTTCGTCGAATTTACCTGTAGTTGGAGCGTTTGACAGTTCTGACATGTACTTACGCAGGCATTGGCGCACAGGTCAGCGATTGACCGACATGTTTTGGCACAGGTGGGTAAAGGAAATTTTACCTGACCTTCTACCTAGGCGAAAGTGGAAGACTGAGCAGCCACCGCTTCGAGTGGGCGACCTGGTGTTGGTTGTGGACCCGAACTCTCCCCGCAATTCGTGGCCAAAGGGACTCATCACTGAGGTGTTCCCAGGTAAGGACGGTCGTATCAGACTCGTGGAAGTGAAGGTGGGCTCCCGGACCTGGCGGCACGCGTCGCTCCTATCACTCTAGTTGATGATTGCTGTGACAGCAATAGGGTGGGGAATGTTAGCGACGCGCTCAATTGAATTTACGAAATAGATTAAATTGCAAAACATAAAGTAGCATCACTAGTTTTAGTTTGTTTAGTAAAAAACAACCCTATAAAGAGGCAGGGCTTGCTGACATGCTTGTCGCGCTGTGGACCCCCCGCCAGTCTGCCACCAATCGTTATTCGATGCGCACGCCCGATTTTGTATTTTCTGCGCACGCGGCCATTTTGATCTTGTTAAAGCTTGCTAATAAAAGTGTTTTCAAAAGTTCCACTGCCTTTTCGTTGCGACAGGCGCTAACCCGTTACTCCCTGCAGCACCACCTCTAACAGTAAACTATAATAAATTTATGGGCGGCGTGGACAGACTTGATCAAAATGTGGGTTGTTATCGAATCGCGATTCGTCTGAAGAGATGGTACTGGCAGTTACTCATGTTTCCACTAAATGTCGCAGTCAATAACGCTTTTCAGCTGTACAAAATATCTCCAGCTGCAAAGAAAAGTAACGGTACGCCACATGATCTTTTATCGTTTACGAGAGATATTGTTTCTACATACTTTCTAATGAAAGATTCAGCACCTAATACTTCAACCATGTCAAATCCTAGATCTTCACTAGCAGTAATAAAACGTGTGCCTGATGCTATTACATTAGATGGTAAAGGACATCTAATTGACAAACAAAATAAACAAACTCGATGTGGTTTATGCCACAAAAATACAACTATGAAGTGTATCAAATGTAATGTTGCCTTGCACAGCAAATGTTCTATTATTTTTCATACTGAATAATATACCTAATGATATTTTTTTAACGTAATAATTATAAGATTTAAAAGTATGTTACTTTATCTAAGTTTTTACTAAGTACCGTAAAACGGGGTTACTTTGAGAGCTGGGGTAACTTTGATGATAGCTAAACTTGCTATGTTTTTTCGGATTTACTGCGTGATACTGAACGCAGTCCAAATTTTGTTTGTTCTGTTGGCCAGACTGACAGATCGGCCATGTTTTGCCGAAGCGTGGACGAGTAGTTGTTGTCGGAACTATCAAAAATTATTTGTTAAAGTTTAGTGTCAAAAAGGTTTTAAAACATTGTTTGAATAACTTCAGTGGCACAGGCGTAAGTATTATTGTTTGATTTGTAGTTTTTCACTATTTTAATTAAATGTTTCTTTAAGATTTAGAGCATGTTCGCATTTTTGGTTTCGGCCGCCATTTTATTTTGCATGAACACTCTAAGTTCATCGGGGCTACTTTGACAGGGTATACGAGGCGACTTTGATAGTTATCAATTTCACCCCTATGGTTGTGGTATCCAGTCTTATAGGGGTAATATACAAATTATCAATTTAACCCCATTTGTTGCTTTGGTTTTAGTTGCCTCATGGTTCGCACCTACAAAAAGACCGCGGGTACCCGCAATTACAAAAATTACACTGAGGAGGCAATGGAAGAAGCAATAGAAAAAATCACAAATAGCGAATTATCCATTAATGCTGCTTCACTTCATTATAAAATTCCGTTTGGGACACTTTATAATAAATATAAAGGATTACATGGAAGGACGCCTGGTGCCCAACCAGTTTTCATGCACAATGAAGAAATCGCAATATTACGTGCTGCGGCTACATGCGGTGATTGGGGATTTCCTCTTACTTTGTTAGACCTTAGAATGTTTGCAAAGGCTTATTTAGATAAACAGGGTAAGACAGTAGAACGGTTTACAAATAACCTACCAGGTGTCGAATGGGCCATTAGCGTTCTGAAGCGCCATAAGAACGCCTATGGTCAAAGACTATCAACTAATATTAAAAGGTCTAGAGCGACTGTGGGCCGGGAATCATTAAATAGATATTTCGACAACCTTCAATCTGAGGTAGAAAATGTACCACCTTCTAATATATTCAACTATGACGAATCTAATATGGCGGACGATCCGGGGAAAAAAAGATGTGTGTATAGAAGAGGAGTAAAATATCCTGAGAAAGTGATGAACTTTTCGAAGAGTTCTACTTCAGTTATGATTTGCGGTTCTGCAGATGGCACATTATTGCCGCCATATATTATTTACAAAAGTACCCACCTATACGATACATGGAAGGAAAGAGGTATTGTTGGTAAACCATGCTGTGAAGAGCCATGTTGCAGCCGGGGATGCCGTTACAATAGAACAGCTAGTGGATGGATTGATACACCAACATTTAGAGATTGGTTCTTATCTTGTTTTTTACCTCATGCCAAAAGACTAGAAGGGAAAAAGGTGTTAATTGGAGATAATTTATCGTCTCATATTGACAACGATGTTATAGCTACGTGTGAAACAAATAACATCAGTTTTATATGTTTGGTGCCTAACTCAACCCATTTAACCCAGCCGCTTGACGTTGGCTTTTTCCGTCCGTTAAAGATTGCATGGAGACAAACTCTTGAAGACTGGAAAAAAGCCAATTTACGAACTATATCTGTACCTAAGGAATCCTTCCCACATCTGTTGAAAAAGGCAATAATTAATATGGACCAAAAACCACCAAAAAATGGTAAAGACGCTTGTACGGAGTTGTCAGCTGTAAAAAGAGATTTGGTGAGCAGTTTTAAGGCTACTGGTATCGCGCCTCTGGATAGAAACAGGGTTTTAAACAAATTGCCACCTGAGTCACCTTCTCCTGAAATAGAAACTGTCGTCCGAGATTCCTTAACACAGTTTTTACGAGAACAAAGATTTGGGAATGAATCACAGCCACCAAGAAAGAGGACAAGACTGCAAATTGAACCCGGTAAAAGTATCTCGACAGTAGATGAAACATCGCCTCAAGAAATTACTGTTGTTGAGCTTGAACCCACATTGGATCGAAATGATTGTCCTATACAAACTGAAACAACCTCTATGCAACATTCGATGCGAAGTCCTGTTCCTATTATCAGCGAGCCATCCACAAGCTATCAAACTGGTCAAGAGGGCAACAATCATGATATTACCGATTACGATTCAGATGCTGAAAATGTAGTGCCGAATCATGATAGAAGCGATTTCCCACAGTTTCCCAAAATAGGACAATTTATTTTAGCAAAATTTGGATCAGAGAAGGGGAAGAAGACATATCATTATGTATGTTCTATTGAAGATATCATTGACACTAAACTGATTGTACAAGGTTATAAGTCCCAAAAAAAAACCAAAACTATTTTTAAGGAAGTTCCCAAAGATGTGTCAATCATTGAAGAATGTGACATTGTTACTTACCTTCCTAAACCGAAATATATCAACGAATGCTACTCGTTCCCAAATGACGTGATGGTCAAAGAATTGTAATTTTTTATTATACTTACACCTAACTTTTTGATAACAATTTACTTGTTGATTTTTTTATTTTATAAAGCCGATTTATATAATTCATAATTAATGAGACTGTTTTAATAGTTTTAAGTGATAAAAATATAATTGAATCCATAGCACTAACAGTATCTTACATGTATGTATAATCCTAGTGTTCCATTATTGGAACGGTTACGAAACTAAAAATCTTAATGAGATTTTTTTTTTTATATGTAGGTCTCATTACACATCTATAAACGTGCCCTGATCCGATTTTCATAAAAATTGGACTTGTTTTACTATGGTTGGGATGATACGGGTTAAGCATAAATATTATAAGTTTTTGTATAAGATCTCATTGAGTTTAAGAAATATCTTAAATGGAACTTATAGGCCTGTATTATATTTACACTGAGTTTTGAACTAGTGTTTTAGTTGATTTTATTTAAATTACTAGACAAATAATATTATTGATTTTTGGGAAAACCGGTTAATTTTTGAGTTTTTTTTATTCAGTCAAGTCGATATAAAGCTAAGTTTGATGTCATTTATTATGTCACCTAAATAATAAATAAAACATGTGATTTGAGTAAATTATTCATTTTATTTACAATTACCAATCACGAAGTATAATTACCATTTTTAAACACTAATTACCATGTGCTTCATATCTCATCACCGTTCGATGAAAATTTTCAGCTTCAGATTCAGACCTATATAGAAGTTCAAATACTGTTGTGCGTTTGATTAATTTACTTAATCTGCACTATAAACTTCACGTTAAATCCATAAAAGTTGTAATTGGAAGCATTATTTGAACTTAATTTTTGAAACCTGAATATGTCTATCTTCAAATATACCAACAACCATACAACCATACCAACCATACCAACATAATTTTAATTCTTTATTTTTAATTTCAGGTGAAATAAGATTAGCCTCGTTTGTTGCTGAACACAATCTACCATTCACTATTATGGAGCCCCTACCGAAGTTGATGCAAGCCGTTTGTCCTGATTCAAAAATAGCAAAGGAAATAAAATGCTCTTCGACCAAAACTCATGACATAATTGACCATATTATAGGTAAAGAAAGTTTCAATAATGTATGTGAAGATCTAGGGCAAACTAAGTTTTCGCTTATTATTGACGAGTCCACTGATCTTAGTACAACCAAACACTTGTGCTTAGTTGTGAGATATGCGAAAATTAATCGTATTAAAGATTGTTTTTTAGCTCTTATTCCATTAGAAGAAGCTAATGCAGTAACCTTATTTGAACACATTGTAAACTTTTTTAGAAGCAATAATATTCCATATAAAAATAATCTAATAGGTTTTGCAACTGATGGGGCAAACGTAATGATGGGACGTAATATTTCTGTTGTGACATTGCTGCAAAATGAAATTACCAATATTTTTATAATTAAATGCGCCTGCCATTCGTTTCATCTTTGCACGTCGTATGCTTGTACCAAATTGCCACGCTTTATAGAGGATCTTGTAAGAGACATTTACAACTACTTTTCTTCTAGCCCAGAAAGTGTGGCAGAGTTTAAAAACTTTCAAATGTTTTGCGACTTAAAAGTACATAAAATACTTCACCCCTCTCAAACACGCTGGTTGATGATGTAGAACTATTTTGGGATGAAGTAAGTTTACTAAAGCGTGGCGATGAAACTCAAATGTTTCCTTTGTTATCTAATTTCATCTTTAATATTTTATCACTTCCCCATTCATCCGCTAACGTTGAACGCATATTTTCACATATTAATCTTTTGAAAACAAAGCAGCGAAATAGGCTGTCTACTGAATCAATCACTGGTCTATTACATTCAAAACGACTCTTTAATACAGCTAATTGTTATGATTTTGACATCAATTCGAAGATGACCGCGGCTATGGCCAAAGAATATTGGTATCATAAATAATTATACTTAAGTATGACAGCGAAATAGGCTGTCTACTGAATCAATCACTGGTCTATTACATTCAAAACGACTCTTTAATACAGCTAATTGTTATGATTTTGACATCAATTCGAAGATGACCGCGGCTATGGCCAAAGAATATTGGTATCATAAATAATTATACTTAAGTATGACTGTTATAAATTAGTCTGTAAGTTTTTTTAAATAAATAAACGAATTTGATTGTCTTTTTTTTTGTCATTTACCGATTTTGGGTACAAATATACCGTGTTTAGCTGGCAATTCTACCGATCTCGCTCTATGACGTTCGAGCAGTGTTGCCAGATTCACCGCTTTTCCGCTTTTTACCCCGCCTTTTTTACAAAGGATCCGCGTTCCTCTTTTATCCTACGCGGTTCCGCTTTTTCAAATCTACTAGAATAACCCCTTTTTTTTTCACTTATTTTGGCGGTTACTCGTCGAGGCAGGCAAGGTTGCGTTCAGTTTGATCGTCAAGCGACGTCTTTCGCCTATCGTGCCAATCTCTCTTGCACGCGTTGAATTTGTATATACTTACTCTGCTGTCAGATTATGGCGTTGGGTTGGTAGTGAGTGAGTGAGTGAGTGAAGTCTTTGTCCGTAACTGCCACAGCAAGGTAAGCGCGCGAATTTGTTATTTGTATCTGTTTGGCGTGTTTATTTAAAATTTCTAAAAGTTGATTGTTTCATTGAACATAACGTTTATTGTATTTGTAAGTACACGGTGTGGTACAGTAGGTACTGTTTTTCTGGTGTTGGTTATTGGTGGGTGTTTTTTGGTGTTGCTTTTGCTACGGCGGGCATGGACGATAACAATGGGTGACGAGATTTTATTTTATTTTTGACGAGACGTCACTTACGATGGCAGACGCTAGGTGGCGCTGTGAGTGTGTTGACCTAAGTTTTTTGCTCTCTGTAAAGTTTAATTTAAAAAATAGAAAAAGTACTTAAATATTGTGCATTATCATCATAAACAGTTTAAGCACGTCTTGTGTGTGAGATAACTCCGGGTAATCTGTGTTGTCTTCGGTGTTATAAACAGTGGATTTTATATGTGATTGACCAGTCAAGTACCGTTAAACCTAAACGCTACCTCATCACCATCTTTGGATCTGTGAGTGCTACATATAAACATGGATTTATAAACTTTTACAAGCTATAAGCTTTCGAATCAGTGATTAGTAAAACTTCGATTCTGCATTGTCATACCACTACCATACAAAATAACGCCATCTATGAGTAAACGTTAAAACTGCGAAGATAGTTCATTAGCGTTCTCATTATCATATATTACTAATCTATGCGCAAGCGATACATCGATTGAGTGACAGTGCCCTACGTTAACCTTTCTTAATACGGCGGAAGGTGGCGCTACCAGTTGTTTTGTTTTGTTTACAATTACAGAACGCACCTTACTCAACATGAACTGTGCTGGCTGTAACACACTCTTGGTGATTGGGGCTGGGCTTCTGAAATGTAATGCCTGCGAAGGGTGTTATCATTTTGAATGCCTTAATATACAGCCTCGTCAGTATGAAGCTCTTACAGAAGAATTCAAGGCTGTCTGGAAATGCCCGTCATGCAATAATGTCACCCGCCGTACTCGGTCTAACTTACTGACACCAGTACGGTCCGCGCAAATTCCGACACACGAGGATAGCTTGAATATGTCATGCGATATCATAGAAAACTGTCCCGCCTCATCGTGTGATCCCTCAATCGGTAATGAATCTGTCGGTCAGGACACAGCTAATGCTTTCCAAGCATTTACAAATGAGTTACACATTACACTGCAGGGGTGGAGGTGTGACTTAAACAATACGCTTTCTTCTTTTAAGGAGGACATTAAGACTACATTACACGGCTGGCGCGATGAAATAGATACGAGTTTAAACAAATTGAATAGCGAATTGAGATGCGCCCTGGATGAAATAAGGGATGAAATGAGCAGTATTCGTACCGGACATAACACTTTAAAGAAAAATGTATCTGATATATCGCAGGATGTAACTGAACTCAGAACCTCATTGCAGTTTCATTCAGAGGAACTGGTTGAACTAAAGAAACGTATGGCTGACATGAGTCGACTTAGTGCTGAGCAATCTAGCCAAGCTATTAATCTCCTCGAGTCGAAACTAGATTATCTCGAACAGCAAGCGAGACAGTGCAACGTGGAGATCCTTAACGTGCCAGAGACTCGAAGTGAAAACCTGATTCATGTAATGGAGTCAATCGGTAGTGCTATTAATTTTCCCGTCACGCATAGAGATATTATATCTATTCACAGAGTTCCTCATGCTCACCAGCAAACAAATAGGCCGAAAAACGTAATTGTGAAGCTGTCATCACGTATCCTGCGGGACAATTTACTTGCTGCTTTTCGCAAGGTCAAAACCTTAAAAACAGACCAACTGAGTTTTACAGGTTCACCGTCGACTATCTACTTGAACGAACATTTGACACTCAAGAAGAAACATTTATTTCGCAAAGTTAAGGAAGTTGCCACACAGCTTCACTTTAAGTATGTCTGGATTCGGAACGCCACTATTCTCGTACGCGAACGGGACGGTGATACTGCATTTGCAATACATAAGGATGATGATATTCGCAAGATTAAAAGCAGCTCGTCGAACAACAACGTTCATAGTGGCCCCTCCTCCGACGCACTTTAATTGCAATGTATTAGTGTACCTTAGTAATTCTATTGCTTTTTTAAATGTTTTAGCCTTTTTAATCTGGATTTTTTGTGTGGCAAAACATTATTCTATTGTGTATGAATGTTATGTATCTGAGAGCTTGTGTTTATCTGGATTGGTCGGTTTTCTTATGTTAATAATCTGCTTTCTGTGTTTGGATGAAAATAACGAATTTATTATTTATTACTTTATACAATATATATTATACTTGTCAACGCGTCGCTATAAAAAACATGTTAGATTGTATTATAATAAATTTTTGATTTTTGTACTGAGCATTGCACGAGGGAATACCTGTTACGTACGTGTGACTACTGTGCTGGTAATTATTATTTTGAATACTTAATATCTCGTGATGAGTAACAAATATTTATCTATATACTACCAAAACTGCAGAGGTATCCGTACAAAATTGCACACGTTGTACATGAACATACTTAACGGTAACCACGACATCATCGTACTCACTGAGACTTGGTTGATTCCAGAGATTAGCAATAATGAGTTTATCGATCAGCGCTATATTGTGTACAGGTGTGATCGTGATCGTATTAGCACTAAAAAAATGGATGGCGGGGGAGTGTTGGTTGCCTTGCTGAGGACACTTAAGTCCTCTGAATGTGATATTTCTATAACTTCAGCCAGCTCGCTATTTTGCAACATTGTTGAACACATCCTTATAGAAGTGCCTAGTTTGCAACCATCCAAAAGACATATCATTAGTGCGGCTTACATACCTCCTAAAACGACTACCCTTGTATATGAACAACATTTTGAAATCTTACAGCAGGTACTGGGTCACCCTACCGTTGACAATTTCTACATAGTAGGCGACTACAATCTCCCAGAAATAACCTGGAACATACCGGGTCCAACGGTATCCCTGACTGGCGGTGGGTTGGGCATGGGCTCCTCCACGACTTGTACACAGTTAAATAATTTAATGTCATTACTCGATGCTTTGCAATACAATGTCGTGGCAAATACCAATGGTAAAATTCTTGACCTACTTATATCAAATCACCCATGTAAGGTATCGAGTGCTTTGTTGCCTCTACTTCCCATCGACAAGTATCATCCACCCTTTGTCTGTGATATAAGTCTAAATGTAGATACACTTCCCATGAAAAAGCGACCACTACAAAAATACAACTTTTATAAATCTGACTATGACCATATCAACCGTAAAATTCAGAATACCGCCTGGATGGAACTTCTAACTCCTTTAGGATCCGAAGAGGCACTTAATACATTTTACAATGGGATCGATGAAATTATTAAGCAGCACACACCACTATCTGCACCCAAAACGGCTGGCTTTCCAGTCTGGTTCACAAAATCTTTAATTAACACATTTAGAAAAAAACAAAAATCATGGGTCAAATGGAAAAAGTACGGCAATCTTGCAGACTACGAAACTTTTTCTCAGCACAGAGCCTTATTTAAAGAAAATTGTAATAAATGTTTCTCAAAGTACATTCAGTCGATTGAGGATGGTATTCATAAAAATATTAAAGATTTCTGGGTCTATGTTGCAAATCGCAAAGACAAACCCGGTATACCGGCAAAAGTACAATACAACAACGTTATATCCAACGATCCTCAATCGATTTGCAACATGTTTTCCGATTTTTTTGCTTCCGTATATGAGCCAGCCTCACCTGCTCTTTCTCGATGGAAGCCACTTTCTGAAACAATGTCTAATGACATAGTTATTTCTGACCTTCACTTCAAAGAGGAAGCAATAATGACCGAACTGAAATCACTGGATCCAACTAAAGGCCCTGGTCCAGATGGTCTATCTGCGTTTTTTCTCAAAAATACTGCCACTGTTATATGTAGACCCTTAGCCATTATTTATAATAAATGCATCACTGAAGGTGTCATGCCGACGGTATGGAAACAAGCTAATATCACGCCTGTGCACAAGGCCGGATCTAAACGTAGTGTTGAACAATACCGACCAATTTCTATTCTGTCTACCTTGTCGAAACTTTTCGAAAGACTAGTACATAACGAAGTGTACCCTATTCTACATCACGCCATCATAGAGCAACAGCATGGGTTTGTTAAAAAGCGATCAACGACAACGAATTTATTAGCTTTCTCCAGCGATCTATTTGACAAGATGGATAATCGTATACAGGTAGATGCAGTGTACACGGACTTTCAGAAGGCTTTCGACAAGGTGGATCATGAATTACTGCTGAGCCGAATAGCCTTCAATGGCATTAGGGGTAACTTGTTGCGATGGTTCACTTCCTACATCACTAGTCGCTGTCAACGGGTTGTAATCAACGGTTACCACTCTGATGCTATTCAGGTTACATCTGGCGTCCCTCAAGGCTCTATTCTCGGTCCTCTCTTATTTATTATATTTATAAATAATATTGGTAACTGCTTTCGTAACTCAAATTTTTTGTTATATGCAGATGACCTTAAGGTATACAGACCTATTCGAAATATACAGGATTGCTATCTTCTCCAAGAGGACCTGGATAGACTGACGGACTACTGTTACACAAGTAAGCTTCTTCTAAGCATTCCCAAGTGTAACTATATAAATTTTACCAAAAATAAAAACATTATTAGGTTTGCGTACTCCTTATGTAGTATCTCTCTGAACAAAGCAAACTCAGTACGTGACCTGGGGGTATTGCTTGATACTAAACTCTGCTTGGATCTACATATCGAACAAATCACTAATAAAGCATACAAGATGTATGGGTTTATAATGAGATCAACTCATGACTTTAAACGGACCTCTTCGTACCTCTGCCTATATAAAACTCTAGTCCGTTCACAGCTTGAATACGCGGTGCCCATATGGAACCCGTATTATAAGAAGTATATAGATATGCTAGAAAATGTACAACGCAAATTCCTCCGTGCAATGTATTATAGATGTCACAGAACGTATTTGCCTTATGATCAATTGCTCGATAAATACAAACTTTTGACACTCAGCTCCAGACGCAAACAATTAGAAGCAATGACCTTATACAGTATTGTCAATGGCAAATTTGACTGTATCGACCTGAATAATGTACTGTGCTATGCTGTCCCCAGAACTGTTCATAGACGCCAGGTGCGTGCAGGTACACTATTTGCAATAGGTACCTGCCGATCTAATACTGGTGAACGTTCACCAATTCGGCGAATGGCAGCATCATACAATAAAGAGCTCGAACACATAGATATATTTACGTGCTCCTTGCAAAAGTTTCGAAGCCTTTTGTGTGAGACACTTAAGCTCTTAGATTGAATGTTGTGTAACATTAGTAATTTTATGATTGGTAGGCATAATACATTATTCCCTTTTTTTTTCTTTTCTTTTTGTGTTTGTTATGCGTTTTAACTGTCATGCATGAACAGCTTTTCCTAGCAATTTAAGGTTTACTCACTAATGGTAATCTGTGAACAGCGCTGTGGGCTACATTATTATTTAAGTTATTTATGGAATCATGTTGTAATATCCCATAATGTAGCTGTTTGTTGTTCCAATTTGATAAAATAAAATAAAATAAAATAAAATAAATCGTGTCTGAGATCGTAAGTGATACTAACACAGATAGTGACAATAATAATGATGGGTTGCCGGGCCCATCCTCTTCGAAGAAAAAACGAAGTGCACATAGGTTCGCCGTGCAATACGACAAAAATCTGGAAGACACTTATAAATGGATACGTCCAGATCCAATTGATAAAATTAAAGCTGTCTGCAAATTATGTACAAAATCATTTCGAGCGGAAACGTGAGTAGATTTTAACATACTTATAATTAAAAACATTAGACATGCATACAATACAAATTATTCTGCTGAATAATGTTCAGCAGAATAATTTGTATTTTTAAATGTCTCGACTTTGCCGCCGGGTTTTATTTTATACATGGCCGCTCATTATGTTTATATTTTTTAAATCGATGTAAGTGTTACAAGAAATTCCGCATTTTTTGTTGAAAATCCGCGTTTTTGAAGCAACACTAGAATAGAATAGAATAGAATAGAATAGAATAGAATAGAATACTCTTTATTATGTACACCAAAAAATTACAGACAAAATTCTCAACAAATTGAAATTGAAATTCTCATTTTCAATTTCCTGATCTGGCAACACTGCGTTCGAGACCACTGCCCGCCAGTCTTGTTTTCGCTCGCGTACAGGCTACTCCGCGTTACTTGTTTTGTGCAACGAAATAAAGTTTATGTTTGTGCTAGAACATTTATTATCATGGACGGGTAGGTAATAAATATTTTCTATAGCTTGTATTGTGTTATTTGTAAAGGTTTCAGCCAGTATTAGTCATTTCAATGTTCATTGCTAGGTAATTGTTCGCCCTTGTGCCGCTATGCTCGTTCTTTTCGACGCGATTACTAATACTAAATACTATTGAAAGCAAAGTATCGCTATTCCGTATTTCTTTATCTATCGTAGTATTCAAATAACCATTAACGTAATGTTCTTTGCGTAACATTGAAATGAAAAAAAGACGCCACCGAAACGGCCGTTGCAAACACAGACGCACACAGACAGAGAATTCTTGGTAACAAAACTAACAAAGGACTTTCAAACCGCCATCTTGTCGTTTGTCCCGGAATAATATACCGGATGATGAAATGAGTGGATGTGCCTCGTAAATTTCATCGTGAATTTTAATTTCAATATGTTTTGATGTTTTTGTTTTGTTTTTAACCGACTTAAAAAAAAGGTGTGTAGTACTTGCATGCATGACTGTGGATTTCAATTTTAATATATTTTGTTGATGCATTTTTTTAAATTTGTTTTTAACCGATTAAAAAAAAGGGGTATGTATGTACTTTTTTTAAATGTTTTTAACTGACTTCAAAAAAGAAGTGGGGGTATGTATGTATGTATGTACTTGCATGCATGACTGTGGATTTCAATTTTAATATACAGGATGAAATTTTAATCACCGTCCAAATTTTTTCTAGGCATTGTGTATCATTAATTAAAGCCATTTTTGAAAAAAAATCGATACGTAAAATTTTCATAAAAAATCATTTTCTCGAAAGAATTATTCGCTCTGCGTGGTCACAAGATAAATGTTAATAATACTACACTTGCCGCGCAAACATTCAATGAAAAGGGCAGCGCCGCAGCGCACACCCCGCTTAGCCCCGCCCCGCTACACCTGCGCGGCGACACATCTATGATCTATCGTTAGTCGGCACCGCGCACCCTTTCGCGACGCAATCGCTCACTTCCGTGTTCCCGCGCATCGCGCCAGCGGCGCCCCGCGCTATCGTGAATTTGTTTAAAATGTATTCCTACCGCGAGTATTACGAAATGGTGCGATCTTACTTACTTAGTGGTGAAAGCTTGAACGGTGCCCAGAGACTGTACGAAGCAGAAAGTATTCCTCGCCTTCGCAATCAAGGGATAATAAATCCTTCAGTACCTAATCGCCAAACGATTTTGGCCGCAAATCAGAGGCTATTAGACCATGGCCAATTTATAACTCCTACACACGCTCAAGGACGTGGCAGGCCGAGACTCGCAGTAGAGATCGAAGATGATATTTTCGATTTCTTTGAACGGAGCCCTAGATCGAGTACGCGAGATGCAGCGCGACGCTTCGGCGTAAGCCAATATGCCGTGTGGAAACTTCTTCATACTGCTGGGTTGCACCCGTACCATTTTCAAAAGGCACAGGCCTTGAACGACGCAGACGCCGTTCCCCGTCGAGCCTTCTGCGAGTGGCTGATCGCACACCCCGATGCTAACATTTTGTGGACTGACGAGGCCTTGTTTACTCGAGTGGGGCTGTATAATCAGCATAATGAACATTGGTGGTCATTTCGAAACCCACATATGATACGAGAAACATATCACCAAGTGCGGTTTAGCGCAAATGTGTGGGCTGGAATTGTCGGCAACAACATACTGGGGCCATATTTCATTGAGGGACGGCTGACCGGGGGCACATACCTAGATATGTTACGCACAGTAATTGCTGATTTCATGGATGACGTGCCGGTAAACTCCCATGGAGATTTTTATTATCAGCAAGACGGTGCACCGCCTCATTACTCCGCCGCCGTTCGTAATTATTTAAACATAGAACACGGTGATCGTTGGATCGGTCGCGGGGGGCCCGTCGCCTGGCCACCCCGGTCACCAGATCTTACTCCATGTGACTTTTTTTTGTGGGGCGAAATAAAACGACGAGTGTATGTGGAGGAAGCCCAAAGCCTAGACCAATTAAAAGGACAAATTGTACGTGCATTCGATGAAGTGAAAAGTGACACTGTAGTGCTCAACAAAATTAAAAATAATGTGCAAAAACGTGCAAGACTCTGTTTAGAGAGAAACGGTATGCATTTTGAACATTTATTAAAGTACTGTTAATGTGATTGTTCTAAGATGATTTTGATTTTTTTAATTATTTGTACATAAGTTGATTCAAATTTTTTAAATACGCCTATTAGCAAAACGTTTTGGCACGGTTTTAATAAGATCTAAAGTTCTTATTTATCTAATTTATTTTTACTTTTATTTGTAATTGATTAATTAAGGATTACATTCTTACCATAGTGAACATAGCACAAACCTTTTGCTTATTGACGGTCCTAAGCCCGTGAAAGTATGAAGGGAAAATTTGCAACTTTGTTTATTATTGTGTTATCAATGAATTGCGGCGGCGCGCGGGGCGGGCCGGCCCGCGTAACTTTACCTAGCGCGTACGCACGGCGCGGCAGTTTCCAGAAACATAAACTTTTTATAGATAACTTTGTGATATGATATCTCAATATTTTTGTATTGAGTGATACTAAAAGAAAAAACATGTATTCAATGATTTTTGCCAAAGATTAATATATCAAAATTTGGACGGTGACTAAAAAATCTTCCTGTATTAATGGTGATGCATTAAAAAAAAAAAAATTAACCGACTTCAAACAAGGAGTGTGTGGGGGTGTGTGTATATATATATGTTAGTATGTACTCGCATGCAGGACTGTGGATTTCATTTTTTTTTAATTTGTTTTTAACCGACTTCAAAAAAAGGAGTGTGTGTATGTTTGCATGTATGTATGTATGCATGTACATGCATATTTATTATTTTTATGTGCATGTTCTAAGTGAGAGAAAGCGGCCTCGCACGCGCGGACCCCAACGTGGCATGGGAGTACGGGTGCGAGGTGGACGAGGGGGGGCGATGGTCCGCTACCGATGGAGGACGTGGTGGAGGCTGTGAGTGACCGCATTAGGCTTGTCAGAGGGCGAGCCCGTGCCCTTGAACCACCACCATCACCGTCACCATCGGTAGAGCCACCGTCACCGGCCGCCTCAATTCCTATGCCTACGCCGCCAATGTAAGTTGCTTATTTACTTTTCTGTTTATTTCTAAATAAATGGGTACTACACCACTGCTTTTGGTCCAGGCTTATGGAAGAGGAAGAATCCGGCTCCTCAGCTCCCGCATCACCAGCTTTGTAAGTTCTTTCTTTGCGTATTTCTTTCTACTTTTCTGTGTTTTATTTGCATGTATTTTATTTTTGTGTATATGTTTTAAGTGGGATAAGACGACCTCGCACACGCAAACCGCGACGCAGTAGGAGTGTGCTTGTGCGAGGTGGACGAGGGCGGGCATCCGGCCCGCCACCTGTGGAGGAAGTGGTGCCGGTTGGTGTCGGTCGTGGTGGTCCTAGCCGGCGTGGCAGAGGGCGTGGAGGTCGCCACGAGCGGCCAGGACCCCACACTCTTGAAGAGTTAGTATTTTTGCTTAATTAATCCTTTCTCTTTCTTTTTCAATTACCTTATTTATTTTTCAGTATTACAATTGAATCGTTTTGAATTTTAGAATCACGGTACACGATATTAGTGAGCTGCCGGAAGACCATGGCCTTGAGACCCCGCTGCACGAGAGAAGGGAGCGCAGGTGGCCATCGTAAGTAGTTCAACTTATGTTTGTTAGTTGTAGACATTATTCTCGTTGTAATACTTGCCAGATTTTTAACTTTTGTCTAAAATGTCCATCTAGATCAGACCGGGCTCCGGCGGATCGCCGATCAGTACCCCCACCACCGCCACCATTATCCCCACCACCGCCATCGGTGGCGCCAGCATTGTTTGCGATGCCGTCGCCAGCAATGTAAGTTGCTTTCAGATTTTTCTATTTATCTCTAAGTATGTTGGTGCTACAACAATGCTTTTGTCCTAGAGCCTGTGAACCTTCGACGTCTGCAGAGCAGCATCTTCGTCCACCACCGCCTCGTCGCCCTCTTCAGAGCCTGAGAGATGATGAGTTGGAAAACCTCCTCAATTATGGTAAGTACCTGCTGAGATAAGTTTGATGTGGCTCTATGGCCAAACTTCTGGTGGTTCATCCACCAGATTTGAAACCAATCTTTCATTTGTTACAGGAAGCGACGAACGCTCTGACGAGAATGACGACGAGGCGACCATTGCTATGCCAGTGATCCCAAGGGTGTTTCAGAGAGTTTTGGAGACACCCTTAGACGCTGAGGACGAAGATGCTGCCGAAGAGATCGTCGGCGGGCCTGCAGGCGACCTTGTGGCTGCCGGCGATATTACGGCCGATAGTGTCCCTCCAACGGCGACGGACCAGCCTTGGAGTTGGTATGATTTTCATTGGAAAGAGTTTCCGACTTCCCCGATTCCACCTGAGTCGAGGAGGGAAACGTTTTCCCGTAGTTTTTTGGCGCAGCCGGGAGGCACACATTCCTGCCAAATCCGGGAATCGGTCGTGGTCCACCTGCTTAGTTCACCTGGGTGGACCACGGGCACTTTTTCTTGCCGGTGGATCACCTAAGTCCACCTAGGTGGACCACGGGCACTTTTTTTTGCCGGTGGAACACCTCAGTCCACCTAGGTGGAACAGCACCATTAATTTATTCATTAATGCTAAACAAAAAGCAAGATATATATGCTATTGTTTTCGAACTCATTAAACGAGAGCTGCCTAACTTCAAACCACATAAATATCATTAGCACTTCGAAAAAGGAGCATTTTCGGAAGTTTTTCCACAAACAAAATTAACAGGATGTTACTATCATTGGAGTAGAGCAATATGGAAAAGGGCCAAAAATTTAAAACTTAATGATAAAAATTAGAATTGTTAAACAAAGTCTGTAGGACTCGCATGAAAAGTTAAATTGATTGACTCAATGATAAATCATATTATGTATTTTCTTTCTTTCTTTCTTCTTTCTTATATTAATTAAAGTTTTTTTCCGTATTAATTTGTTTTTTCGATTTTCATTTGTTCTTTCGGCATTCATTTTTCTATTGTAGTAAAATGACAAGATCAGGATCAGTAAGAGGATTTTATTTCCGTGGAATTAATTTTAGGTGGACCATGGCCAATAAATATTTTTTATTTGCATATTCCTCATCATTCAGGTGATCCATGGGCAAGAATAATTGCCCGTGGTCCACCCAGGTGAACTAAGCAGGTGGACCACGACCGAATCCCGGCCAAATCTTGTAGTACAATATGTTTTGTAGTACAATATGTTTTGTTGTGTGCCTTTGTCTGTGTCTGTGCTAAATAAATTTAATTTCTTTCTTTCTTTCTTTCTTTTCTTTCAGATAAATGTAGGTCCGACAACTCCTCACGACGACCCCTATGACATTTTCATTGACATATGGGATCGGCAAATCATGGAGCACATTGCCTCGGAGACGAAAAAATACGCTCAGCAGGTGGCAGCCCAGTTATTCAGTAGCCAAACCCTCTATCCCAGAAGCCGCATCGGCCGTTGGAAAGACACAACGGTCGATGAACTGCGTTTTTTTTGGGCTCATTCTGGCGATAGGGGTTGTGGTGAAGTCCAGATTGGAGGAGTACTGGTCTGCCACCGCTGACGTATTTTATACTCTGGGGTTTAGCGCATACATGTCGATCGACCGCTTTCTTCTATTGAACAAATGCATTCACTTTAATGATAACGACGACATGTGTGCGCTAGACCTGGACGCCTCCGAGGCAAGATTATTTAAAATACAACCTTTGCTGTCCCATTTGAATAGCAAATTTCAATCATTATATAGTCCGAGCCAGAACATTGCAATAGACGAGAGTCTTTTGATGTGGAAGGGCTGGCTGGAAATCGGCCAGCTCATTCCAAATAAAGCTGCTAGAAAAGGCATCAAAACTTATGAGTTATGTGAATCTCAAACCGGCTACCTATGGCGGTTTGAGGTTCACGCTCATAAGAAAACTCCACCGCAGCAGTACGAAGACCCATTAGCGACACCTACACCGTCAATTGTATTACGCTTGGTTGAAGGTCTGGAGCATAAAGGATACACATTGTGGATGGACAACTTCTACAATTCGCCGTGTCTCGCTCGACGACTAAAGTCCTTGGGCTTTGACTGTGTAGGAACCCTGCGGACCGACCGTAAGTTTGTTCCGTCGGCCCTGCACAGTCTGACCAAGCGGAGCATGCGCAAAAGGTAGATATCTGGTGTAACCTCGGGGGACGTCGAGATCATGGTATGGAAAGATAATAACCGAGTGGCTACTATCTCTACATACCATGGCAACGGCCAGCAAACACTCCGAGGGTCCACCAAACCCATCCTGATATTGGATTACAATATCATGATGGGTGGGGTGGATAAAAAAGACCAGCTGCTCGCCATGTATCCGGCCGAGCGGAAACGTACTCTGGTGTGGTACAAGAAATTGTTCCAGAGACTGTTAAACGTCTCCGTATTAAACTCTTACGTCATTAATCATCACTTCCATCCTTCCGAATCACATAGAAATTTCCGAGTATCTCTAATCAAAACACTTCTTTCTAAACATCACTTCCTTCCTCTTTCTCTTCCTCTTGCACCTAGAGCGAGTAGGATGGTACTCTAGTAAAGATGGTGACTCTCACTCACCAGACTACACACTGATCACTCTATGGTGCGAAGTGAGGGGGCATGGGGAGCCGGCAATCGGGAATCCCTGGGGGGGGGGGGGGGGTCATCCTACTCACTCTCAAGGAGCACATTCTCAGGTTTGAGGTCTCTATGGGTGATGCCTTGAGTGTGGAGGTACTTTCGAGGTAGCACCATGTGCTCATAGGAATCTGGTAAAAACATTATCATTGCTTATAGGAATTCCTTTACAATTTCCTACCTCCTCCTTTCCTACCTACACCCTACACCTACTACACCCCCACCTACTGTACGAACGTACCCCGTACGTGGGGTAAGTTCGTACAAATATGTTTTCGTAGAAAAAAATACTCTAACCCTTTAATCTTTTGACATAATAGTTTCGGACTGTTTTGTAACAAACTACAATATATTTGTTGCACTTAAGTACATAAACGAGATAAATTCGACAATAAATCATAAAGTAAAAAAATAAAATCTAAAAAGTGTACGAAGGGTAACCACTTTCCCCTACTATACGTACACCTCTGCCTAACCCTTCGGGGATTACAGGCGTGATGTTATGTTATTATGTTAGATAGTGTAAATTGATGTACTTACTAAGTATAGTTCTTCTATTTAGATTCTGTCGCGAACGCATTGCGATCAGCCAAAGGAAGAAGAAAAGTATTGAAAATGATAATGGCTATATTGACGTCAAGAAAAAGTTTTTTTTTTTTACTTTAACTTAACCTAAAACCCGAGCGCGTAGATTTGGTACAACGCTCTTAATGATCTCCTTAAACAAGGCTTCCTCTCTCCTACCCTTTTGCTGTGCCCTACAGGGTCCATAATGATCTAAATTATAAAGTTACCACCTAAGTACACATTATGGTAAGCAATAAAGATATTGAGTATTGAGTATTGACACAACCAATTGGATCTTCAGGAGGAGATGAAGAAATTCACGACTCCGGGCCAGTGTTCGATCCATCCTAAGACCTACACGTCAATGGTAAATCTCTTCGTGACTGCTCTCGAGAGAGAAAATCAGAACGCGAGAGTCGAGAAGAGCTCGATGGAGTCGACGATGGAACAATCTGCAGAATGAATGATATTTCGAAGTGAGGTATGCGACAAAGAAACCAAAATGATTTGAACGTTAAAAAAATGGCTCGCGCATGACATGTTTTGTTAGATAATTACGCTTAATTTTTAGGGGTGAGGGTGTCTCTTTGAAATAAAAGGTTTTGGTTTGTATGTAAAACATCTATTTCTTTAAAGCTTCGCCTATTAATTTTAAGCTGTCTCCAAGAGAAATCAAAGCCTGACCAACAGTTCGATCCCTCTCCTTGTCTCGCTCTAGTAGATTTTCTATTATGGTCGCATACCTACGATCCATTTGTAATCGATTTTCTTCCACCCTCAAAAAGCGCTCCGCTAGACTGACGAATTGGGACCGCCGCTGCGAAGGCGGTGACATCGCAGCTGTCTGCGCCATACGTCGTGTGCGACGTGGATCTATAACAATAATAATTATCAAAAGAAGGCTTATAGTTTTTTTTATCACATTACAATTGTCTCTTTTTGAGTTTTGTCTGACCATCCAGAGGTTGCAAAGGTTGTCTGGCAGAAATCGCCTTGAGCGATAAGACCGACTTATTGTAAAATTATTTTTTAATCGTCCGTATTCAATAAAGAATATTGTAAAAGATCGCAAAATATAAACTCAATGATATAAATAAAATAATCTATGTTTCAAATTGATAACCTACTTGTATTGCGGAGTAGGCGTGGTGTGTTGATAGTGGGCGAAGATTCGCGTGAAGCCGTATGGTTACAGGACTGTGGGTTGGAGTTCAAAAACGAGCTCGTAGTCGCAGCTAACGGTGACGGTGTGTCTGCTTGTTCGATCTTTACCAGTGATATGGACAGCACACGATCTGCCTGTCCTTCCATGTTTTTGAATGGGGAAGTTTCCTGAAAAATATTTGAATTAAAAAAACAATTTTTAATGGTCGATGTTTAAGTATAATGCACTCACAGGTAGTTCATTTGCCTCTTGAAAATCTCCGGCTTTAGCCAGTGACATGTCGGTTGGTGGTACAGTCTGAAAATAAAAACGATTCATGGTAAGTCGATAATTTCACGACCAATACTTTTACAAATAAAGACAGAAACAATTACGTACTTGCAGTCCGTTATATCCTAAATGCATATCATCGGTGTCAAAACCGTCACCACCCATCACACCCAGAATTCGTTCCTCAGTATCGGTGAGTTGTATCATCTCCACCGTTTCGTCACCGTTTTTGACTCTTTCCGCGTAACGCTGAGCTGCTTTCTTTTTTACAGCATTTTTCTTGTCAGCCCAATACTGCAATATACCATAGACGGGGAGGTTTTTGCTTTGTTATAATTTTATGGCAGGCGATTCGGTTAGATGTTGGCTATGATTATTATTAAATAGCTGGTGCCCGCGGGCTCGACCGCGTGGATCCTAACTATTTTTCTAAAATTAAGAATAAGCATACTAACATAATTATAATAAAAAGTGCAAACAAACAGTGTAAACAAACTTAGCATTGACGATATTAGGCATCGATACATACCAAACAAAAATGTTTTCCTACCTTTACTGTTTATTTGTTACCGTATTGTTAGTTGAATTTGTGCAGGGTTGTTATGTTAATTTAGGTAAATAACTTTTTTTATTAACGTTTTACATCTGCTATCTGCCAGTGAAAGTCCCGTCAAAATCACTCCAGCGGCTTCGGAGATTAGTCAGAACAAACAGACAGACAGACAAAAATGTGAAAAATAGATTTTTTGTCACAAGCAGTTTATTTATACTTTCATATGCATTTAGTAAAAAGCTGTTATTTTGACATTACAAACAGACACTTCATTTTTATTTACTTGTATACAGATAGAGAAAACCGAACCTTTCTCCACTGTCTCCAGGATTTAATGCTCCCTCCTAAACTGTTTAAGTGGAGGGATTGTTTCTCCCACAATTTCCTAGTTCGATCTCGGGCACTGGCCACTGTGGGAGCACCCGTTGCAAGACGGGGATTTTCTTCTAAAAAGTGCATCAGAGCCTCAATTTGAGCTTGAGATGGGTATGACGATCGTTGTTGATAGCTGTGACAAAAATGTATAGTTACACCATTTGTATGATATCCAAACCTCATAAGTTATTACGAAATATGGGTAACTTTGGTACTTACTTCATATTCCAGATTTTTTATTGTTAAACCACCACAATGCCCACAATATACTATGTTTATTTCAGAACTGATAAGACTATGTACAGATGCGAAGATTACATACAGCCTTTCATAAAATCACTACTAACAAACTACTAAAGGTTACAAATATTTTTGTAATTTTTGCTGGTTTACTTGGGTTTAACCAGCCTATGATTTATCAAAAATAATCGTTTTTACCCGACTACGGCGAAGCAAAAAGGAGGGTTATGATTATAAATAAAGCAAAGACGTGTGTAGCTATGGTGCTGACAGAGTTGATGTATTTTTGACGAATTATGTCGCTTCATACTAGTTTTGATTTATTTGAAAAACAACACTAACATAAACGAAAGTAAAACTACTCTAGGTCGTAACTCTGTTTTCAAGTAATGAAATGGAGGATCTAAGATGTATAAATAGACGGGCTGGCGAAGCATTATATTATTATGCTAGATGTATTCCAGGAGGGTATGTTCGTCAATATTACAGTAGCCTAGTGTATTAAGTGTAATCCATAAAAACTGACCAAAATTCTCGAAACACGACAACACATATTATGTGTTGTCGTGTTTCGAGAATTTTTACATTTTTAGGGACGATAATATCTTAATTACTTCCTGACTAAACAATGAAAAGGATGACAGCACGGATACGGATACTACAGAAACGGGTTGTCATTCTTATCTCAGTCCAAAGTTGAACTTGTTCAAAATCGGATGTGTTTACGACAATATAGGCCTGTGTTGGTTTATGTCAAATTCCTTTGGAAATTTAACATAAACCAACTGGTTAAATACCTAACCAGTGGTTTGAATGTTGGTGAACACAGGCCTTAAGAGGGTGCATTCGGAAAGTGGGCAACTATAGTTCACTAATTAGCCATATTTCATATTTTCATACAGTAATATTGCCAAATTAATCAAAACAGCAATATATTTGACATCTATTTGCGACGTTGCCCACTTTCCGAATGCACCCTCTTAAGTTCTTGCGTTTGTCAATTTCTTACTCGGAAGTTTGTGTTTTTGCGATGGATTCTCTTCCAGGAGTTAATTATCTATTTTTTATCAATTATTTTAGATACTCAATGACGTTTTTAAGACATTCAGTGGCACTTAAACGACGTGAAAATGTATTTTTTCTGTTCAAAATTTTTAACTTAATAATAAAGTTGAATTTCCTGGCAGATCCGGCTTAATTGTTAACATTTGTACAAAGAGTGATCATTAGTCTTGCTAAAACAATGGAAAATCTTCCCGTCCGAAACCGTCGCTTTAACAAAGATTTCATTTGATTAGACACGGTGAGCTAATTTTAGTTTTTTAATTATTTTAGGATCAACTGACGAAGAAGTCTTTAGCAGATACACTCTTATCTTATAAAGAGTGTGCTTCCCGAAAGCATCGTGTAAAACTGACATACTTGCTGGAACGGATGAAAAATGCTCGTATCACCGATCTTTCACACGAAACCAAGTGCTTGTTAGCAAGATTAGTGTAAAATATATTAGAGGACCCTGAATTTGACACCGTATAATAATAACAACAGTATGTGGTTTATAATAATTAGGTATATGGTTTTTGATTATGAAAGACTTGCTTTTCATTTGTGTATATTATTGAACTGTATATATATATATATATAATTACCGGGGAAGGCAGTTAGTACAAGAGTAAAGAGGGATCATATTTTTTTAACAGAAACAAATATATTTTTTTAGAGCCATATGAGTTGCGACCCAAAAATTAACCACTCTAGCTCATTTTTGATCCCTTTTTGCAGAGGTATTTGGTAGTTTCCCCCAGTATCCCTCTATCCCTAAAACTGGACCAGGATCAATCATTCACCCAACTTTATTACAAATTTGATAAAAAATGGTTTTGGCCAACTCTTTTGGATTTTTCACCTCAATGCGCCAGTGCTTTGGAGTACCTACTAGGTAAATAGCAGGGTTGTTTAGTGCACCAGAAGCCCAGTGTAAGGCTGCGTTTCCACCAGAGATGAGCTAGGATGCGTAGCGAGGGATGGGTGTGAAACAAGCCAATAACATCGCTTCATTGTTATAGCTTGAGCTAAGCTAGCGTTGTTATTGGTTAGTTTTACGGACATCCCTCGCTACGCATCCTCGCTCATCTCTGGTGGAAACGCAGCCTTAGCGCCCCTTACCGCGGCACTCGTGACACGTTTTCTTCGAACGTGGTTGACAAAACATCATTTTTTTTTACCCCATATAGATATAGAACTACTGGCTATTAGCGAAGCAGATCTTGTTCAGAAATGGGACCAATTACAGAAAAAAGGGTTGCGCCTACAGGACCAAAACTGTTAGCTTCAGAATGGCTGGTTGCGTATGGCAAGCGGCTCTGAAATTATATTCAAGAATTGCTATCCAATTGCTTATATTTGTTAGGCCTAGCCCATACATACAAATTCTATATCGACTAAACTGTTTAGTCGAGTTGTGTACTTCTTGTGAATTCCACACAACTAAACTATTTACTCGATCGAGGTGCGCATACCATTGATTAGTCGATCGTCGATTTTTTTATCTCCTAAACAAACCGATCAGTCTTCTTTCGGCAACGTTCAAGACAAGGTGCTACATACAGTGGCCAGCACATCAAGCTACCCAAAACTGTCAAACTTTGATGAATGAAATTTGACAGATTTTAGTAGCTTGATGTGCTGGCGTCTGTACAGTGGCCAGCACATCAAGCTACTAAAATCTGTCAAATTTCTTTAGTAGATTTTAAACTTTATCGCTAAAGCATTAGGTTCAAGTTTGATTGGGAAAATCTGACAGTTTCGGGTAGCTTGACCTGCTGGCGTCTATACAATGTCAAGAAAGTTCTAGTTTGTGCTTTGCTTTAGTAAATTTTCAAAAATCATCAGTCTCAACTGCCAGTGTGTGACTGACAGTCGGCGTATTTAGTCTATGGTATGGGCACATTAATACACTGCAATACAAATTAAGCGTTTGATCGATAGTTGTCCACTTTTTAATCAAAAGAAAGTCTATTGGGCTTAGGATTTGTCTGGATGGATGGTGGCCTCCGTGTTCAGGATGAAGGACGCAGAATTTCTAAAAGTATGCTGTATCAATAATTGCTACTTTCACGAATTTAGGTTTGAGCTTCGTACTTATAAGTAAAAAAATATAGCTTTTATTAAAATTTGTACGAACAAGTGCCTAATAATTTGGAAAAGCAACAGATTGTTTTACTACAGCGTCTTGCTTTTTCAAATCTTCCAGGCGTTCACTTCAACTTACTTTAATGATTTATGGTGAGTACAATCTGATTTTAATTCGACGGAATTCTGACAGCTGTAATTTTTTGACACTTCAGATATGATAACCTTTTCTGTTTTTTCCTTTTTTAAAGTTATATAAATGACTCGATTTTTTTTGTACAATAAAAAATAACAAAAAATATGAAAGATAATGGTGCATTCAATGCACATTAACTAAAATATTAATTTTAAATAGCTAAATGGAAAAAAGAGTAAAAGTACATATTTTTAAAATTAAATCCATATTTATATAGGTATCATTATTACTAATATCATCATCGTCATAATTACTGGCATGGTATTAAATCATTTACTTTAGCATTGCGAGACCTTTTTGCATTTGAATTTAATTCGAATGAATTTATTTCAGTAGATGATCCACCTATCCGTCTGATAAAGCATAACACTGAATTAAATTCAGTGTTATGCTTTAGAATAAATTCTATTATTGATAATAAACGAAATTCAGTGAATTTCGTTTATTATCAATAATAGAATTTATTCTTCCATCACTTGGAATACAAATTGGTCATTATAAAGCTCACTGCAGGCGAAAACAGTGGAATTGTTACGACGATCAATCTACAAAGATAACAAAGAGCAAAAAGAAGATGATCCCCCATTGTATCTTTTAAGCTACAAAATAACATTATTATTGATTTTTAAGTACACATAGAAATAATATTAAATAAAGATTTAATGATGTTTTACAGTTTATTCCTACAAAAGCATAAATAAAAAGATTGTCTTTTTTGTTTGTAATTTCAAATAACTAAATTCGATTTAACAGATCTGGGGTGGGTGACCCATATAATTGTGGAAAAAAGTGTAGAAAAATTACAGCTGTCAGAATTCCATCAAATTAAAAATCAGACTGTACAAACCTAAGTTGAGACATGTTCACATTTACTTGTCCCGCTCTAACCAACCTTATTGTGAATATAATGAATGACAACAAACAAAAATTTTTATTTTTAAAGTAAAAGTGCAGTTAAAAATTATTCATTTAATATTAGGTATTTCAATGAATTATATTCCAGGTGTTTTAAACCTCTTTTATTTTTACTAAGAATAAAAAAATTATACACTCATTCTCTTGCACAATATTTTGGTTTTCATTGCAACCAACATTCGTGAAGAACGTTCTCAAAGATACTTTTCAAGGCTAGCACTATTAGTTTTGGCTTTCATTGCAACCAACTTTCGTGAAGAACGTTCTCAAAGATACTTTTCAATGCTAGCACTATTAGTTAGAACTATTTATTGTGTATGCAATGTTATTGGGTACCATTTAAGTAAGCAGTTCCACCTGATAGTTAATGGTGACTACGGCTTATAGACCTCAGCAAAAACAGAGGCATCGTAGGTACATTGCCAATCCAGAGACCGAGACAAACACAAAGACTACAAGGAAGAATTTCAAAGACCATAAAACTGTTTCAGCTTACAATGCCACGAGTTTTGTTCGGAACAGACTAATAAGTTAGGTGTTTTGCTTATTATCTATACACCAACTCCTAAAACTTCGCCCCTAAGACGACCCACCAACTCCAATTTCAAATAAATAGTTCAAAGAAGTTGAATGATTCCACTTGAAGAAATGATTAAAGTTCGTTTAACCCCCTGAGAAGTATGCGTGTAGGGTACCACAATCAATTTAGGAATGGGACGAGAGGTCCACCACTGTTGTTACCTCTGTGCAACAGCAACATAGTTTCAGAAAAGAAACAACGCATGACTTATAACATGTAGCTTGTAAGATGATCACTAAAGCCACTGTAAATACCTTGACAACATGGTAAAACCTCAATAGCATTACCAGGATGGTACAACACAGTCAACATTTCAAGGAATCTAAACTTGAACAAGTTTTCAGAGTAATAGCACATTTTAAACAAGACAACACATGCACACAACATTTCACAAGACATTCCCTTGACTATGTTCCACAACATATACGTATAAGTACAATTTCCGTAACCATCGGTCTGAGTGACATCATTAAGGCACAGGATAAATTCTTCTTAACAAAGACAGATCGGCTCCTAACCAATGGTACAACGAAACAACTAGTAAGGAAAATCGATTTCGGAAAAAAGACATTTTTGGAGGTATCCCCTGATCACCAATACCTATTGCTTTACGATTTTACACTACTAACGTTTAACTACGAAAGTAGGTACGCAAGTCTCGCTACAAAATAAATTCCAACAAAGTATCAACAAGAAGTTTTTGAATAATAGTTTTTCATGCCTAACGCTCCTTCTGGCTCCAACTGGCTCCTTCCTAAAGCAACGCTAGCCTGACCCACAAGAGACTACACCTATTGAAGAATCACAGAATTTATCGAAGAGACACAAACACAACAGTTTAATCAAACAAACGCCAAAATAATAATTCAAATATTTGTCATGTCCATAAAACGAAGTTCACATTTAAGATATTGTATCACGAACAAAAAGATTGAAAAATCAACACCATGGAGGACAAGAACAATCAAAAATGGTTCCGACGCACGCGCGTTCGACCTAGGGAAAGAAACGAATGTCAAATCAAATGTCAATGTCACTAATAGTCACTATGGCTGCGTTCCGAGTTACGATGTTATCGATTTGAGCGGTGCTAACACCCGTTCCGAATAAGCGTTAGCGCGGTAACGCCGACCCATGAAAGTCCTAGATGACGTCATGACGTGCGCCATCTTGCGATAACGCCGACCATGCCTTTTACTAAGGCTGCGTTCCGAGTTACAATGTAATCGATTTGAGCGTGCTAACACCCGTTCCGAATAAGCGTTAGCGCGGTAACGCCGACCCATGAAACGTCATAGATGACGTCATGACATGCGCCATCTTGCGATAACGCCGACCATGCCTTTTACTAATATCACCGTGATCTCCGATCGACCGAGTTTTGAGTCGCATATATCTATAAACTAACGTGGCTTTTTCTAAATTGTGCTTCTGGCTACCGTCGCCACTTAACCAAAGAAGAAAAAGACATTTCTGATGTTTATACAAAGAATTTAAGGCCGCGTTCCGAGTTAGGCCATAATCGCTCACAGCGCTGACATCAATATTTTGCGTTCCGATTTAGATATTACGATTATGACAGCTGAGGTCTGTCATCAATTCGGAACGCTCGTGAACGCGCCTACAGTGCTTGCTAAACGTCAAAACTTATAACATTACTTAAATTCTTTGTATAAACATCAGAAATGTCTTTTTCTTCTTTGGTTAAGTGGCGACGGTAGCCAGAAGCACAATTTAGAAAAAGCCACGTTAGTTTATAGATATATGCGACTCAAAACTACAGCGCTGCCAAAAATGACAGTTCAGTCAACTGTCATTTTTGACAGTGATCACGGTGATATTAGTAAAAGGCATGGTCGGCGTTATCGCAAGATGGCGCATGTCATGACGTCATCTATGACCATTGACAGACCAAAGTTAGCGCACTCACGCTAACTCGAAACGGGTTTTAGCGCGCTCAAATCGATTTCATCGTAACTCGGAACGCACCCTTTGTAATGTTATAAGTTTTGACGTTTAGCAAGCACTGTAGGCGCGTTCACGAGCGTTCCGAATTGATGACAGACCTCAGCTGTCATAATCGTAATATCTAAATCGGAACGCAAAATATTGATGTCAGCGCTGTGAGCGATTATGGCCTAACTCGGAACGCGGCCTAAGACTAACGCTGCGTTCCGATTAGCGATTTGAGCGTGTTTCGACTTTGTTTGTTGAACCTGTTTCGAATAAGCGTGAGCGCCCGAAGTCTTGTAAATCGTCATAGATGACGTTATGACATGCGGCATCTTGCGATAACGCCGACCATGCCCTAGCTAGATTAATATTACCGTGAGCTCGACCTCATCTAGGTTTACAACATGTGATTGACGTGTAAAAGTGTTTCTACAAACCTACTTACAGAAAATAAATCATTTATCATTTGTCATTATCATTAGCGCTGTCAAGAATGACAGCTGTCTAGTTTTGTTTTGAGTCGCATCAAACCTAACTATAACGTAGCATTTTTGACATTGTGCTTCTGGCTACATAATATGCAAAGAAGAAGAAGTATGTATACACAAATAAATTAAGTTCTATATTTTACGTTGAGCGAGCCCTGTGAGCGCGTTCACGAGCGTTCCGAATTGTTGACAGCCCCCAGCTGTCATATTATACCATTATACAAATAACCACTAAATAACGACAATTATTGTATAATATTGTTGAAATCACAGCACATTAGATATTTAAAAAAAATATAGATTTAAAGTATATTGCAATATTGCATTGCTTTGTATTTATCGTGAAATAACGGAGTTTATAATACATTTTATAACGAAAGGGTGTTAGCCGTTATTTGTATAATAAATGGAATATAAATCGGAGCGCAAATTATTGTTATGAGCGCTGTGGCATCATTCCAAAAGCGGCCTTGTTTATTATTCTCTAGCAGATTTTTCTTAGTGGCAATTCACTCCAGACCCTTCTCGATCAAGGCATCAAAAGAACACAATTACACAAGACACAGGCGTACACACAGGCGCGATATCACGCGAGTGAGTACGAGCTGTTAACCACTCAGTTGAGAATATCCGTACATTGCTATCGCCTATGGTTCGTACTACAGGGTTGCCAACGCCAAGATATATTCTGATTCGTCGTGTTTTTTGGCATCATGGGCCAGGCCAATCAAAATGTGCAATTGACCAAAATTGAAACGAAAATTTTAACAAATAAATTTATCTTTATCTTTAAAAGATCAAGCTTCTGAAGCTCTTTGAATTTAAAGTTGGATACTTATTAATTTATTTTGGACCGATATCCAAAACTCCACCAAATCGGAACACGTGGAATTTATATATATCGGCTATAACCCGCGGAACAACATGACTTTTCCAACGATACCTCGAAACACGACGAATAGTTTCAAGGGAACAAATGAAAGAAAGAAGAAAAAAAATACCTACACTTATTTAACACAGACTAAAAGGCCTACAAGCACATAAAAGATAAGATAATAAATCTAATAGCCTGTTAAAATCGCAACCCTTCTTTGGCTTTGCCATAGTCGGATAAAATCTCATTTACGGGGGTTAACTGAAGAGGGTAAACGCTATTGACATGTAATTAAATCCTCTGACGAAATAGGACGCCAGGCGCCTCCCTTTCCCCTTGGATATCTTGTAGCAAAGTAGGTACTATATACGTAGGTTGTACCTATTATTTTGTGAACACTACAACTTTTTTTTTCGAAGCAAAAATTCACTTTGAATTAAATATTATTATGTTTCCTTTATTTCATTGAAAAACATATCATTTACATTTTTAAAGAATACAAAAAAAATATTACCTTTTATTTTTCGGGAATCTGGGGTCCCGGACCTTTGTTAGGCGTACGAGGGGCTGAAGCCAACTCGCAGAGCAGAGGCCCGTTAGGCGTTTTAAATGAGGCACCAACCGACGATTATCTCTGTTCGCACTATGCAAGTGCAGCCAAGGACAACCCCCGGTTGGTGGGACTATTGCAGGATATGGGAACCAAGATAATGGGTTATGGGTTTGGGTGGCTAAGTGAACTTGATATAGTGAAATACTATGGCCCCTGCCTGACCAATGTTTTATATAAAATACAGGGGGATAAATGATAAAATGGCAGCGGGTGACTTGCATACTCAATAATGGGCCCCCGAAAACGGTCGCTAGCACAAAGTGTAGTAGCGACAAGGGGGCATCATTACCTGAGATGCTTATGAGGAGTGGAGAGGTATTCTACGGCTAACAGGACAATCCCGGAAGTACGGTCAAGATCCCTTACAGCATCTTACTGGAATACTTCCTTCCTCCGAGCACGTTTTCTCTTGCGAATCTCTACTCAAGCCGGCATATAAAGGCAAGAATGGGGTTCTGTTCTCTCTGCTCCTCGGAGCTCTGTTCCTCGTCAGTGTTCACTCCAGCCAGCCAATAAAGACTTAGCCCGGGAGATATGGTCCGTGGGGTCGCTAACCTCGCCACATGCTGCCCTGCGGGTTTCTGTATCTCTCTTGGTCTGGCTCCTCACCCTAGACCTGTTTCGGCAATGTAAACTCTACCGGCACAGACCTAGAGTTCAGGAGCGCGCAAGCCCCACCACGACGTCAAAGTAGAGATACGATAGTGGGGTTATTATAATTATTATTTTAAGGCTGTTAGCGTATAATTCTTTCAATTTGAATATGAGCTTTTATAATTTCTAATGTGCCCATATTATCGTGGACGTCCACGTCACGTTCAACGATATCGCATATCTGAATAGGCCTTTAGTAGAATAAATAGGCTCTTTGTGTATTTAAATAAAATTAATCCACTAGACAGTGAGTTGTGCAAGGTCGTCTGCCCTTAGCCTTAGACTCGCGTCAATCAAGGTGGAACGCTCACAAATTGTTCAAACTGGTTAAATAATTATCGTTGTGACATCTTGCGTTTAACGTTATTTCCTAATATTTTTTATTACAGGAGTAGAGGGCAAACATTTGGGAAGTTTAAGGTTTTGTAAACTTCATCTTTAAACCTTTCACGGGAAGAAGACAGTGCAAGTCGTAGTACCGTACCTACGTTCGGGAGTCGCAAAATCAGAGATTCAAGGTTTTTTTTGTGAGCAATTTTCACAGAAAAACCGCGAATCTCTGATTTTTAGCGTTGGCGTTGGAATTAGCGTTTTTTTTTTTGCAATTATCATCGATCGTTCAGCCGAAAGACGTCGAGTGCTGGAGTTAGGCATATTTTTTCAGTGTTAAGAAAAATATATTTTTTAAAGAAAATGAGGCGTCATCTTTGTATGAATATTTTTGAACCACCGCACCGCCTCACTTACGGTGATCAAAAAGTTATCGCCGAAAAGAATTAAGCATCTAAAATTCAACGATTGAACTGGTTATTAAATTATCTTTTTTGTCCTGATATGAGTACTTTTTTGACTCTGATTGGGTTATCAAATACAAAAAGATTTTTTCAAATAATTGTGCTAGCTCACGACATTAGCGCGTTCAAACAAACAAACTCATCAAGCTTTATTATATCACTAGCTGCTGCCCGCGGCTTCGCCCGCGTGAGTGTCGGAAATTACCCCATACATCCCCATGGGTTTTAAGTATAAATATCGAGTTAATCGGACAGCGCGTTAAAATTCTTCCATACAAACACTGACACCCCCCAACCCCCCTTTGGGGGGTAATTTAGAAAAACAAAAAACTACAAACTTTATAATTTATTTAGATAACTATTCGTGCGAAGTTTCATGTTTATTACCTCAAGGAATAAGATTTTTCATACAAACTTTCATCCCTTATTTTACCCCCTTAGGGGTTGAATTTCGAAAAATCCTGATACACGTTATTCTTAATTTTTGGGTTTAAGTATAAATATTGAGTTTCGAGTTAATCGGACAGCGCGTTAAAATTCTTCCATACAAACTTTGACACCCCCCAACCGTAGGATAGGATACTTTTCCGGGATAAAAAGTACCCAGTGTGGTGCCCAGGATATTAAAGAATAATTATACCAAGTTTCATCGTAATCGAACCGGTAGTTTTTGCGTGATGCCTGAACAAACAGACAGACAGACAGACAGACAGACAGACAGACAGACAAAAAATTTTTTTATCAAGTTTTTGGGTTCCGTGTCGGTCTAGTAACACCCCCTGCCATTTATTTTTTTGATATCTTCAATGTACAGAATTTTCACTTCTACAGATTTATTATAAGTATAGATAAAGATATAAGGACATTATAGATGTTAGGTTAAACGGCTGACGTACTTTAAGGGAGTGTACTTGAGTGTAGTAGGTAGGTATTTATGAAAATGAAAAAACTTTTACTATGGGTCAATCCTGAAATTCCGAAAAAAAATCAGCTGCTCCATACTTTTATGTTCGCATAATTATGTCGAGTCGACAAAATGTAAGGAACTGACTATTTTTTCTATATTACAAAGATAAAAGTTGGAAGGTCCCGTAGTAAAAGTTGTTAATTAATTTTTCATTACCTACTCCCTAACAGTCCCTTAAAGTAGGTATGTCTTTGTCTCTCGTTTAACCTAACACACTGTATATTGTGAGACGAGACGTTTTCAACTCTACATGAATAAAATGCCATAACTTGATTTAATATGATATACTAAACCTTCAAGGCTGGAATTTTCCGCATAAGGTATTTCAATATTATAATGTACAAGGCAAAGTTCAGAAAAAATTGTTGCGTCCGTTATAATAACAAATACGAGTGCGAAATGAATTAAAACGTACATAGAGCATAGAACAATGCAGTCATGAAGGTTCACGTTCACATCTCGTCCGAGACCGATAACATTCGACCTCTTCAATAACTCGACCATACCAAAACTATCTGTCGAAATAGAACCTCATTTGGACCAGACAGCCTGCCAAGTTTAGTCGGCTTACAACTGTCTGTCGAGCCTCCACTGCCTCCAAAGTGAATGCAAAGTAACGATCACCACCGAAATCACCCGAACTACTTCGGGCCTTAGAGGTTATAAATAGACCCCGCTTGGAAAATGACGCTTCAGTATTATTGTGTGTGCGGTAAGGGAGGACGCTTTCCGCACGTACGGTTCGCCCGCCTACAATAACATTGCACATATTGCATTTTGTTATGTGAATAACGTATTGTTATCTAAACAGTAAAATGCCTGCAGACATAATGTCGAGCAAATGTGGTGAAAATTTCGGCAAAAGTTTCGGTAAAAAAAGTATTGAAAATGAAGTAAAGTCTGGTTTCTTGGTGCTTTTGGGACCTGGCGGGATGCGGCAGGACGTGAGAGTCGTTGTGTACAAGACATCTTCAGAGCATTTCGCGGTGATCTATCCCAGAAAAAGGGTTACGAAGCCCATTGGCGTGGTGAACTTGAGGAACACAGTTGTCGAACAAGCCGTATCAAACAGCGGCTTCATTGTGCGACAGAAAGGCTACGACACCACAATCTCTGCGAAGTTTGTGTGCCCCGAGCGAGAAGTTGAATCTTGGATGTCTGCGTTCTCGTCCAGATCTTCGCCGCACTGCGGGCACACCAGTCTCCCGGTTCTGGAGGAGACTGAGGAGAGCTAAGCAAATATAAGATGCCGCTAAATGGTCTGGGTTATCTTCCTAATTTTGACGCGCCACGTCAAAACGAGGTTATGTTTGTTTTGCAATGGGATGCGAAAGTGAAAGTTGCGTTTTTTGCAAACGCTCGAAAGTGTCTCGGCTGCGGAGCTTAATAAAAACAAGTGCTACCTACAGTGTTCGTCGTGACTCATCTAGGTTACACCATGTTATTGTCTGGGTCTTAGAAGCCGCGGTATTTTGTTTTGCAAATGAGAAACGCGATTGTGTTGGAACAGTTACGTTGGATAAGGAAAGAATATTTTGCGAGGTTGTTCACCTTGCACGTTTGTTTTAGTTCCGATACACGGTGCGTCTGATGAATCTGATCTGTTATATGAAGACGAAAATCTCTTAAATAATTTTACATAGTTCCAGGGTTTTGGCAAACATTAAAATTAATGTGGTTACTACCTATGTTTTCTAATTCGTGTTTGTGATTGACGAAAATTACGTAATTAAATACGGAAGTTTACCTAATCTTATGCAGCTAAATCAGATACGATCTAATATAAACATTTTAATACTTTATTACTTGAGTAGTATGACTAAGGTACACCTCTGCCCAACCCTACGGGGAAACAAGGCGTGATGTTATGTGTTAAGTAGTATGTATTCAAACATATAAAAATACAAGTAGATGGACTTGAACTCGTATCAGTTTCATTTTTAAACCGCAATCCTAAGTTGTTGTGGTTAAGTTTATATATATTATTAGGCATTACTTTCTAAACAATAGCAAATTGGTTCCTTTTCGTAGAAATACTGGGGTCGAGGTAATTGTCGATATTGTGTATACCACCTACCGTGTATAACTGGTATGGTATATGCAATTTTTACTTTGTACGCCATTATATATGGCAAACGCCCAATATGTAAAACTTAACACACACACACAAACCAAAGCCTTCTTCCCATTGGGATAGGCAGACACTACAGAACGCCACCTGCTATGATCCTCACATACTCCTTTTGCCTCGTTTGCGTTCTTACATCTGGTCTTATACGCACGTCAGTTGCGAGTACTACGCACCCAGACCTTTCTGAAGAACATTACTATTAAGTCCTCCTAGAGCGTTCCCACTCACATCTACCTTTTTTGGAGATCTTCGCTTTTTTCACACAATTTGAGTACTGAGATATTTATTTCGACCGTAAACTCGAAAGCTTGTTTACTTATATTTTCCGATGACGGGACGGAAGTTGCTCCCACTCCCACACTTATCTTAATAGTCATTGCAAAGCAATTTAACTTTCTCAAGAACTCTCCGACCGAAGTAACCGAAGTGTCGATCCCAATTTTTTGTTCAGTCATGTTGCCTAGTTGTGCAGGTTTTTTTATTTACTTAATATAATGTACTACTTACTGTGTTCGTATACCTGAATAAAGACGTAGGTAATGAAGGCAATAACACAGCTGTTCTGAATAAAAAAAATCTTCTTCCTTGAGGGATGTTCTAGTTTAAATTCATAACGACAGTGTGAGAACCTTTAATTCTAGAAGGACACAAGCATGTAAGACACAGGCACAGGCATTTTTTACTTTCCTAATCATACCCAATATCACTAGTAAGCAACTATGCATATGTCATTGGGATATCATTGGCTAATCTTATAGCTGAATTGTAACGGGTTTGTTCAACGTATTAATGTTTAATTAAGGTCACAATCACATTGTTACAACCGTAACACGGTGTTACTGTAAAGCTAAAGTTTCCTAGAAGAGTAGTCTCTAGGAAAAAATCTTCTTCAATCGCTCCCTCATTACTGAGGATTGTAGTCGCTGGACCCCTTTAAGCGGACAATCTGCCTCCATCGACTACGGAGCGAAGTTGCCATCACCACCTAGAGAAATTTGCTTGAAGACGAAGCGTATTTTACTTGGTCGGAACATCGTGTTTGCGACCGGCCTCGTGCTCTCTTTCCTTCGGTAGATATTGCCAACAATGACCAGCTTTTCAAGGCTGCTATCTCCCCTTTGCAATAGGAAATTAGGAAGGCAACTATTACTTTCATAAATAAAATAACATTTCGGGGGCGTCATTCGACGGTAAATTACGGACGTTACCTACTTATAAGGAAAACCTAGCTGACTGTCGCGCTCAAAGGTTTTTTGATTAGAGTAGGTACATCACTCATGAATTGAATGTAGAAATGAAAACCACGTAGGTGTAATAAGATCAGTTACCGTGTCTCGGAAGCAGGGCCGGATTTAGGGGAGGGCAACCGGGGCTACAGCCCCGGGGCCTCCACAAAAGAGGGGCCCCCACAATAGAGACTTCGAAAAAAAAACCATTCATATTCCGACTAGTAATCAACTTTTCCCTGTTTTACCTTTACCTACAGTACTTCGTACAAACATGTAAAATTTAATTTCAGATCTTAATTCTTGTTTTCGATTATATTTATATAAGTTAGTTAAATACTAAAACAATCTAATTGGTTTCACAATAAATTATATATTGAAAAACTCGACTGAAAAAAATTGTTAATTTTATTTGTAAAATAATTTGGGGCCAGGGGGGCACCACTCATTTGTTGCCCCGAGGCCTCCAGACCTCTAAATCCGGCCCTGCTCGGAAGTAAGATAGATAGATAAACAACAACTAATCTGTGGCTTTAGTGTGAGTTTCTATAACTATTCGATCGTCAATTTATACTGAAACTGTACGCGCTGCGTGGTGACAATAATTATGGTGACTTGCACACAAATTGACGTAAGTGACGAATAAGCGTAATAATTAATTGATTCAGGCGTGACTTGACGGAAATCCATTATGAAATACAGTAGCCGTAGATAAATTAAGTAACCTATTCCGCTAAACAATTCCTAAAGAGTCATAAAAAAACCCTGTAAGAAATCGACACGTATTTCACCTCTCAACGAGGTATCCTCACGATGACGATTGGCTTGTCGCGAACACGAGATGTTGCCACGCCGACGTGTTGTGACGCTGTGTTGTGTGTTTGGGTTCGTATTATATTATATTAAATTGTATTGAATAAGTATCAAAACTCCCACTAAGCCCTCTGAAATGATATAACTTAAATGAGCTTATAATATGTGTAACCAATATTGGAATTCGTTGAACTGATTTTGTCTCTATATGTAAATTATATACCTACCTATATACAATTAATATTTGTAGATAATGGTAGAATATAGCTGTTGTATAAAGGCCCCCATAATAAAATATGTTATCGATAATGCAGCATGTGCGGATGCGACAATTTGTGACTATTTTTCATATTAAGTAGATACCAAAAAAAAAAAAACGATATATTTAGCAACTGCAAACAAAATTTAAATGTTATGTGTCTGTTATCATTATAACTAATGGAGTAAACGACACCAATATGTCTGTTACAAAAAAAAAAAACTCTATAAAGGCTCCCAGACAGGCGCGACGCTACACCGGTAGAACGATCGCCGTGAAGTTTTCATAGTAATTGTTCCATCAGAGTCGCGTGGCGCCTGTCTGCGCGAGCCTTAAGGGTGAAATTTGTCTTGAGCCGTTTTGAATGTTAATGAAACATGTTTTAATGTATAGTCAGGAAAAATAATTGATAACAAAGTGACTATCAACTTCAATATTAGGTAATAATTATTTGTATTCCTCCTTGTAGAAAATTCCGTGGTGTTTCTTGCCGATTCTTCTCCATAGGACCCCTGGAATTGGAACCCTGCACCTATAGCTTCTGATATTTCATAGTGCGCATGAAGTTTTATGTGAAATAAATATTTTGATCTCGATGAATTGGCCCAGTATGTGTGTCAATCTGTTAAACAATTAATTTTCCTGACTGCACGAAACATTTTGTATATTATTGAATTATTTTGTTAAGTATTTGGTCGTTTATTTCACACGGCAAACCTACCAGTATTGTATTGCCAAATTAGACATTTAGAGGTGTATTTAATGACTGATATGAAAATAACCTTGTTGGTTAAGTAGTATGTATTTTGAGAAATTAACACCGGTTAGTGGAACAAAAATTAACTCAAGTGATCCATTGGTTATTGATTATTCGGTCAACCAATCGCGGCAATTTATAAAAGCCGACCTTCGTAGTTGGAAAAAGGCTATGCAGATTTATTGATTGAAGGCTTCTACAAACAGGCGCGACCCGACGGCGCAACGCGACTTTAATAATACAATTCCTAAGAAAACTTCACGGTAGAACTATTACCGGTGTCGCGCCAGTATGCAGGAGCCTTGAATCTCAGCAGTTGACACCCACTTGTCCAGTTTATGTATTGATTTACGTTCCACAACCGGGGTAAAGTATTGTAATAAAAAAAGTTCGTTACAAATCATGGAAACATGGAGTTTCAGAAACACAGACGATCAAATAAATATAATTTGACAAACATGTGAAGGTAAGGTACGCAGACAGCCGCGACGCGACACCGGTAGATCAATTTCTGTGAAATTTTCATAGGCCAAAGTCGCGTCGCGCCTGTCTCTGGGAACCTTTAATTTAACGTCATCTCGGGAATGCGGTTAAGTACTTATAATCTACTAGGAAAAAGTTTTCTGTAATAGTCTCCGGAAATATAATTTTATATTAAATTAAACCATTTACCTACTACGAAATTGTTCTTTTATTTTTGTTTATCACCGTCAATTTGTTTGGACACTTTTAATTCAAAGCGTAGGATTTTAGGTATAAAAACAACATCTTTCTTTTATTTAAATTTCCTAAAGTTCTACGAAGTTTTGGCAAATGTGTGAAGCGCTCGTGCTCTATTGTAATTGCAAAATGCCAAAGTTTAAAAAAGCTATAAAAGCCATAATATCCAAACCATAATAATACTTTTATTTTTCAATACTTTTATTTTTCAAACCTTTTATTGTCTGTTGTATTTTACTATGAATAATTAGTTTTGTTTTATATAAAAAAAAACTATGATTTTCGTGTTGTATGTTTTGAGTTAAGTATTATAATATTACTAAAGCCCATAGATAAAATACACAAGTTATTATTAAGTACATAATAATAAATTAATACATAATAACAATGTTCGATGGGTCGGCGAAGTATTGCTCTGTCCGAGTCGAGGTGTCGTGTTACGTGTAGCCTTCCACGAACACGCCGATACCCGTCGTCGGCGAAAATTCTTCCTTCATGCATGAATGGTCCAGCTGATGTTTCGCATCTTAGAGTAAGTAACTACAAATACACGCCTTTTTGCCGTGGGGGTAGGCAGAAACTACAGAACGCCACCTGCTACGATCCTCACAAACTGCTTTTGCCTTGTTAAAGCAAACAACTCTAAACTCTTTAATAGGTAGAGGTAGCCATATTTAATTTACGTAGGTAGGTACATAGGCTGTGCCAAGGACTAAAGCTTATCTAAAACAACACATTAATTTAGCGATAAAACTAAAAACCATGACCGGCAAGTCGAGAGACATAAATACGATTTTTTTTAACTTTCCTCGAATTCTCTGGAGCTCATACGTATGTACCTACTAGCTATCTAAACAGTAAAAGCATGGTTTAATAACCTTATTCATTGTCGGATCTACTAGGCGTTAGGTAGGTAGATAAAGTTGCCTACCAGAAAGACCAAATTGCAGATGTCAGTAGCCGCCGTGACGTTGTTTTAAAAAAAAATGACCTGTATGAATCCTACAATTTTACTAAAGTAATCCTAGAACCACAAATTCGAAGTCATGTGACATGCAACAACCCGCATTATACAGTGTGGAGATGACATTACAACAATAAATGAAAACACATTGCATCGGAATAGACAACAAATTAAACATATCCTAACATTGAAATTACAAAAGTGATTTTTTCTAACAAACTAAATAGTAGTGATGGGCCGACTATGGATTTTGCCAATCTTTGACTAGCTATATTATGTAGTGCCTAATGTATTGGAGATATTTGATTGGATTTTCTTGTGCAGACCGGGAACGTCATTATATACACGCAGTTTAATTTATTGTTGTATTGTCGTCTCCACCTTGTAGGTATACATATAAATCCACAGTTGAGCGACTAGGGCCTGCATGGTGGATTATGTCCCACTCCTCAAAAAAGGAGGCCTGTCTCCCTACAGAGGGGACACAGGCCTATCTAAGCTGATTAAGATTAATATGCATATGCTACTCCTCGATTATTTCAGGCACAATCCGCTTGTTCGTAAACTGTAATAATGCTAAAACGTTAACACCGCGAAAAACATAAATATTGTAATTTTATTTTAAAATTGCAAACCGCACGCTGGCGTCATGCGGAACGGCCTGGTTTTTATGAAACACGCTATATTACACTACATTATTTTCTTTAAAACTCGTATGGCCTTTATGCAAGAGATATAGAAGTTTTATGTTTAACTGCAGTTTAGCCGTTACTTATACGGCGCCGGTTCCCGTATATTATCGAGCCGGAACAATGCTCATTCTGAAAATATATAAGTTAAGGTCCGGAACTACGTTTTCATAAATACAATGTGGAGACGACAGTACAACAATAAATGAAAACAATGGCTATACTAATGCATAGGATTATTTAGGAATTATCAAATTAATCCTAACATTGAAATACAACAAGTGTTTTTTTCTAACAAACCAAATGTATACCTACCGGTTCTCTACTGACTTACTCTATCGTGAAGCGAGAGTTCTCAGAGTCCGCCAGCTTTTCATTCTATCTGCCTGCACCAAAATTCATAAAACGATTAAAAGCAGACCTGACGACACATCAATCATAAGCAAAAGAAACTATAGAATCCCAACACCTGACAACACCTCTTTGCTAGCTAGACGCTCCCCAGCCTACTCTCTCATTAATACATACAATAAAGTCTGCAATCTCTGTGAAATCAAAAATACTACCTCATTCAGTTGTAAAAAAATAATAAAGAAAATGTTGCAAAACTCTGGATATGATGACTCGGAACAATTAATATAAACACCATGACCTGACACTGAATCAAACGATACACAATGGGAACAAACACGAAAATATACACACACACACTCACGTAATCCATACACCACACTCACATAATCCACACACCACACTCACATCATACATACACAAACACAATACCATAGACCACCTGAAATCACCTCTCTAGTCTCCACTCTGGAAGTCGTAGGTACCCCGAGCCCCAAGATACAGACTAACTGTCTAGTTTGGGGTTCACTGGTAAATAATTTTGTAACCTAGTTATAGGTAATATTTTAAGATACTCATGTAAACCTGTAAACCTCTTCCTGTAAACTTTCTTACTGTATTACCTGGACAATAAACTATTTTCTATTTCTATTTCTATTTCTAAATAGTAGTGATGGGCCCACTATAGGATTTGCCAATATTTGACTAGCTATAGTGACTAAACTATTGGAGATCTGTCATTGAATTTTCGTATGCAGACTGGAAACGTCAGTAGATATTAAAAAAAAAATGTTGTATGCATGGGTTGGACAGAGGTGAATGTGTAAGTACCTACTTATATAAAATGTAGCCAGATATGTAAAGTGACCCATCAAGTAACAACTGACAAATCGCAAACAGAAGCACCCAAATAGCAATAGTAACACCCAACAACGGGATCAAACCCAAGGACCCTATGCTTGGCAGTTGGTTGAACCATAATTTTAGCTACACGCGAAAGAAATTGAAAATCTTTTCACACTGTAGGTAACCTATTTAGTTCGGTATGTATACCTGCACAGAAAGATCTCGAAGTTTCCCATATTTAATAACAGATTTTGTTCGCTTATAAAATACCTGTGCAACTTGCTGCGTGCATGGCACGTCATCTAATTCGATGCGGGCGGTAGATTCGATACGACCTTAAAAAGGATAGATTACATCCTTTTAAGTCTTATTGCACATCGATTCGAATCGTAAAATTAATGATCTCTGAAAATGTAAAGTCAATGCCACTGCTATGTTTGTAAGGAGGTCGCACTATTTTTTAATGCAAAACATTTCAATTCGGAAGGGAGTCGTTGTCATAATGGGCCATGGGGGTTTCATGTTATACTAGTCTAAAACCTAGACTTGATTTAATAAAATTCACGTTCGTTCATTATATCGAATTTTAAAAAAATTGCTTTGCCCCCGCGACTTCGTCTGCGTGAATTTCGTAATTTTTAAGGCACCTTCCCTCTAAGTGCTTTGAATATGTACGAGATGAGTGCGAGATCCCTCCCCTGACCCCGTTCGTTATAGCCAACATAAATAAAGTACATAAACGGGTAAAATGGGTAGGTATACACTATACCTACCTACACCTTAAAGCGCAAGTACCTCACAATTTGTGCCGTACTCACCTACTTTATTAATCACTTTATCAATAACAAAAAGCCTGTATGGGGTTAACTGTCATCAGTGTCAGAACTAAATAATGTAATAATTGTAGTATTTTGGAAGGCCCAAATAACAAAACTACCTACTCATAATTTGTTTTTTTTTAACCATCCGATACGTGAAAAATATTTAGATCCGTCAATTTGAGTAAATATCTAAATATACGATAAAAATGAGTGAAAACGAGTATTTATCCATTTCTGATAGATATACCCGAGTTATTATCCTCCGAGATTTATCCCCCGCCCATCACTACAGGGTTTATTTTTACACTTATATTTTGAATTGTTTTTTTTAATACATTGTTCTCACATATAGAAGCAACAGGAATAATGTATGTACCCATAATTTTGTATTTTGTACTGAGTTTCTTGCCCGTTCTTCTGCATAGAGATCTACCTACGTTTTCGAATAGGCTTATATACCTTCAACTTTCTAACTGACCGAATCCTTGACAATTCAAAAGTGCCTTTAAAATTGTTTAATTTTTGAGATAAAACAAGAAATTTAATACAGATTAAACATTCACAAAAGATGTAATTTTACAGACTAAAATCCTATAAAATATTTCATGAATGCCCGACGGCCTTGCCTTCGCGTCGTATTCAACATTTTAGTTATTTGCCAAGACGCCTGAAACCGTAGTTCCTACAACAAGCTGCGTTTTTTTCGTGTCCGTCTACTTAAATGTTACTTATAATGTGAGCGCAGACAGTTATGAGTCATAATGTATTGGCTCAATTTACATTGCCGCGGAACGTATAGTGGAAGCCAGTGTAAGGATATTTTGTATATAGCAAAATGAACTTTATGTCGTACAAATTAGATACGATCTTGTTACTGCGAAAACTCCCGAGAATGTGCGAAAATTCCCCAGAAGACGCTCGTCGTGTTCTTGGCTCGTATCTAGTTTGTGCTTTACACTAATAACATAAAGTTCATTATGCTTTGTACAAAAAAGATTGCTACCATGCCGTTCCGCGGCAATGTAAATTGAGCCCAAGTCTGTCGGCACGTTATACCTATATTATATACCTACAGTATATAGACTTGTCACAGTATAGGCATGTTGGTACAGTGCCCATACAAATATTTGCAAATTTATTACTTTTGACGTAGAGTTAAGTTACTGAAAGCTAGAATAGCGTATAGGATGTACCAAACTATTCGCCCTTATTTCATAAGATTTTGATACTTTCACCTTTAACTATCTAATAATGGCGAGTAGGTAGGTAGGTAGTTGTTAGGTTGGTATAGAAGAAAGTATAAAGAAGTTAAGCACTCTCGCCTTTCGTCAGTCATCATTAAGGTTAAACCATGGAAGAGTTTATTGTACTTAGGTAACGTTTACGTAAACATCTATTCAAAAATGGTAAAAGTACAGTGGCCAGCACATCAAGCTACTAAAATCTGTCAAATTTCTTTAGTAGATTTTAAACTTTATCGCTAAAGCATTAGGTTCAAGTTTGATTGGGAAAGTTTGACAGTTTTGGGTAGCTTGATGTGCTGGCCACTGTACAACAGATGTCTGATTACAGCAATACGAGGTATACAGGCTGACTTCGAAAACATGCGACAAAATTTAAGGGCGTGTTCTACTCATCAATATGAACAACTTTTACTATGGGAGCAAATAAGAATTCGCAAAAAAAGAACGACCTTTCTGTATAAAGGTATACCCGATTGGACCATTTTCTATAAGAAGGTCGTTTTTTTTTTTGCGAATTCTTATTTGTCCCATAGTAAAAGTTGTTCATATTGATGGGTAGAACACACCCTTAAATTTTGTCGCATGTTTTCGAAGTCAGCCTGTATACCTCGTATTGCTGTAATCAGACATCTGTTGTATTTTTACCATTTTCGACTAGATGTTTACGTAAACATTATTGCTCAAAACGGAAAGATATGTCTAGGTCTCTCACCCTATTTCTACTCGGTTTTCGCAAATTGGCAGAACGACTAGGAATCACCAATTTGTTTGGAACCCATCTAAATGCTAATAGGATTGTCATCCGCCCGAAATTCCTTAAAGCTCTTGTGATCTGTCAGACGAAATAGATTCGGGTAGGTAGGTACAGTCGCCAGCACATCAAGCTACCCAAAACTGTCACTTTCCCAATCAAACTTGAACCTAATGCTTTAGCGATAAAGTTTAAAATCTAGTAAAGAAATTTGACAGATTTTAGTAGCTTGATGTGCTGGCGACTGTACATAGTTATTTCTGATTTTCGATACGTTTCAAAATCGCCTAATCGATTAACAGGACGAGCGAATACATCACGGTAGAACAATTACTGGTATCGCGTCCCGACAGTCTGCACTAGGCTTAACTACTTATTACAAAATAAGGGTTCGGTGTAGAAACGTGCCGCCTCGCTAGTAAGAATTTGAGGTTATTGGGGGTCGTAGAGGGTCCTGAACCATTCACATATTTTTTTATCGGAGAGGAATTTAAAAAAAACTATTTTTTTAAGATTCATTAGCTGTGGCGTGAAATAGTGAGGAGCGGGAGTTAAGAGGGTTTATTCCGAAAGTTGGCAACGTCGCAAATAGATGTCAAATATTTCGCTGTTTTGATTAATTTGATAACATTTCTGTATGGAAATAAAAAATGTGGCTAACTAGCGAACTAGAATATTGATTATGAAATGCAATAATTAATATTGTAACACCGAATAGTTAGTTTTAGATGTAAAAAAAAGTATTTGGTAACTTTCCAAATGCCTTTTTTTCACCTAAAACGGGTACAACATCAAATTCAATGTTATAATTGCAATTCATTATTAATATTCTAGTCAATTGGTTAGCCACATTTCTTATTTCCATACAGTATTATTTCCAAATTAATCGAAACAGGTAAATATTTGACAGCTATTTACGACGTTGCCAACTTTTAGGATGCACCCTCTTAACAGCAATAATTTTCTAATAAATTATTATACTAACCCTGAATTAGCTGTTAACTCCGAATTAAGGCTCGTACACACTGGCGCGATATCGCGGGCGCGACAAGGGTAGCGCTGCCTGTCGCGCTAGCGATATCGCGCCAGTGTGTTCAAGTTCAAGCCGTTACCCATGAACGCGCAAGTGGGCTTTAGTGCAACAGCAATAAAAGTAAAAGAAACAAAAACTAAAACCCTACAACGTCAAAAAAGTCAACCAAAAAGGTATAAACAAGTCATCAGAGACAAGTTAAAAATCCGGAGTCACACGTGTTAGGGGATTAATCGAATAGATTACGTGTGAATCCGGATTTTTAATTTTTCTGTCGTGATGACTTGTTTATACCTTTTTCCATGACTTTTACCAACTTTCTTTTCAACATGTCTGTTTAGAAAAACAAGCGCAAACGAATTTTGCGCATCTACGACTCTTGCCAAGTGACGTACCGGCGACTGTACGTGTGGATTACAATCCATATCAAGATTACTAATTGCCTTCTAAAAATTATGCAACTCTGAACACGTCATTCTTATTTTTAAGCTAGTTTCGCCGCCCCGGTTTTCGGTACTTGCAGTATTAAGTACCTACCTATTATGTAAGAAACGTAAAGTAAGAAATGAACTCAATAAATAGAGGTTCGTAACCAATTCGAACCAATTACGAGGTTAAGCTGTGCTTGCCGCGGTCAGTTTCCAGATGGGGAGCCGTACCTACTGCACTACACTGGAGGGGTCTAGGGGCCTAAGGGCCTAAGTCTACTAATTTATAAACGTTACAATGGTCTCTCAATGGTAAGTTTTTGACAGTTTTTGTATGGCATATCTGTCAAAAACTCCCCATTGAGAGACTATTGTAACGTTTATAAATTAGTAGTCTAAGGCCCCAGGTCCCCTCCAGTCTCCAGACCTACAAGCACGTTCAACGACAAAAAAACCGAAAGATATATAAGCATTTTCAGTACCTAATACTGCCTGTAATAATATCTGTCGGTTTTTCTGAAGCCCTCGCCTGGTTTAACATAAGAATATTCGTTTAAGTAGCATGTTGATACCAGGATGGTGACTTCAAATGGTTTGTGGAGGTCAGGTGGCAGTCGCCCCCCTTTTAAAACTTTATATTTCAGCCGTATCTCGATATCCAAGCTGTTGAAAACACACACACGCTTAGCATGACCACAATATAATTGCAATATTGTGGTCAAGCTAAGCGAGCTGGGAAAATGAAAAGGAGGAAAGTTAGGTACAGGCTATGATGTTAGATAGGGGTGTCCTAAAAGGCAGCTCAGAGATTGAGTAAATAAAGTATTTTTGGTTTTATACGCTACTATTAATCCGTTTGCTTGATAATTATGACAAATAACAATCGCCTTAGTGGTCTATAACCTATTATCCAGGATCTATTGGTAAATAACATAATAACATTTAGCTGTGTTGCTTATTATTTTATTCAACATACAAACAGTCAGCATCTACAGTTAGGACCGTATAACACAATTACCTGACTGGCGCTAACGACCAATTAAAAAGCACCCAGTTACTTTAAAATGAAGACTAAAACAAAACGCACGCGAGAGCAGGCGCCCGCAAAAATGCAAAATCTATTTACGAGCGTCCTATTTTTATTATTCGCCTTCGCGTTCTACCTTACCATCTCCTTCGAACCACTTTCAAAAGATGAGCAAATGAAAAGATACAATAAAATGACTGAGGACGTGGAGCCATTTAGAAAGAACTTAACAGAATGCGCGCGCCAAGTAAAAGCATCCATGTTGGACGTCGAAAACTTTTTAAAACGAATCCCGCAGGCGAATTTGCAAGGAAAATGTTTCGTTGCCTGCATATTAAAACGTAACGCAATAATAAAAGATAATAAGATTAGTAAAGAGAATTTGTTGGATGCTAACAGAGCTGTCTACGGCGAAGACAGTGAGGTTATGGCTCGTTTGAAGACTGCCATAGGGGAATGTACGAAAGCAATTGACGGTATCTTTGAAGTTTGTGAGTACGCCTCAGTGTTCAACGATTGTATGCATATCAAGATGGAGCATATTTTAGATCAGGTGATGATGGAGCGGCGTATGGACGCGATAGGGCAGATCACGACGAATACTGACCAATGGGGCGATGCAGAAGATGAGATCATGAAGTTGGTGAAGGATGAACTTTAGTTTGTAAGATTTTTATGTTTTTAAACCGGACTGGTTAGCAATATTAATAAGCATAAGGGTGAAAACACACTTACACGCACGGAAGGATTTTTGTGTCTCGTATCGGAGAAAATTCCAACCCTGCTCCTCAACTCTATAACAGAAAGGACTATAAATGCTGAACTGTGTCAAATGTGATTTCACCCTTACCTACAGCCTGTGTTCGTCTTTTGTTTTAAGTAAAATCAAGCGTACATTAAACCTCACTTTCATTGGTCGCTAGGGCTCGTATACGGAGTGCGGGTGATTTCTGTAAATTATACCAATATGCCCCGTACTCGAGGAACTGTTTTCATTAGTCGCTAAGGAACGATTGCGATAAACGGAGAACCTGCACCGCACGTTTGACTGTTGGAAGGCTCATTTTCATTGGCTGTGAGTCACGCACGCTTTTTACCGACCGATGAATTTTATTGATCTCTACGCCCGCCACGGAGATTCCCCGCAGGCGGTGTGCGCGTTATCGACTTATGACTTTCATCAGTCATTACCCCGCCTGCGGTCGGATATAGCATGCGGAGACTCCGCATGCTATATCCGACCGAATTATCGACTAATGAAAATGAGCCATTACAGCCGCAACGCACCGAATTTTCATACAAAAAAGTGCGGTGCGGCCCGCATGTAGTGTACGTTGGTTCATAGAAAGTGATGAAGGATGATTTTTGCAATGCGTTGCGGCGCGAGTCGTCCCAATGCCCTGCGTTAGCCTTAATAAGCATTTAAAACTGTGCATGTATGTCTCAATAATTTTTAAAAATTGCGTATGTTTAAGTGTATAAATAAAACAAAACTTATTACGAAGAAATTTTAATTCTTTTCGAAATCACCTAATTATAACTTCGATATGATTCACTTAAAATTTACAATAGAAGCGCACATTACAAAACAAATTGGACACAAACTTGCTCCGCTTTTTTCGAATATTCACTTGGTGGGTACATCGCATATTTGTAGGGGCATGTCAGCTCAAAAGTCTACAGTATGTTAACATATTCAACTGTTCTTGCAAACGATATTCGGTACAAGGGACCTTTAGCTCGCTGAGGTTGACATTACAGAAATATCAAGGAAAGACGTCGGCATTATACAAACCAATTGTCACGTTACAAAATTACAAAATATTGCACAAAATTATCAATAGATTGAAAATGTAACTGACATTTTCTTAAAATATTTTCGAAAAGTTTTTTATTTTTTGTTTAGAGAAACAACATTTGTGTCCCAGTTTCAGCGAAGAGCATCGAACAAACTTCGTTGTTACAAAGGTACTTATCAATTTATCATCTAAAAGTACAAGTTATCAAATAAAATAAATACGTTAAAAAATCAGTTCACAACAATGTTTCGTAAACAATCAATGTTTACTATTTAAGGAAGAGTGTATTTACACAGTCCCGCTAACGTAGGATTTACACGACGACACGATAAATCGGTGTTTCTTGTAAACGGAAATGAGTTCCGCCCTTAAAATCGGGAGATAAATTATATTTCGCGTAAACATATATCGATTACTAACTTTATCACATTTATGTTCAAAGTAATTTATAACTGAAAAATAACAAAAACGTTGTAAAGCCTGCACTACACTACTCGTGAAGTTGCTTCGAAGAAGTACTGGTCGAAATTGATCGAATTCCAAAGTACGTGACTACACACTCGTGCAAAGAACTACAGGACATCGCCATCGAGTCTTTTGACTCAGGCGCAAAAACCGACAACTATTGGAAGTCTCCCGAGGTGAGCCGAGATTGCACGAAGCGACCAGAAGTGCCCCTTCTACCTCGTATTCGCTTAACTTCGATCAACCTCACGAGTAATGTAGTGCAGGCCAGGAATAGTCTTCTAGTGTCGTCATCTAAATCCAAGAAGAAACTCGCTACCTAATCAAAGTGCGATTTTCCTAGTCACATTCAAATATAAAACAAACTGGTTTGTCTAAACTAAAGGGCTAAATAAATGTTTCATGCACTTCTCTTTTATACAAATAGATAGAAGACATTGAATGTACAATTGTTACTATATTAACTAGTACTAAAACTAGACCCAGCGGGCTCTTGAGCTGTTGTTCCATTGAAAAAAAAAAAACATTTTTTTATACACCATTTCTGACGTGGACCGATGTTTTCAAGTTACATTTTAATGTTAAAAAAATCACTACAATGTATATTTTAATTTTGAAGTTTGCTACCATTTTGGATTTGTATTTTTTTGTTGTTGTAATTTTGTGTATTTTCGATCTAAATAAAGTCAGATAGACTAAAAACATAGTTTACTGGCTCAAACATTTCTCTAGCTACGAGTACATTGCATTAAAACTTGTAGTGAGGATAAATATATCGTTTTCTTTGATAACACCAAATATCGCAAAAATCTCAAACAAATATAAATTCGGTGAAAAATTCATATTAATAAGTTAACACACATCAGACCACAAAAATGGGTACAACAACTCGAACGTTTTCAAATATTTATCTTAACTTATTACGAAAAACAAGTAATCCATACGAAAATGGTTAAATACACTTACATTATTACCAGATGATACCTATTAACATTACATTCTAAAAAACTAAGGTATCATACAGTCTTAATTTCATCAAAATTTATTAAAAACCCAAATTTTATGTTAAAACGTTTTATATAAATTACTATTCACTATATAAACAGTTTAATCAACCATTTTTTCTTAGCTAAAATATATAACTACCCTATTCCTTGAAGTCATGTATAGTACTTATAACTAATATCATTAAAAGAAAAATCAAAGGTATAGAAAACGATAATATGGCAGTGTCCTAAAACAAAAATAATATAATGTTGTTAAAAAATAGTAAGCGTATATTGAATCCTAACTTTTAATTGTAAAAATAGTTAAAATAATATTAAATAATATTATTTAGTTCATTTAAGGGTAAATTAGGTTTTAAGCTCAAAATATTAAAAATATCGTCTATTTGTTTGCAATTAAACTGGTATCTAATATTTTAACATTTCGTTCAAAATTATTATGGCTAATTGAAATATTTTACTAAAACTATTCGATGCAGTTTGCATGCACGCGAGTGTATTTAAAGCTAACAGTGTTTCATAATTAGAGACAGTAAAAAACAAAATGTCACTGACAAGACTGACTGACTGACAATAAAGTTCCTGTGTAATAAAATGGACATAACTTAGGACTTGTAGAGTTCCTACGGTCGAAGCTTGGCAGTGAGGTCAGCTTTCAAGTAAAAAAATTAAGACAGATTTAAAATCTGGGATGAAAATCAATATTTGCAGGATTCATTTATTTGCATTTTATTTTATTTTTACTCTTTTCATCTGATTCGTTAAAAAGACTGCCTGCATTAGGCCGAAATGAGATTTCACAATTACTTTGTCGAGTTATCACAATAAAAATGATATTTTGTGTTATAAAAAAAAAAAAATGATTCGACATATCTCTAATTGTCAAACACCTTTTTACTAATAACAGCTATACAACTAAATTAAGATCAAAATATACACACCACACTGAGCGGCCATTATCATCGATTTAATTTTAATACTACAAAAATACTTCATTTTATCATGGACTCTTATTTTTGGCCCACATTGTTTGATTCAAAAAATAAGTTTTTCCAAATAAAAAAGGAAGAATATTTACAGAAGTCGGCAGTAGGGTTCAGTCGCTATAAAATTTTAAGAAAACTAGAACTAGAGAAAAAAGTATATTGTAAAATGGAAAAACAATCCAAATATGGTTATTGTAAAAAGAGTTCATATCGAATACTATGAGTATTGAAACGTTTGTTAATTTCAAGAGACAAATATTTGATCTAACAATAATTTAGAAGTAGGTATAATAAATACATAATTCAACATTTCACTATTGTTTCTAAAAATATTAAAAAATGCCTTAATATTTAAAAACTGCCGTCCTGTCAGCATTCACATTTATAAATATTATATTGTGACCATCTAAAGCGCCAATCAGTTCACTGCTACGTTTCTGTGTAATTCGTAACTATATTCCCTATTACAGTGTTGATTAGGGTTGTTATTTGCTGATCAAATAAAAAATCTCAAATAAGAAAGGGATAACTGACTTATAAAAATTTCATATTTTGGATAAGCAATTATCATCCTTAGTTTGTAGAGAATTGTGGTTTTTACTGACGCACAAGTTATTATTACTAAAAATATAATTTGTGACCAAAGATTGAGTAAACGACCAGGCATAGAGAATATGACCGTTACTTGAGCATTAGCTTGAGAAAACACAGTAGCCTTCCTTACTGTAACTTTTTATAATTTCAAACGTCAACTATAAGGCCCTTTGTACACTTGTCTTGCCGTGAAAAACTACGCTTTATATGCCGTAAGCACGGTCGTCAGTGTTGTATGGAAAGCTTGTTTGTTTATTAATTTAGGATCTCCAACAAAAGTTGTACACAGTACATGACACATAAATAAAGGGCAAATCAGCTATTAAGTATATAAGGTGCTATCAAAATATCTGCCACGGCTGCAATGGGAGATAGTATTGTGTTTATAGATTACAATAGTAAAGATAAATTATTGATCATGTGTCATATTTTTTTTCATACAAAAAATTGTACGTATAAATTTGCAAGTGACGAACTAGTCAGCTGATTTCAGTTTTCATTCACAGAACAGATGGAAAGAGATAGCAGTTGTTTTCATTGACGAAGTGCACTTCGCGCGTAATTTGTGAACCACGTTATGCAGAGTAGAGTCAATGTTTATTTAACTACTTTATTTTCTCAAATTGATTTAACTGTGCCGGGGTACGAAATTTCTTCACTATTGTTATCTTTAAACACAATACTACCTCTCATTAAAGCCGTGGCAGATATTTTTATAGCACCTTATATATAGGAGATCACAGCATGCACAATAAAGATAACAAAGCATAAATACTAATCAATTTGGACAAAAAAAAATAAAGCAAATATGACATAGAGAAACAAAAATTAAATCTTTTAAACATTTATTATACTTAGACAGAGACTCGCCGATGTCTAAGTTCGTAGTTTTAGCCGTGTTTATTCACAGACACGGCGCGGTTTATACGCCGTACCGTGAAAAAACCGTGCCGTTTACAAAGGGCCTAAAAGTTCGGTCGATATTTTTACAAAAAAAAAAAAACCTATTTCATGAGAATTACTTGTTAACTGTCAAGCTAATTCAAGTTTATAAAACACGGCATAAATATCAGTTGCCTATATAGAGATACACAACATAGATTTAGCAGAATTATTTGCCGTTTTTTTTCTTCGGAATAAAATAAGAGCTATAAATATTGGGCCATATATTTTAACACCTGTTCCCATCACAATTTATGTACTAGAATAAAGTCCCAAACCTCGAGGGCGTAGGCCTCTGTCATTCTGGCGGGCAGCTTTGAACGAAAGAGGCCGGAAATAGGCCAGTCCGGCCTGTTCGCTGTAGCGTACCTTTGTACCAGCCGTCGCCTCTCTTTTTCGACACTATCACTATGTCATCCACTTTTAGTTCTAACTCGTATTCCGAGTTAGGCGGATACGGGACTATACAGCGAAATCTGGAAACAATAATTAGTATTGTTAAGCAATGTAGCATTACAACCATAGAAACGGGTTTTGTCGACGGAAGAATAGACAATATGACAGATAGTGATTGTTTATCTGTCATTTTGTCTATTCTTCCGTCGACAACACCCGTTTCTATTGTGGTCATGCTAAGCGTGGTGTTGCGACATACCTTTCTTTATTTGGTTGCAAGTGATGCCGATCTCGCCTCGAAGCGGTCACGTCTAACGACTGCGATTTTCGATGTTGGGACTGCCACGGGTTTTCTGTGCCCGTTCTGTAAATTAATCAACACGTTATTCCAAAAATAGGTCTTATTAGTAAACAGGATAAGGGATACTGTATATAAGTTGATAATATTCGACAGGAGGCAGAAGGTAGGTGCTGTTAAAAACCCAAAATTATTGAAGATAGATAAGGATAAGGGCATCAAAATCTATAATTTTGAATTGAACCCAGGAAATCGCTCAGCGGTTGGTCTTGACCATTACACATCAACTAGTCAGTTAGTTTGGTGTAATTATTATTACAGACAATGTATTTATTCATATTCAGGCTTAGCTTGTCAATGATGATAATGAGTGTGGATGTGAAATAAAGCAACACGCAAACGTAAAACACCATGCTCAAGGACTGTGAAAGACACTAAATGAACCATACATAAAGCTTATTCATTTGGCACATTTAGGAGTGCTGGGTGCAGTATTGTTTAAAAGTGTTTAAGTGTGTGTGAGTTATCACTATCGAAATCTATTCAAATATGCAGGGTTATAGGCTATATGTCGGCAATCCATAAGATGAAGATAGGAGAGGATTTCAGGACACTTTTCACTCCAATGCAAATGTCAACAATGTTTTTATTTCATACATTTTAAAATATAAAATGTCAAATTACTCGAAAATTGTTGATATTGGCATAGGGGTCATCAGGAGTCATTAGGTTGCAACTGCCCTCTCCTACATCCCCATATCGGATTGCTGACATAACTATAACCAATAACCCTGTATACATTTTTCTGATATAAAAAATACTGGATTTTTGCTATAATCATTTTTTATTTTGAACTAAAATGTTGAACAATGAACATTGTTATTATGACGTGTGAAGAGTTAAAACCGATATCCAAGCTCCAGTGTGCGTGAGTGCACATAATACGAGGTCTTGGCAGACTGCTTCTGGTGCATCCGGGTGTATGACTGTTTGTGTCTAAGCTCACAACCTCTATAGATAATGATGTTCGTGCACGTCACTCCTTGTGCGTGTTTGTGCGGGTGTATGAATGTGTGTCTGTGCATACAACCTGTGCAGATGATGGTGTTCGTGCAGGGCCGCAGGTGCGGGTCTCTCCTTGTGCGTGTTCGTGCGTGTCGCCGGCGGCAGTGCTCGCAGCAGTTGCGAGGGACATGAGCCCGACCTGTACCCACACCGTTAGTATGCCACGAGCCAACATCACAATATACTATTGACATTTATAATGTTATACAGTTACGGAGTTATTGTGAACAATCTATTTTTATTTTATTGAATTAAAATCAAGGAACTTGAATGAAAGTGTAGGATTTATACGACCTTATTACAAAACAAGGATTATCTTTGACTTAGGTTTAAACCAATCAATCACTTTTCAATTTCGGCAAGTTAAAGTTCTAATATATAAAACTGACGTCAAATCCGAGTCTAGGTTGTCAATTTAGTATTAACAACTTTAGCATGCTCTTAATAAAGTAAAAAATACAACAACTAGCTCAAGGGTTTAGGTTTGGACTAAAGTTAGAACTCTTTTTGTAATAAGACGAACTGTGTTTTATTCTCAGACTTAATATAAGTTTTACTGTACATGTATTTTCCATAATTGACAATGATTAAGAATTTTTAAATGACATGCGGGTCCATCTATTTATTATACATTGTAACAGCGAATAAATTTTCATGCCTCCCCTTTAAGACCTAGGTCAAATATTTTTTGATATTCGGCTAGCTCATGACCTAAAGAGGTGCCATAAAGAATATATTGTATAAAAAAAGCGAAATTTCGCGGGTTAAAGCTAGTTACTATACAAGATAAAAATAAAGATGGAGAAATAATGAAATACTCGATATTGGCTTGTGGCAAGATACACACGTGAAACACAAATGCAGGAACAATGAGTGCTGTTAGAACAAATAACATTCAAGCACACACAATATACAGTAGCGGGCAGATCATATATGACACATCGCGTTTTTAGAAAGAGACGGTCACATGGTATATGACAGAGACTTAATAAAAAAAATACTGAAACTTCTTAAAGATTATGAGAGATTTCGTGTGAGAGACAGAGAGAGTTATATCTTTCTTGTCTCTCATGTAACAAAATATGCCTAAACGTGACGCGTCCTTGAAATATCACTCTCAATTCTCATCCAATTATCGAATCGCCGCCTAAGAAGTTTCACTTCAAAAATAGAAAATCATGGCCTGCGCAGACTCGCAGACGGGACGACAGAGGCTTTTAAATTTAGCAATTGAATTTAATACTTATTTCATAGAAATAAGGTTTATATTTCAATGCTCGGTGATCGCCGAAAAACTGCACCGCGATGCTCCAAGCTCGATCACCGAGCATTTAAATATCTACTTTATTTCGACTGGATAAGTATTAAATTCAATTGATAAATTTAAAACGGCCGTCCCGTCCGCCAGTCTGCGCAGGCCATTAGTCATTCTGAAAGTTGATGTGCCATATTGAGAACCAAGTACGGTTGATAAAAAAGGACATGTTAGGATCACACAATAATATGCAAAACGATGCACACACATACAGATGACTACTGACAGTCTGATTTCAGAGTACAATAAGTGACTAAATTCGACATTTGAAGTCCGAATTCAGAACATGTTGTTAGACCTTAACATTACATAAAGCATCTTTGCACAGATGAATTTGAAATAAAACAAAAGTCAATGTGATGCACCTATCCTACGTTCGCAATTTATTTTTCAACCAAATACTTAGGTGTTTTTGGAAAAATTCGCGCTAAAACTTTAAAAAAATATGACTATTTCAAGTCATTCTGAAATCAAGTTAATTTACCCAATCATAAAGTTGATATTTGTATAATAAATTGGAAAAGTCAATGTGATGCACCTATCCTACGTTCGCAATTTAGTTTTCAACCAAATACTTAGGTGTTTTTGGAAAAATTCGCGCTAAAACTTTAAAAAAATATGACTATTTCAAGTCATTCTGAAATCAAGTTAATTTACACAATCATAAAGTTGATATTTGTATAATAAATTGGAAACAAGGAATTGAAAATGGAATAGTGTAAATATTTTTAATTTTGTGTGAATATCGTGACTCTTTTTTTCATAATAACTGATAACATTTGTATCTTCAATTGTATTTTATTTATGTTTTATTTTTTGCTTTACTAGCTATTTTGTTGTAACTGACCTGACATGTACAGGATGATGTTGTTGCGTGTTGAAGGTGAGCATCAAGGACGTGCCGGGCCCGTCCTCGAACACCGGGTTGTCCATACTGTAGCCGGCCGGCGGCGGAGACTTGCACTTTTTCATAGCCGCTAGCCGTTTCATTAAACTAACGCCGGTTGAAATCGAGGATTTTTCCGTTTTCGCTTTTTCTTTTGGCTGTTGAGCAGGAAAAATATGTGGTGGTGGAATAGAGTATTTCTTAACATTAAAATCACTACAGCATTATGTGTGAAAAGATTTTTTCCAGAATCTCTTCGAAACAAGTGTTTTTTTTGTTTATCTCAGAATTTCAAATATAAACGGATAGATTGATCGTTTTAACATACCTTTTCAGATCTAGGCGTGTTTTGCTGGGTCTGCGCAGGCGAACACCACGGATAAGTTAGTGGTTGGGCTGGAAAACATTACAAAAGATGAATTTTCGTTGGATTAGAATAGCCGCGTCAGGCAGCCTCTGTCTGTCATTATTGCTGAATCAGACATTTTTTGGCGATCCGGGCGACCGTGAGGCACAGTTAAAAAAAAATGTACTATGCTCCATCATTTGTTGATAAATAAATGTTAGTATTTATTTCTTTCTTAGGGCCTGTGCACACCACGTTTTTTAAATGCGCCGCCGACGCGCGTTTGTAGCGATACAGACGCGATACGCACGCAAGTCAGAGCTTTTCTGTAGGATAAAAGCGTTTTATGCCCTTAGGCCGCTGCGTTCTCGGAGCACGGAGTGGGTGCACGGAGCGGGCGTGCTGTTGTCTATGGGCCGCGTGCGACGGGTGACCCGCCTCACGCAGCGCTGCTCTAAGGAAAATAATAGAAAACAGCACGCCGCGCGGGCGCCCGCTCCGTGCTGTTGTCTATGGGCCGCGTGCAACGGGAGACCCGCCTCACGCAATCCGTTCCGATCCGATGCGATGTGAGCCGTTTGGTGGGGATCATCCTTTAGTCGTCTCATCTCGGTAGTCACCCCATCCTAGCCATTTGATCTTTCACACAGTCCATCCATAGTTATCGGTGAGTACACTGACCCATGCCCCTGGCGGCGTCGCGGGCGCGCGGCGGCGCGTCGGGCGCGGCGGGCGGCGCGCCGGGCAAGGGCGGCGCCGCGGCGGCGGCCGGGGACGTCTGGAACGTGGTTTTATTTTGTCATTTCTCATAGTCGCACGACACGATAATGTTTGTTTGAACCGAGTAGCGGGTGGAAGATGCTACTCTTACGCCCCGTATTTGGGCGGGAAAGACAGTAATTGCTTCCCTCTCTAGAGCGGGAATAAATTTAAAAAAATATTTTTTTTCATTCAATTGTCTTTTATTTGTCTAGTATTTTTCTGTCTTGTATTGTCTGTCAGTGAATGAATTTAAGATGTTTATTAAGTAGATGATAATCAGTGTACCTTATCATGCTTGGGCCGGATGTTAGCGGCAGGTGCGACGTAGTTCCCGGGGAACACTCCACAGCGCTGCGATCGCTCTGAACAGCCTTTGTACCAGCCGTCGCGACAGCGCTCCGTTACCGTGTAAATACCTGCATACATAAAAATTATGTAAAATTGCGCGTACACGTGATAGAATTGAAACTTCTCAAAGAATAAGAGATTTAGTGTGAGAGACAGAGAGAGTTGTATCTTTCTTCTCTTTCATGTAACAAAATATGCCTAAACGTGACGCGTCCTAGAAACGTCACTCTCAATTCTCGTTCACTTTCATTTCGAAAACCTACATTAATGAACATTGATAAAAATTCAGTGCTTTGTGATGCAAGTGGCCCAAAATCCTGGAGAGGATATGGTGTAAAAGGAGACAATCTGACCTCCTTTCTTGAGCTCGAGCTCGTCAGGTTTCTGCGGCTTGTAGGGATAGATGGCGACGTAGGCGGCCGGCAGGGGGCGCTCGTTGCTGCGCGAGCGACGCCGACGCCGCTCGGACCGCTCAGTTCGATCCGAGCGGTCTGAGCGCTCCGAGCGAACCTCTGTGCCCGCGTCTAGTAGGCTCGTTGCCAGGATCTCCGCCGAATGTCTGAAGAGGAAACCATAATTGGATCAAAATAAAGAAAATATTATTTATCTCTAGAAGTGACGTTTATAAGAAAGTTAAAATACTCACTGCACGACATAAGCCTTGCCTGAATTCAGTCAAATCAAGCAACTTATAAAAGCGTGCATTCTAAAAGTTGGCAAGCAAATAGCTGTCAAAAATTTACCTGCTCTTATTAATATTAGTTTATGGAAATATGAAATATCGCTAACTAGTGAGCTAAAATATTAATAATGAATTGCAATTATAACACTGAATTTTATATTCCAACCGTAAAGAGCATTTGGACAGTTTCCAAATACTTTTTTTACATCTAAAACTAAATATTCGGTGTTACGATATTAATTCTTGCATTACATAATCAATATTTTAGTTCACTAGTTAGCGATATTTCATATTTCTATACAGTAATATTGCCATATTAATCAAAACAGCGAAATATTTGCGACGTTGCCCACTTTCAGTATGCATGCTCTTAAAATCAAATAAAACAATATACCAACTCACCTATTTTGCGTATTATGATTCCCTTGTAAATGTGACGAAGGAGTCAAGCTATGTCTCTTCTCTCTTTCTCTATGGTGATGGTCTCTATGTGCTCTAGTCACCATATAGTTTCCATCTTTGCCGTGAGAGGGCGACAGTGCCGCTTGAAGGCCCAACCCAAAGTTCAACAAAGAATCCGGCCCACTAGAACGCACCACGTTTTTACTAGACGACGGCGCGTCAAGCCGCGATGACTCATTATTGATTGCACCTTCCGGATTTTCTTCTTGATTTTGGGACGCATTACTCGCACCAGATGCATTCAATTTTGGACTCTCTGACGGAGGCAAACTGACATTCAGAGACGTGTTCGTTGCGGTAGAGCTTTCGTTCAAACTCAGCACTCCCATTGAAGTGTTAAGAGACTCGTCGTTATTCGTTTCTTCTTCTGGCACATTCTGATTTATCTGGTTTTGATTTTGAGTCGTATTACAAGCGATTACGGTCGCGTTTCGTTCGGTATTGTTATCGGGTGAGCTTGGAAGGCTTGGTTCTGCGCTTTCACAAGTACTAGTATTCGAACTGGTATTAGGAGTAGTCGTGGAGCTAACACCGACGGACGGAGTATTCATACTAGAACTAGAATCGGAACTGACATTGCTAGTATTAAAATTAGCAACGGACACGGGGAAATGTTCGTGTGTCCTTACATTTTGGTACGTAGTTTCGACCTTATGAACTGGGGTTGAATTATAGCTATCATATTTCACTGTTCGTAGTCTGTCGTAATTTTCTCCGATTCGGGATACGCTTTGTATGCCCATAGTACCTTGGTGGGACTTGTTATGCATATTGGTGAACTGTATGAGGTCTAAAGAGTGTTTCGTTTGTGTTGGCTCCATTATATTCCTCGGTACAGCTGTGGTAGTGACAAGGCCGCCGTGAGAGATCGCGGTGACGTGTTGGTTGATGGGCTGTGGCACCAATATTTGCGCTTGTTGGGCCAACATAGTCTGCGCGGCGTGGTAGTTGGGGTGGGATTGGCTCATGGTCGCCATGTTTTGGTAGTTGCTCTGCACTGTGGAGGGGGTGGACATTGACATCTGTTGGTAACGGTGAGTGTGCTGCTGTAATAACAAAAAATAATTTGTTTCAAACGGGTTACTTTAAAAAAAATCGCTAGATTTGCTTAATTTCACTTACGATTTTGCCTACGCGACATTTTTAATCGGGATCGACCCATGCGTCTGTTATTATTTACCCACGCACTCATATTTTTATCAAAATACATTTTAATCATATCATTAATATACATTTTAATCAATAATATATAGGTACTAATGTACCTGTGCATGATGTCTGTGGTCAGAGTGCGATGGTCTCGAGTGTTCCGGTATGGGCGGCACGGGCCGGTTCAGCGGCACACTGTAAAACAAAATAAACTCCACCTATTAGTAATATTTAGTACTAGCAGTAGTTTCTAACTACGAATTTTGCTTTTGAAATTTCAACTAGATAGTCATTGTATATGGTATCTTATATTCGTTGCCTCAAAATCCTTTGTAGCGCCAAAACGTTAGTGAGCATAAAATACAATAGACGTAGATATATTTAGTAATTATTCCGCTTAACTTTTCCTAAAGAGCCATACAAAACCCTGTAAGAAATCGACACGAGTTTCACCTCTCAACAATGCATCCTCAGGATGACGACTGACTTGTCGCTAACCCGAACACGACGTGTTACCAAATACCACGCCGAGTGCTGGTCGCTGCGTCGAGCACCCGGCGTGGTAACACGTCGATGTTAGCTATATTAGTGAGCATGAATAACTATAAAGTGTCATATTACACTGCACCAATTATTATTTTACACAGGGTCCAATTAAATTAGCTAGCGAAACTCGACCGACGTAATGGGTTTCAATATCTAACCATAATTAAACAAAAAAAATGGTTTGATGTAGGTAAGTATGGGTTTTTTTTTGAGTCAATGAAAATCAGTTTTAAAAATATTTTTGACCACTGCCACTTGAAAGAGGGCATTTGATTCTTCAATAACAGTGAATAAAACTCTTTTTTAGGCACTGAGTGATGAAAGTACTATTTATTTTCTCGCAGTCAATAATTGTAAAAAATAGAGTACACAACTCGTGATAAAAAATCTTGTTTACTACGCTCGGGATTCTACTCTAAAATCCTTTGCTGCTCTCGGGATCCAACTTAGTCCCTCGAATTAAATTCCCCTTTTTTTTCACTTGTTGTATAATCTACTATTTTCGTTTTATGTTGTTTAGATATCGATACCCATCATGTCTGCAGAATTTCGCTAATTTAATGTGATCTTGTACACTTGAAACTACAAATAATCTCCAACCTGTTCATAAGCTGTCGCGCGGCCTGATTCAGTTCCACGAAGGCGATGGGGAAGATGCCCACACGCTGGTCCAACCGACCTTCCGCCCAGTTGTCATCCACGCGACGATGCACCGTTATTATAGCACCTGGAACCACATATACAACATCACACATTGTCGCCGTGCAGTAACCTCTTAAGCCGTTGAGAGGGAGTGGACTGTAACCTACCATATGGCCCAGTGGTAGATTTCACATTTGTCTTCTCAATAAGTAAAGGCTCGTGCAGACTGGCGTGATGTCGCGGGCGCGACAAGGGTCGCACTGCCTGTCGCGCCCGCGATATCGCGCCGGTCTGCACGAGCCGTAAAAAGAAAATAAAGAGTCAGATGAAATATCAGGTCCACACTTCCTACGAACGTAATATGATAGCTCTATAGAGAATTTAGACTCAAGGACCACAGAACAAGGAGCTATGGGCAAAATGTAAAGTTTACCTTTGTCAAACGCCAGACAGCCTTCTTCGTCAGGGGCGGACATCCGGAAGTCGTACAATGCTTTGCACAGCGCAGTGGCGACCGGTAGTGGTACCACAACCTGCAAATAAAAATATAACCGATTAATTCATTTGATTCGGTTTCGGGGATCTGACATTTTGTAACCAAACATTGAATGCCAGGCTAAAAAAAAAAAAAACTACATTGTTAAAGAAAAACCATCTTGAATTTTTTTATACCCAAATCACAAAGTTACAGTTTGTTAATGAAATGAAGCAAAAATAAGATTTTGGGATGAGAACCATCTCTTTAAACCAATATGAAAATAAACCACATTAATTTTACAATGAGTTAAGACAGACGGCGCCCATTTAAACATGCATAATAAGAATCATCATATTTTAATAAAAGAATTAATCAAATGACGAAAAAATATTTAAGAACAACATGTGACAAGTGTCTTTTTTTTTCGCAAACATGTGGTCTTGCAATTTCATAAAATACTGACGAAGACAACATTCATGTGCACTTGGGCCATTGGTTTTATTGTACTTGTCATTGTTATAAATTAATTGCCCTTCCTTTGCAGTTACAGGCTAAAAATATACTAAGTACTAGAAATAACTTATTGGGAAAACCTATTTTATTGTGGTAGTTATTAGATAAAGAAATGGAAAACCCAACTTAGCAACATATTCAGCTGTGGTCTCTGTTACTCTATTTCAGCCAAACGAAGCAAAGAACAAAGGAGTTTGATTCGGTGATTATGTTAATAATAAATATTTAATTTAAATAAAGCACAGATAAACAAAGTTTAGTAAACGATTATTGTTTTGTATAATCTCAATGTTTTGAGATACCACATCAGTATACCCGAAGCAGGGGCGGATCGTAGTATTTAATAATAACTAGCTGACCCGACAGCCGTTGTCCTGTCGAAATTTCAATAATTCATACAATTCTCATAGAAAATGCACTTTCAGTTTTGCAGAATTTTTTAAATTCTACTTTCCGTACGAACCTGATTCTGACTATTATGTCCAGCCGTTCTCAAGTGATGCGCATACAGTTTGTTTCAAACTTAATGGCGGCTCGGAAGTTAGCTGTTCGCTGCGCAGTGCCCCACACCCCTCACCCCCGCTGACCCATGCAATTGTTACTGCGCAGCGACTTGCCTCATGTTCCGAGCCGCCATTAAGTTTGAATCGAACTGTACCAACGAACAGCATTTCATTTTGACTCGAGTGACCCTGAAGGAGGGTAATGTTTTTATTATATAGATTAACAAACCTGAACATATGTGATAGGGAACATGCCAGTTCTTCCAGAACATTCTCCTTGATACCAAAACGGGTCCAATTTCTTTTGTATTAATATCGTTTCACCTTTCTTGAACGACAGGTCTCTGTAAACAATTAAAATAAGGGATGAGCAATTTACAGTAGTAGAGTAGGTATGGTGGATACAGAAATCAGAAAGTTTCAAATCTGAAGGCCAGATCCCGTAGTTACAAACGTTCAAAATGTAGTCGCAATCTTATCTCAGCGACAATGTCTCAATGTCAAAAGTGTAGGTAAATTAGAGGAATTTTAGACAGATTGAGATTAGAATGCGAAAGTTCTTAAAAATACCAGAATAGGCCGTCTGGAGTTTCCTTCTTTTTCGTGTGGCTAGTGACCAGCCTAGTGTCAGTTTTTATGCCACCCATAGGCCTCTGTCTTGGCTTCACATGCCGTCAAGAAATATCTCTCAGGCGGTTTCCTCACGATGTTTTCCTTCACCGTTTTTGAAGCAAGTGATACTTATACAATACGCACATGAATCCGAAAAGTCAGAGGTGTGCCTTGGGCTCGGACTCGAGACCTATGACTTGGCAGTTCCACGGTCACACCATTATGCTATCATTGCTTACCAGAGAGCTCTCGTCTGTTCATCATCTGCCTAACGTTGTCCCAATTTTGTTGGGGTCGGCTGCAAGCTCATGATATTAAGAACGCGGCGACCGTTGAATTGTCCATACAAACGTAATACCTAAATCATTTGCAATTCGAGCATATTTCCACCAAATAAATTTGATATTCGGATTGAGACAGTATTTATCTAGGCTTCCAATTCATTTTTTTTTTCAAAAACTTACCTCTTTATGAAGTTTAAGCGAATTGCATTTCGTACATTTTTACAGCGTAAATGACTTGTTTTCAAATTGTTTTTTCTTTATTATAAACAACAATATTTGTAATATTGTTTCATCACAAGCATAGCTTATATTATCAAGTTACAAATTATAGAAAAAGAAATGGAAAAACATTAAGTTTTCATTCATCATTTTTGGTATTACGGAACACATCCAAAATTATCATAAATTTTCAATAGCTAATAGTGCTATCACGTCAAGCAAATGTCAATGTGTGCGTGGTCGTATAGCTCACGGTAGCTGTGTGTACTCCCACTAGCGCAACGTGCTTGTACACGCGCCGCGGCTGGGCGCCGGCGGGGGTTGGGCGGGGTTCGTTCAGGAATTCAGGATGTTTTGTTGTTGTCAGTGTTAGACGATTACTGTATTTTACTGTGTTGCGCGTGCGTACTTATTTGTTTGCTAATTTGTAATATTTCTGACACTATTGACCTATGCTGTGAAATTGGATTTTGATTTGCCTTGTGATTTGGTACCGAGTAACCCACATTCTTACGACCTTTGTTTTGTTTACGGACTTTGAATATTATTTACGATTTTGATTTGGTTGAAGACACGGACATCGGACATCGCGTAAATATAAATTATTGGAATATTTGTCTTTTACTAATGCTTAGGTACTTTGTATAACACTTTTACTATTTGACTTGTATTCATTATTTATAGTAATAGGTAATAATAATATTTGACGTTTAGTAAAACGAATAGGTAGGTACACACGGCTACATATCAAGCTATACATTTCCAGTATACGCTGATCTCGCATTGTATAGGATTTCCGTATAATGAGAGGTCAGCTTATACTGGAAATGTATAGCTTGAAATGTAGCCGTGTGTACCTACTTACTTACTGAAATAAGACCACCAATAAGAAGTGGAGACCACTCTAAAGGAAATAAATAAACACAAACAGAAATAAATAATGACAATAATAATAAATATCCCAATAATTTATATTTACGCGACGTGCGTGTGACTACTCTAGCGTCGTCCGTCGGCCGATTTACCCACAAGTCCATGCTCGATAACGATGTACCTATAGGTGCAGTTCGCGTCAAATAATTTTGCCGCTCTGAAGTTAGGTTGCGCATGCGTAGGTACCTACTGGCATGCGCGCTACTGTTTTATAAGGCAGATTGACTACTGCGCAGTCATTTGTAGTCTACTTCAAAGCGGCAGTTATTTGACGCAAACTGTACCTTATTTGTATGACGTACTACTAGCTAGATTTTCTCTACAAGGCCTAGATCTCAAGATTAGTCGAGATATCCTAAAATATTGAGACATCGGCATGGTAAAGAAATTTCCAAAAAACGCATTACTAGTCTGTACATACACTAGCGATTCCCCAAAGTAGTCAACAAAAATAAAGCAAATAATGAACATACCTAAAATTACTCATAATGAATATTATAATGCTGTCGACTCGCTATGAATGAATAGCAAGTAGGTACATCGAGTATTATCCGCTCACACACACTGCGAAGCGCGCCCGTTATCTGTGGCCCCGCCTTCTTTTGTCGAACAGAGATAGCAATATTCCAAACGCATTTTGCTCACGTCTCGAGTTTGCATTTCGTGCCGTAGTACGCCGGCCTCTTAATATAATATTATAAGACAAATGGTATTCTGGTAATTACTACGATCTGTATGTTATTAACAAGCCTGTTATTCATATTTTTTTTATTTATAACTTCCAGCTGGACGAGTAAACAATAAATAAACCATTACGTACTTTGTTATTTCGGACAACTACAAGATTCATAAATTGTTAGTAACAAGTTTGCTCTTAAAATGCTAAACTAAAAACGAAATAATGGAAAGACCCAACAACTAAATTAAAAAAAAAAGAAATTTAGAGTAATCAGCCTTCGCACAAGTTGTCTTACTATAGCAGAAGAAGTATTTGCCGCTACAGCCTTCAGGATAATAATAACATAACATCAGGCCTGTATTTCCCCGAGGGTAAGGCAGAGGTGTACCTATTGTACACCCCCATTTCGCCAGTTAGGTTTAAGTCGCATGTAATAGGGGGGCGAGCCTATTGCCATCAACCGGGCACAAATCCAGACTCTGGGCTGCTACTAAGAAATTCCAGATAGACAACCCAATAACACTTTGCCCGACCCGGGAATCAAACCCCGGAACCTCATTATCAGCAGTAGCACTTGCGACCACTAGACAAACGAGGCAGGATAATAATAATATCGCTTATATTATTAAGTTGTACAAGCAATTTCACTTCAAGGCTCCCGCAGACAGGTGCAGCGCGACGGCGCAATGCGATTCTGGTGGAACAATTCCTATGAAAACTTACCTTTACTAACAAATTGGATCGTATGATCTGTTAAATAAATGATGTCATTTGATTTGATTGTTCTACCGGTGTCGCGTCCCGCCTGTCTGCGGGAGCCTTTAACCGTTCCTAAGTCTCATCAATTCCCTTCAGTATAAACGATATCAAACATCTGTATACGCATGTATACAACATAATAATAATATGTACCTATTTCATAACACAGTGCACATGTTCACTTGCCGCTTAGCACATTACTAAGCGCATACGCATACTGAACGGAGAGCCCATGACTCACTGCAACAATCATGCACCAAGTTCAATGATTACTAATTGAAAATAAGTGGTTCACAGACCGCCGATCACATCAACTTTAAAGTTTATATTGTTATCATATTTTTTTTCCCACTGACTCATACAGTTTGGGTAGTTGGCAAGTAGGTAGGTACTTAATATTCTAGTAGCTACTTGACGCTCGACAGTTGTTTACTCATTTATCTTCTCGAAAGTCGTTCAATAGTCCACTAATGTCACTAAAGAAGTTAAATTAGATTAGTACCTCTACCTTTGTCTTTTACTCATCAATAAGCAGTAAGTATGGATCTTTCATTGTCTAAATGAGATTTATAATTTTATTTTCGTGCAGCTATTGCTTGTAAATTTAGCAGCGATTTCGATGAAACTAGAAATCCGTAATGGAAAAATCCTGTACTTAAAATAACGCGGAGTAAACTTAAATCTGTGTATTATACCGGTTGTAACTTTACTTCACGTTTAAAAGGGTGTTAGGAATAAATAATTGTTACGGATAACCTCGAAAACCCTTACGATTGAACATTAGCCCTGCCTTTTCCCAACTATGATGGAGTTGGCTTCCAGTCTATCTGGATGCAGCTGAATACCAGTATTTTACATGGAGCGACTACCTATCTGACCTCCACAACCCAGCTACTTGGTTACACGATACCCCTTGGTCTTAACAAGGGGTATGGTGTAACCAAGTAGCGACATGGTATTAAACAATAATGTTAGTGATCAATGTGTTCTTATTAAAAAAAGTAACCAATAAAAGGCGATGACCTTTATATCACAGCGCCTTATTACGTCATATGTGATCTATGAACACCGGTAAATGTCTTGAACTCTACATTATCTAAACAAGTAAATCAATAATTATTTACTGCTACAGTAAACAAAATGACTCATTAGTGCTAATGAATAAATTAACTAGATTACTTGTTTACGAGTCTCTTTGTAGGTATTACTTTTATTTCAAGTATTGTTGCGGTAGGCAGGTCGATTGCATAATATCAAAATTAACAGCTATGCCTGAATAAGATAGCTTCGAAAAAAAAAAGCCATGGGTGGAAATGGGCTGGACATGATAATAAGGATTTTTAGTGGTAAGGCCGCTTCTCATACCTAGAAGCCAAGGTCATTGATCACCACGCTTGCTAAAGACGGGTTGGCGATTTCAGACTTAAATAAATTATAAGTTCAGGTTTTCTCAAGATGTTATCCATTTCCGATGGCAGTGATGTCCAATATAAACTTAGAAAGACTGTGCTTTATCTGTCAGTCACTCAAGGTACAGTTCTATATTTAGGTCACGAGATTAGGAATAACAATATAATTAATAATTGTCGCTTACTTAAGAGTCTATAATACCTCAAATTGCTTAGCATGATCCTCTGTTATATCGAAAATACTACAGCATAAATATTGAAATAAATATATGTTAAAGTTGAGGATTAACATTATTTTATCAGTGTAAACAATTGTTGGTTGGCCATTAAAGAAAAAAGAAAAAAAATATGGTTAAACAAAAACAACACGAAATGAAAACACAATTCCATAAAATTTCCTCGACAGAAAAAATTACAAAGTATTCAAATATTCAAATTTGATCATTAAACTTTGCATAAATAATATCTGGACTAAATATATGTAAAGCAGATACTATGTTTTTTTTTAAAATAAGTACCATTATTTTCACCGTAAGATGAAATTACCTAAACTATTCTTGGAGCCTTCTCCCCTTGTCACGCTCTCACTCGGCCCGCGATAAAGAGTGAATTTGAGCTGCGGTAGGTATTATATGGACTCTTAAGTTATCACTTATCACATAATTCATAAATTTTCCCACTGTTCTATGTAACAACAATAGATATCGTCATCAAATTACGAGTATGGGAATTTCTTCTAGTCGGAGCGGTGCAGTAAGTACTAACACTTATTCATTTACTACATTTTACAATAAATTAATGCAAGATAAGCGAAATGGAAAATAGTTGTTGTTAGCATACTTAATTGTATTTTCACACGCATATAAATGCACTTGATTTGTTCAGCAATTTTTTTTTAAGTAAAAATAAATTGAAATATTTGTATAGGTATGGGTATCACCACCTGGAGGCAGCAGTTCTAAATAGGTATACCTCTGCCTAACCCTTCGGGGATTATAGGCGTGATGTTATGTTATGTAAAAACGTATAATAAACAAAATGAGGTCAACTCACCCCTGTTCCTTGGATATAAAGTCGTGTAGGGCTCTTGCGTGCGGAGGTAACTGCTTACCGCCTGCCTGAACACCTTGTAACGCCTTGAACAATTTACGAAAACATTATTAGTTAAATTATTTGAACTAGGTACTTAAAACGAACTTATGCTTTTAAACGCACGAAATTTTTAGGCTTAAATTTTTTTTTCTTCATGTTAATGAAACGCGTAGGAGTACTATATAGGCAAAGGGACAAGTACGTAAGTACATCTAACATGAAGATTTCAAGGCATCACAGTATCAATGTTTTTCAATTTTTCGATTTTCAAGGGCACCATACATTTGAACACCGATTTTTGTGATCACCATTTGGCTTACACTCGATAGGCCATTCGTACTGCCAATCAGCCGAAGCTTAAGATCTGGAAACTTGAACTTTCAAGCACTGCCGTCTTTAACCCTATTGGAGGCCCTGGGCACATAAGGATAATGGGGCTCCTATGACCTTGACAGGGCGCTATTTGGTTGGAATAGACAAAGAAAGTAGATAAGTTAGTCAATAGATAATAATGTTTTTCGGTAAAAGTAAATGTCGGCTATGATTTGGTGATCTTGCAGAAACTAGAGGGGAACCCTATAAATCGTGGGGCCCTGGGCACGTTCCCAGCTTAGGTGTGAAAGACGGGCCGGGCCTGCTTTCAAGGTTGTTGTGACATATTGTTGAAAATAACTAAAGCCGATTAGAATTGACGATAGGCCGCCGAAAGTTCCAAATTGTTGTAAATAAAAACCTCAATCTCTTCAAGCAAGACTACTATGGGATTTCCCATCGGCAAAAAAAACTTTCATATAAACTTTCATCCCCTATTTAAGCCCTTAAGGTGAAGAATTTATAAAAATCCATACTTAGTGTTGACCTACATTATTTAAGAAACTCTTGTGCAAAATGTGATGCTACTGGACCCATCGGTTTTATAGGTCGTGTAGGATAGAACAGTCTTAATAAATCTTACCTGGGAATGTCCGCTCCTTAAAGTCCGTTGTCCAGTAACTAGCTTCCTTGGAGCAGAGTTCTTCATGCCCTCGAGGATCCTCATGAGGAGAACGTTCGGAGGCAACTCCTCCACCTTCACTTCCACTAAAACCCTGCATTCTGGACATCGTAGCTCCTTGTGGGATTCTATTATCACCTGAAATGAAGAAAAAGGTTTTATTTAAATAAATATTCGTTATTGTTAGTCTTCATTCCACGATTTAAATAATACAAGTTAAAACTTTAATAGCGAAATATGCTCTTAATGCTGGGATTCAGGGACTCAAGCCTCCTCTATGTTACAGAGAGTCGGCCCTAATCCACCACAAGGATCTAGTACCTGTTTGTGAAAGTCACAAATCTTTGTATTTTTGGTTCTAGGACGTTCTATGTAGTACGGAGATCCTTCAACGATTTTAAAGATGGCGTTCAAAGGGAGAATGCCTAAGATCGCCTAAGGCATTAAGTCCGGCTTTGTACCTTTTTTGAGTGATAAAAGTTTAAATAAATAAAGGTAAATAAGACCGAAAAAAAATAGTATAAGATAAGTCTTTATTTGCCTTAAAAATGGTATAAAGTCTGTTTTGATAATGTCCACATGTTTATCTATATAGAATATTGTATCAATTGCATGCAAAATAATTAATAGCGAGTTAAAGGTGAACTATTGAATGTCACAAATTAATTGGTAATATAATTCAGATCAGAATTACGTACTTAAACCAAATATTATGATTTTATCCATAGATATAGTTATTAATATTTCTATGATTTTATTTGTCTTCTATGCGGCACCTTGTATGATATAGTGTCTCGAGTACTGGCACCTCGTGAACTTTGATAAGAGCAAATCAATTATTTATAATCAGACCTCCGAGGACGCAGAAGGCCAAGTCATCTGAACAGAATCAGTCAAAAACTGGTCCTTGGCAACAGGTATGTTATCATTTTTATACTTTAGAGGTATGAGGAACAAATAATAAGGATGCTGATTTCACTCATCCTCTATTGAAAAGGCAGGATCATCCGACCAGTCGGGTGTCGTGTCTGGCGGGCAACTGCCCAACAATTGATGTCGGATAGTCTTACATATGTTGATCGCGCGGTAAACTTTAATTGCGCGATGCAGGATTTGTGTGACGTCAGGTCTTTGATGCGTAGTTCGCATGTTTCGTTGTAGGTGCCGCCATCCACCACCCATCTACTATCCGAATCCGACCGCGGCAAGCGTAGCTTTACGGCTCGTACATACTAGCGCGATATCGCGGGCGCGACAGGCAGCCCTACCCTTGTCGCGCCCGCGGTATCGCGCCAGTGTGTACGAGCCTTTACTTTCGACCCGTGCGGCTGTTATCATTTAGCTACGCGAGCCCAATTCTTCAAGTCTAATATGACATTTTAAAGGATTCGTAAGATTGATTTGGATTCATTGCTTAGAAACCAAATAAAATAAGTGGTAGCTACCGGATTTTGACTCGACCGAAATGAAGGGCGTTTATCATCCCACGCTAGTTGGAGCAATAAATTGTGGGAAACGAATTATCCTAATGCTCGTAGGCGATGGGCTGATTCTAGTTTACTTGAGCCAGTTCAAACAATGTCACACACAACATATGAAATTAGTTTTTCTCTTCTAATTTTAGAGCATTGAAAACCTTCAGGACAGGCATGTACACACGGCTACATATCAAGCTATACATTTCCAGTATAAGCTGACCTCTCAATATACGGAAATCTTATACTATGCGATATGTAGTAAATATTAGGTTTAGTAAACGATAAGTGTTGAGAAAAAAAAAAACAAAATCATAAGGTCTCTCATTCTTACAAATGACGGCTCATGCAGAACGGGCGAAATCGCGGGCGCGACAGGCAGCGCGACCCTTGTCGCGCCATTCTGCACGAGCCTTAATAAGTGGTGCATATAAACCACGTCGTTGATCCGTCAATTTAATCTGGGAATTGCTCAGCAAAATATTGAAAAGGAAAGATAAACCAGCATCTGCAATATTGCATACAATAATCTTAAATACTTTATTCAGAATGTATGGAATCTGAAAATAATATTTTTTAATTTAAACGTATTAAAAGGAGATCTGAAAATGAAAATTGCAATATTACTTCACGTTTTATAACATCAGCTTGTTATTTTCTTTTCACTACGATGTGAACGACGTAATTGTATAAAACTTGTGAAATAATTGGGTATGATAGAAGTGATAGAACTGTGTAAGGGTAGTTCGTCAATGAAAAAAGCCCCAACCAATGAAGACAAAGCAGAAAACCAAAAAACTATGACTCAATAATTAAGCTGCTATGAACTAGGCAGAGAAAATTAAGAAAACTATAATAGCAAGCCACATTATGGACAAGAACACAAAAACTAATTTTATCTCTATCAAATTACTTCAAAATCAATTAGGTAGTTGAATTTGACCAAATATGAAGTTATGAACAGGCAAAAGATGGATAACCCACTCCCCAAAAAAAATTAAAACATTAAAGTCATAAAACTCTTCGCAGAAGCCAGTGAGTCACCAAAACAATTAGCTAATGTGCTCGTGTTTGCGACCCGGTCGCATGTCCAGCAATTAACGTAGGTGTTGCTGCCAAAACGGTCAAGATCAATGAAGCTTTAATAGGAATGCAGCAATGTAATCGTACAAATCGTTTCAAGCTAAAGAAATAGAGGCACTTACAATCCTACGCAAACTGGAATGGACGGACTGAAATTAGTCCTTGTATAGTGCATGAAACTTTATGCTCATGTCTATTTTTGAAAATGTCTGTTTATATCATTCCTGCTAAGTCAAGCTTCTTTTCTTCAGTCTACGGCGGACAGGACAATTTTGTGGCAATTGCTAATGCTAACACAGTTTTTAGTCGGTAAATGTTAAAACATGTATTATCGTAAAAAGTATCACAAGTACAGCAGCTGATTCAGCATGTATGGTAAAGACGAATGACATAGAGGGAGAGCTATTTCAGAATAATGTTCCGATGACATCGAGAAAATCGAAGATCGTATCTCTGAGTACTCGAGACCCGAACTATTTTGTTTAGGAACCGCCTACGAAGCTACTTCGATGGATGTCGATTGCTAGCCAGGAGGCATAACTAAACCACTGTTTGAAAGCCATAAAACCTTATCATAATCGGCTAAATTTTCTCACAATAAACCTATTATTATTTAGATTAGCATTTAAATAAAAACAAAAGGTAACTATATTTTATAACAACACGAAGGCTATCTACGAATTTATCTAATCCATCAATTATCAGCAAGTTTAGTAAGTCAAGGTGGAACAAATTGACGAATGTATGTATTTATAATATGTATAATAGGCATGATAAGTTACGCTTCGGTCATGAATAGAACTTTGCAATTTCTTCTCAATTCCAAAATAATTATAACTTACTGAAAGGCATTATAACCAATAGTAAAAGCATCATGCTCTTGTCGTTATCCCAATTTACTTGATAATAAGGAAATAGTAGTGGTATTTTTTTTTTACATTTTTATTTTTATATAAATATTTAAAAATGTAAATTATATGTTTATTGATGAAATAATAATCGTGGGTATTGGTTGGTAAGTATGACAAAGAAAAACAATCCATAATAAAAAAGCAAAAGCGAAAAAAAAATCTATCTTTACATTTCGCCAATTGCTTCCATCTTATACTTAAACTTACTTTATTTATCAGGGTTTCCTCGGCAAATTCAAGAGATTAACTTGATAATCCACTGTTCGATACACCCAGATTATCTATATCTAGCAAGGCAGTATGTCCCTACAATTCAAACTGAATGCCTCTAGCCTGCCTGTCATAAAACTGCTCTCTAGCTGAAGGTCTTGGAACCTAAACCCACAATTACTGTGTAATACATTCCCTAGCAGTTGCAAGTCCCATGGCCCATGTGCCAGAGAATATGACCTCTTTGGCACAATGCGCATGTCGCAATATTCTTAATAGCAAAAAAAGTTAAGATGGCTATATCTTTGCGATTTTCGTCGAGGTTTAGCAAGACAAATGGGTTTGATACACCATAAAGTTAATTAGCGATTACGTTTTACGGTTCTTGATTTAAAAAACTTTTGTTAGTTACAAATAATAGTTTTATACTAAAAATAAACCTTTTTATTAAAAGCGACCGGCAAGGTTTTGCTAGCAATGAGTAAATGTTTTTCCTAAATTAAGTAAGTGATTTCAAACATTGGCGTGGTCCAGAAAATAACTGCAAAAGGACTGTACTGTGTTCTTTCCCTACTCCAAAATAAATCTCCTTTAACGAAAATAATCTTCAAACAGTTCATGAAGACATTGCTTGATCCCCGTATCCCCGATACTGACAGTTCATCTCGTCGCCTCTCCATCCACCTTATACTTAGGGATCCACAAATAAATACGACGCTTTTGACTGTAAATATAAATAAACAATTACGAGCCTAGACGTTAATACACGCCAGAAACAGGGCCGCCTTCTATTTATACGACGGCCCCGTCAAATGTACGTGGATGGGCAACCCAGTGGCGCACATTCGTAAGTAGGACAATTAGTGATCAATACCATTTCTAGACTAGTGTCCAACGATCCTATTTTAGCGATTTATGGCTTTTATTATCTTTAGATTTCTTCGTAAGCGGCTTTGTGAAATAAGGATGATATGATTATTGATACAATAGACGTAGATATATTTACTAACCTATTCCACTTAACTATTCTTAAAGAGACTCAAGGCTCGTACACACTGGCGCGATAACGGGGGCGCGCCCGTGTGAACAACCTGTCAAAAAAACCTGTTAGAAATCGACACGTGTTGCTACGCCGAGCGCTGGACGCTGAGCGTAGCAACACGTCGTGTTCGGGTTCGCGACAAGTCAATCGTCATCCTGAGGATGCGTCGTTGAGAGGTGAAACAAGTGTCGATTTCTTACAGAGTTTTTTAAGACTCTTTAAGAATAGTTAAGCGGAATTGGTTACTAAATATATCTACATCTATTGTATTTTATAATGGTTTTCCGCCTGAATCAATCAACTATGATATTGATAACTGAATTGATGTTTCAGTAGCTATCGAAGCTAAGTGTGACAAAGTAGGACTGTATCTAGAGAAATTAAAACTTCAAAAGTCAACGTATCGACATGGCCAAGTGCGTTTTGCAAAAGGGCTTTACCCATCCTAAGAGTGCAATTATTAAACGGTAAAACAATGGACAAAGGAGACTCGAACATTACACAGCAAGTTGACACCAAACAATCATATATGCTATGTAAAAAATCTCTCAGTATTGGCTAGACGAGATAATACCGGATATATAATATACATACACAGAATTGAGAACGATTGAAAAAAAAATGGGCCAAATGATAAATTGATAACATTCAGTACTGTATCCATGATTAAACGTTTATCGTACACTTAGCCGCAATGACATCATAAGCAGTGAGATTACAGAATCAGCCGGTGAAAGTGAACTATACAGACACGCAACAGGCGATCGATTAACATTATAAAAACGAACAAGTCGCGAGTCTCGTGTTAAATATGCAGAGCATTTCTGTAAATAGGTTTTACGACGTGGACACGGAATCTGAAGAATGGGTTTGAATATAACGGAATTTTTTGCTGTAACTATCAATTTTAGTCAAATCAAATCAAATCAAATCAAATCAATCAAATCAAAATATTTTATTTCATATAAACCTACAAGGGCACTTATGAAACGTCAGAATCTAGGTGCACGGTTCCAATTGGTCGTTTCCTATGGAGAAGAGCCGGCAAGAAACTCCACGGTTACTCTTTTAAAAATAAATGGGTTTTACAATGCTTTAAATGTACAGTTTGAATAGGTATGAGAGGACAGCGTAGGCCTGTCAACAAGATACTTAAAAAAAAAATAAAAAAAATAGAAAATAGTCTGCAAATCGACAGTCTGTTGTGCCTGTCGTTTAATAAATATGACATCAAACTGTTCTGGAGCACACAACATGAGGAGTAGGTGAATTAGTTCGCTTTGGAGAGCAATCTTTCATACAAGGGTCACATACAACCTTGTTTGGAACTTTACTATCGAAAGCAGAATGAACAAACTCCGGAAATACAGGATAACTGTTTACTTCTGAAGATCAGCCTTCCTTTGGTCGCCACGACAAAGATTCCTGGGAGACTTGCCATAGCCATCACATTTAGCAAGTTTGGCGATCGCACCAGTGCGTTTATTATTGCAGCACCTTGATATCATTGTAACTAATAACTATTTTTACATTTTAGTACAAAGTTATTACGAGAATAAGGTTCGGTAAGAGCAAACTGGGGCCTAAGTCTACTAATTTATAAACGTTACAATGGTCTCTCAATGGTGAGTTTTTGACAGATTAGCCATACAAAAACTGTCAAAAACTCACCATTGAGAGACCATTGTAACGTTTATAAATTAGTAGACTTAGGCCCCAGAAGTATTATGGATCACTTCCTCCCTATGCTGTTCTCCCTTCTGTTCATGTTTATGTTTTGGTTGCCTATAGCGAGCAGAAGATTCTATCTTCGTAACAACTATGTCAACACAATAATCATAGCTGATTAGTAATTGGATCATCTGAAAGCTTTTTCAATTGTAGGTATTACTCAGATGCGGGTTGATTTCAGTATTCCACACGGAGAGGCTTAGCCACTGGGACTTTTCTAGCTAGGATTAACTGGTAAGGATATGACTATAATAATTTTTAATATTATTTATAAAAAATAAAAATAAAATATAGGTAATGATAAAATTACATAATTAAAAATTATTATTTTTAATAAATATTAATTAATAGAATCCGCTCTGAGACAGGTTCCAGGCTACCCGCGACCATGTCATAGATACAATAATAACACGAACGACATCAAACAAGTTTGCTTCTGAGTAACTACGCCAATACAATATAATCATGCAGTACAGTAGAAGAAAACATACAATCCACTTCCAGGCGCCACACTCAATTACAGCAGGGTCGTTTTATTTAATCTAGAAACAGAGACTCTTTTAATAAGACTCAACTGTTATTGGATGCCTTTTGATCAAATTATTCATTCTTTGATCGCTTTCCTAGAATTTTGTGACTAATATTTACGTATAAATGGGTGAGGCTTCAACGAAGTAACGGGATTTTAACGTTGAACGAACCGAAGAACGACTGCTTATAAGGACCAGATATATAGATGTCATGTCGATAATATAGTCACATTATTTTCTCATGCATCAATTGCTTAATAGTTATGTAAGGTAAGTTCAACTGCACTTTAAATTGCGTAACACACTCGGAATGACAATTCCTTTCATTTTTCGACGGGGAGAAAAATTATTTTGAACTTAAACTCAAAAAATCTATGGTTGAAGGTAACACTGGTTGTATTACTCCTTGTGACCAATTTCTAAACTCAAACTCAAAGCATTTATTTCAATTAAACCATTTACAGGCACTTTTAAATTGTCAAGGAGTCGGTCAGTCAGAAATACTAAGCTAGGTACCAAGTCCAAAACGTAGGTAAGGTAACTATGGAGAAGAACGGGCAAAAAACTCCAAGGACACTCTTATAAATAAAAAAATTGTTACAAAAAATGTGATAAGTACATCAGTCATGTGAGAATAACGTAGAAAGACGTGCATGTTAAAAGCGTCCGTAATTAAAAGACAAAAACAATTCAAAAATTAGAATAAACCATGGCAGCTAAGAGATGACCATCCCCAAGTGTCGGCGCCCGTTTTCGAACATGACGCACAGCACCATTCAGCTCAACCATTTTGAAGGGAGCTGATCATAAGTGAAGCATATTAAGCATGATGATAAGAGGGTAAGGGTATAGTGAAATAATAATATGGAATTTTTGAAGAAGTCCCCTCTTCCCTGGTAGGCAGATGGATGCCACCCCACCAAGCATTTCTATCGAACCTTTCTGAATTGCTTGCATACAATAGCCATTATTAGAGCTTAGTTACAATTTCATTGCCTAAAGGCTCGTGCAGACTTGCGCGACGGGACGGCGCAACGCGACACCAGTAGGTAATTACCTATTCTACCGTGAAGTTTTCATAGAAATTGTTCTGCCAGTGTCTCGTCGCGCATTTTTGCGGGAGCCTTAAAGGCTTGTACACACTGGCGGGATATCGCGGGCGCGACAAGGGTAGCGTTGCCTGTCGTGCCGGTGTGTACGAGCCGTAAGGCGTTGGCTGGAGAATGGCGATCGAAAGGTCATGAGTTGAACGTGAACCCGTTCTTACTTATCGTGGTAAACGTACTTCGAATGCAAGCATGCACTATTAGGCTCGAGGGGGTTAAACGGATATGATGGAACATTTTGTCTTAGACAGAGGTTACACCATCATATTGGATTTAATTTCGATCTGATACTTTGGCCAGATTTTCGATTAATTACGTAATGCGTAGATTGACATGTGTATGATCTGGATTGATATATTTTCACCCAAATAATATTCTGACAAGTTTCGTCAAATTGAAACCAAATTCAGTGTTATAATGCTCTTTTTTTATTATGACTTTTTGTTATTCTGAAAGGTTTCCCTCTAATGACATTCCCTCTTTAACACGCTGATTTATCTGATCTATAGATGATGAAACCGCCCTGTCCTTTTAACGGGCACCTATGCGATGGACCAGTTAACGTAATGATAAAATAATTTCTGTAACAAGTGAACAGCAATATCAAATTAAAATAATCATTTAAAAATACTGATCATGAATGATTTGTAATTGGAATGCTGCGTGTATGATACCAAAAACTGGTAGCAACTTTCTAGACAGCCAGTGTTGGTACCAAAGTGAGTATAAATACGATGTAGGTTTTATATAAAGAAGGTTTACAGACTTATGGGGCTGGTTGGTTGTATTAAATGTGCTATTATGTGTTCTCTTATTTTACTCATTTTGGTACCAAGAGGATAATGTCCCTCCTTGACCATTGCATACATAGCGTAACGGAGTATTTTAAATTGTACTGTCTACTTCTGTGTTTGTTTTTTGCGTTATCTGGGATTGATGCTACTGTTTTCTTAAGATAGCTTAGAAATAGTAGACTTAGTTATATATGTCGTGAGTCATGGAAACAATATCGAAAGACGATTTAGAAAAAAAAGCGGCTATGTGCGAGTCGGACTCGCACACTAAAGGGTTCCGTAAGACCGTACAATATTTAGCAAAAAAAGACACGTTTCTTGTATTTTTCTTGGATATAGCTGCAATAGAAATATACATATATTCTGTGAAAAAATGAAACCAAAAAATGAAAGACTATCAATCAGAAAATAATGATCTTATCAAATAGCAAACTACCGACTAATGAATATGATAATATGCTAATGGTTGATAATAAGCTTCCAATCCGATATAATATTCGTACGTATTTTCAGCAGGGATCCCAATCATTAATTTTTTGATACCTAAATAACCATATTTCGTGGAAAGCATAAACGATTAGAAAAACCAACTGACGCAATAAACCACAAATCAAATTCTACTGAATGTATAGTAGGTACCTATATGATCCCGAACAGAAACGTAAAGTGCATCAAAAATATTGTGACATACATAAACCTACCAATTAAATAGAGACTGGAACAGCATATAAGTTGAATGGCTGCACGATACAGGCGTGAGTCAAACGGGCGGCGTTTAGTTTACTCGCGATAGGGCGAGCTAACTACAGTAACTACTGCTTATTTATGATGCCACGGGTACGTCAGGATGCGGTGAGGGGGCACGTGTGAGGAATTTTATGACGATTTGACGGGTAACGAAGTATTGTGTCTGTTTGGTTAAGGCACTAGACATAGCATCGAATATACGCAAATACTAAACAACAAAGCAAACAGATGACAGTCAGTAGCAACAACAGCTTAGCTTATAGCAGTCAAAACAGCCTGTAGTCAACAAAAGGCCTAGATTTTGCCTGACCCTTAGGAGGATCTGCGGCCTTAGTGTAAGTTTGCAAGTGAGTAAACGTAACTATCGCGTTTGCGTTAAGATTTGACTGATAGATCATAATGCTAAGAATATAAAGGACAGTTTTTTTTTTTTAACGCAAATGCGATAGTTACTTACGTTTACTCACTTGCAAACTTACACTAAGGCCTCGGTACTAAGAGCTAGCCCGGTGAACCCTGGCCAGTCATGTGTGCTACCTTCCTCCTGAGTGGCAATACTTTTTCTACGCCATGATGTTCTCGTCGTATAACTCATGCCGAGATGAGAGCAGAAATAATTGCTTCATTAATTCATAAATCTCAAAATTCTTTTATCCAAGATCTTCAGAAAAACAGTTTCGAGTCATATACTTTTAGAAAAAAACGCCTGCACTGTTCTCATTCGCCTGTTCACCGGTAGTGCTTGTTTATATTACGCTGCCCCAATTCCAGAGCCCGAACATTGACTTTGTTACAAAAACGTTACTACATTGACTATAATTATTATGTTTTAAAATGGCGCAATGTTTATTGGAAAATAAGCTACTGGTATGTTTGGAAGAAAGAAGTGTGGATTGACAGATCACTGTCTTTCTTCCAGTGCGTGATGAGTGACGTGACAGGAAGATGGGCGGGCAGGTTCTCTTTTGTTAGCATTCTGTGCTAAGCGCTAATACCTATGGCACTTCTCTGGGCAAACCGAGGTTTCCCAAACACTCTCGCGGTGTATAGTAACACGTGACTTCTACGTCCTGCCTGCTTCCCTAGTAACGCTCTCAAACCCTCCGAGAGTGCGACTCTGAAGTCTGAAGATGTAAAGTTTTGGAATTCGGCGTAATGAACTTATGACCCTTGGGCACATGGCTGTTGCCGTCCCAGTGTCTTTGTCTCCAACCAAGATCGGCGTTTTCGCAATACACGGCTCTGCGCCCTCTTTCTGAAGCATTAAGCGTAGGCCACACTGGGAACTATGAACCGAAGTATGACCGAAGTATGATGATAAAAGACGGTAGATACATGAGCGAAGCTAAACGAACTTAGCCTCGCTCCTAGTGGGACTTGCGTTTAACACTCTTGCAGAAGAAGAAAAGAGAAAAGGTCACAAGAGGATTTAGCAACGTTCTCTTTTGACATCATCCGTGGTCATTTTGGCATTTGAGGTGAGGTCTATGTGGAGTCTTATACAGGCTGACTTTGAAAACATGCAACAAAATTTAAGGGGGTATTCTACCCATCAATATGAACAACTTTTACTAAGGGAACAACTAAGCACTCGCAAAAAAAAATTGACCTTCTTATACAAAATGGTCCTATCGGGTATATTATCGGGAATACCTTTATACAGGAAAGTCATTTTTTTTTTGCGAATTCAAGTTTTTCCTAGAGTAAAAGTTGTTCACATTGATGGGTCCAACACCCCCTTAAATTTTGTAGCATGTTTTCAAAGTCAGCCTGTATTTAGCGGTGGACGATTGCGCGGCTGTATGACGTGTTGTTTAGTTAAAATTATTTTTACTTGTTACTCTAACCACAATTACAAAAATATCGATATCTACGCGTACGTATAATTAACGCTAAAAATCTTACAGTTTTCAAATTCGAAACATTTTTCCGAGCAACTGTCTACGTGCCACAGTAAACGTTAACAATTTAGCAGAATCTAGTCTACAGAATATACTCCTGAAATAAGAATTACAGACCACAAACAGTTTATGAATTTATTTCCAATTCTTTTCCTTTGAGGATAAAACACCCGGGAATCATATTAATTATTATAATTATTCATGACACATTACATTAAAATCTGATGATGTGATTTGTTGATTGTGGTACTTAAATAGTGTTTCGTCCGTACCGTACACGACGCTATCAAGCACAAACTAATTACAGATATCGGCACGGTTTTAGAGCTCTCAGCGAAAGTGGTGGTGAGATTGATTGACCATTCATCGCAATATATTTATTATATTGACCAATAGTCGCTGGCGCTGGCCGCTTCCCCCGCACCTCACTCCCCCCGCCAAAAAGATCCAAAAATCAAGCGCATTCAAGGTCAGGGCTCTTATGCGGGTTGCAGACCAAGAGGCGTAGGCGAGAGATATGCGAACTAAGCTAAACTATCTTAGCTTACCTCTTGGTCTGCAACGTCAAAAATTAAAACGCGTTAGTTAATCGCGTCGTGTATGGACCGCCATTGAAATGGCTCCTCATTTGTGATTTGAGTTTATAACATTTTTCTTTTGAGTAGGGTAGTAAAGGCCTAGAAACAGGACAGCAGATATACACACCGTTGCCGTCTTACTTTATTTATCTTTAAGGCACCCCTAAAGCGAATATGAACGATAGTTCTCCGATCCAGTGTGGTTGGATCAGACAATTATACTTAGAAATTGGAAAGTCGGAAATGTAGACGAAGCCTAAAGGTCTTGCGACAGGGCGCTGTCAAAAGGTTATCAATGATGAACAAACAATGGATTCTAAGTGTTCCTAGGAAGGATGCTGGAGACCGGAGACTAGAAGTTATGATATATAATTATTTATTATACTTATAAATAATATAATATTGAGACTAATTACTTGTTTTGATATTAGTAATGTTTGATTTTGTTTATGAATTAGGTAGTTCACGGCTCGCACGAGTCAAGTGTTATAAAAAAGTTTTAAACAAAGCTTACGCATATAATTATATGAACGCGTTTACATCCAATTGAGTTTTCTTTCATTGAAATTTAATACAAGACATCATACAGACACAAACAAATATATTTGAATTTGAATAAAATTCTATACAGAACCGCTTCAAACCTGATAACTTCTAGAGGGGAAATTCAAGACCCCAGGCAATTGATTAAAATGGCCTTAAAATCGTTTCGGGTATATTAATAGCAAACAAGAATCATCATTGGGCGATTATTTTTAAACTTTGTGTAATCATTTCTGATGAAGATCGTAGAAATAAACGATGGTAAACTATATTTTTACCCAATGCACACAAAACTGCGTTGCGACGTCGCATCGCAAAAATCTGCGACGGCACCCTAAGATTGTCTTAGGAACGAAGCTTCTGCGTTGCGAATTCGCAACGCATGAGCAGTTTTGTGTATGTACAAGCCCTAAGAGCAGTGGTGGCCCAGTTGTACCGGCCCAGTTGTAGTTTACGGGTTCAAAGTTTCAAACCCAGAAAAGCATGCACTTCACTTTGTTTCATCATCACTGCTCTAAAAACGGTGAAGGAAAAGTTTGTGAGGAAACTAGCGTGTAAAAAGTAGCACCAAAAATTCGAAAACATGCGACCCGCACTGGGCCTGCTTGGTGCCCATTGTGTCCTGTACCGGGGCCGTACGGTTACGAGTGATATTCATTATGGTTCTTGCTGAAAAGGGAAGGCGCTAAACCTCTTGTCCATCTCTTTGTCGCACTGAAACTTTTAAACGACCCTATATGAACTTTAGGCGTACTTAGATACTCTACTAGAGTATCTGAGTACGCTCAGGGTTCGTAAGCTCAGGCTTCGCTAAGGCCAGTAACGGCCGCGCGTCTATCACTCTTTGCTTTTATGTGCCTTAATATTACAACTCACCTTTAAGCATTTGAGGCAGAAGGTATGCTGGCATGGCAGGACACGCGACGAGGTGTCGAGTCGCTCCAGACAAACGGAGCACTCCAGAAGGTCGTTGAGTAAACCCTCATCCATGCCGGTTGGGGCACTGGAAACAAAACACGACACTGTCATTCATAGTCATCATCAAAGCTGGTTATATTTTTTTAGGCTTGGAGGAAGATTAATATATCAAGGAAGATTAAGATTAATATATAAGATTATAATATAAGGCCAAAGACAAGGTCCGGACGTGGCCCAAAAAGCCGGACATGACGGAACAAATGCGGACGGATGGTAACCCTAATCAGAATAGAACAGATAGCGGTTTTTTCGCAGCATCACCTACACATACATATCCATTTTCACCCCACTGCATGCAGGGTATAAGGCCCTCCCCCCTCCCTATACGCAATACTTTCCATTTTCGCGCCATAAAACTTAACATCACAAGACGAATAGTAATAGGGTCGCCGGCTATTACATGGGACTTAAAACACAACTGGCGAAATGTGGGTTTACTATAGGTACACCTCTGCCTAACCCTTCGGGGAAATACAGGCGTGATGTTATGTTAGAAAGTAAAATTCATTCGGTTTACAAATTTGTCTTTTTATTGAGAACATTAACTACTGTTTTATTAAATAACAGCTCCATCCTGTTATCTACAGCATTCATACTAATCAAATAAAGTCTAAGCTCAGAACTTATCTTAAAATACATAATGTAACTACACATTGCATACTGTACTCTAGTCTTTTATGTCAGACAGAAAAGTCCAAAAAAACCAAGGCAGTCATACTTATTCTTAGCCAAACTCAATTCTAAATACAAGGCAATCATTGACTCAGGCCAGACATCAAATTGCCCATAAGCTTTTTGCCAAGTACCTACTAACTAGTCTATTGATAAGAGCTAATTAGGTACGCAATCATTTTCATTGGTTTATTAAGACATCTTTAATGAAGACCAGTGTGAATACAGAGTGCAGATTGATTACTTCTTTTGTAATTTTCATAACAATGGCGTGTTTCCTTGGAAACCTACACCTGTTGATTTTTTCGCAACACTGAATGGATTTGAGAGAACATACTTTGGTTTCCTACTTGGCAGTCCGAATCCAGACCCCAGTTCGCCATTTGTTGACTCCTGCTCTAGACATACATACATACATACAATAATTATATCCTATTATATTACTAACAGCCAAGTGAAATAGTGCAAATGACTAAACATTTAAAAATGTATCCAGTTTTGTTCAGTACTGGGTGTGATTTATGCGGGTATGCTAGAACAAACAAACTGAAGTATTTACACAGGAAGTACTATTAATCTTTGTATCAACATAAGGATTGACAACAGGTTATTTATGAACAATAAAATTACTAAGCATGCAAAAACACTAAACAATAATAAGTATGAATTTTTAAGCAATAAGTGTATTCACAATTATCACAAATGAGTTTTTGCTGTTTTTGAAAATGGATTAGGTTGTCTAAGTTTGCACCAAGTAAAAGTAACTTTTCTTTGATAAATTAAGTTATATCATGAACAAAAACTACTTTTCTAGAAGCTACTGAGCACCGAGTAATAAATTACTCACTCAGCCAATAGATTATGTAAAGCTATTTTTAGACAACATTTTGTTTACTTATAATAATTTCTCAGCTGTTAGCAAACTTTTTGCTCATCAATTTTCTTAGACTTGACATTGACAAGGGACTATTTTGTGAATACTGTTGCCAAAACAATGATGAAATTATAAAAATATTTTCTTTAGATTCGCAAATTAGCATTGAAATATTATCTTGAGTGTAAGTGATAAAATGATAAGAGTATGATAAGAACTTTTAACACTTCAATAGGTTGAATATTTTTGTTTATAAAAACATGGTTCAGGTTGTTTGCCTGTTACAGGATCATGTTTTGTTTGCATGACTATTTCTAAAGAAGTGCATAACTGCATGATTACAGTTACTTTATTTATTGTCAACATATTAGGCATAAACCACTAATATGTTCCTGCCATTTCTGTCAGATTTACTTAACCACATATTGACTGAGTTATGTGCAGTCCTCTAGCTTGACTTCTTAAATACTTAAGGAGTCAAGTTAGAGGACTTTTGTGGGTCGAAATTCACGATGAAAGCATGTTGCTAAGTGGTAAGATTTAAAAAAATAGAAAAGTAAGAATTTCAAATTCATGTTTGCATTCCTCAGAATACACGGAAGTGTCAGGAAAACAAATATATTTGAGTATAAATAGCCCCACTAACACGATACCGAATAGAACATCGCTACAATGCAAGTTTTCTTGGTATTTTTAGATCGACATCACGTTCTTGTGAGATTAACATGATTATATCTAACGTTAAAACTCAAAATGTTGATGACTCACCGAATGTTTTAAATTCCAACGATGTTAGCGGGAACTCTGACCATTATTACTAAAGCACAATGAAACAAAATCCACGGGATACCACCCCGAACCAGTCACACTAAAATTCTTCGACACAAAACTATCTACAACGGCACATAGTGTAACACTGTGTAGGAATAATTACACCGGGGGACTATAGGTCGAAGGGTGAAGTTGCTACTGTGAGAAATATGCAGTTGTTCACATAAAAACTGATACAATTTCACGCACAAATGCCATTCTCGCCGTTTCTTCGTTCGACCGGACGGTGAAGCGGGGGCGGGAGCAAGCGACTATCACCTCTTAGGGTGTACATCCTATTATTACGGATTCTACTTCTACCAATCATAGCATATAATTATGACCAAAGATAGATTACGTAAAATTCGAGGAGAATACATAGAGTACAGTAATACAGAGGGAAGGAGTATACGTCAAAATTATTACTTTTAATAACATGAAAGTATTTTAGCTAATAGTTAATGATTATAAAAATGAAAAGTATGTGAAAAATAACATACAGTGCGTACAATACAGTAGTAATATTAAGGTTTTAAATGGCAACTTTCTTTAAAAAAAGACTGAAGACGATTTTCCTGTCCTGTGTCGTATTATTTTCGTAAATTATTAAAATGAAAGCTTTTCGGTCTTATTTTCCTAATGATTCAATTGGTAAGATAACTGTGATTACATTGAATTACATTGATATGCCATTCATTGGTCTCTAACACGCCTTATCTCATTACCTACCCTACCCTGAAAGAATAACATAGAAAATAACATTGAAATCGAAAAAGCTATAACAAAAACATAATCAGAATAACTGATCTGCTGACTACAAGAGTAGCTAATTTATAATTTTGGCCTTGAGTTTTGGCCAGTAAAGCTTTTTCTGAAAATTGAGTTGCCTGTAGCTTTCCATGGACTTTGTACATACATAATTATAAAATTAACCATTTCTATAGCCAATGAATAGGAGCTGGAGGTGTCATTTTAATCTTTCGAGAACCACGAATTTTTCATAAACGCAGAGTTTCTGACTAAAAGCTTTATTGGTATGGGAAAATTTTGGGAAAGGAAAGACCCATTATTGCATGCATAGGTTTCAGATTTTTTAAATTTCTAAACGTACGCATAAACGTCGGTTAAGTTAACTGTCAGTTAAAAAAGCTGGGCTGTCAAAATATGTCAGCCTTTTTTGCGTAGATTTGTAATTGCTTGAATTTCTCAAAAATGTCACGCGATAAAAGCGTGTGGTTTGCAGAAGAGATATTGCTGGATGCCAAATTAATTAATTTTCAATTGGAAACGGGAGAATGGGACGCTGTGGAGGAAATGTTACGAGCCGAGGCTCAACTTTCCAGAGATACCGAGACCGGACGATTGCGCCCGTAAGTAATACAAACATGTGGAATTATAATGTGTATTCGTCTGTTTGCATGGGCATGCATTTTATTCAAATAATAAATTTCCATTATGCGGAGCAAGTCTCTCTCTTACTGAAGAATCTTTATAACCATTTTATCTGTGCTCGATTCTGCTCTCGACTCATCTCTTAAGGCTATTTATTTTGAAATTTTTTGTAAATTAAAATTGTAGATTCTTAAGCTCCTATTAATACAAATTTATTGTTATCATCCAAATCCTAATTGAATAAAATGTAATACTTATTACATTATTTTTTGCCTAATAACCTTTTTTTAACATTTTAGCTAATCAAAACTTGATGTTTTATGTGAATACAATACAAAGAATATGTTTACCATCATATCATCCAATTTCCACAACGGTTGGATTTTGAATTCCTCCAGACATCAGAAAAATATAATTAGATACTTATTTAACATTTATATTTCAGGAAAAAAGCATCAGAATATACATTACGACTTATAGCAGAAGTTCTACATATAATGCGTCTTGACGTTGAACAAGCCTCATACAACAGAAGTACTCTAGCAGTTGCAGAACAATGTCTGCGGTTGGTCCGTTCCTGTGCAGCAGCTGGCACAAAGATGCAGACATACATATCTAAAGAACTTTCCATACTAGACTCTATGCTCATCTTAGCAACAGAATACCAACATCCAAGTGTTGACTTCGTAAATGAAGAGCTGCAGAAAAAGTTTGAAACGTGCATGACTGTACTCATGCAGACCCTAGGAAACTTAGTCGTAAACAATCCATTCAACCAAATAATGATTTGGAACAAATTCGACGCCAATATCCTCAACAGCTTTGTTGGATCAAATGATAAGATTGCTACTGCAGCTGCTATGATTGTTTACAACATATTATTAGGCCAGCCAAATGTGTTGCCTGATGATGTGATGTTATTGAACTCGTTAGCTTATATGTACAGTAATGGCAACACTGAATATCCGCATTTAATTATAGAATATTTAATCGGTGTTGAGAATACCTACATAGAGAAGTTATATTCAAAGTTGGAACCTGAATGTCGGATGCTTGTGTTGAACTTAGCGTACAATATATTGATGTCAACGGAGTCTCAAGATATTAATGTGTCTGTAAACTTTGTTAAGTTTATGGCTCATGAGTTCAAGAGTAAATCCGATTATATATTGAAGACAGTTGATAAGTATGTGAATTCTATTGAGCCTCAGGAGGTGGTGTTTCTATTGGAAATCATAGCCACTGCGTCTAGTATGGATGCTTATATGGATTGTTTGCAGACGGATAGCTCATTATTTATTAATTGTGCATGTAAGTATAATACAATTTCATCATCTTCCCATCCTTGTCCCTCGTTACTGAGGTTCATTGGAACAAATATTCTTCCACTCTCCTCTGTCAACTGTCACTCTATCATTTACTCTCTTCCTCCTCTCTCCTTCCGCTATCATAACCATCCATCTTTTCTTTGGCCTTCCTCTCCCTCACCAGCTCCCTCACCATCAAAATTTATAGTATAATTCTAGTATTTATTTCGTCATAATATTATTACCCGTAAATTATACTTGCCCTATCTGTAGTATCATAATTCATAATATTTCAATGAATTGCCAATGACCATAATGTACAATTTCGTTTCAGTTCTTCTCCAAGCAATTCACAAGTTAGGCAAGGAGAGCAGCAACTTCTTTTCCTCGCTTAACAAGCTGTATGAGGCTACCGGCAGGACGTTTATTGATGATGAGAATGAGAATATATCGGAAGTAGCAGTCAACAGTCCGTGTGAGAGTGAGTATTCTGTTATAGTTCTGTGCTCTATCGTAATATACAGTGGGTTCTAAATAGGTGTAGGCATAGTTGAGTTTGCAGTATTGTTTTGAGTTCAATGCACACATATAAGACTCCATAAAAACTCCAAACAGTAGTCAAGTTGCGACCTAACGATCGATTTCTCGCGTTACTAGCGTGCATTATAATAACTTGCTACAAAAAAACTATTTCGGTATCCAGTAAAATATTGCTGAATAACAAATTTTGCTGTCCAAATGCATATTATAGAGTCACGCTAGCGTAAATATGACACATCTAGCTTTAAGGCTCCCGCAGACAGGCGCGACTCGCCTTTCTGCGGGAGCCTTTACGGAGAGATTGTGACATAAGTATGAGAGTTAAAAGTCGTAGAATAAGCATAATCAGCCTATAAAGTTCCTACTGCTGGGACCCAGGCCTCCTCTTTGTGAGAGGGTGCTGTAATCCACCACGCGGGTCCAGTGCGGGTTGGTAGCTTTCACAGTTTCTTCGAATTTTTTGTTCTGGACATGGTGCTTTTCTCACAATTTTCCAACACCGTTTTTAGAGCAATGGTGATGAAATAATTTACACAAAGTAAAGTGCCTGTCTGGGTTCGAACCTACGACCTACATCTCGTATGTCGCGGCCGTTTCTACTGGGCCACCACTGCTCTCAAAACCCGTGCTTTTTCTAAAACTGGATGTGTCATATTTCCGACCGGGTACTGTATCTTCTTTTTCCGCATTAGCTATGTGAACTAAAGGAATAAAGCCATTCTAATCGTATTACCACTGAGATGTGTGAAATAAGCACTTAAATTGTATAGCTTCACGGTGTTAATGATAAAACGGGTAACCGACTGACCGTGTAATCGAAAATCATGGCTCTACAAACACCGCCTTTAACAAACTATTGAAACTAATTGATGAGCGTTCCAAAGATGGAGTAGTTAGGAAATGGAATGCATATTTTTGAATCAATTCCTATTCATCGAATTCGAGAAGAAAAGGGCAAAATAATCGTTTCTTATTAAGCGAGTGCCTATGTTTCGTACTTCTTAATGACTTTCGTGTTACTTGATTTCATTTCCTCTTTAGATGCCTTTAAAATGCCAATTTTAGTGGGGAACAAATGTGAAGCGCGATTGAATTATAGCAATACATTTTATTTTTATCATCGTCCAATGTGCCAACGACTTCGACACACTATAAACACTCCATTTACTAACTAATCTGTTACCAATTACAGATCCTCTAACTAAAAACGATTCAGCCGACAACATGCTATCGTGTAACGAAACCACATCGGAATGCACGGAATCTGAAAGCAGCGAACAATACTTCGAGTGCAACGAGACCCCTTCATACATGGAAAAATTCGACGCCGTAGATAATATGCAACCGCTAAAATTCGCCGATACATATCCAGACGTGAAAAACGGTAGAAGCAACTCGAACTCTAATGTTAAAATCGATGCAGATATGTCGAAGGTCGCGTATAAAAGAAGCAGTTCGGTCCCGAAAAATGATGATCGAGTGCCTTTGCCCACGAGGCGAATAAGTTTAGAACATAAAATTGATATAGGAGATGACAATGAACCTCCTTTGATCATTGATTCCGCGTCGCCAAACGGCAGTATGAACACAATAGCTGAAATGATCCCTGTAGCCTTGCAGCCAAGACTGGACTTACAACCAACTAGCAGAACGGAGTCCCAAGATAGTTCGCCAAACGATCCGCCTACAGAAATACACATTTCGAAAGAAGAATTAAAAAGCGAAGTTAAAGCTTCACCCAGCGAAATTTCACCACCATTAGCTGAGAACGTAACAGAAACAGAGTCGCAAAAACATTCGCCCGATACACCAAAGGAAGTAAAGAAAAGTCAGAATTTGTCGACGGATTTCGATCTCAGTGAACAACTGCAGAAAATTCTTGGTATATCGTCGGAGAAAACTCGCGGGGATACGACTAATACGGACAAGAAAAGTGAACCTGCTAAAGAAGTCAAGATTGCTGATGATGCCACTAATAAGGTGCCGTCGGTGAAGATTGACTCTCCTGAAGGGGCGAAGACCAGGTAAGCTCCATTCACAATTTTTATTCTTCTTAATTATAAATGTATATTTGAATCTTGTTTCTAGCATAAACAAACAATATTAAAAGTAGAATATCAACCTGTCATTATAATAATTGAATTTAATCAAAAATACTGTTCTTTAAAGTAGTCTCTACAATTTTATAATCAACTCCCTGTCCTTGGATTCCAATTTATTTGGGATCAACTCTGCATGTCTTCTTCGTCCATCACCCGTCCCTTTTCACCTTTGACAAAAGTTACTATTTACGTATCAAAGACCTGACGTCACACAAATCCTTGCATCGCGCAAACAGAGTTTACCTCGCGATCAACATTTATATAAAACTATCCGACATCAATCGTTGGGCAGTTGTCCGCCAGACACGACACCCGGGCCTGAGGATCCTCCGTTTTCTATAGAGGATGATTGAACTTTACACCCTGTTCCTCATGCCTCTAAATACACATTCATACTTAAATCTTTCCTCACGAAGTAAATTCCGTTACTAAAACATAAGTAAATACTTTATTGATTCTTTGTAGGTTAGGCGCGATCGACATGACGACTCCAAAGAAAGCCATCACAAGTGTTGAGACAGTGGAGCGACACGTCGCGTTCGGCTTCAAAGCCGCGCTTGTAAGGACACTTGCAAACCTCTGTTGGAAGAACCAGGAGAATAAGAAGATGGTGAGGTTTTTTATTTTACGTTATATTTATACGTCCAGCCGGGCAAGCGTACGTAACGAACAGTAAGCGCCTCGAGTTCATTATTTATCGATAAAAAGTCGTCGATATACCAGTTCTCTTTTCTAATTAGGTCGCAGCTCTACTCGTTCAGTCAACCACACATCAGTAATAACAATTTGACATTGACAGCACCCTGTATACCGTAGCAGTAGTGCGAGTGTTACTACTGATGTGCGATTTACTGTCCTATTTTAAAGAGCTATGTATTGCCTTTTATAATCAATTTGGCATCATTTAATCCGTGATTTTGTTTGGATTGATGACAAATCCTAAAGAAAAGCACAACTACAGACCGTGCTTGTTGCTTGTCAAGCCATTTTGAACTCTATTAGTATTGAAACTAAGGGCGAATTTCACCAATAAAATTTGAACGCAATCAGCACATAAACCAAGCTTAAGAGCTGTCAGTGTCATTATTTTCTTTGAAATATTGACACTGACAGCTCTTGAACTCGATTTAGATGAGCTGATCGCGTTCAGTTTCATTGGAGAATTTCGCACTAAGCTTGACAAGCAATATGGTGCCAACATGACGGCAAGTTATAGTGAACGGTCATTATCCAATTTTGACTGTCTGTAACAATAAAACAATTTCTAAACCTGATTTTTTCAGATCCGTGAACTAGAAGTGATCCCAGTACTTCTAGATTGCTGCAACATAGATGCTCGCAATCCTTGTATCCTTTTACAAAGAAAATTTCTTGCAGCGCCGTTTGTGTGATTTCAGTAAAACTTGAGCTCATTTAATTAAAACAGCCCACATTGTGACTGACCGTGAATGAGCTAATCAGCTGAACTTATAGTTCTTACAAGCTTTGGTTTCCTAAGAAAGTGGTAAACGGTCACAATATAACGGCTGTTCAAATACAGAGTGTTTTTTTCACCTTAAGGGCGGATTCGACCATACAGGAATATATTTTATCCGCGGATTAAGATTTACTTCTGACAGTTTTCGTATGGATAAACTGGCAACAATTCAAAATTTACTCGGAAGAGAAGGCAAAAATTTATTCCTGTTTGGTAGAATCCACCCTAAGTCAAATACTGGTGATAATGACAGATATTCATGACGCCCGCTATAATATGACTGAACCGCTTTCCTAGGAAACCTAAGTCTATGTGAACATTTTATATTTATTTATTCTACCATTACAATGATATTCTTTATGTAGTAAACAGTAATAATGCAGTGGGTCATCTTTGCTGTTCGGAACTTGTGCGAGAACTGCCCGGAGAATCAGGTAAACATTGATATAACAGTATAATGATGTAGTAGATAGTTTCGTTATTTTTAATAGTGCAAACCTGATAGTATTCCGTAAAACTTGGGTTTTCTAAGAAGTCGGTGCCGTCATATAACTGACTTCAAAATGACTGCCATCTATACAGAGCGCTTTTTAACACCGTGAAGTTGAAAGCCACACGGTAATTTTAAAAATTTTGCTACCGTTATATGACGGCACCTGCACTTACCAAAACCCACGCTAAATAGAACCAATTTCAATAGTTACAAACTCTCAACTTTTTCTGCAGGAGGTAATATCAAAGATGTCGCTCCAAGCGCCAGTGGACAACGAGGTTCTTCAAGAGATGGGGCTGACCCTTCACACCGACAATCAAGGCAACGGCATTAAAATCGTACCGATGACCCTCGGATAGACTGAAAATGTTCGTCAAATAAATACTTACGTTCCCGGCGGAGGAAGGCTCTTTGTACTTGGCATGATTCCTTTACGGTTCCTACGGCTTATAAACCGCGCCGTAGAAAAAACGTGTGTGTCAACCAGCTTCCATAGTAATCTATACAACACTGACGACCGTGCCAACACACGGCGAATAAACCGTAGTTTTGGACGGCAAGAAAAACGTGTGTACAAAGGGCCTAGTGGCACATCGGGTTTTAGAGAAAAAAAAATGGTTTTGTAGAGCGTCGTCTCTGTCACACATCTCACATGTGTGTGACAAACTCTTTCTAAAGTTCGATGATCCAATATTGGCAATTGCGCGTTTGTCGGAAGCAACGATTCGTAAAAATGCATTTGGTGGTTGGATCCAATGTTTGATTTGGCTGCTATCGAGTTAGGATAGAAACCGTATAATATTGCCCCTATCTGGTCCAGTTTCTTATCAAGTGGCAATAGTACTCCGGAGTGTAATTGTTATAGATTTTGTATAGAATGATTGAGGGTGGTTTAGCTAATCTTATAGCTTGGCATGTAAAGCCATTCGTGCTGTATTACTCAAATATATTGAACTATAATAGTTTCCTTTGCTTGTTGCAAGTTCTACATTATTATAGTATCCAAGATTATATTCTTATGTGAGAAATAAATTATGAATACATACAGTTTGCTATTTTATTTTTGAGTAGGTATGTCTAAGGTTTCCAAGTACTTACTGCTTTGCAAGAGCAAATGTGTTGGAGTCACAGGTGCCACAGAGTCATGCGACCAGAGTATGAAAAATGTTTGGAAATAAGGGTCAAAGCCCTGATGCCCTCGGCCGAGGCCGAGGCCAACGTCTGCATAACACACCCGTACTGCAATGATATTCAGTTAGGAACTTGAATGTTATTGCATTTAGCAATTATATGAAGCAAAAAGACTCATACCTATTTCAGATTCCAACACTCCAACTTGGGATGAATGACATTTTGACGTTGACATTGACGTTTGACGTCGATTTTATTTTATTGTCGGCTCCGTTGTTTTTATTCCTTGTTTTCTTCACAAAAATACAAATAATAACGTTGGAAGATGGTTAAAATCGCTCTCCAGATTAAAGCAACCTTAGAATGCATCGAACAATTATATACAAACCATCCATACTATCAATGGTTCTTAAAACTGAAGTGTGGAAGTTGCGGCGAAGTTACTGAGAAGTTTCACGACCTTACTGAGGCAGAGAAAATACCGCAGAAACACAATAGGTCGGAAACCAACTTACTGATAAAATGCAAACTGTGTTCCAGAGAGAATAGCATGGATATTATTGAAGGCAGCAATGGTAGGTGCAAGCGATTTGCCATTTAACATAACCTTTTCAGAAGGCACTGTCCTGTTTGCATTCAAACTTTTACTGTACAAGTTATTACTCTTGACCAGTGTTATGTTAAGACGTTACTCAGGAGGTATAGTTCTGGACAAACCCCCTGATCCAGTTCTGAAATTCACATTATTTACCAAATTACCATTTGATTTGAATTTTGTCAAAATATGCATAATAAATTGGCTGATTAATTATTACAGTGAGAGCTTAGATACCATGGTAAATAATTATAATTATTATACTTATATTATTTTTATAGTAGTTCTATTTACTATTTTTTTTGGTATATGAGTTGGGCCCAGTAGGTGGCCAATGCCAATCGCGTCATCAGTGGCATTCTATTTTTATAATAGGCTTGTTCACAACACATACTGCTACCAAAAATCTGCACAATTATAAATAAGAGAATTGTGTCTATTTTCCCACCCAATCAACAATAGAGTTAGTGTAAAATAATTAGGAGGATATTAAATAATTATTTTTATAATTCCATTTTATTTTCCTCAATGTTCCAGGTCAGTTTACCAGCAGTGACGAGGGCAAGTTCAAAACATTAGTCATATTTGATTGTCGGGGTGTGGAACCTGTTGATTTTGAACCTAAATCTGGATGGATAGCAGTTGCTGAAGATGGTGGTAAGCTTGATGATTCACTGTTATTCAAACAAAAATTCATAAAAACTTATGACTAGGTATGGCCACTGAGAAAATAAGAGTTTATAAATCAATTTATAAAGACAACCTTTGTAACTTCACAGACAGACAGATAGTTTCATACAAATTCTGTTCCATTTAATTAATCTGTTATTTAGATTGTTAATATCTGGATACTGTGAAGTTGATACTGTTTACAAAAAAAAACACTATGAAAATAAATAATTTAAAGTACAGTGGCCAGCACATCAAGCTACCCAAAACTGTCAAACTTTCCCAATCAAACTTGAACCTAATGCTTTAGCGATAAAGTTTAAAATCTACTAAAGAAATTTGACAGATTTTAGTAGCTTGATGTGCTGGCCACTGTACCTACATGTTACATGTTACAGGAATTAATTATGTTACAGGAAAAACATTTGAAGATGTAGACTTGACTGAAAAAGAATGGGTGGATTATGATGAGAAAAACCAAACCTCTGTTGGAGTTTATGAATTAGAATGGCAATTTGTGAAAGTCAAATAATTTAATAATATTTCAATAGGTATACATTAAGAAAATGGGATCAGACCCTAGAACTTATTTACATATATAAACTAAATTGCAAAACGCATTTATTGCCATAACTATGTATAAGTTACAATGCAATATGTTTACATATTATATTCAACATGTATTTTTAAATATCATGTCAATAATATTATTTTCAGTTTTCATTTACTGTAGAAGCTAAACGTAAACTAACTAATAAAAAATAAGAGTGTGACTTTTAGTGTCTGGCATATTTTAATGTATTTTTTTGTGACAAATAAATGTTTATATTTTTATTTATTTACATTTTTTTTACTGTAGAAGCTATCAGTTTTTATTTTAGACATCAGATCTAGTGATATGAAGTCCAAATGAAGGAAGCAAGTGTAAGTGTTTTGACCTGCCCTCGCTTTTTTTGATAATATTCTCTTTATTTCGAATAAGGGGCCAGTTTCTTGAACGAAAATTATCGCAAAATCAATGTGACGAATTGTCAAGCGTGCGAAAACTGCTGTAATTAGTTGAATGATTTATCAATAGTAGAAAATGATAGCAAAATTAATGTGGCAAATTGTCAAGCACGCATTGCTACGATTGTTTTCGGCTATTGAAAAATCTGGCCCTAGGTATGCCCAGCTAACGACGTATCCTACTTTGAACGTGAAACTCCTCATTATTTGAAATTCTTGCATGCATTTACAAAAAATCTTACAATACACAAACAGCTAAACCCGGAACATCTTTCTTTAGGCAACGCGAATGTTCCGGGCGGGAATCAACCCGCAAAAGAAGAACCAGTCGCTCAGCCAAACACGAACCTTATGTAAACACGCCATAACATTTGCATGTTCTAACTAAAAATGATTAATTCTAAAGTTAATTGCTACTTCTGTTGTTCCATTTTACTTAGTTCAATACTTCCGAAAGACGGTCAACTAGACGCGATGTATGCCGTGGCATACATTAGAGATACAATACATATCAGGAAGCGACAAAGTCACGGCGGCGTTTCCATTGGATTCACTTTGTAATCGATGCGGAGTTATTTATTTTGTACTTGTACATGAATATGGTTGAACTTAGCTGCCCGTAATACACTGTAGTGAGTGCCCATCCCTTGCCTAAACAAGTGAAGATGTGAGAAAGCTAGGTAGTAATTAAAAGCATTAGTTCGTAAAGGAAATTGAATATCAGATACCTAACAGACATGAAACATTATCTAATAAACCCCAGTCCAAGCGGATGACTTGTAACTTGTAAGCACTGGCGGACTAAGACGGGTAGCGGCAGGTGCAGGTCCGCCACGGGTCCGGCGTCCTGGGGGGACCCGAAATCTCGAGAAATGCTTTTTAATGAAATCCCAAAATAGACCAAAACATGTTCAGTAAAAAGGCATTAAAAAGTTTGAAGTTAGGGGAACCCTGCGCTTAGATATAAAGTAGGGTGCTAAAATTTCGAGCTCGCTTCGCTCGCTCTTACAACCTACATTCACTTTTTCTTAGCAGGTACTATTTATGTATGAATGGTAAAAAAACACCTTAACTATCCACTCTATATATTTTCAAGCTCGCATCGCTCGCCCTTGCATCTTACGTTTTCTAGCTTTTCTGTTTAGGTTAACAAAGTAATTCCTATTTCTGTAAAAAAGTTCAAAAAATTTTTTTACTATGCCGTGTGTATAGATAGCTCGTTTCGCTCGCTCTACCTACCATGCTATATTCGTCTGATCCTCAAGTTTTTTTATTGACGACAAAGTATGTCCTATTGGTCAAAACAAAACCTAACCTTTTCGAGGCAGCGCAGCGTGCTAAATATTTCATTCACGATGAGAAAAGGCCCCGTTTAGTTTTCCCGCCCCGGGCCCCCGACAGGCTTAGTCCGCCATTTTTCGTAAGCTGTCTATGTTACTATGATATATCGCTGGTTTTTGCAACCAAACGTACCTATTGCGTCGGTATGATGAAGCATATAAGTGTGACGTTTTATGTTTTCGCGAGCCAGCTCAACTGTGACTTCACTTTCGATCGAAACTTCCTATTCCGCACTTAATCTTCGTCTATTAGCGGCGTTTTAATTGTTTGATTTGTATGGCTTTTCTAGTGAACTTGCTGTTTTAGTAAGGAGATTATACCGTTTGGTGGAAGACTCTAGGTCGCAGATGGGGTTTTGTAATGGCCTTATATCTACGTCTTTCATCAATTCTACGGGTTAATTTCCAGTTCGAAGTGATGATCTTCAGGACACTCTGGAAAGAGAAATGTGGTCGAAATCCGTACCTTTAAATGAATGATACTTATTATTAAATGCCCGGTTTTCTTTTCCAAAAACGGATCGTTCGATCTATCGATCCATGGCAACTGTAGGTATCGTCATTTTGCCTAAACACAACTGCTTGGGTGAAATATATGCGGGTCGGTCAGTAAATCCGATTATTTTCTAAGAAATTCTTGTACATTTTTCAATTTATCGTGAAATCGCGATGACATTCATGTGCGTGTATTAATGAAGTCATAAACGGTTCGTTGCGAAGGTGAGTGACATAGCAGCATGTAATTTTGCGCTAGCTCTGCGGTGCACCGCCCAGCGCGTACCATTCAACTTGATCGATCTACTGATAATGGCATGGCAATATATTGCTAGGCAATTTACATTTGTCGTTAAAGAAGGAACGTTACTGAAAATAAATTTTGTTTTCTTCTGCACTGATTTTAGCATCCCCAGCGGCTATTTAGCCAATCGTCCTTTGTAATACTCATTCCCGAAGGGAATTTGAGTAAACTCTAGTCTACTGCCCAATAAATCAAAATAAAAGTGTTCTATAAAATGACAACACGTTAAATATCACAGCACCATTCATTTACTCATATCCAACTTACATATGATCATTTCACACACACCACATTAACTTATCATTATCAAGGTACAGTATTCTAGTGGTTCGAGTACTTTCCACTGTGCTTTAACAACTTAACTTTGAATATTCTACAAAAGTTCGTTATCTAACTAGCTGGTGTGGTCGATGTCGTTGTTTCCTCTTTGTCAGAACGAGACTGGAAGCCATTGAAACCCGTGTTCCCGTGCACTGTAACCGTGTGATGGGGTGTACTTGAAATTTCAGGCGTGCCCTGAGTCACTGAATCTCCCCCGTACTGAGAGCTGTACTGATCATCAGTATACACTTGGAACGGGTGATGAAAGTACACAGGCACTTCTACAGGCACCTTTACCGGCACTCTTACAGGCACCTTGACTTTAACAGGGTACGGAACCCTGACCGGATAGGGAACCTTCTTTTCAACCGGGTACGGTTTCGGAATGTAAACGGGTATTCGTTTTTCCACTTCTACTCTCTGTGGAACAAGCACTTCGACTGGCACCGGCACTTTTTTCTCCACTTCGACTGGATAAGGCACTCTTTTCTCGTAGGGTACCGGAACCGGATGCGGTACTTTCACGGCATACGGTTGGGGATACGGCACCCTTATCGGAACGTGTTTTATTACTTCGACTGGCTCTTTCACTTTCACTTGGACTGGATAAGGCACTTTCGTTTCGACTGGGTAAGGTTGTGGGACGAGCACTTTTACCGGTACCGGGTAAGGTACCCTCTTCTCCACGTGGACGGGCACTGGGACGGGTCTGTCCACTGGTATCGGCACTTTCACTTCCACTGGATACGGCACCTTCTTCTCCACTGGATAAGGCACTTTCACTTGCACGTGTTTCACTACTGGAACTTGGTGAATTACAGGATACGGTTTTGGTACGTACTCCTTTTCGACCACTTTTACAGGCACAGGGTGTGGTATTTTGATCCCTATTGGATAAGGAACCTTTTTCTCAACAGTAACCGGGTATGGCACCGGTTTCTCCACCACTTTGATCTTCTCCACAGGTACTGGAACTCTCTTCTCCACTTGGATCGGGTATGGCTTAGGAACCTCGACTTTGTATGGTACCTTGACAGGTTTCTCAACAGTTTTAATGTATCTGTGGTGGTGGTGGTGATGGTGGTGTTTGATTTTGGTGACGACTCGTGGGTGACTGTGGCTGCCATCGCTCTCTAGGTCCCCGTACATGTAGTGCATCGGCGAACGTCCCCGCTTCCCACTGTAACCAGAATAATACGGGTTCAATTGTCGTTTCCGTTTAAAGAAGACCATTTTTTTTCTGCCCATAATATGTAATGGATTTTGAGAACTCGGCACTGGGACAAGCCCAAAAGATTGTAAGTACATCATTTGCTTACTTTGAGGCGCGGCGGGATGGGCAGTGAATAAGTCCGATCGTTTAGTGATGGGTGTCGGTGGGGGCTTCTTGAATGTAGGATAATGTGAGGGCAATATCGGCACCCAATCGTTAGGTTCGATTTGAGTGAAATTGATCGGTGGTAGATGCGTGGTAGTTTTGACTTTAAGCTTTCTGGTGACCGGGCGGTAGACGCGCGGCGTTGATGGCGTGAGTTGCGTAGTAGTCGTCACAGTCGTTGGGTTTCTGTACGCGAATCTAGTTCGGTGAGTGATGCTCTCTGAGATGTCACGATCAGGTTCGTCTGTGGTGTTAACTTTTGTTAGAGTCGTGTTGTTTTTAGTCAATGTCATGTTGCCCTTTGTCAATGTCGTGTTGTGTATAAATAAAGTCGGGTTCGCCTTGTCCAGTTCACGTTTGGGCCATATTCTTTTCGTCCGCAGGACTTTTTGGGTAGTAGTGGTGGTAGCTTCGGTGGTAGTACTGGACGTGGTCGTTGTTGACGTCGTAATATTCGTCGTAATAATATTCGTCATATTAATTTTCGGCGGCCGGACAAAGTCGGATCGGATGCCATTGATCACCTGGGCGGGCAAGCTGAACTTAGGGCTCTTTGCAACTAGGGGTCGGCCAGTTGACGCGGCATACACTAACGGTCGGCTAGTCTTGTAGTAATATGTCCTATGGTGCGGAGGTAGCGGGATCACTCTAGGAAACTTGTAAATAGAGTTTGGTGAATGATGCAGCTTCACAGGTTGTTTAGGATAGAGGCGTGGCGGCGGTAGTTTTTGTATCAGACCGTGGTGAGGTCGAGGAACATCGAATTTGTAATTTTGTTTCACTAGTTTATCAGGAATGTTGGGCGGTTTACTTGGCGGTCTTTGTTCAGGTTTTTGAGTAGGCAAGTCGGGTCTCGTCAGTGATTGGTTGTTAGGTTTTGGTTGCGCTACGTACTTTGGGTCATGTATTATAGTAACAGCTCTGTTCTTCGACTCTATAGCGAGTGGCTCGTATACGTTGTCATCTTGTGCCGTCACGCCACTTCCTTGATTGACGACGATCACTAACGAAATGATCAGGAATGCCGTCTGAAAATAAAATATTCTTATCAGTCCAAATGGCGGAAGCCGAGAGGGGGGAGGGCATAAATTCAATTTTTCAGCGAGTATCTAATGTTTTTTTACGTAGTAGGCTCTTGTTGTAATGGGCCCCTTTCTCAGTTATGGGAATCTGTTGTAAAAGTGGCACCGTGTCGAAAAATTATGTTCCGTCCGCATGCCATGCATTTGTTTATACTAAAAACAGTAGATTGGCGCTTACTTTTTCCTTGCTGTTTACAGTTCAAGAATCGTAGAATAAAGCAAAGCTAATTCATCAACGTCTTTTAAATTCCGCTCATGTCAATGATAAGAAATTGATAAGTGCAAAAAGACAATTAAATAAGGCGTGTTTACTGCAAATATCTCCCTGTTTTATGTAGTGTTACATCAGTTTTTGCTATCGACTTCGCCGGTGCGTGCGCTTAGTTGACACGCGATCCATCTTTCCGTATTCTTCCATTTTAGGTTATGTTATGTTTAAAAACAAATAAGAAAAACCTTTGTTAGTCATTAGGTGTTTTCTAATGTTGTTCTATTGAACGCGACTGTAAGTATATAAACAATGGCTAGATCCTCTTCCTGACGGCGGGGATCGTAAAAGTGTTTTTTGTTTATTTATTGGTATTATATGTGCATATACCATCATTCTCATACATCCTTACAAAATTCATAAAGCGTTGACAAAAACATTGTGATACGACAATAAAAAACTCAGTCTTCTATTTTTTTTTTCGGTAAGAAGGGTTATTTAAAAAGTAAAGCCAAGGCAAACTAATAAACTGGTAAACATAAATTGGGTTTTTAATTGAATCACTGTTGTATTTAGCTGCATCTTAAAATAAAATACGTCTTGTTCTTTTTAAATAGATAGTACACATTTAATTTTTCAATCTTGAATTTTTTAAGCAGTTCTATTAGGTATAAGTACATATATTAGGTATAGTATATATATATATATATATTTATATTTCTTTTACATCTTGTTCCTTTTTTCACACTTAGCAAGTATTTTTACTATAGGTTAGTACTTTACCACACTCCAAGACACATTCAATCACACTAAACACAATTCACACTGATCTCAGTGATCACAAACAAAACTACACTTGCATTTTTCAATAACGTAACTGTTTTTTTCACAAAACACTAATTTATCACTGCTTACGCGCCAAAATGCGCCGCGCCATATTTGAAACGTTTTGTTACTGCAGCCGAATTAACGTAAAAACCCCGCGTTTATTTTAAAAAAAAACATTTAGTTAAGTACATAATTTTTACGTTTAAAATTCTTGCGTTACTTTATTTGTTTGTTGTTTCATTGATTTGCACCTACCGATAAGTGTTGCATATTGCGGTGCCTGCGGCCGATGCAGACATGAACGTAATGATAGGTCTGAGGAAGCGCCACTCACTTATATAGCATTCGCGTAATGGGTGGCTGAGCTCCAGGACGATTACTTTCTCTGCCAATGCCAATATCATTGGTGAATTGGTGTCCCTTAGGGGTAGAAGTGCAGAACCATAAATATTGTAGGAATATTCTTAAATATATGTGCCAGTGCGCACTGATTTTTAGCAGCATAGGTGCTTATTCAAACAAGCGAAACAACTACTATTATGATCTCCGCAGATACTGGCCACACCTTCTATTTTTTGCCATTGACAGTAATCCTTGATAGAATGATATAATATAGTCATAGAATAGGCTTTTATAAGTACCTATCATTTTAGTAGTAATGGTGATGATTGGTAACATTTTGGGATTTTATTTTAAACATCTTAATTCTATCATTACAGGCAAGCATTTGCTTTAAAAATTAAATTGTTTTTAACCGACTTCCAAAAAGGAGGAAGTTATATGTTCGTAGCGTATGTATGTTTTTTTTTTTTTCTTTTTTTTTTTTGTGTATGTCCGTCGATATTTTCGTCAATTGTGGACGGATTTTGAAAATTCTTTTTTTGTTTGAAAGGGTATGCTCTCAAGGTGGTCCCATATAAATTTTATTAACTTAGCTTGAGTACTTTTTGAGTTAGCTTCATTAATACGTATTTTTCCTACTTAGCCTATATGGACGATCTTTTAACATTTTCCTGTCACTGTTATTTACATAGCAGGTCGTAATATTCGAAATAGTGGGGGTAGGTACAACAACTAAAAATTGAAAAATAAAAAGTTTTTACAAAAAAAACCAACCGACTTCCAAAAAAAACACTAGAAAGTGAAAAATAACTTTAATTTCGGAAGTCGGTGGCTTAAAATGAAAATTCAAAACCAAAGACACCGACTTCCGAAATTAAAGTTATTTTTCACTTTCTAGTGTTTTTTTTGGAAGTCGGTTGGTTTTTTTTGTTAATTTTATAGTGCCTAAGACGTCGCTTTGTTCACTTTTATCGAAGTATCCTATCCGGAGAAGGGTTGGTAAGGTTTTCCTAGCCTACAAGTAGGGAGGGACATCCCAATTTTTTAACACAATATGTGTTGATTTTCGTTGTGTAACTCGTTCATTTAAAAATCAATTAATATCTACGTTTTCAATTCGTCCATTAAAAAAACATTTTTCACGTAATACTCCAATAAATCAAATCTTACATAAGAAGCAGAATTATAACTAAAACGATTAAGCATTTTTCAGTAATTATCTAAATTCCGTCGTCGTCGTTTGTCATATTTGCGTTTTATTCATTGCACATGCGTCTGAGTGCCTACACCTACAACTGTGTGTGAAGTATATGCGTGTGTAAGATTTGAAATAACGATTTTTTCCCGCCAAATCCGTTATCCAACGGTGAATAGTTGTTGTGTAGTTGTTTGTGTAAATATCTGTTATATACACTTTCCTGCTTCCGTTCTTCCTCACGCACCAAAAGTAAAACTGTGTTGAGACTTTATGCAACCATGTAAATAGAACACGCAATTATTGGTTCAGGTGTTGTTTCTACCGTTTCTCGTATTTTCCACGTAGGTTATTAATTTATTTCAGACACGCATTTCGTACATACCTCTAGTGAAATAGGCTACTCCATCCCTTCCGTTTAAAACGCGTCTAAGAAAGCGTTTTCAACCTCTTTCTTGTTCAAGTTTTAGCTTCCTTGAGAGATCAAAGATGTTCATCATGGACACCTGAAAATGAAAAAATAACAGTAAGTATATACAGTGTGAGTCTTCATAATGTGCACATATCGAAATGGGGGAATCTATGCTTAATTTTATCGACGGAAAAAATAAAAAATAAAATCTAAATACTACTTTTTTTTCCATTTTTTTTAATTTAAAAAAATTCGTCTTATTGATTTTTTTTTACGATTATTGTAAAAATTGATTAAAAAAACAGATTTTTGGACGAAATACCTGTTTATTTTCAATTGAGGGTTTTTTTGGGTTTAATTGGGAGGGGTTTTTCCCACAATTTTCATTTTATAAGAACACTTAATTACTACCAATCATTATGGAGTTGAGTTTGTTTCATCGCGATAGATCATTTAAAAGTTACACCGTTTTTTTTACATTGGGGTAAAAAATACAAAATAAATAAAAAAATAAAAATAGATTTTTTAAATATTTTTTCCGTTTGTCAAATTAAGCATAGAATCCCTCATTTCGATATGTGCACATTATGAAGACTCACACTGTATACATAAATCACTTTAATTCGGACAACTAAGAGATCCATAAATTGTAAGTAACAGGTTTGCACTTAAAACACTATTGTTAGTAACTAGACAAAATAATGAGAAGACATAACCCATCAACTAAATACAACGATAAAAGGAAACTGGGGTATAAGTCTTAGCACAAATTGCCTTATTATATAAGGCGGGTGAAGTATCTGCCGCCACAGCCTTCAGGATGCTAATCTGACTGCCTCATAATCTGCTCTGGAGTGACGCCGTTTTTTGCGTTTGATGGCATAATTAAATCGATCGGTATATGGGTTACCGCGAACATTTCCGAGGCAGTCGCAACAGCATCCTAAAAACATTTTTGTATTGGAAACGTTACCGGTGTAAAAACTCTCGATAAATATACTTAATCTTAACTTGGTCAGTACACCGAGCAAATCTTCTTGCCAACATATCACGCCTGACCGCCAGAGCCCTACGCTCTCAATGTCACCAAGTAGCCTAGGTAAGTTATTATTTGAGTGAATTATAGTGTTGACGGTTGACAGGGGAGAATGGAACAAGAAAACATGTCGCGCAGACCCCAAGTAACTTGGGACAACGGCAGGAAGATGATGATGATGAGTCAGTATCCTGGTAAACATAATGATATAATGTAACAAAAAATCTGGCCGGTATGCCTCGGAGGTGGAGGCTGGGTGAAGGTGTAAGTGTATAATATTCACCCGAATTTCGCCAACAACATCTGACGTTAGGGTAGGGGTCAGGGTCAAACGTCCGTCGCTCCCCACACATCAGGACCCGAGGTGGCGGCGCGTAGTGTTCCACGCGCGTCTCTCTTAGACGTTGTGGTGAAACACCTCGCTCCCCCCTGACCCGAGGAAGAGACCCGCGGTCGCGCCAGTCGGGGGTTGAGGAAGATACGTACGTTCACGCGACCTCCGGTGTAGGAGTGAGATGGAACCCCGGGGTGATTTAATTTTTTAGTCAGTGAGAGTCTGGCAGAGCCCCAGGGCGGAGGTCATCCATGAGGATTTTCCACTCCGGGAAAAAAGAAATAAGGGGTCAGGGTCACGGGCGAGCCTTTTGCCATCAACCGGTCAACAATTTAGACTCCTGGGAACAACTGAGAAAGTCCTCATAGAAAAACCCCGCGCGACCTGGGGATATTAACGGATATCCTGCGATCACGAATCCGTCCGTCGGACGTGGTGATTAATGGTTATTTAGCGACCACTACCGGCCATTGGTCTTAATATTCAGCAGTAGTTTACGATCAGAATTAATGACGCATTTCGTAAACAAAGTCCAGGTAATCACTAGAACATAAGCGGTATTAATCATGCTGTATGATCTATTGTTCACACGTCGTCTTTAATAAAACCAAGTACGTAATACCTAGGTAGTGTTTGTGTTAACACTATTCCTACTTTTTATTACATACAATAATAACTGTTATGTAATTGCTTATAATTAAAAATAAACGAAATACATAACCTAACGTAACATCACGCCTGTATTCCCCGAAGGGTTAGGCAGAGGTGGACCTATAGTACAGTCAGCCCAAAAACATACACGGACAAGGAACCATTTTATTGTATCCATTGTACCTACAGGTTACAAAACATTGTAGATAAGTATACAAATTATTTTACCAAAACCATTTGCACACCCTATGACCCAAAGAATGTTCACAGTGATAGCTCCAGAAGACAATCAAGACTGAATGACACGTCTTTCTTCGTGAGATTTCTTTAGAAATAAGCATTGACTTTGTACGTATTTTTCTGTTCCTTTCTTCTTGTCTGTTTTTAAGTGTGTGCGCAAATGACGTTACTGGCGTACGTCATTTGTTTTTGATTTTAAATACAAAAATAGGTAAATCATGAATATTCCTCCTATAGTGTATCTTAGTATGTTATAGTTATCTTAGTATTTTTACTTGTGCATAAAGTTTTAATAAATAAATATCTATGTCGAAGTTCGCACAACTTTGCACTTTATGTTTCTTACAATAAAGTGTATTATTCAATATCATCAAAAGGTTTTTGCTCTGCGCGGAGCTTTACTAAATGATGTTATGTTGCTAACACTTGATACAAAATAAAAAACTTTCTTTAAAAATAAAAATAAATCACTGTATTTCCTTTAATATCTTAAGCCTATATTTATCATCGGGGAATCTCATTTTCACAATCTGTCTCACTTCTTCGCAGCTGTAGCTCTTAAACTGATCCCGGTCTTTATTCCATAAGTCCGATATCTCTAGCAGTTGTGCTTTCAGTAACTGCGGCAGTTTCGTGAACTTCGACCAAATATTAATCTTTGTTTCAAATTGTATGGGCTCCTGAAAATAATGATGAATTTGGATTAAATTGGCATAATAGGACATAATTATAGGGAGTATCAGTAAGGTGTGGTGAAATTTAAGGGTGTCGTACAGACCATCAAACTGAACAACTTTCTCCATGGCACCAACAGCGTAATTGTGAAAAAATAATCAACCGTCCGATACATTTTCCAGATACATCCAAGTATTGTATATTGCGCCGGTCTGCACGAGCCGTAACACTTACAATACAAGTGCTTACAAACTTGAATGAAATAAACGAATAAAATTCCGTTTCGCTTTCGCGTTTCGCCTCAGTCCCCTCGATGTTTATTATTACCTATTATATAATTAATTTATTTTATAATAAACATGTAATAACAATAATTATATAATTGTGTATGTAGGTAAATGTAATTGGTTGGTGTGTACAATAAAGCATATTCTATTATATTTTAAATTATTGTTGGCTTATTACTTAATTTTAAATAAATACCCTAATAGGCAATCATCGATAATTGTAGGTAACTTAGGAGTTAGGTGCAACTAGATGTCGGTCGTTCGACGTCGACCAGTCGACATTGATCACCTCAAAGTTCAAAACGTAATCGTTTTTCGATGAACGTTCGCTGCCATGTAACGATTGACCGTAATCTAACAAACGGAGGCGCAGCCCGCGCAGGATGCAGGACGAAATCCGCTCGCGCCTATTACGTCAAATAACTTGTTTTGTGTTGTGGTCAAGGTAGCGCAAATAGTCGTTTGGACTTCCTGATTAAAACAATAAACGTGCGCAGCCGAGTCCCGCATTCCGCACGGGTTTCGTCTCAGTATGGCCAGAGCTTTCAGGCCATCAGCTCACGAAATATTTCGAAAAAACAACTCACCTCAAAAAGTGTAAAAACATCAGCCACAGTATGTTCCACTCTCATCGCCAACATATACATCAGTTCTTCACTGACCGGTTTACTGTCCGCCAGTACTCGCTCCAGTACTGACTGGCACAACGTCTGCACAAGAGTACATACTGACATCTCATACATGCGCGCGGGCAGTACATTGAGCCAGCAGGATTTTAGGTCCTTCATTAGGGCAATAGCGTTGTTGATTGCGCAGTCGAATTGCTCGTAAGAATCGTGGGTCCATGCAGTACCTGTAATTTGAAATTGTTCTTGTTAAGTTATTTATTGTTTTAATTGATAGGACACTGTAAAAGGAAAAGTATATTGATTTAATTTTGAAACTTATTGCACAGATTAGTACAGATGGCTCGTTCCGCAAAATCATTTAAATAAAAAGCGACTCTTGCTACGACACAATAAAGTGCAATTCAGGTCGCGTAGCACTAATTTACATACAGTTATATTCACCTAAAACTTGCCTCTCTTTCTATCGCGTAAAGGCTCCCACAAACAGGCGCGACGCGACTTGAACTATACAATTTCTAAGAAAACTTCACGGTTTAACAATTGGCGATGAGCGTCGCGCGACGTGTCGCTCCAGTATGTGCGAGCCTTAACTCTTTAATCTTTTGTTACTAAGTTACGCTCACTGAATTGGCCCGACAAGACGAGACCGCCGCGTACTTGTAGCTTCATACCTAGTGCGCCTTCTGCACTATTCTGTGCTTATTGTAATGCATTATTACGCTCATATTTCGTGGATATCGTCACAAGAATTATATAGACAGTGCTTTGAGGGGCTTGGATGCGTTAAAGATCACATGGATTCTCAATCTACTACTCTGAAACTATCAATATAATCTCTAACGGGGAATTACAGGGTGTATTTCTAATTGGAGATTACATTACTGATAACAACCTTATTCTAATTTAGTAGGTACACAAAATTCTCAATGTACCTACATGTGAATATTACAGATAATGTCCTCAAATACAGCATAATATTTACCATTAGCCTCAATACTCTGCGTAATGCTACTCTTCTGGTTCTGTAAATACAGGGATATCTTCTCAAGTCCCAACACCCTCAGGTCTTGGATGCACTCCAGCAGCACCACACTGAGCTGGTCAGCCACGATCCTGGGTAAACTGTTGCACCATGGAGGGCCGAGTAGACCATGGGCTAGGTAGAAGCAGTTGTTGAAGAATAGAGCTGGAAATTTAATTATTAAACATAATTAAGGTTGTCTTTGCAAACCATAGAATATCCTGTATAATATTACGTCTGTATTGCAATAGGGTGTGTAATATATGGCATAATAACAGATAGTCTAATATCACTTGAAATAACGTTCACATGATATAATTTTCATATGCTATAAAAACAAATAACCTAACTTCATGTGATCTAATGTTATATTTCATATAACTCTCTTTTGCTCTAATAACACTTATTATAACGTTCACTTCATATAATTTTCAATTTGTATAATGCTCTCTTTGTATAACGTTCAGTTGACCTAATCTTCATATTTACTAACTTTCAGCCAAAATTTAGAATCTGAATAAGTAAATATCTGGAAATATCATACTGTTATATCCTCATCTAACCCAAATGATTGACCAACAATAGAGGGGATCTGGCACTCGGCGGCCGCTGCCGCGGCACGCTCGCTGCCCTCGCTCGCCTTCGCGCGCTAATGGTCACTGTTCTAACCTAACCTAACCCAAATGAGTCTATAACAGCATAATATGGTTTCTGACACAGGTACACATACATATATAAGGAGCAGAAGACGAACAAAGTAGATGTTTCTAAATTATAATAAACGTTACTTATAGATTTTGAATATTATAGTAACTGAATATTATACTTATTGAATACCTATTAATTCAAATGTGCATTATAGAAAATGTTCATTATACCATATAAAATTAGGTAAAATGAATTTATATCAATAATTCATTATATCATTTCATCGTTATATTAAAAAAAAGTATATTACATGAAAATAGGTGATGTGATCATTAGAACTTTTGTTATTATTTCAAGCGTTACACACCCATTGCAATAAGGGTGCAGGCAGAGCTGTATGGTTAGTTGCTATTGTACACCTTTTGTCAGTTATGATTAGGTCTGCTGTAATATGGGCGAGTCTATTGCTATCAGGACACTGTCCAACCAAACTCCAGGATGGAGAAAGCAGAATAAGAATCTATGCATATAATGAAATAGTAACAAAGAATTTTTGTCCATCTGTCTGGATATTATGTTCCAGATTGGCACAAAAATGGCTGAACAGATTTGGATGTTTGGCACATAGATAGTTTATATATAACCTGGATTAACACATCTGCGGGCAAAAGCTAGTAAATGATAAAAAATTGTGTTCTTACCAATTTCAGCAGGACAGCAATTTAAATTAACTTTAAACTTCTTTGGAACCAAACTCTGATACAAAACAGCTATATCTTTTATGTAACCAACCAGCTGTCTACTGTACTTCTCCGGTAACTTCGCACTCTCCTCCAAATGTTCCACAATCAATGACATGATGGCTTTCACGTTTTGTGATATCACGCATTTTGGAAGGAACAGAGGCTTTGTTACATCCCAAACAACAGTGTTGTCCGTAACATCTAATATGGAATCATTTTCGTTATTCGGTTCAGAGCCAACTGTAATAATACCATGGGATAGACTTTCTTTAAGCAGAATTCGTACATCAGAAAGTAATTTATCACATTTCTTGTTATACAAAACACATTCAGTGTCATCTATGTATTTATTCAAAGCTGATTCATCAGCTTTTACGAATTTTAAGTCAATTAGAAACTTGTTGAATGAATCTAATTCAATAACTATGTTTTTATAATTCTGGTAGCTGCTGTCACAAGACGGTAAGTTCATCCTAATGCAGTCTTCAATGATTTTGTTGAAGAATTTTTGGCGGATTGTTTCGGCAAAGATTTCTATGAAAGTGTTCTCACTTTCAAATTGCGAGCCCAATGTAGAGTGAAGAAATTCAAAGATAGCGGTCAAATTATTAAAAATTGTTTGGTAATTAGGCTTCTTGGGGTCATTAAGATTAATTTTGATGTTGAAAACAATAGCTCCAGTGTGATCTTCTGTAAATATATCACAGTTATGCCTGATAACATTGTGAAGAAGATTATTTATAAAGAAATGTGAGAATAGACCAAGTTCTGCGTGCATTCTCTCGGTAGCATATAAAGTTTTCAATATTTTCTGAAGAAGAAATGGGTCACTTTGTTGAACAGACAGTGAGTAGGTTAAGAATTTCATCCCTTTTTTCTCTGACCATGTGAAGATGTCCTCCCATTCAACACTCAACTGGGCAATATACAAGGCCAGTTGGTTCTCCGCCTGTGCATTGATGGTCGTTAAAGCCTTCGCCATATTTCCCTCGAATTTCAAATTCTTCAGTTCCTTTTTCAATTTTTTTACTGCTAGCATAGCATCACTATAGTTATATCTACCAAATTCATGATTTGCTTTCTCTAAAACACGTTTACCATCAACAACAATGCATAAATTCTTGAGAATAACAAACGATTTGTTTAATTTATCACAATGGCTTCTAAATTCTTCATCACTCACTTCGTATCTTTCATGTAAAGCTTTTATGTCTTCAATGCATTTTGAATGATCAGAGATTATATTCGCCTTTCGATTGTTATAATTTAGTTGTTCTAAGCTCTTTGTTATAGTAAAATTAACGTAAGTATCGATAACATTTTGTTGTAAAGCCCAAGATAGTAGTTGCAATCGTTCAGTTAAGTCTTTTATAATGGGCAATACTTGATCACGGCTTTTCTTTAATTCCTGGGTACTCACTTTGTCGGCTTCTTGCAAAACAGCACTTAATAAACTCATTTTAGTTAATTTAATTACTGCGATATAACTTTTAACTTTTGTTTTTCGGTTAATTCCGTGCGATTCAAATTCAAAAATTGAACTTTGTTTTGACATCCATGAATGACATTAGACGTCTTGACATTTAATATGCGTTTCGTATCTAACGTGGTGACAAGTTTGCGTTTCGTGAACACTTTGGGTTGAAGTCAAAAATGATGTAGCTCATTGTAATAATGTGTTGATGATGGAGCAGCTTTTGTTAAAGATAGCGCATGGTCATATAAAATCATAAGATTTAATTATTTTACTTGGGAGTTTTATCCCTAACAATTTTATAACGATACAACTCATAGCATTTAGCAAATTGGCGCTCAAATTTAGCTAATTAGCTATACTTTTTGCTATTACAACGTAAATTAGATGTAAATAAACTGTTTGGAGGACTGTATCCATAACTGGTTGGTTGCCATCGTTTGTTTAATCAATTGAAGGCTCAAGGGCATTACTGTGTTCACCACAGCACAGCAGTCGACAATAAGTGAATCAAAAACTAGCCAAAAAATTGCCACAATGAACGAATGTGAAATTGAATGTTTGAAAAATGAATTGGAACATGAGAAAACTTGTAGGTTAGTAAATTGTAGACCTATTAGTAGTTGTACTTTAGTTAAAAAAGTGCTTGCACAGCTTTCAAGAACTATTTTGTGATTCCATTGGAAATGTTGTAGGCATAAATTATTTATCTCGAGTAGTTACCCTATAATCTATATTGTAGGTAATGCTGCAGAATATAATTAATAAAGAAGTTATACCTACCTACCTCTTACCTGCTTGATTATGCGACCCATACCCAACCTACTTAATTTTGGCCTTATTCTAATGGGTCAAGGGTATGCTATGAACGCCCAGTTTACTAACCTACTTGCTGCATGTGCTCTAAAAATTATTAACTACTATCTCAGCCTCGAGTAATTGGTTCTTAAGCTCAAATTACGGGATCTAAAATGTTTGACTAGATTTTTTCTTGTTAATTTGGACAAAATATTATGGCACTTTAAAACTTCGACCACTTTCGTTTACTTACTTCGATCTCGTAAAGTAATTCTTTAGTCTTAAAATACAATCTCGCCCACCTCTTTAACTGATAACTCTTCAACAAGGATCATTATTTACAGTATCGCTTACATTACAGATGTCGCTAGTGGGCGGAACGGACCCAAGCAGTAAATTATTGCATTCGTTCAACGGGGTAGACTACCTTTACCCAGTGGGGCGGATAAGGAATGATTAATAATCTACCACAGTCCAGTATCCTAACTGCGTAACACACGATCAATCATTATCTGAATCATTTTGAAGGTTATGCTAATCCATTGTTTCATAATGTTCGAAAAATTTGTTTGCTCGACAACGTAAATCGCAATGAATATTGTTGAACTATCAAAATGAAACAAATTGTGATTGATAGTGTGTTACGCAATTAGGGTGCAGAATCAGATTAGTATAACCCCTTTGTGAAAGACCTCGGCCGGGGAAGTAGTACCTAACTATATCCCTACTCCCATTTTCGTCATCACATCGGAGTAGGTGTTAATTAACTCCTATTTAGAATATCTTCAAACCTTTATCCGTACAGAGAAACAGCAGCCTGGCAGAACGGGGAACTGGAGAAACAGATAGTACTGGTCCAAGATGAACTACGCCAGACGGACTACACTTGGGACCATGACGATGACCTGATGAAGGAGAGCGCAAGACACAAGGTGTACCAGGACACCATAGAAACGTTGCGGGAACAACTGCCAGCCTTGAAGGATAAGATTAAAAACGCTAAAATTTGCGGGTTGGGTAAGTGAGATGGTACTTTTCAGCCAATCGTGATCTTCTTGCTTTTCTGTTCAACTGGTTTCGGGATCAACTAACTACTACGGCGCGTGAGCAGGTATAATGACTCCGTTCGAGTTCTATACTAGCTGGGCGGGCAGATCTAAAATAAATAAATAGCCTAGGTAGTTAAATCGAAATCATGAATGTCTCACGCAAGTTATAATTTGACTGAATACCTAATGATGCTGGTTACTTTTATTTTAAGTCGTTTAATCACAGCATTGTTTCTCATATTCCAGATTGCAAATTGAAACACGATGACCTCAATATAAATCTGGATATTCTTACACCGGTATGTCGACTCACACGAAGGCACTGTGTCCACTCATAGCAACACGATATCTCAATCTAATCCTTTTTCCATTTTAGACTTTTCCAAGCGTTATGTCTTGCGATCCCGCGAATTGAAGTTACATTGTAGGCACTTGGCATTGACTTTAGTATATTCACAGTTTGCACCAGACATACAAGTTATACGTCAATAAAAGTACCTACTCATAAAAAATTATCTCTGTTAGAAATGTTGTAGTTTTATGTTTATCCATTCACAGGCAGAACTGTTGCGGACGGTGAAGAGATTTGAGCGTCTCAAAACCGATTTGATAAGCACGCTGCGAAGCAAAGAGTGGCGCTTGGACTCGGAGTCTAAGGTAGGTTACCTATGAACTACCCGCCGAAGGTGTGATGATGCTGCAGATGCTGATTGCTAAAAGATTGATTGATGTTTAGCTTAAGAGCCCACATAACCTCAGGTTTTTATCTCGCTCGCACCATACTACTCGCGGACTGAATGCGACCGAGACGGAGGCGGCTCCAAATCGGCAATAGTTTAGGTAATTGCCTTTTACGGCGAAAATAACGGTAATTAAAAAAAAAAACATAGTCGCTGCTTTAGTTAGTTCAGTTAGTGTACCAAGTTTCATGATCTAATTTGAAGTATTTTTTTTAAAAGCAGCGGTTTATTGTTCTATTTGGAGGTAACTTTGGATTTTTTTTCTATAGAGAAAATTGTATGAAATCGTGTTTTCGGCTAACATAGTCGCTAACATTAATCATCAACTTTAACATATATTTATTTCAAAATTAATGCTGCAGTAGTTTCGATATAACGGCGGATCTTGCTAAGCGATTTGACGATTTATAGGCCTTTAACATGCAAGCGTGAACTCGACTGGCCGCTAGAACGGTACCAGCAGTTTGAGGATGTATATTCGTAGTCGTAGGTATCGATTTGATTAAACTTTACTTACTTACTTTCAAACTGATTATACCTACTTCTCGTGTTTCAGTTGTTCGTGAGAGTGAACGACCAAAGAACCTACTTGCAAAACGAGCTGATGATATGTCAGAATAACATCATGAGACTACAGAAGAATAGCGCCTACTGGCAGTAAGTATTAAGGCAAATAATAACCAAACCGAAGTAGGGAATTTTATTCTAGCGAAGTCCCGTATATATACGTATAAACCTTTATGATATCTATGGTAACCTTCCTACCCGTCTATTTCTACCGCCAAGCAACTTGTTGTCTGATTTGCAGGGGAACACAATCTCTCCCTAGGGGAAGGTATAAGTTTATTCACAGCAATAACCTCGTAGTCCCCTGCTTGTCATACATTACAAAATGTTGCCCCTTCTTGCAAGCAGTTTCTTGTATTAATTAACACCACGGATTATTACTTACATGAAGTAATATCTCGGCAACTCTTCTAATTTTAAATTGGACTATGTTTTTTTTACGAAACGTATAAATTTGTTACATAACACTAAAGGACTCATTGATAAATAAATATGTTATTTTTTTATATTTTTTTGATAAAGTGGGACTGCAGTTCAGGTTTGATTCGTTCTTATTCCTACTGGTATTACGTTCCAGGAATGTTGCCAGAAAGCAGGACGAGCGAGTGCTGGACCCAAAGCGAGGACATATAAAGAAGCTTGTAGGCAACGAGCGGCTGGCACCTATTGCTACCTAAAGCAAACATTACTTCATACACACGTAGAGTTTATTTTCTTACACAGACGGAAATGGGAAATATATTATTATTATAGGTACATGTTAGAGTAGTGAGCTGTGATTCTTCATAAATATTGGTTTCGACGGACAAAGAAACATAGATATACTATTTACTAGGCCACGCTTTCAAATTCAGGAAAAAAAATACATGGTGTGACATAAGTATAAACGCATCATAAATAGAGTGATCACATAGTTATTTGTAGATTTTTCTAATTTAAGTAGCAATATAGGTAGCAATTGCCAGCGGCCCTAACGTTCCAGAAAATTATAACGTATAAGTACCCGGGCACAAGTATGAATGACACTACAAATCCGAACTTTTATTAAAACTTTCGACTTTTCTTTTTTCTTTCTTTATTTTCTTCTTTTTCTTTTCTTCTTTTTTCCATTCTTTCCTTCTGTGTTTCTTTCTTTCTTTTCTTTTTTTCTTTCAGAAGTATTTACGCGGGTAGACTGTTTTTTTAAATTATAGGTATGAGCACTCCATTTACTCACTACTCAGTGGCTTTGTATGCATGTAAGAAAATGAATGTAGATACTTATTATACATAGGGATTCTAATAAAGCATGTGACTTAGATTAATGTACGTAGTAAAATGTATAGTATTGACTGCAAACTAATGAATTATATGCCTATTTTACAAATGTCTATAGAATATAAATGAAGAGAAAAATATTCACATATTAATTGTAAGGAACACGTAGAATAAAAATAAATACTGCAAAATTACGATATACTTTTATTTCCTGTCGAAGATTTTCACAAAATAATTTAATAATTAGATAGGTACCTACAATTTTTTTATAATATTTTGAACACAATGGCACTTTGAACACATTTGTTGAGGTAAGCCAGAATTAAGTTTTATCTACAACGGCGTTATTTTGAAGTAATGATACTACCTAATTGCTAAGTATTTCTGATGGGTTTCTTGTACCTGGTCGGAAAGTCTATGGTGGTGCTCAAGTATTCAGCTTCCAACTCTGCGAGCGGTCTTCGGTATAACGCGGCTGAAAAAATGCAAGAGAATTATTATTCGTCATCATATAATTTTCCTATGTTGGGGTCGGCTTCAGGCTAACACTCAATCGACGTTGCAGCTGAAAACCAGTATTTTACATGGAGGGACTGCCTATCTGACCTCCACAACCCAGTTACTGGGTAACACGATACTAGGATGACTGGTTGCCAGACTTTTGGGCTTCTTTTTGGGTTAGCGGCACTGAAAAATGACATTATTTTAACAACATATAAAAATATTTTATATACCCGGGCCACCTTAAATACAATAATTTATCTCATAATTATTTTACACTGTGATTTAGAAAAGAAAATACAGCTTAATTTCCAAAATATTACTGAAACTTTCAAAACACGCGCGGCGGTCATTCGGCCCCTGAGGAAGAATTTACAAAAATACGCGAGGCGTCACAGCGACAAAGACGTAAACTCACCCTCGATCTGTCAAAGTCAGGCTTTAAAGGCATGATTTTGACAGATCGAAGCGTAAGTTTCGTCTCTGTATCATATCCTTAGGTGTGAATTATACACGGACACGGCGTAAGGTGAAGGCGCGGCGCAGGCATGATGCCGTTTCAAAACGTTTTCATACAAAATGTACGAAGGCGACGTGCGCCTGTCCCGCGCCTTCACCTGACGCCGGCTGTATGTAATTCACGCCTTAGGTGTATCGACTTACGTGTAACACAGTGGTGTTTGTCGACGTGTAGTCTCAGATGTCGCGGACACGCGCACACGTACCCGCCGGCCGTGTTGACGCACGAGTGCGAACACCCGTCCGTCTCCAACTCGCACTCGTTAATATCTGTAAACAATCATTTATGTTTAGTAAGCGGTGTTTAAATGATGAGTGAAGACGGCTGGCAAAGCTTGTACAAGTCTGAAGGGAAAGGGAATGTTGGAAAAGCTTGGAGGAGGTCTTTGCCAAAGGACACATACCATGCCATGCCATGAACACTAAAAGTGATGATTACAATGTTTTGGAGTTGTTCACTGTTACTCTGTAATAAGAATATAAATAAATAAATAAATGACAGCCAGTTGCAGAAATGAACTTTAACTTTTGAAGCTCATGTTGTCGTTTAGGATTTGGTTTCCGCACTTAGTCCAAGGTGTACCATTGTGCGACATCTGCGGTGCTATTCTGTTAAAATCTCACGGTGAAAACTAAGGTGAAGTGAGCTTAAAGTGAGCTGTCGTTCCACCCGATGCTAGGATTGACACCATTGACGGCTCACTTCACCTATATCACGGTGAGATTTTTACAGAATAGCATTACAGATTAGTATTTAATAACCCTTAACGACTGTCAAAGATACACGAATGACAGCCGGAACCAACGGCTTAACGTGCTTTCCGAGGCACCAATCGACAGAGCAACCCCGGCAAGCGTAGCTTAACCTGTTTTATCAACCCGTGCGGCTGTTATTACTTAACCACGAGCTTTGCTTAGAGCTACTGGGTGTGAGAGGTATTTACGATAAGACATTAAATAATTATAAGAAAGAAATAAAACCTTTGTCTTATGTGACACTGAGTGACACTGTGTCGTGTGTACTACTCACCCAGACACCTCTGCCCGGCCGCGAGCGACAGATACCCGGGCGAGCACTGGCAGCGGTACGCGCCCCGCGTGTTCACGCACAGCTGCGTCGAGTGACACCGATTCGTCTCTATTAAGCACTCGTCCACATCTGTAAAAGAGAAAATACAAATGAAAGAAAGAAAGAAAATACGTTTACACTACAATAACAACAACAACAAACAACACACACACACACGTAACATTGTTCTCTGAAAATTATGATATCAAAAACAGTGGATTTATTTTCTAAGCATTACCAAAATCTTTGACTTTTCACCAATGCAATAGTAATAAAAATAAAAGTAATAAAAACTAAAACCCAACTACGGCAAAAGTCAACTAAAAAGGTATAAACAAGTCATCACAGACAGACTAATTAAAAATCCGGAGTCACACGTGCTATAAGTCGAATAGATTACGTGTGACTCCGGATTTTTAATTTGTCTGTCTGTGATGACTTGTTTATACCTTTTTAGTTGACTTTTGCCGTAGTTGGGTTTTAGTTTTTATTACTTTTATTTTTATTTAAATTATTTTGGGGTTATAATATATTTATTTTTGAAATGTGCTAATTAAGCCCTTTCATTTGATACCCAACATGACACCATTAAAAAATCTTTTTTTTTTAGTTCATGACTTTTTGTCCTCTAGAGGGCGCCATATTCAATTTAATGTGACACCACATAGCCTATAACCATCGGACGACCGAGACGCTTCCAACGATACCCCATTTCTCAAATTATGTTGAGAAGATTAGAAGTTATGAGGGAACAAATGAACATACATACATACATACATACAAACATACGTACATACATACATACATATATACATACATACATACCGGTCAAAATCATAACCCTCCTTTTTGCTTCGCCGTAGTCGGGTAAAAAGTTTAGGAAGTAGTGTGCATTCATAAAGTAAGATTTTCTTTACTTCTCCAAAAGCAATCCATCGTCATAATCACCCTAATTCCAGCCGAAAGACATTCAATGTTGGACATAGCCTCCCCAAAGTATTCTTTGACTTTCATCAGATCATAAGGTGACCTTGTACCGTTGTATCATAGATATAATTTAGTAACCTATTCCGCTTAACTTTTCCTAAAGAGTCACAAAAAACCCTGTAAAATTACACACATGCGATAAAGATTCCAGAACGTCAGTGTTCGGGTTTGCGACAAATCAATCGTCATCCTGAGGATGCCTCTTTGAGAGGTGAAACACGTGTCGATTACTTACAGGGATTTTTATGACTCTTTAGGAAAAATTAAGCGGAATAGTTACTAAATTATATCTACGTCTATTGTATTTGATTTAACCTCAACAGCACCCTGAAGCCATTATTACATCGAACACGCAGGTCATCTAGAGCCCTCCACGAACCGTTGACCCACAAACTGCCCGTGTAGAACCCTTGACAAGAAGCTTTAAACAGAGTAATTTTGAACTGATATGGTGTCGGTCAGTCAGAAAAATGTAGCAAGCAATCTTTGGACGTAGTGACTAGAGATGGGCCGAATGTGGTTTGAACAGAATCCGAACTTCGGCCGAACATACCGCACACCGCACACCGCGCTCGCCCGCGTGGCCCGGAGCCGGCCGGTCATTAGCAAAAATACGTCATCCTCACGATTTAATTTAAGTCTTATATTACAATTTACAAATTCTATTAATTAATCTCAGTCAAAATAGTGCAAGTAGGTATTATTTTTCTTGTACCGAATGTTCGGCATCTGAACCGAATTTCGGCCAAATGCCGAAGTTTGGTTCAAGCTGCCGAAATTCGGTTGAACACAATGGTAACCGAATTTCGGCCCATCTCTAATAGCGACCGAACATCACTCCATAAAACTTACATTTCATTAGAACTTACCGTCGCAGCTCTTAGCAGTCTTGTTGTGCCTATACCCGGGGTCACACGGCCCTCTGTCACTGTGGTCGAGGTTCTCGGTTACAGTCACATCGAAAAACACGGTTGGAGATTGTGATCCTGAAAATAGAACCTTATGTCAGTGGCGTAAGAGTCAGACTCATCCTACAAATTCAAGGGGGAGAAAATCTATACTTAATAATATTATAAAGAGGCTAAATTAGTTCTTTTGTTTGTAAGTTTGTATGTAGGGGTTAGTCTCCGGAACTACCAGTCGATTTGAACATTTATTTTTGTCACTAATATCCATAAACGATTAATCGATAACAGATCAGCCGTTCTATTCTGTGAACAACTCACCGTGAAAACTTAGGTGAAGTGAGCGTGAAGTGACCGTTATTCCACAGGCATTGACACAATTTGACAGCTCACTTCACCTTGTTTTCACGGTGAGATGTTTACAGAATAGATCGGCAGAACTCCGGGTTCGATCTGGCCGAGGGATCTTGTGAATCGTCATCATCATTAATCTGACAAATAATTTTTGATATATTTACCTGATGAATCGTAAAACTCTTCAACGTCCGGCGAGAAATGTGACTCAATCATCTCTGGCTGCATCTCGAATGTTACGTCTGGTAAGTAAGAGTCCTGCAAAAATCATGCGGTGATTTTTTTATTTTTTTTACGCTGACTGTACATAATGGCTTAGATCATTAATTTTAAGATTAGGAAATAAGTACCAACAAACTATGAACCTTGAAATAGTGTGAACTAAACTTTTTTAAATTATATTTTTATTAATAAAAGTATCGAGCCGAGAAGAACTCGCAAGATCGCTTTTTAGTTTTTATATCCAAAATTTTCCGAGATTAGATGCTACATATATTATAATCTCGGAAAATTTTAAAGTCTTTTCAAATTGGTCAGGTCGAAAATTCTCAAAAAAATGAAAAGAAAATGAAAAGTCGCAGAACAATTATGGGTGTGATTCGGATACCCCATTATACGAGGGAACTAAATTTTATTTTTGGACGTCAGTGTTCCGGCCACCCTGTATATAAATATAAAGGAGATATGAATAGTTTATTGAAAATTTACCAGACAGATTTATTGTGTATAAAAATAAATATACTCACATCATCGCCGTTATCTTCATTGCCGTCAAAAACGTCGTTGTCAGTTGTACTTGAGGTGGGATTGCATACGGGAAGGTCAGCACATTTCTTGATCTAAGAAAATGGATTTATCGGATGATATGAGTCCAACTCCAAGGATGCAATTTAAACCAGAATTGCAGATTTGTTTGCTGGGAGCTAACTTGCAACTACTTTTAAATAATGCTGAGATTATGCTGAGTAGTCCAGTCTTTTTCATCACTCTTTTTTGACTGTACTTAAATTACTAACAAAAATGGTAAATGTTCCCAAAAAAGACTCAGCCCGGAGCCTGGATTCGTGCCCGGTTGATGGCAATAGGTGTTAGGTACACCTCTGCTTAACCCTTCAGCGAATGCAGGCGTGATATTATGTTAAAAGAAACATAACCTATCGTCAGCTAATCCAGTTCAATTTATTTTATTTGGTATAAAACCAATTGGACCATTGGACCAATTAAATTGATATCAAGAAATTACTTTGGCGTTTCAATTGAAGCGACGAATCATAGCTTACCTGTACGTTATCCCCATCGCACTTGGCCGTAGTCTTGCAGCGCCGGGTCCGCGCCTGCGTGCCGACGCCGCACGTCGCCGAGCACTCCGACCATCGCGACCACATCGACCAGCGGGGCTTGGACTCGTCCACCTAAAACGTTATGTAGTATAAACGATCGCGTTAATTTGGAACCAACAGAATATATTAGAAACTTGCTGATCTGACTGACGTTGTCCTGTCGAAATTTCAATAATTCGAACACAGATCCCATAGAAAAAGGCACTTTCAGTTTACCCGAATTTTCCAATTTTCCGAAATTTCTGTTCCTAAAAACCTTATTCGTACGATAATGAGGAAAATTTCTATCGAGCCGTTCTCAAGTGATGCGCTTAACAACGAGATTGATTGGAGCCAAATACAAAGTCTTAAATTACAATTAAATATATATTAAAAATATAAAATTCCACTGAAAAAGTGAAGACTAAGTAAGATACTTACATCACACGGAGGCATGTGGCATTTCCTTCTATCAACCGCAGGGCCCTTACACGCAGACTCGTCTAAAATGATCTTCTCTGACTTTGAAGAACTATCTGCAATACACAGTGTATTTCTTAAAAGTTTATAGCCTTATTTTTAAAAGAAAACCCTCTTGGTCACAGAACCGACCCTTTTGGTACACCCCAGTAAAAACGTGGTTGATAGGCAGAATGTTGTCTTTTAAGGCCTACAAACAAGGTAAACTAGCAAAGCAACATTCGCACTACGTCAATATAAAGAAGAAAATGCGTTTTGGGATATTAAAATAAATCTTTTCTCACATCTTATATGATTACCTTTATCGAAAGGCTTTTAAAAAGAAAGAAAGAAAGAAAGAAAGAAGCAATACCGGATTGCTTGCGAAATAAGTGAGTAAATATAAAATAGGTAAATCACACAGAAATAAGATTATTTTGTCAAATAAATAATGCTTACCAATAGTATTGTTTTGATCGTCGATGTAATAGCAGGACCTGGATCTCTGCTGGTACCCCAACCCGCAGGTAACGTTACATAACGACCATTGTGTAAAGGGACTCCATTTAGCAGGCACTAAAACAATAATTGAAAGAAGATATTTAAATTAAGTGACCATTCTCTGTTCTCAACTACATAGATGTACTGCCCCGCGTCTGTGACGTCATCGCTAACAAGCCGTTACCTAGCAACAGATATCTCACCTTGTATGGCGACGTTGTACCTCCGATGCGCAGTGCCGGCTTCGTTCTCGACTACACAGATGTACTGTCCCGCGTCTGTGACGTCAGCACTCCATATTGCCAGCAAACTATTACCGAGCACTCTTTGTATGTTAGATAAACTCTCACTAAGTGCTTGAGTGTCCTGAAAATTAAGTTATTTTTTAGACTGAAAATTAACAAATAGAGCCCTGCGCTTGTTAAGGTTCCTTGTTAACTTATCTATACAGGCTGATTTTGAAAACATGCAACAAAATTTAAGGGGGTGTTCTACCCATCAATATAATCAACTTTTACTATAGGAACAACTAAGCACTCGCAAAAAAAAAAATGACCTTATACAAAATGGTCCAATCGGGTATACCTTTATACAGGAAGGTCATTTTTATTTTTTGCGAATTCAAGTTTGTCCTAGAGTAAAAGTTGTTCACATTGATGGGTCCAACACCCCCTTACATTTTGTAGCATGTTTTCAAAGTCAGCCTGTATAATAAAAATGAAATGCTGTTCGTTGGTAAGCGCATCACTTCAGAACGGCTGGACCGATTTGGATTTTTTTTGTTTTAAAATGTGTACCTTCAACCATGAAATCTTAGGCATGGGATGTCCGTCAGCCTCACATTTCAATACAATGCTTCTTTTCAACGCAACGACGTGTCCTTCCACCATGTTAGTGCCAACATTAGCAGCAATGGACGGCGGTTTTTGTATAGTGACGTCGAATATAACCTCTGTGGTGCCCACTTTGTTCGTCATAATGCAGGAGTATTTGCCGCCGTCTGTTACTTCGGTTTTGTTGATGATCTGAGAGTTAAGATACTTATTTAACAAGTTAAATTTAAACATTTAAATAACCCCCGACACAATTCCAAGCGATGCTGCAGTATCGGTTCAAGGTTACTATGTTCTTCTAATATCATTGAAGTAACAGAATACTAAATTTCGAATCGATAAGACATGTGGAAGATGCGCACATGCAATCATCAACTAGAAAAGACCTGATAATCTTCAAACGGCTGAACCTTTCAAAGAACCTTAAAGAAGACACCTTTCAAACAAAAAAATAATAATCAAAATCGATTCAGCCATTTGGGAGCTACGAGGGAACAGATAGACACACACGTTAAACTTATAACACCCCTCTTTTTCCGTCGGGGGTTAAAAACAATACAAAGTGAAAAATAACTTAACACTTCTACAATATTCTGAAACGTTAATAATATTATTAGTAAGAATTAAAAAGGTTATCTTACCAAGGTAAAGTTATCATCAGACAGAAGCAGTCTCTTATCCCCATTTATTTCAGTGTAGGGGTGCTTGATCCACATGACGCTGGGTAACGGACTGCCCACCGCTGGGCACGTCAACACCAATTTCTTTCCGAAACCTGTTGTCAGTTTTTTAGACGATTCTTTGGGTGTTGGTGGAGGGACTGCAAGAACATAAAATCACGCCTGTATTCCCCGAAGGGTTAGGCAGAGGTGTACCTATAGTACACCCACATTTCGCCAGTTATGTTTAAGCCTCATGTGATAGGGGGCGAGCCCACGCCGAGCTGCTACTGAGAAATTCCGGATGTAATAACACTGCTCGACCCGGGAATCGAACCCAGGACCTTATGCTCAGCAGTAGCGCTCGCGACCGCTAGACCAACGAGGCAGTTCTGTTTTAGTACTTAAATAAATCGAGGGTAAATGAAGAATGAAAGCATAACGTAAAATCTGTACCGAGAGTAAGAACCGCCTTCCATAAGAATAGAATAATATGTCTGTGAATGAGTTTTAGAGGCTTATCTATAAAGGTTTGGCACAAATAGCATAATGCGTTTTTAACCGTCTTCAAAAAAGAGGCCCTATGTTCGAACAAAAGGTGTGTTTTTGAAGCAATTGTGGCGGCGCGGCATCTATTTCGCCACATGCATGATCATGAACTACACATCAAAGACCGCGATATCAAGATATTTAAGTTTACCGCGCGATTAATACATATAAGAGTATCCGACATCAATCCTTGGGCAGATGCCCGCCAGACACAACAGCCGTCTGGTCGGAGGATCCTCCCATTTCATTAGAGGATGAGTGAACTTTACACCCTGTTCCTCATACCCCTAAACAATATTATTTTATAAGGAAAATAAACAGGAAACGACTTGGGGCCAAGTCTACTAATTTATAAACGTTACAATGGTCTCTCAATGGTGAGTTTTTGACAGATTTGCCATACAAAAACTGTCAAAAACTCACCATTGAGAGACCATTGTATCGTTTATAAATTAGTAGACTTAGGCCCCAGTGGTGTGCCTATGTAGGTTTCTATGAAAATGTAATACTTATATTGATTCGAGGAATTCCCAATAAGTACTTACCCAGCACATCAACTAAATAAACAACGCTAGTTTTGCCAACTTTATTCTTCGCGACACAAGTATAGTTGCCGGCCTGTCCTTCCAGCGCTTTCTTCACCACAATGACTTCTCCAAAGTTCGTAGAAACCATAGACTCATCAAAGAGTTTCAAAGGCACGTCGTCTTTAAACCAGTAGACTGATGGAAGCGGGTTCCCGTATGGATGGCAGTGCAGGTAGAACGCTTGACCTGATAGTACTTCTATGTGAACCTCGTTTGTACTTGTGTTTGAATTTTTGAATAGAGTTTGGAAGATTTTTGGCGGTTCTGTAAGGAAAAGTAAATATTTATGAGTTCACCATTTTTTTAATACTTTACCATATACAAATTATATGGGGTGGATTTTTCAGAGGGGGCAGCAGGGGCAGCTACTACAGGAAAATGGTCTTAGGAGACTGTTATTAACTTTTTGAGAAATTTTGATCTGCATTCACAGATTTTGAAAAAAATGTACAGTCAGCAAGAAAATGGGCAGTTTTCACAAAAACTTTTTTTGATGCCAATCGATCCTGTTTCTTATTAGAATCAAAAACCTCTATTGTACGAACTGAGCTTTGAGTACTAGAAAAGTCAGAAATAGCAAAACATATATGTATATTAATTTATTAAAAAAAAATGACACCATTTCATTTCATTTATGTTATTAAGGAGCGAGCCTATTTCCTTTACAGAAATTGTTGATTTTCTGATAGAAAAATCGAATAACACTGACGAAAGTAGACAATTGAATCCAGAAACTTATGCCCGACTCACTACCAATATATAATCTTTTATGTATTCTTGCAAAAAATAAATTGTATGTTATTTTTTCTTAGCCCAAATTGTGTCCCACTTCTAAAACACCTCCGCTCTAAATGACACTGTCCTGAGCAAAATCTGCCTTCTAGCTATCGTTAGACAAAAAAGATTTTATTCAACTAGGAACTCACCAAGTACATCAATCTTCAAGTTCCTCTCGTTCGTCCCCCCTTCATTAGCCGCCACGCAGGTGTACAAACCCGCCTGTCTCACCTGAACATTGTTCAACACGAGGTCTGCATAGTCAATGTCGTATGAATTCTCACTGACAACCCGACCTTGTTTTATCCACTGTATATCGGGTATGGGGTTCCCTGTTGCTTTGCAAGCTATGCGGGTGCGGGATCCTTGCTAGAAGATTGGTAACATGTTGTTACATATTGGTGCCGATTCCCTATTATCTTTATTCCCCCCATTTATTACCCGAGTATCTTTTTCTTTCGATTTCAATTAATCAGCGCCTGATGTAAATTGACCTAATTTTAGTAGGCAAGTTTTTAATCACTTTTCAGAATGAGGCATATCGCGCATAAGTCCATAAACGACTACAGGCCATTTCGCGAATAAGTCCAATGTCTACTAAACCGTCTAAACTTATATAGAGTAGTGACAGGCGCTGATTAATTTGACAGGACTAAACTAAAATTTATCTTCTGTCCTTTTCTTATTGAAATGGAAAGAAAAAGATGCACAGAACTTAAATTTAGTTTAGTTTGTGAACAAGGGAATCGGCACCAATGGCTGTATTATCCGAAGAGGTAGTGTCAGCGCAGAGAGATCAGCAAAATGCTGTTTACGGTTCCGTAACCAAAGGGTACAAACGGGATTATCCTATTACTAGGCTCCACTATCCGTCCATCCGTATGTCTGTCACAGGGCTGTATTGTGTACTACTGTGGCGGCTATGGCCGCTCGTCAAAGTCGCGGGAAACACCTGGATGAGGGACGCACGGACCCGGGAAGAAAAAAGGGGAGGCCTATACTCAGCAGTGGGTCATTCCGGGCTATAATGATGATGATAGCCGCTGTTATATTCCCATTCGGCCCATGTAAGAGGAGCCTTATTACCATAAATCGGGATTGAGAATGACGACAAATGGCCGTGCAGTGCAGTGCATCATGTGCTTAACTTTTTGGCAACTAAGTTGGGGTCGGCTTTCACTCAAACTCAAAGCATTTATTTCAATTAAACCATTTACAGGCACTTTTGAATTGTCAAAGAGTCAGAAATGTGAAGCTGGTTTCCCATTCCGAAGCGTAGTTGGTAGCTATGGAGAAGAATGGGCAAGAAACTCCACGGACACACGTTTAAATCAATTTTTTCTTACTAAAAAAATTCCGGATGCAGCTGAAAACATTTCATTTACAGTACATGATGATCACTAACCACAACTTCAACGTTCCCACCGACAGTCACCCCCTCGCCATTGCTGAAGGCCACAATATCTTTGACCTTGGGCCCCGCGACTACATTCACTCTGTACACTATATGCGTTGCACCTGCTTTGTTGACAGCGTCACAGCGATACAAGCCTTCTGATTGGCTGGTTATGTTGGTACTGGATAGACTGGAGCTCTGTTGATGCCAGTTTGTGTTACTGGAAAGAAGATTTTTTATTTAATTTATATTAGTATCTGGGGTGTCATGGCAGTTGCTCCATGTACAAAATTTGGTATGCAGCTGCATCCGGTTAGACTGGATGCCGACCCCAACATAGTTAAAGGCTAGGGCTAGGCACGCAAATTTAACATAACATAAACATCGTGCCTGAATTTTTCAAGGGGGAAGATGTGAAGACCCACATTTAGTCATCTTATGTTACAACAAGTCCCATGTTATAACGAGTAAAATGACATTCACAGGAATATACAGGGTGTCTCAAACGTTGTGGTCCAAAGGCAAATGAGGTAAAGCGTCCACCTATCATTAAAAAAATTAAAAACTGAGATATTCTGAACAGTTCAGAAGTTTCGCGGGAATCGAACCCAGGACCTCATGAGCAGCAGTAGTGCTTTGCGACCACTAGACCAACGAGGCAGTCAATGGATGTTTAAAGCCTGTTATAATAAAAAAAATTGGAAAGTTGTATATACTTGTAAGTCCATGTAAGATTCGGCGCAGGTGCTCCTTTGGCGTTGCATTCTAATGTCGCGTTCACACCTTCCTTTAGTTGAACGTCCAGCATATCGAACTCCGAAATGAATGGCGGCTCTGGAAGAACAATTTACCAACACATGAACGTTTATAATGTTTTTTACTGCCAACAGAAGCAGAATAGTAAGATCAGCTTTGTTTTTTTTTTTTGGTAAATCATATTTTTTTATGCGAATAAGGTTTACTTGCATGAAGTCTAACCAGGCTGTTAACTGAAAGTTAACTAGTTAGCTGCGACATTTATTATAAATTGTAACAGCGAATCAATATATTCACGCCTCCCCCTTAAGACCTAGGCCAAATCTTTTTTGATATTCGTTTAGCTTATGACCTAAAGAGGTGCCATAACGAATATGAATTTAAAATCTCGACTAATTAAAAATGTATGCAAAAATCAGCGAGACGCGGGTATTTTGGTATATAATAATATAAATGCGGATGTAACTTTGTCTTACCTTTTCACGTCTTAACGGCTGATAAGATTTGGATGAAAGTTGACACACGGTTAGACCATGACCTGGCTTTATGGCTTTAGGACAAAGGATGCTTTTTACCGCGGCAATACGTTCCCGTGGGACCAACAGGACACCCATGACGAAAAATTTCCAAACGGTGGTGCCATCTTAAACATTTTCGCGCGAGTGGATTCGCGCAAAAGTCCAGTCGCCGACATGATGTATTTTCGCGCAAGTGTTCCGTCGCGCCAATGTCCATTCGCGCAAAAGACCATTGGACGACTGAATTTCCGACCTCCACACGAGCGAAGCCGCAGGCAGAACTTAGTACAGAATACGCACTTACCTAAGACGTTTAAAGTGAATTGCTTGACGACAGTGCCATGAATATTGCTGACGATACATTTGTATGAGCCCGCGTTGTGCGGCTGAATGTTGATGAGCTTCAAACGGTCTGCGTCTTCAAATACTAAGGGCTTGGAGTTGAACACCCATTTCGTCTGAAAAAGTACATTTTGATTGGATAAATATACTACAATATCATGTTTTGCATAAAGCCAAGATGATAAGAATCGGATTTTTGTTATTCCGTCTCCCCTCAACACCTCCGCCAGACTCATTGCCTACAAAATTAGGCAGCCATCCTACCACTATTCTAAATGCGCAAGCTTGCGCATTTTTTTGCGTTGTCATGTCATTCCTTCACGCAGCATGGGTGCATCGGATCGTCGTGATTTTTTGCATAGAGACAGTTTATAAGCCAGAGTGTTACTACTATCCTAGAGACGCACCCCCCACGCGCGCACCTCCAACTTTTCAGATTCATGTGCGTGTTGTATAGTTATCACTTGCTTCAAAAACGGTGAAGGAAACTCTGACACCAGACGAAACAGAAAAAGAGAGAGATGGAGAAACCTCCTGCAGGGGAACCTATGAGTTAGAGTATACTAACCTTTCCTCTAGGTTTCCCGTCCACAACACAATCGAAGTACCAGTCGTCTCCCCTCACGACCTCGACCAGTGTAGACTGATTCGTTACAAAAGATGGCGGCCATTCTACTATGACTTGTACTTTAGAGTACGCGGAGCCGACAGCATTGGTCACTACGCAAGCGTATGTAGATGAGTTGGCTCGAGATACGTTTGATAGGTGAAGGGGTCCTGATGATATTAGTTTGGCGTTCTGTAAACAGTAAATAAGACTTTATGTAAAGGTTCGTTAGGAGTATTTTGGTGTGCGGTATAGTGATATTATTTCGTCTTCATTTTATGAGGTAAAATTACGAATGTTATATTGATGTAATACAAAAGGGCAGATTTAAGTTAGAATTTTCATGAAAAAGGCAGCTTTTTCCCATTCACTTACATTCATGCAACTAAGGGCTGCTTTACAGACAACTTTGAATAGCACAAATTTTCTTGTATTTGCCTGTTTCGGGGCTCAAACTTAGAAAACCCTGGCCCGTGCTGAAAACCCTCGCTTGTGTTTACTAGATCAACGAGGCAGTAATGCCCGTTATGTACAGTAATAGTATGTATTTTAACATAACTGTGTTAAATAAAATACATACTATTACTGTGTAAAAAAAATATACTTATTTTTTTGTTTAAATGCTTTGTAATTTCATAGTGTAACATCGAACCTTATACCATTTGAGTGTTTGCGCGCTTCGTACGGGACACTCGACGGTCGCGTGCGTTCCTTCGAGCAGCGTCACTGAGGTCAAACTCTCTTCCGATTGCGTATGAGTCGGGATGGCTGGGAAACGAAATAACATTATATAATTACAAATTCTTGAAACGACTTCGTAAAGGATGATTTCCATCAAACGGCTCGCATCGCATCGGATCGGAACAGGTTTTACAATCTTTAAACGATATTAAATCGTGTACACAGTATTTAAAGTCTATATTACCAAGCCTCGCACAGCAGCTTGACCGTGGGCGACTTCCACGACAAGCGATCGTAGCCGAAAGAATGCTGCGACGCGCATTTGGCTCCGTTCGCCTGTCGTCGTATCCGATCGGATCCTTTCTAATACAGGTTTACTTACAGTATATTTCGACAGGCACCGTCTTATTGATTGCCCCCACTGAGTTCTTCACGCTACATGTATAGTTGCCGCTCAAGTCCTCAGAAGGAGACTTTATACTCAACGTACCGTCCACGTCAATGGCGTAGCGAGGATCTGAAATGTTATACTTATTATAGTTTTACTCTTCACGTTGTAGGCGTTCAGAATATCAGAATCAGTTCACTTTGTCGTTTGTCCCAATTCCCGATTTCGGGTAAAGCCAAAGTAATTTGGATATAGTTTGATTGAAACTGCTGTACCGCGCCTTAGGAATGTACGCGGCGAGACGGAGGGCAGTGCAGGCCACTCATTCGTCAACGCTCACGGCATCCCGACACTCATTCGTCAACGCTCACGGCATACCGCCCTCATTCGTCAACGCTCACGGCATACCGCCACTCATTCGTCAACGCTCATGGCATACCGCTACTCATTCGTGAACGCTCACGGCATCCCACCACTCATTCTTCAACGCTCACGGGGCGTCTCAGCCCCGCCTCGCCGCGCATTCCCGCAAGGCGCGTTACAGCGGTCTCGGTGAAACGATAGCCAAATTACTTTGGATTTAGCCGAAATCTGGCAATACAAGGCATTTGAATTCGGGTTAACGATGATAATGTAAAAATTAAGCCATTACTCATGTAGGGCGCAACTGCAGCCGTCGACGCGATTCACGCGTGCCTGTCGTATATATGATTGCACTTAGAAGAGGGCCAAAAAGTAAACTCATTTATTTTTAAAGGAAAATGTCGCAGATGCAACCTTGGCACCATTTTTTCGAAGTGAGGTTGAGAAAATTATTAGTTAACTATTTCATAATTTACATACAACTTTAAAAGTTAGTGTTCATACCGTTATTCAGATAAAATTCGTCCTTCGACCATACGACATAAGGTGTAGGTTTGCCTGTAGCCCGGCAGGCGATTGTTAGCACTGTATCCATATTAGTGGCCAAGTACGGCCCAGTGTAGTTGTCTACCAAGATTTTTGGAGGCTCTGAAAAAAGAATTATTTCAACAATGCAGTAAAATGTTTTTTATTTGTATTATATGTTATATGTCTTTTTTTTATAATGTCCGTCTTGTTTGTGTCGAATAAACAATGTTTTAGTTGGGTAACCACAGTTTTAGTTGGAGTTTCTCTACCTACATAGCAAATTATTATTACTTTTTCTATGCTAGTTAATATGGGCATTCACAGGCTATTGAAGGATAATTAATACATTACCTACCATAAACTTTAATGTAAGTAGTTTGTTCGGCCACCCCTCCATCGTTCTCAGCGATGCAGATATACAGTCCTTCATGTTTTGAACTCGCGTTCGAAATATAGATATTACCGATATCGTTGAAACTAGAACAATTACAGTGAGCTCGTTCAGGCAAAAATCCAGATTCATTACAACATTCAGAGAAAAGTGGAATTCAGAGAAGAGTACAGAGGAACTTCAATTGCATTTTTTCGTTTTTTTTTTATTAACCTATGTTGTCCCACTGCTTGGCAAAGGTCTCCATACTTTTCCAGTCCTCCTTATGTTGTGCATTCTCGGGCCAATCGGTTAGGAATTTAATTTAGTGTTTTCAGTAGTTTACGGGTATTTTTCCTTACCTCAAATCCGTAGTATTTTCCGTGACTAGATTGTCTTCGAACTGCCACTGTATGCTCGGTATCGGGAACCCGATGACGTCACATTGTAACGATACGTTAGAACCAAGTAGAACCTCCTTCGAGTTTCTTAGCGGAGGTGCTATGTATGGTGGTACTGAAAATAATACAGGTAGTTAGTAAAGATGGATATTGATCGTCTCAAAACAATAGATGATCATCAGGTCTCGTATTCATTGGAAACAATGTTTTGCAACTTATGAGCAACAATGTTTCCCATAATATCAAACTGGCAACAATGTTGAGCGTCCCTTGTTTACCATGAATAAGAAAGATAAGCATGTTGGCAGCAACACTGTAACATTGCATGTTGCCAGATACATTTTTCTCGCAACACAAAAACATGTTGCGCATGTTTTTGTCTAAATAAATACACTGTCACATCCCAAATTATCCTTCTTTTTTTTTTTAATTGTGCAACTCAGTTTCATTTTTTTTACATCTCTATCGGCCGTTATCTCAGAATTCACTTCATTTCTAGTTTTATTTAATTCATCCATTTCTGTCTTTTATTTATGTCACATAAAACAATTCATAAACAGAGTATAATAAATTATTTACCCCAAACATGTAGCATGTAGGTAACCGATGTGTTTCCGTATATGTTTTTAGCTGTGCACACGTATTCTCCAAAATCTGTCAGATTTGCAACAAATCTGAAAAAATATGCCTGTTAACTGTTTATTTGTCATTTTTATGCATCATTCGTTACACATATAATAATAATCATTTTTAAATGTTTTTCTTATATTTTTTTTAAGAAATATTTAGAAATGTATTTAATATGTTCATAGATTTAATAAACGAAATATAAAAATGAAAGAATCGAACATAACATTGCTATCTTCAAAGAAAATTGTAACTTTCTATCACTGCCCAAACATGTTAAAAAAAAACAACAATTACAAAAAAAAAAATGTTTGTTTTATGCATCGATACTATTGCGGGAACGCCTTTCGTTAGTTAACAGTGTATCTATAATTTAAATTAAAGATACCTACTTTAATTCATTTGAAAATAAGATAAAAACTACTGTTTTCACTTCGGTAGTTATGTCAGCAGTCCCCATGGCTCTCAAAATTCTTTTTATGTCCTTACCTCAATCCATCCTCGTCAACATATTTCCTATGGCCGCTGATAGGTTCTCCATTTTGTGACCACTCCACTATAGGCAATGGTACTCCTTGGGCAGAACACGGCAGTTCTACTCTCTGTCCTTCTAACACTTCTATAGGCTCTGAGATGATTGGTGATATTGTGGGAGGGTCTGAAAGGTATTGGTGAGTTTTTATAATCTTACCCGCTAAGTTAAGTTAACATAAGGCTAAGTGTGATTAAAAAAATATATATTTATATTTTATGCAGTCGTGGTGGTTTAAGAAGGGATGCGGTAATGAAGCCCGCGATTTTTTTTTTTCAATTTTCAGGTCATTGTCAGGGTTGTATGTTGATTAAAGTATGATTTTATAAATAAATATTTGATACTTCCGCGAATCATATTTGAAAAATATGGTAGGTTCTGCAAGCAGTTGGGCGCCTGGTGAGATAGAGACCCACCATAAAGCTGTATTAATTTTGCTGACAGCTCGACCCTGCTATCTAATTGCGTAAAAAAAATTCGTAAACGAAAAAGCCAAGACAAATCTCATTCAATTCGTTTCAGCTGTTACGGCATTATTATATTGACAGTTCAACAACATTAATTGCGTTATTTACGTTCCTGAGCAGATTTTTTTTCGAACTTATGAAGCAATGGATTAGCAATCTGTTTCAAAACGATTCAGATTGTGATTGATGATCGTGTACGCAATTAGGGTGCGACGCCAGGGTGTTTCAGTATAATAAAACTCTGTTTATTTACCGTATATGATCAGTGTATAGTTTTTGTGTGTGGAACCCATCGTGCTCGTTGCGTTGCATGTGTAAGTCCCAGAGTCGTATGCCGTCGCCTTCCTTATTTCTAACTCGCCGGTATTTGTCAGAATTCTGTGCAAAATCAATATGTATGAACTATGTACTTACAAGCACGCAATGTTCTCAAATATAAAGAAGTCATAAAACTCGATTTGGAGAAAAGAGATAAACTATTTATTATAAATTATTATTTAATATTAATGATAAACTGTTTACAAATTATTTATTACAACTGTATCTTACTGATTTCCGAAGAACAAAACTGTGTGTGGGATTGAAGATACGCTAATCTTCAAGACCCAAGGCTAGATTAACCTATTGACCGCCCCAGTCGGATTAATAAGACAACATTTTTATTCGTGCCCGTGCCGCCTCAGTCATATTTATACGACTGAGAACATGTTCGTTTTTTATTTAATAAATAATATGGCGCTGGGGCACGACAATTGATATAAAACCAAGCGTGAAGCGGTCAATACGATAAAAGTGTTATTGAGACGCAAATGCTTATCGAAAAATGTAAAGCCTATTACAAAATAATAGGTTATTGAGAACTAGGGTTAGGTTGACCGGCTATTCTGAGAAGTTAACTTACAAGTTATCAGTGAATACAAGTGGGTGGGTGTCTTTAGTCCACACTGTTGTGGGTGGCGGCAAACCAACCGCTTCGCAGGAGAACGTTACTGTCCCTCCTAGCTTTACTTGTCGAGGTTTCTCATCTCCTGCTACAGATTTCTCAAAGCGTGGTTGATCTGAAAATAATGTAGGTATTTCTTTTCTACAAATTTGAAAGAGGAACTCGTGGGTAAGTAATAACAGTCGATCCATCAGGTTAAGCTACGCTTGCCGGGATTGGTCCGTGTATAGGTGACCATCTTTACATATCGAGACTTCTCCGTGCCTCGGAAACCTCGTCAAGCCGTTGTTTGTCGTCGTTACGAGTCGATAGAAGCCCGAAACTTTGACAAACAGTCTAACCAAGGGATATCGTATACTGGGTTGTCGAGGTCTGATAAGCAGTCCTTCCATGTAAAATACTGGTATTCAGCTGCATCCGGTTAGACTGGAAGCCGACCCCAACATAGTTGGCTAGGAAGATTTTTTTTATTTTCTAAAAACTCTCAAGTGACTCATTTTACGGCCGCGTACAAACCAAAATGATGGTAGCGCGAACACGTCGCGTTCATATTGTTCGGTGGATCCGAACGCGTGGTCGCTCCGACAGAGGGCGTGTTCCGGTTTTCGCAGACATCATCGTGCGAGCATAAATAATGTACCTAACCCCCTAACCAGAATACCCGCGAAATTTCGCGGATTTATTTGTGAAACTTTTTAATTAGTCGAGAAAAAATATATGGCCTTGGTTTTAAGGGGGAGGCGTGAAAATTGATTCGCTGTTACAATTTATAATAAACAATGTAATGAGGTCAAAAGAGCTTGCTATTTTGATCTTTGTTATCAAGTAATTAAATGTAAATTTCAATGCAATAGTCTACTCAGTGCCGTAGCTTCAATAAGGTATGTGTCCTGACTTGATGAATAAGGCCCGGCGCCCATTATCGGCACGGCATAGCAATGTATTTCATATGCGACGAATACAAATATAACTTAACATTATGATAATAAAACTGAAATTTCAATGATGATGCATATAGGACGCGGCATGCCTAAGGCGTCTAAGGCGTCGTTGCCGTCAGAAAAAATTTAAGTTATATTTTTATTCGTCTCCTAAAAATACCTTGCCATGCCGTGCCGATAATGGGCGCCGGGCCTTAAAGGTAATAATTTGAAAACTGACGAAGGTATAAAAGACTCGACTATACTTACATTGAACCACCAAACTGACATCATACTGGTCTTTCCCGATCACATTCAGAGCTACACAGCGGTAGACACCGACATGGTCTTCTGTGGTATCAGATAATCTCAGCTCCTTATCATTTGTTATCACATCTTTAGGAAGAGAAGTGAACACTTTAGCAGAGTCGTGTTTGTACTGCCATGATATTGTCGGCTCTGGGTTGCCTTGGAGGACACTGGAAGAAACAAAGATTTTATGTATTGAAAAAGTACTACCTCAGCTCAAATTTACTTTTTATCTCGCTCGCACCATACTGCTCGCGGACTGAGTGAGAGCGAAACGGACTGAGGTAATGGTCCCAGGCTCACAGCAGTGGATTTGACTGATCATAATAATCTAAATCAAATTGAAGCATCTATTTGTAATGTCAAAATAACTGGTTTATACAATTTTTGTCTGTCTGTCTGTTTGTTTGTTCCGGCTAATCTCCGAAACGGCTGGATCGATTTTGACGAGACTCACTGGATTTATGTTATAAGGAGTAACTTGGTAGTGTAACGAAACTACTTTTATTTTAGAAAAAAAAATAGAATCCAGCAGCAGCAGCTAGTATTCTATACAACATGACATATAGAATCACTCCTGTAATCCTTGAAGGATTAGGCATAAGTATACCTATCATAGTACACCCACATTCCGCCAGTTATATTCAAGTCCAATGTAATAAGCGGTGAATACAATACAGAAATAAGTGACAACGATACATAGTCTCACCTACATGTGATTATAGAAGGGCGACCTGCGCGCGCAGTTAATATAGCTGGCTCCTTAGACAAAACTGGGGATGCTGCAAGAAATTAAAATACTTATTTAACAGTCAAACGCACATAAGTCGTAACAATTTGACATTGACAGCGCCAGCGATTTAAGGGCGGGGCGCACCGAGCGTTTGCCTTTGTCTCTGTCTTTTTCTTTAGGTGTAAACAGTAAATAAAATAACCAGACTTTTTCAAAGTATTTTGTTGTTATTTTCATCATATTGCTGTTAAATAAAAAAACTATCGCGTATAAACGCTCCAGTCATTTATAAACTTTGTTTTAGTTAATTAATCTAAATATAAAATTACTTATAGTATAGGGTAGGGTAGGTAGGTAGGTACGCCGTAGATAAGTACTTAGTGATACCCGTGCGAAGCCGGGGCGGGCAGCTAGTTAATGAATAAAAATAATATCTTACCCAATCCAGTCACGCTTACAATCCCCTCTACAGTCAAACTCTCGTACCCATTATCAGCTTCACACACGTAAGGTCCTAAGTCACTAAAGTCGATTCTCTTCAAGAACACCGTAGACTTGTCTTCAGATATATGTACGTTGGTACCAGTGGCTAGTTCAGTACCGTTGTGGTACCAAATAGTGCGCGGCGGGGGGTGAGAGTCTACGACACAATGTAGTTCCACTTGGTCGTACAGTTGAACGGATTGGTCTGGAAAATGTTTGGTATATTAAGTGTGAGTGGTAAGCGTAGGGTCCTATGCTCGACCTGCATGTGGGTTTATTGGGTTTTCCTTTTAGGAAATTCCCAGTTAGCCCAGAGGATGGCCCAATAACTGGTTAAACATGACTTTACTACACATCCTTTTATTTTACAGCACATGACGTTACTGTTGTCACTTACTTCATACTTCGTCAGCTTGCACCACAAATATCTAAATGCGTTTAGCGCTATACATGTTTAAAACATCATTCCGTCTCTGTCATTCATTAATTGGCAGGAACAATGCGATGCGATGTGTAAAATACTGTACGAGTCAGGTATCGTACATGGCACGCGCGCATTGCATACATCAGCACTTTTCCGTCGCCTTGCACAAATTATAGTGTAACGCGACAGTACTCAATCAGCGTTCATAGTCAGCTGTACTCATTCATATAGCATTAGTTACGTGGTAGTTGAATATATTCAATAAACCATTATCTTTGGCTATCCGTGACTTATCATTTCAAGCTATCATCCAAGGTGTGTGCGACCCATTCAGCAGCGCATACAAATACGTTTAGCGGTAAATTTATTTAGCAATTTGTGGTACAATGGAACTAAATGTGTGTGATATTGACCCGTAAGATGTTACCTGTAAACCCTTGTCGCAGTGTCATTTTCCTCCTAACATTGACAACGAGACTGTCCTGATGAATCCCTACTGAGTTCTCCCCGAAACAGAAGTACGTAGCGTTGACGGCTTCCGCGCTGGAGTTCAGTCTTAAAACACTTCGATATACGTTCGGTTTGACTTCATTTATCTGGAAGAGGCAAACAATAAATTTGAAAATTGGTTAGGAGCTAAGAGTTTAAATAATGTTTGACCCATCTACACAGAACACATGCGAAAACACAGCCCGTTTTTTCGCATGTGTTTGAACTTCGAGAATTTATTGATGTTGGGCTCGTGGCTAGATTTTCTCACAGGGAAAAAGACAGCAATAGACTAAATTAATTTTCTATTAGTTATTGGCGAAGCTGGTCGTAAAACTACTAAGGCAAAGTTAAAAAATATGTGGCTTCCTCAAATAAAAAAATCGCGTAAAAATGACGGGGAAATCGGCGTAAACATACGTGACAAAAACGTATCGAATTCATATCATCCTCTTTCGTTTACGGGTAATTCGGCCAAACTGTTACACCTATGTATAAGCCTTCTCTTCCGAATAAATTTTGAATTTTTGACAGTTTCTCCATACGAAAACTGTCTGAAAAGAAAATCTTATTTCGCGGATAAAATTTATCTGAATTTGGTAAAATCTGCCCTAACAGGATTCGACCAAACAGGAATAAATTTTATCCGCGGAATAAGATTGCATAGAATAAGATCTGGCAGTTTCGCCATACGAAACTGTCAGACGTAAATCTTTTTCCGCGGATAAAAATTCCTGTTTGGTCGAATCCACCCGTTTAAGAATAGTTACACCACTCGTAGCATGACCACCATAGAAACGGGTTTTGTCGACGAAAGAATAGACAAATTGACAGATTGTTATTGTGAATCTGTCATTTTGTCTATTCTTACGTCGAAAAACCAATTTCTATTATGGTCATGCTTGCTGGTTCAACAATGGTGTCCACTCACAGTATTATTCAAGAAGGCGTCAGTCTCTCGATGCCACAGTATCCTGGGCGGCGGCTTGGCGCGCACTTCACACGTCACCTCGATCACAGAGCCCTGCACTATGCTGATGTTCCTAGACCCGACTATACTCACTACCGGCTTTATCAGTACTGACACGGTAACACCATCTGAACCTGAAATAAATTGGCCTGTTGTAATCATCATTCAGTTCAAAGACATCCTCTGCACGCGTATGATCACCGTAGAAACGGGTTTTCTCGACGGAAAAATAGAGAAAATGACAGATTGTGATAGTTAATTGATTCAGGCGTGACTTGGCGGAAATCCATTATAAAATACAATAGACGTAGATATATTTAGTAACCTATTCCGCTTAACTATTCTTAAAGAGTCTTAAAAAACCCTGTAAGAAATCGACACGTGTTTCACCTCTCAACGAAGCATCCTCAGGTACCGACGAACACGACGTGTTAACACGTCGTGTACGGGTTCGCGGCAAGTCAATCGTTATCCTGAGGATGCCTCGTTGAGAGGTGAAACACGTGTCGATTTCTTACAGGGTTTTTTAAGACACTTAATAAATATATCTGCGTCTATTGTATTTTAGATTGTAATTGTTTATCTGTCATTTTGTCTATTCTTTCGTCGATAAAACCCGTTTCTGCGTTGGTCATGCTATGCGTGCTGGTTCAACAATGGTGTCCACTCACAGTATTATAGATATAGGTCTGCAACAAGAGCGTTACTTTGTTATTGAAATTATTTTTTATGTAAGTCTCTAGGTACATCCAGGGGGTAGGAGACAGTGCTCATGTCTCGAATTGCCATACAGAAGTTCGGGATACAATTTTAAGGTCTTGGTGTGATTCTGAAGAGCTCGTGGAAGCTCGACTGGAAGCCGATCCCAACATAGTGTGGAAAACGCCAGGCAGATTTTTGGTTATCTGATTTCAATACTCAATACTTCGAATGTGTGTGTGTGTCAGTATTTCGAATGTATTAAAATGTTTCCTAGATCCAAAATGGCGACTATGTGAGCAAGTTATATTCTTAATGGGAAATTAAGCCTGAAGAGTTGATGGCGACTATGAGGAAGGTGTTGGACTGTCCAACACTATTGAGCTGTGGCCGCATCAAGCTATTTCATACCCGTCCATTGATATGGCACTTTCGGCATTTAGAAGAAAAAAAAAAGCGTTTTGTACAGTGCCATCTCTATCACACATACCTATGTGATATCTTTCTAACCTACGATGTGTCATCGACACCGTACATACCTTTACGTTCCCCCCTAATCGCCGAACACGTCCAATCACCATCTTCAGTAACATTCTTCACATCTAACACATCGTTAGAGGTCCCGATGACGTCACGCGACGTCACCACGGTCCCGTTAGGCGCGGTCCACACGAGTGATGCCGCGTTCTCCACGGTACAGACGAGTTGGAAGTCTGAGTTTATCTGCTTTGATAGTATGTGGGGGCCTATTATTTGAGCCGTTGGCTTTGGTTTTGTTTGTATGTGTGTGGATAGGTTTGCTTTTCCTCCTAGAACGAAAGAAACAAGTATGATATTTTTTTTTAGTTTTTATTCTATGAGTTAAGTTAGAATAGAATAGAGATAATATTACTATATAAATTAATATACCTTTATACATATTTTTATTTATGTATATTAATATTATTATATTTTTTAGTTAAACGGCGTGGGTATAAGGCTTTCAGTAGGTAGTAAATCTCAAGAGACATTGGCTTCACAATATTTAACAATATTTTATTCTTATGACACTATCTTTTCGTGCAATATTACAATGGTTTCATTTTTGCATTAATTTTATTTCCGGTTCCTGGTTGAATCAAACGCTTAAAAAATACCTCAAAAAAGCTTCAAAATCTAAACCATATCTCCTTTGGACACTTTGCTCTACTCCTCAGTTTCAGATCTAAAGCTCACCCTCTATAGTACAGATGTCGTACATACCTCTATTAGCAGCGACACAGGAATAAACTCCGACCTCATTTTCACCGATTTGTATAGTTTTATTGAACTTGTATACTCCTTCTATGTTCGGTTCCTTATTTAAATCAATAGCTGTAAACAGAGGAAACCACAAACTATAGTCAAATAGTAAAATAAAATCTAATACATACTCTTTGTTCAATTGTACTTACGATACAAGAAATATAGCAATATTATGGCGAGTTAGATGCATAAATTTTCCAAAGCAAGAGAGGTCGCAACGAAATAATTATGACTTTAACAATTGAAATATGGCCCCAGGTCGGTAAAACAGGCCTTTTGTTGTATCGACACAAACCATTAATGGGTTTTCTGAGGTAAAAAAACATTTAGTTAAGCCAGCCAGCAACTTGATAGTTGACAAAACTTAGCCTCTATTTTAATGTTTCCTGGCAGAAAATATTTATTTCTAAAACATGCTTTGAAATTAGAGCATTATTTTGACAACCTTCTTCGAGATAAATCGAAAATGCTGTGCTGGTCAAATACATGCGAGCAGACGGCCGGCAATGTTAGTATGAAAATCCATATCTGTTGTGTAATTTAAAAATTGAAATGACAATAAAGTAGGTAAAAAATAAAATAAAGAACATATTTGCGCGTGAAAAAATATCGTTTTTCATAATTGATTCTGGAATTTATAATTAATTTACTTAGTTTGAATCTTCGCGAATTATTTGAGAAAAGTACTAAAGAAGCCTTGGCCGCAACCAGGCATTGATGGATGAACGTGAAAATGTGGGCCGAGGCGAATCCGAAGCACACATACGTGAGTAAATCAATCAATGCCCCTTTTGTAGGCCACGGCAGTAATGAACTATACATACCATAATGAGTATGTGTGCCGTTGTAGAGCAGTTGATTCTCTAACAGCAGCGCCTCACTATACACAGTGCAGGATATTGTGACATTGTCGCCTGCCTCTATCGTAGTGTTGCCAGGCTCTATTGTTACTTGTGGAGGTTCCACTGAAACATGAAAATTAAAACATTCATACATAAACTCAGCCTTTTTTCCCATAGTCCCCCATGGGAAGAAAGCGTCAGTGCAGTGTAGAGAGTGAGGCAGAAACTACAGAATCCCACCTGCTACGATCCTTACATAATCCTAACAAATTAAAAATAGACATTCACAATGAATAGTGTTTCATAAAAATGGTAGGTTTTAATCTATATTAATATACAAATTTTATAAATGCCAAAGTGAGTCTGCCTGTCTGTTAAATTTAACGCCTTTGACAGTTTAACGGCTGAAGAGATTTCGATGATATTTGGCATCATGATCTAGGTTAGGACATATACTTTTTATCCCGGTATTACGTTCTCGTGGGATAATGTCCGACGCCGCGGGTAAAAGCTAGTTACCTATAAGCGCAAGTTCTGTGGCAGTCTTACTAACTCCCGCCACGTTGTGTGCAATGCATCTATACGTCCCAACCTGCTCCTCATTCATGTTCTCAATCACATAATCTATCGACGTGGTTTGTCTGTAAAGAAAATAAGAAATTAAACAAATACATGTATGGCAAGCCCCTTACATGGGATTTAAACATAACAGGTGAAATGAGGGTGTACTATAAGGTACACAACTCTTCGGGGAATACAGGCGTAATGATATGAGTTGTGTGAAAGCTGAAAAAGCTGAAAATATAGCCTTGCGTCTTGTTTAGTGTAAAGGGCCTATTACACTTATCCTCTGAATGCAAAAATGAGGAATCTAGGCGAATTAGGAAAGCCAGTGTTCCTGACGTCACATCGGGTCACACACCACACCGCGGTACGTATTAAAAGGTTTTTTTTTAAGACTTTATTAATTGATGTCTAAAGTCCGCGTATAAGAGAGTCCATAACTTACAAGCTAGATATCTGCTGTTGTATCCTCGACGCGTCCTTGGTCCACATGGCAGTGACCGGCACCAAACTTTCCACATTACACGACAATACTACACGGGCATGAGAATGGGATTCCACCTGAAAATATACTCTAAGTGAGCGTTTTTCTTAAGAAGTTACGAGTTGACTATGCTTGGCGACTTCCTCTCCCTAATCTATCTATATTAATAAAAAGACAAGTCCTGACTGACTGCCTGACTCATCAACGCCCAGCCCAAACCCTTGGACCTAGGAAGCTGAAATTTTGCACAGAGGTTCCCTTTATAATGTAGGCAAGGAATAAGGAAGCATTTTTCGAAATTCTACCCCTAACGGGGTCAAATAGGGGATGAAAGTTTGTATGAAAAATCTTATTCCTTGAGGTAATAAACATGAAAGTTCGCACGAATACTGATCTAAATAAATTATAACGTTTGAAATTTTTATTTTTCTAAATTACTCCCTAATAGGGGATTGGGGGATGTCAAAGTTTGTATGGAAGAATTTTAACGCGCTGTCCGATTAACTCGAAACTCAATATTTATACTTAAACCCAAAAAATTTCGTTTCCCGTGAGATATTTTCCTACAACCACGCGGGCGAAGCCACGGGCAAAAGTTAGTAAGATTATAAGTGTTGGAAGAAACATCGTTCAAATAACCACAACGATAAATAAGGAATCAAAGTATTAGCTTAACTATACTGGAATTCAGATTTTTGATTGCCACTTAATCAACTGTATACTTGAACGACCAAAAACTAATATAAAAAAAATTTGGTGGCAGTGGAATTTGAACTTTGTGTTGTATAACATTGAGTTTGTAGTTGCGAAACATGTTTAAGTATCTAAGATTCTGAACTCAAGTTGAATTGATCAACGAAGTTTATTCTTACCTTTCGGGGTGCTGTTAGATAGGGGACATCTGTAAGAAAAGTTAATGCTTGTCATATCTTGATCTATAGAGTCCTAAAGTTACACGCACAAAAACAGAACTTGAATCAAATCAAATGTATTTATTTGTGTACATAGGGGGCCTCTCTATGTCCGACAACGAAGATAAAGGCCCGTCCGAAAGTGGTTCTTTAACTTCGGAGTGAACCCTACACCCGATTAATTAACTTTTTGGACGGTCAAAAACACATTGAGGGTAAGGACAACTCTCAAATCGTGATGTCTTCATTCTTAAGTCGCGCACCAAACTAATCTTATGTGCGCATGTGATACGGGGTAGGAATCACTTTTAATATCGGCCAAAACTACGGATTAGGAAGTATTACAGCAATATAAAGTAGGTGTCTGTGTCCTGCAACAATAAATACAAAAAAATATTGAATAAAATATCGCCACTTTACCTGGCAGCTGTGCCTGAATAGCAGTCGCTCCAATCCTCTTTAAATCTTGTTTATGCTGATCCTGACCATTAATCTGGAAATTGTGGACAAAAATTACGAGTTGCTTATTACGCTGTTACTCAGAGAACCGACATTTAATTAGTGTGCCGCTTTTTATTGATGACTGATTCTCTCTGATTGTTTATGTTTCTGAAGATGTAGTGACAAAAATTGAAAAGATGGTTTGGTCATATTGAGAGGATGAATGAACGGCGACTCAAAAATGTCGATCTCCGGATTCGAAGTCCGGATTACGGTTGATCGAGCTACCGGGCGGGCGCGCCAGATGATAACAATAACGATCGATGGTCGATCGTTGCTTGATCGATAGATATGTTTTCAGACGAACATGTCGACTGCTCGACGTCATGGACCGTAATTCAATTGCACCTTAAAGAACGGCAAAAATCAGCCTCCAACAAAATGTGGCCATCTGAATTAGGACTTACATGTACAGACATAAAGATGAATATTGAATGAACTCACAGCAATATAAAAGAATTCGTCTGGCGGTATGAACGGGTCAGCGATATACACGTTGGTATCTGTCTGCTTAAGGGGCAGCTCGAACAGCGTGCGTCCCGTCAGAGTTACTACCTCTGCGTACTGTATGTAAGCGGTCACGTTCGCCGGGGATAAAGATATCATCATATGGTTGTATGTGCCTTAAAACAAAACATCATTATAAGTTTTTACTTTTTATACGAAGAACACAATATCTCGTTGGTCTAGTGGTCGCAAAGCGTTGGATCCAATCCCTGATTCGTACAGTAAGGTATTCAATTTGAAATTTTCGCTCGCCATCTATTTTACTCGTAGTGTATAATTGTATACTTCTGCCAAACACCTTCGGCAAATACAGGCGTGATATTTTGTTATATAAGAAAAAGGATTTTTGGCATTGACGTACAGTTTGTAAATCAAGGGGGGGGGGACTATTTTTGCTTGCAGCGCTCGCCCGCTATAGAATTGGGCGGTAACAGATGTGGTGGTGGTGTGCATGGGATTTTGTTTTCAAACTGCTTAGACAAGAAGTTCTTCGATAGTACGTCACGTAAGGAAAAAGTGATGTGCCCCCTCCATACGACTTTCTCTCTTTCGTGTCTCTTCCCAATATATACGAGTGTGTGTGCGTGCGAGTATCGCGTAAGGAACTTCGTTTCTGACGGGGGTCCTCCAACCGAACACGTTTTTTTATACTAATCTATTTTTAAACTGATTTTTTTATTTGGCTAGCAGTGGTTTATCAGGATTCCCTATGGTCCCTGCTAAATATACTTACCTCTCAAAGGCCTATAGCTGGTCTCCTTCATAGTGCGGGGCTTTTCAACTGAGAAGCCGTGATTAAACGTCACATTTGACAGACCGACGACCTTCACTGAGTGTTCCTCTTCACTACCTACTGTTATCGTCCAGTTGCCTGGCTCTGGTTGCATTACCTTCACTATCTGGTATTAAATAAAAAAATTGGGTTAGTTGGCAATAGAGGTTGAATAGCAAGCGTAGATCTGCCTGTTCTAAATTCTTACAGAGCTTAGACTGTAAAATGTTCCATATGGAATCATCACTATACGGCCACAAGGATGTTTTGGCATTCGAACGTCGTTATCAGGGAACGCTGTTGGTAAACATTTGTGAAATTAATTTGTGAAATATCACTTGAAATGTATCCAAAAAACAAGATGGCGGCGTTAGGACCGATTTTGGCCACGCGCCAATATGTAAGTCTTGTGCTGTTTTTATCACTTTTAGTTGTATTGTAGCGACATATACAGAATTTAAGGCTTGAGCAACCTTGCATGGGCCGAGCCGCATTGCAAAAAATCTTCTACATTACTTCCGTACATTTTGCATGAACTATAGCACACAATAGGCGGCCAGTACTTCGCTCATTTGTTTCCCAATGCGGTGCGCTGAGATCCTATGTGGCAGTACCTAATATGTAACACTAGTCTTTGAAGTTAGGAATCATTGTGAGTATTAAAGGATAATGTGTTCCACTTCACGAATATAAGCTTCTAAATGGCAGTGTAAATTATGTTGATTTCAGAATGAGTACAATTCAAAAAATCATAAAAATCTTAGTTGTAGCGTAAACTGAATTTTATGTGTGGGTAATAAAGTTATTTATCCAAAAACGCATATAAGTTTACCTGTTTGTAAACTAAATCGCGACGCAGTATAATTTGCTGATATAATTATATGAAAGTATTTCGTAATGTATTCTTATTCTAACGTAGTTGGCTCACCATAATTTCGGAGAGGTCAAGCGTGGTGATCAATTTAGGGGGTCCAGTGAGCTGCTCGCCCTTGGGATCTACTACGGTGATCCTCGGCTTGGCCCCCGACACAGACACTGTCACCTCCCCCAAAGTACTGTCCACTGGGATCTGGGGAACAAATATACCTCTTTGGTAGGTCACGACAACCCAGTCACCTATTTGGAAATTCAATACCTACCCCTTGATAAGACTGGTCCTACCCTGGGGTATCTATTTAATAATTTAATTAAGGTATAATCAATTTTATAAGGACCTCTTGCGTGTAGTTGTATCCCGCCGGGTTTGAAACAGAAGCGAGGTTCACCATTCGACCTTTTATGGAACTCTTCACGAAATCCAGCATCTGAAAAATAAGTACACTATTGCTAACTTGTAGATATTAAGTAGCTTTAAAGGTCCGTGTTTAGGTACTTACACTCATTAGGAGAGTACAATAATTGTATCTAACGAAGCGCCGCACGCTTTACTTGTGGTAACCAAGTGTACAAACACACTGTGAATGCGTGCGTGAAGACGACTAGCGTCAGCACATAACACACATACACACGCACTTCCGACTTCGCCCGTGTCTCGGACCGTGCCGAGAGCTCTTGCGCTTACATTCACATTCACAGCGTGTTTGTAATTTTGTATACGTGGTTACCACAAGTAAAGCCCGCGTCGCTTCGTGAGATAAAAATACTGTAACGTTGCATGGTCGATAGTCCAATTGAATACGTCGTGGTTTTTAGCGAAGTTAATGATTTTGAACTGCCACGGACAACCTCGTTGGTCTGACTCAAGCGCTACTGCGGAGCCTGAGCTCCTGAGTATGATCCCCGATTAAGAGTTAGGTACATACTGGGTGTTTTTCTTAGAAAATTCTCAATAGTAGTCCGGAGTATTTCGGCCGTTTAAAAAAAGGCGAGGATGTACTTCACACTTCTACTTTCCCCTTCGTCGTATTTTAGCGTGATGTTACGTTACTCACCATATGCACATTGGTTTTATTCAAGTTAAATATTTGTCCGGAACTAGCGGCTGCGACTTCTTGGTACACTTTGTACGAAGGCCGGTTCAAATCGTTGCAGTGACCCGTCAATATGAACACCACCTGCAGACCATCTTAATGTTATGTTAAGAATCACTTTATAAATCAAAACTGACCAATCAACGAAACGAAACTGGCGAATTAAATAAACTGACGAGTGAGGGAATGACGAGAGAGGGAAACTGACGAGAGGGAAACTGACGAGTGAGGAAAACTGACGAGTTAGGAAAACTGACGAGTGAGGAAAACTGACGAGTGAGGAAAACTGACGAGTGAGGAAAACTGACGAGTGAGGAAAACTGTCGAGAGAGGGAAACAGACCACTGATACGTGGACTCGGATTAAGAGGACGTAACCTAGTAAGCGCAAACGCGATTGCTGAGTTGAAAGTTGTCCTGCTTCTCCCTTAAAGTATTTTCCATTGTTGTCCATTTTGAATTGTTCGGTATCAGCCCGGAGTCGGGATTTGTGCAATAGAGTCTCCCCCCTATTGGGACATTAACATAATTGGCGAAATGAGGGTGTACTATACATCTCTGCCTAACCCTCTAGGGAATACACGCATGTCTTCTATTTTGATAATATTCACATTCTAAACTGACTTTTGCACCAACAGTCGAAAAATTTATTTAGTTCGGTTTTCAGTATCAAAGTAATTTTTACCCAGGAAATGAAAAGGAAATTAAAAAAGGTTCCTTGAGAATGTGAACTTTTTTCATCTAAAAAAAAAACCTACTGCGGTGGCCCCTCTTTTGGAGGCCCGGACCCCTGTTGCCCCGCCTTAGATCCGGCCCTGGCTCGATGTATGCCAGTCAATGACTTGAATTAAGAACCTACTATTTAAGCGCTTTATTCGTCTCAAAATGACGCACTCAGAATAGCCAACAGCCGGTTCAAGGAAAATAGCGCTTTAATATTATGTACCTAGGTACTGTCAAAAAAATTATACTCAACCACCATCTGACCTGACTTTGTTTCCTCTGTATAGTGTCGAGAACTTTCCCGACGATGCGATGGTCGGCGGCCGTCGCGTCGGTAAACACGTACAAAAATGATCGTGGTCTACTGACGTTCAGCGCTAGATGTATGCCAGTCAGTGACTTTTCAGGACAGTCGCCCCCGCCCTGAACTTGCACCCTGCTTAGCGCTCTCTTGAATATTTCCTTCCGGCGTGTTACTGTCACTGGGCCTACGGCTGTGAATGTAAGGTTTCTTGGTATCAATTTGCGTTTTCTTTAGCGTAGACTATTCGTGCTCTGAGTATGTTTAAGGCAATTGGCTAAAATCTTGTAAGTTGGTAGTTAAGGGCCTATAAGTCGTCAAATTGCTTAGCAAGATCCGCCGTTATATCGAAAGTACTGCAGCATTAATTTTGAATTAAATATACGTTATGTTAAAGTTGAGGATTAATGTTAGCGACTATGTTAGCCGAAAACACGATTTCATAAAATTGTCTCGATAGAAAAAGAAAAAAAAAGTTATCCCCAAACCGAACAATAAACCGCTGCTATTCAAAAAATACTTCAAATTAGATCATGAAACTTGGCACACTAACTGTACTAAGTATAAAGCTGCGTAAATTACCATTTTTTTCGCCGTAAAAAGCAATTACCTAAACTATTGCCGATTTAGAGCCGCCTCCGTCTCGCTCACACTCAGTCTGCAAGTAGTATGGTGCGAGTGAGATAAAAACCTGAAGTTGTGTGGGCTCTTAACGTAAATTCTTGTCTTGTGACTACCTGTGTCCATCCAAAACACTACTACTACGAAAAATGTACAAGAATAACAACAACATTTTTAAGTAAAATGTTAATGTAAAACTAATAACAATCAAATTCATGCAAAGCTGTTTATTTACTTTTACTGTATAACAGTTCTATTATTAAATAAGTACTTGGACCTATTTCACCTTGGAATCAAGGAACATTTTTAGAGGTAACAAAGAAGTAGGTACTTACTTGGATCATGAAATGGCACAAACACAAAGTCAGCAATCACATCACTTTCCTTCAACGCAGTATTGAGGATCATTTCAGCCCCTTCGCGCAACTGTCTCAAGTCATTATACATGGACCCCGTAGTATCAAAAACAAATGCCAAACTACTCTTCCCTTCATCCTTATCTTGCGCCGACCTCCTGTTAAAACTCTTACACTCAATACCAAATAAAAGTATACAAGTTAACAAGAGAAAACACTTCACTATCCCAAACATGTTTAGAACTAACACATGGTGCAATTTTCGTAAATACTTTTTTACTTGAAGTGTAGTGGTCTGTTTTAATTGACTTATCTGTAACCTCTGACCGAGTAATCAATGTGTAGTAAGGAAATAATGTACTTGAGTGTATTTATGGTAAGAATGATTGCACATGAATTTCGGGATGTCCCTCAAAAAATAATTTCACTATTTCATTACATACAGTGCGTGTGGCTCAGTGCCCGATTTAAGATCGAACACCCAGCGAATATAATCGAATGATATGCAATCATTCACAACTCTTTTTCTCTGTCTCGCCTAAATTGAAAGCGGTTAGCGATCACTTCTCGCTTTGATACCGCATGCTCAAGACCATTACCTACCAGATATAGATATTATTAGCTTTACTTTCGGTATAAACACTACTCGAATTATTTCTCCAATATTTTGGAGGGCGTTTGCGCTTACCACAACTAAGGGTATAAGAGAATCCTTAGTTAGAGTCAATAGTTGTGTACCGAGGATGTAAGTCCTGACTAGAGTTCAAATGGATCAGAGAATTCGAAGGACCCGTAGTTTTCTAGCGAGGAAGCAGTTACCAAGGGAGAGGAAGATAGTTCGTTACATATGAAGTGGCTGCTTGTTATTAAGACCGTGTATTCTTCAAAGTGGGCAACGTCGCAGATAGCTGTCAAATATTTCGCTGTTTTTATTAATTTGGCATTATTACTGGATGGAAATATGAAATATCGCTAACTATTGAACTAAAATATTGATTATGAAATGCAATAATTAATCGTAACAACGAATATTTAGTTTTAGATGTAAAAAATGTAATATTAAGGAATTAAGTTGAAATGTATTGTGTAAACAATTGTTGGCTAACCTAAATAAATAAAACTATTCGGAAACTTAGAAAGTGAAAAAATTCAGTGTTATAATTGCAATTCTATTTTATTTTAGTTTACTAGTTTCGCTAAATTTTGAATTTCTATACAATAATATTGCCAAATTAATCAAAACAGGTAAATTTTTGACAGCTGTTTGCGACGTTGCCAACTTTTAGAACGAACACTCATAAATGCATTTCTTCTTTACATATTGTGTAAACGGTTCGCAAGTGTACACCAACTCTAAATAGGGAAATAACTCAATCATAATATAATCCTGAGTCCGAGTTAGAAGCTTCCTTATCAGTAAGTCATATCATATCTAATGTGGAAATTACGAGTTAATTACAATATACTAGGTCAAACAGTTTTTATTTATATCTAACTGCTGGTTCTCGTTAGGTCATCGTTTTGAAATCAAAATGGAACTGGCATCGTTTTAGACAAAAAAACTGTTTTCTGTGCTCTTTGCAACAACGAGAGATCGTAAGTAAAAAGTTCACCTTACACCTTTATATCGGCGCGGCGTCAATATCTATTCATTCTAAGAGTGAATCAATTTTCAAGCGTCCGACCTAGGCCAAATATTTTTTGATATTCGGATAGCTCATGACCTAAAAAGGTGCCATTTAGAATATGAAAAAAATTAAAAAAAAACGGGAACTTCGCGGGTTTTTCACAATACAATTAAAACTATAAATTAAAAATAAAATCTTTATTTAAAATTCACACTCGACATCTGTATAGAAGACATTCTGGTCGACTTAAATACGAAAAACAACCTATTCACCTAGACTACTGCTCAAAATTTATTTCTTACACATACGTAAACATAGTGCTTTGTGTGGAAGCATTTAATGTAAATAAAATAACACTAAACAATGATGCATTGTTGTATTATTGAGAAGTAGAATATTTTGGCACTTCATTTTTATCGCTTCTTTACTTTATTTTATACTACCAGCGCCCCGCGGTTTCACCCGCATAAATCTCAATCCCGAGGGAATATCAGGATAAAAAGTATCCTATGTGTTAATCCAGGTTATAAACTATGTCTGTGCCAAATTTCACTTTAATCCATGTAGTCATTTTTGCGTGATAGAGTAACAAACATCCATCCATCCTCACAAACTTTCGCATTTATAATATTAGTAGGAAACAACAGGTATGAAAATCTGATCTGAATCATAGTTCCCGACCCACAAATGGCGGCAGAGGAATCTTCTACGATTTATTACACGAGATACTTATCAGCTAGCTATCAGACAGTTTCTGAAAGTCGACCAAGTCTCTGAATATAACGCTAACTCTCATGTTAGTTGTGATTGGTTGACAGAAGTAACAACACAGTGAATAACTTGACAAGAGGTTAGGCGACAATTAAATTGAGTAGGATTTAAAAAACAATGGTGAATGTTCTACATATTTTTACTTCTAGTTCAGTGTACTTACTTCCACACAAGGCACGATCAGTTAACAAGGCAGGCGTCTTAAAAAGACATGTTAACAGTATTCAATTCAGTGAGATATAAGCAGTTTATACTAAGATTGTTAACACATAATATTTGAAATGCGTTGCGTTCCCGCACTAATGGTGTTGTTTTATGGTTACCTACTTCGCGAGACGCTTAATTTTAATCATATTTGTTCGTCCGTAACTAAATATCAAATTAATTGTAGCGGTGCTTTGTACTTACAACAAATGTGATGATTGATTCTAGCAAAGTGTTTTGACATACCGTCATTTTGCTGTCTGTATATTTTAAGTTACGGTGGAGCTAAAGCAATGTTTGGCATTGCTTTAACTCGACCGTAACTAAAAATATGAGTGTTTTTACGTCACAATATTTATAGAACCAAATCACGAAGTTGCTAATAAATAAAACAACACTAAAAGTAGCGAAGACACAGAGATCTTAAAATACTGTCTGTCTTTACATTTTGAGCGTCCCTAAAATACATATAAATCTAATATTATAATTACGTTAAAAAAGAAATCTTAGTAATGTATTGCAATTAAAATCCATAGACATTAAATAATAATAAATTTAAAAAGGTTCAATTATTCAAATAAAATTGGTTTATCATTAGTCAGCTTCAAGCAAAGATTAATTCATTATAATAATGTTATTTCTAGTTTATATTTTATAATGAGATTTTTACTGCTTATTTTAGGAAAGAATACATTAAAACCTTTTAAAACCGATTATGGAACATTACAGAAGTGTAATTTTTTTAATTCTTCATACACACACTTCATAGTCACAGTTTTAACAATTAAAACCTTTACTTGAAGATGACATGCAGCTCTTAAAACTATTATGATGTTTTCTCGGTGGATGCAGTGAATTCCTCAAAAATGGCAGATGAAAAAGAAAACTGTCTAACAAAATAAATATGGGCCCGACTAAAAGTATAAAATGATTGATTACTTAATGAGCAGTACATATAATGTTAAATATGACGTGATAATAAGAAACTATTGGCCTTAAATTAATGAGGTAAATGAAATAGGCAGGTAATACGAATGTATTAATTAAGTTAGGAACAGGACAAAGTTTAGGATAATATTCAATTTGATCTCACGCACTCAAAATGTTCCAAAAACATTTACGACACTGATATTATAAAAAAGCTTAAAATCAGTTTTAATAAATTTAAAATAAATAAACTGGCGAAACTTCACGGATGCGAGGAAAATAAATATATATTAATAAATATATACATAATTTGTAAAAGCTTAACTACCGCCCGAGGCCGTTGACCCCGTAATAAGCTGGATATACTTGCAATTGTGTGAATAAAAAAAAAACTCATTATAATATTATATCGATAACCGTCATTTCTATGAAGTTTCGCCAGTTCATTTATTCTGACAACTGACACCATCTAAATAATAAAAGCCTGTATATTTCTAGTCGGGCATAGCACAAAATATGTTAGTATCATTACACTTTATGAATAACTTTGGCAAGCATATAAACTACATAATATGTATATGTTTACGATTTGTACTTGCTTCCTGCAAATATCAGTCATGGATATATTGGATAGCGGCGGACTGATGATAATTTTTACTCACACACACGTCACATTATTGTATTAAATATACTAATATAATTGAACATTATTCCGATATGACCACAAAATTATACTCGTCTTAAAATTCGATGGAATAATTAAGTTGAGAAACGTACACATACGTTCTTTGGTTACCAAGAGTACAAACACGCTGTGAATGTGTGTGTAAGCGCAGGAGCTCTCGGTACCGTCCTAGACAATAGCGAAGTCGGAAATGTGTGGGTATTATGTGCTGACATTACTCGTCTTCACGCACACATTCACAGCGTGTTTGTACACTTGGTTACCACAAGTAGAGCGCGCGTCGCTTCATGAGATAAAAATACCAACCAATTCACAAAAATGTTTTCGTTGAACACATAATAAAAATGTCTGTAAAATGCTCTCTGAGTGGAAACCTGTTGACCTGTAATACAGGTGTTTCACTACCTACCACAGGCCCCAGTGATTCACGACTATGTAAATTACTTGTTTATGCCAATAAAAAATATTTTCATTTCATTTTTCATTTTCAATACCAAAAGAGGCATGCCGTACTGCTGTCAGTGGCATTTTGTATTCAAATAACCCCTTGTTGGAGACCTTTTTCTGTTATCTTCGATCTACTGATATCATTGGATCGGGCAACCCTAGCATATCACCCAGTTAAAGGCTTGATGAAAAGGCTGATTCCCGTCTTTATTAGAACCGTTCAAAATCTAGCTGCAATCTCATTTCAGCGACAATTTCACAAACTTGTCAAAAATTAAGGGAAATTAGAGGTTTTTTTGATAGATTGAGACAGAGATTAGAATGTGATCGTTCTTAAAAAATTACGGCAGTCGCTACTCAGGGTTCAAATTGGTCAAACGCGTGCATGAAAAATTATAACGTTAATTTTTTACGTTATTTATTCTGTAGACATATCGTACGTCAAATTAGTCACATTATTTTAAAGTTTTCTTATTTTATTCTTATGTATTTCACTAGAAAATGCGTTTATTTAACTTAGAAAACAGGATTTACATACTTCTTGCGGTATTTAAGAATATCATTATGTGGTTTTATGAGTTATTGTATAAACTATCCATGTATTATATAACATAATATTATAAGTGTACAATTACATATAAAATACATAATAAAGTGTAAATTTTCTATTCCGAACACATTTTTATGGGGAAACATTCCCATAGAGTCAATAATTAATTAATTTATAGTTAAAATTTATTTAATACCAAAAGCCAATTAATTTTATCCGAATAATAATTCGAGTCATTAAAATAAGAATGAAAATCGTGGATGTCGTCAAAGGGTCGAATTTTATGTTTTGCGATAGCATCGTTTAAAATGGTTCTACATAGCAACTAATGCTTATAAGCATAGACTTGTTCATAAAGCTGGAAGAACTTTATTCCACTGTACCCAGATTTTTGTTATTTTTAATCTTAGGGGGATGATACACGATTCAGGAAAAGAAAAACTCGTGTTAAAGAATTTCTATTTTGGCTAGAAAAAAATTGATATAAGGTTTTTTTTCAAGTTAATTAAATTATATTTAACTTTTAGAACAATAAATATATTTATATTTTATTTATTTTTTTATGGAAGTTTAATAATTCCTAAAGAACACGATTTATCTTGTTGTAATCTATGTATTATCGCCCTGAGAGCTTAACAATGGGCACAATCTCCAAGTCATCAAAAACTGATTAACAAGGATTTTGGCACAACATTTTTATAAACAACATAAAAATTGGCTTGTTTACGAAATAAATCGAGAACAGTCTATGCATATAACCGGAGTCGCACTATTATGGTTCTTATTTTTTAGCAATAAGATTCACAATTGCGTGCAGTTTTCTGTAACTACGTCGCTATAGAATTGGGTTCACTAACATGAACACGCGGTGGTGATACTCGTAGGACGTTACACGACGTCATCAGCCACAGGCTTGTGTTGACTCTGCGCCTTTTGGTATACCAACACATTTTCGCTCACTTCGCCTTCCGGGAACTGAGAAGAAAAGGTAATAAGTGTCGACTTAATATTCAATGTAAGCTAATGGCCGCGACTGATCTGTATTGAAATAAATGACACGATAACCCTTTCTTTTTCATACATCATAATTTTTTCTATACCCTATTATCCTAGCCGTCATCAGATCGATAGACTCCTTTCCACCCACGTCATCTTTCAGACCATCCATCCATTTTTTATTCAGTGTACACTTTTTATAGCCATGATTACTCTCATAAGGAACGCTTCTTGTCGGTATGTGTCTTACGGGTCCTGCCGATCATCATAATGTGGGAAGAGTATAGTCGGTGAACAATGTATAGGGTATTTAGTATTTACCTGTGTGTGTGGTATCTCATGGATCAGCTTATATCCCGTAAGCAGAGTCTCGACTCTTCCTTTTAGCTTGTCGAACAGTACCACAAGGTCGGGCGTCTGTCTGTTGGCATGTTCGGTGCGCCACCAACGTTGAGGATTGTTGAAAAACGCCTCCGCTTCAGTGGTCACGCCGGTCGTGTTGATAGGCGGGTCGCAGTTCAGGTAGCGCGTTGTTATGTTTAGGTGGAGGTGGCTGCAAAATTTAAGGTTATTTTACATAAAATGACGCCTATATTCTGAAGGCGCAAGCACAGGTGTATTACTCTCCGAAGAATTAATTTAAAAAAACTTGACTTGACTTAAATCAGAGATGCACAGACCGCGGCCCGGCCCCCCGGCAATATGCCATTGAATATGATATTGAAAAGAAAATATTGCCTAGGATTACAAATAATATAAATATGAATCGCGCGCGTTACTAAGTGCGCTCGCTGTGTGGTGCATGATGCGTACTCGCAACATTGTAAGCACAATGCAGTACCACGCTTCAAACTAGTATATTATTTTTTAAATTAATTTTTTGGCTATTTATATGTTTTTAATTTTAGCTGGTGGCCCGCCATTCGTTCATCATTTGTCCAAGTGGCCCCATGGTCTCACTAAGTAATTTTGTTAATGAATTTAGATTAATTAATTATTTTTACAAGGAGATACAGATATCGAGACCCCTCCGTGCCTCGTAAGGTACGTTAAGCCGTTTGTCCCACTTGTCATTCGTAGATCGTTGACAGTCGTTACGGGTAGCCAGAAGACCAAGTCTGACAATGAGTCTTACTAAGGGGTATCGTGTTACCAAGTAACTGGGTTGTGGAGGTCAGATAGGCAGTCGCTCAAATACTGGTATTCAACTGGAAGCCGACCCCAAAATAGTTGGGAAAAGGCTAGGCAGATTGATTGATTGTGAAAATACACTACAGCCACAGCAAGGGTTTTCTATAGTGGCCACACTGTCACTCAAAGTAATTCGCGTGGACTGCTGAATTTGGGAGTCATTATTTATTATATTAGTTCATTGTTTTTGTTATATATAGCACGTGTTTAGATAAAGTAGTGTATGAGACATTTGTGTGATAAAACAACTTTTTTTAAACTCCCACTCTAGTTTTAATAACCTCTGGGATACAAGAGTTTCATAACCTACTACTGTAAGGTGTAAAAGTTTGATGACTTACCTGTACAGCGGCGTGGAGTGGCACGGCATAAGGAAAGTGATAGCGCTCCTGTTGTGTGCGGCGTCCCTCAGCAGCGGCATGAGCTGCAGCGTGCCCGCCTGGTGCACCGCGCCGAAGTACGCGGCCGGGACCACGTTACCCACGAAGATCAAACTGGCTACCAAGTACAGATGCATCCTGGTGGAAGAAACAAAATGTCATACATAAACTAACGCTTTTTTCCCATGGGGGTAGGCAGAAACTACAGAACGCGACCTGCTACGATCCTTACAAACTCCTTTTGCTTCGTTTACGTACATACCATCTGGTCATACACGCACGCCCGGTTTCAAGTAATACGCATCTGACCTTTTTGAAGAACATCGCCAATAAGATCAGGTTTACTATATGACCTTCTAGGGCGTTACAATTCACATCTATCTTGGAAATACCTTTTGTGAGTCGCCTTTCATTCATACTCCCAGCTGAAAAGGAGTATGCTGAGATGGTTTGGTGATATTGAGAGGACAAAATTTAATGTGTGTAGTACACCCGCAGTTTGGAAGTTTGGTTAAAAATTCCATGCAATAGGGGTGGAACTCAAAACCCTAGCTCAAAAGTCGCACGAGGTATTAGAACGAGATTGTAATATATATGTAGGATATAGGAGAAATTACAAGTATGAGTTAAAGTTTATAAAAACTTACTTTTTAGCCTTCCTGCTCCACGGTACTATGACGTCTTGTGCCAAATACATGAAGATCGGCAACAGAGGTAACACGAAACGGAACTCCTTGTGAGGAATGAAGCTGTAACAATCATATATTTTGTTATTTTACTACAACATACAATGGTCGTGCGAAACACATTTAGGGCGACATCATCACTTGCGTAGCCTTTTCCCAACTACATATATTATGTTGGGGTCGGCTTCCTCTCTAACCGGATGCAGCTGAATACCAGTATTTTACATGGAGCGACTGACTATCTGGCCTCCACAACCCAGTTACTGCGTAATACGATACTCCTTAGTAAGACAGAGTAAGACAAAAAAAATCAGGTCAATCAAAAAAATCCCAAAAAAGTAATCAAAAAAATCAGGTTACAAAACTATTGGAGTGCTGATTGGTTAAACACAGCAACGATTAGCGATACAGCGTCGATTATTCTGTGTCTGTAACATTGAATCCTTAGAGAGACTGTTCTTCAACCCACTGCCTAGTGCTTTGGATTCATAACTCTCGATTCTGAACCTTATTTCCTTACAACTAAGTTACATACCTGTATAAAGCGACGTGTAAAGTAGCGGCAGTTAGGAGCAGGCCTCCTGTTTTGTTCTCCTTCGGTCGTCGCAGTATGTTGTAGATCGCCCATAAGACGGGCACCAAGTTAATGCCTAATACCGCTGGAATGCCTTGCGTCAGGTACCAGTGCCTGTAAGAAAATAGTTTTTAGCGTATCTTGAAATGACCCACATAATATAAAGATAACGTATTTAGTTTCATAAAATGCACATTCATTTCAACTTTTCAAGTCAAAAGTATGTTTCATGTAACGTTTATAGAAACAAACATAGAACCAGAACAAGAGCATTATTTTCTTGATATTCTTCAGATTTTAGTATGGATAGACCAATGAGAGAATGCTCAATCCCTGATAACAAAAAATGAATTTGGTAGAGTGGGGATAGAATATGCATTCGCTCGTTTGGTCTAAACCGACCAGTGGCACAGTTCACAACATATAATTATTGACATCTAAAGAGAATTTCCTTGTGATAATAAAAACTTGTCAACATTAACTTTGACTTGTTTAACACTTGTGTCTTTAATCAAGCGTATATCATCGGCAGTGGGACAGGTGCCTTATAACAGCTGTTGTGATTTGTGGACAGATATAAAAGTATGTAAGTATTGTAGCAGGTGTTCTGCAGTTTCTGCCTACCCCCATGGATAGAAGGCGAGTTTATGTAAAAGTAATCAATATCCAATAAAATCCAGAGAACCGAAAAGTTTAATTAAATGAGCATGCAGTGACAATAAAGAAGTATCAATTCAATACATACCATGGGTGTTGTCCATAGAAAGAGGCGATATCATGCAGGACATTGAACCTAAAGAACTCCCAGGGCGTGACGACGAGTCTGCCGTAGTAGTAAGAGTCTAACGCGACGAGGGCGCCACCTGCGATCAAACTGAAACAAAAAGCGTTCAGAACATTTATCTAGGTACATTTTTCAGCCGATGAATCGTGGTCGGTCTGAACCAACCCTGTCTTTGCTATCGCGCAGTCGGGGTGAAAAAGTAACTTACGCAATAGGCACGTATGTCCGTACAACAAGCTTCAGCCGTCCTTGGTTGGTGGTGAGCAAGTTGTAAGCCCCAAGCACAACCCACAGCGGTGCGGACGTGGGTCGCAGGAACACGCAGAGCACTGCCAGCCATATCCACTGAGGACTTTCTATAACAAGGAGAAAGTTTAGTTACAATCCCGCAAAGGCTCAATTTTTTAATTTTTTCTTAATATTCTGATTTTTTTTAAGAGAAAAAATATTATTTGTTTAAAAAATACATATTAATTTAAAACCAAACTCTGCGAGAGAGTCGCAGAGCGCGTGACGATGACGTCGCCGTGCTAACATGTCTGACCCGCCGATATTTCAAATCAAAAACTCATTTATAATGTCAGTTTCATATAATTTACCTGTTAATTTCAATTAAGTAATCTGTGAACTTCTGAATGTGACTATATTGCCTAGCTAAGGTCATTGAAGGATACTTGATAAATATTGTTGTGTTTCTACAGCAACAGGATAACAAGTATCTGGGACAAATCTGAAGTAAATTATTGATGTTTAATGCTGGGCACCGCAACATTCTTTTCCTGTTATGAACTATGGAACAATAACAATGACCATTTTATGATTTATTTATGCTCCAACATAAAAATGTAGGTAACTACTATGTAATTGCAAAACACTAGATGTGATTTTAAATTTTTTAAAGAACGAATTTCTACATTTTTCTGTTTTCATTAGGTAAACAACCAAACATTGGAATTAAATTAGGCTTATTTATGTAAGTAGATCTTTTAAGATACTTTTACAAGTAAATGTTTTGGTAAATATTTGAAAACAAGATGGCGTTGGCATTTTCTAGCTGTCTGATCCCTTAGAAGAAATGCCAAAACAAACTCGAGCAACATTACCTTTTTCATAATATCCAAGCTTTCCAGCCTTGAATGGGAATAAGGACAAGGCAATTGCAACCAGCGCAGTCTCCAAGGTCTGCAGCAAAGTTCTACCAGATGTGTAGAACCAGAACCATGATGTGAGGATCAGGAATAAGGCCCATTTACGATTGCCTGTCCATTTATAGAAACTGTAGTCGGCTGCAGTACTGACGATAGCTTGCAGGATGCGAGGCAGGAGAATCTATAAATAAATAGTGGTTTACAATATTTATGTCTATGTTTCATTGGAAATAAATTAAATCTATTAATTAGGATAAAAAAAAAATTAAACATATCAAAACTATTTTTATTATAGTCATAAAATTTCTGTCATAATATGAGTGATTTGTGGACTTCTCCGGGCCCATTATATTTTTAAGTAGCATACACAGTAAGGAAGATGTTCTCAAAATTACTACATTAGTCCATATCAGGTATCCATGACAACTACAAGGTCTAAAAGTCTTCCAGCCACTTTGTTTTTTATAACATAATTTTTGTAGCTACATAGGACATGTGTAAGATTAACAAAGAAACTACTCCGTTACTGATATTAATACAGCTACTCATGTTACATACTAGTATTGTAACACTATACAAAATTAGAATGTTCTGTATAATGACTCCTTATCATGAAGTCTGAACTATGCTTTGAAATACAAACCTATAAAAACCTATGACTTTTTATTACTTTGAACATAGGTATGTATTGTAATTTTATGGAACATTTAATTCATTGTGTTTCCAACACCACAAAAAAATAATGAGTTTTTTCATTATTTTTTTTTGCTTAGTCACTACTACATAGCTTTTGATAAATGATCAATTTTGTTAAATTTAGTAAAAAGATATCAACCAATCTAAATCTTTTGCTTGGTCACGTTGAGTGACTATTTTCAGTCTAGCGGTGTACATTATACTTCATTTAGAACTATATGCTTACCAGAGCTTCAGGGTAGTCCAGACCAGTGAACTTAAGCAGAGTGTACAGTGCAGCTACTATGCTTGGGTACAAATAGCTCCTGATGCCTTTCTGCCATTCCCAAGTCAGGGCTCCATACCCAAACACTTGCTTGTGAGCTACTTCCAAGGTCTGCCAGTACTCATCAGGCACATACCACGTCTGCACCAGGAATACAGACAGAATCCTCACGAACAATATCACGGAAGCCACCTGAAGAGGCCTCAGGCCCTTTGCCAACACCATTCTCCCGCCTAAAACGAAAGAGGTTACATGTGAATTGTCTATAAATAGAAAGCTATAATGTGCTCAATAAACATTGAATTTCTAAAATGTTTGACCAAGACCAATTCATACAATTAACATTATAAAAACTTTGATCTTATTAGAAACCTTGGTGTTGATAACTTTATCACGAAACAAACTTTACTCACAAAAGTGTCAACTAACGCGTCCTTATAATTAACGCTAGAATTGAATTAACAATAAGGTTTTAACACAATATAATTATGTAACACTTTTTCACGGTGGTATTCAAAGCATTTTAATCGGTTGATTTATCTAAAAATAAACATAAAAACACTTTTTTCGTAATTATTTCACTAACCTCAACAAAACCCGCCGCCACCGCGAAGTAGTGCTGTGCTAATTATTGAAATTATTGTTTTGTTAGTAAAATAACGGTATTTTACTTTGTTAAATACATTTGTACTATTTTTACATTTGATGAACAAAATAGACCTCAGTAGAAAATAAGGGCTTATCAAATAATTATAATTTTGAGTTTTTGTTGGTTTAATTTTTTAGCAGCCTCAACAATAATGTATGCCGAGTTCTACAATCACTGAATGGTTGCCGAGAGACAGAAGGAGTGTTAGCAGACCAACAGCTAGATAGGTGGTTGCCATTTAGAAGATCGTGGATAAGACTTGGTTGAGACTCGAACAGAACAGGGAATCATGATACAAAAGGCAGGAGGCCCATATTCAGCAGTGGGTCGTGGAAGGAACAAGGCTGCCAATGATGATAATAGTGGATGGATGCCAGATTCTCAAGCTTGACACTTGCTACAAACTGCAAAACTCTACAAACCCACAAAACTGTGGAGGTATAGAACCACCTATTGGCAAAACAAGTGTTTGCAAGCCTACTCAAGCTAAGAAAAACGCCTTAAACGACATTTGAATTATAATACTATCCACAATTTTTATCCGAGTTGGAATCGATTATAAACTCAAATTAATAATCGCCTTAAATAAATCGATTTAACAAAACGTTTTAACTCAGTCACTCCCTACACTATTACGTCAACTAATTCCGACCGCCATGTTCGGGTTGTCTTTGTTCAATGTTCAGTCGCGTTCGAAAACTAATAATTTCGTTTATTTCATTAAAAAAATGGCAGATTATTTAAGGCGTGACGTGATTAATAATATCTTTTATTGTATAAGTATAGCTAAGAATTGAATTTACAATGATTTCTATATACGAATAAGCAAACAGGAAAGATTTATCAGGAGACAAATATAAAAATGAAAAACGTACGGCATCATAGAATATTTGATTGAAATAGGTTTTGAACGTCAATTTACGAATGTTGATTTTGTTGGGAAATTACTCTTGAATTCTTTTGATAAATAAAATTAAGATGTGGTGTTAATTCAAGAATGGGTAAGTAAGATATTTCAACATGAAAAAAAACCACGGAACAATTCATGATATTGTGGTGTTTGTTTACAGATGAGGCGAAAAAAGAAACTGTGGACCTTTCGAGGCGTGGGTTGAAGAAAATAGAGAAAGCGCCCGCGGAGGAATCCAAAACTATTATTAATTTAATTCTAGACCAAAATGAACTGCAACGGCTCGATAACATCGACACATATAACCGCGTCGAAAATGTAAGTTCCCACGAAGTATATATTTACTACCTACGTGAAGATGCTTACTTTGTTGGAATATTTAATCAACTCATTTTCATACTTCGTTCATTGCATTTCTTATTCTCAGTTAACCTTACTTTAGCTATAAATTAATTTATGTTAAAGATCTTATTTCTCTAGAAGCATTAAATCTACTCATGTCACAATACTCAAAGAAAACATAGGTAATTATAATGATGAAATGTCACTACAAACTAGTTATGTGTATGACTGTATTTGGTTATAAATTATAGTGGTAACATTATAGATAACCATACAAATTCTGTTTGTGAATAGTTGTCAATATGCAACAACTTCCTGCTACGCATGCACGGTGTGTCCAGATTGACGAACCTCCGAATACTGGCTTTGAGCAACAATGGCATACTACAAATAGAAGGGCTAAAAGAACTGATATATCTTAAAGTTTTAAAACTAGCAGGTAAGTCAGTACATTACAGAAATACTACGATTACAGGTTCACCTGTTGTTATGCAGCATCTATGTTCTATGTTAGGGGTTTTGGTTTCCGCACTTAGTCCTTGAAAGTGGATCATTGTGCGTAGGCCATGGCGGCCGTTGGTGGTTATTCCAACCAGCCCACCTCCCTCCAGAATTTGATTAGAGCGCCTGGTCTGTAAAAGATATGGGTGATCCAAGTGTTTTTGTTCTAATGTGGATGACAAAGAGCATGTGCGCAACAGTTTCCTCCGTCATTATGCAGCATTTGCTGTGTTCCAGTTTGAAGGGTGTGTAATCGTTTTTTTAAATAATATTATACTTAGGGGCTCAATTCTAAACACTTCCGTGGATTTTCTTGCCGGCTCTTCTCCATAGGAAACAACCAATTGGAACCTTGCACCTAGATTCTGACGTTTCATAAGTGCCCATGTAGGTTTATGTGAAGTAAAATCTTTTGATTTTGATTTTCGTAAGAGTTAACCACACCTGATAAAAAATAAATATGGAAATGCAATAATACAAAAAAATAAAAAGTATTAGTTAGAAAGAATAAAAATAATTCTATAATTTCACTCTAAACCATTTTTTAATTAATAATAATTCCAATTATTTGCAATTGCACTGAGCATGTTTAAAACTAAAGTCTCACTAACTGAGCTTTTGCTATGTTAGTAGTACCTAGTTAGTTTTTTCCTTTTTGGTAACTGAGTTGATTGTGACTATTGTGCCGGTGACAAAGTAGTTAAAATAATGTTTACTAATCAATGACAATGAAAATAAAAAAAATGCCATTTTATATTCTGTCATTTCATTTCAATGATAGAGTATTAAAATGGCATTTATTATAACTACCATCCATCAATAATATCTTAAAATAACTCATCACAAATATTGGTAACTAACCCTAATCGCGGATTGGTTTGAAACAGATTGCTAATCCATTGATGCAAAGTTCGAAAAAAAAATATCAGCTCAACAACGTAAATAACGCAATGAATGTTGTTGAACTGTCAAAATGAAACAGATTAGTCTGAATCGTTTACGAAAAAGTTTTACGCAATTAGATAGCTGATGGTGACTACCAGAATACCCGCGAAATTTCGCGTTTTTTTTTAAGATTTTTAATTCAAATTCTTTATGGCACCTGTTTAGGTCATGAGCTATCCGAATATAATTGACCTAGGTAGGAAAAAAATATTTGACCTAGGTCTTAACGGGGAGCGGGAGGTGTGAAAATTCATTCACTGTTACAATGTAATGTAGAGTAGATTCAGCTAAAGTAGTTAATACTGTCTACTACAATGATAGAGCATAAAATTGCATTTATGAATAGTATCTGCGATCTATCAAGGTATGGCATAAAATAACTCATCATTGAGATATCTATGCTACATTCATTGAGTATGACTAGTTTCACTAACATGGAAAGTGAATATAGAATGCTACTTAGAGCCATTACTGTTTGTAATTCAATTCTTAGTTATCAATAGTAATTTGCTGACTTTGACTAAAGAATTTTAATGTAAAAATTTAAAACAATATGCCAATAAAAACGCTTAATAGGCCTCTACGAGTTGGCTTAGGACCCTCGTTGGGTTCTGCCTTCCAAAGGTCCGGGACCCCAGGGTCCCGAGATAATTATGTGAAAGATGTTTGTCAATAAAAGTCATTATAACAGTTGGCATCCTAACTAATTATAAATGCGAAAGAGAGTTTGTTTGTTTGTTACATTTTCACGCTAAAGACTTATGGGGTGAAACCGCGGGGCGCAGCTAGTTGTGTTATAAGGTGAAGATAACCATGATGTCAGCTTAGGAATTCAAATTAAGTCATAGTAAATAAGATTTAATTCATAGTCATTCATATAATGATGTCATGCAAAGGTGTTTAATGTTTGATAAAAAATAAAGTTAGTCTGAGTGAATTAACAAACTGTTTTTGAAATTTTTGTGAAGTTAATTTCCTATTTAATATTCTGAAGAGGCAATTAGCAAAGAGTATTTGGTACTTAAAATATAACAGAGAAAATGTGGGTGTGTAGGGACAGTCTATGAAAACATTTACAATTCTCAGAACTCTTATCTTGTTACCTACTATGATAGATAAAATTAATGGTAACGTAATAACATAAGCGTTGACGACCGCGACCGCTACGTAATAAAGAAATAACATAGTGTTTCATACCTATATACAAATAAATAAAATTGAAGTACTTATTTGTTTGTAATGTCAAAATAACAGCATTGTTCTAAATGCATATGAAAGTATATGGTAATTATGTCAAATAAAACTTATAGGTATTTAAAAAAAAATTGTCTATCTTTTTGTTCCGGCTAATCTCCGAAACGGCTGGACTGATTTTGTCGGGATTTTCACTGGCAGATAGCTGATGTTATAAGGAGTAACTTAGGCTTACTTTAATTTTACAAAAATAATGAGGGTGTACGTGGCCGAAGCCGCGGGCAGCAGCTAGTCACTTTATAAGTAAGGAGTGTGTCAATGTCCAAGAGTGATCAATGTTTACACTGTCTCTCCACCTTTATTCTAATATTTTGAGAGTATAAGAGCCATTTTCAAAAATTCCATAAATCTGTGATCTCTTTTGCAGGTAACAACATAAAATCAATAGAACATTTGAATCACAACATGCACTTGGAACATCTAGACTTGTCCAACAATCAGATATCCTTCATAGCTGATATATCTTATTTGAAGAATTTGAAGGTTGGTTGGAACTTACAGTGCGTTCATTATAACTTGACCCGTGATGCGATCGGCAGCATTGAATTTTGCAGTCATGTGATTGGTAGTACTGTTTTGTCAGTCGCCATTTAGAACTTTATTTGTATTGAAACTAAGACCTCAAAATTTAGTGCTACCAATCGCGCCACGGGTCAAGTAATAATGAACGTACTGTGCTCTGATTATTCTATGAAACATGCGTTTTTTTTCTTCTTGGTTATAGTCAGATAGGAAAAACTGATGCATGAAAGTAATTTAAATATACAAGTTGCATTCATTTGAAATCAGATTATGGAGCTGTGTGGCATAAGATAAATTAATTAATAGAAAGTTTTGTCGTAATTTTGAATATAATTAGTAATTCTTTGACTATTGCCATTGCGCGCTTTAATGAAAAAGCCTAAAAGTTGGTTGTTGTGTATGTGCCAAATCGATTATCTTAAAAAATAAACAGAGTAAGATTGATAATGATACGCCCAAAGTAGCATAATAAATATTTAAAACTTCTCTCTTTTTCAGCACTTAAATCTAGAAAGGAACAGGATATCAGATCTGAGGCAGTGTGACCGCTACCTTCCAACACACTTGGAACACTTAGGGCTAGCTCACAACACTATCCAAGATCTGAATGAGATCTGTCACCTGGTGCACCTGAACAAACTGGAGAGCTTCTCTATACAGGGTAACCCGTGCGTCGCGATGGCTGGGAAGGACAAATTGTATCCTTTTTAATCACACTTGTAGTCCTCGAAAAGCCACATTCAGTTAGAAAGCAGGCCAGCACTGGATGGCAAGCAGTCTTCATAACTTTTGCCGAACAAATTCCGACCTGAATTTGTTTTCTACTTACCGGTTAGCGCGGCTAAGTACAACATTCACGGTCAAAGAATGACTTAAAACCATTAGTGAGTCATTGCAATGTAACTCTTATCTTTTTGTTATAAATTACAACCTTACCTTACCAAAATAAGAGTTACATTGCAATGAGTAACTAATGTTTTTACAGATGTTTTTACAGAACATTAAAAAGGGCAGGGTTGTAACCATTGTTTTATTAAGAATATAATATGAGGGACTTGTTCTGAGAGACTGAGACGAGACCTTTGTAAGAGTCAGTTGTTTCATGTGTTAAATATATCCTTTGTCATTATTCTCTAGTTTGAAGTTATTATATTGTTCTATTTTATCCAAGCACATAATAAGTTAAAGCATAGAAGCATACATATTATATTGTTAACTTACTTCAAAATGATTCCTTGACCAGTCACAACAGAGGATTTGATTACCGTCCATTTGTACTCAACTGGATAATGAGCGTCAAGTCTATTGACGGCTTTGTCGTCAGTGCTATAGAAAGGTAAGATCTAATCTATTTAATAGAATACATTGCAGTCAGTTATAATATTTGTCTATACTATTCCATTAGACAGAAGTGGCCCCCCAAGACATGATATTTTGGACCATTTAGTTAAGTAGAGTTGGTTCATAGAAGTACTAGAAGGAAATAACTACACAATTCCTTGCAAAAAATAGTACTCGTCTGAAATATTAAGTGTAAAAAAAAAACTATGAAGCACTGTGATGCACACCTCCCAACCGGCGCTCTGGACCGTAGATGGCCTACTGATGTATCCAAATTCCAAATGTAAATCAAGTCTAAGCCTCATTCACTTTCAATAGACAAGTAGTGTCAATAGACAAGTCCTCTATTTTTTTTTCTTTTTTTTTTTGCTACCGGGGAACAATAAAGAATATCTATTATAAGCCTCTATAAACAATACGTTCCCTTTCAGTTTGAAAGCCGAGTGGCTGTACAGTCAAGGCAAAGGGCGGCATTACCACGCGGGGCAGCATCAAGAGTTGTGCGAGTACTTGGCGTCTACCTGCCCCCTAACAGCTGATGCGCTGGAGACCGAGGATCAGAGGAAACTGCGCCTTATACTTAGTAAGGTAAGGTCGAGTTTAGAATAGTGATGTCGTCAATAGTTCGGCTGCATTTTAATATCCTTTACGACTTGTGATACTTTGTTGTTCATTACTATACGAGAGAAATCAATCATTAATTATTAATCGACTTCAAACAAGGAGGAGGTTCTATTTTCGTTTGAATGTATGTTCATCGATAATTTCATAAATTGTGGACCGATTTTTGGAATTTTAGTTGTGACCGATTTTGAGAATTTTAGATCAATTTTGCAAATTCTTTCATTTCGATATAAGTACCTGGTTATAAGTGCCTGGGTAGTTTTGGAGTTAGCTGCAACAATACGTATTCAATCCACTTGGTGTATGTTGATAATGTTATAAAACTTCCTTTCACTCTTGTTTACATAGCAAGTTGTGGTATAAGAATTGGTGTGGGGTAGGTACTATTACTAAAAAGTGAAAAATAAAAAAAACTATTAGAACTAAATCAACCTGTTACTAGGCAAAGTCAATCAGTTTTTCAATAATTTTAACTTAAACCTTGTATCGAACATTGAAATAAAAGACTTTGATTTGTGTAAACAATATATTGTTTTTCATGTAATGCTTTCGATGACAATTTCTCGGTAACGAAATATAATATTACTGCAACAACAAACGTAACTGTCGCGTTTGCGTTAAGATTTTCATTCTCACCTTTATATTCTTAGCATTATGGTCTATCAGTCAAATCTTAACGCAAACACGATAGTTACGTTTACTCACTTGCAAACTTACACTAAGGCCTCTGATTATTTCATGTTATTTTACTGTTACAGACATTGTGTAAGTTATTTAGTGTTGAATTTTGAATGTTTGTTTATATTTTGCTGCTCGATCGTAGGTCAATCTGCAGAGTCTGTGTTGTTGGTGCCAGGCCACAATGATGACATGAGAGAATAGCAAAATATGTGGACTCCAGGTAGCAGTAATGCTAGCGTTGCAAAAGCAATGTTCTCCGCGCATTATTTTTAGCGGCCAGTCGTTCTCCCAGCGCCGTGGCAATAACTTGTGTACCGTGTAACTAATGTAAGAATAGACATTGTGCTTAAATTCATGGTCATCTGAATAGACTTTATCTTGTACATCGGAATTTCATCTATCTCCTTCTCCAACTACGATACTCATAGGTCCCAACAGTGTGTTCTCACACAAAATTATTATAATGCAGGCTCAACATCACCAGCAGCAACTGAAAGACCAAAATCACAGTCCGTTGAAGCCCAAGTTGCAGTCACCGAGAATGCAATGTAAGTATTTTGTAGCTATAAATGAGGAATAGGATATCTACTATTTACAATTTACTGTTATTTAACCGTGTTTTAAAAATGGATGTTTGGGGGTTTTGACTCGCATAGAGATTCCTACAGGAAACATACATAATTTGTTCCATAAAAATATTCTTTGTCATTCAGTGACAGATTTTTTGTAATCGGATCAGGAATTCCTGAGATAACCTTTTATAAACATACAAACAACTTTATCTCCTTATAACTGGCGAAATGTGGGCACTATTGGAACACCTCTGCCCTCCTACCCTTCGGGGAAACAAGGCGTGATGTTATGTTATGTAGTTTCAGTATTTTGAGTTTAACAAAATTATCATTTTAAACTAGTAGTCGGTAATACGGTACGCATATTGTCGTTCCACTTTGATACTCAATGGTATACAGAAAATTTAAGATATGCTGACGTAAAGGAATGTTTGACGTATTCATTAAAATAGGTAATTAAAGGAGTTATTTTTGGAATATGTGGAATTTCACTTAAATATATAGTTAAAAGGTTTTGAAGGCATTCATTTACAATACTACCTTTTCGAAGAGGCAACTAGAATCAATTATATTTTTCTGTACATTTTGACGTGCGTTTTGGTCTTCTTGTCACAGTCATAACGTGCAGCTGCCGACTATGGTGCCGATTCCCTTGTTCACAAACTAAACTAAATTTAAGTTCAGTGCACCTTGTTCTTTCTATTTCATTAAGAAAAGGACAGAAGTTACATTTTAGTTTAGCGCAGTTATGTTATCCTATTCTACAATAGTCGTATTCTAATTATTTTTGCAAATGTTAAATCAACGCCGAAATTATGCTTCCCCTTTTGCTCTGTTCATGAATAGTCAATAAATCAATCCTCGCATTTCGTCTATTGTGTGATTGATCCGATAACTCGATATTTTCGTATCATGTTTGTTTACCAAACGACAAATGATTTCCTCACTTCTTTGGTGGTAAACAAACACGTAAATCGTTCACTCATATCCAACGCTTGGAGTGGTAGCAAGTGTTAGTAGATATTAGGTTTTGCTGGTCATCAGTACTTAGGAATAGTTACTTACAGTTCTATTCAAACTTAATGGCGGCTCGGAAGTTAGCTGCTCGCTGCGCAATACCCCACCCCTCACCCCCGCTGACCCCCGCCGACCCATGAAAAAGTTACTGCGCAGTGACTCGCCTCATGTTCCGAGCCGCCATTAAAGTATACTTTATCGTCATAATAACTTGCAGCGCGTATATCAACGCCCCGCCACATGGGCCGGTCACCCGACCGCCTCACTTCGAGCTACCACGCAGCCCTAACTAAGTCTTCGTCGCCATCCCATCAAATGACGTCATCACTGTGTGGTGACCTCCCCGGTATACCCACGGCTATGAGCCAGAGCTTCGACTCGCCCGGACTCATGTATGCCACAGAGAAACGAGACAGCGCTAGAGAAAAGGAGAGGGAAAGAGTACAAGGTATGTGTTAGCGAAAAGTAGTGTAGGCCGTTATTAAGACACATCGGTCGCGAACTGTACGAATCAAGCTATTGCTTGTTTAATTCTTTCCAATTAAAAATTATGGAGACTTAGAACTCTTCAACTTTCACAGAGATACCACAACCAAAGCCAGTAAACCATTCACTAGAAGCCGCATCGAAAATGGTTCCCGTACCCGAATCGTTAATGAGTCCCGACTACCAAGACCCGATATACGACATCCAAAGATCAATACCAAAGCCCACCAATAACTCGATACACAGCGTCTCGAACACTTCATCGCAGTCGAGCAACAGTAGCATTCACGAAGAAAAGCCACGACACGCCAAAAACATGAAAGGTTCCCCGAAACTACCAAAGAGCGCTACGTCATCACCTAAACTAAAAACGAGAATGGAACAACGGAAAGGCAGCTTATCAAAAATAGAAATTAAAAACGACGAGAAGAAACTAAACGGCATCACGAATGATTCGGAGGATCTCGGTGTCGATATTATGAAGTTAGCGTCAAATCAGAGACGGCAGAAGAAAATCAGCGCGGAGTCTATGGCTGCCGTGACTATACAGAAGATGTGGAGGGGGTACAGAAGTAGGAACCTCAATAAGGATACGCTGCGGATACTGCACGCAATACAAGCGGCGAGGGCCAGACAACATATACAGTAAGTTTAATGTACTATTGAATTTTCTTTGGGCAAGAGAGATTTGGGCGGGCCGCACCGCATTGCAAAAATTCACCTACATCAAGCACATTACAAGCGCGTCGCGGCATACTTTTTTGTTTTGAACACGATGCACCCCGATGCGGCTGTATTGTGTGCTTAGCTTCATAATACAGAGCACGTTATTCTTCAGATAAAACTTTACACTGGTGCCGATTCCCTTGTTCACAAACTAAACTAAATTTAAGTTCAGTGCATCTCATTCTTTCTATTTCATTAAGAAAAGGACAGAAGATGTATTTTTGTTTAGTCCTGTCAAATTAATCAGTGCCTGACGTAAATTGACGTAATTTTAGTAGGCAAGTTCTTAATCACGTCTAAACAAAAATTTATCTTCTGTCCTTTTCTTAATGAAATAGAAAGAAAAAGATGCACTGAACTTAAATTTAGTTCAGTTTGTGAACAAGGGAATCGGCACCACTGACGATTAAAAGACTGACCTATAGAATTAGCATATAAATCGGGATATTTAACATGTTTTTTTTTTGTTTTTTTTTATCGTCTGTTATTTCGGTACAGCGTCAAACGCCATGTTTACGTATAAACTTGAGTTTAGTTGATTTTTCTATTTCCTAGGAGGTTGACGTGCGACATGGAGGCGACGAAGGCCGCTTTAGAGTCTGAACGAAAGATACAGCAACTACAGATGCAGGCTATCAACGCGTTGTGGAAGAAGGTGTCCACTTTACAGGCTGCTGGTGAGTTATCGTTGATTTAAGAGTGCGTTTTGATTTATGTTGCATGCCCACTTTATGAGCACTCGCAGAATCGGCATTTCGTTTTTCTTCGCCATCAACCGGCGTCGATTCGCCGATTTAGTAAATGCAGTTTTTTCAATTCCATATGAACATATACTTATTCATTTTATAGTTTTATACTTAGTTGAATTTACTAACCATAGCTAATAATTGACATTTCTAGTTTCATAAACTGGTAACATTATTTGGGACTTCCTGTATCCTAAAATGCTTAGAATTTTTTTCTGGGTGATGGCGCACGTTTTCAACATGAAAAAAAAAATGGATTTTTTTGGAATCACTTCGATCCTTCTAAATTGTTGTTATAATTATAAAACAAATTAAGTTTTTTTCCTTAATTTTAGATAACCAGAAGCAAAGGCTATCGGAATCAGATGACAGCACAGACGCTCTGCGACAACTGTCGGAGACGTGTTTCAGTCTACAGGCACAGGTGTGAACCAACTGTAATGTAAAATTATCCGTAATCTTGCATACATATCTAGTTTTGCTAATAAAGACTCAAAGTGAAACGTGGTAAAGTTAAAATTCCATCGCAAATTGTAATTAACATTTTTAGTACCCTTTCAATACAACTGGTTACTCAAAAATTAAATGAAATGCTATAACTCTACAGTAGAAAGTTGAGTGAGTGTAAATTGTCTATAATTTTGTCTGTTCCTAGGTAGCGGAACTGCAAGGCTGTATGCAAGAAGTGTTGAAGGCGGTATCTACTAAAAGCCACGCAGAGCCGGTCGCAACACAAACAGACATTACGGCTATCATCACACCTCAGGTAAGCGGAATATTGTCATACTGAACGAATCTCTGTCCTTAAATTTCCATGCTCTTACTATTACGGTGTGTATGTTAAACAAAGGTTTCACAACATTGTTGCTGAAACATGTTCGTTTGTTGTTGAAAACATTGTATAGATGTGTGTCGCGAATGTTTAAGTTTCTGTGAGATGATGGATGAAATGCAATCAAGATAAAAGGTACAATTATTTATTAAGTACATTTTCAACTTTACTTTGTTTCTTGTTTTGTCTCTTTTCTTAATTTCTCGGGTGTTTTTTTAATATAATTTTAATGACTGTACACCGCCTTAGATGTATTTAAACCTGTTATGTTGTGCATGTATATCTTAAATAAATAAAATGTTGTTGTATTAAGTATATGTGATTGTATCCAATATGTTTCCAGCTACTATGTTGCGTTACCTTTGTCGACCATAAATATGGAATGGTTTAAAAAAAAAAAAAAATGTCTGAGAATTTGACAAAACGTGTATGTTTGGTTCAGGAGGAGCGCTGCACGTGGCTGCGGCGGCCGCAGTCGTTACAGCTGGGCGGCGCGCGCGCCGAGCCGCCGCCCGCAGCGCCGCCCGCAGCGCCGCCCGCACCTCTCCCGCACAGGGAACACAAGTAAGTGACACACAAACGGCGAAAATTGTGTTGTCACTATAAACACATACTCGTGCTCACCGCGAGCATTCGCTACACGAATTTGTTATGCAAACGGATTTAGACCAAACGAGCGAATGCACATTCTACCTCCACTCTACCAAATTATTTTTGTGTAAACAGGGACCGAACATTCCTTCGTGGGTCTCTCCATACTAAAATGTCAAGAATTTCAACAAAATAATGCACTAGCTCTTGTTCTAGTTCTGTATTAATTTGGTCTAAACCCACCTTTACGCACCGAACATTCATTTCCGAAACGAACACTTTAATGAGTAAGCGAGTCCAAACATGAAAAACAAATTCTAATCACTATGGTGTCGAACAGATATTCCATATACCATATTTATTCAAATCAATCGTGCAGTCAATGCATTCTGATCAAAGGAACATTTCTTACGTTATTAAAGTAACAACACGTAGGTATTATCTTCAACGATCATCTGTAGTATGAAGATACATGGAATATCTATGTGTAATTCATATTTTCCACGTCTCGTGCTATACGCGCTATGAACATTAATAACTTTGCAGTGCAAAATCGAACGAAACGGCCGCTCTGGGTATAGAGCGAACCGAGTCCGTTATACAAGAGAGTTCGGCGGAAACGACCGAAGTGGATGTCGACTCGAGGGCATGTGACGTCATCGCCGACTGATTACGCAAGCAAGTACGTATTGATCAGAAACCTCTGGGTTGATGTCGAAGCCCAATAACGTTGTTATACTTAGTTAAAGAGATAGTATACGCCTTAAAAAATATGTTTAGGCTTATCCCTATAAGCACGGCTATAATGTGACCGGTGTCGATATGAAAGCCAATTGAATCTGTTGCCGAAACTCAAGGCAGCTAATATGAATAGCTGTAGTCCTTGCAAATCATGAGATCGAATGATCGAATATTCATGATTCTTCTTCTTATGAACATTGAGATAAGGTGTAAATTGCAATGATAGACGCACGCTTGTGAAATACAAATAGTTGTTTCGGCCAATTAATCTTATCAGCTATGTGAACACTAGATTTACTATTATTGTTATTAAATGGCCCCAGGTATTCTTTTTGACAAACTGTGTCAAATTGACAACATTTCAAATATCTGTTTATAAAATTATGTTAGTGTATAAAAATATGGTGGGCAGCTAAATTACCAAAGATATACACTCTTTTAAGACTTCGAGCAGAGTGAGAAACCGGAACAATGGTTATTTTTCCGTATTCTAAATGTCACTCACGAAAACTCAAAACATAACACGCAGTATACTATCTCTTTAATACAAACTAATTATTTTGTGACATTAAATTTGGTTTTCTTTAGTTAACCTAAGAGTAAGAGAATTCGTAGGTTTCGGGATAAAGCAAATTGAAACTATTCATAATAGTCGTAAGGTACATATTCGTGGTACGCTAAAGCAAAGCTTGGTCTGTAATGTGGGCTTGTTAAAGAATTAAGGTATAATATGATATTTGTATAAGAAAGTTAAATCATGGTTAAGTTATATGACGAAAGCATCTCAAAGGGCTTCAAAGGTCTCTTTTATATTTGCACATTATTTCTTGCCGCAGCTGCCTGTTGTCACAATAAATATATAAATATTTCATTATGAGTCCTAACAACACTTTTTTATATATCTTAAAAATACAAAGTCTTACAATTAAACCAGTGGGGTTTAATTGTAAGACTTTGTATTTAAAGTTGATTTTCTGTTACATACCAAAGAATGTGATAGCGTTATGAAAGACAAAAAGAGCGCCGTTTTTTTTTCAACAAAAAAGGTTGCTTTTGATTCAAAGACATTAACATTATTTTATTCTAGAAAACTATCTCAAGAAAATTAGAACGGATGGAGTTAAAAATTTGTTTAACTTTAGACGTAATAAATGGATAAGTGGGGTTTCATCATAATGACGATGAAAAAATACTTCTGCAATTGTACAACTATTATCGCTTGCTAAATAGAAGTTTTATGTATCGCCGAAGCTTGGTCATTATTCTTGCTTTTATACAGGACCAATTTGAAACAAGACTGGGCAAGACGAATGTTTTGTTGTTCGCTAATATCCTTGCCGATTTGAAATTTCCAGGCTATTGATTTAGTCACCTGAATTAGTTAAGGGCGGTTCTCCATTACTATTCGACACACAAACACGTAAACAACATTCCCAACACTTTTTTTTTCATAAGTTTGTAATGGATTTCTAAGCAGATGCTGTTCAGTATGATGGGAACTGAGAAGTACGTTTACGTACGTTTGATTCAAGCGATTAAATCAGCCAAACAGCCTGTACATAATTATGTTAATTAAATTAAAATTTATGTTCTAGGTACAATCACAATATACGTTTTTACCTACTTGCCTATAGTTTTAACAGTGATACATTTTGTTACATTATTCTTTTCTCTTGGTTTTGCTGGCGATCTGTAAATTACGCATAATATTATGATTATAGTTTTAATTATCACTTTAGTAAATACTAGGTTTAAACGTTCACAAACGTGGTTGTTGATTTTAAAACGAAATAATTACGAGTATTATGCTATTATAATGAAACATGCCCTTACGGTTTGGTTCTTACACACTGTGAACAAATCAAAAGTAAAGGCTAGCGCCTACTGCAGCCGCATTGCAAGTTTGCGACGCAGCGCATCAAATTGCAAAACACAAAAACCCAGTGTGGCCCACCTGTTATGTTGTGTAGAAAACCTGGTGCAGCCCGCTCGTTATGTCGTGCGCGATGGTTCATACAAAATGTACGAAACTGATTTAGGAGGATTTAAGCAATGCGTTGCGGCGCGGCTCCCAATGTGCGCTAGCCCTTATAAAACAATTGCGACAGATATTTCTGTGTCAACGATCTACGATCGAATTCATGCAGTGCTATGCACACAATGGTGTACTAAGTAATATAATGTCAAAAGATAGGGCAACAAAATTTCCTTAATCACACAGTGTATGAGTCACTTAGTTAACGCACTGACTTCACTGCCATTTTGCAAATAAACCATTGAATTTATACATTTTTACGACATACCTGTTGTATATTCACAATAATTGTACACAAATCGGCTGATAAGGCAGTATTAATTGTTGAAAAAAATATTTATTTCTAGTTGTGTGGTACATAAATGTTAATATTTATTTAGATTAAAATTATACAAAGAATAGATGAGAAGTTCTGGAGGATTCTAGAACATGTCTAGAGCTTTAAAACGATCTGTCAAACAATGTCACTTAGAAAATAAGATATAAATACAGATTTCAATATTTAAACTACCTACATAGTCTTTTTCAATCAAAGACTATTGCAAGTTTCTGCACCTGCATCCATTCAAACAATTTTTTACATCATAGACACAGTTTTACTGGTACGGAAGTTAAAATAGACCCACTTTTAGTAAAACGCAAAAAGGAAAAATAATGATGTGCCAAAATAAGTTCTCTATTCTGTGCAGAAACCATGAACATACAGTTTTAACACAATGCCTTAGGAAGTAAAACTAAAATTTTATGGTGTTCGACTTCAAGTCTGTGAATCGCACTTGGTTATTGAATAACATAACATCACGCAGTGTTTCGAAGGGTCGGGCAGAGGTGTACACCCACATTTCGTCAGTGACTGCGATTAAAGACGAAAAAAGACTGCAATAAATGAGTAAGTTATGTGGCGTAAGGCACTAAGCAACACGACTTAGCTTGAAATAATGGCGTCGCTGACTACGTCAAGATTTGGCGGGAAGAAGTGATTTAGCGAAATTAGACTTGCCGAGGTAATTTGAATTAAGGATTTGACTAACTAGTATAAATGATTAGAAGTACATAAAGACGGGGATAGTAAGCGTAAGAAACGATCTATTCCGAATACTCATAATATTCGCTGTCTCGACCCCGTCTGCATTAATTGTGATTAGTTTCATGGCTTTCGGTTCTAGATCTTTGACGGGTAATCGACTCGAAAGTCTGACAACCAGTCTAACCAAGGAGTATCATACTACCCAGTAACTGGGCTGTGGTCAGATGGACAGTCGTTCCATGTAAAATACTGGTATTCACCTGCATCTGGTAAGACGGGAATATGGCCTATTAAATTAAACTCTAATGCGTCAGAAAACTGACATCGTTCCTCTACTAGATAGAACACTTATTTTGGTACAACAAATATTCATTCGGGAAGTACATACTCTCCACTTGGTTGCACTAAGTTTGAATAGGGAATCTTACGCAAAGCTGAGACAGCAGATGGCGCCACCTAGATACTAGGTAAACAGTAAACTGTCAAAGGCGCGCGGCAACATTTTTCGGCCTTTTTCAAAAGTTTAAAAACATGCATATAAGTATCTCAAGCATATTTGTTTTTGTGATATTGAACTACTTACAATTTACTTTTAAAAGTAAATAGCACAAAACATATTGTTTTTATGTTTTTACATTAGTATTAGACAAACGGCTAGGTTATTTTTATTATTACAACGGATACTAGAGAGGCCTAAACTTCATGTTTTTCTATTCACATTATTTATTTATTCCCCTCATAACTATCAGGCTTCATTGCCTAAGTAATACGACAGTACGGTCTCCTATAATGTGTATTAATATTAATATTATATACAATATGAAATTATTAAGCGCTTCAACCTTTTGGTTATGTAGTGCAACGGTGCCCTCTAGTGGAAGAAATGGGCAGTAAGGTTCCCTATTGAGAGTACACTTATAATTTCTCATGACACTTACGTTACAAGTTTGGTCGCAACCGAAACAGCAATTTATTAGAAAAACTAGTGTATTATTAAGAATTTATTATTAGTTTTATTGGTAATTATATAAAGAGGTTAAAAACGAGATGCCTTGTGTATTGAGCTTTATTTTTCGCGATATTTTTTTGATTTTCTATTTTTATCGTGTGTGTCTACTAGTTAACGAATCTCTACGCTTGAATTATTTTTTGGACGTGAGTTTATTTTATTTTTTCTGTAATAGAATTGGGGCTATTTGAATTTTGAGGGCTTGGCGAAACCTTTTGAGTAATAAGGTTGAAAACCGATTTTTACATGTGAGTGCCCGAAGTAAGTATCAACTTTTAACTAACTCTTGACAAGTTTCTTGGCTGAGTTTTATGGTAAATTTATATTGAACATCTGAAATATGGAATCCTTACAGGTTCATAGCAAGTTAAGGTATTGCATAAAGCAGATCACTGCACATTGATCTACCGAACGAAACGGTTACACAATGTTTTACCTGTTTCCTTATGTGTGAGCGCATAATAATAGTTTTCAGCAATTTACTCGCCCCTGCAAAGTTATTGGCAACTATTTGAAACTCAGATTCAAATAGTCCCAACTTATAATGGCGTCCTTTTATGCTAAGTACTAGTCATTTTTAACAACGCATTGTCATTTTAATCTTAGTGGTCAGTGCAATTAATTTTTAGCTTCGCCTTACATGACATTAATGTGTCCATAAAACCTTGTTTTCTCATAATATATAGTTCTTTAAGTGCGAGTAGTAATAAATTGTTTAAATGTGTTTTTCTGTACTTTGTCACTCTGTTACATAAAACAACATGACAGACTCGGGAAAACTGGATGAAGAAAGTATGTTTCCTGTTTCTTATCATGTTTGATGTTTGCAATTTAAGTTTGTGTTGTATAAATAATGAACTTTTGTATTTAAGAACGGTACAGAAACATAATGATGCGCTGATACATTGAAATCTGTCTTCAGTTTCAAAGTACAGAAAAACGTGTTTTTTTTACGAGAAAATGTGACCAACATTGTGAACAGATTAACATAAGATTAACTCGATGTAAGATCTTTTGGTGTCTTCACAAATATCCGAAAAATTTACACTTCCACTTGGATTTTTCGACCCTGTGAACATAATTTTCGACGTAACGAGTTCATATCTATCTGGCTGGAAAATGACTTGCCAGGCATCTTCCTAGATTTAAACTAAAAGTTTAAAATTTCTTGATAATAATGATAGCGAAATTTTCTGAACTCTTCAGAATGTCCCAGTTTTTTTTTTTAATGGTAGCTGGACCCTTTCGCTTTACCTCATTTGCCTTTGGACCACTACGTTTGAGACACCCTGTATATCAATATAAATTAAATGCTGTTCATTGGTAATTGCATCACTTGAGAACGGTTGAACCGATTTGGCCATTGTTTGTTTTAAAATGTTCGTAATAGTCCGAATATGGTTTTTGTGGAATTAATGAAGGAAAAGTTTCTAACTGAAAACTGAACGTTCTTTTTGTACAACGCCTGTCAGGTCAGGTAGTTTTAAATGATTGTGAAGTCACCATAAGGTTCCAAAAACACTTGCCGTCCTGTGTAATTTCAATTTCATTGCAAACCCACCTTATTTGTTGTCCATTACGTTATAGCCTGTATTTATTATGTTTTATAAAACGATTTTAAAACCATCGCCGGCTTTTATTCACCCCGTTAACATTAACTCTATTACTTTTCAGGTATGGACAGGGGACGAAAAGGGGAGTGTTAAAGTCACTAGTGTCCTAGTGCGAAAAAGAAATTAGGCTCGCTATTCGACTCCATTCTTTTCTTGCACTGAAACAATATGTTTTTACAACACTTCTCTATACGAGTCCTGATGATGTACAATCGCTGACCAGCGGTAGTGTTATTAATTATTGTCAACAGGGTCCTTCTGGGGTTCGTTATGAGTGTCTATAAAATGTTTTTGAGTGGTTCTGGTTCCGCACTGTGTTTTATGTTTCTGGCATTCTGATTTAAATTAAGGAAATGAAATGTTTGAAAGTATCTTAAGCATTTTATGAAATGTTGTTGTCTAAAGTTCTCGTACACGTTTTTGAATGGTTCCGTGCTGTTGCAACATTTTTTTGCAAAAAAAACGAGTGGGGGTGGGGTTGATTTGTTTTTTTTTTGTTTATTATTATACTTAGATCTTTATTCATGTGCTGAAAGAAAAAGCTTGCAGTATTGTATTTTGTTCTGAGTTTGAACGAATCGAGTCGTTGGTATCTCTCGTAGTGTCTCATGTCTCATTGGTCTTTGTGGGTTCTTTTCGCTCATAATAAAAACATAAATCGTGAAATCTTCAAAAAATTGCAACATTCGATATAAAATCTGGTTGATAAGGCGTTTATATTATTGTACGGACAACGCATTCTCTCTGTTAGGCCATGAAAAAAAAAATTGCTTCATCGCTTTGTTTCAAATGTTACGGGTTTTACCATAGTCTAGGAGAAAGTTTCTTAATAACTTTTTAGGGTTGTTAAAAAGGTGTGTCAAAGAAATTGTAATAGGATTGATCAAACATTTTGTGGATAGCAAGTCTGCAAGCTGTTAGTCGTATTTCTCTTATTACTTAGCATTTCATTCAGTTCCTACTTCTTTTAAGAATTCAAAGAAGCATAATATGTATTTAGAGGCAATTTAGTCTCTAGTCAATTGTTATTCTAAAAAAAAAAATCTTCATGATTTATAAGGTATAAGATTTTTTTATGGTTTTATTTTGTTTTCTTGCAATTTTTTTTTGTTATATATTCCTAAAATGTTTAGCGAAATTAAATGATTCGTACTTTCTAAAAAATGTTCCGTGTAAAAGTTGTCCGTCGTATACACCTGGAATCTGTCGACCGTTTTCCGCGCATTTTCTTTCAATTCAGAAATGGTTGCTGGCCTTGATAAAGGACATAATCAGTTTCAGCCTTCGAATTCGGGGACATGTGCGGGATTACAGTTTTTAAACTAAGATTAAAAAATAAAGATCTAATTTATCATGGTTATATTATTCCGATTAAAGCCCAGGTTAAAATATTGAAAAAATAGTATTTTAATTGCTTCCGCTTTTCTCTCAGATGCACTTCCAGATTTTGACGTTCCATTATATCTACAATCTTCCGATAAAACGAAGAAGATACAAACGTCCGTGTCGGAGAAAGCTCTGTCAAGAACTGCCGAGTCCTGTTGCGCTAAAAAGGATGTGCGAACACATTTTTCGAATGCTGTGTATTCTGGTGTTAATTTACCATTGACGTTTAGATCTCAGGATGGATCGAACGCTGGCCCGAAGTCATGCATTTCTTCATCTCCTGAAGATTCAATAGAATCTCATGGTATGTTACTGCTATAAAGGCTAGGTGACATATCCCTAGTCCGATGCCTCTGGTACTTACAGATAATGTAATTGCTTTTAAAGTTTGTGATTCTGATATCCGTGCGAGTACTTCGTCTTCTGACTTTAGACCTGGATGAAGCGTCTGCTTTATTAAGTCGTGGACTTGATTACGAGTAACGTTACCTTCTACGGGGCTTTTGATGGTCATGCGTTTTGCTTGTGCATTTCGTCGTGACATGGACTGCTTTGGAGCCCTGTGATCAATTGCGCGTGGCTGTGGCGGCGGAAAGAAGTTCTTATAACTTCCTAACACATCATAGCGTCGTTGGCTTGAGCCGGAATGATTTAAGAACCGTCTTGCGACATTGTGGACACTTCTGGGACTGGAATCAGTGCCCCTGAAAAATCGGTCGGATTCAATTGGTTTTTTCCTCTGGTGTTTTCTTCGATTTGTCAGTTAACGCGTACAAATAATTGGCTGTGTATCCATCATCTTCGCTCAGAGCTACGCTGAGCTATCCTAAATCGAACCCGTGACAATTGGTTCATGTCGTAGCAGCAAGTTTATAAACTAATATTTACATTGTGATGCAGCGGTTAGAGCTCTATCTATGCGCCAAACGTGTCATCGAAAATGTGGCAAAATACTGGATCGCTTTGACGATTGGAAGATTTACGATGATCCTTGGATGGAACAGTCTGTTTCTATCTTCTGGTTTGTTTATATGTGTGTGCTTAAATGGTTAAATAAATAAACAAGCCATAGTAGTATACTATTGGGCATTTTGTCCCACCTGTCGCGCAGTCGAACCAGTTCGACTACGCTCCGTTGGGACAGAATGCCCAATAGTATACGGATTCTGATAAATTAGACATTCTGAATTCCATTTATCGCTCAACGAAGTAAAATTCGTCGTCGCTCTGGACGGTATTTCAAAATAAAAACCTACCTGTTGAAAGGTGTTAAGTTTTTTGTTTGCGTGTGTACGTTCGACTCGACTCTCTAGTGAATTACTGTACTGTCCTCCAGTAGCTAGGCGAGTGCGCCTTCGCTACGGATAGATAGAATGCGGAATAATAAACGATCGACTCGACAGACGGTATTTCCGAATACCTAAAAACCTATCTGTTGACAGGTGTTAAGTTTGTTGTGTGCGTGTGTTTGTGTATTTTATTATCGTTTACGGATTAATTGATTCCTAAGTCAGATTTTAAACGGTCACCTCATTTTATTTTATTAAAACAAAACAAGTCATTCAATTATTTTATTTTACTTATCAATAAAAAGTCTTGGATTTTCTTCAAACAATTTGTCGGCCGAACGCACGAAATCTTGCAATTTACTCCACTGCGATGTATTCGTATCGGTTTGGAACTTGATACGGATAAGTGCCTTCTTCCATAACGCCATGGAATCGGTGTCACGCGCATCACCTGTTTTTTCCTAAATGTATTTATTTAAACGCGGTGAAGGGAATGGAAGAGAATTTTGGATAGATATAAACGTTTAGTCGTATAATGCCTAATTCGCAAAATGGCACACAGTCGCATAAAGGCCAATTCTCGAATGGACTAGTTCTCAAAAGGACTAATTCGCGAAATGGCTAATTCTCAAAAGGACGAAGTAGTAAAATGCCTAATTCGTGAAAGGACTCATTCGTAAAAGAACTAATTCGTAAAATGTCTAATTCTCCAAATGGCCAACTTTTACCAACTCATGCCATGAGTTAAATTACATGAAAAATCTAACTTAATTTTCTAGGTTATGTTAATATTTTATACGAAATGCAAACAAAAAACTTTGCAAAAAACATTTAATATTAAAATAAAACAATCATAGCGAAAAACAACGCATCTTACAATCTGTCATACAACCAACTAAAAAAAAACATTATGATTATTATGGCGAAAAAGTATTAAATCAACAAAGCACCTTACAATGTGTCATATAACAAAAAAAAACATTATGATTATTATGGCGAAAAAGTATTAAATCAACAAAGCACCTTACAATGTGTCATATAACAAAAAAAAAACATTATGATTATTATGGCGAAAAAGTATTAAATCAACAAAGCACCTTACAATGTGTCATATAACAAAAAAAAAACATTATTTTTTACCAAATAATCACACTGGAAGCTCAAATTATAATAATAGTTGGTAATAAATTATCTTGTGAAAAAAATATTCAGCATATATTTTTTTGGCTTTTAGTTTTACTAATAATTTGTTATACTGTGTGTCAAATTGTATATCTTTATTTCTACGATTTTTTCTTCTTACTGTAAAAATATTCTTTTTCATGAGTATGTCGAAATGTTTGGATTCTTTCTTTAGTTTATGGATAAAATTAAACAAGGTTGGACGTTTTGGAATCAAAACATTTAGTCGATGATGCCATCCTTCCAGTGCGTTTGTCGTACGATGACGTTGTCCAGCACAGCTAAGAAGTGTTGAGCCCAATCTGATCCACTGCTTTTCAAAATACTGAAGGAAATTGTCCATATTACGAGCAGCTTCTATCTTTTCAGATATAATTTGCCACCCTTCTGCGATGAAATGTGATGGCAGAAGTGGCAGAATAGCTGCTCTCCGAATAATATTTCTGTGGTCACTTGTTTCGTTAACTTTTAGTTCTTTAGCCTTCTTCCAAACAGCTTTTTGGTAGTGATAATAACAGCCGCTGACTTTAACTAGTGGAAAAACTTCTTTGACCGCATTCATAGCTGCAATTTCATAATCGCTTTTAAATGTTTTTATCGTCACCCCCAGGACGTCTCTAATCAAGCGAAAAAACCTTGTGTAAGTTAATTTTACTTTTATCAGACAGAAGTGCGTACACGACAGGAACTAGTGATGTTGTATTTACATCAGAATTCAGATCTATGTGTAAAGTATAAAGTTGGTAAAAAGGTTTTGGAACACTCTTGAATGTTCCATCACCGTACCTATAATGGGTACTTGATCCTTTTATAATTTTTCGAGATAATTTTGAAGTGAAAACCAGCGTTTTATCTTCTTCTCCATCTTGTGCTGATAAAAAATTATGAGCAAGGCTTTCAGTTACAGATACATCTTTGAGTATATGAAAAGTCAGTTTATCGACATTTAATTTTTTTTTCCTTTCTTTATATAAAGTGTCTTTTTTTTCATGAAATGTTGGTAATGATTTGCTCGACGTATTAATTGTGTCAAATGCATTTTCAAATAGCCCCTTTATAGGCGTCAAATTCTTGCACACTTGTTTTTTCAATTTGTTCATTTTAAGTAGTATATCGTTTTTTTCCTGATGAGGTAAACATTTATGCTGAGATTTCCTCAATATTTTCTTCAAATGTATGTCCACAGTAACCGACCCACTACACTCGTTTTTATTGACACATCGCCAAAACGAACTTCCGTCTTTATTTATTCGGTTAGTTTTATTAAACCTATGCCCATCGTACAATAAAGTATCATTACCTTTTTGATTTTCAGTAATTAAAATGTCTTCTTCCATCTTTCTCATGAAATAACCTACTTCTTCTATAACAGAAACTTATGAACGAAAACATAAATGACGGTGAATTTAACAAATAGATTATTATCCACTCACAACTACCCGCACTTTCATAAAAAATATTACTCGGCGTTCCGTTTTATGCTTTAGTTGCATAAATTATTGTTCTCACCACGATGAGTGAAAACTATTTTTAATATAATAATACTTTATTATAACATTTAGTACATTTTAATTAACATATTTTGTCACTGTCAAACGATGTTCTCTTCTTTTGCCTTGTCTTCATTGAAAAGGTTTTGTATTATAAGCAAAGAGGTGTGTAAACAATTATAATATATTTTTCAACACACTTGCTCGTAAAGTGGCTCTTATTGAACCGCTTTTAGATTCATAATGCAGTGTATTAAAAACGCGTGCTTTTTACTTTACCATAACGAACTAGTGCTGTAATGCCACAGATAACTATTTACTAGTCGGAGTACCTAGTACCTATACCAGTCCTATGACATGGCAGTATGGAGTTAGTAAGTACTATCATGGCGGCATGGAATTTATATTGTAGAAATTGACTTTGGTGAAGCTTTTTATTTTTGGAAAACATAATACCATACGCAAACCGGGGCGTTAACTGTATAGTTAACGTAAAAAAAATTAGTCTGGCCATATTCTGTTACAAATGAAAATGCTTTTATTTTTTACGAAGTTCAGTTTCCAATACTTACTTGCTATCATTTTCGTTGTGATTAATAACAAAAATGGCGACTTCACGGGAAGAAGAGCAATACGTAGGTTTGACTCCGCCGGAAATACTCATCGAGGCACGAAACGCGAGTGATAGCCTGTTCCCACCAAAATCTAAGGAGAAATACGTAGCGGCCTACGAAACTTTTATACAGTGGAAAAACAACAAAAATGCCAAGTCATATTCGGAAAACGTTTTTTTGGCATAGGTACTTCAATGAACTTGCAAATAAATACAAGCTCAGCTCGCTTTGGTGTATCTATTCCATGTTAAAAAGCACAGTTATGACCAAAAATAACAGTGTAAACAAAATTCCATCTTAGCACTCATTACATTTACTGATCACCACAGAACACATATACTCCTCTGATCACAGAGTACTTTTTTTTTTTTTCCGGTGTCAAAACGTTAGTCATAGACTGCGTTCCGAATTACGGTGTAAATGTAATGAAATCGAATCGATTTGAGCGTGCTTACACCCGTTCCGAATAAGCTTGAGCGGGATAACTTATGTTTGTTCCGTGAACCGTTATTTGGCTGTGTTGTTATAGGCATTTTTTCGAAATTGTGATTCTGGCTACCGTCGCCACCTAACCAAAAAAGAAATAACATACACGAAGAAATTAAAGAAATACTATACACAAAGAAATAAGTAACGTTTTAAGTTTTGACGTTGGGCGAGCACTGATATGCTGGGGCCACATTGTCGCGATAAGACAAACTATACTGCGCGCGCTCTCTCTCGCACACAGCTCGACGTCTCGCTGAATAAAAGAGAGCCCGTGGAGTTAAGTTCGCTTTATCGCGACAGTGTGGCCCCAGCATTAGCACATTCACTAGCGTTCCAAATTGATGACAGCCCTCAGCTTTCATAATCATATCATAACTAAATTGGAACGCAAAATATTGATGTGAGAAGTGTGGGCGATTAGGGCATATCTCGGAATGCGGTCGTATAGTTTTTCGGAGGCGGCGCGCGACTCTATGCCATGTCCATGCCGACTGAACGGAATGTTGCCATTATTTATTATATTTTATTTAACCATTTACAATTTGATTACTATACTTATAGTAACATAAGGTGTATTTTTCTGCTGAAAATCTTTCTTCATCTCTTCGTCTTTCAAAATATTATTTTGTTTTTATACATTTTTTAATAGGTGTAGGCTGTTTAGCGGGTTTGCCAGTTGCCAGTGCCTTTATTTACAACTGCGGAAAAACAAAACCGTCGCGCCATTTTCTATACATATTTGTTCCCGGTTTCGCTGTGTGGTTATTTTCATAGACTAATACATATATAAAATAATATTATCAATACGAAATCTAAAGTAACACCAACCTACGTTGAAAAGTTTTTAAAAGAAGCTCCGGATAATCAGTACATGGCAACAATGGTCAGTTGAACTTTATAATTACCTTATTGTAGCATACATTCTTACAAGTCTGTTTATTTCCTCGCAAGTGTGTTGAAAAACGTCGTATGAAACGCGAGTGCGTTGATCATTACACTCTCGACTACCTTATCGCGCTCGCCTGCGGCTCGCGCGGACAATACCGTCTCGTGTGTAATGACCAACACCGCACACTTGTATCATAATGTACTATTAAATGTTTATACATCACCATAGTAGGACAATATGTAGTACTTTATTATTAGATAATCCGAGTAAATATAGATAAGGAAAATACCAAGTGATTTTTATATTCTTTATCTAACGTTAAAACAACATCTATTTACTCATCCATTGACTAGGTGGAGCTACTTTTAATAATGTATGTATGCATGTTCTTTCATGTAATTTAACTCATGGCATGAGTTGGTAAAAGTTGGCCATTTGGAGAATTAGACATTTTACGAATTAGTTCTTTTACGAATGAGTCCTTTCACGAATTAGGCATTTTACTACTTAGTCCTTTTGAGAATTAGCCATTTCGCGAATTAGTCCTTTTGAGAACTAGTCCATTCGCGAATTGGCCCTTTAGGGAATCGGGTGCCATTTTGCGAATTAGGCATTATACGACTAAATGGATATAAAGAGGAGATTGTGAAAGGAAAAGATTATATCAATAAGTGTCAGAACCAAAAATGAAAATGTTATAAACTTTAAGTAGGGGAAACCGGGGCAATACGGGCCCCTTAAGGAAAATCTTGAATAAAACGAAATAAATAAGACAATGAAAAAAATCAACAGCCATTTATTAGTCTCATTAATGTTCTTTAAAATTAACATACCATCTTAGTCTACCAGTATTTGGTGCTAAAGAAACTTAAAAAAAAAAAAACTGCCTGTTTTGCCCCGTGTCCGGGGTAAAATGGTCATATGCGGGGCATAATAGGCATACACAGGCATATTCACTTATGTAAGTTTAAAATCGAGCGCAAAATGTACAAATGTGAAGGGACTCGTCATCATTATCCTCTTCTCCGGCGCAAGAACAGTGGGCCCATCTGTGGCATGCACGGCAAGTGACCCAACCCTCAGTAAATTCCGAGTACCAATATCCACAGTACAAACACTCTCAATTCTCAATTCTCAATTCTTTATTGCGTACCATAATGTATATAGTTGGTGGGAAAAACTCTACATCTTCTTCCTCCGATTCGTTTTCCTTATTTTTTTCATTCTTCTTTGTCTTTTTCTTCTTTCCTTTCTTCTCACAAGCCACTGGTTTCCGTGTATGGACTTGTTCCATATCCTTCTTATAAGGTGAACCGTTATACCTGAAAGGTTATTAATGCCGTTTTTGCGCATTTCCTAGTGACTCGTTTTTGAACCCGTGCTTTGGGTTTTGGCATGATATTAAAAGATGTTCCAGGTGGTGGAGTTGTACATAGCTGTAGGATTGTTGATGGACCCGGATAGGAAGATATAGGAGGCTGCACGATATTTGGTTGTGTCAGAGAACCAGTTGGACTTTGTGTGGGATTGTGAATAGTCAACGGTTGTGGTTGGGACTCTTGATTTAATGGTGACGGTGGTACAATTGTATCATCTAAAGGCAGATCTGTAGTGTCAGCAGCTAGAAAATCGTCATCACTAAAGACATCTGGGTTAATAGGCCATATGCCTGTTTTACGAAAACCATTAATTGCTACAAACATTGTCGCCGATTTTAAAAACGCATTGCAAAATAGGGCAGCTACTTGATAATGTGTCACTACCCGCCCTGGATTTGTTCGCAGCCATTTTTTTACTTCTTCTCCATAGTATGCACTCAATGGTTTCATAAAACTAACATCCAGCGGTTGGAGACGGTGCGTGCAATGTGGAGGGAAACAGATAATATGGACACCGCTTGATCTGGCAACATCGATGAGTTCTAAACTTTTAACATGGCTAGCGTGTCCATCTAAGAGTAATAAAACTGGTTGTTCCTTCGTAGCTCTGGACCAGGTCACAAACTTATTAAACCATTTCAAGAAGATTTCCTTTGTTATCCAACCTTTCTCATTACATTCTGCCCAAGAATTGGGAGGAGCTCCATCCATTAGTTCAGGCTTAAGTCTTTGACGTGGAAATATGAACATGGGCGGCATGAAAACCCCTGTAGCACTCATACATATTTCGACTGTAAACAGTTGCCCACGCTCTGCGGATGACAACGACCCAACTTGTTTTTTACCTTTGGTGGCCACAACTTTTCCAAGGCTTTTTGCTACAGTAGTCATTCCGGTTTCATCAACGTTATAAACTTTATCCGCTGTAATTTTATATTTATCTACTGTCTCAACTAAAATTTTAAAGAAAGCCTCCACTGCTTGGCGGTTGAAGCCCATGGCTCGAGCAGCGGATGTGGCTTCAGGCTTGCGCAGTGACAAAGAAGAATTGCGTTTTAGGAAATTTGCTAACCAATCTTCGCCAGCAGTTTGAGTAGTCGGATCAAAATTATGTGGGGTGACGATGATGATGAATTATGACGGAAAAACCCGTAAAATTCAAATATCTCGAAAACTATTGAATTTCGGCCCCCCTATCAGCTCCTGACGGATATACGTCGAATTACAAGTAACCCTGTATGTGATACATTGAAGCAAGTGAGACTGTAGAGTGGTATTTTTATTTACATAGTGTACAGTTATGGCTATATATGATTCTTGAACAATTGAGGTCCAGCAGTCGGTGGTAATAGCAACATATTTTACAGATTTTAAATTTTCTTTTATTTCCTCACATTTAATGTTGTAGTATTTAGTTAAAAGTGCATTTGAAAGGGTTTTTCTGAACGGAATTGGATAGGCAGGATTTAATTTATTTATAAAGTTCTTAAAAGATTCGGTTTCCACGACGCTGAACGGCAAATAGTTTTTGGAAACCATTTTAACTAAAGCTTCGTTTAAGTCTTCGATTTGTTTTACGGACATGGGTCTCTGTAGGTATTGTCTAACGGAAGTTGTTTTTTTTTTGGCTGACGTGATATAGGTAGATTGGCAGATGAGCTTGGGAGAATTTCATGTGGTGCTGAATTTTCTACATTTTCTATCTGGGTGGTGGGTAGAGTAGAGCGCTCAAGTTTGGCTCATTAATTTCAGTGATGGTCGGAAGTACGATTTCTGGCATTGCTTCTCTGGTTCAACTTGCAATTCCAACTAATGGGTGTTTTGATTTCAGGTGCCGGGTTAAATTGTAAAGGCCACCCCCTTTTACTGATAATAAGTTGCCACAAAGTGTACACTTTTTTTTATTTTCGCCTGCATCACAAAAGTATTGCCAAATAGGTGATGTCCTTCTATCTGCCATTATAAGAGATAGCACTGATGTAGGTACCGGTGTAATGAAGTAGTAGGTGGTACCTACTTATTAAGTTATAATCTAATAAACAAATGCCCTTGCCCGTTACCAAAGCTTACTTTAATTAAGCATAAGCCATAGCGCACTTTCACCGGAATGATGATAGCAATTCACTTTCCAATTTCCAAAAACAGTCGTAAAGCATACATGCAGAAAAATTGTTTAATACACATAACGGTCTTATTACATTGCCACTGCAGAGACAGGTCTTCTCTCTGCGAAAGCGAATAGGCCGTAATGAACCATGTAGGTTCAGTCCGGATTGGTGATGTCACATGTCTTCGAATATGAATTTGTTGTAAATTCTGCTATCATTTTTGAAAATACATTTGATTACATTAAATACTTACATAGCGCAAAAATGTAACGATATAGAAATATCGGATAACCGTTTGAGGTGCGACCCATTCCTGTACAATTGAAAGAATCATTTCATCTTCCAATCTTCGCCTTCCTATTGTATTGCAACGGTCCGTTGCTATTCCGCAATTAATGCAGATGTGAAATGTGAAATAATCATGATGTAATGTGAAAAATACGAAAAGCGAATGACAATAAAATAATAAAATGACATTTTACTAGTGCAATCCATGGTGCAATCTATTTTTATTGATTATTTATTTCTTTTAATGATTTTTTAATGCTGCTAACGTTAAATATCAATTAGATTTTTAACCAGATTTTTCTTTCACATAGATTTTAATGCCTATAAAAACAATTATACTAAAACTATGGAGTATTATTTAAATCGATCATACCGCTCTATTGATACAATGCCCCAGCGTTTGTCAAGTTAGTGTCGTACAATGAAATAGGTGGCTTAACGGCGGATAACAAAAAGTCTGTTATCGGGTTTAATTCATCTAAAAATGTTTCTAGGGCCATTTGTTCGTAATAGACTCTTTTATTTGCTTCGGTCAATATGAGTGTACTCATTAAAAGTCTAATCTTATCTCCGAATGCATCAATTGTGTTACTGTCCCTAGTAATATTCATAACTTCCTGTTCTAGTTGAATTTCTGTACGAAATTCCCCGAATTTCTTTTGGAGGACCCCTTTTATATTTGGGCACTTTTTTGTGCCAGGGTTCTCTAAGAAGGCTTCAACAGCTTTACCTGTTAATTTATTTCTAATTAGACAGGCTATACATTCATCATCTCTATAAGTCATTAATTCAAGAGCATTTTCGACACCTATGTCAAATGTTAATGTTCTCTTGTTCCCATCGTAGCTGGGCAATAGTCGAGAGATCGAATAGACGGTTGGTACCGGCTTTTCGCCTGGAAAACGTTTTTCTTCATGTCATGTGACCTCTTATCATTAGCCATTATAATTCAAAAATAAGAAGTGCATAATGAGTAGAAAAACCTAGCGAGTTTTCTTAAGTATTAAATATAATTCCCACGTTTCTGGCACACTAAGGATGCAGCAATTTGTACTTCCAGAAAATCAAGGTTAGAAATAATTTTGCACACTTCGCTTTGAATGATACCGGCAAAATGTTGAAATATCTCGCTGGTAATATATTTATTGTCCTCTCTATGGCTGGTTTGCATGAATATAGCGACTGGTTTATCGAACCCCTTCACGTTAGCTCTAAAAAAAAGGTCTTCAAATATTACAATGACATTGTAATAGATCACATTGTGATCTACTTTTGTGGCTAATTATAAACTTCAATACCATCAGCTTATATCGCTTTAAAAAAAAGCTTAAGTAGTAGTTTGTTTTCATATAGCTGTCCGTGTATACCCGATGTTCCTGGACGCTTTTAATACATTTTACGATTCAGTTTTTCTGTAGAGTGGCTATTCTCTTATAGTGTGACTTAACACAGCACTCTGTTCTAATTAATGTTAACAGTTTCTGATCTTTTAGATTAAGGCCCCCCATGGTACTGTTGTAATGTTTTACACATACGGGCTTCAAGAGGGCCTGATTGACCTTAGAGCCAAGAAAAGTCCGTTCTCATTGAACTTTGAGATCTACTCCTTCCATGGTTCGGGGGAAGCCCTTACACACACAGGTTTCACAAGAACCTTACCCGCCTTCAGTTACCAAATAGTGAATTTGGAATAGATATCGATGGTCCCAATTAAGAAAGTCGTATTTTCAAAATGACTACTTTTCAGTAGAGCAGTTTGAAGTTTGTTTTCTCGCCCAAGAAGAAAATACAAATCGCAGAAACCTTAAACTTGAAATATATCTTAGACATATCGTATCTTTATATCATATACGTATCTTTATATTATGTAATATTTAAAATTAAATAAATACTTGTATTTTGCGAGAAAATGCACATGCGATATTGTATCACGGAAAAAAATACTGACCGACTGTCGGTTGTAACACTTTCGACATTTTTAATTGGGTTTCTATTGATGAACTTGGTTGGAAGTGGAACATTCGACATTTTTAAATGTTAAATTGTGAATATGGGAATGTCGAATATGGGTTGGGAGGTGCGGTGAACATAAGAAAAAATTAAATAAAGAAACGAACATGTATTAATCAAGAAACATAACGTAGGTTGCATACATTCACGGCTTAGAATTTTATTTATACGACATGAAAGATACTTAGAAATCACCTACCTACTTATAACAATATTCGGTACGTACGTATAATGATACTTATAGCTTGACTTGGCTTAAAACTATTAAAAAAAGAGTATTCTTGGACAATATCACATTAAAATAATGGTCCGTTAGAACCATACATTAAAATCAGTTATGCAACATCTTTCAGATGTGTATAAAAATTAGAAAAATAAATATGGCACTTGAATCTTTAAAGTGTTAAACACCGTATCTATATAAGCAATCTTAGAATCTAGCATAGTATAGGAACTACTTTTTAATCAGTCTTGCAGTTTCATTTTGGTTTTTTTAATACCACTAAGGTGACAAACAAGCATGCGACCCACCTGGGGCCTAAGTCTACTAATTTATAAACGTTACAATGGTCTCTCAATGGTGTGTTTTTGACAGTTTTTGTATGGCAAATCTGTCAAAAACTTACCATTGAGAGACCATTGTGACGTTTATAAATTAGTAGACTTAGGCCCCTGATGGTAAGTGGTTACCGCAGCCTATAGACGTTTGCAATACCAGAGGTGTCTACTTATAGGTAACAAAATCACGTTTCATAACTAACCAAATAAAGTATTATCAAATCTCTCTACAAATATATTCTTGTAACAGTATCAAAAAAGCTTGTAATAAAATATAAAATAAGGAAAAATCGTCTTAAAACGATTAACAGCTTAATTATTAGTCACTATCGCTGCCGTCATCATCACTAACTTGTCTTGTTTTGGGGGCACATGTGGCAAGTCTTTATAGTAGGAATGATATTTCCTTGGGATTGCTAAAGACTTCCACATGGAGTTCAGATCTCTATACTTATCGTACGGAATGGAGATGCATTCACCGTAATATGCTTGATTGAGTTCAAAATGCCTTGTGCGCTGGTTATTTCTATTCCCTGTCCTTAGAATAACTAAAGTCTTTGGTTCCTCACCCAGATCATATTTATATTCTATGCGATCATAGACATTTGTATTGACTTTTACTTCACGAATTTGTTTCCATCTCATCACCTGATTATTTATATCCTTTGTCCAGTTTTTATTATCCAACAGTCCTTTGAAATTGAAAAAATCCTCCTTGTTCATCTCTTTCACCACATACGGTTCTCCTTCAGTCTTTGACCAACGCACTAAAACATACCATTCATCTGGTACATAAATACTTTTATGTTCGCTTGCTCTCTCGATCACTGCGTGGACACTATCACCCTCATTTTGGGTGTGGCCTTTCTCCATAAATCTGTGAATGATGGTTACTCCGAATTCTTTTGCAGCAAGAAGATACAAAGCAAACACGATGCGATTTCGATTCTGCCCTGCGCAGTTGTCCGACCAAAACCTGAACTCCTCAACCCCTTTTTCAGCATTTTCTTTTATAAAAGCGTACAAGCAGCTAGAAACCTCATTCGCACCCTTTTTGGCAATAACCTCATTCCACATATAGCAAATTGCAGCTTTTTTATTTACGTCGTAAATGGTGAAATTGAAAGCATTTAATTTCCTCTTATAATAGAAAGTGCTTACCTCTCCATGTGGTGTTTGCAGAACTTTTTGAAAGTCAAACGTTGCAACAACAAGTTTTTCATTCCTACTCCCATCAGCTTTGTCAGCATTTTTCAGAGCACGAGCTTTTTTCTTGTGCTCCTGATGTTCAATGTATCGTTGCTTTTCTTCTTCATTCGGGAAGTCATTATTATTAAACACATAGCAAATATCACAACGATCTTTTTTCGGTAGATGAAAAGCAATATTGAAATTTGTATTCACGATGTCACGGTACTGGCGTTTATTCGCCTTGTTAGTGTATTTACCTGGATACCATCCACACCATTCCTCATATAAACGGAACATCTGCGCAGTACTAGTTATATTATTTCAATATAACTTTTTGGAGTCTTTTTGTGTGTAATGTGATTCAACACGATCAATCGAGTTCACATGGTCTTTCACACTCTGCACCATCATGTCATCGATGGTTCTAGGCTTGTGTTCATATTTGCCCCGTTTGTCTTCAGCAACAGCGATTTCTCCGTCATATTTTTTCCACGCCGTAGTTACAATTCGTTCACCAGAAGATATCGTACTTAAAAACATCTTTCTACAAACCCTTTTAGGTTCTTTCTGTGAGTTTGGTAAGTAGTAGATAAAAGTGTTTTCCCGCTTGTGTTTGGTTTCTTCTGTAGTTTTACGTCCTTTAGGAACTTTTTTCGAGTATTTGATCACAAATTCCCAGTGCTTTTTACGATCGCCTAGTCTCCAGAACTTTGTAAAAAATGTCTCTCTTTATTTTGCCTCTATATTTTCTGTACACTTGTAGCGGCAAGTTTTTCCACAAGTTTCACCCAATGATTTTTCTGCTATTTCTTTTCCTTTATAGTTTTCATAAGCTTTTCCTTCATTCTTCAATTTCTTCCTTTGTACCACAATCCAATTATTTTTGTGCTTTAGTCTTTTCTTGCCAATGTCAGTTTTGTAAGTTTTTTTTCTAGAAACCGTGTGTGTAGAAGGTGTTACAACAGTAGAAACATCTGTCATTGTTGAAGGTGTTGGGAGATTATCATAGACGTCATCAAGGCTCATCATACAGTCTTCTACACATATGGGGCAAAAGCGAGATTTACAGTTTTCGCTATGAGAACGAACTGGGGATGGGACTGGTGTTACATCGATTACCATATTTTCATGTTCAATAGCGGTGATTGATGCAATATCGGTCTTCTCGGAAAAATTTGCCTTTTCAGAAGTCGTTGGTGCATAATCAATCGTTTCAGAAATTTCAATATTTTCAGGGGTTTTCGGTACATTGACAGTCGTCTCGACCTCAGCAGTAGTGATAAAATGTTCATCAAAAGGTGTTGGAGATGAATGCTGGTCACTAACAATATCACCCAACAAATCTTGTAGCTGAATGAGATCATTTTCAAAATTGGCTGGTATTGGAGAAGAAGCTCGATCTGAAAATAAATTAAAATTATTTGAATATCTTAAAAGGCTAGACACAATGTCCATTCCTAAAATATTGAAACGAAATCGATGATTTTTGAAAGATCATCAGAGATACATCCGTCAAAAAAACACATCCTGTGGCCATTTGAAAAAGTCGGTAGTGTCACATGGAACCAACCATTTAATATTAGTTCAGTTTAAAAATGTCATATGTGTTACAACCGACAAATCAACAGATTTAGCAAACATTTAACAGTGTCGAATGTGACACTACCGACAAACAGACCTACTTAAAGTCCGACTAAGAAAGTAGGAAGTGGCACTTCGGAGAATTTCGGAATGTTCAAGTTCAGTTAAAAGTGTCGGATCTACCATTACCTACATTTTTAAAGGGAACGGTCGTCATTAATTTAAAAATCATTAATGATTGAAAATCGTAAATAACCCATGACTGCTTTGCATAGGAACTGTACATTAATTGAATATATAAATAATTATTATACTACTTACCAGGTTCCGCGTCGTATAATCCACATTTTTCTTTATCCTCGGGAATTTTGTTTCGTTTTTTTGGCTGACTATCATTTTCTTGTTTTAATACAATATTAAGTATGCGCTTAGAACGATGCGACATTGCTGAGTCCTAAATAAAATTGACAAATAAGGCGCGAAAAAAACAAAGCAGTCAAAACAACGAGGTGCGTGCGCTCCGCCCGCCAACAAAGTGCGAAGTGGCAGAACCGCCGTTCCCCGCGCCCTTACAGTCCCAGTGCGGTACGAGCGAGACAGCACGTAATGTCACATCGTGCATTCCTCTACGGGCGCGCAATCATTATCGACAATTTTAATACTGGAAAATGTGTCAAAATGAATTAATTTTGATAAAATTAAATATGCACATTGTAGAACTCATTATAGCTTATGTAATGATGTAATAACGTGAAAATCGCCAAAATGTCACTATCGACTTTCTTAATTGGGACCATCGATATATTTCTATTCACTAATTGCTTTAAATTATGTACACCTAAATATCTGGGAACAAAATATTCGGTCAGAATATCTCTGACTTGGTGTAACCACTTTTCTAGAGTTCGCCTAGAAACTTTTAATAAAATTGAGAGCCTTTCGTCCCAATCACCAGTTCGCAGCTTAATTAAGTAAGCTGATAAGGCTAAAGAAGCCTTAGATACTTCCAATAATTGAGGAATCAATGTTCAATCCACTCCATGTATATACGTACAACATGGTCTTCCATATTATCTATATTATCAAATTGATTTTGTAGTTGGTGCATCCTAACACCTGATTGTCACCCTGAGCCAAGACTTTTACCAATGTATTGCTGTTTGTTGACGCTCGATTGTGTGCAAGCAGATTGACAATACTCCAGCCCTTTTTCTTTTAAGAAAGGCAGAAAACCAATCATATCCCGGTGTATTATTCTTAAACTGAGTTATAAGTTTATTACTTTCAATGTGTTTGGTTACTAAAATAGATGATTCATTTGAGGAGAGGCCGAAGCCATGTTTCTCCATAACGTGTAGGTCACAGCTAAGCTTCTTTCATTTTCGGCATCGATGTCGATACGTTACCCTCTGCGCGGCGTTTGATTGTCATGCGTTTTGCTTGCTCATTTCGTCGTGACATGGACTGCTTTGGAGCCCTGTGATCAATTGCGCGTGGCTGTGGCGGCGGAAAGGAGTTCTTATAACTTCCTATCACATCATAGCGTCGTTGGCTTGAGCCGGAATGATTTAAGAATTGCCTATCTTGCGACATTGTGGACTCTTCTGGGACTGGAATGAGCACCCCTAAAAAATCTGTCGGATTCAATTGGTTGTTTCCTCCCTCTGGTGTTTTCTTCGATTTGTCAGTTAACGCGTACAAATAATTGGCTGTGTATCCAATGCTTGCACGCCTGTGTGATTGAATACGATATGTAGGTACTTGATGACTTACACTAGTAGGGTATAATTGGGGGCTTCTGCGTCGCGCAGCTCAAGCGCATGCGAGATTAAGATACAACATTGGCATGATTCCACCAAGCTTGACAGATGAAGTCATTTTCATTTACCTGAAGCAAACATATATCATTTGAGTATTAGATCTAGCGCTAGCATTTAGCAATAAATAAATATCTGAGCAGCACATTTGGATACACATAACGGTCTTATTACATTGCCACTGCAGAGACAGGTCTTCTCTCTGCGAAAGCGAATAGGCCGTAATGAACCATGTAGGTTCAGTTCGGATTGGTGATGTCACATGTCTTCGAAGATGAATTTGTTGTAAATTCTGGTATCATTTTTGAAAATACATTTGATTACTGTTAATACTTACATAGTACAAAAATGTAACGAAATAGAAATATCGGATACTAACCGTTTGAGGCGCGACCCATTCCTGTACAATTGACAGAATCATTTCATCTTCCAATCTTCGCCTTCCTATTGTATTGGTCCGTTGCTATTCCGCAATTAATGCAGTAGCTCATGATGTCGTCGTCAAAAGAGCAATATACAGGCCCGGTTTTCCAGCAAAGGTCATCAGGGGTGGCAGGGTACAGTGTCCAAATTTCAAGCGAGGGTCAGTCAGAGGGCAATTACTTTCGGAGTCCAGTGTAAGAGCAAAGGTTTTAAGAAATGAATATTGAGAAATACGGAACCGCAAAAATACGAAAAGCGAATGACAATAAAATAATAAAATGACATTTTACTAGTGCAATCCATGGTGCAATCTATTTTTATTGATTATTTATTTCTTTTAATGATTTTTTAATGCTGCTAACGTTAAATATCAATTAGATTTTTAACCAGATTTTTCTTTCACATAGATTTTAATGCCTATAAAAACAATTATACTAAAACTATGGAGTATTATTTAAATCGATCATACCGCTCTATTGATACAATGCCCCAGCGCCAGCGTTTGTCAAGTTAGTGTCGTACAATGAAATAGGTGGCTTAACGGCGGATAACAAAAAGTCTGTTATCGGGTTTAATTCATCTAAAAATGTTTCTAGGGCCATTTGTTCGTAATAGACTCTTTTATTTGCTTCGGTCAATATGAGTGTACTCATTAAAAGTCTAATCTTATCTCCGAATGCATCAATTGTGTTACTGTCCCTAGTAATATTCATAAATTCCTGTTCTAGTTGAATTTCTGTACGAAATTCCCCGAATTTCTTTTGGAGGACCCCTTTTATATTTGGGCACTTTTTTGTGCCAGGGTTCTCTAAGAAGGCTTCAACAGCTTTACGTGTTAATTTATTTCTAATTAGACAGGCTATACATTCATCATCTCTATAAGTCATTAATTCAAGAGCATTTTCGACACCTATGTAAAATGTTAATGTTCTCTTGTTCCCATCGTAGCTGGGCAATAGTCGAGAGATCGAATAGACGGTTGGTACCGGCCTTTCGTCTGGAAAACGTTTTTCTTCATGTCATGTGACCTCTTATCATTAGCCATTATAATTCAAAAATAAAAAGTGCATAATGGGTAGAAAAACCTAGCGAGTTTTCTTAAGTATTAATAATACTTAGACACTAGAACCGTTATTGTTAGTGTGTCAGGGATAGAAAAAAGGAGTCTCGGGAATAATCAGATTAAATGCTTATCCCACGAGCATGTGGGGTGAGCATCTATGAGACGCTTTTCGATGGTAGATGAAAGTAACTGTCCTCGTTCTGGTTTCTGCTTCCTGCCGCCGCTTCTGGTTGCTGCTCACTGTAGATTCTTTTTGCATGCCACGGAACTAGGTTTTAAGGAATTTCTTCACACTGGAACCGACGAAACGCAACGTACCGATTGCGCCAGTTAGGTTGTGAGCGAGGGCGAAAGGCTTTTTAAAAAGCAAAGGAACACTGGAGTGTTCCGTCTGAAGAGCAGATCAAGATTATTTTTTTATTGGTTTGAATTCCCACGTTTCTGGCACACTAAGGATGCAGCAATTTGTACTTCCAGAAAATCAAGGTTAGAAATAATTTTGCACACTTCGCTCTGAATGATACCGGCAAAATGTTGAAATATCTCGCTGGTAATATATTTATTGTCCTCTCTATGGCTGGTTTGCATGAATATAGCGACTGCTTTATCGAACCCCTTCACGTTAGCTCTAAAAAAAAGGTCTTCAAATATTACAATGACATTGTAATAGATCACATTGTGATCTACGTTTGTGGCTAATTATAAACTTCAATACCATCCGCTTATATCGCTTTAAAAAAAAGCTTAAGTAGTAGTTTGTTTTCATATAGCTGTCCGTGTATACCCGATGTTCCTGGACGCTTTTAATACATTTTACGATTCAGTTTTTCTGTAGAGTGGCTATTCTCTTATAGTGTGACTTAACACAGCACTCTGTTCTAATTAATGTTAACAGTTTCTGATCTTTTAGATTAAGGCCCTGTTGTAATGTTTTACACATACGGGCTTCAAGAGGGCCTGATTGACCTTAGAGCCAAGAAAAGTCCGTTCTCATTGAACTTTGAGATCTACTCCTTCCATGGTTCGGGGGAAGCCCTTACACACACAGGTTTCACAAGAACCTTACCCGCCTTCGATCCAATGGAAGTATCTTAGGACTTCTAACACGAACAGTTTAACCTGTCGATGTCGCCCACAATTGTAGCTGTTAAGGGGTCGTGCACTAAAATCGACTGTATTTGTTCACTTTGAAAATACAATATCATCATTAACAAATGATAAATATTGTTCTGTCTATGTTTGGCTTGTATGAATATGGCGACTGGTTTATCGAACCCCTTCACTTAACTTACTTGTCTTCAAATGTTCCAAATTGATCTACGTTTGTGGCTTATTATAAAATTCAATACTATTATTTTATATCGCTTTAAAATGATTAAGCTAAATAGTTTTGTTTCGTACAGCTGTCCGCGTATCCCGGATTTTCCTGGACGCTTTTTATACATTTTACGAGTCAGTGTTTCTGTAGACTGGCCATTCTAACATAGTGTGTCTTAACATCGCACTCTGTTCTACGTAATCTAAGAACAGAGTGCGATGTTAAGTCACAGATCTTTAGATCAACGCCCCCCAAAGGTACTGTTTTCTACGTTCGCAACACATGCGCGCGCGCGCCCGCCGCGCGCGCGTAACATGCGACGCGTTCTCGTGCGCGTGCGCTGGTGTGGGCGCGACTTCTGTCGCATAGAATTGGTGGTACCTACGAGAAAAATCATCTATTAAAATATCAGCGCCTTATTTTGTAGCAGGATACTGGCCCATGATGTCAATTATGTAACCATCATAAGTTCATAATATACACCGATTTTTAGTAGATTCCTATATTTCATAATTCCACTTCACAAATTAATTGTAAACTGATAAATGGTGCCGATTCTCTTGTACACCGAACTAAACTATCTCTAAAGTTCCTTACTTTTGACTATGAGAATCTTATAGCTATTCTGTATTAATAATTTTATTTTAATTAAATAGAAATGTTTTATATGGAATTTTTCACTTTTTGGCGATTTGGCGAGCGAATTGAGGTAATCCGAGGTTTTTTTTTTCTTTTTAAATCCCACCGCCGCACACAGGAGTATTCGACCTCAAAATCCGGTCATAATGAGTTCTTGCGATTTTATAAGTGGAGATGATTTAAAATGCTGACTTTGATGCTATATCGTATATATAACGTAATAATCTTGGAAAAAAATAAAACTATATATGAAGTATTTAAGATTTATTTCCAAAATCTGTAATAAACAAACAGGACACAAGTTTACGCACAATAGAATCATAAAAATACCTAACTCAGTCACTCACAACTTTCCACACTCAGTTCTTGGATATTTTCAGGACCCACTTCTACAAACAATTCTATAGTTTCTGATAAGAAACACCGGTTGCTCCTCAGCTTCTGCCGTTTTCGTCCATAGCTCAGAAATGGATCTGAAGTCAGCAAAAGCCTATTGAAGCATATTGCATAGTTCTCTCGAGAATTTTCTAGTAAAATCGAGTCTGTAAGATCGAAAATGTTTATTTCTGGCCTCAGCAGCGCGTACCCATCGAGCAGTAAGGCGCGTACCCATCGACTCCGGGATTCGACAATTTTTAGCCGACTTCAAAAAAAGAGGAGGTTCTCAGTGCGTCCGAATCTTTTTTTTAATGTTATTGGTCATGGAGTCCCCCACCTGCAGATACAGGGCTATCCATTATGTTCATATTCAAAATGAAATGGTATGGACGTCCAGCCTCCGGAATTTCACCATAAAAAACATGACTATACTCATGACTAATATAATGAACCCCTTGGCAGGGCCAAGAAACTGATTAATAAGCATTTCAGCGTAATCACTGCATGTGAACGAGTTATCCACATGTAAAACATTAGCCATGTTAGCTGTTGCTGTGCATTTCTTAACTTACAGGACGCTTTTAAACTGTTCGGTTTACTTCGTTTCAACAATAATACTACTAAGTAATAAAAAAAAAAACATTTTGACTTAAAACCAGAGCCTAATGCTAACTATGCCTATTAATTTTATGTAACAATTCAGTAAAAATAATATTCAACTTGGACTAAACATAGGGAATTACAACTAAAACACGCACATACATAACACTAAACTATTTTAAAATCAATAACTGCGTCACACCGCGCTCGCAACGATTTTATCAAGTTCTCACAAAGGTCCGAGCCGCGAAGTGATTCCCAAACCTGGTCAACATGAGCATGAGACAGCATGAGAGTGGTGGTTTGGTCCTTTCGCGCCTATTATCCCATCTCTGGACTATAATACCCCATAGACCTTCAATGGGGTGTAGGTCCGGAGAACGAGAAGACCACGATACTGTTCGTATAATGGACTGCTGCCGGATCTAATCTTTCACAAAGTTTGCAGTGTGTATAGGACAGTTGTCCTGAATAAAAACAATTTCAAGCACTTCGTTCTCTGGATACACCACTCGTACTGTTGGAAAAAAGGTATTTTGCAGCAGATGCAAGTAACTTTCACTGTTTGCTCTCCCAGGGATATAGACTAGTTCCCCAGGATCTGCCGCGCATATCCTGGCCCACATGTTGACCACTACTCTTCTTGACTCAAAGTTTATTAAAACATTTTGCGGCTCGTAACAAGTACATATTAGCCACGCGCCATAAATGCCGACGACCTATATAGCTGAAATAAGCTACCTGTCGTGCTGGTTTCTGCTTCCTGCCGCCGCTGCTGGTTGCTGCTCACTGCAGATTCCTTTTGCATGGCACGGAACTAGGTTTTTTGGCCGGTTTACATTATTCCAGTCCAGTGATCTAGCGAGATTCCAGTCCAGTGCTGGACTGGATCTGTAACGACTACATTATTCCAGTTATTTAGAAGCCGTTGAAGTGTGAACACTACAGTGACAATGATTTCAAGAAGAGATCAGTTTCGAAAATGTTTCAAACGTGCTCAATCACTCTTGCTACAAGAAGTTATTAATGAGGTTGATAAGGAACTAAAAAAAAAGGAACGGATTTGGGTGAGAAATTGGATCAGCGAAAGAGATCAAAAAGGAGGGTCAGTAATGCTTTTGCAACAACTGAAGGTTGAAGATCCCAAATGAATATAGACTGGCACTGAGAATGACAGCAGAAAACTTTGAAGAACTGTTATCATTAGTTTCGATTAATATCCAGCGTAAGAATACGTTGTTCAGAGATGCTATACCCGCAAAAATAAAATTAGAAGTCACTCTTTCTTTTTTAACTACTGGAGATAGTTACAGAAGCCTCAGTCGTATGTTTCGATTGCCAAAACCAACTACTTCAAAAATTATACCAGAAGTCTGTCAAGAAATTAAAAGGGCATTAAAAGACCACATCAAGGTAATATTTTTTTTATTAAGTATCATATCTATGACAATTAAGCATTATTGAAAGCATTCATGATTATATTAATGTATTAGGTCATCGCTTACTACATTTAACGAGTCCTCAGTGGTTTGTGTATCTACAGACGCTGGACTATTCAATGGCATATAAGTACTACTACTCGTACTTGGTGTTGACGCATAATTGTTACTTGGTCTTGACGAATTGTCACTGGCATGTGTGTTTGCAGAATATTCAGGACTATTCACTGTCATATTTCCGTATTTCAAATCGTGTAGTCGACATTTTGTTATCACACTCTGAATTTAGGATAGCCTGTTCTGTAGAAAGAGTTCTTAATTGCTTCGCAATGTTTCCCGAAGATGTCGAATTCATCTTCCACTGTTTCTGATTTGGATAAATCGTATTGCATATCTTTCATGCTACTGACTATTGTAGACAGCTGTGAAATTTTACTTCTTTTCTTTCTCGGTTCTGAAAGGTTGGTTCTGGGTTTGTATGAGTAGGGTTCCCACATTGGTCACTAGGTTGAGAATTGTCAGTATTTTCTTTATTTTGAGCATCATCAGTATTTTCCTGAAAATAAAATATTTTTACTTTATTTTTGCAGCTGCGGAACAATGGAAACAAGTCGAGGAAGGCTTTCGGAATAAGTGGAACTTTCCTTTGTGCTACGGAGCGTTAGACGGAAAACATATAAAAATTACTGGCTCCTATGAATATGGAAGTACGAACTTTAATTATAAAAAAGAAAACAGCATAGTATTGATGGCTCTTGTTAACCATGATTACTGTTTTACGTATATCAATGTGGGCGCAAATGGAAGCGCTTCGGATGGTGGTATTTCCAAAAACTGTTCCATTTTTACTGAATTAGAAAATGGCAGTTTTATTCCAGAAGATGGAGTGATTGTGGCTAATGCAGCATTTCCACTAAAAACATACTTAATGAAACCATATCCTGGGGCTAATTTAACTTTTGAACAAAAAATATATAATTACAGACTGTCCCGTGCTAGACGCATTGTAGAAAACGCTTTTGGAATATTAGTAAGTCGATTCAGAGTTTTCGAAAAAGCTATTTCAACTAAGTTAAATACTGTGGATCACATTGTGTATGCAGCTTGCTCTCTACACAATTGGTTGAGAAAAAAGTCAAGCAATTATATGACTACTACTTGTGTAGACCATGAAGATCACAACGACCATCATTTGATTAATGGAACGTGGAGATCCGAAATAGCAGCAACACATGCCAGGGAAAAAAGAACTCAATTTACTAATTATTTTGTGAACGAAGGAAAAGTACCATGGCAAAATTATATGATACATTGATAAAGAACAATGCCCACTTTCCATACATTTAAAAACCTGATAATGAAAGTTAATGTATAGTTATAAGGTATAGTAGAAAGAGTACCTGTAAGATTAGAAAATAATGCCATATAGTCATTTTTACGATTTAAAGTCTACAAAGGCCAAAAAATATTAATGTTACTTTTTAGGTTAGGATTTGCCTGTACGATAGTTGGCAGTTTGTTTACTTAGAAAAAGTCTTAACTTTGCTATTTTATTGTCAAAAGTGATCACTTGCCTACCCATTTCGTTGACCGCAGTACATACATACCTACCTGTCTGATGAACAATCGGGAAAACAAATAAAACACTATGTTACATTGAAATGGTTTATTAATTATCGTCATTTTCATCTAAATCTCTTATAACTACGTCATCCAAAAATTCTGCTGGAGCAGAGATATTGTCTTCAAACGCAGCCCATCCAAGGTACCACACTAACGTCATAACGTGAGCGCAACATCCAATGGTCCGTCGACCGACCAAACAATTACAACAGTATTCGACTATACCAGCTCTGCCAGACACATTATTTTCTATCAAAATATAGACATAATATTGTTTTCTTGAAATGTGCCTGGACTTAATTTTTCCTCTTATTAGAGTTATGTCACCACTTCCTCTCAGATTATATTGAGAAAAATCTTGTGTATCCCTACATACTTCTAATCTATATGATCCATGAAATCGAATATGTTCCCCGTAATATGATCTGGCTTGCCTGATCTGGTAAGTTCCTAGAGCAAATAGTATTAATTCACTATAACTTAATCTAGGAAACATAAATAAGTTATCTCGGTCAGCTGTTAAACTCTGAAAAACCGTAGACCTTCTATTCATATTTAATTCGTCAACCAATAGGGCTAAATTATTTTCAAAATTAATTCTCTCTCTAATTATTGCGACTATTTCATTAGCATCATCTCTATCACGAAAACGAACACCAAATCGGTTAAGTAAACTGGCAGCAATTTGAAAGTTCTGCATCATATTTGGCACTGATTTATTAAAATAGTCTTGCCTCAGGAGCTTAAAATCTCTTTTGAAATGTCCATTTACTGCCTCAACTACCCAGCGGCATATTGTGACACAGCGGCTCTGGTTGGCCTGCTGTGTTGTTAATTGGTGTTCGCCTTGTAACAGAGATTCAGGCATATATGGCCGATAATTACAACCTTCTAACATTCTTATAGAATCTCTGAAACCCCTATCCAATATAAACACATCATTTTCTTGAAAATATATGTTAAGAGGAGAGTTTTCATAATCAAAAAGGGTATTCATTATGTCAGAATCGGATGTGGTAGCCTTGTATGGACCGTAACAATCTAAGATGTAACCATCACATGCCACAAATAAAAATGGCTTTATGAGATTTTTATATTTGTGTAAAGAATATGTATCTTTTTGGAAGGAGTAATTGGAACTTTTATTTATATATATGTATGTCCCGTCGCAAATAATTATTGCATTTGTATAGTTTTGATTGTATATACCATTTGGTACTGTAAGGTTATGACCCATTAGACTTTCTCTTGATATGTGAGTAATGCCCAAGTGCATAGGTACAAAATCTTGAACCAGGATTTCCCTGCATTTATTCATTAATCGCTCTAATGTGCTGCGTGGTACCTCTAATAATGTAGATAAGCGAACGTCTGATTCGCCAGTCCTCATTTTCATTAACAATGCAGCTAATCCTAAAATGCCTTTGTGCATTTCTTGAATTCGAGGAACTTCATTAAGGAGGGTCAAAAAGTCTTGTTTGGACCTTCCAGTCCAAAAAAAATAAATATTATCTTCAATTTCTTGAATGGCTTCTATATTTGTGAAATTAAGGTAGGGCTTGAAAGCATTAACAAATGAAAAAATGTGTTCTACTTGTTGTGAAGCAAATGTAATCATGCTATTACTTGAATCATATAGATTACTCCACTCATTACTCAGTCTATGATCTGTACAGACACGGCTGTGCACAGGGATATAATAATTATACATACTGAGTATCGTTGCTCTAAATGAATCCACCATATTGTGCAGATGAATATTAGTACATCCAGGGAAAAGGCAGTGAGAAGCAGTATTTGCTGCCCGTCTATAATTTTCTAATGTTATGTTGCTAGATACAACTTCAGAAGGCACATCTAGAGTTTCATTAACGGGTTCCACAGTTATTGGCTCAGAGTCACCTGTTTCAATGTTAACTTCTTCAGTAGGAGAAGCTTCACGAGCTGCGTCAACATGCTGAACACGTTGGGCAGCACGCTTACAACTCATCCAGCATGAATGGCATATTCGATCTGATGATGATATCTATGAAAGAAAACATTGAATTATTAGGTATTGTAAATATTAATAAAAGACATTTTCAAGAAGATTTCATGATCATTTTCAGAAGACAAAATGAGAAATTATCTAGTTACAGTACGAAATATTATACAAAAAAAAATAAACAAAACAGAAACATAAATACCTGACGTGGTGCAATTCTTGTATGTATAACAGCATTTATCTGACTTTGCTCTTCTGAAGGATTGTCCAAAACAATAGAATGGCTCTGACGATTACGAGTTGACCGTCCACAAAGACTGCATACTTGTCTTCGAACTGGTTGAGATGACCCTGAAGCTTGAGCACCATCAAGACTTGTTGTCAATTGCTGGTTTAAGCTTTTCATGAGGCGTTCATTACAAGGTTCACAAATGTAATCCTCCTCAGTAATCTGAAATAGGAAACTGAATATAAACTTCTTTTGTTTTCAACTGATACATTAGCTTTGATACCAGCAGCACATGTTGAACAAATGGGTCCACGTTAACAATAAACAGCAAGTAGAGATTAACTGTTTAAAATGTAACATGAAATAACAAGACAAAACTGTATTAATACAGTTTGTTAAACTGTTTTAAAATAATTATTTTAATCAATGTTTAATACGGGCAATTGCTTGTATTTTTTCATACATTATAAGATAGGAGTTTGGTTATTTTGATTAGGACATGACTGATATTGATAAATAAAAAATAATAAGCATAAATGTACTGACGATAACTGGTGATATCCACTCGCTAAGTAACGAAATCACTCTGGTGTTCAAATCATGAACGAGATAACGTCGTAACGTATTTAAGCAGATATTGCAGCTTATGCAAAGTATACGTCGACTTTTTGTTGATGGCGGCATTGTCGAGAGGACTGTTTACAACGGTATGGCAAAGGTCGTCAGATGAAGAAGATATCGAGGTCCAGGGGCGGTAAATAGGGTCGTCAGATGAGGAAGATATCGAGGTCCGGGGGCGGTAAATAGGGTCGTAAAAAGTAGTTACACACACAAAATGGCACAGTACACAACGAGACGCAAGCGCAACAACGAAGGACTGCGCCATTGTCAATCGCAGAACTGTCAAAATATCTAAAAAAAATCCGTTTCACTCGTGCGAACTCAATTATATTCTGCATAATTTATTTATTAAATTATTATGTTATTTTCAATTGATCTATATTATGCACAGACTAATAAAAAATAGTTATTGATTAAATAAAACTTAAAATAATGTATACAACTCAGAAAAAGAGTTGAATAAAGTCAAGAAGCAGTGTGCAAAACGGAACGTTGTAAAAAATGGGTAGTTGGATGCGTTCAGGGTAATTGAGATGCGTTCAAAATAAGGTAATAAGACGTAGAGTTAGCATAAAGAAAAATTAAAAAATATTGTTTTCCTGGCCTTCTTTTAAAATTGGGATTAGCGTAATGAATGTACAATTATATTAGCTGAATTTTAATATTTATTTCATTTCTATACATTATCAGGTGAAAAATGGGCATTCTTCTTTGTGTGTTTTAACAAATAATATGCTACTAAAATAAAAATAAATAAAAATCTTAAAATACATACGTGTGTTTTACGCTTCACCATCACATTTTTAATAAATGAATTGTATTCGGCGAACTATTTCACTTTGGGTTGGTAAACATTGCCACTAGCACCAGATGTGGATGACTTCTTAATCTTGTCTAGTTCAAGGTAGTATGTCGAACGAATACTTTTTATTTTGTTTTTCACATCTTCCAATGTGAATCCTTCAATTTCCATACCAATGCACAGATTTTGCAAAGCAGTTTGGCGCATAGCTTTGTTTTAATGCTCTGATGTTATATCCCATAAACACGGATTTTCTCTGTATGTAGTGACAAACTTTACAGTTTCGTCTTCAGATACCTTCTTCAGCATTGTTAAATCCTTTTTCTTCGCAAAAAAAAAGTCCGCAAAAACAACCAACATGTGTGTACTTCGTCAGCACTGGAATGGCACTGGATTGGCCGTCTACATTATTCCAGTTGCACTGGATTGATCGCACTGGATTCAAAAGTAGACCGCGAATCCAGTTACTGGACTGGAATGCTTACTGGATTCAGTTCATTCCAGTGCCAGTAAGCAATCCAGTACTGGACTGGATCGCTGGACTGGAATAATGTAAACCGGCCATTAAGGAATTTCTTCACACTGGAACCGATGAAACGCGACGTACCGACTGCGCCAGTTAGGTAGTGAGCGAGGGCGAAAGGCTTTTTAAAAAGCAAAGGAACACAGGAGTGTTCCGTCTGAAGAGCAGATCAAGATTATTTTTATTGGTTTGAATTCCCACGTTTCTGGCACACTAAGGATGCAGCAATTTGTACTTCCAGAAAATCAAGGTTAGAAATAATTTTGCACACTTCGCTCTGAATGATACTGGCAAAATGTTGAAATATCTCGCTGGTAATATATTTATTGACCTCTCTATGGCTGGTTTGCATGAATATAGCGACTGGTTTATTGAACCCCTTCACGTTAGCTCTAAAAAAAAAAGGTCAGCTTATTATCGCTTTAAAAAAAAAGCTTGGTTAGTTTGGTTTCATATAGCTGTCCGTGTATACCCGATGTTCCTGGACTAGGGTTGCCATATTTTCCTGAGACACCGTCGGGACATTTACAGTGAAGGGACATTTTTGTAGGTGAAATAAACCAAAACACGATTAAGGAAATATTTATTTTTAATTATAGAGGATACAATCATTTTTTTAATATTTTTCAGATGATTTCACCTGGGACAATAATTGTGGGTCACCTTTCACGAATTTATAAAATTCTTCACAACTCATGTTAAAATTAATTTTAAATTGAAGAATAGCTTCCATTGTGTCGACTCCCAAACGATTACGTTCATCCGTCCATTGTGAGGACATCAATGAAAATACGCGCTCTACAGCTGCGTAATGGCCGGGAATACTGAAAACATATTCACATATTTTTTTAAATTGTGTAAGCTCCTGTGACGTTTCAATGTTAAAAACCTTCACCCATTTTTCTGTGATATTTTTTGCTCTCCACTCTTCGGTTTCTGTGTTATTACAACAATATCCTTCAAGTGAATGAATTCAGGAGATTTTTTCTCATATTACCAATGAGCTCCTGAACCTCCACGATAGTGATATTAGATTTTTCCATGTTTAATGTTTGTTTATGAAAGAGAAAGGACAGGGAATGTTTAATGTTTGTTTATGAAAGAGAAAGGACAGGGAATGTATAAACGAAAAATAAACTTTCGCCAAGGGGTTTCTAAAAAACTCAATCAATATATTCGGTGCATTCGTTTCATTCTCAAAGAATTCTTTCAGTGGTTCCCACATCTTTAAAATCCTATCGATGGCTGGCATCAGGGAGAGCCATCTAGTACGTGAATGAGATAATACTTATTTAAAAATCTTAATGGCAATCACTTCACAGTCAATCGCTAGTGTATCTGCAGCTGATGATATTGAGTTGTGTAAAAAACTGGACAACCTATGCCTTCTATTTCTCTCTCTTTTATAAGAAATTTATGAGTGATACTTCTTAACTTCGGCAACTCATTGATTGCGTACTGGTACATAGCCAACATAAATTTATTTTTTTGTTGGTCACAATAGTTGTCGCTATAGAAAACGATGTCAAAATCACAAGAAGCTTTATCGTTTAAGTTTTTCAAGTACATGAGTACACAGGACCCGATTTCATTTACACCACAAGCTCCTGCACCCTCATGCCAAACGAAGCAATTTGTATGATTTGTACCCAGTTCAGTCACGGTAAAATTCAGTAAAGGACATCATTCATTTCGTACCCAAAAATAAAAGTGCCGGCCAGAAAAAAAAATTGCTGTTTTCTTATGGGAAATAACATCTCGAACATTTTTTTATACTACAACGAAAGTCTACAATTAACCCCCTGGCTGCTATTTGAGTTTGAAAGTACCAAAAAAAATCATAATTTTGCCAATAGGTAATGTTTTGAACATTCGTAGACGCAAACAGCTATTGTTCAAAGTAGAAATGGACAGTATGCGTTAGGTATACTAAGGTATTTTATAATCATTATTCAGGTTTAGAGCATTTGTACCCAAAAATTAAAGTGCCGGCCAGAAGAAAAAAAATACGGTTTTCTTATGGGAAATAACACCCTCAACATTTTTTAATATTACAACGAGAGAATACAATTAACCCTTTCGCCGCTATTTAAGTTTAAAAATACTAAAAAACATACTTCGACTAAAATTAATACAATTACATTTTAATGTATCGTGACCAGTCTGCCTTGCCAGTAATGACGTATGGCACTGAAACTTGGTCGCCCACAATGGGCCTTAGTCAACATTAGCAAAAGTTTACATTTAAATATTTTCTTGGTGTGCAATTAAAAGGAATAGAATACAGCAACCTAACTATGGTTCTCATTCATGATGGCCTTTTTTTACCAGGGGCCATTTTTTTTTGTTCTGATACCGTTGTTAGGTTAGGTTAGCCTAACTTAACTAGCTGATTTCTTTGATATTTTGTATGATTACCCAATCACAAGAATACGGTGATGCTGTTCATCATTGAGCAGTTCCATGTAATCTACCTTGAAAATCCAAGATCAGTTGATCACTTTTAGGAAAGGTTAGGTTCGCTCAGGTTAGGTTAGGTTGCGGAGGACGTGGCGCAGCACACCCTCGAGGTGTGCCCGTCGTGGTCGGAGCCGCGCCGCAGTCTCATCGCGGTGATCGGACCGGACCTCTCGCTCCCCGGCTTGGTTAACGCCATGCTGAGGGTTGAGGGGTCCTGACCGGCAGTCGCCTCCTTTTGCGAACACGTCATGTCCCAGAAGGAGGCGGCGGAGCGCGCGCGGGAGGACGATCCCGACGCGGCGCCGCTCCGAAGGCGGAGGAGGGGTCGAAGAAGACGTCAGTACGATAGTCATCTCCGACTCCTCCCGGGTGGAGGCCAGCATTGCACAGGTCTCCACCAATGTCGGACGGGAATGGCCAGGTGTTCCCGGCCATTCCCGTAGCCCCCCAGCCTGGGGGGCATGCGGGGCCCGCCAGCTAGGCGGGCATGCGCCGGGAGGGTCGTGGATGTAAAGGCTGAGCCGGTTTCCCATGGCCCTCCCATCACGGCGATGTGGGAACACCGCTGAGGTTTAGTGGGTATACTGTCGTTAGAGACAGGAGTCCCACATACCCCAGACTCGTCCCCCACGAGTGGGCATGCGTAACGCATTCCTCAGCGTCAAAAAAAAAAAAAAAAAAAAGGTTAGGTTAGGTTTTCTCGGCATACGTAGCTAGGTTAAGTAGTTGTTCACCATTAAGTTGAACATTACTATTGTCACTGATATTTCTCGAGACGTTCTTGGTGTGGTGTTCTCATTATTGTTGTGGTTATGTTTCAGTTCGAGAGTCTAGTTTTTTGTATCATATCATATATGGTTTTGTATAAGAACAATGGTTTTTTGTTAAAAAATAAACACATATTTGCCGAAAAGCTTTTTTTTTATCACTAAAAAGTCCCATCGACTTTGCAATTGAAAAAGACAGCAAATCTTTTCTGTCTTTTCTTTTTTTTAACATAACTAATGACATGTATCTTAAGACTGTTGGAGGACGTCCCCACCCTCCAACAAGTTTGAAACCAGTGTCATTTGAAATGTCTCATAAGTTAGATACTTTTTCGAAGATCAATTGAACACTGTTAGGTTAGGTTAGCCTAACCTAACTAGCTGTTTCCTTTTAATCTTTTGTAGAATTACCCAATCACAAGAATACGGAAATGCTGTTCATCATTGAGGAGGTCCATGTGTCGTTCAAAATCTAAGATCAATTGAACACTTTTAGGTTTGGTCAGGTTAGCCTAACCTAACTAGCTGTTTTCTGTTAATCTTTTGTACAATTACCTAATCACAAGATTATGCAAATCATTTTCATCATTGAGAAGTTCCTTGTGACCTTCAAAATCTAAGATCAGTTTATCAGTGTTAGGTTATATTATGTTAGGTTAGGTTTGGTTTAGATAGGCAAGGCTAGGTTAGGTTAGGTTCGCCTAACCGAAATGCTTTTTATTATTACAAAAAACGATGTTATTTTCATAACTCGGTATTTTTTCAAACGTTATAACTAAAACATTTAAAATAATTATATGATTTTTGGTACTTTAAAACTCAAATAGCAGCCAGGGGGTTAAGTGTAGACTTTCGTTGTAGTATTAAAAAATGTTCAAAATGTTATTTCCCACATGAAAACCGTTTTTTTATTTTCTGGCCGGCACTTTAATTTTTGGGAACAAAATGTTCGAAGCCTGAATGATGTCCTTTAATTTGGAAATATAAAAAAGCTAGTATCTTATCTTACACACATACCAAAAAATTATTGCTTATATATTTTTTTTCATTCTCCTTTTCAGCTCTAACTAGAGATTTTTCTTTGAAGTGCAGGTAGTACTTCTCTTGCTAGCGTTTTATCTTCCACATTTACACTTTACTTTACATATTGCAGTCTCTTGTTTGAATTTTTTTCAATATGCTCGACGTTTACAGCGAAATTATATAGTAATAAAAAAGTTGAAGGCGAACGTAATAAATATGTATTTACAGAAGTATAATATTAGAATTACAGCCTATTGTATAGTATTGAATTATTATGCCCGTTTTCACCAACAACTAAGTGAATCGCTAAATAAAAATGCACTGTTGGATTTTCGACTCTTAGCGAATGCAGCATGAATTATGTTCTTTCGCCATTCTTTTTCTGTACGGAAATATGCAGTTTTGGGCTTCGGAGATTAAGCTATTTATAGTGCTTACATTTGCCGAGCTTTGGTCGCATACAGTTTCGACTATCTTTAGACCAGTAGCTAGTACTTTAGCTATAACATCTTCTAAAATTACTGAAAGTTTTGATGTTTTTAATAAGCTACTGGTTGTTTGTAATTTTTCCTTACACCTTTGACCATGAACACCAAAACATGATTAGCAATTTTTTGCATCTTACAGTTCCCATAGTTCCCAAAACCTACAAGATCGTCTGTGTACACATTGTAATGGATTTGGAGACTGGAGAGAAATGTACATTTCATCAAAAACTAATACACAGACACAGACGATCTTGTTGTAACATTTTCGATACTGTGGAGTTTAACTCTTTAAAAACAATTTCATTTATGTCTGGAGTCAATTTAACTTGAGCAAGCAATGAGTTCAGGACTTTTTTTGACGGTAGCGTAAAATATTTGCACATTAGATTATAGGCTTTAGGGCTTTTCTTAAAAATTGAAAGCGATAAAATCTTTTCTTCCTGGGTAGATGCCCCTTCTTTTTCTTCCGTCTTTCTATGCATTGCATTCGAGTTAACAAATTTAACTGAATCACTTTTTTTTCTAATCTGCTTAATGCGCAACTTGTGTAACTAAAAAGTGAAAAATATAAGTCTGGTGCATCAGTGTGCAGTTTCATGAAGGACATTGTTATCCTAAAAAAAAGAAAAGTTGTTACAGTTTATGTACACTACCTACATACATTCTACACATTAAACAAATAAAATAAACTATCAAAATATTTATTTTAGTTGGAAATAAATAAAAAGAAGTTCATTTGAATCGTCTAAATTAACGTTCACAAAAAGTGACAAATGTGCACAAAATGGCCGCCTTTTTTCCCCATCGTATAGGCACGAGCTTTATGTTATATGGTTATATAATTTTCATACAAATACTGGTATTCATTGATTTTTACTACTAATGTATTTATATTTACTTTAATATTTATTGTATTATAAATATTAATAAAGTAAATATAAATAAATTAGTTTCAATTGAACAGTCAACTGTTCAGAGTTGACTGTTGGATTTAAACGAAATTGTTTCAATTGTTCCAAATACATATTTTTTAATTCATGTATAATAAAATAATAAAAATTATAACATAAGTTTACTCTTAAAAAAAAAAAATATGTCAACAATAATTCAAATAAAGGCCGAAAACTTACTTCCTTTACACTTGTTTCTACGTTCGGTGCATTCCCGTACAGTTAACCCACTTTTATATTTTCTATTGGTATGATATTGGAATCCTGCGCGAAGCAGAATAGTTCCGTGACGTCTTTTTATGTAAATTATTGAAACTGCACCAGCACTGCACGACGCACTTGACCCTGACATTGTTAGGAATGCACTGGTAAGTGTTACGTCACTGGACTACGAACCGGCACTGTTATGAAACGACTATTTTATTTATAACATTAGTTGATTTCTTACTCAATAATATTAGCTGTTTTTTTCACATTTATGACATGACAAATACCTTTTTCTTCTTTTTGGTATTTAGCTATAAGAGGTCGCACATTGCACATAAGCAACCTTATTAGCAACAGAACAGAGTACTTTATACTATACTGAAATGGAGACCAATCTTGTTCCGTGAAACGAGTCATTTGCGTTCGTAAAGAAACTAGCGCCATCTGGTATTCCCAGTTAGAACTACATTTATCCTATGACATGACTTAATATTAAGACATTATTTTGCATACTTTCCAATCGCTTACATAATGGCTGAATTCCTATTAAAACGTTTACTGTGATATTTCTTAGCTTTCATTTGTACTTTATCTTCTTCATTATCAACTTGTCTTCTCCCAGATAAAATTTTATTTATTACTTTGCAATAATTATAATTCATAAATTACAATTTTGATTAAATAATCTATGATTTTTTTTAAAATGTGTATTACATTACACAAAATCAAAATTTACTAAAGCCATTAAATACATTTTTATTATGTCCTTTAAATAATATGCTTCTAAGTTTTGTTTGAGTATGTGATTAATGATGTCTTGGAAATTGGATATTAGTTTTATTAAACTTTTACAGTACAAAGCCAACGTCGACCTGCATACTCCCTGTATCACATATATTCAATTTCATCCTCGCTTGTGAAATCATTTATACAGCCAGAGCAATTCAAAAAAAAATTGTTTTAGTTTTTTTCAAAAAATACCCACTGACATACTGTAGAGGTGTATTCTAGGGTCTTTTTCTTTGTTTTCTATGTTGTCAAAATGAATTTCTAAAACACTTTCAAGATCAACTGTACAGGTCGACCTGGCTTCAGTATTTTCGTTGAGTACGAAAGAGCATAAAGCATCACAAAAATCATTTTCACAAGTTTAAATTGTTGATCAGCAGAGTCGCAAAAGCAGACTCAAATTAGTCGCATGTCGGGTTAACGTTGCGGCAGCCGTGCTTCTAACCGCCCGCGCCCCAAAGAAGTTCTCGAGGGGATCTTGATTAAGAGCGCGCGTTCAGTTTAGCGCAACTCAAAATCTGCACGATCTATCAAATGGCACACACAGCGGCACACTACAATGGATTCTCTTTGTGCGTGAGCGCTGAACCGTTAGCTCGAATCATTTTGATACTTTTAGGATCTGTTTTATGTTTTTTTTTTTCGCATTGTTGAAATAAATTTAAACAAGAGAAGTTTAAAGTAGGTAAGTATTTAATTTTAAAATCGCACATCCCTGATGGGCATTGAGCCACTTTTTCTGGGGTCGATCATCTCGGGCAACAGACATTTATTATAGAAGTCTATTAATTTAGGTTCCATTTTCGTTGTCTAAAATGCGTCGTCTTTTGTTATTCTTGTGGTCTACATCTCAAATTCTTGTCCTGTCCACACCGCAAACAGACAAACATTTTTTTGACTGACGATAAATTTTATTTGAAAAAAAAAAAAATGCTAACTTTAAAATCTACCTAATAAGCACGGTCAACCGATAGTCAGTCGTTACACATGAACTATGAAAATCGCCCTTACTGCTATTACATAAAAGTGATATAGATTTTCTCCTGATATGGAGCTTGCCTTGGATTTGAAAGTAACAGTCGTGGTTGGTATTTACTGACGTATCAATATTCCACAGAACTTATTTTTTTTCTGGATAATGGCCTGATGAGCATCCATGTTTCACGCAGAATATGGACATTTCAGTTCGACGATCCCTTCAAGACCATCAGACCATCTGGAGACGCCCCGAAGAAAAAGTATTTTTCATCAATGAAGAGTCCGCATTTTTGGACGACGATGCCCTCTTGTTGCTCCAGTTGCTTGATAGCATTTTTTTTCATTTGTCTTTCCATATTCGATGGCTGTCACGCTGTTCAAAGAATACGAATAGACAAGAGACAAAACACTTTCACTAAACTCAATACTTTAATCACTGTTTTATACCAACAAATAAATACTACTAACTAGTACAGTACAGATAAACGAATGAATTCAATGAATAAATAGTTGCAAATTAACTGCGTGTAATCAAACACACCACACAATGTCATTCGTCTCATGTCCAGACTCCGAGCCGAGCCGAACGCATTATGAAATTCAACGAAAACTACCGAAGGCGAATCGTGATATCGCTCGTTCGCTCCATCTCGTTCACGCGCACGCAATTTCGGGTACAATCTTCATAGCATAAGCCGTTGCAGACCGGCTTGCCTCGCGCATACGAAACCGGGGTCACGTGACCGAAGTGACGTAATGATTTTGAATGAATAGTAAGCCGGCGGCCGGTCGGGTTATTAGAGAGAAAAATGTTTTGCTGTTGGGCGACAACAAAGACAAAACATTGAATGTAGGCGTTTTGTATAGTTTTAATTTAATGGTGTTTACCCATAGTGTGATTATTGAACAGGCATTTTAAAAACACTACTGAATGTGTTATTTTATTTATTTTAATGACGATAGAGTGGTTTTGTTCCGAATGTCATAAGGGAAGCCGGTAGGAATCGGCTTATAGGCTATCCTCGCTACTACTAAAATTATCCTTGAACATAACATAAATCTTCAAGGATAATTTTCGTATTTCATATTAGAAACTTACCTTACTAAACGATGAAGCTGTCAACAGGCATTTACGTAGCTCCAGCCATAATGCGCTTTCAGCTTGTAGAACTGTGTCTCGTTCTACCTCATGTCGCTTTTCAACGAGGACTTTCAAGTTTTCCAAAAAAAAAATCTTAGCAGTTTCAAACTCTATATAACTATAAGAAAACAGAACTATAACTATAAGAAAACATTTAGCTTTAGTGGATAGTAATTATAATTATATTTTCGCAGACATAGGATGTCAAAATAGAATTAGCGATGGTGGGGTGTTAAGAAATTGTTTATTATGGAAAAAAAATATGTCGTAATGAGTTAAATTTACCAACACCGCGACCTTTACCAAATTCAAACAAACATATACCCTATGTTTTTTTAGGAGACGGTGCCTTTGCGCTTACAGAACATGTAATGAAGCCTTATCCTGGTAACCATGATTGGGGATCATCAAAACGTAAATTTAATCAAAGATTATCTAGTGCTAGGGTTGTAGTTGAAAATACTTTTGGAATACTTGTGTCAAGATTTAGAATATTTAAAAAACCAATTCAATTAAATCTTGAAAAAGTTACACTTCTGACATTAAACATTGCATAATTTCTTACGGAAAAGTTCGACTTCCTCAAACATTTCGACACCAGCAATTTATACTACGCTAACTCAAAAAAGCGTACTTTACAGTAGAGGCGTTTAAAGGGAAAAACGTGATAACTTTTACATTAATTAAGATACTTATTTGAAATTTGGTATGCTTAATAATTAATTTATTCATTGTAATATCTCATATTTATTTTTCCTTAATTATTTATATTTTTTGATTTAGCGCGAGTTAGCCGTATATAAACGTAATTCATCAATAAAATGTTACATGTTATACACGTCTAACTAATGTTAGCGTAGTGTAGTACGGGAGGTCGAAGTGCTAAAGAAGTGTTATTTTTATTACGTTGCAATAAAAAAATTACAGTATTTTGTGTATTAATCATAATTTTAGGGTATTATTAACACCCACAAGATATATTATTGTAATTTATCATGCTGAATAACAAGTTATTAAAGTTAGCTTTGTTTAACCGGTACATGCGTCTCTGGTGGATTTCGTATTAAAAGCCGTCAAATTATATATAGCGTACTATACATCGCCCTGTGCCACAAGTTAGCGTATCATCTAACTTTCCGTTGAGCTATAATACACTTTGAATTTTATAAATTTCAGATAAAATTGTGTAGATAGTAATATTTGTAGGTACCTAGATAGATACATAATTGAAACAAAATTAGTGTAGTAGGTAATCAACATTTTATTATAGGTAAGTACTTACTTACTTATTAAGTAACGATAACAGATCAGGGTGCCTAGACAAAATCCCTTTTCTATAAGCGTTAAAGCCAACGGATAAATAAATTGTATGCAGTTGACATTAGCAGTCACGTGACATCTCTAAAGCTAATGTCAACTGCATACAATTTGATCTATCCGTTGGCGTTAACGCATATAGAAAAGAGATTTTGTCTAGTCACACAGATCAATCACAATTCGACTTCGAATAATTATAATTTTAAATCAAGATTGCACTCGGAGAAAACAAAAACTTCCAATTGGTAAATATAAATCACATAATTTAAACAATATTATAAGTTGTAATTATTATTATGAACTCAAACATAATTATATTTTAATCAAGATTGCACTCAATATTGATAATTTTAGTAGAAAACAAAAACTCCCAATAGGTAAATATAATTCACATAATTTAAACAATAAGTTGTAATGATTAAGAACTCAAACATATTATATTTAAATCAAGGTTGCACTCAATATTGTTATTCTGATTCTCAATATTGTTATCTAAGAAAACAAAAACTTCCAATTGGTGAATATAAATCACATAATTTAAACAATAATATGTAATTATTTAACCTCTTAATCTTCATCACTTGCATTGTCCACATCATGTTCAGTTGTTAATAAATTTCTATAAAATGTATGATATTTTTCGGGTATAATATTCTTATCACAATAATATTTTAAATCTTTATATTTTGCCACATTAATTTTTAACAAAGCTTTGTATGCTTTTTCGGGAAAAGGCTCCAACTGGGATAATCTAGTTGTTTTTTTAAAACATTGTATTTGATTGCTTTCACTATCACCTAAACTATATTTATATTCCAACAAACCGTAATTATCAGGAGAAACTTCTATTTTTTTAATTTTATTCCACATAATTTTATCGTTATTTATATTTTTAGTCCAATTTTTTTTGCTTATATTACTTTTAAAATCAAATATCATGTTTTGATTGACCTCGATAACAATATAAGGATTCCCATTGACTTTTGCCCATCGCACTAGTGAATACCATTCATCTGGCGAATATACCTCTCTACCTCTTGCGGTCTTTTCTATTAAAGCATGAACTGAGTCGCCCTCATTCTGTGTATGGCCCTTTTCCATAAAATGGTGGCTAATCTTCATTTTAAACATTTTTGCAGCTAATAAATACATATAGTATACGATACGATTACGATTTTGTCCCCCACAGTTGTCTGACCATAGCTTGACTTCGTTAACTCCCTTAGAAGCTAATTTGTTAAAAAAATCATATAAACAACTGGCAACTTCATTGGCCCCCCTCTTAGCCGTTCGCTCGTCCCACATATAACAAAATGCTTCTTTTGATCCCATATTGTAAATTGTAAAATTGTACACATTGAGCTTACGCTTATAGTAATAAACACTTATATTACCATGTGGTGAGCTTAAAACTTTTTGAAAATCAAATACAATACAAGCCACATTATTACTAGAGATAGCTAACAGTTTATTTTCTAATTTTAACTTACGGGAAATTTCTTTTTCTGTCTGATGTTTAGTGAAGTTTTCTTTCAATTCATCTGTAGGGCTAGATGTATTTTTGTACTGATGACAGAGATCGCATTGGTCCTTTTTTGGTAAATGAAAGCCTATCTTCAAATTTGCATTAACTATATCCCTATACTGTCTTACTGTCTGTACTCTAAAATTATAATTATTATCAGCACACCACTCAACATACAACTTAAACATTTTCGAAAAAGATAAAGAAGGATCTAAGTATTTTTTACTCGTACGTTTTCTAACGTAGTGAGACTCGACAGGGGTGAAAGAATTAACGTGATCTATGACACTCTGCTTCATTTCATTTGAAATGATATATTTATGGTTTTTATGCCGTACTTACAAAAAAAAATAGTCAACGTACCATTAATAAACTAATTAATACGTTAACACATAAGTATTTACTACGTAAAAGTCGCTAAGTAGTTCATTTTACAAACGAACAAGTACACACACGAACGCACTAAACTACGCTAACTATGAGTTAGCGTAGTGTTGCACGGACTTTGACCAGAGTGGCTCCAATTTCCAAAAAAACCTAGCGTATTACTATAAAACATATTTATATACTTTAACATACGTTAATAGTCCTCAATAACACATTAAACTAACCTCTTTCGACAGTATGAAGCGATATCTCACTATTTTTATCAACACTCATCAATGAATATTCTTCCTTTTTTGTTAATTCCACTAAATGTTTTGCTCGTTGTCGAGCCATTTTGGTAATAATAAAATAACACTGACAATAGTTTAAATAACTGGTTACAATAACACTATCTATTATGATTTACTGCAAAAGTTTTAAAACCGCGCAATCACATCTAACACAGCGACAAGTGTCGTTAGACTAATGTAAACAAACCAACGGTGCGTCCCCTCCCCGCGCACACTCCGCTAATAATAGTTGGCGTAATATAAATCGATTGATTTCAAAAAGTACCTTTACTTAGCGTTTTATAAGATTTGTAACTTTCTTATTTTTGTATATTTTCTTCACGATTTTTTTATGACATATGTAAAAACACATTTTAAGCAACTTGGCATAAAAAAACGTTTTTACCTAAACTTCGAGTTAGCGTAGTATAAATTGCTGGTGTCGATTTATACGCCACCCGGAACAGTGGACGTAATTGATGAAAACAACACATTAATAACACCAGGTTCCTGAAGAAATGATATTGGGACGGATTGTGCTTTTAGACAAGTAGCTCATTTACCACGCCGATCCACTCTAAACGCTCGTGAAATAAGAGACGAGTTCACGAAATACTTTGAAAATAATTAGTTAAGTAATTTAAAAATAATAAAGAAAAATGAATACTTACAGTATTTGTTGTTTATTTGCATTGCCCGTCATCTCCAAGAAATGAGTTTATGTGTTCGTAAGTAAACCATATTGGGCGTGTAGATATCACTTGAGCTGGCACCGCTGTGGATTGAATCCACAGAGCATCATTATAATACTGGTATAGAGTGCCACCTCACGGGATTTTTATGCCAACCTGTCACGAGTAGCGCCACCTGAATTTCATGTTCCCTAACTAACCATACTTTATATACCTACTCTATCCTTCATTTTAATTTGGTTGATTTTGCAATTTGCATATTTCCCATAGTTATAGATTGATTTATTTAAAACCATATTTGGTGGCGTGAAATTAATTTTACAGTAGTTTGAAAATAAAAACCGCTCCACATGAATTTTAATCAATCTACAAGCATGGAAAATGTGCACATTTATTCTCATTAAATAGTTTGTAAAGGTGAATTAGGTTTTTAATGAAACATACCTAGATTTTTCTGTTACTAATTATATTGTTCACGTTTACACATTTCTGCACATTTTTCACTTCAAACATTTCGACAACCCTATTTACGAATAAATTACATACTTATTGGCAAAATAAAATATGATGGTGGTAAGAATAGTACTTTTTATTTGACTATTCCATATTGCTTACGTTAACTACAGTGCTCTTGAGCAATTTTTCATTTCATCGTTATCATAATTAATTTTGCCTTTTCCTTTATTTAAACATTGGTTAAACATTATTTTGTCACAAAAATGGTCTGTACCTGGAAGATGAATTTCACGCGGACGAAGTCGCGGACAGAAGCTAATTAGAATAAAAGGCTAAATGAAATATTATGATGATAATGAAAAATATATTTATTTTTCAATTCCATATTTTTTTCTTTTGTTGTAGTATTCCTGAGCATATTTTTTCATTTCATCATCACCATCATGTTTTATTTTGCCGTTTAATATTTTATTAATTATTCGGCACCAACTATAAATCAAAACATTAATTGTTTTAGACAGTTTTTTTTTAACACTGTGTGCTTCACATTTGAAAGGAAAAGTGACGAATATTTCAACAAACATTATTATATTATTCCTTAAATTATTTGTAGGGACATTATTTTTTAATATTGATTCAGTAATTTTTTGAATTTCTGCAAATAAATTTGTCACCTCTATCGAGGGATATAAATAAGCCATTTCTTATGAGAATTATACTCTTTTTCTCTTATTAAATCATTACTTTATATATTGTTATTGTCGAGAAAATCTTTTTTACATGTTTTACTTATGTATTTTAAACATTTTGTTATTACCCATCCACAAACATAACCTCTTGGTCCAGCTCCTTCCATAGGTTGAAGATTTGAAGCATCTAACAATATATCTTCATTTAAAACAATTTCATGATTTGAAAAATCTTTAACCTGCTCTACATCATTATTTTCATCAATCATGAAATCTAGGGACTGGAAGTACGCTCCCACGTCGTCCTCACAATTAGATTTAATGGAGTGTGACGACGAAAAATTATTAAGCAAAAGTGCTTTATACGCACCTTCAAAGCAAATGCTGTTAGGGGACATTTCGAGCGCCTACACTTCGTATTCTGCCAAAGAAGTTTTCAATCGGGTCTTGGTTAAAATTTCTACAAAACATGAAATAAAAACCATATTTTTGGTTTTAAAACCTTCCAAATGGCCTCGATACCCTCTAGTTTTAATTTAAAAAAAATCTCAATCATTATCACATCCTTGCCATTTACTTTCTTTAAAAAAAAAAAAAAAAAAATCTTATGGCTTCTGTCCACAGTTTATGATGGGGAGAATTTGATTTGACACCAGCCCTATAAATTTTTCCATCGACCTCGCCATTATGACAATTTAGGGAGTCAAAAAGGTTGTCAAACATTTTAACAAAAGGTACTTGGCGAAACGCAGGGTGCAGTTTCCCTGTTCTGGTTAAGTGGTTTGCTGCCAGGGCAACACTGCGGCTTAATAGCTGCTATTTTCACCTTCATTTTGTTCATTTTATGTACATAAACATGTTCTTCGGTAAATCTGTGTAATACTTTTAACTCTCCTTCAAAGGAGATGTTCCAGAAATGTATGGAGCCTGGGCTAGCACTATGTACACTATATGTAAATATGGCTATACAATATAGTAACTGTTTTCTGATATTAATTTTCTATAATATTACCTCGTTTTATTGTACATTTAAATTATCTCGGTCAAGGAGAGTAACACAACGTAACTATGGTGGATCAGGAATATGCGAAATGTCATTTTGACAATGACATTTTATTGATAAATCTTTCTGGGTATTGACTGAAAACAACGATTTCAGAAAATACTCAAGATAATAATAATAAAACAGGACTACACAGGATATTTTACTAGATTGCGGCAACATCTTATATTAGGTACCTTTTCGAGCAGCTAGAGATTGGTTAAGTACATCGGTATCAAGAGGAGCAAGAAACAAATCATCATCATTTCAGCTGAAAGTCGTCCACTGCTGGACATAGGCCTCCTCCAAGCACCGCCACTTGGACCGCAAAACGAATGGTTGAACGTTATTTTGTATAACAAACTGTCCTGCTACTTCATTCTTTAGTGCCTATCAATATACTCTGGACCTCGATTATTTATAGGAGAGCAGTGAGCTGTGTAGAACCTGACAACTGCAAGTTATTTTTAAAACAGTTAACTATTCCTATTACAAAGTCCTAAAGAAACCAACCAACCATTTTAGTCCAACTAGGCAGTAAATATTTTTCAAACAAGGTTCTATGTTATTTAGTTCCTAGTATTAGCGAAATTAAGGCTACTTGTCCACTGGAGCGGTGAACAGAGCCAATATTACACACACACAAATCCACAATGGCACATATCCGTTCCACAGGGCTTCTCCGCTCCAGTAGTCAGGCAGCCTAAGCGGATGAGAAATCAGTCATTACAGGTATGTAAATAAAACAACTTCTTGGGACTTATGATTTTATTCATTTTCCACATCTCTTATTAATATTCCATCCAGGAATGACGCCGGTGCTTCTATACTGTCTTGGTACCGAGCCCAACCCAAATACCACACAATAGTCATTATGTGAGCACAGCAACCCACAGTCCGTTTTCCCGATATACAACTGCAATAATAACTGCTTATTTTATCATCCCAACTTGATCCTTCCCTTGCCAGCAATATATATGTATGTATAGTATGTTCGTCCTGAGCTGTGTCGAGATTTTATCCGGCCTCTGATTAAAAGAGGATCAAGTTGGGGTGGGGTTGCTTCTGTTACTACTTCCAGTTGGTCTGATACTTCTACCTGAAATGTACCATGCTGCCTGATATGTTCCCCGAAATAGCTTCTTGCCTGTTTTATTTGATAGGTACCCAGTCCAAAAAGTATCAGGTCAGACATGGTCATTTCAGGGAAAACACTTAAGTCTGGAAGTTGACTATCAATTCTTATGAATTGGGCTCTGTAGCGGTTAATCCGGTTAGTAATTATAAGTTCTGCTAACCGGTTGGGCATATTTTTTCTCTGTATTGCTCGAGTAAGTATAGCATCAGCATCTGGTCTGTTTTCAATCACTGGATGGAAGGCATTAATTATAGCTGCACAAATACGAATATCATCCATCAGATGGGTGGCAGCCAAATTAAAATATTCATGTCTCAGTAGCTTAAAGTCTCTTTTAAAACGACCATTTACTACCTCGACCACCCACCTGCATAGTGTCACACACCTTGTCTTGTTTGCATTGATGGTTGACAATTGTGTCTCTCCTTGTTCTAAGGACTCCGGTTTATATATTTTGAAGCCCAACCCCTCTAGCATTGGAATGGAATCTCGAAAGCCTCGATCCAAAATGAAAACGTCATTGGGCTGAAAAAAAACCCTTAGGCCCTCGTTATCATTATGGAACAAAGCTTTCATGATGTCAGCATCTGATTTGGTTGCTGGATAGGGCCCCAAAATATCAATAATGTAACCATCAGTGGCAACAATGAGAAAAGGTTTGACAAGGTTTCGATATTTGTGCAAGCTATAAGTTTTTTTTTGGAACATGTAGTTTGATGATTTTTGAAGGTATATACGTAGTCTGGTCATAAGTTTTGTCACATATGGAAAGTTAAATAAATGACACAATGAGTTACGCACTACAACCATTTATATACCAAATGAAAGGGTATAAAATACTGATTTAAACCACATTAAAATTATTCGAAATGTCCTCCTCTTGCTTCGATACAAGCCTTCAATCTGCAAGGCCAGTCATCAATCGAAGCACGCACGACATTCATGTCAATAGCGGCGACTGCTTTAATCAGGGATGCTTTAAGTGACTCCAGGTTGCGATGGGGTTTAGCGCAGACCTTCTGCTCTAAGTGCTGCCATATTTTGTAATCCAAGGGATTCAAGTCTGGACTGGATGAGGGCCAATCCTCATGCCTGATAAAGTCAATTCCACGGGTCGTGAGCCAGTTTTGGGTACTTTTCGCCTTATGAGCCGGCGCAGAATCCTGCTGGAATACCCAGTGCCTGTTTTCGAACATTTTTTGTGAAAGAGGTTCCACAATGTTTGTTAGGACTGTGTTTTGATATACGAGGGCACTGGTTTTCACTCCTTTTTCACAAAAAAACACTTCCGTTGGACCCAAATAGGACACCCCAAGCCAAACCATGAATGCCGAAGGATGATGACCGCGCTGAACACATGGCGTCTGCTCGCTAGAGTGTGCATACACTTTATCATTTTGTTTGTTGAAACTCTCCTCAACATTGAAAAAATTTTGTCCGAAAAAAGTATTTCGCGGTATTTTTTTCCCGCGTACCGCCTTAACAAAACCCGGCTTCTTTCGAATCTGATTTTATTCAGCCGTGCGTTAAGAAGATGTGCTGTTTTTTTTCTATAAGCACGCAGTCCTAGGTCTTCATTGAACACCCTTTTAACAGTAGTTCTGCTTAGTCCCATCTGCAGAGCCAACATTTTTTGCTTGCGGACCGGATTTCTTTGGATTCGCGCCATCACTGCTTTGATGACCGCTGGAGTCCGAACAGTACGAGGTCGACCGCTCCTTTGTTTATATCTTCTAATCTTGAATCTTCCCTGAATCGTTTGATAGTACGATAAATAAACCTCAGTGGAATTTTCAAATTTTTCAGCAGTTTGAAAATCTCAGTTGGCGCGTGACCACAACGATGCAATGCAATTACTGCGACTCTGTCTTCTTTGCGCGTCCACTCCATTTTAGAAATTGAACAAAATTCCAGAAGCCCATTGTTTTTATTTTCTTTAAATATTCAAATTTCGAATACCCATAATATTTTCTTCGACTTGTATTCTAAATTCGAAATTTTACTTATGTGACAGAACTTATGGCCCGACTACGTATAGGTACCATCACATATTACTATAGGTACCCTTGCCTCTCTGTTTCCGAACAAGCCCCCGAGGGCTTGTTCGGAAATTAATAAATTCCTATTAATTAAATTATTTCTTGTTTGATTGACTCCCAAGTGGAGAGGCACAAATAAGCTTAGCAATGCCTCTCTAGCTACATGAAGCAATCGTGTTATTGAGGACATGGTCAGATGAAACAGAGAGGCAATTCTTTCATGGGAGTCCCCTGTACGAGCTTTCACCAAATAGATTCCCAAAGCAGTTTTTGGGTTTTTGCAAGTCAATGCTGGGCTTATTACATTTAAAACATTTATAAAATTGTCCTTTGTGACTCCAGTCCAGAACTTAAAAAGTCCCTCATCAATACTATTCATATTATTAAAATCTAATTGATTTATTTCATCGTCCTTGACACTCAGCCTCAGCATTGACTCTATCTCATTTTTTGAGAATGTATTGGAGAACTGATGCTGGTCCAGAAACTCCCAGTTGAATAATGATCGATGTTCATTACACACTCTTGCATTTTCTGTTACAAATATTTTTTCTGATTTTAATATAATTTTTCTCAAGTATTCCGGCACTCTATTCCGTTCTGCATTGTTACAAGCTGGCACAAAACAATGAGCACTTGTCTGTGTTGTATGGGTAAAATCATCAAGTGTTATTGATGCACTTGGTGGCTGGATATGATGTTGTTGCACAACTTCCTGTTCCATTTCTATATTTTCCTGTGCACGTGTCCAGCAGTTGGAACACAGAAGCGCATGTTCTGGTAACTGAAAAAATACAAGAAAATAATTTAATTTGAGGGGCAACAGAAAAGACACTGATAGGTGAGGCTTAGCTCTAAGATTTACTATTGACTTATAGTCACTAGTTAGAGTATACCAAGTGCACAGTGATGTTAATTTTATATAGCGGTCTAATAAATAAAATAAAATATAACCTCATTGGGATAAATTCTTGCTGCAACTTCAGCTCGCACAGGACTACTAGCAATGTGTGTTGGCCTTCGGTGTAATGATATCCTACACCAAGCACACATAGAGTCTTGGTGAAGGTTAGACGGGCCTGGAGTTTGCTGGTTATGTTCAATACTTGTAGCACGCTCCACATGTCTACGTGCTGCTACCCAACAACTATAGCAAACCAGTCCTCCTGATGGAATCTAAATAAAACAAAAGAATACGATATGTATTGGGTATTTACACAATCATTTAATTCTAATAATAGATAGTTAAGTAAGTTGTTAATGTTACCTCTCTTGGATATATTAATTCTGTTATTATAGTCCGTTCAGGTCCTTCAGGTATGGAGTGTCTGCGTGTTTGGGCAAGAGACCGACGGCACCATACACATATATTCATATTAACAGCAGGTGCTGCTATGACTCCTTGGTGTTGAATTGTACGCTGAGTATGTACCCAACAAGTAAAACATACTAAGCCGTCTTCCGGTATCTAAAACAAAAAATATGAAATATTATTATTATATTACTATATCTAAGTGTAGTATATAGGTAGTTATTCGGTTAACTGTCTTGGATCATAATTAAGAAACATCTGCGTTTGTTTTATATTTATACCTGCCTTGTATGAATAAAAAAGAAAAGATAAGAAAAGAGGTGCTTACCTCTCTTGGAGCAATCGTTTCAGCAATATTTTGTCTTTCGGGACCCTCCGGAATAGAGTGAGCACGCCTCCTAAACAAAGATGTCCTACACCTAACACAAACATTGCTATCATGGGAATGCTCGAGTTCGTGATTATCATGTGGCAGAGCTCTATCAGAAGACATTTCGTGCATTATGATGCCAAAGCATTGTGAGCACATTACTCCATTTATATCAACCTTAAACAAAACAAAAAAGAGGTTATAAAGTGTTTATAGATATAAGACGTTACAGTATTAAGAAATAAATAAAATGTTTTTACCTGATGGCCAAGATACCGCTCAATGACCGAAATTATTTCGGGACCCATATCATCGGCAACATAATATTGTTCATTTTCATCTATTACAGAGGTGCACTGTAGGCAATCCATTGTCAATAAACTGGAATAATAATGAGTTAAAATGTGTTAGAATATAAATACAAGATCGTACACGGCTCTAAGAGGCGCCGCGACAGATGCGCACTTATTGACATCGGCCTCCTAGAGCCCGGCCCACGAGAGTGGAACATGGGAAGAAAACATCATGGAAAACATCACATAGAAATAGCATTTCAACAAACAACAAGTAAATGCACGGGATAAAGGGGACATACCTGAAGCTGAACTATATACACGTGCACACGACGGAATCCAAATCACAGGCGAAAACAGAAACCATATAACAAAGCCGGGGTCAACAGAGAAGCAATCAATCAATGTCCGTAGTAGTAAACTGGGTCGCAAAATAAAAACAATCACTAAAAACTCCGAAACACATCCAATCCAACACGCGCGAACACAACGACTCCAAGAGTCAAAGACAAAGTCAATGTCACGAAACTTCAAACTGCCAAACGTCATTTCAAACACAACTGTCATGGCTGCCCTAAAAATAGAGTTACCTTATTAAAAATCTTCCCAAGTAATCATTTTTGTACGGCTGTACTCTTCTTCAAATGATTTTTTTTGTATTTTTATGCAAATCCCCTATTTTTTTCCTATTTATCTATGTAGTTTACATAGTGGTAGCCCAAAATCAAACATCTCCTTTATCGGCTTCATAAATATTTTGGAAATATTCCCATTTCACTATATTTTCTTTATTATTATCCGTAAAATCTACGTAGGTCACGTCTTTATTAATTAAATTATTTCTTATTCCCTTTATAAGATGTGGCACATCAAAAATTGGTATAATAGATACATTATCCACAATGAAAATATCATGTCGCCATTCCTTACCTTTTCGTAAAAATGACCTTTTGGCATCCCCCACTAAACTTTCAATGGCAGATATGAATTGAAGGTCACATGGAACTTCTCAATAATGAAAAGCATTTGCATAATCTTGTGATTAGGTAATTGTACAAAAGATTAACAGAAAACAGCTAGTTAGGTTAGCCTAACCTAACTAATCCTAACAGTGTTCAACTGATCTTAGATTTTGAAGGACACATGGACCTCCTCAATGATGAACAGCATTTTCGTATTCTTGTGATTGGGTAATTGTACAAAAGATTAAAAGAAAACAGCTAGTTAGGTCAGGCTAACCTAACCTACAGTGTTCAATTGATCTTCGAAAAAGTATCTAACTTATCAGACATTTCAAATGACACTGGTTTCAAACTTGTTGGAGGGTGGGGACGTCCTCCAACAGTCTTAAGATACATGTCATTAATTATGTTAAAAAAAAAGAAAAGACAGAAAAGATTTACTGTCTTTTTCAATTGGAAAGTCGATAGGATTTTTGTGATAAAAAAAGCTTTTCGGCAAATATGTGTTTATTTTTTAACAAAAACCATTGTTCTTATACATATCTTAATCATCGCAGCGGTCATAATAAACGCCGTTTATCGTGTCGCTGTTGACAACAGACTCGCTCCTGAGATTGTTACCATAATTCATTCTAGAAAGAATACCTCCAAGCTTTTCCACGATAACGTACATACGAAACACGTTTACAGGCAGAGAGTGCCTTTTGTAGCCATGGAAGGAAATCTTCCTTAATTCATAGGGTTTCCACATTTTTCAGAGGAGGACGTATTTCTGTTTGTGCTAGGGAGCTATCATACTAAGCTCGTCAGCAACCCAACACCTAGTCGTAACCGATGTCCCACAGGAGCGGGCCCAGGAACGAGCCCTGTGGAACTCCGCACGACATTTCGCGCCGGTCCCCGCCGTCGCGTCCCCTGTAAGTGACACATTTCCGAGAAAACCTAACCTAACCTTTTTTTTTTTTTTTTGTTCCGGGGTGGAAAATCCTCATGGATGTGCCCCGCCCTGGGGCGGGAGGAGGGGTCTGTCAGACTCTTACTGACTAAAAACCACCCCGGTGTCCCATCTCATACCGACGCCGGGGGTCGCGGGAACGAAAAAAAATCTTCCGCAACCCCCGATTGGTGCCGGCCCGCGAACGCAGGCCTCTTCCTCGGGTCAGGGGGGAGTGAGGTGTTAAACTCCCCCCGCGCCGTCTAAGAGGGGCGCGCGTGGAACACTACGCGCCGCCACCTCGGGTCCTGATGTGTGGGGGGCGATGGACGTCCCCGGGTCCGTCGCCCCTGGACCCATTTAGGGGGGCTGAAAGAGGGCGTTATCCGCCCTCCTTCGACGCCCGGTGCGTCTGCTGCGGGCCGGGTGAGTGGATGAAATCTCCCTCTCCCTTTCCGCAGCCTCCTTCTGCGAGACAACCGTCTCGCAGTAGGAAACCACCGCGTCCCAGGACTCCTCGCTGCCGACCATCGCATTCACTACGGCCGGCAGCGACAAGTCACTGCCTACTTCTGAGATGAGGGCACGGCGCGGCTCCTCCCAAGCGGCACACTCTGCCAGTGTAAGTGACACTGACAGACTGACAGTGACTGACAGTGTGAGTGATTTTGGAAAATGTGTGACATGTGTCGGGGTCGGGGTCTACACCTGCTGTCCGGAAGGAATCGAAGGAGCAAACGAGTTGCATTAGGAAATTTAGTACAGCATTATAACACTCGTTTGGATGATATAATGGTTACTATGACACTGGTCGTTTTAAACTTTTATAGAGGATTTATAGCATGGGTTGTCGATAAAAGATTTTATCTACATCCATGTTATAAATCCTCTATAAAAGTTTCTGAAACAGTTAGCTTGTTGCCAACATTAAAACCACCAGTGTCATAGTAACCATTATATCATCCAAACGAGTGTTATAATGTTGTACTAAATTTCACAATGCAACTCGATTGCTCCTTCGATTCCTTGCGGCCAGCAGGTGCAGACCCCCACGCCGACACATGCCACACATTTTCTAAAATACGCTACATCACGCACGCGAGGTTCCGGGCTATGGTCGTTTTAATGTTGGCAATAGCTAATTGTTTCAGAAACTTTTATAGAGGATTCATATCATGGGTGTAGATAAGTTCTTGTATGCAACTGTATATAATTAGGTATTAAAACAGTCATGTGATACTATTATCACATGAGGCGAAATACCCCTTATTATACAACATTTGCATAAATAACTATAAAACTACTCGCGTAAAATAGGTATTTTAAGACTTACTTAATCGGGTATCTCTTTTGAAGCAGCTGGGTTATTGTCGTGTATTTGTACAATAACGACCTCTCTTTGCACCGCTGCTGGAACATTATTATCCGCCTCTTCGTTAACACCCTCGGCTTGTACAGTGGCAACATTTTTTTTTTGTTGTTTTTTTGTTATTATTCTAACTTTTGGAGCCGACATCCTTTGACTGCTCTCACTTCGTTTACGAGCATTTTTTAATATAACTTTAAAAAAATTATCACAGTCTGTTTTTGTGAATGATGCGTCTGTCTCATGTACAATTTCAAAAAAAAGGTTAATTGTTCTCTTAAAAGCTTTGAAGCATATTTTAGCTGTTTTATCTTTAGAAGAACCTGTCCATGTGCATTCTTTTAAAAAAATCCTATCAAATATGGAGTCAATCAAATAATAGGCATTTGCGCCTCCTTTGCCTAAACCTTTAGTGCATACTACGGCAAATCTCTTCATAATGTTTTCTGTAAATGTACTATCTGTTAAGTTTCTTTCAAATTCTTCAAGTTCTCTTAGATTTCTTATAACATGTTATACCTCTTCCTCTTTCTGCTTTCTTGAAACGGTCATTGTGATGTACGAGCGTAATTCATACTGAATCTCAGATAACTTAGAACACATGTTAGCTTGTATTTCATAAAGTGAATTTTGGTTCGATATGATTGTTTTAATGTCCTCTTTGATTGATTTTACTTCATATTGAAGTTGTTGAATCTGACCATCCTCGACAGGCTGTATTTGGTTATCCGTGTTGTAAAGAACGAATTGTTGAGCATTGAAACTGACGTCTGGTAATGTTTCTTCTGCTTCGGTTAATACAAGTTGAGGGTTTTGCGCGACAAAAGAAGAAACAGGGAAAACTGCTGAATCTGATTGAATGGTAGGCGTGTTTTGTTGTATTTCAAGTGAACTTGTAGTATTTGAACGAGTATCTTTTGCTTCTTGAGAGACTGTTGGCATCATCACACTAATTTGGGATTGATCACGATTCTGTGAAAAAATAAACATTGTTAGCAAGGTCAATCACAAGAAGTGAAGTAGAATATTTGAAACAATTAAATCACTAATAGGAGAAAGTAACCATACACGAAACTTCGTTTAGTCAGAGTCACGTTCTTACCTCCATTAAGGCTTCTGCCATATCGTTGAACGATTTCTCTGTCAAGACGCTCTTTTTTTTGCGATTCGATCGGTTCGACTGCACATAACTCTCATCTGCCTCGGTTTCTGATTCATCACTCATTGCGTCAATTTCATCGTTTGCCTCTTGAAATGTTCTCAAACTTTTTCTTTTTACAAGACATGCCATAGTCTCCCAAGAAACATCGGGTTGGCAATTTTCTTGTCTTCTTAATTTTTCTGCTGATTTTTTCGGCCAAAAAAGGACGTTATTGTGTACCCATAGATCTGGTACAGCTGCTAACTTTAATTGACTTTTTTCTTTAGTTTGCACCACGTGAAAAGGCATGGCAAGACTCTGCAAAATAATAAATATAGATCACACTAAAACCATACCTAGAACAGTAAACATAGGTACCTACTTACTAGTAAAAATGCGTAAACCCGTCCTTGTAAACTATTCATACCTACTAATATTATAAAAAAGCGAAAGACTCCACTGTTATGAACGAAATAGCTTCCGCCCGCGAATTTGTTCGCGTGGACCTAGATAAAGAGTTGTAGCATACTATACGTATCCACAGTACTTAATAGCTATAACTTCATTCCAAATCTATTCAGTCGTTTTAGCATGAAAATATTATAGCAAACGCACACAGACACAAACTTTCGCATTAATAATATTAAGTAGTTAATAGGATTGGATGAAAATTGATGCACAGATATCTGATAATTATTCTTACACTAAGACGTTCCATGAAAAAACGCTAGAACCTAAAGTTTTCTGCCTAATATACCTACATTAGATTAACGAACTCGAGTCCCGGGCCCGACTGAACGTCTTCACGTTTACACTGATAAAAACGTACTAAGCTATAAAGCCTGCGGTCAGGGGGAGCGGTGCGGGGCGGGACCCACCAGCCGCTCTGTAAAACGTTTGATAAAAAGCCGCCATATAGAGTCGCATCACCATACCTACAGAATTAATTGATAGCAATTTATTAATATAAATTATGGTTTTTATTTAAGCCATAAACTCAAAATATTGTTTTCTAACTTAATGTAGAAATCATTCTCTAACAATCAACCGGTGCATTAATTATAAATATCATGATGCAAACTTTATGATATTTATGACATAGTGGCATATGACATGGTGTTTTCTCGTCCTTACGGGTTGGAGTGTGGGGTGAGGCAGGGTGGATTGAGCTCACCAACGCTTTTCAACCTTTATGTGAACGAGTTGATTGGCGAGCTCAGCAGTACCAGGCTCGGATGTTATATAGACGGTACCTGCGTCAATAATATCAGTTACGCAGATGACATGGTGCTGCTGAGCGCGTCAATCTGCGGTTTGAGAAAATTGGTTGCTCAATGTGAGGCGTATGCTAAGGTTCATGGCTTGGCATACAATACTAAGAAGTCTGAGATCATGGTCTTTGAGACTGGGGGTAAGAGTCCGGATGCAGTACCGCCCGTATTACTTTATTGAACACCTTTGCAGAGAGTCTACAGGTTTAAGTATCTTGGTCATATATTAACTCCCAACCTCAAAGACGATGATGACATTGAACGGGAGCGGAGGGCGTTGTCGGTTAGAGTGAACATGTTGGCTCGCAGGTTTGCACGATGCGCACTTCCCGTCAAAATCACACTCTTTCGAGCCTACTGTACTGCTTTTTACACGTGCAGCCTGTGGGCTAGATATACGCAAAGATCGTACAACGCTCTCCGCGTTCAATATAACAATGCTTTTAGGATACTGGTGGGGCTGCCCCGTTTCTGTAGTGCGTCAGGGATGTTCGCAGATGCACATGTAGATTGCTTTTACGCAACAATGCGTAAAAGGTGCGCTTCCCTGGTGCGCAGGGTGTGGAGCAGCTCCAACAGTGTCTTAAGCTTGGTTGCGAGTCGCCTGGACTGTATGTACGTGGGTCACTGTTGTGCCGTCTCTCATGGGATGTCGCAACGGTGACCAACCGTTATTTCTTGTTTTTTGTTGTGCTTACTAACATAGTCGTAAGTTTTACTAACAATTTTATTGAGTCATGGTTACTCTAATAAAGAAATTCTATTCTATAGTGTGTTTATATACAAATATCAATACGTGTAGGTAAGTGTATATTGTATGTACATAATAGTTTTTTTTTTTTACTTATAGGTACCGTATAAAGCAATGATTTATAGGTATAGGTAAAGAGAAATCAGAGAAATTAAACCTAAACTGACAGAAATTAGGTACTATTGAGTAAGTTACCAAGTTCACATTCGTCACTGGTGAAGTGGTCATAAACTGAGTAGAAGCAGCATTTTTCACACCAGAAATTATCTTCTTGTAACAATGATCTTATGTGTTCTTTATTTAGAACGAAGTGTCGTGGCCGGCTTGCAAGATTTTTTGAAACTTTATGATTACAACCACGACATTTGTGAGACAACAAGTGTGTTTCGTTCCAAGGCCACCTTAAGGTTTTTAAAGCTCGGAAATCCCTTTTAGTCAAAAAGCGATCGACGTCCAGAAACATTACCATTTTCAATGCTGTCACCTAAACAAAAACATTAAAATAAAACATAGGTACCTAATAGCAATATAAAATAACCGTCCGGTTATAGAAATATTTACGGAACTCTAATTCCATACAATATGGCCAAGCAATGGTTCTGATATTTACCAATAATAAACAAAGTACGCCTATAACGGTTTGTTAATGTATTTGGGAAAACCAACTTTGTCAAAATGGCGACTTTTCATTGTATGTCTTACTGAAACCAACATTATTTTAACATTAAACTTAGTGAAAACGCAAATTTCAAGGGGCGTGTAAAAATTTTGATAAAGAACTTATTATACTTCACCGAAAATATACGTGCGCCATGCACATTCAATCACATCATACATCTTAACTTATTGTTAACTAACACTCTACTTATAATTGATATTCTAGATAATATTTATAAAAAATGGATGAATAACAATTACTTACCTTTATCAATATTAATCCTTACAAATGTGCGCAGCAACATTCACCAATTCACAATACTTGTATGAGCTTGGAAGAGATTCACTGTGTACGTTATTGTCGTATTTGGTTCCAAGATGCGCTGATAGTTGGCTTCGCGGGCGCAAATAGTTCTACGTAGTCCAACTATAAGGTCGTTATTGGTCAAAGTGGTGTTCACCAGGTCTATTATAGATATTTAATTAGGTAAAATAAGCCTATAAATTGGGCCCTTTTCCGTGGTTATAATTGCTTATTATTCCCTTATAGTCCTAATGAAATGGTGGTTCCAGGACAATTACTAGACCACATTTTGCTGCTTGGGAAGAATATTATAGACTTACGGTATATTCAAACACAAGACATGAGCGCTGACATTTTGACAAAGGCCCTAGGTCGTGTACCACATTTAAGATGTGTTAAGGGTATGGGATTTAATTAATTATAGGGTTCTTCAAATCTTAGATTATTTGATTAAGTGGGGGTATGTAGTAAATACTCAAAGTATGTTAAATACTTATTTGTGTTTTTGTACTCGTCATAATCTTTTTACTGCAGTGTCATTGTGTTTTGTTTGGGTCAAGAAATAAATAGAAAAACCATGACTTGGGTCATTTTCAGAAAAAGTATACACTATTAAAAATATGCCGATTTATTTATTGTAATTCGTTTTTAAAAATTTATTTTACAATTATTATTCTTTTCACTATATGAAAATTATAACAAAACCTCATAATCAAGATTATTTACTGAAATACAATTAATTTATTGCCCCTGGGGAACAAAATTTATTCCATTCCGAAACTAATGGCTTTCAGTTAAAAAAATAAAATAAAACTCGTTTGGATTTAATCAAATAGTATAATTGGATAACAATGTTTTTTACTTTAATACAAAATAGATAAAACATAAAATCAACAATAGCTAACATACTTAACACCATTTTAATTTCCATTACGTTACTCTTTGGACCAAATTAGTTCAATACTTTCTGGTATGTTTCTCAATTAGGATACAACTTAGGAACTGTTTTTATAATTACATTAATCAAATGATTACACTCTAAGGTAACAAAAGCTAAATACCAATTAAATAGCGTTTCGCTCTAAAAATAATATTTAAAACAAAATATTAAATAGGACAGTCACGGAATTGACTGTTCCTATAACGGAATAGAATTCTTAAGACTATTGCACATTATCAAGAAAATGAGATCAAATTATTACAAAATATTCTAATATAAAATTGAACACAACTCAAATTTTACACCTTGTTCAACATAATACGAGGTGTATTATTAATTTATTATGTTGAACAAAGTGAAAAATTATTTTACATTCGGGGTAAATAAGGTTATTTAAAAATTATATCATATATAAAATAAGGTTAAGTATTTAAAAATAATATATAATTTTTAAATAACCTTATTTTTAATTTACAACTTTTATCCGATTGCTTTGCTTTTTAATTGAGTTTTTTTTTTTTTTTCTTACATAATATACTCTTCTCCAAAACATTTTCGACAAATAAAATCAATATTACTATTGCCTTCGCTGCATTTGACACAAAACCATTTTTTACACGATATACATTTTGAAACGTCTGCCGACGGGAATTTAACATTTTTTTTACATGCGTAGCACACCAAACTTCGAGATATTACTGTTTTAATAGATGGGTTTTTATTTTGAGGGCTGTTTTCTTCGCTACATTTTTTGTACAAATAGTAGAAGGTGGTCTCTTACGCGAATGATGAGATGCGTTTTTCGTATGAATTTGACTGTCATGCACTTAACACACTGTGGTGTAAGTGTGATGAATTAGCAAAACATAGCACTTGATGTATTTGCATGGTTCCAGTTACTGGTTTTAGATCTATAGGAACGTTATTCTGAACTATTTGTATTTCAGAATCTTCAATGAAAAAGAACTTTATTGTTTTAGACGTCGACTTGAGCATTTCGAATGCTTCTTTTCCATTTGTGATATTCCGGCCATAAGCAACTTGTTTGTCTAAAGTTCTCTTTACCGACCCACCTATTCCATCCGCCACTCCCTTACCATGGCCACTTTTAGAAAAGTTCCAGGTACACATGTCAAGGCCTAGTTTAGTTGTATAAAAATTCAAAAGAAAAAATTTTTTTTTTGTCTATATTGGGAACTGGGTCCATCTGAGAAAAAATTAATGCATTTAAGTTCAGGGCATTTTGTTTTTAATAATTTAATAACGGGTAAGAGGTGAGCCCAAATAGCGTGTGGTTCATGACACTTATTGTCCGAAACAGAACAAAACGATTGTGATCCAGAAGCCCAGTAAATCATGCCACAATGCAAAGTAATTTGATTTTTGGAGGCTCCAAAATGGGTGGCTTGTACCTCTTCATGCGACGTGCATTCATAATTTTCGCTAAAATCACAAAGAATCAATGCCTCGTGTGGACCTAATGTTTCTATTTTCTCGCGATATTTACGTTGTTGATGTTTCCAGTTGTATATATGTATCTTATACAAGGGTATATTTCTTTCAAAAATCTGTATTAAGTCTACGATTGTGCCATGTTTTATATTTTTTACCGTCTTTTTTGTGATATGTTTTTTTACCACCCCTTTTTCCACCTTCTCATAAGAATGGTCTACACGTTCCCACTGTTCCCAGTTAACTCTTTTAAACAGAGCCTCTCCTTCTAAACCATAAACCAGTTTAATATTTTTACAAATTGTGCATCTTCCATGCATACAATTGTAGGAATTAAGATCGCAAGATAATTTAGAAATAACGTCACTGAGAGACTTAATATTTTTCGAAAACGCACAGTTTCTGAATAAACTCAAAAACATAATTTCCATATTGCTGTGTTTTACGCATAAGCAGGTGTTACGGTTGTGAATGTTTGGAGACAGTACATATGCTGGTTTGTGTCTAAAAAAAGTAGCGAAACTGAATCTTCCTCCCTCATTCTTATAAATTTTGTACAAATTGAATAGTTTATCAGTAAGATATCGAATTTGATGCTTTTCTTTACTAACTGTTTTACACTCGTTCTTTCCACTTGTGCTACGACTAATATCATCACGTATAAAAAATAAAGAACATCGGCCAAATTTCTATAGACGCTGGACCTGACTTTAATTTTCAGTGTCCAGAAATAACTTATAGTGAGATTGGTTAGTTTTTATGTAGTAAACAACATCCCGTTCGAAAATAATATCTAAATAGCCACGATTATTTTAATAATGCAAAAAATAATTTTGAGGTTAGAATAAATAAATAAGGCGATTTAATGCTAGGCAAACGACTTAGAGTTTTTACTAGACTGTTAGATAATTATCCAGGACTGATCACGAAAAAAAAACAAGTGGGACATTTTCTAGCTAGCCCACCATGACTGATTTCAATTCTGACTGAACATAGGGTTAGTCGCTAGATACTGTCTGTTAGTCTGCGTTGCTACTGGGTAAACGAAAGAAAAAAAGGGTTTTGATATAAATACTTTTTATTCATCATCCTCTCTTACAACTACAGCATCGAGAAATGCTGCTGGCGCTGATATTGTCGGCTGATACCTGGCCCACCCAAGGTACCACACAAGGGTCATTACATGTGCACAGCACCCAATGGTTCTTCTACCAACTAAACAATTACAGCAGTATTCCACTATACCTTCCCTTCCAGACACATTATTTTCAATTAATATATAAACATAATATATTTTTCTCGAAATGTGTCTGGATTTAATTTTGCCTCTTATTAGTGAATTATCTCCACTCCCTCTCAAACCATACTCTGTTACATTAATGTTTTCTCTGCATATTTCAATTCTATATCCTCCATGAAACCTGACATGTTCGCCATAATATGACCTTGCCTGTCGGATCTGGTACGTTCCTAGGGCAAATAGTATTACCTCACCATATTCTAGACGGGGGAATATAATATTACTAAGGGGATGAGCTGTAATATTAGTAAAACTAGATGATCGTCTATTCATATTCACTGCGTTTATAAAATCAGACAAATTATTATTCAATGGAAATCGTTCCCTAATCACATTTATGATTTGTACAGCATCATCCCTATTTTTTAGTCTAACACCGAATTTATTTAAAAGGCTTGCAGCTATTGAGAACATTTGCATCATATGAGGCACATTTATATTAAAATAATCTTGCCGGAATATTTTATAGTCTCGTTTAAAATACCCGTTGACAACTTCCATTACCCAACGGCATATAGTCACACAACGACTCCTGTTAGCCTGCTCGGTGGTGAGCTGATGTTCACCCTCAAGCAGGGATTCCGGCATGTATGTTTTATAGCTGCAAGCCTCTAGCAGACTAATTGAATCTCTAAATCCCCTGTCTAGAATAAAAATATCATTATTTTGAAAGTATTGTCTGAGAGGACAGTTTTCATCTCTGAAAAGGGAAAGCATTATATCTGCATCAGATGTGGTAGCCTTATACGGGCCAAAGCAATCTACAATGTAGCCATGAGGTGTCACCAGCAAAAATGGTTTTAATAAGTTTCTATATTTATGTAAGGAATATGTGTCCTTTTGGAACATATAATTGGAACTTTTGTTCAAATAAATATAAGTCCCATCACATATAATTATTGAATTTTCATTATTTTCGTTATAAATTGCATTTGGGATCACTAAGTTGTGTTGCAACAATTGTTCTCGGGATATGTGTTGAATTCCCAGATTTCTAGGTACAAATTCCTGAACCAATATTTCCCTAACCTTATGCATCAATCTTTCTAATGTGCGTCTTGGGACCATTAATAACTGAGATATACGATCATCTGAGTCACCAGTTCTCATTTTCATTAGAAGTGCACCTAAACCTAAAATGCCTCTGTGTGTTTAAATAACACGCGGCATTTCATATAATAACAGTTCAAATTGCTGTTTTTGCAGTCCTAGCCAATAATGAAATAAATGTTCATCGATTCTTTCAACACTTTCCATAGTCGAGAAATCCAGAAATGTATTAAAAGCATTCACAAAAGAAAATACATGTTCTACTTGTTCAGCCGTAAATGTTCTAAAACTATTTTGGGAATTGAACAACATATCCCAATCATTACTAAATGTATGTTCTTCACAAATACGAGCATGTTTGGGCAAGTAATATTTGTGTTGGGATAGAGTTGTTGCTCTTAGAGGGTCAGAAACCCTATGCAAGTCTCTGTTCTGGCAACCATAAAAAACACAATGTGTTGCAGTGTTAGCTGCTCGTCTATATTGGGATAAATGAATAATCGTCCCGGGTACTTCCTCAGCTTGCTGGTCAGTATTTGCAGAGCGTTGAGGTTCTTGAGGCTGAAGCTCTGGCTCTGGCTCTGGCTCAGGCTCTGGCTCTGGCTCTGACTCTACCTGCTGGTCTTGCTGCTCAATATTTTGCTGCATATTATTTATTGCCGCTCTCTTGAGTTTCAACCAACAGGGACGGCAAACATGGTCTGATGAATTTGCCTGAAACAACCATACAACATTGTATTAATATAAAGGTTTTTGGTATTTATTATTTAGTCCAAGTAAATAAAAATATTTTTACAAAACTAAACTATATCAAGTTTCAGCAATAAATAAATTCAATTAGAATAGTGAAGATGGCTGTAATATTGACAACAATATCATACTATACAATGAAATCAAAATAATTTTAACAACAAAACCTAATATACAGGGTGTAATTTTAATCACCGTTTTCCTCTTAAGGGGTCATTGTACTCATCATTATGAACAACTTTTACTATGGGACCAAACCTGAAATCGTGAAAATAAAATCAGATGTTCCCTACATTTTGACGAGTCATGCGAACATAAATGTAGGGAACAGCAGATTTTTTTTTCACGATTTCAGGCTTGGTCCCATAGTAAAAGTTGTTCATAATGATGAGTACAATGACCCCTTAAAAGGAAAACGGTGATTAAAATTACACCCTGTATAATTACCTGCCGTGGGGCAATTCTATTTTCAATTTCAATATGTATTGCTTGATGCAACTCAGATGGATTCTCCCTTACAATAAGTTCACGCCTACGTTTCAGCAGCGAACTTCCACAAAGTAAGCAAACATGCCTGTGGCCACGCGAGGATGAGCCACCAGCTTCATTTGCTAATTCGGTGTTTATATGCTGCATTGCCAATTGGTTACAAGCATCACATATATAAGGTGCTATAAAAATATCTGCCACGGCTTTAATGAGAGGTAGTATTGTGTTTAAAGATAACAATAGTGAAGAAATTTCGTACCCCGGCACAGTTAAATCAATTTGAGAAAATAAAGTAGTTAAATAAACATTGACTCTACTCTGCATAACGTGGTTCACAAATTACGCGCGAAGTGCACTTCGTCAATGAAAACAACTGCTATCTCTTTCCATCTGTTCTGTGAATGAAAACTGAAATCAGCTGACTAGTTCGTCACTTGCAAATTAATACGTACAATTTTTTGTATGAAAAAAAATATGACACTTGATCAATAATTTATCTTTACTATTGTAATCTATAAACACAATACTATCTCCCATTGCAGCCGTGGCAGATATTTTTATAGCACCTTATATAATCTTCTTCAGTGATCTAAAATAAGAATTAGAGTTGTATGATGATGTATGGTTGTGTATGATGGTTTGTGTTCTAAAATAAGATTAGGTAAGGTATGTGAATACGTACTATTCTTGGAGATTTCCACTTGCAGATCATAGAAATTACCCTCGTATCAAGCTCAAAAACGAGATGGCGGCGAAGTGTGTCAATGCGTATATTGCAATTAACACAAAGCATTCGCAGGGCTCCTTGTGGCGTCTGCATTATGATATCCAAAAATCCAAAAGGCAAAATAGGTGTCCAGAAATCAAAAGCACAGTAGAATCGTCACAAGCGGTAGTTTTCAGTCCGTAAAGTAATGCCAAGGTCAAAACAACAAAAGGAAATCCAAAATAGCACAGTTCGTATCGCAATTCACAACAACAACGGCAATGCGAAGGAAGCGAATGATCGCCGGGTGTCAATCAATGGCGCGCGTCGATGATTTGTGAATGTGCTCCGTTGTACGCAATTCAACAAAACGCTGATACTTATTATGAATCATTATTTTTCTAAGACAAGAATCCAATACATAATAATAAAAACAGCATTAGTTGATTTGATACCTACGTATTTGTAGAATTAAATTACATTAAATAACTTCAGAAAAACGTGAATAATTATAATCTTTGAGTACAAATTATTTTTCTATGCAAAACGAATCGTCAATAGGTGCGTTCTGAACATGATAATCTAAAAAATTCAAAGAAATTACTTAAACCAAAAAATATGAATATCTTTTTTTTATGGCTTCTTATAGAGATATTTGTTACGTTTTTTAAAACCTTAAAGAATAACGGATTTTTGCATATATATGTCATATCGGGACGCCACCAACTTGTCGTCAGGTACGCTTTGACCATCCTCCTTTAACTCTTCTGTAATCTTACATTTTTGCGATTTTCGAGCCGGTTGCAGTACTCTTATGCGCCCACGTAATCCTAAGAGTTTTGCAACGTATGACTTACACTTATTTTTCTTCACTACAACGGTATTAGCAACACTCTTTAGTACTCGTTTATCTGCTTGGCTTCTTGATTTGTTATAAGCTGAGCGTAGAGCACTTTCCATAACTTCTTCTCTTGCTTGCATTTTTATTATTTTATCATTCAAATTGTCTATCTTTTTTCTATTTGCTACTCTCAAACGATACATTTTCTTTCTTGATGTTTGTATTGTATTATTCAACACTTTATTCTTATTTAACGCAGTTTCATACATTTATTGGTAGGTGCTTCGGAGGATGTAGGTTCTTTATTCTTAGTTTTGTTATTTTCAACGTCAGTCTTTTTCGCTTTCTGCCTTTTTTTCTGTTCTCTCCATTTTTTCTTTTGGTCTAATTTTTCTTTTTCTGATAATTCGGTTATTTTCATATTCTTTAATTTTATTCTATTCAAATCTTTTTTCTTATACTCTTCATACCTTTCGGGGTCTTTCTTTAGTTTTTCCAGATATCTTTTCATCTTCTCGGCTGGCGTAAGTGGCATCTTTAAAGGCAAAAAAGTATAATTGAATATTGAATTATTCAGTATAAAATACGACGTGAACAATACTGACAAATGAACCTACATCCTAGAGCAAAATGGCAGGTACATTATAATAATATTACCATGGGTACTGGAACTGTTGCCGTATTAATAAATGCAGTACCCATCTCTGTATTAAATATTAGTTACAATAATCACATTCATCTTCGCAATAGTGATCATATATGGCATAAAATGTACATTGCCGACACCAAAAAAAGTCAACATTGATTAAATTCTTCACTTTGGTATTATCAGATACAATAAAGTGGTATGGTTCATGGGTTAAAGTGATGGGAAAACCACAACCGAAACATTTTTCTGCAATTCGGAAATGAGTGATTAACCATGGCCATATTGATTCGTGCAATAATATAAAATCATTTTTGTTTATAAAGGACATCATTCAAATCGTACCCAAAAATAAAAGTGCCGGCCAGAAAAAAAAAATGCTGTTTTCGTATTGGAAATAACATCCTGAACATTTTTTTATACTACAATGAAAGTCTACAATTAACCCCCTGGCTGCTATTTCAGTTTGAAAGTACCAAAAAAATCATAATTTTGCCAACAATGTTTTGAACATTCGTAGACGCAAACAGCTTTTGTTCAAAGTAGAAATGGACAATATGCGTTAGGTCTACTCAGGTATGATATAATCATCATTCAGGTTTAGAGCATTTTGTACCCAAAAATTAAAGTGCCGGCCAGAAGAAAAAAACACGGTTTTCTTATGGGAAATAACACCCTCAACATTTTTTACTATTACAACGAGAGAATACAATTAACCCATCCGCCGCTATTTAAGTTTAAAAATACTAAAAAACATACTTCGACTAAATTATTTTAGAGCATTCCATTTTAATGTATCGTGACCAGTGTGCCTTGCCAGTAATGACCTATGGCACTAAAACGTGGTCGCCCACAATGGGCCTCATTTGAAGACTCAATGTTACACAAAGGGTAATAGTGAGGTTCTGGAGTGGTGGCCGCGTACCGGAAGACGTAGCGTTGGAAAAGGCCTATTAAGGTGGTCGTGGATCGTTGACCTGGAGAAGGCCGGAGGAATCCGCTGGATGGGAGAAGTACAGAACCGGTTGAAGTAGCGATGCTTCGAGGAGGCCTATGTCCAGCAGTGGACATTTTTCGGCTGAAATGATGTATTGTAACCATTTATTGTATTGTGTGTGCAAATAAGTCTCCGCGCCGCCCGCGGCGCATCTCGCGCCCGTATGGGCCACTTTTAGGAAAGGTTAGGTTCGCTCAGGTTAGGTTAGGTTAGGTTTTCTCGGAAATGTGTCACTTACAGGGGACGCGACGGCGGGGACCGGCGCGAAATGTCGTGCGGTGTTCCACAGGGCCCGTTCCTACGCCCGCTCCTGTGGGACATCGGTTACGACTAGGTGTTGGGTTGCTGGCGAGCTTATAGTATGATAGCTCCCTAGCACAAACAGAAATACGTCCTCCTCTGAAAAATTTGGAAACCCTATGAAGTAAGGAAGATTTCCTTCCATGGCTACAAAAGGCACTCTCTGCCTGTTAAAGTTTTTCGTATGTACGTTATCGTGCAAAAGCTTGGAGGTATTCTTTCTAGAATGAATTATGGTAACAATCTCAGGAGCGGGTCTGCTGTCAACAGCGACACGATAAACGGCGTTTATTATGGCCGCTGCGATTTTAGAATGATAAAACATGTGATGTAGTGCACGGTTAAAATGTTTGTCACAACAGCCTAAACCTTCACCGCCTCTACAATCCACCTAAATATCGTGATCAATCAAGACTTATTTGCCTGGTCTGTTGTAAGCTGACTAGCGTTCCGGTAAGTAGGTAGAATGTGGACTTCATAGCCACACGATTCGATATCATTCATGCTATCGGTAAAGCCCATAGCTACTATGAAAACATCCCCACTGTTCAATAACCAATGCAATGGATTTTCTTCATTCATCAATGATTGCATAATTGTCGCATCAGAGGTTGTAGCACGCAAAGGATTCACAAGGAAAAAAAGACATACGTAAAGGTAGCTAGGTTAGGTAGTTGTTAATAAAAATAAGTTGTACATTTACGTTCACTATTAAGTTGAACATTACTATTGTCAGTGATATTTCTCGAGACGTTCTTGGTGAGGCGTTCTCATTAATGTTGTGGTTATGTTTCAGTTCGAGAGTCTAGTTTTTTTATCGTATCATTATTTTTTTATGATTAAGATATGGTTACGTATAAGAACAATGGTTTTTGTTACAAAATAAACACATATTTGCCGAAAACCTTTTTTTATCACAAAAAAATCCTATCGACTTTGCAATTGAAAAAGACAGCAAATCTTTTCTGTCTTTTCTTTTTTTTTAACATAATTAATGACATGTATCTTTAGACTGTTGGAGGACGTCCCCACCCTCCAACAAGTTTGAAACCAGTGTCATTTGAAATGTCTGATAAGTTAGATACTTTTTCGAAGATCAATTGAACACTGTAAGGTTAGGTTAGCCTAACCTAACTAGCTGTTTTCTTTTAATCTTTTGTACAATTACCCAATCACAATAATACGCAAATGCTGTTCATCATTGAGGAGGTCCATGTGTCCTTCAAAATCTAAGATCAGTTGAACACTGTTAGGTTTAGTTAGGTTAGCCTAACCTAACTAGCTGTTTTCTGTTAATCTTTTGTACAATTACCTAATCACAAGATTATGCAAATGCTTTTCATCATTGAGAAGTTCCATGTGACCTTCAAAATCTAAGATCAGTTTATCAGTGTTAGGTTAGATTATGTTAGGTTAGGTTTGGTTTAGATAGGCAAGGTTAGGTTAGGTTAGGTTCGCCTAGCCGAAATGCTTTTTGTTATTACAAAAAACGATGTTATTTTCAATTAAAACTCGGTATTTTTTTAAACGTTGTATATAAAACATTTAAAATAATTTTATGATTTTTGGTACTTTCAAACTCAAATAGCAGCCAGGGGGTTAAGTGTAGACTTTTGTTGTAGTATTAAAAAATGTTCAAAATGTTATTTCCCATATGAAAACAGCTTTTTTTTGTTCTGGCCGGCACTTTGATTTTTGGGTACAAAATGTTCGAAGCCTGAATGATGTCCTTTATCAACGTCTGCTAGGACAACCATTTTTACTGGGTAGATAAAGTACCTGAAAAAAATATTCATGTTACATAGTCAACCAATTAAAATAATAATTATTATGAAAATCAATACATTTTACAAGAACGTGTGTCATTTTGAGTACATTAATTTCAACAATATATTATAATATTTATCAAAACAAAATAAAAACACTTATTGTCACATAACACTATTTAGCAAAAGCCGCCGTCAAAATGGCCGAAATACTGGTTTACACCCGTTGACAGCATTAAGAATGTTGCCGATCGAAAAAAATACGCGTAAACGGTAGTTTTGATAGCATCATCTCGCAAAAATTGCGGTTTCGGAAGGGAAATTTCCATTTGAACTAGTTTGTGTCCTCACAGAGAAAAAATTATTTAAAATATTTTAAGCGACATTAGATTATTGCTGTAATTGTTTAACAAATCGTGCATAACTATACTTTCCAAAATATCAAACAATTTATTATATATGTTAACGGAAAAGTGTGTAATCCGTCATTGTATACAAATCCTAGGAAATGTGTACAATTCCTAAAATTGAAAGGAAATCTATGATGTATTTTGTAATATGCACTTTTCCTAGGAAATCTATACATTTCCTAAATAGCAATCGGAAATGTATTACATTCTTGATTTTTGTAAGTACAGCGGGGATAGCGGAGCGAGGGGAGGGTATCGCGTCATTCGATCAGGGGATCGAGCGCGCGATTTTTATGTGTGCAAGATGGGCAATAGAAAGGATTTTTTTTTGTTTCTTTTTGAAATTTTATTAGTAATAAGCTCTATGAATAAGTATTTTATGTTTTACGATGTGATTGTTACAGCTGATTATGTCAACGACATCCATAATAAAAATTCTGATTTCAGTTTACAAACGTGTTTTATTTCTTTTTGTCACAGAAAGCTTTACTTATATATTTCCTAGTATCATCTCGAAATTGCATACAATTCCTAGGAAATACATACATTTCACAGGAAATGTGTGCAGACGCGAGCGAGTGAGCGGTCCGCTCCGAGCGACGGAAAGACCGATCTTCCGCGTAGTGTGCCCGCTATTTGTATTTTATATGCAATAACATGTATTGGCGTTCCGCCGCGGAAGTTCGGCGACGGAATTTCCGTCTAGTGTGGCAAAGGCCTTTCGGAGATGGTTTTCAGGTGCTGTGAAATGTTGATTTGTGGCTGTGTTGGTGGGGGGGAGGCTACAGGCCTGTTGGCTATGACATGTAGTTGGTGTTGCAGGTTTTCTATCTTCTCTCGGAATGTGGTGGTCGTGAGAAGGTCTGTCTCCGTGTTCCTTGGCCGAAAAAATCGTTGGCTTTACGTGTGGCCAGGTCCATTTCCACCCCTGTGCCCCTTCTCGGCGTTCTATAGAGAAGGCTGGGCCGTCCGCTCTGAGGACGGTCGACCTGCCTCACTGTGGATGCCACCGAGCTTTCCTTGTCCGAGATGATCTGGCGGGGAAAGATGCCACCCTGCTGATTCTGAAACATTTCTCCGACATTCGTTTCGCCGTTGAACGGTTCACCGACAGAACGATTCACTTTTCATTTTTTCACCGATAAAACCCGGTTTCAACGGCAAACGATTCGCCGACAGAACGATTCACTTTTAAAAATTTCATCCACAGAACCTTTCACAGGCGAACGATTCGCCGACACAACTGTTCATCTGACCCTGGGGTATAAAACATAGGTATTCGACATGTAGAACTGTTTCCGTTTGTTGTTTACACCTGAATCAAGTTGTGAAGACGAAACTAAAAGTTTTATGCAAAACTAAACAAAAAAGTGACAAAAACGTATTTGATTTAACGTCAATACATGTATCATACATGTTATGGTTATACATACGTTTTGAAAGGTTAAATGAAATATATTTGCAAATGAAAATAATTTTTATTACCTAACCAACATGGTTAATACCAAAACAAAAACATAACAAATCAACTATGATTAATGAAAACAATTCTAAAGTTCATAGGATACTTATTTTGTATTACATAAATTAGAAATATGAGCCCAGCCACTTAAGTAGGTTTTTATGTCCATATCATCTTTTTCTGACAAATGCTGAGTAATCCTCTCTTGATAGTTTGATCTTCTTCTCTTAAGCGTTGGCTCCGAGGAATTAATGAGTTCAATAGTGCATTCTGTGTGCTTTTGTTCCTTCTGGAACTCCACTATTGTTTTGAAAATGTTCCATTTTCGCCGGCCTAATAAGGTATTCCACCTGTTATGCCACGACTCCAGCGCATTTTGTGATAATGGTATATGTGAAAGTTGGCTGTCGTGTACTGACCACATCCTTGGAGGAAATACTGGCGGACTCCGCTTTACTGTCATTTTGGAGCTAATGTTTTTTGTAACTATCGCTGATCCACTGACATAATAATTTTCAAACCATCGCATCACTATCTTAGCTTCATCAGGTATAATTTCGTTTTTTATTATATCAAGCGCATCGGGAATTTCTATTGGCTCTAAAAATGCCAGTGCAGCAATATGTCTCATTTTGTGGGCAAATACTGGATCGCTGTTGTATTGTTTCGCGAGACCAGCCGATTGAATGTGACGCCATATGCTTTGGTTCAAATGAAAAAAAAAAAGTTTATTTAAGCAGTCTGGGAACACCATTTTTATAGCTTTCATTGCTGCGCGTTCAAAATCGGTAAGGATTATTTGTGGGCACAAATCGATGTTCAAGGTATTTAGTGTATGCCGTTTTAATATTTCTAAAAATACTTCATAAAATTTTACAGTTTTATGTGAAAGTAAACCATAAATTAAAGGAAGTACTTTATGCGTACCGTCCGGAGTTCCGACTATTGCATGTATAGAATATATTTGTCGAAACGGGGGAGGGCAACAGTTAAATGTTCCATCTATCAGCCAATAATTTGCTACACTTAAAAGTCTGCAATTCTCATTTGTGCCAAATACGATTACGGATTCTTCATTATGAGTGTCGTGGCCGATAAGGAAATTGGCATCATTGCTAATTTTGGTTAATTCATCGGGAATCACAACAGCATGTATATCTTTGGGAATACATGGTAAATTCTTATTCCTTACCCGATGAACCATCATTCTCATGGCATCCTTAGTCGGCATGTAAGGAGCACTAATACTTGGTACATCTTGAATACACCGTTGAACAATTTGTGAGGGTGCATCCATTGAATGGTGGGCTTTTTGTTTGATGTTAGCTTTCACAGTTAATTCTATCTGCTTATGGGGATCCGGTAAATGAACATGTTCAAAATTTTTCGAAATAACAGTATGAGAATTATTCGTAGACACTGTTGAAGTGATAGCAACATTGCACTGGGTAGAATCTTTTTTCGTACACCGCCAGTAGAACTTCGTATTTCGTATTCTGTTTAGATGATAGGAATATCCTTTGTGAATCAATATATCTTTACCGCGTTTTGACTTTAACATTACACAATCACTCATTTTTTAACAACAAATCTAAACCTTTTCATTAACACGTTGGAAATGAATTCCGGGCAGACATAACAACGTAATGAGGGACGTTGAGGTGAAACTAGAATCGTAATCGATCGATTCGTGAGAGATGATAATATTGTATTGTATAATTTAGAATTGCTTATACCAGATATATGTAGTTTCTTTTAGCTGCTTTAATCTGTTTCCTTTAAGAGTTGGAATGCGACAAAGCTGACGGCTCAAAAAATTCTTCAGATTTTTTTCCTGTCAGATTCAAATTCAAAAAAGATGAGATAAAAACTATTTTATTAAATGCCAGTGAAAAGTCGAAAAGTTCGGAGCTAAAAGTTTTAATTCATGTAGTGAACACTACAGTACAGGTAAAAAACTGTGGTCTACCCACATTTTCATATTTAATTATTTTCGTTTAGAAATTAAGAGGGTTTATCCTGAAAGTTGGCAACGTCGCAAATAGATGTCAAATATTTCGCTGTTTTGATTAATTTGATAATATTTCTGTATGGAAATAAGAAATGTGGCTAACCAATTGACTAGAATATTGATTATGAAATGCAATAATTAATATCGTAACACCGAATAGTTAGTTTTACATGTAAAAAAAGTATTTGGTAACTTTCCAAATGCCTTTTTTTCACCTAAAACGGGTACAACATCAAATTCAATGTTATAATTGCAATTCATTATTAATATTCTAGTCAATTGGTTAGCCACATTTCTTATTTCCATACAGTATTATTTCCAAATTAATCGAAACAGGTAAATATTTGACAGCTATTTACGACGTTGCCAACTTTTAGGATGCACCCTCTTAAGCGTATCAAGTATGTATGTCTATCATTACCTCAATAATACTAGCATGCATTGTGCATTTAATTTCGAATTATACTCAGTTAAATGATAAGCTAACCGGAAATTATAAAATCCTTCGGAATGACTATGAGTGAGTTTATTTTATGTATTAGTATTATATTGTATTATTGATTGTATTTTGTGTGTTTCTTTAAAACAACAAACGGAAACAGGTCTACATGTCGAATACCTATGTTTTATACCCCAGGGTCAGATGAACAGTTGTGTCGGCGAATCGTTCGCCTGTGAAAGGTTCTGTGGATGAAATTTTTAAAAGTGAATCGTTCTGTCGGCGAATCGTTTGCCGTTGAAACGTTTTATCGGTGAAAAAATGAAAATTGAATCGTTCTGTCGGTGAACCGTTCAACGGCGAAACGAATGTCGGAGAAATGTTTCAGAATCCACCCTGCTCCCAGTTGATGATTATTTCCGAGATCCTGGCACGATCTTCCGGAGTGTGAGTCTCGGGCGCCGATGGCAGTGGCTGTATCCTGCTCGTTTACGATCTGATTTATGATCCTGTTGTCACTGGATACGCCTTTGTTTGCCGCTACTCTGGTGGTAATTGTAGGTAGAACTACTCCACTGACCTTGGCAAAGCTATTCATCGCTTTAGTTTCGGAGGTCCTGCTCCGTAACCCGTGGAGGTAGACACTTGCCCATACTAATCCTGGTGACTTGTCACTACACAATTCAACTGAATGCTTTTTTGAGCTCGTATTAGTATTATAAGTATTTACTCGTTATGATATTACTTGGGATCCAACCCAAGTAATATCATAACGAGGAAATACTGGTTTTAATTTTAAAATGCCTTGAAAAATCGTTTGAGCCTACTATCTTCATCTATTTTTGCCACTAATAACACGTACTTTGGTTAGGTACCAGTAATTATACTGGATGACTTTTTTTACCGTCTCGAAAAAAAATGGGTATAATAGGTGAAATAGGTAGGGATCTTCAGACGGAAGATAGGCCAGAGCAATTAAGTATCTTAATTTCAGTGAGAAGTCACTGTCACTGCCATAGCACGAAGCTAACCAGATCGTTGGATTTGCCTCCAAATATTGACCAAAGTGGAATAAACAACCTTGATGATGAGCATCAGGGAAATCAATCTTGATCACGTGTATGATTGTAATTTCGAAATTTGTTACGATATGTTGTGCGTTCAAATCATATTCATATAAGCCAAATAGCTCTCCTCTGTTTTGTCGGTCGGTTTCGCATGTTGATTCGACGCATTATCGTTAGCACCCGTACTCAACAACGCCGTTGATGCTGCGCTACCCGCGCTCGGCGTTGCTGGCGCTGTGGAATGGCGCGGGTGCGCGCGCTTTGCTGCCGTTGCGGTTGGTGGGGCCGGCAACGGCGCTCGTAGGCTTTTTGGAGCGGCCGCTGGATGGCGAGCCGGGCTGCGTCTGAGTCTAAGTACGCGTGTCGGAAACTTCGATATCAATGGAACGGGCGAGACGAAGTATACCCGCGTAATTCGTAAAGTCCTCCCTCATCAGGTGATTACGTATCCATGCGTCAAGTAGGCCGTATACCATATGGACTTGCGTTTTATCGGATATTTCATTAGCTGGAATTAAAGTAGGTAACAGAAACATTTGAATCTAAAAAATAAAAATTAAGCATGAATACCGTTTGTAATGTGGTACGCAAAACAATTCCGTCCCGTTTGTGGAGCACATAAGACGCATCGTTTTCCACAAAATTTGCAGTAATAACTGGCTTTCTGCTGTCTTTTATGGATACGGGAACAAATGATGTATTTTCGTTGAACTCTCTGGCGCTCATCGTCTTTTGAGAGTGCTTCAAGCATAATGATCTTCAACGACACGGTTTTTATCTACTTCTTGTAATATTTGCCTATCGTGGACTCTTTTTATCAGCTGAAGACTTAAGCTTGTTGTAAGGTGTCGTGAATGAGCTTCTCACTTTCAGGCTGAATAAAAAAAATTGAACGCCAAAAAAGCATTTGTTTCGATCACACCAAGAACAGATGCAAATATCCTGTGAACCCATTTGTGTGTCTTCCACACCTGTTCTGCTTTTTTATTTTATACAAGCAGTGAAACAAATCTATGGGAATACATATCAAGAATAGCATGGTTAAAACAAAGCGATAGAATAAATTATATGCAAAAATATTAGAAACATACGATGAAGATAGACATGGTTTATAAATAAAACAATAATTAATCAAAAACGTTTAATAACAGTTTTCATACAACTTGGCATTACAGAAAGAACAAAAATATCCCGCTCTGAAACAGTCCTTATGAAACGAAACATAATCATAATACACAAACACATCATAACTATGTAAAAAAGTATTACAACACCGAGAACACAGATGATACAGAGTCTCGCGCGAAGAATAAAACTTGACACAAATCCGGACCCAATACGTGGTCTCGACGCGGAGATCTTCGTAAAAGTCAGCAACCAGGATAGCAACTTGATCGGAGTCGTACGTGTCCTGGTCAACGGGAGCAGCATTATGATAGGCCAATCTGCCGAATGTGGTTGTGTATATCAATAGACGGTGCTCCATCAAAATAAGTGTGCACGATTTGTGGTCTTGGTATTTCTTTGAAATACAGAGTTTCATTTTCATCATACTTTTCTTACTTCCTTACTTACGTTTGTAGTTTGGTTATCGGTACAAGCAATTCTTACTGCTAAACAACTCATATTTACATGTGTTTTTTAGCTATGGTGCTACAGAGCCATTAGTAGAGTTAAGAAAAAAAAATGAATACACTGCACACTGTAGTGTTCTTGTTCCAAGAACCGTTCCATGTGAAAGTTAAACATCTGATGTAGATACAGAAGGTTCACACGATGGAAAAATGATATACGAAAATTCGTTAGATATCTAGTTCACGAGGATAAAAAAATATTCACGTTATCGTGAATAACAGAAAGTTCACGTGTTTTTTTTTTCTACGAGACATTATGACGTTTTTAACCTAGGTACTTAATACTTATTGAAGTTAAGGGTAGACGGTAGTCACCATAACGATCTGCTCTGCTCTCTCTTAACTTGTTTGCTCGTCTTTTAACTTGCTTACAAAACTGTTATAGATGTATGATTTCACGCTACTGGTGTCGTAAAAATCACCTGGTAGCCTGATGTTGCTGCCGTACAACATTTGTGCTGCGGGTACGCCAGTATCTGACCGAATGGTTGTGCGTAGCCCTAACATTGCTGATGCTAATTCGTCTACCCAGCATTTGGTTTCTAAACGTGCCTTTAACGCGGATTTTAACGATCTATGCCAACGTTATACTGTTCCACTAGGTTGTGGGTGATAGGGAGTGGTGCGCATTTTCTGAATTCCCATTAATGTCATTAATTCTTTGAATACTGTCTTCCCTGATCACTTGTTAGTTTAACTGGGCATCCGTAATGACTAATTCAAACTTCGTACAATGTTTTAGGTACTACGTCTGCAGTTATTTATTTTATTGGAAATGCCTCTGGCCAATGTGTGAACCTATCTATGATTGTCAAACAATACCGGAATCCCTCAGGTGAAGTTGGCAATGGTCCTCCGATGTCTATATGGATGTGATCGAAACGCTAGCTACTCTCGTAAGTTCCTAAATGCGAAATGGAGTGTTTTTGAATTTTGGCTTTTTGGCATTTAATGCAAGTTTTTGCCCATTCTCCGACATATTCATGTTTGGCCAGAAATATTTGTCACTAATCAGTTTCCTGCTTGTCCTAATACCTGGATGACTCAAGTTATGTATTGCATTGAAAGCTAGGCGTCGAAGTCGATCATTGCTGTATCGGAAAAATGCATGTATTTATGCGTAACAGCTGATACCTTTTCAGTGGCATTACCGATGCAATTTTGTCATATCTTAGATGATGTGACCAATAATCTTTGTATGAAGGTATACCGACAATACTCATTAGCATATCAATACCTAAAAAGTTTTCATATTCTTCTATTGTCATATCAACTGATCTTCCTGTGCTTTGAGTAGAGTAAAGGTTTGATTGATAACAAATAAATTCCATCAATTCATCGTCGAACAATCTTTTGAAGTATTGATATGGAGTATCAATACCAGTGACCAGTTCCTGAAATGAACTGTCTATACTTGTTTCCCTGTCCACAGGCCACATAAACTTTGTAGATTTAAATCTGAAATCCATGTGTTGATTTTTTCGTTTTCTTGTACGCTGAACTTCAACACCAGAAGTCTGGGGTTCAATTCGATCTTCATGTCTTGTCCTTGATGATGGTTCTGTCCTATTGTCTTGGTTTTGAGTTTCTGATCTGCGTGAGCGTAGGAGTCTGAATGCAATTGGTATCAGAGGACTACAAGTATTAGAATAAATTGTATTTGGCGTTCTTGGCGACTGTACCGTTTGTCGGGTGAAGGATTTACTGACAAAAGAGAAGGTGAAGATGGGATCATAACACTCACGGCTGGTTCATCGGGTAACCATGAGTATTCCTGTGGAGGCAGTATTTGCGCTGGTAAAGAGTCATCCTCGCTATCCGATTGTTCAAAAATATCCATCATCTCGTTGGGAATATCGGGAGCGTCTGAAGACAGGTCTAAACCTAAGTCAGAATCCTCCGATCTTGAGTCAGCTGGGGGCACCATGGCCAAGATTGTTGAAACCCTCGAACTTCGCCTCATTTTCTGTAAAAAACATTAAGTATCGTTGTATCTTTTGGGACACAAACAAATAATTTTCTAATGACTGAGAAAGACGCCCAGTATCTATTTAGATACATGGGTAATAAACTCGATGTAAGTGTGTAAGTATCTACTTAGATACAAATACTTTATTCCTTAATTATACTTAAAATAACATAATTTTGTAATGAAATAATACTTACTTGTTATAATTAGATGCTTTTCAAATAATATGACACTAAAATATTTGCAGTACACACACTTTTACCACAACTTATAACAAAATTTTAATAAACGTCCACCATTACTCAGTGTTGGCGCGAACCGTCTAAATTATAGCTGTGATTGGAGAGAAAGAGATAGTTCCCGTGGCGTGACGTTGCGTTCTTATTCTATTGTACGTTGATAACTCGAACGGCAAGAGGATTACGATAGCGCGACTTTTGAATTTTGTGTAATATGCGTTTAAATGTTTTGTGCATATTTAGATACGAAAATAATTAAAGGGTTATTTATGGTTAAAAACAAAACGAGTACAGATATTTTGCAAACGCTCAAGTTTATTTAAAAGCTCCTCGGTGGCATCCAAATAACAGGCATCAGCGTAGTCTATGATGGGCTGTATGAGAGTTTGAGCAAGGGAGATTTTGGTGTTCAAGGAAGGGCAAGAAGGTTTGGAGGCATTTCAACGAATGGAACGTGTAGTGCACTTTGCGTCTGACTTGAGCAACATGGGCAGTCAACGATAACTGAGAATCCATGGTCACCCCCAGGTTTTTAACCGTATTTACGTATTCAATCTGAACACCATTCAAGCAGAGTGGAGTCAATGTCAGTCTAGAAGGATGTCGAAATCGACCGAGTTAAAGGCACTACTAAAGTCCAGAAGTTATCAATACTGAGGTTAGGACATCACTCCAAGAGGCATTTTAACGTGATGCAAGTAAATTTCTAGAAATTGATGCTCCGCTGGCCCCGAATATAAAGATGGAGATGTGCTGATAATTTTGTAGGGAATATCAGTACGCATGTAAATGGAACACCACCACCACCCTTCCTAGTTCTGTCATTACGGATAAGAACAAAGCCGGGAAGGGCATAATGAACAGATAAGAGAGAGAGGGTTTGAGAAAGGACTCGGAGATAAGCAAAGCATTTATATGTGCACTGATAATGGAAGCCAGAAGATCAGAGTAATGGGCGTTGATGTGGGCTATGTTGAGATTGTTGAGGAGGCGGGAAAGCAAAGAGGAAATCTGATCGCCGAGAGTGAGAGGAGAGAAAGACCGAGTCGCCGCACTAAGGAAACTGCTAGAAGAGAAAAAACAAGAGAAAAAATCGTCATCAAGGTCCGCATCGATAATAGATTGTAAAAGTCATACAATGTGTATGAATAAAAACTAACTTAGCTTAGTTAGTTTTTAAATTGTAAATAATAAAATTCAAAACGTTTAATTTAGATAAGTAGAAGAAGGTAGAAACGTCACCTCGGGGACAAGGCATGACGGCTTGCAAATCGTATACCGCCACAATTACGTTACCGTGTCCGTTTTTGTCTGCATCCTTATCGCGCCTTGAAAGTTCTTTTTCAGCGTGATGTTTGTCATATCCACCACGTAAATTTTCTTTTGCGTCACCTATAGCTTTATTGAAAGCCACACAGGTCTCGCATAAATCTTTTTTTGGTGAGTGGAAGCCAATATTAAATTCATTGTTGAAAATACTGTAATAGGTTAAATAGTTTCCAAATGGTTTATTAAGGGTTTTGCAATTATTTACATAGTCACGATGATATTCAGCCAATGATCTCCCGCCGTCAATATAACTTTTTGATGTAGTACTACGACAGTAATGACTTTCTATAGTAGGTATAGATTTAATATGATTACGTATTTCTAATTTTATTGTTTCTGGAATTTTTAGGTGATTTCCATGCTTACCCCTCAAATCTTCTATTATCACATTATTTATATTAGGATCTTTCTTTATCAGTGCAGTTTTAATAACTTTATCATTAACGCATAGTGTAGACTTAAAAAATAATTTGCAAACGCGAATTATGCTTTCGTTAATGTTGAAATGGTATGAATAATTATTTTGGCGAGGATTCGCAGCGACTTAACAACATCGATGCTATAATTACTATTTCCAAAAAGTTTACCTGTTGCTAACTCTATAAATGTGTCATTGCAAGCAGAAGTTGAAGCCAATGGTTCTCCAGGATAATCTTCGGGCACTGTGACTGTGAAAATAATAATGTAAATCGATTAAAATTAAACCGCTATTTATAAATAAATACGCAAAGATACTTATACATAAATATAGGCATATCATAAAAGAATATAAATACCTTTAATAGACATATCCAACTTATCATCATGAGAAACTAACACCGATTCTCCCTCTCTTGGATCAGGTGGTTTGACAGCATTTCTGATTAAGGTTAGTCTTTGAGAAATCATTCTGTAAAATGATAACTTATTAGTTATTTAATAGAAAAGAGATATTTTCATATTTAATTCAAACAAACACAACGCATTTATGTTGAATATAACACTTTTATTTTTAATACTATTATTTTTTTCGAAACAATAAAGAATCATAACCAATATTAACCCTAAAAATCAAAGTTATTTTAAATTAACATGATGTTATTCTCGATTACTACTTTTTCATCGAGAAAGAATTGCACTAAATTCAATAAAACTTTTGTGAACATAGTAGTATCTCCAATTAGTTCTTTAAACTAGAAACACCCGTTACTAACCAAATGCAACAATCTATTGCAAAGAAGGTATTAACTTGAAATTGTTACCATATTTCACAAATAGATAATATTCAAACGGAACTCACCTTTTGATGAACACTGCGTTTTTCAAGGTTAAAACTGTCTACCACAAACGAACGACGTCCTTTAATGTCTGTAAAAAGTGTCTTCCTTCCGGCTTGGCCGTCGATCACGCTTGTTTCATTCTGAATCCTAAAACTTAAACACTAAATTATAACATCAACTTCTAAAAATGTTCTGAACTTACCCAGAGTACACACCTTCGCCGATCCTAGTCCTGTTAGTATAACTTTATCTTTGACGTATGTGACGTCGTTTAACCCGAAAAACAATTCAGACGTTATTAAATTATAGTCACAGCCCGTATCTATCAACGATTAACAGTAAAACCTCATCCAAAATTGTGATATTATGTATATATATATTTTGAGAATATCATATTCAGAGACTGAGCGTGAGAATATCATATTCAGAGACAGCGCACGCTGGTAAGAAATATCTTATAATCATCACAATAATATTTTTATTATTCATAATCACCGATTCTATTGAGTCATCAGTATCAGTACTCGGCAATTGATAACACTTGTTCTTCATTGGATGGTCCAGGAGTAACTAACTCTAGAAGGAAGTATTTGACGACAGAATTGCTTGCATTTTGAGGGTCCAGCACCATTTGGTTCTTTGAGCTGACGTTTTTCGGGAATTGTTGGTTGCCTCAAGGGCATGTTTCTTGTTTGGCGTGGGTCAACTAATTCAGGCAGTATTTGCTCCATATAAAATTCGGTAAGCTTACCAATCATTTTCTTTTTTTGGCAGAAGTCGTCATCGCGATATATTGTTTCAATATTCAATTTTTGATTTTCACCTCACCACACTGCAAAAAGACACTGCTTTCTATTGATAATGTGTAACTGTCTTTGGACTTGGTAAAACCACTTCTTCTTTATGGCCTCTTCAATTGGTATTTTATAAGCAGAAAGTGGGCATTTTATTTCAAAAATTGTGTCGTTACCGACTAAGCCATCTGGGGTAGCTGCCAAAAATGATATCTTATTGTCTAAAAATAATCCACATGGGCTTATTTCCACACTTTCTTGTCGTGCATGCTGGTTGAGAGCAATAGCTGCATTATCTACACCGTGTTTTATTGAAGCTAGGCTTGAAATATTATTTTTACCCGACTACGGCGAAGCAAAAAGGAGGGTTATTGTATAGTAAAGCTTTGACGATACTTGCATTGGTGGTCGGGCGACTATTAATAAGCACCAACCGACTTCCAAAAAAATACACTACGACTGTTCACTATATTTTCAATTTCTGCTAGAAGTGTGCTCAACACTTCGTCCCTTGGTGCCCGTTCGAGCTAAACAACTTTAGCGACGACTTCACGCTGCGAATTAGTCGCTCCCATGCCCCACCCCAATGGGGACTGGCTGGAGGGATGAAAGTCCAGTCCATTCCATTGTTAACTCCTACGTCTTTCAGGACCTCTTGATCCAGGTCCTGCATGGACCGCTGCAGTTCCTTTTCAGCGCCTTTCAGATTTGTGCCATTGTCGGAGTACAAGTGACGTGGCCAGCCACGCCTAGCTGCCATCCGACGCAATGCCATTATCAATGAGTCCGTCGTGAGGGAAGTAACAATCTCAACGTGAATAGCACGCAACGTTAAGCAGGTAAAAAGGACACCGTACCGTCAAGTACACATCGGTAGCGCTTATAATATCTTTACCATATGCGATTTGCCTATCAAGAGCCCTCTTGACGACCCCTCCAATAGCATCAGCCACACCCTTTCCGTGCCCACTTTCAAAAAATGACCACGAAATATCAACCTTGTAGAAAGACGAATAATATTTAATTAGAAAAAAGTTCTTTTTCTGACGGTATTGCGAGCTAGGCCCATCAGAAAAAAAAAAAAATCTTTATATTAGGAACTAAGGATTTCCCCAGTTCTATAATAGGATTTAAGTCAAATGGCATGTGGCTGATGTATACTGGAGGGGGATACCGTACAAAAAGACTTCTGTCCGCCTTTATAAAATATGACTCCCGTATGTAAAGTGACTTGCACTTTGGAGGCACCGAAATGCATTGCCTGCACTTCTTCTGCCATTTTGCATTCAAAGTTTTCAGAAAAGTCACAATGCACAGCCATTTCATCATCATTTAACTTTTCAATACAAGTTTTATATTTTTCTGTTTGATGCCACATATTAAGAATCATTCTCACTAGTTCGATTCATTAGTTCGATCGTCGAACTAGTGAGAATATTTTTTCTCAATAGTTCGACCGTCGAACTACTGAGAATTTTTTTCTCATTTGTTCGACCGTCGAACTTACTTTAATCGACAAACAAAAAACACAATAAAAACAACTTTAAACGCTTGTTTCGTTAAAAAATGTTTTTATTTATATACATAATATGTTTGTAACATCAACAAGCATAACCAGGAACAAAAAAAATGCAATGCAAAGATGAAATTGGAAACGTCAACATTACTTTTACTTATACGAAACTAGAAAAAAAAACAATCTAGTACGTAACTTTGATGAAATATACATGATCAAATAGATTTTTCTCTGTCTTACATATCTCTATAACCAGTGAGAGAAAGAACTATGAATATAATTATTATGTATTCCATCAAGGATATAATATATTGAATATTATAAGGATTTATATATGGGTAATAATCAAAAAAAATATGTAATTATCAAATACGAAATGTTACTTACGCACGATATCTTTGTAGGTAATTACCGTAATTTTTCAAAAAAATGCTCAACACTAATTTTTCGGCATGATAATTGCATTTGAGCATCATTAATATAATCGACATTTAATATACAGTGTGAGTCTTCATAATGTGCACATATCGAAATGAGGGATTCTATGCTTAATTTGAAAAACGGAAAAAATATTTAAAAAAATCTATTTTTATTTTTTTATTTATTTTGTATTTTTTACCCCAATGTAAAAAAACGGTGTAACTTCTAAATGATCTATCGCGATGAAACAAACTCAACTCCATAATGATTGGTAGTAATTAAGTGTTCTTATAAAATGAAAATTGTGGGAAAAACCCCTCCCAATTTAACCCAAAAAACCCTCAATTGAAAATAAACAGGTATTTCGTCCAAAAATCTGTTTTTTTAATCAATTTTTACAATAATCGTAAAAAAAAATCAATAAGACGAATTTTTTAAATAAAAAAAAATGGAAAAAAAAATGTATTTAGATTTTATTTTTTATTTTTTCCGTCGATAAAATTAAGCATAGATTCCCCCATTTCGATATGTGCACATTATGAAGACTCACACTGTATATACATTTTTGTCCTTTTAGAAACTTTGATGTGGAAGGTCTCTGAAGAATATTATTTCGATATGAAGACAATACAGAATCGTCCCGTAAAATATGATATATTTGCAATAGGTTCACATGGCCTTTTGTTACAAGGTTATTTATTTTATGGTGCCACCTTCTACTGCATTATTGGTTCGATGGCGTTCGCCATAAACCGACCAAATTCTATGATAATCATTCTTCATCCAGTAATTATCAAAATAATCTTTAAACTTCATCATTGATTCGCAATTTTCATCAATCCATCCTGAAACAATTTCATTTGCTGGAAGCAATGCCAAGTTTGCGCATTATGAAACTATTCTTCTGTTGCGTTTGTCTTTACTTAATTTTTTTTTGTTCCTGGTTATGCTTGTTGAAGTTACAAACATATTATGTATATGAGCATTTCTCAAAAAAATTGTACCATTGCTCAGAAATTATGCTAAAATTAAAATATTGAAATATACCTGATTTTTTTATTTTATGCTATGGGTAAAGATTATAAATAAAAGGTTTGTTTTGAGATTTAACACGTAGTTAAATAGCAAAATCTATAAAAACAGACCCAAGGTGGAGAAAAGTTCTTATTTTGTTACCTTGACTAGTTTACGTAAATTTAATGTCGAAACCAATTAGGGTAAAACCAGGAGAGATGGACCACATTTTGTTCAACTTTAATATCTTTTTTATTGCTTAATAACTATTAAACAATTTAGTGATAAACTAACTAACTATTAATAGTCAACATTTTTTTATTTTAATATGGCACGATCAGAGCATCTTTATGGCAATAATTGAAATATTAAAAAAAGTACCCTCGGTCCATCTCTCCCATACTATACGGGTGAGTCGGACCACCCAGTAAGGAGAGATGGTCCTAACAAAAATAATCATTGACACTTCCAAACAAAAAATTAAACATTCAAAACGAAATCAACAAGTAACATAACCAATTAAATGAAAGTAAAATCTTCAGTTTGTCATCGTATTTCCGCATCGGTCGCACATATCGGGATAATTGGTGCAGCCTTCATGGGACCAGCGTTCACAAATAATGCACAGCAGCCATTCATCTTGACTCAGGGTTTCCTCATAGTTTTCACCACAGCCTGCACATTCGTTGTCATCCCAGTCAGTCAATTCAGGACTATCACGCAGAGTTATAATCTCTTGTTCACTATCTTCATCAGAATTGTCTTCAATTTTTTGTTTTTTCTGTCTTTTATTTTCTTTCTTTGCAGAAATTTGTCTTTTAGTTCCCTTCTTTACTTTTAAAATCTGTTTAGTTTCAATAGTATTTTCTTTTTTCATTTTCCTTGATTGATTTTCTTTTAAATTCTGAATATTTTCAGTAGAGTTCAAAATTTCTGCTATTTTTCTTGACCTATGACGGACGTTTGCAGTTCTTTCTATGATAGGTATTGGAGAAACCACATCCAAAATCTTTCCAGGCGTTGCCTTTGGAGAAACAGCTTTACTAGTTGATGGTTTTTGAACAGTTGCTGGCTGTGAAAGGACTGATTCTTTAGTAGGTTGATCATGTTGAATTATAGCAGCAGTTTGTAGGTTATTGTCATGGTTTTGGTTACTTGGAGTTAAGAAAGCATAGTCTGGTATGGCGTTTGCATTAAACGGTATGATCCCAGTTGCTGAGAAACCTGATGTTGCATTGCTCACTGAAGCTGATTTATTCCAAGCTGAAGCCAGAATTTTTCCAAACTGCAAGCGTGATAGTTTTCTTGATGGGTTAGCAGTAATGAATTTATTGCATTCGTCATAATAAAAGCATTTCAGGGACTTGAAAAACGTTCTATCAAGCGGCTGAAGGAAATGGATTGTGTGACTGGGTAAGCAAATCAAAATGATTTCGTTTTCTTCAGCAAACTCCAACATTTCCACATTGCTGCAGTGTGAAGAATGTCCATCAAGGATCAACACGCACTTACCTTGTTGTTTCCTTGGCAAAAAATGATGCTTCAGCCAATCAAAAAATATTTCTGAATTCACATATGCTGATTTATGTGACATTGTTACTACAGAGCCGGGTGGCATGCCATCCTCAAACTCAGGTTTTTTATTTTTGCCCTTGAATATGCAATAGGGTGGAAGAAAAACACCTTCTCCACTGCAGCAAGCGATTACAGAAATGGTTTCACCTTTTTCCCCAGCAGTTATGTTAGGAACATTTTTCGATCCCTTCACGGCAACTACTTTCCCCGGCTTATTATTTAGCTGCAAGCCTGTCTCGTCCATATTAAAAATAGAGCCAGGTTTGTCAAAAAGTTGATTTTCTTTCAAAACTTCTTCTAAAAGGTTGAAATACTTATCAACATATTCTTTATTCATCCCCTTAGCCCTGGCCACAGAGACACCTTCTGACTGCCGGATTGAAAGTTCAATGTTTCGTCTAAGAAAGCTTTGTAACCACCCATTTCCCGCCATTTTCTTTTCGTGATTAAAGTTATGTTTAATATGAAGTCTTTCCACTAAATTATATGCCATTTTACGCACTGTTTCTCTTGATGGCGTAAACCCACTTTTCTGTAATTTTTTAATGTGTTCGACGATCTTCTTCTCATTTTCAGGCAGCAGTATACCACTAGGACCGAGAACATCGCTTTTAGTTAAGTTATTTTTTGCAAGTCTTCGTTTAAATGTAGTTTTTGGTATCCCAAATGTTTTTGCTGCTTCATTGATACCCATTCCATTAGAAACAGATTGAAAAGCATCAATTAATGCTCTTTCTGTCCATTCTCCTCTACATACTCCACTTTTCCTCTTATATGTTAAAGGCATATTATCTACAAAAGAAGAGATTAACACATTAAAATGTATGGATTAAAAAATAAGTAGCAATAATAATTAAAAACCACTTGAAATATGCAAAAAAACTGTTGACTATTGGTCCATCTCACCCATACATAACATGGTCTATCTCTCCTAAATTGAGCGGAGAGACGGACCACTTTCTCATATTAAAAGCAAAATAAACTAACGAAAATTTTTAGGTTATTTTATCAATTCATGAACATACTAACACAGTAACGTCAATTCTTATTCTAAAAATACAATATCTTATACATACCTTCGTTTTTAAACACCCACACAAAACAAAAACAAGCATCCGAAACCTTTTAATACGTTTTTTTACTAATTTTACAAACGAAAATCAAATAGTCTTGCTTTCTACACGGAGCAAACAGGTTGACAAGAGCTCGTAAGTGTTGTCAGTCTAAATAAATTTAGTAGTTTGGTAGAAATTACGATGGTCCGTCTCACCCGCTGGTCCATCTCTCCTGGTTTTACCCTACGAGAAGTTTTATTGAATGAATGGGATAATAAAACAATATTTAACTCGCTTTTCAGAAAATCAGTCTATATTAACAGTAATATCTTAAAATAAAGGCGGTAATCTTTCCTTTACGTTACTACTCGGTCACAACTCTTGTTTAACTTTTTTGAAGTTGATTTCAGCAGCGGATTGGAGCGAAATAAAAGGTTTACTGTGAATAATTGCTTGTTTTATTAACGTGCACAAAATGGAGTACTTGCCTTGACCGGCTTAACTTGCGAAGGGATGTTGCCACACACATCTTAAAAATATTACCACACTATATTATTCAAAATATAAATGTTGCCATTACAATATTCAATACACCCCCTCAACATTATATTTTAATTTCTAAACAATTCTTTAATTTGACCATTTAACACTTTTAAACATTTTACATTACTTTTAACTACACCCCCTTAACATTAAATCTTAGATGTATCCCCTTAAGACATAAAACATAACCTATGAACAAATAGGAAAAGCTTTTAACTTAGGAACACTAAACTATAACACTTTACTTATTCAAGATACCTATAATAACTCAACACTAAGCATGTACCTATTGTACCTGCTTTAACAAACTTATGTTTAATACAAAATCTTATCCCTAAGTTTCACAAAAAGTATTTTTCCTAGAGGTTTGGTAAACAAATCAGCTATGTTGTTATTGCTACTTATGAATTTTATTTTTACTAAACCCGCTGATATGTTTTCCATAATATACTGATACTTAATATCTATATGTTTTAATCTTTTGTTGCTGTCATGGTTCTTTGCTATATTTATTGTACTTTGATTGTCTTCTTGTATCTCATAATCAATATTATTGTATCCAAAATCTATCAACAACTTCTTTAAAAAAGAACCTTCCATTATAGTCATACTTAGAGCTACATATTCAGCTTCACAAGATGACAATGATACACAAGACTGTTTCTTACTGCACCAAGAAACCGGACAATCAAAAATATAAAATATCAGACCGGATGTTGACTTTCGGTCTGCTACATCACCAGCCCAATCTGCATCACTGTACCCTTGTAATTTACAGACATTTTGGCTTTCACTGTTATATTTGTATGTGAGAGACAAATCAATAGAACCTTTTATATATCTTAATATTCTTTTAAGACATTTAAATAAAGTTACACTAGCACAATGCACATATCTGCTCAGGAAACCTACTGCAACAGATAAATCTGGTCTAGTACAAGTAGCATACAAAAGACTGCCTACTAAACTTCTACAAACTTTTTCAATTTCTGCACTCTCACTTTTATCTCTTTGTAACAATTCAAAATTAAAGTTCTGTTCTATTGGAGTACATACAGTTTTACAATTTGACATTTGAAATGAATCTAACAATTTCAGTAAATATCCTTTCTGATTAATTACAGTTATACAATTTTTAAGATCCTGTTTAATATTTATTCCCAAATAATTACTGGCTAGACCCAAATCCTTCATTTTAAAGTTATCACAAATTACATTTTTGAAATCATTTATTTGTTTTTTATTACTTCCAAAATACAACAAGTCATCTACAAACAATAGCACATAAATGTAATCATTATCAATATGTTTGAAGTATAAACATGGGTCATTTTTTGATCTTACGAAAGGAAAATGCCAGAAACTCTATAGAGCTTTGACCCATCAAATAAAATTTGGTTTACAAGCATGTCGAATGTAGCATTCTATTGCTGCTTTATTAGTGATCACTAAAAATATGTTTAAATGCAATTAGGACTTGCGGTTTCTGTTTAAATCCAAGAAAACATGTGTGGGAACTAAATCTGTTTCAGCATTCACATTTCCATTCATACAATGCTGGTCTAGTCGCAAGAGGCACTCTTGACAGATTACAACTTCTGGTGGAAGCTGCAAAGTAAGAAACACATAAATTAGTATAAGGTTCATATAAACAAGTTCGTAATTATGTATAAATTACCATCCACACATAGACCCCAAAGCAAAAACCTGTCTTTTTTGCCTATACCAGCTAGCTGCCAGATACTTTTAGGTCGGTTTAATATGTATTCATAGTTTATTGCATTATGGTTACAATACAAGCCAAGCGAAACCGCAGTTAGTACAATCATTATTATTTAAGATTTTTCACTACGTCGGTCAAATACGATCATCATAACCTAGTATTTACATACCTGTTGCAACGATTTCCATTTTGCGAGAAGAATTTGCAATGTTTCTTGTAATGACAACACAACATGTCTTAGCATCCTCCACAAATAACAATTTATGCACCTCAACATCACCAAGTCGGCAGCGATGATCAGAATCCGTGGCAAGTAGCACAAAGTCGGCGAGTTGGCGAGATTGATTCCGTGTATAAAAGCAAAAGTCGGCGAGTAGGCGAGATCGAGTCAGTGTATAAAAGCAAAATTCGGCGAGTTGGCGAGATCAACTCCGTGTACAAAAGCAAAAAGCGTCGTGAACTTAAAACAGTAATATGACCACGGAGAGATTAGGAAGCGTAAAAGAACAGACAACAATGCAAACAGAACAGAGCGAATGAATGAGAAAAAGTCATGACTAGGGATGTAACAATTTCGGTTCCGATACCGATATATCGGTATCGTCGATTATAATATACAACCGATATCTAACAGTTCAAAAAGCGCGCGAAGCGACGACGCGCGCGCAACATGTTCGCTCCGTCGCAGGCGGGACTGGCACACAGAACACTTAGCGGTCTGACGGAGAGCCGCGCAGTGCATGCTTAGCAACATGGCAACACGGCAATCTGCCGATTGCCATGTTTCCAGCTTACTAAGCGTTGGTAGAGCGATGTATTGTTTTATGCCTGTTTCACGTCACTGCTATTTGTGATTCTGTTTATTCGCAAAGTGAAATGAGGACTATTAGAATGTTTTATTTTATGTAAGTAAAATGGCGACGCCTTTAAAAAGTACAAGTTCCATCTGGAAACATTTTCAAATAAAACAGGATGATGATACACAAACGACTTGTTTTTACTGCAATGTCAGCGTTTCTTGTGGTGTAAGTAAAGCGGTTTCATCGATGGGCTACGCGACAACAAACATGAGGACACATATAAACCGCTATGAATCGTTGAAAAGGAGTTTGAAAACGACACCCCATCTACCTCAAAAACGCGAGTGGTCCGTCACCTTAAAACAAGCAACACTTTAGATCACATTCTGGAAAAAATTATGTATGGTACTGATGATCCTAGTGCAAAAGTATTCACGCAATCAATAGCTGAACAAATATGGATAGACATGGAGTCATTTGATTTAGCAAATAAACGGAGGTTTCAACTCACTATTAACAGTTGTGCAAAATGGTTTCCCATCCATAATAATAGACATACATCGGTTTCCCCAATTTTTCGGCATCGGTATCGTATCGGGAAAATTATATATTATGTAGGTACATCCCTACTTTTGACATAGCGATTATCGCGTCAATGACGTTTCGTTACACGTAGACTTATTGACATACTAAAATAATGATGAGATTCATAATAAATAAAAAATATATTTAAAAAAGCCTTTATTTTCATTAATTACTGTGTGTATTTATACCGAATACATATTAAAATCCGTACATAATACATTAATAGATGTATTTTTTTAATTAAAAAACTCGTTTTGTTCCGCGTGTTTCATGCGTACTAAGTAACGCAGATGGTTGCGATTTATACAGGAAATAGGACTTGGGTTTTTTGAATTCCTTTTTTCACTAACTTTTTATCCGCAACTACAACAGATTATCAGTTAAGCAACAAAGGATCATAATTTCACGCGATAATTTTGAGTGATTTACATTTGGTGTAAATGGATGAAAGGTGGGGCAGGATCTGGCATCAAATAGTAGAAGCAAAACGCCAGGCCACTGAAAATTCAACTACTCAGCGAAGAACGACGAGAGTTCGTAGGCTTCCAAGCCGCTACTGGGATTACGTTCTGAACTGAATAGCTGTTCTCTTTTAGTACTTCCAATCCCTCGGGGCGGTCGAAATTTACTAAGGAAGAGGACGCGAGCGCAGCAGACGCCGTTTATTCCCCCACCCGCACACCGTGCCCCATCACGAAGAATTTCGCCAGTAAAATCGATAGTTTTTGGGAGGACTTCTGTCCCCGCGCTGATTCAAACACATGCCATGCCACGAATTACGTATCTTAAAAATATCTACCTATAAAAATATTCTGTTCTTACATACATACCTCTTTCAATTTAGTTATCATTTGTTCGTATGCGTCATTCTTTTTATTCCTGTCAGAATAATCCTTGGATTTGATCTTCCACAGAGCGGGCAGAGATTTATATAATTCAATGAATTCAGTAGCGAACTGTCGATTGTATGTACGTAAATCCGCCATTTTTACGACCGTGCGCGCAAAGTTACTCCACCCGACTTAACTGAGAGCGGCTTGAACACTGAACTACCAACCACACGCGCAGACAAGTTTGTACAAGTATAGCTTGCGCATGCCAGAATTTCAAGCAAGTTTAAAAACCATCAAGCCAAGCTTTGGGGTTTGCGCATACTACCGTTTTACCAACTACACGCACAGTGTTCAGTGTACCAGCTGGCATGCGCAAGTAAAACTGTGGTCAAGCATGCACGTGTGGTAGGCCCATTAGTTGCGAGTGCATACGTATACCTAAACATATGTCGCTCGCAGATCCTAATTTTAGTGTCCCGTCTGATATAGATGTACTTTTAGGCGCGGATATATTTTGGGACTTATTAAATAATAAAAAAATAAAGCTAGCTTCGGGTCCTACGTTATACGACTCGAAAATAGGGTGGATCATTTCTGGCCCTATTCGGAGTACTCAATCGTTTAAAACAAACCAAGTACAATGTAATCTTGTTCACACTGACTCTCAATTGCGTAAATTTTGGGAGTTGGAAGAACTAACCGATTTACCTTCTGCGTTATCAAAAGATGATCGTTATTGTGAAACATTGTTTACAGAAACTACACAACGTGATACACACGGTAGGTTCACTGTGCGCATTCCTTTGAAGGAATCGGTCGATACGTTAGGTGACTCATACACCACGGCAAAGAATCGTTTTTTATCTCTTGAAAGAAAGCTAAACCGTTCACCTCACTATAAACAATTATACTGTGATTTCATGCGGGAATATGAGGCACTTGGTCACATGTCCCCAGTATGTAATGTCAACGATTTATTAAATAAACCACATTATATATTACCGCATCACGGTGTTTATCGTGAACATAGTCTCACGACAAAACTACGCGTTGTATTAGACGCGAGCGCGAAAACGTCAACTAATAAATCTTTCAATGATATTCAATACATAGGTCCGCCATTACAAAATGACATTTTTTCAATCTTACTTAGGTTTAGGCAGTATAAATACGTTGTTTGTGCTGACGTTGAAAAAATGTATAGGCAAATTTTGATTGATTCAGATCAGCTTAACTTACAGTTAATTTTATGGAGGGAAAATCCTGATTTACCGTTAAAATTATATACTTTGTTAACTGTAACATATGGTACTGCATCAGCGCCTTTTCTTAGCATGCGATGCCTACAACAATTAGCGCGGGAATGTGATAATGATTTAGTCGCTAGAACAATTCATGACGATTTCTACGTCGACGATTTGATCACAGGTCACGATGACCTTGACTCACTCGTCGATTTATGTAATAAAACGGATGTAGTGTTGCGTCAGGGTTGTTTCCCGTTGCATAAGTGGACATTCAGTCACAAAGTCTGTCCTGACAGTACTAAAGATCTTAATATAGGTAACAATCATTTATCTAAAACATTAGGATTAGGCTGGTCCACAGAAAGTGATGAATTGCATTTTACTACTGAATTTACTCAAAATGATTCAATAGTTACTAAGCGTTTAATGTTATCAATCATTTCACAGGTGTATGAGCCGTTAGGTCTGCTAGCGCCAGCCGTTATCACAGTAAAGACATTTTTACAAAATTTATGGCTTCAAAAACTAGATTGGGACGAAGAAGTTCCCGTTAAGATTGCAAATGCGTGGCATAAATTCGTTTCTAGCCTACAATATTTGCGTAATATTAAAATACCTCGATACATAACAACAACAGATTCGCGATATAAAGAACTGCACATATTTACAGACGCATCTCAACAGGCGTACGGTGCATGCGCGTATATTCGATCTTGTTATGATAACAGTGAGCATTCTATACCTATCTCTGTTCATTTATTATGTGCAAAAAGCAAATTGGCACCAATAAAAACTGTAAGCATACCTAGGCTCGAATTATGCGGAGCACTAGTAGGTGCAAAGTTATTTAATAAAATTAAATGTTCCCTACGTTTAACTTTCGATAAGGTTTATTTTTGGACGGATTCAACCATAGTACAAGGATGGCTATGTAGGTATGTCTCCTCACTCACTCAAAACTTTTGTACAAAATCGCGTGGTACAAATAAACGAACTTACTGACGATATTATTTGGCGGCACGTTAGGGGTACCGAGAACCCTGCTGACCTCATAACAAGAGGAGCTAGTTTAGAGTCGTTAAAATATAGTAATAATCACATATGGTGGACCGGTCCAACGTTCTTACGTGAACCTAACACATTTATTTTCTCGAATATTAATGAAGAATTAATACCTACCGAATTACCGGAAATGAAAACACAAACCATAAATTTAAATTGTAATCAATCCCTCCAGGTAATTGAACTTGACCGCTTTTCATTATTTAACCGTTTACAACGGGCTTGTGCATTTATGTTGCGATTCATATTAATGTACGTGTGCACACTCCCGGTGACGGTCGAAGCCGCATAACCGGTACGTTATCAGTAAATGAACTACAACAGTCACTTACCGTTTTGACTCAGTTAGTTCAACAACATTCATTTAATGATGAATACTACAATCTTAAAAATAATATACCGTTAAAGCATAAAACCAAAGTATTTAATAAAATAGCGGGTTTAAATATATTTTTAGATGAATCAAATATTATTCGTGTAGGTGGCAGGCTAAACAACGCGGTTGACTTTAGCTATGATAAGAAACACCCGATATTGTTAAGTGGTAAACATCGTTTTACCAGGTTGTTGTGTGAATACGAACATAAAAAATTACTTCACGCAGGACCTCAGCTTCTGGTATATTCCATGCGTGAACGGTGGTGGGTACTGGGAGCTCGAAATTTGGCTAGGCAGATAGTACATAACTGCGTTACATGCACACGTATGAAAGGTAGAACATTGACCCCGATTATGGGTAACTTACCATTTGAAAGATTGGAAGCAAATTTTCCTTTCATGCAATGTGGCGTCGACTACGCTGGGCCATTGCTCATATCGGACCGCAAAGGCAGAGGTGCCAAGTTAATAAAGGCATACATTTGTTTGTTCATTTGCTTTACCACTCGAGCCATACATTTAGAGTTAGTTGGTAGCTTATCCACACAAGATTACATCTTAGCTTTGAAACGCTTTATATCACGTCGCGGTAAGCCTTATCAGATCTTTTCAGACAATGGAAAGAATTTTGTAGGCGCTGAAAAAGAATTATCAGTAATTTTTGAAAATTCGAATGATATCTCTGATTTTATTAATCAAAATCAAATTCGTCTTACGTTTATACCTCCATATAGTCCTCATTTTGGCGGGTTGTGGGAGGCAGGAGTCAAGTCCTGCAAGTATCACCTGCGACGTGTACTGGGTGACGCACGGCTGACACGCGAGGAATTTGAAACCGTATTAACTCAAATTGAATCCATCCTCAACTCCCGTCCTTTGTCCCCTCTCTCCTCGGACCCGACCGATTACCTCCCTCTGACTCCAGCTCACTTCCTGATCGGCCGACCGCTGACTGCGCCAGCCTGCGAAGACCTGACAACAAACACGCCTACACAAATAGGGCGCTACGAACGAGTGGAGCTTCTGAGGCAACACTTCTGGCAACGCTGGTCCAAGGAGTACGTATCCGAACTTCAGCAACGTACGAAATGGAAGGTCGACAGTGAAGACATCGCTCAAGATAGCCTAGTTCTTATCAAAGAAGAAAGGCTTCCGCCCTTTAAATGGAAACTGGGGCGAGTCACACAAATATTCCCTGGGAAGGACGGAATTTCTCGTGTCGCTGACATCCATACAGCCACGGGCACCACCCGGCGGGCCTTCTCAAAGATCTGCCCGCTACCTACATCATGAACGTGCTCTTCGTGTTGGAATGGTTCTTCCAAGGCGGCCGGCATGTTAAGAAGCGACTGCTAGCGCCATCTATGCTTCGTGGTGGACAACTCTGGCTCAGCGTTCGAATCTCGCGCGTTTCGCATCGTCGCTGCAATAATTGTCACCGGTTGTCTGCGACATCCGTTTCCGCCCACCTCACTTCTCTTCGGATGGTCTCTGGACGGTCGCATTATATCGTTCTTATACGTTTTAAATAGAAATAAAGCAGTTTTTTCATAATAATAATTATAAAATTAATTGAAGAGCACCCGCTGCGTCCCGCACACACCAAACAAACTCACACAATCATAACACCTTCCTATTTCCTAGATTCTTATATTTTAGAGATTTGCCAAGACAGTTTATTGTTGCTTACTGGCTCTCATGCGGTGATTAATTAAGTAGACATAATCGCAGTATTGTAAGGAAGTAAGTACCTACCTACTGCACCTATGTTTACGTAAAAATAATAAGTATAGGAGAGTGGTAGAAGCTTCGCTGAAAAGGGGGAGAGGAGTTAAAATGACTAAAATTCTGCTCACTTAACACTTAAACGGCTCCTAACTAGGTGGACAATTGCTCAGTTCCTCTCAGCTGATCTAGTATTATACCTACCTACCTACACAAAACAGAAGTCACACATACGTGACACACGTCGATTTATCCACCAATATACAATAGTTACTTACAGTTCTCTGCATGTAACTATAACAAAAACTTAAAGAATGTAATTAAGTAATAAAGTAAATAAGTACTTACATTTAAATCCTTGTTGCACACTAGGCATTTCGATTTCAAATCGCTTGTGTTTACATTAAAGTGCTTATACACATTATTTTGCTTTTTACGTCCCATCACATCAATCACAGAAACGTGTACCTACGTCAATATAGCTAAAATACAATAAAATAGATTTTAAAGCAATAACCTAAGCACGGCGTCACTCGGGCGCGTACACGCGCGTTTGATCAAATAAATATTACATACTGCTCACTGCGCTGTTCCGTTAGGATTTCAATGGAAGAACACCCAAAACGCAAGCAAACTGATAATGGAGCAGTCAAATATTCGGTTACAGCGCATAGAATATCTGCGTCAAATAACAAAGTATCGCTCAGAAGGCAGACCCATTGTATATACCGATGAGTCATATGTCGATTCATTCCACAGCAAGTCGAAATCTTGGGGCGATGGGTAAAAAAAGTCAAAGGGTCAAAGAGTAGTAATCGAGCACGCGGGTTCTGAAGCCGGTTTTGTGCCCAATTTAAACATTTTAATATTGAAGGCGGGTTCAAAAACCGGAGACTATCATGATAACATGAATTATCAACATTATGAAAAATGGACCAGGAGACCACTCGTTCCGAATTTGCCAGCAAATTCAGTTATTGTGGTGGATAATGCTTCTTATTCTTCCTGAAAAACTTTTTAAAACTTAAAAAAAAAATCTTTTACATACGGATAATTTTGGTGTGCCATTTTACTATGCCAATCTGTCAAAGTTAGCAAAGCTACATCACTAAATTTAAAGCTACATCACTAGATTTTTTTTAGCGTCTGCTTATGAAAAAAATGTAAAAATATAGATTTTAAATTCCTTTACAATTTTGTCTTGAGTCATACTTTTATAGGAAGTCAGGAATTAAAGATATTCAAGTTTGAAGTTCTAAAAATACAGAGGTTATGTCTGGTCACCAAGAGATAGTTACTAGGTAGGTACTTCTTTATAAAATTAAAATATCATTGATAGAAACGCATTTTTACAGCAAACTAGACTAGGGACTACGTATTCAGAATTATTTTTAAGTCTAGCCGATTTGTGTAGTTACTTTTGCCACATGGCTCATAAACCTACATAGCAACATGCGACGTACTTATTTATTTATAATAATAAGCACACCAACAGCACAGTCAGACAGACTTTAAAATGGGCATTTTAGTAACCATGCAAATAACGGGTTCAGGCTATGCATGGCATAATAAAGTATAAAGTAGGTGCAGGTCATGGGTGTGTATAGATAAAAAAAAAACAAATATATTTTGTAGTAATCTTTATTCCTCATCATCCCGAACCACAATGTCATCAAGAAAACCTGCGGGTGCTGAGATATTTGGTTGATGCCTGGCCCATCCTAAATACCATTCTACAGTCATTGTATGAGCGCAGCATCCAACAGTTCGTCTTCCGACTAAACAACTACAACAGTACTCTACTATTCCTGCTCGACCGGGCACATTATTTTCTACAACAATATAAACGTAATATTGTCTCCTAGAGACATGACGTGATTTTATTTCGCCTCTTATTAAGGTAGTGTCACCACTGCCTCTAAGATTGTATTCAGGTGCAAGTTGCTCACTGCTTACTTCAATCCTGTACCCGCCGTGGAAACGTACATGCTCGCCGTAATAAGAACGGGCCTGTCTTATTTGGTACGTTCCCAAGGCGAATAAAATTAGATCCCTGTATTCTAAGACAGGAAAGTAAATATTATTTCTGCCAGCAGTTATACTTTGAAAGTACGATGTTCTCCTATTCAAATTGACAGTCTCAACCATATCTGCCAGATTGTTTTCTAAATTCATTCTTTCTCTTATAATTCTTAATATTTCATGTGCATTAACATTGTCTTGCAGGCGAGCACCAAACTTGTTTATTAAAGCCGCTGCAATTTCGAAGTTTTGCATCATGTGGGGAAGTGATCTATGGAAATATTCTTGCCTTAATAATTTAAAATCTCTTTTGAAGTAGCCATTGATGACTTCCACCACCCATCTGCAAATGGTTACACAGCGGCTTCTATTTGCTTGAGCTGAAGTTAACTGGCGCTCACCTTCTAACAATGATTCTGGCATGACTGGTTTATAACCCCATCCTTCCAACAAAGCAATGCTATCTCTAAAACCTCTATCGAGAATAAAAGCGTCATTATTCCTGAAATACAATCTTTGAGCAGAATTTTCATTACTGAATAAATTATTCATGATCACAGAGTCTGATGTAGTTACTCGGTATGGGCCAAAACAATCGACAATGTATCCGTCACTAGCAACTATCATAAATGGCTTCAGGAGATTCCTGTATTTATGCAGAGAATATGTTTCTTTTTGAAACATATAATTGGAGCTTTTATTGATATAAATGTACGTGCCATCACAAATGACTACAGCATTGTTATCATTTCCGAACAGCCCATTGGGAATAGTTAAATTATGTTGAATTAATTCATCATGAGTAATATGATTAATTCCGAGATAATTTGGTACAAAATCTTGGCATAAAATCTCCCTTACTTTATCCATTAAACCTTCCAATGTTCGACGAGGCACTTGTACTAATGTGGAAATTCTCTCATCTGAGTCTCCTGTCCTCATCTTCAGCAGAAGTGCAACCAAGCCCAAACTACCTCTACGCAGTTCAGAGATACGTGGTATTTCTTGAATTAAAACATTGAAGTTTTCTTTTGAATAACCAGTATTCAAATACTCTCTCATCTATATCCTGAATATTCTCGAAGTCAAGCGTGGGACTAAATGCATTGACAAAAGAAAACACATGCTGTATTTGATCTATGTTAAATGTATCTACACTGTTTTCAGAATCATATAATGTATCCCATAAATTATTTGTCAAATGTTGACTACATATACGAGCTAATTTTGGCAAATAATAATTATGATTATGTAGAACTGTGGCTCGTAACTTGTCCGAAATATTATGAAATGTGGTACTTTCACAATTTGGAAACACACAAGTGTGTGTAGAATTGGCTGCCCGCCTATAATTGGGTAAATTAATTGTTGGTGCTTCTGGTGGCTGAATCAGATTTTCTTCTGGTTGCACATCATTAATTGGGTCCAGTTGAGGTCTGTTTTCATCTTGACGATTCATACGTACAACCTCTCTTTTAGTGCGTAGCCAGCAGGCGTGGCAAACACGATCTGAAGAAGATATCTGAAGATAAAATAATAAATTAATTGTGATAATAATTGCTGCCTAAAAAAGGGTGAAATGTTGCCAATCTTTTACCACACAAATTGCAAGAATGAACAAACCTCTCGTGGTGCTACTTTGCTCTCTATAATATTAATTATAGATTGCTGCATCTCAGTAGGGTTTTCCCTTAATATTATGTCACTCTGTCTTTGAAGTGTTGAACAGCCACACAAAAGGCACACATTTGTATGCCCCCTCGTACTTGGTCCCGCCCAACTTGGTCCGGCTCCACTTGGTCCAGCTCCACTTGGGCCAGCTTCACTACCATAAACTTCTCCCAAGTTATTATTAACTGCAGCCATTGCAAGATCTCTGCATGCCTCGCAGACATAGTTATCTTCCAAAATCTAACAACAAAAAGACTGCTGATAATTGAAACTCGGAAGAAAATTCTTCTTTTAACCTATTTATCATAAAGCTTTATTAAGCTACAAACAGAAATCAAACACAAATCTTGTACTTACTATACTAGTTGTCAGAAATACTTACAATTTGTGGGTATACCCAGCTGCAGATTAAAGCAGTGACTCTCGTATCAAGTGCCTACGCCGGGTATCGGCGCAGTTTATTGACACATGTTGCAGTTGACACACATGATGCGTGAAGGCCTTACACGGCTTCCCATTGTGATACAGAAATCGATGCACACACAACAAAATCTGAAGTATCAGACAGAATCTCAATCCAGAGTCACAGAAATATGTCGTCGTATAGCCAATAAACAAAATCCTTAGGCAAGCACTAGTCAATCAAGCTGGTAAATCATCAGAGTCCATAAGCAGAAGCAGTCGTTAAATTGGAAAATCACGGAAAAACGGAGAATCAAAACAAACAAACAAACTCAACAAGTCGCACCACGCACGCGTTAGCATCGAACGTCAGTGACAGTTTTTTTTTATTGTTTTTTTTTTAATAATTTTTATTCATGACCATAGATACGAGTCTTTCAGTCGGATACATAAATGGGTTACATTACATGTAATATATTAGATACCTATAAATGTACATAGTGTTGCCAGGTCTCCGCCTTACCCCAAGCTGAGTCTCAATTTGGCCGGGATTCAGTATTAACTTAAAAAATATCCTAAATTAAGCTTTTTCTTTTTTTTTGGTGGCAATAAATGTTTTCTTTCTTCTTACTTTTGTACTGTTTACTGAAATTCCAAATTCTACTTTCTTTCCAAACGTGAAGAATTGCTATTAGCTTTTCATTGTTAAGTACATTAAGTAAATATTTAATATGAAACATAATGAATATAAGAAAAGTGAAATCATAAAGTGATGTAAAAATTCTTGATATAAAAGATTAAAAAAAATATATTATTACTGATTCTTCTAATAAATGTATCTTCATTTACAAAGGCGATAATATCTTTCAATAGTGCAAGTGGGTATACCCAGCTGCAGATTATAGCAGTGACTCTCGTATCAAGTGCCAACGCCGGGTATCGGCGCAGTTTATTAAATCAATAGTGCAACACAGATGTGCACAATGACACAAGGAACATTCCGAAATAATATTAAGTACATAGTCTTGTATTCGAAACAAATCTTACCCTAAAAAAAATCTGCTGTGGCAAGTTTACCCTGAATCTCGGGTAATTGCTCTAAGTTGGCTACACTATCAGTAAATATCATTATGCCGGTTGACAGAGGAATTGATTGTCTATGGCAACACAGCCAGCCATGATTTTATTTTATTGTCATCAAAGTCTAGTCATTTGAGTTTTCAATTTTAACAAAAAAAAATCCAGACTTTGATAGGCCTTATGCTTGTTTAGATAAAACTTAGTAAATTATTTCATCGGTTTCTATCACGACTACATAAGTAGACGCTTAATAATTTTATCAACAATTTTCTCGCCATTGTTCTTTCATCACATACATTTTATCGTATTTGTCAACTACACCCGTTATGGAACCATTTTTATAAAACTTACATCCATTAGAATCTGAAACCTTTATTAATGGCTGACCCGAGAGAAAACAAGTGCACATTTAATTTGGGCACATACAACACAGCATGTAAAGTACAGAAAGCTTTAAGGTTCCTATTTACGTATTAAGATGTATATACATGTCATTAGTAGATTCTAATAAGAGTTATGCTCTTGACAGCTATGGATTAACTTTCAAAACTAATTTGGATAAATTAGAAGCTCTTCAAATTCGTTTCTTGAAGCTACGTGTTACTCAAAAAACTAAAAACAGTTGTGAAGGAGATAATAGGAAACTATTTAAAATATGTAAAATTCTACCAATTAGTTACAAACTTAAGTATATTTTAGCAGTTAACTACCATGGAATATACAAGAGCATAATCTAACCCATGTAATCAACAACCATAACACAAGATCTATGGCTGCTGGCAAACTCAATGTACCCAGAGTCACTAACTACTATGGTGACCGAACCCTAAAAAAATGAATACCATATCTATTGAACAGTCTGCCACCTGCCATAAAGAATGAATCGAAGAAAAATAGTTTTAAAAATAAATTTAAAAAAATATTATTTAGAAATATGTTCAACTACCTATAATAATAATAATTTGTTTTAAGTACAAACTTTCTTAAGTGTATAGACTCACCGAGCCCGCAGTCAAACCATTAAGTCTACGGTTTTGTGGGGCTTAGTTTATAAGTTAAACTTGCCTTATGTGAATATAAATAATAATAATACTCTGAACCATTATAGGAATACACATTATTTTTTCCAATACCTAAATTTTCTAAATTTTTACCATCACCAATTGTAACAAATATTTTATTTTTTAATTCACAAAACTCTGAATACATCTCTTTAATATAACACATAATTATGGTCACTTGCCCCTGAATCTAACACAAAATTCTTTGAATTTAATAGATTACCCTGAATCTCTCTTGTTACAAATGAAGTTTTAGAATTATCATTCTTATTTTTCTCACTAGATTTATTTTTTGGCAACTTACAGTCTTATATTAAATGACCCACCTTGTGACAGTTATAACATTTTCTATTTCTACACTCAATCCTTTTATGGCCTATTTTACCACACTCGGAGCACTTAATAGTACGCTTCGCATCAACCACCAATGCAGAATTTTGCTGTTCATTGCTACTGGCACTGGACATGCCACCATTACCACTGCGCTGCTCCTCAACTAGCAACCTGCCTGTAAGCTCCTGCAACTTTTGTTTCTCTTCTGGAATACTTTTCCACGCTCGCTGAGACAAAATGTTTGTATTTGTCGGGCAATAAACTCAACTCAAACTCAAAGCATTTATTTCAATTAAACCAATTACAGGCACTTTTGAATTGTCAAGGAGTCAGTCAGTCAGAAAATATGAAGCTAGTTGCCCATTCCAAAGCGTAGTAAGTACCTATGGAGAAGAACGGGCAAGAAACTTCACGGACACTCACACAATGACATAAGTATCTTAGTTATAACCATGATGCAAGTAAAATAACTTTTATGAGGGAGCAATCTCAGGGAAACCACCTTTTCAGTTAAAGAGTATATTTTGGTTGTAAACAGTTCACAGAAACAACACACAAATTAATTATTGGGGATCGAAAACCCTAAATAGTTATATTCACGTAACAATGGCGGCACGAGGAAGGCACGTGGCGACGTTGCGCGGAACATCGAATTACGTGTCTACGCGGTAAGCGTGTGGGCAGCGGACTGATGCGCATCGCCAAGCGCGTTCCTCGCAACAGCCGGGCGAGAAAGAGAAACAGTTTATTCTCTGTATCGTACCGGAATGCGACCGCGGGACGCTCGTACTGGAAGTAGTTGTGTGTGGTTTGCTACACTTTTTTATTTTGGTGTTACCAACATGGGCTCTGAAGAACAAGTGACTGTCAACAAGACGCTGCACACATGACTAGACATATGTGCTAATCAGGTGTTTTGCTGCTATACGATTTTGATCAGGCTCCAACACTTATGTAATTTTGAAGTTCGAAAAGTGCTGATTCTCAGCCTAGTTTGAATAAATGACTTTATTTTGGTTGTAAAATCTCTCTGCCTTGGTATGAAATGGATGGCTACCCATCCACGAACAGACCGTGTGCGACATGCGTAACTTAACGTCGATCGATGGACCGTGCTACTTAACCACGAGACCCTCATAGGTCTTATTTTTTGCTAAATAAATAAGACGTTTTCTGTTTTATAGGTATTGTTTATTAATTATCTTAAGAATTCAGCCAGCCGTCTCAGTCTTCTTCGGTCCAGCCGTCTTCGAGTAATCGGTGAACATACATAAAAAAAGATGAAAAAAAAAGAGAATCTCCTCCTTTTTTTAAAGTTGGTTAAAAATAAATGGCCTGTGGCGCATCGGTTGCATGGAGCATCGTTTACAGAGCCTGAAAGGAAACATAATTTAGTTTTTTATTCTGTTGGTACTGATTTTTTTTTTTAAACCGACTCTGTGTTGTTTTATTTACAAAAGAACAATTGGTAGGTCCAGAGGGCCTCCCCTACCATCCATCCTGCTGCACAATGATAATATTATCAGTGCCATCACCATGTCCAGCACTACTGTCAGTTGCTGGCTCGGACTAGTGAAACAAAATATCATACATTCAATAATAACTACAAGAGGACAGGGAAAATGATGTTCAAGATGTGAAAGATAGCCGAAAAAAAAAAAACTACGTTTTAGGGCGAAATGAAATCGCTTCGGCCGTCAAGGAAACCGGGGTTTCGTAACTCTAACTGATCAGACAGCTGTGCTGCTGGACAGTTTGTTGCGCCACTTCTCCCCAGCTAAAGCACTAGGAAGTGGTGAAGGGTGGGAGTTTGACGTTTTGCACAGAAAGGGGGTCGGCAGTACTATAATGAATTAATGACACGTTGCTGGGTATTGATTTCTTGCGTAAAGCCGGTATTGTTATCAATATATGTAGATTGGTATATATCCGAGAGACCAATACAAAGCACAGAAATACTTAAAAGTTTAGGGAATTCGAGTATGATACCGAGACTGTGGAAAAGTCGTGCCGTTAGCAAACGTGATGCGGGCCGGACTGACGGCGCGGGGCGCGGATGGCGTGGGCGCGTGGATGTGCGTGTTTATGCGGCCCAAAAAATGAAATTAAAGGATTGTGATCCGTGCGAATAATGAACGGGTCGGACTTACCGTACAAGTACTGATGGAATCTTCGAACTCCAAAAATAATAGCCGTTGCCTCTTTCTGAATTTAAGAATAATGTTTTTCAGCTGTGTTTGGAGTGCGAGACACAAACGAAATAGGACGCTTGCATTCATCCCTTTGTATAACATAATATATTTGGCCTTTATTTGAATCACATGCAGTAGGTACCTCATATTGGGAGGTACACTATTGTATAGCTCTAAAAATTCTGTAACTGTGAGACCTGTCCAATAATGGCAAACATTATTTGACATTTCTTCTACATTACCAAAATCCAAATCGTCCACTTTCGATTTTGCTATATTGATTATGTCTTCTAACTGTCTGGCGTTGAATGTAGACAAAAGAGCAGTATTGTGTGGTAACAAGTGCCACTCATTAGAAAATAAATGTGTTAGACAAACTCTGCAACTGCGTGGCATATAGAAAATGTGCTCTTGTATTAGAATCCTTTTAATAAACATTGGTATCAAATGCAAAGTACGATTGACACATCCGCTAAATATACAGTCGCTAGAAGTGCTACTGGCACGTTTGTAGTTTGGTAGCCTTATACCCACTTAGTCTGTGCTTATACCATAAGCTGATGCTGCATGTCGTCGTGTTAGTGGGAAAACCGACTAAATGCCAAAATGATCAAAACGACATAATATATCATTTTGAAAGTTTGATAAAGAAAATGTCAGAGGAAATAAATTGTAATGTAAGTGGCGTCTGAAATTATATTTAGAACAATTATTTCTCATTTCAAATCACTTAATGTTGCGTTCTGCAAGTTTATAATAACATCAGAAAACGGAAAAAATGTCGTCTAACCCCCCCTGTTAGTTGGTTTTACCTGTATAACCTTAAAACATGAATATTTAATAAAATAAGGCTACTTTCAAAGTGTTATCTATTGTTTATATTGCCATATAATAATTATTTATGGTTCATATTGAGTTCAATCTGTAAGACCGGCTATAAATCGAATAAATTGTAAAAAACGGAAATGTTAATTGGTTTTACCCGTCTATTAATAATAATATTATTAAGTTATAGTTTTACTAATTACTAATTACTGAGCAAAAACGTCGGTTTTACTATTTCCTTGACTCTTTAATAATTAATGAATGACTATTAGTGTGTTTTCTGTCAGTGCAATGTGTTACTTTATTAATTTAGTTATTAAACTATTAAGAAATAAAACTAAAAAGTCTATAAACGTGTAATTTATTGTTTTAAAAAGTTGTGTTCCGTTAAGTGTATAACAGCATTCGCGAAAACGTACAATTAACAGTATAGGCCTCAGACTTAAAATAAAAATAAAAGGAAAGAGAACAAAACAAACTTATTCATCGTTCTTAGATGCGCGAAATTTATAATTATTATCCTTCATTAGGTATCCTTACTCTTCATCCGAGGTGTCTTTATCAGATACAGTAGCATCTGGTAATCGATCGACGATACTACCTTCGGTCTCGATTTTCTCATACCAGTCATGGTACTCTTCTGGTATTAATCCTTTGGAACATAGTTTTAGCAAATCCGCTTTTTTGGCAAACAAAACAATTACTAATTGGCAAACGCTTGCGGTATAGTTGTGTCAACTCTGCAGGAAGTTCAGGTTCAATTATTCTGACGTTTTGAATAACTGCATCGTCAGCACGTTTTTTCCTTTTTCGGGTCGAGTAGTGATGTACTGGTGGATCTAAATCAAAGATGACTTGATTGGAATTTGTAGGTGTGAGATCTATAAAGAAAAAGTTCTCCGACATGTCATAGTTATAATATAATTTCATTTCACCTTTGACATATTTCATCCTTTTTATTTTTAGCCAAAATACACGGTTTCCTTCTGCATTCTTTGATATTTTCTTTCCCATCACACTCGCTGCTAATTCTTTTAAGTCTTTGAACTCACTGAATTTCAATTCTCGCACATTGTATGGCTTTTGGATCTTGTTCTTTGTTTTCTTTAAAGATCTTGCCCGACGAAAAATGTTAACCCATTCCGTCATAGAATATACTGATGTATGTTTCTTGGCGGACTCAATGCTGCTGTGCATTGAGTCCACTTCCATATATGAGTGCCCACTCTCTAGAAACTTGTGCTCGATGACTTTGATGTGATCAATCTTTTGGACAGCCCAAAATAGTAACGAAGCGACATACTGATTTCGGTTCTGCCCTCCGCAGGTGTCCGAAAAAAAAGCCACCTCTTCAACATTGGGAGGTACATACTCAGACAAGTACAGTAACAAAATCGACCCAATTTCTGAACTACCTTTCTTTCCGTTTAGCTCGGTCCACGGAAAACAATAGGCTTCGTTAGGCAAAGCATTTTCATAGATACATAAATTATAAATTGTTAGTTTTCTAGAATAGTATAAAAGACCCACTTCGCCACAAGGTATTTGTAAAATGGCTTGTAGATCAAATGTAGCTGAAATGAATTTATTTTCCTTGTTAGCTTTTTCCTTGTCTTTTTTCCTCATTGCAAGCTTCTTTTCTGGCGATGTGCTCTTCATATTCCTTCTGTAAGCCAGGCTTACCTTCGGCGTTCGTGCGTTTATATTTCGTACAAATAAGGCACTGGTCTTTTTTAGGAAGAAAAAAACCTAAATTAAATTCTGTTCCAAACACTTTGCGATAAATGGGCTCTGAAACTGGATCAGTTTGTCTTCTCTTACAATCATCAACGTAAAGCTTGTACATTTTTGCCAAGGACAGGTTAGACTCCAAGTACTCACGTCGAATAGTTTTCCGAACGTAATGACTTTACATTTTGGGAAATGAATTGATATGATTTCGCACTTCCTGTAATTTTTCATTTGGTATTTTGTTAGGAGGTGCCTTACGTCCACGCGGATCTTCTTTTAGTGAGTAACGTCCCAAATGATTCCGATTAATTACGGCTTCTGTGATAACGGATGTCGAAATGCAGAGGGTTTTTCTAAAGAAATTTTGACAGATTTGCCTTCTTTCTCTGTTAATTATAAAGAAATATTTTTTCGTGTTAGACCTGAGAGTTGTGCGCTTTCTGTTGAGTTTCATAGTTTTTATTGGTTGTACTTCAATAAATTTTAACAATAGTATATTATGCAACTAGTGAATAAAAGACGGATTTAAAGCGAGGGCCATAGATGAATCACGACCAAGTGAAGGATTCTAACGACTGAATCACGACCGGAGGGAGTGATTCATGATGATTGAATCACGAGCATAGCGAGTGATTCAAGTGTTAGAATCCTGAGCGACGCGAGTGATTCGTGGCCCTCGATATAAATCCGTTTTATTCAAGAGTGGCATACTATACTTTATACCATGACTACGAGAAAAAGAAAGATTTAAGCGAAAATAGGCATATTATTATATGAAGATTTTTTTTTTTTACTTTACCCCGCACTAGGAATTTCTCCTGTATCGTGGGTGCGTTTACAAACATTTAAACTGACATACACAAACAGCCAGACCCGGAACAACTACATGTAGGTCATACAAATATTTGTTCCGTGCGGGAATCGAACCCACGACACGCAGCGCAGTAGTCAATCGCTTAAATAAGTTTAAAAAATAAGCTTTTTAGAGGGGGAATGGTATAAAAGTTTTTATACCATTCCCCTTTTAAAAAGCTTATTTTATTCACGCAAAACAGTGAATAAAAAGCACTTTTAATCACTGTTTTGTTGTCCTGGTGACCCCCATCTCAATGCTATACAACCTCCTTGCGAACAAATTAATGTGCATTTAAATTAATTTCGACGGCACGGTTGGAGTAGTGGTTAAGCGATTGACTACTGCTTTGCGTGTCGCGGGTTCGATTCCCGCACGGAACAAATATTTGTATGACCTACATGTAGTTGTTCCGGGTCTGGCTGTTTGTGTATGTCAGTTTAAATGTTTGTAAACGCACCCACGATACAGGAGAAATTCCTAGTGCGGGGTAAAGTTAAAAAAAAAAACTTTTTTTTTTCTACATTAAATGTCTATTTTCGCTTAAATCTTTCTTTTTCTCGTAGTCATGGTATAAAGTATAGTATGCAACTCTTGAATAAAACGGATTTATATCGAGGGCCATGAATCACTCGCGTCGCTCAGGATTCTAACACTTGAATCACTCGCTATGCTCGTGATTCAATCATCATGAATCACTCCCTACGGTCGTGATTCAGTCGTTAGGATCCTTCACTTGCTCATGATTCATCTATGGCCCTCGCTTTAAATCCGTCCTTTATTCACTAGTTGCATAATATACTATTCTTCGATGTAAAATCCAACTGCCAGTATTCTCGACAAAGCATCAGTCGATCATCTTCAGTTATGTAGGAAGTACATTTATACTGGCATTTTGTACAATCAACCGGTTTAGGTAGTTTTGGATCTCTACACTTTTTTTTAACTACGTAAGGTAAACCGTCAGCTCGCCTCTTTTTGGCTATATTAACTTTCCATGAACTAGGATCTGGAACACGCCAACGACTGCGTGGTTTTAACGTTTTCCACAAACGGTCAAACATCTCTGTTAGTAATTGTGCACGCCATAGTGTGCACCAGAACTATAAAACCGCATTATTCCGCGGCACAACACTACAACGTCGGCGGGGGGTGCGGAGCGCGGGGCGACATCGGCGCGCGACGGAGCCCGCGCCGCCATTACTAGAGAAGACATCGTCGTCGCGCAAGCGACGCTCTAAATCAAGACAATGCGACTCTCTAAATCAAGACTTGTAAATGCAAGGAAAATAATATAATAATATGAATGCAAGTTGAGGTCCTTTATTTATGTCCCCAACAAGTGGCGACCGTGAAGAAATAAGAAGAACCATTCCATTCTCAAGATCAACACGGGGAAAATCGACGGGTTTGCAACCGAAAAATGGCGGCGGCGTATCAAGACCCCTAAGACGACTCACCGACCAGAAATTCAGCTATAAGAAAGGAAGTAAGCCCGTTCCTTGTTCGTTCCCTATCCCTATTTCCCAGCTTTGGTTTGCGTGTAAATGCAGAGCGACATTGAAGCTGTGGGTTGAGGTGCCTAGCTGCGTGTTTTAATGATTTGGTTTAGGTTTGCCATCTTTATTTCTATGCACTAACAGTGTGAGCACGCGGCACTAATATATACTCATTATACTCGCAAATTCGCTAGCATGATTCTAGCATTAAATGATGCTGGAACTGATTTAAATAATATAAGTGAATGGATGCTAGAGAATTGTTGTGTTTGCTTCCTAGGGAAAAGGTAATAATATTTTATTAGTTGTTAAGTCACTTTGCCGAACATTCCAGAATATCCTCGAGTCGCTCGCGCCTTCTTCGGTGCGCGGCGGACGACGTGCTGTCTGCCCTGCTCGGCAACGCGGTGGCCGGGTGCTTCGCCCTGCGGGCGCTGTTCGCGCTGTTGGCGAGTTCGGTGGCTGCTGGATGAGTTTTGGTCAGAGTGAACATTATATTTGACTTTACCTTTCTCATTGTTAAATTAATTCGTGAGTCGATTCTGGGTACGTAGCTGTGTTAAATTAATTTTCTAAACAAAAGTTTCGTGAAGCTTATAGTAAACAAAATGTCGGACAGTGAACGAGAACACGATGATTCAAATTCCATTACATACGTAGTCGTGTAACGTATTTTAAAAACTACATCACTAAGTTTCACTTAGATAATTTGGATAGCGTAACTAGTTTAGAAATAAGAGAATTATCGGTGAAATTGACACAGTTACAAGAATTAGTTAAAAAATTTGATGGGGTTCAATCAGAAATTGAGGAACTTTCTGTAAATGCAGAGAAACAATACTCAGAAAGGGATATCACTGAAAGTGAATTTAGCTCCCTAATTGCGTTAGCACAGGAAATAATAGATTTGTTTTCATCTAAAAACAAAAATGCGATCAATAATGATTCGTCGATGTAGCCGTAGGGGTGGTCGTGGCTGGAGCTGATGCAATATTCCCTGATGAAGTTTGTAGTGAATCAGTATCTGCTTTCTTTATTATAATATTTTCAAGAATTTGAATTTTGGGAAGTGATTTACGGCTTTCAGTAGTCGCGCCTTGGAGGGACAACTTCACCATTTGTAAGCTTCTTTTATTCTGTTAAAACAAAAGGAATTCATACAGTAAATTATTTAAGGAAAGGTGAAAAAAATATCCTCGTAATGTAAACTAAAAACCTACTATATTTGTGTTTTGCCTAAAATTGACATCTTTGAAATGCAATTAATATTTGCGCAAAGTGAATTACGCATTATATAAATTATCTGTTGAAATTTTTTCTGTTCATTCAAATAATAGAAAACATAACTAAAGATATTTTACGTAAATCAAATTACGACCGTTCCCGTTTAATACGAATTAGGAGTTACGTAGCCAAAATTCTCAGAAAAATATATTAAGCAATACTCGTAACTCCATACAACACTTTACTTTCCATTTACTGTATAATTACTTCAATTATTACGTTCAATCTTTTTGAAAACAATTCCAATTGCTATTAAGAGTCCGCCACTACAGCCCAACGCGAGCGATTTTGTACCTTTCGCCCCGCCCGGGCGCCCCACCCCCTCTAAAATAATACGCGGTGGCCGGTGGCATGGCGCGCGGCGGCCGCGATCGAGTGCGTGAGTCGAGTTCGAGTTTGAACGGCCCGGTGCCGCGGTGCCCCCGCTATGCCGCTATTTATTTATATAAATAAATAAAATGTTCTAAGTAAATATTCATCAATGTTTATTTATTAAACACTTTAATTAATATGTACATATTCAGAGTTCTTATACAATACTAGTACAATATCAAATCAATAAAAATCCCATAAAAAAAATAAGAGATAAACATGTCACTACTATCACGTTTTAGGTTTCAACAAATGACGGGACGCGCAACAATCGTATGTATACCTACCTACCAAGAATAAACTTTCATAACGTAACTATAACTAAACTCCATTTAGGTACATTATGATTAGAAATTTGAACAAAACTTTTTACAGTCCGTTCAATCGATTTTGACTTCTATTCCGTAGGCATAAGGATGGCATTAAAATCAAAAATGTGATTATAATACGTAACTGTTTACTGCAGCCGCTATTTGTCATGCCACCAATGCAATAGAAGTCAAAATCGGTTGAACGGACTGTAAAAAAGGTTTGTTTTTATGTCGAATCTTATTGTAAATGTAGTATATGTAAAACAAATGTTTCCATTATGTTTTTACCCGACTACGGCGAAGCAAAAAGGAGGGTTATGATTTTGAACGGTATGTATGTATGTATGTATGTATGTATGTAAGTAAGTATGTATGTATGTTCATTTGTTCCCTCATAACTTCTAAACTACTCATCATAATTTGAAAAATGGGGTATCATTGGAAGCATCTTGGTTGTCCGCTGGTTATAGGCTATGTGAAGTTACATTAAATTGAATATGGCGCCCTCTAGAGTACAAAAAGTCATGAACTAAAAAAAAAAGATTTTTTAATGGTACCATGTTGGGTATCAAATGAAAGGGCTTAATTAGCACAATTCAAAAATATATATATTATTACCCCAAAATAATTTAAATAAAAATAAAAGTATAAAAACTAAAACCCAACTACGGCAAAAAAGTCAACTAAAAAGGTATAAACAAGTCATCTCAGACAGACAAATTAAAAATCCGGAGTCACACGTAATCTATTCGATTTATCCCCTAACACGTGTGACTCCGGATTTTTAATTTGTCTGTCTGAGATGACTTGTTTATACCTTTTTAGTTGACTTTTTTGCCGTAGTTGGGTTTTAGTTTTTATACTTTTATTTTTATAATTATTATACTATATTTTAAATGTTTCCTTATAAGTAAAAAAATCCGCCAAGAGCATGTCGGGCTTCGTAAGTAGGTATTTTGCAGTATTTTCTTTATTACTCGAATCATATTATTTTAAAATAGTTTTAAAAATGGCAAGGGGGGAGGAACATTGTAAGGGACTTTCTTTTATTATTAAAAAATTTAGTTAACATTATATTATTGATTATATCGGAAACCTAAAAATCACATTACATTAGAGCGCGTCATAGTACGTAATCAAATCAGGTACAAATGTACAATACGCTCCACGAAACACGAGACTTGACCGCGCCTCCCGTGCTCCTTCACAAGATGTATTGTACAGGTAAGTTATCAAATATACAATGTGCAACCACCGCTACGACCATTGCGTCAATTTTACATATTATTGAAATCAATAATGGATTGCTTACATTGTTGTATATCTGTGGTGTCGTTACTATCAGTTGATTCCTGCGTTTTTGGAACCTTGGAAAAATGAGAATTTATTGGATTTTGTTTTCTTTTCTTGGTTTTTTCTTTGCTTATAGTCGGAGGGTTTATTTTTCTCAAAGGCATATTGCGTGTTTTACGCGGATCCAACAATTCCGGCAGTAAAGAATCCAAGTAAAATGTCTTTAGTTTGGGAACCATATGATCGTTCCACAGTTTTTGGTCGCATTGTATTATTTCTGTTTTTATCTGTTTATTTGAACCAGTCCACACGGCAAATAGACACTCTCTCCTTCCTGTAATATTTAACTGTCCTTGCACTTGGAAATACCAGTGATGTTTTTTATTGATCAACAGTTGGCCATTATCATACTTCCAGAAAGTAATTTTTCTGTTTTTCACAGCATCTTCCAAATTAGTTTTGAAGCCTGATACTGGACATTTCATTTCTACAATCCTATTTTCATCGATCACTCCGTCAGGAGTTGCTCCTAAAAATGGATGATTTTTATCGATGAATAGGCCACAGGGTATAATTTTAATATTTTCTTGCTGCTCCAGTTGACTCAAGGCAATTTTTTCATTAATTTTACCATGTTTGATGGAGTTAACACAAGAGAGATCTTTCTGATAAAGTAAACTTTTAACTATGCTACCTGATGTCGTGCTCCTCTTGTTTATAATTTTGCCAAAATTCGATGCTGTTAACAGATTCCTTCGCATTTCCATCCATTTACTACAATCACTCTGGAGGACTGTTTCCCTTTCAATGTTGATTCTTTCTTCGTCAGATTTCTCCAAATTTGTTAAAAATGTATTTTTCATTCTTTCTAAATCTTCTTCATGCAAATCAGGCTTCATACAATTCTGACCGTAGTTTTCATCTTCAGTCCTTTTCTCTTTCTGTTGAAAAACAAGCTTTCTGGGTCGCATTTTAGACTTTGAACTGTTTCTTTTCAGTTTTCGCAATTCCAGGTGTTTCGATTTTGACATGGGGCTCACACCGAGAATAGATTTTTGGAGCTTATACAAAGGTCTTTTTGTATTAAATGATACGACTGCAGTAGCACATCTGGTCTGATATGAACGCCGAAGACAAAAGTTTATGCGTTTGCCACCAATACATTTTGCAATTATGGCGTTGAACTGTTCACAACGATTGCTGTCCACGTCTTCAATAAGACTGCGTGCATTGGCTGCAGCAGAGCCGACTATAAACTGTATTTGATTTTCTAACGCCGTATCTTTTAATTTGACAGTGACATCTTCACTTGTTTTTTTGCTTTCACAATAAAAATCCTGGCAATTTGTATGACAACCGAAAGCATGATTGTATGCATTGGAAATTGCTACATAAAGATCGTTTATCTGTTTTGAGCGGGTATCACTGGTTTTCTTCAGGTGTTTTATGGAAGAACAAATAACTTTTCTGATTGCCAGGATTCTTTGTGTATTCAAATACTTTCTATGCTGCAATTTATATTTAGTATCTTTAGTAAGCGCTTGTAATTTATTACACAGGTTTCGTAGTAAATGGTTTCTACACTCTATCTTTTCTACAGTGTAGTTAGAATAAGGCCGAGCTTCTAAAATTTTAGAATAAGTGGAAGCGTCTCCGTCAGCAACCATTTTTCCGTATATAAGACCATACATGTGCAAAGATTGTTTGAAACCTTCCACTAATATTTCCGATTCCATGTTGGTAGACGAACCAGTGTAATTTTTAAAACACATGTGCTCTGATGGTGTCGTTTGTTTGTTCTGGGCGCGTACACATATGCAACAATATTTATTTTTTACCCCGAGATATAGGACCTCGCCAAACTTTTTACCTATGATTGCAGCAGCGCCTGATAACGAGGAATAGTTTTTCTTGTAGGTCCTCTTCGCCCAGCAACCGTCAACGATTACGTCTATGACAGGGATTCCATCTGAATTAACTCTGCCTTCGTCCAATGCACTTTGCTTCTCACGAGCAGCCGCAGCTTCCATCTCGGTTGTAGCTAACTTTTCCCATTCTTCACTAACTTGGTTATCAATTTTCTTATAAAAAACCTCTGTCATAAACGGAACATTGATTGAAGTAAATATGTTTTGCAATTGTGTGTATCCTACACCTGTAATAGCAGCACTTGTTACTACGGCAGTATTTATATTCAAATTGTCGCTTGGACTAGGTTTGGACGTATCTGTAATAAGTTCAACATTACACATATTGCATTTGAATTTTAATTTTGAAATCAAGCCAATCCTTTTCTCCCCTATCAACTCTAAATTATTTATACCGCAACCGAAGGCTGTTGAGTGGCTAGAAATTGTTTTTAATTTTTTTAGAAAATATTTAAGGTCTATGATTCTTCTTTCATCTGATTCTTCATTGATTCCTCCATGATTTTTATCTGACGTGTGCGCTTCGTCCGGAAACCTACAAAATGAATACATTTTTATTACATAAATATAAAGCAGACAACAATAGTAACCACGAATGTTCTAAGGTCTCTTTTTCTTCTTCGTGGCACGTATTCTGCAATTTATTATCGATGCATTCATTTCTATTTCCTACCTTTGATTCTCAAAAACTAAGTCTAGCTGATCGTCGTCGTCGCTCACTTCGTCCGCGTCGTCATGTTGGATTTGTTGTGTTAGTATTTTTTTATCATGTTGGTTTTGGCTAAAACAATAAGAATTTTAACTTTTTGGATTTTAATAGATGCAAATTTAAAATAAAAAGGAGTCATTATTGAAGGACCTCACGCTCAGCAATAGCGCTTGCGACCGATAGAGCAACGTGGTGGGTCAAAGAAAAATACTAAAGGGGATTAAAAAATTTATTCTCGTTAAAAATGGGTGAACGGAGTAGAAGCATAATGTACCTACTTCCTTATATTTTTTATCAATCTATCGTTTTTTTTCCAAAATTTCTCTTTTTTTTCTCTCAATAGTTCAATACAAACAATTGTAAACAGAGATAACATCTTAAAATTTTACATATACTATGTGAACTTACGCTACTACCTACAAAGTAAAAAAAACAAGTAACCCACAATTCGAATGTGTGATACATTTTACCCACATGTCCCTGTCGGATTTGTAACAAACCGCATTTTTTTATTGTGCATGGAGTCTTACTAATAATTGCGTATCTAACCTTTTAGATTCATAGAAAATAAGTACCAGTGTAGAATTTGTTGTAAGGTTGTTTCTTCTGACAAAACAAAGATTATTTATTTATTTTGTTCTAATATGAAAACTTTACTTGAAAGGGGTTCCGCCAAAATTGCCCCAGGTCCGGCGCAAAAGAAATATATCTCAGATTTCAGAGTAATAATAGTAGAATTATTGTAAAGTATCGCTATTGCCATATTCGGTGGCTAACATAGTTTTTTTGACCGGTGAAGTTTCATAAGCGCTAGATGTAAAAATATCTGTTTTCTGTGCTTAACTGTCGGAAATACGTCACTGAATTGACTAATCGGGGCGCCAGCGCCGCCGCCGCCTAGGGGCGCTCGACTGAGTCTACATAACATAACGCTCGACTGGGGATAAGCAGAGTTGGTCGGCTATAATTTTACTTGAACTGCAAACGGTTTTTAACCGACTTCCCGAAAAGGAAGAGGTTATCAATTCGGCTGAATTCTGTTTTTTTTTTTATGTGTATTTGTTCACAACTCCGTCATTTATGAACCGATTTGGAAAATTATTTTTATGTTTTTAAAGGGTAGGTATATTTCCCAGGTGGTCCTGTTGTCATCAAGTCAGGATCTGATCATGGGATCTTGGAGAAATCGAGGGAACTCTTCAAATATTATAGGCACACCTATAGCGATTTGGGTATTTTTTATGGTAACTCGTGCATTTGCTCTTGGAAAGCACCATTTTTCACAGATGCCTACCGGAACTACTCAATAATAATTATTGTATGGGTTGCGATTCGATTACTTTAATATGTTTGCCAATCAAAGCTAGCGGCGCTCGACAGAGTCTAAAACATAACGCTTGACTAAGGGATAAGCAGAGTTGGTCGGTTATAATGAATTTGGTTTTTCTATTGCGCAATACCCAACACTACCCATAGTACGCCCACAGTAGTTAAACTATGGCTGATAATAAGGAAGAGACAATTAGACTTTTTATCTGACACTGTACCTGCTATGAACCAGATATTGTATTTATTTGTGTCTTTGTATTATTTTGCTGACATTGTATTTATTTGTGTCTTTGTATTATTTTGCTGACATTGTATTAATTTGCTTAATGTAGTTGTTTCTGCATGTGTTACTTCTCTTTTTAATATGTAATGTTCAACACAATGTAAATTGTTAATGAATAAATAAATGAATGAATGAATGACAACAACCCCATCATTTTTTTATATGGCATACCTATGTGAATATATTTACAGTATTTATATAAAAATGTAATACAGTTTGCTTTATACTTTTTGCTTATGTACAAGTATTACAAACCTTCTATACGTGCAGCTTGTGGGTGAAGTATACGTAGAGGGCCTGCAACGTCCTACGCGTTCAGTATAATTATGGGTTTAGGATGTTGATGGGGCTTCCGCGCACAGATGTTCGCGGATGCCCGTGTTGACGATTTTCATGCCATTTTGAGAAAGCGGGCAGCGTCAATTATGGGACAAAAAAACCCCAGGCCCGGCGCAAAAGAAATGTATCTCATATTTTAGAGTAATAATAGTAGAAATATTGTAAAGTATCGCTATTACCAAATTCGGTGGCTAACTTAGTTTTTTTGCCCGGTGAAGTTTCATAAGCGCTAGATGTAAAAATATCTGTGTCGGAAATGACTTAGGAGGTACCGACCCACTAAAAAAGGAAAATACAAAACCAAAGACACCGACTTCCGAAATTAAAGTTATTTTTCACTTTTTAGTGTCTTTTTGGAAGACGGTTGTTTTTTTTTTGTTGTAAAAAAGTTTTATTTATCGCTTTTTAGTGGGTCGGTTTGTAATTTATCTTAGTTACAATAGCCTCATGGCTCATCAGCTCATAATATGAATTGTGACTAGCATAAATTGATTGGCAAACATATTAAAGTAATCGAATCGCAACCCATAAAATAATTATTATTGAGTAGTTCCGGTGGGCATCTGTGAAAAATGGTGCTTTCCAAGAGCAAATGCATGAGTTACTATAAAAAATACCCAAATCGCTATAGGTGTGCCTATAATATTTGAAGAGTTCCCTCGATATCTCCAAGATCCCATGATCAGATCCTGACTTGATGACAACTAGACTACCTGGGAAGTATACCCTTTAAAAATATAAAAATAATTTTCCAAATCGGTTCATAAATGACGGAGTTGTGAACAAACACACATACTTACAAAAAAAAAAAAAGAATTCAGCCGAATTGATAACCTCTTCCTTTTTGGGAAGTCGGTTAAAAACCGTTTGCAGTTCGAGTAAAATTATAACCGACCAACTCTGCTCACCCCCAGTCGAGCGTTATGTTATGTAGACTCTGTCGAGCGCCGCTAGGCGGTGGCGGCGCTGGCGCCCCGATTAGTCAATTCAGTGACATATTTCCGACAGTTAAGCACAGAACAAAGATATTTTACATCTAGCGCTTATGAAACTTCACCGGGCAAAAAAACTAAGTTAGCCACCGAATTTGGCAATAGCGATACTTTACAATATTTCTACTATTATTACTCTAAAATATGAGATACATTTCTTTTGCGCCGGGCCTGGGGTTTTTTTGTATGGGATTTGGCGGATCTCCTTTGTAGCATTTTTTGATAGATCAATGCCTTTCTAAGCTATGGAAAAAGAAAAAAAATTGGTAGGTAGGTATGCCATAAGTTTCTACCCCGGTTAAAAATGTCATTCGGTTTAGGTAGGTATTTATTTATGTAAGTACTTACTTGTCCGTACCGCTAATCGATATCGTATCGCCTGTATCTACGCGCGTCAGCGGCGCCGCCGCGGCCGGTTCGGTTTCATTCGTCACATTCTCAAGCTCAATGAACGAAATGTTTGGTTTTCTGCAAATGTATAGTCATAATAAAATAACGTAACATAACATAGGTAACTAACTAATAACACACAACATTCACATAATTATTTACTTACCTGTTCCTGAACCCATAAATACTACCAATAATACTACTTATAGTAGTAGTATTATTCCCTGTATCGTGGGTATCAGAAATTACGAGTGGTACACACGGCTACACATCAAGCTATACATTTCCAGTATAAGCTGACCTCTTATTGTCCCGACATCCTATACAATGCGAGATCACCTTATACTGGAAATGTATAGCTTGATATGTAGCCGTGTGTACCTATCATAATTTAGCAGTTGGTATTATAATCACGTTCACGAATAGAAGTCAAAATCGGTTGAACGGACTGTAATTTTTTTTGTTTATTTCTAATCTTATTGTTGTAGTATTCTTATTTACAAAAATAACAATATAAACAAAGCGTATTTTGCGACTGATCAAATGAATTTAAACTTTATCAACAGCCAGCAACAGGGTGACGTGACACTAAACATGAGCTTTATCTCGGAGCAATAAGGTTGAAACTCGAAACATAGTTTGCAAAACGAACTTTTGAGTTCATCCCAATAATAATTCGAAATATACATAAAAGTGGCTACGTAAATAAAAGAATTGATACCGTCGGAATCGGTAATTATGTACTTACTTTCTTTTTCCATCGTTCAGAATACGAAGTTGTTCCCTCAGACGTTTTAATTGTTTTCTTTTTCCGAGAGTTTTCTTTTTACCCATCTTTATTTACACTTTAAATCAATATATATTTAAGTAGACAAAACATTTTCAACTCCTTTTTTACAGTAAAACACAAAATAAGACAAAATAAAATAGTTCAAAATAATTATGTCGAAAATTAAATACTCCTCTCGCTATATTTTCGCCAAACATAGGTCCACCCCGCAACAGATGCCGTAGCAGACTGATTGAACAAATTGAAAAGGATAGCGCTATTACTACCGCGTGCAAAATGTGAGACAGCAAGAGCGTGTGCTCGCTTAGAATAAAATAACGTAAGCGCCAAATCACATAATTGCTTATCACGAGAAAACCGTGTAGAAAAGTAAAAAAATTATTCGTCAAGATTTGAGATTATATTATTACCTATCTATTCGATTAAAAACCATCATTAAATTCCTTAAGGTTTCAGAGATCTAACTCAAAATAAGTGTAAAAAGGGTTCTTTTTTTTAATTTTTTTTATCGAGATTTTTTTATCGAATCGTGTTTTCGCTTCAACAGATTTAAAGATTATAAGTCCAAGTTTAATGTGTCAAAATAGCAAACTCTTAGGTCATACAGATACCGAGGTTCAGATCACCCAATATCACCAAAACATCCTCGTATGGACTCTTAATATTTAATAAAGACTTACCATTTTACTGGAAACGTAGTATTTTCTGCTTAAAACCTAAAAGTAGCACACCGGTCTGCACACACAACTTCACGCCACTACATTGCCATAGTAAAAGACGTTAGCAATGGAGTAAGTAACGATGTTTTAAATGAAAAATTCAAAAAAAAAATACGCAGCTGTTGCCATCAAAATGTCAATTTCGACCTTTGGTGGAGTTACGAGGTTTGCGTATTAAGGTGACGATATGTTATTTTAATACTGATATTTTAGAGCAACATGAGTGGAAGTGTGGTGTTTAAAATTACAAAAGGCGGTCTTAAATTAAATGTTACGTACGAAAAAAATAGATCAGTTAAAAACAAGTATTATTTATGTAGCTATTATAGCTTTGCAAGAGGAAATCTGGCGCTCGGCGGCCGCTGCCGCGGCACGCTTGCTACGCTCGCTCGCCTTCGCGCGTTGTGTGATCACAGTTCTAACCTAACCTAACCTAGTCGTTTCGATTTTGACTGTTTCTATCATTTGAATAACATTTTAGATTTTTTCACTTGTACACTGAGTTTTTTTTTCTGTACTTAGCCCACTGTAGTACTTTTGTAACTCTGCATCAAAATGTTCACGTCGAGTCGTTCAACCAATCAACATACACCTCGCCTTCGTCGGATTATTTAACGGCAAGACACCGTAAATTAATCAATTTACTAAAAATATAAGGTGCTATAAAAATATCTGCCACGGCTTTAATGAGAGGTAGTATTGTGTTTAAAGATAACAATAGTGAAGAAATTTCGTACCCCGGCACAGTTAAATCAATTTGAGAAAATAAAGTAGTTAAATAAACATTGACTCTACTCTGCATAACGTGGTTCACAAATTACGCGCGAAGTGCACTTCGTCAATGAAAACAACTGCTATCTCTTTCCATCTGTTCTGTGAATGAAAACTGAAATCAGCTGACTAGTTCGTCACTTGCAAATTTATACGTACAATTTTTTGTATGAAAAAAAATATGACACATGATCAATAATTTATCTTTACTATTGTAATCTATAAACACAATACTATCTCCCATTGCAGCCGTGGCAGATATTTTTATAGCACCTTATATATACGTTAAATAATACATTTCAACTGCCGTTTATTATTTTCCGAGGGTTGATCAACTACCTAGAAAATTGATCAACTTACGAGTCTTGTTATTTTCCGGTGACATATATAATAAGTAAGTCCATTGACGATTTAAACTGTATCACGCGGTTAAAATAAAATAATGTCTTTACTTATCTAAGTAAAATAATGCGTTTAGGATAGACAAAACTGATAAAGCATAGTAATACAAAACTTACCTCGCGTGGTATTATTTCTTATAATAATAACACTGCGTGATTCCGATGTCTTTGTAAAAACAGTTCTGTAAGTATGTGTTTTCTGCGACGTAACACAGATCTGTTACACACTACACAATTATTACGTCTATCCATTTCAAAGATATTCCAAACAAACAGCAAATAATCAGGTTCAGTAATAGAGCTTATGTAGTCGATAAAAACAAGAGATAACCGGTAAACGCACAGATCACGACGAAAGACAACGAAGTTCTGCGATGACACGAACGAAACAATGCGCCAGCGCAACGAGCGAGACGCGAGCTACTGTGTGAGAGAGAGGAAGCGAACGTATACAAACCGATTCGATCACGCGGGACGCACATGCAATCACCAAAACTCTTTAGTAGATATTTAAAGAACGACAACTTATATTTAATAGTAGTATTCGATTTTTTTTAATAAATATATTATTATTGCGTCTAACTTTGTTCTCCCATGGATTCTAAATAAAATAACCATTTATAATGCTAACTGAATTTATACTCTTTCATTTTATATCATTTTCATTTATGTCCGCGACCGGGTCGGATTGAGCCCAATGACCTTTAATCTGTTATTGTGAGGCTTCTTTGTCAATATCTACCGGGTGCGGCGATTGAACTGTGCGTATGTGAAAATGAAATATTTCTGTTAATTTTTAAACACTTTTGCCATGTGAAAATAGAGAGTTCAAAGTTTCATTATGACTTGTTCCGAAGGAATAAAACCGCCTTTAGCCTTTACTACAAGCTTAAGTCTCTTTCTGAAAGAAGCGCAGGCTGCTCGAACGACGTCGTCACACAAACAATTCCTTTCTCGCGTAAGAGTAACTTTGAGCGCTTCCATTGAAGTGTGTTTTTTAGCACAGGCCCTGGCCTATAAAACACCCCAAATACAAAAGTCTAGCGGATTCAAGTCGGGCGATGACGACGGCCATATATCTCGGTCGATCAGCACTGGAACGTTTGCTTTCAACCAATTTTGCGTTCCAATTGCTCTGTGCGATGGTGCCGAGTCTTGCTGAAATGTCCAACGCTCAGAACCGAATGTGTTGCGTGCCCACGGTATCAACCCTGGTCGCAAGACTTTGTCTCGATAGATTTGTTGGTTTATTTTGACTTGGTTGCGACCCATTGGAAGAAAAACGAGTGGAGAACGGCCTTTTTCAGACACCGCCGCCCAGACCATGATTTGGTCGGCTCCTTGGCGTCGAGTGACTTGCAATACGTCGGAATGGTCGCTGACACGTCCCTTCAACCAAACACGGTCATTTTGTTTGTTTAAAAACTGTTCAACGCAAAAAGTTTTCTCATCTGAAAACACCAAATTGGGAAGGTCGCCAGAGTCGAGCAAGCGAATCAGCTCTTTCGATCGATCCAACCGTTTGCTACGCTGTAAAGCAGTGAGTTCCTGAGAAAGGTTTTTTTTAATGGTTTGACTTTAAGGTTTTCCTTCAATATGCGACAAACGCTGCGATCGCTCACCTTGAGATCCTGCGCGAGCTGGTTTGCTGAGCGCGCTGGATTTCTGTCTAATCGATGACGCACCTTTCCGACAACTGCTGGCGCCGTTGCAGTACAGCGTCGTCCGCCACCGTAGCGTTTCTTAACGCTACCACTCTCATTATAACGTTGAATAGTGCGATGCACAAAGGAGATCAGCAATTCCTGGCCCTGATGGACAAAGTATTACACCATTCGAAAAAATATTTAAATAATTATAAGCCCTACTTTAATCTATCATTTCCTAAAAAAACCTAGGAAAAAAGTATTTCTAATAAAAGTCAATCAATGTATTCCTCGCGTTGCAGTTGTTTTAATAACAACTGATGTTGCCATATTATGCGATTTTTAAATAAAAATATTTTTTCCCATTAAAAGATTTGTATTATTATATTCGATTTATATTTCTTTTCACTTAAAAAAGTATTATACGAGTTTATTGCGAAACAATGATTAAAGATAGAGTATTTTTTCGTTGTTGTTACGTTATTTTAATGATTTTATAGAAAAATCGATTTGCATTTTTGTGAACTGCAACACTCGATACGGCTGTCACTTGTCAATCAATCTGTTGTTGTCATGACAACAGATTGCCGCCACAACGTTTCTCGTTCGTGTCGTGGACTTTCTTTTTGTGTTTATTTTGTGTGCTTCATCTAATTACCGACCCTTGCTGTGTTTTTGGACAATTGTAACTGCCTTTGTGACCGACCCTATTTCGTTCTTGGACCCCGTTTCTTCCAAACCTATTGACCTTAGCACGCATTTTGGACTCCGATTTTGCCTTTTGATATTGTTACCTTACTGCTTACGATGGATAATCTCCGCTGTATTAATTGTGGCATATCTACAGCTCGCATGAGAAGAAACCTGTTGAACTCAATCGATATACTATCAGTGATTAGAGAATGGATATCTCCACGACAGGTAAGTGTTGGGTATTTCATTATTATAAGTGTTATTTTATTGTTATTTTAATTAGTAGACTTAAACAAAAAATGACATAAGTACTGGTTTGTTTAATTGTAAAACAAGCTTGCATTCTTAACAAACAAATGCAAGTAAAAACACACCACAATGTATGCACTTGCATACGCAGGTGCTTATCACTTTGGAACCAAAGACATGTAGGATTCAGGTATTTATATTTAATCTATATTTCAGGTCACTCCATCGGACCATGTGTGCGACTCTTGCTGGATGATAGCTACACAATCATTGCCAGGAACCAGTGTTGATTCTAGTATTGAATCTAACTCGAATGTTGGCCATCGTCATGTTTGCATTCATTGTGGAAGATCCTTATTGCGCATTCGATCCCATTCACTGACCCAACATTCTCAGCGTGAAAGCCATGTTTTTAATGTTATATCAGAATGGATTCAACCTCGACAAGTAAGTACTTAATAATCTGACAGTACATATAGCTATTAAAAGAACAATAAACAAGTTTCTAGTCCTGGCTTGTATGTACGGTGTTATTACTCCCCATATAAATGTATCACATTCAATTTTATTTCTAGAATAATATGTTCCACTGAAATAATTATGATTGATTTTCAAAATAGTTATTTGCATAGTGTTATTGCTCCCCATATAAACAAGTTCATTTCTTTTCTAGTGTAATCGTAGATTCTAGAATTTTTCTGAGTTTGTGTTAGGATTTTTGATAGAATATAAATTAAACATTTTTTTAATAGGTAAGTGCTACAAGCTCTGTTTGTCATCCATGCTGGCAACGTGCTGACCGAGCTCCACGTGTAGTCAGAACATCAAGAGTGCCCAGTGATGATCCTATTCCTGAGCCTTCTATTGAAGTACTACCAAATGTTCGTGATCAGATAATGATGCCACTGTATGCAAGAGCCGCAGAGTCACAAAATCGTTGCTTTGTCACGGGCTGCCATCGCACTGAACGTCTTACCATATCATTGTCTTTAAGACAATTTTTACTAAAAAATTACAATTTTTATGTCCCTAACAATAACCGTATATGTTCCAGACATGTAAGTCAAGGTTCATGGGATTTTTTGAATAATCCCCCACATAATAACAACCATATGTTTACTGCTTTGCAAATACAGGACTTGATGACATTAAATACAAGTCCTGTAAGCATAGATTTCAATAATATTGAGAATATGCCAGACCATTTAGTTCACTATTGGTTTGGTCGAACTAAACAGCAATTTGCTGAAATTCTTAATGAAGTACCTCGGCTCTCACAAATGCAGAATGGTTCACTTGCCCTAGCAGCATATTTAATTAAATTAAGAACAGGGGACTCATTTGAAAGAATCTCTACCTTAATTCAAATACCAACTAGAACAACATCAACTTTAATATCACGGGCTAGAGATTTGCTTATACAGGACTATGTCCCTCTGCACTTAGGTTTAAATCACATTAATAGGGAACAGATTGCACAGAGAAACCTTACAATACCCAATGGTATTTATGGAGATAATGATAGAACCAGAGCAATTGTGATAGCCGATGGTACTTATGTATATGTTCAAAAAAGTAGCAATTACTTGTATCAAAAAAACACGTATTCGTTACACAAGTATCGAAACCTAGTAAAAATGTTTATAATTGTCGGTACTGATGGTTATATTATCGAAGTGCTTGGTCCCTATCCAGCAACAACATCAGATGCTGAAATAATGCTAAAAGAATTTCGTGATGAAAATCAACCTTTAAGAAGTTTTTTTGCGCCAAATGATGTTTTTATACTGGATAGGGGCTTTAGAGATTCTCTGTCATTACTCAACGATTGTGGGTATCGTGCTTATACACCAGCTACAGTTCAAGAGGGTGAAACACAACTATCTACATTGGAGGCTAATCGTTCCAGGGCAGTGACAATATGTCGTTGGGTCATAGAAGTGATTAATGGTAGGTTTAAACGAGACTTTAAGATTTTTCGTCAAGAATATTTTAATGCCGCATCTCGCAATTTAATTAAAGATTTTACTGTGGCTGCTGCCTTAATTAATGCTTTTCACCCTCTTATCGAAGACAGGAATGATGCTGGGGAAATCCTTAATATTATAAATCAGAAAATGTACTTTGAAAACAGTTTAAGTACTATTGTTATTAATAATAACTTAAACAGAAGACGAACGAATTTCGAAAGAATAAATGTTGAAAATAATAATGTCAGTGATTTTCCCCGGCTCACCTACGATGAGCTGATATTGGTATGTTTAGGCACGTACCAAATAAAACAGGCCCGTTCCTATTACGGCGAGCATATAAGGGCCAATGGGACGTACACAATCGAAGTATGCAGAGAGGTTGACAGCAGTTTACTGACAGAGCTGTCGACTGAAAATAGTGTTTGGCTGCTAAGAGGCAAAATTCAATCGCGCCATATAGGCCGTAAAATATATTTTGTTTATATTTTGGTCGACGGCTCTCTTAACGGTAGGGATGCAATATTGCAACACTATTGCAATTGCAATGTGGGCAAGAGAACAGTAGGCTGCTGTGCACATATTTTATCAATAATATGGTACTTAGGGTGGGCTAGGTACCAAGACAATGTTGTACCTCCCGCCCAGCATCTCGATAATATATTAATCACCAATGATGATGTGGAAAGCAATCAATAAAATATTTTCTGTTAACTCGTATTTTTCTTTCAAATCCCTGATCATGTACAGCTAAGGAATATAAATTCAACAATCTCAAAGTAAGTTTCACATCATATTAAAGAGATAGAGCCTGGCAAAGTACTTTTAATCTTTTACGAAAACTCATAGGTAACTAATAAAAGAACGGGAACAAATGATAATGGGGTCTATTGACTACGGTCTGAAATAAAGTTTTTTTTTTTTAATTTCCATATCCCATGTTATATCGAAAAATTTATTGCACAGGGCTATAGACTAATATTACCCCTTGAAAACCCAAATTATTTCATTTTTGTTTATTGAGGCCTAATTTATTAGGACTGTTTGCCGATCTCCTTTCTCGTTCAATTTAAGATTTGAAGAGCAATCACTGAATTTCGTTTTAAATCCATTGTTCTAAATTCGAATGTGTTTCAATCACAACAGATTCACTTCAAATGATGATAGAGAACATGTCAAAGACCAACATTTGAAATTTTGGCGGCGTTCGATTCAGTGGTTCGAATTTTAAAACAGTATGATAGAGACGGACAGTTCAATCGCCGCACCCGGTATATTCAAAATTCATAGATGTTGTGTAACTTAACTACCTCAAGTTATAAATCATCTAAAATCATGAGTGAAAAGCGATTGTTATAATAATAATAAGATTAAAGTATGTTATTTTAAGGAAAATATCTATTTTGTTTATTACAATAAAGCTGATTTTGAAATAATAATATTTGTCATTCGGTGAAACATAGCGTCATTACAATCACCAAAATCATCATTCACCGACACTAAACGTCATTATCCTCAACATGTCAACTTCTTTAAATCTTAATATCTCCTAAAATATAAGGACTTTTTTTGTGCCCTTCACATTATTTTAATGAGAGTATTGCGGAAAATTTACCTAGCTGCAAAAAAAAAACAATTCCCGGGGTTTTTTCAAAAACTCACGAAACCCGGCAAATATAATATTTTTTCAAGAAATGCCCAGTTGTTTTCATTGACAAAGTGACATTTCGCGCGTAATTTGTGAACCACGTTATGCAGAGTAGAGTCAATGTTTATTTAACTACTTTATTTTCTCAAATTGATTTAACTGTGCCGGGGTAAGAAATTTCTTCACTATTGTTATCTTTAAACACAATACTCCTCTCATTAAAGCCGTGGCAGATATTTTTCGTACTGCACGTGTTAAAAGACTGGCAGTACGCTCTGAAAAGGGTTATTTTAACTTGCGTCGTACAACGTGCAAATCTGCGGATCAGCATATTACCTCGGACAGCCATTGCCCTGCGTTCCCTTTCGTCCAGGTCATCATTCAGGTCATGAGTGACCCATTGACCCAGGTACTTAAATTTTGTTACTCTAGATAACGGAGTATTATTTATGGTCACATCTGGTGTACGTTCGTGTAACATTTGGTGCCCGCCTTGAATACCAATAATTCACATTTTTTTGCATTGTACCTGAGTCCCTGAGTGACCGCGTAGTCTTCACACATCTTAACAAGACACCTGAGTGCGCTTATTGATGGACTCAGCAGCACCATGTCGTCAGCGTAACTTAAATTGTTAACGCAATAGGGTGTTTCGCTTTTTTCGTGCATATTCCATGATATTTCTTAATTTCTAATTTATTGTCGAATAACGTTGTTGTTTTTTATAATATCGTTAATATATAGATAATATTTCAATATTTTGTGGATTATACCTTTCTTCTATAGATAACAAAGAAATTACGGTCATATCAAAAATCGGAGTGCGGTGGTAATGAAAACGTTAGGGAGGGTAATGATTTCGAGTCATTAAGTGAAGGAATAGGGGTGCGAAGGTAATGAAGACAAACAGAAGGTAATGCTATATTAACACACATTTTTAATCATTTATAATTCTAATTGGTGGGAACAAAAATAATTATTCTCAAATAAAATTAAATAAGGCTATTTCTCCTTGCCTTTCTAAAAAATTAACTTAATTAGTCTTATGTCATAATTTATAATAATTATAATCTTTGGATAAAGGGGGTCAAAAATCAGAAATATATTTAGCGATAACTAAAATCAGGCTTAAGTACTAAAAAGTTAAACAAATGTAAAATCCGACATTAAAAATACAAAATATTTAGTATTAGAAAATATTCATATCATCTTCATCAGTGTCACTCGAAAAGTCAATCAGTCTTTTTTGCTTCATCTTCTTTTTAAATATTATTTTTTCTCTGTTTTCTTTGGCATCATTTTCACTCTTACACGTAATGAATTTTTCAAAGTCTGTTTGATATGCGTTATTATCTTTTTTCAGTTTAGCATCATCCTCCTTATTAATGTAAAACTTTCTATTCACCCAATCAGTCACATTAATATCCGATAGTATTTGTACTTTCGGTGAGTAGAGCCTGCTTGAGGGTTGAATTTCAAGGCTTATCGAATGGTCAGAATGAGTTACTTGAAAACCTGTATCATTAATTTCTTCGATAAGTTCCGGTGTAGTGTTCTCATCCAAGAAACTCTGAAATTGGTTAGTATTAATCTCCTCGTAATAAGGGACATCACAATACCCAATATGCTTGCCGTGACTGCAAATAGCTTGATTATCACATAAAAAGCAACTTAGTTTCCGCAAAGTTATTTTAGAACACCCAAACGCCCAAAGAGCTTGGTGCACCATCATTGTTCCTTTTGCGGGTTTTAGAGCAGTTGGAAAAGTTCTTGCCTCAATATCACTTCTCGTGACAACGCGAATCTCGATCTTTACTTTACTTTCAAGACAAGCTAAAAATGTGTCTAAAGAGTCCATGTCACTGCCAAAACGGACAACTTGGTCTGCTGTTCGTTTCAGGACAGCACCAACCCCGTCTGGCGCCCCTTTGCCATGCCCAGCTTCTAAGTAGTTCCAGGTCACAGATTTGAGTTGCGGAAAATCACGATAAAGTTGGCTGATCATATAAAATATAAAGCGGTTTCGATACTGGCTTGTTGGACTATCGGAAATAAAGTGTACTGTATCAATTTGGGTCGAAATTTCCATCACAACATACCCAATGGTCGGTATCAAATGTGCCCAGATAGCTGCAGCATCATGTTGGGTACATTCACTTATAGTGCAAAAACTATATTGCTTTTGAATCCCAACTTCTGGGTCTATCAAGTAGATCACACATGTGTGCAGTGATAACTGCATTCTACTACCACCAAAGTGAAAACTTTGTATTTCCTCATTATATTTAACGCAGTAGTTCTCGCTAAAGTCAACATGAACCACTACCTCTTGTGGAGTAAGATTATTTTTAAGCTCTTTAATGTTTCTATACTGAGTCAAAATATTAGTGCAGTGTTTCATGTAGCCTACAAGAGCGTTTTCTAATTGGAGTATAATGTTTCGTGGAAAATCATAGAATTTTTCTTTTTTTGTTACTAATTTTGTTTTCTCCTTATCTCTTACGTAGTACTTTTCAGAGCAATTACACCACTGGTAATATTTAATTTTCTTGTCATTTTGAAATTCGGCGTAAACTAAATTTTTCGATTGACATTTTTCACATGTTCGATTCAAACAGTTTTCAACATTAACGTTGCAGCATAAGCTTTCTAAAATACCTGTCCCGTTAGATTCTTTTAGTATTCTATTCGTGTTAAGGCATTTTATTAATAAATCTACATTAACGTGAACTTTGCAAGCACAAGTATTTCTACTGGACTCTTTTGGGTATAAAACCCAAAATGGGCGATATTTACAAAAAGTTTGATACGTTACCTTGACATTCGAATTATGCACAAACTTTTTGTACAGATTGGTCAATGTGTCCGTTAAGTATCTTTTCTGCTTTCTTATTTTGTTCTTAGTAATATATTCTTTTTTATCAGCTGCTATTCTAGTCACTGCGTCATCGTCGAAAAATTCCAAAATAAGTTGCTCTGTTAAGTTTTCAGTCTTAGCTGTTTTATTTTCTTTCTTATCTCTTATTGTGAACATATTTGTTTGTGACAAGAGCTTATATTTTTTAAATCTGTCTTTTTCAGTCATAATCACATTAGAGAATTGTTTTTTTTCTTTTTTTCTCAAGCCCTTGTATCCTTCTCCAACACTTCTTGAAAAAATCTCACCAAATATTAGTTACTTTTAAATTTCTTCACGCTTCTCTGTGTTCACGTTTTCTACCAAATGTTCAATCTTTTCTTCAGTCGAGATATTGTCATTCTTTTTCTTACTGTGTATTACTCTATATAACATTTTTCTCATGGCATCTTTCTGTTTCTTCGATTTTTCAATTTCTTGTTTTAAAATGCCGATTTCTTTTTTATGTCGGTAACGAAGCTTTCTTATAAGAACATCCTTTTTTAGGCACAGTTGACAATTAATATTACCGGAACCCAAACAGTTTAAAGATGAACTAGGTATGGAGTTTAGGGCTGAAAGAACGAGGGGATCTTGTTCTGCTGGGACTACTTCAGCATCACTATTTGGTGGAGAATTATCTATTAATAGCTGTTGAATAGTTTTTTCTTTCTTTTTTCTTTCATAATGACGTTTCGAATTAATTCTCCATGTCTTTCTTTGGACTCTCAATTGTCTAGGTGTCATATTTTCTGCACTTTTAATTTTGTTCTGCTCTTTTTTTTTAAGGTATCGTGCATGTTCTTTTGCCTTCAGTTCTGCATACTTTTCAGGATCTTTTTTAATTTCTGCATATTTTCTTTGTTTCTGTAAGCGATCGCGCTCTCGTTTCTGCTCGATTGTTTGTTTTGTTTTTTTCGGCATTCCTAATTATTAATTATCTGCAAAAATACAATACCTAATGTTAGTGTTCACCCTTAGCAATCGAGAGTAATACATCAATCTAAAAAATACACTCACAAGCTTGATTTAATTTTTTTAAAAATCGAATTCACGGGTGGGAATAGAATCCGCGACTACAAATTGACAAATATAACTTATTTAAAATATTAACACAATTCAAAATAATATTTAGTTGTCTTGAAATATATTCTAATTGCCATCGTTTTGACCTCATTACCATCGCTTAAAAAAACGACGGTAAACGAAGGCAGTGAGAAAGAAGGTAATTAGGTTTGAGACCTTTATTATTTTTTTCTTAAATAATATCAACATTACGAACTTCATGCATACTTTAAACTACGAAAATAATCAATAGAATTGATAATTGTCTAACAAATAAACAAAATCATAAATACTCACTTAACAATACGGACGATAGAAAAGAGAACGATTCCAAAATAATCGCCTCTCGTGAAACTTTACACGTAAATATTTTTTTACCACGAACAAGCGTGCACTCATTATGACGTTTACTTGCTGACTGAGACGTGCGCGGGGGAGCAGATGGCAGTAGTGCCGCATTTAAGGTCATACCCACACTATAATTTAGATTTTCTTACAAACCGATGGTAATCAGAAAAAAAATATGTTAAACATTTAAAATTATAATTTAATTAAACTACTAAGTTATTGTTATATATTTTTGGTCTAAAACGTTGTATTTTTTCATGTAGTTTCTTATTATGGTTACTTTGCTTATTCTAAGTATGGATATTTTTGGTAAAAAGCAAATGTGTTTAGAAAACTAGTAAATGGACGCCGAAGGAAATGACAATTAGTAAAGTTTTTCATTTATAATTTAGTCATTGTGTTATTTTTACCCCTAAATATCCCATGCATGTAAGCACAACTTGGTTTTGTTTAGTTTCCTTTATAAAGAATATAGATATTTAATTAATAAATAAAGATTGTTGATCTGGACGTGTAATATGCACGAAAATTAAGAAACACCCAATACGTTAACGCGTATAGATTAAGCATTTTTTAAATCAATGGTTGTCAAATAATCATTTTTCTATATAAACTTGTAAGCATCTTACAGTAATCTTATGACTTGAAATGGTCAGGCAGCATAAATTGATTTAGTTTTTTAAGGTTTAGAATAAAACGGTATTCTCCATTTGGTTTCTGTACTAAGAGAATGGGTGAGCAAAAATGATCCTTTGTTGGCATACAACTTTCAACAGCCCTAATTCTAAGTAATTCCTCGATTCCTTTCTAATAAGAATTGTCTCAGATTGAGAAAATTTGTTATTTAGTGGGGTATGCCCTGACAAGGAGTTTTGATAAAATTAAGTGAATATCCAGACACCCAAGTCAGAATTACAGGGGTCGTCTGTAATTGATTCCCTTTTTTTTTTTTAATAGGTTAGTCTGCCTACCTCTTTGTGCAGGTTCATTTGCATGGGTTGTGACATCGCTCACGCTTATGCTGGGGAGGTCGTCGCAATTCCTTCTGAGAGTAAGAAGCTTTCTTTCCCCTCCACCCTGTTGGTTGTCATTCTTCATCCTGTTGAACCCCGAGCGTTTGTATCCTGGTTGTGGAGGGACCCGCAAGTTTAAAGGTCATTGATTAGTTCGAACATTATTCTGTTTAACTACAGTTGTGCCCAGATCCTGTGCAGACCTCTGGATCGCCTGGCTTCCTTAATCCTTTCTGTGAGGGACTTCCTTGTAAGGAGTCCTTTATTTATTTATTACACTTACGATAAGAGCTCTTCTGCTGTTTCATTCTGTATTATTTCACATAAAATCTTAGCAGCATCATTAAAAAAGTATTTTTTATTCCATCATTATTAAACCATAAAACATAGCTGCTAGGGCAGGGTCACCTTTTTCTGTCTGTATTCTATAATTATATATAATAGTTTTATTCCTTCCACTTAATTCCTTGGAAATAAATTAAACAAAGGCGTAAACCAATCGCGTAATCAATGGTAAGGTGTACACACGGCTACATATCAAGCTATACATTTCCAGTATAAGCTGATCTCTCATTGTATAGAACTTCCGTAGAATGAGAGGTCAGCTTATACTGGAAATGTATAGCTTGATATGTAGCCGTGTGTACCAATCTACACTGGAATGTTCCGTAAAGTTTTTTTAAATTTCAATTTTCTTTTTGTCTTCTTTAATTTGGAAACATTCACATTTTTTATTGAAATCCTTAATCCACTGGTAAGCATTTGAGTTTCTTCCGGTGAATTTCTCAATCATGAAATCCTTTGCGATTTTCCCTAAATTTTGAGTTTCTGATGTATGGTGTTTCTCTTCGATTAACTTCTCTAACAGTTTTTCTAATGTTTGATTTGGGCCGGTAGCTATAGATTCAGTATTATTCGTTTTTTCCGAAATTTCTTCTAGGTAATAATCGTTAAATTGCAAGTTGTTTTCTTCATCCAAATATGTTTTTGATATATCATCTGTCAAAGTTATCCATATTTTTCTGGACTGATGTCTTTTATTCAAAGATTTTTTTACCTTGGCATAGTTAGGAGTATTAATAATTGTTTGGTGTATTTGCAGGTTCGGCAGGTTGGTATTCTGTCGGTATTCCAAAGATCTATCCATGAGGTCAAACGGATTTTTATTTAAAATGTGTAACTTATAACATTTAACTAAGAAATTCTCTATGAATATAGGTTTACCAGTAAACACGAAAGAAACAACATTTAAAGCCTTTAAATCAGGTCTTGTTATTTCTAGAAACGTTATTTTACAAAATACCTTTTTCTTGTTTAAAGTTGTTCGATACTCTGCCTGTATAGCAACAACGTTTTTTATCAATTTGCAAAATTTTTCGGTGTGTGACTGGATTAAACCGGTCACTTACCGCTCGGTTTATCCATTTTATGGATCAATTTACTTTATTGTTACGTGGTGGGTACTTCTCAACATCAAAGAATATAGAGGGTAAAATGGCGCCATTAATGTCTACCATTAACTAACCTTTGGATTTTCTTCTAATTTTTCAATTTTCCTTTTCAATATCCTTAATAATCTTTCCATATCTTTGTGTTTCTTCATTATTTGATAAAATAACTGTAAAAGAACACTATGTAACACTAAATATAAAAATATTTTTGGAGGACCGGTGACGCCTGGCGGTGACATAAGAAACGAATGAAGTCCACAGATAATAGAACGGTGAGCTGGGAATAGGAGCGTTCGGTAACGGGAATTATTTTATATTTTAAATATTTTATCTTTATGTGCCGCCCCGTCAGGTAGCCAGGAATTATACTACATTAGTAACATTCTTCATCATAGAGGACGAGACAAGAGGTATAATTGACAGCTATTTGCGACGTTGCCAACTTTAAGGACAAACGCTCTTAAGTCGGGATAATATAACCATGATAAATTAGATTTTATTTTTAAATCTTAGTGTAAAACTTGGCCTTCGACAGCATCAAACACTCCGAAATATTCAAATCATTAGAAAACCAAAACCTAGAACAGCAATATATAGACCTCTTAAGAAATATATACCACAACAGCACCGCAGACATCAAACTGAATATTACAGGACCTTCGTTTAGGATACAAAAGGGTGTTAAGCAGGGTGACCCGCTCTCTCCGAAATTATTCACAAGCACTCTCGAGGAGATATTTCGAACACTGGCAGCCTCATGGATGACCAAGGGCATTGAAGTCGGCAGTAAGAGGCTGACAAACCTCCGATTTGCCGACGACATAGTCCTTTTTGCCCCCACAGCTCTGGAACTACAGACTATGCTTCAAGACCTAAGCACGGCAAGCCTCAGGGTTGGACTCGCGATGAATCGGTCTAAAACAAAAGCCATGACCAATAGCACTAAGTGTAGGGTCGAGGTAGATGGGCAGGAAATACATTATGTACATCTACTTGGGCCAGTTAGTTTCTTTCGAAAACAGGCAAGAAAAGGAAATCGATCGCCGCATCGAAAATGCCTGGAAAAGCTACTGGTCCATGAAGACGCTAATGAAAGGCGATCTACCGATCTCCCTGAAGCGAAAACTCATCGATATGTGTATTCTGCCCGTCCTAACCTACGGTGCTCAGACTTGGTCGCTCACCGAGTCGCAAAAGTTCCGCCTTGGGGTTTGCCAAAGAGCAATGGAGCGTAGCATTCTGGGTGTAAAACGAAGTGACAGATTAAGGAACACCACGCTGCGCTCCGAAACGGGGATCCTTGACGTAGGCAAAAAGGCTGCCAAGCTAAAATGGGATTGGGCGGGCCATGTCAGCCGCATGCACAACGACCGCTGGGCAACAGTTTCCACACGATGGGTGCCTGGGGATGGACGGCGCCGCCGAGGCCGGCCCAGAAAGAGGTGGCGAGACGACCTAGACGCGTACCGCAACGACTGGATCGAGGTGGCCCTAGATAAGAATACTTGGAAGGATTTGGGGGAGGCCTTTGCTCAGCAGTGGGATAATGTAGGCTAATAAAAAAAAAAAAAAAAAAAAAGTGTAAAACTGTAATCCCGCACATGTTCCCGAATTCGAAGACAGAAACTGGTCATGTCCTTTTGACCCTTTTATTCAACACTTAAGTAACAAACTGTGAAATATTGATTTTATATGTAGTTTAGAGTTGCCCAACTATCGATAGTTTCCCTATCGATAGATGACCTCGAATACTAGTAACAATATCGATAGTGCTATCGATATTATCGATTCTATCGATATCACAAATAAACAAATACTATTGATTAGAAGTAACAGTATCGATAGGATCGATACTATTACATAATACCATGTAGAACTGAGTCATTCATTCCATAATAAGTTGTAATTAATGTTACTCACCGATGATAAGTTATCAGTATCGTGGTGACCGTCAACTTTTACTGCTTCCAATAAAGCTGTACGAAGCTGATTTCTTAATATAAAATGACATGTTATGGCGCATATACCCTGGTTGCTTGAAGAAGTCCATGTATCAGTAGTGATAGCAACATTTTTAACATTAGCCAAAAGTTCCATCAGTTCACCTTTCATTCTATTGTACATTCTGGGCAATAGTTTAGCACTCAGTATTTTTCTCGATGGCATTTCATAACGAGAATCTAACGCCTTTACGAACTCTTTTAACCCTTGACGCTCTGATAGACGAAGCGGTTCTAAGTCTTTAGCTACCATTTTAACAAATAAACAGTCAAGCATTTTTTTTCTTGAGGAATTGTCACTGTACCGGGCTGATCTAAGTATTTATCTCTTGAGTACTGCGAGTGGGACTGCAATCAACTGTTATTTCGTGACTATCGTCGTGAGATGAACTTGATGGGGGTATTAATTGTTCACGATGTTTTCTTTTCAGATGATCCTTTAAATTCGATGTATTATTGCTGTATTTGTACTCTCTATTACAAATTTTACATATCACTTTCCTATCACCTTCTTTTCGGAAATGTAACCACATCAAAGATTTTCTTTTCTCCATTTTAACTTCACCAAACTAACAAACTTTTTAAAAGTGCAATGTGGGTATTAACCCGCTCGCAATTCACTATAGTTTAAAAAGTAGGTAAAACGAAAAATTTAAACTTGACAGGGCTAAGTGTTGCCCTGTATCAATTTTTGATTATATTCTGAGATTATTATGCTCTTTAGGATTAAAAAGTTTTCTTTTTTAATAAGAAATATACTAGCTATGTACCTAATTGAATATTGGAAGGCAATACTATCGCGGTTTATTAAAGTATCGATAGTGTGAGCTATCGATACTATCGATAGTATTGCTTTAGGAGCAATACTGGCCTTCGATAGTATCGATACTATTTTTGTATATCAATACTATTGCCCATATCACACTATTGATAGAATCGATACTATCGATAGGCTATCGATACTATTGATATGACGTCAACTATCGATAGACTATCGATAGTTTAGCAATAGTCTCCTATTGATATGCAACACTAATGTAGTTAACTATTATAAAACCGTCATACTAGGTCTTATACTTCCACCTTTAAGTAACTTTTAGGTTGAAACATTATTCTCATAAAACTTATACAACGTGCCGCTACAATGGCGACATTAATTTAACACACGGGTAGTGCTAGTGCTCAGTAATCATAAAAAATATAACACAATAAAATAATTCGTTAATTGAAAAATTAAAATTTTCAAACAAACTAAAGAATAAAATTATACCCAAAATGGGGATCAGTCTGTGTAAAAGATTAATTCATGAAGCTACTTACTCCTGCTGGCTTACGTTCTACTCGGAGCGGCAACGTCGCGCGCGCTGGCAACCACGCAAAGCGCCTTTTACGATCGGTCCGATCCTTTGACGGCGTAATTTCTAAGAAATCGCGCGGCACAAGTACCTACATCGGCACCGCGGTGCGAGTGCAGCGCGGAGATGCGTAATCAATCACTTATCATTCTCTGCTTATTAGTTATTACCACTATCATCACTATTCATCACTAATCAATCACTACTTTGATTTAAATGCCTTTATTTTAAATTTTAAGATTTTCGATATGACCACCGCGTTGGCGAATACACAGGGCTAAACGGCGTTTCATGTTATCCCGCACTTTTGAAAATAAATTTCCACGTAAAGCAATTTCCCTCAATTTCGCAAACGCGTTCCTTATGCGAAGGCGTAATTGTTCCACGGAGTCAATGTTCTCCGCGTACACATCGTCTTTTATGAATCCCCGGAGAAAAAAATCGAGCGGTGTGAGGTCTGGCGATCTTGCTGGCCACCTACGAGGTCCAAATCTCCCTATCCACTGTGCACCAAACGCATTATTTAGCCACTGCCTGGCCGCAGTAACAGAATGTGCCAGCGCGCCATCTAATTGGTACCACATTCGTTGGTATCGGTGAGCGTTAAGGCTGTCTGTGTACTCTAATACCGTATCATTTAGCAGGTTGACGAATCTTTCTCCGGTCAAAGTGCCATCAATGAATACGGGTCCGATGATGTCGTCACCGTGAATACCTGCCCAAACATTCAAAGAAAATCTGTATTGATGGGCTGACTCGCGCCAAACGCGCGGATTTTGGTTTTGGGGTGCCCAATGGTGCAGATTGTGCTGGTTCCACATGCCGTTTCTGGTAAATGTGCTTTCATCAGTCCAGCAAATTTGGGAAAGAAAGTCACTGTCCTCTTCAATTTGATTTAGTAACCACTGACAATAATGAACCCTAATTAATTGATCACGCGATAGCAGTGCATGTACTTTTCTAAATTTAAATGGGTGCCACTTTTCGCGCTTTAATATCCTATGGATGGATCTTTGATGGACGTGAAAATGCCTAGCGCATTGACGGAGGCTAGATTTGGGTTGATGTTCAAAATATTCTAGCACACTTTCATCAAACTGAACTGGGTTTAGTCGTGTAGGCGGTCGATCCGGGCGTTGAGACCTGGGATCCACTGGCCGGTTTTCGCGGATGCGTTGAAGACGGCGCGCGTCGCCTGCGCCACTTGCCCACATAGGGCTCTCTCTTTCATTCAATTAGCCTACTTTTTGCAAATTTCATTGATGCGATGTTATGATCCGTGACCCCGGCAAATGACCTATGCGCTACAGTTGTTTAAGTACAGGTTGCTCCGAAATGCTATTTTAGAAAATTGTAAATAACTCAATAAATAATAACGGATAATGAAATTAAAATACACCCATAAAACGAATACGCGTAACCGTATATGTGTGTTAAATTAATGTCGCCATTAAAGCGGCACGCTGTATAGGTCAATTGATTATTTAAACAATAATTTGTAACTTTTATGTAACTCAGTCGCCATTTTTCATGAAGTATAATATTAATTATGGATTTCAAAAAGTGGGAAAGAATTAAACGAAGTGGTGGTTTTAGAAGAAAAGTAAATAAAAATTATCAATTATTATTGTTAAATACAGCAACAACCCAGCCAACGTACGTACGTTTATAATACCTACCCAAATCTTTTTTTTTTGTAGACTATTTAAATAATTATATTTTAAATAATTATATATTTATAGAAATAAATTAAAAAAAAAAAAAAACGATTTCTCTGAAGAAAACAACTCCATGGAAATGAGTGACGAAAGTTCTGAAGAACTTTATAAAGATGATCAATTCCGACAATATTAAAAAAAATGGGCAATCACTTGTAATGTTCCTCATGAAACAGTAAAAAAAGTTAGTGAAATATTAAATAGAAGATTATCTCATATTCTCCGCAAAGATCCAAGAACGCTTGTTCAATCTAAACTAGTTTCACTAATGCCTTTGGATAAAGGCTACTATTGGCACAATGATGTAACTGAACCACTTAAGAAATATTTAAAACATCTTACCCTCATACCAGAAAGTATATCGTTAAATATAAACATTGATGGATTACCAATAAGTATAAGAGTTCTAGAGAACAAGTATGGCCTATACTATGCAATACATGTGACATACCCTACCTGTCTCCTTTTGTAGTAGACAAAATACTTTTTTAATCAAGTATTTATTATTTTTTAATTAAAATTAATTTACTTTTTTATTAATGAATATATAATGCTTCTATTACTGAATCCTCTTCACCCGCGTCATTTGAATTTCCATACATTTTTTAGTATCTCTTTGAGATACAATTTTATACATACATGATGTCGTGTAAATTGTTGGTCCAAGGCCAAGTGGTACCTTATTCAGAAGAGCTACAAACAGTAAATACATATAAAACTGCTGCAAATTAATTTCTAATTATAACGCTGCTAAGCAACAACTTTAACTGAATTACGAACCTTTAAATATTGGGTCGCTTCCCCACTCCTTTCTATATCTTCGGTTTTTTTTTCTTTTGATGGTGCCATTTTCAATCACCAAGGCGTAACGCAAAGACCAAGAATGATTTATTTTGCCGAGCGAGACGCGAGGGGGCGTCAACTTCGAAGTTACTCGGCAATCATCGTCAGTCATCGTGCGCAGCATTTTGCTTTCGTGTGTGTTTTCACAGATTAGTTAGTGGTTTGAGAAAGAAGTCAAAAGAAAAGTCAGTTAGTCAAAAGAGAAGATACAGGAAATGAAAAACGTTGCTCATACACACAATATTTATACGTCACACAATATTCATACACCCGATACTCTTACAATAGGAAAAGAAGGAAATGAAAAACGGTCATACACACAATACTCATACGTCAAACAATATTTACACACACAATACTGGGATGCCTATCACCAAAAAAGTACAAACTTAGGAAGAATCCCAAAGAAGCAGAAAAGATAAAAAACCAATTACAGATTGTTACGTATACTTACTGTATCCGAATTTATGTATCCTAATATTATCTATGGTGTCCGCTCCTTCCGATTGTCATTGATACTATGATCACGACTACCGGTCCGTCATGGCTGCTGAATATCATATCATATATATGAGGCTTAGTTAAATAAATATTACTTTGTCATTTTGTAAGGTGAATATGCAAGAGTAACCCATTTTGCGGGTTACCCTTGCGCATTCACTCACCGTGATGTGTTGTGTTAGTAAGTAAGTGATCGTCGTAGTGAGTCTGGAGCCGTATGTCAGGCTCAGCCAAGGCATCACCAGGTTAGACCACAGTCACCAATCATTCAGATACCAGAGAAACCATTTCACACCAGTCAAGAGCCTACTAAGGTAGCAGAACGTGCAGCTCGAGCTCAGATGAAGTTTCAAGAGTTGCGATTCGGATGCAGGCGCAGTCCTGATCAGTTTGCATGAGATGAGTCTACTGTTGGTGATAAAAAGGGTTCGTTGCCCATAACCATCTGCCCAACTGCAGTTGTAGATATTAAGGGGAGTGACGGACACTGATTGGCCTCTGCTACTGTATCTGCTCCAGTTAAAATATCATCCACGAAGATCTGACTTCTGATAGTCTCTGCTGCATGAGAATTTGGGTGATCTGATTCCCAATCATCGGCCAATTGCAATAATGTCCTAATTGAAATGTATGGGCTTGACCTTAGTCCATAAGTATTAGTATTTAATTCATATACCTTAATTGGTTCTGAAGGAGTTCTTCTCCACAGTATGAGTTGATACTTTCTGTCCTCAGGTTGAGTCCATGTCATCCTAAACATCATCTTAATGTCAGTAGTAAAGATGACCTAATATCTTCTGAAATTCAACAATGTTTTTGTAATATCACTTTGATGTGGCTTACCACTGTGAAGGCATTGATTCAATGAAGTTCCTGTGGAAGTTTTCCCGCTCGCGTCAAATACAACTATTAATTTGTCAGTTTTCTTGAAGATACCATGATGAGGTATTGTTCACGCGCGGTGCCACGGGAGGCGAAGGCGGGGTGCGAGAGACGCGCGGGGCGGCGACGAGGCGCGCGCCAATGAGCGTCGACCGACGCGGACCGCGCGTCACTTCACTCACTTGACATTCGAATGGAGAGCGAACGGTCATTATTTTTAGTCGTGAACACCGAATTTGCTATTTTACAATACAACCTATACAGTCCACTAATAGTTTTATTGAACCATCAAAACATTGGTCCTTCCACCGAAAAAGAAGAAGCTAAGAAGTTAAACTGCAAAAAGTCGGCGACGCGGACTTTGGCCGGAGACACGTGCGCCGATCTATTGTGCCGTGTCATCATCGCTGAGATTTGGATTGTCTGGAGTCACCAAGAAAAATTGTGGACAATATTTGGATAAGGACAAGGGCGTGTTGTGAGTCGTTCCAATTTTTCCTTATTCCACACTTCTGTGCGTTTGTTGCATTAGTCTATTAATACCAATTCAAGTACCTATCTTCCCTTTATTTGAGTTGGACAAAGCTAATCTGTTCGCATCGCATAGACCGCATGAAATTTCACTTCGCTCTGCTATAAATTAAAGTGGCGACCGCATTGACGCCACTTTGATGCCTACAATTATAGCATTACCTGTGTGTGTGGTGACTGTGCATCTGTGCCTATTCATTAGGTACCTACCTACTCGCATTCGTGTTTCAGCTCATAATATAAGTGCTTAAAGTTTTCATTAAGTATTCTTCTCTCCCTATTGCAAGATGGCTGACAAACTCATTAAAAAGCGCAGTTCGATGAAGGCAAAGGTTACTAATTTTAGCAATTACCTCAACGCTTTGGAAAACAGTGATCGATTGACCGACTTGCAGGTACTCGATCTAGAAAATCGATTTAGTAAATTTGAAAAGATGTATGACGAGTTTGATGATTTGCAGACTGAGATTGAGCTGTTATCGGAATACCCCGAGGATGCCTACGCGGATCGCTTCAAGTTTGAAGACAGTTATCACACCTTGGTTGCCACGGCGCGGAAGGTTATTTCTGCTGAGCATCAACGGCAGGTCAAAGCTTCTGCAGGTTCCGTATCAGGTTCCGAGGTGACAGGTGGGACAAAAAACAACTTTATACGTTTGCCAAAAATAGATCTACCTCGTTTTGATGGTAGCTATCAGTGTTGGCTGGAATATAGGGACACTTTTATATCCTTGATCCACAATAATAATAGCATTGATAATATAAACAAAGGAGACTGAAACGATTTCATACAATCTTGGGCCTGGATGTAAAAAGATGAAAGTGGTCTCAATTAATAGCTTATATATTATCAACCTTTCACTGAAAATTATACGGATTTTGTCAATCTGAGAACAGAGATATAAGCGATTATTTAAGTAAAAGTGAGGTTATATTACAATTTTTAACTAACAGCTGATTCCTGAAGTGCAAAATATGTTCTTTTGCACTAATAGTTATTAATTTAGTAGAAAATTATTGAAAGATTTTTCAATGAATTAATGAATGAACGTCAATGAAATAAATAAAAATAAATGATTTTGAATTTGAATGACTTCAAGTCGCATCAAAAAACACGAAACGAGGCAAAGACTATTTTATGTGCGAGTGAGCAAACATGAGCAGTCGCTGTCTAGTGTCAATGTCAGTCAGCTGTCATGCCAGTGACATATTATATAGACTAAAAATAGAAGACTGATTTTAATCGATATGAAATCGATAATCATTAATATTGGTTTTTCAGCAATTAATTGATATTTTATTTATTAATATGACTGTAATTTTAAATGCACTATAATGCTTATAAGTATAAATAGTGCATTCAATTACTTTCGAGTTAATTATATAGTGCAAAGGTTTTATTTTTGTAACTGTGTAATCGATTACTGTTGAAAGAATAGTCTTATGAGAAGTATGAATTTTATATTTAATAGGACAGTACAGTTTATAAATAAGAAAATAATATAGTAAAGTGACAACAATAGAGTAAAGAGTCCAAACCATAACTTTTGTACTAACAAGTATGTATAATCGACTAATAAGTATAATCCACCTTTTCATTATGACGGCAATCTGTACTTTTAAAAACCTTTTCTGACGCGCTCATAGCCTTCTTATCCTTCTTATTGGGACATTCGGGACTCTTGTGTCCTGGTTGTCTACACTTAAAGCAAATTATAGGCTTCAACTTTTTTCTTGTAGAATCTGCGCAGCCACCTCATTCTGGAGAGGGTCCTTAGAAAGCTCGTTTAATAGCTTTGCCTTAACCAACTCACTGGTTACATCAACATTCGAATTCTCTAAAGCCATGATCAGCGGTTCGTACCGTGGTGTCAATCCTCCAAGAATAATCGCAGCCAAAGATCCATCGTCGATCTTCTTACCGATATCTTCAAGATCTTGAGCAGTAGGTACTCAAAACGGCGTTGATATATGATTCTATGTCTTGGTAATCGGTTAAGGTAGGTATATTTGTATAATCTACGCTCTAGAGAGAGACTTCCACCCATACCTTTATCCTTGTAACCTTTTTGTAAAGCACTCCAAGTCTCCTTAGGGTTTTTCGCATTTCTCACGTGTGAAATTGCACCTCCGTCTACCGTAAGGCATATTTTTGACAACGCCTTCTGGTCTTTACGAGAGCGCACATCCTTCGCTGTTTTATCAGAATCATCATACCCAGTGATGGACGTCCACAGCTCCTCATGAATGAGGAGCATCCTCATGTTGAACTTCCAGGTTGGGTATCCGTCTCGGTTTATTAACATCTTGATTCCTTGAAAATTCATACTATTACCTGACATTATCTACTTTTAAAATAAACAGCTTCGTGCTGAACGTGTTGAAAGAATAGTCTTATGAGAAGCACAGATGAGAAGTATGAATTTTATATTTAATAGGACAGTACAGTTTTTAAAGAAGAAAATAACATTGTAAAGTGACAACAATAGAGTAAAGAGTACAAACCATAACTTTTTGTACTAATAAGTATGAATATACAATAATTACTCAATCGATAATCTCACGAAAACTATCTTTCTCATATTTCTCCGAATCCAGATTGAGAATTGGGGTGATTTTTCATATTCTGAGATAAAAAAATATGACTAATTTTTTAGATCATATCTCAACTGATTACATTTGGGCCCACCGTTTTCCATCTCCTTTCATTACCTCCGTGCTTCCCTAAAGGGACAAGCTGCTGAAATTATCAAAAACATAGATTTTAGAAATGAAAATTATAGCATTGCTTGGGATTTATTGTGCGAGCGGTATGATAATAGCCGCCTATTAATAAACAATCATGTCAAGGCACTATTTAACGCAGAGCCAATTACCAATGAATCCAGTACTGATTTACGCCGCCTTGTTGATGTTACAAATAAAAATATACGAGCATTAACATTGTTAAATGAGCCTACACGAGATACACTCATTATCTATTTAATGTCATTAAAATTAGATAGTATTACCAGTAGGGATTGGGAACAGTACCGTAACACCTTACCCGACTCACCAACTTTGCTTCAGTTTTGTACATTTATGAATAATAAGGCAGATTTATTAGAAACATTGGAGGAAAATAAAAAACTAGATAAAGTGCAACCAAACAGCAGTAATAAATCTAAAAGTTTTATTGTCACATCACAAAAGCAAGAAACAAATAATAATGAGAAAGACAAAAATAAAATTATTTGTCCTTTATGTTCTCAAAATCATTTTCTTTATTCATGTGAAGCTTTTAGAAAATTAACAGTAGAAGAAAGAGTACAGAAAGCAAAGGAATTCAAAGTATGTGTGAATTGTTTGCGTCTTGGCCATGTAGAAAAGCGTTGTAGGTTTACACGCTGTAAGTACTGTAAAAACCGTCATAACACCTTATTACATTTAGATCAACCCGAGACTCAAGTAATAAATAACCCTATGCCTACTACGCCCTCTAATAATGTATCACTTTCTGCAGACATACAGCCTACTTCTCAGAGACATGTTTTACTGTCCACAGCTGTGGTGAAGGTGGTGAGTGACAAAGGCGAAAGGTACAACGCAAGGGTCCTACTCGACAGTGGTAGCACAGCGAATTTCATCACTGACAAGCTTTGCTGTGGTCTGGGATTGTCTCGAGTTGGTACCGGCTCCAAGGTAACAGGTATAAATAGTTTGACCAGTAACAGTACACATTCTTGCAACCTAACCATTGAGTCCTCATATGAACATTATTCTTAGCGGACCCATCTTTTAATATTCCGTCAGACATTGATATTCTGTTAGGAGCTGAACTATTTTGGGATGTCATTCAGGCCAATCATATAAATTTAGGAAAAAACTTACCGAAGTTGTGTGAAAGCAAATTAGGGTGGTTAATTTCGGGTACCGTACCTACTGGCTCGCGTATACAGCAAACATATGTTTGTAATTTTTCAGAAACAATCACTAGTCCTGACTTAAATAAGTTTTGGGAACTTGATACACTATCACCTAAGCATTGCCTTTCTTTAGAGGAACGCGCTTGTGAAGAAAGCTTTCAATTAAATACGGTCCGTGGCTCAAACGGCCAGTTTGTTGTCACTATGCCACTAAAGGCGGATCCCAGCGTTCTCGGTGACTCATACGCTGCGGCTAAACGTAGGTTTTTATCATTAGAAAAACGCTTTGAACGCGATCCGATTTACAAAAGCATGTATCTTGATTTCATGAATGAATACCAAACGTTAGGTCATATGACTGAGGACAGTGATTTATCAGTTAGGGATAAAAATAATATTAGTTATTTCTTGCCACACCATGGGGTTTTGCGGGAATCCAGTAAAACGACGAAGTTGCGAACAGTCTTCGATGCATCAGCGAAGTCAACTTCAGGATTATCACTAAACGACATTCAATATGTAGGCCCTACTGTACAGAATGATCTACTATCGATCTTACTAAGATTTAGACAACATAAATATGTAATCTCAGGGGATATCGAAAAAATGTATCGAGCTGTCGAATTAAATCCGAGTCAACGATCATTGCAACGAATTATATTTAGGGAAGATCCGTCCAAGCCTCTCAAAACTTATACATTAAACACAGTTACATATGGGACAACATCTGCTCCTTATCTCGCGACCAAGTGCCTTGTGAGCCTTGCTGAGGCCACAGATGATCTGCACGTAAAAGGAAGCATCCAACGTGATTTCTACGTAGACGATTTGTTGAGTGGATCAAACACTATACGTGGCGCAATCGAACTTTGCCAGAAAATAAAAACAATATTAGCTTCAGCAAAATTTAATTTAAGAAAATGGCAGTCGAACTGTACTCAAATACTTAAAGAGATAGTAGACGTAGAGGATGACTCTTGCCTCGATTTAGATTTGTCTGATAATTACACTACTAAGACTTTAGGGCTACTCTGGATATGCAAATCAGATGTTTTGTCATTTTCCATTAATATTGACATTCACAAAACAATAACAAAAAGACACATATTGTCTATAATCAGCCAAATTTTTGACCCATTGGGGTTAATTGGTCCATGTGTTGTTGAAGCAAAAATCATAATGCAAAAATTGTGGGTCAATAAGTGCGACTGGGACGATGAGGTTCCTCAGGAAATAGCTGATCAGTGGTCATCATTTGTAAAAGCATTAAAATATTTAAATTATTTGAATGTTCCCAGATGGGTTGTATGTGACAACAGTATCACTAATGAAATTCATATATTTACAGATAGCAGTGAGAAGGCATACGGTGCTTGTATATATATACGCAGTATTGATAGCTGTAATGCAGTCACGGTACGCTTATTAGTTTCTAAAAATCGTATAGCTCCGATAAAACCAACAACGATGCCCAGGTTAGAGCTATGTGGGGCGCTATTAGGTGCAAGATTGTGTACAAAGGTCAAAGAATCCCTTACCATACCAATTAGCCGATGCGTCTTTTGGTGTGACTCAACAATAGTGTTGAGCTGGTTATCCACACCATCAACCCAACTTAAGCCTTTTGTCAGGCATCGTGTAAACGAAATACAAGAGACCACCCTTGGATCTGTATGGAGGTATGTGCCAACACGAGACAATCCCGCGGATCTTGTTTCTCGAGGGGTGAAGGCTGATCATATCAGCGATTCTAGCTTATGGTGGGCAGGTCCCTCTTTTTTGTCACAGGATGAATGTCAGTGGCCGAAAACACCAAACAATGTTGCAAAACAGGACTTGCCTGAACTAACTTATTTTGTAAATCAATCTGATAATCACCATATTCCAATTAATTAATAAGTATTCAGATTTTAACTATTTACAAAGAATTGTAGCCTACATTAAAAGGTACATTTATAATTTAAAAAATAAAAATAATAAGTTGGTAGGTTGTCTATCTAATCAAGAAATTCAATCATCATTAAAATGTATTTTACGTAATGCGCAATTTGAGATATTTCCGGATGAATATTCTATTTTAAAATTAGGAAAATCTCTGCCTCATAAAAATCGGCTCATATCTTTATTTTCAAAGGGTTCACAGAAAACTGTTACATGCGGGACCTCAGTTGCTCTTAGCAAATATTCGTCAAAACTATTGGCCCTTGGGGGGCAGAAATTTATCCAGAGTCACTGTTCAAAAATGTGTAGTGTGTTTTAGGCATAAGGCACAAAATGTACAACCAATAATGGGACAACTTCCAGAATCACGAAACAATTTAGAATTCCCATTCTTAAATTCTAGTGTCGACTATGCCGGCCCAATACTGATCGCTGACCGGAAGGGAAGAGGCTGCAGACTTATAAAGTCATACATATGTATTTTTGTCTGCCTCGCTGTCAAAGCGGTTCACCTGGAGCTTGTCACGGACCTTACAAAGGAAGCATACATGGCTGCTTTAAATAGGTTCATTGCGCGCCGTGGCAAGCCTCGTAGTATATTGTCCGATAACGGCACAAATTTTGTCGGTTGTTGTAATCAATTACGTCTTTTCTTGCAGGATTCAAATATTGCGTTCAATGTTGCTCAGGAAGGAATTGAATTCAACTTTGTGCCTGCCTACTCCCCTCATTTCAATGGCGTTGCTGAGGCCGCTGTGCGCTCAACAAAACATCACTTAAAGAGACTGCTTACTCTAACGCACTTAACGTTTGAAGAGATGGCTACGTGTCTAACTCAAATAGAGGCTATTCTCAATTCCCGTCCTCTCACTCCTTGTTCTCCTGATCCACTTGATTTCTGTGCCCTAACTCCTTCTCACTTTTTAATTGGAAGACCACTCACGTCCGTTCCGCATCCACAGATGACTGACAGCGGAAACATCAGTCGACTCGAGCGATTCCAAAGGGTGGAATACATCAAGCAGCACTTTTGGAAAAGGTTTAATACCGAATATATATCTCTGCTACAGCAAAAGACCAAGTGGTCTACCACATCGGGAGACATCAACGTGGGAAGCCTCGTCCTGGTAAAGGATAAAGCGCTTCCACCTCTCTGCTGGCTGCTGGGTCGCGTCGTGCAGGTGTACCCGGGCTCCGACGGCGTCGTGAGGGTCGCCGAGTTGAAGACCAAGAAAGGAACAATTCGGCGTGCCTTCAACAACATCTGCCCGCTACCACTTTCTTGAAGCCACCGCTTCAACCCGGGGAGCATGTTCACGCGCGGTGCCACGGGAGGCGAAGGCGGGGTGCGAGAGACGCGCGGGGCGGCGACGAGGCGCGCGCCAATGAGCGTCGACCGACGCGGACCGCGCGTCACTTCACTCACTTGACATTCGAATGGAGAGCGAACGGTCATTATTTTTAGTCGTGAACACCGAATTTGCAATTTTACTTATTTTACAATACAACCTATACAGTCCACTAATAGTTTTATTGAACCATTCAAAACAGGTATAATGAAATGCTCTGAATCAAATTGAAACCTTGAGCATATGACCTAGTTTTTCATATTCATCCATGAATTCTCTATATTTAGAAGCAAATACAGGATTCTTATCCATTTTTCTTTCTAATGATTTGAGCCTTTGCATAGCTAATGCTTTTGATTCACCTAACAGGCCTCTCAGACAACAATGGCAACCTTACCATGTATTTCCCATAAGGCATTCTACTGACAGAATAATTATACAACCTTTCACATTCCATGTGATCTGGAGGAACAGCTGGCTGATTTGGTGGCTCCTCCAACTTCCAGAACCTCTCGAGAACCTCCTCAAGTCTTGACGCCATGACTCCATAATCTTGAACTGATGTACATCCTCTCAGTGAACTATTACTCATTGACTCAGTAGTGATCCCATGATGACGTGACCAAAGCAAGTTTTATATGCATAAAGACCTGGAATATTTAATGAAATCTTAGAACCTTCAAACACATAATTCAACACATCCGTACCAAGTATGAGATCCAACTCCTGGGGTGTGTCAAAGTTCTGATCTGATAATATGATCCTTTTATCATTAATTAAATGCCTACAGTTCACAGGTTATGTAGGAATTTCTGCAGATATAAAATACATGACTATTACATAATTAAACGAACTTACCTGAAGTGAAGTTCTATTGTAATTATACGAAGGGCTTAGTCCGAGATATCTTCTATATTCACTGTGTAGTTTCACAATCCTCGCATTGTGTGTGCCGCGAATATTTAGAGGAAGCGAAAAGCTTCGTGTCCAAAAACGGAAATAAGGCAGTCTGCTGGCAATACTATATCTGTAACTCATTCTTTTCAGAGCATTATTATATAGGATTATGATTTCCAACCTGACTCTAGGGACATTATAATCTATGATTATGAAAAGGGCGGATGGGAGATTGATATCTCGGACTAAGCCCTTCGTATAATTACAATAGAACTTCACTTCAGGTAAGTTCGTTTAATTATGTAATTATACTCAAGCTTAGTCCGAGATATCTTCTATATTCACTGTGTAGATGTTTAGAGAATTGTTGGAAATCATAATTAATATGGTATTGTATACAATCAAAAACAGGATTTAAGAATAATTAATTTAATGTGATTTTTCACATCAATTACACAATAGGTATCTAATTTCAAGGAAGAGGTACTTATGTACATACTAATTAAAAACTTAAACCTTAATGTTACAAATGGCCTTCGTAAAGGTATAGCTATCATCTTCCGTATTTAATTTAAGGGTCTATTGTAGTGATTGGCAAAAACACTAGATCCTGTAGACCAACCAGCAGATACCCTACAGCGCACAATGTGCCACATATGGGCCATACAGGAATTTAATCCGTAGTTTTGTACAAAACGTAGTTAAGCGCCATCTAGTCATAATTATGATAGCTACGCACTCCAGTGAAGTATAAAATAGTTACCTTTTTCGCCACAGTGGCGGTAAAGGGTAAAGTGTCAAATGAATTTGAATTTTTGCAGGCAGTTGAGAAAAAGTTCAATTACGTGAGTTTCGATCCGACAAAATAAATATAAAATACTGTATTTTCGTGCATATAAAATTATCAGAGGTAAGTTTATTTGATAATTGTCTTACGAATTACTTTTATTTACAATATTTTCTGATAAATCAATGATTTATCGAGGTTTTATCGTATGTGCCTAATGTGGCACAGCGTGTAATATGGGTAATATAAAACTTTTTTTCTATTTCAGATGAAGCCTCAAAAATCGGTAACAGAATCACAAATTGAACACTTTTTGAATGTCCCATCGGGGAGTGAAGATGATCTGGAATTATCTGATGGGGACAGTGATGATGACCTGATTCAAATCAGTGATTTGGTGATGGAGGAAGTAGACAGAACACCTCAACTGCTGCAGGCTGACTTTTTGAATGATTTAGTCGATGATTTTTCTTCTCAAGCAGGTAACTTGTCAGCAATTATTGATAATCATACTAGTCAACCCCAACCCAGCGTTTCTGGTCATCTCAGCGCTCCTTCAGTATCTGAAGTTTTACCAATACCACGATCCATCAATGTGGGTCCAACAAGACGGTCAATGGTACTACCTCAGCCAACTACTTCTACAGTTCGTACTGCCCATACAACTTTGAGGACTACTAAAAAAAAGAGAAGACATGTCTGGCGAAAGACCATGTTTCATCCGCCATCTGTGTTATTCAAAGGAGATGACAAGATAACTGACCCCTATATACTGAGTTTTGAAACGCCATTGCAGTATTTTTTATATTTTTTTGATGACGATTTACTGCAACATATTTCTGAGGAATCTACAAAATTTAGTATCCAAAAAAATACTTCTAAACCATGCCGTATTACCAAGGAAGAGATCAGGAAGTACTTAGGTATTTGTCTTATACTTGGACTAAATCCTCAGCCTAATATCCGAACATTGTGGAATAATGAATTAGGCATGTCTCTCGTATCTGATTGTATGCCGCTAACCCAATTCGAGAAGACACGACGTTTCATACACTTCAATGATAACCAAAATATGAAAGCTAGAGGGGAACCAGGACATGACAGACTATTCCGTATCAGACCTATTCTAGAAACATTGAAGAAAAAATGCCAGAGCATTCCGAAAAAAGAAACCCACCCTCTCGGTTGACGAACAAATGTGTGCCACTAAGGCTTGTAACTTTTTACGTCAATATCTTCCTAATAAACCCCATAAATGGGGTTACAAGCTATTAGTTTTGTGTGACGATTCCGGTTTTGCCTATGACTTTGAAATCTACTCGGGAACTGAAAATGACCCAGAATTGAGACTGACTAGTGAACCAGATTTAGGTGCAAGCAGCAATATCGTAGTTCGTCTCTGTCGAACTGTCCCTAAACATGAAAATTATAAAGTTTTTTTTGACAATTACTACACTTCGCCAGAGTTGATTGCTTATTTAGCCAAATTGGGAATCCACACACTAGGAACAGTGAACAGAGGTCGTTTAGGATTGAATATTCAAATGCCATCTCAAAAGGAGCTCCTAAAGGCCAAAAAACCGCGTGGTTATTCTAAAGAGTGGCAAACTACTGTTGAAGGTACACCAGTGGTCACTGTCATGTGGTTAGATAATAAACCTGTGACACTTGCGTCTTCATTTGTCGGCGAGCAACCCAAAGAAAAGGTTAGAAGATTTTGTAAGAAGACTAAGCAGTACATCGATGTCGACTGCCCTGACATTATTCGCCACTACAACCGCCATATGGGTGGTGTAGACCTATTGGACTCATTCATTGGAAAGTATAAAATAAAAATGCGAACAAGGAAATGGTATATGAGGATATTCTACCATCTGCTTGATGTGATGATCATAAACAGTTGGCTTCTGTACAAGAGAGTTGAACAGCAGAGACAAAATAACACAAAAATAAAACTACGTGAATTTCGGCTGGAAGTTGCAAAAGCTCTTTGTCTATCTGGACCCTCACTTACACGCAAAAGAGGAAGACCGTCATCATTGGTTGCCGATATGCTTGAGGAAAGGAGAAAGAAAAAACCAAAAGCTGTAGTACCACCTAAAGACGCCAGAGTTGATGGCATAGAACACTTCCCTTTATGGTCCACTGCTAGACAACGTTGCAAATTACCAGCTTGTAAGGGAGTCTTTCATTATGTGCCAGAAATGCGGAGTGACACTGTGCTTGAATAAAGATAAGAACTGTTTTTTGGCATTTCATCAGTAAATAAAACATTTGTAATGTCAAGGAGTAAATAACTTGCATTTATAAAATTTTGATCTCAATTTGTTCGTTTTTCAATTATTTTTTGTTACTTTTTAATTTTTTTATTACTATAATTTGTTGATAATTTCCTTAGTTTGTTTATAGTTTCATTAAAATTTGTTTTTAATTTCATTAAAGTTTAATTATTGACTATTTTGTTTAATTGCCGATGAGTATCCTACATAATACTTTTTCAGCCTTAATGCTATTTGGGACATATTAGGCACATACACTAAAAAACAATATATCTCAATAAATAATGCATATTGTTTTTTTTTTTTTTTTTCCATGTATAAAAATGGCCTTTAGAATCATATAATTTTTTTTCGTAGCAAAATAAATAATCGTGCATTGTAGGGATATACAATCTAATGTTACGCCTTCTCTACACGCCAGAGATGTGGACGCATGACGCGTGGAGTGAGGGGTAAACTTCTTTATGTCAATACCACACTCAGCCATAACTTGCCTTATCCAGCGACTAATTGTTTGGTTACTGGCACAGTTATATGGTTTTTTATAACAAATAAGTAGCTTATCCGAGTTAATTGTGTCTACTTTTCTGAGTGCCCTAGTCTGATCTATATAATGCCTAAGTGCCGATACAGGGCAAATTTCCAGATTCGAATTCAAAGAAGGAAGCTTTATTACGACTTGATCCTTACATGGAGTCGTTGTTTTTAAAAGGTCGGTAATCGTTATTTTTACACCGTTGTCCGTGAACTCTATGTTGCTCAATCGGATAACTGACAATGTTTGAATACGTTGAGCAGTTGTGAGAGCTAACAAAATTACTAATTTCTTGGTTAGTTTTTCTAAGTTAACCCTTTTCATCCTGCGCGCGATAACGTAAACAATCCTTCAAATCCCGAGTAGTCACGTGACCCTTATCTGATTTATTACCGGCTTATCTTATTTCCTCGCATTCTGTTTCTTTCGACTCAAGGCCCATAACGTTAAGTGGTTTAGCTTGTTAAATAAACAGACTATACTTTAAAATGTAAACAATACTCGTATGACGAAAGGTATATTTATAAACAAAGGATGTTATGAGGTCTTGTGTTATGTCGATTTCTAATAAAACTACTGTATCAATTTACGCGATATTTTGATGGTTACAGTATGAATAGATAAGTTATCTAATAACAGCGTTTTCAACAGAAAACAACAGAAAATAAAAATCACAAAAAATTACGAACTTCAAGTATAGTACTCACGGCATTTTACGTAAGTTTTCTTGGTCCAAAAATAACTTTGTAAGATGTTTTATATCGCAAATCTTATGTAAAATGATGGTATAACTACTTATAAATGAATATTATCCACTGACCGGCGATTACACACAGAAAAACTCAAAATATAACAACTTTCACATTCCTGACTAATGGTTTGCTTACATAATCTTTGTTGGTCCAAAAATAAGTAAATTATGAAGTTATTTAGTGAAAATATTATCTACAACGATGTAATAACTACTTATAAATGATTACACATCCACTTCCCGTCGATTTAGGCACAAAAACACTTATTTTGTATTTAAATATGCAAGAAAAAACTCGATTATTATTTTCCATCACAAAGTGTCACTAACGTCATTTTGACTTTTTTTGTAGTGTTGTCAGTCGATATTTTTCGTTTTTTTTAAAGTCTATGGTTTAACAATATTATTGCCAGTGTAGGAAAAAATCTTAGTCGATTTAGTTTCATTACTTCTATGCAAAATTAATATTTTTCGCCGCCGAGTGGCGCTGTCGCCCGGAGGCGCCACCGGTACTTAACAAAAGTGCGCGGAAACCGACCCCGGAGGGCGACGACAGTACTTCACAGGAGGCTGCTGTTTGGTGACCAATTTTGAATATGATTCAGGACAACAGATGGATCCCATGTGTCGTACTTAGGTCTAGAGGGTTTTAATTTAAAAACTCCCTTAAAAAATCTCTTAATTTGTATATCTGTTCCTAAAGTTGTATCTATGATTAGAGATAACGCTGAACGGCATGTATTAAGAGTAGCGTACGAAGCGCCCTGTGATAACATTTCTGTGAGAAATTTTAAAACTTTAGGTATTTACAACTCAAATACATTTTTTCCGTTACAAAATGACCACCATTTTTTAAGTGCTGTTGTATATTGTTTAATAGTGTTTTGTGATAAGGAAGCTACCATGACTTCTATTGTTTCACCAGGGGTTTGCTTTTTCCGGAATGCTTCCCTGATAAGATGCAGGCTCCCAGGGAAAGGCTGTTGTACAGGGGGTGTAGTGTTCTGAAAGGTGATATTAACAAATCTTTTGATGGTTTGAACTGTAACACTTCTGAAGTTGCCAATTCGGCTACAAAGGGATACCAAGGTTGTGAGGTCCATAGAGGGAAAACTATGATACCTGTTGCCTTATCACAAATAATTTTTTGTATACATTTTGGAATTAATGAAAATGGAGGAAAAGCATAGAATAAGTTGAACGTTGACCAGTCTACAGTAAAAGCATCAATATTCTCTGCATAAGGATCTCTATGCCACGATATATATCTATGACATTTTTTATTTGCTCTAGTTGCAAACAGATCCATATCGGGTTCTCCAAGTGACTTAGTAATCTTTAGAAAAGTTTTGTTACACAATTCCCATTCTGAATCTATATTTTTTATTCTGGATTCTTGGTCAGCTTCTTTATTTTCTTTTGACTTAATATAAGAGGCGAACAACCATATTCTACGGATCTCACACCACTGCCATATGCTCCTAGCTAGGGAATTAAGTTTTGGAAATTGTATACCTCCCATTCTATTTAACATTGCAAACCCAAGAAAGCAGCTAAGAGTTCCAGGAAGTTAATATGGTTTTCCTTATCTTTTAAAGTCCAAAATCCATTTGCAACGTTACCATTACAGCATGCTCCCCAGCCTGTCTTTGATGCATCTGAATATATTTCCAAAGAAAAGTTGTACTGTCGAATTAGATTTTTTGATATTTTAATTTGTTTATGCCACCATTTTAAATCATTTTTACAATCGTCATTGATATTCATAATTGCATCAAAGTTATTGTTTGTTGCACACAAAGCCTGATATTTTTGCTGTTCAAATGTTTTAGTGTATAAAAAACCATAAGACACAGCTGGGCAACATGCTACAAGGGTGCCAATAAGTTTTGCAAATTCTCTTATTGGACATTGATCCATTTTTGCATATTTTTTAATTAATAAAGAAATTGCTTCCCTTTTCTTAGAAGTCACTGACAATGACATATCGTTTGTATTTACTATGAAACCTAAAAATTCTGCAATCTTGGTTGGGACAGTGATACTCTTTTCCTTATTTATAATAAAGCCTAGGCATTCCAGTAAACTTATGGTCATCTGACAGTTTTCTAAACATTCCTGGTAAGAATTACCAATACATATAATGTCATCGAGATAAATAACCGATTTATAACCTTTTCTTCGAAGAAAATTCATTACTGGCTTCATTAACTTAGTGAATGTGAAAGGAGCGGTACTTAGACCAAATGGCAAGCATTTGAACTCATACATTATATTCTGAAACCAAAATCGTAGATATTTTTTATCTTCACCCATTGGGACCAAGAAATATGATTCTTTTAGGTCAATGGTACACATGAAATTATTTTTTGAAATCAATTTACAAAGTGTTCTCATATCTTCAATTTTAAAATGTTCTGGTGAAATAAATCTATTCAAACATTTTAAATTTAAAATAAATCTAACTTCTCCATTTGATTTAGGTACAGTAAAAATCTTTGAAAGGTATTGTCCTTTGACTGCTACATATTTTGTAAGTACTCCAAGTTGTAAGAGTCTATTTATTTCTTTCAATATTACAAAATTGTCTGATACAGAAAAATTTGAATTTTTTGGAACATATTCTTGGTGAGGATCCTCTAAAAAGGGGATATTATAACCTTTGAGCCAAGATAAGACAACTTTGTCTTGTGTTATCTTTAACCAGCAAGAATAAAAAGACTTAAGTCTAACAGCAAAAGTATTTACCTCTAAGATTGTCGAACAGGCGCCTTGGCTGGCGGACGTTGTGGGGGTCTCGGCTTGTAGTGCTGTGTCTGTTGGTGATATCTGCCCCCCCTCCCTGTTTGAACTGGGTCATACTCGTACGAGGAGGGCCTCTGAAGTTTCCCTGCTTCTTGGGATAACTTTGAGACTGAGTTGGTCGATAAGATGAAGCATTTTTTCGATTAGGGTTGTTCTGCTTCAAGATGGTGCCAGCTGATTTTTTAATCGCTGTGGCAGATTTGACATTGTCATTAAATTTTTCTCCAAAAAGGAATTCATCACGTTCTTGGTTTTCGACTGTCTTTCCTATATTTTATCGAGATTTGGAATAACTAGCTTCTTCCTGGTCACTGTATCTTGATGATGGAGGTCTGTCAATAAGCGTGTGACATCACTGATGGTTGAAATAAGATTTATTTTGTCAACATCACCTTTAATCAGTTTGTCTGTAGCAGACAACAAGGCTGCTATGGCAACACCATTCTGTTGTTGGCGTTCTTCAACTCGCTTGTCTCGGGCCTTCATTGCATCATTTAATAGTCCTTCCAGCTCCTTGTTAAGCTTCGGTGCATCTAGAAGCTTGATGTTAGTTGGTATCAAATATTTCTTGATAAGTTCATCTTTAATGTCTTGTTTAAGGCCTTGAGTAATAATACTTTCAACCCTTTTTACCAGTTCCACATGAATGTCTGGCCCATATTCCCTTTTCGTGGATAAAGTCTGGCCTAGAGCCCTTATTATGGAATCATCCAACACTTCAATCAAAGGGTCTAAATCTTTTGTGTTGTCTACACATTCAGCACCTAGAAAAATACCAAACCATGTTTGATTTAGTTACACAGCTACCAGCTGTATGTACTAAGGTACTACGAGTAATATATAATGCCACCCCGTGGCGGTTTAGTAAAGAAAACTTTCCTTTACCGAAATAAAATTGTAATAATTATAATGACACATCGTGAGCGATTTTGTTATCGTTTTTTAAAACGTTTCAAGCGGCTCAGAACCGCCAGCGGCAGTGAGTTATGCAAGAACAGCGTTCTATTATAACAAGATTGTACACGGCGGGAAATCCCCGTGGTGACCTCACTCCACCGGAGTGCCTGTAATGACACGTACCACGTATCATAGAAAACAGGAACGATCACTAGATAGGTTATTTCTTGTAGAAAAAACTTGCCTGTAAGGTCTGTGACGGGTATTTCATTATCTCCGGAATCACTTTCTGCCTCGCAAGACACCTTGGTGATGGTGAACGATTTTCACTCAACTTGTTCCTATTTTTCTTCAATTTCTTTTTCAACTTCTTAATCTTCCTTTGGTACCTTTCTTCTTTACACTCACACTTCCTTTTCGGCATTTTTTGCGTTAAAAATCTTCGAATATCAGTATTAAGTTTTTATTCTGACAAGAACGCACGGCGCGAAAACAATGAATGAGTTACAGATATAGTATTGCCAGCAGACTGCCTTATTTCCGTTTTTGGACACGAAGCTTTTCGCTTCCTCTAAATATTCGCGGCACACACAATGCGAGGATTGTGAAACTACACAGTGAATATAGAAGATATCTCGGACTAAGCTTGAGTATAATAGCTACTGTACTGATGATAGGTACTGGTTTACCTATAGGTTTGATTACTAATTTTGCTAAAGTACCAGGTAAAGATATATGGAGTAGGTTATAACAAGGTTGATTACCTTGTTATAACCTACTCCATATATCTTTGTACTTATTAGACTGTTGGTGCAGTTTCAATTTGTTTACCAATGATTGCGTGATGACTGAGACACTTGCCCCTGTGTCTAATAACGCTCTAGGCTTATAATAGTGTAATAGTTAATATCTACAACTGCAGTTGGGCAGATGGTTATGGGCAACGAACCCTTTTTATAACCAACAGTAGACTCATCTCATGCAAACTGATCAGGACTGCGCCTGCATCCGAATCGCAACTCTTGATCTGAGCTCGAACTGCACGTTCTGCTACCTTAGTAGGCTCTTGATTGGTGTGAAATGGTTTCTCTGGTATCTGAATGATTGGCCACGACCAAAATGTAGAGGCAAAGTGGTGGTGGTGGGAATCAGAAAAACATACGTACAAAAAGAAAGGAAAAACAAGTGTTGAAGACAAAGAAATACAGACTAGGAAAATGACGAAAAGTTAAGACAGAAACCTTAGTAGAACTTGTTACGACCTTTAACAAAGAATTGAAAATGTTTAAAAAACATTATTTTAATATGAAAACCCAACAGAAGCAATATCAAGAATGCTTACAACAACTAAAATCACATGAGGTACTTATCTTGTGTGATTTTTCAGAAAATTATAACTGCAAACTGGTCGAGGAGGTTCAATCGATGCACTTTGGAGCATCCAAACAGCAAGTGACCCTACATTGCGTAATGGTTTATTGGAATAATAAATGCCAGTCAATTTGTTCAGTATCTGAAAGTCCATGCCATGAGCCAGCAGCGATTTGGGCACATTTATTGCCGGTGATAAGATTTATCAGAGAGAACAGCCCAAATACAAAAGTTTTACATTTTTTCTCTGATGGGCCAACAAGCCAATATCGTCAAAAAAAAATTTATTACCTGCTGAATTTGTTCGCTCATAAAATGAGCTTGGACTTTGCAACGTGGTCCAATAGCGAGAGCGGACACGGAAAAGGCGTAGCTGACGGCATTGGCGGTGCAGTAAAGCGGAGTTTGGATCGCCAAGTCTTATATGGTCACGACATTAGAAATGCAGAAGACGTCTTTACCAACATTTGTGCTGCTATGAAGTCTGTGAAGTCGTTTTTAATCCCTATTCAAGCAATCGAAAATATGAAGAAATTGATACCGACAAACCTTCGACCAATTTCCGGAAATAATGATATACACCAAATCATTACAAATAGAGAAGAAAATGTAGTCCACTATAGACCTCTGAGCTGTTTTTGTGGAAGTGAGCCAGGGCTGTGCTCTTGCTATCTTCCAAAGAGACACTTGTTACTTTTGCCTGAGGGTCGTTTGACAGGTATACATAATCTTATTTTGAACCTACTTTAATTGTGTATAAAAATAACGCTGCCTGACCTCATGTATATATAATAAAAGCATGTTGTGATATTATATATTAAACTTTATTGCAGACTGTTGTGTTGATAAAGTCACAGTGAGTGAACAAAAGCACTCAGCGTGTTCATCACAAACGAAGACACTTATTTCACCTAAAATCACAATAAATGAAGACCACGAGGAAATTGAAGAAATTGCGTTATTTGATTCGGTTGATATGGAAGTTATCGAAGTTTATGGAGAAAATTCACCTAATGTGCTAAGCCTAGATCTAATGGATATTGATGCAATGCTTTTAAATACTGCTACAGAGTTAAACTCTCCAGAGCCAAGTGAGACCGAGCCTGTTAGTTTGTTGACAAACAATGAACTAACTGTACTCTCTACCACAGAGTTAAACTCTCCGGGGCTAAGTGAGAATGAGCCTGTTGAATCCTTATCACGTATTAAAAGTAAAAGGGAGTGCAAAAACGACAAACCAGTACCAACAAAACAAAGAAGCGATAAAAACTTACAAAAACATCATACTATGTTTCTAACATGCAATAAATACTTAATACTCAATACTCAATACTTGGTGCTAAAGCAAGATGTATGAGTTGCAAAAAAACATACTGTATGGACTGCATTGGAGGTCCCGTTGCTTTTGATTATTTGTGTGACACTTGTCTTGATCCTGATGATGAAGGTAGGTAGGCTTACTTCGTGTTTTTTTTATATGAATTAAAGGAGATGGAAAACGGTGGGCCCAAATGTAATCAGTTGAGATAAGATCTAAAAAATTAGTCATATTTTTTTATCTCAGAATATGAAAAATCACCCCAATTCTCAATCTGGATTCGGAGAAATATGAGAAAGATAGTTTTCGTGACATTATCGATTGAGTAATTGTTGTATATTCATACTTATTAGTACAAAAAGTTATGGTTTGTACTCTTTACTCTATTGTTGTCACTTTACAATGTTATTTTCTTCTTTAAAAACTGTACTGTCCTATTAAATATAAAATTCATACTTCTCATCTGTGCTTCTCATAAGACTATTCTTTCAACACGTTCAGCACGAAGCTGTTTATTTTAAAAGTAGATAATGTCAGGTAATAGTATGAATTTTCAAGGAATCAAGATGTTAATAAACCGAGACGGATACCCAACCTGGAAGTTCAACATGAGGATGCTCCTCATTCATGAGGAGCTGTGGACGTCCATCACTGGGTATGATGATTCTGATAAAACAGCGAAGGATGTGCGCTCTCGTAAAGACCAGAAGGCGTTGTCAAAAATATGCCTTACGGTAGACGGAGGTGCAATTTCACACGTGAGAAATGCGAAAAACCCTAAGGAGACTTGGAGTGCTTTACAAAAAGGTTACAAGGATAAAGGTATGGGTGGAAGTCTCTCTCTAGAGCGTAGATTATACAAATATACCTACCTTAACCGATTACCAAGACATAGAATCATATATCAACGCCGTTTTGAGTACCTACTGCTCAAGATCTTGAAGATATCGGTAAGAAGATCGACGATGGATCTTTGGCTGCGATTATTCTTGGAGGATTGACACCACGGTACGAACCGCTGATCATGGCTTTAGAGAATTCGAATGTTGATGTAACCAGTGAGTTGGTTAAGGCAAAGCTATTAAACGAGCTTTCTAAGGACCCTCTCCAGAATGAGGTGGCTGCGCAGATTCTACAAGAAAAAAGTTGAAGCCTATAATTTGCTTTAAGTGTAGACAACCAGGACACAAGAGTCCCGAATGTCCCAATAAGAAGGATAAGAAGGCTATGAGCGCGTCAGAAAAGGTTTTTAAAAGTACAGATTGCCGTCATAATGAAAAGGTGGATTATACTTATTAGTCGATTATACATACTTGTTAGTACAAAAGTTATGGTTTGGACTCTTTACTCTATTGTTGTCACTTTACTATATTATTTTCTTATTTATAAACTGTACTGTCCTATTAAATATAAAATTCATACTTCTCATAAGACTATTCTTTCAACAGTAATCGATTACACAGTTACAAAAATAAAACCTTTGCACTATATAATTAACTCGAAAGTAATTGAATGCACTATTTATACTTATAAGCATTATAGTGCATTTAAAATTACAGTCATATTAATAAATAAAATATCAATTAATTGCTGAAAAACCAATATTAATGATTATCGATTTCATATCGATTAAAATCAGTCTTCTTGAAGTCATTCAAATTCAAAATCATTTATTTTTATTTATTTCATTGACGTTCATTCATTAATTCATTGAAAAATCTTTCAATAATTTTCTACTAAATTAATAACTATTAGTGCAAAAGAACATATTTTGCACTTCAGGAATCAGCTGTTAGTTAAAAATTGTAATATAACCTCACTTTTACTTAAATAATCGCTTATATCTCTGTTCTCAGATTGACAAAATCCGTATAATTTTCAGTGAAAGGTTGATAATATATAAGCTATTAATTGAGACCACTTTCATCTTTTTACACCCAGGCCCAAGATTGTATGAAATCGTTTCAGTCTCCTTTATACAATAATTATGGTTTTTTTTGTTTTAATTAACCAGATTAAATTAACCACTAAAGTTGATTTTCGGTGGCAGTGAACCTGAGCATTAAAAAAAATGGTATACATCGTAGACATCGACAAAATTTTAACGAGGGATGATTTACTCCAATATTACTATTATGGATTAAAGTGGCCATGGGACGAAACCCATTTCGTTTTAGCCAGTCAGTGTTGGGAGTGTTATGAAGATGTACCTCAAATAACGGATTTTGGTATCCGACCATACCATTTTGCCCTATCTATCACTAAAACTCATGTTAAGAATTTGCTAGCGACACATTTTTGGTGCGATTTTTGTGGCGTTTTGATTTATGATCATTATGTAAAAGATGAATGTACTTTTTGTTTTCCATAATCATTATGTTTGTTATTTGTGGCTTCATTTAATGTTACAATACCATAAAATAACAACTTTGTTATCTCTGTTAATTACTTAGAAGACTGATTAAACTAATTTGAATGAATATTTTTGCGCATACAAAATAAGTGTTGATTTTGAATAATTTATATAAAGATAATCTTTATGTATGACACTTATTATAATAAGTAGTATAATAAGTGTCACTTTTGAAGAGTCAAAATAAATAATTATGTTTGTACACACGGCTGCATATCAAGCTATACATTTCCAGTTTATGTTGATCTCGCATTGCATAGGATTTCCGTACAATACGAAGTCAGCTTATACTGGAAATTTATAGCTTGATGTGTAACCGTGCGTACCAGAATACCTGTTAAATTGAGAAACTATTCGAATGAAAAGAATATATATAAAAATAATTATTAATTTAGAAAACTGTTGATTTGGACAAACTCTAATTAAAGGCTGATTAAACTAAGGTTCTGTAGTTTAATTTTCGTTTCATCAACCATCTGACAATTTATAATTTTTTATTAACTATGTGAAATAAGCTTTACGTTTCCGTTTTGTAGCTCCACCATTCAATTTTGTAACTGTCCCATTTTTTTCATCATAAAATTTAATTTAATTTCCAATTTTTACAGGGCACCAGCTCATTATTTGTTTAGTTTTTTTATAAAGTATCATACGACTATAAATTTAAAAATACTCTAATCTTGTTAACTATTTTCGACAATGTGCAAAACAGAAAATAACAAAGCTTAGTTCCCAAAAGTAACAAAGTGGATATGTTTTTACTAAATCACAAAAAAACTAACGCATTTACTAATTATATTATATACTAGCTGCTGCCCGCGGCTTCGCCCGCGTGAGTGTCGGAAATTACCCCATACATCCCCATGGGTTTTAAGTATAAATATTGAGTTTCGAGTTAATCGGACAGCGCGTTAAAATTCTTCCATACAAACACTGACACCCCCCAATCCCCCTTTAGGGGGTAATTTAGAAAAACAAAAAACTACAAACTTTATAATTTATTTAGATTACTATTCGTGCGAAGTTTCATGTTTATTACCTCAAGGAATAAGATTTTTCATACAAACTTTCATCCCTTATTTTACCCCCTTAGGGGTTGAATTTCGAAAAATCCTGATACACGTTGTTCTTAATTTTTGGGTCTAAGTATAAATATTGAGTTTCGAGTTAATCGGACAGCGCGTTAAAATTCTTCCATACAAACTTTGACACCCCCCAACCGTAGGATAGGATACTTTTCCGGGATAAAAAGTACCCAGTGTGGTGCCCAGGATATTAAAGAATAATTATACCAAGTTTCATCGTAATCGAACCGGTAGTTTTTGCGTGATACCTGAACAAACAGACAGACAGACAGACAGACAGACAGACAGACAAAAAATTTTTTAATCACACTTTTGGGTTCGGTGTCGGTCTAGTAACACCCCCTGCCATTTATTTTTTTGATATTTTCAATGTACAGAATTTTCACTTCTACAGATTTATTATAAGTATAGATAATTTATGTATGTATGGTATGGTGTGTATCCAGGGTATCCACTGTTATATCCTACTCTATTTGTGCTGGGCATGGTAGGCTATTATAAACTGGAAGTAAGAAGGGAAGTAGCTCTCGCCACTTACTTATTTAAAGTTATGCGTGGTAAAATACACAACCCAGGCGTACTGCGCACGGTTGGGTTGTATGTACCTGATGGGTACGTGGGGCGACGGAGGCGACCGCCGCTGCTGTGGGTGCCGCCCGCTCGCACCAACCTGCTGCAGCATGCGCCGCTGACGCGCGCCCTTCATACACTCAATTCGGTGTCTCAACAGGTTGACTGTTTCAATTGCACTTTGAATGAATTCACAAGGGCCGCATTTTGTAAAATAAGTCTTTATTAATTGTAAGCTACCTGTGTTATCTTTTAAAACTATTATATATAACTACACTATTGTATTGGGTAAGACGCCTGTGATGATAGTTGTAAGTGTTTCTAATAAATAAATAAATAAATTTTTAAAGAAAGTAGCGTTTTCTATGCTAAAACCACTTTTTCCGTTAAAAATTAAATATCTAAATATATTTTATTTTATTGCAAACAAGTTACAAAATGGAAATCAGAAACACTACCTTGTCCCAAAAAAATCATATTTTCTTAGAAAATGGGTATTCTTTTGTTGTTTTGCAACTATAACAGTAATCTTTAATGAATATCAAATCATTACAAGATAATAAAAACACTATTTAATAAAAAATAATCCACTTTTCTCCATTTTGTAACCGGGACAAAGGACATGGATAAAGTCCGGCCCAGCATGGACAGAGACTTAATAATACTTTTTTTTAATCCTTAGAATATTTCAATTTTTATTATAGCTTTCATTTATCCCCATAACATGGCAGAAAAAATATCAATTTAAAAAAAACCAACCGACATCCAAAAAAAACACTAGAAAGTGAAAAATAACTTTAATTTCGGAAGTCGGTGTCTTTGGTTTTGAATTTTCGTTTTAAGCCACCGACTTCCGAAATTAAAGTTATTTTTCACTTTCTAGTATTTTTTTTGGAAGTCGGTTGGTTTTTTTTGTAAAAAGTTTTTATTTTTCACTTTTTAGTTGTGGTACCTACCCCCTACTAGTTCGAATATCACGACCTGCTATGTAAATAACAGTGACAGGAAAATCTTAAAAGATCATCCATATAGGCTAAGTGGGAAAAATACGTATTAATGAAGCTAACTCAAAAAGTTCTCAAGCTAAGTTAATAAAATTTATATGGGACCACCTTGAGAGCATACCCTTTCAAACAAAAAAAGAATTTTCAAAATCCGTCCACAATTGACGGAAATATCGACGGACATACACAAAAAACATACATACGCTACGAACATATAACCTCCTCCTTTTTGGAAATCGGTTAAAAAGAGTATGTAAGTATTAATTTGTTTGTTTTATCTTTGGGCATTCGGAAAGTCACTAATGTTGCAATTATTTGAAATAGGATGGTAATTAGTATATTTTCAGTATTCGAAATGACATGTATTTACTTGTATTTCAGATAATAGAGGTACAGAAAAAAAAAATGCTTGTTTAGTGGTAACAGAACTAAAAGTAAACAAGACATATTTTATTCAGCTCTTTAAATTAAAAATTAATATATTAATTTGTTCTTCAAAGTAATGGAAACACTATCTTCTTCTGTTAAGACAGGTATACAAGATCGCATGTTTCTATAATGATTGGGTCAATATAACATGAAAATAATGAACTTTTACTTAGTAAGTAAGTATCTTTACACAGATATTTAGTGCAGGACACATTATAATTTTATTATTGTAAGGTAATTAAAAATATATGTTCACATATTTTTGTGACATTTATGATACTTTCTGTTAAAATAAACACACGAACAGTTCTAATAATTATAATATTTCACACGTTATTTTTACAACACAATTATACGACGCACCAGTAACTAGATGTATGAACGTGGACAAAGCAAAAGGAGTACGCAGGTAAGTAATCGTGGTACGGGGCGTTTTATAGTTTCTGCCTACCCCCAGGAAAAAGTCAGTTTATATATTTTTGTATGTAATAATATAATTATATTATAATTAGGTACGTGTGTTTGGGATTTTATGTCGATTGTCATTACAAAGTCAAGACATGTCTTTCATTAATGACATGACAATTTAAGTCAATCGTGTGTAGATTCTTGTGGCTCGCATGGATGTTTTCTTGTGGTTTTTTGTGGTGTTTTACGACGACCTTTGGATTTGTTTCTCGGTATCTCTTACTCCTGCTCTCCCGACCGACCCGGCATTCACGGACATTGCATCTTCTAATTTCGACATACTTTGGCTACTCGCACTTTGGACAACTGATTTTGCCCTATTTCTAATGGAGAACCGGCGCTGCATTAACTGTGGTATAGCACCGTTCCGCTTAAGGAGCCATTTGTTGGATTCGGATGAAATTCAGTCTGTTATAGGACAGTGGATTACTCCGCGATTGGCGAGTTTTAACTACATATTTCAGTAACGTCTTCAGCACTTCTTATCAGGGTGCCTTTTTGTTTATACTTATGTAGGTTTTTATTTTAGGTCACTACATCTGATCATGTCTGCCATTCTTGATGGTTACTGGCTCGGCAGACATTATCAGAGTCTGGTACAAGTGGAACGCCAAGCCCTAGTGTTTGCCATCGTCATGTGTGTGTAAACTGTGGAAGATCCCTTCTGCGTGTTCGTTTTCACACACTGACACGTAACCCTGAACGCAATAGACACATTCATGATGTAATATCTGAATGGATTTTTCCTCAACAAGTTAGTATGAATAATGCTTGATTTTATTATGTACGATGATAATGATACATTATGAACTTTCTCGCATACTTAGGTGAGATCGACAAGTGCTATTTGCCATCCATGTTGGCAACGAGCTTACCGAGCGCAATCTCCAGTCCCTAGGCGGTCAATCAACGTTGACGACGACGGTCAACAACAACAAGAAAATATCATGGTTTCACCAGTCCCGGAGGTTCCACCGGTCCCTGAAGTTCCACATGTTGAAATATGTCACATTGCCAGATTTCTCTAGAGCTAATGATACACAAAGACATTGCTTTGTTTTAGGATGCCGGAACATAGACCGGTTATCAATTCCCTTAACTTTAAGACAATTGTTGGTAAGGGAATACAAATATTACATTTCACCTAGTGACCGAGTGTGTTCGGTGCATTTAATTGAAAATGAATGGAGTTTTTTAAATAATCCACAATACAGAAATAATCATTCATTTACAGTAGCACACATACAAGATATGGTGATCATTTCAAACGCAATACCGGAACAAATTAATTTTGACGATATTGACACAATGCCCGATCATTTAATACATTACTGGTTGGGTCGTACAAAAGCTGAATTCCGTTCAATTCTTGCTGAGGTACCCAGGCTAGCCCAAATGCGTAGAGGTACGACTGCTCTAGCAGCATATTTAATTAAAATGAGAACTGGTGATTCCTATTATAGAGTTTCTAGTTTATTGAAAATGTCAAGGGGTAGTTTGTCAAAACTAATTGCAGTTGCAAGGGAGTTGCTCATGCAAGAGTTTGTTCCTAGGCATTTAGGGTTACATCACATAACAAGGGAGCAAGTGGCGCAAAGAAATCTTTTAACACCTAATGGACTATTTGGAAACCATGGAAATGCCATCGACATTATGGATGGAACATATTTATACGTGCAAAAGAGCTCTAATTATTTGTACCAAAAAAATACATACTCGTTGCATAAATATAGAATTCTAGTAAAAGTTTTTATGATTGTAAGTACCGATGGCTATATTATTGAGGTGCTAGGCCCCTATCCAGCAACAACATCAGATGCTGACATTGCAAATCATGAATTTAATGATAATCAAGCATTAAGGAGATATTTTCAAGAAAACGATGTTTTCATTCTGGATAGGGGTTTTAGAGATGCTTTGCCATTGTTAAGGAACAGCGGATATCGCACCTACGTGCCAGCTTCTGTGCAGCGGGGTGAAACGCAGTTAAGTACGTTTGAGCCTAATCAGTCGAGGTCAGTAACAATATGTCGTTGGGTGGTAGAAGTGGTAAATGGGAGATTTAAAAGAGATTATAAAATATTTAGACATGAGTATAACAACTCAACATCCAAAAATATAATGAAGGATTACTCTGTTGCTGCTGCCTTGACAAATGCGTTTCACCCTCTTATTAGAGACAGGGATGATGCTGGGGAAATCTTACAAATAATACAAACTAAAATGTACACTCAAAACACTTTAGCAAATGCAGTTTTGACAAATAACTTAAATAGACGCCGAAATAATTTCGTTAGAATAAACGTTGAAAATAACAATGTCAACGACTTTCCCCAGCTGACCTACAGTGAATGAATACTAGTGTGTTTAGGAACGTACCAGATAAAACAGGCGCGTTCCTATTACGGCGAACATGTTAGGGCGAATGGTTCCTATACAATTGAAGTGTGCAGAGAGGTTGACAGCAGCCTACTGAGGGAGCTGTCAATTGCAACAAATGCTTGGATTTTGAGAGGCAAAATACAATCGCGACATGTGAGCCGTAAAGTATACTTTGTTTATATTTTAATCGACAGCTCTCTTGATGGTAGAAATTCCTTATTACAGTATTACTGTAATTGTGCAGTAGGCAAAAGAACAGTAGGCTGCTGTGCTCATATAATGTCTATTATATGGTATCTAGGTTGGGCAAGATTTCAAAGAACTCTTGCGCCTCCTGCACCGCACCTCGATGATATATTAATTATTTACGATGAAGATAATTTTTAATTAAATAGATAATGATACCAGCCTACTATAAGGCTTCTTCACATACAGAGAAGGCACGAGCATTGATCACCACGCTTCCTCCATACGGGTTGGCAATTTCAGACTTACTTCAACTGGGCCATCGCGACCATTTATAAGACGCACTTGTATACTTAGACATAAAACCAAAATTAACGAGAACTCACCTAGAGTTCGTTTGATTCTCAACAATATTTGTGATTTCAGGAGGGGGTTGGACAAAGAGTTCGCGACGCTGTCATCGTTGTAACAAACGAACGCGTTTTCTTTAAAATAATAGTCATCATCATCATTCAGCCAAAGAAATCCACTGCTGCACATAGGTAGACCCCTCACATGGTGGATAGTCGCGGGAATTCGGTGTATGCGAGGAGCACAGGACCGGTCTATGTGATATGATTAAAAGTAAAAAATAATAATACCAGTCTATTATTGTCCCACTGCAGGGCTTAGGCCACTTCTGATACAGGCTCAAGACAGGTTGGCGATTAAGTGCAGTTTCTTCGCGATGTTTTTCCTTAACCGATGTCAGCAATGTCCAAGATATACTCAGAAATTACATATGAATTGAAAACTGACATTTGCACTTGCCCGGATTTGAACCTACAACCTCGAGCATGAGAAGCGAGGCGTTAACCACGGAGCCATCACAACAATGTACATAACTACTGTATTTAAATGTCAAAAATGTCATACCAGAATTTTCAACTAAAATGTCTTATATCTCGTCACCACGGAGTTCTAGAGTAATAAAATATAAACAGGAGTATTAAATACAAATATTCCTTCATGATTAATATTGTTTTATTTATGTCCATGCAGGGCCAAACTTATATGGGAGCGTTATCCATCTCCTTTCTACGGAAACGCCCTAATAGGTTTAGTAAGAGTCTTTACAATTGAGCTGCTATATATCGCCTGCTATTTATTACGACTTAATTTAAAATAATGTTTTTACGATTATTTCTTGACAAAATATCAGTATTTACAATAATCTGTTAACAATTATATAGGGTGAACTCATCTAACTTCGTGACAAAGGCATTTGAGTAATAAAATACCAATAAATTATTAATTAATTTAATTCAGTCTCAGCATGAGTTTTAATCAGTCTTTTATGAGGAATATTAGCACAAATAATCAGATTTTTTTCTAGAAACCTAAGAGTTATACCAAATTTACTAAACCAAGTCAACTTGCCTAATTCCGTGGTGACCTCTTTAAGTCCGTGATAGCTAATACTTTAATTCTGATATAACGGAATTAGGCAAGTTAACTTTATTTAAGTAGTACAATATTAATATTATAATAAAATTATTATTATAAACATAAAAAAAACAAGATAAACATTTGAGTACTTTAGCATCTTCTAGAATTATTCTTCGGCGCAACACATATCACACTTAAAAATCGTCTCAATAGCCTCAAATTCTTGACTTTGGCAATGTACGTGGTACGTTTTAGAGCAGAAGGAACAAGAAATCCAGTCTGCTCCATTTTTAGAAGCTGCATCTTCTGAGTACCATCTCTTACATATTTCACATAGCCAATCGTCGTCTTCAGTTCTATTTTTCTTCTTCGCAGGTGCAGTATTATTTTTATTTGCTCTCTTACTTCGTTTCACTTTAGATTCAGATTTTGACGTGCTAGGAACAGCAGCGTCGTATAGGTCCTTGTCAGCCATAGGAGTTAAACATCGTGCATGAGGGACGGTCCTTCTCTTTTTTTTATTTTGATTCTGCTCTAAGTTGGGCACTTTTAAAATCTTATCTAAATGAACTGTGAAGTTTTGTTTAGGTACCGGAGCTGGAATTATAACTTCATTTAAAATTCGAATTTTAAATGTTTTATTTAGTTTAAGTGGTTCAACTTTTTCAAATGAAACTTCTTGAATAGGGGTAATTTGAGGACAGTGTTCGGAAGAGTCTGAAATTCCCAATTCAGTTGCAGTTGAGATCGTGTCATTACAATGAGGACGTTTTGAGGGAATTCTCACTTTTCTGAGCCTGCTGGTTTCTTTTTCTGCAGAATTGTCGTTCTCAAATATATCTGTACTATCAGTTATTTTAATTTTTGGTTGATAAATGATAGGCGAATTCTGACCCGGAACATCATCCAGAATTACGTCTTCTTCAAGCTGGACAGGTAGCTTGACACATTCAAATTGAGAATCCGCTGGATGAGGAGGATAACACACAGGATCATCTATCTTCAAAGACCCATTTTCTTCACATTCAAATTGAAAACCCGCTGAATGAAGAGGATCACATAGAGAGTCACCTGTTCTTAGACATCCATTTTCTTCACATTCTAATGGAGAACACGCTGAATGAAGATCTACAAGGTAATCTGTCTCCAGGGACCCATTTTCTTGGTCAATGTTGCAATATACGACTTCCTCTAAAATTTGAGTTTGTTCATCATTATGAAGTGTGACCTCTTCTGCCGATTCTGGAAATGGTTTGTCTGTCAACTTTGATGGAGCAAGTGCCAGTGGATTCACAGCTGTTCTGTTTAACGGATAGATACCCGCTTTTTTGAACCCAGCTCGTATGTTTGATGGCGTGAAGCTTTTTTCAAATGCAGGGGTAAAAAATTTATGAAAATCATAGCGGTTTGGGATGTGGCAAGGATTTTCCATTTTGTGGGTTTCGATTATTGTCCTCCAGGCTACTTTCAGAGGTCGATGAACACTGACATCAAGTGGTTGAAGAATCGCACTCGTGTGAGAAGGTATTGTAAACAATATTATTTGTTGTGATCGAGCGTAATCCAGTAAAGGTGGCGTAACGTGACTGGCGTGTGAGTCCATTATCAATAGAACGGGTCTTGCTGGAGGGATACATCGAACAAAGAATTTTAACCAATCTAGGAATAGTTCACCCGCGATCCATCCCTTTCGAGAAAATCGTACTTGGGTGTTTGGCATAAATCCTTTTGTCAGTTGTGGTATGATTCTTACACCTTTGAATATAATAAATGGGGGGATGTAACATCCTGTCGCATCTATGCACGCCAATAATGTGGTTGTCGTACCCTTTTCTGCGTATGTTCTGTTGTAAACATATTTTTTTCCAATGCTTGTTACAATTTTGTTGGGTTTGTTGACAAACATCAGACCAGTTTCATCGCAGTTCCATATTCTTTCGGGTGGAATGTCATGTTCATTTAACTGTTTTTCTAATTTTTCATAAAAATCTTCTAAAATAACCGGGTTTGAACAAATCGCTCTACCTGCTGAAAGATTTTCCGGTGTTCGCAAAGACAACCCGTAGCGTTCTTTATACTTCACCCACCAATTCCAACCTGCAGATCCCTTTTTGTCATTGAATGTGCAGCAAATGTTCGCAGCTTTTGCTAAAGATAATGCTATTTGCTTTATTTTGGTAACTGTAAGACCAAAACCACGTTCTTGCATCTCAATAATATAGGCCAGTAACTTTTGTTCTATTTCAACAGGTAACGCAAACGGCCTTCCTATCTTGGACATTACGATCTGTGCATCTTGATTACCCTCTCGTAGAGTTTTGTACTTCGTCACATTCTCTTTTAATGTCGACCATGGAATCTTAAACTCCTTCGAAGCTCTGTAAACTGTCATTGTTGAACTCAAAACATTTTCCACAGCGGTTTTGAGATCGGTCTCCGAGTATTTTCTGTTCTTCTTGTTGGGGTCATCCATGATATATCTGAAAGTAAACAAGCAAATTAAAATAATAAATACGTACCTACCTGCTTAGATTTTAGCGTCTGCCCAAATTTGAGCTCATATTAATAAAAAAAAAAGCTGCGAAATTTGGTAAATTACTCACGCAATTACGTGACAAGTCCAAAAAAAGTGTCACCCAATTCCGTGATAGCAAAATATAATATTGGCTCAAAGTCGTCATTTTAATTAAGACCAGATAAAAGTAATAAAATGACATCAATCTTGTCTACTACACTCAAAATAAGTCAATAATTTCAGTTAAAACCACAAATATTTGTACATAACTACTATAATTCTGTGATAGCACAGAAATCACTCAACCGCTAAAACGCTAATATTTTTGACGAACAAAATAAGCTCTAACACGAAAAAGACGCAGAACTATGACGATTTTTTTACTGCCACATCAAGAGAATATCAATTACAATTCATTTTATTAGAAAGAAGCTAAAAAATCGGTTAAATACTTACATAAATACAGCAAAGTTCGCCACCAATTCACAAACACTGCCGAATCCGGCGAGATTCGCGCGCGAACTGACAAAACCGTTAGCTGTTTCTATCTCGCTCACTCGAGCATCCCCAAACTTTACAGACGAATTTGAACTTTATCACAGAGGCTTAAGGTTGTATTTCAAACCATTGATTTCACTCGTATAGCCCTATGATAGCGCTCAAACCAAATATCATCGAATTAGGCGAGTCACAGAATTAGATGAGTAGGAAAAATATGAAACTCCATCCTTTTTAAGCGTCCTAGACGTGTGATTTTTACAATTTTTAAACGAGCACTGAGGCATGTTTACCGTCCGAGCGTTCGAATGCTACTAGATGAAAAGACCGCCCAAATGTTCAAGTGGGCGGTCATTCGGTGAGGACATTTTTTGACGCGGATTGTGTATCTAGTTCTTTATTAGTGATCGATGATTATTTATGAAATAAACCCTGTAGGCAAAATACCTACGTTGTCCATTCTGTAGTACTCCTGTCATAGTCTATAGGGAAGATATGTTGTTGCACTTTGTCGAAGAAAACGCGTAAGTGCCGTGATTTACATGGCGCTTAAGACCTTTTTGCCGAGAATAAATACACTTCCGCAGCAAATCTAGCGCTGTGGTAAATTAGTTACGCTTTAGACGAATTATTTTAGCGCTGCAGCGAACTAAAGATTCAAATTACGAAGAATAGGACAATTCAGTTATTTGACGTAGCTTCTCTAGTACGATAGTACTTATATCTCGATGCGCTGCTTACTGTAAATATTGCCAACTTTTGATTGATATTTCGCCAATAAAATGGATCCCAATTAAACTTATACACCAATGAAGGAACCAAAATATTGTTTTGTACCAGCCTGCAAAAACAATTCTAGAGTTACTCAAAAAGCATTTTTTGCGGTGCCCAGCTCAGCAAAACAAGAGTGGTGCAATGCTGTGGGTATATCATGTCCTAAACGCGTTCTATATACAGTGTGTCCGGACATGGACTAGCGATATTCTAAATACTTAAATATAAACTATTTTAAAGTACAATTATTGGTTGAATTACATAATTTTTCGTATTTTTTTTCGACTTTAACAAAAAAAAAAGAAATTGATATCACATTGATTTATAATGCTGACAGTAAACGATATTATTGCCTTTCGAATAAGCCTATTTTTATCTCAGTATGATTAAAACTGAGAGATATTATTTATTTTGTACTCGCATAGAGAATATTTCAACAAAAAACTTGCGCTGGTACATAGCGAGGAAGTGTATTGGACCCAAGATTAGAGTGTAAATGTACTTTAAAATAGTTTATATTTAAGTATTTAGAATATCGCTAGTCCATGTCCGGACACACTGTATATGCGAAGATCATCTCAATGTAAGTATCTAAATGACAATGATTTAAATAAACCACATACCACAACACAATGCATAGTGCATGTGGTGTTTATCTTGTTCTAAATTTTGTTCCATTACCCGTTTGTATATTAACCAATATTGTAATAACTGTTACCAATCCCAGTAAATAAGTTCATAAACACTTTGTAAATATCCAGTCACTACAAAAGCCAGCAAAGAAGTTCAAGTGAAGCCAAAAACATCAGATCGAACTACTTATTGTGCTATTTACAAGAAGAAGACAAAGAAACCTTTGAAGATGATGAGATAGAAGAAGTGTTACCTTCAACACAAGGAAGTTCTACCTCTGCTGAAATGTCGGAAGTCCCATCAGAAATCTACATTAAAACAGTAATACAGGGAAGAAGCTTTATGCTTGACCTCATTAAAAAAAAACCACAATATTACATAGGATTACCAAAGAATTATTATTGGTTGATTAACTATTTAGAAATTAATCTGAATGTAAAATCTTTTAATGTAATAGTAACTTTGTATAAAATTAAAAATAATACCCCATTCTACCAAATCTCAGATATGTTTGAGGTGTCATTAACCACATTATGGAGAATATTTTTCAGGACTTTGTGTATTTTATCCAAGTTCTTCAAACAATTAATTTATTCTCCCCGTGTATATGATATTAAAACAAACTTGCCAGCCTCCTTCAGAATCAATAAAGAATATTCAAATGTGTTTTGCATTATTGACTGTTTCGAGATAGAAATTGAAAAGCCATCAAATCCTATTAACCAGTCTCTAACATGGCCACAGTATAAAAATGCCAATACTTTAAAATACTTGATAGCTACAACACCTGATGGTTTTGTCAACTTTGTATCTGGTGGTTTTGGGGGTCGTACATCTGATGCCAATATAGTAGAAAACAATGGTTTTCTGGATGTGCTGCCACCAAAGTGTACTGTATTGGCAGACAGAGGATTTAAACATGTTGATGCTTTACTAAGTAGAAATCAGAATAATCTACTTCGTCCACCCAGTGTTTCAAAAGATCAAAAATTGACAAAGCAGGATGCTATCAAAAGCAAGGTCATTGCCAGTCTGCGTATCCATGTTGAGAGGGTAATAAGAAGAGTAAGGCTATTTAAATGTTTGAAACCACACTCTGTAATAAATAATAAATTAATTCAACATGCAGTTATAAATCTACATAGTGCTATTATTAAGAATGAATAAAAGACATAAATACTATACTTGTTGATTTTTATTTTGCACTTTGTAAAAGAGTCTTAAAAATAAATTGTTTCATATTCATATTTATTTATTTGCGTAAAACATGGTATACAGAGTGAGTGAGTGAGTGGTGTTCTTCAGCTGCATCTAATAAACTTTTCACATATGTTTCATCATACTCCACCCAGTACTTATGTAGGAGTTTTGACTGCTCAAAACTAGGATCAGCGATACAAAACAATCCTTTTAATTTTTTTGCAGCATGCATTTGTACCATTATCTGAGCTTTATATTTTTCATACAGTTCACTGTCTCTCACATAACTTTTCAATGTTTTATCACTTATAGGACATTTGATTACAATCACAAAGTCCATACAAATCCCGTCGGGTGAAACACCAATGATAAGGGATATTAAAATCAACCCTGTGTGTTGAATTGTTCCAAATGCTTTTTCTAACTCCTTGAGTACTTCTTTTTCTAATGCCTTGCCCCTTTTGATAGCTTTTGTTTCTGGCACCTTGTAACCTCCTAGAATGCTTTGTACTAAAGCACCATTCTCTGTTTTACAGTGAATAGCTTCATAAATCCTGGACCCTGTGATTCTCCCTTGACGCATAGAATGCCACAGTTTGGACTAATAACACTTGAAAATAAGAAAATTTACGAATTTAATTGAAAACAAACAAACAAGTTTAGGCGCCACGAGTTTGACACATTTGACAAGATTACACCAGTGACATCTAATAGTTTTTTTTTTTGACGATCATAGTCAAGCAAAGGTTTTAACGCTATTCCACTATGTGCTTGACGTCATTTGGCGCTTACGTCTTTTTAGAATAAACCGAATTTCAAAGTTAAAATTATGAATGAAAAGACATCATTTTGAAAAACGGAAAAATGCTGGTGCCCTAATGTTGGATTTACTTTTATAAAACGTAATAATACATGCAGGTTAAAAATATGAAATGTTGTCTATTGTAATTTGAATAAGCTCATGTGTGTTTCTTAAGAGGGTTTATTCTGAAAGTTGGCAACGTCGCAAATAGATGTCAAATATTTCGCTGTTTTGATTAATTTGATAATACTTCTGTATGGAAATAAAAAATGTGGCTAACTAGCGCACTAGAATATTGATTATGAAATGCAATAATTAATATCGTAACACCGAATAGTTAGTTTTAGATGTAAAAAAAGTATTTGGTAACTTTCCAAATGCCTGTTTTTCACCTAAAACGGGTACAACATCAAATTCAATGTTATAATTGCAATTCATTATTAATATTCTAGTCAATTGGTTAGCCACATTTCTTATTTCCATACAGTATAATTTCCAAATTATCGAAACAGGTAAATATTTGACAGCTATTTACGACGTTGCCAACTTTTAGGATGCACCCTCTTAAATACAACATTTTCTGTCGGATAATTTTGTATTAATTTTTCGGAAATTCATTTTAACACAGCATAGTTAGTATTTCAGTCAGCAACAGATCGCTGGAAGTATTTTTTTTTTCGGAAGCTTTATTATTTGGGAAATAGTTTTACAAAGTTCTTTACTCTTTAGACTAATTCTATGATTCAGATTTTGAAGCACGACACGTGCTCCAAAATCTAAATCATATATATCGAGAATCAATCTATACTATAGATAGTATAATATAGTAAATTATTTAGACATATATGAAAAACATCTATGGTCGTGTCATGGAGTTTTAGTAACATAATGTATAAGTTTTATTACTTATTAGCAAATTTTTGTTAAAATTAAAAAGTTTTAATTGTAACAACAACCTCCTGTGCTGATTTCTATTCCAAACCATCCTTCTTCTCAAACCAGTTATGCCATGCAACCTCAACAATCTCCTGTGCAGATTTTATTCAAGACCATACTTCTTCCTAAAATTCAACATATCTGTATAGAATTGATACATCTCCCGCTACGAGAAATCTGTCTTCACAGTTCACCACTGTTCCCTGTCCCCATATCAGTGTCCTTTCCCAGGAAAATATACAGTCGTCTGGTTCTAAAAGGAATCTTGATGAAGCATATCTAGCTGCTGTAAATGCGTAGGTATAACTCATTTCAAAAACTTGATTTTCAGTTTGCGCCTAACACATTGAACTTGATTGATGAGAAGTATTTTTTAAGTTATCTTTAACGGCAATAAATTTATGTAGACAATAAATAAATAAGTTAAGAATTTAAAAACTAGTTTTATTTCTTAATTTTATTGATCTCGGCTGTGAGCTTTTTATTGCATGTAACAAGAACAAAGTTAAAATTAATATACCTGCGTCAAAACTATTTTCTTTCGTTTATTGCATTTTATTCCATTTAACGAGAATAAAGTTAAAATTAAAACACCCGCGTCTCATTTTTCTCTCCCGCTCATGAGACTGTGAAACGGTCTCTTCTCGTATACTTATACCTAATGAGACCTGGATCATTACTTGGTTTATTCTAGGAATGACTAATTCGCGAAATGACTACATGGTCTATAATTGACCAATTCTTGAAATGTACAATTCTTTAAATGACTGATTCTACAAATGACCTATAAATGACCGATTCTTCAAATGACTGATTTTTCAATTCTATGAATGTGTGTGAATATCGTAAATAAAATGCTATGTAAGGGTTAGCAATGCATTGAGACCATGTAGTCATTTCGCGAATTAGTCATTCCTAGACTAAACCCATTACTTATCTATAACCTGTTCATTAACATTTCAATGAACCCAAATACGATACCTTCGCATTAGTCAAGTTAAGCGGTGGCGCGAGGAAGCGAGGGCGCGGGGCGAGCAACCGATGCAGCGACACATTGAGCTGCATCGGTCTCAGCTCCGCGAGGTCCTGGTGGCGGAATGGCGGGACAGGCTTTCACGCCCTACCGCCGGCCTCGACATCATCGAGGCGGTCCGGCCGGTGCTCGACCTCTGGCTCGGGAGGAGGCACGGCTACCTGTCGTTTCGGGTGACACAGGTGCTCTCGGGGCATGGTTGCTTCGGGAAGTACCTGTGTCGCATAAACAGGGAGTCGGACGCCCGGTGTCACCACTGCGTCGACTGCCGGGAGGACACGGCGCGGCATACGCTGGCAGAGTGTGCCGCTTGGGAGGAGCCGCGCCGTGCCCTCATCTCAGAAGTGGGCAGTGACTTGTCGCTGCCGGCCGTAGTGAATGCGATGGTCGGCGGCGAGGAGTCCTGGGACGCGGTGGTTTCCTACTGCGAGACGGTCGTCTTGCAGAAGGAGGCTGCGGAACGGGAGAGGGGGATCTCGTCCACTCATAATGACTGATTATCAGGGTATGTGTTACCTTTTATAAACCACAAGGGCTGAATAATAGAGTACTTATTACCTATTTTTCAGGACAAAATACACTCCAGGATATTAGTAACTCTTTTATGGAGCCGACAATTCACAAGTGGCAAAATTGAGAATAATTTTCACCCTACTACTGATTATTTTGATATGCTTTGTGTGAACCATTTTGTAAAGTGTTTGTGGGAAATATAGGCAAATATATGTTATCGGTAAGTAAAACTTTGTTTTTCCTCCATGTCCAGGAAGTTCGAATGGGAAAGAGAGTTTATTGTCAAATACTATATAATAATAGACGAAAATTTTCACGCGCTCTCAAAATATCACTGTTTACTTGAAAATTATAGTATAAAATAGGTTGATGATATTATTATAAAAAATTAAGTCTTTTTATTTTTCCTTTGTAATTTGACAATAAGCTGTTTACGTGTAAAATCATTACATTTCCTATTCAAATTCTGTTGTTATTTTCGTTGACTAAACAAAAACTAATTGTTATTATATTGTATACATAGGTAAGAATCTAAAAAATGGCAGACAAGCAATGTGTACCGTATTAACCACAATCAAACGGCATGAGCAGTTTAAGTGTCCACTCGTGGTACATGAATCAGTAACGAGCAGTTACGAGTGGTTCTTGTGTTACACAAGTCAGCTACAGATTCATGTAAAGCTTGATAGTGGGTAACATGTATGCAAATAACTGTAGGTAATCATCAGTGAACCGATAAACTCTGCAGGAATTTTAGGGATCCGCGAATTAAGCCTCATCATCATCACATCATCCTATATTTTTTGGATTAGCGTATGTTAATCGTGTGATGCTCCGCAGCAGAACCACTTTGACTATATTATATAAAAATTACAGGATAAAATGTAGATAATGTCTATATTTTTGTAGCTTAATATCAAAAATTGTATATTGTTAGTTTCTTGGAAAATATCAATTCAAAGTGGTCATGCTACAGAGCATACTCTCCAGCAGAACCACTTTAAAATAACGGTTATTTCACGTTGATTATGCACAAGTCATAATATAAACAAATGTATATTTATTGTATATCGAGGTAACATCTACAATTGTAGATAAATACTTACTGATTTTTAGTAATATGTAAATGTTTTATCGGAATGCGCCTGCCATGAATTTCTTAGCAAATAACAAGATTAATACATACATACATAATATATATATATATATATATTTCTTTACGATAAATAAATTAATAAATTGTATATCAAGAAAATGGATTCATAAGCTATAAAGAATAAGTAAAAATAGACAATAATGTAAATATAATTTGTTTTATTTTTATGTACATAAAAACAATACATTTAATCATTTTTTAGCGTACCTATATTATGATATGTGATTGTATATTTATTTTTAAATTAGTTTTGGTTACTTTGCTTATATTGTCATCATAACAATACCAGCCTGAACCACGTTTGCAGTGTGACTTGTAATGTCCTACATCACCAGGTAAACCTGAAATATACTCCACGACAGAAACGACAGAGTACGTTTTTTGTTTCAAAACAATTCTTTCTGGTACATCGGTTATATTTAAATAATCATCATATTCAAAAATTATAATATCAGATAACTCGTAAGAGTCTGTAATCGTGCCATTTTCTGTGTTACACTGACGGCATAACCGAGTCTTACTAGATAACATTGAGTTTGCCGATTTTTCTAAGCCAGTCGCTATACCCTCATCTGCCAATGTAACAATATCCAGTGGTAAAATTGGACAATTTCGTTCAGACACATAATCACAACTGGAGCATTGTTTAACGTTTTTTGCACTAGAATATTCAGTTATTAAAAGACTTTCAAAAATTTTTGTTACGTTACACGTGCAGTTGACAACTTGAACATTACGTCGTATTACTTTTTCGAAAGAGTTTAACAAAATTTCTGTCCTCAATCTTAATACATCTATAGCATCATCGTGATTCGATATGGCTTTTACTAGGGTAGCAAATGCAGAACTTTTTCCTTCCAATAATTCATGAACACTCCGGTGTTCCTTGTAGGCGACCGCAAATGCGTGGGCCACAGCATCGAAAGCACATGTATTCTGGACAACTACGCGATCCATATTAGCGTGACTTTTATTTCCATTTATTAATATTTGCACATTTTTCTTGTCGACTTTTGGTTTAATTAACTCTATTAAAGATTTTTTCTTTACCTCATAATTTTTGTTACGCCTGTTTTCCTCGTAAATTGGAGTATTTTGAAATACTGATTCTCTCGTAAAGCTATGTGTGTCTTCAGGACGAATGCTGTTTATTTTTGTTTTAGTAGTACACTTTTCAATATCTTCAAACCTCTTCTCTTGTTTCTTCATGTGACTTGTTAGGTCATTATCAAAGTAAGCACACTGAGCTGACTTTATTTCACCAGATAAGTATTCAGTGTGTTTCATAATAAATTCATCTACACGTAATAAACCACTCTTTGTACAGAATAACAACTGTTTTATATTCTTAAAGTAACTTTCTACGTTACTACTGCTGGCTGCATCATTTCTTTCCTTGTAGAAAGGTAACATTAAATTGGTCCAAAGGGGAAGTCTGCAAAATAGTTTTTGCAAGCTGCCAACAAAACTTGGGAAATAATAAATATTTTCGTATATTGTCTCTTCGCTAAGGTCAGCATATAACTTTTCATTTTGTATCAGAGTATTGAACCAGTACGGCGCATCATCGTTGTAACATGTCACGTCATCATCTTCAATAACTGATTCTGCATGGTTCGGTAGGGTGTTTATTTCATCGTCCATTATTTTTGAAATGTGTCTCATACCTAATAATTTTTCTTTAGCCTCTTCACATTTAGTTTTTTCGCCATTTTTCGTATATCGATCATATCTGTTTACAGCCACAATAACTAAATTTCTAAATATCTCTTTAACTTCTACATAATTAGTGCAACTTTTTAAATGTAACAAAATCATAACATAAAACTTTTTTACGCGTAGATCTACAAATTTAAAACATTCCAGTCCATATAATGTTTTTATAAAATGAGACGAGTCTAAGCGCATAAAACAAGCAGGAATCACGTGGGTTTGTTGTTCAAGGACCTTAAAGCAATGGCTAACATATTCTCTAGTAGTAGCGAATGTTGTAAATGCTTTCACACATGCTCCTATTAAAGCACTAGAGTCATCTGTTAAAATTTCCTTTGGTTTGATCATACTTTCGGCCCACATTTTTAACCACATAAATATTATCCATTTTTTGGGTTGCAGATATCATCTGAGTCAATGGTATTGATGTGTTTTTTAGTTTCAAAACTGCGACATACAAAAATAGGTGTTTAGAATGATATTGTTGGTTAGATAAATTTGTAGGTGGATATATTTTCTTGAACAAGGATCCTGTGGCGTCAATACTTATAGCTGTGTAATGTGCTTTTGAAAACTTTTGATAAAAATTCCGTTGCAATTCAGTCCAGTAATAGACAAAGAAGGGGTGTAAGGACACATTGCGGATCACTGTGTTGAAGGGAGGGGTACAACTTATAATCCACAAAGCAAGAACCACAATTTTGTGAAAATATTTGGAAGTGTTAGTCCTGTTTCTTATATTTTGGAAAGTTTTTAGACTGGGAACAAATGGAGGTTCTATTTTATCCTCATCTGTAAGTTTACTATTTACCAGTTTATTTCTGACAACAACAGGATATTGATTTTCTAGTTCAGATGCAAATTTTTGTTTATTGAAATTTGTTATTCGAACTTTTATAGGGTCGTGTAGCAATCGAGGATTTACATTAATTATTGACCAATGAGCGATAACAACAGAGTCTTTTCTTTCAGTACCAACTGTAAGTTTTCCTTCGCATTGTTTGCAACATCCTGTGAATTTGACGGTATAGTTATCACTTGCTGTATTATTTTTAATAATCCATGTGCATCGATTTGACGTATACTTCCAAATATATTCTCTCATATAGTCCGTCCATTTATTTATTGGCATTCGTTTCATATTACGATATTTAACGTTAGATTTATTTTTATTGTTTCTAGCATAACAATAAGATTGTGGTTTAATATGTTCCCATTCTTCTAAACTTATTTCAAAAGAAACAAAGTCTTTGTCGTTGTTATTACTACAAGTACTATTGTCACTGCTTCTATCATCAACATTAGAATAGTCACTACTACTGCTTTGACTGGGATTGTCTTGAACACTCATCTGTTTCTTCAGGTTTCTTTCTTCATTTACATTTCCAGGGCGGAAAAAAATATTGAAATTCCTTTTAGCCGAGAAATACAGAGCATATGCAGACATTCGTGAACACAATGTTTTACTTAAGTTCTTGTAAACCACACTGCACGAGGACGGTAGCTCAGATTCACATTTAAAATGTTCCTGATACTGTATAAAAACACTTTTTTGTTCTTCCAAACTCACAGATAGTCTCTTTCCACGCTTCATGTTAAGGTTTTGCAGATCACATACAACAAATCAACCAGTCTACGCGTTTATTTTCTCATGATGAAAAAAATGTAGGTCAATGTATTCTTTACTAACACTTACCTACCCTCTTTAGATCATCAAAAAAAAAAAAAAATATGTAAAGCGTGAATCTGATTATATACATAATTATTTATTATGACATATGAATTACTCATTACAGGAAAATAATAGTTGTTCAAACAGATATAGAGAAGTACGTATAAACGTAACATACCTACTTACTGCACCAGTGAAACTTCCAGGGAACAAATAAAAAAAGCTTTCTAAGGAAAATACGAGATGGCAGTGTATTCAATTCCGCGTCTTTTGATGGGTAGCAGTCTGTGTGCAAGTAGGTATAGAGATTAACGACATTAAAAAATAATTAATAATTATAAATGAATTGTAGATGTTGTTATCTTGATATACAATTTATTAATTTATTTATCGTAAAGAAATATATATATATATATATATTATGTATGTATGTATTAATCTTGTTATTTGCTAAGAAATTCATGGCAGGCGCATTCCGATAAAACATTTACATATTACTAAAAATCAGTAAGTATTTATCTACAATTGTAGATGTTACCTCGATATACAATAAATATACATTTGTTTATATTATGACTTGTGCATAATCAACGTGAAATAACCGTTATTTTAAAGTGGTTCTGCTGGAGAGTATGCTCTGTAGCATGACCACTTTGAATTGATATTTTCCAAGAAACTAACAATATACAATTTTTGATATTAAGCTACAAAAATATAGACATTATCTACATTTTATCCTGTAATTTTTATATAATATAGTCAAAGTGGTTCTGCTGCGGAGCATCACACTGTTAATCATGTACTTAGTAAGTATCAAAGTTTTCTTCACCAAAGTAGACATAATTAGGTAAAACTTTTTAAAAGCTCAGGCTTTTAAACAGTGTGGTCATTGTGAAATGAACGATGAACGATCTAAGTGCAGTCAGAGTATGAGTCTATGGCGAACATTACACGATAGGTTTTGCTGTCAGTTTTGCCACAGACAAAATTGACAAATGACAAAAAAAACCTACCGTCTAATGCGATGATTGACGTTTGCATGACGAAAATTGTAGGCGATAAAATTCCATCATTCAACCATCATTCATGATTGATGGAAATGATTGACGCTTGCATGACCGTGTAGGTAATGTTCGCCTATGAGGTGAGGCGCGGGAACACCCCCCCTCCTCGCCTCGTTATCCTATCGGCCGACGTGCGACGGACCACAGTCGGGTGTGTATCGCGGATTTGACTTATCGTTACTTTCATTCGTGCACAGACGTATTGTTTCAATCGTAAACTAATTCCAGTTGGTACGTCTTGTTTAGTTTTATGCATGGAGCGTTGGGGTGGGACAGTCCATACACAGTAGATAGGTAAAAAAGAAATTACGTAAGTACATTATACCTATTTAATTATCAATTGTTTTTCTTTTCAGAGAAATATTATGGCTTTTAAAATAGTACAGACCATCGAGTACGATGTACCTAAACTGACCATCGTTCCCACGCTGTGGGAATCGAAAGGGATTGTCCGCTGGCCACCAAAAAATATCAAATTTGTATCTAAATTAATAAAAGACGGTCATTCTAGTCCAGGACCAGAATGGAACTCGTACAAATGTGTTTTAAAGAGAAATTTTATACCTACATACGAAGAGGCAGATAAGGAATTGCGTCGAATGGAACAAAATACGGATACCGACGACAATGCCCACTGCAGCGTGCCGGGAACATCGAATCCATATGCCGCTGATGGCGAAATAAATTTCGACGCGTTGGCGCTAGATTTTTGTTTGATATTGTAGTGTCTGTAGTAAGTTAGGACTTTAAGATCCAGCTATTAAACGCTACTTCACAATAATTAAAGTTTATATTAACCAGAATAGGTATAGGTAAATTATTAGCACTTTGCGACTTAACCCTTCGTTGCATAGCGATAGATATTTCTATCAAACCGTTCGAAAGGAAAAAATGCACCCTAAACCGGTTACTGGTCAACATTTTTTGTCTCTGGCAAATTTTTGAAACATGTATGAATGAAACGGAACGCACCTAATAAAAGAAAAGCAAACGTCAACTGTCAAACGTCAATCAAAATTTGGTAAGCTCAAGTTTGTTTGTTTTGTTGTAACGGTGCATAAAATTATTAAGTTTTTTTAAGATTTTGCCTACAGAAGTCGGAGAAAATATTTATTATGCATAGAAGTAGTGTAAGTATTGTAGAAACAGCTAATATATTTGAAAAAAACATGTAAAATGTAACTAAAATAATATGAAATAGGTATGGTGTAAATTTACATCATTATGCAGTATTGTCATCCTTGAACTATGGAGAAATTTTGGTTCATGTAGTTTCACTTTGTTTATGTATTTTTTTGCTGTTTCAGAATAATATGAAAGAAAAAGACATAGAACACTATTTAGCACAGCTGGAGGATGGTTGGCTGTCGGAAGATGGACTTGAGGCAGAAGATTCTGACGATGATGTCCCACCAAATCCCTACTATACTAGAGATGAACTTCTAAGTCTATTAGATGATGACAATGGTGATGAAGACCATCAGGAAGAAAATGAAAATGACCCTCCTCTTGTTGAAGAACTGGTGGAAGAACGAGAAAGTCAAAACAGAGTTCCTTTTGGTGATATTTTCAATACATTATTGAACAAAAGAAAAATTATTTGGAAAAAGAGAAACATGGACTTTGATGAGGATAAAATAACTTTCTTAGGCAGCTCAGCTTTTCCTTCAGAAATATCTCAGCTTGAAACTCCTTACCAATGTTTCAAATATTTTTTTGATGATAATTTTATTCAGGAAATTGTTGATCAAACTAATTTGTATGTCATGCAGAAAGATCCTAATAACAGAATAATTTATACAGCATTAGATATCACAAAGTTTTTTGGGATATTATTATTCATGTCTGTGCAAAGATTTCAAAATACCAGATCATATTGGTCTCCTGCTTTTGGTTATAGCCCAGTTTCATCTACAATGCCCATCAACAAATTTGAAAGAATCAAGCTTTCATTGCACTTTCAAAATAATGAAAATCACAAGCCTGTAGGCCATGCCAATCACGACAGGTTATTTAAAATACGTCCAGTTATTGAGCACCTCAAAACTAAATTTTCTACCTTACCTATGGAACAAAGACTCTCAGTAGATGAGCAGATGTTTCAGATACTTTCCATGGGGCAATTTCGTAATGAATTGGCACAAGTTTTGTGCTCAATAGGATCCAACACAGAGGTCAGAAGAGGACGTCCAAGTTCCAGCTCTTTAGAAAATGAAATCCAAGCAAAAAGGAAGAGAGGGCCTACAGTTGTTCCTCCACCAAAAGACATTAGAAGAGATGGTAGTGACCATTGGCCACAAGTTGGCGTTTCTCTGCGATGCAAATACCCACAATGTAAAGGATACTCCACAATTAGCTGCAACAAATGTAGGGTTAACTTATGTCTTAATAAAAATAATAACTGTTTTGTTAATTTTCATCAAAATTGAAATAATTATTTTCTTTACATATTATTATAATTTGTACTAAGCTCATTAGTTCATTCTGCATAATGATGGAAATTTACATCAAAGCGTTTTTAATTTAAAAAAAAAAACTTACTAAAGTCAAAGATTTTTTTTATTATTTTTCCCATTTCCTAGAGGTCTCATTACATGCATATGATTTTTTTTACAAAAAAAAAAAAATCATGCAACTAAGGGTTCCCAAAGTCTAAACTAATATTATAAAGAGATAAAGTTTGTTTTTTATTTGTATTGCATAATTTTTGACAGATCCTTTAAAGCTGTGTGTGTAATATTTTTTTGAATGGCCCATTTTCTTATATTTTCTCGAAATTTTTCTTTTTTATCATAATCAATCACTTAATTCTGATTTTCATTGACCTATATTTGTATTGACTTCCATGTTAAAATTTTGATGATTATTTTAATTCTTTGACCCTTATAATTTGACATTTAATTTAACTTCAATTCTGTGACCCTTTTTATTTGTATCTACTCATTCATTTAATTTAATTGCATTTGACATTTTGTTATAATTTTAATTCTGTGACCTAAACCTGTGAATTTGTACCTATTTTATTTGCATTGACATTTTATTTACTGTATTGTGTTCATTTTGTGTATTGTTGTATTCTGTTGGCAGTATTGTGGAATTTTATAGAATGTGTTTTATGTAATGTGCTTTTATGGGTTTTGCCTGAATTAAATGAATTTTATTTATTTATTTTTTATTTATTTTATAATTACTACATACATTGTCACTATCTGAACTTGCAGAATAGTTAGATCTATCTGCCCATCTATATTCATTGTCATTACTGCACAATACGTTACCACTATCTTTTAACATTCGCTGTATACTTGAAGAGTTTTGTCCATCTAAATCTGCACGTGCTTTTACACCAACATTTTCGAATACGGAACCTCCTGTTCTAAAATTTCATTCACACTTGGACCATTGTTCGCAAAACGTGTAGCCTGTTCAATGTTCACTGTATTCATCTGTATTTCTGTTCAGAATCCTCAAATATTCTGCATTAATTTTTCGGCGTATTCCGCCAGTCCTTTTTTTATATTTCCACATATCACAATATCTTAAACGACGCGATTAGTATACTTACCTACGAAGCGCTGAATAAAGAAGTCTTCAAGGTCTTATTTAACGGCACTAGTAGATTAATTGTCAACGATAGTACAGTCACGAGCAATAACATAGAAACGCCCTTAAAATTCAAATTCATGTAGCTACATTAAATCGCAAAAATAAGTATACTAACTGTGCCTAATAATTATGTAAACGTTAAATTGTGTCAAAATGAACTACACATTTTTATCCAATTTTCGTTAACAATAGATTACCAAAACATAATATTCACTTTTAGTTACATAATTATGTACCCAAGGAAATTTCAAAAACATGTATTATAGTACAGTTTCGAAATTATGTAAACAATTACAAAGCAAGAGTTTCAAGCAGCTCGAGCTCGGAAATAAGTCGTAACCAAATTGTAATTTTACCAAATTGACAAAATCAGTGTACATAAATACAATTTATAGGATGTTATTATAATTATTATTTATTTTTAGATTTATTATCATTATTTTGCGTTATTACATATTATTATGTTACCGAAAGTTAGCTAGTAGCCATCAGCGAGTGGCATCGACTCGCCCCCGACTATTATTTGTTTACTACCTGTAAGATAACCTGAAGAGATCGTAGACAGTCCCGCGAATATCAAGATGCTCCATCTTCGAAAGAAGTATGGGAATTGAGACAGTGTCGAAGGCATTGGATAGGTCTAAAAAGATAGCAAGAGTTTTATATTTATTCTCAAAATGGCCAATAATCGTATCTGTAAGTTCCAGTACAGCATTTTGCGGTGGATTTTTCAGTCCTACAGCCATACTAATTTTTAGAAAGAAGGTTAAATTTATTAAGGTATTTGGTCTACCAAACTCGTTGCAAACTCGTTTGTTTTTACTGCGTCTCTGGCCAGAAAGAACAGCCTTTTATTGTTAGCTGAATTGTCGTTTGTTTTTTGTTGTCGTGCAGTGCAGCTAACTTTCAATGTCATTTTAATGTATCCATGACAATTTCTATTACATGTATACCTTTTATATACATGTTATTGAAATTGTCATGGATACTTAAAAATTACATTGGAAGTGTAAACTTTTTACTGATTTTGTTTCGTTTATATTACTGTGAAACCAATGTATACCCAGTTTTGACACAGTTTGACGGTTAGGTAATTTAGAAAAAATTGTCGTACACATATTTTTGTAATGGTAGAAGTTAAGAATTTTTAGAAAATGTGACAGTGTATATATATTATTGCTCGTGACTGTACAAGTATTCAGCTCTCACGGAGATTATGGGTAGCATGTGAGCTAATATAGAGCAGTTTGCTTTAACTTAGCATCATTAATGTTCACCCATAGTGATCATGTGGGCTTTATAAGAGCTATTATACGATTGCGTGTAACAAGCTGATTAACATTACACAAATTCCACTGTGTGCAGCAAAAAGCATTATATCTTTGTTATTTGAAGCCACAGAATAACTGATTACATTAGGTACAGTAGCTCACGTGTTATTTCTTAAAATGCAAGTGGTCTAAGGGTACACTTGTGGTCTTCAATTCAGAATATAGCTTAGTCAAAGTCCACAAAAAACCTTTAAATTGCTTAAAGCTGTATAATACTGAACTTGTTACCTATATCAACGCTGCAAGCGTTACAGTGTGGTTTCCGTGACGCATAATAACGTTCTTATTCAGGTGAAAGCTCACTTTTCACCTATTGCAGGTCGAGTGTACTGTAATAACTCTTCATAAGTGCTAAAGTTACCGATGTTACCTCTTGTGACATCTTATAATGCAGTTTTGTGCTACTTGGGATGTCACTGCACACATTGAAGTAACAGAACCGGACAAGATACCAAATTTAGATTCGATCCGACCTCTGGAAGTACTCACATCCCTTCATCAACTTGAAAAGAGCTAATGATCAACAAAAGCGGCTGAAAAGCGGCCCGAGAATTGCATTTCCTAGTAAGTAAGTAAGTAATCATTTATTTGCATTGATTGCAGGTACAGAAAATAAGATGTGACAATAAAAAAATGGATGATCCTTTTTAGTGATCATGGTTAATCTGGCCCAGGGTAGGATGTTTTGAAAAAAGAGATTTTACTAGCTAAATGCGAAAATAGCGATAATTAAGATAGAAAAAGCTTAAAAAAAGCTGCAATGAAAATAGAATTACCGAAAGACTGGGCAAACTTAATCAGAACAGTACATAGGAATCCAAGAATAAATATTGTAGTAATGCATCAGTCACAGTTCTACAACTTCCAAAAACTGCTCCCTACCCAATACATACACCGAAAGGTTTGAATAAAATAAACTGGATACAGTCTAGAAAAGTAGATCCAGGACTAATTAGTCATTTTTCATTAGTCATTAGTCAGTTAGAATCAGATAGTGAAGAATCCAAATTGCTAAGTTTAAAACGAAATCGCAATATGACACGTTAACAATTATCAGAAGATACTGCACCGGTGGCGACTCTTATACCTGAGAAACCGATCACCCTCCCAGCACCAAAAGTAAGACACCTTCAATCATTTTTCGACTACCTTCAACCATCTGGCCGTCCTTTTTATGCGTCGCTCGAGATTGGCCCCGAAACGGAGCATTTTTAATTGAATTGGGTGACTCATTGCCAGCATCAGATGTCAAGGACTTGGGAGGAAGAGAATTGTGCATAATACGAGGGCGAATCCAACCCCATCATGTGAGAGCGAAAACTTACTCCGTATACGTTGGTTTTAACAAGACGTTGAACGGTCGGCATGCTGTCAGTCATTATTACTGCACTTGTAATATTGGCAAAAGAACGGTAGGGGGTTGTGGCACGTTATGTGCATTGTTTGGTACAAACTTATACAAGGCATGAGCCGCACGTAATCCATCCGGCAATATTCTTTGAAGACATACGAGCAGATGAATAATTCTGTTTAGTATTAGTTAGCAATTAAGTATTTTTGTATCAGTCGTATTATATTGTATCCGTCTGCATGGACCTTCATTGTATGATGCAAATAATAAAAAATATTTATCGAAGCCTTGACTTTATTTTTCACTACAGCAAGCTCATATCACTTTTTAGCCAGCAGATGAAAAGATTTTTGTCAAATAAAACGTACGGCAAAAAAGATTTTTAAACCCAAAAAAAATCAGCTGAAGGAATGGTTGTAGAGACTTAGTGCCGTAATAAAAAATACTCGGACTGACTTCCCCAACAGTGGTGACACGTTTTTTTTCGTTTTGGTTTTTGGGTCGAAAATGAATGATCTGTTTGTAGAAGTTCTGTAGTGATTCAGAAACAGTTTGATAGTGTGAAACACGTAAGTACCATTGTTTTTCTATAATCCACATTAATGTTATACATGCGTAAGTAACTGCCAGACCACGGCCAGACCCCTTGGCCCTTGACCGATTATGAGATTCTTTGAGGCCTGGAGAAGTACGAGGGTGAATCAAAAAGTTCTTAGAATTGCACATAAAACCTTTTTGGGAGAAGTTCGATATTAAAATTAAAGAGTGTCAATCACACAATATTTACGCAAACTGTACAATATTTGCGCATGTAATAATTTTTTTTGTGCAACGAGTTGCTAAAAACCCAAAATTGAGGCTATCAGCGCAAAAGCGGCCTAACCCTAAATTTTTCAAAATCCGACATACTACAAATTATTTAAAACATGCTAAAATTTAATGCAAAACCGGCCTATCTCTTGTTTGACCTATCGTCAACAGATGGCGTTGCCAAAGCTCTTTTTGCAATGCATTATTTTTTTCTGTTAATAATGCAAAAATAGCCTAAACCGCTTAGGCCACTTTTGAATACTGGTAACACATATTTTTGGCGGGATAGGCTGACAGCTGCTGTCAATGAAACGGCTAATTTTTTCTTGACGCAGCTAAAACTTTGTTGACAAGTTTCTGCAAAGTTATTCTTTATTGTTTATTTGTTCTTTTTTCCGTCGATTTAACTATTGAAAACTATTCACTTCACAATGGCTGATGAAGATGTTGTAGAAGATAATATGCGATGTAAGTACAGCAAATTAAGGATTTTCGTGTTTGTTTTGGTTTTAAACGTTTTAATTAAAAATCTTATGTTATGTTTCAGCGCTTTTCGGTTCTGATTTTGAAGATTCAGGGTCTGAATATTGTCCGTCAGAACAGCATTCTTCATCAGATTTGGAAGATATTTTACAAGAGGGACTGGATGTGGCTGGAAGTTCAGAAATACAAGAAGACGGAACTGCAAGGAAACCAAAGAGATTAAGAAACAGTGAGAGTTGGGCCCGGAATGTAAAGAAATTAAGACGTGCTTAAGGAGAGGAATATGAGAATTACAAGGGGATAACTGTACCAGCTAAGACACCAAAGGTAGGATTGTGTCCATGTCCAAATAAATGCAATTTGAAAATAAACAGTGACCAACAAAACAAGTTATTCAAAATTGACTTGCAAACATCATATTTGTTTTCACTTATTAAAGTTGTTTCCAAGTCTCGTAGCTACACTACTAATGCAAACTCAAGGACTTAGGTAACTCTGAAGGAATAGAAGTTTTAGTCTGCAAAAAGTTTTTCAAAAACACATTATGTATTTCGGATGGTCGTATTAGTAGATTACTAAAAAACAAAAGAACCATAACAACTCCTCTGGATCGCCGGGGCCATTCTGTATCAGCCAATAAAACACCCATTAATAAGATGAAAGAAATTAAAGATTTCATCAACTCTATTCCTTCTTATGAGTCTCATTATTCATTGCATAAGTCAGAAAACCGTAAATATTTGGCACCGGATTTAAATTTATCTATTTTATATTCTCTTTACAAAGAAAAAGTTGCAAACCCTACTTCTAAATTTATTTTTAGTAAATGTTTTAATGAAGAGTTTAACTTGAGTTTTTATGCCCCCATCTCGACTCATGTAAGCGTTGCGATTCACTAGACATCAAACTAAAAGCTTGTCAAAATCCTGTAAACAAACTGGAATAAGAAAAAGAGAAAAAATTACATTTGCTTAAAGCAAATGCAGCAAGGGAGGGCATCAAAAAGCATGTGGAAATGTATAAGAATGATGACAATGTAGCCATTATTTCATTTGATCTGATGAAGACCCTACCAACTCCAGTTATAAGTACAGGAATATGTTATTATAAACGTCAGCTATGGACGTACTGTCTGGGTATTCATGATATGAAAACAAATGAGGTTTATATGTTTACATGGGATGAAAGAATAGCTTCTCGTGGCCCACAGGAAATAGGTTCCTGCATTATGTATTTTTTTAAAAATATTGTAAAATGTGAGCACCTGATTATGTACTCTGACCAATGTGGTGGCCAAAACCGAAATATTAAAATGGCTCTTATCTGCCAATATATTGTTTCCAATCCTGAGTTTGCTACAAAGAAAATTGATCATAAGTTTCTTGTAAGTGGACATTCGTACATGACTTGCGATCAAGATTTTGGCCTAGTGGAAAAACAAAAACGACTTTTTTTAAATATTTTTGTACCTCAAGATTGGAACCAAGTTATTTTAGCTGCCAGGAAAGTCAGACCATTCTAAATAATTTCTATGACCAAAGATCTATTTTTGTCAAGTCAGTGACTAGAAAGAAACATAACTAACAGGAAAATTTCGGTAGATAAGGGAAAAGTGGAGTTTGTGCTTTGTGGGATGATGCTGTACCCTATTCTACGGTTGCGTACTGGGTGGCTGAATTTAAAAGAGGTAGATCAAGCTGTAAAGATGACCCGCGTTCTGGGCGGCCTTCAACCTCCGTTACGGAAGAAAATGTCAAAAATCTGGTTTTGGAAGACAGAAGAATAACTATAAAACATATAGCTGACATCCTAAAGATATCATTTGGTAGCGTTCAATCCATTTTAATTGATTCACTGGGGTTCAAAAAAGTGTCGGCAAGATGGGTGCCACGAATGTTTACCGACGAAAACAAAAAGCGACGTTTGGAAACTAAGCGTAATCTCGAAATGTTCTTCTCGTATTTTTGCCGTCGCCTTGTCACCATGGATGAAACTTGGGTCCACCATTTCGATCCTGAAACTAAGAGACAAAGTATGTCTTGGAAACGACCATCCTCTCCATCCATTAAGAAATTTCGATTTTCTCAACGCAATCCGCTGTGCTGGCTTCAATCTCCTTGACCACCCACCATATTCTCCGGACCGGTGATTTTCACTTATTCCCAAAATTAAAAGAGGACATTCGTGGTAAAAAAAATTACGACAATGACGCGGTTATGGCTGCCGTATAGGAGTTTTTCGAGAGTCAAGAAAAACATTTTTTTTCACAAGGAATAAGGAAGTTAGAAATGCGTTATTCTAAATGCATTGCATTGGAGGGAGTTTAAGTAGAAAAATTGATTCACCCTCGTACATAGGTATTTTTTTTATTCAATAAGTGGCACGTTGATTTATTTACTTATTGAAACCAATTTACAATTGACGTTACAAAGAGAAGGAGGAAGTTCAGAAAAGAGAATTGGATTGATACAAGAAGAAAATTGTTGCTAAATCTTGGTAAAACACACTTATCACGGAATGGTAAAGAACAAAAACAAAAGGATATGCGGCTCTCATGCGAAAACTGAGCATTAAATGAGAATTGCAGTGAGGGAAAAGTTTGCAAAGTTATGTTTAAAAATACTCTGTGTATTAGCAACCAGTTCATTCAAAGCGCCATGGATAAGTATGATAAAACAACAGGTTTTTGTAAAAAGGATCAACGAGGTGTTCATGGCAATAAAATAAAATTGCTCACTGAAACAGTTATCCAAAGCGTATGTGATCATGTTAAAAGTTATCAACCGGTAGAATCTCATTACACCCGCAAAGATACTAATAAACTGTATTTAGACAACTCATTAAACTTTAGTATCATGTTCAAAATGTACAAAACATGGGCTCAAGAAAACAACCTCACAGAAGTTGTTAATACATTGAGACAGTACAGGGATGTTGTTAATTCCCACATGAATGTAGACTTCTTTGTACCAAAAAAGGATCAGTGTGATCAGTGCACTGCTAATAAAAATAATCCACCAAATGAAACTCAAGATCAAATAACGTACGACAAACACATTCAAAACAAAAATGGGGCCAGATCGTTAAAAACTGAAGATAAGCAACAATCTCAGAACAGTCCCTCAAATATCGCAGCTGCAACATTTGATTTTCAAAAAAAATTAAACTCTCTTCATGGTGAAGTTAATTCGTTTTATTATAAAAGAAAATTATCTGTTTATAACTTTACCGTCTTTGATATGGGTCTAAAAAAGCCATTTGCTACATGTGGGATGAGACAACACCTAGAAGGGGGTCAAATGACGTATCCAGTTGTCTTTACAACTACATAAAGAGAAAAAGCCAAGAGGGAGTAAAGGATATACGCTTAAGGTCGGATAATTGCGGAGGCCAAAACCGTAACCGTATCGTTTTTGCTATGTATTTACATGTCGCCAAAAATTTTGGTGTTCGCATTTGTCATAGATTTTTAGAAAAGGGTCATACGCAGCAAGAGGGTGATAGCGTACATGCATTAATCGAACGATCCTCCAAAAATAAAATGATTTTCTCACCGCAAGAGTGGTATACCTGTGTACGCTGGAGTAAAACAAACGATCAACGCTATGAAGTTGTGGAGATAAATCAAAATGATATCTTGAATTTTAAGTCTACTCTTAGTCATCACAAATGGGTAAAAAATGAAGATGGGGAAAAAATAAAATGGAATCAAGTGCGCGAAATAGTGGCGGAATACAGACAAGCCGATAAAATATTTTATAAATACGATTTGAATGAGACATCAGCCATGTGCATTGACAGTTCCAAGAGGACAAGCAGACGAGTTTTGCAAGTCAATAATAATATACAAGAACTTGGAAAAGTTTATGGTGAAACTTTACCCATTACTACAGCTAAATACAAGGACTTAATGTCTTTGTGTCAACAAAATTTAATCCCACCAAGATACCATGATTTTTACAAAAATATTAAGCATAGCAGCGCCATGGAAGACTCAGAAGCTGCTGATGGCGCTGAATTCGAAGAATAACTTCGTTTTTCGTACCTAATCGTTAACGTTTTGATCTCTTTTTTCCTACTAGAAGTAGTAAGAATAATAATAATTAAGTTTAAAATATTTTTTTGTTGTGTTTTATTTTTATTTTATATCAGTCTTATTTTAATTTTATATCAGTCTGTTATTTACCTATTTGGCAATGGTGCTTTTGATAATAATAAAACATAATAATAAATAGCATTTTTATTTTAAAATATATATTTTACGTGGTTTGGCAACTAAATAAATGAATTTAACTGATAGATACCGATGGAGTTTAGTGGTAGATAACTCATTTATTGATAATAATAAAATGTTAAATGCAAAGTAAATAAAGATATCTACAAAATTTGTAAAAAAAAAGAGGAATACTGTTTCCATGTTGCTTAGATTTTCTTTAAATATCCTTAAAAGTATTACTGGGGATTATTATCTTAGTTTATTCGATATTTTAAATGAAATGGGCGCTTTTTTATCACAACGTATAAACGGATAACAGGCAGATGTCTTCTTCCACGTTCAAGTTTTTTCAGAGTAAAAAAAAGACATCTACATTATTTCAGAAAAACAACGACATAACGAATAAAACTTGTTACACAATTCGTAAAGAAGGTTATTTTAATGCACCATAGAAAATTTCATGATAATCGGTCAATAACTCTCAAAATGGCCACTATTTTTTACTAAATCAGCTATTCTGTAAAATTGTGATTTTGTACATGTCCGTTTCTACTTTGCTGCCATCGATGTAATGTCGTAGTGGATGAACAAACATATTGATTTCTGCTTACACACACATTTCTGAAGCCATACCGATCAGATTGTTTACGAATATGTTTGAAAGGCAGTGCTGAAGAAACCTCAGGCCTTGTCGCAGACTTAACTCCTTCCAGACTTCGGCACTTGTCACCGGCTCAGACGCTGCCCCATCTGAAGAATCCTGAAAGTCCTCTTCCACAGAGCTTGAACTTAGAAGAGGAACTTTCCTCTTCTGTGTTCAGCTACTACTACCTTCTGCTGCTGCTCCAGTCTTTTTATGTTATTTATGTCCCCCACTTCTTGGGTAGTGTCTCTTATTTCTAAGAAAACATCACCTGTGCCTTCATTTGTATTCATGTGTCTGATCTTGCTTCTGCTTAATCCCTTCCTGAATCATAACAATATCTCTGACGATTGTAACACTGTTGTTGGGATAGTAAATCATGTATATGCGGTAACCCTTCACAAGAATACACTGACTTGCTTTTTTATCCCATTAAGACTCTACTTTCTTTTGGGATGTGTAACATGGTCTTACTCCCAAATACAAGTAGATTACTGAAATCTGGCTTGGCACCGGTCCAAATCTCAAATGGGTATTCTGTTGTTCAATCCTGATGCTATGGACCTGTTTCTCAGATAAACAGCAGTGTTCCTCCTACCTCTGCCCAAAAACATTTTGGTAGTCCTGCATCATACCACAAACATCTGGCTTTTTCAACCAGTTTGGTAAAGCCGCTTACTAAGACTGTTTTGTTCCAAATTGAACAGACAGGTTTTTTTAGTGATTAATTCCGGCATCCTGTAAGTATTTCTCAAATTCCTTACTAAAGAATTCCATTCCTATTTCCGTCCTAAACACTTTCAGGTTTCTGCCTGTCTGGTACTTTACTAGTGTTGCTAAAACAATTTAAACTAGCATCAAGTTTTTCTTTTGGGAACAGAATTAATATCTAAGCGGAAACTTAATGGCGAAAATAAAATAGAAAATGGGCATTCATAAATAATATATTATTATTGTATTATTAGGGCAGGTTTAGATTTTCTATATAATCTAGTCGTTTCTGGCACTCGCCGGCCGCTGCCGCGGCACCGTTCGCTTCGCTCGCTCGGCTCGTGCGTAGGAAGTCACAGTTTTAACCTAACCTAACCTAACCATTAAAAAAAAAAAAATAACCTACTCTAACTAGACTGGTAATATATTATCTTTGCCACCCTACTAACGTTATTAGTCGCCAAGTCATTATTTATAGCTCCTCGCCTAATATTTTATTTGACTGGTATAGTTTATTTGCTACCTAAACGCAGCGCAGCTGCTAGTTTTTAGTTTTTATAACACCTTTAATTTTGAACCTTACATAATATAATAGTCGCGAAAATATTTAATCGCTGGCAAGTTATTTTATTTGTTGCAAACATTTAGTCGACTTTTAAGTTATTAGTCACTCGGAAAATAATAAGCTTTTCTTATTCACTATAAGTTAAGGAGAAGACACTTGATTCACGTGTTCTTTATAAAAGTCAGCACTTGCACTACTGTTTTTAAGTTCACTTACACTAAACTAACTCAAAAGGTTTTACCCTTTTTAGTCTTCGCACTAATTCAGTGTTGTCAAGGAGTTGGATCGCCTCAACATTCACGTGATGATGAAGTCTGTGTTCATGAGCTTCTGCATATTTTTGTATAACTATGTTTAAGTCATCCATTTTGAGGTCCCGGTGGAGGTCACTATTTCTAATGTACCAGGGCGCGTTGACTATATCCCTTAGTACTTTGGTTTGAAAACGTTGTATGATTTGACGATTGCTTTGGCTGGTGCATGGTTTCAAGCGTGATTTTAAAATATTTAGGCATAATTATTTTAATAAATCTCTGCCACATATAATGACAGATTTTAGAATCGCTGGAGCCTTGTTGAACTCGTTCCGTGATCCCTTGCAAGATAATCGACTTTCTAACAACATTATTGAAATAATAGGAGAAAGAATAACTGTTCCTAATAGATTGGGTGATTATGTTGTGGAATGTAATATATTATTTGATCTGTGGTAATATTAACCGCCAAAGGGTACGTTTCACAGCGATGGAAGAAAGTGATATACCCTTTCCTACCCTAAACGAGGAGGAACTGATCTTGTTTAGTTTAGGTACCTATCAATTAAAACTCGCAAAATCATACGAGTCAGAGCATTTGCGAAGAGGCGTGTACCTTATAGAGGTATGCGTAGCACCAAGCCCAAATATGGATTATTATGGTTTAGAGACAGAGAACTGCTCATTATTAAGAGGACGAATACAGTCACGTTATATTTCAAGCAGGATTTACTATACGTATATTTTAGTAAATAACACACAAGTCGGAAGGGCAGCTATTGATACCTGGCTACGGGAGATGTCAACCTTTCGTTGGTACATATCTTTTTGTCCAAGTGAATTTAGATGTGCTGTCTGATATGAATTTAACTACTCCATGAGGGCAACAAACACAGACATAGTTCATAATGCTAAGTACAGTTTTTTTTTTTTTTTTGAGTCCATACTAAATTACCCATTATCCTGGACATACTCTTCTATCGCATGGAATGGTTCGCTGTATCACTGTCGCACGTATTCACTCGCAGCAATATTTCACTTATTAAAACTCGACAACCGGAATTCAGGACTGATTTTTGCAGGCAACCCTATACCACCGTGTTCGTAATGAAATAATCTTTATTTTAATTTAACTTTAATTCATTAACCACACCGGTGCAAGTTACTTGTATCGATGTACCTGTTTTTACCGGCCTACCCTGAGTTGTGACGGGAAAAAATAGTCAACCTAACATTTGCATATTCTATGGGCTTCATACTTGCGATTGGTATGGAATTTATTTATTAACCAAACCAGTGAAATGTTATAAAGAAATACATAAAATAATTGCTAATTAATCATATTCTGGACTGAAATTTTTCAGACAACCCATTTGCAATATATTTATTGACATATTTAATTGGATTTAAAATAATTTTCATCCGTTAACCAGCTCGGTGAAGGTCGTTCTATAGAGGGATCTTAGACTATATTTCGAGCACAGTTGGTTGAGTGGTAGCTTGCCCCGCCTTCCGATTCCTAAGTCGCGGGTTTGAATTTGATCGTGCACCCATAAAATTTAATGCTAGTTTACTTGTAATGTTTGATTTCAAAAATAGGTATTATAGAAAACTTATTTGTTTATAGGTATCGATTCGGATCAGCTGTTGCAGTTAATTGTAATGGATGAAGAAAATAACTTAAACTTACCTAACATAGGTCCACAAAACAATGATACTACTATTCTTAAACTAATAGAAAAAAAATCTATAGAGCCGGGGGAGATTACAAATGAAAATAAACGTTTAAAAACGACATCTACTCTATTTCGGGAGCATGGTGAGCCTATGCTAGGTATTAGCATTGTGATTCATTATTACTCCTTTACATATTTTTGAAGAACATAAGTACGAGTTGTAGGTGCGTCTGTTTTAATTGTTTCTTTATGTCTTGCAGATGATGAGTTGGATCAAGAACCAGATCAATCTGTCGTGGAAGTGGAAAGAAACAATAACTTGGATAACGTAGGCCCACATGATTCAGATTTAACGGATTGCGAAGATTTGGGTACTAACACAGTGATTTATTATTTTAAAACTTCTCCTTTTAATTATTTTATGAAAGTACGATTTGTAAAAATTGATTTAATTGTTTCTCTATGTTTAATAGGTGGTGAATTGGATCAAGAGCTAGATCAACCTGATTTGAATACCAATAATAAAAGATCAAGAAAGAGGAAGAGACAGCCAGAAAAATGGCAAAAAAATGTGAAAAAAAGGTTGAAGAACACAGGAAAGTCTTATCAAACCCTTAAAGGACGTACAACACCCGCTAAAAAGCTAAAAACTCCATGTTCAACTAATTGTCGATTGAAATGTACTGAAAAAATTAATGAAAAAAAAAGATTAAACATTTTCAACGATTTCTGGGGCATTGGTGATCTCGAAAGACAGCGCTACTTTGTTGCTAATTGTTTGGGAGTTGTTAAGCCAAAGTATTCACTACACAAAGAACATAGTAAGCGAGCCCTGAATGTGTCATACAATTTTACAATTAATTCTGAGAAAATTCGAGTATGCAAACGATTCTTCACGTCAACGTTGGACATAGGACATTCTTTTTTATCTACAGTGAATAAAAAGAAAGCAGAAGCAACGGGCGTTATATCTGAAGATCTTAGAGGACGTCATGGTAATATCGGTAGATGTTTAGCACAGGCTGACAAAGATGGTGCAAGGGAACATATAAATTCTTATCCGAGAAAAGAGTCGCATTACTGTCGGGCAAGTTCTACAAAAGATTATCTGGATGGTGTGTGGTCCGTTAGAACATCCTGACTGTAATAGATTATAATAATTTATCTATGGTTTAAGACTTAATGTAAGGGCTCTGTGGTAAGCCCTCCTCTTTGCATCCTGGAACTGTACTGTAGCAATGCCGTAGCATGGCAAATTATAATAAAAGTGATTTAACCAAATATAGAAGAAGAAGTCTTTTTATTAAACATATTTACACTGACTACGATTTTGCGGACATGAGCCTTACAGAAGCAATGTTATTTGAACCTTTCAATCCGAAAAAGGTAAGTGAAACCGAGGAAAGTATTGATCATGGTGCCTATGAAGAACAACTAGATATACGTCGTGCACTCATCATGCTGTCAGATGGGAGCAAAATGGTTGTGAGAAATGTTCCTGCAGTTGTCAGGGTTCCATACTTTATAGCAACATCGGATCCAGAAAACTTTTTCTACAGCTTACTTGTTCAATATATGCCTTACCGGAAACTGAATTACTTGAAGGTTTCGAGAGGTTCCCTTAGCTCGAGAGAATCGTTTGAAGGAAAGAGTAGACATATACGCCAACATAGAGAGCGGGACCAACAGCTTGAAAATGCATTCATCCAGGAACATGCCTTTGAAATTTTAGAACAGCCAGAGATTATAAATCCTGAAGCTGAAGAAGAAGAATTACCAGAAACAGAAATGAGCAATGATCAATTTCAGAGGGCACAACTATGAATACCTATTGATCAAAGAGTATTAAGAATCAACTTAATGGTGGCAATGAACCAGAGAAAATTTTCGTAACAGGTGGAAAACTTTCCTCTTTAATCTATTGAAAAACCAAGTTCAAAATCATAAATCAAAATCAAAATATTTTATTTCACATAATCCTACAAGGGCACTTATGAAACGTCAGAATCTAGGTGCACGGTTCCAATTGGTCGTTTCCTATGGAGAAGAGCCGGCAAGAAACCCCACGGTTACTCTTTTAAAAATAAATGGGTTTTACAATGCTTTAAATGTACAGTTTGAATAGGTATGAGAGGACAGCGTAGGCCTGTCAACAAGATACTTAAAAAAAATAAAAAAAATAGAAAATAGTCTGCAAATCGACAGTCTGTTGTGCCTACAACGTTCTCACATTCACAAAATATAAAGGAATCTATATAAAGGTCGAAAAAAATATTAAATATTAAAAACCTATTTAACCCAAATGGTTGTCACTACAACTTTAACCAATCCGAATGAGAACCCCTTATTCCACAAGTCTCTACTGTAAGTTGAAATTTGAATTGTAGGCATACATGTCAAATAATGAAACTACATGTCAAGTAGTACCTAAATAAAAAAGTAAAATAAAATACATATCGTAATTTGGGAGCAGTTAATAGACATTTACATAATTATGCCGTTAATGAGGTACCAGGGAGGCCACATGTGCAGAAGGAATTATTGCCAAACTTCCTTGTCGTCAACGTAGTCTTTAATCTTGTAATATGCTTTTTTGATAAGGACACGTTTTATGTGGGTTTTGAACTTTCCATCGTTAAGTTCTGTAACCGACTTTGGCAACTTGTTATAAAAGCGAATCCTGTTTATAAGGAATGACTTGCTAGTTTTAGTTAATCTAAATTTAGGTATCACAATTTCATGTTTACTACGTGTATTTATATTATGGAAATCACTTCTAATTTTGAAAAGTCCTAAGTTTTTGCGAACATACAAAATACTTTCTAAGATATAAAGAGAAGGCAGAGTTAGTACATCAACTTCTTTGAATTTGTTTCTAAGGGACTCACGAGGACCCATTCTATAGATCGCGCGGATTGCTCTCTTTTGTAATATGAAAATTGAGTCTACATCAGCTGCCGATCCCCACAGCAGAACGCCATAAGACATAATACTGTGGAAATAAGCAAAGTATACTAACCTAGCTGTGGCTACATCAGTCAACTGCCTTATTTTTCTTACTGCGAATGCAGCTGAACTTAATCTACCTGAAAGAGCTCTAATGTGGGCACCCCATTGCAATTTAGAATCTAGAGTAATTCCTAGAAACACAGTTTCTGTAATTGCATCTAGTTTCTTGCCATCAAGTTTTAAGTTTAGACCTACTTGGGGTACATTTGGTAAAGAGAACTTAAGACATTTAGTTTTGTTCGCATTAAGTAAAAGATTATTAGCTGCGAACCATTTAGAAAGAACTGCCAAACTATCGTTGACATGTAAGACATCCGTATCTTTTCTATCTATTTTAAAAATAAGAGACGTGACGTTCACCGATGTTATGGAAAATCGGTGGTGAAAGTTGGTGCTCTCACTGGAGTTGCAGCACGGTTGATCGGTGGGTCTACACTACACCGTCTGCTAAAACTACCAGGACAAAAAGATGGAGTTATTGTTAGTATGCCACTTCTTACTGGTAATTATTTAAGCGTAATGCGTCAATTATGGCAAAACGTTGAGTTTCTGTTCATAGACGAAATTTCTATCATACCTTATGAGATGCTTTTCATGATCGACTCCCGTCTGCGACAGCTGAAAAGCCCCAAATCTTGTTTTGGAAGCATTAATGTTTTACTCTTTGGTGATCTAATGCAATTACCACCTGTTCGAGGACATCAAGTTTTCCAACAACCAGAACACATGAACCCCGCTACACATTTGTGGCGGCAGTTCCGTCTGGTTGAACTCGAAAGAAAACATGCGCCAACAAGGAGACACGAATTATCTTTTTTAACATGCTCATCCGCTGTGGAACATATAAATGTAACTTTGGAACCACGTTATAAGTAACGATGAAAGTGTTGATGACGATATTGATCAGCTATACGAGCAGGCACAATTTGACGAAGAAGCTAGTATGCTTGTCCAAGACTTGTCGGACTTTGGCTCGCAGGCCATATCTTACATTGCGGGCTTTGTTGTGCATTGTTTAATAAAAACTGTAAAATGTGAAACATGTACTGGCGCGCTACTTGCCGACAAATATGAAGAAACACAAAATTTTATAAAAAAACTGTTTTGAATCGTACTCTGAGATTTTTTAAGACTGAATTCAAACGAAAATGGGTAGCAGCCAGTCGCAAAGAAGAGCGCTTTTTGCGTAATAACGACAAATGGCGGAAATCGTCAATACAGTTGCAGAAATTTTGTGCAGAGCTTACATTTAAGCCTGGTCGGCCAACAAAATCTTTTGAAAACTTAAGTGAGCGTAGTAAGCGACGAAAAACTAGTGAGATACGGAAGCAAATACCTGCTGAAGAACTAATATATGCAGCTGGAGTCAGTCAACGCATTATTGGAAACACTGATGCCTCAGCTATGATAAAAGAAATAGTGGCAACCCCAACAAGAGCGTCGAAAGTTCGTAAATCTTACACTTTATCCCAAAATCAAATAAGTGTGAAAAAGCACACGCCACAAGAGGCACTGTCAATTTTCGTTGAAGGCGACTTCACAAGAAGGCAATGGAAAATCCTTTATAATGCTAATAAGAGTATCTATCCATGTTACTCATTAATACAAAAGGCAAAAAAGGATTGTTACCCCAAGGAAGAAATAATACGCGTTACTGAAACGTGCATGGAAATCCAACTGCAAGGATTACTAGATCACACAGCATCTCGCCTGTACAAATACCTTGTAGAGGTGATAGAAACGTGTACAAAGGAAGAAAGATAAAATATGGAACTAATATCTAAATGGGGATGCGATGGATCGCAACAGTCGCAGTTTAAGCAAAAGTTCCAAAACAGCTCAGATAGTGACGCTAATTTATTTCAAAGTTCCTTAGTTCCTTTGCGACTGATTGTTAATATTAATGGTGAAATTAAAATAATTTGGCAAAACCCAATGCCATCTTCAGTCTGTTAGATTCTGTAGACCAATACGGATCAGATTTATCAGAGGAGATAAGTTATGTTAATGGCCAATCAAAGAATCTATCAAAAACAGAAATTACAGCACCTGGTGGAATAGTGAAAATAAAACATACGATGCTGTTCACAATGATTGATGGCAAAGTATGCAATGCTGCTACTGACACAGCATCAACTATGCGATGTTATATTTGTGGACAGACTTCAAAAGATTTTAACAAGTTAATAGAAGTACCTATACAGGACGTAAATGTCGAAGCATTGCAGTTTGGACTATCTGTGCTTCACGCCAGAATAAGGTTTTTTGAGTCCCTGCTCCACCTCGCCTATAAACTCCCATTAAAAAAATGGCAGGCACGTACACCAGCAGAAAAAAAAACTTAAGGAATTGAAAGAGCAAATACAAAAAGATTTTAAAGAACAAATGGGACTGCTCGTAGACGTGCCTAAAGCAGGATTTGGCAACCAATGACGGAAATACATCACGAAGGTTTTTTGCAGACCCAGAAACGTCATCTCACATTACTGGAATTAATCTAGACCACATCAAGCGATTGAGAGCAATCTTAGAGGTGATTGCCAGCGGAATCAGTATTTAATGTTGAAAAGTTTGCGTCTTACGCCCAGGCAACAGCAAAGTTGTATACTGATTTGTATGAATGGTATCCTATGTCACCAACAATTCACAAAGTTTTGATGCATGGAGCTCAAGTCATAAGCCAAGCTATCGTTCCTATTGGGCAGTTGTCGGAGGAGGCGGCTGAGGCCCGAAATAAAAACTAGGCAGTACAGGCTTGACTTTTCTAGAAAATTTTCTAGAGAAGACTGCAACAGGGACATTATTAACAGATTGTTATTAAGTTCCGATCCTTATTTAAGCTCAATTCGACCAAAACCGGAGTTGAAGAGAAAAAGTTTTTCGAAAGAGGCGCTTGATTTGATGGTCGCAATCGCGCCGCCATCTTTACCATCAACGTCAACAGAAGACAACGTCAGCTGGGAAAATATTGATGAAGACGATGAAGAGGAAGAGGAAAATTAAGATAATTTTAAGAACTTCAGTTACAAAAACATGTTTTTTTATATGAATGTACTTTTTAATATCATAAAAGATTATATTAAATCGTATTACCATGTTTTATTACTAAATAAGCCATTAAATAATTTTGACCGGATTTTAGATGGAAATACTCCTGTGTACGTGGCGTAGATAGGTAGATACATGAATGTATGTTTTTTTTATTTACCTACTATGTTTGCGAATAGGTCCTTCCAAGTCCAAGGTGCCGCATTCCTTTGTCAGCTGGGCATTTGAGACGGGTTGTTAAATGTTATTGCTAAACCTACACATACTTACATAAATGTTTAATTTTACTGATAACAACCCGACGACGACGTGTCTTTCTAATTCATTATACCGCTAAAGTGCCCGTGGGAACTCTAGTTCCCAGACGTTTTATGCCGCCATTATAAATGTCGCCGCTCGCCAATCAGCGCGGCGCAGCGCGCGGCGGCCGATTCACTCTGCTTCGTGAGTATTCGTGAGACGCTCGGCATCGTGCGTATTGCAACGTTGCCGGTTTGGGCAATGCTACTACGCTAGGTACTATTCCGCGCTACTATTTTGATTTTAAACAGGTGGTTTCGAATTTATTGCAATTTTTTTTATTTTTTTTATTCGGATTATTTTATGCTTATTTTTCTATGCTGATATTTTTATTTTAATCTATTAATAATATAGATTAACGAGTTTAGGGGAACGCCCTCTGTTATTTAACATACTGTATATTAATTTAAGATTAAACTATTTGACAAAAAAATGCCACTCCAGTAATATTTAAGCGTCAAGTGCTGCACAAATATCTCGTTTATTCCCATCTGCCCCCTTCGAGCTTCGAGCTTCGAGCCACCGGGGTGGTGGCTGGCACTAAGTAGTGGCGTTTACCACTCCGTGGCAGATGACACTTATTTAGTGTCATCTGCCCCCTTCATGATGATTATAAGGTGGTCGATTCTCCACCGCGTGTCCGCGCTTGTGTCTTCCTGCCTTTAGCAGAAAACTCTGGCTGGAGATAATTTCCTATTCTAACATTCAAACGTGTCAAATATATTTTATATTGTTGTTATTAAAAATAATGTGTCAGATCTAGTATGACAGTTGAATTGTGAATTTGTCTAAGAAATAATATATTAGTTCCAAGTCCTCCGCGTTTCAATATAATTCCCCCTATTTCTAGAGGTCCCCTCTGGTAGAGATCCAAAGGGGACCTCTAGAAATAGGGAGAATACCTAGTACCAGTACCTACTAAGTGCTTTACAGTATTTTTCCATAGATTACGGAAATTCCTTGTATGTCACAATTTGCAATAGATAATCAGAGACTGCGTGGTGCGCGCGCGCAAATATACCAATATGGCGGAACCACTAGCAAGTGGAAGTTCCCAAGAGTCTGATACGATTTTTTATATTAATAAAAACAATGGTAAAGTGCTATTACTTTCGGGACATCAATATATTATAAAAAACAATATAAAACCACTGCTCACGTGGTATGGGAGAAGAATGAAAGTAAGTAGAAGTTGTTTTTATTACAGTTTAGTAAGTTTTTTAATCTGGTCTAGTTCAACAATTTATAACACTTAATATTATAAAGAGGAAAGATGTGTTTGTTTGTTTCTTTGTATTGAATAAATTCAAAAACTACTGAACCGATTTTCAAAATACTAACCGACAGAAAGCTACATTATCAGTGGGTAACATAGGCTATATTTTATTTTCAAAAAATGCTCTGCTATCGGGCTCCGGAATGGGTCGCTAGTTAGGTATAAGGTCAAAAATAACAAAGTTAGACATGAGTAACATAAGACATGTTGATCTAAACTGATCCAACGCGAGTCACAAATTAATAGATAAGTGCTAATATGCCAATCTGTATCTAAGTAAGTAGTAGCTACTTATCTTTGACTTGCGTTGGGTCAGTCTTAAAGAATATTCACTTAATATGTGTTTCTTTTTATAGGGGAAGAATCTTGTAGATGAGAAGCCCCACAACTATACACCAGATTTCCCAAAAAATGAGACTGCAATATTATTGCAAAGAATAAAGGAGAAAATAACAGAGCCAAACTTTCCCGCCGTGCCAACTATCTACAACGAAGCAATGGCAGAGATGAATAATTCCGACGTGAGTAATATTGTGCAACTTCCTCTATTTAATAACATCAAATCATCATTATATAGGCATAGAAATAAGACAGCAGAATTGCCAAAAATATCCTGTTGTGAAGCTGAAGAGGTGGAAATCCCAGCTAGATACCAAGAATTTTTGATGGCCGACTACAGCCATGAAGGAGTACGTATCATTATATTCTGCTCCAAAAAATCCAGAGAATTAATTAGAAAGGTCACGGACTTCTTCAGCGATGGTACTTTTAAAAGTTGCCCAACATGTTTCAAACAATTGTACGTAATTCATGGAGATTTGGGGAGCGATAGAGAAGCCACTAACATCGTGCCGTTGTTGTACTGTCTTATGAATAAAATGACATGTAAAGCCTACGTCACTCTATTCGATTTAATAAAATCGCAGATTTCTGAGTGGGAACCATTGAAATTTAAGACAGACTTTGAAAATGCTGCGATCAAAGCTATAAAAAAATCTTTCCCAAATACAGAAATTTCCGGCTGTTATTATCATTATAATAAAAGTATTTGGAAGAAAGCAAAAGAACTTGGACTGACACAAAGATACGAAAAAATTAAGAGACGAGAAATAGAACTTAGCGCAGTATTACCTTTATTGCCTCGTAATGAGTTATTAAATGGCTGGAAATATATAACGCGTCATGATACTGAAGACCCTCAATTACTGAAATTCAGGTCCTATATGAAGAAACAGTGGATAAAGTCTGATTCGCTAGAAATTTTGTCAGTGTATGGCCAACGCCACCGAACCAACAATTTTTTGGAAGGTTGGCACAACAAGCTAAACAAAGCTATGGGAAAAAAGAATCCAAATATTATGCATTTTTTGAATATCATTGAAGAAGACGCTTCGTTAGTCAACGTTAAAAAAACTCTAATACAAAACAAAATATTTAAAAAAAGGGATCAAAAATCTATGTCCAATGACGACTTCATTCAAGACGCTCAATTAGCGTTATTGGATGATCAAATAACAGTAGGCCACTTTTTGGAAATGGTGCGTACTTAATTTAAACTTTTCTTGAATTAATATGATTACATAAGCTTACAACTGTGATTTGAATCATTAGTACTATTTTTTGTTACTAATGGGTACATTATTATAATTTTAATAACATTGTGATTAAAAGTAATTAAAACTGTAATCTTAGTTGGTTATTTAAAAAAACTTATTTTTTTTAAATAATCTTGGTTAAGTTTTCGTTAGTGTCGTTAGTTAAAAAAATAAAGTTTTCTTGACACGTAGTCATGAAAACCAATCGCTTACTTATATATATATTTTTTTTTTGTATAAAAACTAGTCGATTATTGTAAATTATACTGTGATTAAAACTGTGATTGTGGCAATAGAACATTATTTAAAATTAAAAGATTATTTTTCTGTAGCATAAGTTTTTGCTGATTATTCCATTTTGTGAAAATATTCATCACTTGTGTAAAAAAACTGTGACTATACCCAATAAAGAAACAGAAATGTATAAATATTGTTAAAATAATGTAATGATTTTACACCCATCTTAAATTGTTGTAAGAGTACTGTTATACTAATAAAGGAATAGAGAATTTAAAATTATATTTATACAACATGTAAATTGTTTTTATAAATATAGAAAAGTTCCAAAATTATTTGCCATTATTAAAGTTAACAGGTTCACTGTCCAGGCTCCAGAGTGGGAATGGTCCATGAGTCCAGTTATGTTTTTATTAAAAGTCGGTATATTTGTGGTTAAAATGTATACATAAGTGTTTTAAAATATATATAGCCTTTTATTTACTTTGTTATACACACAGACCACATATGGTCTGTGGACTCGTAGCACTTCCAGGACGGTAAAAATCTGCTCGTGAGTCCACAGACCATATGTGGTATGTGCATACTTTCCTTTTTATTTCGTTTTTTACCGTTTGGCAACAAAAAATATCAAGTGACATTGACAGATTGACAGACATTTGACATGACGTTATTCACATTTCAGATGATGAAGTTCAAATCATTCACTCATTTACTCGTTTAGTTCTATTGTTACGATCGTCTTCTCGTAAAAGTTTTGTTGTCGTAAAATGAGCCGTAAGCAAACGTATACCGACGAGCAGCTGAGGAAAATATTGGAAGAAAGTGATTATGAAGAAGAAACTCAATCAAATTCATCGGATAGTGTGGAAAATTTGTATGATGACGATAGTGTGGCGGATCCAGATTTTTTACCAAGTGACTTCGATATCTCATCTTTACAAGTCACCGGATCGCCGGATTACCAGGTAAACATGAATGATGACGATAATATATATGATGAAGCTCCACTACAACCAATTTCTAGTACCTACACTTTCTACTGAAGTACCCTTACAAACTTCTAGCACACTTGCTAGTAATGTACCCGCACTATCGAATTCAGATTCCGGCGATAGCACTAGTAGCGATGAAATAAACACATCTGTTCAAGCTCCAACAAATTCTGCTCCAAGAACTTCTGTCCCAAGACCAACTACAGATTATCAGATGAAACGACATGACGAGAATCAAGGTTGGAACTATGACATCCAGCCATTGCATCGTGAAGATTTTACTTGTGAAAGCTCTTTACATATTGATCACATTCCTGAAAATGCCGATGTCTTTCCAATATTTCGCTTATTGGTTGATGATGAAGTTTTAGACTTGATAGAGATACGATAAATAGGGTCTCGTTTCCAGTAACATTCTAATGTAGGAAATCTAATTATGCCAGTCACCAAGTAAATTCCCATAAATTTCTCGATATCTTCCTTGGTAACTGGTTTCCAGCGAGTCAAACGACCGCCAGGATTAGCAGCAATAGATTGTTCAGCGTACAAGTTTGTCTGTTGTACCATCAAGTCTAAAACTTCATCATCAACCAATACAATACAACGCTTCCAGGTTTATCCAGATTGGAAATTTGGGGATCCTGGCCAGTATACACTTTGTATTTCCAAACATATCCGTCATCAGTTGTGGCCTTGTAAGTCTTTAGGCCGTACTTGTGGGTTTTGTTTGGTCTAAAACTTATCGTATAATTGAAGTAATTTTATATTATGTTACATTTACTAAAATAAAGTTCATAGTTGGGTAAGGCCGCCAAAAAATGATAATTTTGATGGATGACTTAGCGTCCGGCAATTTTTTTAGGATAAATACAATAATACTATCTATATTGCATTGTTTCCTTGCAAGAAGTATATTTTTTACTAGTATTTTAAATACGCGAATGTCTGTAAAAGTACTTAGTTTTATTTAATTAAGTAGTTGTTACTGCGAGACTACAAATTGCTAGAACAAATAAAAATGTCCCAAATTATCACCACGTCATATTTCCAATTAATTATTAGATTTCAGTTTATTCTATCGGCAATCATAATATTTTCTATAAATAATCACTTATTTTAGTCAATGTTTAATTAATTTACGTTAGTATAGCTATTAAAATAATATTTATTTTCGTATAATAACATCACGTCCCAGTATTTAATGCTTTTATGTTACTAATTTTAAGTTATCATAATTTTTACAATCATAGTGCAATTGAGCAGTAGAATCTGTTTCTAGTCATTGGCAACTCCAGTATCTAACTTGTCTATGGTATGTCAATTACTTGTCGGCCATTATTGAGGTGGTGTGTCAGTCTGTTTGGCCGGCATCGTGTTTTCGTTCGGCGCATAAATAGTTTTTATCTGATTTTAAGGTAAGTTTGTAACATTTTGATTAAATTGACAGATTATTTAGTAAACTTCGACGGTCCCTACGTACAATCCCCTAAGTGGTAGATACGTGATTTGTCTTTTTTTGTTCCGTGACCTTCAGGAAAGCCTAAACTATCGTCCAGTTTAATAAAAAAAAATACAAGTTGGCAAATTGACCTTTAAATCCACACACGACATTTACCATAACTACAAAATTGACTAAAACTTCCGACGTAGAACAACAATAGTGGCAATCCAGTCGTTTTACGTTGGACAATTCAATGGAACCCCGCGCGCCTCCCCCGCAACTCCCACTTGCGTGACACATGCGCTCGCGCCATCCTAAAAGACGGTAATGTTTATGTTCTGCTGCGTGATTGAAAATATTATAAAGTAAAAAGTATGCCTCGAAGGGCAAGTGATACAAAAAACAATAATGTGCAACCGCGTAATAGAAAAAAACCAGTTACGTGTGTAAAAAACAAAAATGTTTCCAACAAAACTCGAACAGGTAAGCGAATTTTGATATTATTTTTAATCAAATGTATTTTTACTAAAGTTTACACTTACTATTAAGTATTTTTAAATTGATTATTATTTAGATTTTCCATTTTTGCATTAATCAAACAAATTTTGCATCATTCCAACGTATAGACACGTATTTGGTAGTTCGGTTATTTTACGTCGGAGCATTTAAAAGTAAAGTGTAGTGAGTGGTAGTTATGGGATTCTACGCCGGAAAATAAAACCAGATTTTGTACATAACTACTACTTACGAAATTTTACGCCGGAAATGTTATTTCAATCTCACACTTATGTTATTTTAAAGTATTATAACACAATTTAACACATTATTTTGTTGTTATTTCAGCACTTCGCCAACGTGATTCTTCTGACGATGAACAACAACAAGAAAGTACCATTCAAGTTGTTGCTCAAATGCATAGAAATGTAGCTTCCCTCTCCGATTCGATTATTTTAGAAGAGCTAGAATCATCTAATATCTTATTACCTACCCACCTGCAACCACAGGACGAACATGAGTATAGTACCTTTACTTATCCAGATTCACTTAACCTTCCTGATTTGCCTTTAAGCCCGCACTCAACCAATCAAATTACTAACACCATTGTCGCTCATCCCAATGGTGCTATTCTCTCTGACCCCGGAATTATTACAGAAGAGTTTATTACATACACAGAACCAGAGCCACAGTTCTCTCAGGAAATTATCGTTAGAACGTCACACGATCCAGACACAAATATAATTATAGAAGAAATTGACGCCTTGCATGATTCTGAACAAGCTTTGGATACAAGTACTCCCTTAGGGTCTCCTTCTATTTCGACTATAATGCAGAATGTTGAATCAGAAAATTTAAGCTCATTTCATATTGACACCCCAAATTCATCTATGTGTGTCACTTCACCTATGAGTGACGAGACGTATGTACCATCCATTATTGATGAGATGACAGAGAACGATGCCGATGTTAGTAACACAGAAGAAAGTCAATTAACAAAAAAGAAAAGAAAAGTTAAGAAAAAAATGGATGTAGGAAGAATACGCAAGGTTAACAAATCGTCATGGATAGATAGCAAAAGAAAACAGTTAAAAAATCAGGGTTTAAGTTACATCAGTCGAAATGGAAAACCACGATCTAAAAAAATCATATTACCTGCTTGCAATGATGAGTGTCGATTAAAGTGCAAAGAGAAAATAGGCGAAGATGTTAGAAACGAAATGTTTAATCAATTTTGGTCTCTTGGCAATCGTGAGCGGCAGTGGGATTTCTTGGTTCGTTGGTGTAAAAGAATCGGTAAGAAACGCATAACAACAGAGGGCCTATCAAAAAGATTATTTTCTGTCAAGTACTATCTGCCAAAAACTCTAGATGTTACACACGAAGAAGTTACGGTGTGCAAAAAAATGTTTTTGAACACTTTTAATATTGGTGACGGCGTCGTACGGACAGCTTTGAAAAAAATTACCGATGGCGAAGGGCTTTCAATAGGTTCTGATCAGAGAGGATTTCATAACAATCACCCTAAAATTAAGAATGATGAAATGATTAAAAGCGTTTCTGACCATGTACAATCATTTACCCCTGTGGAGTCGCACTATACTCGTAAAGAATCCTCGAAATTATACTTAGATAGTGAGTTAACCATGACTAAGATGTTCAAACTCTACAAAGAGTGGGTATCAGAGACAGAGTCAAATAGGGCTAAAACGTTGAGGCAATACACCGACATTGTCAATGAAAACTTCAACATTGAGTTTCATAGACCTAAGAAAGATCAATGTGACGTTTGCATTGCCTTTAAAAACCAGCCGAAGCCAGTTAATCATGAAATTCAAGAACAGTTTGATGAACATTTGCGAAATAAGGACATGGCTCGAAGTCTCAAAAATGAGGATAAACTTTCTGCTATCAACTCACCTAGCACAACAATAACTGCAGCATTTGATTTCCAAAAAGTACACTCTTGTCCTCATGCAGAAACCAGCATATTATACTATAAAAGAAAACTGAATGTTTTTAATTTTACAATTTTCGAGATGGGTCAGAAAGTTGGAACATGTTATATGTGGCATGAGAGCACTGCCAAACGAGGTGCGAATGAGGTGGCTAGTTGTGTCTACGATTTTATCAAGAATCAAGCCTCAAAAGGCATACAAACCATAAACTTATACTCAGATAATTGCGGAGGGCAAAATAGAAATAGAATTGTTTTTATGATGTACCTAATTGCTGCCAAAGAATTTAAGGTAAATATTACACATAGATTTTTAGAAAAAGGCCACACTCAAAACGAAAATGACAGCATTCATGCTCTAATAGAGCGATGTTCTAAGAATAAGGAAATATATACGCCTGATCAATGGTTCGCATTGGTCAGGTGGGCCAAAGAGACTGGAAGTCCGTATATTGTCAAGGAAGTTGCAGGTGATGACATATTAGATTTTAAAAAGTTACTTACAGGTAAAAATTGGACTAAAAATGACAGGAACATAAAAACAATGTGGACCAGAGTCAGAGAAATTCATGTTTCCTCTTCCGAGCCAGACGTTCTTAAATACAAAAATACATTTAATGAAGAATACCATCGCATAATTGTCAGAAGAACTCAAAACAGGAGGCGTCAAAATCAAACTGATGACGAGTTGAGCCAGGCTTACAATGGACCTTTACCAATCCTGAATGCAAAATTGATAGATCTCAAGTATCTTTGTGAACATAACGTAATTCCTAGACAGTACCATGGATTTTATAATTCTCTTGTCTCTTGTGATGTAACTGATTCAAGTTCCGATAAAGAGCAGTAGTATTTCTCAATAATTTATGCAGTTTAGCATTTACCTAAACAAATTTTGATTGTGATAAAGATAGGAAGTAGATTTTGCAATTATTGAATTTACCTAGAAGTTTTTTTTGTTCTTACTTTTGCTGATTTTTTACTCCAAAATAATGCTTTTGGTTTAATTGGTTTTTTTAGAAGAAGAGTTGATTTTGTTAAACTTCAATTAGTCACTCACAATTAGGTTAGAAAAATGTGATTTTGTTACTTAGTTATTGTTTTATTTTAATTATGTTTTTAGTTGTGTAAGAACAGAAGCTTTAAGTTTCTTTAAAAAGTATTTTTTTACCTATTTAAGTGTCCATTCAAGACTTACTATTATAATTATGTGTTAAACATATAATAAACACTTTACACATTACTTCATTGAAAAATAATCTATATTTTTATATAAGATGATGATTATACCTACCTATAAAAATATTATACTATTATACTAAAATACTCAGATGGTCATTGCTGAAAACAAAACTGTAACTGTAACTGTAAGTTCTATCGTACTGTTTAATATAAAAAAAAAAAAACTTTTTCTTTATATATTTAAAACCTCTTTCGAAACCTAATAATGCAAATAATTTGTATTTTTTGCCAAGGGCTGTGTTTTCTTGAGTGCGTCAACCACTTAACTACTGTTTATACCAGTTTTTGGACCATGATCCCCACGTAAACCTTCCTAAATGGCAATTACGACTATAGTTAATTAAAAAACTACCGCGTAAAAGTCAATAAGTACCACTTACCTTATTTGTCATAGAGATGATTCCGATGTATAAGTAAGTAAGTGACAAATAATACACTCAAAAGGCCTTTTAAGACTTCTAGTTATTTTTTTTATAAAATATATCAAATATGAAACCCTTATTCCAAATTTCATGACTTTCCGTTAAGTAGAACATGAACTACACATGTTTGAAACTTTAAAGTGCTCTCCTGTAAAATTTGACATTTGTAGTTAGGGGATTGTACGTAGGGACCGTCGACTTAATGTTTAAATTAGAGCTTTAATCTATGGACGTTGTTAATTATTCATCATAGTGCCGTAAATACGAGGATCTTTTAAAAAGAGGTTAGGTTTTATGTTACTTTTATGTTACTTTTAAGTTACTCTTAAGTTACTTATGTTACCATTGTTGTTTATTTTTAAGTTACGTAACATAAAAGTGATGTAAAGCCAAATCCACATTGGGAACTGTAGAACAAAGCGAAATGATAAAGTTATTCAATATCTATAAATTGAAGTTTTCGCGTAACTAGAAGGTACTTCAAAATGTATTTAGAGTGTTTATTTCGTTTCCAATATTATTTATTATTTTATTTTTGTACTTGTAATATATAATATCATATCATCGTTAAAATGATTGTATATTGTAATGTGTCATTATTTATAGTTAATATCCAGAATTCATATATCATTATTATAATTCATGGAATTAACTATGAAAAAAGCTGTTCTATTTAATAATATAATTTTTAATGTATTGTTATTCAATATATATAATATAATACTAGCTCCTGGCTGCCACTTCATCCTTGTGGATTTTGATTTTTATGGTAGCCCGCAAAAACTGTACACATTTATTCGGGACAAAAAGAACCCTATGTATTAAATCTAGTGTCTCATCTGTCTACCTTCCACATTCTATTCAAATCCGTTCAGCCGCTGACGCGTGAAAGTGGAACAAACATCCATACGTTGATTGAATGTTCAATTCGCTTTCAGGCCTCAACGGCTGAACGGCTTTGGATGACATTTGGTGGGTAGGCAGATGAGACGCTGGATTTAATACATAGGCTTCTTTTTGTCCCGAATAAATGAGTTTTTGCGGGTTTTTGAGGGACTTGAATAACACATCATATATACTTTTATCCCAGAAAAATGTACGGTTCCTATAGGATACTATTAATATGTTTTGGCTGTTACGGAATCCATGCGGATGAAGTCGCGGGTAGAAGCTAGTATAAAAAGGGAAATGGTAATCAGGAATCTGTTAAAAAAAATGCTTAATGTTTTTTATTATAAATAACTAGCTTTTGCCCGCGGCTTCGCCCGCGTGGAGGTCGGAAATTATCCCACGGGAACGTACTACCTACCGGGATAAAAATATATCCTAGATCCCATAACCTATGTCATGGTCTATCTAGGCGTTACAGAAAGGTTACAGACATGAGACAGCCAGTAACTTTCGTACGTATAATATTAGTGTGGATAGTATGGACGGAAGTATGAAACTGTGTGAAAGTCTTATGAAAAAAATATGACACATTTGCCTGTGAAAGGTGAACAACGTCTATCCCAATCTGTAAAGAATTATGAATAAAACTGGAATATCTTATCAATTTTTTTTGGTTTTCCAATTTTTTGCTAAAACGTAGATTTTGTGGTGTGGATACTCGTAAGCACGCCACATACAATGGCTGCACTCTTTTTAAATTGGAAAGGTAAATCTGTCGGAATTATTGGAATACGGGGAATATTAACATTTTTTTTTTTACTATTCCTGACATAATTATTGGTTTTACAATATTCCGCCTCAGGTGAGTAATTTGTAACCGTACACTGTGTCATTACATTATCTTGGCGCATCAAGATTACGCATTAACAGAACTGGAACAACCCACTTTCAGCCTCAGCGTATGCGAAGGCACTCCTGATAACTCTAAAGAGTTGAGAAATTCAACAGGGTGATGTTACTTGTTCGGTGTCGTTACTTGTTCGGTGTCTATGACATTGTGTAGGAGTACCGAGAGATACTCCACAACATCACCTTCCACATGTGACTTAATGTTTTCATTAATCTTTCCCACAGTTTCATTCGCCGGTGCCAAAATTGTCCTTTCACACAACCATTCTCTATTCTCCATATTAGTTTGCAGATCGCTCAGATTATCTGAAAAACAACGTCCATCCACGTTGTTGATATGAACAATATTACAGAATTTTCAGATTAATGTAATCATGCCGTTACCAACTGTTACCATTCGGTCATCGCCAATTTTCAGAAGTGCTGCCGCATATTGCCCCGATTCTATAAATATCATTGTGCAGTTGTACTCGCATAATTGTAGTTAAACAAAACTTTTTTATATGCCCCCATAATGTCGACGTGTTTAGACATGCACTTATTTCATCTGCCGGTGATCCCCTAGTTATTACCGGCAGAGTCTGTCTAAAATCTCCGGCTATCAATACCACCATCCCTCCCATGCGTTTCAAGCCAGGTAGTAATAACTTTTGACCGGGTGGACCGATTTAAATGAAATAAACACTAAATGTAACCTCAAGATACGGACTATCACTATATTCTCAAACCCTTAAATCTCTTGAAAAGAATCACTGAAAAACAATATTACATGTGAATTTTAAAATCATCCCCCATTCTACCCTCTTGAGGGATGATTTTTGAAAAACGGTAAAATACGTAATTCTTTATTTGTTACCAAAAGCATAAATTTAAATTTTCATAGCACTAACTTAAGAAATGATAGGTTTCCCATACAAACTTTCATCCCCTATATCCGCCCCCTTAGGGTTATTTTTGAGACAAAAAGTAGCTTATGCTTTTCCCCGGGATGCCATCTGTCTCCTTGTCAAATTTTATCGAAATCCGTCCAGTGGTTTAGGCGTGAAAAGGTAACATACAGACAGACAGAGTTACTTTCGAATTTATAATATTATATAACAGCCGCAGAGGTCGATCGATCAGGTTAAGCTACACTTGCCGCGGTTGGTCTGTGGATGGGTGACCATCTTTACATACAGAGACCCGTCCGTGCCTCGGAAAGCACGTTGCGTTAGCTTCCAACCATAAGCCTAGATAGTAAATTTAGTGATTTTTCGCTTCAACTTCATCCCCCTTTTTAACCCTTCGGTGGTGGCATTATCATAAACGCTGAGACACGTATACATTAATTTTCAATCGTTAGCCTAAACCCAAAATTTGAACATCCTATCTTCAAAACTCGCGGACTTTCATATAAACTTCCATCCCCTATTTTACCCCTTTAGGGGTGGAATTCCCAAAAATCCTTTCTTAGTGGGTACTTGCTCTTCAGAAAGAACACACCCTCCAAGTTTCATGTCTTTAGGACCAGCGGTTTGGGCTGTGGGTTGATATATCACCCAGTCAGTCAGTCAGTCAGTCAGTCAGTCAGTTTACCATTTTATATATATAGATATAGGACTTAATAAGAATTGAAAATGATGTCACATTTTTTTTTTGTGTTAGATGCCTCTCACTCCGGCTGAAAAACAAAAGAGATACCGCGAGAAACTACAAAGAGAGAACCCAGAGAAATATGCACAAATGAAAAAGAAAACTGCAGAATGCGCTTTACGTTATTATAGAAAAAAAACTAGTACATATACAGAACAGGATAAAGAAAAGAAAAAGCAACAATGGCGAGATGAAAGGAAAAACCTAAAACAAGCTCTGTATGATAAAGCAAGAATCGACCTCAACGTTGCTAAAAATGTTGAGAAAGAACAAATGAATGCTGAATCTAAGCTTCGTAAGGAAAATGACGAGATGAAAAGAGAAATAATTACGTTGCGCAAGAAATTCGAAGCCTTAAGAAAAAAACATTACCGGAAGTCAAAAAAAATTGACGAATTAAGTAAAGCATTCCAGGAAATTAACGAAAAATATCAACATATCACAAAAAAACTTAATGAACAAGACAGTACGAGAAATGAAAGAAGTGTAGTGATAGGTATTGACGAAGAAACACCTATGAAGCAAGCAGAAAACTTCATACATGAGAATTTAACAAATATTGACGCCGCGAAAAAAGAGATAGTAAAAAAAAAACTTTTGGAACACAATGTTTTGTCGAAATCACTAAAGGAAGAATACAAAAAATCTGTTGGAACCGTAAAGAACACATTGAAAAAAATAGTTACTAGTGAAATAGTGAAGAAATACAAATTAAAAAATAAATTAAAACATACACTGGGGCTTAAAACTAACATTAGAAACAATAGAGACAGAAAAGTAAGGAAAAACAAAATATTGAACGAAATTAATACATTTTATAACAGAGATGATAATAGTCGTGCAACAGCAGGAAAAAAAGAGTGCAAAACTAAAAATAAAATAAAATTACAGAGAAGATATCTATTGGCTACTATAAAAAAACTACATGAAAAATATCTTTCTGAAGGTGGTAAGGTTTCATTAACCACATTTAAAAAATATAGACCATTTAATATACTTAAACCTAAAATCTCAGACCGTGACACTTGTGCTTGTGTAAAACACTCCAATATGGCATTTATGGTAAAAAAACTTAGGCAGATGGGAATCCTTGAAAGCGATGACCTCAGTGACATTACATCGAAACTGGTTTGTGACCTAACATCTAAGACTTGCATGTATGGTTTGTGTAAATCTTGTAAAGACAATAGCATTACTGCTAATGAAACCGATTTCAATCTAAATGATAAAATTGTATGGCCTGTGTGGATGCCAATGAAACATGAGTATGGCGAAGAGGGAAACAAAAAGACATCAAACAAAATGGTAAAGGCGGAAAGAGAAGGATCTCTACAAGACTTGATCAATGCAACAAATTCAGATATGAAAAAATTTCTAAATCACTCATACAATATTTCACATCAGTACAAAAATTATAAATTTTGCATAGCTAACTTGAAAGAAAACGAAACGGTGATACACATAGATTTTTCCGAAAATTATGTTTGCAAGATGCATACAGAAATACAAGCCATGCACTTCGGATCATCTAAGGTGCAAATCACTCTGCACACTGGTGTGCTTTACATAAAAAATGAACACAAACCCATATCATTTTGTTCAATATCTCCAGCAAATATACATAACCCCGAAGCCATATGGGCACATTTAAAACCAATATTACAATATTTGAAAGAAAGATATCGTCGAGTAGATACAATACATTTTTTTTCTGATGGCCCGACATCTCAATACCGCAACAAAAAGAAATTTTATTTATTTAGTCAAATTCAAAGTTTCGGTTTCAACCATTCTACTTGGTCTATATTTGAAGCAGCTCACGGAAAAGGCGCTGCGGACGGTATTGGCGGCGCAGTGAAGCGAACTTTGGACTCGAAAGTGGCACATGGAGAAGATATCCCCGATGCCAAAACCGCCTTTGAAGTCCTTTCCAAAACAAATTCAGCCATCAACGTGTTTTATATTCCTCCAGAAGACATAATACCACTTCAAGACGAAATAGTTAAAAAACTACATCCGCTGCCTAACACACTCAAAATACATCAAGTAATATTAAATGAAAAAAATTCAGTAAGCTTTCGAAATTTAAGTCGCTTTTGCAAAAATATGAGTGGTAGATGTGATTGTCATTCTATACAAACACACAGATTTGAAATTAGCAACGAAAATCTACCAAAAGGCAGAAAAACACAGAGAAACTTAACAAAGAAAAAAGATAAAGGGAAAATAAAAAAAAGGAGAAATAGTTCATCATCAACCAGCAGCGCCGAGAGTTTTGAAATAGAATACATAGACGACAGTGATGCTACACATTTTTCCGAGCCTAATTATGAAGAAGAATATTTAGAAGAAGAATATTTAGATGTAGAAATAGGAGAAAAGTTGAAGAAAGGTTTTCCTTTAGAAAAGGAAAGATTTGAAGAAAGTGTTTTAGAAGCAAAACAAGAGAGAAAGTCGGCAGCGCAAAAAGGAGTCACAATATTATCAGACATTCGAAATTTACCATGTAACAAAAGATATTTTGACTTAAAGCAATTTGATGGACTAGAATTTCATAAATTGGATCCGAATTTTGATCTTTTTTCTGCCAAAAAATCATTAGATGACACAATAAGTGCAGAGAATTATGATCCATACACAAACCCGGTAGCGAGTACTTCTGGAATTCATAAAAGCAGTGGTTTTCCAAATTTACAGGTGCCTGACTGTAGCTTAAAATATATCGATTTGAGTGCTAAAGAAGTTAGACAGAATAAACATATAAAAAACTTAAAATTGAAACAAAGATGTGACTCTGATATGATAAGAGAGTCTGAAAAATCTGAAATCGATGAAGACAGAACCGATAAAATTGACAAAGACCATGATCAAATAGAAATAGGGGGGACAGATTTGGATAGTATAAACTTAAACGAGACTAAAAAGACTAAAGACTGTGAAGAAAGCTGTAAGCCGGAATTAAGTATTACTGTAGAAGCTAACAAAAACGAAAAGACTGATGACTTAGAAAACAAAGACGAAACAAATATAAAAGATATTAAAATAAATCAAAATGTGTTAGTACGATATTATAATCGTAACAATTGGAAATACTATATAGGGCGTGTAGAACAAATAAATATTACAGAAGATAAATACACGGTTAATTTCCTAAAGACAGTAAAAAACCCTTCACTAAAATTTGTTGTGACAAAGAAAATAGACCGAGACACTGTTCCTTCTGTGTCGATAGTAAAAACTATAGAATTAATTACAAATGATAAAAAAAACGAATATCTGCTAAGAGATCATTTTGATGTTACTTACTTTAATTAAAATGTTTTTAATTTTGTTTTTTTTTATATTCATTACTAAGAGTTTAATTAAGTACTACATTATTTTAACACTAGTTTTTGTTCTGGAGCAAGTATTATTAAATATTACCTTTATATTATGTGTATGTGTTATGTTCTGTTATTAAACTTTTATTTTCATGTCTTATTTTGATTTTAGGACATATGACATAGTACGTTATTGATTAAAATAAAACTAAAAAATAAAACGACTTTTATTGAAGTTAGCTATTAAAAAAAACATCCGACTTCCAAAAACACTACAAAGTGAAAAAAGATTGTTTTCAAAATCAACCACAGTTGACTAAAGTATCGATGAAATTCGATTTAAAAAAAACAGACGAACATAGAACCTCCCCCTTTTTGGAAGTCGGTTAAAAATGGAATAAAATAAATTTTCTAAAAACTAATGTTTATTTCCGTATTGTAGATATGCCCTTAGAATATTTTATGTTACTTTTAAGTAACCCGGTAATTTATACTTTTAAGTTGCTTTTATGTTATATGAGGCCAATTTAACGGCCTTACCCAGTTGAATGGAGCGTTTATACACGATAGTTTTTTATTTAAGAGCAATATGATGAAAATAACAACAAAAAACATAAAAAAAGGGCAAAAGTGTGGTTATTTTCTTTACTCTTTACACGTAAAGAAAAAGACAGAGACAAAGGCAAACGCTCGGTGCGCCCGTAAGAATTTTTTTTTTGGTTTTTTCCTTCAATAAAATTAAACATACAAGTACAGAAGACAACTTTTTTAACACAATAGATTGATAAATAAAATATACTACCTACTCCAACTTCGAAAATGACTAGACGCTAGTCCATCATGGGCCACAGCCCTGGTTTAGTTTCCTGGGGTCTAAGAGATGGGAGAATTCACCTACCACAAGTACTTTTTTGCCACCAATTCACCAAACATATAATTATACAGGATGAAATTTTAATCACCGTCCAAATTTTTTCTAGGCATTGTGTATCATTAATTAAAGCCATTTTTGAAAAAAAATCGATACGTAAAATTTTCATAAAAAATCATTTTCTCGAAAGAATTATTCGCTCTGCGTGGTCACAAGATAGATGTTAATAATACTACACTTGCCGCGCAAACATTCAATGAAAAGGGCAGCGCCGCAGCGCACACCCCGCTTAGCCCCGCCCCGCTACACCTGCGCGGCGTCACATCTATCGTTAGTCGGCACCGCGCACCCTTTCGCGACGCAATCGCTCACTTCCGTGTTCCCGCGCATCGTGCCAGCGGCGCCCCGCGCTATCGTGAATTTGTTTAAAATGTATTCCTACCGCGAGTATTACGAAATGGTGCGATCTTACTTACTTAGTGGTGAAAGCTTGAACGGTGCCCAGAGACTGTACGAAGCAGAAAGTATTCCTCGCCTTCGCAATCAAGGGATAATAAATCCTTCAGTACCTAATCGCCAAACGATTTTGGCCGCAAATCAGAGGCTATTAGACCATGGCCAATTTATAACTCCTACACACGCTCAAGGACGTGGCAGGCCGAGACTCGCAGTAGAGATCGAAGATGATATTTTCGATTTCTTTGAACGGAGCCCTAGATCGAGTACGCGAGATGCAGCGCGACGCTTCGGCGTAAGCCAATATGCCGTGTGGAAACTTCTCCATACTGCTGGGTTGCACCCGTACCATTTTCAAAAGGCACAGGCCTTGAACGACGCAGACGCCGTTCCCCGTCGAGCCTTCTGCGAGTGCTAACATTTTGTGGACTGACGAGGCCCTGTTTACTCGAGTGGGGCTGTATAATCAGCATAATGAACATTGGTGGTCATTTCGAAACCCACATATGATACGAGAAACATATCACCAAGTGCGGTTTAGCGCAAATGTGTGGGCTGGAATTGTCGGCAACAACATACTGGGGCCATATTTCATTGAGGGACGGCTGACCGGGGGCACATACCTAGATATGTTACGCACAGTAATTGCTGATTTCATGGATGACGTGCCGGTAAACTCCCATGGAGATTTTTATTATCAGCAAGACGGTGCACCGCCTCATTACTCCGCCGCCGTTCGTAATTATTTAAACATAGAACACGGTGATCGTTGGATCGGTCGCGGGGGGCCCGTCGCCTGGCCACCCCGGTCACCAGATCTTACTCCATGTGACTTTTTTTTGTGGGGCGAAATAAAACGACGAGTGTATGTGGAGGAAGCCCAAAGCCTAGACCAATTAAAAGGACAAATTGTACGTGCATTCGATCAAGTGAAAAGTGACACTGTAGTGCTCAACAAAATTAAAAATAATGTGCAAAAACGTGCAAGACTCTGTTTAGAGAGAAACGGTATGCATTTTGAACATTTATTAAAGTACTGTTAATGTGATTGTTCTAAGATGATTTTGATTTTTTTAATTATTTGTACATAAGTTGATTCAAATTTTTTAAATACGCCTATTAGCAAAACGTTTTGGCACGGTTTTAATAAGATCTAAAGTTCTTATTTATCTAATTTATTTTTACTTTTATTTGTAATTGATTAATTAAGGATTACATTCTAACCATAGTGAACATAGCACAAACCTTTTGCTTATTGACGATCCTAAGCCCGTGAAAGTATGAAGGGAAAATTTGCAACTTTGTTTATTATTGTATTATCAATGAATTGCGGCGGCGCGCGGGGCGGGCCGGCCCGCGTAACTTTACCTAGCGCGTACGCACGGCGCGGCAGTTTCCAGAAACATAAACTTTTTATAGATACCTTTGTGATATGATATCTCAATATTTTTGTATTGAGTGATACTAAAAGAAAAAACATGTATTCAATGATTTTTGCCAAAGATTAATATATCAAAATTTGGACGGTGACTAAAAAATCTTCCTGTATACTTTTTTGCAAACAATTCACCTACCAAAAAGGCACTTTTTTCGGTGGTGATGAAAACCACATGGATATCGAAAAATTCATAGCAAAGACCAGTACATAGAAATAAAAACTACCAAAAAAGAACTACTTTTTCAGAACTTTTTCATCCTGGTTTGGTTTGTACCCAAGGGGTACTTTTTCTGGTAATTTTCTTGTATAATGGAAATCCTCCTCCCTTCTTTAATGGAAATGCAGATTCAAGAAGATGTTGTTGAAGAGCTGAGGTTTTGCTATCTGAAATAAAACATTGTCAATGGGTGAATTGTGTCACTGATTATATTAAGGTCTGTAATAACTAAACTCTTTTGCAAAAAAAACGGGCACTTTAGATTTTTTTCTCTACTTCAATGAAGAAGAACAAGAAATAGGTTTTGTTAATTTGACGATGTATTGGCATGTTTTTTGAAGCATCCTGTCATGATTCTTTACGTTCCAAATTTAAAATTTGAAATTATTAAAAGAAAAATAATGATTATTGTGGATTATTCTAAAATTGCTTTACTAATGGCGCGAATTGCTGAAACGATTTTTAACTGATTACGATATTTTAAAACTTTTTGGATATTTTCTGCAAATTAAACAATTTAATCTTTCTTTTTACATTACATACCACTTTTTGATATGAGTGATAAAGCGATAAGGGCCGGTAAAATTATAGCCCTACTTGAAGAAGGTTGTTCGCAAACTTACGTGTCTCAGCGGCTAAATGTGAGTCGTTCAACTGTCCAGAGGACTTGGCAACGGTATCAAGAGACTGGTTCGGTCAAAAGAAGACCCGGTTCGGGAAGAAAACGATGCACAGAACCAAGAGACGACCGTTTTTTGGTGAGTCAGGCGTTGCGTAATCGTAAGGCGTTAAGTGTGGACCTGAAGAAGAGCCTTGAAGAAGTAAGAGGAGTAGAAGTTAGCTTGTGGACGTTCAGGAGGAGGCTTTTGGCTGCCAATATCAAGAGTTACCACCCAGCTCGGGGCCCTAAATTACTCCGTGAGCACCGTGTTGCTCGACTTCAGTTTGCTCGGAACTGTGCTTCATGGACTCTGGATGACTGGAATAAAGTATTGTTTTCTGATGAAGCTAGAATCTCTTTGTGTGGAGAGGACCGACGCCGGCGAGTGCTGCGAAGAACACGGGAACGCTATGCGGAAGTGTGTTTCGAAGAAATCACTCCTTATGGCGGAGGCTCCGTTATGTTTTGGGCAGCAATTAATTCGACGGAGCGTACGGAGTTCGTTTTCATAGAAAATGGAACATTAAATGCACACCGGTACATAATGGAAGTCCTAATTCCATATGCACAACCCACATTGACTGCACTTGGGGAAGATTCCATTTTTATGGACGATAATGCTCGCCCGCACCGTTCTGGCGACGTGGAAGCGTACATGCAAGAAGTTGGGATCCGTCGTTTAGATTGGCCAGCTCGAAGTCCTGACCTCAATCCAATTGAGCATGTGTGGGATGTTCTAAAGAGACGGGTAAGATCAGTGCAACCTGCTCCACAAAACATCAGGGAGCTAAAAAGAGTCATTGCAGAAGAGTGGGAACGTATTCCTCAAAACGTTATTAAAAACATCGTGGAAAGCATGCCCAGAAGGATTCAAGCTGTGATTTTGGCAAGAGGAGGTCACACTCGTTATTAGGTTTTTACATTTGTAACTTTATTTAATTTAAAAAAGTTAAAAAAAACTTGTCTTTATTGCCGACCACTTCTTATTGTTTGGGTGTCTACATCGATTTTAAAGAATCCATCGTTTTTTTTTCTTTTAATTGCTCGAATTCACTTCACGCGCATTAATTTACACGATTATAAGTAGATACTGAGTACGTCAAAAAAATAAATTTCATTTAATTAACTAAAATCGACCTTAGAACGTAAATTTCCTTAGGTGCCCGTTTTTTTTGCAAAAGAGTGTATGTAGCAGTTTTATTTCTAAATGTCCAATTTATATATTGTATCTGTTCCAAAAGTCCAAAATTGTTAACAAACCATGTTCAACATAAATTCTTATGCAATCACTCATTATAGGGAATTAGTAATCTATTAAGAAAGTAACTTTGGCCCGCAGCTTGACCCTCGTGAAGGTAACCAATAGTTATACCAACGGAACATATTACCGGTATAAAAATTATGCAATGTGTTAATCCTGGTTATAAATTATCTGTGTGCCAAATTTCATCCAAATCCTTTCTACCATTTTTTGTGTGATTGAGTAACAAACATACAACATATTAGTAGGATTCAAAAAATCTTTCCAAGGTGATTAAAAATTAGAATTAAGTCTTAAATCAGAACACTATATTCGTGAGTGGCACTACAAATTGGAATTCACATGTTCTCTGATCCACATTTGTTTACATTTTCATCAGATAGGTACTTTAAGAAAAGGACATAACTATTTGAACAAATGGGCCATGTTTATGATCACGAGCATTTCATCATACAACTTACTTATTTTATAAATAACTAGCTGCACCCTGTGGTCCCACCCACATAAGTCTCAATCCCGTAGGGATATTGGGATAAAAAAAAAACCTTTGTGCTAACCCTGGTCTACCCATGTGCCAAGTTTAATTTTAAATAATTTGAATTACAGGGTTTCTCATATCAATTTATGGAAACAATTTTAATTGTTGTAATTATACAAACAAGTTCTGTTCTAAGTTCTAAACTACATTTTATTTGTTTTGAATGTCAAATCTTCATGTGAGGATTCTGTATGATTTGTACTGCGATTCAAGAATTTTCGTTCCTTGTATTGATTGCTTTGGAAATATTTATTTCTATTTCAAAAGGAAAATTTATGAAGGTTTGCAAAATGTATGAAGATACGTACCAGAGATAATTAGTTCCTACTTCCCGGTTCAGCAAACCGATATGAACAGTAGGACTTGGTGAATTACCACACATAAAGCACTTCTATAATATTGTTGTTTCATTGTGATTGAAGATAACACGCGCTGTTGTCGGCTTTACTGCTCCACTGAGTAAACTTATTAACTGACTATAGTATTCTAGTAGTATTATGCATTTATGCCTCAACACAATGAGAAGTTATTGAAATTAAAAAAATATGCTCCCGCGCCTATGAAAATGGTCGATGCCGATCATAGATAATACACTATATGCCGATCCCCGAGCGTATTACAATAATTTACACGCATCATGACGCATCACGATTGCAGGCCGCATTCCGAAAATCCGAATTACGCCAGCCATAATCGCTCACCTTACAAAGTTTACATAAAACGCTCACTCACATCATTATTCTGCGTTCCGAATTCCGATTTAAGAAATAAGAATATGGCAGCTGAGGGCTGTCATCTATTCGGAACGCTCGCCCCGCTCGCCACAACGTCACAACTCAATAATTTGCGTTCCCATTTACGGTTGCGCTCCGAGCAAAGCTGAAATCGATTTGAGCGTGCCGTTCCGAGTTAGCGTGAGCCCGGTAACGATGTCCTGTAAATCGTCATAGATGACGTCACGACATGCGCCATCTTGCCACAAAGTCGACAATGCCCTAAATCATTATCACCGTGAGCATCACCGTGAGCGCTGTCAAAAATTATAGTTGTACTGTTTCGTTTTCAATCGCATCATCATTTCAAAATTGGAGGTTTAATTCTGTAGGCTTCAGAGAGTGGAAGAAAGATCCAAGCAAAAACAAGAAAATTTTGACAAATATATGCTAATGAAAGAGCTCAGAACAATAACTAAAGCATAGAAGGAGGACTAAAAAAAGAGTTCTGAAAATACCTTTGTTCCCGTTCTATCATATAGCACGAAAGAGGATGTGGGAAGGAGATAAAGGATGTACACTTTGTTTTATTTTTTTGGCATGTCACAAGATCACACAAGATGAACTGTCATTTGGTTCTATTGGTTCTAATTCAACCCGGTCAAGTTTGATAGCACTTTGCTTTAATGTAGGACAGTTCGTCCATTGAACTACTTGATTTGTTCGCCTATTCATTATTTATACGTTTGTCGTAATCCCCCCACGTTTTTCGATGTTTTAATAATATTTCTACTGTTAGATTGCACGAATTCTTTGTATAACTACAAATAGTGAGTGTGTGGACGCTGTGGAGCAATGTCTTGTGTGGTTGGGGGCTGCAAGTCCCATTCATCACGAAAAGAAAATATACAAGAACTATTGACCTTCCATTTCCAAGTTTTTGCTCAATTTTTTGTTGAATGAAAGTTGATAGACGAATAATAATATACGATAAATACAAAACAAGTGTTGCTGAATCATTTTGTAGCGAAAACCAGACGTAATATCGATTCCAATAGAAGTTATTAGCGAAAAATCGGAATCTGTTTTGAGGTTATACATAGTGATGTAAATAATGTTATCGATATATTTTGTAATACAGATTTCCTAAAGACTATGTGACAAAAAATGAATGGATAAATTGTGTCGGTAGACGAAATTGGACTCCAAAAAAGCACAGTCACATTCGCATATGCTCCAAACATTTTACTTTGAATTCATTTGTATGTAATGACACTTTGAAATGGAGACGACTTAGAGAAGATGCAGTTCCTACATTATTTATTATGGATAGAACAGATGAAGTGGTCTGTAACTATGTATGATATGATTAAGTAAGCCAATTGTTAGTATTATTTATTTTTATGGTGTGCAAACAATAAAGTATCTAACTGTATTGCTTTAAAGATTTTCGATTTCCCCTTTCATCCTTTGTCCTATGTATGTTGTGTGTATATCTAAAATCCAAATAAATATGAAGAAAAAGTAATTTGAAGCAAGAGTTGCTAAAAACATTCCGAAAACCGAATGTCTCCCACTTTATTTTCAGTTAACTCGTTACCAAGTAGGACTTTTTTGATGATGATGAACTATTTAGTTCGTACTTATTAAAAGTATCGTTTCATTTTGAACGAACTTAAAAAAAACGATGAAGTTAACTATCTATGTATTCTCTTGTAAGTATGTTTAGTAATTAAAATATTTTAGGTAGGTACTGTTATTATTTTTTGGTAGTCTGAGATATAATCAATTGATAAAGCATGTCATTGTAAATTCTATCGACGTTGAAATTTAGCGAGTCACATCACTAGTCAGAATAAAATGAGTGACAACCTTCGAAATTTCGAAGCATCTTATTTATACGTGTCCTTCTCTAACATTATAGCGGCACCATAAGTCAAAATGAAGCAAATATAGTGACTTCAGTTGCAATTTTAGCGAGGTTTCTATGCTTTAGTTATTGTTCTGAGTGAAAGAGCAACAGTATAATATATAAAAGATGCAAAGGAGATCATTCATTTCCGGCCCAAAAAAAAAAACCAAACGACGGGAGAATTTTTGTCGTTTTGTCGACAGGGGAATAGTCAAAGTGACAGATTGTGATTGTTTATCTGTCATTTTGAAGCGATTTCTAGAAATAATCATGTCATGAGACATAATTATAATCGCAGGAGGACTGACTGTATTCCGTACAATGTCTGGAAATCTCCCCGAATTCGATGATCTGCCCCGAGTCACGGACGAAGACTTGATATTGTTAAGCCTCGGTATTTACCAATTGAAACAGGCTATCAGCTACTACGGGGAACACGTGAATGAGAATCGAGCATTTTTAATTGAATTGGGTGACTCTTTGCCAGCATAAGATGTCAGGGCTTTGGGAGGAGGAGATTTGTGCATAATACGAGGGCGAATCCAATTCCGTCATGTGAGAGCGAAAACTTACTATGTATACGTTGGTTTTGACAGGACGTTGAAAGGTCGGCATGCTGTCAGTCTTTATTACTGCATTTGTAATATCGGCAAAAGGACGGTAGGGTGTTGTTCACACGTAATGTGCATTGTTTGGTACAAACTTATGCAAGGCATGAGCCGCACCTAATCCCTCCGGCATTATTCTTAGAAGACATCTTGTATTATATTGTATTCGTCTGCATGGCCCTTTATTGTATGATGCAAATATAATACAAAATATTTTTCGAAGCGTTTGTTTTTCATCCCAGCAAGCTCATATCACTTTTTCTCCAGCTGATGAAAAGATTTTTGTCAAATAAAACGTGCCCATAACCTGATTTTTCAACCCAAAAAATCAGCTGTAGGAATGACTGTAGAGACTTAGTGCCATAGTAAAAAATACTTGGACCGACTTCCCCAACAACGACACCTTTTTTTTCGATGGCCGGCACTTTGACTTTTGGGCCGGACATTGTATGAACCGTGAATGGTCTCCTTTTGCAGTCGTTGTGTACACGATAACAAACTTAACAAAATAATTAAATGTAAGCTTTTAAAAATAATTAAATGTAAGTTTTTTAAAGATCTTTCTATTAGGATTAGATCTACTTGTGTTTTTTTATTAGTTTTTAAGATTTAGTTATTACCTGTTGACTTCGTAGTATACATATTATGATTGTTTTAGATTTGATCAGTACCTGTAGTAAACTTTGATTACTTTCCTTTATGGTGAGCGCTGTGCTGTGAGCGATTACGGCATAATTCGGAAGTGACCGTAGTCTATGATTTGACATTCATTGACGACACCGCTACTAGGCGCTGGGATTGGGTGTCAAAGTATCTCTGCTGCTCTTTCATTGGTTCTGTTCGTTCTGGGTCAGTGGCACAGAGTACACAGTACCTACATTATTTATATATAGGCCATAGGGAGGGGTAGTCAGTGGGTTGCTGTCATGCTGTGGTGGGTCTGGGTCGTCTTAGGGGTGGTTAATGGAGAGAAAAGAAAGTAAAGGTCTATATTTTGAAGCGTTTTGTACCTACCCTGATCTTGTGACCCGCCCGAAATCGATCCAAAAGTATAAACAGATCCATTGATTAAATATTTAAATCTTTGGCAGTGAAGCTCAAATAAAATAAAATCAGTGATGGTTGTTACATATAAATTCAAAATCGAATCTGAAATAGAAAAATATGGGTGCTGTAGTAGTTTTTACAAGGTACTTCTTGAGTCAACTCGAGGAGCTAGTGGCTAAGTAATAACAGCCGCTCGGGTTGATCCATCAGGTTAAGCTGCGCTTGGTCCGTGGATGGGTGACCATCTTTACATACCGAGACTCCTCCGTGCTTCGGAAAGCACGTTAAGCCGTTGGTCCCGGCTGTCATTCGTGGATCTTTGACAGTCGTTACGAGTCGTCAGAAGCCCGAAAGTCTGACAACCAGTCTTACCAAGGGGTATCGTATTACCCAGTTACTGGGTTGTGGAGGTCAGATAAGCAGTCGCTCCATGTAAAATACTGGTATTCAGCAGCATCCGGTTAGACTGGAAGCCGACCCCAACATGATTGGGAAAAGTGGCAAAAGGCAGAATGAATGACTTCTTGAGTCAACTGCAGTACTGTGGAAATAGGTTGTTTGAGCTGGTTACCTACAAAGGAATTGTTTCTCTTTTGTTGTGGTCACTTATGGTTTGATAGAGAATCGAATTGAGTACTCAATTTTGCATGTTTGTTTTATAGGTTTTTGTCCTTTGACTGTTGTTGCAGCATTTAGTATTTGACTAAAAATATGTTATACTTAAAGTACAGCTTGCCTGAGTAAAGAGGCTCAAAGATAGATAGCCCATATAGAAATATCTTAAGCTACAAAATATTACAAATCTTTGTTTATTTATTCAATATCTTATCCATGAAATTTCATTAAAAAATTGTTTGATTTTTGTTCAGAATATGTCTAATTTGTGCCGTTTAAATTGTTTGACATCACTTTGTCGCTATGACCTCCATTCATCTAATTCAAAAAACAACTTCAGGTTGTATTGACCAAGCCTACTATGTACATATTGATAAGTGTATTTTCATTACAACTTTTCCTGGAAAACTGCAAATTCTGAATTATCCCTATCAAAAGGTTTTTATTATTTTGTGTGATACATTTTAATAAATCGCAGTACTGTATCTGGTATCCATATCTACTACTGCTTGGCACTAATAATAATTTAGTTGCGGTTCAGATCACCAAAGAGGTAGAACTTTATTTGTGCCAGGACTTGTTCTTTTCAAAGAATGGGTTTCATTTGTGCCTTTAGGCACATAGGGAAGGTTTTGTTGGAGGTCCTCAACATTGTCTGAATATGTAGATTAATTTTTCCCAACTAAAACGTGTTTGGTTATCTTGACCATTTCACTATGAAGTTCTTAGCTTCAACTTTCAGGAAACTTTAACATACAAAATAAAAAAAATATAGATTAAGATACAGTCAACTACTAGTTTATGTAAGCTGTGGTAGTCAGGTAAAGCTTCTCATAGATTAGTTCTCATGCTTAAAACATTCTGAAAATTCTGCCGAACCATGTGCTATTTCAAGATTTAAATGGTTAACCATGATATCGTTGGGTCAGAAGTCAACTCGCCAATCTGCCAATGTCAAATTGTTGAGGAGGTGGTTATTAAAATATTAATAAAAACAATGTTGCCGCAAATCATTGATTTCTTAAAATCTATTCAAGTTAATGAATTTAAATAATACCTATTTATGACCTTCTTTGAATGCAGTAAAACAAAATAATGTAATTATTACCAGATATGAAGATATCACAGATTGATTAGTTGGCTATGGCAATAAAAATAAGAGTTACTGATTTTGTACATTATGAAAGTTGCCAATGTGGTAGATTGGCAAGTAGATTGATGGGTGCCAAATCACATTAGAATTAAATCAATGATTAAACTCGCTTAGCTGCAATATATTATTAAGTATGTTACTTACGTTTTATTTTCTATTTATTCTAAAATATAGGAAGGTAGATAATTATAAAAAATGAAAGTCTGTGCGTGTTAAAATAATAATTATAATATGAATGCGTTACGCTTAAAATGAAATGAAATAGACAAAAAGAAATTGACGCAGAAATTTTAATGAACTCAGCTAACAGCTCGGGTGAATAGCGTATTCACCCGAGCTATTCGCTATCTTTTATATCGGGTTCTGGGAGGCAGTCTCTTGTCGTATCAGAACAAGGAAGGTCTTGGTAATAGTTATGATACATTCTTGGTATTTGGTGGTCTGTGCACAATTTTTAAAAGATCTTTCTTCTTCGCAGCTGATATTTAAAATTTCCCTGTTTAGGCTGCTGTAGGATAATTGAATGCTTTACCTCGTTTTTAACTCTAATGCTGTAAATGGTTCATTATTGTCAAAGTTTTGTCTTATAAATATTGTATTAGGAACCTCTTTTCGATATTGTATCCATACAGAGTCATTGATACCAATTTTATGCTCTTCATTCGAAGCCTTGTATTGATTTAACATACCCAAAGTCTCTAAAATCGTCATGGAGTAATGCATTAACATTGTAAGGCCGAGGATTAGTACGTGTTAATCGAACGACCTGTGCCCAACCGTCAGGAGTATAGACAGGTTTTTTTTTTTTTTTCAATTCAATCTTTGAATGAATTGAATCACATTCCATATGAGTGTAATGTGAGCAAGCACATGGACGAAAAATGATAGTTTTTCTGTTGACCGTTGCATCCATCTGACATCATTTTAACTGCCTGGATGTTATTATTTGCTGCAATAAATGCACGTATAAATAAATGCACTTATACACGTTGAAATTTCAATAGTCCCACGTTTTCCTTCAGTTTCATCCCACATGTAGCATTCTACGTTTTGGTTTCCTAGATTATAAATAGTTAAGTTATAAACAGCTAACTTTCGTACGTAGAAAAATGGGCCACTTGCGCCTTTAGGTGTATTTAGTAGGTACTGCTACTGCTTCCAAATCAAAGTTAAATGCAAGAACTGTTTCATTATTTTGTGCTTCCAGCTTATCTTCATCTCTACATTTGCGTGCTTCATCTCTTCTTGATAGATGCCGTGTGTGATCTTCAATTTTCTTGGCTCTTTCTTCATCATTCATTTCTCTATATGCTAAACAGTGCTTGCATAAATCTTTTTTTGGCTTGTGAAAACTCACTTTGTATTCTCTGAAAGCTTCGCGGTATTTTTCAAAGGATACCACTTTCCTTTAATTAACCATATTTTTTTAAATTCGTTATACATTGTTGTTATGTTAAGAATTGAATCTAAATATTTTATCGTACTATCACGTCTACAATAATGCGATTCGACAGCAGGAAAGGAAAGTATGTGGTCCCTAAGAAATTTTTCTTCATCTGGTTTTAATTTATTTGGAGGTGTCTTTTTCCCTCTTACGTCTGGTTGTAAGAGGCCGTGCTCATTAACTTTTTTTAAAGCTCCTTTTACAACTTTTACCTTTTAAAATTCCGCCTGGAAGGCCCGTTGGTATTGTCTCGATTTTTTTTAATTCTTAGTCACATACACATGCTTTACAACAAAATGACGCTGTTCCATAAGATGTGGCATCTTTCGGAATTGAGAATAATTTTTTTCTCTCATCTTGAGGGACACCCGACGAAATACACTTGTGTTTAGGAGTACTTGAACATTTTGCTGGTTTTATTGGTCTGGCTGTTATTATTCTTCCTTTCCTTGTTTCATATGATTCACCTTTTAAACGCTTACTTTTTTCTATGTTCATTTTCCACGTGTCAGGGTCCTTTACTTTTCTCATTAAAATTAAATCTCACACCCTAGCAATGTATTTTTCATTGCTAGGGGGTGAGATTTCTCTGCAGCGTACTATCGGATAGTGTAGCAAATTCTAGAAATTTATCTTTGAAAAAAATTGCTCCAGTATGAATTGTTATAGAGTTTTTTGAAGCCCCAAAGTGTGTTGCTTGTATCTCTTTTGAGTATTTACCCTCATAATTTTCTGAGAAATCGCATAAAATTGATTATAACGATCTCTGTGCTTTTTAGTTTTCTCTCTCCATATTTTACTAATAGTTCGTTGTTTCCTTTCCTTGAATACTTTTTATTTGTCAATTTTCCTTCTTTCTTTGATATTTCAGTTTCTTTTAATTGTTCATTCTTAACTGGATCACTTTTTATCTCTGGTAACGTAACCTTTCAGCTTCACGTTTCTTTTTCAGCCTTTCTTCCCTCGTTTGCTTCTTTTTCATTTTTGAAATGATTCTAGCCTAGGGGTATGAGGAACAGGGTGTAAAGTTCACTCATACTCTATGGAAAAGGGAGGATCCTCCGACCAGATGGGTGTTGTGTCTGGCGGGCAATTGCCCAAGGATTGATGTCGGATAGTCTTTTATATGTTAATCGCTCGGTAAACTTATACCGCGATGTAGGACTTGTGACGTCAGGCCTTTGATGCTTAGTTCGTATGTGGCGGTGTAGATGATAATAATAATTAAATTTTTTGTCATTCCCCTGGCATTAATTTCACTTGTATGCCAGGGGAGTGGCACCCGAGGACTGACAAAATCGCTAATAATCACAAAATACAGCTAAGTAAAAGTAAAAAAGTAAAAATTCATTTATTTATTTCCCACACTAATTAAAACACAGTACTGTCACAGCTAAACACTTGTTGAAAATGCTAACGAGCGACGCTAAGTCTATGAAGCGTCATTTTCAGCCCACCGTGGCGCCGCGTCGCTGACTTCGTGGGCCCGGTCTTATATTCTAATTCTTCTTTTGCCACAGCCAACAACTTTCGCAAAGTTAGTGCTATTTTCTGTGCGGTTACGGTGCGAGAAAATTAATTTTTCCGACGAATCGCACAGAGAATAAAGTCATCTAACTCTACTTTTGGGCGGCCCTTCGTATGCTTGGCTGGGGCCTTATTACGAAGTATTAATGCCATCATTATTCCACTGCGAAAAAATGATGCTGCTATCGGCCTTGTATAGCTCCGTCTCTCTATCACACTGGAAAAATGGTGACATTAATACGTCATAATACGGCCTCATGTGTTGTAAATTTACCTTCGTTTTGGCCTTCGTTGATTATGCGTCGGACAGTGCTTTCTGATTTTCTGTACCTAATCAAAATAAAACATTTATGTAGAATCTTGTGCGTGACGATCAAAATTATGCTGTCGCTCTGTACAAAGTCACATGTCAAAGTACTTTCCAAATATAAACATAACCTCTAAAGTTATAATGAATAGGTACGTAGAAAACGTCGGAGATGTGGTATTTTTTAAAGCTGACTGACCAAACTTATTTCAGGAACTATGTATATTATATAAAATTAGAGTAAATAAATACCTGTCGTAACAGCAACTCGTTTGTAGAGGTCATACAATTCTGTTAGAAGTTCTCTGGCGTCACTTTTTATCGTCTTGTCCATTTCCAATAACAATTCAGCCATTAAAGCGTTTAATCTACCGAAAATCACAAGAATTCACAAGATACTTTTTTATTTTAGTAGTTTGACTGATTTATGACATTTCTTTAGAGTTCCCATGTGGAGAAAAAATATACCGGTAGTGGTAGTTCAGATTTATTTTTCTACTTTTTATGGCCAAGCTGTAGGTACTGATATTTACCTTCTAGATAGTCCATATTCGATGCCAGTGATGATGAAAACTTGTGTAGCATGTTTGACACCCATCTGGGGAAAAGACATGGCCAAAAATTGTATGGGCTTGTACCCCAGAATGTACAGATATAAAATCTTTGCCATTTAATAGTACTGATCTCCTATAAACTAAATTAAAACGGTGCATATTGCTCAGCAGTAGTGGATAAAAGTTATGAAGTTTTAAAAAAATTGTTTTTTTCACTACGGCTTAGGTATTTTATGTAGATTCGTGTGTATGTATCTGTGCCAGGCTATTAATATAAATAGTATTTTCTAATTAGTACTGCTCTCTTATTTTATTTTTTTTAAATAAGAGAGCAGTTTTTTTTTATAATCTGAGAAAATCTGTAGTTTGTAATATTTTTTTATAGCATAAACAGTAAAATATCTACAGCATTTTCTATAGTAGGCAAATAATAAAACAAAGAACAATATTTTAATCATTTAATGTTATCAAAGCATTATCTAAAAATGCAGCTGGTGGAACAATGCCTTCTTGATGTCTCGCCCATCCCAAGTACCAAAGAATTGTCATGATATGAGCACAACATCCAACAGTCCGGTTTCCTGCTACACAACTACACCAATAACCTAAGATGGCATTTCTAGGTTCATCTTGACTTGACGGATGCTCATCGTATAAAATATAAGTGTAATACTCACGACTAGATGTATGTCTAGATTTAATGCGACCTCTCAATAGAACAGGGTGATTACCTCCTATGTGCAATAAAAGTTCCTGTGAAAACTCTAACTCTGGACTTATTTCTACTTCATAAATACCATGCTCTCTGATATGTTCGCCATAATAGGAGCGAGCCTGCTGAACCTGATACGGTCCTAATGAAATTAATTTCAACTCGTTTGTACTGAAACGTGGAAAAGTATTAAGATCCGGAAGGTTAATAGTACTCACCGTCTATTTAAATTGTACTCTTGTATGAATTGACCTAAGTAATTAGGCAGGTGCAACCTTGCGATAGCTATTTCAACTATTTCATCTGCATTTTCGGGATTTTCAATTACTTTATGGAATTTATTAATGAGCGCAGCAGCAATCCTAAAATCTTTCATCATATGTGACGAGGCTAAATTGAAAAACACATTTCTAAACAATTTATAGTCACGCTTAAACCTGCCATTCACTATTTCCACGACCCATCGGCATAGTGTCACACATCTGCTTTTATTAGCTTGTAGCGCCGATAATTGTGTTTCACCTTCATCTCTGGTTTCAGGTTTGTGTACTGTGAAACCAAGAGTTTCTAGGTTAGAGATCGAATCTCTAAAGCCACGGTCTAAAATAAAAACGTCGTTTTGTCTAAAATATTGAAATAAGCCGCCATCACTAGAAACTAAATTATTCATTATTTCTGCATCTGTCTGGATTGCAGCAAAAGGTTCAAACACATCTATAATATGTCCATCACAGCAGACTACCAAAAATGGTTTTGTTAGGTTATGATACTTATGAAGACTGTACGTCTGTTTTTGGTATTTATAATTAGAACTTTTTTGCACATAGAGGTATGTACCATCACATTGTACAGTAAGCGGTCATAAGTGCATTATCACGCTTAGGATTGTATTGCTGTGAACGAGCGACAGGCCGAACCTATATCTGCGTGTGTAAGTGATGTATCAACACAGAATACACCTCAGAACTCTCGTACTGGCGTCGAATGAAACAAAAAGCATACCGTCACTCTTTCGTAGAGTACGTAATTACTCGTGACCTTGGTCGGTTCATACTAGTGCTAAAAATTCACATATAATATTGGTATCAAGTTCCGATAGCTGGTAGCGTATCGAAGTGTATGGTGAAACACGTCTGGGTTCAAATCACGAAACGAAACTTTTATTTTTCTTTTAAACAATCATCTTCATCTTTTCTTTTATTATTCAATAAATTAATAAACAAGATTATTAATTAATAACTAATTTTATTATTACTTATATTGTTATTGAAATAAGGGGTTAAGAATAAAAATGTTTAATAAGTGTTTACAAAATGTTTATTCGTTATCATTTTATGAAGTTAAAATAAATAAACTTCTAGAATTAAAACAGTTTATTTTCCCATAAATAACAATTTATTGAGATAAAGTACCGTGAACCTTGACAATCAGGCTTAATATATTGTATCTAAATAATAAATAATAATGTCCTTTAATTACTTTTGTGTGTGGGTAATGTAACAAACCTACTCGCAAATCTACGCAAATCTACCCACGTAAATATAACAAATGCGGAATCGTTGTCACAATACAAATAAATTACTCAGTATTATTACTTTTATTTTACTACGAGTAAGTTTGAGACCTCACGTTCGTGTAACGAATAGTTATTATACAAATCGTATTTAATAGGACTTATTGAGGTTATAGCTTAAGTGTTCATTTTCATTACGAAAAGAAGATTGAAACTAAACCTCAAAATAATCCTTATTACGGATATGACACAATATAATTATAATAATAATTATTATTTTATTATAATTATTATAATATACTTATTATAATATAAATTTTATAATATAATTATAATTATTTAAGATTTTAATTCATATATTGAAGCATTTATCTGTATCTAAACCCCTTAAATTTTCCCATATTTCCATACAATGCAACTTCAACTGCTCATCAGACCGCTCATTCCGTGCTTCCCATCGCTGTATCATCAAACCCCATAGGTTTTCTATAGGGTGGAGGTCAGGAGATCGTGCTGGCCGTGAAATAACTGTTATCTCCGGGTGTTTAACCACTTATGCACGTAAACACAGTGGGTAACATGTAATGCAAACCTTCTGCGCGGACTGCACGGTGCACGGTTCGTAAAGACGTGTTGAATAATTCTTCAAACGTCTTGTTGGTATGAAACCACTTGTTCCGTATTCGCTGACCATGTGTTGTCGCTGCGTCTCTTTTATCTCTTAAACAAAAAAGTTTAATAAGTAATTATTGTCAATATAAATTTCACATAAATAATTAAAATGTTATTTTCATCGTTCAAAAATCTAAGTAAATAAATTTACTTTGAAATTATATATTTCGTCTTCTATTTAGATATTATCCACAGATGAGACATTTAAAGATCAGTGGTTGTAACTAAACGAGCATTATTAAAGTTAACAAATGTTTTGAAATAAATAAGTAAGTTATTATAAAGTTAGCTATAGCTACAAAACCAAATCAGATCAGATTTTTTAAAATTTTGGTGTTGTGTTTTTGGCAAAGGCTCACACAGAAAGCCTCAATTACCCCGCTGTAGGGGAGACCGGGGATGGTTGACGAATTTTTTACTAAATCATACATATTTTTTGTTATTTCATACATACAGACAATAAAACGGCATCAATGGATAGAAGAACTATTAGACTAATAAAAAAATATAACAGCTAGTTCATTATTCAATAAAAGGATCATGATTTAATACATTTTGCAGAACAGCAGCTCTTAGTCAATTTACCCCGGGTCCGGGGTAGATTGACTATATGCCCGGGGTAAGTAGACTTAAGTATCAATAAGCGACAAATTATGAGAAAAGCCAAATAATAAAACCTTTTTTAAAATGTAATTAAGCTTTTATTCAAAAACAATTTGTATCAGGTACAAACATATCTTATAAATCTTTAACAAAGCTATCAACTCTTAGTTTTTATTTAGACATTTATTAGTTTTATTAACAAAACAGTTTTTAAATTAACTTTTCTTACACTAAAAATCAAATGCACATTTTTTATTGCTCTACTGAAACAACAGTATTGATATTAATAATTATTAGTATTAAAACTTAATTATATATTGACTTGTTTTATCATCAAACTTAGTTTAAACTAAACTCTTAATCAGTCTCATATTAATCTTCATATTCTTAAAAAAAACAGACAACTTATCAGTCTTCAATATCAGAAGTACAATGTTTGCATTAAAAAAACAATAGATTACCCGTTACACATTTAGAATGCGCCCATAACTTACAAGTTATGCACTGAATCCATTGTTCGCCAGGAATACTATCGGCGTAGGATTCAGTGCACTCTAAACATATCGTGCTCTCGTCATCTGAATCCACATTACCGTCATTTTCATCGACGGTATCATCAGCAATTTCATTTTCTTTATCCGTTCCTTTTACTGTACCCTTACCTTTCCCTTTACCCTTTCCTTTTCCTTTGCCCTTTCCTTTTCCTATTCTGTTTTTTGTTTCTGTTTTTTTCTTCTTAAAATCTTCTCTTTTTTTTTTCATATCTATAAGAATTAATTTTTCTGGAGTGTCTGTATAAATAGTACTTTTACGTTTCCGAATATTTCTTCTATTTTCTAAAAGTGGCGCCGCTTTTGGAAAGGGTCTTATCTCTTCAAGTGTTGCTGTTGAACTTGAGGCCAGGTTTAGATTGTGTAACGATGGGGGCACATTTGCTTCTGTAGGATTTACTTTTTCTGGGGTTTTGAGGTATTCCCTCAGCTCCGAGTCATTTACAGAATTTAATATCTCGTGTAAAAGAGAAGGTGACTCACAATCAGTGCTCAAAGATCTTGTAGGAGAGGGCATTGTGGTAGTGATCTGAATTATATTTACAGATGAAAAATGCGCTGCTGGAGAGTGAGTTTCGGTTAGTGTATGTTGATCAGGAATTGGAATCTCTTCGACAATAGGCAACCTGTTAGATGCATCGGAAGTCGATGGGTCAGCAACAGTGCTTACATCACTTGATGAAGGATTACCATCAACATGGAAAGTGGGCATCGGCCTATCTGTCACATAAGAACCACTAAACTCGGAGTCAGGAAAAATGTTTTCATTAAATGGTGAAATCCCGGAAACTCTGAATCCTGATTGAATATTTTCAATTGTAGCAGCCAATGGTAGTGAAGTTTTAAGTAGCTCCGGTATATCATAAATTGTAATAGTTTTTCCGGGGTTACTAGCCAGCCAGTTGTCACATGCTCGGTTGAAATACTTTTTCAATGGTCCGTACACAGATCTGTCTAAAGGTTGTAGCTTGTGGCTACAATGTGGAGGAAATGATAAAATGGTCACTTCATTAGTTTTAAAGTAATCCAGCACTTCAATTGATAAATGCGAGTCATGGTTATCTAACAACAAAAGTACAGGTTTTTCTTGACTAGGTTTAACATGTTGCACGAAATGTTTGGCGTACTTTATAAAGTTCTCTTCCTTCATCCAGCCAGACGGATTAGCATCGCCTTCACATCCGATCGCCTTTTACAAAATGGGACTTATAATGTACGCGGGGAAACACAAAAAATGGTGGAACCATATTTCCAAGAGCTGAAACAGCTACTGCAACTGTCACCAGAGTACCCCTCTCAGCAGATGTCATTTTACCTAGACTTTTAATACCACGTCGAGCTATTATTCTATTAGGTTCTTGCACGGTTGTCATACCTGTCTCATCGACGTTCCATATATCACCAGGGCTTAGATTTAAACGTTGGTATACAGTAGTTAAGTTAGCGAAGAACATACTGACGTTGTGTTTGTTGAATGATGTCGCTCTTGAAAGGCTTGTTGCTTGAGGTGTCCAGATCGATAAAGAAGGATGACGTTTGAGGAACGAGCCTAACCAATCTTCACCAGCTAACAATTTTGTTCTCCAAGAATCAGGCATAGCTTTGTCACTTTTTATGGCGAACTGATATGCTAATTTTCGAGTCTCATATGGTGTAAATCCAAAATATATATCAGCGGCTTTCTTCAAATAACTTGCTAAAGCTTCTTCTTCTATATTAGTGAAAACTTGCCTATTTTTGATATATCCCACTGAGTCCAAGGTTAGCTCTGCTCTCGTCAAGTTCGGATTACGTTCAAATTTCTCCTTTAGTTTCATCACATAACGATGTAATGTCTTATAGGGAATGTCATATTGTTTTGAAATTCCATTAATACTTTTTTTCTCAAAAATTATTAAATGACAAGCTCTTTCCACAACATCTTTGGGTGTATCAGCTCGTTCAGTCTTTCTTTTATAGGTTCTCATTGTACTGTAACAAAATAATTATAAAAATTTAATAAAAGGTTCATTTAAAAGCTATTTTAACCTCCAAATTTTATTGGGGTTGGTTGACTAACTATTCAACCAGCCCCGGAAGAAATTAGTCTACCAACCCCAGACACCATTTTTAATTTCAATGGCATGGCTAACCTAAACACTGTCATGAACTTAAGAAATAATACATGAAATATGATTAATATACCCTTATGAAACACTCTGACTAATAGGCAAACCGTTAACATAAAATTTGTAGGTATCGAATGAAAAAATATGTAATGTGAAAATATTACTTACGTGATACGAAAACAAATCACATGTCACTGCTCGAAAACGGCGTGCGTCCGCGACGCGGTGCTCCGGACGACTGAGCGGGGGGCGGAGAGTGATGCGCGGCCGCGCTGGGATGACGTAATACTCATGTCCTTGACGAGTTATTGGCGGTTAGTCTACCTGCCCCTATAGTCAACCATCCCCGGTCTCCCCTACCGTAGGTAGTCACAATGGATCACAATTTTTTTTGCTGTTTTTTAGCAAAGTACCAATGAGTTCTTTTAGAGCTCACTGGTAACATATAGTATATATACTCGTAAAATATAGTAAGAATATTAAGAATTTATTTAGCCAAAGTTGCACAGTTTTGGAACACTCCGTCTGCACCATAGGAGGATTGAGTGTTCTAAATAAACCTTTATAAAATCCAACTAAACCGTTCAAGTCAATTGAATATTTGTGAACACTCAATCCACACGCACACCTTAATAACTACAAGGAACTACTGAGAAATATGTAAATGAAACACGAAAAATACTTATTCAAATTTTTATTTTTTAATTTAGTTTTATATTTATTAAATGCCTTTTGCTGCATTCTCGGAGGAGATTTTTCTGTCAATCGGGATACATCTGTGCCTTTAATTATTTTATTTAATATACAACACCAGTTAAAAATTACTAATTTTATCCCATGGTCAAGAAAGGCTGTTTCAATTTCTTTTTTATGTTTTTCACAAGAAAGGAAGTCAAATGAGTACTTAGACATTATTTGGCTTTTTATTATTTTTGAAATGTTATTTTTTGCTGGAGAATGTTCTAAGTACTCATTTGCTTCCTCTGTGAGTACTCCGAACGCTCTCACTGCATTTTCAGAAGGGTAGGTCAATTTCATTTTCTTAATAGTTTTGTATTCTTTTTTTTTGCACCCAATTATGTATAGCGCTAACCTCGCGCGTTGTTAGATCGCTAACGCAATTCTCACATTTTATTTTTGAGAATTTTTTTCTTGTGACCCACCCTGCTGTATATGCTCTTGCATGTACATTGAGGCGTTCCTGAGCAGCAGATCGCGGCACCGTTCCTGACGTATGGGGATCTACATTTATTTCACTCAGATACTGCACATCCTCTTTTTCGCAAGGTACAAATAGTTGCTTCAGTTTAACCAGCTGGTCTGCTGGATCATCTTCACAATTATAAGTATCTGAGTGAAATTTAATAAATCTCGTTATTAGTAATGATCTGAAGGTGTTGACGAAGGTGTGGCAATTCGGGTTATTATTTCTGAAATTATACGCCCGCACTTGTCCAAAAAAGTTTTCCATTGGATCGGAGGTAAAATAGCGCGGGCGCATTATTTTTACGTTTTTCTTTTGGAAGAATTGCCACAGCCTTAAATAACTTTAAAGAGTTACAATCCAATTTTTTAATGAAGGCACAGTTGTCTCCCTACCTTTAACATCCACAAAACGTATTTCTTTTAATTTTTTTATAGCTTCTTGCCAGAATTGTTGGTGTGGTGACCCTGATGTACAGGCCGCGCGTAAGGGTTTTCCTTTTGACGTCTTGTTGTATAAACTTGCACCATTCACCGAGTCGAACAGATCGTCAAAAAATGATACGGTTTCAGCAGTATTTTCAAGGGTAGAGCTAACTCCTCTCCCATCGGCATATTGAGCTGGAATAAATGACACTGAAATTAAACTTGGTATACTATGGTAAGTTAATTGTAATAAATTGACTTTAAAGTAAAAGAAAAAGATATCAGAAATAATAAAATTCACGATAGTGAGATTATGACTAGTATAAATAAAAAAATGGCTTGATTTTATTATAATTATGGCTGGTGCAAATGCAAATTAACGAAATGTTGAAAAAAAAAAACTATTAATATAACAGAAATACTTACAAAATTGAGATGTGTAAGTCAGAGTAGCTGCAACCGTTTTGCTGAAAACGCGAGCACAATTCTTCACCTACAAAGAAATTAAGCCATGATTAATATAAAAAAATACTGTATTAAATTGTAAACGCACCCACGTTTACAAAAATTTAAACTCACATGTACAAACAGCTAGACCCGAAACAACTACTTGTAGGTCATACACATACTTTTTCCGTGCGGGAATCGAACCCGCGACATGCAGTGCAGCTCAGTCAATCGCTTAACTACTGCGCCAACCGTGCCGTCAAGATAAACTATCACTAACTTACTTTCATCTTTTTAATTTTTTCTGGTATAACCAGTTCGTCATTCAGTTTGGGCATCAGTCTCATTTGGGCATGGCTGCAATCTGTTTTATAAATTTCGACAATGTCGCTCCACTTTGAAATTTTTCCTTGGAATTTTATATTTTTTGTCAAAAAATTGTTTCTTAATCCTTTAATTAAGTGTGGTGGATCAAAAATTACACTTATTTTATTCCCTTGCATTTCAATGACGCCATCTAAAACAGAAATAATATTACCACCATTTTATTATATACAGGAAAAGTTTTTAACCAGTGCGGAAATTTTGACAAATTAAACTTAGACGAGTTTTATTAAACATAATATTTTTTATTTTGATAGGTCTTAGTACAAAAAAAAAAAAAATATCGTTAACGAAAGATGTCTACTTTAAAAGTGGTTGGCGGCGGCGCGCGGCAAAGCGGAACGCGCGAAAGTACCTATCTATCAGCTGTGCGCTCGCTCGATTCGCCGGCGTAGGTATTTACGTAGATTACAAAGTACTGATCGCTAATTTTATCAGGTTCGAACTAGACTTTTTTGTATGTTTAAACCGTGACCTGAAGTTATTTGAAGAGTTATTCCAATTTTTCCTTCATACTTTAATGGGCTTAGGACCATCAAAATGAGGAGGCGGAGCGCGTGAGGGAGAGGCAAAGTTCGCGCCCTCACGCGCCTAGCCGCCGTAGGAGACGCCCTTGGCGTCGGGACTCCTTGGAGAATTCCCGGCCACCGTAGGCGCGGGCTTGCGGGCGGTGAGCAATGGGTAGCTCGCCCCCGATAAGGACCAGGCCCGGGTCGACGGCGCGTTGTGTTCCACGCGCGCCTCAAAGAGATGTCAGCACCAATGGCGGGGCCCACCAGGGCCGATGCCTGCCGGGGTTGCGGGAAAGTCCGAAAGGGATACCGTGGCCCCTGGCAACACAGGCAACTGAAGGAACACGGGTGGGTTTTAGTCAGTAAGAGTCTGACACGCCCTCCCGCTCCGCCCAGAGCGGGAGAAGTTATTTGAAGATTTTTCCCACCAAAAAAAAAAAAAAAAAAAGGACCATCAAAATACAGAAAATAAAGCATTATTATCAATTACATTTACGTTACTTAATACATTGTGCATAGGTAACTACTTCTGCATTAAGGCGTATTTAAAAAATTGGAATCAACTAAGTATTTACAATAATGTTCAATCAAAAATAACCTATTCGCAATTGTCAATGTCAATAAATTGCTTACCCCTAAATTTCACTAATCACTGTATTTTAATAATTGTTCAAAATGAAGTCCTCCTCTTTCTAGGCATAAACGTGCACGTTTCATTAAATTGTCCTTTAGTTGGTTGAGAACACTAATATCACTTTTCACTTCATCAAAAGCGTTAATTATTTTGAACTTTAAGTCATCTAGGTTTTGGGCCTCCTCTACATAAACTCGGCGTTTGACTTCTCCCCAAAGAAAAAAATCGCAGGGAGTAAGATCCGGGGACCTCGCCGGCCACGGTACGGGGCCACCACGACCGATCCAATTTTCCCCATATTTTTCATTAAGGTAGTTCCGTACATGAATGGCGTAATGAGGTGGAGCGCCATCGTGCTGATAGTAAAAGTTATTAAGGTAGGGCACTGGAACTTCTTCAATTAAAGTTTCGATGGTCGTTTGTAGCATTTCTAAATACCTTGGACCGGTCAATGTGCCATCAATAAAAACGGGCCCTATTATTTTATTTTTAATAACCCCAGCCCATACATTGGCGCTAAAACGCACTTGGTGATGCGTCTCTCGCACCAAATGGGGATTGTTGAATGACCACCAATGTTCATTATGTACATTGTACAGTCCTACACGTGTGAACAATGCCTCATCCGTCCACAAGATGTTGACTTCGCGGTGATTTAAAAGCCACTCGCACAAGGCTCGACGTGGTATTGGGTCTGGGTCATGGAGCTGCTGTACGGGCTGAAAGTGGTATGGATGGAGTCCGGCTGTATTTAGCAACTTCCATATCGCGTGCTGGCTCACACCGAAACGACGTGCCGCATCGTAGGTACTGGCTCTTGGATATCGCTCAAAGAAATCAAAAATGCTTTCTTCGATTTCGATCGCCAGTCGGGGTCTGCCAGACCCTCGTGCATGATTCGGGGTTCTGAACTGTCCGTGATCAAGCAGCCTTTGAGTGGCCGCTAAAATGGTCCTTTCATTAGGGACCGCGGGGTTTAGGATTCCATGGGCTCGCATTCGAGGTATGCTCTCCGTCGCATACATTCTGCGAGCTGCTCGCAAACTTTCACCACTCAGTAAATACACTCGCACCATCTCGTAAAACTCGCGGTTACTGAAGTCCGACATCGTGATTCGTGACCGGTAGGTACAAGTACGACACGTGCGGCGCGGCGCTTGCGCGGGAAAGCGATTAGACGCAACGTCACACGACAGCGCGTGCGATGAGCGAACTGTCGGCCACAAGGCCCGGCGCCGCCCTGCCGCCCGGGAGGGGGTTTCACCCCCGTGCAACACCGCCGCTCTAGCGGCGCCGCGCGCGCCCTTTGATATTATTACGAATAGATTGTGTCCATATTTTGCTGATTTAAAGTAGGTTTTTTTTTTTTTAAAGTATTGAATAAATAATAGAAATGTGTTCTATTACTGATATAGAACCACCAAAAAAAAATTCCGCACTGGTTAAAAACTTTTCCTGTATAATACTTTTTCGTGTGGTTAGTGACTATAAAATAATAACATTAATAACAATATAAAAAGGATCAGTTATTTAGTATATTGAAGTTTTTCAAAAAATTACCAGTCTGATTGTTTTTAAAGATTTGATAATAATTAAATAAGTACCTGTATTTTCATTGGCCAGTAATTGATCTCTCCTTGTTTCTTCAAGAAGACTTTTTATGGCGGACTGAAAAGATGAACCCTGGTCACTGACTAGAGCCAGAGGCAAAAGACCAGCATCAATGCATGCAGTAATGACTGTTTTTAAAATGGTTTTTAGTTGGACGGATGACGTTGAGCCCTTGCAGAAGTAAAAAGCAATAGGCTGCTGCCATTTGTAAATAGCTCCTCTAAGCATAAATCATGCAAACATGATCATGAGCAAGCATGATCTGCAAAGTCATCAGTCTTCCCATTTAAATCTACGAAGCCATGGATTATGTCTCCGTGTTTATCATAAGTGAGGCCCGGTTCTAGGGCCATCTCGTCAAACAATATTGAGCAATATTTTTTGTTTTCACACCAAGTGCTAACCTGAAAAGAAAAATATTTTAGTTTATCTCCAAATTAAATTAAAAAATTTCATACAGAAATTCTTTTATTTATGACTATTTCTCCACTTCTGCTATGAAGCCTAAAAATATATTCAAAATTTTCTATTTTTTTTATTCAATTAAACTGCAATAAATTTGTGTTTGTACTTCGTGGGGTACATTTTGTCCATCTCCTTTGCTCGAGTCACAGTGGGCATCTGTCAATTTGAGCACGGATCGGAACTTGCCTTAGCTATAGCTTTGAATATATACATAACGGGATATCTAATTTTATATTTGTATTTATTTTAAAGGAAAATACATTTTATTTTTCAACTTTTTTTTGTACTTTTATTAGTCCAGATAAAAGAAGTTTGGTAGAAAATCACCAAAAGAATATAAAATTGAGATCTTTGCTTTTATAGTAGGCAATCATCAACAAGTACATAACACTTCTTTCTTTTCCAAATTAATAACATAACAAAGTAATTATAATTATGTAGGTAGGTACCTTACCTTACCTTACTGTCAGCGCTCGGCGACCTAGATTTTCATACTGAATAGCTATTTCAGAGTTACAAATTTTACAAATAGCATTAAATTCATCTTTTGTTTGTATCCATTCTTTAAATTCAATATCTGTGATCCATTTATCATTGACACCCGTGAGCCGCTTTTTACTTGTTGATAGATACGACGACGACGACTCCATAATTTTAAACACTAAAACAAACGTGTGTTATTACATCATAAACAACCATTTTGTGATTGAGCTGAATTAATGGAATTTACCTGTTAATAAAAATAAAAAATGCAGGAATAATTAAGCGCTGTACATTGTTATAATGCTATTCTAGGATGTTTGGCTAGGAAAGGAAGGAATGCCATACTACCGAAGTACCGACATCAACCATACTTTTGACTCAGGACATTTCTGCCCTGACTGTTGATCGGCAATAAAATAAACCAATTTATAGAAGTGATTGATTTATTAATAAAACATAAACAAAAACATGTGTTTATAAAACATTATCTAGAAAAGCTGCCGGCCGATCGATATTGTCTTGATGACGTGCCCAACCAAGGTAATGGTCATGATATGGCAACAACAACCATTCGGTCGATTACCCACAATACAATTGCAGCAATATCCTAATGTAGAGTCGATTACACATCTACTGCTAGGCTGTCTATTAACGAGGATATAGGTGAAATAGTGTCTTTGGCAGATGTAGCTAGCATTATTCTTCCTCTTATTCGAAATGCATAGTTTCCTCCAGTGTGTGACACCATTTCATGTGAGTGTTCCACTTCTGGACGCACCTCTATTAAATAGAGCCCATTTTCGCGAATATGCTCTCCATAGTATGAACGGCCCTGTTGCACTTGATATGGCCCTAAAGCTACTAAAACCAATTCACTATATGTTAATATAGAGTGTCCGTGGAGTTTCTTGCCCGTTCTTCTCCACAGGTACCTACTACGCTTTGGAATGGGCGACTAGCTTCATATTTCCTGACTGACCGACTCCTTGACCATTCAAAAGTGCCTGTAAATGGTTTAATTGAAATAAATGCTTTGGGTTTTGAGTTTGGTAGGAAACGGCTACAGTTGTGGTAGATTTTCATTCCGAATCCGAGAAAACATTGCTCTGAGTCTATTTCAATTCAATTCCTGAACAAATCGGGCTAAATGATTTGGCTCATTTAAAAAACGGGTAGTAATAAAAGTTCCAAAAAATATGAAATTTACTGCTTGATATACTAATTTTCGAGTCCCGTACGGTATATCGAATTACCCTTGAACGATATAACTGTCTACAGAAAGCATGGTTCACCGACGAACGGTAATACGAGAAAACTATTAGTCGATACCATTATTTAGCGACAGCACTTTTCGCCGAATAACGCTACATAGAATGAATGGTTGGCCGATACCAAGATTTGCCGATGTCATGGTTCGCCGGAACACGCTTGAACTAAATAATCCTTTATCGATAGCAGTTTGCATCGAAAACACCTTTTCTTACACCGCCTATCCAAAATAGTTGTCTTTAGTTTCTCGCTTGGACAATTTTGACAGGCATCGATTAAATTGCATTAACTGCTATTTTCATGCGTTTATCTTAGTAATTCAATAAAAATAAATGTAAAGAAAATAATAAAACAGCAAATTTGATTATTTTTATAATTAAATGGTAAATCACAAAAATAAAGGTTGCAAACTGCACAATCATAAAAAACATGTTAGAAAACAATCAATTTTGAAAAAAAAAAACTACCAATTATGTGTTATATTAATGTATTTTGATGTACATGATGTGAGCTAGCCCACCTAAGAAACTTTCTATGCTCATCTCACTCTTTAGGGACAAGTGCTTTTCTAGTCTCTTTTCATATACAATCTGCGACGAACGACGACGCTTTGGCATTGGCTCAGATGCAGTGATGCGCTCGATTTCGCAGTCGGTATATTTTTGTTCTTTAGCAAACTCCTTAATAGTGTTGAAGACATTCCACTTCTTGCGATTTAAAAGTGTGTTCCACCGGTTATGCCATGATTCCAGAGCATTTTGTGTTTTCGGAATAGAATAAGTACGATTAGACACTGACCACATAGCTGGTGGGAACAATGGTGGATTTTTGCTCAGAATTAACTTCGTCCCTGGGTCAGATTTTTTTGTAAATACTCCAGATACATAATACTTATTGAACCATAGTGCCAATCCTTCGGCTTCAGTTGGCAATACTAAGGTTTTTACTTGCTCGAAGGCCTCCGGTATCTCTTCTGGGTCCAAAAATGCTAAAGCAAATAAATGTCTGATTTTATGTGCAAATACGAAATCAGTACCATAGCGCTTTGCCAACCCTTCCGCCTGTACATGCCGCCAAAGGCTTTGCGTGAGATGAAACAGACAGTCTGTGTGCACAGTTTGGAAATTGTTTTCTCACAGCATTTATCACCGCAATTTCGAAATCAGTCAGTATGTTTTCTGGAGACAAATTAGTATTAAAGGTATTGACCCCATACCTATTTAATATTTCAAATAATATTATGTAACAGGTTTCAGTCTTGTGCGATAATAGGGCAAACACTAATGGTAAAAATTTGCTTGTGCCCCGTTCAGTTCCAACTAAACCATGTATTGAATATACTTGAGTAAATGGATTCGGGCATGTCGAAAATGTTCCGTCCATTACCCAGCATTTTGCACTCATTAATCGTTTAAAATTTTCTTTACTACAAAATACGACTACGCTCTCACCTTCATTTGTATAGTGACCAATTAAAAACTATTGTTGGTCAAGGTCACAAAGACACTCTGGTACTTTAAATTCATCAATCGATTTTGGAATCGATGGCTCGCCTTTACTTCTAATGCGCTGAACAATCATTCTTGCTGCTGCTTTGCTAGGCAATTAAGCAGCACTCGTAGTTGGCACATCTTGCAAGCAGCGATTAACAATTTGTGATGGAGAGTCCATTGAATTGTTTGCAATTTCTTTTATCTTTGCATTAAAGCTCATCTGTAACCGCTTTTCTGGCTCTGGCAGATGCCCATGTCCATTGTTTTGATTTAAAATCGAATGTTCATTTGTGCAAAATATTGTTGTCACAGTAGCACCACAACCTTTAGAACTTTTCAGCGTACATCTCCAGTAATATTTGTCGTCCAATCTTTTGTTGAGGTGATATGAATATCCATCCACAATTAGTACACTAGCGCCGCGTTTTGATTGCATTACATTACAAGCACTCATTTTCAAATTAATTGACTGATCGCAATAACAACGAAAATAAACGGGAACGTAGTTTTGATTCAAGTCACTATTATGTATTTTGTGCTCAAGTCGGAAATAGGTTATAGCTACCCACATATTTGCAACAATACACTGACCAGCGAGAATGTTTACCATTTTTACAATGTGGCCAATGTTGCCAATAATTATGAGCATCATCTAATTTGTTTCCGTAACCAGTTGTACATAATTATAACAATTGTTAATGCATTATTAAGATAAACGCATGAAAATAGCAGTTAATGCAATTTAATCGATGCCTGTCAAAATTGTCCAAGCGAGAAACTAAAGACAATTATTTTGGATAGGCGGTGTAAGAAAAGGTGTTTTCGATGCAAACTGCTATCGATAAAGGATTATTTAGTTCAAGCGTGTTCCGGCGAACCATGACATCGGCAAATCTTGGTATCGGCCAACCATTCATTCTATGTAGCGTTATTCGGCGAAAAGTGCTGTCGCTAAATAATGGTATCGACTAATAGTTTTCTCGTATTACCGTTCGTCGGTGAACCATGCTTTCTGTAGACAGTTATCTCGTTCAAGGGTAATTCGATATACCGTACGGGACTCCTAATTTTCCGACGGCTTATATGCGAATACAAATAAAGAAATGACCGAATAAAATACTTAAAATTCCGAAAAATCAATACAGCATTTTCTGACGTAATATTTTTCACCAGCTTAAATTGCGTTTTACCGAAAACTACAGTTAGTAATTTTCATCATAAGGCCTAGCGCATACATACAACTTCTACATCAACTAAACTGTTTAGTCGAGTTGTTTACTTCTCGTGAATTCCACACAACTAAACTTTTTAGTCGATGGAGGTGCGCATACAATTGATTAGTCGATCGTCGATTTTTTTATCTCCTAAACAAACCGACCAGTCTTCTTTCGGCAACGTCAAGACAAGGTACTACATACAATGTCCATTAATAGGTGTCATTTTGGCAGATACTGCCTTTTTACAAGTAAACAAATATCAATAAATATAAGTTCATCATTTCGGGTAAAATGTGATCGGCACGCTGAGTACCTACTTCGTTTAATGATACTTTTTTCAGCATTCAGTGTGACCGATGCCGAGCAATCAGTACAATCGTACTGATTGCTCACATGTGCAGGTGTATCAATCAATCGATTGATACACCTGCATATGTTAGAGCCAGATTTATTATTATTAGAAAAATTATACCTGTGTCCGTCATGCACTAAACACGGTTTCCCTTTTTGGTTGTCTATAAATTTCAGGCTATTATTATTCATTTTAAAGCACAACAGATGGTTATTATTTTACAATAAATAACAATTCAGTACACAAAGAAATGATAAAATAATGACAAGGACATAATATTATTGTTTTTCAGTGACATTTAGTCATTATTAGTGGCCAGTTTATCATGTACGCTACTATCCTAACAGACCAGAAGGTAAAGGAGTATGTATGCCTACACGTGCTCCGCCTAAGGTCGCGGGTTCCAGTCCCACCACGACCGTGTACTAATGGGCTTTTTCTGAAGTTTAAGTGCACTTTACCGATATATTCAAACGCAAACGGTGAAGGAAAACATCGTGAAAACACCGGCAGGTTTTTAGGTTAAATGTTCTTTTTGATTTAATATCACGAATACGTACCTTTTCTGCCAGACGATAAGAGTTTCCGACATTCTAAAACAACGACATTTAGAAAATCAGTCATTTTGGGAAAAGGTGATTTGATATTTGTTCATTATGAGATCAGTACATTAAAGGTCAGTCTTCACAGACCGCAAAGCTTGACTGTACCTATCCGAATCATGTGCATGGCAAATATCATCCAAATCAGACCTCCAGTCATATCAGTCTAAGTATGAAAAGGTAAGAAATATACACATAGAAATACTTTCGAATTTAGGTCTAATATTAGTTAGAAGTAAGATTAGAGGAAAGGAGAATAAATATCAAAAACGTGAAGCCGAGAATTTACATTTTATTTACAGTTATGTTTATGTATGCACAACTAAATATTTACATAATATTGACATTTTACAATATTTCTTTGTACACCACATTGTGAGTCTTCCTGGCGGGCATCAGCACGAACAGCTCCGTGCAGGCTCGAGTACCACCCGTCACAACCGGTAAAGTCTGGCGGCCATTTAGTTAGATTTTAGCAGAACATAATTATGTTTTCGGAAACTTTGTATTTTTTTCGGGAGTTTGGTATTTCTTTTGGAAATTTAGTTTATTATTTGAAAGTACAGATTATTTTTCGTAGAATGGTAATTTGAATAAGATGTTTGTTTTTTAAATACAACTTTTTTTTGTCGGTTAATTTTATGTTAATATTTCGGTAATTCATTTGAACACAGCTTATTTAGTCTTACAGTCAATCACAGATCGTTGGAAGTTCGTTTTTTTTTCGGAATCTTTATTATTTCCCTTAAAAAACGCGATGTTCGTGATATTATTTCTTGAGCATCTGGTCGGTGGATGAAAACGAATCAAAGCCGCTGCTATTTGAAAGTCATCCAATAAATGTAACGAGGCCCTGTTCAAAAAATCTTGTCTAAATAGCTTGAAGTCACGTTTGAAACGCCCATTCACAACTTCCACTACCCATCTACACAATAATACACAGGGACTTTTATTGGCTTGCAATATCGTTAATTGTATTTGTCTTTCATCCACTGATTCAGGCTTAAATACTTTATACTAGATTCTAGAAATGGTATGCAATCTGAAAATCCTCTATCTAAAATAAGATCAGATCTAAAAAATACCTCATAGGGCCATTTTCATTTTCAAACAAATGCTTCATTATTTCAGAATCTGTTTGTGTTGCTGCATATGTCCTATGGGCCCGAAACGTCGATAATGTATCGGTAATGTACAGGCAACTATGAGAAAGGGTTTTTATGAAATTGTCATACTTGTGGCACAATAAGTTCTTTTCTGGTAAAGGTAGTTGCTACTTTTTTTAATAAAAATATATGAACCATCACAAATACTCGTAGCAATAGCAGGCCCTTGTCCCACTGAAACATTTCGGCTACCGAAAAGATTATTTGGTATAAATAAATTCCGCTGAGCTACCTCTTCTCTTGTAGTATGCTGCAACCCAACATGATTTGGAACAAAATGATTTATAAAACACATAGTTACGCATACTTTTTTTAAATAAATCTCTAATGTAGACCGTGGGATATTGTAAAGATCTATTATCGCTATTGTTCTGAGTTTTGTTAGATATATTGCTAAACATGTTTCCCCGTTACTGACATTTCCAAGTACAAGTATTTCATCATATAAAGCTACAATTTGTAATACAATATTAAGACCTGTCCAATAGTGACAAATGTGATTAGGCATCTCGTTTACATTTTCAAAATCCATTAATTCTGCATTTCTTTCCATACAGCAACCCATACGCGAGTGGTAGAATATTTTGTACACCATGCTCAGACCCGACCATCCCGTGCAGTGTAAAAGTTTACAGAACAGGTTAGGGCAGCATTTTAAACTGCCATCAACGATCCAACATTTTGAATTGTTTAGTAAACGTGACTTACGACGTCCGATGCTAAAAAAACAAGAATCGATTCATTTTCTTTATCATTGCCTATCAAAAATTGTTCAGCACTAACTACAGTATACTGATGAGGAACGGTAAATGATTTTAACGATCTTGGTTATGCCTGAAACACTAAAATTGTTACAAATCTCATAGAATACTTCGGGCAAACCGACAAACCAATCGGAGCCTTCAAAAACTCATACCGTCCATTGTATGTAACAAAGGCAGTACTTATACTTTCTTAGTGGCGGCGTCGGGTAGATTGGCACCCCTAGCGGTTTTGTATGGAGCACTCTTCTTAAATAAAACACCAAATACTAAACATGCTTATGAGACTTTATTTTATTAACATATTCGATCACATTATCAAAATTGACGTCCCTATCTCTTTCAATTGATAAAATCGAAAGATTGGTTGGTCGTGCTACTTGGAACAGACTAAGAATAGGCCAATTTTTACATTGAATCTGAGAATCGATCGATGTTACGCACGGTGTAAGATCAGACCAAGCGCAACATAAATTCATTCTTTTAGGACTGAGCTTTTAACAGCTCCACCATCTCCTCGTCGGTGTAGTGAGCCTGGACTCCTCTGATACAGATCAGGGAATTCGCTGGTTTTGGCTCCTGCACTTTGAGGTCATCCTTCTTACTGAACTGCTTCTTCGCAAGGTCCAGGATCCTTTTTCGTGGCGCAGTTTAAGACAACCTTTTGATTTCGGACCTTTCTCACCTTGTTCACCCCGTTGTTTTTAGGTCCAGCGCTACTCTGACATTGTCACCTGTCTGTTTGGGATCCGTCGAGGAGACTATCAGAGTGTGGCTGGACTGGGTTGGCTTCGGCTGTGGTGAAGTAGTCACGGGGCTGGTCACGGGGTGCGCCGTTTTGGGTCTGTCCCTCAGGTTATCCATGCCCTTGACGATGTCTGCCAGCGTTTTCCTGACCTCTACAACATCGAGTTCGGTGTCGAGGTTTGTCGCCGGCGCTGCTGGCGCTTGAGGTCTGCCTCTCAGGACTCTGATGACCGAGGACACTATCTCCAGCTTCTCCTTCACTGGCTGGAAGTGGTTGGCTTGTGTGATTCCCTATTACGTCTGCGAGCTTTTTAGTTCGGCCTCCATCCTCGCCGTGCTGGAAGCCGGTGCGAGCAATGAGCCGTGCTGGAAGCATCAGGATCGGGTTTGGGTTGTTATCCCTTACCGGCGATCCCGTAGCTCTTCTGGCCTCTTTCCGCGGTTTTTCGTGCTCCTTGCGAACCACCGCCTCTAGGGCCTGGACCCCTTTGCTTGTTTCGGCGTTCTCTTTAAGCGCCTGTAGGGTCTCAGCTCCCAGCCATTCCCTGATGAGCTTGGTGGTCTTCAGGGTCTCCCCTATGTCCTCCCGAGCGCGGCCTTACTCCAATGTCAGTCTTCTTGGTGGTCTCCATCTCTCTTGTATGTGCTCTTTCCACCCTTACGAGCTCTTGAGCATGGCGTGACCTCTTCTTCTCTAGGTTGTATTTTTGCCGCGTCCTGGAGTCTGACAGGGACAAAACGGTCTCGAATAGACCCTGCAGATAATTGTGCGCAATCTGCTTGCACTCTCGCTTCATGTTTCCGGCGGTCTCCAGCGCCTGCTTGCCTTGTTGGAGCATGGTGTTAGCCTCCTCCGTCGCCATATCCATAGGGACTCCTGTCCCTTTCATCGGTGTCCTGTACAGGATGCTGTCCCGACGACTGCGCGGTGCGTAGGTTTGGCTGGAGGCATTGGAGCCTTCTTCTAAGGAGACTATGTGTTTGGGGGGGGATATGTCACAGCCTTCCCAACGCATAATCGTTTCTGACACGCGGCATCTGTTAACAACTCCCAGCTGCTCCGAGCCGTCAGAGCATGCCGAGCTGTACAACGTTGCTGGGGCATGCGGTTTTGTCGCGCGTGTGAGCTCCGTTACGTCCGAGTTCCGACACAAATGCCACCTTCGCTTTTGGTGCCTCTTCTGTCGGCAATGGATACGCTAACTTTTCTGACATAACCGATTTTGCCGACTTGGACATGACTTTCTCGCGAAGTGATCGTGTCGACTTTATGACCTTTGCGGTTATTTTGGCGGGAGCGGAAGATGTTGAAGGGCTGACATTTTGATTATGTATGGATAGGTGTTATCTTTAACTTAAAGTCTAAATATTATGTGTAAGACAATATGACTATTGAACAATAAGACTAATGATTAAATAAAGTTGGCGATGGACTTACAGTTTACTTTGTTTCAAAATTTATGAAAGTTGTGTGATGCTGTCGCTGATGGTATGCGAAGATCTGCAGTGTGACGCTCTGCAGGTAGCGGAGTATGCCGTGCGCTGATTATCGGTGGTTATTCTTTCGTTGCTGCAGTGAATCCGGATGCTCGGCTGATGGTCTGCGTCTGCTATCCAATGAGGTTCCCGACAACTGCGTGAGCTCGATGTTGAGAGTCCTGTGTGCACGCTGATGGTGGCTGTCAGCGAAGTCTTGGGCGTCGCTGGATCGTTCCGAAAAATCAATGAAAATATAGTTGCGATGCGTTTCGTAGTAGCTAGGTACAAGAGTAGGTAGTTATTCTGCGCATTCTTTGGCTTTACGAGTGAGTTTTTGAGTTTGAGTTTCGCTGTCACCCCTCGGTGCTTGGCACCCGGGGTGGACTGCCCCCTCCCCGTTTACGCCGCCACTGAATCTAACACACTGTTTAGGTTGTGTTGAGGGTTGAGAGCCACCAAATAGAATACCACCACAAACTTGTTATCGTTTATTGTTATCCTATTACAATATGTGAATTTATACTTGGTAATTATTAAGCCGGGTCTGTTTTCTAAATTGCGTAAATGGAGGACTAGCCGCGCTGCCGCGTCGTATATATTTTTTGCGTGCATGCGGTCCCGTGGCGACGATGGCTCTGGCGGTCGGCGCGGCGCGGCGGAGCGGCGTTGGCGATCGCGGACGGTCGCGGGGCGCGTCGCCCGCGCTCGGTGTATTACTCACGGCCCTCCTCTTCACCCCGCGTTGGGCTCAGCGCGCGGGTTCTCATGGCGTGTACACACACTAAAAATACGAGGACCTTTAAGTTTATCAATCTAATCGCCAATAATAGGCAGAGGAAATTAATTATCTTTTTGTTTATCTTATTGTCTATAATCTACATATACTTTACTGCCATCTTTTTTCTTTACTGACACCAAGGGAGAGGAATATTCTGAAAAAGGAGATCCGCCAAATCCCATACAAAAAAACCGGCGGAGTTGACATGGCTGATCGCATGCTGTCTGTATGTCCCTCCAGATCACGCACCAGAAAATGGACAGTAAGATTTATATCTCACATGGTCGATTTGGCAGTCAGTAACGCGTGGTTTTTGTACAAAGAAAGAGAAGCTGAAAAAGGAGTCAACAAATATAAAATACCACAGTTACGCACTTTCAAACTGGATCTAGGTACCAGTCTCATAGAGAAAAATTCTTTATTATCTGATTCAGAAAGTCTTGACGAGAATGAAGAATTGCAACCTAAGCACAAAAAAAGGAAAGTGCCAATAACTCCTATACCATCGGAAGTCGTAAGACATCACAAGGCTGAACATCTGGTTGATTACAGTGACACTCAAAAAAGATGCCGCAATCTTCTCAAAAAATGCTCTAAGACTACAACGGCGTTTTGCACTAAATGCAATATATTTTTATGTAGCACACCGAAAAGAAATTGCCATCTTAGATTTCATAAAAAATAGATGAGTATTGTCTTGGTTTGTAAGGAGTTGATTATATTTGAGAAGTATCTCATTATATTTTGTGATAATTATGATGAGAAGATGATGTTTTCAAAGTTATTATTTCTTGTGAGCATGGTTAGTAATGATTTCAGTTCCTTTTTAATTACGTTTTGTCAAGTTGATGAAAAGTATTATGTCCAAAAGTTATTTTATAAACCAAAATTATAATTATGTTAGTTAATAAAAATGATTATAAAGACTGACTAGAGGTGATAATAATAATAAATGCATATTGATTTAATAATATACTTTGACTTTTATTTGGAGTTGAATTCCAGTGTCATATACATATGACATAAGTATCAGTACTAGTTTCATATACAGAACCATTGTCATATAACGGGTGATTCATTTAGAGGTACTTTTTTATCTATGGATTTGTTGACAGATAAAGCGTCAGTCGTGTTATTCTATCATGATATTTTTGTTCAGTATAGTTTGACATTTCATCAGGTGATCAGGTGCGGATTTTCTCGACTCCAGTATCTTAAGTTCTGCCGATTCCATATCCCGTTGCGCGTGAATGTACTCTCGTCCGTCCACATTATGTTGGACAAAAAGTTGGAGTCATTTTCTACTTTTCTCAGTAGCCACAGGCAGTAGGCTTCCCGGACTGGCTTATCTCTTCCTAATAAAGCCTGCACCTTTTGGTATTTAAAAGGCCGTTGCTTGTCTCTTTTTAAAATGTTGTGTACAGTCCTGTGGTGGACTCGAAATAGGCGAGCCGCTCTGCGAAGACTTGCAGTTGGATTACGAGCGAAATAGTTAAGTATCTGCTCTTCCTGACCCACGGCTATTCTCAGTGGCGCTTCGACCTGATGTGGAACCAAAGATTGGTTATCACGTAATCTTTGGACTGCCCGTGTAAAAATCCGTAAATCTGTAGGACATACACGTGTGGTATTATACCTCTCTCGATAAGTTCGTAACGCCAGCGCTGCGTTTTGATAGCATTCTCCATAGATTAAAATCATATCGGTGTACTCCGATGACGTGAAATTCATACGAGGCATCTTAAAAACACAACACAATACAACACAAAAAGGAACAATATTAAAAGCGTCTGATTTCGCATGAACTGTCACACCACAACACTTTCACTAGGTTACCTACAACTACATATTTAACTGTTGTAATAACGTGTCCTATCACAAAAAAAATAAAAACAGTAAAAGCGTCCAATCTCGCACGAACTGTCACAACACATCCTATTCCTATTAAAAACAAAACAAGAAAATGACTTCAAAACAATAACAACAATAATAAAAATACGCAGGGCGCGTGTGCGAATAGGCAACTCGTGAACTACCCTCAAGGACACCGGCGCGGGGACTACTGAAGCACTGAGAGTCACAATGATCACAATCGCACACGCCGCCGGAAAAATACGAATTTTGACGACACGCCCACCCCTTTCCCCGTCCATTTCACGCGTAGAGATTTATGCCATAAATCGTTAGCAGTAAGAACATTTTTCGCGGAGTTTTATTCCCCCGCTGAGGTCCCTTATTCTTTAATTTTGCGCATAGAGAAGAACGCCTTAAACTATTAGCCGTTAGGACATTTTTCGCTTGATTTGTTTACGTTTTTTGTAGGCCGGCAAAGATAGTTCAAAGGATGCCGATTCCGAATTACTTGGAAATAATTCCAAGTAATTCAGAATCGGCATCGCTTGAACTATCTTCGCCGGCCACGGGTCTTTGACCTACTAGTATTGGTCAGGCGATTTTCTTTATGCAATACATGATGTTGTTAAATACTAAAACGAAAAAAAAGGTCCCAAGGCTAGAATATACATTTTTATTAATGATTTTAATTGCGTATGTTTAAATTACGTAATGTAGAATACGTGGTTTGAATTAATGTGATAACCAAATCGCCACACTGTATATGACATAAGTAAATATATAAACAACAATATATTTTTTTTCATTTTTTTGGACGTGTACAGACCCCTGTTAGACCAAAAAACCTAAGCTTCAAATAATATCCAAATTTTTTTTTTCTGGAATCCAGGAGGAGCGACCGTGGCGATCACAGCATCCCTGGCTGATACCAGCCGCTGCAGCATGTCATAGGTGGAATTCCACCGCGTTTGGACATCTTGCTTTAATTTTAGTTGGGCAAGGTTCAGCTGTTTTTGCATTTCTCGTAGCTTATGTTGAGCGTGAGAGCTTCTTTTAAAAAACTCGACGATACTTTTTACTTTTACCAACGATTCTGATAGATGCGTCAGAGCGGCTTGCACACACAAGTTAATAGAATGCGCAAAGCATGGTATGTGCAATCTACCGGTATCTCTTATTGCAGCAGTAATGTTGGCAGCATTGTCACTCGCAATAGCTGTAGTATATTCTGCTATATTCCATTCTGCCATTATATCGCGTAGAAAAGCTGTTAAATTTTCGCTTGTGTGTCGTTCGTTATATTCAATACATCCGATTAAATTGGAGCGAGTTGACTCCGATACAACATCTCCCGCACTCCACTCTTAATAGTTTTATTCATTTCTGAGTTAGTAAATGCTATAAAAAGATCATTAACAAATCACCAACAACATGCCATCTTGTTTTGGCAGATTGAGTTTGACATAAGTTCAACATTGCCATATAAAATTTTTGCAAGTAATTCGAGGGACTACTTTCGTTTGCCAGACTCTAGTTGTGAAATGGTTTAATTAAGACAAAACAAGAGATTATGCCGTTTTCGTACAAAAATAAGCATTTGCAAAATGTTAATTAAAAAAAACGAAGTTGCTCTAAATTATTCGATTAATAAATGCGTATTTCCACCTCTGGCCCTAATGACTTCTTGCAACCGATTTGAAAGCCCGTCCATTATTATGTCTTGGATGTCGCTTTGGGGAATATTCTCCCACTCCTCTACAGCTGCACTTTTTAGTTCATTGTTGGTCGTAGGGGCTGGTGTACGACTCTGGTTTCGTCTTTTCAGGTTGTTCCATACATGCTCTATCGAGTTCAGGTCAGGACTCCGAGCTGGCCATCGTAATTGCTGAATATTGACGGTGTCCAAGTAATCGGTGACAAGTCTCGCGGTGTGAGCACGGGCTTTGTCGTGCATTAAAACAAAATGATCGCCAATGAATGGTGCAAAAGGAATCACGTGATTCTAGGATTTCTGTTACCTACCAGTAAGCATTAACGCTGCCTCTATCGAAGATGACCAAGTCTGTACGAGCGTCGTAACAAATGCCACCCCTCACCATTATCGAGGCTTCCTCGTAACCCACTGTTTCAACCATAGCACAAGTCTCTACACGCGCTGACCGTCCATCAGGGCCTATATCAGGAATTATCATCTTCGACGACCTGAGGCTTGAGCAAACTGCGACCGGCGCGGTGTCTTGGATGGTATCACAATTGTGGTAGGTAGAGACTGTGGTAACCAATTTCACATCTTTCCATGCGGTGACACAAACGTCACCACAGTACTTCTACTACCACAACCCCTCGTACCATCCTAGGTTCAAATATTGTCTAGATTCTAGACTATATTTTCTTGCGATAATGGCCTCAGATTTGTTATATCTGAGAGAGCGACAAAAGAAGTCTGTTGATAAATCAGGGTCATTATTATGATGCTCTATTACATTTACATTTTTTTCAATAGGAGCAACAATATCATCTTTATCTTGTGTTGATACGGATCGAAAACTGTTGTAAGTATAGCAAACTCTGATGTGAAATTTTCATAATAACGTTCTTGCCCCAATTCCTCTGACAAAGGCATGGAAACTATTTGCAATACTGGTTGATTAAGATTATAATATAAGAATATAATATTATATTCAATATGTAATTGTCCCTGTATTTGATAGTACCAAATGTGTATCTTATTTAAGATTATTTCATTTTTATATAATTTGTAAATAGGAAGTTCTTATTTTTCACAAATTCTCCAAAATCCTTTTCGAAAACTGATAACGGACACTTTACTTCCACGATGGGTTTCATTATCAATTATAACATCAAGCGTAACTCCTAGGGAGTTATATTTCTCATCTATGAATATACCACAGAGGGTGATTTTTACGCCTTCTTGTATTTCTAATTGTCTTAGGTCCGTATTACAGAACGTTCCTCAAGTACAGTTTGATCTTCAATCAGTTGATCTCTGTTTGAGTATAGAATCAGTACTTGAGCATCGGTCTTATTCCAGAACGGTAATCAATCTATACTCAGCTGAATCGAGATTCAAATCGAGCCTCAAGCAGAGATGTGTATTGTCTATGCATCAGCCTGTTTTCGTTTACGATTTGTTTTATTTACCGACTTTGTTCCGATCGTGACTGGATTAGAATGATTAAAATACACCATAGAAGCCCAGTTATTTATGAAATCAGCGTTATTATTTCATTCCTGATAAGTAAAATGCCCCATTTATTGAAGTAAAGCTCTTTGAAGTGAAGTACAGTAATTTTGTAAGCAAAATTGTCAAGCTTAAAAGACTTGTATTTGTGGCCTTATATAAGTATGCTATTTAAAATGTCAATAAGTCAAAACATCAGTGTGAAAAACATTAGTTTGTTTGTTTAATATTATTCGTTGTGTAGTTGATTTTATTCATTACTTAAAAATTTTAAAATGGCAGGACGGAAGAAAAATTTTAGTACTTTGGAAAAAAACCTACTAATAGAAATTTTAAAAGACTTCAAACATATAATAGAAAATAAAAAAACTGATAATGTCAGCACAGGAACCAAAAAGGCTGCTTAGATCCGTATTGCGGAGAAATTTAATAGTTCGCCTATGATAATTGACTCAGTAAGTACCAATCTATTTTCTTATTTTTATATTTACTTATAGATAGATTAAATGGGGTTATATTAGTAGTTTTCTACTGTTCAATAAATTGATCATTAAAATACATTAATCTATTTTATTTGTTATAGGCATCAGGGGAACAGCTCAGACGCCTTTGGCAAAATCTCAAAACCCGCCAAAGAGATGCTCTCACAAGAGAGCGCCAGCATAGGATGGCCACGGGAGGTGGTGGTCCCTGCCCTGATGCTGAAATAAACCCAAACATAGCGGACATATCTCCAGCTCTCTTTGTAGAAGTTCTTGACAGCATAGACTCTGACTGCAATGGTAGGTAGCCATTTTAATTTTTAATTCTATTCCCTCCTTATGAGTTGCAGCTAAAATGTTAACATTATTTTATGTATCAATTGTTCGGCTTCCTCTCTGGGCAACTGCTTAATATGTTATAATGTTTAGCTTCAGATTTGGTGACTCCAATCCAATACGATACAAATATGATAATAGAGGAAGAACTAGTAATGCCGCCCGAAACATTTAATGCCGTTGATATAGAACACACTCCAACAATAATTGATGCCAGCCAACATACCACAACAACAGATGCAGTTGAACCCACTGAACCCATTGCTACAATAGAAACCGACCCTAATCGCTCAACCCAAAATAACAACAGATTTCAGATTTCAAATTTACCATCAAATGAAAAAAAACTCAGAGTGCAAATCTTAAAAAACGAATACATTAATAGAGAAAAAAGAGCAAATGAGCTTCATTCAATAGAGGTCAAATATAAAAAACAAAAATATGAATTAGAAATAGAAATATTAAAAAAACAATTAGAAGAAGCATCTGCAAAAGCAGAGTCAGCACAAAACAATCGGTGATAATTTAAAAAAATATTTAGATTTTTATAAAGAGATATCTGCGACCCAAGCACCATAAGTTCCTGTGTTCACTTATGCTCTATTTATTTAGATAAGTATTTAAGTATATTTGTTTTGTGTATTTGTTAATTTTGGCTGTGTGTTGAATTACATTTAGAGGTATGAGGAAAAGGACATTAGTGTTAGGTAAATTGTTTTATATTTTGATTACTCAAATAAGACTGATTATTGATAATAAAAGAGTTGATTATTTTACATATTGTTTTATTTATCAAAATTAATATGTATACTTGCTGTAAATTAAATATAATTGTTTACTATCGTACTTCTAAAAGCAAACCCATCAACTGTCCCTTGATTGTTAGAATCATTCAGGTCAATTTCATTCTCATTGCTATCATTCTCTCCATCATTTATTGGCATTGTATCATTAGATGTTATTGAAATGTTAAAAAGTACAGCACAAGAAACAATTATATTACAAACTGTAACCAGTTTATTGCCCAGCCCTCGACTTAGGCATGGAAATCTCCGTTTCCATCTACCAAATGTTCGTTCAACCACATTTCGTGTTTTGATATGAACTCGATTATAGATTACTTCTGCATTCCTTGTTGGTGTACTTAATGGGGTTAAAAGAAACCTTAGGCATGGATAGCCACTGTCACCAACAAGGTAGCCATTATGTTGTCGCTGAATGTATTGATTCCTTAAGGAACACATTTGGAAAATTCTGCTATCATGTGTACTGCCTGCCCAACGTGCCACAATGTCCATAAAATGGCCAGATGGACCAACAACTGCCTGAAATGAATAAATGAAAATAAATTAATGTTCTTTGTGTAGATACGTAAGTACTTATTTGATTACTTAATCAATATTTAGCTAACCTGGACATTTATAGAAAAATAAGATTTTCTGTTTCTGTATGCTTCATGGTGTTCCACACCTGGAGTATTAACTATCTTAATGTGTGTGCAGTCAATTGCACCATCTACACTTCTGAAGCCAGGATATCCTTCATACTGGCCCAGTTGCTGAAACTGCGCTCTCTGGGAGACCATATCTTGTGGATACTTTATGTATTGTTTGTGTTGAAGAGCTATAAGGCGAGAGATAGTTGCAACTAACTTTGAAGCAGCTGGTTGGGAAACATTTAACAGATCACCACACACTATCTGCAAAAGATAATAAAAGTAATTAAATGATTGATTCATTTCTTTGTATAACCCATTAACAGCATTTTAATGTGAGGGTGAATATAAAACGCTCACCTGTGTAGAAACAACCAGAATTGAAACAGCAGGATCAAAATAAGTATTTATTTAGGATTGAATAATAATTTTTACAGCATAATCTTAAATAACTATAGGAATATCTTCTAGTTAAAATAATAACGTCAACCTTTTTGAAGTGACTGCTCGCCATGAGCTCAAGAACAAGAATGAAGTTTGAAAGGAATCGTTTCTGCTTAGGCGTAGACTAATCCCCACTACCTAGCCATTACCCCACTAAACCAACGGAACTTCTGACTCAGTGTTGCCAGTAAAATAATAAAGTGAGAAACAAGTCTGTTATAGCCTCAAAAGTTTACATTCGGCCATCCAGAAAAACGAGTCCCTTCGTTCGTTTACAATTGAAAAAAAAAAAAAACAATCTCATCCACATAAACCATAATCGACTGTAAACAAAACAAAAATAGAAAAAAAAATAGAAAAAAAAATTACAACTTTCTTAAGATAAAATTAACATTAATACGTAAACAATGTATTATCAGAACGGAACAAAAATTATACAATTTATTTCTTAAAATAATCATTAACGTAACAACAAGACTGTTTGCTATATGCTACTATTATAATACATTCCAAATGTCAAGTCCTAATCCTAACTGTTTAACCATAATTTCAGGCGGCACGCATGTGCTCCTACCTGTATCAACAATGGTAGGCAGCACTCATGTGCTGCATACTAAAAGCATCAACAATTTCAGGCGGCACTCATGTGCTCCTACCTGTGTCAGCGATGCCAGGCGGCACTCATGTGCTCCTACCTGTATCAACAGTGCCAGGCGGCACTCATGTGCTCCTACCTGATACGATACTAAATAACCAACATTTGACAAAACCAATTGCCGAAATCATGATCATTACTTTTATGGCACAACATCATTTACAAGAGGAACCTACCCTAGAACAAGTCTGGTGAAGCTATAAATCATCACTATCACTACTGGAACTACAACTGGGAGCATTGTAGCTGAGCCACGGAAATATTTTATCTATTGACACTACGCTCTCAAATCTTCTACCTTTTCGCGTAAGTGGGGTGTCTTCGACAACAAATCGGTCATTTGGCAAAATCTTTTTAATTCTATACGGGCCCTGACATTTACTTTCTAATTTCTTTGATTGCCCTGTTCCCGTCGTTATAGCTCTAATTATTCTTACCAAGTCTCCTATTTGATATCTTGTGCTTTGTTTCCTATTTTTATCAAATTTTTCCTTACTCATTTCTTGATGTCTAGTTATAAATTCTCCGGCTTCGTCCCTAACTTCATCTAACGTTTTATTCATCACGCCGCTACCTACATCCTCTATTACTTCCTTTAATATACCCAGAGAAGGGTTAGTAACCCTTCTCCCAAATAGTAATTCAGTTGGGGTTTTCTTTGTTATACTATGCATAGAGGTATTAATACCTAATTGTACGTCTTGCACATACTCGTCCCACGTATTGGGATTTTTACCATGTGTCATTGTGCTCAAGGCTGACAGGATCGTGCGGTTGTATCTTTCTACTTGACCGTTAGCACGAGGTGTGGCCACGGAATTTAAAATGTGTTTAATACCTAAAGATTTAACAAATGAATCAAATTTTTTACTAGTAAAACTCGTACCCCTGTCCGTTATGAGTCGAGAAGGGGTACCGAAATAGCTGAACATATTTTTAAACGCTTTAATGCTTTCTTTCGTCTTAGTACTGCGAACCGGTGCTAAATTAACATACTTAGTAAAAGAATCGACTATTACTAACAAATAGCAATTTTTATTTTTGGTACGAATAAACGGACCCAGGTGGTCCGCATGGATAGTGTGAAAGGGGACTTCTATTTTCGGTATGGGATGTAGTAATCCTTCTTTGGCACCAGAGGGTACCTTGTGGTGAGCGCACTCAAGGCAGGCAGAGACATATTTTTGTATAAACTTCCTCATTTTCGGGAACCAAAAGTAACCACGAATTCTTTCTAGAGTCTTTTCAAAGCCAAAATGTCCAACGTCGTCATGGTTAGTTTTTAGTATTTGCCATCTTACACCTTTTGGTACGACCCATCGCAAGGTATCCTCGTCTATGACTCTGAATACGCGACCGTTTAGAACTTTAAAATCTTTACGTATACTTGCAATTTTAGCGGTCTCTGGATCTTCTAAAATCGCTTTTATGCGTTTTATTTCAGAATCTCCGGACTGAACGGTAGATATCCAATCATCGGTATTTATATTTAGAACGTCAATTGTGTGTATTATTGGTTCCTCTTCATCTACGACCGGGTTTCTGCTTAATGCATCAACGTGGGACATTTTCTCACCAGGACGGTATTCCACGTCACAATCATACTCAAGAAATTGGATCCACCATCTTGATATGCGAGATAGAAGATCCCGTTTAATGAACGTACTGCGTAGTGCATTACAATCCGTAACGATGGTGAATTTAATACCGAGGAGATATACCCGAAATTTTGCAAGAGCGCTGACAACAGCTAGTGTTTCAAGCTCAAACGAATGAAGCTTTTGTTCATCAGCCGTAGTCTGTCGACTATAATATGCAACTGGTCGCCAAGGATCAGAACCAATTTTTTGCAATAAGATCCCAGCGAGACCTAGTTTACTAGCATCTGTATGCAGTTGAGTTTCTGCCTTATGATCGCACAGTGCGAGAACCGGTCTCTCTGTAAGAGCTTGTTTAAGACTTGCAAAAGCATTTTCCTCAACTTCAGTCCATCTCCAGCGAGTATCTTTCTTAAGCAAATTAGTTAATGGCCTGGCGATCAAAGCAAAACCCTTGACAAATCGCCTGAAAAAACTAGCTAAGCCTATAAACCTTCGTATATCATGCTGGTTACACGGGATAGGAAATTTAGACACGGCTTCTGTTTTCTGTTCCCCAGGCTTTATCCCATCTTTGCTTATTTCGAAACCAAGAAAGTTTATCTTTTCATGGAAAAAATTACATTTTTCTAATTTCAAGGTAAGACCACTATCGCGAAGTGCTATCAACACTTCTTCGAGACGAGCTAGCCCTTCTTCAATAGATTTAGCCGGGATAAGAATGTCATCCATATAAACGATGACGTATTTTAACTTAGCTTTGTCTAAAATTTTATGCATAACCCGCTGAAAAACGGCTGGGGCATTGGCCAAACCAAATGGCATACGAGTATATTCGTATTGTCCATCGGGTGTAACGAATGAGGTCTTATCTATTGAATCTGCTGCAATTGGTATTTGGTGGTAGCCTGAAGCAAGGTCGAGAGTGGAGAAAATAGAGTGACCTGATAATTGATCCAGAAGATCATTGATCAACGGGAGTGGGTAGTGGTCTCTTTTGGTTTTTTTATTGAGAGATCGATAGTCAACACACAGTCGTTTTTCGCCAGTTTTTTTTTGTACTAGTACAATAGGGCTAGCATAAGGAGAGTTTGACTCTCTGACTATACCGAACCGCATCATTTCATCTATCATGTCACGCACATTTTCTCGCTCCGAAAAAGATAATCTATATGGTCTATATACTACGGGTTCTGAGTCTTTCAGTTGTATTACCATTTCAGTAACTGCGGTGAATCCTAAATCATGCAATCCGTGAGAAAAACAACATTTATATTTCTCTATTAAAGTTTTTAAATTATGAATCTCAATGCTAGTTAAGAGATTGCCATGCCTTAAATCGGTGTTCGAATGTATTGTTGCCACGTTCATAACTTTGACTTCTGTATTAACGTACCTAGCCCTTGTAACAAGACTATCTTTCGGAAATGTGATAGGAGTTAGTCCAATATTTTGGATTAAGACTCCGGACTCGCCCCGTCTCATCTCGTATTCTCCCGGTAATAGGTAATACTCACTACCTATCTTCCCTCTAACTGAACCACTTACATATATACTACCTGTGACTGCCGAATCCGACATAACGGGAATTGACTTTATTTCTCCTTTTTCAATACAAAGAGCACTACTAGATTTTAAGATAACTTTTAACTCATCGCTCGGTTTTACCTTTTGAAATTGGAGATCTGTAGGCGTTTTTATAATGTGAATAGTGGGTCTTTCTGTAAAACTATGTCCTAGGAGCACTGGATAATTAATTAAACAATCGTCTACTACTAACACCTCTACATCTTTCTCTATAACACCCTGTACATCTATCGTAATGAACGCCTTTCCTTTTGGAAAATATGGCACATTACCTAACCCTCGTAATAAAGGCCCGGTGCCCGTTTGCCAGTTCAATCCTATTTGTATAGCTTCTTTTTCACGGATCAACGTAGCCTCACTACCTAAATCCACTTGACATAATATTGGGTTCTGATTTATTTTAATTAAAATTTTGTACTTATTATTAGAATCATTTAATTGAGATAAATCCAAAGATGTTGGTACAACATCGGTACTGTTGGTAGCTACTTTAAGAACTGATTTTTGTGGATCGGATTTAGATTTAGTCTTTATTGGGCATTCCGTAATAGTATGACCTATAAATTTGCAATAGTTACATTTAATAATAGGTTTAGGACATTTAAAACTTACATGACCCTTTTCCTTACAGTTATAGCAGATTATACTATCGGAGTTTTGACGAGCTTTATTAGACTCATCTGAATTGGGTTCACTAGTTTTATTTGCCGCTCGAGAATTATTTGATCGAGTTAAAATCCTTCCTCTCCTAAAGTCGCTATTTTCCCTGGTATGAATTTTAACAGTTTTGAAAAATTCTAATACATCCTCAGATTTTTTAAATTTCGCGGCCTGAGCACCTAACCTTACACTCCTATCATCTATCCCATGGATAATACAGTCAATAGCTTGCTTTCCAAATAGTTTACACCGATTTAGTAAGTTTATTTTAGAGAAATAATACATTTCTAGAGATTCCCCTTGGCCCACCCTTCTATTAAGCATTTCTGTTAACAATTCAGCATAATTTTCTGTAGCTGGAAAAGATTCTTTTAATAGTTGCTTCCATTCAGACCAGGTTCGCTTAAGAGAAGGAAGGCCTTGGTACCATAATTTTGCCTGACCTACTAGTTTAGGCAGAGCATAATGTATCGTTTGTTTACTGCTCCATCCATATATTTCCGTGCACTCATCCACTTTGTTTAACCAAACAGTAATGTTTTGTTCTTTTGAAAGAGGATCAAATTCGGGGATAACGTTATTGTTCATAGAGGGAAAACTATCACCAGACCTATTTCTAAGCAATTTTACCATTTCCTCAAAAAATAATGATGTTGCGTCATACCTTGATCTATCTCTGGATCTATCTTGGGATCTACCTCTGGATCTATGTCTCGCTCTCGAACTCCTTCGTTGCTTAGAGTCTCGTAGAGTTTGTCGTTCAGTGGAATGCTGTGATTGTCGCTCCTTTTGAAGTTGGCTCTCCAACAGCTCCAATCTTTGCCTCTCCAAACTTATATTTTCTTCTAATTCCCTAATTCCGCTGCGGCTGCGTGATCGATCTTGACGTCGTGATCGATAATGCGATGTCTCGGGTTCTTCATGCTGCACGTATTTAACACTATTGCTTCTACTCCGACGTCTATCAGGTGAGCGTCTCGACTCCTTTGTATTCATGACTGGTCGTGAGACTATGGGACTCATCGGAGCTTCTGGTGTACAATATTCATCAATATCGTCCATTATTTCTGAAACTTATAACAATCGGAGTTATATTTTGCCAACAATTCACACCAAATAAAAATCACACTGAAAATGTATTATCTGGTAATAAGAGAAATAAATTGGAAAAATGACCAACAGATACATCCCCAGGGACTCGCCCCGGCACAATGTACCCATAGATCTATATATAAAGGATGGATAGGGATACATAGTAAATATTCAAATACGCAAGTGCCTTGAATTCTCACATCCCCAGAGGGTAGCCCCGGCAGTCATGTAAGAATTCTTAGCTTTTAGTAAAACTCACACATCCCCAGAGAGTAGCCCTGGCGTGGATATATCAGTTCCACAAATACGCAACAACACGTCAGAATAGAGTAGATTGGATAGGTGTATGCAAGCGCCTTGAATTCTCACATCCCCAGAGGGTAGCTCTGGCAGTCATGCAGTGGCGAGGATAGCCTATAAGCCGATTCCTACCGGCTTCCCTTACGACATTCGGAATAAAACCACTCTTTCGTCATTAAAATAAATAAAATAACACATTCAGTAGTATTTTTAAAATGCCTGTACAATAATCACACTATGGGTAAACACCTTAAATTAAAACTATACAAAACGCCTAAATTCAATGTTTTGTCTTTGTTGTCGCCCAACAGCAAAACATTTTTCTCTCTAATAACCCGACCGGCCGCCGGCTTGCTATTCATTCAAAATTCTTAAGGTCATTACGTCACTTCGGTCACGTGACTCCCCGGTTTCGTATGCGCGAGGCAAGCCGGTCTGCAACGGCTTGCTATGAAGATTGTACTCGAAATTGCGTGCGCGTGAACGAGATGGAGCGAACGACCGATATCACGATTCGCCTTCGGTAGTTTTCGTTGTGTGGTGTTTGTTTACACTTGCAGTTAATTTGCAACTATTTATTTTTATTCGTTGAATTAATTAGTTTATCTGTATTAGTTAGTAATATTTATTTGTTGGTATAAAACAGTGATTATAGTTAGTGTTGAGTTTAGTGAGAGTGTGCGTTGTAATTAGGTATTTGGGGTAAGTAGATAGTTTATATGTTGAAATTACTTATTTAGAGTAGATTTGAAAAGTAAGTACTTAGTACGTTTTGCGTACGTGATTAAACATTTTATGTAAGTAGGGTAGGTTGGTGTAAGTTTGCGCAGGTGATAAGATTGCGCACACGTGGTTACTCGACATCGGCATGAAACACGCTGCCAACTTCAGTTGTGTTTTGATTGCTTTAAATTCCGGCATGTAATCCAGAAAAAATATTCAGATACGAGAGAAAACGGCAAGTCCAGATGAGATCAAAGTTTTTATAGCCCTCTGATCTAATTTTTTGACATTTTGCAAGTATAATTGATAAAAAACCTGTTGTAATTACACCGTTTTGCTGATCGTTTTACTTGTGTGTAGCTTCGAAATTTCGGATAGAGACAACGTAGTTCATTCATTTTCTAAGAGATGACTGTAGTATCAAGCTGATTGTGTTGAATGCCAAGTGTGTAAGTTTGCGCATTTAGGGGGTGGATAAGATTCCGCGCGTAGACTTACACACCACTGTGGAATGGTAGTTTATATTAATGAAAATATTGGTTGTTTTCCATTATTTTAAATAGCGCTCCACTTTGTTGTAGAATGTCACGAATTTTTCTCACCTTCCATCATAGAGTTTTCTCAAAAGTTTTCTCACCTTCCATCATAGAGGATGCTCGTAAACGTATTGGTAAAGGAGAAAGTAAGAGACAAGTTGCTTTGTCTTTAGGTATGGCTGAGTCAACACTAAGATACCGGTTGCTGCAACCGCAATGTGCAAATAAGCTAAGTACATTATGACGTTACATTTAGTGCAGAAGTAAAACAAGGTTTCTGTGACCACTTGATAACCCTGGATCTTAAGTCTTCGTAGAGCCTATTGTTAAAGATTGGATCGAGTTTGATACGTGCCAGGTGTGGTGGCACGAAAAGTGTTCTGATTATTTGGGTTTCGGGGCATTCAAATGTGATGTATGCAAGTAATTTGCCTCAACAAACACTGCGCAATCTTATCGCCATCTATGCGCAATTTTACCCACTGGGGTGTGTAGCGTTGCGCAAGTCCCGGCTTCTGTTTTTTTGTTAATTAAGTAAAAAGTGATTATGTTTGCTCAATAATTAGTACTAAAAGTTATTTCCAGATAAATTTCGATTCAATTATAGTAAAGAAACCTATGATTAGTCCGTATGTTTTATTATTATGGTCAAATTATTCAAAACTGCGCAAACTTACACCAACCTACCCTACCTATCTCTTTACGATAAATATCAATGGTTCATTGGCAGTTGTAAATTAAATAAAATGTATTGCGTCCCGTGTCTACTTTTATCCGATTCTAGTAGTTTGTGGAATAAAGGGGGTTTTACAGATAATGTGACGATTTCATCCCAAAAACATGTTCAGAATGAAAAACATATTTGTAACTTTTAGAGTTAGGTAAGTACATGAGTTCGGGACTAGTAGGACAGAATCATTTTTCGGTAATTCGCATGAAGCTCATATTAGAAAAGTAAATCGAAATTAGAATTTGAAAAGGCGGCTTACCTATCCCAAAAAATGACCCTTCGCCACTGCAGTCATGTAAGAATTCTTAGCTTTTAGTAAAACTCACACATCCCCAGAGAGTAGCCCTGGCGTGGATATATCAGCTTCACCAATTACGCAACAATACAACGGTTAGAATGGAATAGGTTGGATAGGTGTATGCAAGCGCCTTTAATTCTCACATCCCCAGAGGGTAGCCCTGGCAGTCATGTAAGAATTCTTAGCTTTTAGTAAAACTCACACATCCCCAGAGAGTAGCCCTGGCGTGGATATATCAGCTCCACCAATTACGAAACAATACACGTTAGAATAGAGTAGATTAGATAGGTGTACACGCAAGCGCCTTGAATTCTCACATCCCCAGAGGGTAGCCCTGGCAGTTATGTTAGAATTCTTAGCTTTTAGTAAAACTCACACATCCCCAGAGAGTAGCCCTGGCGTGGATATATCAGTTCCACAATTACGCAACAACACGTTAGAATAGAGTGGATTGGATAGGTGTATGCAAGCGCCTTGAATTCTCACATCCCCAGAGGGTAGCTCTGGCAGTCATGTAAGAATTCTTAGCTTTTAGTAAAACTCACACATCCCCAGAGAGTAGCCCTGGCGTGGATATATCAGCTTCACCAATTACGCAACAATACAACCGTTAGAATGGAGTAGATTGGATAGGTGTATTCAAGCACCTTGAATTCTCACATCCCCAGAGGGTAGCCCTGGCAGTCATGTTAGAATTCTTAGCTTTTAGTAAAACTCACACATCCCCAGAGAGTAACCCTGGCGTGGATATATCAGCTCCACCAATTACGTAAGAATACATACTTAGGATAGAATAGGATAGGGATTGCCAACAAACTAAAAAGTAGGTAGGTAAGTACCAAATTATTATTATTATTAAATTTTTTTTCGGTAAATATTTGATTTACTTGTAATAACACTCGATAACCATGCTTCATTAGACTACTCGAAAACTTGGACTCATCTTTAACATTTAAATTCAAATCAACAATAAGGATTTTTTTTAAAAGAAAAAAAAATACTGACCTTAATATTGTAGGCGTATTTATTGTTCAATCCCACTTCTGAGATGTAGAAACAACCAGAATTGAAACAGCAGGATCGAAATAAGTATTTATTTAGGATTGAATAATAATTTTTACAGCATAACCTTAAATAACTATAGGAATATCTTCTAGTTAAAATAATAACGTCAACCTTTTTGAAGTGACTGCTCGCCATGAGCTCAAGAACAAGAATGAAGTTTGAAAGGAATCGTTTCTGCTTAGGCGTAGACTAATCCCCACTACCTAGCCATTACCCCACTAAACCAACGGAACTTCTGACTCAGTGTTGCCAGTAAAATAATAAAGTGTGAATCAAGTCTGTTATAGCCTCAAAAGTTTACACCTGAAATGAAGCCGTCGCATAAAACCGTAAACACACAAGGATTTGCAGTTCTGGGGCTATAGGATGCCCACGGTTGTGTGGTTTCCTTAAATCGTGATCGATCATCGGTAGAATTACATTTTCCACGACATCTTGTGAAAATCTGTACCTTTTTTTGAATTTTTCACAACTATAAGGGTCCTGTGTATCTCTTATATATCTAAGAGGAACGCTAAGGTTCAACCTTCTATTGGAATTATCGTTAAACAAGTTATTATAATGATCGACTTCGTCAAATATATCCATTTTGATTATGATTTTGATATAGTAGAAGTGCCTAATATTTAAAAATATCAACAGAACTCGACAATGCACTATTTGAACAGAAGAAACACTAGAAGAAATATTGACAATTTGACATGACAATCTATGCTCAAGCGCGGTCTCGACCACACTTGGGTGATTACAGATTTGATCACTGCTTGGGTTCGATTCAGTAACTGAGTAATGATCTAAAATAAAGCCAAACTCAGTTGAACTAAGATCAAGGAATCTATGCTTGAGCAGCGTTCTAAAATTAAAAGCGGACTTAAAACTAGTTTTAAACAGAGATCAATACTTGAGTTTCCTTCTGTAATACGGACCTTAGGGCGGATTCGACCAAACAGGAATAAATTTTATTGAATTGAATTGAATTTTTGACAGTTTATCCATACGAAAACTGTCAGAAGTAAATCTTATGCCGCGGGTAAAATGTATTCCTGTTTGATTGAATCCGCCCTTAGTGCCTTATTTTCAATCTTTTTACCATGTTTTATGGCTCTCACGTCACAGGCACTATAGATTCTTTGTAGAGAATGTCTCTTACCAGATTTTGGCAACTTATATCGTTGCGCCTCTTTATTACTTGCCAAAATTTTTGCGCCTCAGTTCAAGCCACTGAACAAGCTTTGTAGGATGATTTTTTCATTGGATAATTTCTTTTTCTTCTTTTGTTTTTTCCAAATTCTGAAGAAATGTTTGCTTTTGTTTTTCAAATATTTGAGGAGCCATATCTGGTTTTTCGCATGCATCGCCGTCATTTGAATATTGTCCTTCAGAAAATAGCTTTCTGTTTTTCTTTCTTTTGATATCATCGCCTCATCATTATTTTCTTTTTCATTCCTCTATTTTCTAATTTTACTAGACTTCCTCGTGGGCTGTGACCTGCCATAGATTTATACAGCGATGTCATTACTTTGTGCGTGGTGAATGACACCACTGCAGCATGACATCTTGTTTGTTACGACCCCCGTTTGCTAAAAATTCGTTTTCCCGCGACTAGCTTTGCTATTATACTGTTGTAGCTTTCAACAGTATTTCTGTCTTCTGTCGTCTTCTCAGTATTCTGTGGACCACAACACTAATCGAACACGTACAAATTTCACTCAGAGCCGCAACTAATGGCAGATGGAGCGTCCACTACATGGCGGCGGGGTTCAGTTCACTCTTGCCATTTGCGAACAAGAGAAAGAACCCGAATAACTGTGTAAAAATATATTTTATGTTCAAAAACGTAAAAATAATAAACCAAAAATTATCCGTTTGATTCGCCCCGTCCGCGACATCTCCAGTGAAAGCCAATTTTATAGTCGGAGCGTTGTTCTGTGCTCATGTTCTGCCTGCAGAACGGGCAGCGAGCAACCTTATTAGATATTAACAGCCAAGAACGAGCAGCTTCCTCCGCTCGTTCTTCTTTGCTGATAACGGCAGCGTAATTCCTGATAGTAAAATTACGCGCCAGAATTAATTCGACACGGCGTCCATAATAACTATAAAAAAATAGTTTTTTTTTAAATTATTAAGTATGTCTATACTCTCAATTTTATAGTTTTTATAATATTAAAATCTAAAACAAAGTACAAACTAAAAGGATTTAAAAACTAAATAATATAAAAAATAACAAACTAAGCTATAACTGAAACGAAACAAACAATACAATTTTAAAAAAGGAACAAAGAAAATTTATTAACTTAACTAACAACCTGTTAATAATGTAAACAACTATCAGAGCAATCCAGTAACCCCAAAATAAGCGAAAAATCGAATATTTGGAATTTTGAATAACTTAATTCAAATATTCTATACAGGGTGGCCGGAACATTGACGTCCAAAAATAAAATTTAGGTCCCTCGTATCGTGGGGTATCCGAAACACCCTCATTCCGCGAGTTTTCATAGTTTTCGAGTCGTAACTTGGAAACTATGAAAAGTCGCGGAATGGGGTTTTTTAAAACCCTAAAAGTTAAACGTTTTTTTCTGAATTTTTACGAATTTTCTACCTTATTCTTTGACGTATTAATCATATTTCTATCGACATTTTGAAACGAACATGTTTACATAACGCTAACACTATTTCCTTTAGTTGTGATATTAATTTTACCATTGCACTCTTTATATGTGCCTATACACTTCATATGGAAATCAACAGTCACAGAGCTATTTTTAAAACTCCATACACAACGATGGTATTTATCAGCAAAAAAATTAATGAAGTTGTCTTTACAGATACATATAGAGCTTTTGGTGTCATACGAAACGACAAATTCTTACTTATATCCTTAATAAAAACACTACCCTCACTCGATGACAACTTTTCACATTTGTAAATAAGTGTTTGAAATCCTTAAATGCAGCTTTTTGTTCTTCTAAACACACTAACAAACATTTTGCGCGCTTCATTGTAATATGATAAGTAATTAGTGTGGGAAAAAAATATTGTATTATGTTAAAGTATGAACGCAGTTTATAAGTTTAAAACGGAACGCAGCGGATAAAAGAAAGAGAAGTATGTGTGCGAGGGAATAAGGAAAAGAAATGGCAGCAAGTTTTTTTTTTAATTATTAAGTATGTCTATACTCTCAACTTTATAGTTTTTATAATATTAAAATCTAAAACAAAGTACAAACTAAAAGGATTTAAAAACTAAATAATATAAAAAATAACAAACTAAGCTATAACTGAAACGAATCAAACAATACAATTTTAAAAAAGGAACAAAGAAAAATTAACTAAACTAACAACCTGTTAATAATGTAAACAACTATCAGAGCAATCCAGTTACCCCAAAATAAGCGAAAAATCGAATATTTGGAATTTTGAATAACTTAATTCAAATATTCTATACAGGGTGGCCGGAACATTGACGTCCAAAAATAAAATAAAAAACGCAGTTTATAAGTTTAAAACGGAACGCAGCGGATAAAAGAAAGAGAAGTATGTGTGCGAGGGAATAAGGAAAAGAAATGGCAGCAACTAGATTTACGACGGAATTACGCTGATCTTTTTTGTGTGTGTTAGATATAAACAGTTTTGCAAGTATCTTATTCGTTTATTTTGCCCACAATTTAGGGGGCTCGTCCGGGATTGGCAAAATAACGACACGCGTTCGAGTTTGAAGAAGTTGATTAACGACGGACGACGGAGACCAGCACGTGGCGTGCGAAACGATTTAAAAAATCAACGGCGGCCGAAGATAATTACGACGGTATCGGCAAACGGTGAGCAACGCTAGCGAAGATAAATTAATACGAAAATAACGAGACGACAAATCATGCACGGGCGGGCATAAGCTCAATGTTGTACCCAACTTCGGATCTGATCTAATACCTAAATTTATCGGTCAAGATAAAACGTATATAGTGACGTCGACCGTCGACATTAACGCAATACGAAAGAAAAGACATGACGAGAGTTGCATCGACTATAATTATGATGGTCATAAAGGAATTAGGGAAAAGAGGAAATATAGGTACCCGATTACGTGGTCATTAAACAGATCGTTGATGTCATAGTCAACCACGAGACCAATAAAATCATGCTTTACGGTGTAACTACGTATCCTGATCTTGAAGAGAAGTTTAAAATTACGGGACTGTTAAGGAAAAGATGAAACTGTAGAAATACCTACAGAAACGAAAGACGCGGCATCGTACGTCGCGAAAAAACGTTTAAAAGGTGCTATAACTGTGGTGACGGCGATCATGTGTCGGAAGACTGTCCGCAGAAGGCACAAGGTCCAAAGTGCTTTAACTGTAACGAATATGGCCGGCTTTCACCGAAGTGCCTACTAATGTGCTAACCTAACCTAATAATGAAGTACTTGAAACTAATAATACCTTACCTTTGATAATCCTTATAGCCGATTTCTGTGCACCAGTTCCCACTCTTAATACTGTCTATGGATTCTGATTAATCGGAAACCTAGCACCATCAAACCCCATAGATTTTCTATTGGGTTTAGGTCAGGAGATTGAACGACAGTTATCTCCGGTTATCTGGTAGACCACTCACACACAGTGCTCGCCCGATGTATTGGATAATCATCCTGGACAAAAGTTATTTCTGTAACCTCTTCAGCTGGATAAATTTTGCGCACTGTAGGTAGCATGATGTCATTTAATACTTCCAATTAAGTGGAGCTGTTGGCGCGTCGAGGAATAAATGGAGTTCCCCTGATCCCTGGTCCGTCCCCACATATTGACAGTGATTCTTCCCGATTCCATGTTAGGGACTATGTTTTTATCCCATCACCCTATGTTATCCGTACGCCATAAATTAATTCTTCCCCTTTGGCTAGATTTGAACAGCTGAAGTCTAAATATTCTTGTGCGAAATTTCGACAAAATTTTTGCATTTCGGTCAAAAACGGCTTGACGACGACACTGGTTGTTTCCGTCGTTTTAATGTTAGCAATAAGCTAACTGTTTCAGAAGCTTTTATAGAGGCTTTATAGCATGGGTGTAGATAAAATATTTAAAATTATTTCAATTCTTGATATTTCAGGATTATTATAAAAAAGGATCATTTGACCAGTAGAGTTCCATATCGGGCAATGGGTTTAGGCCCATCATAATTAATATCGCAAGGTACGCCTTCATTTATTCTGCTGATACGGGTGTATAGTGGTTACGTTAAGTACACTATTATTTATGTACTAGATAACCTATAATTTGGCACGATTTCTGAAGAGATCAAATTGATTTGGTCTAGTCGACTTTGAATACCCTTATGAAAACTAGTATCTAATTATGCATTTTGGAAAATAATACTTACACGGTATTAAAAATCCACAAACCCCATAAATTATTGTTATTGGTAAAATATTTTATAATTAGTTGTCTTTGACATCCGTATCTAGAAGGGTGTCCTACACCCTAATTGCTTGATACATGATCAATCACAGTCTGAATCGTTTTGTTTTATATTTTTATTTTGCCCGGGGCACACATCGATATAAAACAAAAGATGTTTGAATGACTCACGATCTTCCACCATCTTGATATATTTTTCTAATATAGGGCACACTTCGTTAGCTCCATGTTTGCCTTCTGTCTCAGTCCAAGAATAACAATAGCCTTCTGTTCTGGACTCATAAAAAGTAAGTTAGAGAGCCAATTTGCGACTGTAGTATAATAACTTGAGTGGCGAATCTCTGGCTAAAGCTTTGTGTAATTTAACCTCTTCAGTCTCAGTTCCTAAGGCGCAGTCGCATAGACCCTCCAATCTAAGTAGCAATTCAATTTATGTAATTTGAAACTCCTTCCAATTTCTCAATAGTAGTCGAATTTCCATTGTTAGACGTAGATATCTCGTGTTAGATCCAAAACACACTTCGTACCTTTCTGCTTTTGATCGGCGATCGGTAGTCGCTATGGATTTTCCTGGACCATAACCTGATGAGCAGACGTTGTGCAGCGTCGTCAGCAACCCACAGTAGACAAACAGGCCGCCTCAATTATTATAAGACCAGGGCCCCAAATCTGCTATTTTTATAATATTCGTCATTCCAACACGATCACATTGTCATTTTGCTAAAAATTCGTAATCTGCTAAATTTATAATGATCGATCATTAGTCGGACAATGGTCTCGTCATAGAATTGTGTTATAATAGCATTGTCGTATTGCCATTATTATAAAACTCGTTACTGGTGTGAGTAAACGCGGCACCCATCGCGCCGACAGCTTTCTCATGCCGAGTTCCTCGTGAAGAATATGATGCACTGTTCCTTCTGAAATGCCTACAGTCTCAGCTAGCTCCCGAACCTTCAATCGGCGATCTGCCAATACGAAATCATGGATTTTTTTAATGTTTTCCTCCGTAGCAGCTGTTTTCGGTGCACCTGGACGTGGTTCATCAAAAACCGACGTACGGCCACGTGCAAACTCGTTGAACCAATTCTTGACGGTGGTGGCCATCGATGGAGAAGAGTCACCGTACACAGAATCCAAGCGCTCTTTGATTTCGATGCGCGTTTTCCCTTCCAAAAATAGGAATCGGATCACCGAACGATATTGCTCTTTTTCCATTTTTGTAAAACCGATCGACACGTTCGCTTCCATAAGTTGTCAAATTAAAACAAATGAAGGGATTGGAATGAAAATTTGAAAAAATAATTAAAAAAGAATGTGCTACACTGTGGTAAAACTCTTTTGAAACTACAGCGCCCTCTGGCGATGAGGCTAGGTACTTATTGAATGCACCTCGTATCTGTTTAGCTGTCAAAGTCAAATGTGACATTCCTGCTTACGAGACGTTTGAGAGAGCTAGGCTGTATTGATTGATTTTCGAGTGTGTCATAGTCGATAAATTTTTGATAGCTAAGAATTTAATTAAAAATCTAAAATGGTGCTTATTGAGCAACTTTCTGATCTTATGGATTTCTTAGAAAACCACAAAGACGTGGCTCTTGGCCACTGCAGCCGCACCAATGAAGGTCGCAGTCTATCGAAACGGTATTGGTTGGAGTGCGCCCAAATTTTAAATTCAATATCGGCGGACTGCCCCCATAAAACGCCGGCAGAGTGGCGCACAGTAAATACCTAAATACAGTATATTTAATTAGGTATGCATTATAAAATGATAAAATGTATCTTTCTTGTAATTTTTGCACTTTTTTTAGTTCTACAACGAATACAAGAGTAAATTGTTAAAAAAAAAAAACACAGATAAGTTAAATAAGTGCAACAGGTAAGCAATACTTTCTTTTGGCAGCCTTGCAGAATTATAGTGAGAAGCATAATATACCTAGTAATAATTTTATAACTTGCATTTAAGGTGGTGGTCCGGCAAAAAATATTCCACTAACTCCACTCCAAGAGCGGATATACTCAATATTCGGGCGAGACGTAGGAGAGCCACTTCCAGGTGTCCTACATAACCCACTCACTGTAAGCATTAGAACATTGGTTTTATCTTTTATCATATTGCACATTATGAAGTACTTCTTACTTGTTAACAAAACTATTAAGTCACCGTTGTATATTATGCGTTTTTTTATTTGCATGCTTATCTATTTGTTTATTTGTTCACTGTCACATTTTGTTGACTTGCTTGCTTTGTTTTATTAACTGTAAGTTTTTTTTTTGTTTTAAATAGCCAACTATCACGGTTCATGTGGTGGTCGATGCTAGTCCTAATACTAGTAGTAATTTTCAATTTGAAAACAATTCTTTCTCGTAAGTGGTACTAACTCGGTACTCTGTGCTTAATTTGCTTAGCTTTCATCATTCAACCTAGTAACTACTTTCTTAACTATTTTGATAACATTGTTTTTATTTTTACAGACTATTAGACAATTATGAAGTGCCTGTTACAATTGTCACAGATGAGCTTGTGGAAAATATACAAACACAAGAAATAAGGTAGGTATGCTACAACTGAAGGCCGGCCAACCACCATCGACCAGCCTCCAAAGCGAAGCCGTCGCCAAAGATCTGCACGGCGTTACGCAGCGGAAGGTAAACATCTTGCAATTATTTGTTTTGACCATTAACGCCACACTCTAGGGCAAAGTATGTCGCCTGATGTAACATTTTTTTTTCTTTATAGGTAGACACCATGCAGCTCTCGAAGTTGCGCAATCAAGGCTGGACGCTATTGAAGCCAGGAACGCCGACGCGACGTTAAAACAAGCTCAGGCCATCAATAACTTAGCTGCGCTGACGTGTGAATCCAAAACACTGTATCTCAGAAATACCTATTTCGTGAAAAGGGCTTTTAAAACTTTTTTTGGTTTTGCCATGGACATTTTACAACCATAGTATCCATACAATTAGAATTAACGAATTAAACGTGTTTTGTCTCTATAAAACTTGAAAAAATGTTCCCGATTTTTTGAGCAAAACACTGTATGTTTAGTTACAGTGTATTGGTTTTATGAGAACAGAGCTAATGGATCATCATACAAATATACTGTATTTTCAAATATAGTGTATTGCTTTAACAATAATAGGCATCAATAAGGCGTCCGAAAGAACATGAACAGTGCTAACCACAGGTTAGCAATAACATAGTGCACTTTCCGTGTTCAATTTTGTTTAGGGCAAAGACAATAAAACTCAATTTACATTAAAAAAAGATTTATTTAAAATAAAAACAAAAAAAAAAGCTCAAGTGAAATCTTTTCAAATCAAGTAAGTAATTATCTCTTCAAATCGAATCTTAAAATGAATCAATGAAACAATTTAAATAATATCAATCAAGTCACAATAATACGAAAAATTAAAATATAAATCACATATTTAGTGAATTAAGATATCTCCTTAAAATCTGCGTTATAATCATTCTTGACAAATATTGTTATGATATTGTACTATGAAAATCCATATCTGTGTCCTGTGTAGCGGCCAAATAAATTACTATGAAAAATCATGTCTGTCGTGTTATTTAAAAATGTAACTAACTTTTTACTTCAACACACGACAACCAAGGATGTAACTTATCAAAAATTTTATTTAAATTTCGATTTCGCTTGCAAATATAAGTGTTTAAAGTAAAGAAGAAACAAATGAACATATTGACGCGTGAAAAATTATCGTTGTCCGTCATTGATTCTGGAATTTAAAATTAATTAACGTTGTTTGAATTTCCGCGCATTATTTGAGAAAAGTACTTATACAAGCCTTGGCCGCAACCAGGCATTGATGGACACACGTATGTGTGCCTCGGCTACGCGTCGGCCCCCGTTTTCACGATCTTCCATCAATGCTTGAGTTGCTGGCCGCGGCAGTAATGTACTATTTTAAAATGTATTTCATGTTTACGCATCCTGCTCAAACTGTTGGCCTGTGTTGCGAATGCAGGCCCATCTTTTTCGTATTTCGACAGTTGTTGTACGAAGTCGTATTTCCTCCTTAATAGTATTGAAAGACGTTTCTATGCGTTGGATTAGTACTTCCCTAGTTGGAACCTCCGTGGCGTATACCAACTCTTAGGCACGTCCCCAGACATAATAGTCTAACGGAGTTAGGTCTGGGGAACGTGGCGGCCATGGAATAGGGCCATCGCGCCCAATCCACGCATTGGGGAACACAGTGTCGAGATATTCCCTCACAGTCAAACGCCAATGCGCGGGATAGCCATCATTCTGGAATACTATGGGTACACGTTCATTAAATACGGTCAACTCGGCCACTAATTCTGGCAGGTCATTTTGGTAGGGATTCCAAATAGTTATCGCCACCAAGGTTATCTGGCAGGTAATGCGGTCCAATTACCTAATTCCCAATCACTCCTGCCCAAACGTTTACACTAAACCTTCTTTGAAAAGATTTATGTCTTTTAACACGTGGGTTTTCCGCTTTCGTTGTCCAGTGGTGTAAATTGTGTAGATTGAGAATCCCTTCTTTGGTAAATTTGGATTCATCTGTCCACAGTATTCTTTAAAAATAATCAGGATCATCCACATCCGCGTGTAACAGAAACCGACAAAAAACCACTCTCTGTCAAAGTCGCCACCCTCAAGACCTGCAACAAAACAAAAAGCTCTTTCGTTTTCTTTCGTATTTTCTTTCTTTCTTTTTTTCTTTCTTTTAAATTCCTCTTGAGCAGTGAGTAATTGCAAATGAAGATTTTTAAGGACCAGCTGTACGGGCTAACAGATTCACTGTCATCTGAAGTGACGTCATACCATACCCGAGTATTTCTCAAAATAAATGTACGTAACGAAACGGTAGTAACGAAATATTGTTACGAAATAGTCCTTAGATGTAACTAAATAGTAACCATAAGGCTTGTTATACATTGGTGAAATATTGTGAATGCTCTTCATTTATTCAATCCGAAATATTTGTAAGTATGTACCCAAATATATTTCAGATTATGCTGGGTTATTGTTGATTGATGGTAAGAGTGTTGGTGATTGTAAGTAATTGGATGGATCTGGTAAGTATAGAGAAGGGTGGTGGTGGGAGGAGGGGGTGAGGGGGAGTATCTGTACGATGGAGTGGTGTCGGGGTGGTCGGGAGTGGTGAAATAAGAAGGTTCGATATCAAATGATTCTCTTATATGAGCAAGCTCCTCCTCCCTTATCATTTGAGCTATTTTAAATTGAATGTCCGACTGCCGCCGGGGCGAAAACGATTTAATTGCCCTGCAGTATGCCAAAAACATGAGATCCGTGGCATCTGCTACTTGGAATTGTTTTTTTTTTGAGACTATGGACTCTAAAACTCGGCTGTATTTAAATTAGGGCTTTCCTGGAAACTTTCTGAACCACGACGACGATGTCGTCGTCGCGGCGTTGTTGCCTGAACTGTTGGTGTTGTTGTAGGTGCAGATATGTGTTCTGGAGTCGTTTCTTCAGACACATTCTCAGAAAGGTTACAAATCGTCGGTGCGAAGCTAAGATGGTGTCTCATAAACTCCATGGCCGCGGCCCATTGCCAGTTTACGTAAGTATTTCTGGCTCCCTGGCCAGTAGTTATTTTTTGGATCCTTAACTGACGCGAGTAACTGTCACATCATCACAAAATATCACCTAAAAAAAAAGAATGGTTTATAGATACGTTATAAATATTGTTTTCAACACACTTGCTCGAAAAGTGACTCGTGCACAGATGTCTTTGAGAAGAAAGTCTGTCCAACCTGGGGCAAGCGCTGTGAGGGACGGAACCATTTTAAAAATGTCTGTAAAAAGCAACAGTATTCAGTTAAGGAAATTGAGGCTGATGAAAATGCATAAGATGACAGTGTGGTTCTATCAGAAGTACGCACAAATCAGTCTGGCCATGTACAAGCACCACTGTTTTTTAAAGGGGAATGCCGATTTTAGGCCATGGAATGCCCAAGAAAGCTGTTTTATTTAAAAATCTTATGTAAATTTTACGTAACTAACTCTTCTATTCACGACGCGTAAGAAACATTTTTGAAAAAATAAAAGATACTTAAACATTACAACATTTACAACGAAATAAACTGACATTTGCTAGGTTGCCAATTTAATATTCGCGAAAAAATATAGATTTGTTGCAAAACATTAACATAAGCATTTGCACATATTTGTATTTATTTATTTGTTCTTTTGTGTAAAGAAGGTACAATATGTTTTATGTTAGTACTTATTATATACATTTATAAACAACGATGAACAAAATATTAAATAACCGAAAAATGATCTACTGCACCGATCGATACTTCGTTTATGTAATGGCAACACTGAAACTTGACACTAGCTTGACAATAGAAATGTCAATCCTTGCTTCAATACATCTGTGAATCCAATGTACTCTGTGCCTTACTTGCTTTTGCATCTAGATTTCGCGTGTATTTTGCTATTAAAATCGACGTTTCTGACCATGAATACTGACTCTGGCGATTCTCCTATATGTGACGACCACGGCCTGAATATGGATTACGCTCTTGCTGATAACGACAACCCCCGCGATAACTTGGATTTGATGTCAGTACATAACGAAGACCCCGGCATTCAACCTGGTTCGAGTTCTTCACTGCAAACTGTTTCTAGTGAATTTGTACGCTGTGTGAATTGTAATTTAAACATATCAAGAATGCGAAGACACCCATTGGAAATCGACGAAGTTCGGACTCTCATACAAAGATGGGTTGGACAGCTACAGGTAGTTATAATAAGTTTCATAACTAATAAATATAATATGCAATTATTATGATGAGTAAGTATATTATTTCGAGTTGTATAAACTCAAAATAAGATACCTGTTCATCTAAGCATGCATATTTTGTACAAATACTTACAGTAATCATGTTTTACTTTTCCAGACAATTTTAAGTGATAGTTTGGTGTGCCATGCATGTTGGACCAATGCATGCAATGAAATCAGGCAACCAACAAGTCAACAATCAAGAGAGCCTATTGTTGGCCACATTCATGTGTGTATCAGCTGTGGCACCTGTCTTTTAAGACAAAGGTCACATTTGCTGAAAATTGACACACCGCGGGGTGAACAAATGAGAAATGTGATTGCACGTCAAATAGCACCACGTCAGGTTAGATAACAAACTATACTATTGTTAAAATTCTATTTAATTCAGTAAGATTAGCAGTACACCAATATCTGTGACATGGGAAAAGGTTAATATTATATCAGTTTTTTTTTATACATACCTGTTGGCGAAGGACGGAAAGAGCAGTTTCACGCTTAACATCAGAACGGGAATCAGCAGCATCAAGCGTCCCGTCATTGGACACAGACTCTTTTCAAACACAAAGTGATGTACAAAATACATCTCATAGCATGCAGTTGCCTAACTATATTAGAGCTCCTGACACACAACGCCAATGTTTCTTTCCTGGATGTAACCAGTCTGACCGACTTTTAGTACCATCGACATTGCGAGTAAGTTTACTTTGTGACTACAATTATTATGTGCCTCCAAATTGTAGAATATGTTTGTATCACTTGAGAAGCAATTCATGGGATTTACTTCTAGATTCTATTTACACTCCTATCAGGATATTCAGTGGTGAGCATATGGAGGAATTAATTTCTTTATTAAAAGATAATATGCTTATGCATTTAGATTTTGATAATATATTAACTATGCCAGAGCACATTGTTCATTATTACTTGGGGTTTTCAAAGGAACAATTTCAGCAAAATAATGCTTTTAGAAGTTCCTAGACTATCTAATAGACATAGGGGAGCTTTTGCACTAGCAGCATATTTAATGAAATTACGGACAGGTGATAGTAATGAGCGACTTTCATCTTTATTGCAAGTCCCAAGGAGTACATTAGAAGGTCTAATGAACGTGGCCAGAGAAGTATTGCATCAAGATTTTGTACCAAGTAATCTTGATTAGAATCATATAACAAGAGCAGAAGTTGCGCAAAGGAATCTGCTGATTCCTAATTCTTTATATGGAGGGCCTGAGAGAACACCAATTATAATTGCTGATGGTACATACATATATATAGAAAAGAGTTCTAATTACTTGTACCAGAAAAAAACATATTCGTTACATAAATACCGTAATCTTGTTAAGCCAATATCATTGATGTACTGGGCCCCTATCCTGCTACAACCACAGATGCAGATATTATAAAACAAGAGTTTCGATATGAAAACAGTCCATGCCGTCAATTTTTCCAAACAGGAGATGTGTTTATTTTGGATAGAGGTTTCAAGGACTCATTACCACTACTAAGAAGTTGTGGCTAAAATGTACATGTACCGTTATCCCCAGAAGATAATGAGCCACAACTGACTACAAGTCAAGCCAACAAATCCAGAGCCGTTACATTATGTCGTTGGGTTCCTTTCGGCCGCTATGGCAACTGAGTTTCGCAACTAGTTGTCAACAAAGAACTAACTTTCGTTCAATGCAACCGGTTGCCAACGAAGAACTTAAATGCTCGTATTCCCTCTTGGATACCAAAAAAGATAACATTGGATTTTGAATTAGCCGCTATTAATGCTTTTAAAGAAATATTTCCCGAAATTATATTCAAGGGATGCTACTACCACTACAACCGTTCTTTGTGGAAAAAAGCGAAATCTTTACAAATAAAAACGAGAGTTAAAAAAAGACATGTAGCGAGGTGTGTCGGGCTAGCTCGCTTGCCGAAACAATTTTTAGACCAAGGTATTGAGTATGTTATGGCAAAAAGTCCAGTCGGTGAAGAAATCCTAAAATTTAATAAATATTTTCATAAACAGTGGTTAAAAAAAGATGAGTTCGCGGAATCGTGTTGTTGTGCAGATGAAACCATTAGAACGAACAATAATATTGAAGGTTGGCATTTTAAAATAAACAATTATATTGGAAGGAAGTATCCAACGTTAGCACAATTACTAGATGTTTTGGAATCAGAAGCTACGTGTTATGATTTAAAAAAGATTACCCCGAAAAAAAGGAAGGAATACGAGGAGATTGATAATGAAATCAATTCAGCGATTAATGATTTGAAAAGAAATAAAATTGCTGTTGGACACTGCATTGAAATTATTACCCCTTTTGTTATCACTTTTTAAATAAGTTTTTAGTATTTATAATGTACATAATTATCAGAAGCTGTTTATGATCTTATGTTTTAGTTAATAAAATACCCTTACCTTAAACTTTATAGGATATTGTTTTTATTAACCGACTTAAAAAAAGGAGGAGATTTTTTTGGTTAAAAAATTCCACTCTTTATATTAATATACTGACTATAATTTTTAGAAAAACGTTGCCACACACTAGGAATTTCTCCTGTATCGTGGGTGCGTTTACAAACATTTAAACTGACATACACAAACAGCCAGACCCGGAACAACTACATGTAGGTCATACAAATATTTGTTCCGTGCGGGAATCGAACCCGCGACACGCAGCGCAGCAGTCAATCGCTTAACCACTGGTACGCCAACCGTGGAATTTTTGAACCTCACCTGGAGGGAAAGTATTCTAAATACTGGAGATAGCAAATTTTACTCAAAGGAAACATTCCATTATTATTTAAAACAAACAAATCTGCATTCAAAGATTTCCGAAATTATTTGAATGCAAATGTGTTTCTTTAAAAAAATAAAGGAATGTAAAAGCTTTAATACAAAAAAACAACCGACTTCCAAAAACAACACAAAAGTGAAAAATTACTTTAATGTCAGAAGTTGGTAGCAAAAAACGAAAATACAGAACCAAAGAAACCGACTTCCGAAATTAAAGTAATTTTTCTCTATATTTTGATTTTGATTGTTGATTGAAAGTTGATTCAGAAGACAATACCCACTGTGTCGACCACTGTCACGGGTACATTTTCACCTTGTTTAGCTTGGCTCTTATAAGCATACAACAAGGCAATAACGTCAAAGTTGTGAACTACGAAAGAAAAATCCTATATCACTACCACGCTTATCGAGGAATTCTCAATTGGCAACTACTTGCCACACAAGAATTTAAGTTCTTCGTTGGCAACCGGTTGCATTGAACGAAGGTTAGTTCTTTGTTGACAACTAGTTGCGAAACTCAGTTGCCATAGCGGCCGAAAGGGTTGGGTTGTGGAGGTGGTGAACGGTATTTTTAAAACCAAGTTTAAAATATTTAGACAAAACTTTTTTAATAGGGCTTCCAAGCATCTTATGATAGATTTCTCTGTGGCTGCTGCTCTTATAAATAAATACCACACCAAATTAAGGGATAGGGATGATGCTCCTGAAATAATCCAAGTCATTAATAGAAATATGAATAAAAACAATGATCTCTCGGACTATGTTAGGGATCATAATCTCAGTAGAACTAGGGCAGATTTTTACAACATAAATGTAGACAGGGAAAATATAAGAGACTTCCCAAGATTAAGTTACAGCGAGCTAATATTGATTGCCTGTGGAATATATCAGCTGAAACAAGCCCGCTCTTACTATGGAGAGCACATACGATTTAATGGATCTTACTGTATAGAAATATCTAGAGACTCGAGGAATAGAACAATGGAAGAACTCCTATTTGGGTCAAATTGCTATTTGATTAGAGCAAGAATTGCAAGTCGGCATATCAGTCGCAAAATATACTTCGTGTATATATTAATTAATAATACCGAAGCAGGTCGTGAGGCGATAAAGCAGTATTGCTGTAACTGTATTGTTGGGCGTCGTACTGTTCGGTGCTGTGCCTATGTCATGACAGTGATATGGTATTTGGGGTGGGCACGGCATCAATCTAATATCTTACCTCCTGCTCAATTTTTGGATGAGGTTTTAGTGGTATATGATGATACGTTGGATGAATAAAATGTGTTCTATTAATATTGTGTTTTATTTTCAACCATCTAAAATCTTAAATACTATATTGGCTATAATATGTTACGTATGTAGAGTTTGCAATAACTTTTTAACATTTTTTGTATGGCGCATTAAAAAAACCTTATAATTTGGAATCTCCAAGTATTTTTCAATTATTTTCTTTTATCAAAAGATGATTTGTGGTGCATACTAACATTAACATTCGGTCTTACATGTGGGCACTTAACCCTTAAGTGCATAGTCTCATAGTCTATCAAAATTGATAACAGAAATTTACTTGACCGTAACTTATGAACGCAACATTATTTGTTAAGGGATAACGTTTCTAAACGTATCATAATCTGTCATCTTTCAATACATCAAACAAAAAAAAGCTAGCTTGCACATCATTGGTTGAAATCTGACATTTCTGACATTGCCGCCACAGAGTTCATGAAGTGACTGTTTTCGAAAGTTTCATCTTGTTACATATTTATAAATTGCGTATTTTTCCCGCGAAAGAAAATATATTTAGCAAGGTAAGGATCATTATTATAATAAAAACTACAATTTTTTTGACTAATCTTTGATATCTAGTACTAATTTTGCTTTTTTACTTTGTTATCAAAAATGATAATGCATGCATTCCTGCTAAAAAAAAAGTTGTGTTTATAATATAATACGTAGTTTGGCCGTTTTGTTTTGGAAGCAAATTGCACCGTGTTTTTATGCTTTGGTTGTGGTTATGCATGGGTTTTTTTGTTGCTTTTAGATTACGAAGCCTGGTCATGGATGAAAATCGCATTGAACAACTTTTATGGCAGCTGGAAAATGGGGATGTATCAGAGGATGAAGGTGGTGTTGACGAGGACTCTATTGATTATTACGATAATGTGGGTGAGGTGGTTGCAGACCTTGAGGATAATGAGGAAATACTAGAGGAAGCGCCAGAATCAAATTAAATTAATTTAGATTCTGAGGCACCAGTTTTGCCTAACTCTGTGCCTGAAAATCCGTCCATCAACTATACGACCGCTCGTAATTTAGTTTGGAAAAAAAAGGATATGGCCATGGTTGACAGAGCTTTTGACTTTCGAGGTGTGACAGATTACCCTGAAAATATTATGAATTTGGCTACACCTTACCTTTAGTTTTTTACATATTTTTTTGAACAAAGCCTACTAGAAGTCATCGTTGATGAGAGCAATAAATATGCCATACAGAACAATCCCAATTTTTCCGACCCAGTTACTCTGCTCGAGCTTCGAAAATACATAGGTGTTTTGATTTATACTTCTGTATATCACTACCCAAGTATACGGTCGTATTGGGCAGGAAATGTACGATTTCACCCAATAGCCAACACAATGACTGTAAATAGATTTGAAAAAATTAGACAAATACTTCATTTCAATGATAACAGCTTACACCTTTCTCCTGAGCACCCTAACCATGACAGATTACATAAGATAAGGCCAGAAGTTGACCACCTCAATCTCAGATTCAAGTCTGTTCCTTTTGATCACCGTCTTTCACTAGATGAACAGATGTGTTCCACTAAACTGTCCCATTTTATGAAGCAATATCTGCCTAATAAGCCCCACAAATGGGGATTCAAGTTTTACGTACTTTGTTGTGTCATGGGCTATGCTTATTCTTTCGAAATATACTCTGGGACACACAATCTTGAAAGGAAACCTAATGAACCAGATTTGGGAGCTGTATCGAATACTGTAGTACGCTTGCTTCGACCTGTACCGAGGCAAGTGAACCATATAGTCATCTTTGACAACTTTTACACCAACTTGTCACTATTCCATTATCTATACAAGGAAGGAATTTATTGTTTGGGGACAGTGCAGAGAAACAGATTAGGAAAAGCATGCAAGTTGCCAGACAAGAAGGAGGTACTCAAAACATCAGTACCAAGAGGAACTTATGAAGAAAATGTCACCACTTTAGAAGGGGTTGATTTTTCAGCTATAAGCTGGAAAGACAACAAACAGGTCTTGCTGTTGTCTACGTATGTTGGTGCAGAACCTGTGGGCACTATCACCCGTTATGACAAGAGGCAGAAAACCAGCGTAGCCATATCTTGTCCTAAAGCAATACGCGAATATAATAGCAGCATGGGCGGTGTTGATACCATGGATAGTTACTTAGGTAGGTATAGAATACGAATGAAATCGAAAAAATGGACTAGTAGACTATTTCATCACATGCTGGATATGGCTGTCATAAACAGTTGGGTACTATACAAAAAAGTTATGACGAAGAAAAACACCAATCCCAAAAATATTATGAAGTTAGTCGATTATAGAACCGAATTGGCGGACACAATGTCAATGTCAATGCCGGTATGGTGCCATGTCTGAAAATAAAAGAGGTCGACCAAGTCTCAGCAGACCACCAAGTGCTACCCAGAAGAAGCAGAGAGTTGGTGCCCAAATATTACCCCCTCAAGAAGTGCGCAAGGATAGTGTTGGTCATGACAAAACATACCACGAAAAAAGGAATCAATGCAAATACTCGACATGTAAGAAACTTACTTCAGTCATGTGTGCAAAATGCAATGTTTCTCTTTGCGACAACAGAAAGAACAACTGTTTTCAGCTATTTCACATGTAAATCGTTTCTATGTTATTTTATTTTATATTTACATTAATAAATTGATATTTCACTAGAAAACTCGTTAATCTTATTTCATACAAAAATGCAGTGCCTAATGCATAGATTATCAAAAACGATAATGACTGTTATTAATTAATAATAATACCAATAAAAGCAATAGGATTTTTTTAAACATTTTTCCTTGATAATTTAGCTTATTCTTTAGCACATATATTTTTTTAAACCAAAATTAAAAAATCATGCACCTAAGGGTTAAGGCCTAAATCACTATGGCTGCCTGGCATCCCCCTTTGATAATGAATGAAATGAATTCTATTGCACATTGAACACTGGTGCAACACTGGTGCTTAGGTGTGTGTCATGGGTACTGAGTGGTATAAGAAGATCAGCGGTAAAAATGATTTTAATATGTTGACCCCCACTACTTTAAAGTTTAAATGCTTCAATGGGTCAGAGATACCCAACAAGGGTGTGGAAACATTTCTCTGTACATCAAAAAGTAATAAGAAGACCTTCAAGATTTAATTCCATGTGGTAGACATCCAGCATGAGCCGCTCTTGTCAGAAAAAGCATGTGTGGCTTTGGGATTTATAAAATATTGCAACACAGTGACCACAGATAAAGTTGACCGGTCTGGTGTTTGAGATTATAAAAAAATATAGTGACATTTTGGAAGGCTATGGTAGTTTACCAGGAAAATTTCACCTGGAATTAGATAAATCAGTGCCAGCTCGCATACCTGTCTCTCTTAGAGAGAGGCTACAGTCATAATTGAATAAGTTGGAGAAAGATGGAATTATAGTTAAGGAAACTCAACATACAGACTGGGTAAATAATATTTTAATTGTCACAAGACTCATTATTTTCAACGCTCGTTAAGGCTGTTTCAAACAATGATACTTCTGTTGATGTTCTAAGATTAAGAGCTGAAATTTTGTCCAATTTTTTTGTAAGTAATAATAATATACGAATTGTTGACTGCAGCTGAAACGTTACCAGAATTTTTGAGGGACTATTATTGAATGAAAAGTCCCAAACATATATTTGGAGATCACTCTCAGTGTGAGGGATACTACTGTGGTGATGAGAAAAAGTCAGAAATAAACCTTGAGCCTGACGTCAAAATATTAATGCAAAGCCTAATTTCAATTGCATCTACTTTGGCATTCAATGCGCGAAGCTTATTACACAATTTAAATAATAATAGGGCTGAACAATTTAATTCCATAGTAGCTAAATATGTGGGTAAACTTATCAATTATTCATTAAAAAAATCATATGCATTTAGGTGCTATGCAGCGGTTGATGCCTTTAATACTGGGAAACCTATTAGTCAATTTTATAAAACAATTTTTAACAGCAGTCCGTCAACAGCAACTAAAAAATTTGAGACGCAAAAGTGCCAGACGAACCAAAAAACAAAGGATACAAACAGACCGAGACGCAGACTGATATTCAACCACAGCAACGTTAATTACAGTGATTAGTGCCAAAGGCCGGATATGTCAGAAGATCAGTATTTAACGGCCACGACGTTGTTTCTGGAAAACCTCAAATCTCAGATAGATCAAAGGCACGACATCGAAAGGGAGACCATACTGCAGGCGGAAAGCGCCTTGTGGCTGGAGCTCCGAAGATGTCTTTTGACGGGCTCAAATTTTAGCAAAGTCTGCAAGCGAAGGAGTAATATAAGTTCTGCAGGTCTTCTAAAAAATGTACTTCATAAATATTCCATTGGCTACGTCGCAGTCATTCAACATGGAAAATCTAACGAGAAAATTGCATTGGCTCAGCTGGAAAAACAAAAAAACCTTGTTTTTGAACAATGCAGTCTGTTCATCGACGATGAAATACTTTTTCCTAGGTGCAACACCAGATGCAGTATTCGAAAACGGCATCGTCGAATTAAAATCCCAGCCCCATCTCGGCCTTTGGAATGTATCCTGATGACGCTATAAAAGTCGCTAACAAAGCAAGATTTGTGCCTTTGTGCTGTATGGACAGGGCCTGGGCAGCCGCTGAAAGTAGAGGAAATATATAGAAACGATACTTTTTGGAAGACTAAAATGGAAAAAAGGCTTGTAGATTTCTACAATAGGTACATGCCTTTTACCTTTTAGGGCTATGAGGAACAGGGTGTAAAGTTCACTCATCCTCTATAGAAAAGGGAGGATCCTCCGACCACACGGGTGTTGTGTCTGGCGGGCAATTGCCCAAGGACTGATGTTGGATAGTCTTATATATGTGAATCGCGCGGTAAACTTAAATAGCGCGATGTAGGATTTGTGACTTTGATGAGTAGTTCGCATGTGGTGATCTAGATGCCGCCACAACCTGAAATAGTCGATCCGAGAAGAACTCGCTCAATGCCACTGAGAGACACATTTTAATTTTTTTTAGGTTGTCTAATAAATATACTAAACGAATATACACAGACATTCCAGACTTTTATTTTTTAACCGTACCTACTCAACTTAAAAATTATAATCTACAGGATCAAAATTGTTTAAGCGATCACTATGCTCGAACTTTAAGCTGGGTACTGACCGGCGTTACGGGACGTAATGTTACAGAGCGCGCATTCGTGCAGTCAGTACGTCGTGTTACGGGGAAACCAGCGAGCAACGAGCCGCTCGTTGCTCGCTGTCAGTCAGTCAGTTTTTTGGCGAATCCTTTGACTGTTACGAGGTTCAGGTTCAGTCAGTACGCTGTTGCAAGTCGTCACGAGCGCACGCAGTGCGTCGCACGTCGCCAGTGATCACACGTCGTTCCTCTCGTAATTATTTCATTTATTTCTTAAAACATGGAGTGGAGAAAAATCTCTGTATTTTATAGAATAATACAGAGAAGAACCAGTGTTGTGGAAACCAGCTCATCCAGACCATTATAACAAATTAAAGAAAGAAGACGCTCGTCTTCGTTAGTCGACAGCGAAAGAGAAACGTGTAAAAAGAAAATGACAAGTTTACTGGCATCATTGAGGGAAAAACAAAAAACTAAACAATCAACTGGTACAGGAAAAGATACGTAATTATTTATTAAGTTTTTAAGTACTTAGGCCCACTTGCACCACCCGCACTAACACGGGTTAACCGAATAGTGTCGCTGGCCTCCAGACCCGGCGTGAGATGGTTTTGTGGTGGCGTGACCGTTTTGCCGTTAACTACAATATTAACTCTGTATTAACGTTTAATCCCGGTTTTAATTCGGGTTTAATCCGAAATAACAAAACAATATCAAATAATTATTTCTGTATTGTAGGCCCATTCAATACAATATCGTTCAATGAGATCTTTTTACTAGTTTTTATGGAAGCATCATACACAACCCTATTACGAGTGCTTTTGCTTTGCTCATTTATAACCGCATGATGTGGCATGAAATAAATAGGATCTTCATAGAAATTGTAAGAGTTGATATTGGTATGAACAACAAAGTGCCCATGACCGAGCTCTACGTACTCATCTATGAACTTTTGATAATCAGTAAGTAAGTTAATGTTGCTTCGCAGTCTTTTTTCCAGACTGAGAAACATGTGCAAACCTGTCAAATGAATTCCCTAGTCTCATTTATTTTGCAGGTTTCTAGCTTCAAAGGTAAGTTAACAGTGATTTTTTTATTTTCAAGTTTTACATCTTTCTACTCGTAGCTCCTGAACGCTCTCCACCTCCCAAAGCTTCCTGACACTGTCACTAAAGTCTGTTTCGCAATTGTACAAATTAGAGATACAACCTGATTTTTTAAGATGTTATAAATGCCATTGCTCCGGCAATGACATGGCCAAACTTCGTGTTGATGATGCCCGAATATGAAGATTGCTGCTGGTCGCCTAGGTCACTGCATGCATGTAAGCGTTGAGGTTCCTCAAGCGGCACACTGTGTACGATTTAACCAATCTAGCAGGACAATAGGTATTTAAATGAAATGTTTAAAATAACGTTTTTTAATCTTGTTATGGCCCATCCCGACTCTCACGAGGCTACAGGAGGGAACGCGAGTTCGAGAGTGAGGACGGTGCGCTCGTGTCTCCTCGTCTTCCCTCGCCTCGCCTCGCTATCGCTCCGCTTTGTGTCGGTTTTTCGGACGCGAGTCAAAGGACGCGAGGGAGTGAGGCGAGGGAATTAACCACACTTTCGCGCTCGCTCACTTGTTATTTACTGCTGCAGAGTAAGGACGCGTGCGTTTTTTTATTATGACGGAGTGGAATAACGATTTGTGTACCACTTTTATAGAGTTGTGTCAAATGGAACCAATAATTTGGAATCCAAAAAATCCATATCACAAGGATAAAAACAAAGTGAACGACGCGTGGAATCGGATAAGCAAAGAATTAAATATACCTACACAGGAGTTAAAAACTAAGAAAATATCATTAATAGCGACTTTTAGAGGGCACCTAAGGAAAAAGAAAGCTTCTATTAAATCCGGCGCCGGTTTAAATGATGTTTATAAACCCATCAGGGGGCCTACCACAAGCTCTTAAAGCAGTATTATTACAATCTTACTTTGACTTTTCGTACCATGACGTCCTTAAAACAAGCTTACAGCGGTTTCGGTGACGTCACCTCTAAAACTTCATTCAATTCGTACCACGAAGTGTCTTTTGACAGCTAGCAGGAATGTTTTTACGTCAAATTTAGCCATCATAACAAAGTTCCTCGGACTCGACGGAAATATTATTATTTTGCAAATTTATAATTAAGAAATCATTATCGTGTCCTTTAAAGTAAGTCAAATGTATTTATTTACGTAAACTTGCCGAATGAATTGTGTACCTAGTGATTTTAGTCCATGGGTAATTCATTTCGTGTTTGATTGTAGATGGCAAATATGTATACGAAATGTTTGATTTTTTGGAAGCTGATAACGCAGAAGCCAACAGTACAAGAAAGCGGCGTCGTATGCAGCTACGTCAGGAAGCAACCCCTTCAATTTTATTTCAAAACACTAATCACTGAGTCTGACCATACATATTGTTTTGAACTATCTTCGTCAAAACATTACAGAAAAAATGTTCTTTGTTTTAAAACTTATTCACTGAGTAACCGTGTTTAACCTTACCTTGATTCCATGTCGACTTTGTAGCCAGTTAAATCTTATTCCATTATAATAAAATAAGTTCAACCACTTAGAGTATAGCACTTGAAAACAAAAAATATCACTACATCGAGTTTCAAATTTCATTCTGCTATAAACACATTTTGTTCCGAATCATATAATGTCACAACCTCGTCACAACTTAGTCATAGCTTATTTTTAATTGTTTCAATTGTTTTTCTCAGTTTGCAAAGCAAAATCTTTAATATTTGCGTTCATTTCATGGAAATTACTCATAAAAATTAGATTGTAATGCAAAGTAACATTTTTTAAATAAAAAAATATAATATTTAGCTTCAAGACTTATTTCGACGTACTTCGTAATAGCGATTCGGACCAACGTGTGAAAGGGACAGCGCTATACAGTTCGTATAGCGTTGTTTCTCTTCGACTATCAGCAGGGAATAGACAAATCTTACAAATTGTTCATTCTTTCCCAGCACTAAGCAGGAATAAAACAATATTGAATGATGAAGGTCATGGTACGAATAGGAGTAATGTTATTGTAAGCTTGAAACAAAACTCTCTTGAAATAAGATTGTTTCGTAAAAGATTGTGGTAAGCCCCCTGGTTTCTATACGAAATAATGGAAAGCTTCTTGAGTGACATCAATGAATGTTCGCCTACAATAAACACGGACATACAGGTAAGTAAAATAAAACATATTTTGCTTAAGTTATGTAGGTATAATTGTAGTTTATTTTGACAGAATTATTTAAATCTATTGCATATATGAGTTTGTGCAAAAATATGAAGTAAACTCTTCTCTTATCTGAGTTGCATTTAATGTTGCTCTGCGTGATATTTGATTCAGACGCTGCAGGGCACCGTCATTTTGAACATCATTTCTCCAAGAACCCCGGACTAAAATCCCGTTATCATCAAAAATATCCACTGTACTATGGGGGAACTTCATATCTAAGCAATGTTAAAACAAAATCCCGTGAACACGATGACCACATCTGTTTAACGCCCCTTTTGGCTTCGACCAATGACACACAAATACACAGTAAATATTTTGTCGTTTCAGTTTTTTTGTTGTCCGTGTGTTTTTTAAGTAGGTACTGTTACATTACAATGATCACAGATGTTTGACCCTTTTTCGACCACTAGGAACAGAACAAAAGAAGCAAAGATTAGAAAGTTTTTAATTTTAATGTTTTTATACTTTACATTTTGTTTCAACAAACTCGTGTTCAGTTGCAAATTTGCAGAGCTTTCGGTAACAAGTAACAACTAACGTAGCATTTGTGAATCATGTCTTCGTACCGTCTCACCACACAACAGAGGCATGAAATCTTGTTTCTGCGGGAGGAAGGACCAAACGTTAGTCAAATTGCCGAGGAGGTGCACACGACAGTGAGTTTTTTTTTTTTATAGGTTTAGCGCTTATTTAAAGTGACTGTTTTCAATTTACACAAATTATTTTTTTTACTGAATTTGTTTAGATGTAATAAACTAATTAATATACAAAATAGCAACAACAATTGTTAATTACATTTCCGCACACAATCTTCTTATCTAAGCTTGCATAACTATTAAATTCTTAGCCCAGGTGCGCACGGGCGTATTTTTGTTATGGCGATTTTTTTGCGCGTATTTTCGAAGCTCTGCTTAGCGCCGAGAGTTGAATATCCAACAGTGTGTTTTCTTGACGCGCTGGGATGCGCTCTGTTGGATTCTCAATGCTCGGCTCAATACCGAGAGTTGAAACTACAGTGCACGAAAAAAAAATGAAATGCTAAGTAAAGTCAATTTACTTTTTACAGAGAAATACTGTCAGTTTATGGCTCCGGCGGTACGACAACGAAGGACATGTGCGTAGCCAACCTCCACAAAATACTCCGAGAATCATCACCCCGCCGTGATTGGAAAGAATGGTTCAGGTGTTCCAAGAACCAGACTATTTGCAGAACAATTTGACTGCACCACGAGAGCAGTCCGAAATGCACTACATCGGGCGGGCATACACAGCAGAAAGCCCGCTCGGAAAATAATACTGAGTCAAGCCCATAAGGAGGTTAGAGTCCGGTTCGCACGAGATTATCGAGACTTCGATTTTTCACACGCAATATTTTCCGACGAAAAAAGTTTTAGGTCCAGCCAGATAGGTCGTTTAGCCGGCATTTATGGCGTGTGGCTAATACTCGGTACGAGACGCAAAATGTTTTACCAAACCTAGAGTCAGGAAGAATAGTGGTCAACATGTGGGCCTGGTTATGTGCGGCAGGTCCTGAGGAACTAGTCTATATCCCCGGGAGGGCAAACGGTGAAAGTTACTTGCGTCTGCTGCAAGATACCTTTTTGCCAACAGTGCGAGTGGTGTATCCAGAGGACGAAGTGCCTGAAATTGTTTTTATTCAGGACAACTGTCCTATACACACTTCGCGCTTGGTGCAAAATTGGATCCGGCAGCAGCCCAGTATACGATCGGTACCGTGGCCTTCTCGTTCTCCGGACCTAAACCCCATTGAAAATCTATGGGGCATATGGTCCAGAGATGGGATAATAGGAGCGAAAGGACCAAACCAGCACTAGTCGCACATGTTGACGAGGTTTGGGAATCACTTCGCGGCTCGGACCTTTGCGAGAACTTAATAAAATCGATGCGAGCGCGGTGTGACGCAGTCATAGATGCAGGTGCGGCTCTCACGAAATACTAGACTTATACCCGTTTTCACCTTCACTAAGGGACACTTAAACGAATTCCTAAATAAAAGTGCTCTGTTGGATTTAAGTGTCCCTTAGTGAAGGTGAAAACGGGCATTAGGTTTTTAGTAAAAAATTGTGTATAGTATTATGCGTGTGTGTGTTTTAGTAATATTATTCCTAGTAAGTATGTATAGTCATAAATAGTATTGTATTGTAATATAACATAAATAGGTATAGTTAGCATTAGGTTAAGGTTTTTAGTTAAAATGTTTTTATTGTATTAGTAAGTAGTATTATTCCTAGTATATTCCTGTTATGATATAATATTAATGATTAATAGATGAATCTAACATTAAACGATGTTCCATATTTCAACTGGCTTTTTCTTCTATCCAAATTATTAAGTAATACTTAAATTGACAGTATTTAGTGTATTTAAATTGACTTAAGTTCATAATAGAACTACCCAACTCACTACAATACAGTTAGCCCTTTGTGGTGTCCCGTTGTGTCGAAATGCACTTTAGGTCCGACCAGCTGTATGGTCGATGACAACAACGCTTCTCTTTTGTCATCATTTTATGAACAAAGGAGATTCATTCGTTCTATAATTATGTCTAAGTATTGTTTATAATATCTTGGGCACGGATTAAATATCAAGAGTAATAGCGACTATCGGCGTTGAGGCGTAGACTCAGAATACGTCTTATTTCGTTACATGCACAGCAACAGACATCATGGCTAACATCTAAGATGTGGACAACTGGTTCACATACAGTGATTACGTTGATATACTAATTAATCAGTTGTCTTGGCCCTGGCAAGAGGTGCACTTTATTCTAGCAGAATCATGTTTTTTATGTGGTAGTGAAATTCCGGATGCGGACGTCCATACCATTTAATTTTGAATTTGAACGTCCAGTTAAATATGGTGGACTTTATTGAAAATTTTGACAATTGGTGTGAAGTGTGTCACGCGTGTGTGTATCTGCATTACCCGGCTGACGAGTGCCAGGTCTGCGCCGACGACTAACCACTCAAGTAATAATAATAATTTATTTTTTAATATTGAAAGACAAACGAAAAATAGGAATACTTACCAATATAATAACAAAATTCGCTCAGAACGCACGCAAAATATGCATGTGCATTAGAATGCCAGAATTTACGCAAAAAATATTTGCACGCAAATACGCAAATGCTTACAAGCCAATTTTTACTAATGATCTTCCTACAATTACTATTATTTTTATCGTAATTTGCTTTGTCTGCCACTGCTAGTGTACTAACACATTTCAACTTTATTAACTCAGGGCTTAAGGGTGAATAGCGGTCGACCGCCAGTGAGTGCAGTGGTACACACGGCTACATATCAACCTATACATTTCCAGTTTAAGCTGATCTCGCATTGTATAGGATTTCCGTACAATGAGAGGTCAGTTATACTGGAACGGTATAGCTTGATATGTAGCCGTGTGTACATTTATTTTTGGTGTGTGTTATTATGTATATAAAGTATATCAAATAAGTTTTATTAACATGATTATTTACAGTGACCAAGATGAAATAGAGCCTCAGCCGTAAGTACACATATTATTTACTTTCACGTCCATTAGATACAATGTATTGCAACGCAATACATTAGAAACATTGATTTTAGATCGACGAGTCGAGGAGATGGTCGCTCGAATCGTCGAGCAAGAGGACGCGGCCGCAGACGTGGCAATAATAGGCCAGAGGAGCCTCTGCCGTAAGTATAATTGTGTTTTTTAAAGTTTCATTTATTGGTAACACGGTTTATATTATCTTTATCTTAGTTCAACAAGAGCAGTAAATGTAAACAAAGATGTATTCGTGTCTACATTGAGTCTGTATAGTAGGTTATTTTATTTTTGCAGTGTAGAGTTAATAAATGTCAGGGCTGAAAAAGCCCTGACAAAGCGCCCGCCGTATAAATGCCCTGCCTGCCGAAGTCCGGCAGGAGTTGACCGCTCGGAAGCGTCAGGCCGAGCTGCAGCGGGTTCTGCTGCCAGATGCGTCTCCCCGTAAGAGGCAAGGCAAACACGGTAATTATTTCATAATGATATCAATGCGTTCGATATTCTTGTTTAGTTACTATGAATGAGATTTATATGATACAATTATCTTGCAGGAAACAATCCCCGGAGCGAGAGGCTTGCCCGGTAATTGAGGAACCGGCAGGCGATGAGCCTGCAGCCGAGGTTGTGCCCATTCTGGAGCCCGAACCACAACAAGAGGCCGCAATTGAACAGTATCAAGAGGAACCAGAGCTCGTGGACATGCAGGATCTGGAAGATATGGGTACGCCAGAGGCCGATACTGTTCCTAATTCCCCGAACAGTTCGCCGAGCCGACTGTCAACTGCCCTAAGTTTGGAGTGGGCTTCACGCACTCCTCAGAAGAGGCCACATAATTCACCACCATCATCCGAATAACACACACACACACACACACACACACTAACATGTTGTTTTAATAAATAAATAAATATTATGTCTTATTATTTTCTACAAGATTTCATCATCTTGGGGCAAGAAGTGGAGGTGGAGACCACAACAAGGACTTCACACAGAACTTCAACTAGTAAGTCCACCCCGTGGTGTTACCCACATAATTTATGTATATTTGTTCGGATGATATACGTATTTTATTTGTTTCAGATATAACAGACAAACATTTTGAGAAAACTCTTGACAATTGGTTACATGACGATGACAGTGACGGTGACGGTGACTTTGACGACAATGACGGTTCTTTTCTGCCGGTCATACGTAACGCATTAGTTGAACCAGCTTGTGCCACTGACATGACGGAACTTGAGACAGAAGTTTTGCAGGCTGAGGACGAACTAAATGACCGACATTTACGCGAGATAGTGGCTGACGATGACTACTACAATTTTGACTGGAAGAAGGATAGGGAGAAATTTACTGGACAGCGAGAGACTTTCACAGGGTTATCGGGACCGACTTTTGACGTAACTGACAAGACGCCTGTTGACGTTTTTTACAGAATGATTGACTCTAATTTTATTGACTTACTGTGCATCGAAACTAACCGCTATGCAGAGCAGAAGATAGCTCGCTTAAAAGCTGAGAACAAGCTTCTTCCAACTTCGCGTCTGCATAGATGGACGCCGACTGACTCCGACGAAATGATCACGTTTTTAGCAGTGTTAATACTGCAAGGCCTGCACCCGTTACCAGAGGAGGAAAAATACTTTTCGTTTAACGGGTTCGGGACCATGCCGTATTTTTCAAGAATAATTTCATTCAATAGGTTCTCATTGCTAAAATCGATGTATCATTTCGTCGACAACGAGACTATAACCGATAAGACGAAACTTTCAAAAATTCGACCGGTGCTTGACTATCTCAATGACAAATTTTCGACACTTTACATGCCTGCCCAAGAACTTGCCATAGATGAGTCTCTGCTGAAGTGGCACGGGCGATTGAGCTTTGCTCAAAAAATTGCCACTAAAGCCGCCCAAGTTGGCGTAAAAACTTATAAACTTTGCGAGTCTCGGACAGGCTATCTATGGAAGTTTTTTGTTTACGTAGGTAAAAATACTCAGACTGCCCCGACCAATAGACCTACTGAGGACGAGACCGTTGACCGACCCGATGACGAGACTGTTGACCGACACCATGACGAGCCTGTTGACGAACCCGATAACGAGACGATTGTAGATAGACCCGATGAAGACACATTAGACCAACCCAATGGCACATCGCATGACCGGCCTGAAAACGACGAGACTGTTGACCGACCAGATCATGACTTTGCACGTCCCACCAACGCTACCGCAAAAATTGTGTTTGACCTAGTAGAGCCACTGCTTGAGCGTGGACACACGGTCATAATGGATAATTTTTATAACAGTCCCCTGTTATTGCGTTCCTTGAAAAAGCAGAAAACCGATTGTTATGGCACATTAAGATTAAATCGAGAATTTGTGCCTGACTCGCTCAAGACTCTAACCAAGTCTGACCTACGACAGGGTGAGGTATTGGCAAGCTACACGTCAGACTTGTCTGTGATGGTATGGCGAGATGCAAATTTAGTGAGCATGATCTCGACATACCACCACTTACAAGCTGGGATTCAAAATAAATACAACCGACTGACATATAAACCCAAAATAGTTATTGATTATAATAAGTCCATGGGCGGAGTGGATAGAAAAGATCAATTTCTATCTGCTCAGCCGGTGGAACGGGTTAGAAACAAGGTCTGGTATAAGAAGGTCTTCTGCAGGTTGCTGAACACTGCCGTGTTCAATGCCTATGTGATATTTTCATCACAAAACCCGAAAATATCACATAGACAGTTTCGGACCATTTTGACGGAAGAACTTCTTAAAATACACCGACGCATCGACTTGACCACTGAACCTCGACTTTACGCGAACAGGACTGGACAAGGTCAGTTGACCATACGTAAAAACGACCGACCGAACGTTGACCATGACCACTTCCCTGCGCGGTCTAATCTTAAAAAAGCGCGATGCTGGATGTGCACACGCCGAAAACGGGATACGAGGACAATTTGGAAATGCATTCAGTGCGATATAAGTTTATGCATTGAGCATTGTTTCAGAAAATACCACAAACAAAATCTGTAAAAAAAAAAAACTAAACTAGCTTCTGCCTGCGGCTTCGCCCGCGTGAAATTTTGACCCCCGACCTACCGCGTCGCATCCCATCGCCCGCCTGCACTATTACTTCCTTTTCTCTTAGCGTTCTTTCTGACTTTTTTTCTTTGTGCTCGGCTCCTAAGAGTCGTAGCGTGATGTTACATAATTTCAAATCCGACCGGTATTTCTGGAATCTCCAGAAATACCGGTCCCTTACATACAAACAAATTTTACCTCTTTATAATGTTAGTATAGATATATAATAAACTTATATATATAATAAACATTTATATATATATTTAGATATAATAAAAATGTGTTTGCTAAATAAACTTGCCGAACATGAATATTTGTGTTTCATTAAAATAACCTCGTCGTGTGCGCACGCCATTAGCCGGGCGGCCATCTTGTCACATCTTTACGTCGCCCGAGGCCCGAGGACCTTTTGAGAAGTACTTGACTTTGTTTATTTTTTCTTGACAGAAAAGTAAATATTAATATTGAGATATGGGTATCATTTTAAAGGGTATATAGTGCACTATTATAATAAAAAATAATTGTTAACAGTAACTGTTATACTTTTCTTGTAAAGCTCGAAATAAAAAATAAATACGGTATTTGTTTTAATATTATCAACTTTAATCTTTATTTTCATCCCTTATTATTAATTTGAGTAATTTACTTTTAACCAAATTAAATTCTGGATTCGTTGAGCTTTCCGTGAGTATTTTTTATTTGACTGTAGCTGTAGCAGTTTTTCAGTAGTACGCGTTTTTGTTGAGGGAGTCTCGCGCGGTCATAAAAAAGAAAGTCAAATTTCATGCGCGGACAGGGGGGGCGAGAATCGCCGCGCGGCTTGGAAGCTTGAGTGGAAGTAGGTGTTATAATCAATATGCTCGACGTTTACAGCGAAATTGTATAGTAATAAAAAAGTTGAAGGCGAACGTAATAAATATGTATTTACAGAAGTATAATATTAGAATTACAGCCTATTGTATAGTATTGAACTATTTATGCCCGTTTTCACCAACAACTAAATAAAAATGCACTGTTGGATTTTCGACTCTTAGCGCTGAGCTTAGCGTTGAAAATCCAACAGGGCACTTATACTTATTATTTAGTATAGTTTATCAAGAATATATCAAAAATACGAACTTTTTGGAAATATTGGTAGGTGAAAAAAAACACTTAGTACTTATATTAGCAGTTTATTAAAAAATAAAAATAAAACAATACTTAATTCTAAATAAATACATTTATAGTGTGGCGTGCTTCACACGCACCACATTGGCACCCTGCGGGTGTCGTCAACGAAGCGGGTGATGGCGGGGGCGCTAGCGGCGGCGTCAGCATGGCCAATTTTGCCACACACGCATCACATGGGCACCCTTCTGATGATGACGACGAGGGTGAGGGCGATGGCGGAGGCGCCTGCGGCGGCACGTCCAAAGTCGGCGATGGTGGCTCCCTTCCACCTGTGCTGGTCGCAGAGTTGTCTTGTCTGCCTTTGCAGCAAGAAAAAGGCCTGTAAAAAAAATTGATAACATTTAGTTAAACTATTTGCATGCCACATCCGTTTAGCGGTTGGTCTGTCTGTCAATATGTTAGTCAAACGGATTTTCATTTAAAACCATACATATTAAGTTTAATCAGATTATCTCCATTTTATGTTGTTGTAGTTTAAATTATGGTATATAATGTAGTAGATGTTTCACTCTTTCTAAGGAAGTTGTGCAGTAAAATGCATGACATTGTTATTAATGATGCTTTGTTAGGATCTAACAAAATAGGTTTTCTGAAAATTCAAAATTTTGACAATATTCCAAAAACATTCTCTACTACTACACGTGCGCTTGATAATAGCTGGTAAAAAAATCGTTTTTGCGAGCCAGTAGTGTGATTTCCTGGGTGTGGCTTCAACGCATTGCCTGCTGAAATTATTTGCAAACGCTAAGTAAATAGCTCATTGACCCTGTGCGGCAAACGCACTTGCGCGTTCAATAAATATTTCGTATAGTGCTATGAACGCGTATGCGCGGTTGAAGAAAGTCTACCCAGTGCGGCTGGCCGCATTAGTGCGTTGTTCAATACTTGTCCAAGTGCGGCACGACGCTTATGTGAGTTTGAAAATTTTCGAGTTTTATGACAGTCATAAAACAATTATTTATTTTTATATTTATATAATACGCTCAAGTAAAGGTTGCTTCACACGACAGTTGTTTTTGTAACAATTTTTTGTGAAGCACTTTCGGTGCCGAGCACCTGGCTCCCAGGAAGAACGTAAAAAGGTTAAAATGTTAGTTGTTACACACGCCATCTATTGAGATATAAGCGAACTAAGATTTATCGTACTACTAATTCTGTGCAGATATTATGGTCAATGGTGATGACAATATTATATTTATTATAGTCATAATAAAATATTAGAGTATCGTATCAATTGAATTTGTAAAGATCACCCAATCAATTTCAAAATTAGGAACTTTATTTCTTCATCAAAAAACTTTCTTAAGTTGGCACGTTCCAATTTTACTACAAAACGGGAGTCAATTTCGTACTTGCCGGTTTTGATGTATTTTCTTATTCATTTTGTCGCACGCACATAGCGTAATAAATGAGTTCACATAAAATAATTAGCTCACCGGTATCGGGATTCGTAATAACTTAATAATTCAATTATATAAATTGAAAATGAAACAGGAAATCAAAAGTGGATTATTTTTACTGGTTTTTGGTACTTACCTGTCAAAAAGTTTTCAATTTCTACTGTCGAGATCGCAAGGTAAGTTTCAAAAGAGTTTTTTACAAAAACTACATAACCAACACTTTCACAACTTTTTTGTTATTGACAACACTGTGTTCGTCTGTGACTAAGCTATCGAATGATATATTATATGTTTTGCAAAAACTACATATCTCGAAGATATTTGCCTTTAAAAATCATGCTATTTTACAAGAACAGCATATCTTCATAAATATTTTACAAAAACTGCATAACATTTTGTACTTAAGTAGTTTTTGTAAAAAAATATCATGTCTGTGGTCATGTCGATGTCAAAAACGACGTGTGCTTGGTATTGTGATACGTTTTTCTCGCGCCTTACAAATAATTTAAAATGGATATTCAAGGTGTTTCTAAAAGAAGAAAACGCAAAGAAAAAAAGGAGAATGTGATAAAAATTAAAAAAGCTAAAGGACTTGAACATATAAACCATAAAAATAACTTAATACTAGCTCGAGAAGTCGGGCCTGATTGCAGGTAGGTAAATCAAGAGCACCACGTAGGTTTATTTGTTTGTGCATTTCGGTTATTGTCGTTATTTTGGGTTAAAAATCATTTTTTCATCCCACCATCTCGGAAAGAGTATTTTTAATCTTCAATATCTGAGTGGAAAAGCCGTTTTTATTCTCTAGAGGATAAAGTAAATTGAATTTAGAACATCGTGTGCACTAAGTTTGTGAATTAAAAAAAACATTAAACCTATTTACTGCTACCTCTATGGTGCCGAATATATCATACAACTTTTTTTTAATTTGTTAAAAACTCAGACTCGGAACCTTCTTGGTGTTCTTTTTTCAATTTGCTTTGTACGCGGTTCTTTACGCGGCATTTTTTCACGTCATTGTTAAACCTTATATTAAAAACAAGAAACTTGAAAACAAGTGAAAAAACTAAAATGAGTGATTCTAGCGACGAGGAAGTTTGCTTGACGCCAACAGAATTAACTGAAACTGTTAATAATGCGCAAATGAGCTTTCTCCCTCAACAATCACGCGAGAAGTATTTAAAACAGTACGATATGTTCAACACGTGGCGACTAGCAAAAGGAGCCAAAACTTTCTCAGAAAACGTTTTGCTGGCATATTTTATAGAATTATCCGAGAACAAGAAAGCAAGCACTCTATGGAGTACGTATTCGATGCTAAAAGCAACAATAAAGATGAAAAAAGACAAACATATCGATACCTATCCTAAATTAGTGGCATTTTTAAAAAGAGCCTCATCTGGTCATCAACCAAAAAAATCGAAGGTTTTCACAGTATCTGATATTGAAAAGTTTCTTAACGAAGCACCCGATTCCGTATATTTGGCGGCAAAAGTAAGTCAGTTGCACATTCAGTATCTACTTAAGTATATTAATCTCAATTAAATAGTATACTTAGTAGATGTTGATAGGCATAATTATGCGTTCATATCAATTTTATTCATTTATCTACTACAATACTCTTTACGTTACAGGTTGTTCTTATTATTGGAATAAACGGAGCATGTCGAACTAATGAACTAACACAACTTAATGTCAAAAACATTGAGAAACATTCAGATGACTTACTATTAATTAATTTACCTAATACAAAGACAAAAAGAGACCGCAACTTCGTCATTCGCAAGGAATACGTAACGATTGTTGAGAAATATCAAGCCTTACGCCCGCCTAACACTCCAATCAATCGATTTTTTCTACAGTATCGCAATGGAAAGTGTGTTAGACAGCCTATGGGTACTAATAAAATTGGCAGTATCCCACGAGAAATAGCAACATTTCTTGAACTTCCAGAACCCCTGTTGTACACGGGTCATTGTTTCCGACGAACTTCAGCCACACTTTTGGCTGATTCCGGAGCTGATCTCCTGTCCCTTAAGCGCCACGGAGGCTGGAAGTCCAATGCAGTTGTAGAGGGATACATAGAGGATTCCATCCAAAATAAGTCTAAAATATGTGAAGGCATCGTAGGAGCCATTACACTGAAAGAGCCTCAATCGGATCCTTGGACTGGCCCTTCTACATCAAAAATAAGCCGTTATGAAACACCTAACCATCTCCCTCTCTCTCCAACATTCACGCCAAGGGAATCCGATGAATCGGTACAACTATTAAGTATGACAGATAGTTTACCGAAAAACAGTACACAAGTGACTAACACCAATATTACAGTACCAAACAAAAATATTACACTCAATTTAAATAACTGTAGCAACGTTACTTTAAAATTTTCTTAATTATACCTTAGTAATATTTTGTTATAATTTAAAGATTATTCTATATTACTTACCTGTCATAATGTAGTAATTAATACCTAAACTGAAATAAAAGTGTACCTATCTTGTGATTGTAAACGTTTTTTTTTTTGCATTTAGTCATTTCCTCGCTGAGGTGGAATGAAAAGTTACGTGTTGCACTCGAGTGCAAAGATTTTTCACCTCGTGCTCTTTTGATTCCCTCGCTAACGCTCAGGATTCTAATTTTGAATCACTCGCTACGCTCGTGATTAAATTTTAGAATCCTTCGCTTGCTCGGTCATCAAAATTGAACACGCGGTTAAAAAGCAACTTTGCACTCTTGTATAACAAATAACTATTATTTCATTTCAGGTGTAAAGTATACAAATGCTATGAAAAAATTGATGCAGAACAGAGGCAAAGTATTTTAAGAAATTTTAATGAATTAGGTACCTAACAAAAACGACCAGGATGCCTACTTAACGAGTTTAATTTCTTCGTCATATCCCAAAAGGCATACAACAGAGAAACCGCAAAAGTTTAGATTGGTCACATATTCTTTAAAATTCGTATGGGTGTGGAAGAAATACCGGTATGCCTTACTGCTTTCTGTAACATTCATGGTATTAAAAAAGGTCGTATTAGAAGGTTGCAAGGGCTCATTACTGTTAATGCTTTAATACCAAAAGACATGCGAGGCTCACACAAGTTAAACAGATATAAGAAAACACCTGAAGAACTTTTACATTTAATCCGTAGTCATATAGAATCATTCAGGACACGGCAATCACATTATTCCCTGAGAGAGAATCCTAACTGCAGATATTTGGATGAAGAGTTATCTGTCAATAAGATGTATAATTTATTTTTAAACAGTCATCATATTCAGGTTTCTTATGTAGTAGTGTATTGGTCAGTTTTTAAGAAGGAATTTAATCTTAAGTTTGGCTTACCCCGAACTGATACATGCGCAACATGCGATTCCTACAGATTAAAAATTAAACTAGCTGCTTTAGATGAAACTAAAGTCATACTTAAAAATGAACATAAATTACATTTGTCAAAAGTGGAAAAATTTAATGAGATTAGACGAATGGAAAAACAAAAGGCTCAGCAGGGTGAAACTGTCTGCTTAACCTTTGATTTCATGCAGAATCTCCCTCTGCCCCATATTAGGACAAGTGATGTCTTTTACTGTCGTCAACTATGGATGTATGTATTTGGGATCCATAATGTTGGAAATAATTAAGTTGTTTTGAATAGCTACTTAGAAACAGAGGGAAAAAAGGGACAGAATGATGTAACATCACTCCTACTGAGATACATAAATAAGTATGAGATTCATTCTGATAAATTAGTACTAATCAGTGATGGATGCTCAGGACAAAATAAAAATTACATCGACTCATCAGTTTTCATTTTCCTCAAGTTTATTTTATTTTATTGTCATTACCCTTTGTATCTAATTTCCATCACACATACTTACATAAAGTGAAGACTTTCAACAGGTAAAGATGATACATAATAGGTGAGTATGAACTAGAAAGGTACTAGACTTCATTGTGCTACTACAAAGATGGATTCTATTTATGTTGGTTGAGGTGTGAACCTAGGAGTTAGGACTGTTTTTTTTTCCATATTTTGCAACAGTTTAGATTAGATCCATACCACAGAATTGTTGGTTCGACGTTTTACGTCGCTATCTACAGTACGACCGACATATCTTGGCATCCTGGTTGGGTCCTGAAGTTGATGAAGCTGTTTTGCTGCGGAATGGATCTTCTAGGAACGAAATTGTCTAATGGGCAGCTAATCGGTTAACTTCAAGACCGCCAAGATTTTAAATTGAGCGTCGTTGAAATTTCAAATAAAACTAGGCAGTACGGCCCGATGACTATAGCCTGATATTGAATGCCCATAAACTAAAAAAGATATTTTATTGTCGTTTGTAATTAAAAACGATAATAAACTATCTTTCAGCCTCAGAACTAACTAATTTAGCAGTTAAACTACCTACGTGATGGAAACGGAAGGATTTTTGTAAGTATTCGTAACTTTTATTACTACAAATACAAAGGTTTAGCTGTCATGTTTATTATGTGTATTTACTTATTTAATAGTTTGCTTTGAAGTTATTATTGCCATAGATCATTATCGAATCAATAGGTCTTAATACATATTTATAACTTTTTGTTAGGCAAGACGAGGATACAAACCCCAGCGCTTGGGTCCCGTCGGAGTCACTGCCTCCGACTGCCGCTGACAACGGCGCGCCCGGGGGAAGCGGTGCCGATGGCAGCGGCGGACCCGGGGGAAGCGGCGCCGATGGCAGCGGCGGACCCGGTGGAAGCGGCGCCGATGGCAGCGGCGGACCCGGGGGGAGTGACGGCGGGCCCGGGGGAAGCGGCGCCGGGAGCAGCGGCGGTGCGGGTCGCGGCTCAATTATGGCAACTATGTTGCAGGCGGCAAAGAGAGTTGCCATAATTGACGTCGGACCCGCGAAACGGCCGTGCCTTCGGCCGGAGTTACCCACGCCTAAAGGAAAAGGCGAGGGTAAAAAAACTGAAAAAAAAAAAGATGAATAATTATATTATGTTTTTTTTTCTTACCTATAATATGAAACATTATAATAATAAATGTGTTGTTTTCTTACCTATACTTTACTATGATTAAACATAATGATAAAACGAGTATGTTTTTTTCTTACCTTAAGACTAATGGTGACTACCATTAGTCGTTCAATCGGTGGTATACGCACGATTCGTAAGCTGCCATGGATCAGTTTATCCTGTATCTTTGCCAGTAATTCGTCAAAAGTTCTAGTTGACATTCGAAAGTAGTTAAAGAATTTACTTTCGTCAGCCCTCAAAGTGCCACATAACAAGACAAAGTCGCCTGCAACGGCTCTCTGCTCAATTAATGGATGAACATGGAGTCTTCGTCGTCGCCGGTTTTTATTTTTTTGGGATAGATAGTACAAAGCAGCAATAAATAATACACTCCGCATTTTGGTCGTCGTCTGTATAGTAAGGCGGTTAGTACGATACTAAAACGAGCCACGCTGAGCCTCAGCGCTGACAAACTACGCGCTGCATGAGCTATGAGCGCTGACGGTGAGCGTGAGACTAAAATCAGCCTAAGTCTCAATTGGCTGCTGCTGTAAAAATCCATTAACAAACCAGCATTATAATGTTTATCAGTCACTGTGAAATTTCACGACTATCCAGACTTCTAGCGACTCAACTTAAAAGCATCGAACTTTAACTCCTCAACTGCATTAGGATTAAAAGAAAAATTACACTTTTTTAATCCGTTGCATAATAGTTGCGGATCTATTTGGGCCCATACTAATCCAATCAAGCGAGAAAATTCTTTTTTCGACAGTGGTACCCCATAATTTGATCGCTACCATTTTACAAGAACAATATCCCAGCGATCTTTGAACGATTTCATGACCGAAATGTCTAATGGCTGTAAAATATGACTTGTATGAGCAGGTAGTTTTAATATGGTTACATTTTCTTTTCGTGCTTCTTCAATTATATTCAAACCCTTCCGATATTACATGCCCTAGTCTCGATATTAGATCTCAATATCGGAATTCCGTTATTTCGTTAAAAATTGCACATTTTATTTATACATTTCTGTATGAGTTTGGAATAAGTGTAATAAGTTTTTTTTTTAAATCATAGGTACTCTTTAATTTGGTTCAGAAATTGACTGTTTTGTAAGTAAGTCTGGGTCTACTGTATTTATTCAATCACATTTCTTATTATTTTCCTATAATTATGACTAATTAAACTACCTGACTCACTCCCGAATACTGAAACGCCACTCAAATCTCATAATCATCTAAAAGCTACTTAAATATAAGCATCCCTCAAATTTAAATGGTATACAAACGCCACTTAAGCAATTCGAAACCATGATTACCCAAGCAGTCCTCAAATGTTTACATCATGGCAACATCCTGCTCAAAAATTGTTATTAGCACGTTCTCAGTTACAAAATAATTTAGTTTACGTCTCGTATTCGTTTTACGCAGTCTTCTTTGAACAAATATTTTTTATAATATTATTAATCAGTTGAAATATGCGCTAAACAGGACAGAGAAGGGGTTTGAGAAGGAATTTACCGGGTGATTGGAAGGACTAAAGGAAGGGGAGAGGATCAACCGCTAGTGAAGGATGGGAAGCTGCTCGACACAAAGGGCTCGGTGGAGTTGCTAGCAAACACTTTTTATCCAGAAGACCATACGGACAGTGACAGCACAATCCACCGCCTTACCAGAGAAAGGGCCAACGAGGTGAATGCTGGAGGACAAGATGACTCATGTGACCCACCATTCACAATGGCTGAACTGATGGCATCCTGCAACTCTTTTAACGTCAAGAAAGCCCCAGGAGCAGACGGTCTCAGCGCCGATATTTGTTGCCGAGCTATAGGCAGTGCCCCTCAGGTAACCCTTGCTCTCCTGAACGGATGCCTGAAATGTCACTACTTCCCTGAAGTTTGGAAGGAGGCGATAGTGATAGTGTTGAAGAAACCCGGGAATGACGATTATAGCACCCCAAAGGCCTACAGACCAATCGGCCTTTTGCCAATATTTGGCAAAATATACGAGAAGATGTTGGTGGCCCGCCTCAAGTTCCACTTGATCCCAAGGATGAGTACTCGTCAGTATGGATTTATGCCCCAGAGGAGCACAGAGGACTCCCTCTATGTACTAATGCAGCACATACGTAGTAAGCTGGAAATGAAGAAAATAGTGACTATAATTTGGGGGGCTTTCGACAGCGCCTGGTGGCCAGCTATAAAAGTCCGTCTGGCTGAGGAAAAGTGTTCAATTGGCTTGAGGAGGGTCATCGACAGCTACCTCGAAAATAGAAGGGTCAGGGTTAGATACGCGGACGAAGAATTCAGCAAGGCTACAGGAAAGGGTTGTGTCCAGGGTTCTATAGGGGGACCAATATTCTGGAACCTCTTGTTGGATCCGCTTCTGAAGAACCTGGAAGCTAGGGGTGATTATTGCCAGGTTTTTGCTGACGACGTTGTGCTGGTCTTCGATGGTGACGCATCACTGGAGATCCAGGGACGTGCCAATGCCGCTCTCGAACATGTTCGGGCGTGGGGTGTACAAAACAAACTGAAATTTGCCCCGCATAAAACCAACGCAATGGTTATAACACGCAAACTGAAATACGACACCCCACGCCTGAGCATGGGCGGGGTCGACATTGCCATGTCCAAGGAGATCAAAATCCTGGGCGTCACCATCGACGAGAAGCTGATTTTCAACACACACGTCGCAAACGTGTGCAGAAAGGCAATAGGCATCCATAAACAACTAACCAGGGCGGCAAAGACCAGCTGGGGACTTCACCCTGAAGTCATAAGGATAATATATGTGGCCACCGTGGAACCAGTAATCCTGTACGCGGCCAGCGTATGGGCCCCGGCCGTTAGAAAGCAGGGCGTAAGGAAGCAGTTAGGAACAGTACAGCGTGGTATTGCACAAAAGCTATGCAAGGCTTACCGGACGGTCTCCTTGAACTCTGCGCTGGTGCTGGCTAGGATACTGCCCCTTGACCTTCGGGTTCTCGAGGCGGCATCGTTAAACGAGGCCAAGAGGGGGGTGCCCCAGCCAGCGCTTGGTGACAGGAGGGTCGAGCAGGCCGCCTCGGCAATGGAAGCCCCACACCCCGCAGAGCGCGCTGAGCTAAAGCTCGTAAGCCTGGTGAACAAAGAGCAACTTGATGCCCAGAACGAACTTGAGGTTCGTATCTTCACGGACGGGAGCAAGATTGGGGGCAAGGTTGGGGCGGCGCTCTCCATGTGGAGCGGTGACGCCGAAACCAAAGCTCTCAAGCTTGCTCTCCCACACTATTCCACCGTTTACCAGGCCGAACTTCTGGCGATATGAGTTGCAACCAGGGAGATATTGAAAAACAAAGCGCAATCGTTTGGAATCTTCAGCGACTCCATGGCAGCCCTCCAAACCATACAGAATCACGACCGACACCACTCACTAGCAGTGGAGGTAAGGGCCAACATAATATCCATATCTATCCAAAACAAGGCCGTTACTTTATTTTGGATCAAAGCACATGCGGGGTTGGAAGGGAATGAGAGGGCCGACGAGTTAGCCAAGGGAGCCGCTGAAGGTTCCAAACGAAAGCCCGATTACGATTTGTGCCCGGTATCATACGTCAAGCGATGCATTCGTACGGCAACGCTCGATGAGTGGAACCGTAGATACGATTCCGGAGAAACTGCTTCAGTAACTAAACTATTTTTCCCGGATGCGATGGCGGCTTACAGGATAATCAGGAAATGCAAAATTGACAATGTGTTAACACAAATTATGACGGGGCACGGTGGGTTCTCAGCATACTTGAACCGTTTCAAGTGTAAGGGGAGCCCATCGTGCATCTGCGACCCTGAAATGGATGAAACGGTGCCTCATATATTGTTCAGATGTCCCGTCTTTGACAGAGAAAGATTAGAAGCCGAACATTTACTGAATGCTAAACTCAATGCCGAAAATATGTGGCAAATAATAGCGGGCAAAAATAGAGAAATCCTATTGGAATACTGCGTCAAATTATGTCAAAGGGTAATAAAGAGAAATAAAAGTGCACAAGCAAATAATGTTTAATTAATATTATGTACAATATTAATGTTAAGCATTGATAACTTAGATTTAAAAATAAATGTGAAGTAGACGTAAAAATAGGTACTATTTTTAAAAAACATAGATTATTAAGATGGCAACTATTGAAAACCAACACCAACTAGAAATCCTACTATAATATAATATAATAATATTATAAATGCGAAAGTTTGTGAGGATGGATGGATGGATGTATGGATGTTTGTTACTCTTTCACGCAAAAACTAACGAACGGATTTTAATGAAACTTTACAGTAATGTGGCTTATATATCAGAATAACACATAGGCTACAATTTATAAAGATTTTATGTGATTTAGCCATAATATAACGATAAGTATCAAGTAAGTCGGAAAAAATCCTGCCCTCTGAGATCTATCTTTGCGTGCGCTGCCTAAACCGCTGGAGTTACATGAAAAGCATGTATTGTGGGGTTGTTTGTCTTAAAGAGTTCTAAATAAAAGTCCGCGACAGCATATATCTACCTTTTATGTGGAAGCCATTATAGCCAAAGTAGTGAGCTATAAATACATTTAAATTGAATACTTTTTTTACGTTGCATATTTTAGAGTATTTAGTTAATTCGTATCAAAATAAATACCTTCATCGCTTTCGGTATTTAATGTAGATAAAATTTGACTTTTACACTAAGTAATTTGGACTAATATTTTAAAAGTTAGAACGATAAGAATGACCTGCGATGAGTCGACGGCGGGCGCGCAGAACGAGGGTGGAGGGGCGGGATAGGCAATGACGCGCGATCGCCGAGTGCGCGACCCGAACGCGGCCAGACGCGTGAGGGCAGACGTCATTGACGGTTGTGTAAATTCTGCGATTTTTTCACAGTGGATTCGACTCGGAAGCGATTTATAATTTTTTAGGTAATTTTTATAATAAAGATTCGTTTCTATTTTAATAAGAATTGTTTTTTTTTGGTTGGTTATTTAGTTAAAGATTGTATTATTTTTTAGTTTCTTTAATTTGAGAATAACGGTTAGGTTTAGGTATAGGTTGTGTTGAAAGTAGTAAAAAGACAGTTTTTTTTTTTTCATGCTGAGTATCTGGTGTCTCAACGAGCTGCGGAGACAGCAGAACAGTCCCAAGATCGGCATCAACAACACACTGAGTATCTGATTTCTCAACGAGCTGCAGAGACACCAGAACAGACACAAGCTCGACGTCAGCAGCAAGCGGCTTATATGGCGTCTCAAAGAGCCACAGAAACCTTTGAAGCGGCTGAATCTCGCAGACTCGCTGTTGCTGAAAGGGCAGCACAGCGACGTCAAACATTCTCAAGAAACACGTGGGGGGTGTTTGATAAAGCTGCATTTGAGTATGACGAGACTCTTGATTATGAAAGTCACAAGCTTATAAAAATAGAAGCGATGAGCAAAGATTGCAAATTTTGCGGAGCTCTTAAATGGAAAGACGAAGCAGAAGGTATGTGTTGTTCGGGCGGGAAAGTAGCCATTCCTTCTATAGACGAGCCAGTTGAACCTTTGAGAGAACTTTTCTCTAATGAAACAGATGAGTCTCGCCGTTTCCTTAGAAATATAAGAAAATACAATACGTGTTTTCATATGACTTCCATACCAATCCCTACCTGACATTATAAAAGCGAAAGTAACTCTGTCTGTCTGTCTGTCTGTCCGTCTATCTATCTGTGTATATATGTATGTTTCACGGCTAATCTGCTGAGCTGTTTGTGAAAAATAGTCTAAAGCCTGGGGAAGGACATAGGTTACTTTTATCAATTTACCACTCAGGCAAAACCGCAGGTGGAAGATATTGCTTCGTAATTATGTTCGAGAAATCCGTCTGCTCAACAACGTAAATAACGCAGTTAATGTTTTTGAGCTTTCTAAATGAAACCCATTGCTATTGTAAGTGTGTTACGCAATTACCCCGCTGATTTAGGACATGTTACACGTTCCGACATCTACGCGGGCGAAGCCGCGGGCAGAAGCTAGTAGTTATATAAGTTTACAATAATAATAATAAGTACTAGTATAAATGTATAAGAAAGAGCAACAACAAAACTGCTCCAAGTTTGTAAGATAAAATTATAAATTAATAGAAATAAGAAAAATAGTAATGTAATAAGTAGATAAGAAATAAACACGGAAACTGTACAATATTCATAAGTTAGAAGATAAGTGTAAATGCGAAAGTCTTAAATAAAAAACTGCCACCCTGGTTTGTGTAATACCCGAATAAAAATATATAAAGTAAAAACAAGCAAAGTTATATAGAAAGAAGCTGATAGTTGGGAATCCCACCCATAAGACACAAATGAGGATGAATGAAAGAAAGACCAAGTATGAGGAACGAAATTACGAGAAGAAAAAATGCGAGAACTGGTATGAACGTAAAGAAGACAGGCATTGGCTCCGATTATGTTGGAGGTAGAAGTATAAAAAAAAAAAAAAAAACATGAGTATAGCAGACAATAGTAAACCTTGTACAGTTACATCAATAAACATAGCTGGTAAATATTTTCATTATTGTAGTAGTTTATATGGTAAACTAATTACATATTTTACTATAAAGGCATTTCCTTTACTTAATAGATGACCAGCCAGCCAGCTGCAATGGTCATCAGACCCCAAGAAAAAAAAAAAATCCTCTAAGACCATCCTCTGCTGGTAATTATCTAATTATTGTTCTTTGTGCTAATGGTATGAAATTTTTATTAATATTGTACTAATAACATTTTTCAGGACAATTGAAACCTACACACATTACAATGAAACAGCAATATTTTCGGACAAAACTAAGAAATGCCAAATTAGAAACCAAATACCTCATAAACAAAAACAAAATGGAAATTAATAAATACAAAATAGAAATGCAATTTTGGAAATTGAGACTACAGAAACTGAAAACTAAATTGCATTGAAATAAAACTATTTTTAAGTGGAAAAATGTGTAGTTATTAAATTGGTCCTTACAATAAAGTTTTGATTTGCTTCAAGTCCTATAGGTTGTTGTTCTGTGGGTTCCTCCTCAACATGGGGTAAAAAAATATCCTCCTCCAAAAGTTCAACCGATTGCGACAGGGCAATATTATGAAGCACTGCACATGCTACAATGACCGGTGGTATGTTTTTTATATTTAGGCCCATCCCGTTTTGTAGGCAAGGAAATCTTCTTTTAAGAACACCGAAGAGCCTTTCCACAGGATTCCTGGTACTTATTTGGGATCGATTATAAGCTTCTTCAGCAGCCGTCCTTGTATGCAATAATGGAGTTAGCAGATAAGGCCGACATAGATATCCACTGTCCCCAAGAATAATACCTGTCCCGAAGTCCCCACGCTCTAATTGAGCACATAGTGGTGAATCATTGAAGACGGTACTGTCATGTACAGAACCTGGCCATCTTGCAATAACATTCCTTATGCGCAGACTTGCATCACATACCATTTGAACATTTAAGGAAAAATAGCCTTTCCTGTTCCGATAAACTTCAGATTGGGCACCACCTAAAAATAAATTCTAGTTATATTAAGAGACAATAAACTTTACCTACTAACATAGTTTTGTAGAAACAATTCTACAAATAAGGTTATAATTGCTAATGTAACACAAGACTTATTAATTGTTGTATTTGTTGTTACTGTGTAATACATATTATCATTAATCAGACATTTTTGGGCACATGATTAACAGTGGAGTTGGTAAGTACATACCTGGAGAATTTATTTTAATATGAGTGCAGTCCACAGCTCCCACCACTCTTGAAAATCCTGCTATTGCAAAGAACTCATTTGCCACAACTGGAAATTCTTCTGGTGTTGGCATATTTATATATCTTGACTTCAAGCTGGCTATCTTGCCTGTTACTTTATGCACTATTCGATGCACCGTGGGTTATTCAACCTCAAAAATATCCCCTATTACGCGTTGATAGCTGCCTGTCGCATAGTACCGGAGAGCTATAAGTATTTGGTCCACTGGCTGTATGGCTCGGTTTCTTTTGGTCAAGGGTTTAATACTGCTACCGAATACAGAGTCCAAATACAATACAGTTTCTTTCGAGATGCGGAACCGTGAAAGAAACTCCCTGTCGTCGTACTTTTCAAAAGCGTTCAACTTTTCTTCATTTCTGCGCATCACAGTTGGCCTTTCGTGATCCGAAAGTGAAGACAAGGACGATAGAGACATTTTTATCACTATTTGAAAAGTTTCAATATATTTAACTTGATTTGAGGGACCTCGCGACCACTCTCAGATCTAAGGGCTGCTCATAGAGGAAAGTAATATACCGTGTATAGAGAGCCCCCTCGCAGAATTGATTGAAGACCGCTAATGTCAAATTTATCGGATAAATAACGCCATCTATTATCGCCATCCACAAACTTGTGACATGTATAGCTATAGCTGGCTATAGGTGCTTCCTATACTTTAGCTTCCATAATAATTTGCTTGTTTTTAATTTGATAAAGTTTTACTTAGGTATATAAAATTTTCGCACAAGCTATTTTTTCCCGCGGCCATTTTTTCCGCGGACTCGATTTTCAACGCTCTGCTAAGCGACGAGAGTTGAAAATCCAACTGTGTGTCTTTTCGACGCGCTGGGATGCACTCTGTTGGATTTTCAACGCTCGGATCAAAACTGAGAGTTTAAATTCCAGTGCGCAATAAAATACCGCCGCGATATTTTTACGTCCGTGCAAACGTGAGCTCAGGTGTCTGTCTGCTTTAGAAGATTTTTTTCAATATTCATAGCTTAGGTACCTACTGCAGTAATATTGCCTGTGTAGCCTATATTAGTAGTCTGTTTTATAGTAGGTATTTATATATTATATAAATTCGTGTTCTCTTAGCTAATCCTCACAGTACAAGCTCTACCTAGTTTGAGCCTTGGTGTCTGTCTTGTGATATTTATTAACATTGTACGTTTACCAAAACTTTTGGTTTGTTATAGCATGGACGTCATAGTGACGTGGGAAGACCAAACATATAATTGCGTTTGCATATCTGAACTGAAACCGCGTTAAATAAAATGCGTTTGAAATCAAAATGGTATTATGGAACTGTCACAACTATAGAAGATGATGAAACTGGTGAAATAAAAACTGTGACACCACTTGAGAGAAGACAATCAAATGGGTCAGAATGCTCTGATGATAATGTTCCTATTTCTATGCTCAATATCAGAAGTGACAATAAAAAAAAAGTACCTGAAGTTGAAATGGAAATTCAGACGAACGACAATAGTAATATTACCAAAAGTGACCATAAAAAAGCACCTGAATCTGAAATAGAAATTCAAACGAATGACGATAGTAATATTACCAACTGTCCTTCTGATCAAAGTAATATTACTTACTGTATTTCTGATCAAAATAACTCGGGACTGTTTGAAAATATGGATATAGCTGACGTTGATGATCCGGATTACCACCCTGAAAGAGATTTATCACCTACGGCTTTACAAGACTACCAGGAAATAACTGTGGATCATCCTATGTTACTGTCATGTGAAGTACCTCATTGTGGAAATGATATTTTCAATTCCTGCAATTCGTGTTTCCTATTTTTGTGTTCTGAACATTTCTCAGAGAAGGTTTCCTGCACTATGCATGGACATATTGTTGAAAATAATGGCTCAATACCACACCATGATATTCTTCCTGATCAAAGAAAACAGGTGTTACAGGTACATTCAGCTAGAATAAGTCCCATATCTGTTTTAGATGATATAGATACACATAGGAACACTGACGAATTCAGATCACAAACTTGTGAAGTTCCTAACTGTTTCAGCGAAGTTTTTAGCTCATGTTTTAGATGCAATATACCTTCATGCTGGACTCATTTTGACGGAGATATTTCGTGTGAAATACACAAAAAAAAGGAACCGGCCAAAAACACAACAGGTGCTATAGTTAACAAGAATAATTCCACTGAAAGCTCTAATATTGAAAAACTTTATCCCATTGAAGGTCCCAGACGCGAATTTAAAATAGCCAAGGAAGAAAAAATAGACAAACGGAAATTAGCTAAAATGTTACGAAATACTGGCCAGGAATATATTTCACGATAAAAAAAAAACTGTACCTGCAAAATTTGTCGGTGCATACTGTAATGTAGCAAATTGTAAAGATAACAACCGATGTTTTTATCGCTTCACAGAGATTGATAGAAAAGTTATTTTCGCCGATTTTTATAGCATAGGTGAAACCTCGCTAAGAAGGGATTTTATTCTACGAAACATTACTGAATGTGAGCCGAAACAACGAACGCTAATACCCGGAGGTAGACTTTCAAGACGAAAGAGATCACTTAAGTATTATTTATCTGTTGAAGGGAAAAAATACCCAGTGTGTAGAACATTATTTTTGAAGACACTTGCGGTTTCGGAAAAATTTGTTCGAAATTCTTTGGCTAAGCCTAATCAGTCGGGAATTCTTTTTCAAGAGTCTCGTGGTGGTCGTGTGGAAAGACTTAAACAAAGAGACAGCAAAATTAATAACATGATACGTGAACACATAAATCGTTTTCCTAGAGTTGAATCGCATTACTGTCGGGCCAATTCAACGAAAGAATATTTGCATACTGATTTAAGCGTCAAAAAAATGCACCGTATGCTACTTAACGAACTTGAAATACCATTCCAAGAGGCTCCAGGTTTGACAACCTATAAAAAGATGTTCAAATCCATGAATTTGGCTTTTCATTGACCAAAAAAAGACCAATGTAGTCTTTGTGCTGCTTATCACGATGGATCACCTGAGACTAAATCGAATTTAAAAGAAAAGTATGATAAACATACTACGGAAAAGCAAACTGTTCGCCAACTTAAAGACACAGACAAGCAAGAAGCTTCTGCCGAAAACCCCCAACTAGTTTGTGCATCTTTTGATTTGCAACAAGTCATGTTCTTACCCATAACAAAAGAAGGAGCAATATTTTATAAAAGACAGCTTTCAGTGTATAACTTCACAATTTACAATATAGCAAATCGAGATTGTTATTGCTTCACGTGGCCTGAAACAGAAAGTAGACGCGGGTCTTCAGAAATTGCTACCGCTGTATCTACATATGTTCCTTCATGAACATGACGTTGCAGGTTATAAGTCAATAAGCTTGTATGCGGATGGATGTGCAGGGCAAAATAAAAACTCGATAGTGGCTTCTGCTCTGCTATACTGCATTAATAACGTTACACATCTGCAAACTATAACTTTAAGATTCTTTGCTCCAAGCCACGGACAGAATGAGGGAGACTCTGCACATAGTGCCATAAGTTACGCCGTGCAAAAAGCTGGAGATATATTCCTATCATCCCAATTGTATCCTATTATTCAAATGGCTAGATCTTCACAACCGTACATTCTTTGACCCTTGCAATACTCTGATTTTAAAGACTATAAAGAGCTATCACAAAACATAAAGATGCTCAGTCTACGCAAAGACAATGAATCTGGTGCTTCAATAAACTGGACTGAAGTAGTGGAGTTTAAGGTAGATAAAGAAACGCCGACGACATTGTATTTTAAAACAAGTCACACTGACGTTGTTTACAGGTCCATTACTGTCAGAAGATCGCAAGTCAAATTCTTAAAGGAACCTATAAGGCCACTAAATGATTCACAAATAAAGATTTCGAAGCCTATATTTGACGATTTGCTGAGCCTTTGTTCTGGAGACTGCCCTATTATTAGGTTCCATGAATATCAAAATTACTATAAAAATTTGCCCCATGAGTAAGGTGATAAAGGTTATAACAAACCTTATTTTTATTAATTTACTAGCTGCCCTCCCCGGCTTCGCACGGGTAGCAGTAAGTACTTATCTACGGCGCACCTACCTATCTACCTACCCTGCCCTACCTACCTACCCTGCCCTACCTACCTACCTACACTACCCGACCTACCTACCTACCTACACTACCCGACCTACCTACCTACCCTGCCCTACCTCCCTCCCCTACCCTGAACCACCTACCTACCTACCTTCACCTATCTTCCTATCTACCTACCCTGCCCTACCTAATTACCCTACCCTGCCCGACCTACCTACCTACCCTGCCCTACATAATTACCCTACCCTGCCCGACCTACCTACCTACCCTGCCCTACCTACCCTACCGACCTACCTACCCTACCCTACCCTGCCCGACCTACCTACCTACCCTACCTACCTACCTACCCTACCTACCTACATAACCTACCTACCTACCTATCAACCCTATCTACACCGGTAGACGCCCGACGGGAATAACTGATCGAGTGGTAACTGATCAATTTATCGACCGCCAAGAGTAGAAAATTATTAAAGTACTAATATCGCTATTAAAAAATAGGGGTTGGTGGTAGAAGGATGAAAATTTAGGGTTGTATGTATTTTTTAATGCCAAATCATAAAACAATTACAATATAAAAATTTGACCAAAAAAAGAAAAAATAAAATTTGGGGTGGACCACCCTTATCACTTAGGGGTACGAAAAATAGTTTACGTCCTATTCTCAAACCTACAAAATATACACACAAAATTTCATAAATATCGGTCAAGCCGATTCGGAGGAGTTTGGCAACAAACACCGTGACACGAGAATTTTATATATTAGATGTACAAATATGAATACATAATTATAAGATATTAAAAGTCACTTCATTTAGTGAAATACACACAACATATAACAATTTATGGCTGAAATTGTCATTGATCTCTTTATAATACTAGTCTTAGTTTTTTTTGTATAACTAGAGATTATATTTACTGTTAATTACTGTAGCACCAACTTATTCGTCTTAAGTTTAATACATACATAGTACCTACACATTTTCTTTAAATACTTGTTTTTTCTGCAGATGATATTGTACCTACTTCAGTAAGTATAACATTGTTTTATTTTTGTTTTGATTTCTGATTGTATTTGTTAGTGTGTTAGTTATTGTTTTTATTTGATATTAACCATAAAGCCCCGTCCATACGCTTGGCAAACAATGGCAAACAGCAAACAACAAACAGCAATCACCAATATGTGGATGGGTGTTTGTATGTGTTTGCCTGTTCCTGTTTGTATTCGCCACTGTTCGGGATCGGTGTCGGTTTTTCTTCACAGATCAAAGACTGTTTGGCGAACAGTTCGCGGTGTTTCCATACGCTTGGTAAACGGTCAGTGTCGCGCGCGAGCTTACGGGTGGCGGACGTGTCTCATTGATACCACGTTAACAACAGTTTTTGGCGCGTTATCATGTCCGATTGGTCAGAAGATACAACTCTTTGTTTCTTAGAAGCATATCAAAATGAGCCATGTATTTGGAATTCAAAAGACATTAACCACAAAAATAGGCAGAAGGTACACGATGCGTGGACCCGCATTAGTGTGATAATGAATAAAAATGTGAAAGAATTAAAAATAAATATTAATGGCTACGTTCAGGAGACACTTCAAAAAGAAACAAGACTCGATTCGTTCTGGTGCAGGTTAGTTTTGACTATTTTTTTTTGTCATTACATGGAATTTATAGCTGCTTTTTGTTTTGAGAGATAAAATGCTTAATTAGAAGCTTATTCTTGGCGCTACTATCGCCATACAGCCCGAACGATAGATAAAAATTTTCATTAAATGTTGAATTTAACGTATAATTGCGTACCTACCTACCTATTCCAATACTTTTTTTCTTTTTCTTGAATCTGATAAGTAAATAAAGTAAAGTAAATATGTCTTATGTTTTAGGAGCAGACGATATCTACAGACCCATATGGTTTGCTTATGACCTAATGGAATCATTTTTGGGGCCGGTGTACACAAGCACAAATAATATAAATACAGAGGTAAGTAAAACTATAAATATTTTTCGTAGTGGTTTATTTAATCTAATAGGTACATATTGTATCAAAATAGATATACACAAACTTTCTTTGCTAATAATATGAACGAAGTAATATGCACTTATAAGTCAGTACTACAACTTATTCTACAAATCATAAAGAAAGTACCCATTATAGCATTGATGTAGGTAGTAGTAGAAAAACGTAGGTAAGTCACCCGCAAGGCAAGCGGTCGAAAAACATGGCACTGAATGCATAATTGCACACAAAGTAGGTATAAGACACTTATCACCTCTGTCGCATCCACGTCAGTCCATATCCTTATTAATACGTTGGGCACGTGACTAAGCTGTAGTAGCGCGTATGACCTATCTACGTTTGTTTACTAGTAGGTATATCAACGACCTATAGCGAACTATACAATTTCAAATATTAACCGACTTCAAAAAAGGAGCTTATCAATTCGACCCGTATGTATGTAATATTTTCAGAACTGCCCAGTTTTTGTATAGGTATGTACTTAACAGCGTCTGAATAAAAGTGCCAAATTTCAAGTGTCTGTATGTAGGTATGTATGTTTTTATGTTTGTTCCATATCTCCGGAACTACAAGTACAATTTAAGTGATTCTTCTTTTGTTATACTAAGTATTGTTCAACGTAAGGAATACTGCAAGTGTTGATAATATAATCGGCTTTGCATCGGATGGCTGCAAACTCAATAAATTGACCGAGTTTACGGATATCATCGGAAATTATTCTCTTTTACGTGATACAAATACCGGCTTCAGCAACGTCTCTTCTTCTACGTCAGTTTCAGTAGCTTATCAGCCAACAACGGAAGTTCCAACAGCTACTATGCCAAACACATCAGCGAGTGAATATTATGAAAATGTTGGATCTTATGAAACCATCGACTGATAATGATTAGTTTGTTTTTACGAAATTGTTTTTCCAAGTTGTTTTTCAAATAATAAAATTGTACCTACTATCAGTGTTTTCATTTTTATCAGATCATTCAGGTATTTTTAATTAGGCACTGCCATACGCTAAATAGTGCCAATATTGAGAAAAAACATAAGTCGGAAGATTTAAAAAGTTCTTCTTACCTACCAAATATTTTAGTCGGATGTAGAATTTTTAGTAAACATCGACAATAAATCAAATTTTGGCGTATATCCCTAAAACGTCCAATCAAGAAGCTCTAAAATAGCTTGCTTGCTCAAAATGTTTAGCTATGTATACAGAGTGGCGATTTGGTTATCACATTAAATAGTACAGCGGTTATTACAAGTTGTTATCAGTCTATTAAAATAATAAAATAAATAATTTTACTTAAAACAGAAAACTGAATTTTTCAAACAAACTAAATAGCGTAAAATTTGGCACTAAATAAACCACCCTTCATACTATTAGTTTATTAGTTTATTGACCTATAAAAGCGGCCGCGGCGCGGGCGGCTTGGCGGGGCGGCGCGGCGCACACGTCAAAGGACAGTGGGAGGTAGGTACTTGCGCATGTAGGCTCACAAACACGCGCGTTGTGATGGTATCAACAAATCAACACAAACCTTATGGTATTTTTGGCAAATAATCACAAATTAAGTATAAAAACCTCCAATTAAAAATGTTTAATTTATTATTTAGCGAAATAATTAAGTATGGGCTCTTCCTACTCGAAGTGGAGCTTCAACCTGATATGGAACCAAAGATTGGTTATCACGTAATGTTTGGACTGCCCGTGTAAAAATCCGTAAATCCGTGTTCGTATCGCCAGCGCTGAGCAGGGTTTAATAGCATTCTCCATAAACCAAAATCATATCGGTGTACTCCGATGACGTGAAATTGATACGAGACATCTTGAGACCACAACACAACACAAAAAGGAATTCGCATGAACTGTCACACCACTTTCACTAAGTTACCTACAACTATTTTAAGTAGGTACTGTTGCAATAACGTGTCCTATCACAAATAAAAAAACAAAACAAGCGTCCAATCTCGCACGAACTGTCACAACACTTAACTTAATAATAGCGTATCCTATTCCTATTACAAACAAAACAAGAAACTTGAACAAAATGTCCTCAAAACAATAACAACAATTAAAATACGCAGGACGCGTGTGCGAATAGGCAAGTCGTGAACTACCCTCAAGGACACCGGCGCGGGGACTGAGTGAGTTACAATCGCACACGCCGCCGCCAGAAAAATACGAATTTTGAAGACCCGCACACCCCTTACCCCGTTCATTTCACGCGTAGAGATTTATGCCATAAATCGTTAGCAGTAAGAACATTTTTCGCGGAGTTTTATTTATTCCCCCGCTGAGGTCCCTTATTTTTTAATTTTACGCATAGAGAACGCCTTAAACTATTAGCCGTAAGGGCATTTTTCGCTTGATTTGTTAACGTTTTTTGTAGGCCGGCAAAGATAGTTCAAAGGATGCCGATTCCGAATTACTTGGAAATAATTCCAAGTAATTCAGAATCGGTATCGTTTGAACTATCTTCGCCGGCCACGGGTCTTTGACCTACTAGTATTGGTCAGGTGATTTTCTTTATGCAATACATGTTGTTGTTAAATACTAAAACGAAAAAAAGGTCCCACGGCTAGAATATACATTTTTTATTAATGATTTTAATTGCGTATGTTTAAAATACGTAATGTAGAATACGTGGCTTGAAATAATGTGATAACCAAATCGCCACACTGTATAGTGAATTATATATTTTATTTTCAATAATGGCGCTAGTTGACGTACGGCAGTGCCTTAATAAATAATAGAGGTTTAAATACGAAAATGTATTTACTTTGAAGAAGTTATTCTTTAATACGTTAAAAATTACTGGCACATGTTTCTGGTATATATATACATACATATATACGACCCAAGCTTTGCGGAGATATACCATAGCTAAATTTAAGACACTCATAACTTCTACCCGTTGCTAAAAACCGCAATGTTACTGTAATGCGCTCCTCGGCTGTAATGCAATTTCTCATTCTGGTGTTTTGTTTCTGCAAATACGGTGTTACCATCTTGAGCAGTTCGTTAAAAGTCGAGACATCCATTCTTAAATAGTTCTTAAAATCATCAGGTTCATCGCATGCCAGATCTTTTAAAAGTCTTATATCACTATATTTCTCCTTTTCTAATAACCACTTTTTTACCCACATTCTATGTCTTCTTTTAGGTTTAAATAGATATTCACTCGCAATAAAACTCAAAGCAATAGCAATCTGTTGCTTACGGGTACACATGTTGTTGCAAAATGAAAATAATCCAAATAAATCCATAAAGATAATTCAAAATGACGAGCATTCCTTTTAAATGACAATAATCTTCCTATAATGATAGGATTATAACCATCCACAGACACGCAATCCCTCGGTATGACTGACAAGATGCAAACTGACAGGAATGTACCTAAACGTGTGTATGGTCACTGAAGGATTGTTTTTCCTGTCGAACTGGCGTGTTGTGATAAAGTCAGGGGAAATAAAGTAGGATTGTGGTTTAATTAGTGGCTTCAACGGTTTTATTTTATCCCGTCGCTTTTCTGTACAGTTTGCACAACAGGACAAGTCAGAAGAAATGAACGTTAGTGGATGGGCCGCTAATATTAGATAAACGGTATGTCTTAGTGATAAAGAGGCGCGACGAAAAGGCGTATATTTTTTCTCGGCTTTTCCTCGGAAAACCTGGCATTGTAAATTTTTATATTTGTATTAATTTTGTAGTCCTGTTTCCATAGTACACCTTCGCATTAGATTTTTTAAATTATTTTATTTTAATATTATCAAAATAAGCGCGTCATCGGGAGAAAAAAAACGTTTTTTGGCTCTCCTGTAAAATTTTCTTATCTGATGTTCGCCCCTTTGCGGTGTTGGCGACGAATTATTGAGATAGAAAAAGATTTTATATTAACATTAGACGGTCGTTCCGTAGTTTCGTGCAAAAAGGATTTCCAGACTATTTTACCCATGTTTTTATCTTTTTATTTTTATTTTTTAAGCAGTATAGATAAAAACATAGTCACTTTAAAAGGAGTATCGCTATATAACATTTTAATTCGGTAATTAATTTTAAAAGCTAATAAAACTGTGTGTAAATTCATTCCTCTCTGTTTCCAACTAGGGACCTCGGCGGATGTTTTCATGTTTATTTGTTTACATTCAAATTGAAAACTTAATTACGGTTTATAAGAACCAAACCCCTGACCTATTATTTAAGTATTTTGAATTAACCTTTGGCTTAGTAAAAGTAAAAGAAAAGCATTTTTTTCTAATTGTCATAATATAAACTTCATCGCCATCCACACTCGGAAACTTCAAAATTTTGTAGATGGTTTATTCTGTCCCTAATATAGTTCAGGTCACAACGTGTTTCTACTGGTCAGTTAGCCACGGCAAACAGAGAGAGGCGGACGTACGTCTATCGCTGTCAAAATTATTTACGATCTCCGCATTGTTGATAGTGCTTCGTCCAGAAATAATTTCATCACATTCCTGCTATTTCACAAGGTATTGTAGTAAGCAAATCATTATATCTTCATATGTTTATCTTTCAAACTGATTTTGATCCTATATTATTCTCAAGTTTCTAATGTATTCGGTAACGATATTATTAAACAAATGTTTATTTTTTTCATTCATCTCCACTTCATTACCGTCCGTTTTTTTTGCGGGAAGGTAATGAACTGTTTTGGAAGGAAATGAAACATTTTTTATTTTGTTTTTAATTACGAATAAGATTGATTAGGTACTGTTAAAAATGTATTATAAAAATTAGACGCGTGTTTTTCTAAGTAGTTTATTATTCTATTAGTCTGCATTTTTTTATTTTCAGAAAAACGTGGCAAAAGATAGGTTACGCAAACGAGAAAAATATGCACAAGTAAAAAGCGATCATGATTTATATCGTCTACAGAAAGAAAAAGAAAGAAGTAGATATTTAGCAAGAAAAGAGAAGAATAAGGTATGTATTATTAAAAACATGACTCCTAGAGCACAACGAGAACAAAGAAGGCGATGGCGAAAAAACTCACAAAACTACTTAGAAAGGAAGAAAAAAGAAAGTGAATTACAGAGAATATTGGTGGTTAACTCACCTCCCCAGAGTGAGTCAGAAGATTATGTTCATTCAGAGCCTCCCAGACCAGATCCCTTGATGGTATCTGAACCAGGTCCCAGTACAACCAATCAAAATATACCTGGACGATTATTGAACTCCAATAATATGATAAGGCGTATGCGTTACAATCATATAAAGACGGTAAAGAAATTGAAAGATAAAATTAGTAAATTAGAAAAAGATAAAAGATGTGTTACGTAAAAGAAGTAACATAACTAAAAAAGTTTGTGATTCTATCGAAAAAAAAGTTGATGAAGTATTGGCAGAGATAAGACCAGAAAAGAAGGAAGAAGTAAAGAAAAAACTGGTCTTTAGCGAAACTATATCTCGAAATTTGCAAGAGAGCTATAAAACTATACCTAAAAAAGATAAAAAGAATTTTGTGGCTACGGTTATCAAAGATGACACAAGATTGAGAAAATATAAGCTGCTTCATAAATTACCATTTTCCCGAAGAAAAAAAAATATTGCAGATGTAGAAAAAAAACTAATTTTGGTTAATAAAATCCATTCATTTTTTGAAGAAGACACAAACAGTAGAGTAGCCGCGGGGAAAAGAGAGTTTATTAAGAAGAGAGATGTGAAGAAACAGAAAAGGTACCTAAATGATAATTAAAAAAAATTGCATGTGAAATTCTTGAAGGAGCAATGCAGTGTAAGCTATTCGACGTTCTGTAAGTATAGACCTTATAGGGTGGTTTTTCCTAAAACAGAGCGAGACACTTGTCAATGCAAATTGCATTCGAACGTAAATTTGTTGATTAAGGCACTCAAAAACCTGGACATCATCACTGAAAGTACGGGAACACATGTTATTAATAGTCTCTGTTGTGATGCAAAACAAAAATGTCTCGAACGTACAGTCGAGTTCATTAATATATTGGCCCTTTCAGGCTTCAAAAACATATGAACGTCAAAAACTTCATAATGTTGTAACACCTATAAGTGTCATTAAATTGTGTGCAAGATTTAGATTCATTAATATGTGACTGCTTTTTTTCAGTAACATGAATACAGCCAAAGGCACATTATTATATGAACCACTTTAAGATCATATTATCTGAACAATGTAGGATTCACAATTATGTATGCACACATTAATACAATAATATTGGACTTGTCACGTAATTGCGTGAGTAATTTACCAAACGCAGCTTTTTTTTTTTATTAATATGAGCTCAAATTTGGGCAGACGCTAAAATCTAAGCAGGTAGGTACGTATTTATTATTTTAATTTGCTTGTTTACTTTCAGATATATCATGGATGACCCCAACAAGAAGAACAGAAAATACTCGGAGACCGATCTCAAAACCGCTGTTGAAAATGTTTTGAGTTCAACAATGACAGTTTACAGAGCTTCGAAGGAGTTTAAGATTCCATGGTCGACATTAAAAGAGAATGTGACGACGTACAAAACTCTACGAGAGGGTAATCAAGATGCACAGATCGTAATGTCCAAGATAGGAAGGCCGTTTGCGTTACCTGTTGAAATAGAACAAAAGTTACTGGCCTATATTATTGAGATGCAAGAACGTGGTTTTGGTCTTACAGTTACCAAAATAAAGCAAATAGCATTATCTTTAGCAAAAGCTGCGAACATTTGCTGCACATTCAATGACAAAAAGGGATCTGCAGGTTGGAATTGGTGGGTGAAGTATAAAGAACGCTACGGGTTGTCTTTGCGAACACCGGAAAATCTTTCAGCAGGTAGAGCGATTTGTTCAAACCCGGTTATTTTAGAAGATTTTTATGAAAAATTAGAAAAACAGTTAAATGAACATGACATTCCACCCGAAAGAATATGGAACTGCGATGAAACTGGTCTGATGTTTGTCAACAAACCCAACAAAATTGTGACAAGCATTGGAAAAAAATATGTTTACAACAGAACATACGCAGAAAAGGGTACGACAACCACATTATTGGCGTGCATAGATGCGACAGGATGTTACATCCCCCCAATTATTATATTCAAAGGTGTAAGAATCATACCACAACTGACAAAAGGATTTATGCCAAACACCCAAGTACGATTTTCTCGAAAGGGATGGATCACGGGTGAACTATTCCTAGATTGGTTAAAATTCTTTGTTCGATGTATCCCTCCAGCAAGACCCGTTCTATTGATAATGGACTCACACGCCAGTCACGTTACGCCACCTTTACTGGATTACGCTCGATCACAACAAATAATATTGTTTACAATACCTTCTCACACGAGTGCGATTCTTCAACCACTTGATGTCAGTGTTCATCGACCTCTGAAAGTAGCCTGGAGGACAATAATCGAAACCCACAAAATGGAAAATCCTTGCCACATCCCAAACCGCTATGATTTTCATAATTTTTTTACCCCTGCATTTGAAAAAAGCTTCACGCCATCAAACATACGAGCTGGGTTCAAAAAAGCGGGTATCTATCCGTTAAACAGAACAGCTGTGAATCCACTGGCACTTGCTCCATCAAAGTTGACAGACAAACCATTTCCAGAATCGGCAGAAGAGGTCACACTTCATAAAGATGAACAAACTCAAATTTTAGAGGAAATCGTATATTGCAACATTGACCAAGAAAATGGGTCCCTGGAGACAGATTACCTTGTAGATCTTCATTCAGCGTGTATTCCATTAGAATGTGAAGAAAATGGATGTCTAAGAACAGGTGACTCTCTATGTGATCCTCTTCATTCAGCGGGTTTTCAATTTGAATGTGAAGAAAATGGGTCTTTGAAGATAGATGATCCTGTGTGTTATCCTCCTCATCCAGCGGATTCTCAATTTGAATGTGCCAAGCTACCTGTCCAGCTTGAAGAAGACGTAATTATGGATGATGTTCCGGGTCAGAATTCGCCTATCATTTATCAACAAAAAATTAAAATAACTGATAGTACAGATATATTTGAGAACGACAATTCTGCAGAAAAAGAATCCAGCAGGCTCAGAAAAGTGAGAATTCCCTCAAAACGTCCTCATTGTAATGACACGATCTCAACTGCAACTGAATTGGGAATTTCAGACTCTTCCGAACACTGTCCTCAAATTACCCCCATTCAAGAAGTTTCATTTGAAAAAGTTGAACCACTTAAACTAAATAAAACATTTAAAATTCGAATTTTAAATGAAGTTATAATTCCAGCTCCGGTACCTAAACAAAACTTCACAGTTCATTTAGATAAGATTTTAAAAGTGCCCAAGTTTGAGCAGAATCAAAATAAAAAAAAGAGAAGGACCGTCCCTCATGCACGATGTTTAACTCCTATGGCTGACAAGGACCTATACGACGCTGCTGTTCCTAGCACGTCGAAATCTGAATCAAAAGTGAAACGAAGTAAGAGAGCAAATAAAAATAATACTGCACCTGCGAAGAAGAAAAATAGAACTGAAGACGACGATTGGCTATGTGAAATATGTAAGAGATGGTACTCAGAAGATGCAGCTTCTAAAAATGGAGCAGACTGGATTTCTTGTTCTTTCTGCTCTAAAACGTACCACGTACATTGCCAAAGTCAAGAATTTGAGGCTATTGAGACGATTTTTAAGTGTGATATGTGTTGCGCCGAAGAATAATTCTAGAAGATGTTACTAAAATGTTTATCTTGTTTTTTTTATGTTTATGTTAATTTTATTATAATATTAATATTGTACTACTTAAATAAAGTTAACTTGCCTAATTCCGTTATATCAGAATTAAAGTATTAGCTTGTAGGGACACAATGTATGTACCGACTTACTCAGCAAATATATTATTGGTGACGCACGGCTGCGCCCGTGGGACAGAGAAGTTTTCAGTCGCAAATAAACTGCAGTCGTAATTGGTCGTTTCTATTAAACCCGCACCCTTAACTTGAACTAATAGAACACATATAATTCAGACAGTACTAGAGTGGTAATACAAACTAGTAACAGCTAAAAGCTATCACGGACTTAAAGAGGTCACCACGGAATTAGGCAAGTTGACTTGGTTTAGTAAATTTGGTATAACTCTTAGGTTTCTAGAAAAAAATCTGATTATTTGTGCTAATATTCCTCATAAAAGACTGATTAAAACTCATGCTGAGACTGAATTAAATTAATTAATAATTTATTGGTACTGGTTATTACTCAAATGCCTTTGTCACGAAGTTAGATGAGTTCACCCTACATAATAAGCATTTAGGCTTCCTTCATTTTAAAAGCGAAGAGGAGAGAGTTGATGTTGATGAGATTGATCAGCGAAGCGCTCACAATGAAGACACTTATATCAATGATGACCAGTCCTTAGCAAGCATAGATACTTCAACTTTTTTGAATAACCTGAATGAATCAGATCTTTTAAAAAACTTACAACCTCTACAGGGTGCAATCGATCAGCTCTCACCGTTGACAAATGTTACAGCTACATCTTCGACTGCGTTAAAATCTCCTAAAATCAAGATTTTATCTGACGTCCGTATAAGTTGGAAAACCGTAAAGAATCATGTCCAGTCTTGACCTGAAAATTTTCTAACGCGTCTAGTGATGTAAAATATCTTTAAAAAATGCTTTTTTTTTGCTTATTTCGTAACGCTTAATTGAATTTTCAAATAAAGCCAGGAAAAAAAACATTTTGTACTATGTTTATCATTTTCAATAAACTTTTGGAAACGGAACGTGTTTTACACACGTTCCGTCATTGGGTTCAATGCGTTCCATTTCACAGAATACAAAAAACTTGTTCGTTCGTCATGTGGTTAACGAATGTTCAAAATAATAAATTGGTTTTTTTTTTTATTTTACTTATTAATATGACTAGCTTTGATTTTTTTATGGTATTATATTACGATGTGGAAAGAAAAATAAGTGTACAGTTAACAGGTTACGCGTAAAACGAACGCAACGTTATGTGAATGACAGGCTGTCATTTGTTTGACGTTTTGCAGTCGTTCGTTTGCTCTTGCTACGTATTGTACTGTGCGATTTTGGATTTTCTGATAACCTTACAGCTTTTGCATTTTCCACGGACTTGGATACCTACCGCTTACTATTACTTTGGCCTGTGTTATACGGATACCGATTATTGCTTTTTGATTTGTATATAAAACATCCCTATTGTTGGAAAGCGTTATGGAGCCTTCTACGAGATTGCTTTGTATAAACTGCAACATAAGTGTTAACACGCTTCGGCGTTATCGGGCCCTTCAGCTTGATAGCAGAGTCATCTCGCTAATTACCACTTGGATATCTCCAGTAATAGTAAGTATATAACAATCAAGTACTTAACTAATGATTTATATCCAGTCAACATACGCTAGTGTAACGAATGTTTTATAAAAAAGAATTTATATTCAGAAGTGGTATAGCAAGTTACATGCAAAATAGAACTAGTACTACTAGAAATAGGTTACATGTAGATTTTCCCCATGTTTTAGCTAGTGTTCTTTTAGACAGCTATTTAAAACAAAACATGTAAAAATATAAAATAAATATACTGGTACAGGGTACAGATTTCCGCCTAGTTCCGGGGCTAGGGTCACCACTATGTGCACCTTATTGTGATCCCCACAAAATGTTGAAATACTTGTTATGTACCTATTTCTATAATTGTAACTTTTAATGGTGAGAAATAAACTATTTTTATTTTATTTTATAATTGATTTGTTTTTCAGATAACAGAAGAAGATTACATTGTTCACATTTCAATATTCGACGGATAAGCGATGGACCGAGTGTGAATTTAATTCGTTCGTGGGTGGAGAGGTTCCGCGCAACTGCTTCGGCTATGAACACACCACGGCCAGGGCCTAGTCGATCGTCAAGGACCCCGGAAAACATCGCACTGGTGGAACGGAGTTTACGTGAAAATGCACGACTTTCAATACGAAAAAGGGCAGCTTCACTGGGACTTCCAAGAGCGATTGTTCATGAAATTTTGAAAAGGGACATGAAGTTCCACCCTTTTAAAATTCAAATCATTCAAGAATTAAAAGAAAATGACTTTGTGTCACGCATTTTTTTTTGTGAAACCATGTTGGAGCGTTTTCGCACTGCGAATTCAATTTTTTGGAGTGACGAGGCTCATTTCCATCTAAACGGACACGTTAACAAGCAAAACTGTCTTTACTGGGCTCCAAGAACTCGCAATCCTCGATTGAAACACCAAAAACCATTACATTGCCCAAGGGTAACTGTTTGGTGCGCTTTATCCGCGAGTGGTATAATTGGGCCATTTTTTTTTTAAATGCACGGGGCCACGCGACTAATGTCAGTGGTGAGAATTATCGACACATGATTTCGAATTTCTTTTTGCCGAGCCTGCGAGCTCATCCATCGTTCTCATCACACACGTGGTTTCTACAGGATGGTGCGACTGCACACACGGCCAGAGCTTCAATGGATTTGTTGCGCGAAAATTTCCCTGAAAAACTGATTAGTCGCTTTGGGGACATCCCGTGGCCACCAAGGTCCCCCGACCTAATCCCAATGGATTTTTTTTTGTGGGGCTACCTCAAAGCGCGAGTCTGCACCAACAATCCGCGAACTGTTGTTGCCTTAAAAGAAAATATTCGGCGAGAAATCGGCGCAATTGAACCGAGTTTACTGCAGCGTGTAGCGCGGAATACGAGGCTCCGTTTTGAACAGTGTGTGCAACAAGATGGAAGACATTTGGATGACATCATACACTCAGCGGCACGGAATGTGGCCCAAACCTAAACACACCGATAACAGGCGATTTTGATATCGCGTATTAGAATTTCAAGTGGCAGTTTGTCAGGCCATTTGTTTTAGTTAATGCTGGGGCGACGCAACGCGGCGGTGCGTCGCGACGCCGCGGTGGGGCGCGACGCGGCGGTGTTCCGATTGGAGCTAGTCGAACAAATTCTGCAGTTCCATCAACCACATGTCCCTAAAATCACCGACCCCAACCCGTGTCACGCAATTTGAGCCTTCCATCGCCAATGCCTCCGTTGCATGTCCCACGACAGACAGACATATTCACAACTGGTGGCCAGCGACAGCGTCGACGTTGTACTTGGTGCTCGCACCATAAACGTCGACGTGGTACGTCGTATACGTGCTCCTTGTGTGAAGTCCCCCTTTGCGTAACACCTTGTTTCGAGGAGTACCATAAAAGGTAGCCTTTTTCCATTGCCTCTTTGATTTCCAGCTTGACAAACATACAGACGACATTAGCAGCTTATTTAGTTTTTATTTATTTATATAGTAAACAGTAGTATAACTTGGTGGACATACATACTGACTGACTTTTGTGGGTTATCCATTTATTGAGTATACCTTTTCCACAAAATCGCCGACAGACACAGACGCACAATTAGTAAAGTCATCCTTTTCTCGATCATCCAATTCGTTCTGTCCACCAAAACATAAAAAATAACTGCAGCTAACTGCGGCTTGTCAGAGGCTCTTTTTTTTTTCAAGTTTTAAACACTGTATCATGTTACGACATTATCCTATCGCAGTGTTGCTGGCATTTTTATCAAGACTTGAGTTTGTAATAAATGACTACCTTTGTTCAATTTTTTTTATAGACTTGTCATGTGTTTCTATTATTTTTCTGGCATTTTTATCAAGATTTCAATATGTAATAAATGTATACCTTTGTACTTTGTTTTTATAGCCTTTTTTTCATATGTGTGATAGCCTCTTACAGTTCTGCTGGCAGTTATTTTTTTGTGTAATAAATGAGCATTATACTTTGTATACTTTGTACTTTTTCTTTGTACTTTTTACTTTGTACTTTTCATGTTTATTTTGTATAGCTTTTTCTCATGCTACTTGTATCAATTTTATAATGTGAATGTATGAACAATATTATATTATTTCATGTGGGTGTAATTATATACCACTGCCTACCCCTTCCGGGAATACAGGCGTGTTGTTATGTGTTACGTGATCGTTCACTCTGTGAGGATTGTATGGATCTGATAAAAATAAACGTATTTCAGAAATGTTGTTTATTATTTTTCTTACTTACACATACACACACAGTACATTTACACAGTAAAATACATTTTTATAATAAATTATACAAAATAATATAATAGAAGTGTTTTATTATTTTCCTTACTGAACTACTTTTCCTACACCACACATCGATATTTTCGTAGTAGTAGTGTGTCCCATCACTACAAAATCTCTCGCATTCCATACATTTTTTTAGCTATGTTCAGAGGTTGTTATCTTTGTTTTTTTCCATTGAAATGAGTAAGTATTTATGGTAATAGGAAAGCATAGTTCGTCCTTGTGTAGTTTTGACTAAGATTCTAATTCTAAAACCTAAAATACCATGTCAAATTAGATTAGTTCCCTCTTCAAGAGAATCTTATCAGTATACTATTGTAGTCGTATATTTTTACAAGATATAGGTAGCTATCGGTCAATAAAGGTCTATGTAGTATCCTAGTAGCATTTTTTATTAGAAACAACTCAATATAACTAGGATGTGAATTTACAAAGTCACGCGTTGTAATACGCAAACTCATAAAAATGGCGCCGCGCGCTATGAAGTTTGAGTTTGATTATTATGAAAATGGTATGTAGGAATCTCAAAAAAACGCTTTTGTTAGATAACTTATCTATTCATAATGTAACTTGCTAAATTTCGTGTAAATAGTTATGATAGTTTTATCAGAAATCGACATAACATAGGAACAAACACACTTTCAGTCAGTTACCTGATAACATACTTTGTTTATAAATACAATTCTCGTTATACGAGTTTTGTTTACACTTTATAATATGGTCTGTTTATTCGTGACGCCAAAACAGTTTACAGTAAGGGCCTAGAGCCAATAGAAACAGCAGGAGAGGAGTTTTTATGAGCGGGGTCATAAATCAGCCGCGCCGACGGAATGCGCCCGGTGCTTGAGAGTTTTAACCGGCACCGCGGCGCGGCGCTCCAGCGGTTTTGAACTCCTCCGTTTGATATCGCGTATGAGAATTTCAAGTGGCAGTTTGTCAGGCCATTTGTTTTAGTTAATTTAAGAGGGTAAGCACAAAACAAAAGTTCATTTGTTTAATTTCTGTGATACTTAACGTTAGTTCGTTATTGGAACGCACAAAACACGGGTGAGTTAAAATTCGATATTGAAATGGTGGTGAATTTAATCTTTATTGTTTTATTTTTTAATTAATCTGTAGTAATTTATGCTTCCAGAATTGGAACACAATGCCTCTAACTTCAGCTCAAGTTGCTCAAGCTGTGTTGCTTCGGAGTCAGGGGCGAACGCAGCGAGAGATTGCTGAAACATTAAATGTACCGCGTACAACTCTCAAGTACGCCTTAACAAGGTACGACCAGACCGGCCTATACACAAGGAGACCAGGAAGTGGCGGTATTAGGTGTACATCAGCGCGAGATGACCGATTTATCGCTCTCGCAATTATGAGAAATCGGTTCCTTACTGCGCCTGCGGTCGAAATACGGCAGCGGCTACAAACGGCAAGAGGGGTCAACGTAAGTGAGCGGACAATAAGAAGGAGAATGGAGGAACGGGATCTGCATGCTCGAAGACCAGCTCGAGGTCCAGAACTGCTCCGGCACCATCGCGTAGCTCGACTTCGGTTCGCTCGCGAACACGCAAATTGCACTCACGAGCAGTGGAGTAAAGTTCTGTGGACTGACGAATGCAGAGTGGCCTTAAGAGCTCCAGATGGCCGCGAACGTGTATGGAGAAGGCATGAGGAGAGGTTTTTGCCAATCACTACCAGGCAAACCGTCAGTTTTCAAGGTGGATCAGTAATGGTTTGGGGAGGGATCTGTTCAGATGCACGCACAGAGTTGGCAGTAGTTGCAGGTCGTCTAACGGCAGTGCGATACATTGAAGAGATCCTCCAAGAACACGTGTTACCATTCGTGGGATTCATCGGTAGCGAAGATTTTATCTTAATGCAAGATAATGCCCGACCTCACACAGCACGTTGCGTGGATGATTACCTATCGGAGGTGAGAATTAGAAAATTGGACTGGCCAGCACAAAGCCCGGACATGAATCCCATAGAACATGTCTGGGACATGCTTAAAAGACGCATCCGATCCAGTCCCAACCCTCCAGAGACTATCAGTCAGTTAAAAACCGCTCTAGTGGCCACCTGGGAAGAAATACCCCATGTGGACATTAAAAACGTAATCCACAGCATGCCTGATCGCATGCAGGCGGTCATCAGGGCCAGAGGTGGAAATACCCGCTATTAATTTTAAGTACCATAGCTTTATTTTGTAAATTTCATCCTAAAACATTTTTTTTAAACTTAGAGCTAGAGAATGACTTTTTTGTAATTTTGTAAAATTTTAATAAAGTTAACTCACTTTTTTTTTAATCATTCGCATTTAAGATTCGAATAAACATTTAAGTTTTAAAACAAAAAAGAACCCTGTTTCGCGTTTCATTTTGATAATAAGCCACATAACGCGCTTGGGCCACATTCCGTGCCGCTGAGTGTATTTAAAAAATAAAATCCGCATTATGACTCTGTATTTTAACACTTTTATTAAAACTATACGTATAAAGGTTTTTATTTTATTTTGAAAACCTAAATCTGCCACCAGACACCCTGTATTAATGGAGAGACAAGAAAAATTGTATGGCAAAATCCAGTGCCTTCTTCAGTGAGATTCTGTCGTCCTATCCGGGCTCGGTTCATTCACGAAACAAAGGATATCACAAAGGAAGAAATCACCTATATTGAAGAACAAGCAAGGAATCTCAAAGAAACAACTGGTATGGAAGATTCCGTTAAAATAAATCACACCCAGCTCACAATGGTCGATGGAAAGGTGTGCAATGCCGCGACTGATACGGCTTCAACGATGAGATGCTATATATGTGGACAGACATCTAAGGACTTCAACAAGCTTGAAAGAAGTAATGTTTGTGAAGAGTCTCTGAAATTCGGACTCTCCATTCTGCACGCGAGAATTCGCTTCTTCGAGCTATTGTTGCACCTGGTCTATAAAGCGCCCTTACAGAAGTGGCAAGCCCGAACGGCAGAAGACAAAAATGTTTTGAAGGAAACAAAACAGAAGATACAAAAAACCTTCAAAGAAGAGATGGGCCTTCTTGTTGACATACCCAAAGTCGGTTACGGCAATAGTAACGACGGAAATACGTCAAGAAGATTTTTTGACAATCCTGAATGCTCATCTCGGATTACTGGAATAAATATAGATTTAATAAAAAGGTTCCAAATCATTCTTGAAGTGATATCAAGCGGATATGATATTGATCCTGCGAAATTCGATGACTTTGCTCACACAACTGCCAAACTGTACGTGGAACTGTATGGTTGGCATCCCATGTCACCTACAGTTCACAAGATTCTGATGAATGGCGCACAAGTTATATCAAGTCACATTGTACAGTAACCGGCACGAGTCGTGAGCACAAACTGACACTTGCGCAGTAGTTAATTTTTCGATCTCTTTGGTGGAATGAAGAAGCCGGGGGGGCGCCGAGCTGCACGCGATTGGTTCATCAGTCGATGCTCATCGTCTATTGGACTCTCGCGTGTCATTCGGCTACCTGTACACTTACGTGCAATTTTAGTGACTTACGTTTTTGATTTTAAAATAATTTATTTTTGTTATTTCGTATTTGTTAAGTGTTTGTTTTAATATAGTTTATTTTTGTTATCTCGTTTTAGACAATTGTTTTTTTTTTAATTTTAGGTTTTAAAATCGTAAAGTCACGAAGTCTTCAAAAATGCCGAGGAGAAAAAATACAGTTTTAAATAGACAGGCAAGGCAAATGGTGTATTAAGTGTACTGTTTTATAAAGAACCGCGCTTTTAACAACGAGTTAGGTAGTGACAAAAGTATGCTGGAAATTTATAAAGACACAGCGGAGGCGACTAACACCTCAGTAGCAACTGTACGGCGGATCGTTAAAGAAGCCAATGGTTCAGAATTTCTGATCGTATTCAGAACACCAGGAAAGAAAAGACCAAGAGAACATCCTGTCACAGATGTGGATAGTTTTGACCAGGGGGTTATTAAAAGGTGTATTCATAACTTCCACCTCACCAATAAAGAAATGCCCACCATTGGAAAACTACGACAGAAGTTACGGGAAGATATAAATTTTCAAGGATCTGAGCGCAGTCTTCGCCGTATAATCAAAATGTTGGGTTTCAAGTGGAGGAAGACTGAGAACAACCGGAAAATTTTGATTGAACAATCCAATATTCGCTTTCAGGTACATACATGTAAAGAAAATGTATTTACTTTAATCGCGTTCCGCGTAGATAATAATACTTTTTGCTTAATGACTAATGAGTTTCTTTATGACAGTTACGGATGTCAATTTATTAGAAAAAAGTAGAGATGTCAAAATGACATGCAAAAATACAATTTTAATTTTTAGCTTTTAAATATTTCATTATATAATTATTTTAGTAAAAGGAAATTGACATAGGCGTAATAATATACTTTTAATGTCGTTTCTTTAATTTCAGGTATGTTTTAGTATATAAATACCTAATACATTATTTTAGTTTTATACTTTATTTAGTGAAACATAGTTGTTAAATAAAATCCTTTAATTTCAGATGCAACGCATTTTGGTTTTAATTATTACACCTTATATAATAAAAATATCTTATAAAACGACATTTTTTGTTAAAAAATTAGTCCAGAATGGCGAAACTTCGCTTTGAATTCACACTGTTGCCTGGAAGTGATGGAAAATCAAATGTTTTTTCTATAAGTGCAATAGGCACTTGTGATAATAAAGTATACGCAATACCAGAAGAGCTACAACCAGCTTCTTTTCATGTGGAAATAATAAAAACGGACGCGTATCGTAAAGTAAAAAATAGCTTAAAAAAAAGGTACCAGGTAAGAAGAGTTTGGATAACAATGACAGAAGAACTCAGACCAATTTACATGGATGAAGATGATAATTTACAATTTCGGGATCAATTTCTGGAAGAGATAAATCAAGATCAGTTTGCTGATGCACATCAAACTGAAACTGGTACATTGGAGAGATTATTAGAGAAATTAATAGAAAATTCACAGGAACATAAACAACATAGCTTAAAACGCATTGCAGAACAGTTTGTGATTGAAAAATTTACAAGCAAAACTTCGAATGCAAACCAGTGGATGGATATTTTCGAAAAAGAATGTATACGTTTTGATGTGACAACAGATGAAAATAAAATAGAAATACTCAGATTATTCATGGATAAGTCTTGTATGGATTGGTATGGCTCAATGATTATAAAATTAACAATGAACTCAGAGTGGTCAACATGGAAAAATAAATTCTGTGAAACTTTTGCAAACAAGGGCTGGATTCCAGTAACTTATGCATTACTGTTTAAGTACAAGGATGGCTCATTGTTGGATTATGCTATGAGAAAAGAAAAACTCTTATTAGATATGAGAGAATCAATTGACTCAGGTACCTTAATTGATCTTATTGCGGCTGGTTTACCGGAATTTATTCTCAATAAAATTGATAGGATATCGTTAAAAGACACTGTGGACTTATTTAATGAAGTGAGCAAGTATGAACAGATGGTAAATAAAAAAAGCTTCATGGATAAGAAAAAAAATGTGTATCAAAGAAGTAAAGGTAAAAATGAAGATCAAAATCCGTGTAAAATTTGTGAAAAGCAAAATAAAGGTACTCGGTATCACTCTGAGGATATGTGTTGGTTCAAACCAAAAGAAGATGATAAAGTGAAGAAAAATTTCATCAAACATGTAAACAATTCGGTCATAGAAGCGGAGTTAAATGAAACTCAACAAAAAAACTAATTGTAACACCATTAATAAATGTCAAACTACTGCTGAATGGAAAAGTAGAAATAAATGGAGTTTATGATTCAGGCTCTAATGTTTCTTTGATAAATTCAAAATTGTTGAATATAAAAGGAAAAGGAAACAGTATTAACGAAGCAGATTTAGTAACGATTAATGGTGTTAAAAAAACAAGTGGTTTGACAACTTTGCATGTTAAAATGTTTGATCTAGAAAAAAGTGTTGATGTATACATTATTGATGACGATAATTTCAAGTATGAGTTTCTGATAGGATTTGACTTGATAAAAAAGTTCAAACTAATTCAAGATGAAGATTTAAAAATAACTCGTAAACAAAGTTTAAATAATGAAAATATTGTGGAAGAAATTTCTACAGATAAAAAATCCAATGACACTATACAAGAATACAAAATAAATTTTAATGAGCATATAAAAGAAGAAGATTTCGAAATAAAAATAAATCATTTAAATCAGTTTCAAAAGTCTGAAATAGATAGACTGATTTGCAAATATGATTCTGTTTTTGCGAAACATAAATATGATGTGGGCACTGTTAATGAATATGAAGCAAGAATAGACTTATTAGTGGACAAATATTGTAGTAAGAGGCCTTATAGATGTACCGTTGAAGATAAAAAAGAAATAGAAGAACAAATAGCAAAATTACTAGATAATAAATTAATAGAAGAATCCTACAGTCCATTTGCTGCACCTGTTACATTAGCGTTTAAAAAAGAGGAAAACAAGAAATCCAGACTATGCATAGACTTCAGAGACTTGAATAAAATAGTAGTACCACAAGCCCAACCATTTCCGTTGATTGATGACCTAATGATGAAGGCGAGAAATTGCAATTTTTTTTCAAGTCTAGATATAAATTCTGCATTTTGGTCGATTCCTTTACGAATAGAAGACAGAAAAAAAACGGGATTTGTAACACAGGACGGACATTACCAATGGACCTGCCTACCATTCGGATTAAAAACTTCACCAGCAATTTTTCAGAGGATATTAAGTAACATATTGAGGAAATATAAACTAACTAGTTTTGCTGTTAATTATATAGATGACATTCTTTTATTTTCAAAAACTTATGCTGAACACATCAATCATCTAACACAGTTGCTGGAAGCCATCAAAACGGAGGGATTCAGGTTAAAGTTTACAAAATGTACTTTTGCAACAGACCAAGTTAAATATCTGGGTCATATAATACAAAATAATTCAGTCAGACCCTTAAAAGATAACTTGATTTCAATAAAGAATTTTCCTGTTCCAAAAACACAAAAGAACATAAGACAATTTCTTGGAAAGATCAATTTTTACCATGAGTATATACCAAGAAGTGCAATAATATTAGATCCATTGCATAATTTACTCAGGAAGAATCAAAAATTCGTTTGGTCTGATGAATGCCAAAAAACATTCGAAATGATAAAAAGCCTGCTGTGTTCTCAACCAATCTTGGAAATTTTTGATCAAGATTTACCAATCAATATTTATACAGATGCTTCTTTAGAAGGAGTTGGAGCCATTTTGAAACAGACACAGCCCAATGGAAAAGAAAAACCAGTAGCATATTTTTCAAAAAAAACTTAATGAAGCTCAAAAAAAGAAGAAAGCAATATATTTAGAATGTTTAGCCATAAAAGAAGCCGTGAGATATTGGCAATATTGGTTAATAGGTAAAGCATTTACAGTTTATTCAGACCACAAACCTCTGGAAAACATGAATCTTAAATCTAGAACCGATGAAGAGTTAGGTGATTTAACCTATTATTTATCGCAATATGACTTTAAAATAAAATATGCTCCAGGAAAAAATAATTTAGAAGCAGACTGTCTAAGCAGAAATCCAGTATTAGAAACAGATGAAAATAAAGATGAACAATTAAAAGTTGTTAACTTGATAAAACTAGAGGATATTATAATAGATCAAAATAAAAATGAAGAAATACAAAATAACAAACACAAATTCATTGAAAAACACAGCGTATACTTAAGAAAGGACAGGGGAAAAGAAAAAATAATGCTGTCAGAAGAGTTTAGCATCAGACTTCTAAAATATATACATGAATACCTATGCCACATTGGAATTAGACAAATGCAAATAATGATAAGTCCACTTTATACTGCCAAAAATTTGACAAAAAATATAAAGGAAACTTGTAGAAGCTGTGAAATTTGTATTAAAAATAAATCTAGAGGACACGATCGGTTTGGCTTGATGTCTCATCTCGGTCCGGCCACAAAGCCTTTCGAAATAATCTCTATAGACACAATTGGAGGGTTTGGAGGTTCAAGATCGACAAAAAAATATCTACATCTGTTAGTAGATCACTTTACTAGGTACGCATTTATTCTCACCTCTAAGACGCAAAATGCCAATGATTTCATAAAATTAGTTAAGAATATAGCAGAAACGGAAGACATTGGTATGCTTCTCACTGATCAGTACCCGGGAATCAATTCGAAAGAATTTAAGGAGTTCTTAAATGGCAAGCAGATACCGATGGTTTTTACAGCAGTCAATGCACCATTCTCAAATGGCCTAAATGAGAGGTTGAATCAGACGTTAGTTAACAAAATCAGATGCGAAATAAATGAAGCAGAAAAAAAGAGAGCCTGGGCAACAATTGCTCAAGAATGCGTCACTAAATATAATAAAACAAATCATTCAGTCACCGGTTTTACACCAAATTATCTTCTATATGGTACAGATTTCAATATTTTACCAAATGAATTGAAAAAGGAAAAATCGAACAGTGACTGGATTAGAGATAGAGAAACAGCCCTAGAAAATACAATGAAATCGCATAATTATAACAAAAACCTATTTGATAAAAATCGTAAACACTGTGAATTTAATATAGGAGACATGGTTTACGTGGAAAATGGAAACAAACTAAACAGGAAAAAATTAGATGAACTGAAAATTGGCCCTTATGAGATTCTAGAAAAAATTTCAAACTCTATATACAGAATAGGAACAAGACACAGAAAAAATGAATCAAATCTTTTCCATATCACAAAACTTATTCCAGTCCCTGCATTCGATAATAAAGAAGATTCAATAAAAGGGGAAGAGTAGTTTATAACGAAAATTTGTTGTAAATCTTCTCTAAGGGGGGAGATGTAAAGAAAATGTATTTACTTTAATCGCGTTCCGCGTAGATAATAATACTTTTTGCTTAATGACTAATGAGTTTCTTTATGACAGTTACGGATGTCAATTTATTAGAAAAAAGTAGAGATGTCAAAATGACATGCAAAAATACAATTTTAATTTTTAGCTTTTAAATATTTCATTATATAATTATTTTAGTAAAAGGAAATTGACATAGGCGTAATAATATACTTTTAATGTCGTTTCTTTAATTTCAGGTATGTTTTAGTATATAAATACCTAATACATTATTTTAGTTTTATACTTTATTTAGTGAAACATAGTTGTTAAATAAAATCCTTTAATTTCAGATGCAACGCATTTTGGTTTTAATTATTACACCTTATATAATAAAAATATCTTATATACATATAAATTTATATAATGTTTACCTTAATTTTTCAAGTCACGTAGTGTTGCTGTTAAAGCTTTATCAGTCACAAATCTTAGGTCTTGCAAGGAAATTTATTTTGTTTCAGCGAATAATGTATTTGCAAAAAATGCAAAAATTCCGAGAAGAGGGAAGAACAATTATTCATACGGACGAATCATATGTAGATTCGTCCCATTCATCGTCTCAGGCATGGTCAGATGGCACAACAAAAGGCCTAAAAAAGCCTATATCAAAAGGGCAACGAATAGTAATAGTTCACGCAGGAACTGAGACAGGTTTTGTGCCAAATGCCCTACTCACATTTAAAGCAGGTACTAAGTCGGGGGACTACCACGACAATATGAACTACGAAAATTATGAAAAATGGCTTGGCACGCAGTTAATTCCCAACATTCCTCCTAAATTTGTTTTGGTAGTAGATAATGCATCCTACCACAACAAACAGTATGACCGTGCACCAAGTTCAAATGCCAGGAAGTCGGAGATGCTGGGATGGTTAAGAGAAAAAGGTATTCAACACGAAGAAACAATGCTGAAGCCTCAACTACATCATTTAATAAAAATAAATAAAGATCAATACAAGAAATTTAATTATAGAAACTTTATTTTTTTTACTTGGTGTTAAAATTTGTATCATTATAATTTGCAAACAATATTTTAATCTGATCTGATCATCTGAATTGCATTTTACTTTGAGTTGTTATTTTTAATTATTTACTTTCCACTAAAGATATAGTTAAGGAAAATGTGATTATTACAAATCTCTTAGATAATCTTGAAAAGACTGTTATTTTAGTCATTATTCTAAGTCCTATTAAGCATTATGATTACAAATACACTCAGCGGCACGGAATCTTGGCCAAGCGCTTATCTCGCAAATACTTGCGATAACAAAAGCTTTAAGTGTTTCTAACGGTTGTTTCTTATGGAGGTAGGTCAAAAAATGCTTACCCTTAGTTGAAGAGGGTAATTCATTATGTTTAAGTGCACTGTAGCGTAACTTTTAATTTTTAGTTGAATCGGGTTTCTTGAGCGACTAAGTTACAAGTTTAAATTTGTGTGTTGTGAAAGTTTACGGTTAAGTTATTCAATTATTGTGTTTTCGTGCTTTTAATTAAAACACTAAAGGTGGTTTATAACAAAAAAAAAATGCCATTAACACCAGCACAAGTTGCACAGGCTGTAGCCTTAATCGACCAAGGCTTTACACAGCGCGAAGTCGCTGTGGTGCTTAACGTACCACGTTCGTCAATGCAGTATGCCCTGAAACGTTACCAGGAGACAGGCCACTACTCCCGCAGACCAGGCAGCGGAGGAGTTCGATGCACATCGGCCCGGGACGACCGGTTTATTGTCCTGGAAATTTTAAGAAACCGCTACCTTACCGCGGTTGAGATACGTCAGCGGCTCCAAATCGCAAGAGGTGTAAATGTTAGTGAGCGTACGGTGAGAAGACGAATGGAGGAAGTAAACCTAAAAGCCCGTAGACCTGCACGCGGTCCAGAACTTCTCAGACATCATCGAGTAGCTCGACTTCAATTCGCACGTGAACACGCCAGCTGGACCCATGAGCAATGGGCGCGAGTACTGTTCACAGATGAGTGTCGAATCGCTTTGCGTGCTCCAGATGGTCGGGAGCGAGTGTGGAGAAGAAGAGGAGAGACATTTCTACCCATTACCACCACACAAACAGTGAGTTTTCATGGAGGCTCTATAATGGTTTGGGGAGGAATAAGTTCCGATGCTCGTACGGAGTTGGTTATTGTTAGCAACCGCTTAAATGCAACCCGTTACATCGAAGAGGTCCTTCAAGAACATGTTTTGCCATATTCGGGGTTCATTGGGCACGACCAATTCCTCCTTATGCACGATAATGCTCGTCCACACGTTGCACGCTGCGTTGAAGAATACCTTCAAGACGTTGGCATTACAAAATTGCAGTGGCCAGCACGTAGTCCGGACTTAAACCGATCGTATGCAAGCGGTTATTAGGGCTAGAGGAGGAAACACCCGATATTAAAACGTAGAGACAATTAAGAAATTTGGTACTTTTTAAATTTTATAGTGTTTTTAAATTGATAGTGCAAAATCCTTTTTATCCTGGAAAAGTGCTTAATTTTGAAAACATGCTTAATTGTGTAGTCATTTACTAATAACTAAGTTCTAAAAGCATAAGAAACACCTCTAGAGTGCACCTACCCTTAATTCAGTGTTAAAAAAAATTGAAATACGAATTATCGATAAATTCACATGTGGCCAAGTTTCCGTGCCGGTGAGTGTAGTTACGTTTATAAATTGTTTATTTTTAAGAATTTTATCTTGTTCTTTATAAACGTTAGTTTTCTTTAATTACTTTTTAAAAACTAATATTTAATGAGTTATAATAATAATAACTAAGTCATTTTATAACTATAAAAGACTGTAGGTATTAATGGTTGATTTCAAACGGTTTTTAATTTTGTCTCATTTACCTAGAAGTGATTTAATTAAGTCCAAATAAATGAAACTAAGCCAAAAGTTGATTTTTATAATTATGTTAATTTGTTATGTTAGCAATTATTTTATATAAAATATTCCGTATTTTTGATATGTATGACTGATAATATGCCTTGACCTTTTTCTAAAATAATACATTTCTCTTACATGTAATCTTGTTACACGTACACTGAATATGATGAAAACGGCTAAATAAATAATATTTTATCAATATGAATTTTTTTGTTTCACTGATTTCACCATTTATGATCGCTCTGGCACCAATTATCATTGCTCTGGTCGCGAAATTTTTTGAACTTAAATATTTCCATAACTGTTTGTGTAAATTGAAGGCCAATAGTAAAAATATACTATTTGAATATCATTCTTTTTAATGAGATACATAATTACCATTATATATCAATACCTGAACAGCACCAGAGCGATCACACGAATACGCCCGTTTTGGAGATTGATCCACTACTACTTTTTACTGATTCTCATAAGTGCTCTTCTAGCCAGTTTCTTATCGTTTATTTAATAAGAGAATTTGCGTTCAGAACCATCTGTGAGGGTAATACACTATTATTTGTGTGGATTCCGGCCCATGCTGGAATCCATGGCAATGAAGTTGCCGATACACTTGCTGGTGATGCGGTGCAATGTGGAGACTTAGTTCCATTATACAAGTTTTAGTTATGACCTCGTGACGTTACCAAAGACTTTTCTTCGGGATACTTGGAGTAGCTTGGGATGTCAGCAGCAAATCGAAGAAAAGTTATTTTTCATATATTCAACCCAATGTTCCGGAAAAACCGTGATTTGGCAGGGCAAAGTTTGGCAAAATGGAGACTTACATTCCAATACGAATGAGATTAGGGCATGTTTGCACTCCAGCCCATCTTGCCAAACCTCATTTATAATCGACGACCCTTTTTGCTTGTGTGGCACAGATGTAGGCGACTTAGATCACATTTTTATTTCTCTTGTCCCTTATATGACCGTTCTTCCTTTCTCAGTAACCTCTTGTCCCTCCGTACTCCTTTTCCTACCTCAGTACTTTCTTTACTTTGTACAAATAGCTTTCCTGTAAATAAATGTATAGTCTCATTCATTACTTTAAATAATAGTAAGTTATAATTTGCTCATTATTCAATATCACCTTTATAAATGTACTGATCCTGTTTATCCGTCCTATCCTAAATTCCGTTATAATTTAACTTATTAATTATTTTTGTTTCCCTACCTTTGTTTCTTCGAATTAAACCCAAACGTGACATTGGCTAAATGCACAAACCGTGCGAAGCCAAAAGGAAAAAGAAAAAAATTATACTTCTCCTGCATTATCCCCACTTACTCCACTAATTCCAACGGGTAAAAAAACGAATGAAAAACAAATTACAAGGTAAGATGAGTCTTCTAAACAAACTTCCCGGTGACCTAGACACTTCAAACTTTAAACACAGCTCAGAAATAGATAACAATACTATATTAATTTTTCAAATTTTATTTGACTCTAATCCCGTTACTTCATATTCAAACTTCAATTTCTTCACCAGCATTTTCGCAACTTACTCCACTAATTCCAACGACAAAAAATTACAAATCAGAATGTAAGTTTTGCCTGTATATTATTACCTATAAATGAGAGGACCTCAATGTAATGTCAGCAAACTGCTATCTAATTGCGGAACACATTTTCGTAAACGATTAAGACTAACCTGTTTCATTTTGCCAGTTCAACAACATTCATTGCTTTATTTACGTTGTTATGCAGATTTTTTTTCTAACTCATAAAGCAATGGATTAGCAATCTGTTTCAAAACTATTCAGATTGTGATTGATCGTGTATTACGCAATTAGGGTGCTGGTCACGCACATAGATATTGCAAGATGCAGCTATCCAGGGTGCACTACGAGGACGCTTCCCTCATGCGCCTCGATGCTTTATAATAATTATGTAAGAAGCACAAACGTGATTTTTTTTAACAACTAATTTTGCTGGAGTAATTGGTTTGGCATCAGGTCAAGTAATAGGTATAGAATAATTATGTTGTTTCAGGTCTATCTGATCTTGGCACTTCACTGTCTCAAATGCAGGGTGAGTTTTTTAGTCCACTTTGTTTTCTATTAAAAATGATGAGCGATGAAACTCCAGCGTCATCACCTATTCGATCAATGTCACCAAAATGTAACCAAAGACTCAAGAGCACTTTAATATGTATATTAACCAAGAAGGCAAATAATTATATTATTGAAGAAAGTGACATTTCAAAATATGATAACAATGTCTACCCTGATAGGTTTGATAAAATTTGGATTAGGGATCCTCAGCAACGTAATAAAGATGATAATGTGAGTAAAAATGAGAATTCAACACCCTATGAAGAGCCAAATAATGACGACGTGATAAAAGTGCATGTTTAAGTACAACATCAACTAATGAAGAATCAACTGAACTGATACCGCTTGTAACTGTGGGCGAAGAAATAAACGTAGATGAAGAAGATTTACGATCTCACATGGGAACCGGAAGACCAAAAGGATGTAAACGAGTTAATTTTCTGCTCAATAATCTGACAGACAATACAATAAATATAATAATTTGGAATAAACAACAACAAAAGATAAAACAATAAAACACAATTTTTTTACTGACTATTGTACATCTTTAAAAAATTGCGCTAGTTTGATTGCAGTAAAGAAAAGAAAGAATTTGAAATTTTCTCTTTATTTTTACCAATACCTTTATCTACAATTTGTTTCAATTAAGTACAAAACTAAACAACTGCTCTATGGAATAAATCTACAAAATCCCTTAATGACATACAAAATAAACAACTGCTCTTTCCAACTTTTTCAAACCAACGATTATCAAATGGTGCATCATGAATCTTAAAACCTTTTTAATGAAAAGTACGAAAATACATAACTGCTCCATACAATTAACGAACCGACGATTATTATGAAATAGAATAACGAGAATCTACAAAATATTTTAATGACTTACAAAACAAACAACTGCTCTTTCCAATTTTTCCAAATCAACGATTTATCAAAGGGTGCATCGTGGATCTTTTTTTTTTAACTGCTCTTTCCAATTTTGCAAACCAAAGATTATCAAAGGGTGCATCATGAATCTAAAAACTTTTTAAATGACAAGTACAAAGATAAACAACTGCTCTTCACAATTTCAAACCAATGATTACCTTCAAATGTAATAAATCTACAAAATCTTTTAATGACGTCCAATACAAACAACTACTCTTTAAAAGATGGAAAGAGTAGTTGTTTCGTGAATCTAAAAGCCTTTTTAACGACAAGCACAATTATAAAAAAAACTGCTTACAATTTTCGCACACCAACCAACCTGAATTCAAGTATTTTAGATGGAGCGACTCTTTACCTTCAGATCCCTAGCTGGGTTCTGACGGTAACACGATATTTTTTGGTAAGGTTGGTTGACATTCGGGCTCCTGAAGACCCGTAACTACTTTCAAAGACATACGAATGACAGCCAGTTTTGCAAATTAACACTTATTTTAATAAAAATAAATTTAAGGAAATTCTTAAAATCAATTGTTTCATATAAAAGAGAAACATTAAAAAGAAAATGTTTATTTACAAAATGAGATAATTTTACAAAATCTACGCCGCGACCGCGAACTGAGACCGTTCCTGAGGTAGAAGCGCGGTGCGGGAGGGGTGTGGTGCGGTGATGCGAGAGCTCAGTGATTCGTCAACTGGCGACAAATGTTGCACGTCCCGCACCGCGCAGCTACCTCAGGAACGGTCTCAGTAAAGCGGTCGGCCTATAACTGGACGCGCGAACATAATAATCGGCAGAGCGTATTGTCAAAATACGACTTTATACCCAATACAATACTTTAAACATGGCAGTGTTTACAACTTAATAACTAAGTACAGCCAATTGTCATTCTTAAAATTATACAGAGTGAAATTAAGAAAAATGCAACGAATCATGAAAAATATAAATAAAACACTATAGGAGCAGCGGTCATGGGTTCGAACCCAGGCAGGCGCATTACTTTCGAGTAATTTATTTCATCGCCGCTGCTCTCAAAACGGTGCAGGAAACCAACGTGAGGAAACCGACATATCCTAGAACCAAAAAATCGAAGACATGTGACATCTACCAACCCGCACTGGCCCTGCGTGGTGGATTACGGCCCACACCCTCTCACAGAGAGGAGGCCTGTCTCCCAGCAGTGGGAACGTTATAGGCTGCTTATGCAATGAAAAGTATCACTAATCATCTAAATCTATTTTTTTAATAGACGGTAATTAAAAAAAAAAACTACTTAACTTTTTGATCGAATCTTTTATATTGTCATTAAAATAAAGAGATTTTTTATTTTATGAAAACTTATGACTGTGCTGCTGCTGCCATCTCTTTTTGTTATGAGTTGGTTCCTACGCCTGCATTTTTTGCACGAGGAGTATCCAGGGCAGAGTTCATGTATAGTTGACCTCATAATTGCTTTACCACCTTTCGGTTGAATGTCAATTACTCGTCATAAAAGTGGCAAGGTCTATTTTGTTTAGCTTTAAGACCGATGTGACACTAACATAGTTTCAACCTTAGTGAAGTTTCAATTTACTGGGAGTTTTTGTCAAAAAGTGGAAAGCAATGAGGGTTTTCTGAAATGACGTTCACCAGGTGGCAGCACTGAGACGTCAGGTCCGGGCATCTGTCAAAAGTGTCAATGCGCCTACATTTTCTTTAGGCGTGACTGAATTATGAACGAATGACGAACGTCCTCATTATTTTATATTCATTGTCGAAATGGAAGCTCTCTTGTCAAAGTGGCGTCCACTGGTGGCATGAATTTTCATGAAAACCCTCATTACAAGGTCCACTATACACATCCATATATGTAGCAAAATATTTAATTGGCACAACCAATACAATACATTAATGTTAAATTACAGTACAATACAGTAATTACAGTAGATGCTTATTTTTTACGTCCGATATATAAGATTACGTATAAAAAAACAGAAGCATTCCTACGTCCTTTTCTATACTCATGACTAGAGACCGGATTATATGCAACATAAAAAGCTTGTTATATGCACGAAAATTGGCAGAATATGCAAAATGAAATGAAAAAATTTAGGAACCCAAAAAAAAAAGTTACTTATAATTTTTTTATTTCAAAATTAGCATACAATTAGTAAATTATCTTTTGACAGTCAATAATTGGTACAGTAACATTACATGATATTAAAACTGTTTAATATTTTTGTAACCGTAAACAATCATGTATCGTTCCAAATGTTCAGTGGTAAGATTGTGTCTTCGATCATTTAGAATATGGAAATGGTTCGGTCCACATCCACTTAGGTAACTGGGCAGAATTTGAACTTGCAGACAGGCAGACTGTGCAATGGATTCAATAGTATAAAAATAATTGACACAGAATGTAAATTGAAACGGTAAAATATTAATCAAACTATAAAAGATTCTGACTACACCTCATCATTTCAATAAACAACTGGAGAAAAAATCTTTGTTGAATTTCATTAATTGCAAACATATCTTTGCACACATTCATAAGACGTACACATTTACAATTCTTAACTTTATTCATTAAATATATACTGTGATATTTATGTGTAGTGGTGTATGTATTTGATTATGTGAGCATCCTGATACAGGAACGACACTTCTATCACCAGCTATATATGTACAAAGCTTGTTAAAGAATCAGAGTCAAAAATCAGCAAGCGAAACTTCCCCGAGTTAACGAATATCGATATCTTCTCATGATGAGCAATAAACAGTAGGAAAACCACCATTTTATGTATTACTTGCTTCTGCCAGCGACTTCGTCTTCGTTCACCAGAATAAAAGATATCTAGGTTATTAACCATATGTGTACAAAATTTCATCTAAATCCATTCATCCAGCAGCCGTTTTTGCGTGATTGAGTTAAAAAAATCCAAACATACAAACTTTCACATTTATGATTTTAGTAGGATGCAACCGTATGGGGTCAACTGACGCGCAGCGCAAGAACTGAAAAATAATGATTTTCGAAAAATATTGTTTTTTTGTTAGTTATATAATAGATGTTTTTATCTCAATATCTGTCACGTTTGTGTGGTTTCGCCAACAAATTTTTGAACCTCTACTGTTATTTACATAAAATGGTATTTAATAAATTCTGTACAGACGAAACAAAAACGTTTTCAATGATTGCGGTGATTCATAATTAAAAAATACAGACAATTAAAAAATCATATTTGAGTAAGATAATAGACACACATACAAATCTCAATATGAGCTATCATTTAGGATACAAAGCAAGTTATTAATTTCACCCTGTTTTAAACAAATTAATATCAAATCTCATAACTTATAGTTTGTTTGATTCGGCTACTACAATGTAACTTATTGAAGCTTCAGTCTGTGTAGTGAATACTCATGGTCTTATACAGGCTGACTTTGAAAACATGCTACAAAATTTAAGGGGGTGTTCTACCCATCAATATGAACAACTTTTACTATAAGGACCAACTTGAATTTGCAAAAAAAAATCGACCTTCCTTCATAAAGGTATAACCGATTGGACCATTTTGTATTAGAAGGTCGATTTTTTTTTGCGAATTCTTAATTGGTCCCATAAGAAAAGTTATTCATATTGATGGGTAGAACACCCCCTTAAATTTTGTAGCATGTTTTCAAAGTCAGCCTGTATATAATGAAATGTTAGACGTGCTATAAATTTGTACAAGTTGGTACAATTGGAGCAACGCGAAGCGGCTTTTCCGAACATGTATGTTGCATGCCTTAAAAATTGGATAACAAAACATCAATCCTATACTATATTCTCCAATGGGTTATTCAGAAGTGTATAGTATATAGTACACAGTACCCTCAGGCGCCTCAGGTAAGCCTGATGCCATAAAACGTGACGTCACAGTTACAATTAATTGATTTTTTTCGTTTTATGATGATTATATTCGTACCAATGTGATATTCAAGGCGGATTATGGTAGAAACAGGGAATATAATTTCAAACAAAAGTTCATGTGATGTATCATTCTGTGACCAAGTGGTAAAACGGTTTTATGAGCTTGTATAAGTGGTGTTTTTTTTATCTGTATTCTGCATGCCGAAAAGTAAATTATGGTGATTCCAAAATTATAATTATATATATTGTTTAAGTCCCCATATTTAAAAGTATTTGTTTTTTTAGTCATTATTATTTCGTTCATTTATTTTTCTTTCTTATTTTAAACATTTTTAAATATTTCTTAAAAAAATATATAAAAAAACATTTAAAAATATTATTATTATTATTGTTGATGGGAGATGTGTTTCACGGTAAGCCGAAAAATTCGGATTTTCTTACATTTTTTGCAAATTGCAGCTGTTTATCGCTCGGGAATCAGATTTTGATCAACACGTCGTATGTTCATCAAAATGTGATTCGCGACAATTATAATAACACATTTGCTGAAGAATAAAATCATCAGAAAACGTAAGAAAATTCGAATTTCGCAGGCTACCTTAGAGCCTTACACAGTCTAGTTACTACCATGAAAATATAATATTATTATTTTATAAACTTAGCGTTCATCACACAGACTGTGAGCATCTTCTAGTAACGCAGCATTAATTAACTTAAACATTAGCATATTAATTAGCAAATACGTAATTATTACAAAGAGACAAAACATCATGTCATTTGTGATTCTTCAAATTTCATAAAACCATCCAAGAGACCAATATAATACGGTTTTATTTCGCACATCAAATTTAATAATAATAAACTGCTTCTACTCATTTACAGTATTTTATACGTACCTACGAATAATGGGATCTAATTCCAGTCCATATTACGATAAAAAAATCACTGCCATAAATGGAATATTATAGTGGTCTAGAAAAAATAGACAATAATTCGGCATTTTTTTTTAATTCCTTCAAAATGCCTTCTGTAGCAACATTAGTTTAGTACCTTGTCGAAATATTCTAACACCCCGAACCAAATGGCCACCACATTCGATGTTGCCTGATTTTAATAATAATATAAAAATTCCGCATAAAAAAATGTCACAACAATAAAACAGTTGTAATTTAAATTTAGATCTACATATAATTTAGCTGTCATGAGTCAAAATATACCCTAAAAAAACCCCGAGACCATTTGAAATTCCGTATTTCTGACAACACCGAGAGTGGCCGCTCAAAACGACCTCAAAAAGCGTATTGTCTACATAATCCTACGTATAACTACTGTCAGTCTTAACTCAGTGATCTGCGATCTTATCGGCGGTGATATCATGGGTGATCTCACAAGTGATCGCGATAAACGCCTCGTTCTCTTTTTGCTCACGAAAAAATTTTGACAGCCGCTGTTTTTGAATATCATTATAACTTTTGTTTGTCAACCTTACTTCGTCTAAGAGTTTTTGCACAGCCTTATTGTTGGGCGACACTTTGTCCGCTTGCTTTAGGTCCATAAGAGCGTCGTCGTAGTTTTTAAGGGCGTAATTCGCTTGGCCACGCCTGTATAGAGCCTTTTCATTCCTCGGGTCTATTTCTAGTACCTGAGGAGAAGTAGTCGTTATTGATAATAACATAGTGATAACAATGAATATAAGGGATTTAAACCTACAGTACCTGGCCGAAAAAATAAAGTAATTATCGAGTTTCAGAAGAAGTTATATCTTGTAGAACATCATCTCTGTCACTTGAGCGCAGGCCACACTGAGAACGAAGTGAAACGAAGCTAAGTTCGTTCAGCTTCGCTCATGTAGCTACTCCGTCTGTTTATACATAATTCGCAGTGTGAACCGACGTATACACTCAGTGTATAGCCTGCGTTCAAGTGATAGAGATGACGTTCTACAAGACATAACCTTTACTAAGGCTCCATGCGTCAAATTCACGTCACATTCAATTTGCTTGTAATTAGGTCATACAGAGCCTATAAATAAAAGTTAAACTTAATTTAACTCTTTGCCTGAACCGCTAATGCAAAAAAACTTTAAATATATTAGTTAAAAATTTGATTTACATAATTTAACCAAAATTTTCCTGTTGCCTCAATTTATGTTCACAAAAACGCATTTTTGTTTTTCTTTCTTTAAAATATGAAAAACTTACCGCCGTACTGTATTGAACAGTGGATCTATAATCTTCTAACTTCATGTAGCATGCCGCCATGTTAAGATTACATTGTGATACGTATGTTGTTCTAATTTCTTGTACTGTGGACAACAAAAACACACACGTTAATATACGATGTATGCAGCACCCCAATTGCGTCATAAGGACACAAATTTGCTCGATTTATGACAATCAATAGTCTTGCTTGATATCCTATGTTTTGACGATCAATAAGATTTTATCGATCGTTACTGTCGCCTGTTAACGATCGATACATAACAAGGTTAAAATTGAGCATCGCTTGTTGATTTACGAGTATCAATCACCAAAAACAATCACAAATCGAAAATCGAGCAAGTCTGTAGGCAACCGACTCACCATCACGATCCCCTTCATTTTGAAAACCCGACATAAAACATGTTCTTTAGAAAAAATCCGCTTGACAACGTAAATAACGCAATGAATATTGTCGAATTTTCAAAATGTAAGGGATTATGATTTCTAGGGAAAATGGCAGTACAATTCATTTGACGTTATATTTACTTATGCAACTCCTACTTCTCAAATATCTGTGTCGAATGTGACATTGACCAAAGAAAATAGATGACTTCATCAAATGTAGGCTAAAAATATTATCGTAGAGATTCGATCTTGGACAAAGATGTTTGACGAATTGTATATTATTAAAAGTGGTAATTTAACCGCGTTCTGTTATTCAACGTGTATTTTATTGATGATGAATAGAAATTAACAATACCATAACAACGATTCGTTGTAATATACAACAATAACTCGTGACTGATTCGGCATCAATTGACGGTGTGATTCATTAGGAAGGTTTAGGTATATAATTTACTAGGGTTTTGTGTAAATTGGCTAAAATATGACGATGATTGTTGAAGATGTCGGAATGCCGACAAGGACCGGTACTGTAAATCATTTAAATTTAATACTTATCCAATCGAGATAAGGTATTATTTAAAAGGAAAACTGCGCTGCTATGCTCGAAACTCGATCACCGAGCATTGAAATATATACCTTATTTCGATTGGATAAGTATTAAATTCAATTGATTTTAAAATCCTCTGCCGTCCTGTCGTCCAGTCTGCGCAGGCCATTACTGATGGCATGCGCCGCGTAAACATTGGATGTATTTTGGCAAACAGATAGTTACAGGTTATAAACAGATAGTTTATTACCTCGATATTACCTTCATATTATTCGAAATTCCTGCTATAAACATCATAGATTACATGTCTAGACAGAAGCAAGGACAATAAGCATCATCAATCTCCTAAGATCTAGGGCATCCAGATCAGACGAAAATCGGTCAATATCCTAATTTAGTACACTTTTATATGAAAGAAAGGGCTATTTTCCGTTAATTGTGTAAGTGATCTTATTTTATATTTTCGAATTCGACCATAATGTGGTCTGATTGACCTAATAACAGAATAAAATATGTTTTTTCTGTTACTGTTTTCTTGCGTGTGTATAATACAGGGATTAGCTGTTCATACGGTATCAAAACAAATGATGTATAAAAAGTTCCGTGAACATTATACAGTAAAATATCGTGCAGTGAACTGTGAACGCAGGCTTTTTATGCCATGTAATAGAGGGCGAGTCTATTTTCAATATTAAATGGGACACAAATCCAGACTAGGCATCTTACCTGATAAGAATTTCTTAAAGTAACACATTCTTTGATTTGACTCCAATTTCTCGTTTCCACTAAAACTAGGCGACACCTAAATGAATGGCTAAATGAAAGCGCGCTGTTGTATTTTCAAGTTTCGGCGCTGTGTTGCAAATCCAACAGCGCTTTTATTTGTTGAGTTAGTGAAAACGCGCATTAGTTTTATTTTAGTGGAGTTTTACCATGAATGAATGAATGAAACTCACCGACACCAGCGTGGTTTAACCAGACACGATAAATCGAATGATTCCCAAGATTTGCACTAGTCCTGGAGCCCCATGCTTCATGGGGCTATAGAGGCCATCTCATATCAAAGAGCTGACCGGGGGGCGCGGTAATGGCAGGGGAGACGTGTCCTCAGGATATTGAAGGATTACAGAATAATAATTCTATACTCACTCTGTTCCTTCGTATCCACGTCCTTCACTTCTTCTATCCTAAAAAACGCGTGTTCCAAATATCTGAGGCACTTGCGGTACTTCCTAGCAGCTGCCTTGTATTTACCCTCGCCGAAGTAACAGTTACCGACAGTCTTAACGTCTCTTATAGACGATATTAATTGTTGAACCTGAAATTAAATGGATCATAAATATATTAACATTTTTAAAACAGTTATGCCTTAAAACACGTAGTGAGTACCTAACCTAAAGTCTATTCAAATCCTTGTTTCCAATTGATGTTACCTTCAATTAAACCAATATCCACTTTATGCCTAAGGCTATATAGTGCTATTGAAAAACATGTTTAAAAATTGAAGTTGTAGCGCAAACTTAATTTTAAGTTTGGGTGTTAACGTTTGAAAGTGCCCTTTTAACGTACAAAAGTGCATTTTGTGTGCGTATTTGAAATAAATGTTTTGTTCCAAAAACACATATTTGTGTACATTTTTGGAAACTAAATTTCGAACGCAGTATACAGTGGGGAGACATTGTCAAAAGGGCTTACCAATTAAATACATACAGAACACAAACACACAATCTTTTTTTTTTTTAACCACAGCGGGGAAGTAGTAATTATAGATCTCACATGTATCTAAATTAAAGGAAAGCAGAGCCATATTAAATAGCAATGATATTATCTTTATACTGCAAATGTTTTAGGTACTCACCGTGATATCTTCATCCCTGTAGTCTTCGGGGTACTCGGGCAGTTTGTCAGCGGTGCCATCTCGACAGCAGACGTCCCAGTCACTGGTTATGATCTCACCACAGTCCTCAATCACGCAATCCTGCCAAATAAATAACATTGGTGCCGATTCCCTTGTTCACAAACTAAACTAAATTTAAGTTCAGTGCATCTTTTTCCTTCTATTTCATTAAGAAAAGGACAGAAGATATATTTTAGTTTAGTCCTGTCAAATTAATCAGCGCCTGACGTAAATTGATGTCATTTTAGTAGCCAAGTTTTTAATCACGTCTAAATTTGTATGGATTAGTGACAGATTTGACAGGACTAAACTAAAATGTATCTTCTGTCCTTTTCTTAATGAAATAAAAAGAAAAAGATGCACTGAAGTTAAATTTAGTTTAGTTTGTGAACAAGGGAATCGGCACCAATATAATTGTATTTTTAAATGAAAATCAAGAACCTATCAGTAAAAGTTTAAAATGCTTCCAGACAATAACAAAATGATCTGAACAACAAAGAAAATTAAACTTTATCTCAATGATACAAAGAGTGTTTCAGAATGAACACTACTAGAAAATTCTCATTCGGACAAGAATTTTACCCGCATAAATTGTTTCTTAGTTGTTTAGATAATTTTGATAATTTTGTTCATCTCTATTATTTTCGCGCGGATCATACTTGCCGTACTTGGTCATCGTTTTAATTAGTTTAAATTAGGGGCTTGAAACGTTACTGAAAATAGCGTCACGATAACGTTACGTAATAGCGTTATGTATTTACGAACGAATTTCTTGGCAATATTATAACGAAAATCTATCGGAACGAAATCTTCAACTACTAATAATTTAGTTACGATCCGGGTGAAACGGTAGAAATTATCGTTATTGGAACTGTATGTAACGCTATTTTGTTGTTTCAAGTCCCTGGTTTAAATGCACCTGAAGACTGAAGAGATTTTTTTTAAATTTAATGAGCAAAATACAAAATGTAAACAATGTAGGTCTAATATTATAAATGCGAAAGTTGTTTGTTTGTTACTCTTTCACGATTAAACGGCTGAACGGATTTGTATGAAATTTGGCACATGGGTAGATCATGACCTGGTTTAGGACATAGGATACTTTATCCAGATATTCACACAGGATTGAGACTTTTTCGTGTGTAACCGCGGTGCGCAGCTAGTTAAAAATAATAACAATCCGATGTTTCGCTTAGGGCCGAGTCACACCGGAATGGCAGCGGCAGGCGGCGGCCCCCGGCGTCGCCGCCTGCGGCCTCGCGCTCTAGATACTGTCGGATAAGTTAAAAAACGAGTACGACACGATCATCTACGCCATTTTGAATTCCGGCAAGTTACACCTCCTTCGTTTACTACTTTTACTTCTTCTTCTTCAAATAATAATAACCAAAAAAACATTTTAAAAAGCATCGATTACCAACATACCACCGTGGGGCGGCAATGTTCTCCGTGTCCGAATTTCTGTATCTCCTTCACAATACCGATACCGGCCATTACTTCGCCGAACACGACGTTGGTACCATCTAAGTGAGTGCACGGAACTGTTGTGATGCAAAACTGGGATCCGTTGGTGTTGGGCCGTCCACTGTTGGCCATACTTAGGACCCCTGGATCGTGCTAAAAGCGAAAATAAAAGGCTTTGGTTTTCTGGAACTAGGATTGTGACATCAGTTGCGTGACATATCACCTCCATACGCTTATAGGCGCGACGCGAGTTTAACAATACAATTTCTAAGAAAACTTCACGGTAGAACAATTACCGGTGTCGCGTCGTGCGCCTAGTCGCGCGTCAGTATGTACGAGCCTTAACACTAAAAACGCCCTGTAACCTTATTTTCATTTAAAACACAATGGCTATCTGCGTTTGTCCGAACCAATTGTACAATTTACATGCTTTTTAGGACATCGTGTATTTATATTGCCTGCTATAACAACACAGAATATTTTTTTTTTTTTTTTAACTTTCTTTTATTTCTTTTAAACGGAACCCTTCGTGTGCGAGTCCGACTCGCACTTGGTCGGTTTTTTTAGTTATGATAGTAACAAAACCCCTGGGAAGAGAAGAGCTAGTCCAATCTATGACTAGGGTATTATACTGTTGGTATTTTTTCATGCAAGCCACACAGCAATATCCGATTTTTCTAGCAATAAATGTGATTGACGGCTAAAAAATGTGTTTTTTTTTTTTTAACTTAAGTTACCTTTAATTTAAAATTTTCATCTTCAAATACGGGTCCGTATATGCTTTCACCGCCGCTACCGTCACCGTTAATTATGTCACCTCCTTGGATCATAAACTGGGAAACGGCTGAAAAGAAAAATATTGCTTGTGTTACTTACGTACACTACTTAAACTTTAAAGGAGAGCTTGAGAATTTTGCTTCACATTAGATTAAATAAACAACTATTCCAGGCATCTGACATAAAAAACGGTGTCTTCATTTTACCCGACTTAAAAAAGGAGTAGATTATGCTTTTGATGTATTTGTTATTATCATAATTTTAGTATCATCATATAGTAAATAGTGGTACATGAATTTGAGTGGGGAACAACTAAAAGTGAAAGTAAAAAGGTTTTACAAAAAAAAAACACCGGCCAATTGCGAGTCGAACTCGCACACGAAGGGTTACCTGACCAGTACAATATTTAATACCAAGTACATTTTTTTTTTAAATACTGTAGTAAAAAAAACACGTCTCTTGTATGGGGTATAATAACTGTATTTTTTATTTTTTGTTCTTATAGCGGCAATACAAAGAAATACACAATCTGTGAAAACATCAACACGTATTACAGTTCATGAGATACAGCCCGTTGACAGACAGACGGACGGACGGATGGACAGCGGAGGCCTAGTAGTAGGGTTCCGTTTGGCACCCTGCGGGTACGGAACCCTAAAAAACGACGTCAAAGTGAAAAATAATCTTAGTTTTTACCTTTGTGAAATTTCGTGCCTTTATAGTGTAGTTGTTTCCCATCAGTTCCGACTCCCTTCTCGCCCGTACAGAGCGCTCGAAAATTTTCCGCTGTCTTTGGCACCACATCACTTCTTAGCTTTATAACAATACGCCCGGCTGGAACAAGACACATACTCGTTTTGATAAATCGACACTGGCAAAAAGTAACCTCGTTTAAGAGCACAACAGTAAAAAAAATAAAAAAATATACAGAGTATGAATTTATTAAAGTAGCTTTTCGTGACCGCGTTGTTCTTCTCAACTGCGTAACCGATCTTGATACGGTTTTCAACATCATTTAGAGAATTTATTCCGGAAGGTTTGTGTAATGATACTAAACTTACATTTATGATAAAGAATTCTCGATGTTTCGTGAAATTGTACAAACCATGCGAAGGGTTTCCGATATCGGGATGTGGACCAGTTCCAGTACCTTTTTAGTTTCCTACTGTTCCTCCGAAAACCTATATAGAACCCTAATGGTGTGGCAACCATCAACGTCTATTAAACTGAATGATAAATGATAGTTGAAAACATGCTTTCTGATTGGAGCTTTCTAAACCAAAATACATTTTCGCACGAGGAATTCCGTAACCTTTATGAATGAAACTACAAAAACAAGGTGGACAGTTACAAATTGATGTTATGTTATGCAATGTATTCATGATATGCTCCACAATGGCATACGACGTCATGTCGCGCAATCCGACCTTGTGTCACCAATAGCCCGTAGGTGAATAAATGAAGCCATGTCCTGCATTCACACCTGCGTAGTTGCGTATTTGTTCGAGATTTTATTCTACCCTTGACCTAGCTATTTCTTTATCACTTTCAAAATTAGCTTTTGTTTTATAGTTTTCAGTCAACCTCATAAATTCGCACGCATAAAACCGTGTACACTAGCAGATCGAAAGGAGACTGGTACTAGGTACAAGTCTGAGGAGACTATGTCAAAAGTTGAAAATAAAAAGAAATTGTCTAAGGACTGATTTTACCATATTCAGATATCTTTTATCCGCGTAATAAGATATACTTCTGTCTGAAAGTTTTCGTATGGAGAAACTGTCACAAATTTAAAAAAGTTTAAGTATCTACTGTACCTAAACTAGTGTAAGTTAGTAAAAAGTTTGGTCGAAATCACCCATAAGAAGAATATTTCATTACAAGGTAGGTACAACAATTCTGCACTTGCATTAGTTTTTGTTTGTATTATTAAAGACTTTATTTATCATTCTTATCATCGTTGCACGGTGAAGAAATGTGTGTCAATGGTTTGAGTTGCAATAACCTTACATTTCTTTAGAAATTGAATATTTTATCTGTAGATAAAAAAAGATAGTAGGAGGAGGAGCTCGTGGCTAAGTAATAACAGCCGCACGGGTCGATCCATCAAGTTAAGCTGCGCTTGCCGGGGTCTGTCCGTGGATGGGTGACCATCTTTACATACCGAGACTCAGCTCCGTGCTTCGGAAAGCACGTTAAGCCGTTGGTCCCGGCTGTCATTCGTTGATCTTTGACAGTCGTTACGAGCCGTCAGAAGCCCGAAAGTCTGACAACCAGTCTTACCAAGGGGTATCGTATTACCCAGTTACTGGGTTGTGGAGGTCAGATAGGCAGTCGCTCCATGTGAAATACTGGTGTTCAGCAGCATCCGGTTAGACTGGAAGCCAACCCCAACATGATTGGGAAAAGGCTAGGCAGAATGATAAAGAAAGATAGTTATTTTTGTATTTGTTTTTGTATTTCTGTTATCTTTTAACTTTCTTGCTATAGAAAAAGCAGAAACCTCATAAAATCAAAGTTCTAAACAGTATAATTGAATGAAAGTAATTTATCAAATACATTCAGGGTGTGCTATCAACGTGTCTTAAGCAGTAAAAGTATTATATATATAGCGTTAGCGTCGCGTTCCCGCAGCATGTGCGAAGTTAGAAGATACCCATGACAGGGGAAAGATGCTCCCTAGATCACTGCAGGATACTTTTAGGAAAGCGACCGGAAGGTATTTAATTCTACCGATCCCAAAATACCTCTCCAAGCCACATACCGCTCACAAAGGTACATACAGCCTTGGGAGTGGAGTGTTTAATAATACTCCAACAACAAACAATAGAACAATTAATAAATTATAAGCCATACATCAATCAAAGATACAACAGTTTTATAGTATAAATATAGCACTGGACTGTCTACCTATGTGCTTTGGTGCTAGTGGTTATTTATATCTTTAGATACAAGAATTATCTATGTAGAGCAAAATGAGGCAACAAGATGTCCATTTATAAACTTATAATTTAAGAACCAGCTTAAATTATAAGTTTATAAGTGGACAGAGAAACTTTGTCTGAGGTCTTAACAAAAAAACCGGCCAAGTAAATAACCATGCACAGTGAAGTCAATATTGGTTTTACAGCTAAAATTAGTTAGTATAAATGAAATAATAAAATAAAAAAAAGATTTTAAATGAAATGAAATTGTTTACAGAATAAACAATTTCATTTCAGTATTACAAATGATATTACTTGAAAAACTAAAAAAATGTTATTCCTACGGTTGTAAACTAAAATATCGCATATCTCAAAAACTATCGACTAAAATAGCAAAACCAGTTTGATAAATCACAATCCCTTAAAATTAAATTTTTTCATTGTATTTTATTTTTCATCCCTCAGTTACATTTATGGGAAGTAGGTACCACCCCAATATTTTTTTTGGTAGTTTCACTACACCATTGTTTACCAATGCACAAAATTTAAGGCACCTTCTTTCCAATTGTTATTGATATAGTACAGCGAATCAACGAAAATTTTAAAATTTCAGACACTGCATTCTGAAATAATGTCAGTTTTTAATTGATATTCAAACTTTTAAAGCACTTTAACAGCAATAAAAAAGCAATTAAAATAACCTGTTAATTTAAATAGTTTATGACATTTATTCCAAATATAAAAATTCTAAAATATACCCCAGTCTAACCAGCTGAACACCAGTATTTTATATGGAGCGACTGACTATCTGACCTCCATTACCCAGTAACTGGGTAATAATTATGGTAATGAAATGAAATGAAATTAATCATTTCATTTCATTTGTTTTCTGTAAATAGATTTGTACAAAACACTTTTACATGTCAATAATATTTTAAGTACCGTACTAGTTGAGGTCGGCGTTTCCTATCTGACTACTCTGAGAAGAAAGGCCGAAACAAACTCAGAGGTCACAGTCTCTTTTAAAGTCCAGACATTTTATTGGTTAGATCATATGAAGATCATGTAGATTTGTGTCTGGAATGGTCTTTTGAGTAAAGAACCACACGGATTGAAAAGGTTACCCCTTGGTAAGACTGGTTGTCAGACTTTCGGGCTTCTGAGGCACGGAGGTCTCGTTATGTAAAGATGGTCATCCATTCATGGACCAACCCAGGCAAGCATAGCTTAACCTGATTGATCAACCAGTGCGGCTGTAATTACTTAGTTACGAGCTCCTTTACATGTATTCCTGTTAAGATTTGAAAATACTTTGTGTATGAGTATTTTCAAATCTTAACAGGAATAAGTGTAGGTGCACTCACAAGGTCAATATTATCTATATGCAATTATTTACATACTATTTATATTATGTACGCACTTAAATAAAAAAGTTTTTATGGATTCCACCAACAATCCATGTGTTATTTTCCATAACATACTAACAAATGTTTCCAACTTGTATATTATGACTATTTTTTTTGGAGTTCTTATATGTAATGTGGCCTTTTGCAGAGATAAATTTACTTTTCTAAAATTGCTCTTTTAGCTTTCTTTTAACTGTAATACTTATTTGTGTGACGGAGATATTTTATAAGAGTTGTTGTTTTCTTATTGTTTTGAATATAGATACAACCTAGCCAGGCCACCCAACCAGTATGTCTAATGTGATGTGACATAAGTCATACTGGTTAGTTTGCCCGGCCAGGTTGTATCAGCTGGTCCATTAGAACATAATAGGGTTTAGACTAAGTTTGTACAAATGTACATTGGCTGGGTGGATGAAATGGAGAAGGTACCAACCATGCCCTTAATTTAGCCCAAAATATTATGTATAAAACTCAGTAGAGTTGTTGGCTTAAAGTGAGGTATATGTATAACTCTATACCTAACCAGCAGTTAGTGTGTATAGAATACATTGGTTGACAATGAAGACACCTGCCAATTTCTCAGCCGTAGTAGGTACCTACATATTGATGCAATAATCGTTGCTTTCCGCTACAAAGACGATTGTTATAATAATTGCAGGAATATAGTGCACAGCAATAGGTACTCAAGTGGGCACATAAATCGTAAGAATCAGATAATAATAAAAACATACCTTGTTCGCCATCAATCGAAATATCCAAATAAACTAGCGGATTTCTTTGTGTCAGGGAAACGGGATTCATATTATTGATCAACATTGAGCACAATTTATAATAAACCAACAACACTATAATTAATTATTTTAGTAACACAAAATGATCAACAAATTTAATAAAAGCTGTGCACACAAGTGCTTATTTTAAATTGAGCATTATTTCTGTATTTACTCCATGGTAACGCGAAAAAACTCAACAAATAAAATTGACGTCCGTCCCTGGTCAGTCGAACGAAAGTCGAAAACGAAGCGTCAAAGGAACGTTCAAACGTCAGCCATCTGCCAGCCGTGATTCTTAATTCTTTGTAGACTATAAATTCCTCAGTCTAGACTATTTATATTCTGTGGAGGAGTCTCGCTCACTCGCTCGCTCGAGAGAACTATTTTTTAAATTTTTATTCATGTGTATAGCGTCTTGTGTATGTTCATGAATATGACGTGTATGGCGTCTATTATGGGCGTCACCTCCCTCCAGGCGTTTCCGCTTACATACATCATAAATAATCATAATAGAAATATCATTCGCCTTTCATTTATCCCTTCAAAATGCTTGATCAAACCATCTAAGCATAGCTATTAGCTATGAACTTTTTAAAATGAAACCTTTTTTAAGCGCTCTTTCTGTACAGTGAACGAAACTGGAATCGACCATCATACTCGGGTTGGTGATGCTGAATCGGGTTTATTACTAAGTAAGTACCTACTCAACATATTTTGGCAGGAAAGTCCGTTTTTTTTAGCGCTTCAGCTTGTTTTGTGGACAGCCAGCCAGGCTCGGCTCACTCGGCATTTCATAGAGTAGAGTAAATAATATTAGTAATAGAGAGGCGGCAGTTGCTAGCCATACAAAAGATTGCTTGGCGATTTGTAGCCTACAAAATAATCGCCAAGCAATCTGTAAAGTCGGGTCTGCTGCGCCATTTTTGGATGTTTTAAAAACATTAAACATCAAACACGAACAAATCAAATCGCTTCGGATGCCTGTTTGGTTCGTGTTTGATGTTTTTAAAATATCCAAACATGTCGCAGCAGACCCGCTTCAGCAACAACTGCAACTGGCTAGCAACTAGCAACACTGCTACATATACACCCTCATATACACCATTCATTGTATTTGAAGCATGAAAGTATATTTTATCTCGTTTGGTCACAACACTCACAAAACGCTGCTGTTCTGCTGTCAGTTTGATGCTAAAAATGTCCAACTTGTTTCGCAAAAGATTATTTCACACGTATGTTTGCGGGAGATAATGTAGATATTTTATTCGAAAAGTTGTGAAATTCGCGTAAGTAATCGTGTATATCACTTAAATGTAATCAATTTTAACATATTCAATATAAATATTAGTAAAAAAAAGTTTATTTCATAAGTTTTCGTGACAACTAAAACTGGTTTAGTATAACTCATATTTGGCTACAAGTAACTTGATAATTGTCCTATTTCAGCTGCAAAATGTCTTCTTCCGCGATATACATCTTGGATGTGAAAGGTAAAGTCCTCATTTCGAGGAATTACCGCGGTGATGTCGACCTAGGGATCATAGACAAATTTATGCCATTGCTCATGGAGAAAGAGGAAGAAGGTATGCTTACTCCACTTTTGCAGACTAGCGAATGTACCTTCGCTTACATCAAGACTAACAACTTGTATATAGTTTCTACAACAAAGAAAAATGCTAACATAGCACTTATTTTTGTGTTCCTGTACAAAATTGTTGAAGTCATGACTGAATACTTCAAAGAATTGGAGGAAGAGAGTATTCGGGACAACTTCGTGGTCATTTATGAGCTGCTGGATGAACTGATTGACTTTGGGTATCCACAAACAACAGACAGCAAGATACTACAAGAGTACATAACTCAGGAAGGCCATAAACTTGAGATGCAGCCGCGTATACCAATGGCAGTGACAAATGCAGTGTCATGGAGGTCCGAAGGCATTAAATATAGGAAGAATGAAGTTTTCTTAGATGTCATTGAGTCTGTTAACCTCTTGGCTAATTGTAACGGCAATGTATTGAGAAGTGAGATTGTAGGAGCAATCAAAATGAGGGTCTACTTGTCTGGCATGCCTGAATTACGTCTTGGGTTAAATGACAAGGTTCTATTTGAGAGCACTGGCAGAGGAAAATCAAAGTCTGTTGAGCTTGAAGATGTGAAATTCCATCAGTGTGTCAGATTGTCTCGTTTTGAAAATGACAGGACAATTTCTTTTATTCCTCCTGATGGAGAGTTTGAATTGATGTCATACAGATTGAACACACATGTCAAACCTTTGATTTGGATTGAGTCGGTCATTGAGCGCCATGCCCACTCTCGAGTTGAGTACATGATTAAGGCCAAGTCACAGTTCAAGAGACGTTCCACTGCTAACAATGTTGAGATTATTATACCCGTCCCAGCTGATGCTGACTCTCCAAAGTTCAAGACTACCATTGGCAGTGTGAAGTACACTCCAGAACAGAATGCAATCACCTGGTCTATAAAGTCCTTCCCTGGAGGCAAAGAGTACTTGATGAGAGCTCACTTTGGTTTGCCATCTGTTGAGTGCGAAGAAATTGATGGAAAACCACCAATTCAAGTCAAATTTGAAATCCCTTACTTTACCACTTCTGGTATTCAAGTGAGATACTTGAAGATTATTGAAAAGAGTGGATATCAAGCTTTACCTTGGGTGCGGTATATCACACAGAATGGAGACTACCAACTAAGAACTAACTAATCATTTATAATACATTCCATAGATATAAGAAGCACCATATTATGTTATTTACAAGTTGTCTATTTTGCATTATTAATAATCATAGGTATTAAAAAGTAATTATGTAGTATTATGTATTTGTTTTGACTACAATAAATTAATCTTCAAAGTAAATGTGTATTTCCCTTCTTATTTCGATTTAGTCATTTCCAAGAATGTCTATGATAACTGTAGACTGATAAAGTAGTAAATCTGCAAAAACACACAAACATGCACGCACACACCTTACTGAACAGTGCTATACTAGCTCCGGATCGGTATCATCATGAATAATGTTAGTAATCATTATTTGTGATAAAATCATGCTCAATTTACCTACAGATTGAATACATGATTAGAGGTACCTCTAATTTACTCAATCTTGTCAGTGATTGTAGTTTGAATCTTAGAGAAACAGTTGACAGTGTTGACACCTATTTAGAATTTGTCTTATTTCCGAACGATACAAAAATATTTGAGTAAGTTTTTGAACAGAACCACTAATGTCAACACTGACACAGCTAGAGAGCCCGCGAATGTTTGTTTATTTGCGACATAAAAATTAAAATGAGACGTACGAACCAAATAATTCGTAAAAACATATGTAAATTAAGAAACAATAGTTATAGATTTTATGGTGACATACTGCCCTCCAGTGAAGTAGTAATAATCAAGAAGAATACTAAAAATAAGGATGATAACCTCAAAACAGAAAAAGTTACAAAAGAAAATAATATTCCTAATAATTCTAAGGAATTTAGAGTCAATGAGGTCAATATACAAATGATTTCAAAAAACATTTACGAGCAGCTGTTCAAAAACCCTAGTCAGAGCGTAGATACACAGGTTATAAAAAGGTAAACACAATAGTTTTGATTGGATCATTTTATTATTTCATATAATAGGCAAGTGTAACAGTGCAGTGCGCAGTGACCTGTTGTGCGTACATAACACCACGCTGCTTTCACGGATTGTTTTGCTAAAAATAGCAATAAGTTTTTTTTTTGCCGATTGAGCCAGTTTCGACTATTCTGCCAGGGTCACGTTTAGACTATTCATAAAACATAAATCCTTAATTTTTCAGTTGTCAAGACAATCTCCTAAAGCACGGCATAGACTATAAGAAATGCAGCCACCTGCCAGACGTAGAGTTAAAACTGCCCAAACTAGAAGGCAATGATGTTGTGGAACATTTTTATAATATTGGAGAGAAACAAAGTGCACCGTACAGAGACTTACTGAAGAAGCTGGCTAGCTGCGAGTTACCACCAATGCCAAAGGTATAACTAATACTTACAAACTAATATTAAAATAAGGCACAAACAACATAACTTCTATTTTAATTCCAACTGCTTTTAAACGTATTAGCATTCTTCCAGGGCTTAGAAGGTTTTTATTTTGAATAAAGAGTTAGCAGTTTCAAAACAAAACAGCAATTAAAATATGTGATAATATGACACTTGGAGGGATGCTAATGAATTCAAAGGCAAACTTGTTAATTCATTTCATAGGAATGGTCTAAGGATCCTGGCTGGACAAAGTACTCAGGTGACAAACAAGAGAGAGTGCCATGTCCTCCTGATGATGCACTGATCTTTGACGTGGAAGTACTTATGTCTGCTGGCAAAAGGCCCACATTGGCTTGTGCAGTATCTACAGATGCATGGTGAGTGTTCTCTAAAAGTTTGAATTGACTATATAAACAAAAAACAGAAATGCCTGGTCGTACACTTGAATATGCACTCATGTACGCTATTTTAATGCACCCCTTGCTAAGGAAAATGCGTTAATATGAAAAATTCCCTTATAATATAATAATAATACTTATATATTTTATTTCGGGTATAGTTTGACCAAGACCCCTGTATCGCGCCTTTTGAATGCGCGGTGCGGTGGGGGGCAGCGTTGACGAATGAGCGGCGGAACGCCATATATGAGCGTTGACGAATGAGCGGCGTGCACTGCCCACTCGTCTCGCCGCACACTCACCTAAGGCGCGGTCTCGGTCAAACTGTAACAAAGAAACATAACATAAATACCTTACAGACTAACATGAATGAATTAATTAATGAAATGCACTGAACCCAGCGTGGTTTAACCAGACTCTATAAATCGAATGAACCCCCAGATTTGCACTAGCCGCTGGATTCTCATGTTTCATGGGACTACAGAGGCCATTGCATATCGGGGAGTGGACCAGGTGGCGCGGGTAATGGTAAGGAAAGACCGTGCCCTCAGGATAAGGAAGGATTAGCGAGCCGTACCAGATATACACCCTTGAGTAGGCAATGGAATAGTGGAGAAATGGGTAATATTTATCTATGGATGGGCATCTTTTTACGACGTCACCGCCAGTGGGCTCAGGTCGATCTTCACCGGTGAATCTTTTGGCGGGGCTACGCTGCTTTCTCGGCCATCTTCTTTGTGCTTTTCTTGTTATCCTTTGTTGTCTTTCTCAGAAGATTCGCTGCTATCCGTTTTAGGTTTCTTGTAAATCTCGCTGGCTGCCTTCTTGATCTTGTATCGGTTTTCAGCCGTGTCCATCCAAAAGTTAATTTCATTGTCGTATGCCATGTCCTGTTTTAGGTTGTCGTTTCCATGTGTTGGTTGGTCTACTTTCTTGGATTTAGCCTTGTACTGTATAGCTGCATGAAACAGATGTGTTTTGCCGCGCCTGTGAACGTCTCGGTCAAACTGTAACAAAGAAACATAACATTAATACCTTACAGACTAAGATACATAATTATTATAGAAAAAAAGAAAGTCCCTTAGCGCATTCCCCTTTTCAAGGACGAATACTTTTACGTTTTTTTTAATATTTTCAGCTCAGTATCAAGTTGTATGTTCTTGTCCAAGTACAATACAATTCTCTAAGTTATATTTAGTTGAAAATATAACTTAGAGAATTGTATTGATGAATTTAATAATAATTATTCTGCATTGGAAGTCCCGCTTGCTCTAGTGGTCACAAGCACTACTACTGAGCACTAGGTCCTGGTTTCGATTACCGGGTCTGGCGGGTTTTTCTATCCGGAATTTTTCAATAGTAACACGGATTCTGGATTTGGGCCTGCTTGATAGCAATACACTCGCCTCCTATTACATGGGACTTAAACATAACTGGTGAAATGTGGGTATACGTGTACTATAGGTAATCGGGGAATACAGGCGTGATGTTATGTGTTATTCATTCATATTTTTACTATAGGCATTTTAGCTGCATGTTAGGGTTAGGGTGCCAAACGGAAGCCTATTACTAAGCCTCCGCTGTCCGTCCGTCTGTCAGCGTCAGCGGGCTGTATCTCATGAACAAGCAATTGGCGACACGACAGTTGATTTTTTTTTAGAAGATTATGTATTTCTATATTGCCGCTAAAAAAACAAATAATCAAAATAAAATTAAGTTAAAAATAAAAGGGGGTTAAGCTTTTGGCTAAATATTGTGTAAGGTGTGATATGGTGGTACGGAACCCTTCGTGTGCGAGGCCGACTCGAACTTGGCTGGTTTTTTCTATTACTTATTTCTGTTTTGTTTCTAAGATTGACTATACTCCTAAGAAATACTTCAAGTCTTCTGTCTTTACAGGTACGGCTGGATAAGTAAGCCCCTGTCAAATGGCGACCGTCACAAAGTATTTGATAATATAAACTATGATGATCTGATACCTTTGGAGACTGATGGAAGCAAACCATTTGGGGACCTTAGCAGACACAGGATCGTGGTCGGCCATAACGTGTCTTTTGACAGGGCTAAGATTAAAGAACAGTACTGGCTGGATAGGACAGGTTTATAACTTTTTCTTTATCTCTTTTCTGAACAACACTTTGTACAGTTTCGAAACTGGGCGTGTCAATTTTTTTGGCAACTTTTTAAACGCGTTCAAAACTTACGAGACTTTCAACCAGTTATAATTTATTGTACAATCCTTGGGCCATAATATATAAAGATGGGGGCTTATGGCTAAGTAATAACAGCCGCACGGGTCGATCGATCAGGTTAAGCTATACTTGCCGCGGTTGGGCCGTGGAAGGGTGACCATCTTTACATACTAATACCCCTCCTTGGCACGGACTCCGTGCCTCGGAAAGGACGTTAAGTGGTTGGTCCCGGCTGTCATTCGTGGATCTTTGACAGTCGTTAGGAGTCGTCAGAAGCCCGTAAGTCTGACAACCAGTCTTATCAATGGAAATCGTATTACCCAGTAACTAGGTTGTGAAAGTCAGATAATCAGTCGCTCCATGTAAAATACTGTTATTCAGCTGAATCTTACCCCAACGCTGAGCAGATGGTGACTCAGGCTGCGAGTGTGTTTTCATCATTAGATTTTATTGACAGGTGTACGTTTCATGGACACGATGTCGATGCATACGTGTGTGAGCGGCGTCACCAGCTACCAGCGAACAGTACTGAAAACCAAGAACAAGGAGCCTCATCCCTCAGACGATGACTGGATTGAGATCAGCTCGCTTAACAACCTTAGCGAGGTAATAGCTCTAACGAAATCAGAAGCCCATTTCCCATACCTAATTCAAAACGTTGAAAATCTATTCAAAATCAAGACAACAATTTTGGAATACTTAAGAGGGTGCATTCTGAAAGTGGGCAACATCGCAAATAGATGAAAAATATATCGCTGTTTTGATTAATTTGGCAATATTACATACACACATACATAAACACACGCCTTTTTGCCATGGGGGTAGGCAGAAACTACAGAACGCCACCTGCTACGGCAATATTATTGTAGGAAAATATGAAATATAGCTAACTAGTGAACTACAATATTGACTATGAAATGCAATAATAAATGTCTTAACACCGAATATTTAGGTTTAGATGTAAAAAAAGTATTTGGAAACTTTCCAAATGACTTTTTTACAAAACGGTTACAACATCAAATTCATTGCTATAATTGCAATTCAATATTAATATTCTAGTTCACTAGTTAGCGATATTTTATATTTCTTTACAATAATATTGCGAAATTAATCAAAATAGGTAAATATTTGACAGCTATTTGCGACGTTGCCAACTTTAAGAACAAACGCTCTTAATTAATTTTTTGTTCAAGTGCAAGTTCTTTGTCCGTAAAAACGAGTTTTTGAATAATTCATTTATGGATCATTTTATTGTATTGGATAAAAATATTATATTTTTTCATACGTTTGCCTATCATTCCTAAACCAGGTCATGGTCTATCCGTGTGCCAAACAACCAAATCCGTTCAGCCGTTATGGCGTGAAATGGTAACAGACAGTTACTTTTGCATGTATCATTAATATTAAGGAGTATTTTCTAATATACTACACAGGTCCACAAACTATACTGCGGCACAGCCATAGACAAGCAAACCAGAGATATATTCGTGGAAGGAACTATGCAGGATGTCCACGACCACTTCCAGGCGTTGATGCATTACTGTGCTAATGACGTCATTGCGACGCACGATGTATTGAAGGAACTGTTGCCGCTGTTCTTACAAAGGTTCCCGCACCCTGTCACTTTGGCAGGCATGCTGGAGTTAGGTAAGATTATTCATCTGTTAATACAATCAGGGAAATAAAGTGTTAAGCAAATTGACCGCCGACGTCAATTTGTAATTTTTTACAATTAAAGAATGACTGTTATGATTTTAATTTAAGGACAATTTAAGTCGGTAATCAATGCTTAACAATTAATTGCCCTGAATTTACTACAAGGAAGTTTTTTTTTTATTTGGAGCACGCACAGGAGATACAAACAGTAATAATAAAAAAGGAGCATTTAAAACTAACAAAATTAACATATTTTTCGAATAAAGAAAAACAAAAAAAAAATATTAACGGCCTGTGCGAGACCAAAAAGGCCGGAATAAAAAGTACCTAAGCGCTAATTGCGATAACTGAAAACTCGAAAAGGGGTTATTGAACTCATATTGCAAACAACTTGTACCACGGGTAAGACCAGAAACCGCGGGAAAAAAACCAGCTGCTTTAAACTATTTCGTCGAGTTATGTGCACATAATAATTATGTATAGATGAGCTGATTTTATTTTCGCGATTTCAGATTTGGTCCCATAGTAAATGTTGTTTTTAATTCATGCCAAGCACGAAGGATATGTTATAGTGCGCCAGTGTGTGCGTAAACATCAAGGTGTACTCTCTCTTCCAACTCGACTGGAGAGAGATCAGAAGGCCAATATTCTCGTACTTAAAAAACGTTCGCAATCTGTCAAACTTGTCAAAAATGTTCGTAAATTCATAGAATTTTTGACAGATTGCGAATGAGATGCGAATGCGAACGTTCAGACGACCGACGCGACGTCGCGACGTCTGAACGTGCTGTCCGAGCCACGGGGGTATATACCTGCCAACTTTCTGACCCCACACTGCTACATGCGTGAGTCACATAAGTGCGCCACACGACGCGTTGAGGGAACTGCTGCCATAGAAAATGCGACTCTCAGCCTTAAATTGAAATAAAATAAAACGTACTTTCGCTTAACAGGATCTGCCTACTTACCAGTCAACTCTAACTGGCTACAATACATAGACTCAGCAGAAACAGTGTTTGAAGATTTAAAATTAGAATCTCGACAGTTACTATCACTTAAAGCTGATGAGGCTTGCAGGATGATGGCTGATAACTCTTACAAAAAAGACTTGTGGATGTGGGACCAAGACTGGTCCGTACAAACTTTAAAACTAAAAAAACAAATTAAGAAAAAGAAAAAAGTCCCAGAGGATGAACAGGAGGTTCAGGAGGCCATTGATTTTGAAAATGGAATTTCGGTTACGCATGATAAAACAGCCGTTGATGAAAATGTAAAGCTCGATTTAAAAACGTTCGAAGTTGTAAATGAAGACTATATACGATGTTTTGAGGCTAGAAATACAAAAAATAATGAGAAATCAGCTGAAGAATTAAGCAAAGAGTTTGAACATCTTTTTGAATTAGGCGAACTGTTACCGGTCAAACGGCCGTATTTGGCCGGATACCCCGCTTGGTATAGGAAGTTATGTACTAAACCCGGGAAAGACCCGGACTGGACGCCCGGAGCCAATCACATTACGACTAGTATGCAAGTAAGTGTCTTTAGATCTTTCTTTTTTTTAACTTTTCTAGTGTTTGACTTGATTAATAATTCGGTAATTAAGTAGACCTGAAAGTAAATATGACACATCGAGCTAAACAATTAGATTAACAGACATGCCATACAGGCAGAGAAAACACTCCACAAAGTTGAACTTTTTTTTAAATTGATGTGCCATGTTTCTACCGCCGAGTAACTATACTTATAGTGCACAAGTACTATTAGTAGTAGGTTTCGGATGTGCATGGTCTGTCAGTGTATTTACACTGACAGACTATGCACATCCTAAACCGCTGAGTCGCATGAAGCATGAAATTTTGTACAAGAGTTCCTTATATAACGCAAGTGAGCAATAAGTAAGGGTTGTTTCAAAATTCATTCCCTAGGTGATGAAAGTTTATACGGAAGTTCATCACTATTGCCGATGGGAACTACACTCGGGCATACGGCTTTTAAATAATACATAAATAACTATTCTAGATAACACCAAAACTCCTTCGCCTATCCTGGGAGGGTTACCCCCTCCATTATATCAAATCAGAAGGGTGGGGCTTCCTCGTCCCTTACAGCCGACATCGCAGTGAAGATGCGGAGGAACCACTGGTACCTTTAGAAGAACTGTTGCAAACCTGCCCTTTGACATTTAGCAAGGATACTGAGTTCCAACCTGATGTGTATATGCTGACTAAGAATGTGGAGGTGAGTTTATCTATTCAAATAAATCAAATTGAAGTGTCTATTTGTAATGTCAAAATAACAGCTTTTTATTAAATGCATATAAAAATAATACAACACAGAAACAATTTAAAAAAAAATTGTCTCTCTGTCTGTTTGTTCTGGCTAATCTCCGAAACGGCTGGACCGATTTTCACTGGCCGATAGCTTTTGTTATAAGGAGTAACTAAGGGCTACTTTTATTTTAGAAAAATATAACGGTCCACGCGGGCGAAGCCGCGGGCAACAGCTAGTCTTCTATAAGAAAAAAAGCCGTTAAAACTTTAGGTACAGTGCTACAAAGATATTTTGGCACTTGAAAGATATTGGCAGGGGTGCGTTGTTCGTTACCATTTGTGAAATTGAATTACCGTGACAGCCGTCTTGTTGGGCGCCAGTTGTTGACTTACAACTAGGGTTAGACTAAAAGCTTGCATACGCGTAAGATATATATAGAAATTATAATAATATGAGACAAATGATATACGTTTGTCAGGAAGATTTAGGTAGGCGTGCATACTACGCTAGAAAGAAGAGAGACGAGCAGGCGGCTGCTAACCAGTACCACGGCCTAGGAGTGTGGTGCGGGATAGAAGTTCAAGGTAATTAAAAGCCCCCCAAATTATATTATAAGGTTTTTTTTATTAATTTGCGAAACTTCTCGTCGGGTATCGATATTTCAACATGATAAAACAAAAATTGATTTGATGTTTTTTTTTTTTTGGGGTCAACGACCGTAGGTGGTGTAGTTACTTGAAATATCAGTATTTTCCTTTTTGTTTTAAAGACTTGACGTTTATTGATATCTAAAAAAGATAAAACAAAAAAAAACGAATTTGTTCGTAACGATAACTACATTACCAGCGGTCGGTGATACCAATTTTTTATTTTTTTTTAATCCTATTTATTTAGATATCAATATTCATCTCGTCTGCAAAGTTTCGCTAACTAATTTAATTTGACCCTGTTTTGTACCTTTTTTTAATAAATTTCGATCCGCATCTAAAAGCAGGAAAAAGAAACAGCAAAAAAAAGAAATGGACAAAACATAATTTAATTTTAAAGTAACTAACCTAAAAAAATCCTCGCAAAATATTAGAAGAAATTGCGGATTTCTGAGAAATTCTACAGATGTAACTACAGTTATTAGTTTTTCAGGTTGTTGTCATTTCCTTCGATTGCCGCATAAGGACGGGCCAAAATACAAAGTGGGCAATCCGTTAGCTAAGGACTTCTTAGAGATGTTCAGTCAGAACGTGCTCTCGGCTCAAGGGAATGAAGCTGAAAAGGTAAGAATCTATGGTATGGGAATCCAATAAACCTGATTTATTTAATTACCTCACACGCAATGTATCGTTACCGTGGCAAAACGCACGTAGCGAACGGCAGCGCACGTAGAGTATTTCAACATCAATTGCTGTTTAAAAAAAAAAAAAAAATTATACAGATAATGTAATTTTGTAACAGAAAAACCGATAAAAAAAACCCTGAGATTAATAAGGAGCTGAATGCACCCTGTAAGTTTGCGGAGGGCAATCCCTTACACCCTGTATAGTTTACGCTACAACTTCAATATTTTTTATGACCTTTTCATTCCAGTCAATCAGAAATCAACTTAATTTGCACAGTATAAAGTTGATATTTGTTTAAGTGGAAATAATGTTACGTCATTTCGTCATTAGCGTAGTGTGGAAACCTAGAAGGACTGACGATTTTAAAAAGGTGGCTGAGACACATTGGATGCGGAAGGCGGATGACAGGGTGTTGTGGCGCAGCTTAGGAGAGACCCTATGTCCAGCAGTGGACTGCGACAGACTGAGTTTATTGAACGTCATTTGGACACAATTTTTTTTTTTTTTTTTTAAGTCTCTTATACGTAAATTACAAAAATCTGTTTAAGTGGTGTAATTATCTGTAGCCGAACTAGGCAGAGCCTTTATTTCGGCTATCAGCGCCAAATCCCCTCGAATTATTACACATAACTATTAGCCATGACAGTGTATACCTTGTACATTTTCATTTTACAAATTTTAATTTAAACGAGGATACTTTACTTAGGCATTAGAGAACGAAAAAAAAATTTGTACTGACATTACTTATTTGCCTTTAATTTAACCTCTTTCGTTCTTGCATAGGTGCTAACATTCGGTCGTATGATGTCGTATTGGCGTAACAATAGAGAGCGTATAATGAGCCAGCAAGTGGTTTGGTTGCCGAACGAACTTTTACCGCCGGCACTGCGCGGTGGCTTGAAGAAATATGGCGCCATCATACCGCAGGTTGTGGTCTGCGGAACGCTGACAAGACGGTGAGTGACACGACGCTAAATTCAAATGTAGACAAGAAATTGTAAAGGGGATAGTTTTAATAACACAGATAAAATAATATGTCAAAAATATAGGTTTTTCTATTTCGCACGTCAAGTTTGAATAACTTTTCACTGTAAAATCAAATAATTAACGTAAAAAAACCAGCCTTTTTTTTTTTTTAAATAACACTATTTAACTGATTTTCAGGGGTTTCTTCAATAATAGTCCTTCCAGACCTAGCTACGCATATCTTTTATACAATGTAAGAGCTAATAAATTTTCATGCCTCCCCCTTAAAACCTAGGACAAATATTGATTGATATTTGGATAGCTCATGAAGTCATGACCATGAAAAAATTGGTGGATTACAAATACCAGGCGAATGTTACGGAATCTTTTTTATCCCTTATAAATCATATTCATTTTGGTTGTCAGTGCCAGCGAGCCGACATGGATGACAGCTAGCAACGCGCACAAGGAGCGCGTGGGCTCAGAGCTGCGTGCCATGGTGCAGGCGCCGCCCGGACACAAGTTTGTGGGCGCCGACGTCGACTCACAGGTACCGTATGTGTTACTGACAGATAGCGCCACAACATAGGTACATAGGTAATTTAGCTGTATCTAACAAAGAAATAGCGGGCCCGAGAATGCGGTATGTTTCATCATAACTACGTATAATTTTCTGTTCTTATACAGGGTGGATTTTTGAGATGGGGCAGCAAGGGCAGCTACCTTAGCCGTTGTAGCTACAGGAAAATGGTCTTAGGAGACTGTCCTTAGCCGTTGTAGCTACAGGAAAATGGTCTTAGGAGACTGTCCTTAACTTTATGAGAAAATTTGATCTGCATTCACAGAATTTGAATGAATGAATTTGAAAATGGGCTGTTTTCACACAACTTTTTTTGATGCCAATCGATCCTGTTTCACATAAGGATCAAAAGCCTATATCGGACCATTTTTTGTTTCTAACATAGAAGCCATAATGCCATAATTATAGTATTTCTTATATGTTGCAGGAATTATGGATAGCAGCATTATTGGGTGATAGTACCCTCGGGCTTTGCGGCGGCAGTGCCTTTGGCTGGGCAGTGTTGGCAGGAGACAAGAGTCGCAAGACTGACCTGCATTCCCTTACTGCGACCGCGGCGGCCGTGTCCAGAGATCACGCGAAAGTTATTAATTATGCGAGGATTTATGGTGAGATACCATTGAGTTTGTTAATATTTCTTTATTTGTTACTAGCTGCTCGCCCCAGCTTCGCACGGGTAGCACTAAGTACTTATCTATGGCGTACCTACCCTACCTAAAACCTTCTTCTGAGAATAAGGAACACAACAAAAAAAGAATTATCCAATTTGGTCCAGCCGTTCTTGAGTTATAAAATTACAACGAAAAGTGGCATAGATTTTTATAAATATAGATTTCTATGTAAAGATGAAACGATTGAGGGCGGATTCCACCAAACAGGAATAAATTTTATCCGCGGAATAAGCCTTCTCTTCCGAATCGATTTTGAATTTTTGACAGTTTCTCCATATGAATACTGTTAGATGTAAATCTTATTCCGCGGATAAAATTGATTCCTGTTTGGTCGAATCCGCCCTGAGCAAGACGTCACGAAACTCAACATATCAGCCGGCCCTATAAAAATCGGAGCTTGTATGACCAACCAACGGATTATTGTCGGTCGTTTCATAGAAAAAACTAGAACATGCAGATTAAAACGACGATAAATGACAGGCATTTATTGGTCGCATTTTATCGGTAACCAATTAACGCTTAATAAAGTTGGCGTTTCTCGGCGAAAATTCCGTCGTGGATATCCAGTGACCGACTAATGTCTTTCGGCGTAACCCTTTTGAAGACAACACTTCGGCATAACGATGCTGATTTTATAATTACACTTGCTTCTACCCGCGCCTTCATCCGCGTGAAATTTCTTTTCCCCTGACCCACTCCGTCGCATCGCATCACTTTATCACTTCGTTTTGCATTGCCGGGTTGGATCGGGGGAACAATTCGTTTTCGCTTAGAGTTCTTTCTGACTTATTCCTTTATGCTCAGCTCCTAAGGGTCCTAGCGTGATGTTAAGTAAGCCTATCGTCGTATAGCCTTCCTCAAGAATTGGGCCATCAAATGCAAAAATATTTTTTCTAATCCAACTAGTTGTTTCAGAGATTAGCTTTATTATTAATAACTAGCTGCCCGCCCCGGCTTCGCACGGGTAGCACTAAGTACTTTTCTACGGCGTACCTACCTACCTACCTACCCTACCTACCCTACCTACCCTACCTACCCTACCTAAAAACCTTCTCCTGAGAATAAGGAACCTAACAAAAAAAGAATTATCCAATTTGGTCCAGCCGTTTTCATGTTATGTCGTGACAACGGAAAACGGGTTTCATTTTTATATATATAGATTAAATCTGTACTTTCAGGCGCCGGACAGAACTTTGCAGAGAGGTTGCTAAAGCAATTCAATCCTACCATGACCATATCGGAGGCGAAGAGCAAGGCCGCTAAAATGTTCACCTCAACTAAAGGCAGGCGCGTGTACCAACTGAAGAAGCGATACATGGAAGGGTTTATGGAAGAAGATTTGGATGAGCAGGTATAGTCGCTCTGGCTTCACATTTTTGACAATAATTCCTCATAAATTGAAATTTCGCTAAGGTTGAAGATATCTAACTGTTATGTTATGTTATGGGGTTTGGTTTCCACACTAAGGGCCGGTTTTTCAACCGTCAGATAACTTTTATCTGGGGAATATGTTTGACGTTTTGACAGATTTTGCATAGAAAATATGTCAAACCGCCATATTTATTCCTCAGATGTAAGATATTGAAAAATCGGCCCTTAGTCCTTCAGGTGGACAATTGTGCGTGGGCCATGACGGCCGTGGGTGGTTATTCCAACTAGCCCACCTATAAGATAATTAAATCTCCTGGCCTGTAGCTATCTAACTGTTACATAAGCAAAAAGATCTTGCTGACCTTGTCGTTGTTTTTTTACAAAATAAATCCAAATTAAAATCACACGCGAGTTGCGTATGATTTGAAATTCGATATTCTTTATCATTTTTTTAAATTTGTCTTTGTTCTAATAAGAAAAGTTTAATTTGTAGCATTTTTTGATGACTGATAAATTTTTTTCTAAGCTGTGGAACAAAGAAAAAAAAACTAGATATGCCATAAGCTTCTACTCCGTTCACCTAATATACCCGGTTTAAGGAACTCGCAAAATTTCACGCTTCTAGACGCAGCGGTTTAGGTTGTGCGTTGTCTGTAAGTGAATGAATGAAAAGATTTTTATTAATTAGTCTTCAATATTCCAGGTGGTAGAGATGACGGGGTATCAAGCGTTGCGCCTCGCAAAGTTGAGTGGAAAGAAAGTGGAGGACATGTTCGACAAGCCCAAGTGGATCGGAGGCACCGAGTCAGATATGTTCAACAAGTTAGAGGACATCGCTGGTACAGTAATAGATTACGTATACAACGTGTTTTTTTATATCCCATAAATCTAGGGTTATATTCTCCAGGATGTTTGGTGCATCGTGTGCCAAATTGAACTGGCCGACTGAAGGGGTCATCTGCTATCCTTTCAGACCCCTTAACACCTCTCTTATTTTTTTCATCGACTTTATTCAAAAAGGACCCAAATTTTACATTCAATTTTTATTTTTATTTTTATTAAACCTAAAGTTATTGTTGATCGAAGGCTTCACATCCGCATTTGTGATAATTGTAGTGTATAATTAAGTTAACTAGCAATTTCTGATCGCTAGATTCCGAGGCCCCGTCCACAGCGTTTCTGTCAGGTCGGTTGTCTCGTGCATTAGAGCACGCACAAGGCCGGTGGGGAGGCACGAGACTCAACTGGGCAGTGCAGAGTGCTGCGGCCGACTTCTTGCATCTCATGCTGGCTAGCATGGCGCATCTCGCACCGAAAGCCAGGTACAGTCAAGTCTTTTATATATTCGTCAGTTTTCAAATTCTTTCCTTTATCAAGTCAGGTCACATAACATCTTCTGAAGCTATTGCACTGATCATACTATTGCATAGAAAAGTATATTTTATCACTTGATGACAAAGATGAAAATAGCATACACCGTTGACCAATGTCGAGTTAACATCAACCTAAACAGACCATGTAGATGGGTTATTATGGTCATCCTGCGGTATTGACATAACGACGCAACAGCGGGCAGACAAAAATAGCCGTTAGGTGACGTACATATTTTGGCTGTGAAAGAAAGAAGAAAGAAAGAAATTAAATTTATTTAGCACAGACACAGACAAAGGCACACAACAAAACATATTGTACTACAAGTAAAAGATATTAAAATATAAAAAATAAAAACAAGTTAAAAGTGTAAAGTGCGTTGTAAGATTTGGCAGGAATGTGTGCCTCCCTGTGAATGTGTTCCTGTGCAGCCACATACCTCAACCGTCGCATTTTTGTCATCGCCATTTGCATCGTATAATAAGAGAAGGTTCTAAGAATGGTTATCGTTTTCGTAAGTCGACCGTATCTACTCCGTGCACAGGGTCATTTGTGATCCTAATAAGTAATAAATTAATTGAAAGTACAGCTACATCTAATTTTCTTATTTTACTTAATTTTCTTTGCCCTTCAGATTTTGCCTCAGTTTCCACGATGAGGTCAGATACCTAGTGTCAGATGAATACAAATATGAAACTGCGTTGGCTCTGCAAGTAACGAACTTACTGACTAGAGCGTTTTGTTCACAAAGGTAAAATTTTATTCTATATTCTCTATGGTTGGGGTTAAAATGGCAAACTACCTACTATTTTTGTCGTCGATAAGACGTGTGTTCACTAGGAGACAAATGTCTCGCATCTTTTTCGATGTCGCGAGATATTTCTTGCCAAGTAGGGCGACGTTGCGTGACTTCCCGCGATGTCTCTGGAGACACGTGTCGCGGGGCATTTGTCCCCTAGTGAATACACTTCGGACGACAAAAAAAAGTAGTTTGCGGTTAACATGTTTTAAGCCATAATTTTCATTCTCTGTCTCTTCTATTTCAGAGTTGGAATAAACGATCTTCCACTATCAGTAGCGTTCTTCACATCAGTGGAAGTAGACCAAGTATTAAGAAAAGAGTCAAATCTCAACTGCACAACTCCATCCAACCCTCACGGCTTAGATAATGGCTATGGGATCCCTAATGGAGAATCTTTGAATATATTAGAAGTATTAGATAAATGTAAATTAAATAAATTTAAAAAAAATGCCTAGCCTTTTCCCAACTATGTTGGGGTCGGCTTCTAGTCTAATCGGATGCAGCTGAATAACATTTTTTCACATGGAGCGACTGCCTATCTGACCTCCATTACCCAGTAACTGGGTAATACGATTACGACTAGTTGTCAGACTTTCGGGCTTCTGACGACCCGTAACGACTGTCAAAGATCTACGAGGGACAGCCGGGGCCAACGGCTTAACGTGCTTTCCGAGGCACGGAGGAGTCTCGGTATGTAAAGATGGTTACCCATCTACGGACCAACCCTGGCAAGCGTAGCTTAACCTTATGGATCGACCCGTGCGGCTGTGATTACTTAGCCACGAGCACACACGAGCTACAGGTTGTTTTTATATTACTGGGATTTATTTCTGCTATGATAATCTTTAAAATATAATTATACTATGTACATAACAACTTTAAAATAAAATTATGTACCAAGTAAGAGCTAAATAAATCAATTTAATAAAAATGTTTCGATTTTTATTCGGCGAGAAGCCATGGTGCTGACTGCTGCTCGAGATTCTTCACTCTGTAAAAATACCAATGTGTAAAATAATTTTGGACCAGTCACATCCTATCAAGACCATGATTATCAAGACCATGAGAATGAGATGGAAGAAAAGAAATTGAACATCGCTGGACTTGCGTGTTACTGCAGAACCGCGAAGCTTATTCACGATTGGAGGTCATGTCCAACAGGATGTTTATATTACAATTATACCGCGACCAAATTATTGTAATAGTTTCATAGTAACTAGCTTCCGCCAATGGTTTCGCACGCATGATATCTTTATAAATAATAGCACTCAGTGATAATATAGCATTCTACTAGCGAAATATTTTTTTAAAACGGTCCGGTAGCTTTTGAGTTTATTCATTATAAACAAAAATACAAATGTTTTCTCTTTATGGTATTAGTGTAGAAGATAAAACGATTTTTTTGAAAATAAAAGTCGACTGCGTCGAAGTGTGCATGGGATGTATCGACGCGACACGTTTGTTACGTGAAATGGAACGAATTTAATGCCAATGTCAAAAATGACATTTCTTAGTTCTTCTATTCAATTGTAGCGTTCAAGTTCCACAAGAATATCATCGTATCTTTAGCATATCGCCTTAGCGGACAACCATTTCCTTTTAGATTTGTCTTAGAAGTTAGAACATTGTCAAGAATAAGAAAGGCCTTATAATAACGATTTACTGATCTGTTGTAAATTAATGTTAAATTTAAAAGCTTGTTACTCCTATTTTAGTTATTAATAAATATTAATTTTTAAATGGAACATCAAAGTGACTTATATTCACACAATGCTTAAAATTGAAACATAGGGTTGGAATGTCTGTATCCCTAACCTATCTATTTTCGTACAAACGTCGCGTCGTGTGGTACACAAAAAATAACAAAATAAAATCTCTAAAACTTCTCTTTAACTTGCTAGATTCATGTTTATAATAAGCAACCATGTCTAAAGTTACTAAAAGGAAACATGTGATGAATGAAGCTCTCTGGGACGACTTTGAGCTGCCTAAAGAGAATCAAAGTATTGTTAAAGTTTTGAGAACTAAAGGGAATAATTTACATGAGGTAAGAAAATATAATTTACAACAACTCCGCCACTAAGACGACCCACTGACCCAATATAGTAATGGCCAAAGTTAAGTATGCCAGCCGGCAGCAGGCACCTATATTTTGAAATGATTCACAAACTTTGCATTCATGAAAAAGTTCAGTGAAATAACAATGTATTTATAACTTTTCTGCCTATTTGTTTTCCAGATTACTGCACCAACCGGCGAGGAATACTTGGTGTCTATGCCAACAAAATTCAGGAAAAACATATGGGTGAAAAGAGGAGATTATGTTCTAGTGGAACCAATAGCAGAAGGGGATAAAGTGAGAGGTGAAATAGTGAAAATAATGAATAAAGACTCTATCAAATATTATAAAGAAAATAATGTGTGGCCGAAAGAGTTTGAGGACAAAAAAGAAACTGATGCGGATGGTGATGACGAATTATTTGTGAACACTAATAGAAAACCTATGATGACTTATAGTGAAAGTGATTCAGATGATAGTGATACAAACAATGATAGTGATGAAGATAGTGATAAAAAATAATATTTTTTGGCTAAATTCTGTATTTTTTATACACAAACCTTTCTTCATATCTTTTAAGCTTTGATAAAAGCAGCTATAGCATGTTTGGCTAGCGCATTATGAGAGTCACATTCAGTTGAGAGTAGGAACAAGAAATACTGGTATTACATACTTCCATTTTTATGAAAATAAACTGGGGTTTTTAGTTATTTTCTTATTGGGTTATGTCTCACTGTTAAAAAACAAAAAAAAAAAACTTGAGACTAAGGGCGGATTTAACCAAACAGGAATAAATTTTATTCGCGGAATAAGCCTTCTCTTCCAAATAAATTATGAATTTTTGACAGTTTCTTCATTCGAAAACTGTCAGAGTAAATCTTATTCTGCGGATAAAATTTATTCCTGTTTGGTCGAATCCGCCCTAAGTGAATAAAACCTCAGTGTAATTTTGGCTTTAATATAACTAAATGAGCCAATTTATTATATTGTTGAGAATTGTTATTGGTAGAATAAAAAAAATACATTTTGCTTTATGTTTATTTATGCAACTACAACATTAAATATCTACATTACAATCAGCACCTTAACAGTAATTTATTTGAGATCATTAGAAGCGGCCTAGCCATTGATACATAGAAACAGACATTTATGAAGCCATAATAAATGATAAATTGTAATTTATTTATTCTAGAACCATAGGCTAAAGAAACTATTTTTCTAGCAGGTTTTCTTTTGATATAATCATTAAAATGGAATGTTAAAATAGCAATATTGTTAAAATAAAATATAATGTTATTACAATCAACCTGTCAGATTTTTCATTTCTCTTTTTACTGATACAATACATAACAAACCATAATTTTCTTAATTATACTTATTGATTTACCATACATTAAGCAAGCGCACTAGTCATTTCATATAACATTATTGTAATACTTTATTCACTTATTTTAAATATAAGACGACTATTATCTCAATTTTCTAATATATTATTTAAAAAGTTTATTTTATATCTGCATCAACATCATCAGCCATTATGTGTTCATATATCCTTTTGATAAGTTCAACGGATTTCACTTTAGACCATCCGTCAGTTTTAGTAATCAACTTTGCCTGTCCATCTTTGATAAACTCCAGAGTTAATTGTTTCAAGGCATTGGCAGAGTGGAGGTCAGCCAATTGTAATGTTTCTATTGCATTTTCAACAGTCAGCTTCTTATGCAAAGCTTCCTCACAGAGACTCTTCAGCCTACTGAGTTGATAGTAATCTGCTGCAGCAAGCAACTTCTCTGGTATCTCATCAACCCTTGGAGCTTTGTCACTGTATACAAAAGTCAGGACTTCTTTAAGGACTTCAGACTCAAGTGGAGACTCAACAACATTAGTGTAGCATTCAGTTGTGTTATGCTCAAAATGGGCTTTCAGAACAGCACTTCGACTGGCTAAAACTGCCTTGTGGACCTTATATTCCATTAGCTCTGCAGATTTCATTATTACATCAGAAAACAAACCATTGTTGAGCAAGTTTTCGAAATCATTACTCAATTGCGCTTCAGGGATATTGGAGCGATCTACTTTTATATCATTAGTTACCATAAACTGGAATTTTAGTCTTAGACTACCGTCACTCAGCAAAAAGATGTCTCTGCCGTCGTAACTGGCTATATCTCGCTTGAACAACGTAGCTAAGTATTGCCATTTATTTGCTTGAACAGTATGATACTCCTTTATAACTATAGATCGCTCTTCGAAACGTTTCAAGCATATTGTCAGAATTGACTTCAAGAACACAGGAGTAGGAGACAAATAGTAGATTTCAATAATGTCATTATCTCTCCCCAAAAATTGCATTTTTAACTGGAATCGTGATTCTGTTAAGTCGGCCGGATCCTTAGATTTCTCTGTGCGAAACTCTCGGGTAGTTTTATTTTCTAATAGGATTATAAAATTTGGCACCGTCCATATTATGGTGTTTATTTTAGTTTGTCCCTCGGTACGGGTAGTATAATTTATACTAGACATTTTTATGGTAAATACTCGGTGATAATCTTTTATTTATTTACGAGTCACACAGACGTTCAATTTCTCATCTTTACTAATGTCAATGTCAAACTTCACGACAAAACATGGCTGAAATTCACCAATAAAAACACCGCAATAATGTTGTTCTTTGCAGAAGTTCGAAACAAAAATCGACTAACACTTGACGTTCGCTGTAGTTTACAAAGCTAGTTTTAAATAAATTAAATGTGCTGCATGTAAAACACATTCGGAAAAAGTGCTTAGAGCACGTCGTGATAGTAATTTGTTTGAAATTAAAACATAAACATAATTTTTCTTAGCATAGAAAATTCATGGAATTTCATGTATGCCAAAGAGGAACAAAATAATAATTGAGCGAAAGACTAGCCAATAACGCATACACTCACATACACTTAACATTCTTTGTAAAAGCATCCAATATTTTTTTGCTCGACCGACGTCGATATTTCGCTCTTGGAGTTTTCTTTCCCATTGTTTTGGATACAGAATTGATTTGACAATACGATTTAGCTATCTAATCTATAATGAACGTGTGATCGTAAAATAATCTTGTTGATAAAATATCAGTGATTTATCGTAATGTAATAAACGTTCGATTCATCAAAGCGTAACAGTGAGAGGTGAAGAATACTAAATAAAAAAATCTTATTTGTTTCTCGCGACAAATGTTATTTGGTGCTCATTATGGAGGATTATAAGTTTCTATTTAAAGTAGTGTTAGTTGGTAATGCGGGGGTTGGGAAAACATGTTTAGTGCGTCGCTTTACTCAAGGTCTCTTCCCACCTGGACAAGGTGCTACAATTGGTGTTGATTTTATGATTAAAACTGTAGAAGTTGACGGTGAGAAAGTGAAGGTGAGTTTCTTTAACGCATGTACATATTAGGCATTACTATTGCATCATTTTTAATGCTGAAATTGGTACTTTAAACATATGTTATTCATGTTTTTGTTGTTAACAAAGACCTTGTGTACATGAATCAGGTGTCCTTGTATCAAATTAATATCATGCAACTAAAACAATAAGAATCTCACATCCTTAGATCCGTATGTGATTGAGTTTTATTGTAAGATTATTGGTTTTTCATTGAACCACAGCAAAGCACAGGTGAAAGTTACAAAAATTACTGCCTATTATTAATTCAAAGAAATTATATCATACCTTCCGATGCCAATAGAAACTACAGTTATGTGGAAAGTCAAAGAACAAAACATCTCTTTAAAAAAAAAAATGATAACTTACTTTTATTATAATTACATAATTAGATAATAAAACAAGCATGAATCTTGATAACACAAATCAACAAATTATCTAAAAAGTTTGAGTCATTTAAAATTAATACTTATATAAACTCCTGCCTTCTTTCCATGAGGGTTGGCAGAAACTTTAGAATACCCACCTAATACAATCCTTACAGACTCCTTTTGCATTGTTTATATTCTGACATCTGGTGCGAGTACTATGCACCTGACCTCTCCGAAGAAATATCACCAATTAATAAATTTATAATAAAAAATACAAGAAAGGATCATTAACACCCATGCCTTATATACCAGATTGTCCAAGTCAAATTTCAAAAAAGTTCTACTTTAATAAAAAATACATATTTTTTTAGTTGCAAATATGGGACACAGCAGGTCAAGAGAGGTTCCGTTCTATCACGCAGAGTTACTACAGGTCTGCCCATGCCCTTATATTGGTGTATGATATATCTTGCCAGCCAACATTTGACTGTCTGCCAGACTGGCTCCGGGAAATTGAGGAGTATGCCAACAATAAGGTTCTTAGGATATTAGTTGGTAAGTAAAGAATTTCTAAATAAGTAAAGATAACATTGTTATATTCGCCCCTTATGCCATATTTTTTTTTGCACTAAAATAATAATTATTAATGTAGCATTAGTTATAACAATAATTATGTTAACTGCACATTGAAAGTGATATAATTATCATAATGATTGGAAAGAGAAAGTGCATTGCGTTGCCACACTGTGTATAACCACTGTAGAATTTTATTGGGGACATGACCTTATGCAGGAACTTGTCAGTTCATTGATTCATTTGACCCTAATTCCAGAACCAAAGCTGGAACTGATCAATGATATGGGGGCCATTTAGGTTAAGGACATTTAAAATGTTACTTTTCAAACATTTATTGATGTTGAAGTATGTCTAAGTTGATTAATGTAAATCAAATTATCAGACGTTCTGAACGTGTGTCGTGACGGTTCTCATGCCAACGGTAGATGGGCATTAGGCCGCGGCCGCATTCGTAAGGAGATTGCGATATGATGGCGATTGTGCTTTAACAATCTCTTAGAAGCATGTATCGGAGGGCGAAATTCATGCATTTTTGTCTCTTGCAATCGCCTTACTAGTGGAGCCGTGGCCTTAAACCAATCATACTTTTTTAACTCAAAGATATAGTGGTCACAAAATATGACATAATAAATTACAGGTAACAAAACTGATAGAGAAGACAGGGAGATACCAAGACATATTGGAGAGGACTTTGCTCAGCGCCATGGCATGTACTTCCTAGAGACATCAGCTAAAGAGGCCGAGAATGTCGAGAGATTGTTCATGGAGATTGCTGTTGAACTTATGGAAGTAAGCTAATGATAAATTATATTTATTTCAGTAGGTATATTGGTGCAAAAAAACACTTTCCACATCAAAAATTAATAAAACTAGTTGAGTTCGGTGTTTCCTATCTGACTACTCTGAGAAGAAAAACAAACAAATTCAAGTCCAGACATAATCTTGATCAGGCCATATGAGGCCCATGCAGCTTCATGTCTGAGATGTTCTGCTCATCCCCATCTCTATTGCTCTAGTAGGGAATATTATGTTCCTAAAAATCTACGTTGCTACCCATGGAGTGTGGGCTGTGCGGTGTGGTGACAGCAAATGGGATTTCAGAGAATGCCAAATTACGCTAAGTAGTTTCTTTTTTTGGTAACATAAAACCGCAACTTCTAGCGGTTTCATGAAACCGCAAGCTATGACAGCTAAGTAATATCTATTACCCCAAAAGCCGCCTCGTCATCACGAAGTGGAATTTTGATGGCTGCAAACAGAAGGATATAATATTATTTAGTTAAAAATACCAGAAAATAAAAGAATGACTCATAGTGAGATTTGTTAAGAAACAAGGTATAAGTACTTTACTAAGTATACAGGATGGATTTTTGAGATGGGGCAGCAAGGGCAGCTACCTTAACCGTTGCATCTACAGGAAAATGGTCTTAGGAGACTGTCCTTAACTTTTTGAGAAATTTTGATCTGCATTCACAGATTTTGAAAAAAATGTACAGTCAGCAACAAAAACTTTTTTTGATGCCAAGCGATCCTGTATAACGATCAAATGTTAACGGTAAAAGTTTTTTTGCGATTTCTGAGTTTTCTAGTACTCAAACCTCAGTTGGTCCAGTAGAGGTTTTTGATCCTTATATGAAACAGGATCGAACTGTATTTTTTTTTCAAAATCTGTGAATGCAGATCATAATTTCTCAAAAAGTTGAGGTCAGTCTCCTAAGAACATTTTCCTGTAGCTACATCGGTTAAGGTTGCTGCCCTTGCTGCCCCATCTCAAAAATCCATCCTGTATAGCTTTGTAGTTAAAGTCCTTGGCACTTCCCACAATTATTTCCGGCTACGCTAAATATATAAGTGGCCGTGGAAAATTATCTGACAATGGATTTTACTTCTGTATCTAATGGATATCGAAACGTTAAGTGTTTACTTATCACACATACATCAACTTATCATCACGCATGTAGGTAATCCTCGAAAGGTTAGGCAGAAGTGTGCCTGTCGTACACCCACATTTCGCCAGTTACTGTGTGTGGGTTGTTCTGTGTTTACATATTATTGATAGAATGATAAATTACTTTTAACCCATTTGACACTGAAAAAACTTCGCAAATGTTGCAAAAACTGTTATTAATTAAATTACTACAAGACGTTGTTTTAAAAAACAACTGTTGTGTAGAATAAGAATATACAGAACACAGTTATATTTAATGGATTTTCTCACGTGTGAACTGCGAAACTAGTACGGATTTTGCGGTTCACACGTTTGAATAAATTATGCCACTGGGCCACAGGTCGATATAGTCACATCCTGTCATTTGGGTCATGGATGTCAGCAGAACCATTTATGTCATGCTCTACGAAAGATTTAAAAGGTTAGATGTGTCCCTGCCCTCACACCGCACTTAGGTCGCGCGAAAAACTGTTTACACTGAGAAGAGTGAGCTCGCACAACTCGCTTGGAACGATGGAGCCGGTTTTCAGTATACGTCAACGAAGCAGAAAAGTGATCATTTTTAGTGCTGGTCTGACGATTCAAATCTTTTTTGCTTAACTGAAAACAACCTCCCCAATCCGTGTGCATTGTATATTTTTGTTATCTCTTTTTGACTTGAAATATCTTCATTCCAGCAAGCGAAATGCAAGGAGCTGCCGAAATACGACGGCAGCTTAGGACCAATCAACGGCAAGACGACGTCGGTAGGTGATGGTTCATGTTGTCTACGCTCTTAGACTTAACGAATTTATCTCATTGATATTAATAACTATTAACGTGCTGCGGTGTTTTTGAAAAGAACCTTTTTTTACTACCATTGAGTAGTTGGCTTCAAAGAGGAAAACACCATCCTAATTGCGTATCGAGTGACAGTCGTTTTCCTTTTGACAGTTCAACATATCGACTGCGTTGTGATAATAAACGTGAACCGAGATTTTTTAAACATACGGTGCAATATACAAGTGTTAAATTGTTAAAATGTAAGCAATTGTCATTAGCGTCAATGTCTGCAAGTTGGGTGCGGAACGCCCAAGGATTCTAAACCTACATTTAAACAGGTAGACTTTTATACGATACGACGCATTACGGCTATGCATCTCTGGTGATGGGCCTAAAATAATGACACTCTTCAGGATATCGTTAAAGCAACAAGAAGCTAAATGAATGATTATTTAGTTATTAGCAATTGCTTTATTTTTGATTACTTTTATTACTTTTCTTTATGATAGTTCACTATTCTGGGATCATTTAGAATTAGTTACCATTGCTTACGATTGATGTGTGATAAAGGAATTGAGATTTTCTTGCTAACGAATTAATTATTGATTTTTATTAACTTTGTGTTAGTCGTTACGATTTTTTCTTGTACCGTTTTTTATTTATTTTTTATTCTTGCCAACGAACGAAGGACTGATGAGAATATTAATTTGTATATTTTGTTTTTAATTATTTATCTTTTCAACAACACCGCATCGATCGTGTCGTGTATTTCGTAGAACGGAGGTCATTCCACTCGCTTTTAAGTGCTGGGCCGTTGTCACAATGTCATGACTTCATTGTCATATTGTCATTCGTCAGTCACTAATTCGTGTCAATTCGTAGATGTAGTGTGTCGGTACCATTATATTGCATATCAAGTGTTAATTCTATATACTTAGAGTGTAAAATTGAGACCAAACATAGGTTTACTCGATTCAATGTACATACATGCATACATAACGTTATTAAAAAGACGTCAGCGAAGAATAGTGAAATCTTTGACGGAAACTATTAATAAACCACTTCAAAATGTTCAATAATATATTATTAGAGATCTCGTTTCCCACTCCCAGTAGCTTCAGTTCTGCATTTATATTTACAGTTTCTCCTCGTAATTACATTTAATGACGTCTAGCTATCAATTTAGGGGTTTATTTAAAAGCGTTGCTTACAGTGAAGTAATGATTAGCGATTGTTTAACCATACATTGTTGACGTTTAAACGTCACCTAACTCTATGCAACGTTTATAAATAAACCCATTAGTGTGCGACTGTCCTAACATTTGACTAACGAACGTCTGTAAAAAAAACACAGTTTGATTATTTTGTTTTATTCTGGTACACACCGAACAAAATATTAAAATATACAAAATGAGCTATTATAATAGAGATGTTCAATAACAACTGCCAATGACGAACAACAATGAAGTATTTTAGTCGATTCAAATCGATACCATTGTTTAATCAGATATTGCTTAAAATCTTTTGAATACTAATGGGTTCAAGTAATTCATATTGCTTCTTCGTGTGAAGAAAGGTAGCGTGGAGTTAATTGGATGATATTACAGAACGTGGTCGTGTTACTGTGTAATTAGTAATAATTGCATGTTGTAAATCAATCAACTGTCAAAATTGTCGCTAGTCTTCGCTGCTAACGTCAAAAGAGTCATGACATTGTCTCAATGTAATCAAGTAAATAAATTTGCTGTTTGCAATTTTTGTTATTATTATTATAATACAATTTAGTGTACACCCTGATTGTTTGTAAAAATGTTTTAAAATTGTTTTGTACTAAGACATCTTTCGTTCCTGGGTAGTTTATTATAAAATAAATTAAATTAGTTGTATGTTGAAGCAGCTAATTTGATCGGTTGATGGATTCTAACCTAGAATCACTCGCTACGCTCGTGATTCAATTATAGAACACACATCCAACATCCTTCGCTTAACAAAACCTGCATAAAAAGTTATTGAAACAGTATTTAATTTGTACTTATTTTATTTATTATATATTTAGAAGTATTATTAAAATTACTTAATTATAGTTTTGAAACATTTTTACGCAATTTAGAGGGTTTATTAGATCGCCTCTTGGAATGGTTAACTAGATAATGTAGGATAATCTTACTGAAATACTATTTTGTAGACAGTTGACTAGAATTTAATGTACATTAATATTAAAAGGTAGAACTGAAAGTAATCACAGGAATTACAGAATCAGAGACTGTTTTACTACAGGACATTAAGCATGTTCTGAATGATTGAAGGTAAGGCCCAAGCAAGGTAACTTATAAAAACCCGCTAAATAATTTTTACAAATGTAGCACTCTGGGTAAAATAAAAGAAGCATTGCAAAAGGGCAAATAAAAAAAAAACATCTTTTCCAATGCTCTCTCTGCACATGCTCCAAAAGAATCTATGTACCGTATGTCACTATAGGGGAATCAAAGAAAAGTTTTGTTACATTTCTCATAGCTAAACTTAGGAAGTTCTACTGGTGGAAATGAATCCTCTCTATCGCATATTTTTTAATGTTGGGAAATATTATAATGTGATTGTCTCATAATGAATTGTAATATTTCGATTTAAAAAGTGTTTTACTGAGTCCAGTTATCAAAATTATTCTATTATTTTGCTACTAACGGGTGTTTTTTTTAGAGGTATACAAATTCAAAATGAAATAATACACCTAAAAATAAATGTTATTATCATGTTATTGATTTTATTTAAAATATATTCTTATGCCATTAGTGCTTTAAAATGATTTCGGGCATATGGGCGCCACGGCTGGATCGAATGAAGCGTAAGCGTAATTTTCGACCACTTTTTGTGTGAAAAAAAAAACAACCACACAGCATAATTTCACGTAATGAACCTGTGACCTGGCCTCCACGATCGTGTGATCTCACACCTATGGATTAATTTATTTGGGGATATGTGTGTAGAGTCTGTGTTGTGTATTTGGTGGTTTTATGGAACTTTTCATAGTAAAGACAGCTCTAACATTATACATTAAGTTTATTTACTTAATACAAACAAATAAGTTTACGAGTTGAAAACAATGCGTATGCGAGGCGCGAGCGAGTCAATAGTCCTGCTCCTGCCTGCTCGATAGGACGTTTAGCGCAGACTGCCGAGGGCGACCGAGGGGCGCATCAAGAGCGCGGGGTGGAGGCGGCGAGCCGGCGAGTCGAACCGCTGGCCGCGCGCCGCGCGGTTCGGCAAACCTCGGTTTTGTTCGGAGATCTTATGTGGGCAGAGCGGCCGGGCTGTAGGTATACGGTAGGTATAGCTAAGCTATAGCCTACATGTGAAGTCACACGTCTACGCAGATAAACCACAGACGTTGGACCACTTGGAAGCCAAAATTTGCCGCGTTATTGCCGATATACGGGCCCAGTTGCTCAAAAATTGGGCTTCCCGATTGCGCTTCATTCGTGCCAGCCCTGGCGCCCATATGCCCGAAATCATTTTGAAGCACTAATGGCATAAGAATATATTTTAAATAAAATCAATAACATGATAATAACATTTATTTATAGGTGTTTTATTTTATTTTGAATTTGTATACCTCTAAAAAAAGCACCCGTTACTTAATTAAGCTACATAATAGTGTTTTAGTAAATTGTTAATTTTAACTTAGCGTTAAACAATAATATTTATTATTTTCTTGTTGTAGGTGCCTATTTTGAAATTTTATATGTTATTTTTATACTAAACATCACACTAACTGTATAATGCACTTAAATGTGAATTGTTTAAAATGAGTTTTATATTATAGTTAAATATTTCATGTTGTTCGTAATTTTGTGCAATATAAAGTTTATTTTTGTCGGCCACACTTGCCTAGTTGACAACGCTATGTTTGATCAATAGATAATATATTTTATCATGTTATAAATTGCGTACTTTTTATGCTTTTTTATAATGTTGAATTTGTCAGATACAATTTAAAGTTGGTTCGTGGCTGGTTGCACTATAATTGGATCTGAAATATCTAATTGAATAAATGTTTCTCCATAATACATTGATTATAATTATTATATTGAAATTAATCCTCACCAAAGAAATTGAATTATTGTAATACTCGGATTATAATAAATGATCACTTTGGATATAACTTATTGTTGTTTTAATCGCTTTAGTTGTTAAGATTTAGGCCGTTTCCTAATATAGGCGATCGTCGTGATTATAAAAAAAAAAACGCTGACGCGCCCCCTATCGACGCGACTACGCGCGATGGGTAATGCTATCCTATCCAGCTGACGAAAGAAGAAACATATTAATTATGGTACATTGATACGTAGGTACGAGTCATACCAGCATCGGTGGTGGCCATAACTATGGAAAATTATAACGTATAGTTCGAACACAAATTAATTAGACTAGAACGTTAATAAAGTACATTTTTATCCGCATATTATTTTACTAGAATATGCAGGCTGACTTTGAAAACATGCGACAAAATTTAAGGGAGTGTTTGCCCATCAATATGAACAACTTTTATTATTATGACCAATTTGAATTCGCAAAAAAAAAAACGACCTTCCTGTATAACGGTATACCCGATTGGACGATTTTGTATAAGAAGGTCGTTTTTTTTTTTTTTGCGAATTCTTGGTTGGTCCCGTAGTAAAAGTTGTTCATATTGATGGGTAGAACACCCCCTTAAATTTTGTCGCATGTTTTCAAAGTTAGCCTGTATTATGGTAGAGCATTTTCATTACTGTGCGTTTGTGCACAGGCGAAACATTCGTTGAAATCTCTAATTCCTGTCAAACATTGTATGAACTTTGACAGCAAATAAAGATTTCAACGTTTCACCAGTGCAAACGCACAATAATACCGGTTGCTTTTCTGTGTAGATTGGAACGCACAATTGTAGTGATGTATCAACAAACTAACTAAGAATTCAGAAACGACCACAGACTACATAAACTACTAAGGGTGGATTCGACCAAACAGGAATAAATATCCGCGGAATAAGATTTACTTCTGACAGTTTTCGTATGGAGAAACTTCAAAATTAATTCGGAAGAGAAGCGGATATTTCAGATATATATATTCCTGTTTGGTCGAATCCGCCCTAAAAGATATTTGATTGATTTGCCCCGAAACAAAATTAATTGTTGTTTATCTCATTTTAGACATTGTTTTATGATAAACTGGAAAACCATAAAAATATAACGCTAGTCTGAACCTGTTTTAATCGATTTAGACTTACCTGTCATCGGATGGCATCGACTATCATGTTCATATTATTTATCGATCCACTCTAATGTCGCTTTGAAATGGCCGACGTTTAGGGGGAGTGTCTAGCGGAAATCGAATTTCTGAGTAATTTTTACCAGATAAGGTGAGTAGTTGACCGTAAATTATAGTTGTAATGCTAACCAAAACAATATAAAATATAAGTGGACCCCAAAACTCAAGCTTAATAATAGATGAAAGCATTTCCGGTGCGACAGCCGGCCAAGTTATTCAAAACAAAAGTGTTTTTACGGTATTTTGTAGTTTTCCAGCCAGGTATTTATGGTGTTCTGTTACAACTTTATGATGCAGTAAAACAAACAATCTGTGTTTCGAATAAAATACACATTTTCTGTTACAATTTCTATAAGTGATCATGGTACAAAGAAATACTGTATCTATGTATGTGTAGCCTGTAGCCTGGTTTTTTCTAATTAGAAATGCAATTAGTGTATGTGTAATGTTTATTGTTGGTTAAAAATACCGTAAGGAAGTGTTAAATTCGTTTTTGAGTAATACAAAGTACCTATTTATATAGAACTTTGAAAATTTGTTTCAGACTTAGACACCTCCACATACATTCCAAATTTAAAGACTGAGAAACTTTTATTAAAAAGTGGATAATCATGGCTTGGCGTTTCAAAGCCTCTAAGTATAAAAATGCGGCACCAATTGTGCCTAAACCAGAGGCATGTATTAGAGATATTTGTGTTGGATCATATCAGACTTATGGGAACAACATTTGTGCGTCTGCTGCCTTCATGGCCTTTAATTGGGAGCATGTTGGGTCCAGCATGGCCGTGCTGCCACTTGATGACTGTGGCAGGAAGAGTAAGACAATGCCTTTGCTTCATGCGCACTCTGACACTATAACGGATATGGAGTTCTCGCCGTTCCATGATGGATTGCTAGTGACTGGATCACAAGATTCCCTGGTAAGTCCTTGAATTATTATCATAGTGTTAAAATTAAATAGTGTAAAGAATGTCTTTGTTGAACAAGTTCAAAAAACATTTATAGAAGACTCAGTTTCTATTTAATTATTTTTAACACAAGTAGTAAAACATAATTTGTTTATTGTTGTACAGCCATGAAAATAAAAATGTGAAGTGCATCACATTATTTCCACCATTATGTGTCACTTCATTATCTAACTGATCCTTTCTCTACATCCTTCACATAAATTAAAATTCTGTTTTCATACTAAAGAGGATTACCCCTGATAAAAATTGAGCCAGGTAGTTTATTATTCAATACCAAGCATTGCTATGGCATGAGTTTCTCCCATTTCAACCGTCCTTATCTAAATTCTAAACTGGCATGTTTTATGCATCAACGTCAGAAATAATTATTTTAATAGATGAAAAGGATTCAATTCCAGAGAAGGTCCTTTAAAAGAGATTCTAGCTATGCTGATATCATGACCAGCAACAATTTAATATTTTTTTGGCTCAACATGATATGTTTGCACCGTCTATGTGCACACATTAGCATAGACCTCCTTACTCACTGGAGTGTGGAAACTAGACTTTTTGACTTTCCACTGGCAATATTTTAGCTAATAAGACTTTAAGATTTCTATTAATGTGTTTAAACTTCAGCTAGACTAACTGCATAATGTTATTTATCTTAAATGGGAGTAAGCAGAGTTAACAAAGTTTCTTAATGACAATAGAATTTAATCATCTTCAAAAAATATATTAACTGATTTGATTGTTTGTTGCAATTTTACAAGAACTAACATGTGTTGACAACAGATTACTGACCATAATTGCATAACACACAATCAATCCATTTTGACAGTTCAAAAACTTCATACATTGTTGAGCAGACAACTTTTTCGATCATATATAGTATTTTCAAAATGATTTAGATTATGATTGATTGTGTGTTATGCAATAAGGGAGCAGGTTTCCCAAATACAATAATACTGCTAATAATACAATAATAATACTGTCTGTTAGAATAACACAAAATTATTCTAACAGACGAGACTTTACTGTCATTTTGTCAAGCAATATTACAATGGACCAAGAAAGAATCTTTCTAGGAATCATAAATACCGCTAATAGTTGACAATTCCAGTAAAATCGTTGCTGCTTGTAATAGTAACGAGTCTGTATAAAAGTTATAAAAATTTATAACTATACCATTAGAAATAGATAAAGTCATACTTATCTCATGGAACTTGAACTAGAGATAAAACAGTTGTCATGTTATTTTATTCAATTGATGCACATTTCTATGGCGTTGTAAATGCCGCAATTACGATGCTGATTACTTGGTAGAGATGTGGTTATGTATCACCATATTATAAAACAAACTCCCCCGCCGCGTCTGTCTCTCTGAACGCGATAAACTCAAAACTGCCGAACAGGGTTTTCATAAAGTATCACCAATGGATAGAGTGATTCATGAGGAAGGTTCAGGTGTATAATTCATTACAGTATTGTGTAAATTGGCTGAAATATGACGATGATTGTTGATGATGTCGGAAAAAATCATGCCGACTTGGAGCTGCACTGGCGTTTGCGTTACGGTAGTAAGTTTCCATGGGATAATTTCCGATGTCCACACGGGCGAAGCCGCGGGCAAAAGCTAGTAAACTTATAAGTTGGTCTGATGTTGGTGCAGCATAAAAAATGCATGGTCTTTAATGGTATGAAACCCCGCTCACAGCAGCTGTTACTACTATAGAACATAGTTATTTTGGCATAAGTATATTTGTATAGGAAAGTACGTAAACACCTCTGCCTCACCCTTGAAGGAATACAGGCGTGATGTTTATATGATGTTATAATGGCAAGGCACTGGCATATTCACAGGTAGTAGGAATCAAATAGTCTCAGTTAAATAATTTGTATTGTGTACAAACAAATATACTTAATGCAACATTTATATTATGAGTCACACACATAGCTATTATTAGCAACAAAATAATTTATCATATCCTTATATTCAAATTATATTTAAAATTGTGGACGGTTTTCCTGTAAATCTGTGCTTTAAGATTTACAGGAAAATTAAATAAAAATAATTTGAATATAAGGATTTGACAAATTATTTTGTAGGAATGATATTATGAAAGAGAATGAAAGTGTGACGGTTGGCAGGGCAGAATGTAAGAAGAAAACGTGTTGCGCAGAACCCAATTAACATGGGAGATTTTAAAATCTTTGGGTGTCTTATATTAGAATAGCTTTATCTCTCAAAAGTCAAACATCTGCATTTGTCCTTTCCCAAGTAGTATTTCCAGTCTAACCAGATGCAGCTCAATAGCAGTATTTTCTATGAAGCGATCAAGCGACTATCTATCTGACCCCACTACCCAGTCACAGATACCGGCACGGTTCTTGAGTGCTCGGCGGAAAAGTGGGGATCGCTTTGCGCATCGTACACTTATGACAAAATAAAACGCACACCCGCTTTTGCACTTTTGCGCAGGTGAAGGTCAGCGCGTAAGAATCGTGCCGATTATTGTACTGGGTAACATGATACCCCTTGCTAAGACTGATAGTCAGACTTTCGGGCCTTTGACTACTCGTAATTACCTACTGCCAAAGCTCTACGAATGACAGCCGAGACCGACGGCTAAGCACGGTTTCCGAGGCACAAGGAACCCGTCAAACATCCACGTTACCACTGCGACAAGCGTAGCTTAATCTTAAGGGCCTATAAGTCGTCAAATTGCTTAGCAAGATCCGCCATTATGTCGAAACTGCTGCAGCATTAATTTTGAAATAAATATGTTTTAAAGTTGAGGATTAATGTTAGCGACGATGTTAGCCGAAAACACGGTTTCATAAAATTTTCTCGATAGAAAAAAAAACTAAAGTTATCTCCAGACCGAACAATAAACCGCTGCTATTAAAAAAATACTTCAAATTAGATCATGAAACTTATATATACATGACCATGAAAAATGATTTATTTATATATATACGCGTCGACTTGAGAACCTCCTTCTTTTTTCATCGCCTTTACCGCCAGCACGCGTGGTGCGGTTTTTCCTTTTTCTTTGAGAGTCGTACAACTCAAATCAAATTAATTTGTTTTAGGTAAAAATATGGCACATTCCGCCCGAAGGTCTGAAGGAGTCGCTATCCACTCCCGAATGCACGCTGTCTCAGAAGCAGCGCCGGGTGGAGAATGTCGGCTTCCATCCGGTGGCCGATGGGCTCATACATGTCGCCTCGGGCCATGAGCTCGCGTTATGGGATCTTACCAAGCAGAAGGAGGCTTTTGGTAAGTATTTAAGTGTAAATTGCCTTGTGCCGATTTTATTATAATAAAATACAGATAAAAAAAAAATAAGCAATGTCTTTTTAAGTTAATACTTATGCGGCAAATCGCAGCAGACTAGCCATCAATGCGGGAGATATTATTATCCACAAGCGTGTGCGCAGACACAGGTGTACTCTATATATCTTCCCTCTCTCTCTTATAGCCCCGTGCCTCGGACCTATAACATTTTGTAGATACAAAACACACACACATTTTGTAGGTATTTTTTACAATATTTTTCCAATTCCAACAGTAAACAGAGACCACGCTGAAGTCATACAATCAACGTCTTGGAAAAAGGACGGCAAGCTCCTCGCGACGTCATGCAAGGACAAGAAAGTTCGCGTCATCGACCCGAGAGCGTCTACCGCTGTCGCTGATATCGCTAACAGCCATCAGAACATCAAGGATAGCAGGATTGTCTGGCTTGGGGATCAGGATAGGATACTGACTACTGGTAAGAAATACCTGAAAACCAAATTCACAAAAAACTTTTTTTTGTGCCTCACGATCCTGTTTCTTATAAGGGTCGAAAAGCTTTATCGGGCCGACTGAGGTTTGAGTGCTAGAGAAGTAAGAAATCGCAAAAACTGTTCCAATACACTTTATTGGAAATGACACTCCAACATACGTTTTTTTACGATGGACGATGACTGTTTGATTTAGAACGGGGATGCACCGACTTATTGAGACCATGGGCCACTTGGACAAATGATGAACGAATGGCGGGCCACCAGCACAAATTGAAAACATAAAAATAGCCAAACATTTAATAAAAAAATAAAAAAACTAGTTTGAAACGTGGCACTGCATTGTGTTTACAATCTTGCGAGTACGCATCATGCACCGCTCAGCGAGCGCACTTAGGAACGCCCGCGATTCAAATGTATATTATTTGTAAACCTCAGCAATATTTTTCCTTCTGGCCGCGGTCTGTGCATCTCTGATTGAGAACTACTCTAACTATGTTGCCATTGAAAACACATCCTGAAAAATAAAAATTTACCCAATCCACTTTGTACACTTTGTTCAGGTTTCGACTCGAACCGTCTGCGTCAAATAATGATCCGTGACATCCGCAACCTGTCACAAACGCAGAAGACCTTGGAACTGGACTGTTCCACCGGCATCCTGATGCCACTGTTTGATCCTGACACCAACATGCTGTTCTTAGCAGGGAAGGGAGATACTACCATATTGTACTTGGAACTGACGGATAGAGAGCCTTATCTTATTGAGGGTTTGAGACATTCTGGTGAGTTGGTATAATTATAGTTTTAAGTATTTTTTCATGAAGAAAGTTTATATTATTTTTTATTGCGAACTCCACGAACAAAAGCTTCCTCTAATTTAAATGCTATGTTGTAGGTGAACAAACGAAGGGCGCCTGCCTAGTCCCGAAGCGGGCCCTTCGCGTGATGGAGGGTGAAGTCAACAGAGTGCTGCAACTTGCTGGGTCTTCAGTCGTGCCTATTATGTACCAAGTCCCGAGAAAAGTAAGCCAGATTTTTTTAAAATAAATATGGGTCTTCTTTTCTCGTATTGGCATCAACTATAGGAGAATTTGTTTATGCCTGATTAAATTATTAACCTGTGCGCTGACCATAATACATTTAGGGAAATAACTGGTTAAGCAAATTGACACACTACGTCAATTTACCGTGTTCCATTACCATTCCAGACAACTATCAAGTATGGCAGTTATAATTTGTATATACACACATTTAAGGTCTACTTTAGCGTGACTTCAATGTAGTACTCGAAATTCAAATTTTCTTACCCTTTTTGCAAAGAAATTTTGAATTTGCGGGCTTTAGTAATGCTAGTATTTGACAAGTTCCCCAATCAGAAATCCAATTTAATTGAATTAAAACAAATGTTTCTCCGCAGAGTTACCGCGACTACCATGCAGACCTTTACCCGGACACATCCGGTTCCGTCACCTACCTCAGCGCGCCGATGTGGCTCGACAATCAAGACCACCCTGTTCCCAACATCTCTTTACACCCGGACGCCAATAATGGAACACAGGTACGTCATACTTAAGCCCCATTTACACGATGCAAGTGTCTGGCCTGTGGCATATAATAAAATGGAAGCAACAAATGACTTGCATCGTATAAACACTGTTTACACGGTGCAACTTTTAGTGTTGCTTCAACTTATGCTATGCTAAAAACAATTAAACCGCAACGTGTAAATCAGGCTTTATGGTTGAAAAGTACATGTTGTTGGGAATGCATTAAGGTGGACGTTTACGTAATTGCATATCGTAACGATCATCGTTTTAGGTAAGACTGAACGATGTAAACCGTGTGTGCGTTCATAATGCCAATTCTCGTAATTAAAAACGTTCAAAATCTAGTCGCAATCTCATTTAAGCAACAATCAATGTCCATAAGTTAGGTAAATTAGAGTTATTTTTGACGAATTACGACTGAGATTAGAATGCGACCGTTATTAAAAATACGCGCATTTTTCACCTCTGATCGAGCCAAAATATCTGACAAGTTTTTTATATATGTCGTAGGGAGATTTGATAATTCGAATTTTCGCGAAAACACGGATATTTAGAAAATAGTGAAAACATTTCTCAATCTTACTGGAAAAAGATAGGGTTTTTTAACATGACTCGCTCTAGTAATATTGTGAAACGAAATATTAGTTATTATAAAATAAGAACGCTGATTGGCCGGTCGGAGCGCCCAAAACGTTGAGAAATGGTTTCCCCATTTTCTAATTATCCGTGTTATCGCAATATCCCGAGGGTTTTCTCGAAAATTCGAATGATCAAATCTCCCTACGACATATACACGGCTCGTAACGCACGGAAAGACGATAGATCGTAAACGATTTGCAGTTAGCTGTATGGACGCCTTTAGAATGAGCTATTGTGTACCCAGCTGTTATATTATTATATTGAAGGTCGGGGATAATGTTTACTAGTACGAACATCGTCTTTGTTATTTTTTGTCAATGAACATTTTTAATAGTAAGAGCCAAATAAGCGAGTATTTTGGTGTGACATTACTGCCCCATCTGATATTTCTATATCTAGATTCACTTTTCGATGAAATCGATATGAGAATTGCATTTTTGCATGAGGTAAAATTGAAATTTATTGATGTTCAAGTGTATGAAAATAGTATTTTTTTGCCCTGCCCAGTGCCTAGTTGGCAGTGGGTGTCGTAGTAAAGTAGGGATAGTCTTATATTTATAAGCAAGTTAGGGAACCAAATCGTTAATGATAACTAACATAATTTTATTAGGGGAAGTATTGAACCTGGGGGTTCTCTCGATTTCGACATCTTTGAGTTCAGAGCCGAGCTTGATTGCCCAAATGACGATTAATTATTAACGTAAAGAAATAACGAAATTAGTTGTTGTAGTATATTTATTATCTGTTGCTGTTGCATGTTTTATTTTTAATTACGATTTGTAATTTTTTCTTTATTTTCGTAAGCTAGTGTTGTGCGTATTTTTAAATGGTTTTACATGGAATATTAACCCATGGTATTTTTTTTTAACTTTTTGTTATTTTAGTGTTGTGAATGAGTGGTTGAAAAGTTTATTTATTAGTATTTCCGTAGTGCAAGGTGAGTTTAGTCGCTTTTTATTCAGTGATTTGGTGTTATTTTCAGTTTAATTAGTTATTTTGTGTGGTGCTTGTATTATTTAACATTGCGGGTTTACAAGGGTAACGTAAGTATTGCAACTTTTTTATTTTTCTCTTTTTCTTGTTATGTATAAGTAAATTGATTAGCAATTCTCCTTTTAGATTCATCGAGGTAATTTAGAAGACATGGCAAAGGCTATTTTAGCAATGCCTCCGCTGAAAAAGACAGATTCGAAAAAGCCTACTACCCCTGCTCAAATTGAAGAGCCGGCGAAAACGGTACCGAAATCTCCGGCAGAACCAGAGCCGAAAGACGAAGACCGGATCGACTTCGTGAACGTAAAAGACCTAATCAAGGGCATGGAAAAAAAGAAACCCAGCAAAGTAGATTACCAAAAGGAAACGAACGGTTTTCATAAAAAGATAACTGACAACGGTCACGACTATAACGACAAGAAGTGTGATTCTGAACCAGAGAAGAACGAACCCGACCTTATTCCACAGAAGACTGAAAATACCGCGGAGAAGACCGAAAAGACCTCGGAAAAGATCGAAAAGACCTTTGAGAAAACCGATAGTACTGAGTCCACAGAATCTTCTCTATCAAGAAGCAATAGTTTGATCAACGGTGTACCCGTTCAGGTACCGAAACCTATGCCCAGGTCCTCAATTTCGGAGCCAGGATCCATGGATGAACCTTCGGAAGCCCCTAAACCTAAACCCAGAACCACAACAGTGCCTGGGTCTGGTTACAAGGTACATGAGGTTTGTGGTTTGAAGTGTAGACCTGTAGATTTGATATCGATGTTTTTGAGTGTGTGTGAGTTTTTTTTAGTATTCGTGCACTTGAAATATTTCGATTTCTCTGCGCTACGTGGACCTGTAGATTTGATATCGATGTTTTTGAGGGCGTCTGAGTTTTATTTAGTATTCGTGCACTTGAAATATTTCGAGTTCTCTGCGCTACGTGATTCTGTAGATTTGATATCGATGTTTTTGAGTGCGTGTGAGTTTTTTTTAGTATTCGTGCACTTGAAATATTTCGAGTTCTCTGCGCTACGTGTCGTGGGTTCGATTCCTACAAGGTATAAATATTTATACGGTCTACAGATAGTTGTTCACATGGGCGTACAGTGGGCGCATTTGACGGGTTGCTAGGGCGATGATACACGTTATCTTACAAAAGATTTTTATGCATAAAATATATTTTGATTTGCCTTTTATTTGTATTGTTTTCGTTTTACTCGTTACGGTGTTAAATTTATACAGGGTGTAACAAAAAGGTGTGGTACTAACCATCAAACTGAACAACTTTCTCCATTGTAATCGAGAAAAAATAATGAACTGCCCCCTACTTCATACAACTTCCATACATACTACTTACTCGACCCAAATGTATGGGAAGGCTTATTATTTTTTCGCGATTACAATTTTCGAACCGAGCATTAAGCAATAATAGATAATAAGTCGATTGGCTACTGTCGCGTCACTTTACATTATAACTTTAAAGCGCAGGCCACATATAAACGGCGTAGGGCGCGGAAATTGCACGGGTGGCTTCCTATTCCATTCACCTTTCATACAAAGTGCATGGAAATAAAACGCAATAGCATGGAAATGTCGTTGGTCGGACGTCCGAGCAACGCCATTCCGCGCCTGACGCCATTTATATTATATGTGGCCTGCGCCTAGTATGTGAGTCTGACAAGTTTAAACCTCTGAAATAAAACGTAATGTCCAACAGCCTCGTCTGGGTCCGAAGCCATTCTCAGCGGCAACGGGCAACGAAGATTTCTCATTCGATAAAGTTTTCTCGGTGCCAGCCGTACCTGGATTGACTAAATCTGATTCTGGTGAGTTTCGAATTGAATTAATTTTTATCTATAAAAATAAATAAATTGAAGTGTCTGGTTGTAATGTCAAAATAACAGATTTTTACATTTGATGATCATCAGATGATTAAATACATAATATGAAAGTATATACGGTACTTACAACAAAAAAACAATTTTAATTTTTTTGTCTGTCTCTTTGTTCCGGCTTGTCTCCGAAATAGCTAGACCGATTATGACCGGCCTTTCACTGGCAACTGATGTTATAAATAGTAACTTAGGCTACTTTTATTTTAGAAAACGAATTAGGGGCCACGCGGGTGAAGCCGTGGGCAGCAGCGTGGTTTTAAGTTATATGTTTATTTACAGCAACCTCGCCTGTATCAGGCCAGGCGACCACCCCGACCGCGACTTCGACGCCCACTGCCAAAGATGGCAGCGAAGAGAAAGACAAGTCACTGTCGCCGACCAGCGACGTTGAAATAGCACCTAACAAAGGTACACACTACACACACTGTAAATAGTGGCATCAACGAAGACGCGCCCCACTCCTTGATTACTGTTTGTTTTTTGTTTATTTAGTAAGGAGTGGAGCGGAGTGGGGCGCGTCTTCGTGGATTGCGCTATCCATAGCACTATAGAGCTACGGCATTATTATTTTATGTCTATATAGTTCACTTAAACTCAAAGAAAATTTTGAGACGTTCTTAAAAGTGTTTTTTTCGTTTAATGCAGTATGAGTGAGAGGGCAATACTAAAGTTGCAGTTTGTTATCACTTATTATGATAACTTTATTTAATTTAAATCCTGTGACTCCAACTTCATTGACCAAAGATTTTCTCCATGATTGACAGATGAAAAATATTGCTATATTTTCCTCATAAATATAACATTCTGTGTATTTTCATTCCAACCATAGTATCAGAAATATAATCATTATAATCTTATTTTTAATTATATCTACAGAAGAGTACACGAACGGCAAATCGGACACGAGTCTAGAAGAAGAGGTGAATTCGTCTGATTCCGGATATCGCCCCAAGACGCCCAGCACGGCCGAACGAAGAAAGATGTTTGAGAATACTGAGTAAGTTTATCAGTTAGCCTAGCCTACCCAGGATTAGCTTTTACGTTACCTTGTGGACGGGTTCAGATCTGTCTAGCATTATAATTTGAAGCTGGGAATCCCCCAGTATACTAGATGGTATAACTTTTCGGGCATAGTGTTATTGGGTTTTTCCATCTGTAATTGCTCAGTAGCAGCCCGGAGTCTGGATTTGAGCCCGGTTGATGGCAATAGGCTCGCCCCCTATTACATGGGACTCAAACATAACTGGCGAAATGTGGGTGTACTATGGGTACACCTCTGCCTAACCCTTCGGGGAATACAGGCTTTATGTTATGTATGCATGTACGGCGCGGCGATATGTTCTAACTCCTCAGCTAAAAGAATAGGTTTTCTTTATGTTCTCAAAAGATTTTAATTGAAAACCTTTGCCTATCATAAGCATAATCAGCCTATAATGTTCTCTCTGTGAGACGGTGTGGGCCGTAATCCACCACGCTGACCCAGCGGGTCTGCGTGGTGGTAGATACGGGAATGGGGGTTGGTGGATGTCACGTGTCTTCGAATTTTTGGTTCTAGGACATGCCGATTTCCTCACGATGTTTTCCTTCGCCGTTTTGAGAGCAGTGGTGATGAAATAAATTATGCAAAGTAAAGCGCCTGTCAGGGTTCGTGCTTACGAGCTGTAGACTGTGGGTTCGAACCCACGGTCTACAGATCTAAGTAGACGCCGCTACCACTGAGCCACCGTTGCTGAAATTAAATGGATTATGATGAAATGCTCTCCGTATAGAAAAGTAATATTATTTTCAGTCATTAATTGTTTCACTGCAAAAACATACAAGAAAGGGGCGAGTGTTGGTCATCACGATGGCTCAGGGCCTGTTGGTGTTGGGCACATTTTTGTTGAAACGTAATGTAGGGCTTATTGAAAATCATTAGGATCCGTCCTTCCTGGGGGTAAACATTTTTTCATTCTGCCTAGCCTTTTCCCAATCATGTTGGGGTCGGCTTCCAGTCTAACCGGATGCAGCTGAATACCAGTATTTTACATGGAGCGACTGCCTATCTGACCTCCACAACCCAGTAACTGGGTAATACGATACCCCTTGGTAAGACTGGTTGTCAGACTTTCGGGCTTCTGACGACTCGTAACGACTGTCAAAGATCCACGAATGACAGCCGGGACCAATGGCTTAACGTGCTTTCCGAAGCACGGAGGAGTCTCGATATGTAAAGATGGTCACCCATCCACGGACCAACCCCGGCAAGGTCACCCATCCACGGACCAACCCCGGCAAGCGCAGCTTAACCTGATGGATCGACCCGTGCGGCTGTTATTACTTAGCCACGAGCTCCTTTTCCTGGGGGTAAACATGCTAATAAAATACATCTTTATGTGAAACATACATCTTTACGGCCATTGGAAGGTTGCGAATAATTTAAATGATGACCTTTATGATGTTAGGAGCGGTGCGCAGTCGATAGCAGACCGTCGCCGCGCCTACGAGTCGCGCTCGGTCAGCGTCGCCGTGGAGTCGGAAACGCCGCCCTCACCCGCGCCGCTCAGGTAAACTGCTGCCACAAATTTATGTAGGACGGGATGTATAACAACTGTTTTTATTTAAATTTAGAATTTCATCAATGAAACTGAACGCGATCAGCACATCTAAACCGCGTTCACCGACCAAGGACCATTCAAAGGGCGAATTTCACCAATACAAATTGAACGCGATAAACACATAAACCAAGTTTTAGAGCTGTCAGTGTCATTATTTTCTTGGGAATATTGACACTGATAGCTCTTAAACTCTGTTTTGATGTGTTGATCGCGTTTAGTTTCATTGGTGAAATTCGCACTTAATGGTCATCAATCGCCTATTTCAATATAATGATCCATTTTCTACTACTCTTCTCTACTTCTTGGTCACGTACTTCATTACCGAAGGTCGTGTTCCTGAAAAGTCTTCGTGGCTTGTATGATGTTCTTCCACTTCGTTCAGTTCTCGGCTTCTATCAGGGCGGACGTAACAGAGAGTCCAGTGAGGACGGTTACTTGGTCTGACCAGCGGTTAGGAGACCGGCCGCGTGGTATTTTCCAATTTAACTTGGCCATCACCACCAACTTCTAAGTTTATCTGGTTCCCGACGGGCAATTTCTAACATATAAACCGTTAAAAGGCTTAGTTCAAAGCCCCTTTTGTTTCAGACGGCGAGATTCGCTCAAATCACGTAAAAGTCCGGATCGTGAAGATAAGAGGGCTTCAGTACCGAATGTCACTACTAAGAGGACATCCACTGTATTCGGTAAGTAAATTATGTGGTATAAAAAACATTGTACATTTTTCAGGAAAAATCGCCAACGCGTTTTTGAATTGAGAATTTGTGAACTTGGCAAAATCTACTTTATTTAGCATTAATTAATATATAAATAAAAATTCCTCGTAAATGCTGCCTCGCTGGTCTAGCGGTCGCAAGCGTTACTGCTGAGCTTGAGGTCCTGGGTTCGATTCCCAGGTCAGGCAAACTGTTATTGGGTTTTTCCATCTGGAATTGCTCAGTAGCAGCCCGAATCTGAATTTGTGCCTGGTTGATGGCAATAGGCTCGCCCCCTATTACATGGATTTAAACATAACTTGCGAAATGTGGGTGTACTATAGGTACACCTCTGCCTATCCCTTCGGGGAATACAGGCGTGATGTTATCTTATGTTATGTAAATACTTTCCTTGCAAAACTCGTAAGGCCACATTTAAAAAAATCAGGCATGACCTAAGGTAGCCCGCGTAATTCAAATTTTCTTACGTTTTTCGCAATTTGTAGACATGTGAGTTTGACAAATTCTCAACATGAAATTCTCAATTCAGAAAGCGGATGTAAATACGTTTAATTAATTTAAAACATCGTTCTGTTTCTGTCAGTCGTTTGAAGTTGACAGGGACAGAATGATGTTTTAAACATGTTTGGCTTTATTTTGTGATTTGTAGCGTAAACAGGCCTTGATATTGATGGCTGCGAGAAAGTTAAACATGAATTAAAAATGTTTGTTCAGGCAAGGTGTCAAAATTCCGTCATCTCAAGGGAACTCCCGGTCACAAGTCGACTCAAGTGGAAAATATCAAGAATATTAGTAGACAGATATCCGGTGAATGCAACGGATTCTATGGTGAGTTTGTAATTAAAGTTTAATAGTTATTTATGCAACTGTTGTATAATAATGGGTATTAAGACACGAATGTGGGCGGTAATAGTATCACATGAGTGTTTTAATACCTAATTATATACAGTTGCATACAAGACTTTATCTAAACCCATGATATGAACCCTCTGTAAAAGTTTCTGAAAAAGTAGCTTATTGCCAACATTAAAACAACCATAGCCTGTACCCTCCTAGCGTGACAGAGCGTATTTTGGAAAATGTATATTTGTCGCCGTGGGGGTCAGCACGTGCTGACCGGAAGGGATCGAACAAGCAAAAGAGTTACTTAATGAAATTTTGTACAATATTATAACACTCTTTTCGATGATATAATAGTTACTAAACGACTAGTGTTATATTGGTCGTTTTAATGTTGGCAATAAGCTAACTGTTTCAGAAATTTTTATAGAGGATTTATAGCATGGGTGTAGATAAAATAATGTAGCATTGTTAATACATAGTTTCAAACTATTATAATAATTATTGCTGAGAAAATTAAAGGATTTTAATGAAGATATAATTTACTTTTTAGGATAGCTGCAGAAATTCATTTTTTTCCTTTTTTATTGTTATAATAATTGATTTTAGTGGGTTATTTTTTATTTAGCAAGATAAGGCAACTCCTTCCCGAATAGTTTATTCCGGAAGGTTTTATGTATACATAAATATTCCACATAAGAGAATTATACTGACAAAATATGTTTTGTCAAGTCGTAAAAACGGCGGGTCGCTAGTTTTCTTATAATTAGATTCTGGCGTATCAGTCACATAAACAGTCCGCCCTCCCCCCAGCCAACGGCACCCGCTGCGCCGTGCCGCTGTCGGGCGGCGGCGGGCGCGTGGGCGTGGTGGAGCTGCCGCTGGGCGCCACGCGCACCGCGCGCGCGCCGCCCGGCCACCCCGCCGCCACACGCGTGGCCGCCTTGCTGCACCCCGCGCCGCTGCAGGACTGGGCGTGGGACCCCTTCCGCGCCGACCGCCTGCTCGTGGCCTGCGACGACGGACAGGTGCGCGAGTGGATCATCCCGGAAGGAGGTCAGTTGCTCGATTATGTACACATCAGGTAAACCAAAAAAGGTATACGCTTCGGTAAACTTCGTATTTCCGAATTAATACGAAAGTCGCGCCACAAAGTAACCCCCCCCCGACGGCAAAGCTTCTAAGTTTTGTTCTACCGTAGTTCATCGTAGTGCACCTATCATTGCGCACTTGTATAAAGTTTTCTCTACGTCGAGTTTACCTACTCCAATAACAGATCCTCACTCCTCCTGCTCCACATTTTGACGAGCTATGCGAACTTAAATATAGGGAACAGCAGATTTTTATTTCGCTATATCATCGCGGTTTGTCCCATATTGAAAGTTGTTCATAATGATGAATAAAGTCTTAAGTTTAAGTATCGGTCACCCTTTAAAAGGTGACTACCCAATTCAAGGAATATAACGCAAATTAAACTTCTGCTTCAGAGATTTTGCTGCCAACACACACGTCTTCACACACAGTTTTGTGACACCAACCGAATTATTATTATTAAAATATAATGGAATAAACGTTCATTGTCTCCAGTATTACAGCTAGTAGTAGTCGATACCGGATACTAATACCAGAAGCATTTCGTTACCTCTAACATATAAATTCCTCCATCAGGCCTCCAAGAATCAACGAACGAGCCAGCCCGTACATTCTCGGCTCATCCCGACAAGATATATATCATCCGATTCCACCCGACGGCTTCCGACGTACTGACGACGGCGGCGCACGACTTGAACGTCAAGATATGGGACTTGAGTCCGGAGAGCCCAGTGGCTTCCATTGTACTGACTGGCCATACTGACCAGATATTTGCGCTGGACTGGTCACCATGCGGGGAATATCTCGCTACTGTCTGCAAAGATGGACTTATTAGGGTGAGTTCTAAATTCCAGTTGAGAAATTGGTGGTGCAACTAGACTGCGATTAATCGACGTTAATCGATGAAAACCTGAATTCGTGATATAGTTTCAGACAAGTCATATTTTAAAGTAATCAATGTGAATTGAACTGGTCGATGTCAATCGGCTGCAATATCTTAAATCAATTATACAGACAAGGCTTGAAACTTAGTGAACATTAATATAAGGGGCTCGTCCAACAGATTCCTGAATCAGGAGTCAATCTGCTTAGCCTTTTCCCAACTATGTTGGGGTCGGCTTCCAGTCTAACCGGATGTAGCTGAATACCTGTATTTTTGAATCAGGAGTCTGAGGGATTAATCTCTGTTCGGATAGTCTATCAGGAGTCCTCATAGGCACTATCTGAACATAATTTGTATTAAATTATTGGGCAGTTAAGTTAACCGGGGCTTAGCTGAAGTTGGTGAAACGCCATGAATATAAATTTAAAAAAATGATCGTAGGTATACAAGCCCCGCTCTTCGTGCGAGCCAACCCTGAGCGGCCCTGGTCCGGCCGGTAGCCGCGGCGCGCGCATCGTTTGGGCTCTCAATGGAACGCATCTTGTCGTTACCGGCTTTGACAAGTAAGTTGTTGACCATTTTTTATTTTGTACATTTGTGATTTTGTGTATTAAGTAAATCAAAAATATCTACATGCATGCACATATAACCAATAACCCTGTATATCTACAAAAGACGTGTCACATTATCTCGGGGTACTATATAAACTCTATAGGTACCTATAGTACCCTGAGTAATTATGACACGTCAAGCTTTAAGAAGAGGCTGTCAAATAGGCATGAGTGACAAACGGTGTTCGACAAAGCCCATTTTTTCTCGTGTCATATTCACGGTCGCGGCACAGGACCGATGCTAATGTTTTAAAAATTGTATTTATTATTGCTCCCAAAGAAAAGTATTTCCTATAATCTTTCCAACCATTTATTTAACTTTTGACAGCTAAAGTATCACTACTTTAGCTGTCAAAAGTTAAATAAATGTTTTAATGGTTTTAATGTTGGCAATAAGCTACTTTTTTTTTACTTTAGCTGTCAAAAGTTAAATAAATGGACATCACTGTCCAAATTGCAGTTCTGACTCGATTTCTAAAAACAATAAATTTTATTCACAAATAAGTGTTAATCGGTTTAACTTACCAGTTATAATAACATCACGTCACTATTATTAAAAAAACAAAGTGCCCATAAAGCATTGCATTTTTTCACGATGGTTTTTAAAATAATAATTACGGAACTTCGCGTGTATATGTCAAAAGTTAAATAAATGGTTGGTAATAGTATAGTTTGAGGCGAATGTGACATGAGTTTTTGTAAATAAAAAGGTTAATCTTCACATTAAATATAATTTTAACAGAGTATCAGAGCGTCAGATCCTCCTATACAAGGCTACAGACCTGTCTGCGCCTGTGTGCACTGTGGGGCTGGACGTGTCGCCCGCTATACTGCAGACGCACATCGACCACGACTCTGGAACACTGTTCCTAACGGGACGGGTGAGTACACGCACGTTTAAAATAATTTAAAAAGTTTCTGATGGGTAAGTCTACTGCTAGATTTTGCAGTGTGTGTGAGACCATCATTTATCAAGTTGACTTTACCTTTTCGAATAGGGGCAGTGTCTAGTAATAACAGCCGCACGGGTCGATCGGAGGGGTTAAGCTACGCTTGCCGAGGTCGGCCCGTGGATGGGTTGAAAGATCGTCTCTTTACATACCGAGACCCCTTCATGCCTCGTCCCGGCTGTCATTCGTGGATCTTTGACAGTTTTTACGGGTCGTCAGAAGCCCGAAAGTCTGACAACAAAGGGGTATCGTATTACCCAGTAATTGGGTTGTGGAGGTCAGATAGGCAGTCGGTTCATGTAAAATACTGTAATTAGACTGGAAGCTGACCCCAACATAGTTGGGAAAAGGCAGGTACATGATGATGAGTAATATTGTTGGCTCCTTGTTCAGGGTGACTCAACGATCTACTGCTACGAGGTGACGAGCGAGGCGCCTCACTTGTGCGCGTTGTCGCACCACCGCTCGCCCACGCTGCATCAAGGCATCGCCTACTTGCAGAAGAATCTAGTCGCCGTTGAGAAGGTTTGCTTTATTTTAAGTTTTCGTTTATCAATACACTACTACTTGCCTCATCGGTCTAGTGGTAGCGCTACTGCTGAGCATGCGGTCCTGGGTTCATTTCCCAGGTCGGGCAAAGTGTTATTCGGTTTTTCCATCAAGAATTTTTCAGTATCAGTCCGGAGTATGGATTTGTGCCCGGTTGATGACAATAGGCTCGCCCCCTATTACATGGGACTTAAAAATAACTGGCGAAATGTGGGTGTACTGTAGGTACACGTCTGCGTAACCCTTCAAGGATTAAAGGCGTGATGTTATGTTAAGTAACTTGAAGAATTTAAGTACATGTTAAAAAAGCGATATAAGCTGTTGAAAGAATAGTTATTATCAGCTCTTGTGGAGGTGTTTGACACTATGTCGCTTACGTACTTACCACACGGAAACCGGCAGATGTATGAGCACAGATTACTAGATAAATCACTTCATACAAAATTTTCAATACCTACTGCTATAATAGCCTGCACCTTCGGGCCGCGAGACGCTGCGAACAAAAATGTACCTAACCACAATTATCAGAAACTCACGTTACAAGCGTAAAGTGAGTTTCTGCGCCTCGCGACTGTCGGCAACCCACTGAGGCATGGGTCGCGTGAGACCCGGCGGTCGGGAGGTAGTTAGCGCGCGTAAGTACTGCGAGCGATTTATCTGGTAATCTGTGGTATGAGTGCTAATTAATCGATATAATGAATCAGTGAGAAAAAGATAGATTTTGTAATCTTGACGATAAGAAAATCACTACAGTGTGCTTTCACAGGGCAGTATTCTCGGTCCAACAATTTTCGCAATAGACCTATAAATTTGACCGTGCACATAATTATGTGTGCTGTAGCTCCAATGTCATAATGTCTCTTTGCCCCAATTGTCATTAAAGCAACATTTTTCAAAGAAAATATCGTTTTAGGTGGAGTTCGCGCGAGCTCTACGACTCACCAATGGAACCATCGAGCCCCTTTCCTTCACTGTACCCAGAATAAAGGTATGTTTTAAAATCTAATTTATTTTATATCTCCATTATATATTCTTACAATCTCTCAATGCGATAAAATCAAACTTGTACAATATAAAAGAAAAAAAAGGAATATTTTCAAAACTGTACTTATAGCCGCCCGGTGACCATGTAGCTGTAGTTACTTCAAAAATGATAAGTTTAGGTAATGTTCCTTTTTTTTGCTTTATAATGTTTGATATTGATACTCGTCTCGTGTGTGAAGTTTCGCCAGTTGATTTATAGTGCGCGCGGAACTAGTTGGCCGCGCCTTCGGTGAGGGAGGAGCTGAGGGGAGGTGCCGCCATACTAAGTGCGTCGCACTGAGTAATGACAACAAAGCGCCGCCTCTCCGTCCCACCGCCCACATACCTAAGGCGCGGCCAACTAGTTCCGCGCACTATAACTTAGGGGGATGCGCTAAGGTAGCCCGCGAATTTCAAATAGCAAAAAACGTAAGAAAATTCCCATTTCCCTTGCTAACCTGAGACTTTCGCCTTAACCGTGTATTAATTATGTGTGCAGAGCGAGTTATTCCAAGACGACCTGTTCCCTCCGACGCTGGTGACGTGGTCGGCGTGGCTCAGCGGCGCGGACTGGCTGGCCGGCGCTGACGTCACGCCGCACGTCGTCAGTCTGCAGCCGCCCGGCATGGAGCCGCGTGAGTCTTATCATAACTTACACTTGATTCATCTAACGCCGGGAAGGGACGCCCTCGAAGGACATGACCGCATTGGTGATGTTCTTCAGAAAAGGGTTGTGTGTTACTGTGCACAAGTTGGTAATTGTGTTCAATGAAGCTCCTTTCGCTGTATATCATGTAAACTAATACAAAGCCATCTGGTATGGTCTCAAGTTTCAACAGAGCCATCTAGTATAAGTTTCTAAGTTATGCTAGTTAGTTAGTTAGTTATTCGGTCATTTGAAACTGACCGAAACTGAAACCTGGTGTCGAAAGTTTTTATGTCGCCCATGGGCCTCTGACTTGGCTTCACATGCCGACGAGAAATATCTCTCAGGCATCAAGGGGCCAAAGTCTACTAATTTATAAACGTTCCAACGGTCTCTCAATGGTGCGTTTTTGACAGATTTGCCATACAAAAACTGTCAAAAACTTACCATTGAGAGATCATTGTAACGTTTATAAATTAGTAGACTTAGGCCCCTGGTTTCCTCACGATGTTTTCCTTCACCGTTTTTGTACCAAGTGATAATTATACAGATAATAAAAAGTGATGTATGTCTGTGTTAGTGTCTGCGCACACGGCGGCGTCGCCCGTGACGCGTGAGGCGCGCGACAAGCTCTCCGCACAGAAACCCAAACCTGACCTCATCAAGTCGCACGTCCCGCAGGACACCAAGGCTAAGGAGGATAGCGTGAGTACATAATCTAACCAACCGTTGGTATGTCCACATGACGCACAACGGATTTTTAATTGTGTCTGTGATCACGGCATACGAAACGCAAGAACTACCTACTGAATGCGAGTGGTATGAGGAACAGTGTAGTTCACTCATCCTCCATAGAAAAGGGAGGATCCTCCGACCAGGCAGATGTATTGTCTGGTGGGCTACTGCTCGACGATTGATGTCGGGACGTTGTATATATGCTAGTCGCGCGGTAAACCCTGCTTGCGCGATGCAGGATTTTGCGTGAAGACATTGTGATGAGTAGTTCCCTTGTGGTGTTTTAAATATCGCCACATAAATAATCAAATTGTTACTAGCCAGCTCCACTAAACAATTACATTTTCCACAGATAATGAAATCCATAAGCGCCAAAGTGCAGATCAACTTGAAACTGGAGCAAGACAGCATGGAAGGAGTGGAGGAAGCCGAATGGGAGCAGTGAGAGGTAACCCGACTAAATCAAGTGCAATTGAACAACCCTAGCTTGTAGTGTTATTTAGAGGCTCCCGTACTCGGTCGCGTTATATGTATCATCGACTGACCACCCGTAGTGAAGCTTTGGCGGTACGAATAAATAAAAATACTGAAAATATGTCGTGAAAATCTTTTTTTTTGTGTTGGTGCAACACTGGGCGTATTTGTACAAACATTCGCGGTATTTCTCTAATATAGAATTAACTCTATTCGAATAGACGTAGGGACGTTTTGTGTTGGCCAAATATCGCGAATATTTGGACAAATACGGCAATTTAGTGCCAGTATGTAGAACGGAAATCAAATATAAAGTAAATTGCTAGTTCCAAACAGTAACGCTTCGGCTTATAAGGAATCTGACAAATTAACAATTTGAGATGTCGCTATGAAAGCAATAGTTTGACGCCGTCTCACCCTATCATTTAAATAAATACATTTCTAAATAATCTCTATGGAGAAAACAACATTTATTGATTACAAATAGTTGGGATTACAACCATAATAGTAATTTGCCCATTGATAATTTAACCCATTTTTCTATCATCTTTATTCGTACCGCCAAAACCCAAACAGGTATAGCCCCCCCTCGCAGAATAAAATTAACTTTTTATACCTAACAATAACTTGGGATTTCTAAATATTTTATAGAAATTTTTCTCGTCGATCCCATTTTTACATTTTAATCTTAGATATCAAATAGTCGTGGTATTGTAGAGTACTAGAATAATATGTCGGCACATAAGTCCAATAATATGTACTGAGTATAGTTTAAGTCATAATATGTCAGGAATATATCACGGGATTTGGAAATAAGAGCAGTGGAACTTTTATTGTGGATGTTAAAAAATGAAACCTTTAACATAATCAATTAATTAATAGTGCAGATAATAGGAGACTTGTTTTATTGAACACAACAAAAATGGAAATTTAAAATTAACTGACTCGAAATCAGCGATGCCCCAATTTTGACACATATTTTTTTTTTTATAAAATAATCATCGAGGTTTGACTCACCACCCGTTTTCATAGCTAACAAGGAGTTTTGGAATATCAGCAAATGCTTTGCAAATCGACTCTTATTTTCAAATTCCGACGATAAATAAAATATCAAATTCATTGCTCACGGCCAGTCACATTTTCATCGCCGCACCGCTAAATAAATTATTTGCTGTTTAACGCTAACTCGTGATCTCATCGATTGTCGACCAAAACTTAACCAACCATGCTCATAGTATGCTCACTATATCGCGTTTCTTATTGACCCTACATTTGTTATAATAAAGACTTGCAAGATGTTTATTAAAAAAAGTATCGAATGCTCAAAATTCCAATTTAAATTGACACAAATCATTAGTTGACTATTGTCTGTAAACTAATCATATCGATACTTCTAGTATCGAAATCGAATTGTATCGATATAAATCGATTATCGCATAAAGTTTTTATTAAACAAATAGGTGTCAGCGCAACATTCCTACATTTTGCCATAAAAAAATGCATTTATTTATATTGCGTATTTACTTATATATGAAGTAACAAAAAATATTGATTATACGTATGATTTGTATCTAATACTTGTATGTAAGGATGTGTAGGGTAATCATACTTATTAGGGAATTGACAATTTATAATGTAACCGATATTATTCTATAGTCACCATTAATATTGCTAGAAACTTTACTGAATTGTAGTCACTGTAAATCTTACATTCAAAATAACAGAATATACCTCTCTTTGTTAACATAATGTTACTTATACTGCACTCATAACAGCCATCTTTATAATATTTCAATATAAACAGATGCACTCAAAACGTTTTGTTACTTAAAATAAGATTTGCAATGATTACCAAGTTATTCTGGAGACACATCGAAATCGGGGTATGTGATACATGGAAACACAAAATCACCCTTTGTAGAACGTTGTTTTTCAGTCGAGTACAATTGATAGTATTTTTTTTGTAATGAAAAAAATATTCTTATTTATTTACTGTTAATTTTGAAGGATTCATTTTAATAGTAAGTAACAAGGAAACTTAACAGAATTGTTTTAAGAAAGTATTTTCTACTGCAGAATAACGAAATTAAATGCCTCGCATTCGGTGTGTCCCATCTTAGTCTTTGTATATGAAAAAAAAAGATATCTGTAACGAATAACGCGCGACTTAGTACCGCTAGTTGATGCCATAAACACATCACGTTTTGCTCAAAACGCCAAAGACTATGTTTTTCTTGTCAATGTGTTGAAATTGTATTAGTTTACATATATTTTATTTGAAAACGTATATGAGATGTGACAGTAACTGATACAGCGAAACTCAATAAGTCGTCATCAGTCAAAAGTATTTATTTAAAGTCAAAAATAGACTGTTGACGAAATTCTGTAAAAGTTGCTATTTCAAACACATCTCGCCCCTTTTTCTCTATTATTGCAAAGGCCTGTCCTTGCTGCAACTGACAGAAATTCTAGATAGCTAGATTTTGTACCTAGTATTAAAATGGAATCTCATTTTTTAAAATTATGTATTAAATATTCCCATTCAAAATTGAACTTTAAAGTCATGAAATTAAAAGTTAAAGTGCATCAATAGGCCTACAAGAGCGAGTATGACGCGTATAGCGTTCTCTCACACACCCACCAGGTCTGAGTGAGACAAAAGTCAGGAATGTCATACTCAAGCTTTCGTATTTACTTAAATATTTACGAATAGGTGTAATTTTATTCACTAGTCAAAAAATATATACTTTAAATGGGAAGATTCTTAAAAATATATTCAAAATGTATTACTTTATGATTAATTTATAAATAAGATTTCTATGTATATTTTTAGTTAAGGTTTTAAGCGGTTTGTTGTCGGTGCGGTTCTGATAAAAATCCTACCTAATTTGTTAATAAATAATTTGATAAGGTGACTTTCAAATTATTTATTAAAAAATTACCCAAACCAAAGTTAGTTAGTAGTAAGATTTTAAACCATAGCATCCTATAGCTTTAGGAGACTGAAGGTGTCACGGATTGCTCAAATCATAGGTTTACACGTAAGAAATTAGAAACATAGTTAATGAAATTTGTCGGCTGACCATCGATCACTGCCACGCTAATTAGTAACAAAACGTAAAATATTATAAGCTACGCACGCCGTAGTTCTAATAAATCCTGTACGAGATCCCATTATTATAATATTGACCAATCATCTTCCGTGGCCGCCCCTCGTTCGTGAATGTATTAGATACACAGCTAATAGTTCGATCAAATAAATAAGTTACAATATTTTGATCAGTTAAAAAAGTTGTGGCGCTAAAAGCAACCTTATGTCCTTGCAAAGTTATATCTTAAAACAGCCATTTCACACATAAAGTCATCATTGTTCAGTGCGAGAGATAGCGCTATTCAACCTGTATAGCTCCATCTCATTATTTCTCTGAACAATGATCACTTAACAGTCCAAATTGGTCGAGCTATACTAGAACATCTATCAATATATCACCGACAACAAACAGACGCTATATACTATTGCACATTGTATTCATATCAAATAAAATAAATCACGATATTATATTGTTTGTTAATAAGAACGCACCTTTGGTAAAACAAGTATTAAACATAGTAAGATATGGCAAAGAGAAACTGAAAAGAGCTGAAGAAAGGGTCGTGGTCTTAGTAACACCGGGCGCTTAAACTGAGCGGGTATTGTAACGGACACTTTACAGGTACATCATTGAACCTTCGACTGCAAATATTTTGTCTTGGCGCGAATATCTATACTGCTGCAAACAAAATGGTAGTATAGAATTTATGTTTTTAATGTCGTTTATTGGCTCTTCCTAACTTTCTAATGAAATCATTGACGTTTGTAAGTATATTATCTTTAATTACCTATAATTTATTTATATTCTTTCTAATATAAATTTTATAATATTTATTAGTAATATACTTTTTTTTAATACCATCTAGACCTGACTAGCCTGTTTAAACCCGTTTCTACAAAGTCCACACCTTATCTAGTTTTGAAACCTTTTATTCATTTCACATTGTTTAAAAGATTCAAATCAAAAGTAGCATTTATTTGGCGGTTTCTATTATTCAAGTTTCTGTGAACTCAGCAGTATTAATTTGTTAAGTTGAGCTTAAAATATTTGTTAACTTTTATACTCAACTGTGTTATCAAGGTTATTAAATGAGTATAATTTAATAATAAAACTTTGACACCATAGCATGATAGTTACGTTTAGAAAATATTATTTGATTCATCTTTTTGGTCATAAAGTAACTTAGTACAGAAATCGACAAATAAATCATTTTTGGGTGCACAAAATCTTACCAGCATGAATTTGCTCTCTAATTAATTCCCTTACCAAAGTTGTGAAATGACAATAAATTTATTTTGTAACTTAAAACCTTCCTTCTCACTTTTTAAATTGTTTCGTCCAAAACATGAATGTATTTAATACGTAAAATTGCTACAAAATTGGGAATCTAGTGCCAATGTTTCCTTTTTGTTTGATTATTATGAAATCGGCGTTTAAGTCTTGAATCTTTTCCCTAATCCTTCTTCGATTAAATTGATCGAGTAACAAGAAACTCGTAAGTAAACTTTGTTCTTACACTATGACATTGACAATTGGCGCCAAAATATCTGTCAATTTTATCGAAGGAGGTTACATGTAATGTAATATAATCACAGACGATACCCTCATTGTGTGAGTGCGTGTAATTTTGTATTTTTGGATGTTGTAAACCTACAGATATCCTAGCGTTAAGGCTCAATATTTGGAGATATTTTTATTATTTTGCATTTTTTTATTAAACTCTTGCTAAATTATATGGTCTTTCATTTATTACCTTCATTTTGGATTTGGTAGCTTTCACTCACTATATTTACCTACGTTTACGGTGAAGTCAATTCTGGCTACACTGTAGAAGAAAATGAAGCATTTTGTAATGGAATTTATTTATTTATTTTGACATAAAACACCATAAAATTATCATACACTAGCTGTACCCCGCGGTTTCACCCGCATAAGTCTCGATCCCGTGGGAACATCGGTATAAAAAGTATCTTATGTCCTAACCAAGGTGATGGTCTACCCATGTGCCAAATTTCATTCAAATCCGTTCAGCCGTTTTAGCGTGAAAGCGTAACAAATAAACTCACTTTCGCATTTATAATATTAGTTAGGATTAGTTAATGACACACACACATTAGTACAATAACAACAGTATACTGGATAGTCTTACGCTCATGGAATGATGTATACCATTACAAAGTGCCCCCGAGCTTCATTAACTTCTATAAAAAATCTTCTGGACAAATCCATTATGACCTTTACGAATTAAACAGACACGAACGCGCTTATTACACACCACACGCAGTTTAGTTTCGGGAATTAAACGTAAAAACATACCTACGGACATCCAAAAAACGCCCAATGCTGATGGCAAATGTATTAAAATTTAATTGACCTAGTGTGGTTCAAGTGACGAACTTTAATGGGTAAATCAAATGACCTTTGTGACTACCCATGAAAGCAAAACACTAATTTGAATTCAGAATCTCAGATAATTATGAAGTTTTGGAAACAAAAACTCAATGTCATACAACACAAAGCTCAAATTCTATTGCAGCTGAAACTTATTTAGGACCCGTTGTTATAGATGATTAAGTGGCAAAATTTGTAAATGATCTAAGATTGGGTATTCAAGTATACATTGTTGAAAACTAGCAAGGTCACCTTGAAGAGTCTGGTTTCTTACACTGTCCAGCATCCTTGCTTACATTTAAGGCTGCCTGTTCATTTGAGCAGAGAGAAGTGTAGTAGGTACTAGGAAAAATCAAACCAATATAAATCCAATAAATTTACGTCGAGCAATAATAGCGATAGGTATTGCCCCGAGTCCGTACTATTCTCTAAACCGCTCCTCTCCACTAACCAGCTCCGCTTAAATGAACAGGTAGTCTTGCAGTCGGCAGGTATGAGTAAACCGAAACTCCCAAGTCACGCCACAAGATCTATGGTACATAAAACCATAGAGATATAGGTAATGAAACTGTATTGTCAACCCGTGTCGTGCCGCGTGGATTGATGAGCTGTATTTATCCCAGCGGTGAAGGGTCAGAAGCAATCATTCCAGCCTTGTCACTCAATCTGATGAACATGTGTTTTGTGACGTAGGTGGGTTGGCATGGTCGGTAGGCATCTAATAATTATTGTTCTCTGTTTAGTAGGTAAAGTCAACAAAAGAGATTAGTAGGTAGTGTACCTATGCGCTGTGCAGGCGGCATTGTAACTCATGTTGGGCTTAGTAGTTAATTATCTCTAAATATAGCCTTTGTAAGTGCATAGTGTACAGCAAATGATCTCTATCTTGAATAACTAACTCTAGGTAGCTACCTACTTTAAAATAATTTACATCACTACTCCACTTCTCTCACATCGAATAATATACTGTTTCTGTTCCCGTGTTCTGTTCCAATATTTGTGAAGGTACTTAAGTTTCAGAAGTCCATCGTCAATACTGTTAATAAAGGTCCGCGGTGCGCTGGAAATTGTGGAGCTACATTTTTTCTTGTTATGCAGGGAGTCTTGTCTTATGCAATGACATAGGCACTAGCGCCGCGTCAAAAGGATTACGTACTTCAGTGGTGGCGCAGACTCTAGCTTGAAGGGAGTTGTCATTCCAACTTATACCAGGGATTGACACTGTTGTCAGCTTACGTCATCTACGTTTTCACGGTGAGATTTTTACAGAATAAATCAGAAAATCTACTTTCTGACTTCATGTGAAGTGGTAGGTTCATACCTACCATTTGATTTTCATGTCACTTTTATCTTCCAGCCAGCACGCCTGCAAACAAAAAAAAGTAAGTTTGTTGTGAATAGGTAAGTAGGTAGAGACAGTAGAATGTGCATCTTCATAAAACTTGGAGAAAAAATTCAAACTCCTTAGATCAGAAAATAAAATGGTAGGTAGGAAATCCGCAAACAAAATCACGAGAAAAAGCTACCTCGCTGCTCGCGCCGATGTCATTCAAAGGTCTTTCGAACTTATCTTAAGAATGCGCTGAAAAAAGGTCTCGTGAAAAAGGTTTTCAAAGAACTATTAGTTGATAGATGTTGGCAATCTGTTGGCCCGACTTGAGTGGTGCTTGATCGCGACACCATTTTTCAGCCTTACTTATCTTCAAGCTTTTACGGCGTGGGTGAGTAGAACGACAAGCGCTTTCGATGCGTAGCGGTTACAAAGTGTTACATTAAACACCCAGTGTTCTTCCTCCTCTCTCCTAATGCTGTGCTCTACAGGGTCCATAATTGTGCCTAATATAATTATTTCCCTAGAGAATTGAGAAAAAAAAAGTGCTACCCGTGGATTATGTACCTATTTAATGTACCTACAGAGGCGGACTTAATGCCAAAGGGGTCTTGTTTAAGTACCCCCAAGGTATAAGGAAAACTGTCGTTTTTAGGGTAATTTAAATTCATCACCAGCATTCATAAAAACACAAAAATCTTTTATCATACTTGAATGTTTTTTTTGGTACCTATTTAAAAAACGTGATTCGGTACGATTATGCAGTATAGTACCTACCTAATTACCACCTAAAACTTAAGTCGTATTTAGAATAAGGTCTAAGAAACGATACGTAAATCTAAAGAAAGAAACATTATGACAAGTGGAATTCTTCTCTTTTTGGAGTCATAGAATAGTAGGTACTACATTAGGTACTTGATATTTTTTCTAATAAAAATTCCTTAGTTCTGTAAAAGATAGAAATGAACTAGACTCTAAATGAATTAAAGGTTGTGTTAATTTTCTTAATTTTTTTATATGTTTGTATTGCAGTTATTGAAATGATGTGCTTATTATTATTATTGTTACTTGATTGTGAATAAATAATAATAAATTATAAATATTCTATAATTCGAATTCTATAATCGTTAGCGAGCTGGCAACGTCGCGGTTTGTCTCTTTCTTGTCGCAGCGTCCTACGCGTGTCCAGCGTGGATGTGGCTGTGCGACGTCCTTGGCGAAAAAATCACGAAAGTAAGATTTTCACTAACATTTTAATAATCTACTCATCGATTTATGTGGTATGAATTGAGTATCTAAGTTTGAATCCCTGATATTAACTTCTTAGCATCACTGCACGGCACATCTCGAGGTTATGTGACATTATTCTGGACCAAAAGCATGATTTTTTGCGCCTAGGAGAGTTGTGATAAGCTGTAACGAGTCTCCTATTATAATACTTTGTAAGGTTTCTAAATACGTTTTTGTGTGTTTTTGCATGGGTTTTTATTGTTTCAGAATGCCTAATAAATGTTCGGAATACCTACATAGAGGCATGTACCAAAGTGTGATTCAAGTTATAAGTATTGAAATAATGTGTTTTTTTGTAGTTTTTTCTTCATTTATTTGTCCATTTAAATTTAATTTATTTCCTCTTCATCTCAAAACAAAAACAACCTACCTCGGTACTAGGAGAGTTGTGACATAACGTTAACGACTCATTTCATAACACTCATCAAAATCCTATAGAGGATAGAATTTTTTTTTGTTCTACTGCGTCCAGCAGGTTGGTTACCCACTTGTCTAAGTTAACTAACGGATTAAATTAAATTAAATACATATTTACATCATTAGATCTCAGTTTTTATGAACACGAGTGTAGATATTGCTGTAGTAAGTGCGACTTACGCTGGTATATCTAACACAAGCTTACCCTAACTAATATCGATCCTGACGAACCTTCCACTAAAAACGCTCCACAATGTCACAGAGTCAAAATTTTAGTGGAACAAACGTCATTAATTGCGATTCTCCTCCTTTACGGGACAGATATTGCCTCCTTTAGTATCCAAGTTATTTAATCTAAGTAACGTACGCCGTAACTTTTGGGGCCAACTTATTTGTAACGGTGTACGTGAGCAACCTTACAGGGAACAGGTAGATACAGGTTTGTTGAAATACTCGGATCGTGATGATCGCAGGGCTGAAGTTATGTAGGGTGCATTTGTTATACCTTTTGTCTATTATAAATCGTCTGATTGGCCGACTTAAGAATGGAACCCAGGGCCTAAGAAGCAGTAGGAAAGGTAGGCATCAGACTTATGATGCAGTCTTATGCGGTTAGTTCCATAATTATTGAGTTGCTCTATGACTCTATCTGGTCTGGCTAACATGAGTACTTATTTTGTTGCTTATCATCTGGGCTTAACCTTATTGTCGCTGTTTTAAAACCCACGAGAGTGCACCGATAAGCATTTCAGAACAAGCGGGAATCACTTAAGAATGGGAGATCTATGCTTGTTCGATCGTTCCTTCTCTGTTTGAGAAGACACCCTTGCCTATCTATCTCCCTTGTAGTACAGCTGCCTAGTACAATTGTAGAACAGCATTCTGTGTCCGATAGTGTATATTCTCCCATTTTGAGGCATTTTGTGGAGAGGATGGCAAGTGAAGTGAAAAATTTGTACCCTCTTTGAAACTCAAATTTTATAATAATAATATAATAATAATAATGTAAATAATTAAGCTGGCATCACCAATGTCAACAATACGGCAAATATATTTTGTTCTCATTAGTTTTCACATTTATAATAATTTTAGACGCAATTTTTTGTTACAAGCAAACCCGAGACTACCATGAAACCCATAAGATCACTATTCAATAATAAAAAATAGCGAAATGAACCCTAGAATAAATACCAAGACCATAATCAAAAATCGCCGAATAGGTGACATGACACATGTCACTTTCGATAAAACAAAGAATGTGGATGAAAATGTAATGTTTGAATAGAGTATTTTGACAAGATCAGCAACACAAAGAGCACGCCTAACGCCTCCGGACTCTTCGCTCAGCTCCGCCTCGCCGCCGCCGGTACCCAGCTCCACTGTGAGCGCTGTGATGACACCGGCAGCGGTAGTTGCGTCGAGCTCGAGCGACGAGTATTTTTCCCGACGTCGTCGCCAATACCTGTACGTCGGCGCGGACGAAGCCGATACGGTCAGCTTAGGACTCCGAGGCCCACCGGCCTCTGATAGGATCCCGCTCCCGGTGGAAGTGCATGAGGTGGACACAAATTATCCACCAAAATGTCATGTGCTTGGGGGAAGTAACTTATATATCGTATCGGGAAGTAGCGTATCGTGGTCGGATGCTCTCTCTGTTTCAGGTGCTTGACCCAGCTGTCAACGTGTCGGCACAACGACTGTCGGATCAGGTGCGGGTCATCCAACGTAATCATATATTATGTTGGATGACACTGTACTTGATCGCCTGCGAATTGGAATGCAGAGTAGCCATGTCATTGCCTTCCCCCGCCGCGGTCTGTTGTAGTTTGTAGTACCACCACCATCCAAGTCAGGCCAAGCTGACGTGGGGAGTGATGACAGGGCTACAAACTTAAGTACCCAGTTCAATGACGAATTGAGGAGTGCTTTGGAGGGTGCGATTCGGGAATATCGGTTCATACCGCCCGATCTAAGGGCACGCTTACCTCGTTTGCCCAAGCATAACAAAAATAGGGCCTTGGTGGCGGTTTTGGATTCGCAGTTGTCAAATTATTTGGATGATTGCGAAGTCCTCACGCGGCTATAGCGACATGTCGTGTAGCTCACGTCAAATTTGCTAATGACTCTGGAGCTACACAACCGAATCCAGCCGTACCAGCTTAGCAGTGCAGAATTGAGCGTCGTATTGGTGGGGCCAGAGCGCTCATCGGCAAACTAATCTGCTTCAGGGAGGGTAATACTCGTCCTAGAGTGATGCGCTTTGTGAGGCGGGCGTTCTCAGGAACTGATATAAGCCCTCAGGACTATATGTCACAGAGCGCATAGACTTCCTGAAGCAGAAAGTGTAGGTATGCTTGGGAAAACCATATTCGTAGGTATAAATAGACTATAAGAAGGCCTATGACTCGGTGCTACATACATGGCTCATGAGGGTGCTGGAGTTGTATAAAGTAGATGCGACTCTACGCACCTTCCTGATGTCATGTATGGGGCAATGGAAGACGGTCCTTTGCTATCCAGGATGTCGAAATATGCAAAGGAATACCGAACCGATAAGGATCGAGCGAGGCATATTTCAGGGTGATAGTTTGAGTCCGCTTTGGTTCTACTTAGCCTTGAATTCTCTAAGCACACTGCTGGAGGAGGAAAACGGTACTTCTGGACACGGCTCGCATTGTTAGGAGGTTGCTCTCTCTGGAGCCCTGACTGCCGGTAGCTTGGACCCTGTTCCTGATACCGGTGGGCTACTATTTTTTATATTTTTTCATGTTTTTATATTCTAATATTTAAAAATGTAAATTATATGTATATATTAATGAAATAAAGGAAATAATAATGTTACTAATAACATTAGCTATACGGTACCTATTACTAACATAACGGATCTTTGTTGTCTCAAATACATTTTGATTTCATCTTGATAGCAGTACCTATTATTTAGGTAATTTAAAAGGCTGGGTTCATGATAAAGTTTCTAATATCTTCGCGAATTTAATAAATACAATCAACAGCCTGGAATCCATTAGGTGTGTGTTTTCTTGAAACAAGATATTGAGATTAAAACCGCGCTTAATTTAATATAATTGTATTTGCTTTTCGCCAATTCGCTAAGTGTTTTGGTTTGTTATGGCCGTGTTCAACAATTAGAATATTAGGAACACTTCCGTTGCGGTTTTTGGCGTAATTTTAAAGAAGCAGCTGTTTTATTTTATTTTTATTGAGATTAAAATGCCTTTATGTTGGTGTTATGTGAGTTTCTGCTGGAATAATTTGTTGAAAGCGTCGTCTGTCACGTTGAGAATGATCTATCGACTGGAACTGGCTGTTCAGAGTGACAGTTTTCTCTGTAATTGACAATCAGTTAAGTATTTCCTAATGGAATAACCCAATAACAACCTAATAACACCTAATAACACTTTGCCCGACTTGGCAAACGAACCCAGGACCTCATGCTCAGCAGTAGTACCTGCGACCACTAAGGCAAAATCCAACAAGGCAAAAGACGGATTATGTTGAGAGCATGGTCGGGGGTGCTACACACTTTTCAAGTTGGCCGAAAGTTTCGAATCATGGCGGCACCCGAACAAAGCCTAACATGGATTAAGTTCCGTTTGTGAAAAACTACAATTATCACCAATTCCTCAAACGTGCGAAGTGGGAAAGAGGCAATGGATAAATGTCCATATTCACGACTTTTGGCAGACAGCATTGTGATTATAGTTTGAGGTTGTTAGGAATGGTCCAGATGTAACATATTACCCCAGCATTTTATGATAGGAGACATGCTGGACTTAAAATAAATTGCGGAAATTCTTCTAAAATATCTGTGATTGTGGCCCATTCAGTGTCCAGGCTATAACGGTAAATTATGTTGACCCATGGCCCACCATTGACCACACAATAATTAATACCGATCTGCCTCTCACCGGCCAAGCTTGGCGCTTTGTTTACAACATGTTCAGGTAGCGTATCGTTCTATTATTCGTGGCCATGCTCTGCGTCCGAGGGTGGTAGATAGAACAGAGGTGGCATGGAGTTCCGAATTTCGATCTCAATACGGAGTGGGATGAAAGCCACACAGATAGACTATTATTTATGGTTTATCTGTAATAACAGCCGCACAGGTATAACCATCAGGTTAAGCTTGCCGGGGTTGGTCCGTGGATGGGATTATCTTTACATACCGAGACTCCTCCGTGTCTCGTAAAGCATGTTAAGCCGTTGGTCCCGGCTGCCATTAACGGATCTTTGACAGTCGTTACGGGTCGTAAGAACTGACAGAGATTCTATACCTAAAAGCAAAGTCTAAAATAAAGTAGGATCTAAAAACATTCAATTCTGTTGAACTCAATATTCGTTTCATTTGAGCTGATATTTCGAGATACTTATATATAAGTTTTTTACGAGATCCACTTCCACAGAAATGAATTATGACTCCTTCCAAGAAGTCTAAATCTAGTCTAGACTATCATTAGACACCAAAAAGTTTATTTTTAAATAAGTCTTTTAGTAAGCAATTTTATTGCTGGACCAATTGAACTTATACTGAGCTCCAATTAACCGAAGGAAAACAATGAATTAACTTCTATAAGTGTAAAAAGTCCATGTCATGTCGTGTTGCTCTACGCGCGTGAAGGACTTTAATAGTCACATGACCAGAAATGTAGAAGGTCCACAAGAGGAGGTAAGTCAAAATTTCACAAATTACTCGCCATCAAAAGGAAGGAGTGTGAAATAAATCACGACTTATTTCATACCTTCCTTCAGACTTTGCCCTAAATGCATTATATTCTATCGCAGTCCACAGCTGGATAAAGACCTGTACCAATCTGCGCCAAAACTCGCAAGCTTTGCCGTAGCTGAGTAAAATTCTTAGGTTGTTTTCAATTTCTTGCTTGAAAAGTATTTGCTCGATGTGAAATAGAGGTATTCTGTAACAAAATATAGTTTTCGATAGAAAACTACAAAAAACAACGCAAGATATTCTAACAAATTCATTCAGCCCAGACCTAGAGGTCTGGTATGATATAAACCCAATTACTACATAGTAGGATCTCCCCAACAAAATGTGTAGGTAGTTACAATATTAAAACAGTCTAGGATTACTGCTGTTGCATATTGCACGCGCTTTATGCTAGAATTATGAATAAAATCTTTCAAATTTGTCCTTAACGATTTTTGGTGTGTTTTCGCGTATTAAATAAAGTATACCTTCTCTTGTTTCTGTGTTTGTGTCAATATATGTGGTAATTTAGTATTTAAAAGGTAACTGTTCGTAGCAATACTCATTGTGCCTTTTGATTGTATCGGGAGCGCGCGTTTTATTATTGTCTAGTTTTAATTTTTTTCTTGTATGGTGCTGTGATAATGTGGCACTTGATTTTGGATTTTCTTTTTTGATATAAAAGGTGAGCCGTTTTCAGATTAATTGTTAGTTAAGGTTTAACATAGTTATAAGGATTATAAAGGTCTTACAAGAGTTTTCCTTTTAAAACAAACTTTGATTTTTAATTTTATTAAAAGTAATCAATTTTTTTTTATCCGTTGGTTATTAGTTTAGTAATTTTAACTAAACACGGTTATTGACTTTTCACGCTTATTGAATCAAAATCAAAAGTCATTTATTCAAAGCAGGCTGATAATCACCATTTTTCGAACGTCAAAATAACATAAAACAGTCCCCCAAAACGCCCATTCTTCACCACTTCCTAGTGCTTTAGCTGGGAAGAAGAAGTGGCGCAACCAACTCCCCAGCAGAGCCTATACTTTAAAAACAACCATGTTTATACAAAAAACTCTTATATAGATCCAGCTACATTTTTAAAGCAAATACAAATAGGTAGCTGGTGTTTTCAAAAATGTAAAATAAAATGATGGTCACACGCGGCGCGCTATGGTTCACAGGATAACAACAAAAGAACCTCGATGAACGGTGCTTTCATTGACACAGTATTCAAATGTGTTAAGAGTGGATGTAGGTATGTGGATGTATGTGTCATCCACAACCACCACATACTATGCGTGTAAAAGCGAAGGATTCTAGGATTATACTTACCACGGTTTACACGGTTATAATAATAAAACGTATAAAAAGAGTAACAATAGGTGCCTCATTTAATTAAAAACCTCAGGAGACGATAATAATAATTCTTTATTTCAGGCACAGAGATCCTTAATTTGAATTATAGAAACTTATAATATAGGCATTGTTTGCTTAAAAGGAGGCTCCAAACGCTAACCTAACCTTTTTGTAAACTGAAGCATAAATAAAACTTTGAATTTAAAAAAAATAAAAACGTAAAAAAACAAATAATTGCGTTTATTTGTTTTTTTAAGTTCTTATTTTTTACACACCTACAATTACAATATAATAAGGTCAATAAAATACTGAAATCATAAAGCCAAGTAGTAATATCAACTCCCCCTGAGTTGAAATATATCGTTTTTTCAGAATCATGTACTGAATCCATAGTAACAAGTTCCCGTTGATGTCCCTGGCATCCTGTTAATTTATAAAACTCAAACCGGCCAGTATTCATGTCCCAAGCTAGGTAAAAGCCTCTTCTCAGCCTATTCGCAAATTCACAAAGCACACCCTGTAGTGCTTTGTGAATTTGTGAATTAGCGATTTCAGGCCACTTCCTTGACCGATAGTCAGTGGCGTCTAAAATTAAATTAAAAATAAGTACTTATGATTTTGAAAAAAACTTAAATAGTTACTTACATAACTGGTTTCCAACTCGGATTTCAGAAGTGAGCTTTCTAACCTCCGGATTACCCACGATGTTTTACTGAAACGAGAAAGTTAAACAAATATGAAATATTCAAGTTAAAGACGATTATTGTATCGTAAATAATATATTTCTTTAAAGCTGTCGCATCCGTATGCCGGAAACTTGCTCAGTACAAGAGCATTTCCTTTTTGCTTGAAACGTAAGAGCAAAGTAAAATAGCTATGACAATATTTTAAAACTGCATTTCACAGATTTAAAACCATAATAAATTATAACGAGAATTTATTCCATTCAGCGCTTATGATGTCGACATTCCTTTTTTAGGGTTCCGTAACTCTAAATGAAAAACGAAACCAGTATACGATCACTTGGTTGTCCGTTTGTCTGTCTATCAAGACCTTTTTAGGGTAACCGTATTACTAAGCCTCCGCTGTCCGTCTGTCTGTCAGCGGGTTGTATCTAATGAACCGTAATACTTAGACAGTCGAAATTTTCACAGATTGTGTACTTCTATTGTCGCTATAATAACAAATAATAAAAAATAAAAAAAGTAAAAAAAATAACACAAGAAACGTATTTTTGTTTACAAAAGCATTAAAAAAAAATGTAGTGTTAAATATTGTACGGTGGCACAGATCCCGTCGTGTGCGAGTCCGACTCGCACATAGCCGGTTTTTATCAGGAATGCGTGGAGGTAACAAGTTGAAATTAATATCAAATACGGTCCCTTGGATCTTTTTTCGTCCCCGGTCCCTTGGAGGAAAAAAAATCAAGCTTCTTAGTTAAGCAATCAAAAATACGGCCATTTATGTCTCATATTTTGTTCACTTGCAAGTAAATCAAAATCTGCAGAATAGGTACTTCTCGTTGACCTAGAATCATGAAATTTGGCAAGAAGCAAGGTCTACAGACATCAAAAATATCCGGAATTGGAAAAAAATCACATGAGTAAAGCCGGGCACAGCTTTGAGACGGAACCCTCAGGGCGCGAGTCCTACTCTCACTTTTGTCCGGTTTTATTCATCTTAGGGTGTCCACAATCTAATCATCTTTAGGTATTTGTGTAAAAAGGCTCCAAGTTGTGTAAAAACCTTTTTAAAAATGGAATACTGTCTTATTCCTCACTCTTATTTCATGTTCAGCATTTTGATTCTACAAATCAGAATCCTGCAACAGAACTTATCAGATTAAATGTATTGTCCCGAGTTGAAGTATGCCAGCTCGGGAGTCGGGACATAAGCTTAGGAACAGCTTTGACAGACTAAGGCCTGAAAACCAACTGTTTAAATACCTAACCAGTGGTTTGAACGTTGGTGAATTCACCCTACAGCTAAAATACTTATACAATTAATTGTATAAGTATTTTTTTAATTTCAAGTGTAAAAAAAAAGTAAAGTGCAAATAAAATTTTACGCGCCATAATATTATTTAGTCAAATTAATATCATTGTAAGTGTATTTCATTCTAATTGCAATTCCCTAAATTGATCTAAATACTAAATAGAATAAAAAAAACATAAATAACACACGGAACTTCTTAATTCATGCCGTAACTAGCACAGAAATAAACAAAGGGAAGAAAACTAACAAAACAAATGAATCATAGAGAGAAAAGAAAAACTATTATCAACAAAGTTGTACAGGGATTGTTCCACAAGATTGTTTACTAAAGATTTACTGTGTAATATCCATGCTGATCACATAATGGAAGAACTTAATGCTTTATGCATGGATGATGACGATTTGCGGGCCTTTATTCTATTATTATATAGGTATTATTACAGGGTTATTGGTTATCTGTCGACAATGCATTAAGGGGATGTAGGAGAGGTAATTTACAACCAAATTACCCCTTTTGACTCCTATGCAAATGTCAAAAAAATCAAGTCTTTTTATATTTTAATTTCATACATTTTAATATATAAAAAGTCAAATTACTCGAAAATTGTGAACATTGGCAAAGAGGTCATCAGGGGTCATTTCGTTGCAAATGACCTCTCTACATAACCATGTGTATATTTATTTATACATACATATCATATCACATATCACAGGGTTATTGGATAAATAACATATAACCAAAAACCCTGTGTATATTTTATATAATTATATAAATAATATTCGCTTCTCTTACGTTTTTTATATATTGTAACAGCGAATCAACTTCCACGATATTCGGATAGCTCATGACCTAAAGACGTGCCTGCATTAAAAATCTCGACTAATTAAAAAGTTATGCAATTTCGCGGGTATTCTGGTAAGTATACATTTGACAAGATTGGTACGTTTACATTTATTTTTAAGGTAGGCCTAATAGTGTTAAATTATGGATATTACTTAGATATTTTCATTCTTTAGTCATCTAGTGAGTCTAACGCAGTCCCAGGCCCTTTGGTCAAAAGGTTTTGGGGATATGACACTACGGTTAGATTGTTACGTAAATCGCCCAGCTACAGTCGACCTTCTGCATAAGTACAGTTATATTCTACTCCATAAAAGAAAAGCAATAAATCGATCCCCCGTTCCTTTCAGTGACATAGTTTTCAATGCGCTAAGTGCACTTCTAATTCCGCTGATAGCGTTCAATATTTAATGAGCGTACGTCGCGTGACATTATCGATCTTAAAACAAACGCGCCCTAGATTCGTTCATAAGCTTTCCGCTACTCGAGCCTTGGCCCGTATTTACTCGCAACTTATACCTTTCATTCGGAACTTATTTTAAATCGAAAACAATGTGATGTGAACGTTTTATAAATAAATGAAAATAGTGAATAAATGTGTTGTTCCAATTTTGACTCGTGATCAGTGAAGTGGACAGGTAGGATAAGACGGGTAGGGCGGAAGAAATATATTTATGTATTAGGGTGAGATTTAAATTAAAGTTTAAAATGTAACTTTGTTTTCCCGCCTTCGTTGATATGTTGAGTTACAGAGAATCGTGAATGAATAAGAAGTTTGTGATCATGATGGAAAGTTATGCCTTTGTTAAGTGAAAAAAGCTCTGTCTCATATGGCTTAAGCTTTAAATCTGTTAACTGCCTTTTCAGTAAACATGGAGGTTATATTTCTGTACAGTGCTGTTCTATGACTTCAGATAATAAATACTCAAATCTAGGCCAACATGAAAACAAATAGACAATGCTTTGTCACGTAGTTTGAACTTTTGTAGTGTTTTGGCACTAACTTTACCTATTCATCACTTTGTTTACTTCGTTAGTATAATATGAGGTTTCAGTATGTTGAAGTACCCTTCACTGTAAAGGATTTGCATTAACAAGATGCGCTGCAATCAATTCATCATCGTTATCGTGTTGCCCGTAGCCTAATTTATGTGGGTCTGACGCAGTGTGTCTTCTTCGTTACATCTCTATTAACCCTTGATCTCAGCAGTCGCCCCCTTTCTAGCCATTTCACCTTTCACACAATCCATTTGTACCCTTTCCGGAGAAGGATTTACAATAGCAACATGCGCTGTAATTAATTCATCATTGTTATCCTCTTGCCCGTAGCCTAATTTATTTGGGTCCGACGCAGCGTGTCTTCTTCCTAACACTTAACCCTTGATCTCAGTAGTCGCCCCCTTTCTAGCCATTTCATCTTTCACACAATTCATTTGTCGTTTCTTTCGTTTTATTCTACTAATAAAGCCATACACATTCATACTCAAAGCTGCAATTTATTCTTAACTATTATATTCTCTGTTGCAGATACAGTCATGATTCTCCTCGTCTTTCTTCTAACCGTCACTGCGGCATCGGTCGTCGATGTCACGGAAAAGCCAGAACCACCATGTCCCTCATGCATCTTGGTGAACACCACGTGCTACAATGTCTCCTATCTCTTCGACCTGAATGCTCCCTTCAGGAAACAAATAGTCATTCACAAGATGGATCTACTTCGATCCAAGGACATCTTATTCTTCAGTTTCGAACCCACTTTTGAAGACGAAGAATATTATAAGACTGGGTTCGTAAGCTTAGAGGATCCCAACCAAGTTGGAATCATTACTGGCGGTCAGATACTTAATTTGGGAACTTTCGATATAGATCAGGCTAACGGATTAATTTACTTCGGAGGCAATGATGGAATATTTGTCCTAGATACTAATTCGAATAAAATGTTGTCATACAGCAGTCGAGGGGATACCATAACGAATGTATTTTACAAAAACCAAGTTTATTTCGTGAAATACGAGGACAGAGGGATAATTGTTAAGAAAGGTGACTATTTCCAAACTATTCTTGAATATTGGCCGATTCGGAAGTTTGTGGTAGTTGAAAAAGATAATACTAATGTTGTGGTTTTCCTAACCAATTTAGGTTTATTTGTAAGTAAGGGCAATATTGTGCACCGTGTTTCTAAGAATGCTTATTTTAGAGGTATAACTATTGATTTGGATGGGGATGTGTACGCGTGGTGGATAGATGGTATTTACAAAATTATTTTTACAAAGAACATTATTCACTCCAAAATTTTTAGAGTAGCTAAGCTCCCTTCTATTGGTGCCATTGCTTTCGACAATAATAACAATATTCTCTTCACTTCTGATAAATCTTTGTATATCATGGCGAAAACGACTCACAGTTGTGGAGTGGTGAAGGAAGAAGAAGTAGTGAGGATGTAATAAAAATGTGGTGATTTACCACAATTTATTGTATGACGCGTATCCATCCTCCATGTGCTTACAGTATTTCTACATTGAAAACGGTTCTTTTTTCTCCTTCTCTTCGTAAGTTTATTTAGAAATAATACATTTTATTAAAAGGTGATTTCAGATTCTATTTGATTGAATAGATAAAAAAAAAATCATTTAAAATCATTATAAATGTATAAAATCCGAGCACAGTATTCGTTTTTTTTCACTTTTGCCTTCTTAAGTTGACGTTTTAACATCAATTATTATGTAATCGTAAATTAAATGTTGCTGCTATGTATAGTTAATGCTTCACCAAATACGTACTTTTAATTAGCATTACTTAATTAAATTAATATAGACATGTAAGATTCTAAGACAAAGTGCCTGTGATTTTGTTAGTAGTGTGAGTAAGGCTACCTAGTGCAAGTCGGTACTCTTGCTTGTATTAAGAAATTATACAGAATGTAAAAAGAACTATCACCGAGCCGAAATATATGCATTCTGTAATTTTACTAAGGAGCCCTTAGAAAAAATAATTGCAAAGCCGGATGAGTTTTTTTACACCCGCCATACCCAAATAGTTAAATAAAATTATGCGCACCTTAGAGATTTGTGATACAAGTACAAATGCAAAATGTAGATCATACATTTTTAATTGTGAGCACATTAATACCTTAGATTCTTTAGGGTAACGTTTTACCAGTTTTACTAAGCAATCTGAAAGTTATAGATTTCTATAGTTATAGGTTATAGATCTTAGATAAGTTTTTCTGATATTATAAACTCGTTTTAAATACCTAAGTATTGTTAACAATGTAGTGTAGGTAATAAGTTATTAAGTTGATCAATGTAGATTTCTACTCGTACATTAAAAGAAATAATAAATTAATATATTTTGGACTATAAGTATTCCTTTTACGTAGGTATTTAAATGTTAACATATAACAAAAAATATTTTATTTTCCTGTAATTTTATTCCAATATTGTTTCTCACTTTAGTATCCGTAGACCGTAAACTAATAAAAAAATATAAAGTAAGTAAGAAGAGTTTTTAATTTTTAATTGTCATCAGTCTTCTAAATGTAACGAGTTTAAAAAAAAAACATATAACACAAACCTTCTCGTCTATCAAAGCAGACGCAATTTCCGCTGCACGCATGATCCCGTCCTTACTCGCACATTCTCGAGTAATTCCTACAATTGCTGAGGTCAGGGTGAGCACTGTGAGCTACGGACGGGTTACCGTAAGCCACTATAATAAGAATGATGCCGTCAATACTTCGAGCTAAACAATTAGTTTTTATTGAGCGAAGGTCAACGAATCCTATCCTCGACCTTGGCTTAATAAGCGCTGTATTAAGTCCCCGAAAGATGGGATTAATTGGTGGTTGCAGCTATTATTAAAAACTTGTTTATAAATAGAATATAAACGGTTTGACACTGGATAAGGCCAGTATTGCGTATGGGGAATGAGTTTCGTCACCGATAAAAAGCCTCATACGCCACCTACATATTTGTATTCTTCTCCATATACTCGTTCGTCGTGCGAAGTTCTCTTCTTAAATTTTCAGGAAGGTCAGTGTTTTAGTCGGTAATAGAACATAGAATTTTGCCTTCACTATCGTATACATTTTAAGATAGTTCAGTGCTGTCTACACTCTAACTGCCTCGTGGCCGGAACCAACCATCTTAATTTAAGACCGTTATGATATGGGCCCTTTATGACTACATTTAATATACCTAGACGTAGAGGGTACAAATCGGGACAGGCTAGGCCGATTGACAGGTCTGCCGGTCGGTTTGTGTATGGGTGACAGTTATTTAGATACCCTATTATTTAAAATACTCTTCTCTGGCGACACTGAAATGTACCTACGTCTGTAACTGTTCAATCGCCGGCATTTAACATGTGTTTGACAGTCTGACAACTAACGTGTGTTGAAACTTTCAGAAACCGGTTGTGAACTTACTGCATTACATTTGTCGTGAGTGGGACTGAATATCATAATAATATATTGTATCAGCAGTCCGCTTGAGTACTATGAATCAACTGGCGGAAATATGTTGTTGTAGACCTAGTAGGCGTCTCGGTAGTAACATGCCCTAAGGATTACGTCACATGGTCCATGAATGAAATAATTATACGGATTTATCAGCTGTATCTCCTTTTGTTGTAGGAGTTAAGGACAGTAGGAATGTCATAACTTACCTGCCTATTATGGTGTCAAGATGACGTGGAACTGGCCGTAAGGTGAGCCATGAGTTCGAAACTAGTCAAGCAAACCCGAGATAAATACGTGGAAAAAAAACCGTAACTCAATATGTATCACGAAAGAACTCAAACTCAAAGCATTTATTTCAAATAAACCAATTAAAGGCACTTTTGAATTGTCAAAGGGTCGGTCAGTCAGAAAGATGAAAATAGTTGCCCATTCCAAAGCGTAGTAGGTACAGTCCGCGGGTACCTTTTATACCTGTAACACCTTTTTAACATGTATTATGCAAATAAATGATTTGATTTCATTTGAGGTATAAGCTGAACTTTGCATTTGTGTGAGTGCAAATAGATAGTATAGGTGTGACGTCGGCCTAGAGCGCGACGCGTCCTTTGCTTGGTTTAAACCGGTCTATAACCGGTTTACACCGCCGCTCACCTTCCAGTTTTGGTAATCACTCACACAAATGCAAAGCTCAGCTTCTCAGACTTTACCCACCTATGGAGAAGAACGGGTAAGAAACTCTACGGACATTCCTAGTCCTAAATGTGTTTTATATGTTTTTATACTAAAATATTTCATGTTAAGTGCTGGCTTCAAGATCCTAGTTCGTCTGATAAAGACATATGAGTATAAGAAGGTCTATTGTAGAGATATCGCCGCCCACTCACTCAATTGAGAAAAACAGTTAAAAATAGAAACACCAACGTTTTTTTATCGGTGCAAAGTAATTAACGCGCGCTCGTTGAGATAAAAAGATCTAGATAATAAATATAATAGATATAGACATAAGACATACCTATTACTCATGGGTATGATTAAGATTCCTCTACCCCCTTGGAATTCTTCCATCAGGAATGTTTCAGTAGTAACCCGGAGTCTGGATTTGTGCCCGGTTATGGCAATAGGCTTGCTCCCTATTACATGGGACTTAAACATAACTGGAGGAATGTGAGTGGTACACCTCTGCCTAACCCTTCGGGGATTACAGGCGTGATGTTATGTTATGGTTAACATAACATCACATCATCATCATTTTCAATTTTTCATGTGTGGAAGTGGAATCCATGAAAATTCCTGGAAGATGCGTAGCGGATTTTGCTGAAAGAACTCACCTTTTGTATTGTGTTGTTGCCATAGATATAAGAATATACTCTATAGTTGTTGCCGTCAACTAGTTTAATTAGTACTAAACGGTGATTGATGCTTAGGCCAATTGTAAAATAAAGAGACAACGAGACGAAAAAAAAATGAACTATGGGTAATAATAATTTTAACAACTGTTATTTTAAACATTAGAGAGATTATGACGATCAGTTGAAAACATTAACGGGCAGGTATTTTATTTTTCTGCGGTTCGTAAATTAGTGTGACAGGAAAACATGAACAGTAATAAAAAGAAAATTGGTCGGTTATTTCATCCTACAATGTGAGGACAAAAAATACTCAAGTAGTGTAATAAATGAAGGCCAGTAAAAATGTTGGAATGGGCAGTTAAGTAAATAATTCGTCAGTTCATAGGTTATGTTGGAACTGTGACCAACCATGCGTGAGCCGAATTGGTCGCAGTAACTAACGCTGGCCACCCCAACCAAATGGCTTAGGTTAACAAAACGCGCGCGAATCGAGCGATCGGAGCGAGCGGTGCCGCGGCAGCAGCCGGCGAGCACTACTTCCAAGTTAGATTTCTCACAGATAAATTTCGATTTGTTAACTGCCCACACGTACTGCCCGTTAAGCCATTTTACTCTTAAATATTTATTTAGTTAACCATTTAAATATATGATAACTCATTTTTATTTGGTTTACTGTTCTGTTTTAACTGCCGAACTTGTTAATAAACAAGCATTTTTTATTTACGAAAACTACAATAAACAACTACCGCTTTAAATCAATGCCAATTTAAAAGTCTGCGCTAGGCAGTAGCTAGAGTGGAGGTCGCGTATCGGCAAGCGTAGCGTGGGCCCCCAGCTAGCCACCGACGACCATATGAAAGTGGCTGGGGCAGATTGGATGCGGAGCGCGGATGACAGGGTGTTGTGGCGCTCCTTGGGAATGGCCTTTGTACAGCAGTGGGTTTTTAGGTACTTCAGAAACTACGATAAACAATAAAATGCTGCCAATGACTGTGCCACTGCCTTTATTCAGTGTAATAATATGTGTATCCAAAATTAATTTTAATTAATTAATTTAGTAAACAATGAAAGCGTTACAAGGCTGAAAAGTTAGGCCTTGTAGATCATCGTAAGTAGCTAAACGTTATCGATCCAAGTTATTTGCCTAGCTATTTGATTGAATGGCTGAATATCATTCAGGTCGCTAGTTGAAGGGCTCCGTTTAGTAAAAAGGCTGTTAACTGAAAGGATAATAATGAAGCTGGTTGGCTAAGACATTTACATAGTTTGAAAGAAATAGTTATAGGAGTTGGTGAATAGCTATTGAATGGGGAAAGTTTGATTAACCTTTTGTATTAAAAATCCATTGTGTCTCGTGTGAATCCACATTCGCAGTTAATTATTAAGTAATATAAATTATTATCACTTGTTCTTTACGATAATGCTGATTGAAAAAATATATGTCCGTAGATTAAAATTGAATTAGCTGACGAGCGATTTAAGCTATCGCGATAAACTTACAATATCGATTCGTTAATTCATAAAAAATAAAAGTTATAAAAACTAAAAAAGTCAACTAAAAAGGTATAAACAAGCCATGACAAACAGACAAATTAAAAATCCGGAGTCACACGTGTTAGGGCATAAATCGAACAGATTATTACTTGTGACTCCAGGAGTTATAACTTTTATTTTTATATAAATGATTTTGGATTAGTTTGGATAGATATTTTTGAAATGTGCTAATTAAGCCCTTTCATTTGATACACAAAGAAGCAGCATTTATTTATTTTGTTCTTGCTTATGTCCTCTAGAGGGCGCTGTGAGTAATTTAAAATTTAATGTGACATCACATAGCCTATGATCAGCGGACGCTTCCAACGGTACCTCATGTGTCCAATATGATGAGTACTTAGTTTAGGAGTTATTAGGGAACACATGAACCACCACACACCGCTCAAAATCATAACCTTCCTTTTTGCTTAGCCGTAGTTGGGTAAAAACAGTAAGTCTGTAAGTATTATTAGGTATGTCAATCACACGAATGCACGCAGCTACCCATTCCTGGAATATTTCTTTGTGAAAGCTTCCGTCTTCCGACATTATTTCCGTGAAACGTTTTAAACACGGAATACCAACAAAAGTAATTAAATGTTCCTATTGGCCACAGAAAGTTGAATTCGATTTACAATCAATTTTCCATCACTTAGAATAATAAATAATGGAGTTTATTTGTTAAAGATCTTGTTTATTCTTTCTTAAGCACTTAGTAACTTCCTAAGTGTTTTGAGTAACAGCTTTAAGAAACTTTACTGAAAATTATTTTGATGGAATAAGATATTTCGTCAAAGTCCAATTAAATTGAAGGCTTGTTAGTTTGGCTCAGATCGGCTTTTTGAAATAAGTTTCAATTTTACTGGTATTTTCTGAGTCACGAATAAGTTTTTTTTTTAAGGACTAAGGTTTGGATAGTCACACTAAATAATTTATATAAATAAATACGGGTTACCCCGGTGGTTACCATACGGGGTAAAACGAAGTATCGAGTTATAATCTGACAACTGCGGTATAATATAATTATCTAGGCGAAAAATATGTGACGATGCATCGATATCACCTCGAAAAACGCCACATTCCGGTTTTTCCCAAAAAAAATAAACACGACTGCCCTTCATTGTCCGCATAAAAGTTGGACAATGATTGTAACATTTAACTTCAAATAAAACAATCACTGAATTTGGTTCGTTTTAATAAAAAAGTTTTAGAGTTTCGGTTCGAACGGGCCCGGCGATCTAACGAATATGTGTTTGACGTGCGTTTTAACTTGTACTTCAATCGTTTGGCTAGTATTGAAGGTGAGTATGATTTGATAAAAAAAAAATGTTAAGCGATTTCAATATTTAGTTTTAATTCCGCCATAGTTTCCAGGCTTGGAACCAGAATTCAGCACCGCCGAATTCTAAGCCTAGTTTTTGGCGGAAATAAACCTAAATATTGGAATTGATGTTATAGATCTCTACAAAGTAACGCCTGATTCCATTACTTAGATATTTAAGATTTTTTAAGAGAATGTACCTAAGAAAGGAATAAATACCTACAGAAATAATAAAAAAAGTCATTCGAAAAACATTTTTGTGGGGTGAAAATGGCGTGTCTTTTTTTAAAACCTGTTTTCGTTTCATAGTTACACAAATCTGCTACAGCAAATATTACAACAAATCCGCACAGTGAAGCGCTGAAATTCAGGCTCAGTTCGGGTCGTCAATTAATGTCTCTGACGCAATCCCATCAAATCGGTCGATGAGCTCCAAGTCTCCAACCCGATTCTCGAAGCTATTCACTTGACTTACCTCTATTTTCTACGACATTTGACGTTTAAAGACTACCACAAACGATCGATTTCAATCGGTATCCGATTTCTAATCGTCTCGATGAACACCCGATAGAACAACTATGTTTAGGGGAATTTATACGTATGTTCTATCATATTTTCGGTTGGACATTAGATAAATTGGTCATGCTAAGGAGGAACTAAAGTTGCCTAGATTCGGAAAACTAAAAATGCTTCATTCAAAAGAAAAGAAAGAGGAGAGATGGAGTCATCATTGTCTCTTCTTCCTTTCTTGTTTTGCCTATTTGACGAAAACATTTATATTTGAACTTTAATCGATTTGCAAAAAAATCGGTGACACTAGACCGATAATAGTCGGTTCTTTCGTCGCCCCAACGTTCTCTCCAGTTCACCTAACAACTTCGCAAGGGAAATTCAGACGAAAGTATTTTCCAGCACTGAGCGGGTATCAGAGCGATCTGAGGACTGTGCTTGACGTTTGATGTTTCAACTTGTGCCCAAACAAGTCAAGAACACTTAGTTTAGCTGCTAGACATTTTGGGGTTGTGTGGTATGTGGAGTGAACACTGAGCGGATTGAAGGAATAATATGGAATCAAACTTTCGATCGATGGGTGTTACATACTTACTCAAAAGTTATAATGAACCGATTCCTTGTAATTAACCCGTGGAATATGACCAGCCCAGCCCAGCCCTACGGCCGGCTATCACCGCAAGCTACCTGCGGCCCTGTGATGAAGGCTGGACCGGCCTCTTGCTAGGCCTGTGCTGGTGGGGTCCATAAGTCCCCGGCTACCAAGGATGGTGCCCTTGCTGTGTTACTTACCCGCTGTCTAGCCGTGTTACTTCTACTTATTCAATTAAATCTTTCATGTTGGTTTCAATTATCTCTCTACACTACTTCGTTAACGGCCTGTGCAGCCTACCTGCGGCTATGGCTAGCCTTATAGGTTAGGTTATATATGAGATATATATAGATGTATCTTAGAACGGTTTCCACACCACAGGTCACCTAGATAAAAAGGAAAACTGTACCGTTAAGCCAAGCGCAGTGTTACAGCCGCAAGGGGCCGGGCAACGCATTTTCATACAAAAAGTGCGGAGCGGCACGCCTGTAATGTGCGTTGGTTCATAAAAAATGCACGAAAGTGATGAAGGAGGATTTTTGCAATGCGTTGCGTTGTTGTGCGGGTAGCCACAATATTATGCAGTAAAAGTGTCGTCACGTACGAACTGGTGGTATCCGACGCTAATATGGCCCATGCATTGTACGGGAGTGTGGTCAGTACAACCCCTTACCATCCGCTTGTCACTCGCACCCCCATATTCAGTGAATACTCGACAGCTTGACCCATTTACTGAAAGGGTGACGAGCCTTCATGTACGTAAATGGGTGAAAAACATGACGTGTCCTTTTTCTTCACTGACATTTCATAAGATTCTAATGCGGTTTTCCTAGGGTTTAATGATAAAAATGAGGATTCCAATAATTATCTTCTTTAGTGCTAGTAGGTAGTAGAAATGATAAATAATCCTGGGAAAAGTCGCAGTTTTCTTTTGTGTCAGTAAATACAAAGAAAGAACCTAGAACTAAGTTTTACTGCATCGCTGACATAAGTGGGTTTCTCGGAAGTAATTTAAGAGTATGTTTGATCAGTATTTTTCTATTATTTTAGAACATGTTGAAGGCTACTGCACTGTTGTTTAGCTTGAGATAAAAATACAAATACCGCGAGATACATGTACACAGTTAAACCGAGATACATGTACAGAGTTTGGATAAAAAACATTCCGACAAATCGTCTCTAAAAATACTCAATGACAATTTAGCAGTAGCTGTCACCAAAAGTAGTTAACGTGTATCAATCTAAAGACTGCACAGTGCGCCAAAACATATAATTTGTAAAAATGAAAACTCGTAAACTCGTTATGCGGTCAAACATTTTTCATCAATTCTGGACCGATTGTTTCGCTCTAGGAATTGTACCAGTCGCTCATATTTTCAATTCTCTAACTCTCCAATTTATTGGGAAACGCCAAAGTCCACAGTAAAAACGTTGATGGTTCCATTCTAACTGGTGATGGAAAACGAATGCAGGTACCCGACGTAGCCATTGTGTAACATACATGCCAAAATCGAACTAGTCTCGAGTGTAATATTAGTTTCGTTTGCTAGTACCGTTAGTTTTATTGGTACAAGTACTGTCTACAGTTCCAAATATACCCTTTTGTCAAAAAATCATTCAATAACTTTTCTGTATTTTGTTTTGCATTTGTGTTGTTTGCTAGCAGTTGCGACATTAAGGCCGCGGACACGTAGTCAGCGGTAGCGGTGCGGCGTTTAAATGCGCCGTTCTCCGCGCCACCGCCGCCGCTGACTTCGTTTCCGCGGCCTTATGGTTCCATAATCGACCTCGTAAATGATTTACCACTTTTGACAACAGTTCGCATGAAATTAACGTCATTGAGGTACTACCGCCTACTGTCACACATAGACAAATAAAACTTGCATGCTTGAATGGGTCAGTAAATTCGAGGTCGAGTTTGTAATTACACGGATATGATATTTCATTTATTTAGTTGTCAACAATCTTTGTTTATTGTACGCTAACCAATCCCTTAGCAGTGAATTTCACGAAGTTTAAGAGCTGACAGTGTCATTATTTTCTTTGGAATATTGACACCGACAGCTCTTGAAATCGATTTAGATGTGCTGATCGCGTTCAGATTTTATAGGCGAAATTCACCCTTAGGAACTACTCACACTTATTCAGCTCTATTCAGCGTTTACCCATAGAAAACTACGATTTTGTATGAGACGCGTACGCGTCCTTTCAGCTGCGGATAGCTGAAAGGACGCGTATGCGTTTCGCGTATTTTCTATGGGCAAACGCTGAATAGAGCTGAATAAGTGTGAGTAGTCCATTAATCACCATTTCACCATATAATAACAGCCTATTAATGTCCCACTGCAGAGCAAAGTCCTCTTATTAAACAGAGAAGGCACGAGCATTGATGGGTTGGCGATTTCAGACTTTTATAGCACAATAAGTCAATTAGAAAAAGTACGCACTTACTTTAAACAACGTCAATGCAATCAAACTAATAACGAATAAAAAGCTTTTCATTACGGAATATTCTATGCACCCTACAGTCTTTTATAGAAAAATGCTCATTATTTTCTTACTTTTTAAGCCTAAAATTGCGTGGACAAAACACGAGTTCACACAATAAGGTGCTAAGGGTCCAACTACACATTGTCGGAGTACGCCACAATAGCGTATTTGGCTAGTTCATGCCAGTCACGCGCAACTGCGAAAGGAATTCATTTGTAACGAAAAAGTTGTGCGATTGTACGGCGCCATGCGAAGGTATACGTGCCGTAGTGTAGATGTGTTTGCTCCTTAAAATGTTTTGGAGTCTTGCACGCTTTTATCGAATGTTGAAGAAAAGTTCTTCAGTATTTTGTAATTAGTTTTTGAACGGCTCGTTTAAGAGAATTCCTCTTAATTTAGCGTGTGGCATTTTACTGAAGTTTCTGATTTTGTTTTGATTACGATGCGTATACTAAAGCCAGATTCTTACGAGGGTAACTAAGGGTGAAGCAGCGGTTAGTCACTTCTACACTTGTATATCTTATTGCTTGTTATGAATACGGCTTTTGGCTTCCCAGAAGCAAAGCCTACATTTGGAAAAATCTGTAAAGTTAAGGACGCCTTACTTCGTTTTCAGCAAGTTTAAGCATAATTTTTCACAGTTCATATAACTCTACGAGGGTTCAGAAGGGTGAACAATTTTTTTTTTTTGCGTGCGTATTGTGAGAAAATAGCTGTTTGTGTCGCTGGAAGGAAGCAAATGTCGCGATACAGGGTGTGTCAAAATTAGAGAAACTTGAGGAACGTACAGAATGTTTTGTTATTCTGCACTTACTCGTAAAAGATGCTGATTTTAAATTCAGTTTCGGTAAATCTTCACACTTAAGTGATAACTCAACCACATCATACCCTCATTTAAGTTCCATGTAGTAGCTTTATCCGGCTCGCCGCCTATAATATTGCTAACGACCGGGCAAAGTTCTAGATTCCTGGCTGCTAACATTTTGGAATGAATTATAAAACTACTAGCTTGGTGGCACAAAGTACTTATCTACGACGCACCTACCTACCTATCTACATACCTACATCTTTTATTTATAATATAATATAAAATATAATATGTAGATGTGTGCCAAAATTCATCCAAATATTATTATTGATTGACATACTATAGTGAATTCATGAAAGCCTAGTAGGTAGTTTTTGTTTGGATTTATGTCGACAGCTAGGAACTGTTTTGTATGGGAAAATAAAATTGTTGTATTTTTACTATTTTCCTCGCAAATAAATTACCGGATCCAATTCTGTTTCCAAACCATCAAGGAACCCACTCAAATATAGGTACACACAAAATTTCATCGAAATCGGTTCAGCCGTTTAGGAGGAGTTTGGTGACAAACACACGTACCGAATAATTATATATATAAAGATAACACCTACCACTGAATCTACTATTTACAATGTTTATTTTTAAGCTGCGTAGACCAAGGTAATGCCGTAACTAAATAACCAAAGTCAAGTAAAGTAAATTACTAAAATAAACTAGAAATTTCAGCTAAAGAAATCTAGAATAACAAATTATACCAATAGCCTCTAAGTAATTGCCCTTTCCAGATGTAATTTACCAGACGTTTTAGCTTAGAGCACTTTGAAATCACAATAAAGGAAAGTACCTACACTACATTTTTTTTCTCCTTGCAAAAATGTAAACAATAGTCAAGGGGATCATGAAGTTATAATAATGTTTTGTAACATTTTTCAAAAAAAAAAGACTGGAAGCTGACCCCAACAAAGTTGGTAAAAGGATAGGCAGATTCATTGTTTTTCAATACTTTAGCACAGTTATTTAATAAATATAATATAAGATATATTGGGATTCCTGAAGGGAAAACCAATTTGATATCAATACCGATTATACTTATATTTTTTCGACTGGCGTAGCGTATCTTTGAAAACCCTGAATTATATTTGATATTCGACTTTCGTCTTCGAATTATATTCGATTTTTTGACATCCTAAATACCTGACCGCATTGCATCCTACTATGTCTCAGAATCACAGTCTTCCTGACTTTGTTTATATTATTGCAACCAAGGACAAGAACGCATTATAGTCAAAAAGTGAGAAATAATGCGATAAAAAATTCCAAACGGCGATATTTATCAAGATACTTGAGCGCGTCGTTTGTTTGAATTACTGTTTTTTGTTGTGATGTTAAAAGAAATAAATATATTGTATTATATTGTATCGTGAGCAGGGTTTCGGACAATAAATTGTTGCTATTGTGAGGTTAGCAGAAGCGGGGCAAAATGATTACTGTTTGACTACTGACTACATGGCTGGCCCTAGTGATGATTTAATATTAATTTCTAGGTAATAATATCAACGTTTTCCATTTTTAAAATACGAAAAAAAATATGAAGCTGTATTAACGAAAGAACAAAGTCGCGCTACATGTCACAGGGCCACGTGGTACATCTTCTAGAACCTAATCTCGAAATAGTATGTAAATGACAAATAAATACAAATTCTCGGAAATCAATGTTAAAAATAGTTCGCAAGAGCATTGAATTCTGTTCCAAATATACTAGGTTTGGTTGTGACAGGTGACTTTTCGTTGGGTTACAGGGCGCCCTATATTGGACGGCATTCTCTTTTGTACAACTTCTACAACTTGTTACTCCGTTTGTAAGCGACGCAAATCGCTTACAGGTACTTTTCGTTAGACTAAATACTTTTTTGTAAAAGGTCAAATATAGGTTGGTTTTTTATGCTGCCAAATTGATTGGCGCTTTTTTATATTGGCTGTCTGTCATCGTCGATAAAAACGATCGTATTATTTTTATGATATTTTTGTGAAATTAAAGTTGGTTATTTATTTAAATAAGAAATCCACTATTTTCTTTCGGTTCGAGCCCTCTACGACCATATGACCGTTGGTCGTTCGAGCCGGATAGAATGTTCCATACTTCATAAAAAATTAACACATGAAGTGTTTCAAAGAAACGCAAACCTGTTACCTAATTTTTACACCAAAACACTTGCTGTTTTCTGCTGACCCCATGGAGTGACTTCACTTTAAACAGGCGTACCTATCAAAAAATCGGCTACTTCATTGAAAGCAGCGCTCACCTGTGTATTATCAGTAGTACTGGCTCCTACTTCTGCTGCCGCCTAAGGTGACCACGACATGTTCAGTCGCCGTCAACATTGTGGTTTTCAATGACACCAATAAATCTCGACGAAACGAATAACGAAAGAAGATAATGTATTGCCCGCATGAATAAATTTAAATACTGAGATGCCTTGCTACGGGCGACTTTTTTGGAACTTTGGAATATTCTGGTTGCCTGGCAGTCTTCTGGCAGAAAAACTGCCCTCTTTGATGACACACCGGTATACATTGTGTTGTTAGAACGCGAGACAAAATGGCCAAATCCGAGTGAACTTTATATTTGTTTTTAGACGTTTCATTTTTTGACCACTCGGTGCACTAGTGAAAGATGCTGAATGAATGATAGACATAAATGAACATACAAGTGAAGAGTACTAATGCGTAGCTTTATAAAGTTATAATAAAAAAACTAGAAACTGAATATTTTAGAGAATAACTTTTCTTTGTTCGTTCGTTGAGAAAAACCAGTAGGTAGATAATTCGTAATACATTATATACATAAATGAAAGAGTTCTAAATTTACAATAGTAAATCTTCTACTACTAAACTAAAATACAATAGTGGGTAAAGTATAAATTATTATTTTTAGCAGATTTCTGTCTTTCACTAAGATTTTTATTTTCTTTTATGTTTTTTTTAAATGTGGATTTTAACTACCTACTGACTCGCTTCTTTTCACCGTTTCCCATTAAGGGTGCCGGGATTCTTTACCGCCAGTTCCCATTTCTTTTTGATGCCGGCGCGAGCGAGGGCACTTCCTATAAATTAATTTGCGTAGCATTTCAAACCAGCGAAATGACAAATGACATCACAAGACGCGTTCATTATACGCTAATAATAATGTAAGGCAGACACACTTGACAAATTAGCACTATTGTTTACCGCGAATGAATTAATTACCTACATAATACGTTACGGATCTTGCAAATGTTTGTTCCTCAATTTGTGTTATCATTGGTGTAATTAGAACGTTAAATGCAATGAAAATAAAATTAATTTGGAAAGTGCATTAAATAGCACAAAAGAAAATCGTGATCACGAGAAGATTTTTACAAAAAGATTATTTACGACCAGATCTGCAATTTCCAATTGCAACGGTGTTCAATTGTTTCTAAAAGATGAAACGAATCCATTCCAAATAAATGTTACGGTTTGTTCTTTCACAAAAGCAAAGAGTTCCAAAAACTATCGACACTTGGAATATCTCCGCTTTCAAACTTGCATTTGGAATTCAGCTTTGGTCACGTTTTATTTGGCATCGCGTTCCTCGATAATCCTTTGACTTTCGCACTATATCGTCGCCCGCCATTCTTTCCCCGGTATTTTTTCAACATGTCCAAACTATCCGCAGATTTCATTACGTTTGTACAAGAATTCGTGAATCACGAACAACGGGATTGGAGCGTAATTCCCGGGCCCCGGGGCGCGGGACTGCCTGCGTCCGGGATTTAGCACGAACAAAGTTAGATGGAATAGTGTGGGATGGTAGTTTAGCAACTTAATACAACATAATGAGAATTATATAAATTGTTTTAATTGTAATGGAGCTTGATTTTCATGGGTTCCTAGAATTGCATATTTTTTTTGGAAACGTGGCTTTCGCTTAAATCGCGTATAGCTAGAATTCTTCCATGACTATCTGAGAAAATCAAGTTAGGTAGTAAACCTTTGTCGGTATTATCTTCAAGCGAATTTGTAGTTTTAATGTAATTCTTAATTTCAGAAAATATCAAAGACAACACCCCTATAGTTTTTTTGAGATTACCTGAATAGATTCAGGTAATCTCTGTAGCACAAATATTCGGTTAATTAATATTTTGAAAGCAACTGGGAATGATAGACTTTTTTTTTACTTATGTGTAATTCTATCTATCTATCTATCACTTTATCAGTCATCAGCTTTATTGCGTAACTATAAAAACTACTACTACTACTATTCTATTCTTCCTACTGTTGAGTGCAAAGGGAAAATCTATTTAGTGCATTGATAATGTAATCGCGGGTTATATGTGCAATGTGCAATGAATTTGATGACTTTCTGAAGAAGAAAGGAATCTTTCGATAGTTGTCGGTGCCACATACATCACAACAGAATAGGGTTGCTGACAGGAAAAATAGAACTTTTGTAGAAATGGCGCGATGCATGATGCGGATTAACCAGAAAGTTTTCTCTCATTCTGGGCTGAAGCAGTTGAACACCTTTTATCAAGCTTTTATAATGTGGGTATACTATGTCAGTCGGATATCAGCGCCTCGTAAAATAGAAAGACTGTCAAGTTTGAAAGGAAATTCGTTCCAAGTTTGCTATCTTATGATAGCAAACTTGATCCAATAAAACTTTTGTTGTATTTATTTTCCTGGCGCAAAATTATTGGAGGATGTTTACGTAAATTTAAGGGCTTTTAATACTTTTGAGTTTACTTAAAAGTTGGTTTTGCGGTAATCAAATTCATCTTTCTATTTAATCCAAGAGGCTCTTTACCGTAATTAAATTCAGTTAAGTGTTTACTTATGACGAAGATCGGAAAGTGTCGACTAAGGTCTTCAACCAGTGCCTCCTGCCCTTCATGACATATGGTGCCGAAACGTGGAGTCTGACAGTCGGACTGGTCTAAATATTTGAAGTCGTTCAGCGCGCTATGGAGCAGGCTATGCTCCGAGTTGCTTTAAGGGATAAAATCAGGAATGAAATTATCCGGAAAAGAACCCGAGTTATCGACATGATGAAGTGGCAGTGGGGGCTGGTCAAGGATCGATGGCCGGTGGAGCAGACGAGTCCTGGAGAGGAGACCGCGTATCGGCAAGCGTAGTGAGGGACGCTCCCCAGCTAGATGGACCGACGAACTTAAGAAGGTGGCTGGGACAGACCGGATGCAGAAGGCGAAGGACAGAGTGTTGTAGCTCGGCTTTGGAGAGATGAGCAGTGAACTGCGATAGGTTGAGTTGATAGAAGTTCTTCAGAAACTACGATAAACGATAAAATGCTGTCAAAGACGGTGCCACTGTGTGCATTCAGAGTATATTATGTATCCAAAATTCATTTAGTAAACAATAAAAGCGTTCGGGGCTGAAAAAGTTTGGCTTCGTAGATCATCGTCTCTGTCGGACACCATCGTCATCTCTGTAAATGCGGGGTAGCGTAGGACCGAAAGTGCCTCCTCTCATGAATGAGCAAAACCACTTATGGCGATCCATGGAAATGTACAGCAGTGATAGATGTACACTGAAACCATGGCTGAATCTTGTAACTGATGCTGACTGAAACTGATGGCATGAGCTGAAACGATGCTGATGTTTACAAATTTGTAATTAAATGATCAATATTTTGAAGGTATATTGTAGTCAATTAGAGATTATGTGTATGTGGAACTTGCAAGTAAGTGTCTATGTCGTCAGTAAATTAAGCGACGCGGATCTGGTTCGCGGTTTGATTGCACGTCAATCAAGCCTCGGTAAGTACCAAACATTTTAGTATTCATGGAAGCAACGAATAACTTGTCGAAACATAAAATTAAATGACACCGCCAGGATTGGTTCGAGGTCCATGGTGCAGAAAATGAGTAACTTCCTGAAAGATTTCTGGAGGTCTTTCACCATAAGTGGGGCAGCAGGGACAGTAGTAGGTATGTTCATTTATTGTAGTATAAGTATTTCCACGCCATTTTTCTCGCCCCTAGGCTACTATGAACCAGCCGAGCCAAAATCCACCAACCAGCAACCGAGCGAAAATCTTCAGTCAGCTTATTATTATAACTGCTTCATAATTAAAGACTATGAGACTATTACGTCGAGTTTATAATATTCAAACCATTAATTGTAGCGGTGGTCTCCATTTGCAGTTCAAAGTTTTCCCTCAAGTTAGTGATGAAGCAAAACTGATGTAATTACTCACTATAAGTTGTTCAGTCACAAGTCTCGGGAGATCAAGATTTATGCCTGTGTTCAGTCTGATTCGCTTTCAACATGGCGCGGATAAATCTGAACGTTTAACAGTCGAATGTCTATCAGGTCTGTTCACCTTTTAAAAGAAAATAAAATAAGTTTTGTAGAACTTTCAGAAAAGCATTTACTTATAAAAATGCTGTTATCATCATTCTAATAACGTTTCGACACCCATTCTTAACGTGTGCCCATTTTTCAAGTCGATACTAATGACCGGTAAAGAGTTCTCTCGTAACGGACAACCCTGGCTGCAACATTAGGACATTTCAACCACATAAATGTTTAGTCACCGGAATAAAGCGTTATAAATGAAGTTTCTACTAAGAGGAAGTTGATTTTAAGACTAGCTTGTTAAAATAAATCTAATCGGCCTTTAAGGTGATATTAAATAAAAGCTGTAGATTTTTTTTAAGTAGTGGTTTTGTGGTTAGTTTCGTTTAATTAAAAACTGGTATCATGATGGAATAACCCTTTTTTATTTTCTCTTGTACTTCCTTCCTCATGCAAACAACTACTGTATTCAAACAAATATAATATTATCACTGCTCACAAAAGCACATAAGTGTGAATAGTAAGTACATAATAGCAGTATCAGAGGCCAGTGGCACGGCATTAAATTATCTCATTCCATTATATACGAAGTTAGTAAGTTCAGCCACTTACTTCATTTACATAGAGCTACGAAATCCGGGAGGAGTCGTTAGCACTTAAATATTAAACCTGGTCACAACTGTAATAGCTTCGCAAGTACAGTACACACGATACGGATTGACGATTAGATCAGACTGATCTTAAGGTAGAACAGGCCACTTATGGTAGACAGGTCGCAAACTGGTCAGTCAGCTGAATGACAAATATTTTTATTTGTTTATTTATTGGTCCGGACGAGTCATTAGTACTTAAATATTAAACTGGTCACAACCATAATAGCTTCGCAAGTAAAGTACACAGGATACGGATTGACGATCAGATCAGACTGATCTTAAGGTACAACAGGCCATTTACGGTTGCCAGTTCCGCAACCGCCTGCTGAGTGACAAATGTTTTTATATATTTGTTTATTGGTCTATCTACAATTGTTACACTGTTCAACCAATTAACACAAGTCAACATACAAGCCAAGTGCTGCACAATATAAAGCGATAGACAAAGGCATGCAAAAACACTTTCAAGTTCAGAAATCGCACCAAATTTTTACAACATTTGTACAAGACAGTAATTAATAATAGTTGTGTTACTGTTGTTGTATTGTGTTGTCGTTGTTGTTGTGTTGTGTTGTTGTTGTTTCACATATTTTAGTTGAATTGGCGCTAGAGTAATTGAAGGGAAGTGCAACAAATATCCATACCTTCATCATAATTATTTAGAAGTCTGCAAAGTCTTGGAACTGGGGAGTTAGACCCTGAAACAGTTTTGCGGAATGGAGGACGTAACAGTTTGATAAGGTCACTTGGCTTATAATGAGGTGAGCACTTCACGTGCCAGTGCTGCCGGTCTATTCTGTTAAAATCTCACCGTGAAAACTTAAGTGAAGTGAGCGTGAAGTGAGCTGCCAATAGTGTCAATTCCTTGCATCATAAGGACTGACAGCTCGCTTCACCTAACTTTTCACGGTGAGATGGTTACAGAATAGCACTGCAGGAGCTGAAGATCTTGAGAGAAACCAAATCCCAGCGAACATTGTTTGGTGCTCGATAAAAATAGACCAGAAAAATTGAGCATCATAACCAACTAACAGGCTAAAACTCATAATAAGAATATAATGCACTAATGCTCGTACATATGTGCATGTGTGTTTCGTTTCAACACAACTTTGTTACTAAATACTTACTGGAATTGAACCCTGTTCGCCAATTTATCAAATATAATCTATCACAACCCCCATGTGTGGAAAGTAAACAAGGAAACCCACGCGACAATAATATATTATTAGCATCCGTAGGTACTGCATTGACTAAACTTTATAGCTATAATTATATTTATTTGTTAAGATTTAAATAAAGGCTCGTACAAACTGGCGCGATATCGCGGGCGCGACAGACAGCGCAACCCTTGTCGCGCCCGCGATATCGCACCAGTGTGTACCAGCCTTAAAACTCATAGGTTATATAATATAACCTCTTTTAGTTTTCTTTTCTTTTGTTTTTATTTGGGTCTGACAGTTGTTGTAAAATTGGTAAGACTGAAAAAAATATGATTGGTTTGTTGGAATAAAAAATATAAGTAATAAAAACTAAAACCCAACTACGGCAAAAAAGTCAACTAAACAGGTGTATAAACGAGTGATCTCAGACAGACAAATAAAAAATATTTTTAATTTGTCTGTCTGTTATGCTTTACCCAACGTTAAATCAAATGTTAACACAGAAATGATGATATTGTAATCTTAGCAGTTCCTGGTCTCTACTCGTGGCGTGTGGGTTATAAATCAGAGCTCGTTGAAAGTGCCCGAATATTGCGGCCGAGCTGTGATATTACGTGTACTACGGAGGTTAGGAAGCAGTACCAGTGAGAGTGTAGGTAGATACTGCGATAATAATGAAGGCGTAGGAAGATGGTGTTCTTGTAGGAAAACTTACGTGTGAAATTTTTCTTGTTCACAATTATAAACTGCCGAATCGGAGGTGATATCTGTCGTGTCACCACAAAAACAGGAAATAGGAATACAAAAAAAGGGAAATATCAACAAGATCGGCCGCACGACATCGCTCAGCTCCGCCGTGCCAGTAAGGACCTCGAGGCCCACCAGCCTCTGATAGCCCACCTCTCAGCGGAAGCGTGCAACGACTGAAATGGACACAATCCATCAATGAGATGGGCTCATACTATGGGGCTACACGAGGGGAAGAGAAAATCCAACCATGTACTGTACGTAAGGATCGAAGCAGGTGGCGTTCTGTAGTTTCTGCCTACGCCAAAGGGAAGTAGACGTGAGTTAAAGTATGTATGGATTGGGAAAAGAACAATTGGGTGCTGCTTTCCTGTTATGAGTACAAAGGCTCCAGCAGACAGGCGCGACGCGACGTCGCGACGCGACTTTGGCGGAACAATTTTTATAAAACTTCACGGTAGAACAATTACCGTTGTCACGTCGCACCTGTCTGCGGGAGCCTTTATATGGATTCCGAGCTATACTAGTCATTAACTAGAAATAACACCCCGAGCTTTTAGGTTAGAAGATATCATTGTTGGACACTGACGATAAAGTTGTTTAAACTATACATAATCCATTTGTATTAAGAAAAACCCCAAAAAAACCCTAAATAAACTATTTATTATAATGAACCCGAAACCATTTTTTACGGTACTTTTACTTTTTTAAAGCAAAAATAGATGATTATATTTTAGGGATTTCTACGGCTATGAGTCGACTAGTGAAAAAAGAATGGTGAAACGGAATTGGTACTTAAATATTTCCTTTTATTAGCCCAACCTAATAATGTACTGCTTATTTTACCGTTAGTGAAAACGGACATCATTTATCATTTCTCTAAAAAAACATTCATTCGGTTGCGAGATTGAGTGTTGTTTCTTAGAAATGATAAGAGCCTGTCAAGTAATTATTCTTGTTCCTCGTATCCATCCGCACGATCTACAACAAAATAGTTTATTAATTTATTTATAGGTAAAGTTTAATAAACCCAACTACGAAAAAAACGCCATCTGAAAAGGTATAAACAAACAGAGAATTTTAATTAAAAAGCCGGAGTCAATCGTAATCTGTTCGATTTATGCCCTAAACAGGACGTGTGATTCCGGATATCGCGGGCGCGACACGGGTAGCGCTACATGTCGTGCCCTCGATATCGCGCCAGTGTGTACGAGCCGTAATTTGTCTGTCTGTGATGTCTTGTTTATACTGTTTCTGTTAGTTTTTTATTTAACTTTTATAATAACAATATTGTATATCACCCTTTTGTAATATTTGTGTATAGACTTGCTTCATGCTGGATTATAATTATTAGAAAAAATATGAATTGTTATTCAATAAATAAATGAATTGAATTTCTTTTTTTGTTTTTAAGGATAGCGGTGATTGGTCACACAATAACGGCTATCCAAATACAGGCCGTTTTTAATTTCAAATACGTAATGGTAAAAATGACAGACTTTCATGACGGCCATAATAATATGACGGAAGTCCTTTCCTAGGGAACCAAAACTTGCACAACAGAACGCGGAAGCATTTAAAAAGTTAAATTGAAAAGATAATTAATTGAAGCTGAAATGCAAACCGTAATTCCTCTGTGAAACTGAAGCTCACTGTATACGATCCGTCGCGTCGTTTCAATTCGTGTAGGTATCTGCGAACGCCCCGTTAATTTGTCACGCGTAATCCCTAAAGGGGTGGGCAGAATGCGAAGTCCTTTTGAATTATTTTGAATGGTGGAACATTCTGTTAGATGAAGCGTCGATTGCTTTTTGTTTGAATTAAAATGGCGCCCAACAATTGAATTTGAAAAGAAAAGAAAGTTTTTATTTTTATTCTGCACAAACTAAACGCACATTTCAATTTGCAATGTAAGTATGTCCGGTTAAGCATAAATCCCACGTGTATGTGGGATTAAATGGCAATTCGTAAGTCATACAAATATTTGCGCAATGCGAGAATTGAACCAGCCACTTGTGGGAAGATCGCACGGCCACTGCGTCAATCGATCTGTTTTCCGCCAGAAAACGGATCATTATACTGAAGGACCGGATTCTTGTGGTTAATACTATCTACTACTCTACCCAGACAATTACCCATATTAAAAAAAAAAAAAAATAGGCGTGTCTTGTAACAGAAATTCTACATTTATTTTTTAATCCACCATTAGCACAGGGCCGAATTTAGGGGCATTGCGTTCCATTCACTCAGTTTGATTTATAAAGCGACGCCCCTGTGCAAAATTATTACGGTTAAATTATTTATTTATTCATTCGAAAGAATATGTGAATGTATATGTACCTATGCTCTTTATAGGTACCTATGTTTTTAATATTTAGAGCCAATAGGAATATTTTTGGTAGGAATATTGTTTAGGAATATTGTTTTGGTAGGAATATTGCTTTCTGATTTTCGCGTGGTTAATGACTAAACTGGTGTCAGTTTTGAAGCCGGGCGGCTTCAAAACTGACACCAGTTTGGGCCATTTTCACCATGGGCCTCTGACTTGGCTTCACATGCCGTCGAGACATATCTCTCAGGCATGCCGGTTTCCTCACGATGTTTTCCGAATTGATTGTAATGAATGAAATGTTAGTATTAACACTTAGTTCAAGTCTTAATTAGGCTTTGCGTTACCAAATGTTATTTTAAACCGTTTCCCATAAAAGTAGGTAGGTATAGAGCCCTTTTTTGGTAGGTAGATATTTCTGATACATGTGACAGGAAGATAAAACATTGGAAGCGAATATCACTAAAAGTATAACTTCTCTCGATACCGTAACACGAACTATAATTCACAACTTGTAAGTGGCAAACAATTCCAGCTCGTTACCGCCGCACCTGGGAACTATCACAAGAATCCGAAACACTAAGATTTATCACGAACACTTCTTCTGCCTTTATTGGACCTCAAATTCGCCATAAAATATTTCTTCCGCGAAAGTAAAGCACGAAGAGGAAGTTCCCAAACATTACGGCTTCGGCCACAATTCACCGGGGCTATTGAGGGCAGGACCGGTCCGGCTATCCGTAGGTCTATAATGGCATCAACAAAACAATAACTTCATTCATTACTGGCATAACGTTGTGCGTGGGACGGTGATTATTTCGCTTTATTGTGAAGCCAAGCGCGCCACTACTGTTGGTGTGTTTTCGTTGATTTGTGAGCGAGAAGCACAGGCTTTTTTTGTAGGAAGAAACGTTTTTTTGTTTAATAATTTTGGTTGTCATACGACCATATTTTGAGCATTTTAACATTTAAGTTTGCTAAGTTAAGTTTCTAAGTTAGGTTTTAGTATGTGCCTAACCCTTTTGGGGTCTATTCATGCATGCATGAATGCATAGCTTCTGTCCTGATGACGTCATTTAGTCGCATGTTGCCTTGTAATTTTATGTAAATTAAACGAGAGACAACTATGCGGTAGCTACGTTTAGTTTTCTAAGGGATGTTCTTAGAAGCTCTTCGTTCTTATAAATATACCTATTTAACCATGTAAATGCTCTACCTACAGTCAAAAGTTCATAACATACACTGTGGAGAATGATCGGTTTCCCCGTTCCAATACTTTATGTTTACAGCATTCAGTAATTCTACTATTTCACCCACATTCAAGTTAATAAGGTCAAACAAATAGTAGCCACACAAACACCGTTTGCCCGCAAACCGTCCCGTAGTGCTGCATTAAAATCGCATTACGATGTCGATACTTTATATCGATATTTGTTACAGCACTAGCACGACAGTACGAATATGTTCATTTGATTCCAATACATTTTTACTTTTATAGCAAATTGGTATCCGGCTGCAGCAGTGCGCGGTTGTAAAAACGAACTTTATTTTGCTGCACATTTTGTAAAAATATACGATCGTATTGTTAAGTGAAGTGGCGGAATATTTTTAACTTATCGTTTTTATTTCCCAATATTGAGTGGGGAAATTATATTTATAAGGTAGACAGATGTTTGTAAAGTGTGACCCTGTCACGTAACAAGGTACCTACTACGGCATGGTAGCAAATCAACTTCAGATTTTTTTATAACGATATTTAGAGATAAGAAAACAAAATAATTTAGAAAAAAAAATACGACAAAAGATAAGTCCATGAAAAACAAGAAGATGAAGGGTGCACTGAATTATTCATAAATTCTAAACGAGAAATCAAAGACCGCCAATGAATATAATTTACTTACCTACTTTCCGATTTTATCCTTGCGAGATTTTGAACTTCAGTTTGCATTTCCGAATTACTTAAGTACGTCAAATGTTTCTTTTACAAAGGTTTTTTAATTTATTTTGCTTTATTTGATTTTATAAAATTATTCGAGATAATTATATTGCTTGAGTAGGTCACACAGGTTCAGGTTTTTCGTTCTGTATTCTATTTGAAAGTTTCCTCAAGCCAGTTCTTGATGTAGAGTTATCCTTCATAGTCCTTTACAAATAAACTAGCTAAATATTAATAGCAATCCTAATTCAAGAAGTACAAGACACTGTCGTTCAAGATTATCCGAGACATTACTAGCGGCTGTATCACATAATATATGGCTTATGCCATTATTGGGGCTTAAAATACGGTAGGTAAGCAACAAATCTGAGCTTAGCACCGCTCCACCGGGTGGCACCGCGAAGCCCCACAAATTAGCACACATTATGCCTGATACGGGATTTGCCGCGATTCTAAATCCTCGCTTTTTGGGGATTGTGGAACAACAAATCCAGGGTGACGCATCTTAATATGCTGTTAATTTTGAAGGATTTCATTATGTCGTCTTTTACGTTACATTTTTCGTAATTTCATTCGTCTCCGAATCGATCGGAGAAGACTGGAATTACGAAAAATGTTCATTTGCTGTTATTGTCTCGAGGAAAAGTCTTTTGTGTTATGTGACTCTTTACTCGTTCTTATGAAAAATTACACGTGGAACTTCGTCATGTATTTTTTCTAAAGTTATTAAAGTCACGTACCAATCAGTCATCAACGCTTTCAAATTCAATACTCGTACATTTCCAAGTGAAATCACATTCGATATCGATAGATAAACGTTTTCGAATCATGTTGCCGCACGTTCATAAAAGATACAGTTTTAAATGTTTTTTTATCAATAAAGCAATTTTATATGAGACCACAGCATTGTCCTATAAATTATACAAACCCGTGCAAATTAAACAGGCATTTCAATAACTCGAAGAAATATTCAATTACGTACGACATTCGTTTTAAGACTCGTAAATTATTCTCCAATAAAATTAATATTCCTCCTTACCTATGTTTCGTAGTCGAAAGTTGGAACTCGAAGTCCGCGAATCAATTAAAAGTTTAATTTCGAGTTATTTATAAAGTCTATTAATAATTCATACTTTTGTGGTTTGTTTTTATAAGATTTTTCCGGAGTTGTACGTATATAAGAATGTTATTTAGTGCTTCCAGCAAAGTAAGATGTAATTTTTTTGTTTGTAAGGTTTTAGTTTAGGATAATAAATTATGCATAATATATTAAAACTTAGTCAGCTATTATCCTTATATAAATAAAATACCTTTATAACCTGTTAAAATCATAACCTTCCTTCGGCTTTGCTGTAGTAATGAGTGTTTTATGTATATTTTTTTTGTAATGTGCGTTTCGTCTGTGCAGAATTAAAAAAATCTTTCTTTCTTACCGGGTCGTCTAATCGGGTAAAAATATCAACTAAAGACAATTTACTTCCGGTTTCGCTCCTGGCTAAATAATAACAGCCGCACGGGGCGACTGATGGTTAAGCTACGCTTGCCGATGGCGGTCCATAGATAAGTGTAGGTGTCTATTTATGTGCATACATTAATAATTCTACCACTATGCTCGAACCAGCACATTAAAAAAGGCAAAAACCACATAACATACAGTCAGTCAAAGTTGTCAGCCTAAAAAAATAAAACAAGCGCTAAAGCAAAAATCTGGGTGCTCGAATAAAAAATGTTGCCAAGTAAAAAACTCAGGGCAAGTAAAAAAGGCAGTAAATTGCAACATAAATTACGCAAGAAATCTGTAATACTGGCAAGGTGGGCCGTTCATCACAATTAGGAGCCTTGGAAATCGCGAGAGCATTTGTGGAAATGGTTTCTTTGTTAACGGGTTCTGATTGTGTTGGGGGTAAGCAGAGACGTGGTGGTTCGTAATGTTAGCACTCCGTTGTTCAATTAATTTTTAACAACGTTGTAGGTCTGTAAAACTTGTTTATTTTTAAAGGCGGCCAGCACGAGGGTGGTTCATGTCGAAGACAGCCAGTCAGCAAAATTGGGAGCGGTACTGACAGTTGATAGTGCCTATATGTAAATTGATATGAAAAATCGAATACTGACTTCGTATACTACACGATCAATTGCTCAGCTGTTAAAATGATAATGAAAAAGTATATCTTTTAAATCTCCTAAAAGCTTACAAAGGAGATTGACCATCCATATATTTATTGGAGTTGGAACAAGTGCTGCCCAGAATGGACACACAGTGCATTATGTTCCTTGGGCGTATACTAATCTGTAAACCAAAACTCATCAAAATCTATCCCAGGAGTTTTGAGAAAAAGTATATTTTTTTGATTTTTAAATGTTAGTACTAAAATTGACATTTGTCAACTGTATCAAGAAAATCAGAATTAAAGTTCATTTCAAAGCATGCCTAGCCTAGCCTGCAATAGAGCTAGTCTGTTCAAATCTGTATCTAGACTATCTAGTTGCACATATTCTGCCAATTAAGCTAGATATCTCGAGATGTACTGGCAGTCCGGCCGGTCATAAACTGAACGGATTCCGAATATCCTTCATACGTTCGTATTTATGTAGGTATGTATGTTTCAGATTCGAGTTCTGTTGGCCTGCAGAATTCCTAGTTGGTGAACAATCATCTTATGGAAAATATTGATCACTTTTCAACTTTGCTATCAAAGATATAAATATGTTGAAATAGACAGAAAAAGCTGAGAACTCGTAAAAATTACGTCAAACACAGAGTGTAAGTCGGGCGTGGCTTGTTTGTTTTAGTGCTTTTGCAGCAGGACATTCTTTCTAGACATATAAATAATCAACGATGCAGGTACATGGTCTAAGTATTAAATGAAAATGTAAATAAATGGATCAGAAAACGTACTTCTGGATGCCCATTTTGTAGTACCATTTTCACATCGACTGGTTCGATGATTTTTCAATAACAATTTAATAATGCAAACGATCATTGTTAGAAAAAGTAGTGAGCTAATTTACCACCTTCTAAATACAGATGAATTTGTTACTAATTCCCTTTAGTGAGTGATTGCGTAAGAATTTATCCTGAACAGAGTTTGTTTACACTTTCTTCAGATACCTTTGGAACCGACTGCTAGTATTTAGCTGCTTTTATCACTTAAGTACTAAGCTGTTCACGGTTCATTCCAGACGTCGCGCGTCGGCCATTAGCATTAGTAAATAAACGATAGCCGTTTACTCGCTAAGTTCTGTCCATGATAGCAGATTTATTTGCGACATTACAAGCTCGTTAATTATTGACGAGAAGGTATGCAGATGCTTCAGAAACGAATTCGTAATAGTTGGTATTGCTCCCAAAGCAACATAACTGACATTTAAAGGCTCGTGCATACTGGCGCAACTTTCGGCAACGCGATACCGGTAATTGTTCTACCGCGAACTGGCAAAAGATAAAACCAAAAAATAATTCAAAAATAAAGTTAATTAAAATAATCCGTGGCAGCTAAGAGATGATTAGTCCCCACAATAAAATCACTTAGGCACCGTCCAACTTAACCTGATCTGCCTGCAGTGCAGGGACGAAACATTTTCTGTAATTAATAAAACGGGCCCGTACATCCGGATTATCCTGCTCGCTTACGAGACCCGATTTATCGACACGAGTTTGGATCCGAATCCAGCTTGAAGTTTGGGCTTGAGTTCCAGTGAACAGACAGATTTTTGTAAGAAGAAATTAGCTTTTTTGAGATACAAAGTAATCCACCTTTTTTGAAGTCGGTTAAAAAGCGAGCCTTCATTGGTGGCAATAGATTATTATGTCTCTTTAGTCGAGGTTTCACAAGTTAATACTTTAGGTAGGTATGTATTAAAAACAAAAAAATACATAACACCATGCCTGTATGGGGAATACAGGCATGATGTTATGTATTTTTTTAATTACCTATAGTAAAAGTGTAGTAGTAGTGTTTACCTATAGTGTTTGGTACCTATAGTACAACCACATTTACGTTTTAAGTCCCATGTAATAGGGGGCGAGCCTATTGCCATCAACCGGGCACGAATCCAGACTCCGACTGCTACTGAGAAATTCCAGATAGAAAAACCCAATAACTCCTTGCTCGACCCGGGAATCGAACCCAATTCAACATCATGGTCAGCAGTAGCATTTGCGACCACTAGACCAAGTACCTAAACAATAAAGTTTCGCTAATATAAGCTCTGCTTTCTATGGATCGGCATCCTTACACCTGTATGTGGGTCGAATTTACAGCTAAGGCCGTCGATACATTTACGACTAACCTCGGCAGGTTATAAATCTTAACTTAGTACCGATTTTAGGTTCCGTAGTAAAAGTCGTTCGGAGAAAAATATTAGTTCCAATCGGTGTTGTTTTTAACGTGATTTTTCTAGAAAACAAGAGATGGACTAGAAAATTTAAATCTACGAGTATTCAGTAAGGAGTGCATACACACGATTTGATATAATGTGTTGTATTTTTTAATTGCAAATTATTGATCGGTGGTGTTGGTCCGACACGCACTTGGCCGGTTTTTTGTATAGGTATTATTAGCACTTTGTAGGTATTTTCTTAATATTCATGTAATTTTTTATTATTAATTCGTGTTTTTACATTTTTTGTGTGCACCAAATAATCGATCTATCTCATAAAACTCAACTTAAAAAACTTCTCGTGCTCGCAGGTGATCATAAAAGTAGCTGATCGCTTAAACATTATGGGCATAAAGTCATAAAAATCACTGCAATAAAACTTACAGCGATCGGTGCAACTGGGCCAAAGTGATCCAAAGTCGTCAGCGTGTCGCCGGCCTTATGTAAGTAGCTACCTATTGGGAATTGGCAAACACCTTAGTTAGGTTTTAATGTGGTTTCGGCTGATCAAGCTGGTTTATCTTTATTCTTGAATTTTGTGTAGAGAAAATACCGTTTTCACACTGCATTAGCTGTAAAATACCAACCCGCAGTGAGCCCATTTGGTAGACTTCGACCCGTTCCCTCTAACAGAGAAGAAGCCTGAATCCCAGCAGCAGTATCATTCAATCTGCCGAGCCTACCAAATATGTTGGGGTCGGCTTCCAGTCCAATCAGATGCAGCTGAATATCAGTATTTTACATGGAGCGACCTGCTTATCTGACGTGCACAACTGGGTAATACGATACCACTTGGTAAGACTGGTTGTCAGACTTTCGGGGTTCTGACGACTCGTAACGACTGTCAAAAATCCACGAATGACATCTGGGACCAAAGGCTTAACGTGCTTTCCGAGGCATGGAGCGGTAGGATCATTATAGGCTGATTATGTGGCAGCTGATTACGGCTAAAGCATAGAGAAGTTCATGGCTAAACAAAAACTGAGGATAAACAAAGCTTGGATGGGCTGACTGTCCTTTGGATAGACGATTATTCTTATTATCTTCCTCTGTGCTACCAAGGAGAACCCGTAGTACATTCCAGTAGTCATTATTTCGGATATGAAGACCCTTGAAACTCCAATATAGCTGGTTAAACCACATGGTAAAATGTTTGTATGTATGAGCTCTTCATCAAGACGCTCGTCCACCATATCTTTCTTTACCTGATCATCATGATCAGCCTTTAACGTTTCCACTGCTGGCCAGACAGCTTTCTGACACAGGCCTGTGGAAGGAGTCCCACTGTGAGAGGGAGTGGGCCGTAATCCACCACGCAGGCCCAGTACGGGTTGGTGGATGTCACATATCTTCGAATTTTCTAGTTCTAGGACATGCCGGTTTCATCAAGATGTTTTCCTTCAACGTTTTGAGAGTAGTTGTGATGGAATAAATTACACAAAGAAAGTGCCTGCTTGGGTTCGAACCCACAACCTATGCAACTCATAAGTCGCTTACTCGTTGTCTTTATCACTGGGCCACCACTTCTCTCTCTTCACCTGCTGTTGCTTTATTTCATTTTGACGGATCTATTGGGGTTTATAAAACCTTGCTTTAAGTTAAGTAATTAGCGACTGTTTAAACATACACTTTTAACGTTTGAACGTCACTGAACTTTAAGCAATATTTATAAATAAACCCCAAAATGTGTAATACGAGTTATTATTTAAAAGATTATTTAATTTATTAACTGTAAATAAATGCTTAATTTTATCATTCCAATGTTAAGGGCTTTAATTAAGATTCTAATAGCCGTAATAAGTAAATGAAAATACTTTTTAACGTCACTTAGATATAATAAGTAGGTAATTACACGTAAAAATACTTTTGCAGACTTTCAAATTACTACTTCAATTTACTATTTTTTTAACCAAATTATTGAGTCTAAACCTCATTATCGACTATTGCGAGTTCCAGCAGGTTTAAACGATGTACATGGAAAAAAAATAGTATCTTTGCATTTGAGTCTTAGTTGGCTACATATTCTACCTACTGGGACTGCAGTAAGCCAGGATCTGCAGCGGTCACTAATGGAAATACCGAGCTACGGTTAAAGTCTCTGCATATATCTACCTAAGTACATAAGCTAGGTCCATAGATAGGTAATATAGATATATAGAATACTCTTTGTTCTCTCTCTATTTACTCTTTTTTATATTCACTATTGTTTCAACTGGTAGGAAAATAAATAAAACAAAACTAAGCGACTGTCAAAAAAAATAAAAATTGTAGCATACTTCATATACATATACGTCCAGACTATACGTATAGTACATATTTACTATCAGATACATACTATAGATCTTTTTTAAACCATACTTCATCAAAACAGGCACAATTTGGATGTAGTACTAAGTACCTTTTCCTATCCTTTTGGGGGCATAGCAGTCATTCTGTGTATATTCTGCCCAGAGGACGTGTTGTCCTCTCCCGTCTCCGTGTCCCAGGACCCAAAGTTCAGAGGTCAGATTGAAGATAAATACATCAACTTGTAGGTAAATGTCCGAACTTTGAAGCAAAACTGAGGAATAGAGCTTATCTTTCCGAGTGAATAAGAAGTAAAGTAGATATATAAAGAAAACCTTCCGTCCGTAGGCGGTTAAACAAAGATTGATTTTTGGTAATAGGGTAAAACCGGAAATACACATGCCAGGGGGCGTCACACCATAGTGAGATTTTGATTTTTGACAGATTTGCTGTACAAAATCTGTCACAAAAAACACAATGGGAACATTTAGCAACTTTTGTGAATTAGTAGATTTAGGATCCAGGTATGTTGTACCATACCCCATCCTGATGCGTGTTTGTTACATTGAGAATTAGAATTATTTTGAGACAGCGGTATGCAACCGCCTTGAATAATATTGTGCTAGCTAGTAGCTACTTGGCATGTACGTACATTACCGGCTTTATGCATGCATTGATTGATCGACGTGTTATCAGCGCCGATCTCGAAATCTAGTGCTGGATAATGGAATGCATTTCAGTAATAGAGTAAACTTATACTATTTCTAACGCACAACAGTATTATTAGGTATTGTTTTTTAGGCAATCGCAATGGGTGAAACAATCACATACTAAAGTCCTTTTAAAAACTAGTTGTTTTCAACTTTGAATGCATTTGTCTCATGACTATTATAACAACTATATACTACCTATATAAAGTCTCAATCTCTTCCAAATTACGTCAGTTCTAAGTGAGCTGTCGGGTGATTCCTACCGGTTCGCGTTCTATCAATAATACAATGGATAGTTCAATTGGTCCTTCGCCCTTGGCCGATCAACTGCTTGATGTCGGAATTATTTGTAGTGAAGAAGTGCTTAACCAACTAGTAGACCGACTGACAATACAGGAGGAACGTTACCTTTCTGACAGAGAATATATGCCGAGAAGGTTAAACAGGAGTAATACCTTGGAAGCAATTTCATCAATCAACGAACCAACTGGGAGTGCGAGTGCAGCCTTAGCAAGTAAGACTGGGAACTCTGACTTCCACGACCCATATATCCGCGGCTTGGGGATACGGCACCAAGCGTCGAGTCTCTGGAAAATGGTGGACGCCATGAGTCCTTGAGTCAGCCAACTGCCAGCAAACAGACCAAGGATAACATTTCTGAACACCCATTTACATTTACAGTTGTGAGTCTTCAGCTGCCCCTGACTGTTATCAGCAAAAACCGGAGGATCGTGACAATCAGGAAACACCAGATCAAAAAAACCCAGAGTACTATAACAAAATAATGTGAAAGTGTGTTTGACATTATCGCGGCACATTATAAGCATATTACTATTGTAGCTGTGGGTATTACTTTATAGATTTAATTTCTGTTGTGCAATATCTTTACGTATTTGCAAAGCATTAAATAATCTTGATATTTCTCTAATGTTTTATTTAATCTCTTTAAGAGAATGGGTAGCTGAGAACATTTACATTTGTAAAAAAAAAAAAATTGTAATGATCATTCTTGACATTTATTTTTAAATGTCGCAGCATCATGCTAAAATAGGAACCTTCTAGCCATCTTCAGGACTGTTTTGATTTTTATTTTACTTTGGTTTTTTTAAATGTTTCTATGAGTGTATTTAGTTTAATTTGTGATCTTCCTGTGCGAGTCCCAATCAATTCTTTTTCTTACTAGTTCTAAGATACAAATGAGTAATACATAAACATTTTCAATAAGCGCTACGGCGCAGGCAAGGTCGCAATTCCAAGCTAGTCAAGTAATAAAATATCCTCAACTTACGTAAGATCTTTCCGACGCTTCCAATTATTACTTTGTTTTCCTTATTACAAAGGAGCATTGAAACTAAATGCTTACAAGAGGACCTCGTTACTCTAAGTACGTATTTATTTTACTCAGTTCCACTCCGAATCAGTTGAATGATTTCATGGATTCGTTTTTTTAAAGCATCTCTAAGTATGTATAATGTTCCCATTTTATGCACGTTTTGTTTTAATATTAAAAAGAGAATGTTTCTTTTTTTTAAACCACTTATGTACCACGTGGTGTTTTTCGTAAATGTTGTCTGCTTGCTTTAGGTAAATGCTTCGTATGCCCGAACGCCCAACATCAGTAGAAACCAACGGAATTGTGAAAGAAAAATTTTGTAGACCAAGTCTATCAGACGTAAAAAATATACTTACACAAGAGGGTACAATTAGCGACGTTTGAGGTAGGCCTTATGTACATATATCACTCGTTCTATCTCCACTAAATTCAGCGGAGGTGTTGAGAGGGAATAAAACTAAGGATGGGAACAAAACTAATGCCTACTGGTGATATATGGCGTGCGATAATCTATACTGTTTGTTTCTCACGTGTTAAAAGTTTTTAAATTATTATTAATAAAGTATAATTATTATTTAATTTGTGGAAGCTTGTAAATGGCAACTGTAAGCGTTAATTGTACATTATTTACCTTGATATTAGACAGCTTTTTGAAGAATAAATAAATAAAATGAATAAATTATGCATCTTTAGCCTTGTAAGTTCATCTTTGGGCCGCTTAAAGTTCAAGGACGTTTGAGGCAATTCAAAAACTGATTTTTAATGGGATTCATAATTCTTGCCTATGCTGGCTTGGCACGCGACGATGGCAAGACACCGGATGCCATGTCTATTTTTGCAACGAACCTTCTGGTGGGTACAGTTCGATACAAACTTAATGGCGTCTCGGAAGTTAGCTACTCGCTGCGCAGCCCCACCCCTCACCCCCGCTGACATATGAAATTGTTACTGCGCAGGGAATCGCCTCATGTTCTCGAACTGTCCAGAAGGTTCAATGCAAAAAAGACATGCCATCCGTTCTCTTACCATAGTCGCGTGCCATTGCCAAGCCATAGTCAGCAGTAGTTGTTTTATGTGGTCTGTTGCTTACTCAGAGTGCTGTGCTGGCTCTGTTGCTGCGGCTGCAGAAAACCTCAAGCAACGTAAGTATAATAATCTTATCGGTAATTATATTTTCGAGCCGTTGAGGGTTGAAACCCCTGTTTGAGTGAGAGCTTTCTTAAAGCTCGATAGATGGTGTTGAACTATTTTCTAAATCTTGCTGTTAAGATTTTCCGCATATGTGAAGTAGGGAATCGTTTTCTTTAATACACATTGTACTCTCTGGAAACTTTGTTTTATTTGGTCTATTGGGCAGCTGTCGGGTGCACTAACAATCCCCATGGGGTCCGAGTGCTCCTGGTCTCTAAAGGAAATCTCCAAACGGCTAGTTGACACTTCCCGTGACCCAAGATTTGGCTTTTACCACGGCCAGAGTCTAAGCATTGCCATACGACGTGACAATGGCGCCAGTCTCTTGTGTACATTACCAGTCGATAGCGATGCGGATGAATTTTTCGACGCCATATCTTAGTTTGTTAATAGTTTGAGTTAAGTTAGGATATTATATTATTTTTATTAATAAATTAGGTATTTAGGTTATTTATGTACATATCATTATATCTGCCACAAACAATCTCAACTGAAGTAATACGTTTAACAAAATCAGTTGCAAGTCTAGTCATGTCTATGTATTACCGTTAACTAGACAGTCTTCAGGGAAAACAATAGTTCACGCAAAGAACTAATGAGCGTTCAAAGCGTAATTCTACCCCACTTTAGTAGTTTAGTTGAATGCGGACGATCGCCGATTGGCAATGAGCCGGTTGTTCTCGCGGGGTTCGCCGGTGTATAACCGTACGCTGTATCCCAGCCTCCACCACTGTGTGCATGCGATGGACGAGATATTTGAGACATCCTTAATGTAAGTGTTCCTGATGCGCCTGTGTGCAAACTGTCGCTATAGTGCTCGTTTAAATGAAGACCTCATTTTAACTATAACAACCTCTTTAAATTAATTTACTTTATGTCATTTGACAGAATTAGTCAAAATTAAACTGTAAATGAATATTGCTATAAAAATGCGCATTATATTTTTTACACTTGATTTACCATTTTCCATTAACTAATATAAAAAACTGGCTTCTGCTCACGACTTTAAATATCTAGTTTTTACATAAAATAGAACATATAATTCCCGCACTATTACTTCGTTTCCGCTTACTTCACTCTGACTTTTTTCTTTTTGCTTGCCTCCTAAGTGGCGTAGCGTAATGTTGAATACAAGAAAGAAGAAATTCAAGACAAGAATTGAGCTATAAAATGCTAAAACAATTTTTCAAATCAGACTGATATCTAGTTCCAAAAATTAGCGTGTTCAACAAAAAACAAACACACTCTTCAGCTTTATTATGTTAAGTATATAATATTCCACATGTTCCTCTTGAACAGTAAGTGTTGATTAGAGAATATTACGTTTCAACAAGAATGTCGTAAAAGGAGTTTGTTACTACGAATATAATTTGAGAGTTTGTTACTAAGAAAATAATTTGAATATGTTTTGAAATCTTGACAGATAAGTAACATTGAAGTAGATTTATAATTATAATGATTCTTTTTCTGTGATGTGTGTGACAGTGTCCTTGCATATATGACTTGTGTTTTTAAACACATGGGAGAAATCAGATGTGAATTGTGAGTGTCAAAAATCACAGCAGATGATCTTCATGTGCAAGTAACAATAAATAAATTTTCTTTCTTCAATTATGTCTTTAAAAAAAAAGAGTCGTTCTAATCGATACATAGATATCTCCGAGGTCTGTCTTCGGAATCCGTTAATTGTAGTCACCCTACGTATTGGTTTCACGAGCGATGCACCCGAAGTCGTTCGTATGGATAAAACATTCAAATGTATGGAGAGCGAACCTTGCTTCACAGAGTATAAATAAATGGAGTGATCACGTGCACGTGCGAGGAAACAAAACCAAAATTCCGATCATCCACTAACTTGAATGGCAAAGCGTGACGGCCTCTTCCTCTTACTGAGAGAAAGCTGGAGCGTGGACATTATAGGCTCAAGGCAGTTTTATAAAGACCATACTCGTAATTATGGATGTTTAAGGTGGCGAAACTGTTATTGCGGGTCAACTGTAGAGACCCATTTCTCAGTAGTTGCCATCGATGATAGGAGAAAATGTATAATGCTGATCCTGTAGAAAGAAGGAGTATGGAGTAAACGGACGAAATACGCTACGTGTGTTGAAATATTATTGCAAAATTTAGTTGATTTATCGACTACGAAGCATGGAGAGAATGATGGACGCTGATCCTATCGCCGCCGCTCATTACGAAAAGCAAGTGGTCAACTTCATTGAGAAAGGTTATGTAAAAGAAGCTCAAGAAAAACCTTCTGGTCGTGTGGTATTTGCCGCACTTGGGTGTCCGCAATCCAAACAAACCCGGAAAGCTACGACTTGTATTTGACGCCAAAGCTACAACTAACGGTATTTCTTTGAATCCAGAGCCTCCATTTACTTCATACTCCTTGTTTCTACAGGATCAGTATCACATGCATGGAGTTCGTACAGCGTCCGTGCAAATAGGTCCAACTTCACTAAGAACCTCGATTCTCAATAGATGTTGACTTGATTAGTAATGTGGTTTTAATTGATTTGTGATTGATTGAAGTGATTTTCTAAGAAAATTATGACACTAGTTATGGAATGTCAACGAAAGATTTCTATATTCTATTACTAGGTATAGGTATCGGCGCGGCTTAAGAGCCCTGATCTTGAATGCGCTGAAGTCGATTTTGGGTCTGTTTGGCGGGGGGAGTGAGGTGCAACGGGGGAAGCAGCCGGCGCCAGCGACTACTGGTCAATATAATAAAAGTATTGCGATTATTGGTCAATCAGTCGTCTTCCCACGTTATGCATTCAAATATGCATGAATGGAACTTGCGCGAATCTCTCCACTGATTTCGTCGAGAGCTCCAAAACCATGCCGGTACCTATATTTTAATTTTTTTGACATAGGTGTTAAACGCTAAAACACCGTTTGGAGATTTATAACTAGGTACTGAGCACACGCACATAGGCTAAAAAACATTACGTAGTTAGTTATAAATGTCTGAACGTAAAGGGATAATAATTGGAGATTTTGGATGGATTCTTGGTGGAGCTCGTGGCTAAGTAATAACAGCCGCAAGGATCGATCCATCAGGTTAAGTTACGCCTTTGGGTTTGTTCGTGGATGGGTGACCACCTTATTAAATACCGAGACTCCTCCGTGCCTCGGGAAGCACGTCAAGGCGTTGGTCTCGGCTGTCGTTCGTGGATCTTTGACAGTCGTTACGAGTCGTCAGAAGCCCGAAAGTCTGACAACCAGTCTTACCAAGGGGTATCGAATACAACAGTTACCAGGTTGTGGAGGTCAGATAGGCAGTCGCTCCATGTAAAATACTGGTATTCAGCTGCATCCGGTTAGACTGGAAGCCGACCCTAACATAGTTGGGAAAAGGCTAAGCAGATTGATTGATTAGTCTTGTTCTGACCACTCTATTAGCGAGTTTTGATTTATTACAATGTACGTATAAATAAAAGTGAGTACCAAAGCGTTTTGTTTGGAGTTATTCGATGCACAGTGGGGCGTACGCACGTGTATGAAATAAAATTCTATCTATTCCATCGTGAATTCTGCCAGTGGTTTTTATAACACGTTTTTGGTAGAATTTTTAGAAAAAAAGTTTAACTGTATTCTAGCACAATAGTCTAGTGTAAGTTTATGAAAAAGTGCTTTATATCTGATATTTTACTTTGACTGCCTCGTTCATCTAGTCATCTAGTGGATGGACGAGAATATTACGAAAACCACAGTTAAGTAGCCCGGTTTCTAGATTTGTGCCCGGCTTATGATAATAATTATAATATTGGACAATCGTTACGGGTACGGGCCCGAAAGTCTGACAACCAGTCTTACCCAGTAACTGGGTTGTGGAGGTCCGATAGGCAGTCGCTCCATGTAAAATACTGGTATTCATCTGCATCCGGTTAGACTGGAAGCCGACCCCAACATAGTTGGGAAAACTCTGGGCATATTCATTGATAAACACACCGTCCTCGTAACCGAGTACAGCATACACACTTCGACATTTTTTCTATCTACCTACACTTTCGCCACCATTTTCTCTCAGACGAGTGTTGAAAGTATTAAAGTATGATAGATATGAGTACGTGCCGACGACGTCTCGCTTCTGACGGATATTGAACACTGCGTCAAATTACCTCGCCTTAAATAAATTCTTGTCTTGTATTTCTTAATACCATTCATTTTGGAATGGTATCATTTTGTATGTTTAAAGAGAAAAAGGCATAGATATTAAAACATTTATGGTCGAATATTAATTATCTCATCATATCAATTCTATAGACAACTCACCATAATATATTAAAGAGATAAACCCTATTTCATACGCAATGAATTCATAAAGTATAATACCATATAAACTTGTACGCCTCGTAGCTTCGTAGAGCATCTACGCGCTGCTACGTCTACGGAGCTACGGCGTAGCCCGTGAGGTTATAAATTAACCCATCCTCTATTCGGCAGATAAAGCACCCCGTATAATACATCCCTCGAAGATATATTTAAGCGCTGAGGGGAAACCGTTTCTCGTTTTATACGGGAATAAGCCTTTTTGTGAAAATGCCGATTAATTTTCAATTTCCTGATGTTCTCGAATTTTCGTGTGGTTATTCGATTTCCTTGTGCATATTTTTTTATTGTTAGAATAAAATCTAGTTTATTACAGAGCGAGGACTTTTTTTTTTTTAAGTTTGGAACAGTGTGACATTTGGTATCTCCGTTAAATAAAATGTCTCTATACGCGTATGTTGGATACAGTAGAACATTTCAGTACAACAGTAAAATTTACGAGCAACTCTAAAACAATCATTAATACTCGTTTTATTGCAGGATACGGAACGCGGCTGTATTCTGTATAGCGCGGAATGACGTCACGGATTATAATGACGTTAGAAATAAGGCATTGAGTGCACGGCCTGCACTTTATAGTTTAGCGACAGTAAGAAAAACTTTAGTTTCTTTCTTGACTTAATTTGGGATATGCAATATAGTGGACGCACCTTAAATGTTTTTTTTGAAATATAATACAAACATACAAATAAAAACTTTAACTTAATTATAATTAAGGTAAAGTTTTTATTTGTTAAAGGTTATCTCTAAAAATACTGATCTGATTGTTTGAATTAAATCTATTCTAAACGCAACCTTAACCTATAATGACATATGTTTTGTTTTTTTGCTGGTGACGTCTCTTCCGTCCGTTCAATTGTGTACGACTGCTTAAACAATAAATCCCTCTATTAATCTATAATTATGAACGGTGCGGAACCTTTCTTTTTCTGACCAAATTTCCAACACTGATTCCAAAAAACTGTTAATTGATAGTATTCCCGAGTGACATAATTTTGTACGTCAGAAAAATACACGGTTCTTGTAGGCACATGCGGATTAAACCGCGGGACGTAGCAAGTATTTAATAAAAATACCACAGTTTTTAAGTCATTTACTTAAATTAACTGCACGAATATCTATTTACCTCGTGTTAGGTTCCCTTTGGTACTTTATTAACCCTTATGGGCGTAACCAGGGCTTTTATGGGTTTCCGCATATACGGGTTATCTAATTTAAACGTAAAGAACTAGCAGTGACCGGTTGCGTCTGTATTTAAATTTTCCGGTATGAAAGGTACTAAACTCTACGTTTTTCTCGTAGTAGGTATTTGACTATATTTCCACCGCGATTTACCGACGTCGATTTGACAGTTTTCATGTAAAACACCAGACACACATAACACATTTTTTTAGACAACGATGCCAGTTCATTGAGGCATTTTCAGAAACATAATCTTAGTAAAAAATAGTGTGTATATTAATGTTTCCCGCGAAATTCCGCCAAATCAACCTTAAAATTCCAACTTGTTTCCACCATAATACATAATAAAAACTGCACAGTAATATCTAAAACGGAGTGGTGTTTAATTTCAGCCTGTCGTGTTCGCGGTCGAATAACAGAGAAACGAATGGGTCGCGTATTATAAATGTTTATTTTTAATTACATTCCCTTCAAGCACGGACGTGTGGTACAGCCGTACAACGGACAGATGTGGTTTCGGTACGTTTTTAGTATTTATTATTTTATGTGATTATACATTATGTTTCGGTGTATTTATGCGATTGCGGTATGAGAATTCAAAAATCGAACTTAAAATACTCGAATATAAAATAAAAAATCGAATCGAACGTTAGTTTTGTTAGATTTAAGGTGTCAGCGTCAGGGTAGCCCGCGAAATTCAAATTTTCTTACGTTTTTTGCAATTTGCAGGTGCTGACGCTTCCACCTTAAATGCTCCTTTTTTAACTATTTGTATTTCCTGTGTCCTATGTCCCAAATAACATATTTTTCTTTTCTTTCTTTAAATCTTTAGAGCGAGCTTAAAGTTGGGATGGAAAAATTCAGTGCCCAATTTGGGCTTTAATATTATTGTAATATTTTGTATAAAGAAAACCCTAATAATTCGAATTTCTTCGAAGTATTAACAATTTCTAAAAAAATTAGTTGTTTAAATAATAGTACCGCGGTAGTGTGTACGTCTCACACCACGTCAATCTCAACAGGATCAGGGCAGTCAAATTTTATTGCCATTCACTTTTAATGGAGGCTCCGTGTTTTATAGTTCAATTATAAGACCGAGACGTTTTTGTTTACCTCCTTAATTGAACGCTCTTTAAATAATACAAATGGATTTTTTTATGTTTAAAGCGGTTTCTAGTAGAGATTGTTTGTCATAAAACGTGACTAAGGAGGAGTTCGACCAAACAGGAATAAATTTTATCCGCAGAATAAGATTAACTTTTGACTGTTTTCGTATGGAGAAACTGTAAAAATTCAAAATTTATTCGGAAGGGAAGGCTTATTCCGCGGATAAAATTTATTTTTGTTTGGTCAAATCCGCTCTAAGGCAGATTGTTTATACTGATTTTGAATAAATTGGTACCTATAATTTGCTAAATACCTACCTAGAAAGGCCTTGTTTTTAAAAACTAGGGACTTTCTTTCTCTCTGCTACGATTTGGTCATTATATACCGATTCCATGCGATCACCAATTGATTTGTCATACGTGTCGATTAAATTTGTTTTTTTTCTATTCGGAATTTCTCAGTAGCAGCCCGGAGTCTGAATCAGTGCCTGGCCGATGGCAATAGGCTCGCCCCATAGTACATGGATACTAGTTTGTAAATTATTCTGTACAATGCATTGGAAAAATATTCTGTAATGTTGTGCAAGAGAATTGAATAAATAAATAAATAAATGGAACTTAAAAAAACTGGCGAAAGGCAAAACGATAGGTACACCTCTGCCTAATCCTTTGGGGGATGCAGGCCTGATGTTATAAAAATCTTTTGCAGCTTCGAATATCGAGCAGAATGGGTGGATTTCTTCCGCCATTTTCTAAACACCAAGTGCCTACAAACGAGCCAGCGTAAGCACTTCTAAACTGAACACCTCTCGAGTCCTAAAATTTTAAACGTAAAGGCACTTTGTCCCACACCCCCCCTTCCCTCTTAGGGTGGATAATTTTCATAGTAATTAACCGTTCTACCGTCGTGACACCTGCCCAGGGAGGGGTGGTCCTGTCATACACTTTTTATTCAATTTATCAAGAGCACTATTTTTTGTGCCAGCTTCACTTTTCACGTGAAAAATTGGATCCTTGTCGCCTTTGAGTTGCTCTTTTTTCTTGATGAAGATAATAACGAATTTTTTAGATGTTTGTATTTTGATATCACATTATTTTCCGCTTTTAAATAACAGTACACATACATACTTCTTCTCATGGGGTAGGCAGAAACTACAGAACGCCACCTGCTGCGATCCTCACATACTCCTTTTGCCTCGTTTACGTTCATACATCTGGCCATGCACCTTTCTGAAGAACATCACCAATAAGGTATAGTCCTAGTTTGTGTGTGTTTGTTTGTGTGTATTCTATTCTATTCTATTCTAACATTAATTGCATTCGTATTACCATCGATGTTCTATAGTGATTGTCAAGAGTTGTTCTTAAGCGTCCACTTTGTTACTAAGTGCGAAGCTCACCAAAGAAACTGAACGCGATCAGAACTTCTTAAACGCGTTCAAGAACTGTCAGTGTCGCTATTCCATAACAATTTTGATACTGCCAGCTCATGAACGCGGTTTAGATGTGAAATTCGCCCTAAGAGTCATCGTTATATTTATTTATGGATACTATACATTTTATAGAAATGTTTTAGTGACCCAACGAATCCTTCATTTTAAAACCAACTTCTTTTGAAAATCTCTTCATTAACGTCTTTAAGAACTTCCGCATAACGTTCCGGTTAATCTGCAAGCGGAAAGCGGAAAGCGGAAATCAATCTAAGATTAGGTTTTTCACATCATCATTTTAACATCATCATGTATTAAGGTAACTTTCCAAAACTTTTAGTAAGTTTACTAAATAACTCTTTGTTATCCAACGTTGCAACTAAAACCTGCAAACGCTCCACAAAAAGTAAGTTCAGTGTGGATTCACCTTTAAAGATAAATCATCTAGATGATGTTGCTGATATACTAGAAATCACTTTAAAATAAAAAAAGGTGATTTACACATTTTGGCACAACTATAGAAAATGTGGGAAACATTTATTTAGTTAAGTTATGCTAATCAACGACTACACCAAACCATATGTATCACATTTAAATCCTTTCTAGAAAGAAATTCGGTTCTTTAAGCCCATATACCTACTTATAATCGTTGATTGTAATTACTCCGGCCTACTACCTACTCACGGCTCGAGCATAACTTTTGCAATTCTACAAATACCGCACGAGGCGCGTGAGATCATATAATTACGTCACAAGTGATGATTGATCACGTACACATACGTCATTTGTCTTCGTTCCGTGCCTAACGACTTCACGAATGAAAGTCGGCCAGAAGTATAAACAAATATAACTAAATTAAATAATAACTTTATTAGGCAAAATTCAAATGTCACATCGAATTTTAACATTAATTAGCGCTTTGCGCGTGACATTTCTCGAATTTTCTAAACAAACTTCAACATCCCTAATTTCCGTTTTACAGGTTGATTTTTTTACGTTACCTATATTTTTACTTGTGTTTTAAGTTTCAGCTGAGCGAAATATTTAAAAAAACGTTTAGTGGTTTGGCTGCGAAATTGTAACAAACAGTGTGGATTATCATAAAAATTTGATGGAAAATTAGGCGCCAGCCGTATAGACGTCTAGACGATAGGCTTCAAAAGCTACTTCATGACGATTATAAATTGTAGGTAAGTAGCTTTTTAGTAGATTTTTTAACGAAATAAAAGAAATTCGCTTTCGCTTGCAGTCACAATAAAGCTCTAGTCGACGTCCATTTTTTTAACATCCCTTATTATTGAATTAAGATTCAGCGAGGTCGTGTAATCCTTAGTAATTAACGAAGATTTTTTTAAACGCGGCAATTTTTGCTCTCTTTAATCAAGGAATCGGATTTCGGATCAGATGAAAGTTTGGCGGCGGTCGCTTTGATTATACCTATTTAATCAAGGCATAAGGTATACATTATTTTATTAAAAGGTGAAAAAGAAATTGGGTGTAATCGTTTAATTTGTCATTAAACCTCACATTTTTTGACTTTTAGATTTATATGTTTAGAGTTTAGGTTTTTATAATTTTTATTCGTATATTATACTTTTATTGTATACTTCAAATGCATTTTGCACAAGAGTTCCTTATAATGACGAAAGTAAGCACTAAGGAAGGATTTTTGAAAACTCATCTCATAATGGGGTTAAATAGGGGATGACAGTTTATATGGAAGTTTCTATTTTTCCCGATGAGAAATCCTATCGGGAGTCTTTCTTCTTAGATATCTACGTACGTATTATTAGGCAATAAATACCTAGTCCACATCCAAATATAAACCGAATGACAGGATCGAGAGTACTAGGATAACATACAACGTAATAGCTCGATCACATAGTTTCACTGGCATATTGATCACGTGCGGCTGTAATGGCGCGTTAATATCGGGAACGATTCCTGCCTCCGGGCTATTGCCCTTTATCTAATGTACTATGTAGACATACCTGTTAAACAAAATAGCTAAGCAGAGACTGCTATTACATTGGAAGCTTTGAAACATGGTGCAGGTGAAGTAGGTAAAGGAGAAAAGATCATTCAAATAAATCTTTTGAAAAATTAAAAGGAAAAATGTTGGGAAATAAGAAGGTCCAGAAACTAGCAATCAATGGATAAATAAATAAAAAGCGTGGCTCTTCAAATGACAAAGAAATTAAATCGCAAAGAATGGAAGACCATAGTAAAACTACAACAATGTTGTAGTAGCTAGTATAGTAATCGTAAAGCCAGTACCTAAAAAAAACTGGATTAAGTAAAATTCTTTTTTTCATATCAGATCATCAAATCAATAACACATAATGTCCTTGTGATAGGATTTCAACAATAATCTCTTTTTGTATCAGATTACCGAATATAATTATAATACACACGTGGACAATATGTGTATTATAATTGGCTGTGATCGGATTTCAACAATAATACTCGTACCTACGCTGTTATTAAATCACGTAGGCACCGTTCATCTAATATTACTATTTGTTTTTTATACAACGAAACCTTCATTTCATAATGTATTTTCTACTAAAAAATAAAATATGCTTCATTATTTCAGTGTTTTTATAATATATGAAATACTCGAAATGTCCTAAGGCTCGTCTAGTTTTGGATTATGGCGCTTATCTGATTTTACTTCGCCTCGTCTACGGGTAGTTTGGTTTACGCGTGTATGTAGACGAACTGAACTCACCCGCATGAACGAAATTCGAATAATAAACGTTCCTTAACAAAACGTTTTTACTTAATAATCTAATGATAATAATTTCCTCTTATTAATAAACGCGGAAAAAAAATCATTCTGTATATTATCTCGAGATTAACCATAAATTTTTTGAGGGTTGAATATGACATAACTTTACTACACGTTTATTAATAAAGAATGAGAATAATTGCTTATTCCCTAAACAGTACATTTTTAACAAACACATGCAATCATGTGCTATAAAATTTTACGGCAAGACTTTAACAAATGACTGGCAAAATAAATTAAAAAAAACTACGAATTTAAAAAGCAACAGCGCACTACTTGCGTATTTTTAATTAAAAAGAAACCCTGTGTATCCCGGGTAGGTAGGTTGCAATTAATAAAAGTTAATTTGCATTTTTAGGTCAAGGGAATGTTTTAATAAAACAATTTTGGCCGTCTCTCGCTTGTGCGCGGACTTTCCTAGAATGTTAGAAATTAAATTATAGTAACTAATTCATTACGGTATACTCGTTTCCCTCATAATATAAAAACAAAAAGTAATGGTGTTTTAAAAAATCGAGATTAAATTGATTATGGTATTTAAACCTACGCCAAATTTTCCTGAAGCAAAAATCAAGCACAAAATTCTCATGCAACATTGATTTTCACCAAAGTTAAACTTTGAATACATCATCGAAGTAGTAGATTCGGTTGCTGGTTACTACTTCCATGGATAGAACGTATTAGTTTTACGAAGAATTCTGAAGGAGGAATTGCGAGGATTTATACCAATTATGATGGGAAGGAAAAAAAAACTAACGTAACTACTGGCCGTTCAACATAGTCTGTTATTTGCCCAGCACGCTTGCTGTATTCAAGCACACCATCGCATCTCTAGTTAAAAATAATCGGTGTATAAAGACACTTAAGAAATCCGAAAGACGTACATTGTGATATTTTTTTTGTACTGAGGGATGCCTGGGAATCTTCTGGTTAATGGAGATATTGAAGGTACACTAAACTAACTTTTGAATGTTATAAGCTTAACTTTAAATACCCCTACAACTCCTTCATGTAGCCAGTAGCACAATTTATTGCGTCACAAACACATCATACATAGATACCTGACTACATTTCATAGATTCGTTCAAGTCTGTAAACGTAAATGATCAGACGTAATGACATAATTATGTACAAGGAAGGAGATTTAGTGCAGCATTAGACGTCCCACTAGTTTAATAGTTAGAGATATCGAACAAGAAAATTGGATAAAATCAGTAACGGTGCAAGATAAAGCTCATAGGTGTGTTGTTAGTTTGAACTGAGTTTAATAAGAACACACATAGGTACACTTAGAGCCATCAATCACAACGTGGCTCACAAAGCTACAATCGATTGGCAACGTTATCACAGTCAAGTGTTGGATTGGCTTTACATTTCTAGCACTCCAAGTCACGAAACAGATGTAAAACACACGATCTTATATTGTTTCCGTAACCTCGATACATAGATCGGCGGCATCAGTTCGCGCATTCCACAATTTTGGCGTGACAAGTCTTTGGTTTACTCTATTAAAAACGGTGATATTTCCAGTCAGAGGCTTTGAGAAGAAAAAATTACACTCGTGGGAGAGAATCTTACGAAATGTTTAATAATTGGTGGGAGTACTTTTATAGACGACTAGCTGCATCCCACGACTTCATCCGCATAGGACTCGATCCCCTAGGAATAACGGGATAAAAAGTATTCTATGACCTAACCCAGGTCATGGTCTCCCCATGTGCCAAATTTCATCGAAATCCGATCAGCCGTTTTAACGTGAAAGCGTAAAAAATAAACACTCTCGCATTAATAATATTAGTTAGGATTGTGACCTACACGCGGGCGAAAGCTATATTTGTTAGGATGTCATTCACACGCACTTCTACAACAATCCATCCATTTTCCATATTAAAACAACTAATTACATCTGACTCCAATAGCATTATCTAGCAATACTTCATCCGTTTAAAGCAAAAATATTATTCTACAGTAACAAAATTGTATTAATATTTTGGCAAAATTGTGCTTCTGATAAGCACACAATGATGGACTAAACAAGTCTCCTTTCATACGCCTAATGTTGTCTCAACCATAATTATCTTCACTCCATTACAAAAAGGTGATAAACCCCACCAAACGCACCGGGAGTAAATTATGTAGGATTTTTATGCGTTATACAGTACGCCCAGTATATCTAACCACGCGACGAAATACTGAACTAAATGATGCGTACATTTGCATTTGTTTTAATTTAATCTTGCTTTTCGCTTTACAAGAAGCGCCGCTCTGAAGTGCCAAAATAAAATGGGAACACTGTAAATGTTAAATAAAACATTTTTTATCTGCGGTTTTGTGTCTTATTTTAGAACTAACTAGCTGCGCCCCACGGTTTCACCCGCATAAGTCTCGATGCCGTGAGAATATCGGGATTAAAAGTACGCTATGTCCTAATCTAACCCATGTCATGGTCTACCCGTGTGCCAAATTCCATCCAAATCTGATCCGCCATTTTAGTGTGAAAGCGTAACAAACACACTTTCGCATTTATAATATTAGACTTAGGATATCTGCAAACTCACTTTCGTATTTAAAATATTACAGTTACGATATCTGGGTTTTTGTATGTCACATTTGTTGCATGTTTTATTTTTGAGCGTTTTGCTGGAAGATAGTATAGGAATGTTTAATTAATGCAGGTTTGGTGTGTAGGCTACACTGGGAGTGGAGCTAAGATCGTTTAGCTTTGCTCATGTAGCCACCGTGTGTTTGCATACTTCGGTTCACACCGCGAACTATGACGGGGCCATGTGCGGACCGGTGCATAGCAGTCACTTTTATAACCATTACCAACAAAAAAGGCAATCAAAACTTTACAAAATATTCCAAAATCAGTCTTACCGTAGAAACTACAAAAGCAACACCAAAGATTATGATTGCAAATCGACTTAAAACGTGCAGAATATAATATAGCCGTAATAAAACGCTTCACACGGACGTGAGAGGACGCAAGCGACCGCACATCCTTATCGCGAGCGAATAAAAACGCGCGATGTGCCATTTTAATGTTTGCCATACTTCCTTCGACCGTCGACTGAATGTACAGTAGTGATGTGGCTACTATCGATATCCGTAATGGACAGTTTCAGTGTCGAAGGGTTTTCAGTAACAGGATTCATAGTCAGCTGTCTTATTTTAATTTAAGATCGATTAGCTTTTTAAACCAATGAATGGCTGATAAGACAATTTTAAATATTTTCGCTTGTAAATGTCATTATGATCTGTTTCTATTTTCTTTCAATCCATCCAAAGATCGCCTTGTGCATTAAGACCGCCTAACCTGTATGTACACTAATTTTTAAATATATTTGTTCTTTTTGTATCATGTGGTGTATCTTATTTATGTACTGCTTTTGCCCGCTGCTTCGACCACGTGAAGGTCAAAAGTTATCCCACGGGATCGTACTACCGCATACCGGGATAAAAATTATTCTTTAATCCAGGTTATAAACTATCTGTGTGCTAAATTTCATCTAAATAAGCCATTTTTGCGTGATTGAGTAACAAACATCGAAACATACAAACTTTCACATTTATAATAGGTATTATTAGTAAGATGTATTAAACACTTTAGTGTACAGGCAATAAATCGTTTAAAAAATAATTAATATTGATTTAGAATGTATTTGATTTAATAAATTATTGCATGAGATAGTTGACTCATGATTTAATTATGAAGAAACTGTTTTCCGTTTATAATTTACAATATAATTGTTCCCTAGACAACTTAAACTGAGCATACATCATCATTAACCTTTTCTTGCCCTTATCCCAATTTATTTGGGGTCTGCGCAAATTGTAGTTTTCTTCCATACTTCTCTATTAGTCGTCATCTCGGTAGTCACCTCCTTTGTATCCATATCATTTTTCACACAGCCCATCCATCGTTCCTTCGGCCTTTCCCTGCTCTTTTAGTCATCCACATTTATGTTTGGAAACTTTCCTCACGAAATTTTCCTCATTCCTCCGCATTACATGCCTATACCATGACAGCCGATTTCCACACAACTTTTCAGTCATCGATACCACTTTCGAACTTCCTCTTGCTTGTTCTATGTATTTGCGTTACAAGTTACAAGACAAATCCCTCTTAGCATTCTCATTTCAGCTTCATGCAATTGCCATTCATTCATCCCTTTTGTGGCCCAATATGACACACAGATCCATACAGGACAGCAGGTCTCGACGATTGTTTTATAAATCATCTCCTCAAATTTTGAGGGGAATGCGGGAGTCGCTGAATGCCCTGTGACCTGCCGCAATTTCATCCATCTAGTGTTTATTCTGTGCTCAACAGTTCGATCTACTTCGCCAACGCTTTGCAAGAGTGAACCGAGATATCGAAAGTCGAAGCAGACCAGGAGAGGCGCGCCATCTAGCGCAATGGCTCAGAACTGGAGAGACCGCCGAAATCGCAGAACATACCATTAAATATATGATAAATTAATCATATACGAATATTAACGTTGTGTGTGTCCCATCCCTATCCTGAAACATGTATAAGTAATTTATGTTTGCACAGATATGGTTTAATAAAAACAACTCTATTGGTTGTAGGTAAGTACATATTTTAGGATTTACATGGTGATTTGAATTTTTTCAGATATTATTTTCATTCCAGAGAGTATTAAGCCTCGTGCAGACTGGCGCGACGTGACGCCGGTAATTCTTTTTCCGTGAAGTTTTCATAGAAATTGTATTGTTAGCGTCACGTCGCGCCGTCGCGTCGCGCCAGTCTCCACGTGTACCAAAAATGTCAAGAGGGATTTTTCCATAGTAATGTTCTCACTTGAGGAGGCGCCAGTCAAGCTTAGACATAGGGTTATTTATTTACGTTAATCAAAGTCAGTCGCCGAAATAACGTGGTATCGTCGTATACGCGGTATCCGACGTAATCGACATAATTTTCCCGACTCATTTTGAGCGACCCAAATTCCGCCGGGTTACGGCTGTCCCCTAAAAGCATTGTTTGGTTATTTGCCTGCTAAGCAAATCTTCCGACAGTACTAGACGTCGCGTCGTTAGTTTACGTTGCCGAGTAAGTAAACACTGTATACTGCAAGCATTAGCTGCCTCGAATCTGAATACAATTAATGTCAGCCATGTTGTCAACGTTAACTAATAACTTGCTAGGCGGATGATTTCTTAGATTTGAATGAAAATACAAATGGAGGGGTTATGGATTTTTGAGTACTAATTTGTATAATTGTGCCGAAATTAGGCAGAAGTTAGCCGCTATAGCATCGATGCGCAAATCAATAGTTTAATACAATTTTGTGCTCATACACACGAGCGGCATGCGTCAACGGCAGCGGCAAACCTCAAACCGGCGATAAACTTCAGCCGCCAATACGCGTCGATAGCACGACGCGTATTGGCGGCTGAAGTTTATCGCCGTTGACGCGTGTCGGCGGCTCAAGTTAGTTGCCCTTGCCGTTGACGCCTGCCGCTAGTGTATGAGCACTTAATGGTGTCGCATGGTAGTAGGTAATATTCTTTCAACGAGGCATTGCATCATGAGAATTGCTTCTCAAAGTTTGGTCACGGACAGCAATAAATAGGGATAAATAAAAGGAGATTCAGATCTTAGCCCTTTTGAGGGACATACGATATTCAATTATGACTATGACCTAGATCAAAATTTTCAGTAATAGCACCATTTGTATGGTAAACAATGGTGCTATTAATGAAAATTGTTAAAATGTACTAAACTAAGTAGAGCGCACTCGTACGGAATGCAGTTAAGAAATCGAGCAACAAACGATAAGCCAAGTGTAAAACGACCAACTCACCAACGATAAAAACTTTAACAATTAATTTGCACATTATGATTAATTTTTGTATCCGCTTCCACCATTACCAGAACTTTGGTTATAACAAAAGATATAAACAATACAGGCAATTAATAGAGCCGTTAAAAAAACTTGGCCAAGTATTGAATGGGGGTATTGTATCCAAGTTATTGAAAGCTACTTTTTATAAGGAGTGACACGGGAAAGCACTTGGTTCTCGTCTGTTGTTCGCTGGATAGGTATCGATTGAGTTATGAATGTACAATGTAAAATTCATAATGATAGCGGTGAGCGTGGTTTCTTCGTAGCTCAACTCGGGATAAATATAGGTACAGTAACGGTCATAAGTGGAGTAGCAATTTTTCAAAGCAATAGATTGACGCTTCGGTTTAACTTACGACCTTCTTATAATAAGTCATAGACACACACACACTCTCATTAGTTTAACAATTATAGTATTTCATAAATTCAACTCGTTACGCATATGTCATGATAGCTTAGTGGTTACCGTATTTGGGTTGACGCGTTCATGCGTAGAGAGTCGTGGGTTCAAATCTCACGCGCGGTGATAGTTTTTTAATGTTTTAAAAATCACTCGAATAATCACGCTATTGACTATATCCTTGTTATGTTCGTCGTGTTCACTAAACTCGCCAAAACTTTATGATTATACCCACGAAAACCTAAATAAAGTTAAATGATAATTAAGGTAGACAAACGCAGTTAACTTACGACTCATTCACCGCGAATAAATAGAACGATGCTTGTTATTGTGGGTTAGTGACGTGTGTTCAATATATTAGCGGTGTCTAAAGTTCATTTTGAAATGCAAACAAAGAATATAGAAATGAAAGCGAATATTATTGCGCTGCGTAAAAGCAGACTTAATATTTATCACAAATATCTGATAAAACCGGACTGAGTGTGAGTAATTTATGATTTAATTATTTTATCAAACATTTATCTAATTAAATTATAACTGCTGATCCTGATAATTGTTTTTTGAAACGTTTTATTTTTACCTTATTAATATTATTTATTTATTGCATAATTTAAGTAAATGAAATTGTTTCTGATCTGATTTGGTTTTGTAGCTATAGCTAACTTTATAATAACTTACTTATTTATTTCAAAACATTTGTTAACTTTAATAATGCTCGTCTAGTTACAACCACTGATCTTTAAATGTCTCATCTGTGGATAAAGTCTAAATAGAAGAAGAAATATATAATTTCAAAGTAAATTTATTTACTTAGATTTTTGAACGATGAAAATAACATTTTAATTATTTATGTGAAATTTCTATTGACAATAATTACTTATTAAACTTTTTGTTTTAGAGATAAAAGAGACGCAGCGACAACACATGGTCAGCGAATACGGAACAAGTGGTTTCATACCAACAAGACGTTTGAAGAATTATTCAACACGTCTGTACGAACCGTGCGCCGTGCAGTCCGCGCAGAAGGTTTGCATTACATGTTACCCACTGTGTGCAATGTTTACGTGCGTGAGTGGTTAAACACCCGGAGATAACAGTTATTTCACGGCCAGCACGATCTCCTGACCTCCACCCTATAGAACACCTATGGGGTTTGATGATACAGCGATGGGAAGCACGGAATGAGCGGTCTGATGAGCAGTTGAAGTTGCATTGTATAGAAACATGGGAAAATTTAAGGGGAACAGATACAGATAAATGCTTCAATATATGAATTAAAATCTAAAATAATAATAATTATATTATAAAATTTATATTATAATAATTATATTATAAAATTTATATTATAATAATTATAATAAAATAATAATAATTATTATCACGAAATAACATCTAATATTTAAAAATGTAAAATATATGTATTTAATGAAATAAAGGAAATAATTATAATTATATTGTGTCATATCCGTAATAAGGATTATTTTGAGGTTTAGTTTCAATCTTCTTTTCGTAATGAAAATGAACACTTAAGCTATAACCTCAATAAGTCCTATTAAATACGATTTGTTAACTTTTCGTTACACGAACGTGAGGTCTCAAACTTACTCGTAGTAAAATAAAAGTGGTAATACTGAGTAATTTATTTGTATTGTGACAACGATTCCGCATTTCTTATATTTACGTGGGTAGATTTGCGTAGATTTGCGAGTTGGTTTGTTACATTACCCACACACAAAAGTAATTAAAGGACATTATTATTTATTATTAAGATACAATATATTATTAAGCCTGATTGTCAAGGTTCACGGTTCTTTATCTCAATAAATTGTTATTTATTGGAAAATAAACTGTTTTAATTCTAGAAATTTATTTATTTAAACTTCATAAAATGATAACGAATAAACATTTTGTAATCACTTATTAAACATTTTTATTCTTAATCCCTTATTTCAATAACAATATAAGTTATAATAAAATTAGTTATTAATTAATAATCTTGTTTATTAATTTATTGAATAATAAAAGAACAGATGAAGATGATTGTTTAAAAGAAAAATAAAAGTTTGATTTCGTGGTTTGAACCCAGACCTATGTGTTTCACCATACACTTCGATACGCTACCAGCTATCGGAACTTGATACCAATATGTGAATTTTTAGCACTAGTATGAACCGACCAAGGTCACGAGTAATTACGTACTCTGCGAAAAAGTGACGGTATGCTTTTTGTTTCATTCGACGCCAGTGAGAGTTCTGAGGTGTATTCTGTGTTGATACATCACTTACACACACAGATATAGGTTCGGCCTGTCGCTCGTTCACAGCAATACAATCCTAAGCGTGATAATGCACTTATGACTGCTTACTGTACATACAATCCGTTTGTTTCTAATCTGGTCATAAAATAACGATATGAGGTTTTTTCTGCGTGATATTCTTTTTGATAGCCCGCCCTCGCAGGATCAAGAGATGGATCTAAAAGAGTTCTTTGGATATCTGAAATTCATGGGTATTTATTTTTGAAGAGAAAAATTGAACGAAAGTTGAGCGATTTTCGGTAGGTGGTAAACTTATCGATTCGCGTAGTGCTGTAACCTCAAATATACCTGTTTTTTCATTTTAACTTAGCCGTTTTATTAGATTCATAGCAAATTGGCTGTGACAGACGGGCAGATAGACCAGACGGACAGACAGACGGACAGGGCAACAGAATGATGATGATGCATATTGTTTATATTATCTTAATATACCAGTTTATCACTATTGAACATAATATTGATGCAACACTTTATTGATTTGATTTAGGGCAGATTTTTCAATCGTCAAATATCTTTAATAAATATTGCGGTTTACCGGCTTTTCTTTTTCTTTCTTCAATACTCAGAAAATATGTCAAATTTTAATTATTTATTCTTTTGATAAAAGTTATCTGACTATTGAAAAATCAGTTCTTATCATTTTAAAAGACAATCCGTGTAAAATAAGAAAATCACTAGGTAGATGAAATAAGTGCATTTGAAGAACGTGTCTAGTGTGGCGACGTTTAATAATAGATGCAATCTATATTATATTTCTCAGTGTATTTCAAAAAAACGTGCGCACTTCCATGCACTTATTCTTACCCTAATATTTTATCGAAACAAAAAACTAATTATTTATATTTAAAACTAATTCTAAATTCGCTATAACGATCGAACGGTAACAACGATATATTCCTACCAGCCTGCTACGAGGTCGCCTTTTGCAGACAACCTTTACAGAACCTACCTCCTTTCAATGTATTTCTTATTGAGTTTCGAGGTCACAAAATCGAGAGGTTCTTAAAAGACTGGAAGTTATAAATGGTTATTGTAAGTAAAAGAGAAAGCTTTATCACAAGTTCACAGTTCTCGTAATTCTCTACTTTCGCATTTACAGTCCCGTTTGTCGCCGTTCCTAACTGACTCGATAAGATTCGGCGCCCCATTCATGCTACGACGAACATTTATTCTGATTATTCGAAAGCCGCATTAGGGTTTACTTAAAAATGGATCTATAAATTATTAGTTCTCCCGATATTATCGCTATTCTATGCTCTTGCCGACGCGACGGCAAAGTTTATCAAGAGGATTCTTGGTAAACCTATTTTACCGGTCTTGGTAAAATCGATTTGTAAAAACCGATTATACCAAAACGATGTAGCATATTTAAGTTATAATGAAATTACTTATTAGCTTAGCAAAAATTGTGATACATTATAAAGCCAAAAAAAATTGGTAGATCATGAACCTGATGTAGAAGATATCTCTTCGCCATAGAATCCCGGTTTAAAACATGTAGGTAATAAAAGTTTTAACTTAATACCTAGGCAGGTGTTCAATAAATAAATTAATATTTCCTTTTTCAGACTAAAAAAATCTTGTTTTTGCACAGAGTCGTGTGTTACGATCCTTACAAAAAGTCTTAAAAACAAGTCTCCCTCATCGAATCGTTCTGTGAACGGTTGATGGATATTTATTACCCTGAGTAACGGTTGGACAACCTTGGATAAAACCAACCAACATTAGCAAACGAATTTATTTTCACGCCAACATTATTTATGGAAACTGCAATACTATCGGAACTTTACTTGTTGTCATTAACCAGACAAAGCTTGCTTGAAGAAATTCTTAGCATTCTTATTTTTTTCTATTTTTTCTTTCTTTCTTGTTTTTTTGTGTCCGTGTTCTTTCTTTGCGTTTTGTTTACCGTAAATAGACATATTTTATTTTTTCTTAGTTCTAACGTATTCATATTCAAGAGCCAAACCATATTTTATATTCTAACTAATTATAAAATATAGGTAATTTGCAACCCGCCCCTGCTTTCACGTTTTGTTTTTAAATTATATGTTCCTAAGTTTTAATCATGTATTATACACATAAACCTTCTACTTTAAATTATCGAAATGATGGTGAATATCACTTCAAAATCCATTGCGTAGTTTATATGAATTACTCCGTCACACAGACACACGAAAAGCGACTTTATAATAATGTATAAAATATAGATACTTAGATAAAAAAAAACAAGTAACATAACAACCTATGTATACATGTTTCTAATAAAACAGCTGTGACTCATATTAAAAGTAAAGTCTACGTGAGTTAAGACTGCACATGAACATAAATATGCAAAATTTTCTACCACAATGACATTTCTTTTTTAAGCAATGACATTTCTTATATTTTCAGCATCGCAACATAAAAATAAATAAAACGAATATGTCCCCGGATGTTTTCTCCGGAACTTTGGTACAAATATTCTTATTACGATTTAACGTATGCCAAATGGAATATGGTGCCTTTAGATTGTTTTTTATTTATACCACGAAGGAACTCCTTAAGGAGGCTGTACAATAAATTTTGTAAAAGGGTTACATATGGGGTCCTATTGGTTAGTAAAGGCCGCTTCTTGCCAGCTATTGATAAATTGCCGAAAAAATTACTGGCTCGCCATTATATTATTTTCGGCGGCGCCTTGGGGTTACGCTGAAGTTTGATGTAATTTTGAAAAGCGTTATTTTGTTGTAATTTTGTATGAAATAACTGTTTTTTAGCAAATTATGTTATACTAGCTGCCCGCCCCAGCTTCGCACGGGTAGCACTAACTACCCTACCTACCCTACCTACCCTACCTACCCTACCTACCCTACCTACCCTACCTACCCTACCTACCCTACCTACCCTACCTACCCTACCTACCCTACCTACCCTACCTACCCTACCTACCCTACCTACCCTACCTACCCTACCTACCCTACCTACCCTACCTACCCTACCTACCCTACCTACCCTACCTACCCTACCTACCCTACCTACCCTACCTACCCTACCTACCCTACCTACCCTACCTACCCTACCCTAACTACCCTAAACCGCCTAACGCCTTGGTGACGCCCACTTCGCAACGGGCCGTGCAGCAGAAATCGTAATATTTTAATTTCGCCATAACTTCAAAACCAAACGTCCAATTTTAATCATTTAAAGACCAAATATTATCTACATAAACTGTACTTAGTGATGAAATAATTTATTTTGATAAGGATTAATAGCATGAGTAAAATAAACGCGTTTAAATGTAGTCCAAAAAAAAATCAAGATTTTTAAATAAAAAAACGGTTGTTGTGCCTCACTCGACATAGATAGGTATAGTGTGTCGCGGACTTTTTTGAAGATATTTATAAGATCTACAATTAATTAGAATATTTTATGGTTCTGTCTTTTATACTTTAGGCAGCGTACGCAAAATAAGTAACTTTTCTGGTTGATTTTTTACACCTTGTGTCCGAAAAACCCAAATATCTTACGGAACCCTATTTTTATCCAAAATAAAATATAGCCTATGTTACTCGTGGATAATGTAGCTTTCTAATGATGAAAGAATTTTTTAAATCGGTCCAGTAGTTTTTGAGCCTATTCATTACAACCAAACAAACAAAGTTTTCCTCTTTATAATATTAGTGTAGATTAATGGTGCAATAAGGAATTGATTTAAAATAAAATACCTTTATTATGCGAATATTCTCGCCAAACACGGAGAAATGAAATATTTTTTAATCCCCCTCCCCCTCAAGCGACAAATTCCCCATTTAGGTTGTAAAAAACAATAATCCCCGATTCACTCGTACACAGTGCTTTATAGGTTAATGTAGGCAAAAATCCAATTTCACTGGCAACCCCACAGACGTATAAATATTAAATACAGTTTAAATGAGGAGTCCGAGCGGTCTCCGCCATTGAAGGGATATTCGTAGCTCATAAAGTGTACTTTAGAAGGAAATATATATTGTTCACGTGTCCTTTTTGCTTTTGTATGGGAAAAAGAGTCACGTTTTGAAAAGAAATGGACTCCCATCCCTTTCATGGTGGTTTGTGAGTCACTATGGACGTTTATAGGATTGAATTATGATCATTTTGTGAGAGTGCGGCGACAGAACGCCAAAATCTATACTTTATTTTAACCATGAATAAATGATAGTTCAGAAAAAAAAATTGCAATCTCTATTAAAATATTACAATGTTGGAAATAATATAACGAAAAGCGCAAGCAATTTTTAATTCTTCTAGTTATTTCTGCTCGTTCTTGTCTTCATTTTTATGTTAATATCGAACGACGGACGAACGACTGCTTCTCACGGATTTTACTACTTGATAAAACATAAATATTTATGTACGTTTAATATTAATGTGCTATACCTACACATAAACCTTCCGGAATACATTCTCTAAATGATGGAGAAAACCGCATCAAATTCCGTTGTGAAGTGTAGGAGAACAACGTTGTCACACAGACGGACACGAAAAGCGACTTTAATTATTTATATTATATAAAGAATAGAATAGAATATATTTATATTGTCAAACATGATCAATCATTTATCCTGTCCCGGGAACTCACCCCCGTTGCGCCCGAAGCTGCTAATCTTCCTAACCAGCTGATTTGCCACGGATTCTAAGAAGATGCCAAAAATAACTCCTCATTCCACATTAAAGGCAGGTACACACTGCAACCACGTTCAAAGGGTCACCCGTCCATAATTATGAGTTCCTGGACTAAAGTTCCCGGGATTTACAAATTCCCGCGCTCTGTATTGTTTGCGTTGGACGGGATTGCTCGTACCCTTGTCAGTATTTCTTGACGTTCGTAGGTAAGATTAGGGGTAGTTCACAACACTTTGATGAACAGTTATTGTGTTAATTTGGAGTGGTCGGAAATGTTGAAAACTGAGGTATTGTTTTAGGATCTTAAATACGACATTTCTTGAAAATAATACAAAAGAAGATTGTGTAACGATCAGGAAAGGCATTGCATAAAAATACGAGATTTTTACCCGACCACGGCCAAGCCAAAGGAGGGTTATGATTTTAATAGGCTATGTATGTATGTGACCTGTGTCATTGGCAGCGTTATGTTGTTCCGCGGGTTACAGGCTATATGACGTCACATAAAATCCAACATGGCGGATGTTAACGGTTACGGTTTTTTTAATTACGGTAATTTATTATGTTTGGTTTTTATTAAAGAGTACTTTCTGAAAATATATTGGTTATTTATAATTAGTCACACATAAAGCCCAATTAAGAATAAAACAATTATTTTTCAATCGACCGGTAGGTCTCCTCTCTGTGAGAGTGTGGGCTGTAATCCACACGTGGGCCTAGTGCGGGTTGGTAGATGTTACATGGCTTCAAATTTTTGGTTCTAGGACATATGGGTTACCTAACGATGTTTTCCTTCACCGTTTTGAGATTGGTGGTGATGAAATAATTTTCACAAAATATAGCGCCTGTCAGGGTTCGAACCTACGACATACTTGTAAGTCGCGGCCGTTGCCACTGGGCCATCACTGCTCTGGGGCCCAAGTTACAGAAAAATACGGTCTTCATCAGAAGAGACGTGCTGATCTTCACAAAAAACAAAAACATTAAAATTTATTTTATTTATGCAAAGTTTCACGTAAACGTTCTGTCAAGAGGTTTAAACGTAGGGTTTTAATCGCGGGATTAACGCCCCGGAATGTGCGGGAATCGTGCTGGATTCCCTAACTTATACATTTTTGCGCTCATCCTAAGATAACTTTATGGTAATGGTCGGGATTATACTTAAAGCTTAGAATCTTAAGTGTTCATTCGACGCCTGGATATTGACCTGTTATTATTATTCAAGACTTGGTTAGTTTAAAGCTTGGTGGGCTCTTGCTGTTAAAACCTTAAAATTTTATTTTTGTTTTAGTTTCTGTGTTTTTTTAAATTAACAATAGTTTATAAGAACTATGTTACTAACAATTGGGCCTAGTTGCCATAAATAAACAAATATTTAATTTAAAAAAAAACAAAAATGTATTTTTTTACTAGCTTGCGCTGTCCCTCTCCTGGGCAAAGACCTCCCTCCACTACTTCCATCTTTCGCGAGCCCGCGCATCCTCCTTCCAGTTTTGATGGAACCTGTCCAGCTTAAACGGTTAGCATATTGTTTTACTGCTTTTAATATAATTATTGAAAAATTTGTTAAATTACCTCGTTGTTCCAGTGGTCGGTCGCAAGAACATCTACTGGAGTTGGGTTAACATATTGTCGTTGCAAGTTGCCAAGAACCCATCACGTCACTCATCCACGGACGCACCGTGGAAAGCGAAATTAGTCACGAACCCCGAAAAACAACACTGTGAAACCAAGCAATACTATAAGACAATAAAAGTCGCAAGAGACTAATATAAAGATTTACGATGTGTCGACTGTCAGGATAAGTTTAATTCTCGTAGTGCAGTCTACCATTTAACTTGCCCCTAACTTGATTGTCCCGTAATTCTGGAACATGCTATTATGAAAGCGCACGATATTGTAATCAGTTTCGTGTCTTAAAATGGCTTAAAAGCATTTTTTAAAGACGAGTATTTATACAAAAAGCCAATGTTCGTGGCAGGTGCGGTTATAGAACACCGAAGCGAGATAACACGAGCCTTAATATAAATATTTTTTTATAATCCCGTACTAAACAGGCACACGCAGTCCTACTCGCACAGTTTATGACCGCGAGTGCGAGTCTTGACGTTTAGGTGCGACAGTTGTTTTGTCCAGTATTTTTTCGTACCTACCCAAATTATTGTGCGCGTGATATTTGCCCAAGTGTGCGCGCGCTGTTGGAAGGATATTTATAGCAGGGTCTAAATCTGATTTAATTTTGGCAGCTAATAAACTACACGCTACAAAGCTTTCACATACACATGTAACGATTTGTTTGTATAATCAAAATAATAACAACTTCGTTCAAATAGATGAAAAGCTTTTGTAAACCTAATATATTGGATAGCAGCAGTTTTTTCGCTTTTAACAGTCGATTTTCAATACGTAGGGTACGACAACGATTTTAATTAAACTTTTTGTTTTATTATAACTGTGTACCGGTAGAGGTTTAGGTACTAACATCTTATTCAAAATCTAAGTTATTGTTTTTGTTTTAATATCATAACGACACTAAACCACTTACATATTGATTATACCCGATTAATGGCATTTTCTGCTTTCTGCATATCTGAACCATTCAATGGTGAAAACTTGGAAAAAGAGTTAATAATGTACAATTTAGAATTTTGACCTTTAAAACGTGCTAAAAGAGATCGTTTATACGCGCATTGGTAAACGCGCGCGGTTGCACGCAACAATCGATTCCACTTGCTAAATGTTGAAGATATATCTCCTCCATGTACTAATACTGGCTACTGGCTAGATAGAAAACTATCTAACAAAATATAGTCATATGTGTTTGTACGGTGCTCCATTTTTACACATTGTTTTTATACCTTCCTATCAATATATGCTTTACAATATTTCATGTGTTTAATTCTGCAAATCTCCCCAACACTAAATCGTAAGGGATTTGGGAGTATCGGCGAAAGAACCGGAGAACAACTTGTATTTCCCACAATCGCTTCAGAGGGTTTCAGTTCTTCTGAACCGATTGAAGGCTCAAAAGTTGATGGTGGTTTAGGCCATTCGGACTGTGGGTGTAAAAGATACTCTGGTCCGGATAGCCCATGGTTTAAGTCAGTTTCACGGTCGTATAACCTTGTCGCATCATCTGCTACGTTCAAACTACCGGGCACATATCTCCAACTATTTACATTTTTTGACTCGGTTATCTCACCGACACGATTGGCTACAAATGGTTTGAAAGTTCGAGCATCGCTTTGGATCCAACTCAAAAAGGTGGTTGAATCCGACCAAAAGTATGTATGGTCAACTTGAACGTCGTGGCCGGTAATGACTGTATTAGCAAAACGAGCAGCAATCAGAACTGCTTGCAGCTCTAAACGTGGTATAGATGTGAGCTTTAGGGGCTAAGCGCGCCTTTCCACCAATGAGTGACAGCTTCACCGAACCGTCTAAAAAAGTGAATCGCCAGTAGGTATGCGACACAGGTATACGCTTGCTCACCTTGCATCAGCAAGAACATGGAGCTGTCTGTCACTAATTGTTTCATCTTTAAAAACACATCTATACCATCTGGGAATTTTGATTTTCGAAATAATATTGTCTAGCTGCCGCGACCAAAATAGCCATATCTGGACAGCGTCCGATTGCAACTCGGTATCCCAATCAATCCCTGTCTCCACATTTTTTGAAATAATATACGTCCTTCCAGCACTTGTGATGGTCATGCGTTTCAGTCATGCCATGTTTCCCCATCAATAATTCAGTCCATGGTGATGATATTTGGAGAAGACGTAATCCGGAACTAAACCGAACCTATTCTGTTGATCGAACCTGCAGAAGAGCGGCTAGCTCGCGACCGTAAGTTTCTCCAGCAGGTAACACGAGTGGAAATGCTCGAGTCGTTAGCGAACCTGGCGTCACAGGAGGCTGATGTATGTCAATTCGGTCGGTGAGTCATTCCCGTACGCAATCTTGGGTTCACGACAGTCGTCAATTCCCACGAAATGACCCACCGCGAAAAGACATATTGACATCCCACGATCTTATTTTGACTGGAGAAACTCATTTCATGGAACCAAATCGTGATCTTCATGCAAAAAATAGGCCCGTTGAAATGTTACACCAATAATTGACGAGACCTGAGGTTGTAATGAATCCTACAAACATTAATTCACACAGATTTTCTCATAAATATATAGAATTAATGACATTTTGCAGAAAGGCTACTGAGTGGTTAATGTTTAAACGCACTTATCACGACACTTAACATTTGTTTATGCCTAGAGAAAATCTCGCTTGCTTACGCTGCGCGCTACGTGGGTACGCCCTGGAAAGCGTGAGAGAGGGTTCTAAAAGTCAACCTGTAGCAACCCGCACAGCTTTGGGATGGGTTGTAGGGGTTTAAATGTAGTAGTTGGGTCAAGCCTGTCCATTTCGTGAACCACGTTTCTCTCGATGACAGTTCCAACTTAGATAGTCTTATCAAAGACTACTTTCGTCTTGATGCTATAGGAATCTCAAACTTAGAAACTTCTTGTTCCAAGCAGTATAAGTATGCTCTAGAAATATTAGAATCTACAGCCAAGCGTTTGCCATCTGGTAGATTCAAAGTTGGTTTATTGTGGCGTAACGGTATTTCTGATGTACCTGACAGCTACCTTCACGCGTTGTCAAAATTTTTAGGTTTAGAAAAACGTATGGCATGTGACGCCAATTTTAAAAAGGGGTACTGCACTTTCCTTAATAATATGTTGGAAAAAAAGATACGCTGAAGAGAGCCCCAAGGATACCTACCACAACGCAATGAATTCACCAAATCATAAGAATAAAGTTCTTTGGTATTTACCACATTTTCCGGTTGTACATACTCAGAAAAAGAAATTACGAGTTGTCCATGATGCAGCTGCAAGGACCTCCTGGGTTAGCCTTAATTCCCTTTTTTCTTTTCCGAAGGTCGTGTTGCTTAGACTGCTGACATAAAGGAAATGTTTCCTCAGATCAAAAAGAGAGAAAATGACGGGATGCGTTGCGTTTTCTTTGGAGAGAGGATCTTCTTTGGAGAGAGGATCGTAGTAGCGAATTGAGAGAGTTTAGAATGACCTCTGTAATTTTTGGTGCTGTACGCAGCCCTTGCACGGCTCTTTATATTAAAAATCGCAACGCACAAGAACTACAGATGTTGTAGCAAAAGCTATCTTTAATGATCATTATATGGACGACTTTTTAGGCAGTATGGATGACACACAGGAGGCTTCACAGTTTGTAGCTGCCTGAAGACCTGCGTGCTGCAGTTCCCAAAAATACTCATATAGGACCTGAGGACGTCGTTCGAACGTTAGGTCTTATTTGGCATCCTCAGAGTGACATCTTTATTTTTCGGCACGGGTCCCAAATCGTCAGCAATGATAAATTACCTAAACGTAGAGTTCTATCTTATTTAATGTGCGTTTAGGAGGAATGTGCAATGTGTGTGAATGTGCAAAAGGAGTTAAGAGCCCAAGGGGGTCCCCTTGGGCTCTAACTCCTTTTGTAATGACCTAGAAACTTATCAATGTCGTACAAATCATGCGTCCTCATTTAGTTTCTTCATTGGCACTACAAACGAAACCCCGCGAGGTGTGTCACAATTTTATTCCACTTCGAAATCACAAAACCGCTCGACATTGTCTCGAAAGATAAGAATAGGGTCCCCGCTAACGAATTCAAGCCACGTGGCAATATAGTTAATTGAAACGAGTGAAGCCGGGTGAGCAACAAGTGCGTAAATTAAACCTTACTATAAGTGCTTATCTCTGTCTTCTTGGATCCATACTCCAAGAGGATTTACTTTATCGTAATGTCTCTTGTTTATGGCGTGAACAGGAGTCGTGCCTGTAGGCACCGTTATGTTTCGCAGTGGACATCTTTTGGATGGGTTCCCTCTATTTGAGACTTCTATCTTCCAAGACTTACGGGTTGTAGGTTGTTGTAAGTTCGAACCCAGACAAGTGCTTTACTTACTTTGTGAGAATTATTTTATCTGCACTGCTCTCATGTCGGTGAAGTAAAACATCGTGAGGAAACCGGTATGTCCTAGTACCAAAACTACGAACAAATGTGGCATCTACCAACCCGCACTGAGCCCGCGTGGTGGATTACGGCCCACTCCCTCTCATAGAGAGGAGGCCTGTCCCAGCAGTGGGTACTTTATAGGCTCATACGGAAGTTCAGTAAAACATCCATATTCAATATTTACGACAAACGGATCTCCTTAAACTATTAACCTATCACTTAATACATCCAATTTGCGTATATAATAGCCCGTGCCGGAATTATGCTGCCTCTAAATTTTGTACTTAATTGATTAACAAAGTTACGGAAGCTCACTTTAGGGGACTCCTATTTCTGGGTGGACGGATACTGGTAACTAGTTTATCCTGCAGTTATGTATCGGCAGCTCTTTTCACCGAGTATGCTCGCTTGGAACAGTGTGAAGTGCTTCGGCATGCTATAGAAACTAGTGAGACGGATGTTTCTTAAAAGCATTATGTCCTAATACAGACGAATGCTGGGAAATAATGGGAACGGAACAGAAAGACGAAGTAGTACTGCTTTATAAAAATAAAAAAAATCTTCAGCTTCGTCCTAAGAGATCAAGCCATTCCCACACATTAACATAATGACATGTGTTTGCTTATAAAGGAAGGTTTGAAACTCAAACCCACATTCTTCCTTCACTTTTATGGAACTGAGGTGAATAGCGGAAAAATTAGTTTTCCTCTAACTTATTCTCTCAACTCGTCATGGCGTCGTTAAAATATTCCTGAAAATAATAAAATCAAAATCAAAAGTCATTTATTCAAGATAAGCTGAGAATCAGCACTTTTCGAACGTAAAAATTACATATAAATATTGCAATAAAATTTCTCTTTTCAAAAATCTGACTAGGTATAAAAAGATGGGCGGGCGTATAAGTAAAGGTACGGCCAAACCTGAGCGACCATAACACGGGACTCGGGATCGAAGCGGGAGCGTCAACAACGCGAAACTAAACGTGCGTGACGAACAATGATGTGGTGTTCCACTCAGTCCCGCTATGCCGACGCGTTCTTCCCGCGTTACTAATAAGGCGCCATATAAATAACACGAGCAGCGTCTGCCACCGGTAGACGCTCCTGCTCCCGCGTCTCGCGTTGTGGTCGCTCAAATTTGGCCGTAGGTAGGTACCTTAATAATTGTTATGACAAGAAATGAAATTGAAAGTACAACAAACAAGCAGGTAAACAATAAAACAAACGAAGTATAACAATGATTGAAGTAGAACAATGGTTTTGAAGCAACTTTATCAATTCCAATAATGATTCTACGAACTAGAATATCGATTCAGGTGCATCGACTCACATAGCCATGCCATACCTACAGTAGTAACAAGGAAGAGACTTTCAGAACAGAAAGTTAAACATCAATAATGTATTCATGAACTGAGTATAGTCTGTTACAAAGCATAGATTTCATAGAAAAATAACAAATTACTTTGAAAAAAAAACTCAAAAGAATAAAAACCTTTTTTTCGTTGAATTCATCACGATCTAATGAAGTCGTTGAATAATCAAATAGTATTATTTTAATCTCGTCTTATTGCTTTGCTGTATCGCATATGACTTACACATCAAAGTTTCTAGTGAATACTTGTAATTTCTGGTGAAAAATATTACTCTAGAACGAAAGATATGGCAAACTGAAAAAAAAATATGGAAAAATATTAATAGATCAGCTTTCGAAAAAAAAAACACTTCAGATTTTCAGCTGAAAAGGCATTCTTTATAAAACGTGGGAGTCTGAAAGGTTGTATGAAGTCGTTTGCGAATCATACGTCGACGTGGGAAGCGTCATCGCTAAGTTCCTCGGACACTAAGGAGTTGCGTATTGTTAACAATAAAAAATGAGGTACTTTTACAGTCAAAATAATTTGCTAAACGAAAGCGTTTGACCAACAGTTTACGGGTGACTTGGCAATTGCTCGGGAAATTTTTGATTATAACAGCTATCGGATTGCGTAGGTAACACATTTTTGTAAACGATTAAGACTTCATTTTGACAGTTCAACAACATTCATTGCGTTATTTACGTTGTTGAGCAGATTTATTTTCTAACTTATGAAGCAATGGATTAGCAATCTGTTTCAAAACGATTCAGAATGTGATTGATCGTGTATTATACCGAGTAGGATAGCCCAGAAAACTGGTTCAACATCAAACATGTCAGGACCGTTAGCCGTCAGGACGGCTTTACCCCGGTCTCCCCTTGGTAGAAGAAAATTTTCGCCTTAAAAAACGAATTTCACAACAATTTGTCTCATTGCTGTAACTTCTACAGCTCTAATAAACTAGTATTCTGACGTCACACCACAGTGTTCTATTACCCGCAGCTGGAAAACGGAGCTGAAACGCTGAAAATTTAATACGTTTCGCGTCTGATTACAAGGTTGAATATTTTAACGCGAACAAAACATTGGTAATTGGAAGGATTAGTTCATAAATATATGATAAGGCTCTAAGAGCATTAATTTTATAGTTTTTAATTAAACCTTTTGGCCGCAAAATAATAAATGACTTACCAAATAAGATAAAGATATCAAATACAATAGACGTAGATATTTTTAGTAAACTTTTCCGCTTTACTATTCTTAGATTTGATGACGATTAACTTCTGACGCTGAGTACTCAGCGTCCAGCGCTTGGCGTGTTAACACGTCGTGTACGTGTTCGCGACAAGTCAATCGTCATCCTGAGGATCACTCGTTGGGAGGTGAAACACGGGTCTATTTCTTACAGGGTTTTTTAAGACTCTTTAAGAATAGTAAAGCGGAAAAGTTTGCTAAAAATATCTACGTCTATTGTATTTTATAATGGATTTCCGCCAAGTCACGCCTGAATCAATTAACTATAAAGATATCTGTCAAGTATGATGACGTGGCTTAGGGGTTCGGCTGTGGCTGCATCTACATCGCCACATGCGAACTACGCATCAAAGACCTGATGTTACACAAATCCTGCATCGCGCTATTAGAGTTTACCACGCGATCAACATATTATATAAGACTATCCGACATCAATCGTTGGGCAGTTGCCCGCCAGACACATCACCCGCCTGGTCGGAAAAATCCTCCCTTTTCAATAGAGGATGAGTGAACTTTACACCCTGTTCCTCATACCTCTAAATGGCAACAATATGTAGATTGGGCGATTATGTGTCGGTACTAATGGCGGTTAAAGTTCTTATAGCCAAAACCCTATACAAAACAATAACAAAGTCATCACCGGGATCAAGTCGCGGTGCATGACCAGACTGTGTCCCTAGATATCACAGTTGTAATTAAGGGGCTATTAGATGGAAAGCGTTCCCAAAGGTCTGGGGAGGATTTCCATGAAACTTTGTAGATGGAGAGCGTAAAGCGCATGCCACGCTGGGAACCAAGCGAAACGAAGCTAACTTCGTTTAGCTTTCGTTCGCATTTTTTCATAAGTACGTTCATAGTACGCGGTGTGGAGGTGTGAATCGAAAGTATGAAAGGGGATCCCTTTTTTTCGCATAATGTTTTTTTTCCTAATATTCTTTGGCATAACGATTTTGGCATAAGTATTTTTGGTCTAATAATTGTTTGCCATAATTTTTTTTTGGCCTAAATATTTTTTGTCATAATTATCTTTTTGCATAATTTGTTTTGCCATAATTTTAATTCGCATAATGTTACTAGGCGTAATGTTAGTTGGTTTAGGTTAGGTTAGGTTAGAACTGTGACCTCCTACGCACGAGCCGAGCGAGCGAAGCGAGCGGTGCCGCGGCAGCGGCCGGCGAAGTGCCAGAAACTAAAAATATAAATGAAAATATATTTATGCTTTTGAATATTATGCTTAATCATTATTATGGTTAGAGAAATTATGCTTAAAAAAATTATGCGTAAGCTGTTATGCGTATTTATATTATGCGGAAATATAATTATGCCAAACAAAATTATGCTAAGCTATATTAGGTCTTAAAATTTTATGCAAATGGATAGGGAACCTATGAAAGATGTGGAAGAAAGTTAAACGAACTTGTACTCTATTTACAATAAGATTAGACATTTAAACAAAAAAAATTACAGTCCGTTCAACCGATTTTGACTTCTATTCCATAGGCATAGGGATGGCATTAAAAGCAAAAACATGATTATAATATACCAACTGTTTACTGCAGCTGCCATTTTTCATGTCAAATAGAATTCAAAATCGGTTGAACGGACTGTAAAAAAGGCTTGTTTAAATGTCTAATCTTATTGTGAATGGGATATAGCTTCGTTTCGGTTCGTTCCCAGTGTTGCCTTCGCTTAAGCTCATGAGGGAAGGCTTTTGAACTAAGCAATTAAATAAGAGATATTAATTCGCCAATTAATTAAATGTAACGTTGAATACCTAATTTTACAAAGAAAAAATGATAATACATACCTGGGCAAGACTGTTACGGGACAGACCCAACATCTTCGGGTTTGTCGCTCAGCTCCGCGTCGCAGGTGCCGGAACCAAGTTCAGACGATGATACGTACCTCAGTGATACCGGCCGCCGGACGGCTTAGGACCTCTAGGCCCACCGGCCACTGATACGGCCTAACTCCCGGCGGTAGTGTGCAGCACATGAACTGGACACAATCCATGAATGGAAACGTCATGCGGTCATACTATGGGGGGGGGGAACAATTTGACCGCGTACCGTGTTTCTCTTTCAGGTGTTTGAGCCAGCTATCAACGTTTCGACTGTGGGATCAGGTGCGGGTCATCCAACGTAATCGTATGTTGGATAACACTACCTGATCACCTGCGAATTGAAATGCATAGTTGGGAAAAGGCTAGGCAGATTCTGATAATTCATAGGTGAAGCCCAGGACAATAATTCTTCCCACAATATTGTGCCTAATTTTAACCTTCCTTATGGAGTAGTGTCCGAGGAAATTACTTGAGACTGACAGACCCGGACGTATTACGTAAATTCGGTTATTTAAATTTTTGCAACCGACAGTAAAATATTCAATTCAATAATTTACAGCAATCTTTTCCGTCTGTTTTCAGAAATTTTCTCTTAAAGACTCGTGACTTGAGCACAATTGCAGGATTCTTTTACATTTTACAGTATCCAACTTGTTAGATGTACAACGTACTACGTTTTCCAGGAATCTATTATACAATGTATAAATATCCATAAACCTAGCACAAAGACTGACGGGAACCACACGGATTCAAAAAAGGTCTAAGGGCTCGTGTAGACAGCACCGCAGCCGCGCCGACACCGCTTCGCGTAACCATGTAGACTGAACACTCGCCGCGCCGTCACCGCTTGATTTTACCATTTCTCTCTACATTTTTAGTAACATATTGCTAGCCACAAACATCACATGTGTAATATGATGAACGTGTTAAGTTTAACAAAAAAAAAGAAGTTTGTGCTTGCATAATTATAAGTACAGAAAGTGGCAAAATCAAAGTAAGAAGTTAAATAGAACGTTTGGAGTCATACATCCGCGGTGGAGGCGCGGCGACGCGGCGACGGTGCGGCAGCGGGCTGGCAACGTTGCACTTGCATACACGCAGCATAGCAGCGGGGCGATGGCAGCGTCGTCGCCCTGAGCACTAAATGAGCTTTTCCCTTAACAAAACCCCCCGGTAAAAATATTCAAATCACAGGTCAATTCCAACCGTTGAAAATCAATGTTTATGTTTTAAACCACGTAAGAACTCCCTTTTAAACACAAACGAACAGTGTTGCCAGCTGTAAAACGATTAAGGTAGGTACAGCTTGGCCTTGTTTAGTTTCTCTTCATTAGACACCAAATCTAATTTGCTTTTGCTCCTCAATGGTTATTTTTAATTAATGCTAATTATGCCCGTGCGGTTTTCTTCAGGTGTTGAATGAAAGAATTGAAATCAATGAAAGAATGGTTCATTTCAATGTGCTATCTGAGGCGAGCGTAGCTTAACCTGGGGCCTAAGTCTACTAATTTATAAATGTTACAATGGTCTCTCAATGGTAAGTTTTTGACAGTTTTTGTATGGCAAATCTGTCAAAAACTCACCATTGAGAGACCATTGTAACGTTTATAAATTAGTAGACTTAGGCCCAAGATTGATCGACCCGTGCGGCTGTTATTACTCAGTCGAAAGTCAAAAATTAACCGTCTCCTACCAACACGAGTCCTATGCTTAATCCCAAACCCTAAACTTCGAGCCACTACGAAATGACGTCACAACCCAAAATCATAATTCCTAAATTCTACTGGCCGTCAGTTGTCTACAATAAAATACCTCATTCACCAATGAAGCGAGAAGGCCTGAGACTTTTTAAAGCAGCCTCGAGATTGGGGGAAAACCATAAATATGGTGCCTTCAGTTTTGTCGTATCGTAATTAATCTTGCTTGAGAAATGAGCCCGAAGATGCAGGCCGATACTTTGATAAATAGATTTTTGCTTCTTACCAACTCGTTCGAACAGTTTGACGAGGACCATGATTTGGTTGTCTGGAAGTGACTACGAAATATTTCGAGAGTGCGGTTGTGAATCTACAGATTATCTCTATCTCACTGAATGTTAATTTCACCATGTCACGAATGAGTTAAATATGGAGCAAATGATGTAATAAAAAAGTTTATTTCTGTAGTATTATAAAACTAGATTAGTATACCTACTGTAAAAATATCGAATTTCACCCGATTATCTGATTTAGATATGGTTAGGACCTAAGGACACTTAAATAAAACGTGTGTGTTCACGTGGCCAATGCCGCCGATTTTAAGATCGAGAAATACCCACAGTTATTTCTGAAATCATGCTAAAGTGCACAAGTTTTGATATCTCAATAAATACGTCAGAGCTCCCTTGTTCTTTCCTGTTAAGGAATATACTCATTATGAGTTGCCTAGCAACACTGACGGTTAATGTAAATATGTCATTCGGATTCCTCCACACAACTTTAATATTTCCCCCATAATATGTAAAGAAGAAGACAAAAATCTTGATTTTTTTATGGAGCACCAGTAACTTTTACATCTTTGTATTTTCCAATTTTGCCCCTAAGTATGCGGGTCGCGGCGGAAAACAGCTCCGAGGCCAATTTCTGTGAATGATTACAGATATTTGGGGCCACACTATAAGTGCGTGGAAATATCGGTACTTTAGTTCCTATCGACAGCGTATGAATGTCGCCTTTTATTTCGTCACCTTGGCCCGCGATTTATTATAAGTGAGGTTTGATTTGAGATATTTCGTGAGAGGGCAGCGTATACTGGAAATAAACTATAGACCAAGGAGGAACAGGGTGTAAACTTCACTCATCCTAAATAGAAAAGATAGCATCCTCCGATCAGATGGGTTGTGTCTGGTAAAAATGGCTAAACGGATTTGGTTGAGGCACATGAATTGACACATAGTGTATTTTAATCCGGTTAGTACGTTCCCCTGGAATATTTTCCAACATGCACGCGGGCGTAGCCGGGGGCATAAGCTAGTACAATACTATCCATGTTTGTTAAAAATTTATAAAATCGAACATGGTTAAACAAAATATTCGCACAATCAAAACGCGTGGCATGATACGTATGGTTCACCAAACAATGGCTTCGGCATTTTTATTTTATCAACAGCTAAGCCAGTTAGTTAACAGATCGCTCAAATGAAAACTATGCTTGATTCGTTTAACCAAACAATTGTTGGCCCCACTAAAACAATATAGGAAATTCAATTCAAACAACCATATGTCATACAAATATGTACAATATTCATGGCTGGTTGTCCACTGAGCGTAGCTTCGTGTTCCCTACCCGATCGTCAATGGAGCTCGTTTCAATAGACCGAATAGATTTGATTTACGTATGTCAATACCTGTTGTGTTGGACACGGTCCTAAGGGGTTGCACAGACTTGGGGACATGATTCCGGGATGTATGTACTGGCATAATGTGGTGGGATGATTTGAGATGGATTTTAGAATGGTCTATCTTTGGACCTGTGGTTTTAGCACCAAATAAGCTAATACTTTTCATGTTGCATTTGTCTCTAATCTACAATACTGAGCCACTTCTGGGAGCTGAAAGTTGTGAAGATATCTCTTTCTACGGTTCCGTACCTAAAGTTACGAAGTTCATTCTACATGTTTTGAAATTTCATTTTCTGTTATGTTTTCTGTCATAAGTTCTCTCCTAGGAAATATACATCAAAACGAAATCTACTCTTGTGGCATTTAAATGGCTTTTATCCTATTCCTGTGTGCGATTACCCGATAACTAATAATAGGCTAAAGCTTTATAGATTACAGGATTATTAATGGTCTAAGCTCTAAAGTTCGTATTGTGTAAAACTAGGGCAACAGACGGCCGAGACAATCTAACTCATTTGTTAACAACGTTGCTAACTAGGTCCTTGTTGATAGTATCTTGATTTGGGTCAGATATCATAAATTTTATTTTCCATAATGCTACTTATTGACGTCTAAAATCCGCCATTTTGATTTTATAAAAACAAAACCTAGCCTGAACCATCGCGTGACATCGCAGAATTCCACATTATAAAAATAGGCATGAAAAGCAGTCGGGTTAAAAGATGCTGGAATGAAGGTTATGGCTTGTGAGACCATATATATCAAATACGAGTATCATTAAAGTAGTTTACGATCCCTAAGAGACTCAGAAGTATTTTTAACATTTTTATTAAAAATATTATTATTAATATTTTTGAAAGCTGCGTGAATTATTCAAATGGGATTCGGTTGGTGAATATTTTAAATACAAATTATAGACTAACTTTTTGCTAAATCTGTCTGTATTTCTTACTATCAAATATTTGCTTACGTTAAGAAGGCTGCGAGAATCCGCTTGATGCCAAAGGTGCCTACAGGCACCGTCGATGAGGCGACACTTGGGGGAGATTGAAATGATGATGATGGTACTTACCATTGGTACCTTATACATAGTTTACTTTTGTTCACGTTAGAGTATCCTTTTTTTTCTGTTTCTTATAAAACCTATGGGTATGTTATTTTTTTAATTTTGACTATATTTATATTTTGTCATTCTATCTGTAACAACAATAAATAAATATTCTTTTCTATTTTACTGTGTGTTTCTGCCATTTAATATTAGTCCGCGGTTGCCATAAAACATCATAGTAGCTGAAGAATGGTAAGATAAAGCGTGTAAAAATAACCCAAAAGATTATCGCATCGTGATTTCTGGTGGACAAAATTGTGCTCTCATGCATAACAGCGTTAAGAACAGAGGCGTCTAACAATGTTTGTTCCAAGACGGAGTTCGCTCTTACGTAAGCCAATCTTAAGCCCAGCCTTAACTGAGACAAAAGCGGAACGGATGTGGTCCGGTCCTAGCCGCACTTCCGGCAAAATGGCCGCCCTATTGTGATAAACAAACTTGTTATTGAGATGTTTGGATTACGCAATTGTAGTGTAAATTAAGGCTTCTTATTATAACATAAATTGGAAGATAATAGTGTTCTAAGGTATTAAAATTTTGTTTATAGTGATATGGTTACTGCCCATGTTAAATTTGAACCCCGTAGGTTAAGATGAAGTGGTTTTAATTCAGCTTGCAAGATTAGTCCCATACATACTAAAAAGGTAAGTTAAGTATATTCGGTTGCAAAAGTAAAAAAGTTGAAATAAAAGTTTTTATTTTTTTTCTTAAATTTATATGTACTGGATGTAGTTTGTTTACATTGTGTTGTGCATTTTGTTTACGGTCGAATGGCCTGAGGGTTTGGGCCGTTCATACTATGTGTATTCATGCACAGTCATGAATCTGAAAAAAAACTTAAATTCGCTGACAGGCAACGTACCGCCTTAACACTCGGTCTGAAACATGAACCCAAATAAAAGCTTGTAAACAGCAGTCTTTTAATTTTTAAATGAAAAGAAAAATCGTTACGAAACGCGTTATTTAATTTATTACTGTTTCTATATGACCTACGTCGCTTTCCTGAAAATGGCTTCAAAACAAGTAGGTACATCAGTATTATTAACCCAGAACAAGTTGCAGAAAACAATTGCGTCAGAGTAGTCACCTGGTGACTATGTGCAATCGGTTAGAAAGGTACCTCATGCACTTGCGATATTTGAATCAAATTGGATTTAAGAAGGACTTGGAATACTTGGAAAAGGGAAGATGTTAGTTAACGAGACCGACGGAACTAGCTATGGAAGTATGGAAAATGATAGAGCATTTGGGATTCTTCTGAGTGATGATGAGGTGGAAATGCAAAGGAAGATAAGAAAAAAGTCTTTTGCACTATTTACTTGACGGTAGACGGAAGGTAGGTATAATAGATCTTCTCAATATCAGAGTAAAAGACTAATCATATCAGTGAGCTAACGCGGAAAATCTCATGCGGAAAATGAATAAGTATCAGCCAATACGGTTGTTCACTGATTAGAGCTATATATTTAATATTATTCAAAAGTTAAGTCTACTTACCAACGACTTTTGAAAATGTTTGTTCTCTTAACATCTAACGTAATTTAAATCAACATAAGTACATGCACAAAGTTGTGTTCAAGAAAACGTGTTTAACACCTGCAACTTTTTAAGTTCACTCACTGATGTTCACATAAAAAGTCTAGACAAGCTACAAAGTGTATCTATTTAAATTCAAATCGCCAAGCACTTGTGTTATGGGCTGTTACTGCTTAATATTGTGATAACTGCGCCACCGTCGCAAAGGAAACGTAGGTACGGTAGGTACACGAGGATGTCCCGTTGACATCACGGCAAAACTTATCCTACTGTGGTAGGTATGGTGTGTCACTTAATAGTTTGTAAATTATTCTGTACAATGCATTGGAAGAATATTCTGTAATGTTGTGCAAAAAAATTGAAATAAATATTTTTTTTTTAAAGTTAGAAAGTATGGCCATTAATTTGTAATATAATCATAAAATGATTTTCATGAAAAGATATATCAATTAAAAACTGACAAATATCATAGTTATTTGGTGCAAAACAAAACAGTCTTGTTAGGACTGTGTGTTTCTAGGAATGGTCTGTCTAAAGACAGGACTGATTCAGGTCGTCGCTCAACCTAGCCCCAGGGTGACCACAATGAGGACGCGAGCCTAGATGGAAAATTCCTAGGTTTTAAAGGACAGTTATTTACTCTGTTTCTTTCAGTGGGTCGGTTCACAATATGCATACGTGTGTTACTTTAAAAGCTATCGCCTGGACGGTCGTGTGGTAATAAAAAGTAACCGCGGCGATAAGTGCGATCCCCACGCTACTTGCGCAACAATACTTTGTAAAGAGCTTGTATCAACCTGTAGGCGAATTTATTATTCTAAAATAGCTATGCGATAGATATTTAAAATCAAACTTGCATAAATGAGACGAAAATGAAAAAAAATACAATAAAGAGAAGTGCCCATTAGAAAATGTTTGAAATGGAGATGAATGGGAAGAGGTAGCTCCATAGTAATTAAATAAAAAAATGTTTTTCAATATTTATTGAATACATAATATAACATCACACCTTGTTTCCCCGAAGGGTTAGTTTTACAATATTTTGAGTCAATTCCTTAGATAAGTAGAAAAAAGGTTTAAAGACCTTCAAACTTGGGACTTTTCCTAAAGACGATATTGATTAAAAAAAATGAACAAATAGACTATTAAATTAAAGACAAACATAAAAATTCAGAAAAGATTAAGCCAACTACGGATTAGTGTAATTCTTCATGGCAGCTAATTTGCGAATTAGCCGGTGCTAAGCAGGCAATGTGCGCATTGTCTAAGCCTAGCGTTGGCTTACACTGAGAGTTAGCCGCAGTCCATTCTGTTGACGATGTCCCCTCGAGTCGGCACATGAAATAATAATTACTTCTCTGCACTGCGAATGCACGAAGAGTTCAAAGTTAAGTGCTGGATGTGTGGGTTCGTTTTAACCCTAGAGTGGGCGCGCTTTTAGCTTTTTGCCGCCCTCGGCAAAAAAGTCATTATTTTGTAAAATATTTGCTCTTAAACAACTTCTGCTCTTCAACATTTTAATCTTCATTTTATTAGCTGTCTCCACTTTCTTTGTCAACATGTGCGGGGAAGGTTGTTACCATCCGGTATCGCGTGGCAGCAATTTGCTCACCGCGCGTCTAAACACGTAAGTTTAAGTAGGTACATATTCTGTAATCTTTTTGAAGTGAAAACGGTGAACGAAACTGAACCGTCACGCTCGGTGACGTTGATTCAGGATACTCGGCAACGGTCGGTCGGTGACGTTGAATTGCGTATACTCGGCACCACTCGTAAGTTTTCAATTCTATCGTGTGGTCATAAGCACACACCGTCTTTTTCTTTGCAAAGCTGTAATATATAGTCTTTTAAATTGTTTATTTTTTTAATTTAATTAATATTGTACAGCATTAACACGTATTTTTTTTTTACTTTTATATTTAGAGCAATGCATGTTCTTTTGTAAAGGCTGATGAGACCACAAGTTTGGGTGCTCGTCCGGGATGAGAGTGGATAAATACGGCAAAATAGCAAGAGGCGATGCATAAGCAAGAAAAAAATGTGTCATAATTTGTCACATTATGGATTTTTTTGTGGTGGTTTAAATTGAGGTGCCTGAGAAATTTTGTGAAAGTAATCTACTTTTAATAGCTTATTAAGAATCGGCATTTTGGGGAAAAACATTTTGTTTTTACAGAATCAAGGCCATTTCCATGTCTGTACCTCCTTGTCACGTTCATATATGCACTAGTGTAGTCGGAGCAGGCGTAATGCATGTAATTCTAACGCATGTCCAACATTTGCATGCAAATAAGATGTTTGTCCACTTTTCGCTCGCACACCGTCGTCGCATTTAATTAGTTACGGCATCTCGGACAGGTTATATTCCCTCGCTAAATGGAAATGCTTGCTAAGCTAGAATTTTGAGTTCTGGGGATTAAGCTCGTTTTATTTTTGTAGTGGGATCGAAAATTACTCATGTAAAATAGCATTTTTTTCATTCAGCCTAGTCTTTTCCCAACTATCTTGGGGTGGTCGGCTTCCAGTCTAACCGGAGGTAGCCGAATACCGGTATTTTACATGGAGCGACTGCCTATCTGACCTCCACAAGCAGTAACTGGGTAATAGGATATTGGTAAGACTGGTTGTCAGACTTTCAGGCTTCTGACGACCCGTAATGACTGTCAAAGATCCACCTTTGACAGCCGGGACCAACGGCTAAACGTGCTTTCCGAGGTACGAAGGAGTCTCGATATTTACATATCGAGACTCCTTCGTACCTCGATACACGATGGTCACCCATCCACGGCGCAACCCCGGCAAACGTAGCTGAACCTGATGGATCGACCCGTGCGGCTGTTATTACTCAGTCAGGAGCTCCTCCTACTTTGGCAGATTTGCTAATCGATCTGAATAACGTCAATATCGCTTCAACATCGCTAAACTAAAGAATAATTAATTGTCAATTATTACGACTTTTGTGAAGTGAGCAAATAAATTATTCGAGGTTCGGAATTGAAAGAAGAACTGCGAAAGAACTTCTATCGAAATAGGAAAGGTTTACATGCTGGCAACCTAGAAGTAAGTACCTTTAGAAGTTCTAATGAAGCCATAAAAGTGTATGAACTTTATAAAAACTTTTTACAAAAGTAAAATAACTTTAATTTCGGAAGTCGGTGTCTTTGGTTTTAAATTTCCGGCAAAAAGTTTTTATTTTTCATTTTTAGATTTGGTACCTACCCTACACAATTCGAATACCACGACCTTCTATGTGAATAAAATTGACAGAAACTTATCATAGCATAATCCACATTGGCTAAATGGAAAAAATACGTAATATTGAAGCAAACTCAAAAACTACCCAAGCAAAATTAATAAAATTTATATGGGACCACTGCGCAAGCTCCTCTATCAAATGAAAAAAGTTTTTTTCAAATCTGTGCACAATTGACAAAAATATCGATAGGAACATAGAACCTCCTCCTTTTTGGAAGTCGGTAAAAAATATTGTGACATTTTTTTCTCATGTATAAATATCTCGCAAGAAACGCTTAGGTCCATCCGTTCGTGCTTGCTGCAGCAAAAATCGTATTTATCTTAAATGGATACTTACTAAGTACATACTTAATGTATGTGTATCTTGCAAATTAATCTTGCTTTTAAGCTTCATTATAGTCAGCTTCATAGTGTAATATATGTCACATGATATCACCGATGTAGGTACCTGGCAATATTAATTTCCTGCGACCCGATCGCTGTGACATGTTGCAACCAGGCAGTGAATAATAACTGGAATAAAGGGAAAATTATGTGGTCATGTTGGTATAATCCTTTGAATATTTTAATGTTGTTTGTTTTAATTTTGTTCTCTTTTATATATTGAGTATAATGGTTTCGCAAATTTTAGGGTGCTTTAGTAAAATAAATCATCTATTGGTAACAGAAGTCTTAGAAAATGTTGAGTCAGATATTTTCACTGTCCTTTGATTGCTAGGTTTTTTTTTAAACTTTTCTATTTCTTAAGTTTATTTTTAAACTTAAGAAATAGAAAAGTTTAGTGCCGCTATTAACTCTTGCACACCCTTAAGATACCGAAAGAAAAAAAATGAAGTAGAAAGCGGCACCTATATGTATTTTATTTACGACTGCTCAAATACACTTTGACCCCTTGCACTTACGAGGACGTTATTTAATTTCCTTCTAGTGCTACAAAGTAGCAATAAAATGTTTTTACACTTCACTCTCCATTAAAATAAATCGAAGCACTCACAATCGATGGGGTACAAATTGTCCCCGGTGAAAGGTCGCCGACTCGAAGGGTTAACAATGAGGCGCCATTATTTCGTGTGAATTGAATTGGCATAGACGATTTAACTTGCTTAAGCTACGCGGATTTGTCGCTTCAATGACCTCCGGTCGATTCGACCCTCGACTACAAAAAGCCGACTAGAATTTGTATAGCCTTATGAGGGTTAAATGATTTTTCTGTCAAATAAAATGCGTGAACCTTTGTTCTGCGGGCACTGGATATTTTTTTCGGAAAATCGATACTTTTTATCGAGATGAAAAAACCAGGAGCTTATTTGATCACCTAACGCAAAAATTCGAATCTGTGTAGTATTTTGTTTTTGTTCACATTCACGATGGCCTTTGTTGGATGTTTATCGCCATATTTGTTTTTTTTTCAATGAAAGCGGTTGTTTTTTAATCAATAATATTAAAATATGTTAAATGACGCTTTCCAGAAGTATCTTTGGAGCAATAGAATAAGTCATCTATTTAAAAAAACGTGGTGTTTGGGGGATCCCCGTCAGGAACGAAGTTCTTTACGCAATACTCGCATGCACACACCCTCGTATAAATAGAAAGAGACAGAGAGAGAGAAAGTGTCATGGTGGGGCATAACGTTTTTTCCTTACGAAACGATTTCCACCACTTCTTCCAAAAACTGTTCTGTTAACTCTAAAACGACAATAAAAACAATGCAGTCAACGAGCAATCAATAATCCCAATCAGTTCGAACAACCAACCTGTTACTTCGACAGAAATAATAGAAAAAAATAAAGTTATGATAAAACTGGGATCTCGCGACCGCCATTTATCAGGGCGAGTGTCAAAAATATCAACGTGCAAGTTTCCCTTAGTGGTTGGGAGGGCCACCAAGATTTATGCGTTGGCCCTCGGATACTCGGCCTAGATACTCCTTGGGGAGGAGTGACGAATGTATCTCGCAGACTTCAATTGTTTGCTGAAGCGGCTGTTGTAATTGGCGGATCAATAGTTTTGGTAGACCTGTACTTTTTTGTCTGTAGTATCTTTATGGTATAGATTAAAAAGACCAAAATCGAAAGTAGCTGATGATCAACCCGGTAATGACAAATTGTTTGGAGTTAAGTTGTTGAACAACTGGAATTTATGAAACGTTGATTTTCTTGAAGCGTAATATACCTTCAGTCGTTTTTTTTTCTTTTTCAAAGGACAAAAAAAGACTATGAAAGTGCGTTTCTCCTAACAGTAACGGGCGTGGAGGTTTGCAAAAGAGACGTCGAGATTATAAAGTATGGAAAAAACGCTCTACAAGCTCAAATTTTTCTTAAACTCGATGTGTTTTACGTTCTTAGAGGACATGGGCTGGTCGACGAAATTTTCACTTATTGGTCAATTGGAAAACACGACAAATATATTCTCGTGTTTTAATATTTACATGTACAAAAATGACAATATTTGATAGTGACACTATTCGCCTAATATATAATAATTAATATCTGTATCATAATATTTATGTTAGTTATTGTTATTTACTGGTTTTTGCAGAAACAGAAATCTTACCCGAGGACTGGGGTACGTTGCCGACAGGCGTGGAGTAGGTTGGCTAGTACAAAAATTTAGTAAGAAGTAAGAAAGGTAGTTTACCATCAATCTGTGGGCACGATAAATCAATAAATTCTATCCATCTATCATACATGCTTTGCACAAATGGGGTACCGGGTGTTCCCTTGTTACGCAGACAGGAATTTCATAGGATTTCGTTTCGCAGCAAATGTTTCGTATAATATTTGGTCCTTGTATATATGTATTTCGAATATTAACGACTATTTACTCGAATGAAACATATTTCACAAAAACAATGCATTTAATTTTATACTCACATATTTTGATTTAACAAACTTATCAAACAGTGGAATATTTTTTTCACGAATATTGTTTGTTCGGTGTATTTTTCCATAGGGTTAAACGCCCGGGTGTGTTGACACTTAGATTATTTATACATACATACACACCTGAACAGTTCAATCAATCAACTCTGCTAATCAAAGTTCTGTGTTGGACAACAAACAAATGCAATAATGTAAACATTCCGACCAAGTAGGTCCGTTCGGGTTAGGTTAGAACTGTGACCAAACTACGCGCGAGCCGAGCGAGCGCTACATCGAAATTGCTGTTTGACTATAATTTACCCGCATTGCTTTTGTGAACGCGGTGTTGTAATGTTACAGGAGGGTATTATGCATTTTGTCAAAGGTATGAAAACAATGTTTTTCAAATAAAATGTGTTTCTTGGTAAAAAGTTTGATATTACCTGAACAATATCTAGGAGGATAAAGAATATTTGATTTGTTATTATATGAATAAATATTGTTATGATATGAATATCGAGACATTATATTTTATTTGTAACAAAAATCAATGAATTACATTTTTTCAAAGTAAGTATTCTGCGTATTATTCTATGAAATGATAATGTGAGATTTTTTTTTGTGGGAAATGAAATTCTATAAAACTGTTATCTATAAAACAACGTACAACCGAGATGCATCCTCAAGTGTGATTAGATTAGAGACCCAAAAGGCGTATACTGCTGACAAGTTTTTAGCTGTTAGTCTATTTACCCCTATAGGCAACCAGCCCTATATTATTGTTAGTAATGAATTTCAATAATCGAAAACTTATTGGGCTCTGTACCGTCCGAATCCAGATATACTATAGGTATTTAGAGTTACATTAAAGTCGGGAGAGCCCGTTTAGCTGTCTATCGGTGGTCTCGTTGTGGCAACGCGGTTTACTAAGTAGCGGTTGACGGGTTAATCCGAGCTAATGAAACTGACCAATTGACGTCAATTATGTTCGACAATATCAGTACTTGAATGAGAGAGAAATATTAATACATCCAGTATTAATATTTCTAAACATTTCAAAGGAAAAGATAAAGAGACTTGGTATAGCAATAATGAAAAAAGAAAAAATCTTCCTTACATTGTTTTTTAAATATAAGGTGCTATAAAAATATCTGCCACGGCTGCAATGGGAGATAGTATTGTGTTTATAGATTACAATAGTAAAGATAAATTATTGATCATGTGTCATATTTTTTTTCATACAAAAAATTGTACGTATAAATTTGCAAGTGACGAACTAGTCAGCTGATTTCAGTTTTCATTCACAGAACAGATGGAAAGAGATAGCAGTTGTTTTCATTGACGAAGTGCACTTCGCGCGTAATTTGTGAACCACGTTATGCAGAGTAGAGTCAATGTTTATTTAACTACTTTATTTTCTCAAATTGATTTAACTGTGCCGGGGTACGAAATTTCTTCACTATTGTTATCTTTAAACACAATACTACCTCTCATTAAAGCCGTGGCAGATATTTTTATAGCACCTTATATAATATTTAGTTAAAAACCGGCCAAGTGCGACAATAGATAATCTGTGAAAACTTCAACTGTTTACCTATTACGGTTCATGAGATACAGCCTGCTGACAGACAGACGGACGGACGTACAGCGGAGGCTTAGTAATAGGGTTCCGTTTGGCACTCTTCGAGTACGGAATCCTAAAAAGGCATAGTTAGATTCTGAGAGGCAAAATGGGTACTACCTTTGGTGTTGGTATTAAGTTGTACCTACACCTACTTAGTAGAAGAGCTCGAGGAATTAGGTACTCCAACATTCCTATTTCTGTGAGCAGTCAGGCACTGCTGTGATCGGTTTGAAAGGTATGTTACAGATATATTGAGACTATCAGGTTTGTCTCTAATGGATCGACAATTACAGTTAACAGTGTCACTTTGGCGGCGGCTGTAACTATTCAGGTGGGATGCTAGCCAAGATCATACGTCTATGCCTACAGCATACTCATGAATATAGTCCGCGCGCGACTGCTAGTCACCGCCTAAGGTATGTGAGCGCTGAGACGAGGGAGGTAGATAAAGGCCACGCTAGCTCAGTCTGCCAATTTTGTCAATTGCGCCCTCCCCCGTTCACCGGTCACATACCTCAGGCGGTGACTAGCAGTCGCGCGCGGACTATAGTACGCATATGTATATGTAAAGAAACTACATTTCTTTAATCTGATATCATAAGATCTTCATAGATGGCGCCATGAGTAATATGTCAGCAAAACAGTTTTTCATGGCGTTGACAGAACTCATATTGTGAATTTGTGATTCAGCAGATCATTTAATTTTCTACAAGTAGGAATTGATAATTTAAATCAAAAACTTTAAATGTCGTTTCTTTATTTTCAGGTAGAATAGTATGATTTTATGTATGTTAAACAGGAATTATTACCATGTGTATGTAAGAACTAAAATAAATACTTTGTTTTCAGAGTAACGCAATATTGTTTCTTTGAAATTTACAGTTCCTAATAAGAAATTGTTTTATACTTCTCCTTACTAACTCCAAAAAAATTCAATTCATATTCTACAATTTTCCAAACTTGCGTACAAACATCTGATACGGTTTACCAACTCAATTCTCCATTGCCCCAGAGACCAGACAACTTGTAAGAATAAACCACGAAATTCTTTGCTATTTCATATATTTTCCATGTGATGCATTGTTCCCATGTATGGGAGAATATTCGATATCAATTTGGCAAGAAAACAGCGTCATCTGTGTTGCGATGCCGCAGTTGTAAATCAAACACATTATTTATCTTTAAAGGACGCTTCAGGAAGTGTCGGGTCCAAGTTATAAACGTGCCAGAATATAATCACCAGGTACCTAAACACTGCCATGTAGGTCATTGAAAAATAGGTACAGAATAAGAACCTGTAAATATTTTTACCTTAGATCAGGTCATTTTGTTGAAAATTCAAAAGGATTTTTAATGAAATCTGGTAGAAATAAATGAAATACAATAGACGTAGATATATTTAGTAACTATTCCGCTTAACTTTTCCTAAAGAGTCATAAAAACCCTGTCAAAATCGACACGTGTTACACCTCTCAACGAGGCATTCTCAGGGTGACGATTGACGGCCTTGACTTGTCGCGAACCCGAACACGATGTGTTACCACGCCGAGTGCTTTTTATAATGGATTGCCGCCAAGTCACGCGAAATCAATTAGCTAGAAATAAATAACATAATTTTCTTATACTACCGCTCATAGCCATTCATGCCTTCCAAAATAAAACTTTAATAGAACACAGAGTACCGGCGCGGCGGTCAGTTGTTCTCATATACGATGTCAGTTTATGCGACTCGCGTCCTCCAATGACTTTGACCTCCTCGCAAAGGGACGAAACACCTAAATCTTCCGGACAATAATGTTTTCAGATAAAAACGGGCCTGATAACGAGTGTTATACGGGCCCTCTAATGTACACAGAAGGCCGTTTTACAAACGTTTTAAATAATCACAATAGGTCCGGTTTTCTTACGCGTTTAGATATTTTTGTGTAAAAAATTGTCTGAATTTGTTGCAACATTTCGTGGATGCTTTTTTTGTTGTACCTATGAAATCTACCAAAACTGCTTTTATTGTCTACTCGCTTTTGCCTGCGGCTTCGCTCGCGTTGATGTCGGAAAATTTCCCACGCGAACGTACCTACTACTGGGACTAAAAGTACCCTATGTGTGTTAGAAAATCAAAATCAAAATCCAGATCCAAGTTTCATCCAAATCCGTTCAGCCATTTTTGCGCCAATCCGAAACATACATCCAGACAAACAGGCAAGCGGTCAAAAATTATTCGTTATTATTTTATTTTATGTATAGATGTGAAAATGTCCCATCATTATGATGATAACCAAATACATGGTTAGATACCTATTCGTCAAATCAATGTTATCTCAGGAGATCAAAAGTATTCTTAAGATGTAGAATAGCGCTAGCAAGGCTTTCCCTTTTAGGGGTACAAAATAGGGCATATTGAGACCCAGAACTGGAAATTATTCATTATAGTCGGCTGCCCGAACACGACGTGTTGCCACTCGGCGTGGCAACACGTCGTGTTCGGGTTCGCGACTAGTCAATCGTCATCCTGAGGATGCTTCGTTAGTAATAGTAAAGCGGAATAGTTACTAAATATGTCTAATTCTATTTTATTTTAAGGTATTTTGCCGCCCGGGTCGATCCATCGCGTTAAGCTGTGCTTGACGGGGTCTGTGGATGGGTGACCATTTTTTCATTCCTTGTGGAAGGTCGCAGGTATCCGCTGGACGCGGATAACACAGAACCGGTTGAAGTGGCGGTGTTTGGAGAGGCCTACGTCCAGCAGTGGACGTCTTTCAGCTGAAATGATTATGGTATTTTAGTACAGAAGTTAAAATACCTATATGTATCTTTCTTTCTTTCTTTATATACTTATATAAATTATAAATTGCACCAAAATCCACTATAAATACATAAAAGTGGACAATGAATAATAGTTTCAGTAAAGGTCGAAATAGTGTGAAGATTTCACCATAGTTTGCACTCGGAAAACTTTTAACCGCTTGATAACCTTTAGTTTCTTTTCAAATTCCACACTTACTTATTTTCTTTTCGTAAGAGCTAAAATATTTATTTTTAAAAAAGGTTTCCATTATTCGTTGAAACGTTAACGAAAAGATTTATGTGCACAAGCTTATCTAACAAAGCATAGCATTTTATTTTGCAAGATATCTCAAATGCATTTTTAAGTATTTTAATGGCCGTAAGAAAGTTCTCGTAATTTGTTTTAAAATGAATTCATTGTGTGATTTGATAAGAGTTTTATAAAAATAATAAAAAAAACAACTTTTTAATTATACATTGCCATAGGAATTCAAGTCAAACGTTTTATTATGTATCAGTTGCTAGCGAGTTTTGGTTAACTAGGCGACCTTCTAATGAAACAAGATAGGCAGAAAGAAAGAAAGAAAAATAGGTTTATTTGTCACAGAAACACGTATATACAACAAGATAAAAGTAATCAGCAATATTAAACAAATTGGATCTAAGTACCTTTTTGAAATCACGAGCATAAAACAGAAACAGTCAGCAGCGGCAAGTCATGACTGTGACAAGAAAGCTGCCACTCACCATGATGCTGTGACAAGAAGGCTGCCACTCAGCATGATGCTGTGTTATGGGGGACCCACAGCATAACGCTGATTTTCAGTGGTCACCCGAAAAAGACGTAGGTACGGAAACCAAGGTTCAGTGGTTCACAAAACAGTGCCTAGGTGGATAGAATATTTTTCCTAGCATAATGGATAACTTTAAGCAACTCCAGAACAATCTTGGTACTAACTGAAGGCGGAATCTGAAAAAAAAAACATGTACTTTTGTCATTCTCGGACCGCGTCGGAATCACAGTCCACAGCCATAGCCCAACTTCACCCACTAGGCCTCTCTTTTCTTGTTCCAGTCCCCACGCTCTTGTGCCAGTCCCAACACTTTTGCGCCAGTCCCTACGCTCTTGTGCCAGTCCCCGTCACGCTCTTGCGCCAGTCCCCATACTTTTGCGCCAGTCCCTACTCTCTTGTGCCAGCCCCATCCAAGATTTGCCCGCTATGGCAACAATGTCTTCTGCTCATCTCGCCGCCGGACGACCGACACCTTTCCAGTCCTTGGACGCCATTCGGTCACAGCCTTACTCCACCTGTCATCGCACGTCAGAATCAACCCTGAATGAATGCACTCAAGTTATTCATGCCACACTTTGATTCAAACGAAGTTATGCCGTTCAACCTCTCGATCTAACGGCGGCAAATCATCATCTGTATTACATAATCTGTGAATAATAATCAGGGAGGATCCCGGGACAGATGTAACAAAATTAATATGTATCGCGGTTCCTGGATTTCCCCAGTGATGTCGTGTCAAATATACCTTATTAGAATCGCGGTTAGGGATGTCATGTTCGCGGGTATTCGATTAATTGGTTTTCTTTTATAGGATTTATGAGAATCGATTAATATTATGTATTTTGTTTGTAATAAACTGGTAAAGTAATATTTCAAAAATTAAATCTCTTAAAATGTTTACTTAGTGGGTCTTTAAAAAAAACGTAAAGACGCATTTTTCTAAGCATCTAAGAGAGAATGTGGAGTGAACACATTAGGAATTAATGAACCAAAGAATTAGCCAGACATTATTATTGAGAGTAATAAATCAGTTTGTTGGGCTTAGCTGCCTAGTAACTGAAAGTTAGCTCGACTTTATTCGCAGAATCTGTATAGGTATATTATTATTGGAAAGAAGTTCTTTATTATTATTTTAGTATTGTCATAATCCGTACAGATTCCGTCGGGAATCTAATAATACGATTTTCCCCACAACTAATAATAATTTTAGCTTCGAGTAATATCATTTTGACATTTCGGGCTTTACCGGCTGACGGGTTACGAGAGATTTATTTCCGTTTTAAAACAACCCACGCTTTCCCCAGGCTATCTCACAAGCGAAATAATCGTTTATATTTGTTTTTAATTCGAGGCGCATCACTACTGACACATGTCCGGATACAGTTAACTGTGAAGGGGTATCGCGATGAACCGAAACCCTTTGCATGCCGAATTGTGTCAAAATTAATTTGTTCACATTTAAATATGTGGATACAGCGGAGAATTAGGCTACACACAATTTTGTATATTAATTGAATTTTATGCAAATTGTTGAAACGAAAATATTTGAGCCGATATTTTAAAATAGATTGATTAACGTTCGGGTTGATGAGAATGGACAACCAATTACGGACGTAATTTAATTAATATGCTGTGAAAAGTGTGCATTGATGCTAGCCAACTATCCTGAAAAAAGTTGCCATCTTGTTGTTGTTTGCAGATAGTTTCGATTAGGTTACGGTCCACATTTACCGTGCAGTGTTCTCAAAATAAGCTTGAACACCTTTCTCCCTGGTTGCCTTTAACTAAATAGGAGACTAGCAGTAGCCTATTTTTCCACATGGAAGGCAAAATTCTATGAAACATTTGCTAAAGTGCAACAATTTCTAAGCGATGCAAGAAAATTTACTGATAGTACGCTATCATAAAAGAAGTAATTTTGCAAGAAACAATTTTGTTGTATAGTTTCACTGGAACAATATCTTGGTATCGACATTCCAAGGTAGCTGAGAGCCGAGAATCAATTGTAGGAAGTAGGTCACTGCGGTTCTAGTAAGCGTTTATTCAGTACAACGACAGGTCACACCTACATCCAGGAAAGTGGTGGTTCTTTAGAGCGAATATTTTGAAATAAGAGTATTTTGAAGAGGTTTTTTCTTACAGGATAATATTTATAAAAAAAATAACTCCCATAAATCGATACACGTCACGGTTAATTCTACTACTGCAAATAGTACTACTAGTAGTCGGCAACTACAAAAAGAAAAAGTGATAAAACTACGAATTAACGATTTTAGGACTTTTTCCTTTACTTGTGCTGTGAGACCTTGCTTCTTGCCAAATATTATAATTCTAGGTCAACGGGAACTACCCTATAGGTTTCGATATGTCGCATAAATAACCGTATTGACTTAGAAACTTCATTTTTTTAGAGCCTGCGTATTTGATAATAATTTCAAATTTATACCTCCGAGCGTTCTAGAGAAAAAGGTTCTTGACAGACGGACGGACGGAATGACAACGAAGCGATCCTATTATGGGTTCTGTTTTTTCCTTTTGAGAGTCGGAACAGTGAAATACTGTTAGCTGCAGACTGGAAGCCGACCCCAACATGTTGGGAAAAGGCTAAGCAGATTGATTTTGATTGAGACTCGATTGATTGAACAACTAGATGTGTAGATGTTTCCCTACGGATGTTTTAGTACCTAATTGTCATCATCGGTCCACCGTCTTGTTTGCTATCGAAGTGTCAATTACTGAACACATTTGGCATCCCCCCCTTGGGGCAGAGAGAGGGTACCGCGACACTAATTCAATCAATTTGGCGGATTGATACATCGTGTACCATATAACCTCCGTCGAAGGTAATGCAGTGGTTAGTTGACTCCCTTAGGGAAATTAACGTTACAAATGTGACAATTCAATATACATATATGTGTTGTATATTACACTAGTCGGAATACTAGTTGGAAAATGTACAGGTACACATTCTTTCGACAATTTTATTGAGAACTTTCTAACAAAATGCAAGTTTAGACAGATCCATTTGCGTAGTTTTTCAAGTAGACTCTGAGTGGGTTTGATTTCCATTCGAATCAAACTATCATTCTATGCCATCTCATGGGTGTTTAAGAAAAGGGTTTGCACAAACTGGAACTTTCACGCATTTTATCTTGATGTAAATTTCGATGATTAATCGTAATAATCATACAAGTATTCAATTCATTTTAATTATAATAACATTCCTCCAACATTACCATATTGAATACAAAAGAACTTATAAATAACGGTGGCCGGTGCAAAGTTTTTCGAAAATTAATATCAGCATCGATTCGAACCCTCGGCCACGCTTTGCCGGTGTCGCAAATTGGTGTGTGGTCCAAATCTCGAACGCCAAGAAGGTAAATAATTTAACTTACACAAGAAACACAAGTCTGAAGAATAAGACAACCCAAATTCTAGTCAAATCCAAATAACTCATCCATTTTCTACAATAAATCCAACAATCTCAAAACTAAATATTTATAGAAACGGCCCTGCTAGCAGTTGCCTACGATAAAATTATAAAATATCTCGTTTTAACGACAAGAGGTCAAAATTTGCGATACAAATAAATATAAAAGCGCAGCATACAAACTCCTTTGTTGTTGCACTACTCCATGGCGGTCTGTCACAAGTGTGGCAGCCTGTCAAGATGTAGCCTGACCCACCCCTACAATGATATCGATAAAAAACATTGGTGTAGGCACTGCCACAAGATTGTATCATGACCATATTTAGGAAAAACACATGCGAAATTCAAATACTTTCATTTCGACAGTTTCCGTTTCACTCGGACACTGTTATAGTGAAGTGATCTAGTGGCTGGTTGATGGTGGTGTTTTGTTTCAAGATTACTACGATACCGACGAAATTTTATAAAAAAAAATGAAATTCACCCGTAACTTGCACGGCGTCACAATTTGCAAGTTTCGTGCTTACAGCAAGTTGTACGGAACCCGAGCCGGGGGCATTGCTTTCTTTGTAGTGTTTATTTAGATCCACCATTTTTCAAACCCCTGCCGTTTCTTACGAGGTTTGCAAAGACTTTCGTGACAACAGTTGTTTCAAAATGCTGATAGTGTAAAAACTTATTTTATTTAGGAAAACATAAAAAGTGTACCTATTTTAAAAATGCAGGTGAGTAGGTACTGTGGTTACGAAAAAGGGGGCGTTTTCATGAAAACACCTGTTTTTATATTAGGGGGGCAATGACACAATTCATAATTTTTAATTGGTTTTTATTCTTGTTATTTTATTTATCCTTTATATAGATTCCTTTATATTTTGTGAGTGTGAGAACGTTGTAGTCTCAACAGACTGTCGATTTGCAGACTATTTTCTATTTTGTTAAGTATCTTGTTGACAGGCCTACACTGTCCTCTGATACCTATTCAAACTGTACATTTTAGAAAACATTGTAAAACCCATCTATTTTTAAAAGAGTAACCGTGGAGTTTCTTGCCGGCTCTTCTCCATAGGAAACGACCAATTGGAACCGTGCACCTAGCTTCTGACATTTCATAAGTGCCCATGTAGGATTATGCGAAATAAAAAGATGATTCAAGATAGAGTGTGAAATTATGAAGTCTGTTTTAATTGTAACTGAGACAGACGTAACACAGTAAAAAACCTAAATCTGTACAGTTTGCTGTGAATAGCTCAATACAATTTTTTTTTTTTGTTCAAGAACCTTTCATCTCAGAATACCTTCATGCTTAGAATAACTTTTGTATAAACAATTGATTCCAAGGAGTCTTCTAAAATAAAGTGGTATCTAATTCTGAACCTAAACAAATAAAACAAGTCTCAATCAAGTATCCTGACCTTGTCTGACAAACTAATTGAATATGTCTCCTTCAGGAGTTGCGCTTCAGTAATTTGCTTTTGGCATTCATCCGTCTATGATAATCGAGAAGGTTTGTACACAAAAGGTTGAAGGTTTTTCTTATATTTTAGTATTAATACCAAATACCAATCCTTTCGAGAATAAGAATAATTTATATGTAAACACAGGTAATGACATACAGAGATCTTAAAAATTAGGTATTGCGTTATGTTTTGCCAATAGTGACATACAAAATATTCAATACTATTAAAATAGATTAAATGAGTAGGTACCTACTATTAAATTACAATGATTTTCTTACAATATTATTATAAAAGTATTTGAGTACAAGTGCTCAATTGTATTAAAGAATGCAAGCAAATTAAATTTTATTACAATTCAGGGTCAATTTGATTTCATGTCAACATAGTGTCATAAAGTGTATGTCAGGATTATATAATTACAGATATTTGTCATTAGCCCGTTGAGTGTTTTTGAAATTTTTGCAATGGCATACATTTTATTTCGTCGGGGATATTATTTTATGCTTGTGGAGCAACACCAAAGAAGATTTTCTTCATTAGATAAGTTTTACATTTCACAAGGCATAATTCATTTATATATTGAGCACGTATCGGCAACGTGATCGTCTCGTCTTAAATGTAGTTATTACAATATTGTTTTAGGTTTCTGGGGATTATTAGACTGTGTGTTGTTATGTAATATAACTAATTAATAATATCTCTATACCATGGGGCATGAGGAACAGGGTGTAATTTTCTCTACTCATCCTCTATAGAAAAGGGAGGATCCTCGGACCAGACGGGTGTCGTATCTGGCGGGCAACTGCCCAACTATTGATGTCGGATAGTCATATATCATTATGTTGATCGCGCGGTAAACTCTAAGTGCCCGATGCAGAATTTGTGTGACGTCAGGTCTTTGATTCGTAGTTCGCATGTGGCGTTGTAGAGGCCGCCACACCAGTATTTTTATGATAAACCTAGACCCACCCTTGCATCGCAAGGTTCTTAGCCCGGGGAATTTTATGCCGAGTTTTAGGCTCACTTTACAAAAATTTAAAACAATGATTTTTTCATTTAACGTTTCGGGTGTAGACAGGGGAATATGTTAAAATGTATCCCGCTAAAAGAAACCTCATAGTTATATCTTTTTTTTTTGGTTGTAAGAAATGGTACAACTATTATGTTTTCTTTTTAACAATCTTATAATTTGACTTAATTCTTCAGGCAACAATATAAATTATTTGTTTCTTTTTAAGAAAATTCTACAACTCCTACTCGTTAACATTAACTATTTACTAAACACACACACTAATAGAAATTCGTTCTACATTTTCGCCACTGCTTTTATCATGCACTTTTTACACATCCACCTCGTAAAAACGACTAAACTGAGAAAACTAATTTAGATAGGGCTCTCACGCCGTTCCGAAACTAAAAATAACATACGTGTATGTGCCATCTTGATAACACCATGCGGGGAATTGAGAAATAGCGGAAAAAGGAAGCCTTTGATTTAAACCGAAACTATAAGCTGAAAGCTTTTTGGTTTACATTGAATACTTTTTACACTTTAGTAACGGAATGTTTTCTGTAATATCTATTTTTAGGGTTCCGTACATTATATTTTACCAGCGCCAGTTATAATTGATTCTTTTTTTTGCAATAGCGGTTGAGACAACAATTAAAAAAAATCAACTTAACTTTTATTTATAAGCGTTATTATTGTTAATAATAATAAAGACCCCAACATAGTTGGGAAAAGGCTAAGCAGATTGAATTTAACTTTCTAACTCCAGCAACTAGTTGGAACAGTTGACATAACCAAGTTAGCTAGGAGCAGTCGTAAATAATGTCAATTCAGCGTGGCTGGACCAAGTGGAGCGCTAAAGTGTTTGTTTACAGAAAACTGCGCTCGCCGTAAATTGTTCTTGCATTAGGCAGAAAAATACGGGAGAATATAACGTAAGTATGCGCAACGGTTTGCTATTAATAAAACTGATTTAAGTAGAACTGCTCTAACGAGCTAAACGTATGTGTTACTTGATTGTATGTGACTGATTTATATCGCGTAACCGCTTTGTAGAGGGGCCATGATAACTACATATGACGTTCGTGATCCAAAGAGCACCTAGTTCGCAACGAGAATCGAACCGGTTACTTTCATTACAATCATCATCATTTCGAAACCACAAGCTGCAGCAAGCAAACAGTTATAAGGCTCCTACAAACAGGCGCGACGCGTCTTTAATAATGCAATTTCTAATAAAACTTTACGGTAGAACTATTATCGATGTCTCGTCATGGGACAAGTCGCGCCAGTATGCACGAGCCTATATGTGCTTTGAAGTGTCAGCTCCAACATTTGACACCCGTATGTTGCCATGATAGTGGGCAGACATCTGTTAGATGTAACAAGACTAAAATTATAGCGACCACGACGGAAAAACCCTCAAAAGACCTTGGTTCCCCTGCCACGGAAATGTGCTGAATGTCATTCGTGAACTATAAAAGCTGGGGTACCACAAGGAAGTGTGTTAGACCCAATCCTATACTTGCTTTTCACATGTGATATCCCTGAGCTGGAAAACCACACCAATGCGACCTTTGCAGATGACACTGCTATTATGGCTACAGGATTAAGCCACAAAGAAGCAGTAGAAAAAGTTCAACTAGCTGTGAACAAACTTTACGACAGGACACAAAAGTGGAAGATCAAACTGAATTAATCTAAATCAATTCGCATTGACTTCACTAATAAACACTGCGATTACCAATCTATATAAACGGCATTCAAATGCCATATGCTAATACAGCCGAATACCTTGGCATAACTTTTGACGCCAAACTGCGTGGAAAATCTCAGAAAAGACAGGAACTCCACATACGTTATAAAAGTATGCACTCGGAAGGAAATCCTGCCTATCAATACATAATAAAATAATATTATACAAGCATATTCTTATGTCAATTTGGACGTATGATATCCAACTTCGGGCTAGTTAGTACAGACTAAACGAAGCAACGTTAAAATAATACAACAATTCCAAAACAAAGTACTCAGGGATGCTGTAAATGCACCGTGGTACATTAGAAATGACGACCTCCACCCTGACCTTAAAGTGGAACTCGTCACCACCATCATCCAAAAATTTGCTGAAGCACACGAACACCGACTCCACCGACATGTGAATGTTGAAGCAATTCAGCTGATGGACAACATGGACATAGTGCGGAGGCTAAAAAGAACTAAACCATTTGAGTTAGTGTAGTGTATAGTAATAGTGAATGAATAATAAATAGTAACAAAAGTGTTTTTATCAGACCCTAAGAAAGTGCTACGAAATGGGAAGAAACAGACGACGCGCACCTTGTTTTAAGATTTTCTGAACCCCGGACCCAATATGTTTTATACCATATTATTGTGATTGTAATGTGTGTATATTAAAAACTGTAGTTCTTCATATTTCATATTTAAAAAAAAATCGTGAACTGAGAAATAAAATATAGTTAATTAATCTGCCTTGATGAACTATGTTGGTCTTTCTTTTCGTGTTTCTGAGACAAATAAACCTCTTTTTCTTTCCTTCTTTTTAAATGCACTTATCTGTGGCATATGATCGGTGTAAACAATGAAATATTGTGCTTCTACCATGTGCCTAAAATGTTAGATGGCCTCTTATAATGCAAGGAGTTCGCCATCAAAAAGTAATAAAATCTTATTATTATTGAATATAAAAAAGTTATTGCTATTTAAAACTCACATTTTTAGTACCAAAATTACTCCAAATCCATTAAAAATACAAAAATTTCAACAGGGGTCATAAGTTATGACTTGTAGACAGACACCCGCTAAACGAATGCTGCCCGCGCTCTCCATGTAATAACCCGGTAAAATCCGGGTAAATTTTTTTCCTGAATATTTTCATATACCAAAATTGACTATCAGTCAGTACGATACTTAACAACATCCTCACGGATAGGACAGGGTTTTGTTACATGTTGTATACAGAGTGAAATAGAATAAAAATTGAATTCCTCTAAAGGGGTCATTGTACTCCATTATAAACAACTTCAATAAGGGACCAACCCACACATTTTTCTTTGGCAGAAGAAGCTTGCGCGGTGGTCCCATATAAATATTAACTTTACTTGGGTATTTTTTGAGTAAGCGTCGATAATACGTATTTAATCCGTGTATCTTGATGATATTATAATACTCCCTGCCACTGTTGTTTGCATAGCAAGTAGTGGTATACGGATTGGTGTGGAGTAAGTGCCATGTCTAAAAACTGAAAAATAAAAAACTATTTTATAAATTTCGGAAGTCAGTGGCATAAACTAAAATAAAGATCCAAAGACATTGACTTCCGAAATTAAAGTTATTTTTCACTATAAAAAGATTTTTGAGAAACTTGGCATAGGTTCCTCATGTCTTTTTAATGATATCTAACTATATATATCCTATATAAAAATGAATTGCAGTTCGTTGGTCTCGCTAAAACTCGAGAATGGATGGACCAAATTGGATCTTTCTTTTCTTGTTGTGTTCGTTATTCTCAGGGCAAGATTTGTATTAAAGATAGTTAGGTAGGTAATGTACCCTACCTACATACCTATGTAAGTAGGTAGGGTAGGTAGGTAGGGTAGGTTGATAGGTGTAGGCTGATAGGGGTAGGTAGGTAGGTAGGTAGGGTAGGGTAAGGTAAGTACCTCGTAGATAAGTACTTAGTGCTACCCGTGCGAAGTCGGGGGGGGGGGACTGTTTACGCCGTTAGGTAGAAACATGTAGAACCTAGGTTAATGCCAAAATGCCATCCCGCTACAAAATATCAAGCAAATACCGTTATTCCGTGCAAAATTGAAAATACTACAACGTACAGACTTACTTATGCATATAAGATTAATATCAACGTGCCTCCGGCTCAAGCGCTGTACTTGCTTTTATATCAGAAAAACTTGCTTCTAGTGGGTTTCTTTCCCTACTTTGTGGTTGCAGCTCGTTTTTTAATTTCTGTTTTAAGTTTGTTTGTGGTTCTGTTATATTTTATGAATTTATGTTTTTTGAGATTGTATGTTAAAAAGACATGAACAATCAAAACACCTTTTTATCGATACGAATGATCTATATTTAAGGGATCTCGGAAAAACATTCTCTCAAAAAAAAAAAAGGGAACTGTCCAGAGTAACGCATTTTATTTTATAGGAGACAAGCTTCTGCCCGCGACCTCGTTCGCGTGAAATTTTGGCCCCCAGCCCACCGCGCCCGCGCGAATATTTCGTTTTCGCTTAGCGTTGTTTCCGACATTTTTCATTTTGCTCTGTTCATAATGTAGAATCTTTAGTTGGTCTTTGAGAATTGTAATGTCTATGGTGAGATAAAAAAGAAATGTGTTCGTCAAAGGAGGACCGGACAAAATGGTCCCCACGACCAATAACAACCTAACGTATGTCATTAGATAGGCATTTTAATATAGAGCAATAACTTATATGGTGGGTCATTTCAAATCGCTGTGTGGAAAAGTTATTGCCATGTTTCGTAGGACTAACCTGGACGCTAGATAACGGAACACTTGAAAAGTTAATCATTTCTAGTGGTCTTAGTTAACTTACTTGCATGCCTTTCGATGGTAATACAATAACTTAGTACCATCGAGCTGGTCTGATTATGGACCTGGACGCTGGATAACGGAACTCTTGAATGACTTCTAGGAAATCCTCCGAGTTTGGGCTCATTAGATGTGTCCCAACGAGTCCTGTTCATTTTACCAGATGACGAGGACCTGATGACTAACCTGGACGGTAGATAACGGAACTCTTCAATGGCTACTAGTAAACCCATCGAGTTTGGGCTCATTAGATGTGTCTCAACGAGTCCGGTTCATTTTACCTGATGACGAGGACCTGATGACTGACCTGGACGCTAGATAACGGAACTCTTCAATGGCTACTAGTAAACTCATCGAGTTTGGGCTCATTAGATGTGTCTCAGCGAGTCCGGTTCATTTTACCTGATGACGAGGACCTGATGACTGACTTACTGGTCTGATATGGACCTGGACGCTAGATAACGGAACACTTGAATAGTTAAGCACTTCTAGTGGTCTTAGTTTGAACATTCGCAAATGTATGCATACCGATGCGATGACAATAATGAATTGCGTGTATTTGCCCGCTGGTCGAGCGCGCTTGGCCAGCGGGGTCACCCAATGTGTACCTACTGGGGGCTTTAGAAAAACAAAATAAGTCAAAGATAACACCACAAAACGACTAGGTACTGACACCGACTAGAAACTTACACATGTTTGCCGTTGGTGTTCATCAATATTCCTCAAACGACTTCTTTCACTATGGAAAAACATCACAACAATTGCGTTATGCGTCGACGCGGACTTCACAACAGAAGATTTCAGCGTCGTCTTTTGAGAGAAGAAATCCGTCAAAATCTACCTTCGTTTGCAGCTTATGTACTAGAAAACGCAGTATTGGAGGTTTGCTAAAGTTTCATTCATTTAGCCATCACGCCTATATATCAAATTCCTATTTATGGGGTAGATATAACTGTAGTAATCAAAGGAGAGTTCCGTTATCTAGCTTCCAGGTTAATCATCAGGTCCTCGTCATCAGGTAAAATGAACACGACTCGTTGAGACACATTTAATGAGCCCAAACTAGATGGGTTTACTAGTAGTCATTGAAGAGTTCCGTTATCTAGCGTCCAGGTTAGTCATCAGGTCCTCGTCACCAGGTTAAATGAACAGGACTCGTTAAGACACATCTAATGAGCCCAAACTCGGTGGGTTTACTAGAAGCCATTCAAGAGTTCCGTTATCTAGCATCCAGGTCCTTAATCAGACCAGCTCGATTATATCAAGTTATTATATAATCATCGAAAGGCACGCAAGTAAGTTAATCAAGACCACTAGAAGTGACAAAATATTTATCGTCAGCGTTATTTGATCTTTGTCACATTTTTAAACTTATTAAGTAAAAAAGAATTTCCGTAAAAGAGGTGGATCATCAATTAGTTCAACTCGTTGAACTTTTGGTTGAACTTAGTAGAATAGTTAGTCCAAAAGGTTCTGTGTTGACTGTTCAATTTAAGCTTGGTAGTGTCGTTAATTGGCAACGACAGTACTGGTAGTGCGGCTGGTAGTGTCGTTAATTGGCAACGACACTACTGGTAGTGCGGCTGGTAGTGTCGTTAATTGGCAACGACACTACTGGTAGTGCGGCTGGTAGTGTCGTTAATTGGCAACGACACTACTGGTAGTGCGGCTGGTAGTGTCGTTGCCAATACACACACAATACAGCTTTACCAGAAAATTTATGCAATGTAATAACAGCATTAGATACATTGACGCAATTTTTTTTTCATTAACTTTTTTTTCGCCAAGGTTTGACTTTGGAGAAAACAAAGGCAACTTTATTAGATGCGAAAATAAGACTTAATGATAAAGAAATGATTAATTCAAACCAAGATAATGCATTTAACATTGTAACTTTGCATATATTGCGTTACTTAAAACAAACTAAGTCAAAGTCTCTTAAATATAAACGGGTGATAATCAAAGTGCGATTAAAATTATAGATTTGAATCAAAACAGTAAGAGGTCAAAGCACATTGATGTTAAATACCAATCTTTTTAGTAAAAAGGAATTAATTGTGAAATATGTAAGCACGAATGTAGCAGATAAATTAACTAAGGCTTTAGTTAAATTATTTTGTACAAAAACTGGTATTAAATTAAAATGTCGCGTGATACCTCATAGGTGCATAAGAAATGTTCACGGTCACGGTTGCCAATACACGATGATATTTGTCTTTTTTTTTGCACTTGCAACACGATTTGGCTATATCGACGCTTTCCGCTACAAAGGGCGTAACTCCAAATCCCATACTTTTGGCAATGAGCAAAAAACAAAAACAAAAAAAAACTTTTTTAAATAATTCTTTTCTTTCTATACTTATAAAATTGAGTTCTAGGAAGAAAGTTCTTAAATTTTGGCAGTCCTTTGCCTCATTTAATTACAATTATGTACAACAGTTATTAAAGAAGTTACCCTGAAAACCAAAAAAAAATGTAGATACAACCCATAATTAAGTAGCCTGGTAACAAACGTCTGCAGTAAAAACCGGTTATGTACATACAAGAGTAATTTTTATAGTTGTAAAGACCATTTTTTTTGCAAAATATGTAGATACCCCCTGTTATTATTAGTAATGCAATAACTCTATGAGCAATTTAATTAATAAGGATGGATTTTAGGTATTTTTAGTATAAATAATGATTTCTTGAGTAAAAATGAAATAAAAGGTTTTAAAAATCAATACGTATTTATTATTAATTGGTACATAATAGGAACGTTCTGCACATACACAACAACTAAAACTTACAACTTATAAATGCCGCGATTTATACAGGGTGTAATTTTAATCACCGTTTTCCTCTTAAGGGGTCATTCTACTCATCATTATGAACAACTTTTACTATGGGACCAAACCTGAAATCGTGAAAAAAAAATCAGCTGTTCCCTACATTTATGTTCGCATAACTCGTCAAAATGTAAGGAACATCTGATTTTATTTTCACGATTTCAGGTTTGGTCCCATAGTAAAAGTTGTTCATAATGATGAGTAGAATGACCCCTTAAGAGGAAAACGGTGATTAAAATTACACCCGGTATAATTCAAATTATTTTTTTTATTAATTATTACGTGTACACATAGACAAATCACAATATTATTATATTAATTGAGCAAAAAGGTTGACAATCAACAACAACTTCTGCATTTTATCTTGGTGATTATTATTCAAGTGCTCATTGATCGCTTTCAACTTCATCCTCTTCATCAGTTTGAGGAAGAGTTTCGATAATCTGAGATTGATAGGGCAGTTGTGAGTATTCAGCATGAAAACGTTTTGGAATTGATCCATTTTCACACAAACATTCACTAAAGAATCGCTGAAACAATTCAAATATAGGGATTTGAAAATAGCCACATTCAAAAAGAAGACTTTGGATCAAATGGAATTCAAATACTCCATGAGGGAAGGCCTCTTTTGAGTTTTGCCAATATGGCTTTGTCGCGCAATAAAATCACAGATAGGTACATTTCATTATTTTTGGTTTGTTGGTTTTAGTGTCGTTCAGGGGTAATCGCGAGGATTTTTCAGTACCTACCCCTGGGCCACTCAAAGATTACGATTCGCCCTATGATACCTTTATCGACATATAGGATAAAGACATCATAGGGCTGATTGTCCTCGAAACCAACCGGTTCGCCCAGCAGACGATCGAAACTACGCGTAATAGAGGGACTTTGAAACCATCGTCTCGCTTTCATTCGTGGACTGACACGAATGCAGACGAGATAATGCTTCTTTTCGCGATATTTATGTAGCAATCGACCCGCGGTCGTCTCTGACCGAATATTGGACAAAAAACGAGGTGCTCCATCTACCGAGGTTCAGGCGTCTTATGTCCTATAATCGGTATGTTTTGCTGAGTAAGTTTCTTCATTTTGTAGACAATACCGCTGTCGCAAGTCAACAATTTCCTCTAACTGGAGATGCTTCCTCAGTAAAACTGTCGGCTAAGTTGAGTAAGCTGGAACCTATCATTGAACATCTCGGGAAGAAGTTCTAATCCCTCTATAACCTCGGGCCCGACGTATCCATCGACGAGTCTTTGACCTTGTTCAAGGGCCGCTTGTCTTGGGTTCAGACAATTAGGTCAAAGGCTGCCCGATTTGGAATCAAGTCATATGAACTGTGCGAGTCCAACACGGGCTATATGGCGGGATTCCAAATCTACACAGGCAAGTCTGACGGGTCCGGTGGTGACCCTTCCCTTGGCGTCAATTTGGGGGGAAAAAGCACAAAAATGGTTCTTGAGCTTTTGCAAGGTCTGGAACATCGGGGGCATAGTGTGTAATTACTAGCACGATACCTTAAGAGTCTGGGCTTTGATTGCTTAGGAATCCTTCGTGTATGCCGTCGAAACATCCCTAGTGACATTGCGAAAGTGCCGAAGAAAGTGAGCAAGGGGACTATAATATCTCGACATTCTGGGGACGTATCCATCATTGCATGGATGGACTCCAAAATGGTGAATATTATATCTACGTACCACCGACCCGAAACTTACAATGGCACTAAGGCCGGTAAACCTATTGTGAAACCTGTGTGTGTAAGGGATTACAACACATCTATGGGGGGGGGGGGGTTGATCTCAAAGATCAAAAACTCTCCATGTATCTGTTAGAGCGAAAGAGATGCGTGAAATGGTACATAAAAATGTATAAACGGTTGCTGAATGTGAGCATACAAAATGCTCTCATTATGTATGTAAGTTCACTGAAACGGCGCGATAGACTGCCTGTGACGCATCGTGGATACCGTTACGAGCTTGCTGAAGCTCTGGTTAGACGGCATCGCTCCTGTCTACCATCTAGAGATCAGCCGGCAAGTAAGGGATCTCTCGAGGCTGAGGTGGGATAAATATCGTGCACGTTCCAGGACATTTGAAATTGCAACGGAATAGAAGATGTGTGATTTGCTATCGAATTATCGAATTAACAAAAATTGTATGGTTCACACTAAATGTGTTCAGTGTCACGTGGATGCTCTAACATAACCGTAGTTTATTTTTAGTTGTGACATTCATTATGTTGGTTTTTTGTTATTAATTATTATAAATGTAAAGTTCAAGTTCTTTTCTATTTTAACAATTTGAATTGTAAGGAAAATTTGAATTCAGGGGGGATGTAGAATGTTTAGTTTGTCTTTGAGAATTGTCTATGGTGGTGATGATAAAAAATAAATGTTTTGTCCAAATTATATAAAGAAAATAGTGTGCAACATATAAAAATTGTTTTTTGAAAAGGAATTTAACACAAGGATCGTAGTGTGATATTGTAAATCATTTAACCTTCCTCAAGAATTGGCCAATCCAATGCAAAAGATTTTTTCAAATCCAACTGGTAGTTCCGGAGATTACCCCCTAAATACAAACTTACAAACAAACAAACAAATTTTACCTCTTTATAATATTAAATATTCCATACATTTTGTTTTCACACAAATGACAAAATTTAGGGAAAGCTGTTTTTTTTTGCGTATTCTGTGGTGTTTATATAAATATAGTAAAAGTTGTTCAAAATTGTAGGGATGCTGACCAAAATGAAACTTGAAAATAACTCACTTTGTTAAATTAAAATATCAATATAAAAATACACTGCTTACTTCATCTTGCTCGTCTATCCGCTACCAAATCTTTTCTGAGATCACTCTTTGCTGTTCCGCAATCCATGCGGGCGAAGCCGCGAGCAAAAGCTAGTACAAGATAAAAGTTGCAGGCGTAGTTCCAGCTTTAATGATGCGGCAGATATTACATTATTTTTAATGACGTCATTATTTACCTTTTGCTTGTATTTTTTTTAATATTAGAACTTGTCGTTGTTCTTCTTTTGTTTAATTTAGCCTAAGGTAGCTAAAGTTATAGTTCTAAAAATGATTTCTCCGTCTTTTAATAAGAAGTTAACATTATGAAAATAAATGTTCAATTTTGCATATCAATCTGCGTAGCCTTATCCCAACTATTTTGAGGTCTGATTCCGGTCTAACGGGATGCAGCTGAATAGGTACCAATATTTTACATGGGGCGACAGACTATCTGACCTCCACAACCCAGTTGGTTTGGGTAACACGATACCCATTGGTAAGATATTGTCAGACTATTGAGCTTCAACATTTATCTTATCTTATCTTCTAACTAACCGTAACGATTCTCACAGATCCACGACTGACAGCCAGTACCAACAGCTCAACGTGCTCTCCGAGACACGAAGGGGTCTCGATATGTAATGGATGGTCACCCACCCACGAGTCGACCGTGGCCAGCGTAACTTTACCTTCGATCTACCGGTGTGGCTGTTATTATTTAGCCACAACTGCCACAAGCCCCTTCAATTACATTTTTTTTCCAAAATGGCTACCATTAGAGCTATTAAATTGCTCACACTTTTTAACGTCGATTCGTTAACCGTTGGTTACTGTGTTGCTGTAACTTGCAAGGATTTTTAAATAAACTCAAAGCTTTTTGCCTGAAGTGGGAAGAAAGCGCAAAGTAAAACAAGCCAAGGTAATCACAAGCCAGCCTTTGCTTTTTACGGCTACAAAACACTAATGCAAAATAACTCCTACAAACAAAAAAGTTAATAGTAAAAACGCACAAAAAACGAATATACAAAACAAGGCGCTTTTCTGGCAAGCCGCTGCCGGAGGCAAAAGCTAGGACTAAATAAAGGCACAAAATAAATGTTTCCAGAAATCCCACTCCGTCTACACAATTGAAAAATTCAAGTCATATTAAAAAAAGAAAAAAACCAATTATGAAACGGAGTTTCTCACTCTCACACAACTCATTCTTACGGAAATCATAAATTACATTACTGCCGCGGCCTGCAAAAGGGGCGTTGATGAACGAACGTGAAAATGGTTTGCCTTGGCTTCGCCTTGGCCCACATTTCTCAATCCTTTCCCGTTCACAATCCTCGAGTCCATCAATGCATGGTTGCGGCCCAGGCTTGTATAGTACTTTTCTCAAATAATGCGCGGAAATTCAAACTAAGTATGTAAATATTAATTATAAATTTCAAAAGCAATGACGAACAGCGATCGCACGGGTGCAATCTACTGATGCGGCGACTTGTCAAAACATCGAGATTAGATATAAAACATATCAGGCACTCGGCAATAGCGTAGCTTTCAATCAGATTTTTTGAAATCGGATGAGTAATTTCGTAAGTTCCTTCATACAAACTAACAAACTAAAGATAAAGTTTGTTAAATAATAATTATTAATATTAAAGTCTTACATTTCACGACGTAATATCACGCAGGATTATTAGATTAGTTTCTAATCCTTCTGCTTTGGCTTGAATGTAATAAAAGCAAGAATAAGTGTAAAGCTAATGACTCGTTTGAGCACGGTGTCGTTCGTTTGTTTCGGAAATGGATCGGGGTCTTGCTTTTCCTCTTTCGTCTTTGTTTTTATTTCTTGCTTTACTCCGTTGCAAGACTGCGAGTTTGCAAACGTGTTGCACAATCCGCTTATTAGGCATGCACGTTCTTGTTGTCGTTTTAAAGAGTACTTTTTGTTTTCATTCGTGTTTACTTATGTGTGACGAGTAACTATTTCTATGGAATCGGCATATAAGTAAAGTTGCAAGTTATATTGCAAAATAAGAAACAATTGAATGGTTGGAAAGTTTATAAAGGAAAGCTGAGACGGAATGTGAGTACTACATTTGACATTTAGTTTCGATGCGAGAGATTTTTGTTTAGAAAATATCTTATATAATACTGGTATATTGAAATATTATATACCTACTACATAAAAAATGAGTAATTTAATTTAGCCCGCGCCTTGTGTTTTCTGTCGTCGCCACGACAATTAACACGATACGACATTTAATGGCAATAGCCTGCATCAATTTTACTTTAGAATTCAGATAGACAGTACCTACCAAGTAAAAAATTAAATTGTTCATATTAATAGGTTTAAGGTAATTACTTACTTTGTTCATTACTTAATATTTGTTTATTATTGACGGCACGGTTGGCGCAGTGGTTCAGCGATTGACTGCTGCGCTGCGTGTCGCGCGTTCGATTCCCACACGGAACAAATATTTGTATGACCTACAACTAGTTGTTCCAGGTCTGGCTGTTTGTGTATGGCAGTTTAAATGTTTGTAAACGCACCCACAATACAGGAGAAATTCCTAGTGTGGGGAAACGTTTAAAAAAATAAAAATAAACGGACCCCTAATGTCTAATGATAGGTACTAATTGGTGGTATCTGGTCTAACTTTTGCATTTCGATAAAATCGTAATACGAGCGCTGGCACTACAAAATAAATATAGCAACTTCAGTACTGAAACAATAAAAGTCAAAACGTTTTGAACAGGCATTTAAATTACGGGATGATAATAGTCCCGTGAAAACAACCAAAGTTCAAAGTTGTGCCGTTCAAGAAACTTTGTCCTTTCTATTTGAATCTAGTTTTATTTAGTTAAATGCTGAACAGGAATTAAGTTGAAGACGTCCTGGAGTTGGTATTGAACTTAGGTTGCTGCCAAGCGATTCGGAAAGTATTGTAAACTTGGAATGAGAGTTTCGAAGGGCTTTCTAGCTGAAAAAGCTTCAACGTAAATTATTCTAATCGTCGGTTAGGTTCTTTACACTTCGAGGTCACTCTGTACCTCAAAGACCCTTGTTCTGAGTAGTCAGCTTCGAGTGCGAGAGAACTTGTGAAGGAAAGCACTGGAAATTAGGGCGAATAACAACAATCTTTAACTCGCAAAGATAAAGTGTTTCACATCGCCCAAGTTTAGGACCTTGGCGCAGTATTGACGGGTAGCCGTCACCTCTTATCACCGGCCTTTCTCTTATTATTTCTGTTTGCGGTCTTTATTAAGTTTTTGCCACTGAGTAACAATTGAATGAATCCGTGATTAGTGATTTTACAAAATAGAAAATAATCTTTCTATATGAGGATAATTTTGGAATCAGAGATTGATGTGATTGTGTTTGTTGAGACTTAATAAAGCGGTAAGTGTTTTAAATTTTAACTTTATAATTGACATAGTAAACAGTTGGGCAACACTTTTCAAAAATGTTACTTAGGTTTCGTATTTTGTTTATGAAATACTGTAATATTATAGATACAAAAGACAGGAAATATCCAGCTGAAAACATATGGGCTGGACGCTCATGGCGGAGTCGAAACAATTCGTGTTGGAACGTGGTGTGTGTGCGTTATGCGAACCGCTTGTAATATGTAAATCTGTATTTGATCAAATAAGTAGGTAAGTGAATACTCAAATTAATAAGTGCTAAACCAAAAACAAGTTTGTGGTGATGTTATTGTTATAAATAGTGTCAAACCATATCACATTTAATTTCATGTTTAGTTATAAAAATAGTAAGACTGTTCAAATTTAGTACCCGTTTTCTAACTAGATGGCGTTGGCGTCGAGTTAGATCGCGGTATGGTTTCATTCCCGATGAAAGTATAAGTAGTTTTGAAATTTTATATTTTTTGTGTTGACTCTTGAATTTCTGTATTGGGGTAAAACTGTAATATAGTGTGTTATAGAAGTACATGAGTTTTATTGAAGACCTAGGGTAATCTTGACATGGTCCTTCGACACCGGGTCAGTGCGTAATATTGCGCACCGAGTTTTTGTGTATCAGCACAGAAAGCAGTGGTGGATCGCCACTGAAGTGCTTTAGCGTCACCTGCAAGAGGGCGCGACCGCGGAGACCGAGTGTTTCTGAGGACGTCGCCTGCAGAGGGCGCCACCGCCGCAAGTTCTGCGGGCTTCCGGACATCTCCCGAGTGTGGGCAACCGGATCTAGAATAAAGTGAAGTGGCATCCCAAGTATCTGAGCACCAAGGCTGAAAGCGTACTGCGCGCCCCCTGGCGGGCGTTATCAACAAATAAATAGAAGAAATAATAGTGAGTGAAGTGTTGTGGATTTAGAAAATAAAACCGTGAGTACAATTTATTTTTGAAGTTATCAAGATTTGGATTTGGAACTTTAAATTTAACGTAATATTCAAGACTTAGAATAATTTTAAGTAGTTTAGACTTAGAATATTTAAGAAAAAAGTGAACCGACGGGGAACCTATGCCCGATTTTCTAAAAAGTTTAAGGTAAAAACACTTGTAAAATTTTCTGTTAGCGTCATTGACTTAGAATAATTTCATCAGTTTTACACTTGTAAAATTTGTGTTTTTGTGCAACTTGTTTTTGGTTAATCAGTTTTACACTTGTAAAATTTTTGTGTTCTTGTGCAATTTGTTTTTAATTTTTGTTTCTGAATTGATTCAATAGTTAGATAGCACTTTATAGTCATGGATTCATTAGTTAACTTGCAACTAGATAACAAGAGAAATATCGAAAAAGGTAGAATAAATTATAAAAAATCTCCTAAAGAAAGGATAACATTGTCTTATTTAGAAACTAGGTTGGAAGCATTAGAACAACTGTGGTCTAATTTCACAAACACGCACAGGAACATAGTAGAAAAACTAGATTTGAAACATAATTACTTTACTTCAGAGATATATGACGATACTGAGGATACTTACATAACTTATAAATCCGAGTTGAAAGAGTCTATCAAACAACTAACACCTACAAAGGCAAGTGTAGTTAAAGAGTCATTGTCAAATACGTATACGAATGTGAAATTACCTAAGGTTGTTATTCCTACATTCTCTGGCAAGTATACGGAGTGGACTTCATTCCGTGATTTGTTTTTATCGCTCATCCACAAAAATGATTCAATTGACGATGTACAAAAACTGCATTATTTGAAAGGTCATTTATCAGGTGAAACAGAACAATTGTTGCGTCACACTCCTGTGACAGCCGCAAATTATCAGGTATGTTGGCAAATGTTAAATAAACGCTATAATAATAAACGATATTTGTCTAATTCTATGTTGAAGAGATTGATAAATCAATCAAATGTAACAGAGTCATCAACTGCGGTTAAAGAATTATTAGACACCACTGTGGACTGTTTGCAAGGTTTAAGTACTCTCGGAATTGATGTTGAATCATGGGACGCTATAGTCATCTATATAATAAGCGCTAAGCTAGATAGCGAATCGCGAAAGTTGTGGGAATTAAAAATTAGTGCAGATGAACAATTACCAACTTTTGAAGAATTTAAAACATTTTTAGAGTCAAGGTTTCGCTCTTTGGAGTACTTAGACACATCCAAGTCAAAGCAGAAGTCCACAGATAGTAAACCAAAGGTTTTTCACGCAGTCAATTCAAATAGTAACAACTCTGTACAAATTATATGTCCATTCTGTAAACAAGATCATTATATAAGTAATTGTAAACAGTTTAGTAAAGAAGGTTACCAAACTCGAAGTGAATTTGTCCGAACTCACAATTTGTGTTACAATTGTTTAGGCGCCAATCATTCAATTAAGTATTGTCGTGCTAAAACATCATGTCACATTTGCAATCGCAGACACCACTCATTATTACACCCCAAGGCATCTTCAAGAACATCGTCCCCCAATAGCCATCCGGTTGAGGCAGTAGCTATCGAATCAGCAGTATCAACACTGCAAACTGCTTCCGGTACGGCACAGGAATCAGAGTCTTCCACCATAGCAACACACTTTTCTACAAAAGTCGTGCCAAATCGAGTTTTATTAGCGACCGCTCTCGTCGAAGCACAGACGCAGAATGGCCGTAAACAACTGCTGAGGGCGTTACTGGATCAAGGATCCCAGACCTCTTTCATAACCGAGTCAGCAGTCGAATTGCTCGGACTTAAGAAAATACCAAACAACAGTATTGTCTCAGGCATAGGATGCGACGAAGGCGGTTTTGCCTCTAGATTCATGGTTTCTGTAACCATTCATTCACGTCACGATCCAAATGCAATTATTCAAGTTCAAGCATATGTGTTAAGTAAAATTACAACGTTGATTCCCTCAACTAAAATATGTATATCAACTTGGCCTCAACTAGAAGATATGGCTCTGGCGGATCCAGAGTACCACACTCCAAATAAAATCGACGTTTTGTTTGGAGCCGAAGTTTACAGCCAAGTCCTTAAAGAGGGTTTAGTCAAACACTCTCCAGGGCCCCTAATTGCTCAAAACACAACCCTGGGATGGATTTTGTCTGGACTAACACCCCCAGATTGCGATCTCAATTCAGCAAATTGTCACAAGGTTCTAATTAGTATGCATTCACACCTCAGTGACAATGATATGCTCAAACAACGGGAGATCGAATCTGAGGTTACTAATAAGAAAAAGATACTTACCCAAGAAGAACAGCTGTGCGAAGAATTCATAACTCGTACTACTCGACGACGTAAAATTGAATACAATAAAAACACACACTTCCAGAGACTACTTTGGCGGAGTGATGTTACATCTGAAATAAAGGACTATGAGTTTCCGAGAGTTACCTTTGGTACTGCATTCAAACCTTACCTGGCCGTGAAGTCGTTGCAGCAGCTAGCACACGATGAAGGAGCTGAGTTTCCGCTGGTATCTGAAACATTAAAAAGCACATTTTATGTAGATTATGATATGTCAGGTTGTCAAACAGTAGAGGATGGAAAAAGGATTCACAGGGAAATGGAAAAACTACTGGAAAAAGGTGCGTTTCCGTTACAGAAGTGGATGACAACCAACAAGGAATTAGAAGAGGAAATATTGGGAGAAGGTACAAGTCAGGAAGGAATAGTGGAGATGAAACTAAACGAGGTGGCGAAAATACTAGGACTTTCTAGGGATAGAGAATCTGACAGTTTCAGATATTCAATAACATTTCCGCAACCTGCATCTGGAACAAAACGAAAAGTAATTTTAGATATATCACGACTATTCGATCCTTTAGAATGGGTAGCGCCGTGTGTTATACCGGCGAAAATAATCATTCAAATGAAGATGAAGAAGATGTGGCTTGGCGGGATCGATTGGGATGATCGATTACCTGAAAACTTATTAAAAGAATGGCAAACATATCAAAAGGAACTACTAAACTTACCTGAGTTTCGTGTACCAAGATGGGTTGAATCCAGAGAAGACGATGTAGTTGTAGAACTTCATGGTGTTTGTGACGCGTCTAATGTAGCGTGTGCAGCTGTTACGTATTTAAGGATAATCGACGCTGACGGGAATATTAAAATTAATTTAATATCGGCTGTTCTGTTGGCCAAATTGATTGTACAGACTGAGGCTTGCCTCAATTCAAGACCGAGTTCTCATATTCCCCAAACCCCTGATGATCCAATGTCGCTTATACCCGGTCATTGTTTAATTGGAGAACCTCTGGTTCCTGTGCCGGAACGCAATTACGAGCATAGCTCCGTGGACACGTTGAGACGATGGCAACTTTTACAAAAAATGAATGAAAAGCATCCTGGTTCGGACGGACTCACACGAGTGATAACCATAAAGTGTAACGGTTCCGTATTTAAAAAACAATTTGTAAACTTTGCGTATTGCCAACGAGTGATTGATATGGTTTTATTTTATAATTTTATTCTTCTTTATTTTATAGCCCCCTTGACCTCATGGTGGGCGGCTTAATTTAAAGGACAACTCATTCGAGCATGTCCTTGGTGGGCGGAATGTCAAACCATATCACATTTAATTTCATGTTTAGTTATAAAAATAGTAAGACTGTTCAAATTTAGTACCCGTTTTCTAACTAGATGGCGTTGGCGTCGAGTTAGCTCGCGGTATGGTTTCATTCCCGATGAAAGTATAAGTAGTTTTGAAATTTTATATTTTTTGTGTTGACTCTTGAATTTCTGTATTGGGGTAAAACTGTAATATAGTGTGTTATAGAAGTACATGAGTTTTATTGAAGACCTAGGGTAATCTTGACAAATAGAAATCTATTCTAATTCTATTTGAATAAAACTGTACTGTTGTTCTTGGAATTAGTAATTACTTACGATGCTCAATACAATACTCTCTAGTATTAGAACCTTAAATTACATAAAGTTCACAATCGCACTGTTAAAATATATCATAGAACTGCGGTATTTCGCAGCAACAACGCAGTGGCAGCGGCCGGTGGCTGATGTAATTACGAGTGCACTAAGGCTTAAATTCTTTTATACTCAACTCGCAATAAGGTCCAAATTAGTTCAAACTTAAGGTTAGTTAGGTAGTGTTGATCACACACTGTAATTAAGATAATATTTTTTTTAAGTAGACGAAGCGTTCCTATATATATTTGAAAAAAATAGGTCAAGTTTATTATAATAATTATGAATATCCCCTCTTTTCTATGATCCGTGGCCCTATATCGAGTTTTTATTCCACAGTTTATAATAAAATTCGAAAACTCAATAGTACCTAAGTGTTACCGATGTGATTTATGTGTTCTCCAAAGTAACATAGTTCCCGGTATTATTCAGTTTAAAAGTGTTTTAGCGCGTAACTGCGACTTCATCGTGCTGTACCAATGTTGTACCGATATTGAGTTTTATGTCACTTTTGTACTTTGTTTGCTTTTATTTTTATCGACAAGGAACTGCATTCGAAATGTGAATTCACTGGTAGTTGCACATTTAGTTCAACTTTTCATATTTTCATTTGCGTCCTAACTAATACTATAAATGTGAGTTTGTTTGTTTGTTCCGCTTTCACGTTAAAACGGCAGAACGGATTTTGATGAAATTTGGCACATAGTTAGACTATGAACTGGAGAAGGACATAAGCTACTTTTTATCCTAGATCGCCGACGAAGTCGCGGGCAAAAGCTAGTTATAAATACCTAAAATGTGTGTTTTCAAACCACTGAAGATCAACAGATGGTACATATATACATGCACTATAGAATATTTGTTGCCTTTATACTGAGATAACAAACTGCCTCAAGGGGATTACGTAACCATTATTACGAGCAGAACAGAGACTGGGTATAGTATGCAGTTTACACGGCAACAACATCATGACAGTGCTCGTTATTTTAATCCTCAGCCTAACTAGTCGTAACTAATATTTTAAATACTAAAGTGAGTTTGTTTGTTTGTTGAGCTTTAACGCTAAAACGGCTCAACCGATTGGGATGAAATTTGGCACATGGGTAGACCATGACTTGGATTCGGAAATAGGATACTTTTCATCCTGATATTCCCGCAGGGTTGCGATTTATGCGGGTGAAACCGCGGGGTGCAGCTTGTACAGTAATAATTGTGCTAGGAGACTCTCGGCTGTAGCTTTATCAGCCTATAATGTTCCCACTGGTGGGACACAGACCTCCTCTCTGTGAGAGTGAGTGGGCCGTAGCCTACCACGCGGCCCCATTGCGAGTTGGTCCTTCTGCCCATACCAGGATGTATATCTGCATAAAATTGCGTTTCTATTGACAAAAAACTTAAAATTTTAATTCACTATACTTTTATTGACTTGTCTTCTCTGACAGTGTGTTGACTTGACTTGGCTGTCATTCGTGGATCTTTGACAGTCGTTACGAGTCGTCAGAAGCCCGAAAGTCTGACATTGACAAGCAGTCTTACCAAGGGATATCGTATTACCCAGTTATTGGGTTGTGGAGGTCAGATAGGCAGTCGCTCCATGTAAAATACTGGTATTCAGCTGCATCCAGAAAAGGCTAGGCAGAATGACTTTTATTGACTTGTCTATGCACGAACCCTTTCATTCTCTGCTTTGTTCAAAGAACTCTATTCACAGACAGGATAAAAATACAAAGCAATAATTAAACTCCCCTTTTTCAACGGAAACTTCTTCCAACAATAATTGTTGCGAACGCAATAATTATATACGAGGGGAGCCGTGAAAATGTAAATTAAGTCTACAGCTTTTAGCCGAGTTTAAAATAACACTCATTTAGAACTTAAAGCCTAGATTCCTGGCGGAATAAAAACTTAAATGAGCGACGACGTGCCGAGCGTAGTCCGTTGAGGGTTTAAACACGTGGTGCAAGTTATGAGTGGTTAATATAATACATTTCTAGTAAAGTGTATCAAAAATAGCCCCATAGATGAAGTGCGACGATATTGTAGGTTAATTTGTTCCATGATTTCAACCCCGTGAGGAATATAAAAATATGAAGTCTAAATGACGTGTGAAAATCGCTCTACGTCTGATTTTCCTGTAATTATTTCTGAATATGGGTGTCTTTTTGGCGTTTCTATGGGCGTTTCTATGCCAATACATAGAAAATCCAAAAGATTCCTAAGTTCTCTTTAAACATTAATACATGTCATACTTATAAAAATCTATTACAATAAAACCATTATCATTATACTTAGTAGTAGTCTCAATTGATGTCGATAAATAAGGTATTTTTAGTTGAAAAAAACAATAAATGCTTACATTCTAATTAAAAAAAGGTTTTTTTAATATAATGGTTTAAGAAATAGAGAAACACGTCGGTAAGCCACTTTTATCTTATAACTTTAACCGCGGTAACATCGGTTCCCTTGGGAGCAAGTAGCGAGTGGGGAAGGCCTTAGCGCCACAACTGGCACAATGACGTGTGGCGACTACGACCCGCGGTTACAAGATTATAATGCTACACACTGGTAGTCAAACTTTTTGTAACGTTTGTGTATTCTTTAAATTGGATATTTTAGATTTCTTTCTAATCAGTTTAATTATTTTTTCCAGTAAAGGGTACCCAAAACGATCAATTGCTAAAATTCTAATGGAAAAACCCAATAACACTGCCCGACCTGGGAACTGAACCCAGGACCTTCAATTGAACTAGACCAACGAGGAAGACAATTTCTATTGTATAGTCGTCAAAATGTAATAGGCCCGTTTTGACATTTGAGAATGTCATTCTCAACCGGCCGGGCCTATTACATTTTCTTTCAGTTTCGTTCCAAGTTACATTCTCAGAATGTAACTTGGAACGAAACTGAAAGAAAATAATAATTAATTACATAAAGTATTTTAAAACAATACATGCATTTTTTTGACGCGTTAAATGATATGGTTACTTCACTAGTTACGTCGCGATGACAAATGTTAACCGGGCCTATTACATTTTGACGACTTTAGTACGATTACGATAGTACGATTCAATTACACTTGGTAGACGATCAATTTGCGCATCAATGTGTATGAATCGCGTAAAAATGTACAATTGCAATTCATCGTTTCGGGGACCCTTAACGGAATTGGCAATTTTTTTTTTTTTTTTTTTTTTTTTTTTTATTCACAACGGGGAAGCTCTTGGCCAGAATCTCACCTGATGGAAAGTGATGATCAGGCCGAAGGTGGAAGCGAGCTTCACCCGGAATCCTCTACCACAGAGGAACTGGCTATCTTATCTCTAACTGCCGGAACACAACAATGCTTTTAACATTGTTGTTATGACGACAGACTTAGATAAGATGGTGGTAGCTAGCCAGGCGGACTTAAAACAAGCCCTACCACCAACCAAACCGAGCAGAAAATTTTGCCCCCACTGGGAATCGAACCCGGGACCTCTTGGTCTGAGACAGGTGGTCTAACCACTAGACCACAGAGGCGGTTAAAATTAAATTACAAACAAATCTTTCCCCATGCACATTCATTGTCGGAGATAGCTTGAAGTTCACCCTAAAATGACCATAATTATAAAAGTCCATACGTGGACCAACACCTTCCCAATTACACGCCATTTAGCTGTCGATCCTCAGCTACTGTTCGACAACCATGCAAGATTGTGCACTCCACCTAGTCTGAGGGTGTCCACCATATGGTTACAGATTCGCGGTCACCCCTAGAGGACACTTTGAGAAAAACGATCATGCAAAGCAGCTACCTATCATGCTAACATACCTACAGGTTTCAAGTTTGAGAATCATATGCAATGCGTAGGTTCAAACACGTTTGTTTGTTCGCCGGGACTGCGTTATATTTGCGCAAGCCGGATGAATATTTTCATATTTATACACGCTTTATTTGTTTCGTTCTTCTCATAATGTGAATCTATAGAATAGCGCACATGTGTATGGGCTTTATAGATAACGATGTGACTCAAGTTCTTTTTAATCAATTTTGGAACCAAAAACTAAAAATGTTTTTTCTAGATTATTGTTAATGTTGATATTCTAAGTATAATGTAGATGCGACCAGAGTGTTTAATGGAAACCCCGCATGTTATTGTGAATGTGCGTAATTATTTGGTGCTTTGATATTTAGGTTCACAGATAACAGGAATTGGTAAATAATAATAGTACTCTAGACCGTGTTCCGGCCAATCTCAACGGACACTAGCATTCGTCTCGAGAGATATTATAGGTGCACAAAAGTGTGCGCAAACGCAGGTGCAATCTGGCTTCCCTCATTCTCATAGTCCGATGGGACGGCACGCAATTCGAGACGACCGGAGAGAGATCAGTCGCAGGATCAACGGCTTTTCGTGCTTTCCGAGGCACGGGAGTATCACACCGCCAACTTCCAAACTCCGGGCTGTACCGAAAATTCGTAATGGAAAAGTTTTACTTTTGGTAGTTTAGCTACCAAAAGTAAAACTTTCCCCGGCCTGGGAATCGAACCCAGGACCCCATGTTCAGCAGTCGCACTTGTGGCCACGAGACCAACGGTGTTAACTTTAAATGGTAAGTAATACAAACACCACAAGGTACGTACATAAACCATTTATACTCACCAATTTGCATGGCAAATATCTCAGGAGCGTGTTATACAAATTCCCTCAAGTTTTTGGACTAGTTAGTGAGAACTTGGAACAGCTGACCGATGTTGCAAGGTATTTAGCTGCCACTTCTACGAATAGCTGTAGTTTGTGTTATTTATTATTTATTTATTTATTTATAGTTAATTAAAACGGCACAGGTCCAATTACATTAATTAACATAGAATTAGAATAGAATAATAGAATTGGATTAGATTATTGTTAGATTCTGATGATCACTGTTTAAAAGATGTCCACAAACGATATTTTTTTAATATAGTTAACTGATTAAGGCGTGACTTAGCGGAAATCCATGATAAAATACAATAAACGTAATATATTTAGTAAGAACGCAGATTGAGAACACTCTGGCGGTCTTCCTGACGCGTGTGCCTCACGCGAAAATACAGGTGAACTACTACAACCGAGAGAACGGAAACCGTACAGAGATGACACGCCGATGATACGGGATGTTATGGTCACTAAAACTGTTATGCACGAGTAAGATATGTTGATACGTTCAGTGGGCATAGAAATAACAAAAACACGCAATATGGACAGATTGGTGAAACGTAACATGACACTAAACGTAACTTATGCAATGCATCATGAAATGTAACCGAGCAAGTTTGGGAATTAGTTTTAATGTGTGTTACATTTCATGTTTTGTTTCACCAATCTGTATCGGTCATTAGAAAGAAGACATAATAGAATCAATGACGCAAAACATAGGAAAAACGTTTCCGAAAAAAAAATGTTAGAAACACTGAAAAGTTGAAACGTGTCCAAAAATCTAGCAAATCGTGAACGATTCACGAAATCGATTGCCCACTCGCAATCCGACTAATGCCCGTTTTTAGAGCATTGAAACGAGCATTTGGGGCATTTCCCTTTACGCGCAAAATACTGACCATAAAGTCGTGTGAATTATTTGTTTGTGAGCGACGGAACGGAATGTCGGCCAGACATTATAACAAGCCATTGCTGAGCGCAAATTTCGATAAACATTGCATAAATTGGTTTAAACCTATAAGCTGTTTGCGTTGGCAAATCAGCAAAGTTTTGAAGTGACAACGAATTAGGAAAACTATTACGGACAAACGATTTTGTGGAATGTTAGGATAATCTGGTTATTTGCCGAAGTTTGTTAAAGTGGCACAAAGGTGCACCGACAGATTCTGTTATAATTTTGTAGTTTCGTCAAACTCAAACTCAGAAAGATGAAGCTAGTCGTTTCAGTTCAATGTAACGACTGCCTCGTTGGTCAAGTGGTCACAAGTACTACTGCATAGCATGAGGTCTTGTTCTGGGTTCGATTCCCAGATGCACCTCAACATGCACGTCTTTCAAAAATTTACTCACATGTATAATTTCAACATGAATGATGTGACCAATATTTTGTAACATATTTTGATTTAAAAGAGTGTCCGTGGTTTTTTTCCTACTCTAGTCCATAGGCACCTACTACTCTTTGGAATATAAACTAGATTCATCTTTCTGACTGACCGACCCCTTGACAATTCAAAAGTGCCTGTAATTGGTTTATTTGAAATAATTGATTTGAGTTTGAGTTTGAGGTCGGGAAAAGTTATATTGGGTTTTTCCATCAGAAATTTCTTAGTAGCGGCCCGGAGTTTCTCTTTCTCAATTACATGGGACTTAAACATAACTGGCAAAATGAGGGTGTATTATTAGGTAGACCTTTACCTAACCCTTCGTGAAAACAGGCGTGATGTTGTAGTATAGTAATTGTACACAAAAATTGTAATACAGGTCATAGGAATTAGTGTTTCAATAACATATTGATAATCAAGGCTAAAAGTGAAACATTGTTTGCCAAAGAATCGCTAAACGAATCGATACTAATTCCGAATAGCTTTGGATCGTTTTAATCGAACATTTCCCTCGACCAAATTGTTCTGAAGTAATTTGTTGATGTTTGCCTTTTGATACTAACTTTTCATCCAAATGCTTCGATGAAAGTATGTTTCAATTTTACGGGAATCCGGGATTGTGGACGTAACGTAAATAATTGCTTCGTTGGTGCTAACGAATTCATGTCATAAATGATTGATCTTGAAACTTTTATTCGTTTCACTTACATAATATATATTTATGTACATAGGTTTCGAGCAAAAAAATGTCTTCGTTTATAACTTGCAAATGTGTGCCCATTCTGTCCTAGTAAAATATTAAGGATAACAACTTTCAGTTAAGAGCTTGTAACACTAACAAGCCTGCACACACATTTGGTTTTACTTTATAAAACTTGTTTAAGAAACTCGTGAAGAAAAGCCTCTCAAACGAACTGAATAAAGTTGTGCTACGATGTAGCACTAAGACTACGCCGTAGTACGCTCGTAGCCGCGTAGCACATGCTACATTGTTATGAAGTTCGGTTAATATTTGATTTTGTTGTTCTTTTTATTTAGTTTTTTGTTAACAATTTTGGTATTTGTCACTATAAATTGCTTAAGTAAAATGAATATTGGCTTTGACTAAATACTTTTTCTTTTATGAGAAACTAGCTGCACTCCGCGGTTTCACCCGCATAAGTCTCAATGCTGTAGGGAACACCGGGATACAAAGTATCCTATATAACCTAGGGTCATGGTCTACCCGTGTACCAAATTTCAATTCAGCTAAATCCGTTCAGCCGTTTTAGCGTGAAAGCATAACAAACAAACAAACTCACTTTCGCATTTATAATATTAGTCAGTATAATTAGGATATATTTGTACAATAGATTCCTAGTAATAATAAACATTCCTCTTCACTAAATTACGGGCTCCTACGAATATTTTGTCCTCCATTACGAAATCGTAATATGTTTATAGCGATTATTCCTTCAGTACATTTCGGTATTTAAGGAAAAAAAATAGGGTTGGGACGATCGCAAATTAGACATTTTTTTTTTCTTTGTAATTTTGTTCACATTTTTATAATAAATTATAAAACTTATAAAGGTGAAATTGAACTCCGAATAACTGACGAAACAGACCAACTACTGAGCCACCCCGCACATTGGCTCGAAACGATGCAATTTGATTTGCATACGACTATAAATGTACCCGTTTGTTAGTCAACCGGTCTTGCGTTTGAAATGGTAGCCAACGGCAGTTAAATAATATTCACTGTATTTCAAAAAACCCTCACTATTTTGTTAAAATCGGATGGCTGAGTTTCACCCTGAATTTGTTTAAAATTTGAACACTGCATGGGAAATATTATTTGGATAAAAATGGTGTGTTTGTGCTGTTTTTATTAACGTGTAACTAATATGTGAGTGAGTTATGTAAAGATGTAGCTTAAAATTTGTTATTTTCTAACGACAGGACGAAGATCACTACTCTTACAAAAAAAGATCAAGGATGGTTTAAAATTTATCCAATATCTATTAATCTGCCTAGCCTTGTCTCAACGTTGTCTATGTCAGTCTAACCGCATGCAGCTGATTACCAGTGTTTGACATGGAGCGACTGCCTGTCTGACCTCCATAACCCAGTTACTTGGTAAAACGATATCCCTAGGTAAGACTGGATGCATGACTTCTTGGTAAGACTGGATGCAAGACTTTCGGGCTTCTGACTACCCGTAACGACTGTCTACGAATGACAGCCGGGACCAACGGCTTAACTTGCTTTCCGAGGCACGGAGGGGTGTCGATATGTTTCGAATGGTCAGCCATTCATGGAGCGCCCTTTGCAAGCGTAGCTTAGCCTTCGACCGACTCGTGCGGCTGTTATTATTTAGCGACGAGTCCCTGCCTTAATGTCTTAATAAAAATAAAATTAATTCTCACCATTCAAAATTTAATGTGTAGACACAGTGCACCATTAATAATGGTATAGGTGGGTTTTTAAATATATAAATACTTTTAATTTATTTTAAGATTTTATAGTCTATGTGGTAGTTACCAAGACAATTAACTTGTTGATGGGACGTAAAGTCAAAAGAGAGAAAATGTTTTAAGTTTTTTCACAAGTTAATATTTTTTTAAATACCGCTTGTTGAATATTTTTTTACATATCGCAATCAAACATAAATAAATAACAAATAATAATATACACATACAGAAACTCACGTCTTTTTTACCTTATAGAAATATTTAGGTGTGTATTAATAACACAAATGTTTTAATACAAGAATCTCGATCAAGAAAGAAAGAAAAATATTTATTTGGTAAGTATAGGTTTTTTTTTTTTTAAAGGATTGCAAGAAATAGGATTTGCCCTAGCAATTAAGAGATGACTTATCTCCTGTGCACCAGGAGACCACATACAAAGCTGTCTAGGCTTCACTATCTACAAGTATGTTCCTCTCTAAGCGATTGAAGTCGCAAGTCGAAGTCGATTCAATTCCCATCACTAGCAAGTGTACGGTTTAAGTGGATTGCCGTCCCTAGTGGAATAATTGAACGATGTTTTTGTACTATTCTCCGGGAATTCGATTTATGGACGTATAAATATAGAGAACGGTGAAGCTGGATTAATTGTTAGGAATTACTTCGTTCAGATGAAAGTTCTTTACATCGACAAATACTTTTTAAACTTTGGTTACGGATAGTAAAAATCTGTGCGTCGCAAGTGCAAAATGAACTATGTAGACATAATATCAGGATATTGATACAATCCAGGCGGCTGTTTATTAATATAACGCTTTTTGGTTACGTGACGATTTCTACCAGTTAACTCCTACAGCAAGCCGCGTTAAAGTATAACGTGCCAAAAAGCCAACCACTCCATGGATGCACCTGCATAAATCGTTAAGCGGTGCATCAAGGAGGTACCTACTACTTGTGTTCCTCACATGCTTAACACGGACGCCTACCGGCAAATCTTTAAAAGTGGAATGGTTCTGTCATTGAAGAGTTGTGTCGGCGTATCGTTTTCCGTTGATAAAGTTCTATCGACATAACACTCCTTTGTGAATCGTTATATGTAGGAATGTTGAAAACTTGTGTGAGAATTCAGTTAGATGTTCACAACGGGGCCGATATGGCTAGGCCTACAAACCTCAAAGTATACCTTTATGCCCTTAGTGACATCCTAACATTCAAAATGTAAAAATCTACCTCTGTATATAGAGATAGCTCCCCCAATAGATTTGCCAACAAAGACAGTTTTCCCAACAGACAGGAATCTGCATACTTAAAACCAAATTGCCAACTAAAAAAACATTAACAAACTAAATTAAAGACAATTCTAACAGTTCGACCCTAATTTTAGATCCAAATAGCCGGTATTCAATAGCCTTATAATAAAAGGCTTATAATATGACGTTGGGGAGCGGCCGGGTATTTAATATTCAGCAGCGATGTGGTGGCCTTAGTCTTCAAAGAATCTGTCAAGGCTGGAAAGTGAACATCCAGTTCCTGAGGTTAGTCTTACCTTTCCTGAGCAGTTAATTAATTTCAGCCGTGAGTTATTTTTCGAAGAGGTTCCTGCATACAAACCTTCTACAATTTAAAACTACTTTCTACTTTTTAAATTTTAAGCAAACGTGACCTCTTCCTCAAGGTTGACGTATAGACCGCTTTCAACTCTGTTAACTTTGCTGGCGGAAATTAAAAAGGAATTACACGAAATTCACTGCTTCACGGTAGTATTTCAGGTATCCATGAAAATTATTTTTATCAAAGGACATTGTTTTGGAATCCGCAGTAGGATAAAAGAAGAGGCTGAAAGATCAACGAAAAATGGTTTGTTCTGCTGATAACCCAGTGTACTAACAAACCCTTGATCCCTTTCAATGACTGGCCGGAGAGGGTTCACCAGTTTTTAGTTTGACTATCCATCAAAAAATCAAACCACTTTATTCAAAATCTAGCTGATGGAAGAGTATATTTACATGGTAGAACGATACGAAGTGAAGAAGATATCGTTTTGAAAGACTCGTTTACAATTCTTGAAGCAGCAGATACAAACTATGGGCCTTGACCTTAATGTCTCAAAATGTGAAAATTACATTTTCGACAAAACACCGACAGACAATCGACTCCGAAGAATTATTAAATATCAAAGCAGAAGAGATTTAAAAAAAAAATCACTGCACGCTCAAGGCCCCCAATTTCTTTTTCGTTGTTAGGTTTAATCTTTTATTGCAATAATGATTAAATTCAGTGTAAGATAAGAGAAAAGGAATTGGATAGAAATTGACGAAAAGCATAAGTATCACAAAGTGTTGATAAAAATTGGCCTATTCCAAGTAGTCAAACCTATCGTGTTACCCAGTAACTGGGCTGTGGAGGTCAGATGGCAGTCGCTCGATGTAAAATACTGGTATTCAGCTGCATATCCGGTTAGACTGGAAGCTGACCCCAACATATTACAAGGCAGATTATAAATTAGAATAAAAGAAAAGGATTAGAGATTTTGTAAATTAGAAGTACAATAGTGGCGACGATGCAGCGATGTAGGAACTACCCGGCTACGTGCGTCAATATGCGGCCAGCTTACGAAACCACAACAACATCTGACACAAGTAAACTGCTACTTTGAGCATAACAAATCTCAAGAACTACGAACAAAAATTCGTAAAATTATAGACGGAAATTGAATAGACACAGAAATAGGCATGAATTAACAAAATATTTATTGTCTTTACATAAAATAATTCAAGAACCAGTTCACTGTTACTTACAGAGCTTAAAAGTTAAGTTTTTTGGAAAAGCTCCAACAACGTTTCGTAATAAAATATTATATATCATTTCTCTTTCACGAATAATGCGATGGTTTTTAACCATAAAAAGCTTTACAAAATACAGTGGACATATTTTATGAATAAATAAATTAATAATATTCTATTGTCGGATAAAGTAAGTTTGTTGTTTGCCTTATTTCGGTTCATATTGAATGAATGGATAATAAATATTGAGCATAAATATTGAGCAGTCAGTCCATTTGTTTTTTGTTTGACTTAGGACGAATTCGACCAAACGTTTTTACCCTTCTATTAAAACACTTTTTACTCATTACTCTGTCAGCAATTTCCGGACGAGAATTATTCTAAGGATCATTTAGAGTAAGTTTCTAGTGATTTGGTCTCAAAACCAAAGACAAGTAAGTGATTGATTAAGAGTACTTATAGAGCCCGGATAGAGAAGATATCGTGTTTAAAGATCACTACCTACCGCCTACAAAATGTTTCCCTACTGGGTACAGTTGCTCAGAAGCAGGTTCTCTTCAAGTCTCTTACGGGGTGTCCTGCGTGAGCGACGAATACGACGCGACGTGACGCTGCAAACGCGACGAACGCGATCAACTCAACGGCATACCCTGATTGCGGCCTATGTGGCAGTCTGCGACGAGACGCGACGTAACGCGTACTTGTTTTGAGTGCAACCAGACTGACACCACGAACTACGAAATGGTTTGAAAAGGTGGGTGAAAAAGGTTTGGAGGGCTAAAGATTATTGTAGGACAAAAACATAAGCATTAAAGGAATCGTTTATACAAAGAAGTTGAAAGGATGGACTTTCAAGCAAAATTGTACTGTACTTCTCCATGATTCGAGAAGAAATGACCAAAATCACGTAGGACATGGGGAAACAGTACAGATGCACCAACACTGTTTACAGTTTAAAAAATTGTCCGTATCTTAGTAAATATACATCAGGAAGATAGCTGCAAACCCCATTTTATAAACCAGAATATTTTAAAACTCTGCCTTGTTTATGTAAAGAAAATGTATTTTACTTGAATCGCGTTCCGCGTAGTTATTAATACTTTTTACTAATCACTAATGAGTTTCTTTAAGGCAGATACGGATGTCAAGTAGAAAAAAAAGGAGATGTCAAAATGACATGAAAAAAATACAATATTAATTTTTAGCTGTTAAATATTTTATTATATAATTTTAGTTCAAGGAAAATCGACATACACCTATGTCGATTTTCCTTGAATAAAATAAAATATATAATAAGTTACACGAATCAATAACAAAAGAAAAAAAAACTCCATCTATTCACGAATTAATTACAAAATCTATTAATAAGAACTTATATCTTAAAATCGATTTTTATAAAAACGCCTGATTTATAACATGTGGCTTTTGTAATTTTTCAGCCTGACTAGTGAACCTAATACACAATATTATGTTATACCAAGATAACATTATGTAAACATATTTTTCTCCTTATGTTACTCCAAAAATATACCTTAAGTTTTTCTTAACCCAAAAATATATCGGTCATGAATAAAAGTTAGTCATGCATTTACGTATTGGGCACCTAAGGAGCGGTATAAAAAATAAGTGGCCGTTACATGGCCGTATCGACGCGTGTACGGCCATATTTGGCCGGAACAGGGCTATTTATAAAATGCTCGTATCATACAGGGTAACATTATAGCCCTTTTTTTAAGGAGATCCATATGGAAGGCTTTGTGGGACAGATTTGGTGAGGTGTATAGATTTTCGTATAGGTTGGGTAATATATTAAACGAAAACCACCGTGTGAGCGAATATCTTGAAAATTAAGTGGCTGTATTGTTGGTTTGATTTATGTTTTTGCATAAATGGGGGGGTGAATTTATTCTTATTAAAAATACAACATATAATGCACTCTCATTATAAGTTTGATATTTGCGAGTTAAGTTCTTTGCATGGACGAGACGAGCAAAAGCATGAAAAATCAATATTCCAAGTCACCTTATGTCTGACTAATAACCATGTTAACGATGTAAACGATAACCACAGTCTGGCTCATGTATACCCCAACTTTGATTGATCAGTAAATATTGAAGACATAATTGTTTGATTAAGGGCTGTAGTTTCAAACTACACAGTAGTACCTATGTGTTTCAGAGATATGGTTCATTAATCAACTTGTGGATTGTTATTTATCATCTCAGATTTTAATTCAATTTCAAATCTATATAAATCACTACAAACTTATGATCTTAATTTACTTTCAAATCTATATAAATTACTAAAAAGTTTAAAGCCATATCTAAAAACCACTTTGTGGTAAGTAATTTAAAACCCAAACAATCATAAAACAGAATCAAAATAACGCACACCAACAATTATCTCGTAGGATCGAAGAAAAAGCTACACGGTTTTACGAACATTGTAAAAAAGGGTTTAACCCGCTTTCCCTAGCACTCTGTATACTGATTTTAGTTCTGTATCGTAAATTACGTAGTCAACTCCATACAAATGCCACGCAAATATTAACAATCTGAATAGCTAACATTCAATGTGCATTTAACTAAGCGGGTAGCCAGTAATTGCGTTAACTGTACCAGCGCGAGCATGGTGTGCTTGTGACTTTACAATTATAGTTTCCGTCGATTTTAATGGTGGGATGTCAAGTTGGGCAAAAATGTTTTATATGAACATTTATATTTTTCTAGTGAGTTCAGCTTTTTAAGATGGGTTTCCCGTTCTATTTCATTTCATTTTTCACCGAGGTAAGTATTCGGTTTTTCTGTAGCAGTTCGGTTAAGAATAGCGCCTGGTCTCTTCCTATTACATGGGACTAAATAATGACCCCAAAGATACATAAATAAGGGGTTTTTCAATAGTCATGCACCTGCACTTTAAGAGGACTTAAAATCGCCATTGATGTCGCGATTAATGTGGCCGCCTACCGTTCCCAAATAATTTGACAAGATGTACCACACGAAAGACGAACAACAGGCATTATAAAAATGACGAGGGTGTAAACGAATCCTGTCAAATATTTTCTAAAACATCCAAGACACTGTATCGCGAACTTCACAAAAATTTTACTATGCGTCGAAAGACCGATGACTCATGAAAAACTAGAAAATAAATTACAGCCATCCCACGCTCGTAAAATCGTATTCTAAGCGAGGACCAGAATGTTCAGAACTTTTATGCCATTCATTTGAAAAGTTACAAGGACATGATTAATAACAATTTTACGTGAAACTTCACAATTTTTGACGAAGTTATCAAAATGTAAGACAACATAGACATGAAAAACGTTTTCATTTTTTCCCATTTTCCAAGTGTACGCATGGGGGCCTCGAATTTTCTTTTTGAATTTTCCTCTCACGTCTCTTTACGCATACAAACCAATTCCCGTGTTAAATTTCAAAGTCAGAGGTAAATTAAAGTGAATATTACATGCTTTTATTATAATAACTACACGCGTTAATGTAAAAAAATATTCCACCCATTTATATCCATAACAAACTTGTGGAATTGGCAATTCAATATAACTTTCTTTGTAGATTTTGATTTTCAAAACTGCTCGATGATGGCCAGTTTTGTAATGGTAATCCTAGAAGCGATCGGATGTAGTTATGTATCTGGATGTTACCAGTGATCTTATTAATGGTCAAACAAAGGATGTACGATAGTTGACGAGACTAACTTACAGGCAGACTACGACTACGCCCACTACCCCAGGAGTCGTCGCTCAGCTCATATATCATCAGTGCCACCGGCAGCAGCAGTCGAGTCGAGCTCGAGTGACGAATATTTCTCGCTGCCGTTATCGTCAACACCTGTACGTCCGTGGCCGGCAACCGAAGAGCTTTGGACTTAGTGGCCAACCGGCCCCGAGTCTCACTGCCGGTGGTTGTGTGCATGGACTTAGTCTAACTAAAATTAATTATTTCATTTTTCCCTGTTAGAAGCGTCGTCAGAAACGCTGGCGTGACGTCTTGAGACCTTTGCCCAGCAGTGGGACAGTTAAAGGACCTTAATATCAATTGACCAGCACTGATTTCTGATTTTTTATTGCCACTACAAAAAAAAAATGTGCATGCACAATAATTGTGCTTTAAAATCGTGTTATCAAAAAATATTAGTATCCGCAGATTCTCGCTTACATATCCGCACTTATCCGCAGAGACTGCGTATATATCCGCGTATGAATAGCCGTACGTGCGTGGTTAAACCACAAATCATGCGCTGTATCGCGGGCCCGAAATAAATGTGAGCCATTACGAACGCACGCGAATATCACAAACGTAGGCTGGATGTTACACCGACGTCCATCGGAATTAAAACATAACTTTTAGGTAAAAATAAATCTAACATAACAACATAATAACACATCTGCATTCCCCGAAGGGTTGGGCAGAGGTGTATCTAAAGTAAATACGACCCAAATAAAGTAAATTAAATAAGTAAATCTAAATACATTACAAAATAAAGATAGTAAGAAATTCTAGTTACTACTCCTAATAGCCCTAAATGTTTGTTTTGTTTCAGATAAAAAAGAAACTAAATAATTAATTAGATGACTTGTGACAGTATGTTCCTGTCTCCGCGTCAGTGACAGGTAATATTTTTTGCGAGAGATTTTATTGTAATTATCGTGAACTGTTTGCCTTTCATATTATAATAACCAGGTGATGCTGCAGTATCGGTTCAAGGTTACTATTTTCTTCTAATATAATTAAAGTAACAGAATTTTGAATCGATCAGACCTGTGGAAGATGCGCACATCCAATCATCAACTAGAAAAGAGCCGATAACCTTCAAACGGCTGAACCGATTTTTTTGAATTGTAGCTAAGAATACTCTCGATCAAGACACCTTTCAAACAAAAAAAAAAATATCAAAATCGGTTCAGCCGTTTCGGAGCTACGAGGGAACAGACATACAACCCCTCTTTTTCCGTCGGGGGTTAAAAATTAATGAAGACGGCCCTTCCGACTTCCCGATGGCAATATTATTCTTCAATTTACACCATCCAAAGAGGCAAAGGGCTTCTAAGAAGAGCTGGTTATGAATATACATTAAAAATAACAAACGAAAGATGGCACAAATTAATAGCGTTGTGCGAGAAATATTCCAATGATAATTTTAAGCGAAAGACTACATCGTGCCAAACCCGACAATTTTCAAGACGTGACTCAAATATTTGACGATGACATGAATGTCGTCATGGATACGGCCGCTTGTATACATACGTTGTTTTGCCACGAAAAACCACGATTGATTCGCCGTGTGTAGGCAGGATCGTCAGTGTTGAATCGTCCTTCAACAAACTTCCATAATGAATGGATCACTATGGAAGTTTGTTGACAGACACGGCGGCACTATGTCACGGCGCAATGAAATGATGACTTATGTAGAAAAAGAGTGGTAAAAAGAAAGAATAAAATTGTGTTTTTTTATGAAATCGTTTATTTTTTTAAATTATGAGACATTGAACAGTACAGATGGGTTTCATTTAACATACTGATAAAATCACGATCAAAAATAAAAAAACACTCAACAATGCGGAGTCCCAGTTTGAGAGCCGTTCCAGCGGACTGCAGACTACTCCTAATGGGCCTACCACACGCTTCACCACGGTTTTACTTGCGCTACCGCAAGCTTCACCACGGTTTTACTTGCGCAAGCCGGCTTGTACACGGAACACTGTGCGTATGGTTGGTTGTTGTTTGAAATTTTGCCTGCGCAAGCCTGGCCTGCGTGTACTTGCCTGTGCGTGTGGTTGGGCGTTCAGTGTTCAAGCCGCAGTCTAGATTAGTCGTCGTTGGGTAATTACGTGGTCGTCGAGCTCAGTTCTGAGTTCAGATACTAATCTACATGGTCTTCACATGATCTAACCAACATAATGTCTGGACTTTAGAAGAGACTGTGACCTCTGAGTTTGTTTCGGCGTTTTTTCTCACAGTAGTCCGATAGGAAACGCCGACCTCATCTAGTACGTACTTAAAATATTATTGTTAAACTTAAATAAAATTGGGGGTATAAGTGGTAGAGTATTTTTTTTTCAAAAAATTATGGAACACACAGCATGTCATAACCACAATATCTATATTTTTGGGAGCCAAATTTATACTGGTATGAAAAATTCTGAACCTAGATGCTAATATGCCGAAGGCGTTTTCTACGATGCGCCTAGCTCTTGACAAACGATAATTGAAAAATATCCGCACTTGAAAAATACTAGCATAAAAAATAGTTCTTCATTGGGAAACATGTTTCCACACCGACGATTTCGACAAGAATGTGGCTTGCGCATGCTTAACTGTGCCGTGTGGTAGCGCCGTCCGTGTACAGTTTTTTCCAGCGAGAAACTTGCGCATGCAGCACTGTGGTGAAGCTTGCGCGTGTGGTACGGGCATAAGTAACATGTTAATTTATTTTCTGTTAACACTACGGTGCGGTGTGACAGTCGGCATGAAACACAAAACAAAAACGTAAATCTCACATTGACCGCTCCACCTGCTTACATTAAGTCGTTGGAACATGTTCTGTGACATCGGAAGGATGTGACGATATAAGCCGGGGTTCATGAAATGAGAGAACATGACTGTCACTGTGTTTCTTTTTTGGTTAATTCTAAACCTATTTGGGACTCACAGAAAGGTTTAATCAATTTCAATAGTGTTTACTGTTATTACGCCTTCTTTTACTGATGAAAATATTTTCATGCATCCAGAACTCGGAACAGCTTGCATAATATTTTTTCTGTATGTCTATTCTCTATTAAGCCTTATCTTCTGGGGTTCACAAAAGGTCATATTGGACAGCAATTGGCTAGACCGTATGGTCTTCCTCCCTCTATTTACCCGACTACGGCGAAGCAAAAAGGAGGGTTATGATTTTGACCGGTATGTATGTATGTATGTATGTATGTATGTATGTTCATTTGTTCCCTCATAACTTCTAAACTACTCAAGATAATTTGACGAATGGGGTATCGTTGGAAGCGTGTCGGTCGGTAACCATCTGACGGTTATAGGCTATGTGACGTCACATTAAATTGAATATGGCGCCCCCTCGAGGATAAAAGGTCAAGAACTAAAAAAAAAAGTTTGTGTAATGGAGTCATGTTGGGTATCAAATGCAAGGACTTAATTAGCACATTTCAAAAATATATATATATTATAACCCCAAAATAATTTCAATAAAAATAAAAGTAATAAAAACTAAAACCCAACTACGGCAAAAGTCAACTAAAAAGGTAAAAACAAGTCATCTCAGACAGACAAATAAAAAATCCGGAGTCACACGTCTTTAGGGAATAAATCGAATAGATTACGTGTGACTCCGGATTTTTAATTTGTCTATTGCCGTAGTTGGGTTTTAGTTTTTATTAGAATGACTGGAGCGCGTGATTTCCGACGCCTAAAACGAAATAGTCGACCGACTAATACAAATCTATTTCCAAAATCAGCGCCATTACACAATAAAACTAAATGAGATACTAATATGGTATGTTCGTTTCGTGTTACTTCACACATGACGTCATGTGACATACATTCGCATTTACCGACGATGTAATTAAAATGTTTGCGTGTAATTAAAGAGAACACGCGGGCTCAACACGTCAGTTAACTCACTTTAAAATGGTTTTGGTTTTAATATAGTTTCCGGTATTTATTGAGAAGTATTAAATGCTTATTTTGCTTGCATCTAATAAGTCTGGAAAACAAGCTCATCATTGTTTATGTCTCTTCTCTTCTCTGTCGTTCCCTCAATGCTGAGGATCGCAACCACATACGACGCGTCTTCAAGCTATGCGGTCTTCTGCTGTGTAGACCGCTTGGTTAATGCTGCCTCCAACAGCCTTCTTGATCGCGTCGAACCATCTTGCCGGTGCTCTGCCTTGAGCGCGTTTTCCTTCCAACCGGCCCACTACCTATCATAAGAGTTTTCAGACCATGCTTAGGTGAACGCATAATATGTCCGAAAAAGCTTAGGGCACGCTCCTGGCATTATTGTAGACAGCCGCTTGGTGATTTTGAGTTCCTCCAGTATGGAAACATTCCTTCTCATGGCGGTCCATGGTTTATGTACCACCCATCAAACTGTACGGGCATTTAGTTGCTGCCGGTCTTAGGGACGATACTGACCATTGTCAATTAGAGCTAATATGATAGCTCGCAGGTTTGCACGCTGTGTTCCAAGTTGGTCATGCAAACACTTTTCAGAGTTTATTGTACTTCATTGTACCCGTGCAGCCTATGGGTAGATCACGCCCAAAAAGCATAAGAAACTCTCCGCGTCCAATGTAACAATGCCTTTAGGGAGCTGATGGGGCTGCCGCGACACTGTAGTGTCTCAGGCATGTTTGCCGAAGCTCGCGTCGACTGCTTCTATACAACGATGCGATTATAAGCGGAGCGCGTCTCCGGTGCATAGGGTGCTTGGTAGCCCCAACACCGTGCTGATCATGATAGCGGATAGGTAGTATTCCAGTACTTCATGGAACTTGACCATTTTCCGGGCTCTAGGATTGTTCTGATAGCCGTGGAATACCCCACTCCTCAAGCACATCAGGATATGTTGCTACCTTGTCGCTAAGTCACTTATAGTGCTAGCGACAGGGCTAGGGACATGGAAACATAGTTATTCCGTTGTTCAAGTTAACAAATCCACAATTACCACAAAAAACAATATATTTTGTTGTCATATTCTGCAATAGTAATGCAGCAACCGGGGGTTGTGGGTGCTCATGCATAATGCACACAGCGCATATAATCGTCGATTGCGGTAGGTACCTCATTCCAATAAAAAGTCATAAACTTATTTTTAACAGATCTCTACAAATAAATAAATTCTATGTCGGCATCAAGATAAAAGTTCATGTTCGTTCCCATCATAGCGATTGCCGCGTGCCAAATCTAAGTGAGTGCGATTAACTTTAGGAGCGTAGAAGTAGAACAAACAATACGACTTTCCGATTGTAGAAAAACAAGATCTATCAACGTGAGTATACGGGAAATGGAACTTGTTCTTTATATGACACAACATAGCACCTCGCCCGTATTCTGCAAAGGGGCAAGCAAAGGTGCAAGTGACACCCAAGTTTGCTCAGCTATGTTCAAGTCTCAAATAATATAAGGCGGCCCTATTGCATCTCTAGAGCAATTTTGTCTTCCAGGCTGCCACTGAGACATTCCAAATAGAAAATCATAATAGCACATTGCCAAACTAGGATCGAACCGCAATAGCGCAGCTCAGTCGTGAGTTTGAGCACAAAACCAGACCAATGGGTGTTAGAACTTATTGCGCCTGTTAATTTATATTCATCTCCTATATTATTTATCTTCTATATTTTTTGCACTTTTGTTACTGAGAAAATACCTTTTGAACGCAATTGTACAACACAAGCAACGCTTATATTGTGTACTAAACGTAACGATGAAACTAGGCGGCTAAAACCTTTGTAGCTCGTTGAAATTAGCAACGTTGTCTTAGTGGCTACATTCGGTTGATTCCCGCCGCAAATCCCTGCAAACGCATTCCCGGAATAGAATCCTTATAACGCGGAGGGTAAGTACTTTGATGTTACCGGGATTATGTTAGATTTCTGGGAACGTTAAAATTATTGTTCTAAGGCCGCGGACGGACTGGTAAGGCGAGCGCGATGCGGCGCGGTCGTGAACAAAGATGATCTATACCTAAAATTCGTTCTATTTTCTTATGAGAATATAATAGAATACTCTTAATTTTGTACACCATAAGAATTACAGATATTAATGTAGAAATTTTACATAGGGTGACACAATGAGCGATCTCAGCGCGAATAGCGTTCTTTTAATGACCCATTGCTTTGCTGTAAGGCAAAGGCCTGTAAATATCTATAGGAGCATAAACTCAATTCAAATTAATTGTGCTTGTACACTAGGGCCTTGGGGTCCGAGTGCTCATCGAGTATTTCGGGACATCGCCAAGTGGATGGTCGACTCTTCACGCGACCAGAGGGCTGGCCTATTCTTAGCCCAAAGAATCAGCATTGCCATTCAACGCTGCAATTCTGCCAACCCTTTGGGCACTTTCCCCATTGACAGCGATGCGGATGAATTTTTTGATGCCCAATGACTCTTCCCCTTTTTTAACTTCCGTTATATACTTAAACATTATTATATTTATAACTAAGTAAGACGTGTAAATATTATTAGAGAACTGCGTAATTGTGCTTGTGTATTTGTATAATGCACAAATATTTATGAAACGAGTTGATGACTAAAAGTTGCAAGATTCAAATCAAAATAGTTCAGTTACTATGCTCAAACCTTTTAAAAAGTCTTTTAAGAAACTGAGCTGTGATTAAATTCTTGAGTTAAGTTAAATACTTGGTACCTACAAGTTCTCAATTTGTTTTTGATAAAATAACCTTGTCGTTTCATGTGATGGCAATCTCTTTTTACAAGTACTTTGCTAGAATGCGTTCTGAGAAAACAATTGATTATTTATTGGTTTCTTCACAGGTTACCAAAGTCTTTAGCTTTCAAAGGGAAAAATAAGTAAGACCAGACCTGTCTCAGAGCCAGAGGTCCCCAGGTTGAAAAATTTCTGCTCGTTATGATTTGTGGTAGGGCTTGTTCGAAGTCCGCCTGGCTGGCTGGCTGCTGTCTTTGGCTGGCTGGCTTCTATATTATTTTTAAATTTATGATGGAAAGTAAATCCCAGATAGGATAGTGTTTGGACCAGTTTAAATCCTAGGGAGGCGAATTGTTTTCCATCCCCCTTTATCTTTGAAATCATCTCTATTCATTACAGTACACGCTCAACGCATTTTATATAAAAAAAATACGCACAGATATTTCGCCTCAAATGACGCCTTTAATGAAGTATAGAACTAATCTTCTACAGAACTATGGACAGAGCTCACAACCTAAACGACGCAGAATTTACCGAGACAGAAATGACTAAGTCATTGAAGCCCAAATGCAATTATTAACAGACAAAATAAATATTTGTTGATTGTATCGTATAAAAAAAACTAAGTGTTTTTACCTGTAGTGTTTTTACACCCTTAAAAAATTTCACAAGTGCCTAAGATAATAATGTGGAACTAGTGATACAAAATTCAACAATAGTTCCATTATTGTCAGATTCTATAAAAATAGAAATAGTGATTTAAAAAAAACATCAGTATTTCCATCATGGAACTGTTAATGGTACTAGTGACAACGAAGCGTTCGCTTCCACCATCGGCCTGATCATCACTTACCATCAGATAAGATGCAGAAGAGGAGTAGTACCTAAGCAAAAAAAAAATTTTGGGATTTTGAATGTTTTGAATGTCATATATTCAGATACGATATGTCATGCATTTTTGTGTTACACTTAGTAGCTTTGACTAACTAACTGCTGTTATAACAAACATCTGAACAAAGCGTAAGAACAAGTAAGCTGTCTTACTGCATTTAACAAACTGACACACTCCGCTACAGATTTACTTACTCACGGTCCAACTTGCTACATCCTTTGTTATCTAGATTCAGTGCAGGCTTTTTGTCATAACTTCTCCTCATGAAGTTGGCACAGGCAAGTTTCCTTCGACCGTGGGTTTTAATCGCTGGCCACTAGTTTTGTTTGTTACTTTAAGTTTTAAGATGTTTGGAAGGTTTACTTATTTGTGAAGATTGTTTATTTTGTGTTAGCGATACTAGAAAATATTCTATAGTTTCTATACTTTACTAGCGACCCGCCCTAGCTTCAAAAGGTTTTACGACTATGTGATAAACAGATAAGCCTTCCGGAATAAAAATACTCTAAGTGATGGTGAAAACCGCATTAAAATCCGTTGCGTAGTTTAGACGAACAACACACACAGACAGACACAATAAGTGACTTTAATTTATGAATAATGTAGCTGGTAGTTGAATAGTTTTTTCTGGTTTACAGTAATATTATCATCAGAGATTCATAAGCAAGCCAAGTTAAATGATGATTATAATAATGTTCGTGTAGAATAAAAGAGAAAAAAACAAAAATTCGGAAAATGCTTAAAACAACAGCAATGGGACAGAAAAAATTGAAGTATTCCTTCTCTATTAACAGTTTAGTTGGTAAAAACACAAATAGCAAAAATATAAAGCGTTTAAAGTTTAAAACTGTCCATGAATGGCGCGTGAATCGTGCATGCATATGTGAGTGAGTGGTTGCATCGCCTACAGTCTGCGTGAATACTTGATAACTGGTTCAGGGGATCAACGACGAGCTTGTGAATTCTTGATCGCGAATGTATTGGAAGCGCAGTGATTAAGTAAAGCTGCTATAATATATGTGGTGAATCAATGACGTAATTAAGGAAACATGAGACGTTTCAACTTTGTTTTTAATTTCAACGTATCGGTTTACGATGTTGCGCGAATTTTGGTGTGGCGAACCGTGCTTACCATTTTATATGAGGTTTTTCAATCCTATAGGATTGAAAATGCTATAATAGACCGACACAGACACGACGAGACAGACTATTCCGATCGACGTTAGATTTAGATGGTTTGATTCGATATTGAAAGTGAAATAACAGTCTTTCCATGTTAAATTCTGATATTATCCGTATGTGGTAAGACTGGTTGTCGATCTACCAAATGTCTGCAAAAGGCAAGGCCTTCGAAAACTCCAAAAAAAATCCCGTGTCATTCAAAAACGTTTTCTAAAAGACTCTTTCACTCCTTAATATAATAATAAATTATAATATAATAATAAATTATAATATAATAATAAATTATAATATAATAATAACATTTATTCTATTCAATTCTATTCTAAAGTATTTTCATAACCTTAATTCCCACCCATTACACAGCCAATCAATACTTAGGCCCAACTTTCATTACTAAGGAAGATTAAAAACAAAAGATCGTATCAAGGCGTTCTTAAAGTCTAATGGCGTTTTGAATAGCGAGTTCGCAGCTGCCGATAATGTGTTATCAATTAATCATTCTCGCTTGATGGATGACGGCGTAAACAACAGCTCGCCAGATTTTTAATAAGCACTTAATGTGGAGATCGGAATTAAGATTTTCGTTTCCTTTTTCGAGGTTTTGCTGTTTATGCTGGTCATTTAGATATGGAAAAATGTTTTACTTTTATTATTGCAGAGAAATTCAAATTTCTGGCCAGTTCAGTATTTATGTGACTGCCTACATTAATAGACTTTGATTTCCATTCAGCCCCATCATCCTAAAAATAAAACATTTTTTTTTTAATTAAACCAAGAATTAAAACAAATCTAACCTTACTATAGATGTGTTTTATTTTTTGCTTTTATTCTCTATTCCTATAGGGAATAAAAACTAAAAAAATAAAAAGTAATACAAGGTAGGTAAGTTGTATTAGAAGACCTACCTTGTATTTTCAAGTTGCTAAATTATTACTATGGACAGTTCAGCATTATAATAATTATGTAACAAAAAAATAATGATGTAAAATCCTATAACCCAATTTATTTTTCTTTTTTTAATTACGTATGTCTCAACATTCTAGTTAGTGTAACCCATGGGAAGTTACGGGGTAACTCCATTACAAGTATCCTTATAACTTAACGGGGCTGCCTCAATAAAATTTTGTGCTGTAGAACAACTGTATGAGAAACAATTTTTTTTACTATCAATAGTAGTCAGATGGAATACTATTTACTATGTACACTATATAGATAGCTATTTATAGTAACATATTTATGCCCATAACTGTACCTTTGCGGCATATTCACAGAAACATTGTAATAGCGGTATTTTTATTCTAATAATACCCTGACCGACTAAACCGGCGAAACCGAGCTTTGACCTCCCCTCACGCACAAAAAAATCGCAACAGTAGGTACTACAAAAATCTTAACAAATATTTCAAAGTTGAGCCTTCCCCCGTTCCTGGTCAATAGCTCCCGAATTTTAGTCCCGGTCCTTGTACAAACAAGCCACTCGTTCATACTCTACAAATCTACATGGCTTTTTAAAATGTAACTGAGAAAAAGTGCTTTTACTGGATTGAAATTCCAAGGAGCGTTTGTGGCTGCGAAACGGGCGGGTGACTGACATGTGGTAGGCTTGACGTGCGTAGGGCTTTAGAGATTAAGATCGAGACTATAGTACTATTTTACTTAGTTGTTGCTTGAGGTTTCTTAGGTTAGGCACGTGCCTAATGAGGTTTTAATTCGGTAAAATAAACGGTCTTTCAGACAAATAACATAACATTACGCCTGTAACCCTCAAAGGGTTAGGCAGAGGTGTAGCTCTACCTATCTACAGTAAAACCCAGATATCGCCAGTGACGTTGAACAGGTGGTGACCCTATTGCCATCAACCGGACATAAATTCAGACTACGAGCTGCTACTGAGAAATTCCTGATGGAAAAATCCAATAACCCTTTGCCCGACTTAGAAATTGAACCCAGGACCTCATGCTCAGCTAAAGGGTTGCGACCAAGACCAAAAAGGCAGTCTTAAGAAAAAAAATGGGTATGTTAGTAAATCACTGCCGCCCATATCCATTTTCATTGCAAAGGCTGGTGCATGCGATGTTCATTTTTAAAACCTTTTCATCTTTATTCCATCGAAGGATATCAATGTTAATTGATAATGATGATTGAACCCGTCGCTAACAACTAAATGGTGACTGGTGATTGCGAATATAAACTAAAATAAAATAATATACACCACCTTGGCCAAGTCGGTGGATGATCTAAATGTTTTTTAACAGTTTTTTTTTATTGTTCTCTTAAATTTTAATGTATTTACAAGGCAAATGTGAGTGGAAACGCCGGGAGGGGATGCCCTAGGAGGACATATAAGTGGTGCGTCAACATGATGTCATTCGTATACATTTGATTAGTTTTCTAATAGCGTTAACGATTATAGATTGTCAACATGGCTAAGCCTCTGATGTATGAACGTTAACGAGTAAAAAGGAGTTTGTAAGGATCGTATCAGGTGGCGTTCTGGAGTTTCTGCCTACCCCCATGGGAAAAAGGCGTGAGTTTATGTATGTATGTAAATTTTAATTTCTTTTTCTTTTTTATTACAATCAAAATAATATTTTAATGCAAGTGTCAACGTGCTATTAAAATTTTAATGTTTACAAGATAAAACTAATAACTTTCAAGCTAACTTAAATAATAAGAAATTATTGTTTAAGATCCTCACGTAATCAGTTTTCCTTCTGACGCCAAACAGAAACACAATTACAGTCCTCACATTATTCCTACTTCATTGTACGACTCAGGGAGAACTTAAGCCTTGATTTAACGACACTACTTCTAAGCACACTTAAGTCACTGTACTAAGAACGGAAGATAATGGACTGAGTCATTGTTAGAAAAAAATTGTGTAGATCTGACTAGATTAAGTCTGAGTAGCACTATTCGAGCTATAAAATGAACACAACAATTTTGTTTCGCACTGTAAAATGATTTTTTTAAAGGAGATTAAAGATAAATGAAGAAAAAGGTACAAAGGCGGATTTAATGCATTAGGCATTACTACTACCAGTCAACCTAGTGAGGTGAAGAGATGAGATGGCAGGTGCTCTGTTTGAGAGGAACAAAGAGAAATAAAATAATTAATAAAAATATATCATATTGCATTCGTTTCCCTGTCATCTTATTCATAGGAAAATAGATAATTACAGTAAAGTAGAGTAATAAGACTGCAAATATTCATATGTTAGTCTCCCTAACTTCGTCAGCCAACAGAAAGACTACCCCAGCAATTAAAATATCCGCAAGTGTAATGACTATTTCATAAAATCCTGGCTAGACAAGGATTACATGAGGAGAAAATGTCACTTCGTTGGGGAAATTTATAAAACGAACAGCAGGAGGCTGTAATAAAAAATGAAACCGGACTTTCACAAATTAATTAAACATCATTATTGGTTTTGATAATTTAAAAAACCCGTTAAAATTGCTAGTTTTTCTTCTTTTAGTTATTTTTTTGCACTCGTGTTTTTTAGATTTTTACATACTATTTTATTTTCAGCTTTTAAGTTTTTATCATTTCTCATTCCAAATTACATTTATACATTATGATTTGTATATATTTTTGTAATCACCTCTTAAAACCTTTCAGTTTGATACTCCCTCGAAGCTTTTTCTTTAAACATACATTTTGGCGCAAAAAATCTGCCATTTTGTTTTTACATACCCTCTTATATTACCTATATTTTAATATACTCAGTGACACTCGCGCAACACAACGCATCAACACAACAATACAATCACAATCAACAATAACAATAACAAATAAACTCTACAATTGTACAATAAAATCCATTACAAAAACTTTTTGAATAGTTAACTAACACTTTACGGCTCATAAAACCCTTTCACGCAGGTAAATAAAACTGATCATCATCCTGCCGTCAGGAAACTTTGAGAATCCTCATTTTAGTACTGATGTACTGATAGGCAAGTGATTCAGATAAACTTGGTCTACACACCGCGTGTTTTATTACCAGCAATAAAATTGGATCCCAGGGAGACTGACAGATCGATGTCTTGATTATCTGTAATCTTTTTATGGCGGCTTACGACATGAATGTGATTCTTTGTAATGATTTGAAATTTTCCGAGATGTGTTTTAGGTAGTTTGATTTTAGATTATTGTATCTATCAATGTCCGTAGTAGATCTGAGTCAAGGAAAACACGAGGATTTTATCCATTTTACAGGCTCTTGAAATGTAATTATGCTGTACTAATGAAACGGTTCAGTGTTACCAGGACTAAGGTGACAGTAGCGACCTAAGTACGTCTATCTAGTCAACATAATTTTTACCTAACACTCTTTTACACCATACCATGCGGAAAAATTCGGTTTTCCTCCATTGTCGAAGGGGCGTGGAAACCAAAAAGACATAACATTTCTTTACATAAAATATTATCTAAAATAGCTCTGTAGATATTCCGCCGCTTATTTGCTTTACAGACAATATCATTCTTAACGCATCATCTGTTGCCCTACTTAGGAGATTTTTTGTGCATATTCGACCATAACACAAGGCATTATCGACTTTATTTCTGCGGTTTAAGGTTTATTGTGCAAAAATTGTTTGTTAATAGCACACATCGTGACGCATTGGTGATAAATTAAACTTTTCTGGTGAAAGACAAATTTTGTTTCGTGTCTTCGCATCGTTAGCCAAGATTTGGGTCCGAACGGTTTTTGGGGGATTTGTGTTGGACCTTCGCGGAAAGTTGAGGGCTTCTGTCAATAATATCGGTTATTGTCTGTGAAGTATCGGTATTGACATAAGGATTGTGAGGTTTTGGGAACGAAATAGGATACGGATTGTTGACCTTTGTTTGGGAAAATAAAAATTGAAAATATATCGTGGAACGTTCCAATTGTTTTGTATTGTTGTCTCGTGTTCAATTGTGGGTTTTTTCCGCGGTAAGAATTGGCAGATTGATCTTGAATAGGTAGGTAAGTACAAGTGGCCCTGAAGTTCGTTTTATATATGTGTAAATAATGTTAATAATTCTAGTAGGTCTGTGTTAGAGGTTAATTTTAATATCACAGTGTGTTAAACGCATTGTATTTAAATATCGTTCACTTATTTTTCAAAATTTCCAGGATTCCAATGATTTTCGACTAGTTTAACGAGCACATCGTAAGTCATATCCTCTAGCTAATCTAGTGAACTCAATTCGCACATTAATTAAGTCGTAACACTCCGAACCGACCAAGCACAGACTACAATCGACTAAGCAACGTCACTAACGTAGCCGCTATTATCGATGCAATTAACATTATAAACTGTTTAATTCGACGAACATAATTGTCCATATTTCGATTTTCTTAACTTGGAAACTTTGACTTTGCCGATCGGCAATTTATAACTTTAACAAATATCAAAGTATTTAGACATGGGTCACAACGTTTATAAATTGTTATACACTCATATCGTACAAAATATTGTTTTTAATACATATTTTTACTCTTATGAAAAGGAAAAACGTTGACTATAGAAAGTATGGCCATTTTAGATATATAAAATATATTAAAAATTACTACCATCTTTTTCACGTACATATCTATCAGCATTAACCTTATAACGATGGGCCTTCGATTGCTAGTGACATACAACGACCCTTGGGACATTTTTCACCGAAAATTCGAGGGAAATTACAATAGTCTCTCGAAAAGAACGAGCCTAGTGAGGGGTCAGTAATAATCGACTAAACTCATTTTTAATCGTACACTATTTTGATTCAAAATTCGAACGTTATTCAAACTTTCTAAGTTACAAATTGCTGTCAATATAAACAAGGTTTGCAACAAAAAGACTTTCATGTTTATAATGTCGAGAAACTGTCGTAAAAGTTTGACAAGTTACAAATTGCTGTTTTGAAATATTTCAATGATAATAACAAAATACTTGACAGAACTTATACGAATTATGAAATTTCTTCAAACACGCGATTTTGTTGAGTTGAGCGATATATTTCAAGCGAACAAATCTACTACCAACCGACATAAAATTATCGAGGACAGTAGCGAACTAACGGTGACAGACAAAATGACATGGAAATGAAAGTCCATCTATACATTATCTAGATGTCGCTGAACGAAGTTGTGTGCAGAGGAATGTATTTAATTGGTGATAATTTGATTGAAGAAATAGATTGATTGATTATATCCGAATAATTCGCCGCTACAGAACAAGACCAGAAGGGCAATTCCCGTATTTTTAAGAACGTTTGCATTCGCATCTCATTTGCAATCTGTCAAAAATACAATCAATTTACCAAAAACTTGAATTGGTCTTCAAGACCAGAAGGCCATTTCTCGGACTTAAAAATGTAAAAGGCCATCACGGCTCGCCGGGACATACTACCGGAAGCCCTACTACCGGATCATTGATCACTAGGTTACTCTATAGTCTAATTTATAAGTTTTTCTGTATTTTACACACTGTGTCCACGTCTCTGATCCAACTCACCTGGTCTGCTGGAAGAAATCTCTAATGAAATAAGTTATTACATTTGTGCTTCTTTCTTTATATATTTTTGTCTTTTAAGTGTAATGCGTAGGTATACATCAATAAATAAATCCGTCAGAACCGGGTTCTCGTGGATGAGTCAAGGTAGATATCATCATAATTATTCGACTATCTCGGATAAACAGTTTAAAAAATCTCAGTGTCCCAGCTCTATTATACGCCAAACAGATTTATTGAGTTGTCCCACGCTGGTACTTGTTACCTCTAGAGAAGGGATTTTCCACTCTAGCGGTTATTGTGAGAAAAAACCTCTATGAAAGTATTGTTAGATGAGGGGTCGAGATTTACAGGTGCGGTCACACATCGCCTTTTATGGTACTTTATGTAATGTATTGAAAGTAATGCCGTTAGTTTCGAAGGTTCTTTTTTAACGGTGGGGCACGATATCTCAAAAGGATTGTTCAATTTATAATTATACATTTTTAAAGGATAGACTACAAACGCCGCCTAAGGCTTTCAATTAAACACAATGCTGTGAACAATCTCAATGATTGATTTATTTATTATGATCAAATCCGATACATCTACTGTTCCCGCACGATATTGGTCATGAGTCCAATAAAAAAGTGATTTATTTGAGAAAGACATCCTCAGAACTCTACAAGAACTAGAGAATTGACATCGTTTTACCACCATGGACCAAATTAGGAGTTCATGAAACCTTAATATATTTAAGTCTAGTCTTGCAAAAATAATAAAATAAATAATATTTTGGCTAGTTGTATCCTTTCCAAGTTACATCCCGGTATACTTTGTAATAAATTGCGTGAGGTTCCTTCACACGCTCACAGTATCCCGACTTCGGTTCTGTAACCCATCGTGTCCCAGCCACGAAGAAGTAAAGTTTCGGGGACGAACATTGCGTAAGCATTGATAGGGTCAATCTTGTTTTAATTGTTTGTTAGTTATCGAAGGGATACCGATACAAGACAGTTTTGTACGGGTAAGTGGGTAGTTTAGTTTTATACGGGTATATATGTAAGTACGTCGATACGTGGGATATCTGCGTAGGGAATAGTAATATTCTGTTAAGTATGCAAACTATATAATTATTAGGCCTCCTTATTCACCAACAAACTCCACAATGGTGTCATCTCATTTTGTTGTGGGTAGTGTTATCCCACGGTTTTTATGTACGTTTCATGACTATTTTCATAGTAGCTACTTAGAAATATATACTGAAACCTGAATCAAAAACACACACATGGATGAATAATGAAAATGATCTGAAATTGAAAAAAAATCATATTGCAATACTTACCTACTGTATTGCAATAAGAATTTGGTTTTTCAAGCCATCTGCCCAATTGTTTTCACGTGCCCTCTAGCTGAATTGTTAAATTGTGCGAGGGCACTTTGCCAGTACTTATAGTGTAAGAAGAGTGTAAGATTTCTCTGCTTACTTACTTAGCCTTTTGTATCAAATAACCGATAAATTGGTTGCAATACCTATACTGCAATGATTCGACCATCAATCGTGTTTATCAATGTCCCGGATCAGATGAGCATGGACGCCATTAACCATACATTATAACGGGTGATTGATTTCATAGCCGATTGATTCGGTTATACGAGAATCAATTACGGAATATGAATGGCGGATCATGCGTTATTATTTGAACGCTTCTATCTATCAGTTTATGGCTAGAATCATTGAAAAGATTTTCTTATTTTTTTATTTATATACGTAAAATAAACAAAATAAAGCATCGTCAACATATGTCTACTTTGTAAAAAGTAATGCGTTGTAGTCATGAAAAAAATGCATCGAGTTGTGAACTTACTCTTTATTTTCGATGGATACCAAAATACACACAAGTATCCAAAGTAGCCAAAGCCGTAGCCAAAGAAGGTATTCAACAAATGAATATTTTTTATTTAAACTAAAGATTTTTTTATTTTATAAATTTATTTAATGCCAACGCGCGGTTCGCAGTGAATCTGCACTGGCAAAGTAAGCTACCATTTTTTTTTTCGTAATCTATCGAGCGGTTATACAAAGAGAAATTAAAAAGTTAACCGTTTTACAATATTCAAGTATTTGGCCGCTCAAAATGAATGCAGGAATGGATCCTGTGGTAGTACTTGAGATAAATTACTAGTCAGGCAATATCTAGTGAATCTTCTCAGAGTAATTTGAACTTATTGCCAGAGCTCGCTTTTCCATCCAGATTTACTAGAAACAAACCCTCTACTCTGACTTAAAGAGGAAAATAATGCTATCAGTGCTTCAATTTTCATTATTGTGGATTGGCTGGTTCTGTTCTATGAATCCCGAAAAAGAAGATAAAAGGACTTTCTTCAAAATAGAGGGGAAAAAAAGAAAGAAAAATAGTTTATCCTGCACAAACAAATAAACAATAATAATAAAACAATAATATAACATAAACTACAAAACTTACACTATACAGAATATCCAAAATCCTCTTATTCACGACCTTACCTAAAGTTAAAAGTTTTGATAACATTGTCAAACTTTTAATTTAAACTTCAAAAAAGACAACAAAGTGTGAGTGTGTTGTAAAGAAATGACTTTACAGCAAAAATGCTCCAATTGAGAATGAAATTGCTAAACGTGGTGTTATAGGTGAAGTCTCTTTTTCGAACTGTGTGTGAAATATTTCTGGATTTTATGAGCTCAGCAGTGGACAGTTGCAAACTGATATGATGACGTAAAAATGTACATACAACAATCCTACATTTTATTAATAATGTGCGTCACATACGAGTATGCCACGGGACATTGACGATGAAACCATTATGACGACGCTATTATCGTAAATCGAAATTACCATTATAAGTTGGTACAAGACATAAAAGTTAAGTGGAAAGACGTCGTTAAGTGTTTTGTGTGAAAGTAGGGATAAATAGTGTTATAATAATAATGTGTTGAGAGTAAAAGCGAGTAGAGTTTCATGGAAAAATGTTGAAGTATTAAAAATAAAAATAAAAATGTCACTAGGTAATGTGTTAATGTCTTAATATTATATTACATTTTAACATGTCATGTGTTTTTTTAATGCTTTGCTCATTAAGGGTCGTACACACTGGCGCGACAGGCATCGTGACCCTTGTCGCGCCCGCGATATCGCGCCATTATGTGCGAGTTTTTAAAAAGAATGGGCATAGCCACAACACCACAGCATTGCTTGTTGTACAAAAAAATACGGCAGACAATTTTCCATACTAATTTATTGAAATCTTAGTTGCGGAATGTCCCGTGTTCTGGGATAAAACTTTAGATTAATAAAGATAAAAAAGTAAAACATTCGGTAGTTTCTTTCGGACAATCTTCTCAAAAATAGTTACTACAACTAAATTCTCAAAAATAGTTTTGTAAAGATTGTACCTAATCTCTATGGGTCTGTATGAAAGATTACTATAGCAACGGAAAAACTGTTCCTCCACAATTCACTTGAAATAAAAGAATAATATTTTATCTTAGACTTCTTTAATTCTTCACATCATCACAATGCCATACTTTAGAGTATTATAAATCTTCACAAGTTTCTACAATTAAATTCTACCTAAATACTGAATTCACTGTTTTCTCCGTCATACGCTTTCTCTTTCAACTTAAATTGACCTCAAATCGTACCTATTAGGAACGGGAATAATTGATAGTGTAACCGCTCATAACCCGTTTGTTTGTGATACGTGGTCCGTCAATGCTATACGATGCGATGTATTGCTATATTGTAACTGTAACTATTATTATCACCTATGGACTCATTATGAGGCTGCGTGCTTCAGTTATTGCTTTAGTGAAACGGAAGTATACCAGGGGCCTAAGTCTACTAATTTATAAACGTCTCAATGGTGAGTTTTTGACAGATTTGTCATACAAAAACTGTCAAAAACTCACCATTGAGAGACCATTGTAACGTTTATACATTAGTAGACTTAGGCCCCAGATGTTAAAGGGTTCAAAATCTGGTAAATACCAATGCCGCTCTGCGTCACGGTGAAACTAATTTTTGTGCTCCCGCACTGAGACATAATATTTTGTAAATTGCATAAAAGAAATACCAAGAAGATATAGAGTTTGAGCATTTACGTAAAATTCGACATAGGAGTGTTATTAAAACGTCCGTTGGTGAAATATAGCCACGGCCGCCGGTGACCATAGAACGTGAAAATCGTTTTAAGATAATAGTCGTGTTAAGAAGTGAATTAATTTATTTTTTTCAAATAATACGACGATGTGACGCTCGACGCCCTGCTGTCAAGACCACGGTCCTAAAGCTACGTCCTGCATTGACAGAAGTGACTCCAAGTAAAACCCTGACTAAACGTGACCCCAAAATAAAATATAATAAATCTTCTGATATACTAATAAAAAAAACAGACAGACGAAGGCAATACCTAATACAATGTGAAGGTATTTTGTTATTTTTACACTAATAAGGGTAAACCTCTTATTTTTATGCCTTTGCGTAGGTTGACGTTTTATACTTAAGGATTTTTTATTTGGTAAAGGTTGTTATCTTTTAAGGCTCGTTCACACCGGCGCGACTTGTCGCGCGACGCGACACCGGCAATTGTTCAATCGTGAAGTTTTATTAGAAATTGTATTGTTAAAGTCGCGTCGCGCGACAAGTCGCGCCGGTGTGAACGAGCCTTTATGCGTAATGAGAGCGCTGTAAGCCCCTTCATGTTAATAAGTATTTGTATTATTATCGATTAAAGGCTCGTTCACACTGGCGCGACTTGTCGCGCGACGCGACTTTAACAATACAATTTCTAATAAAACTTCACGATTGAACAATTGCCAGTGTCGCGTCGCGCGACAAGTCGCGCCAGTGTGAACGAGCCTTTAAACGAAACTTATGAAAATAAACTCATTTTAATCTCTATTATTAAAGCATTTAGAACACTTTTAAAGCGAGCTATTATGTCACAGCTCCACGTAATAAAAACTTTCAAATAAATCTGTCTGTGCTAAGTGAAAGATATGCACAAAAATAAAAATTCGTCCGAGCCTGCCCCTGACAAGTGGTCCTAAATTTAAACGTAATTGTTATATATTAACAACTTGTTGCTTTTTCAGGAAACTATTTAGTGTAATAACATTTGTTCTGGTATTTTCACTGCTCACCTAGTTAAACTATTTAGTCTGCATGGACTGAATCTGCTCTATGTTTAATCATTGTCAAATTGTGAGCTAAAGCGACCGTCCTCGTGATGAATAATGGTATTCTAATTATATACCCGGTGTTTTTTAACTGGGACAGTAGAGGGAAATCCGAATCCAGAAGAGATACGGGGAAACTGTCTTAAGAAAACATTTACTATTTGCTTTTTGGAGTAATTTCCGTATATACAGGGTGGCCGGTCGGTTGACGTCCAAAAATAAAATTTAGTTCCCTCGTATCGTGAGGTATCCGAATCACCCCCATGTATGTTCCGCGATTTTTGATAGTTTTCGAGTTATGATTTTTTTTCTGAATTTTTGAGAATTTTCGACCTGACAAATTGAAAAATTAAAAGAAACAAAAGTAGAAGACTTTTACGAGATTTTTTTTTTGCAACTGAATCTTCATTAGTAGTACTTTCATGCAAAAAATAATCAGCTTCGTAACTGTGATGAAAGTTATGAAAATGTTGGTCTAAAGTGAAAAATTTACATTCGGTAAATTATGACTGAAATTTTCAACTTTAAATTAAAAATCTTAGCAAGTGACTTCATGGTTCCTAAGTAAGCTGCAAGAGTGCGCCAGACTCTCAGCTTTCATAATCATTAAAAAAAAGTAGTACTTAATGGGGCAACTTTGGCTAAAATCGGCCTTCAAAGACAGCGAGGTGGAAAGGACCATGGGGGATTTTATATGGACCCCGTCCCCACCCTCCAACAGTTATAATAATATGCATGTCAATATGTTTATAAGGATCCAGAAAAAGACTTACTGTCTTGTACGATTGCAAAATCGATGGGATTTTTTTGTAATAACAAAAAGCATTTTGTTAGGCAAACCTAACCTAACCTAACCTTGCCTATCCAAACCATTTTTTTTTTTTTTTTTTTTTTTTTTTTTTTTTTTTTTTTTTTTTTTTTTTTTTTTTTTTTGTTCCGGGGTGGAAAATCCTCATGGATGTCCCCCGCCCTGGGGCGGGCGGAGGGGTCTGTCAGACTCTTACTGACTAAAAACCACCCCGGTGTCCCATCTCACACCGACGCCGGGGGTCGCGGGAACGTAAAAATCTTCCGCAACCCCCGATTGGTGCCGGCCCGCGAACGCGGGCCTCTTCCTCGGGTCAGGGGGGAGTGAGGTGTTAAACTCCCCCCGCGCCGTCTAAGAGGGGCGCGCGTGGAACACTACGCGCCGCCACCTCGGGTCCTGATGTGTGGGGGGCGACAGACGTCCCCGAGTCCGTCGCCCCTGGACCCATTTAGGGGGGCTGGAAGAGGGCGTTATCCGCCCTCCTTCGACGCCCGGTGCGCCTGCTGCGGTCCGGGTGAGTGGACGTAATCTCCCTCTCCCTTTCCGCAGCCTCCTTCTGCGAAACGACTGTCTCGCAGTAGGAAACCACCGCGTCCCAGGACTCCTCGCCGCCGACCATCGCATTCACAACGGCCGGCAGCGACAAGTCACTGCCTACTTCTGAGATGAGGGCACGGCGCGGCTCCTCCCAAGCGGCACACTCTGCCAGCGTATGCCACGCCGTGTCCTCCTGCCTATCCAAACCAAACCTAACCTAACATAACCTAACCTAACAAAGTTCAATTGATCTTACATTTTGAAGGTCACATGGACCTCCTCAATGATGAACAGCATTAATTGCGTATTCTTGTGATTGGGTAATTATACAAAAGATTAAAAGAAAACAGCTAGTTAGGTTAGGCTAACCTAACCTAACAGTGTTCAATTGATCTTCGAAAAAGTATCTACTCTACCAGACACTTCAAATGACACTGGTTTCAAACTTGTTGGAGATACAGAGATAAGATACATGTCAATAATTGCAAAGTTGATGGGATTTTTTAGAGATAAAGAAAAAAGAAAGCTTTTGGGCAATGATGTGTTTATTTTTTAACAAAAAACATTTTTTTTGTACAAAGCCACATAACCACATTTAAAAAAAATGATACTATAAAAAAAACTAGACTCTGAAACTGAAACATAACCACAGTAATAATGCGAACGCCTCACCAAGAACGTCTCGAGAAATATCAGTGACAATAGTAATGTTCAACTTTAGTAGTAGCCGTAAATGTGCAGCTTATTTTTATTAACAACTATCTAACCTACCTACTTAAACCTACCAAATAATTAATTATGTCGTTTTTTCGCTTGTGGATCCTTTGCGTGCTACAACCTCTGATGCGACAAATATCCAATTATTCATGAATGAAGAAAACCAATGCATTGGTTCAATTCAACAGTGGGGATGTTTTCATAGTAGCTAGGGGCTTTACCGATAGCATTAATGATATCGAATCGTGTGGCTATGGAGTCCCGTTCCACCTACAAATGACCGGAACGCTAGTCAGCTTACAACAGACGAAGCAAAGAAGTCCTGATTAATCACGATATTTAGGTGGGTTGTAGAGGCGGTGATGGCTGTTGTAACAAACATATTTTAACCGTGCACTACATCACATGTTTTGTCATTTTAAAATCGCCGCGGCCAGAATAAACGCCGTTTATCGTGTCGCTGTTGACAATAGACTCGGTCCTGAGATTGTGACCATAATTCATTCTAGAAAGAATACCCTCAATCTATTGCACTATAACGTGCATACGAAAAACGTTACCAGGCAGAGAGTGTCTTTTGTAGCCATGGAAGGAAAGCTTCCTCAATTCGTAGGGTTTCCACATTTGTCAGAAGAGGACGCATTTCTATTTGTGCTAGGGAACTATCATACTAAGCACGCCAGCAACCCAACACCTAGTCGTAGTCTTAGCCGATGTCCCACAGGAGCGGGCCCAGGACCAAGCCCTGTGGAACACCGCACGACATTTCGCGCCGGTCCACGCCGTCGCGTCCCAGTGACACCTTTCCGAGAAAACCTAACCTAACCTAAGAGAACCTAACCTTTCCTAAAAGTGAGCAACTGATCTTGGATTTTCAAGGTAGGCTCATGGAACTGCTCAAAGATGAACAGCATCACCGTATTCTTGTGATTGGGTAATCATATAAAATATCAAAGAAAACAGCTGGTTAAGTTAGGCTAACCTAACCGAACAAAGGTATTAGAGTTAAAAAATGGCCCCTGGTAAAAAAAAAATGCCATCATGAATGAGAACCATAGTGAGGTCGCTCTATTCTATTCCTTTTATGGTGGTGATTTCCGAGAGCAAATGCACAAGTTACTATAAAAAATATCCAAATCGCTATCGGTGTGCCAATAATATTTAAAGATTTCCCTCAATTTCTCCAGGGTTCCATGATCAGATTCTGACCTGATGACAATGGGACCACCTGGGACGTATACCCTTTCAAACAAAATAAACATTTTTCAAATCGGTTCATAAATGACGGAGACATGAGGTAACACACATTAAAAAAAAATACAACCGAAATGATAACCTCCTCCTTTATGCTAAGTCGGTTAATGACGGCGCCCCGTGTCACTACGCAACGCAGGTAAGAAATTACTGAAATGAAAAATACCGCGACAGATGGACCAATTACCGGCAAGTGTTTAAATCTTAGCTTTTCTGCAGTCATTTTTGGTTAGTTAACAAGCTAAATAATCTTAGGAACGAGAAAATTGGGAAAAAAAATGTATTTATCAGATGACTAATTTTAAGAAGTTTCCACCTCGCTGTCTTTGAAGGCCGATTTTAGCCAAAGTTGCCCCATTAAGTACTAGTTTTTTTAATGATTATGAAAGCTGAGAGTCTGGCGCATTCTTACAGCTTACTTAGGAACCATGAAGTCACCTGTTTAGATTTTTAATTTAAAGTTGAAAATTTCAGTCATAATTTACCGAATGTAAATTTTTCACTTTAGACCAACATTTTCATAACTTTCATCACAGTTACGAAGCTGATTATTTTTTGCATGAAAGTACAACTAATGAAGATTCAGTTGCAAAAAAAAAATCTCGTAAAAGTCTTCTACTTTTGTTTCTTTTAATTTTTCAATTTGTCAGGTCGAAAATTCTCAAAAATTCAGAAAAAAAATCATAACTCGAAAACTATCAAAAATCGCGGAACATACATGGGGGTGATTCGGATACCTCACGATACGAGGGAACTAAATTTTATTTTTGGACGTCAACCGACCGGCCACCCTGTATAAGAAAGTTCGCGTTTGTCTCAATCTGTCAAAAATGTAATCAATTTACCTATTTCGACAAGGTTTGCTCTAACAGACAGCTGTTCTGCTGTGGAGTTAGTTGCGCCACTTCTTCCCAGCTAAAGCACTAGGAAGTGGTGAAGGGTGGGCGTTTTGGGCGACTGTCTTATGTAATTTTTACGTTCGAAAAGTGCTGATTCTCAGGGTAGTTTCAATAAATACGTTTTGATTGATTTTGATAAGATGAGATTGCGACTTAAATTTAAACGTTTTCTCAGTACAAGAATAACACAGATATATTTTAAAGAACGATGCTGTAAGTAAAATAGCCGAGCAATTGAACGATTCGTTTAATTGTTGGAAAATATACAATATTTGAATAATGCGTGCACATTTGCACAACACTGACACTATAATAATAAATAATTTACTAACGTATATATTTCATCCATTGTTCATATCAGCTAACTGGGCACGGTATCGGTAGGACAATCGCGAACAAATAGCGCAATTTGTCTTGTTTTTTGCGCGGTGCCGTGTTTCTGATACATCGCTGGCAAGGTCGGGGGACACGTTAGTCTAGAATAAATTATAGGTTCTCGATATTGATAGTATTTACTTGCGTTTGTTCTCGTAAGAACTAGGTACATCAGGAACATAAAGTGAAATAGTTTTGAGTTTAATGTCTTTCGAATCTGATTTATGTATGTACATAAAGCTGTAGGTACATCACGCTGAAGGTATATCAAGCTGTAGGTAAATGAAGCTGTAGGTACATAGGCACACCAAGCTGTAGGTACATCAAGCTGTAGGTAAATCAAGCTGTAGGCACATCAAGCTGTAGGTACATCAAGCTGTAGGTACATCAAGCTGTAGGTACATCAAGCTGTAGAGAAAGGTTTACCGTTTAGTTCAATAGAAATTCTTTTACAAAACTGACACATTTGCTATTACACATGAGGTGTTGTCTTTTACGTGGAGGTCGTATTTCATTCGTGCGGAGGTCTATATAAACTTGGCTGTGTAGGTACAGTGAACATTTCTCGAGGCATATGATGTGAACTCAGGCTCGGTATTCATGAATGTACATATAATTTGACATAAGACGGAATGGGTCGTTAAGTTTTCAGTAGTTTAAGTTACTTATCCTTTTGATTTTTGGAATAAGGAAGGATGTCAAAATATCTATTTTGTAAATAAATCTCTAGTCAACATATTGAAAGCAAAGACCTGTTGAGATGATGATTTTTTTAATTCTGTGTATCTTCTTTTTCTTTGCATAGTTTCTTGTTCAGAGTTTAGAGTTAAGTTTTATGTTTGTCCAATTTGAAGTTGTTATTTTAATTTTATTTCATAATAACCTACACTATGTGGCGGCATCTACACCGCCACATACGAACTAAGCATCAAAGACCTGACGTCACAAGTCCTAGATCGCGGTATAAGAGTTTACCGAGCGATTAACATATATAAGACTATCCGACATCAATCCTTGGGCAATTGCCCGCCAGACACAACACCCGTCTGGTAGGAGGATCCTCCCTTTTCTATGGGGGATGAGTGAACTTTACACCCTGTTCTTCATACCCCTAAAACTATATAATTATGTATGTTACAGAGATACTTTTTAGATTTTGACCATCTTGTATGTTTTGTTATTCTACCGGTAGCATAATAGTTAAATAAATTCTGTTTTGAATTTCACAGTAAAAAAAGCCAGGAATCGGCAATGTTTTTTTTTTTTTAATCTGTGAAGATATCCCTCATCCGCACATGCTATGTGTAACAAACACAGGGTGTTCACAAAACAAAACATAAAAAAGAGCGTTTGATTGTCGCGTCGCCATGAATATGCATCGATATGTATCAAGCGGTGCCTGTTGTGTCGACCTGTGCCAGATGAGACTCGCGACCGTACTTAGTTACGTGTTTTGTCCAATTGTGTGAAGCTTTTTGAAAGCTGCGGAAGTAGACTAAATGTTCATTGACGAAATAGGCGAAAAAGAGGTAAAATAATATGCTTACCACAGGACACCCACCTCTACCTAACACTTCGGGGAATACAGGCGTGACAATTTCATCAGTTTAATATAAAAAAAGAAAATACTCGTTACTAGGGAACATACTTAGTGCTCGTAAAAATTATAAATAGCTTCTGCGAGATTACACATGGATGCAACAGCTTGGTGACGCAATTGAAAATTACAATGCACTATGGAGCAAACCGTTGCCCAGCAGTGGGAAAATACAGGTCGAATAAAAAAAACATGCAATGTTGACCAGCGCAGCGACCGGAGATGCACGGACTTTGGGCCACCAGTGTCAATGGCCGCTGAAGCCGCGTCAAGCTTGAGCGATGCATATTTGGCTTCTCAGATGTTGTCAACACCTGAAGGCCAATTCTCGTACTTAATAAACGTTCACATTCAAGTCGCAATCTGTCAAAAATGCTGTGCAAAAATGATAGAAAATGAGATTGATAAATTGATTATATTTTTGACAGATTGCGAATGAGATGCAAATGCGAACGCCTCTTTCCCTCTGTACGTTGTCGGGTGAGAGGCCGGCCACCGTCGAGTTTTGGACTCGAGGGCCAACCGGACCCTGGTTCCCGTTACCAGTGGTAGTTGCGTGCAGCACATGATATGTAATCTAATCGCTGAGTATTAAGACGAAAAAGCGAATAGCGTGGTCTAATCGATAAGGAACCGATGACATCAACATCACCATCAGCCGTGCCCATCTGCTCTTCTTAGTTGAATCGTTCAAAGTGGAGCGATTACTCTAGTTAATGAATTTAAAAAAAATACTGCGTACCGCTGTCAAAGGTAGGGTCTGAATATATGACTGCGAGTGATCCAGCAAATGAGATTATCAGTAGCTTCAATCTTACAAATTCATTGCTTTGTTCATTTACAAATTGCTTTCAAATGGACATGACTAAGTTTAAAGCATTACGCTAATCCGAATACCATCTCAGAAATTCTTAGTATTACCATTTTGTAGTAAATTGCTTTCAATTTGATATGACTGAATAAGCATTTCGCATGTAACATAGCACAAAACTCCACTGTTTAATATTGAAACTATAGGTACCAACATAATCATACAAAAGGTTTATTCAATGACCCAAAAAAAATTGTTGGTACCTATTCATAAAAACAAAAGTATAAAATAAAATACTGCACGTCTTGATCCGCAAACATTTACTACAGTTACTAGTGTATAAAGTAGGTAGATCAATTTTCCCGGTGCAGAGTGCAGGGGTGATCAATGATCATACATCAAGTGAACGGGACGCAAACAAAATTCTTTTAGCACTTTATATCTATTTTCACGACGTGTATTTATTGGGTGTCAGTTAATACGAGGTGAGTTGCACCGTTTATCTTAACGGAGCTGTTTGAGAATTTTCTAGGTTTAAAATTCGTTTAATCATTTTAACGTTTTGTATTGGATTTAAATATACAAAATCACATGCATGTTAAATATAAATTACACATCAGAGATATGAATGTTAAACAAGAGGGAGGAAACCCTTCTTACTATTTTCCTACATCCTCTCAAACGCAAACCCATTGCTTAGGATAGGTGATAGGAGTATTTCTTGTAATTGTTTTAGCCAAAGTCCCTCTTGTGCAGTGCTGAATAGGCTATTTTTGGCTGCCTCTTTGAATACCAACATAGGGCAGCACCTTGAAAGAAAAAAACCTAGCCAATTCAGGATTTTCGATGTATTACTAGCCCAATCAGCATCGCAAGAAAATTATGGACAAGAAAGATGGGGCAAAGAAAAACCTGGTTCAGTAGAAATAGTGGAAAATAACATATTCAGTAAGATAATATTTGGCGGTTTTACAAATACCTCGAAGACAAGATCCTACAACATCAGGGCTAAGATTATTTCAATGTGCAACTGGGTCTCATTACAAAGTGCGTTCACTTATAAAACAGTTGTAACTTCAATGAGGAATGCGACGATATACATGTAAATTCAGTATGGTAGCAAACCACATTTGGCATCAACTTATGGCAGCACCCTGAAAGAGAAAAAAGTAGCCAGCTAATATAAGATCTTCAATATTCAGTATTGCTAACTTTATAACCACATGGCGGAGCAGGACAGAGAGATTACAAAATTCTAATCTAAGTAGGTAAGTTAATAACATTAGCTTTAAGCCAGAGAAAGCCCCGTCAAAATCGGTCTAGCTGTTTCAGAGATTACTTGGAACAACCCGACAAACAAAAATTAAAAAAATGTTTTTTTGTTCTAAGTACCGTTTATACTTTCATGTGCATTTAGTACAAAGCTGTTATTTTGACATTACAAACAGACACTTCAATTTGATTTATTTAATGATGATGATGATGTACTATATGTGATAGACTATATAATGTGGATGTACTATAGGTACACCTCTGCCCAACCCTTCGGGGAAACAAGGCGTATGTTATGTTATATATTTTTTATTTATAGATTCTTAAATTTCATTTCATTTCATCATCAGCCTGTAGATAATAATATTTCTTAGACATAAATGAAGGATCGGGCTTAAGGAAGTTGTTATTTAATTTGACACAACTGATATTTGCAGCTTTAAAATCACAAGCATAAAAGCGAAAATCCCCAACATTTCTTTTCACAGTAAAGAGTTAGCAAAGCGTTAAGTTGCAATTAAACTTTGGTGTAACGCATCCACACGAGTAAGTGAGAAAAATAAAATATATGAACTTGCATCGGCTTTAATCTATCATACCGGCCATATTTTTACTGAAACCACCTATTTTCGAGCGGGAATTTCGTATTTATTTTAATCGAATATTTAAACGAGTTTAATTGAACTTCGAGGTCAAATATTTGCAATTTTACCGAAAATATCACTTAAGTTAAAAATAAACGTTTGGACCAATATGGGTAAATTCTGCAAACGAACCACAATCAGTATTTATTTGAGGAGAAAACGGAAAGCAATAATCATGAATTTATTTGGTAGCAATATTAAACAGTGCAATTTCACCGAAACTTAACATTCATCGCTATAAAGTATTTATTATAGACTTTCGAGTGAGTATTACTATTTTTTACTTTGTAGTGTTTTTTTTGGAAGTCGGTTGTTTTTTTTGTAAAAAGTTTATTTTATTTTATAGCTCAATAAAGTACCCACAATTTGCATAACTTTCTTCTTTTAAATCTAGGTCAGCACTAGAATAGCCAGCATTCTTGAAGAGTTGCTACCCTGCTTCTGCATAATATTCCCATTTTTGTAATATTCCTGTTCAAACAGGTCTAGTGAGACTGTTGAACAAGCGACTATTGAACCTCTAATTGTGCGAATAAAATACTAATTAGCTCAGCAGCTGCAATCTCACAAATGCTTGCATACCAGGAATTATTACTCCTAGAAGATTATTTTTCCTCTTTTTAAATTCGTGAACATGGAATTTCCTGAGTAAAACAGAAAATGTTCCAGATACGTTTTAAATTGCTTACATTTGCAATTGTTTACATATTTGACCGCATGAATTCACATACTTCGATTTCAGTGCTGCTAGGTTGGGGTAAAATTTACCCCATAGGATCAGATATTATTAGAGATATTATCGCTAAATAAGTTTTGCTCAAGGTCCAACGGCCTGATCAGTCCACCTGGGGGAATTACCGGCATTGTTTCCTGTCCCTGGTCCACTCACGGACAATGGTAATGCTCAGGTCAGGTGGAAGAGCAGATATCTTACACATCTTTGTATAGCCTACCATATTACTGGTGAAAACCAGCCTCAATGGGTAAGTTAAGAGGATATCCTCTACACACTTTTCAGCAACGTAGATACTAAGGGGTGCTAGGCACTTTTTCAAGTCGGCACATTCGCTTCGGCAGTATTTTTTTAACAGCAAAGTCGACCCGATATTCGGCTCGTGCGGTTCGGCAAACTCCATACGACACTGAATTATGAATCGTTCGGGTCGGTTCGGCATAATTCGAACTAAGGCAAGCGGCTTTTTTCGAGCAAAAACAGCTTCCCAAGGTCATAGGCCATATCTATTACTTAACTTATATGAAGAGTTTTTTTTAAGAACTATGAAATACAACTCTGTTGAACCATAATAATAGACCTGCTGTGTGCTACTATGACCTGAATGCAGATGTTCTCAAAACACTTGATCGTCTTCTCAATATCTGCATTCGATTCGTTTTTAATCTGCGTAAATATGATCATGTCTCTCCGCATCGGTCGTTTCTAAAGTGGTTGCCCATACACCAGCGCAGAGAGCAAAGGGCGCTGACCACCTTGTTCTCATTTATTGACTCTCCGTCTTCCCCTAGTTATTTGCCCCCCATTTTCAGTACCTACATTTGCGCCAACCACAATAGAAATCTACGATCATCTCACAATCGTCTTCTTCAATTTCCCACTCACCGCACAGACTTCATTCACTCTTCCTTCTTGATTAAGTCTATCCTTCTGTGGAATGCGCAACCAACCAACCGATTATCCTTTAAAGTTAAAGTTCGTGAGCATATTCGCAAGAAGCTGGCAGTATCATCACAACGCAACGGTAATGTTTTTCCATTGTTTGTCTTATTTGTTTTAATATATATAATTAGGTGTATAGATAACATTTATAGTTTTAAATAGGTATTACATCCATAAATTAAAATAAATATTGATCTCTTTTTCGCTATTGCACCTACCACTGTTTTTCTCTGCATCACCCAAAGGTTAACGGTAGAAAATGTCTATGGCAATAAGTCCCGCCTCTGTACATTTGTGTGCTTCAAGTATTAAATAAATAGATCTATTAATACAGTACAGCAAACTGTATTCTGACACGAAGCAACTCCCATTCATTGTTGCGCAAAAATAACCCTACTAAATCTAGGCGCTTTAACTCTTCACCCGCTATGTTCGTGGTTTCTTTGCCAACTAATTAAAAGGCGGTGGTTACGCAAATTACCAGCATTATGGTTTCATCGGGCCATTATTACTTCCGCCTTAATGGCTTGCCTTCGGGAAAGTGGAACAATTATATTTTATGTGGGTGTCGCATGGGTGGGGCAGTTTAGGGTTATGATATGTTTGACAATTGCTGGCGGTTGTGGCTGTTGTTGGCGGTTGTCATTTAGATAGTAGACTAATCTTCCGATCGTAATAAAAAAAACACCACCAACGTGCACCGCTCCTGCCCCACTTTGTGCCGTTTACACCCTCTCCTTCAGTAGTCTCCGCTCACACTATCCCAACAGCAGGCGGCAGCCGGGACCCAGACAACATAAGGAGGAGGTTTGGGCCTGAAGTTATTATGTCTTTATAATTCATTTATTATAGTTTATTTAGAAAAGAAAACCCTAGAAAAAACCCAATCACATGCATATTTTCTATTGTCAATCTAACAACAGATTCACAAAAATCACAACCGATTCGTAATACACAATAAGGCTTCTAGAAGAGGTCGGTCCTTTATTATAAGCGTTACGAGGACATAACGTTATGCCCCTTGAGTTAATGGCGACACATATACGATCGACACTACACACCACCATATTTCTGTATGAGGCCTTTATTTCATTAGCCTTTTGCGGACCCTTATTAAAAACAAGACAAGCTATTGAAGAACTGCACTCAAAATCGTTTATAAGTATTTTTTCCTAAAAATGTTTTTGAATGTACCTACTGCAGTGTTTCGCCTGCATAAAAACCTCTGAGCTTGAAACTTTTCGATTCCTTACTGGCTTTCAACATTATATTTTTTTAATTTACTCAGTGTGTTTAATTACTATTCCGTTTTAAACTGGGTACCGACGTATTTTGTATTTTTCGTTCGGGTTATCGCAAATTCCCCCTTCTTTCTCTCGATATTATACTCTCCGAGTTCCTAACACGTATATCTGTGAGAATGTTATCTTCGACAATTCGGTATGTTAATGTTCTCATCTCAATCCTTCATTTTCCTTCTCTATTATTAAAAATTATGCTTGTACTAACGATCCTCATTTACTGTTATTTGCCTTAGGTGGAGACCGTGTTTATCAAGCCGGAATCTTTCGAGTTGCGACGAGACTACGCCTACGCCAGGACGTTCGCCGCCACATCGATTAGAGGATTTTTCTAGCTATTTAACACTATCTATTTTACTAGGTATTTTTTCTACTAATAGTAAAGTCTAGGTTAATTTTTCCTTTAATTTAAGTCCGTACTATGACCATGGTTTGAACTTAGCGCCGTCTCTTAGACAGTACCTTATATAACTGGTTGCAATCAGGCACAAGGGACGTATTGCGAATACAAGATCGATCTTGCGTGCCTAAGTTTTTCTCGTGTGATTCTCATGATATAAGGAACTATCGACAACACTTTCTGCAATTTGTGTTTTTCTACAATCCCTATTTTCCTTGAAGATTTTTGATTATCCCTTTTTTATTATTTGGTGTATTTTTATCTATTACAAATTATACGTGTTATGTTAGTGGACCCTTTTTATTTCGCTAAAATATGTACGTATTTTTATTCTGACTAAGTAATAAAAAACGACGCTCTATTTTTGTCTTGTATATAACTGAAGACAACTGAAAAGAAATACATTAAACATGCAAAGCTTTACAAGAAAAACATTGAACTTAAAACATTAACAATCCATAAATCTGCTTATCCTAGCAGTTCTGCTAGCAGTACCACAAAGATTTATTCTATACGAGTAACAAATGAACGATTTATCTCCTAGATTACAATAATGGCCACGGCCACAAATGGTGCAAACAAAATAAATGTATCTTTTTCAGTCAAATAGCGTTAAAGGTGAGAATTTTGAAGCTGTGAGAATTGAATTTATATCAATAAATGTTTATTGCAATATACGATTTATTTTATTTATAGGTAGGTTAATTGATTTATACCCAAAACTTAGGTATGTACCTCTACTTATCTGAGGGCAAAAATGACGAAAATGACATTTTCGTCATGTTTGCCTTTCTCATTTGGGATCTTTCAATCGAAGTGAAACGTCTGAACACAAAATGATGCAAATGTGAACCGAATCATATGATCGAAAAATTTAATTAAAGAAGCGGATTCTTCTATAATTTTGTCGGCGACGTGTGAACGTGGAATGAAACAAATATGAACATTCACTCGAGTGAAGCGTCTGGGTATCGGCCTAGCTTCTCGGGTGCATATCAGAACTGGATGGAATTTCATGACATTTTATTGTGTGATACTATCGCTACCAAACTCTGCATACAATTAATAAACTCTTACGTGCAGCTTTGAAAGACAGTGCTGCTATTAACAAACGTTTGATTTCACAACTGAAAATTATGATGTGACTCCCAATCTGCTTGACGATCGTTTTAACAATAAAAGACATCTTGTGAACAATTATTTCCAGGCAATCTTTAATATTAAATAATTTCGGCCCAAAGCTCTAAGACAACTTTTTGACACAATAGGGAACCGTGTCCCTGACTGAGAAAGTGATTAAACATTAATGGAAACTTTCGAATACAAAAGAGATAGACCGTACCGCCTCTTGTTAGGTTCAAACCTGCAACCTCGTGCTCACGAAGCGGGGTCCCTTAAATCCTGGGTCATTTATTACTTTTACAAAAAATTGCAATAAAAAAAAACAGGCCAAGTGCGTGTTGGACTACGCACAATGAAGGGTTCCGTAGCTGGGATGCATTCATGTTTTTGCAACTGCAAATGTAAGTTGGTCAATAATTACTCGTTAACTTGTAGAGCCTACTGGGCTGTGATAGTTTTCCTTTTAATTTCGTTATATACAGGTTGGATTTCTGAGATGGGGCAGCAAGGGCAGCTACCACAGCTACCCGTTCTTATTTGAACCGGCAATTCGTAAGGCAGGGATAGGAACATAATTATTGTCCTATAGTAATTTTGACCTAAGACCATTTTCCTGTAGCTACAACGGTTAAGGTAGCTGCCCTTGCTGCCCCATCCCAAAAATCCACCCTGTATACTACTGCTGTGAATTTTTCCACCCAGAAGTTAAATTACCATTTAGCTGGCCGGGAGGGGACACTTGACTCTAACAAAAAATAGCACTTTAAAGCTTAATATTTCGCTAACGGATCCTTCAATCCAAAAATAGTTTTTACAAACTCACAATACAGACAGATAGACAGACTCCCATGGCGAAACTTTAAGGGTTCCTTGTTGTCTACGGAACCCTAAAAACGATTGGTTACTATAATGCAAAAATACCTCAAAAAATCTCTCATAATAACCAATGTGCAAACATAATCTAACGTTGGCCAAAAAAATATAAAAATAATATTTTTTCATCATCAATCACTTGTCGTGGCCAGGTTGCCACCTCCGATTGTGAACTCTTCGGTGGGTGGAAACTCCAGTCATTTCTCAAAATGACAGACTTTTCACGTATAAATCTATGTCACAGGCATACTGCACAGAAATGTTGGCTTCAACTTGCCCGATATTAGTTTAAAACTTCCTAGATTTAGTTTGGAAATGTGAGACCGCACTTTTTGTTAAATTGGATTGTGTAAGATATGAGAGCAAGACATTATCAAGCATTTTTTTTAAATACCCAAATATTTTGTAGATTATTCGTATCTTGTTTGATTAGTGAACACAACAAGGTGTGTAGGACAGTGCTAGGAAGATGGAAAACATAATTGCTTACTTTAAAAACTTGTATACTCGTATATTTATCTCTACATGTTACTGTTATCGGACCACAGTTGTAAATAACTCTAGGATTATTCATACATATTAGAAACATATTCAACTTTTGTTTTAATCCCTTCATTATAAATAAATTCCACCAGAATAATGACCGCGCTTACTCATTCGATATAACATAGCTAACGATTCGTGCGATACAAATCATTTTGAAATATAACATCCAAATGGGATTTCCCGATGGCGTACTTAAGGGTAAATCAATAATCTGGCAACACTCGCTGATTTATATTTGGTTAGCTTTTTACCTCTATACGCGGTAAAAGGAGTCGTTGTATGAATACAGTTATTTATGACATCGACGTTCATTCAATGTCGTTCACTCGATGAAAAACTGCTTAGCGATTTTTTTGGAACTCCTGACTGTATCAAATGTTCGTTCACAGGTGAAAGTTTTTCATAGTTTGGTATTCCGCATGGGTTGTGCCGTGTAGTTGCAGCCACGAATATATTGCTAACTTTCCTTCGTGAAGTTACAAAAGGTAAATAAGATACCTACTTTATAAACGTTACGAAAGGTCTGATGTTCAAGTTGGCTTCACTGGCTATTAAAGTAACTTGCCGGTACTTAGATTGCGTACTGGTACTCTTCCTCATATCCCAAATCATCCAATACGAATTCAAACTACCGCTTTACTGAGTTAAATTTTAACGAGTCTCAAAGCTTAGACACTTAACTTTTCATCACAGCACTCAGATCGTTTTAAAACGATCCAATTATCCTTACACTCCTTTCAAATCCGCAACGAAAAATAAAAAAAAAGTTCGTTTTGTGTCGTGTACGTATCAAAGCGTCACACGGCTAAAAGCGATCTGATAGGTATTGGTGTGAGAGCGACACGGAATCTAATCTCAGGATGGTATGTGATGTCAGGATCAAACACCCGCTGCAACGGTCATCAAGGCAACCGACTTTGAAAATCGAATTGAAAGTTTAGTTTTTCGGCCAGCATTGCTGTTGTTTGGAATATTGGGAACACAAGTGTACCAACTGATAAATTAGGTGTTAGAGCCAACAACAAGGTATAAAACCGCTTTTTATATTTCATTGTTATTATTCTTTATTTTAAACATTTTACATCTTTTTTATTACTTCTATTGTGACATCTTATGTAGGTATTCACATGATTAAATAATTATTTTATAATATTTCATTATTTTGTTTGCTTATGTATAACAATAGGTAGTATTAATCTATTCAAAGACTGAAATAATTCAGGACAAATGGAAAGAAGAAGAAAGGGAAAAGAGACGTTTGCCCTGCAGTGGGACTTCTCAAAATAAAAATACTTTTTAAATTAAACATCGCATGGAAACTGTAATAGCGATCGTTAGGCTGACGTATCTCCGGGTACAAAATCAAATAATTCCTAAAATTAAATTTCCATTTTGGGAACACTATTTTAAGAAAGTCTGCCTAGCCTTTTCCCAACTACGCTTGGGGTTGGCTTCCAGTCTAACCGGATGCAGCTGGATACTTGTATTTTACTTGGAGCGACTGCCTATCTGACCTCCACAACCCAGTAAATGAGTAATACGATACCTCTTGGTAAGACTGGTTGTCAGACTTTCGGGCTTCTGACGACCCGTAACGACTGTCAAAGATCCACGAATGACAGCTGGGAACAACGGCTAATCCTTCTTTCCGAGTGCTTTACTAGTTTCAGAAAGTGAAAATGGCTTTCTTAGTCAGCAGAAAGTGTAATCATGTTCCGATTCTCTTCCGCAAAAGTATATTATCTGCTAAAAATACTTCCATTAGAACGGAGAAAAGCTAGGAAGTTGAAAGTTGTATTGACACAATTTGATGGGAAAAACGTTTCAGTAAGTTTTCGACGAGACTTCAAAAAATAACTTTCTTGAGAAATGAGATTTTTTTCGCTTTTGTACTGAAGAGAAATGAAAATGCTTGGAAGGAAGAATATTCGAAAAGACAAAATGTGCATTATATTCACTAAAGGATTATGTTCTCAAGAATGTTTGTTTGACTGTAGATTTGTTAATTCAAGAATATTGTTAAAGAATTCATGTGTTTTACATACATCATAGACGAATAAAGTCAGTACACGAAGTGAGCTCGTGGTCCGTGAGCGTAACAATAAAAAAATAATACGTTTGAAAAATAAAAGGAGTAAAAATAGGTTTATTTGTTGTCACAGACACTTGTGTTATAACATCACGCCTGAATTCTCCGAAGGGTTAGACAGAGGTGCACCTATAGTACACCCATATTTCGCTAGTTATGTTTAAGTACCATGTAATAGGGGGCGAGCCTATTACCATCAATCGGGCACAAGTTCAGACTCCGGGCTGCTACTGAGAAATTCCAGATGGAAAGACTCAATAACACTTGCTCGCCCCGGGAAACCCAGGGCCTCATGCTTAGTAGTAGCGCTTGCGACCACTAGACCATCGAGGCAGTCAAAAAACAGATCTATAATCACGAGTATTCACGGGAACACAACAGAAATAGTCGTCAGCTGCACGTCGCGCGTCGTGACTGTGACGAGAAGCCTCCACTCAGCATGTCAACAAGTCACGTCCGATTTATTAGTTATTAAACAAAATATTATTTTAGGTAAACTTGGTATTTTAGCTAAAACATTCGGCTTATAATCTGGGCCGTTGTTTTAGGCCTGACAGGGATGAATATTAAATATATGTAAATACAACCTTCTAAACCTCGTTTTATTTGTTGAAAATAAGTAATAGACATTTAATTAGTTTCAGGTTGATGACCCCGTTTATATCTGATAATCTGTTAAGTTCGTATATAGTAATTTTATAAAGTCAATGATTCAAGGGGCGATCCAGGCCTATTCTGATGTTTAGGTATATTAAAAGTGTTTGCCTGGCATAACGCTTTGGCTTGAATTTGGCAGCCCGGAGTCTGCATTTGTTCCCGGTTTGCAATAGGCTCGCCTCGTATTACATTGAACTTTAACATAACTGGCGAAATTTGGTTGTACTGTAGGTACACCTCTGCCTAATCCTTCGGGGAATATATAATACTGATGATGTTATGTGAAAAAGTATTACATTATTTACCACTGCCAACATTGCCGGTTTTGACTATTGTCACACTAGGGACATTTCAGTGTTCTACATTTAGGTATTTGCTGTCTATCGAGCAGTCTCACTATATCTTGATATAGTGAGACACAAACATCTCATTGTAAAATTTCTATAAGGAAAAACAGCATCAGTGTAAGTATTACAAAGATTTCATCCAACTCCCATTGTTTGTCCAGAAAAAGCTTGTGTTCAAAATTTGCAACTTTACGACTTAGTTTATAGGAGCATATATTTTATATTTTACGTTCACCTGGTGCAATAAAAAGAGGACCGGAACTGAAGGAAATCGTCGCAAACCGACAAACGACACTCGTTTTGTGAAATGTTGACTTTTTTGTTTGTTTTGATAAGGTCTGGGGCGTTTCGTTCGTTTGTGTCAAAGCTTGCCACTTTTATGTTTGTTTTGTACTGCCGGATTACAAAATCGTCACATAATCTATTGCAGAATGGCTTGTGAGATACACTGTTACAAGAATATACCACTGTTATTACTCTTGTAATAACCTAGATACCTATCATAACATTTGATTCAATGGTATAAATATTTTGTCACAGGTTGAAAGTCAGTTCTTCATTGTTGTTGCTGCCTACAATCTCGCAGTAATCCTTGATGATCACAAAAATGCATAAAATGCTCGTTAACAATCTAATCTCCTGATTTATCTAAGCTTATAAATGAGTATTCGCAGAATAGCAAAATTATGTATTCCCAAATAATCTGCTAGAACTTAATTATTCACAACACCAAAATTCCCGACTTATCCCAACGAGTTTACAATATTAGTTATAATCTAAATTATATTACAAAGAATTTCGCCTCTTCGGATTATTGAATCGAAGAACCGTGAACTCATCTCATTAATATTAACAGAGACAGAACCTCATGTACCGACATTCAGGCTCTTCATTAAGAATGAACTTAGTGAAAAGTGAGGGATTCCGAAAGTACCTAAAGTCAAAGTTAAGTTAAAATAAGTGAGTTTTAAGTTGGTGAGGGGTGCTTTTTGAGACGTAAGCGGAAGCGACTACGAAATTAGGTACCTACATATTAGAAAACGCTACCTTTACAGATATTTTGTAATCTGTAATTCTGGATCAACACAAATCCTAGCCTACATTTGTGTTTGACACATTCATGATGAAATATCCTACAGATTTAGAGAAATTTCTAATCGCAAAAAAAAAACAGTTTTAAAATAGGAATAATTTATTTCAGTCAGTTTCATTCAGACAGCAAGTTAAGGATCCCTAAAACTTAAAACCTCGTAACAACCAAATTACCGCCACCTCTTTTCAACTTGGCACTCATCGCATTCGACATCGAGTTCTCCTAACAGTAGAATCTGTTTTCACAACGAACACCAACTTAAATTAGAAAGCTTAACCCGACTGTGAATCTTACATCCAAGCAAAATTGGCAGTTAATGTGTTTTACTTTAAACGCGTTGTAGATTTCACTAGAGTGCAGGGAATACGGAATGAGACTTAAACAGATTTAATTTTGAACTGATGATGGAAATCCGGATGAAGTGGAACTATGGAGGTATAAAGGTTTGTTTGTTTGTTTATTTCTGTTACAAAATGTTAATTTGTGTATTTGTGTGACTCCATTCAAGGTATTTAATGTACAATTTAATTTAATTTAATTTTTGAACTCAAGTTTTAATCTATTCTTTTAATTTTAATTGTAATTAATGTAATGTGTCTTAATTTATTTGTTATTTTTATAGTTTTAATTTGTAATTGTTTTTCTATTCCAATTTCATTGATGTCATTTTAAATTCAATGTAAAGGAGAATGCGTCAAATTAGTCCAAGTAACCAATACTCAAGAAATATTTTTTTTTATGATAGGTCATAGGCCATATGTAAATTAAAAAATAGTTTAAAAAATCCAAGTAACCGGGTAACATGTACACTCAGGGGTTGTATTGATGATTTTTATGACTATTATTCTATATATAAATATCTGATACAGTCGCGAATCATATTTAGATCAACATACAACAGGTTGTACGTTTTGCAATTTGCAGGTCGTATGCTGCTGTCATCACAGCTACAGGGTTCTCTTTAGCCAGAACTTCTAATGAAAGAAATTAGAAGAAAGAAATTAAATTTATTTAGCACAGACAAAGGCACACAACAAAACATATTGTACAACAAAACATAATATATTGTACTACAAGATTTGGCAGGAATGTGTGCCTCCCGGCTGCGCCAAAAAGGCCCAGTTCAGCAAAAATGCCAGACAACTAGTGCCTGACGCTGGTTTTCAACTGGACCTGAAGGGTGGTGAGGTGACGGATGTAAATCTTTAATGCTTTTTTGGTCGTTCTGACCTTATGTCCCATATGTCTAGCAAGAATACTGACCTGCAAATTGCAACAAACCTAACAAAATTTGAATTTCGCGGGCTACCTTGGAGCATCCCTTAATTTAGTTAAAACTCTGAACCGTACCATTATAAGATCTAAATAATTATGACGTTTTTCCTATAAAAAGATAAAACATGTCTTCAAAACTGCCATAACAATAGCCACACAATGCCATCCAACTTTATAATTAATTGCATTCAATTAACGTTCAGAGCCATCTAATTTCTAATTCAATCGTTAGTTACATCAAATCGCTTAGTTAAACTCAGTATTCAAATGAGTCATGTGTGTTCCCAATCGCTTTCCATTGAAAACTAAATCGATTTCAAATTTTGTTCCGTAACATGGAAACAATAATAGCTGGTCACATTACACGATCAAATTCGGTATCCGCATTATTCATGTGAAATTACAATCTAAATTCAATTGAGCACAAATCGATTCTGAATTATAGGTACTCTGGAATGCAAAAAGTATTGATGCGATTATATATGGAATTCGCATAAGTCATGTGCAAGCCTTATCGATACTCGATTGCACACGCAAATCGATTTGAAATGGAGTACTGTAGCATGTAAACAATATCTTGAGCTGTCAATACTATAATCTAGCAGATGTCTTCACGGTCACGTCGTCTGTCGAGCTAACACGTCCGTCCAAGTAAATATATATCGGTTATTGGAGATTTGTGGCTTGCGCTGCTTTTAATTTATATGCTGATTTATGAATATTAAGGATGATTTGGGTCTATAGAAACCACCAAGTCCTAATTTAAGTTATGTATACACAGCTATGGATTGAATATCAATATTAAATTGGTTATGGATAGATGGGTTTAGGTATCAAACAGATGTATATCTACCTATTCTAGGTATCTCTCTATTTATCTACTTCTATATCTGTACTAATAATAAAGCTGAAGAATTTATTTGTTTTTTTGAACGCGCTAAGCGTGATGTTAGTGTGGTGTTATTAAACACCACACTACGAACCTTAGGAGCCTGATGAATTTAATCGTTCATAAGCCAATAGGAAAGTATCAATTAAATGTCCATAGCGAAGTGGATTTCTCACAATATTAGCAGTGTCTATGGCGTCTGTTTGTCACTATGAAAAGACTTACGCTCAACATTTTTGTAGAAAATAGATAAAATTTTACAGGCTCGACTCAACCAGTTAAAAACCATCTTGAAATAATATCAAATGAAAGTAAAAATTAAAAACCATAAAAAACGGCCTATAAAAATAAAATACGAATAAAATGTGAGTTGATTAATAATGCAGACCAGGGCTAGAGTAGTACCACTACAGACAGACCCACCATCTCCGGACTTGTCGCTCAGTTCCGTCTCACAGCCGTACGCGACTAAACCGCGAGCGCCGTGTCACCGGTCGTTGCAGTTGCGTCGAACTCGAGCGATGGGTTTTTCTCCCTACCGTCGCTCGTTACCAACACCACCACGACGGCGAGGAAGAGGACGGGCATCAACGGGCTTCGGACCTTGAGGCCAATAGGGCCCGAACAGGGACCCCGCTGCCGGTGGAAATGTGTCGTGAATGCCATGGACCCAGGCCATAAATAAAATGGTGGATGTGACCGTACAAAATATAATTCAAACTGCAGCGTTCCCCTGCAAAAAACCTATGAGCTGGAAACTTTTCGATTCCTTACTGGCTTTCAACCTTTTTATTTGAATATGACTTGAAAAAGATTGTCAATTTTTTCATGGCTATCAATTAGTCGCAGAATGTTTGTTTGTTGGTATATATAAATGAATACTCTAGTACAACAACACTTATATACCTACCGTCCCTCGCTCTCCTCTCAACATCAATTTTAGTATATTTTCTAGTCTAAAACCTTCTTATTTGTATATGATAAGGTCGCTTTGGGCCTACTATAATTAGGATATTGGAATACCCAACAACGCCAATCGCCGTTGTTTCGTCTGTGGCTTTGACCCAGGCGTTTCCCGCAATCCAATTTGCTGATCGTCATGTCCTTGCCACCCACTGCGTAGCTGGGGTCCAGGAAGCAATCTCCAGGACTAATTACGAACCTAACTTATTGCGAATCGTCGCCCTCACGGATTTTATTATTGTACAGTATTCATAGATTGTAGAGATCGATTGATCGACTGAGATTGTAGAGCGTTTATTTGTTTCTTTTATCGCTATAAAACCTTTTAATTACATCGTTTAACTAATCGTAAGTTTTATGAAATGCTCTCTGAAAAATTAACTCTTCCGCGAAAACTGTTCAAACTTTAGAATTTTCTTGATAGTTGGTTAACTAGGTTACGCAGATTGGTACTTTATGAAACTTATCTTATTTTTCAAGTTGAACATTTCTAATAATGATGACTTGGCTTTACCCTAAAGCCAAGTTATCAAAAGCGACCATTTAAGGATAAAGAAGGGAGTCCTACAACTTTTCGTATTTTTTTTCTTTTCGAACATTAACTTAACATCTCACTCTGTAATTCTATTGTCCCTTCTCATTTACTTTTGCGTTATTTCTCACTAGCTTCCTTATTCTTCTCCATGACAAAACATTCCTTTTAGCAGCCTTCCTTGAGTTCATCAAGAATGCCTCTCGTATTAATGATAATGAAAATTTTCTCAGCATATTCAAGAATCGACTCCGTGTTATTGGGGTTATTCCACTTATCCCCATCGGTTTAATAATAAAATACAAAAAACATATTATCCTGAATCACGAAGTCTTTATTTCTTGATTATTTTTTATTTAAATATATATTATTATTAAAATATCATTGATTATTTTTACATTCAATAAAATTGAAATAATGGCTAAATTAATAGCCTAAGATTAATTTAGGCATTACTAAATTAATATTAGGCTATTAATTTAAAACCTCTGTAAAGAAAGAAAGAAAGAAAATACATTTATTTGACACAGACTATAAGGCACACAATATAAAATAACGCAGACAAAAAAGATAAAAATAAAACAAATAAAAAGATGTAAAGTAAGAAAATTGTCAGGGGAGTGGAATAAAGACTTCGTGATTCTTATAAAACTAGGTTGTTTGTATTTTATTTTTTAAACCGATTGGGATTGTCAATGGGGATTAGTGAAATATCCCTGTAATTGGTGATGGGTGGCCCGCCGCTCAGGAGCCCCTAGCTGTTACAGCCTCAGAAGGGTACAGGGCATTCTTGAGTGCACCACATGGTCACCTTCTTGCCAAGCAGGCATTACGGATGACATGGGTGGGAGCCTTGATGATCTAAAGGGGTTCTTACTCAATGTCAAAAGACAACAAAAGATTGACAAAGCCCACCTGGCAGACACCATCCGTCAGTGGAATGCCTTAGCCAAAGGTATGGGGAATATGTTGGAAATCATAGCAGGCAAAATTCTTATCTTATGCCTGTCGTCATATTAAAGACTCCTCCTACCATTACCAATCCTGAAAGTACCTGAAAGATGCTGTGGTATTGACCACAGAAGTTAGAAATGATCCCATGCACAACACATGGTAACCCCTTGGCTGTAGTCTTTTTAAAGTTTTTATTTAGTCTTTTTTGATGAAAATTTCACTTTTAAAAGTCCTGAAGGCAGTTACAGCGCCTTTGGCTCACCTGATTCAGTTAAATGTGGAGTATCGTATCATAGTAGCATTGCTTAATCTGGAACTGGGGAGCCCAATTAAATATCTGTCATCCACAGCTTGTTTCCGACTTCGATAAGCAGGCATTATGTGGAAAACGTGTTTCAAACCATTCCAGCAAAAGCTGATCAATGGGTTCAAGACACCACATACATGATCTCTCCTTCTCGGAAAAACTATAAACATCAAAATTTCCACCACCACACACCATCACCTTTAGTCTTCTCCGGACTTTAATCTCGCTTTGCTTATACGACCCATCTCCAAAATATGATGATCAGGAAACTAGCGTAATTTTCTGATCGCTCAAAAATCCTCGTAAAAGTTCTCCTACATGCTGAACCTTCTCTTCGTTTTCCTTATATTGAACTTTCTAATATCAAAAACAAAATTAATTTAATAGAACGTTAGCTCCAATAATTATGTTAAGGATTATCTGAAAATTTAGCTCAGAAGCCCAGACTTATACGATTGCGAACGAGTTTAAAGTTCCACAGTTTTGCTCACAACTTTGTTAAAGATGGTTAAAGTAACTGGGGAAAATAATAGGGTTTAAGTTGAAAGCGAGAAGGGGAGATTTTACGGCCATTTTCAATTATGGCGTTAGAAAGAATATTAGGGGAGTAAACAATGAGAGGCATTATGAGAGGGCTTCATGGTAATATTCGATGAGTTACGGATTTTTATAAATCCTGAAACAAGACACCGTAGGGATTCGATAGATAAAGTAAACGCGTATCGTGCTTAGGTATAATACCTTAATTAAGAATTGAAGAATAAATATTTTTTATAATACCCAATAGTTTTTATTTTGTATTCAGTTTCTATTTTTTACGGAACTTTAAGTTCCGTCCTACAATAATCCAGTAGCCTGATTATTATAAGTCATAACATATTTTTCTGGTGAATTCCAAGATCTACTCGGACTAAGCTAAACGTAATCTAACCATCTAGTCTTAGTCCTCACAGCCGTAGGCGCCTCAACCACAACCACCATGTTGCGCCTCAACCGCGAGCGTCATGTCAGCGGGAACTGCAGCTGTGTCGAGCTCGAGCGACGAGTTTGTACCCCACCATCGTCACCAACACCACGCGGAAGAGGACGGCCACGTCTTGAACTTGGTACCAATAAAATAAATACGTGTGTCTAAAAAAGAAATCGTCGGAAATGTAACATAAAAATAGAATCTCCCCAATGATCACGGCTGAAGGAAATTGAGACATTAGACTGGGAACGCAATCTCTTATCACTTGTCACATTGTTAACGCTTGGTTGAAGTTTAGAACTTTAACGCGTCATTAGCCAGAGCTATGATAGAAAAGAATTAATGGTTTCCGATGGGTACGTACCTTTTAATAATATTTCATATAATGGAATGGCATTTTTCTTTTACCTATATTATTGTAAAAAGGCATGGTATTTTTTGTTATGGTCAAACCAAACCCAGCCGAGTTCGTTTGCACACACAGTGAAGGCTTCCGATCAATATTTACGCATGCACAGTATTGATTTTACCAGCCACAAGAAAATAATTTTTTTATTTCATAGTATTTCTAGAAAAAACTATGAAAAACAAAGTTTCTGCGGTTGTAATCGGAAATATTCCATAACTCTTGACTTAAATAAAAGTCAAGTCATGGAACATCATAATATTTTTAATTGTGGGATCCAGCGATACCCCACTCACACGCATGTACATTGATATTATTTTCATCCATCGATTACATGTAAGTATGGGGAGTGCATACAAAAGTTAAATTAAATTTTATTTCTTGTTTTTTTTTTTCGTAATATCAAAACACCATGTCTAACGGTGCACAGAATACAGACATTCTTACCTATTTTCATCGATGGGTAGATACAGTGCCATCTATACATATAATAAAGCTGAAGAGGGTCGAAAATCTGTACATGGAAGATATTCGAAAAATTGTTGGCTGGAGATACTTAATAGAATCATTAACAGAACACGTACGAGTAAAATGACTGTGTGTCATACGGACGGACAAACAGACAAACGGAAGGACAGACGAACGGGCGAACTAACAGACGAACGGACGAACGACCAGACGAACGGACGGATGAATGGACGAACGGGCGGACAAGACGAACGGACGGGCGGACAAGACCAACGGACGAACGGACGGACAGACGAATGGACGCACAGACGTACAGACGAATGGATGAACAGACGGATATAACGAGACTATAAGGGTTCTGTTTTTGCCATTTGGCTATGGGATCTTAAAAATGAAATCGTAGTATCAATTGATTATGAAAACAGTCTTGCGCAGGTAATGGAGCAAGAAAAAAGTAACTAAACCCGTAAATATTTTAAACTAATATAATAACAAGTTGCAAAATAACTTTGACAAAACATTTAGGTACGTCATCTCCCAAAATATCATCTTACATGGTTCAGACAGTTCAGTAGATATTTACATTTACTTCTTCACATAAAAATAAAATATTCCGATAGTCTTTTAAGGGACAATTTATGCAATGTATTTCATACCTCAGATTATCCGAATCTTCCCAAATATTCAGGCTTACACCAAATACCTCTAAAAATTCAGAGAGAATATCGTGTTATTTATAAAAAAAAACGTAGTCAGTGTTTTTCATAATATAAGATCAGAATTTTAGAACAGATCAATCTTATTTCATTCTAAATGTATTAAACATATCTTTTTGTTCGGTTTTCATAAGGTATACGTGAAGAAATGAAATTTAAACAAGATGCGTGTAATATAAAATAACGACTAAGATGAATTTGTAATGCTTATTACCAACTATATCTAGCTAAGCATTAATTTGCGTCCTATCTTAAAAGCTTATGAATGAAGAATTGAAAAATGATCTTCCAGACGAAATGTTGAATGTGACCTACCTAGTGATTAATAGTAAGTAGTTATATGCTAGCTATACATAATATAATTATATAATATTATAAATGCGAAAGTGAGTTTATTTGTTTGTTATGCATTCACGCTAAAACGTCTGAACGGATTTGGATGAAATTTGACACTATTAATAAGGTCGTTTGTGTGTAATAAATAATTCTACAGATAGACTATTTTTATTTTTGATTGCAGATTTAAACAACATCTTCAAAATTAGGTCTTATTTCCAAAAAAAATATTAATACACAACTGACACTGGCTTTACAAAAGCAGATTCCAGAATTCCTTCCATCATAATTTTAGCCTAAACTTCCTTCCGAAAAATCTATTATTCGCCTTACCCAATCATTTTATCTGCGGGCGACAATGCCGTATTTACATGCCCCTACGCTTCCCTGTATTATCCGTAGACTACCGCCCCCTGGAGGGACTTAAGGTGTTAAGGTAAAGTGATTTATGTAGTTCCCTTAAAGGGACGTCACCGCTTCAAAACAATTCCCGAGATTTGGATACAGGTTTATTAAAGTTTATGTCTGTTAAGGAATTTTGGGGATCTAGCAAGATTTTGGTCTAAAAATAAAGTAGTAAGGGGTGTCTCATGAGGGTTCGGAAGATTTGGTGAGACGGTAATAATTGTTCGGTACTTACTACACGTATAGGTATGTAGGTTAGGTTTAAAGAAACTTTATTCTGAATAAAGACATATCTCTACTAGAACTCCCTATCTGTCTATCTACTAGAACATAGGTACATAAATTACACAACTTCGTCGTCATCAGTTATAAACTCGATAGCCATTCAATGCCTTTATTTCTCCCGAAGTGCTCGCGATCCGCAATATTTTTTTCTCCTGTATTGTGGGTGCGTTTACAAACATTTAAACTCACATACACAAACAGCCAGACCCGGAACAACTACTTGTATGTAGGTCATACAAATATTTGGTCATAATATATATACAGTGTAAGTAAAGTTTTAATTAAATGCATTTAAAGAGTGTTAGATTTCATAAACTAGAGGGTATATTATTATAAAGTTGTGCTCCTTCAAAAGTAATCATTTTTTTGCCATAGTTAGTTCTAGTTTTGGGTAAAACTAGCAAACTAGCTCGCCGTGTGCTACGTTGAGTGACGTATGTATTTGTGATATACTAAAATAAACCTCAATGAAGTTCACAATACATTTTTAATTCATTTATTAATTAGGTAGGTACTAATGTTAAGTGTTAATATAAATTATAACGGTTTCAGTTACTAAACTTAACTACAAAAAAAAACTTAATTCATACTAAACTAATTATAAAACGTAAACTGGTTTGTTTGATCAGTCCAGTTTCTGCTTTCTTTTTTACTCAATTTTTTTACTTCAATTTGCAGTTCCTATATTAACTGAACTATCTTCTTATTAAAGTGATAAGAAATTGAAGGAGGGATAGAGTACGTGGGCGTCCCTCCCCTCCCACTTCCCCTCTAATTAATTTACTGTGAGTTCAAAGAAAGTTTGAGGAGTTCACTGCTCGGTTTAAGTTGCTGACGTAGTTTTTGTAGATCTTGATTTAAAAGGTTGGGTATCCCCACTTAGTATAAAATTACTTTATGTTCACCCAATTAGCTCCAGATTTTATGTGTTTTTATTTCAGAAATGTTAGAATTAAGTATATTATATACAATCTTTAACTCAACACCTGGAAAGAAATGGAAATTCGGAACCATATACTTATTACAAATTTCATTACGAAGTGCAGACTGTTAGTGGACTCACTTGGATTCGTCACCTCAACCAGTTACTCCCATGTCCATTGATTTGCGTGTGATATCGTAAACCGAAGGTGGATTTTAAAGACTAAAAGCAAGTTTTTGTCAATGATTCTTGTGATGAACTTTTAATGTTCCAAATAAGACCTTAGAGCAAAATCACAGTCAAGAACCTCTTAATCCCGAAACCTGACGTCATTATTCCCACTCAAAGCAAAGAGAAACCATCAAAAAACGTGAAAACCGACCCTTGCTCTAAGACCATCAATAAGACGCACAAAAGAGTATCTTAAACGAACTTTAAGATTAACAATGTCGAGCGGGGTTCGAAACCGGAGCGATTGATTACAATTCACACATCATTAGGCACCCACCGGCGGGTAAGGCGCTTGATACATTACCGGGCTATCTCTTTTAAGGAGACTGACATGAGGAAGTAAAAGCAGAAGTATAAGATTGTCTTGTGTTACATTTGTTATTATTTGGTATCCAGAAGTGAAGAAAAATAATGATCCTATGGTTGTCTAGTAGTATTATGTAGACAATTGTAAACTTAGGGCGGATTCGACCAAACAGGCATAAATTTTATCCGCGCATTTGGTAAAACACGCGGTATTTTAAGCGGTATTGTATGTGTGCAAGCCTGTTTTATATAATATTTTACTTTTTTATATCATTGTGTGTTTTTGATTGACTTATTATACCTACTTTTGTTTTCTACCAAGAATCAGCGTCCCCTTTTCTTTACGATCATTATTAATACGTATACTTAATAGTATGGTTTTTTTATTATGGTGGTGATAAGGTGTAGTGGCGTCTAACCAGGACGTCCATTAATATTTTTCAATTGTTAGGTATATGACTAATTTAATTTTCAGTATCGGCTACAAAACTACTTTGACCAATAATAAGACCTTGATTTACTGTTCTTCGATTCACTTTACATAAGTGCAAAGGATGCAGAAAAAAGAGGTGGAATCATTCTTTTCGAAAACTGGCCTCCCAATGATAGAATCTGTTTTTATGGTTTACTCAGGTAAATGCACCACTGAAGTGTTTTGCGTAGAAAAGGGAAGTCATCACACTTATGTTACAAAAGAGGTAAACGGGACTAAAAGGATAATGATGGGAAATGTTTGTAGCTGGTGTGATTTATATCTTCACGCTCGCACCCTTTCTGGTGTGAAAATAACATAACGAAAAACTTCATTTGTTTCTTCAAGCAAGCAGCAGCTTTATGTTTATTTGGGTTGAAGAATATGAGGGCCGGCTGAATTACAGGCAAATGAGTTTTCATAAAACCTATAAAGGCTTTAGAATTATGAAGCAAAGATTATTATATTTTTTTCAAGAATTATGAAGCAAAGATTATTATATTTTTTTCAAAGTTGGGTAAAAAAGTTTAGCACTTTATTGCTCCTATGAAAGAAGGGAGAAAGAGAGATTATTGGATCAAATAGAAAAGGGGAAACACCGCTTCACACTGAGCTTAAGAATCATAAATCTATGAGGTAGGTATTTCTAAGTATCGGTCTTTAGGAATGAAAGAAAGAAAGAAAGAAAGAAAAATATTTTATTTGGGACTCCCTTGTTTATCAGTAGAGGTGTTAGTCGTTTCGATGTTTCGTCTCTTTAAAATATTATTTAGTGAAAGAAATACCAACGAGACAGCTAGTCACTGCAGATGATTTTTTGTCAGTTTTATCACAAATAAGTTAAATCCCAAAAAAATACATTATCCACCCACCACCGTAGTCAAGCCGGTGTGCAGATGTCGCTACTGTATAGAATATTACCTCCGTTGTTTTTACCAAAAAAATAAAGAAAATCTTTAACGCTTCATAGAACAGATTAGGTAAGCACAATCGTTCGTATACGTCGTTATGTTCTATGGTTTTTCGATAGCTATAAAATAAAAACGTTTCTCTTCACAATCCCATCAGCCGTTGTATCCATTGTATGGTATCCAGGAAATGCATAGTAATAGCTTTATTACACGAATGGGGCTGTTCAATGTTGTAAAGTATTTATTTGCTAGGTGTTTGGGTATAGTCAATGATGTGTTATGTATGTATTACGATACCAGGTTTTTTTGTGAGAATAGGGTCCTTAGGCAGTATTGTATAAAGTATATAAAATATAGTATATTACATTTTTATTTTGTATGTTTGCTGGATCTGTTAGAATTCAACCTATTCTAAACGCAACCTCAATCTATAATGACATCTATTCTGTTTTTTTTTTTATGGTGACAGACGCCCCCCGTCCGTTCAGTTGTGTATGACTGTTTAAACAATATATCCCTCTATTAATCTATATGAACCTTTCTTTTTCCGCCCAAATTTCCAACATGGTACCAGAGCGTGGTTTACAATACTCGAAAACGCTCATATTTTTGGACAGATTGATGAAGAAAATCCGGTTTTTTTTATCACGCCATTAGTCAACATTGCAAAATGGCTTCTTCACAATACATGAATTCCATTGAGAAACTCAAGGGGTCTGAAAATTATTCAACTTGGAAGTTCTCGATGCGAATGCTGTTAATTCATGAAGAACTATGGGAATTTGTTGAGAATGACGTGAACGATGAACACTTGCACGAATTGCCCTATCAGTTCAACCATCAGTCATTTCATACATTCGTTCGGCAAGAACTGGTCATGAAGCATGGAAAAACCTAGCCCAAATTTCCAACAGGATCTTCGCCACAGAAGCAGAAATGATAATTATGTCATCTTCAGCTTAGTATTTTTTCAGTCAGCTACTAAAATCTCAAAAACTTTTTATGTTATTTTGTTTAAAGAAAACATGTCTATGGTATCTTTTACAATAATACATAACATCACGCCTGTATTCCCCGAAGCGTTAGGCAGAGTTGTACCTATAGTACACCCATATACGCCAATTATGTTTAAGTCCCATTGTAAGGGTCCGAACCTATTGCCATCAACCGGGCACAAATCCGGACTCCAAGCTGCTACTGAGCTATTCCAGATGGAAAAACCAAATAACACTTTGGATGACTCGGGAATCGAACCCAGGACCTCATATTCCGCAGCAGCGCTTGCGACCACTAGACCAACGAAGCAGACGATAATAATTTGTTGTAAATCAGAAACGCAACAAACAGCACTTGTATACAAATATTATGATACCTACCATGAAGCTCTACAAATGTCATATAAAGTGCCGGTCATAAAAGTTCAACTATGCACAACTGCTAATAGGATTCCCAGCCGTAATACACAGTGGTTTAACTGCTAGGTTTGAATTAAATCGTTTTATCCATTCCACAATAGAAAGCACACTTGCAATAACCAGCGAAAAAAAAAGGTTTATTTAAAAGTAACACATAACATAACATCACATCACGCCTTGTTTCCCCGAAGGGTTGGGCAGAGGTGTACCTATACCTGTATACCCACATTTCGCCAGTTATGTTTAAGTCCCATGTAATAGGGGGCGAGCCTATTGCCATCAAACGGGCACAGATCCAAACTCCGGGCTGCTACTGAGAACTTCCAGATAGAAAATCCCAATAACACTTTGCGCGACCTGGGAATCGAACCCAGGACCTCATGCTCAGCAATAGCGCTTGCGACCACTAGACCAACGAGGCAGTAAAAGTAATGTATAAATGAAAATTGCCTACTATTCCTACTTTTCTTGATTCAAAACCAAGTGTGTTTTTAAGAAGAAAAAAAAGAAGAAAAAAACACCTCAGGAGGCTCTCATTCCGCGGCTGGGTCAAGGGCTTGATTCAGAAAGCAGCACTCCTGGAAACGGCACGCATTGTGAGGAGGTTCCTCTTTCTAGAGCCCTGAGCACCTGAAAATATTTAAAAATGTTAATTTTATGTTTGTAAATGAAATAAAGGAAAAATATTAATTAATTGTGAAATAATTTTGTGACTTTCCATAATATCTACAAGATATTTAATTTATGTTTATATACTCTTTAGCTATCGTAATCAAAATGCTATTTATTTTCAATCCTATAAAAGTTCTTTCCAATATAAAAACAATAGACTAAACATTAAAGAAACGAGACTGTTTACAAAAATACCCAGTTTGATGTAAAATATTTAAAAGGTTGTTTAATAAAATAGTAGCAGAAAAACAACGACCCACAACGTTAGAAGTTCGTGAAAACGATATTTTCTAAACACACAACCACAATAAAGTTTTAACCGAAGTTAAAAGCAAGGCAGGGCAGGGCTACTTCACAACAGGGAATCGAATTCTTATGACGTAGTTCCTTTTATTACAATCTTCGTAACTCAAGACAGTAGTTGGTTTACTACAGGTATAGTTTACTTTAGGCTCTGTTTTTAATTAAGTTGATTGCTGGTGGATATTCCTTTCATTAACACTCAATTACTCCCTAAGCTTGTTAATTGAATTAGTCAAGAGCTCGTAAAAGTGACTTTGCTGATGCTGTAACTAACTCAAAATTATATAAATAGACTCTATGGAACGGTGAGAATATTGGCGTGGAACATACAATTCTCTGCAATCGCACATCAATTTGACTCAATCCTCTTTCTTTTGTAAATATTCACAAAGACCAAATATTTTGCTCTAAACAACACTTCTTTAATTTACCTGAGTTGCGATACTGCACTACAGAGGTCGCCAACCCGTGAATATCTGCATTTACACTGAGTAGTGAAACGTTTCGAATAAAAACTTGTACACCTCTCATTTTATTCGAAGCGTTTCGAATGAAAACGTTCACCTCTTTTATTAAGTCGCGATGCGAATTCAGTACGTTTTACTGAGCAAACGAATTTTTGCCTTTATCTTAAGCTCACAATTGTTTTTGAGGTTTCACTAGTTTTTTATGCTTATAATAATGGAAAGAAAGTGGTTGCATGGGTAGTCAGTATTTGGTTGGATTTTGAATAAAAATATATTGCATTTGTGGGAAAAGCTTTGAGTTTTCTCGTTTATACGTACCTACCTATTTTTACACTTTTCTGGTGTAAAATCTCGTAGTATCATTATACTACGAGATTTACATTATAATAATAATTGTTTTGCTTGCTTTTGCGATAAGGCTCGTACACACTGGCGCGATATCGCGGGCGCGACAAGGGTAGCAAGTAGCAAGTACGAGCCGATAAACTTGGCTTAGTTTTGCTTTATTGCTGGGAACTATATTGTGGTTGTGGATAAGGGTAGTGGTTGTGCTGTCTAAAAACAAAGATTTTGGCGGTTGCATGTGTAGGACCAAGCCCTTAACGTCGACTTCACGAATAGGGTATGTAGGTACCCAGTTTGCTGAGGGGTTAGGTTTTAACGACATAATTTTGTGTTATAATTGATGCTTTGATTAAGTCATAGTTATGCGATGAGGTTTGGAAACAGCATCTTTACAACTGTATTTTTTTTACATAGAAAATAAAATGATTCCAAAGTAGATAAAAAATACAGATTTCACAACTTTTGTATAAAACCCCTCTTTCCGAAAATTATACTTCCATTTAATCTCAGAACCGATGTAAGCAGATTCAATTTATCGATAGCAAAAATGTCAGCATTGAAAAGTCAAAAGGAGTAAGTTGTTATAAAGCTTGTATTTTGTTGTGGCTGCAAGCGAGCGTTGGATGTCAGATAGTGTAGCGCTGCAGTGCAGTCGCAACGATGTCTGACAACCGCCTGCAGCAATACTTTTGTATTTCTTCTGTCTTTAGAGCTGCTGCTAGGATACTCGCTATTTAAACAACAAATATTTAAATCTAAAAAGTAAAACTATCCTGCCTTTTGCCATCCTGACTTACTAAACTAAGACATGGATCAAATTTTTACTTACAGCTAAGTACTGTTATTTAACAAAGTGGCAGTTAAATTCTGTCTGACAACTGAATACCTACGTATTTTAGACCTACTACATATATATACTTACTCTCTAAATAATTGAATAGGCTCCTTTGAACAGGTGTTAAAATAATCAAAAAACTAATCGCAACAAAGTGGCCACGTTGGCAACGAACTCTCACATTATTACTTAGTTTGGTTTATTCATGCAGGACTATTTTTTTTTTGTGTAAATATTCTAATAACAATAAATCTGATGCTTCATTGCAATAGTTTGTGAATACATAACAACTCTATGGCATTTCATTTCATTTGTGGTTTACGTGTATTGACGTTCCAACACAGTTACCACGGCATGCATCATGGTGATTGTCATGAAATTCAAAACGTTAGAATAACCATTCAATTACTTGGAGAGTAGTTCCTTGGCTTTGATGGCTTGGCGTTGGGAGGCATTGTTATTAAGTCGCTTTAATGTCAGTTGATATTCTGTTACTCCAAGCCAATTTTCTGGATGAACTTTTATAAACCGAACACCCCTTTTAAGACACATGCCTGCAAAACAAAACAATCAACAGTAATGCATTTTCAGGTCACACACATCACCTCCAATGCACCGAACCGAAAGCAATGCTCCCCGACGCTGGAGCAATACATTTTACATAATATATTTTAATATTATCCTAGGAGAAAATGGAATAATGAAGATAAGTGCAGTGTCGTGTAGTTGTGTGTGATATTGCTTGCGGGTAACTAAGGAATGGGCAAAGGGGGTGCTGCATTTGAAATGGTTTCGCTGATAGACATATTTTGTAAACGGGGTTTTTCGCTTGTTAGGCTGTTTCGGCTGACGATGTAATTTCATTGTAATGTGTTAAAAAAATCTTGTAAAATTTACTCATTATTGTAAATGAATACACACAAAATACCGCATTTGATTTACTTATTTCATAAACTCAACTAGGCAAACGAATACAATTGAAAAATAATCTCATTCATTTTAACAACGTTTTAAATAAAATGCAGAATATTTTCAGTTATTTGCCAAAAACAAGCGGTAGCATGCAAGTGTGTGAATAAAATGAATACATTTCAGCGTTCCGGGTTATAAAGCTTGCTATGAATTTGTATGTTTTTATTATTTGCTCAAGTTTGTGCTGATGTAAGTACCTGTTCACAGAGCTCACTTTAAAGTTTATCTGCACCTAATCCGTCAAAAATGTTACCTTAGCTATTATTACTTAGAACTATACCACCAAAGATCCCAAAACAGTAATTAAGTGCCATAACAAGATTACAAGTCCCCACACAATGTCATGATGACCATAGAGTAACCAAACGAGCAAAGTTACTAACTGCGCAACTTATGACACCTGTGCCAAGATAAAGTTTTGATTGAACATTCACATCTTGGGAGGATAATTAAATAGTTGGGTAGGTACCTAAGATAATAATGTTACAACGTAACATATTTTCGTAACCATAATTAACTTTCAAATCTAAACAAGGCCGCAATACTGCTATCTATTGCAATTATCATCGACAATTTGTAATTGTAACGAATTGTAATTGTTGACTGTATGATGAATATTTAGTATATTATTTAATAGTTTCGTGTTGATCCACAGGATGAAAAAGTGAATGTGATAATATGTGTATGCTATTTAACGCGTGTTTAATTAGTGACGCGCAGACAACGCGTAGAATTCCCGGGCAAGTTCAATGTTACTGCTTCTGGAATTTAGTCCCAAACTCGATATTAGGCACTGCATTTTTTGGCTATCTAATAAATGATGTTGACAGTTCTTTTGACCACTGGCACGCCATTGAGCAGTATGGTTTTTTTACCAGCGGGTTGAATTGAAGCGTTTTGAAAAAGCATATAATTAAATTATCATAAAATTACCTCTGGCCTTTGACCGCGAAATTCAATTAACTGAAATGTTTTACAATTATGTTGCTTTTCGACAGCATCAACTTGCTGTGCGTTGAAGCCGAGCAATTCACGAGGTGGAACTTGTGAAAACGTTTCGTCCAAGGGGGTGGAGGAGCTAACTCCGCTAATTCCAAATCCTGGAGTTATAAAACAACTCATTTTTTTCATTTCTTTTTACTAGAAGTTTATTTGGCATGTACTCGATATAAACACAAAACAAACAAAACAAAAACTAAGTAAAGACTTGCTTTAATCACAGAATCAAAATGTGTCACAGCACAGAAAAAGTTACGGAGAAATGTTGGCCCTCCGCCATCCTCTGGCATCTCAGTAACTTCACGCTGGGTTGTCAGGAATGCCAATCACGGCCGAAATTATGAGAAATAACATACCTTTTTTCCAGTTAAAAGCTGAGTAATTTAAAAAAAAGGACGCTTTTTCACATTCTATTTTCAGAAATTCCAGGAGTCCTAGGTTGCATACCTGGATGGCAAACATGTGGCAGTTATAAGGCCACTTAAACACGATGAAAGATTTTTAAAACAGGAAGGGTTTCCATTCCCCTTCATTTTATTATTATAAGCATCGTAGATATATTGCAATTAAATATGGCGTGGCGTTTCCTACAGCATCGTAGCGAGGTAGTTTAAGTTTTTATATTGTCATATAACCATTTCATTTAGCAAACACTAAAGCCGTATTCCTACATACTTCAATTCAGGTTGTGATTACCATTAATGACACGTTAAGGAGAAAATCCAATAATTCTAAGGTGAAGAAAGGCAGGATCACAGGATCTAATACTTTGTCTATTATACTGATTCATAAACCTGCTAAAATTCGACTAACTTATCTCGATAGTGCGGTAAATAGAATTGAGACAGAAATTGGACGTGCAAAGCCGAAGATCGGGCTCAATGGCGCGACATAATAAGATCTAAAACTTGTTCGATGCTCTGAGAACAGCAGCGCCATCTGTTTTATTGAAAACAGAACAAAGACGTAACAGAATGAAGATCGAACAAACTTTTGCAACTGAAATAAAAACTGTGGTATTACACAGCATGGTGTTTGTCTTATCTCACTTACTGATATCAGATTTATAGTTTTACTCCAAGAGATTATGGCTCTTGGGGTAAAATTATAAATCTGGTATCATGCATTAATGATCTGTTTGGAAAGAAAGTGTTTAAACAGAGATACTAATTGATTCTTTAATAGCTTCTCATTTTTAGTTCTAGGTTAACAACTATTAATTATTGGTAGAAGCTGTCTCAAAAATATAAATTAAAAGTTTTATTCTAATTTTATTACTTTACTAGCGCGGGGCGCACCCGCGATTTCATCCGCATAAGTCTCGATCCCGTGGAAATATAGGGATAAAAAGTATTCTATGTCCCAATCCACGTCATGATCTACCCATGTGCCAAATTTCATCCAAATCCGATTAGCCGTTTTAGCGTGAAAGCGTAACAAACCAACTCAATTTCGTATTTATAACATTCGTTTAAATTCTAACGCCTGCTGAAACTAAAGTCCATTATTTGTAATATTTATAATAATAGTCCATAGTAAAGATGATCCAAACGAGACAGATTTCACTACCAAAAACCCTTAAATTAAGTAGGTAAATAAAAACACTAAATTAGATTAAACAACCAAATATAAGATTATTTACAGTGGCAACCAAAAGTAAACATGGCCATGAAGAGATCATCCAAATAATCCAAAAATCCACATAAATTAGAAGTCAAACCTGAAAAGAATAAGCAAATAACCCGTTTGGAGCCCGGAAGTTTACCCTTAATAGATTAAAATAACTGAACATGGGGGACTAAATGAAATAATCCCGAATGAACAGGAAAAAAGCGGTTGTCACGGCAACCACAGTGATAATAAACTCCCCTGAAAGAAGGTTCATATTAAGCTGTTTACATAATGTTGTGAGTGGAGACAATGGGTGTTTTCATGGTGGAAATTCACGAAGAATAGTTTCAAGCTGGTTGAAATTTATTGAACACGAAATGACTACAAATATTGTGCAGCATAGGTTGTTTATTTTTTATTTTTTTTATCTTTTGTTGTTTATTTTTTTTAACTTTTACCGTCTATTATTTTTACATTGCATGTCCTAGTGTTGGGATAATATTTTTGGACCATGTTGATCTAGTATAGTGCTGCTCAACAAGCAGGCTAAAATTAAAAATATAATTCTGAATTAGAAATCGGTCTTTTTTTTACTCTTTTAATACAGTCGGTTTTTCGTGTTATTGCAAAGTAAAAGTAACGTTAGCAACATCGCATACACCCGAAACACGGTCGTTCAAAACACTTTCGATTTGTGGAAGGATGAATGAAAAAGGAAGAAAGGAAGAAACGACGCGACAACTACCCTATTATTATATACTTTTTATTATTGTTATTTTGTTTCATTTTTATAGCTTTTCGGACTTTTATATTTAAAAAAATCAATATACCTTCGTGAACATGTGGTGATATTTTAGTCACTTTTATCCTGCGTCGTTCGCGGTTCTATCCCTCGTCCCTATTCAACACGAATCCAGCCTTTATTCAATATGCATACCACCGAGTCATCGCTAGTCGCCGTCGCCCACTCGCTCCTCGCCATCAAGTTTCTAGTTGCTAGCTCTACCAGCTGCTCGTGAACCGCCGCCAGGTGGGGCATGTTCCTTAGTTAATTTTGCTAGGGCTATGCCATCTCTTAGCTTACCACAAACACTGCCAAAACAACAATTTTGACGGATAGACATAGTCAAATTCAACTTAATAGGTCATATTTCAATTTTGAAAATGTCCATCTAAACTGTGCGAGAATTAGTCGTATCGTCGCGCTGAAATGCAGGGGTCAATTGAGCGAACTAGGTCACTAGGCTCGATGGGATCAGCTTACGAGTTGACAATACTTGTGTAGCTACTATTTGCGAGCTGTAAGCCTTACCCAGGCTTGTACAGCTTTGAGAGCTTATTTGAACCGCTGCAAAACTTTTATTCTGAAAGTTAAGAGATAAGGAAACGGCTGTGGTTAGGAGCTTTGTACTTTGCTTTATTTAGTCATAGATTCGTAGGCAAATAATGCTGGTCTTTCGCATTTTATGATTATTTGTACTGTCTTTTTGACTGGCTCTAGAACATGGTAACAAATAGTTTAAGTCGATGCGCAAGATAGTACGAAATCCTAATGAATGAGGTTTGTGGTTCATGGTCAATGGCGCTGCTATGATGCGCACATTGTGCACATTGGGGCCTGCTAAATAGAAGGACACAGCTACTAATACAAAAAAAAGTATGTGTACTGACAAAAACTGCCTAGGAGTGGTGTGTTGCCTATGTGAATCTAACAGCCAGTGATATTTGGAGTAAAGATAACTGAAACATATAAATTACCAACAAATCCTTGTAATCAGGTTTTGCGGGTAAAATACTTGTTGTTAACTTAGTTTTATTTTGATTTTATTTTTGTAATTTGATTAATAGTTTTGATTATATGTTTATTTTTAGAAGTATATAAATTAGTATTAGGTACTTATGTTGAAACTGTGTGTACTCCCCGTCACTTGGCCCATAAGTTTCATTAGAAAACCGGCGTCAGACTGCATTTGTCTGGCATTTAATGCTGAAATGAACCTTTTTGGCGCAGCCGTGAGGCACACACTATTGTTAAACATTATTGTCATTTTTTTATTTTGTTTTTTGTATTTGTGTTTCACGAACTGTGTCCAAATAGACGTAATTCTTTCTTTCTTTATTCTTTACTCACAATTTAACTGTGTTCTGCTTACCCTGGAGTAGAAAACAAGCGTAAAGAAGCTTTTCCGGCAGCCCACGCTTTCCTTATTCTGTCTTCGTATTTGGCTCCGAAAGCTTTCATTATCCAAACAAAGACGCGGGAGTAAGGTAGCTGTATTTCACCCCACAAATTGCCTATAAATTTTTATTATAGCCACTCTTATTTGAGGTACAGAGGTTTTCCAGATAAATAGGTTTGTTTTATTATGTAAGACTGACCATGATTTGTGGTGTCGTTAATTTTTTTGCTTTATGTATATAAAGTTCTCTAAGGGACCCTCGATCGTAATAATTGAGGGTTTGTTTTGTGTTAGAAGTTTATGGGATTCAATAATATTATGGATAGGGGGATATTATTTGAAAGATTTATTATGATTTTACCTATGATGAAGAGTGTACTTTAAAGATCACGTACCTAAAGCACTGCCAGATGAAAGTCAAAAATGTTCACGCTTGGTAACTATTGCAATACTCAAGACTAAAAAAACGAACTTTTTCGAGCCAATACCTCTCTTTGTTCGAAATAACGTAACAAAGCAATTTATCAGATTTCTAGTGAACGAAATGCTGTGTTATTTTCCCAACAACAGACCTGTAAGCACAGACACGGACAGTTTGAAGGGAATAAATTAAATATCTTGCTTCGGCAGACCGAGAAATCGAATCGGATCTGCGCGGTACAATAAGCCATTTGTACAAGTCGATGATAAAAATCGTTTTGTTAGGAAGATCCATACTTAAAATATTAACGATTAGCTTTTCAGATGATGTTGATGGTCTTTTTTAATTTATACCTGTTCAAAACAAAGTAGGTATGTCAGAGAGGTAGTAAATAGATAATGGTTATTTTATGCTTAAATAACGAATTTGTTCTATTCTTTTTTTTTTATGGACCGCTATATTTCCAAATGACTGTAGAAATAAATAAAAAATACTGTCTACGCCTCCGCTTGACCGAGAATTTAAATATTATTATAGAAGATGTCAAAAATCCACCAATATTCCGACGCCACGGTGGACGACGACCAGAGCGCAACGGCACCGTACAACTTTTTTTTTTTTTGATACTTACTACAAGTCAATATTAATTTAGCAGTGCAGAATTGAGCGTCTTATGTACAAACTAATCTGCTTCAGGGAGGAAATGTGCGTCGGAGGGGCGTTTTTGGTATTCCACCTATCAACCCTCCATTGTCCCATGTCACAGCGCATCGACTTCCTAAAGCAGAAGATGAATGTATGTTTGAACATATTCATCGGTATAAGTTATGAGTTAAGTGAGGTGATAGTTTGTAAATTATTCTGTACAACGCATTGTAAAAATATTCTGTAATATAGGCAAGATTAATTAAGAGATTAATTAAAAATCAAATTATGGGAAACTGAAAATCCTACAATATCCTAGTAGTATCTAAGAACTAAGCATACTGATAACTTCCCCGTAGTTGTTGTGTGTACATAAATCCTTACTATCCATACTAATATTATAAAGAGGTAAAATTTATTTGTATGTAGGTGGTAATCTCCGGAACTACCAGTCGGCTTTGAAAAATCTTTTTGCATTGGATTGCCCAATTCTTGAGGAAGGAAGACTATGTAACATCATGCTACGACTAAAGAAAGCCGAGCAAAAAGAAAAAAAGGTAAACGCTAAGCGAAAACGAAGTAATTCCGCGGGCAGGCGATGGGATGCGACGCGGTGGGTCGGGGGGGTCAAAATTTCACGCGGACGAAGTCACGGGCAGAAACTAGTCACTAATATTATAAATCCGAAATGAGTTTGTTTGTTTCTTATGCTCTCACGCTAAAACAGCCGAACAGATTTGGATGAAATTTGGCACATGGGTAGACCATGACCTAGATTAGGCCATAGGGTAACTTTTATCCCGATATTCCCACGGGATCGAGACTTATGCGGGTGAAACAGTGAGGCGCAGCTAGTCAGAAATAAATGAATAAACGATGCATCATGTAAGAGTGAAGCCGTTATGAAAACTACCGTGAAGGCACGTAGCGTGCTACAGTTTGTGAGATGGTGCCGAGAAGGTCGTAATTCATGTAGGCTGGCAGCTCGGGAACTTTTTGGTAGGTAACAAAATTTGCTGAAAATTGTAAGAGTAACTTTAGTTCAAAATTCAAAATGATTTTAAATCAACGAAATGAATCAATATTTTTGTCTCAGTGCAATATTGACGGCTCTAAGTCACAATTTTTTTATTGATTTTTATAGAATTTATGTTATCTATCTGTAACCTCTTTTTCCTGTAACAATCAAACTAAAATAATGTTAAAATTAAATTGCTTATTTTAATTGCTATGAATTAATACATTATAATTGGAGGCAAATAAAAACATAACATCACGCCTGTATCCCCGAAGGGTTAGGCAGAGGTGTACGTATAGTTCACCCACATTTCGCCAGTTATGTTTAAGTCCCATGTAATAGGGGGCGAGCCTATTGCCATCAACCGAGCACAAATCAGACTAGGCTGCTACTGGAACATTCCATATGGAAAAACCCAATAACATTTTGCCCGACCCGGGAATCGAACACAGGACCTCAAGTTCAGCAGTAGCGCTTGCGACCACTAAACCAACGAGACAGTCAACGGGGCCGGCAAATTTAAAAAATAAAAACTGCCTACTTATAACATTTCAAGAAGTTTGCAACGCTTAATGTTAAAAGAATTGAATGGAAAATATAAAACGAAAATCGGAAATGACTTATTACCCATAAAAGACATCAAAATCATTTGAAGACAAAATTAAACTTCATCAGAATATTATTTGAATGCAAACATTTTGGATAATGTTCAAAGTTGTAGGGCGAGCTCCTGTACTATAAGAACTTGAATCTAAAGCCCCTAGTCACGGAGATGTCGAGGAGATTTGCTGAGTCATTGCGGGCGTCGAACATTCACTGCTTCAGGCATCCTAAGTACCTGTTAACTTGCTATTTTGCTTTTGAACTAGAAAAAGTGCGATACAAAAAATAAATGGAAATACTTTTCATTGGTATTATCAGCTTCTTTGATGTAGGTACCTAAATAGTGAAATATTTACAAAAAGTACGTGCTTTATTAGGACTGTATAGTGTATACCTACACTACACACATAAAATTAAATAATTTAATGATAAATAAACATAATGAACCTCGTACGGTTGGCAATGTTGAAGTTATTTTTCTAATGCGTATTAACTACCCTTTTTACTTACTACCTATATCTGTTTCATCACTCAAACTTAGGGTAATATTTGTTTGGTACTGGTTTTGATACCAGTACGGTACCGATACTGATTAGTAAGACAATAGTACGGGGACCTACTATGTCTGGTACCCGTAGTAATAGTACAAGAATTACTCTGTTACCGGTATCACACCAAGGCCCAATGGTTCAGGTAACCGGTTCCCAAAAATACCGGTACCTATTTCAAGCCCTGGTCTCAACTCGGAAAATCTGCTTCCACGGTTTCTCTTTAGCCACGCAATCCTTTTAATAAAATAAGTAAGCTCACAATGAACACAAGATCGATAGAATGAAACTAGGAGCGTTTTAATTTTATTACTTCATTTCATACGGCAATTGTCATGGTTCCTTTATGTGCTGTAAAAATAGGAGGTTTATGTTCACCATTTCACAGTGGTTTGTAAACTATGTTGCAAGCTTTCCAAGTGATTGGTATTGTGCTCACGGAGTTTTCAGTCTCTCTGGGGATTATAAAACCATATGGTAATAAAAAAAGCGTGTCCCAATCAATCAATAACATTAGACGTGTGCAGTCTCTCTTGTCGAATGAAATCTTGACAGCCACTTGATAAATTACTACTTTAATGCTTAGTAAAAATGAGTTCTGGAAAGTAATAAATCTAGGAAACTTACATACTATACTACAGGTCTATACAGGCATGATGATATCTGTTGAAACTTTGATGGTAATTCAGGACAAACTCAATTATTTCCTAAAACCATCTGTGTTAATTTTATTCATCACGAAAATTACACGCACGGCAACTCCAAAGACCTACTTGTAGTTGTTGAGGAGTTCCGAGAAAATTTACTTTCTCATTGACTACATTAGGAAGGATTACCTACCTATTGTTATGTTGTAGGTACCTAACATGTTTGACTGGAATATTATATTAATATCATGAAGGAATCATTGGAGAAAAGGAAAGAACGAAGGAAATCATTGGTTCTCGCCAGCATGCGTAATATCTTCAGCATGGGTGCTGTGCTCCGCCTCGACGCAGAGAAATCCAGCCCAGCCATGCTACGGCCGCGGTATTGGCCGCCACTACCACCTGCACCTCAACGTGCCGGTCGTCAGATAGTTTAGGACCTCGAGGCTCACCGTCCTCTGATAGGAAGCTGTGATTCAGTAGAAGTTTGCAGCGCGAGGGTATGAGGATGGGCTCAGTCCATTCATGAAAATGTCATGCGTGTATAATATGGGGCTACAGGGAAATAAGTATACCATAGTCGGATGCTCAATCTGTTTCAGGTACTTGACCCAGCTGTGAACGTCTTGGGGCAGCTATTGTCGGATCAGGTGTGGGTCATCCAGCGTAATCATATATGTTGAATGACGTTACTATACCTATGCACGCCTCCGAACTGAACTCCGCCATATCACTGGTACCACTACAGTCCAATTTAATAGGTACACAGACAGACATGCTGTCGAGCATAGTAATGAAAGGGTTACAAATTTAAGAACCCAGTGCAATTAGAAATTGGAGGAAGGCTTTGGAAACTGCGTTCTGGTACTACCACTCCATTCTAGCAGGATATCAGACCACATTTATCTCATATCTGCCTGCATAAAACCTCGACGCTGCTAAATGACTGGCAACATAGAGTTACCGTTGCTTGACTACACCACCAACGAAATCGTCGGTCAGTGCAGTATTGCAATATTGAGAAGATTCGTGTGGTATTTTTACCAAGAGCTTTCTACTATCAAGATTCGGCTGTGTTCGGTTCCAAGAGCGGGCCGCAGCCGTTGGAGAGCGCAGCTTGCATTTGGAGCGCGACACGCTACCGCCGCTCGTAATCGCTGGCTGGCACCATTTAGTCGCGACACAACACGACACCCCACCAAGGTCGAGAGTTTTGGGATTCGTTCTCAAATTAAACTTGTTATACATTTATATTGTATATAATAAACACGTATATTATAGTAAATTTTGCTCTAATATGTATAAAAAACAAGGCACTGGTGTGAGCTCTAGATTAGCAGCTTTCATATTAAAAAAGATCAAAGAAACTTTAAAATCAAAACAAATATATTATTTAACTTCTAAAATATGAAGGATACAGTATGAATGAATATCCCTGCAATTTGCGTCGGCAGCGCAACCAACAGACAAAAAGATAGCGCACCATCTCTGCCCGTGTTGACGGTGACTCGGGCGACGTCCTCATTTCAGTAGTGGATGTGTTCTTCACCCCTCGGCTACCCCAGCCGACGGGGTCGACCTGTGAAGAAGCCAGGCCACCAAAGACTTCTCGCTAAAGAAGTTTTGAGAAAGGCGACCACCGATGCTACGAGACATTTGAATCCACACGTGCTTCGCCTACAGATCCCGCTACCGGTGGATAAATGTTCTGCATAAATAAAGAATATTGTGACCAACCAACCAATTGTTTTTATTATAAGAAAAAGAAAGAAAACATTATATCGATGCAATTGTTAAATTCGACGGCAGCGAGCTACTGTCAGATTTTAATCGAACAAGATAACCGAGACAAAAATCGGCCACTGAGTTTGTTCTTACATTTACACTTCATCGTGAAAGTTTACTCAAAGCGAAAAAACAGCTTTAATGATCGCATTCCTTTAGTTATTCTACGCGACAGCGTGCGCCGTTTTAAGCGAAAAAGGGGGCGCATTTTTTAACAATAGCTCGGCGATCTGACCGCAGCCTTAACAATGGGGCCACAAAATGAGCTCGGGGAACTTTGCCTTGCCTACTCAATTACATTGAAACAATAAGAGCATACGTACCACGAAACAATAGATCATTTGTAAAAGTTTTCATTTTCCTGCGAAACATGGTAACTGGTGCTCAGAGATTTTTGAATGCAATGTGATATTTTTTGTTGCATGGTTTTTGGCATACGCGGCCAACCGTTCTCGTTTTGTGGTATTGTGAAAGGTGTGCAGGGGTTCTCGAGCGGAAAAAAGAAATATTTGAGATTTTGATGATATGAAACTTGCTTGCTTTTAAATTTAAATAATAGATTTTGAATGTCGATGAGTGACGTGATAACGTAAGGCCGTCCACTGCGTTAAGTGGGTGCACGAAGTGGGCGCCCGCGCGGCGCGCTGTTTTCTATAGGTCGCGTGCGACGGGAGACTTGCCTCACGCAGCGCTGCTCTAAGGAAGATAGGTAATAGAAAACAGCACGCCGCGCGGGCGCCCGCTCCGTGCACCTGCTTAACGCAGCGGACGGCCTTATACGTTATTTTATTTGTAAATTAATTAAGCAGCGGTCAAAGCAAACAATACACAAAACAAAGAATAATAGATTCTTTTAGGAAAAACTTTTTTGGCAAAACTCTTTGATAAACTCAACGCTCCTAACTCAATAATAATGATTGTTATGCGATAACTTTATCAATATCCTTTGATGTGACATCTGTCTGTAATCCTATTTCCTTCTTCCATCGATGTGCTGGGTGAATGTCGTGAACGAAATTTCTCTACAGAGAAAATATCAGACATGAATATTATGTAATCAGTAAGTAAAAGGGAAGATACATAGATAACAAAAACAATTCATATGAAATATAGATCGGAATGAAACAAAGTACTCAGAAATCGACAAGGTCAGACATTCAAATGTGACCCATGGCCAGTTTGCCCAGGTTTAAGCGTACATTTTCTCACGGTCGGCCTGACATCGTCCTTCGTCAACTTATACACCGGGATTATCGCGGTATCATAAAGGCGGTTTTATTACAAATATGTCAGAACAGGGCTTAATAATGCATTAACTGTGATGTAGTACATTCTTGCCCTGAGATGATAGTAAGTTTAGGGGGTGAATGAAAAAGAGACTGATACAAATTGGCTTAAAAACGCAACGCTCATTCGAATTGAAAGAGGGCGGAGGGAGGGATAAAAACGGCTCTTCGTGGTGGCGTTGTAAGGAAAGGTCATCTAGTGAAGGTAGTGTCACTAGAAATTCAGATGGCATCTGAATTTCTAGTGACACTACCGTAATTCTTAAAGAAACTGCGTACCTGATTATCGTTCAAATCTCGTCCAAAAAGCAATAGATGCATGCAAGAATCGCAACGCAGAAGCTTCGTTCCTAAGAAAATCTTAGGGTGCCGTCGCAGATTTTTGCGATGCGACCTCACATCGCAGTTTTGTGTACGGGTCCTATGACAAGGACACGGCAGTGTACAGACGATTTCAGAAAGTGTGAGTCATCATAGCCATCCGTGATTTCACTTCTAACCAAGTCCTGAGGTCTTCGCATTCCACAGACTCCACATACTTATCAGAAGGCAGCTCAGACAGCTCAGACTCTCAACTCAATAAAAAAAGTTTTGTACTAAGCTCGACGCACCGAATCACGTAGGTAATAATTTTACATTGTGATGTTGAAGTTTAATTTAATTGTTAAAGGTATTCCTTACAGTCGGTAAAATTATCCACATTTGTTTTTTTGTTTCAAGCACACTGACAAGCACTGGATTCTATCAACGACGTTACTGTCTCCGTATCCACAGACCTGTCAAATCGGCGAAAGTGACTAATCAAAGAAACTGTCGAATTAAATAAACCGTGGAATAAGGGAAACTGACCATGGATACACTCCATCCCGCGTCATTACTATCCCGATATACATTATATTGTTGAAACAGCATCTTCGAAACTAGAACAAACAGCCTAAAGGCGAGTAGAACAACGAAACTTAGTACTTATGTTAATGTTGCACGGACTATGTCATCGATCAACGTCACTTAAGACAGATTAAGCTGTAAAGTTGTAGGAAGTTGTTGCAATCTTTGTTGCAAGTCCGTATTCCGGAGAGAATGCACCACGGGACTATGCCGACGTCACGATATTGAATGAGGTTTTCTATCAACAAAATAATTTGATTTCCTCGATATTTTTCCCTGTAAGGAAAAAGTTGAGTGATGAAGAAAAATACAACGTTATATTCTATATGTAAAGGAACCTCATTGAATGATATGGGCGTATCGATAACAATGTTTTAATTAAACAAGTTAAGTATCTAACAATTGATATTCGTCGTATTTTAGTAGAGCTGACCGAACGCCACATAGTTCTGTCATAGGTTGATTTTAACTATAGGGTATACTGTAAATAATCATTTAGTTTTAAAAGAAGAAGAATATCATCTTTTGAACATGAATTACGTTATGTTTTTAAATTAAATTAACAAATTATACATGGAATCATGGTTATTGATTCCATCCATCGCTCCATATCAAGCATCATTGCTTTCACAGGTTTTTAGGTTTTTTTAAATGAATAACTTCAATAAACCTGTGGATTATTTTATGAAGGATTCCTGTTTGTATCCTTTTTCAATAAACAGAAGTAGGTAAGGGTTAAAGCATTTATGATGAAGACTATTAATATACTTACTATTTATATTTATCACATTAATCTCGTCTATCCTAATATCCTTTCTGGCGACCTGGGCCTGCCGCAGAAACTATTACGGCAAAAGTTAAATCAGTTTTGTTGCCTCCTTCGAGGCGGTTTCATCTGGTTTCAGCCGGTTCAAGACATCCTCTTGTGCATGCAATTTTGTAAAGCATCGCCGTAATCCGTTGGGGATACCAGTTCGTGGAACTGCGACAGCTTGAAAGAAAAGCGCGACACGTGTTCGTTCGTTCAGATTCGAAGGTTTGACTTCTGTGTATTTTTTTTATTTGTATGGTTGTTACGGATAGTAAGAGACAAACCTTTAATAGTTATTCAGTGTTTTTTAAATTATTGTTGCAAAAAATACAACACATGTAGGTAACAGTTTTATACGTATATTCACTCTGATTTCGAAGTCTCACATTCAAAGTACCATGATTTAATTAATATAACTAGTATAAACTAGTAGTTCTGCGAACATTGGATCTCGCGAGCACAAACTTTTTTGCAACAATTAATATTTTATTTTTTACAACCACCGAAAAACCGTGTCAGTTTAAAATCCTATAATTATTTATTTAAACTTTTGGCATTCAAAATAAGGTACAAAGGCGTAATGCCTTCGGCCTTGTCCTGCGTGAGCGACGAATACGACGCGACGCGATGATACGTCGCGTCGCCGTAGACTGCCACATAGGCCGCAATCAGCGTATGCCGTTGAGTTGATCGCGTTCATCGCGTCACATCGCATTCGTCCCCGTTAGGCATTCTCTAGCAGTCAACCAAGGATGGTGAAGAGATTAGATGGCAGGTGTGTTTGAGAGGAGCAAAGTTTTATTTTTATTTTATCTATCACAATTTATTATAAAATATTTATAAAATAGTTACAACTGTACATAAACTATATATAAACTTAAAACCTATCCAACTTACAAAAAATCCCGACTGCGGCGCAGGTTACTAAAAAGCATAAAATGAGCTCAAGTTAGCATGAGATGCAGACAAGGTGGTCCCAGATATTCCGTCTGTCCCTACCTAGTATTTAGAGACCGAATCCACTGGTAGAAATCCAAAAATCTAAAACTGAGCAATTTTGCATATCATATTCATATTTGAGCACTTCATTTTGAGGAGCTATTCTGCTCCTCACGCCGCACAAAAAATTGGTAAACCAAATTGGTTTACCAATTTTTTGTGAGACCAAGTTGAAGTTACTACCTATAAAAAAATAAAAGAACATTGAAATCGGATCCCATAAGGCGAAGATATCCATTACCTCCTTTTTTGCCCCTTTTTGAGGAAGTATCTCTCCAATCAAAAATCCCCGAAGACAAAAAATAACTATAATAATAACTATAGAATCGTAAAACCTGTTTATCACCTGTTTACATAAAATACGACCTGTAGACTTGAAGCAGAGACGCTTCGCTCGCTCGGTCAATAAATAACATAATCCAGTCAATAATAAAGAAAAACACTATCAAGCAATATTCTTCCTTCATAATATGAAATTTTTTCTAAACAAACATAACCCTGTCTTTGGTGTCGGCCAGTCGGGTAAAGAGGAGTACGTAGATTATGCATTCTGAGTTTTTTTTAACAACGTTTATTAAATGGGTTAACAACAATAATTAAAACAAATACGACGCTATCTATAAAGATACGATGTGGTGTGTTGTCGATAAAAATAGGGAAATATATTATCAATAAATAAAATAATCATAGTTTTAACGCCTAAATATATCTATCTAATCGTGCGTGTGTAATAGTCATATTCATATAAAATTGTGATTTACTTCCCGTACAGATGCACCTTCTAAATTCAGTGTTTACTCTAATAATACATTACTTATACAAAATCCATAAAAACACAATATGAAAGCGCTTCTCATTTAGAATCGTGTTAGGCGGCGCTATAAGTCATATTATCGTTTTTCTCGGTCAAGTTAACCTTGTCACAATTTTGTGGGTAGTTGAAAAGGACATCAGCCACAATATCTGATACTTCTCTGGGCTCCTTGGGTCTCAGTTTTTGTTCCAATTGCACGGCGTACATGTAGTAGACGAGAATGAAGTACGCTGTTAGAGCTGGAAATAATATCGGTACTTCAATTAATCGTCCAGAAACGTAAAGAACAGAGAATAGAGTAGAGAAGATAAAGAGAGAATATGCAATAAAAAATATAGGACCTTATTTAGTACTGAGCAGAACTCAGTGCTAAATTCTAAATACTCTATTCTTAAATACGTTCGATTATTGTCATTTTATAAAGATTATTTTAATATACGAGTATGGTAACAATTTGCGACTCTGTCGGGGGCATTGCATAGTATAGTAGGAGAGAACTAAGAATCCTTGTTTGTTTTTTATTTATAGTCTTATAGGTATGTATATTATGTTAATATAACAGAAGACCGTCCTAATTATTTAAACTCGTCAATTTCAGAACCATGTTTTTTTTCGAATATCTTAACTTGAACCATACCGTGCCACCATCAAAAACAACATCCATAGCTCTACTTATTAGTTTATTGATACCACTCCTGTTTATAAAACAGAGCGATGTACGTTAATCATTATAAGTTAGCTCGTTACAGGGAGGCGAGGGGGCAAAGTTCCGTTCTTATTTGAGCTCAGACGAAAGCAACTTAATTACCTTCCTGTTCATTATGCTTTATCGAGTAGGTAAAGGAAATTTTGGATATTAAAATCCTTACTTAGGGCCACTTTCATCAAATTCTTTTATTTGTTAAATGTTTTACATTACACCGTTTGACGGACTATTTTGCATAGTACGTACAGTATTACGCACTACCGTGGCAACAAAACGAGTATAGGTAAGCAGTCCTCTTATTACACTGAAACTCCCTACTATGCTAGTCCAACTCAAGGTCCAAGTGTTACCACCGACATGTGGTCCTCTATATGTCAAAAACAGTAAAATAAAAAGGCTTACCTACAGGCTTCAGCAGACAGGCACGACGCGACAGAGCACCACGACTCTAGCAGAACAATTTATATGAAAACTTCATGGAAATTGGTCTACCAGAATCGCGCACTGTCGTGTCGCGCCTGTCTGCTGGAGCTTAATGAGGTGCAGTTAATAACTAACAGAGTTGAGCGAAATAGACTTCATATTAGATGGGTTACAAAAGAGAGAGAGAGATGTACAATCATAAATGGGTGAATTTAAAATAGCTGTAGAGAATTTGTTAGGGTACAAGCAGTGGAACTATTTAATCTTTAAGTGTACTTCATTATTGCATTGAGTCTAGCCTGTAAGGAGATTTGTATGTTTGGCGTCAATAAATAAATAAGTAAATAAAAAGACAGGTATTTTCAAAACAAAACTTTCAACTTACTGATCTCGCCGCAGCAAATCAGCATGGAGTGATCGGTGTGATGAGGGCCATACAACACCACCCCGATGATTGACAGCACGAGGCGAATGGTAGCAACTGACACATGCAACTTGATGTGGCCGGGGCGTTTCTGAAAATGAGATCATCTAATATTAGAATAAACAACACGTCATGGCAACCACACATAAAAATTTCCTTTAATGACATTGTACAGTGATGTCTAATTTTGTCAGACAAAGGATTGTCAATGCACGAATGGCATGTGCACAGGCTCGGCAAGTCCAGTTCATGGTGTGCGTATATTTTTTGTCGAGGTCCAGCCATGTTCGAATTTTTGTGAGACTAACACAAGTCTCGCAAAAATTCGAAAATGGCTCGACCGATTTGATTTAAAAAAAAAAATTGAAAAAATATGAAAAACCAGCGGAGAAAACGAAATATCTAAATTTCATCACCGGGAATCTAGTACCTATCTTATAAAATATCTAGTTCAGAAAATTATTGTATATTTTTGAACAAATAAATTATAGGTACGTTCTTATTAATAAGCAAGAAAAATACATCCACACACTCTGAAGTTTTGAGCGACTGCCGTGAAGTACACACCCACGTACTTTGCGGTAGTCGCTCAAACCCTTTACTTTACCAGCTATCACGCAGGATTTATCTTGGTTTTAATTCAAACTGTACTCCCCCTAACTCCCTAAATATCATTAGCGTAAACTAACATTATAATGTAGTACCAAACATGAGATTGTTTATTCGTTACCTTAGAACATTATCGATGTTTGCCCCTCATTATTAACTGCTTAAGGCAGGGCCATAAAATTACTAATCGCCGATCTTGTAGGTCAGAGACGGGAGGGGATATAACTAAGTACAAAGTGCTGTGTTCGTAAAGATGTTGCCAACTGCAAACTTTGAACTCATTTTGCTAATGTATTTCAATTTGGTTATTCTAGCTTTACACCATCTTAGTTTTGAAATGAGAAATTGACTGTAATGTGTCTGAAGTAGAATTTAAGCAATTATTATTTTAAAAGTGTCTTTGTAGTGCCTAATTGAAGAAATGATTTGACTTTGACTTTGTATTTCGTAAAAATAAAACTTCTACGGTATTAAAAGTTTCGGGCTTTCCTGATTTAATACATAATCTGCATTGCGGTAAATGGAATTAGTTGTATCTTTCTGGGAGTCCCGTCTAATGTCGCTTCTTACAGTATTTTGTGTAACAATATCAGTTAGCAGCACTCAATTCAAGAGACCAATAATAAGTAACACGTCATACACATCAGTTCAAAAGTCTACGATCTTTGTGTGTTCTTCCAACATTTTGAAAGGAAGCACTGTCCAAAAATCATGGAACAAGTTGGCAATACCTATCTGTAATTTGGTACAAACTGGCATTTTGCCAGCCAAGTAACTCAAATAGAACGTACATTTATTGTGGCCGTAGATAATGTTGAACACACCGCGTCGTGCGACGGGTCCGGAATGTGCTGTTGGACCTTTTATTAACTGAACCAAGGCTTAAGTGGGGCTACTGTGTTTGTTTCTGTCTTAAATGTAAACACTGGCTTAAAATAAAGGGTGTCACACTATTGCTTTGATCAGAAATATGTCTGGATTGTAAATACATTCAGCTCTAATGGCTCTGTACTGTGATCTACTAAAGCTGTTGAAGTTCATTACAACTTTGGCATATTAAGCGTGCATAGAATGACGATTTTAATAGTCAGCACGTTTGAAATGTTTGGAGAGCCTACAGCCTTTAGTCAAAAATTGATAGCATACAAGCAGACGATCATGGGTATCGAGAGATCCGATTTAAAGTTAGTGCAGATCTGTTCAAGACAAAAATCTTACAAAATAAAAAAATATTAAAGCTTCTAAGATCCCTACCCTTTCCAAAATAAAGGCTCGTACACACTGGCGCGATATCGCAGGCGCCACAAGGGTAGCACTGCCTATCGCACCCGCGATATCGTGCCAGTGTGTATGAGCAGTAACCTGTTAAAAAGGCAGAAGCAAAATAGGTACTTTAAATATACGCACCCTGTGTAGACCAATGAGCAGGACGATATTCATAAAAAACCAGGCGATGTTCAGAAATCCGACCAGAAGTAGGATTGTGATGGTCACGCCTAAACTAGATTTGTCTATGGAATCTGGATCTGGGACAAAGTGACCATTCTCGTTTTGCTTAAGACGGATGTAACGAAATCCGTGAGTGTAAAAAGCTAGAAAACTCAAAGTCCCGACGAAAAATAAGGTGATGATGAAGTTCAAAACCTGAAAAAAAAACAAATTGACGGCTCGTACACACTGGCGCGATATCGCGGGCGCGACGGGCAGCGCTACGCTTGTCGCGCCCTTGGTATCCATTGGTCGCCAGTGTGTACGAGTCTTCTTACATTTTTGAAGACTTCCTTTAATTTAATTTAATTTACATCTGAACATTAATATCGTAAGTTAAGATTGAATAAAGCCAGTCAAGGCTCGTGCAGACTGGCGATATCGCGGGCGCGACAAGGGTCGCGCTGCCTGTCGCGCCCGCGATATCGCACCAGTGTGCACGAGCCGTTAAAGTGTAATCAGAATCAAATAACGATTTAAATTGAACTTACCTACTTTATTAGTTTAACTTACTGCGCTAGCTGAGCTGTTTCATTCACTATAAAATTGCTGGTTCAATGGCACTTACCATACTTATATACCCAAGTATAAAGCAGCCGGTCTTCAAGGGTATGCAGAAGCAGCATTTTGAGAACAAAGAACAGCCCTCTTTCTCTTTTGGGTAGATGCTGTAACGCAATAGAAAAAGTTGAAGCATAGAATAGAACTAAGACTCAACGGAATGCCTTTTGGCCAGATCACAGCTATAGGGACCTGTCCCACCGCCGCGCGCCGTATCGAGAAGCGATTTTAACTCATTTTTTCATTCTGCCTAGCCTTTTCCCAATCATGTTGGGGTCGGCTTCCAGTCTTATCGGATGCAGCTGAATACCAGTATTTTACATGGAGCGACTGCCTATCTGACCTCCACAACCCAGTAACTGGGTAATACGATACCCCTTGGTAAGACTGGTTGTCAGACTTTCGGGCTTCTGACGACTCGTAATGACTGTCAAAGATCCACGAATGACAGCCGGGACCAACAGCTTAATGTGCTTTCCGAAGCATGGAGGAGTTTCGGTATGTAAAGATGGTCACCCATCCACGGACCAACCCCGGCAAGCGCAGCTTAACCTGATGGATCGACCCGTGCGGTTGTTATTACTTAGCCACGAGCTCCTCCGAAGCAATTATAACTAACAACTAAAATTATGTACATACTTAGTATGCGTATGTATCAAACGTGAGTCTGTCAGCGAGTGTCCTACCCGAAAAGTAAGAGTCACAGTATTCTTTTTTATCTGTGACATCTTTAGTTGACCTCTGAGGATATGACTACTTAACCGGGCTAACCTGTGGCTACCTTAAGCTCCTAACTTAAAGCTTCCAGCCAGGGCATAATATTATTTATTACAAATTAGGCGAACGCTCGCTAAGGGCACACCCTGTGGGTTACGAACTTAGGACGTCGCTGACGGAAGGGCAGCAAGTCGGGACAGGCTGGATCATATCATCATTATTATTATTAATCGGGGAAATTGAAGCTACAGGCTCAGCTTCGGCACGGGCTGGCACTTCATCGAGCAAGCGGGGGGAGAGGTGGAAGCGTCACTGAGCGAGTTCTCTCTTTGATTGCTCTTTTCGCTGCGACAAACGAGTACTCGCTGGCGGTGTGAACAATTAGCAATCAACTATTAATATAGGTACCTCTTTTACTTACATGGGACCTATAATCTTATACGTTTCTTGAGCGAGAAAATCATTGATCGTCGCTTCCTCGTTGGCGGTGGGACAGGTGCCTAAAGTTGATATTGAAATGGCTATTTTAATATCAGTTGTGGTCGCTCTGTCTTGTCTTACATGATTGTATTGTTAATGTCGCACTCTGGGCAGTCAGCTCTACTGCCATATTGCTGATGCATATATTTTAACCTCGATACGAGCTATTCTCATAATATAGCACGTGCCAATACAAGTTATAGTCGTTTATAAAATAGATACGTTCAAAACTTGTAATCACCTCGGTTTAGAAGTGGAATGACATCCAAAAAGCGCGCGAAGACTGCCTTAGCCTATGAATACAAAGTGGAGGAAGAGCCGATGCAGCGAGTGTCTCAGGTACGAGATCTAGGAGTACTGCTTACCCCGGATCTAACTTTCCGGGATCATATAGTTAAGATTTGCAGGAAGGCGTACAGAAACCTGGGTTTCGTGCACAGACAGTCGCAGGGATTCACAAACGTTACCACGCTTAAAGTGCTGTATGACGCCTTGGTAAGAAGTCACCTGGAGCACAGTGCGGTGATTTGGGCTCCTCATGAAGCGAAATACAATGTCATGCTGGAGCGAGTGCAGAATAAATTTACAAGACACTTGTATTTTAAACTTTATGGGGTTTACCCATTTTACCCGCTGATGTATCCTACACTGTTTGTACTGGGTATGGTGGGGTACGACGAACTCAGAGTGCGCCGGGAATTTACACTTGCGGCGTATGCGCTAAAGCTCCTGCGTGGAGTAGCTCATACAAAGCTGCTGCGTCACCTGAAGCTGTGCGTGCCAGACCGGTACGTGTGGAGGCGGCGGCGACCGCCTCTGCTGGCCGTGCCAACTGCCAAAACCAACCTGCTATCAAAAACACCTCTCACCCGCACAATATGTGTACTAAATGAAGTGCATGAGAAAATTGACATATTTTCGTGCAATCTGAGTGAATTCGCAAGAGTTTTGTTGAATTTTGTTAGTTATATGTAAGTATTAGTATTCAGTGATAAGTCTGATTTTATAATTTAGGTTAAGATTTTATAGCATTAAAAAAATTGCTTTTAAAGTTAGATTTAAGTATTAGCCGTAAGTGTTTATTTAAATTATTTAGTGTGTGATTGCAAACCACTATTGAATTGGGATCATCCTGTAAAGATAGTCTGTGTAAGTTGAATAAATAAATAAATAAATTTTGATAGTACACGCATATTAGTAATATCAACGATATTTTTACTACAGTGAACTCCAGTTACAATCAAAGAAAATCAAGGAAATTCTTAGTGCAGTAATTTTCTCATTAACTGACTAATTAGTGGAAAAACATAACATTAATTAAGTACTAGCAATTATTTATTGTCTTATATTGCTAATAAAATGGAAAATGTGTTATGGTAACGCACTCCAATCAATTTAAAAAAAAAGTCGCTTAAAGGTGAGATTATGAAAATCAAAAGAGAAGAACCGTAAGCGGAAGTGTAATTACTGAATTGAAGAAAGCCTCTGCTGAGTAATCTGCGGAGTATCTAGTTTCCCTTGCAGATTAGAATTCCCTAGAGGCAACTGAATATCTAATTTACGACTAAGTAAACGCATGTGATAGGTAAGTGTGTCTGTGTAGTGTGGAAGGGCCACGCCTAACCGTACCTACTATACATGTACAAGTTTGTCACACAAACATCACTTCACATATTTTGGCACTATCTATCAGCCATTTTATCTAGATTTTAGTTCTAATTCGGTTTTTATTTTATTTAGATTTAGTTCTGCTTGATTTAATGACTGATGACGGCTGATGACGCTAATGACTGCGACATAGTGTTTTACTAATACAGTGTTATTAACGTATACAGATTGTTCCTTTGTTAAAATGCTTTTATTTTAGATTTGATTTGAATATCTTTCAGAATATTATTTGACTGTATCAAAAACTTTACTCATCAAAATGTAACCCGTTTGTGCAACTGCCGGAAGAAGCGGCGTTATAAACAGAGTTATGTTTCAAAAATGTTGTTTACGCCTGACTATGTTTGAATGTTTCTGTAAACATGACATACCTTGTCGTGTTCTGTAGGTTTTATTTATATAACTTTACAGGTTATTGAAAGTCTATAAGAAAGGGGCCTTTTAATTGGCTAAAATAAATGTGTAATGTAGTCACATATGCAGGCTGTGAAATACGGTGTAATTTTTATATTATTTTGTTGTTGCTTGACATTGATTATAATTATTGATAAAAAATATGTAATAATTTACGGCTCGCAACACCAACGTCAACGGAACGTCTCGAAAATTGTTTGTCAGCAATTTTCAGTTGTAATAATTTTTGACGCAGTTTTACAGTTTATATGGCCGCGGACACGAAATCAGCGGCGACGGCGCGCAGCGGCGGTGCGGCGGCGCGTTCAAATGCATAGCTTTATGAACTGTCGCCGCCGCCGCGCCGCTGCCGCTGCCTTCGTATCCGCGGCCTATGAAACCCGAAACAACTCCGAAACCTGCATGATGAAACCCTCTAATGAGACAAGAATGAATGAGTAAGCATGAAAATTATAGAGAAACGTTGACGAGATTAGCCCTCACGACGAGCACTCTCACCACCTTTTGAGTCGTCGCTCAGCGAGAGACTGCATATCTCGCGATTTTGGAGGGTCCAGTCAAAAACAAGGAGAGTGAAAGAACCTGAAAGAAAGTGACCTACTCAGGAAATTTAAACAACAAACATATTTCTTTTATCCTTTATCCGACATAATTCCCAGAGTATCATGTTTACCATACATAAACCAAAGTGACCTCTGGGACTGGGGGAAACAGGGACCATATCATATATAACCAACTGGAGGGAGTTACATATCAAGGGCCGGGGACTCCTGGGTTAGTTAGTTACTAAAGGGTGCTAACAAGCAACCCTTTTACAGAGTTATATAAAAATTTAAAAAACTGGATACATGCGGGCATTGTAGGTAAACTTCATCGCTCATTATAACAGCACCGGTCCGACACGGCAAATAACTTTTAGTTAGGATTTTAAATCAAATGCATTAAAGTCTATTTTACGATGGCTATACAGAATAGTAGCCGGGTCCCCGGCAAAGAAATGCCGGCATAAAAAAGATTGCACCAAACCAAACTTACTTTTCAAACAGCGAAGTGGTCATATTGATTCAATCGAACTAGATATTTCACTTTTAAATTGAAACTTTGTTCGACGCGAGCGCACTTTGACAGGTGTATCTCAACTGGACGATGCACGATTGTGTAGTAGCAATGTTTTGTTCGTAGGGAATCCCATACATCTGAGTGTTTACAAAATAAAGCCAGTATTTTACGTCACTCCGAAGATATGAAGATACGAAATTCTTTTGTTAGGGTTATTTATTTTAAACAATTATCACAACATTGTCGTGATAGTGAAGTTTTCACGTTTATGATTTGTATTATGCGTTTGGTGTAAATCATCACAAGAATGCCCCCCAGTGTGACCAAAAAGTTATGTGACAAAACTTTTATATCTTTTTTTATTCCCTTAGTTATGGGAATTACTCAAGGTAGTTTAAGTGCAATAGTGGATTACGATAAGTAATGGTGTTCGTATGGTTTCCACCCTGGTTTTCAGAAGAAAAATCATCTAAAAGATGTCTCACTGAATTTCATGTTATTGGTGGTTTGGTAATGCATATCATTTCAGGCATATCTTCAACTATGTTGAACCTTTAATTGTTTCTACCTATTGTGGTACAGTAATTTTATTCTAGGTGCATCGTCTTCACATATAATTACATACATACTTAATTAATGTATACAAAATATTGTAAAACATTTAAAAGGAAGTGGAGGAGGTTTTTTGGAGAGGTTTTGTATGGAGTTTATCGCCCATTATTCTCCATACGAAACTACCTTTAGGAAGGAGCGACTAGAACCAATTCTATTTTGTTGTAAATATTGACGTTCAAAGGCGATGCGGATGAATTTTTTGATGCCATATGAATATGATTTTTGCCTCCTCTTTTGTACATATTATTATTTAAATTCTGCTAGCTTATACATTATATAAATATTTTTTTTTTTTTTTTTCGACCTTTGCCCAGCAGTGGGACAATATAGGTTAAACGAAAAAAAAAAAAAATATTATATTAATTGAAAAAAATCAAAAAGAAACCTAATTTAGTTTTAGGTTCGTTAATTTTGCCAATCTTCTTACTGTTGAGTTTACAGTTGTGTTGGGCTCATTAAAATCTAAATTACGAAGGTATTCATTAAATCTGGAATACTTTGGAGAGATTGATTATATAACCATTAAAATCGAATCTAATCTTGCTTTCTGCAACAAAGTTAATGGAAAGATTAGTATTATTTTAATGACAGCTTTAAAAGTTAAAGTTTGTTTCTGCAAACTGGTTGAAAAACAATCTTTTCCAAACTGCGGAATGCCATGTTTCACTGTCATTTTCAACAGAAAACTTGTCCAACAAAGTAAACAGTTCAACATTACCCTAAAAAACTAACTAACTAACTAACCCTTCGTATTTCACCTCAATAAAATACAAGTATAAATTTTGCCTCACGAAAGCTGATCAAAACGGTTCAGACTAGTTCAAACCGGTTCGAGCTGGACATTTTTTTTAAATATTTTTATACCTAGTTCAAACAGCGCTATTCATTTAACTGCAGAGTCAACAGGGCGAAACGGAACACTCAGTTACACATGAATCAGAACCCGGTATCTGGTAGGGAATGACGACAAAATGTTGGTTTTGCTACTTAAAATGTTATTTTTTTTATTCTAGACGCGATGAGAGTATTTGAATTTGTAAAGAAATGTGTTTTGAAAAAGAAGATAAGAATTTCTGTTTCCGTATTTTATAAAGATGAAAACATTTCTCTTACTTATGGAACTAAAATTAATTTGATTCGTGTAAATATTCAGCGTAAAAATAATAACAAGCTTCGAATGATACATGAGGACAAATTAGAGACATTAAGACTTTAAAAATTAGTACTTTTTAAAAAACCCCGTTAAGCATCATGATTTTAAATAAAACGTATTGTAGTTTGAGTTAAAAAGAAAAATATATCTATTTTAGTTTTATACCGTGTCTTTGTCATACAAAACAGAACTCTTGTGTATACCAATTTTTACGACCATCCACTATCTTCCATCCGTTCAAATTTAGTTGTACCAAATGGACAATCTTTCGCAGCCGCCACATACCGTGTTCTTGGCATATGAAATCGCACGAGCCATCGGGCCGTGCTATAATGTTGCCATAGATCAGCGCTAAACGCTCCTCGCGGTGCCATTCATAAGTTGTATGATAAAACGCCACTTTGGCCGCCCCAGAAACTTGCCCCTCAAAGGAGGGATATTTTCGAGAAAATTTAAATCCAAACCCGATTGTGGATATTTTAGCACGTCTATTTTATAGTGGTCACCTTTGGGAATTCAATTTGGATATGTTATATTTTACCGCTTGTTGCTACCCAATTTATTGAAAAGAACATTCCAATAATAGAGGTAGACGAATAATTTTTCAGTAAATTGTTAAATTAGGTGTCAATTACCCAACAGCTGTTCGAGGTTTGACGAGGGACAGAGTCTGTTTGTGACGAGGTCGAACACCACCCGTTGCTTGACAAGCATGTTTGTTACTAAAGCCGATATCAGATGCTTCAATTTTTTTTCACTTTTGCCTTTCATTCGGCATCGTTTACTCGAAGTGAAACGTTTGAATACAAAATAAATCAAAAGTGAAAAAGTGTTAAGAGGCCACACAACCTCAGGTTTTTATCTCGCTCGCACCATACTACTCGCGGACTGAGTGCGAACGAGACGGAGGCGTCTCAAAACCGGCAATAGTTCAGGTAATTGCTTTTTACGGCGAAAATAATGGTAATAAAAGATAACTAAAAAACATCGTCGCTACTTTATAGTTAGTTCAGTTAATATGCAAAGTTTCATTTCATCTAATTTGTATTAGTATTTTTTGAATAGCAGCGGTTTATTGTTCGGTTTTTTTCTATCGAGATTTTTTTGTGAAATCGTGTTTTTGGCTAACGTAGTCCTTAACATTAATTCTTAACTTTAACATATATTTATTTCAAAATGTTGTATTAGTATTTTTTGAATAGCAGCGGTTTATTGTTCGGTTTTTTTCTATCGAGATTTTTTTGTGAAATCGTGTTTTTGGCTAACGTAGTCCTTAACATTAATTCTTAACTTTAACATATATTTATTTCAAAATGAATGCTGCAGTATTTTCGATATAACGGCGGATCTTGCTAAGCAATTTGAGGTAGCATAGGCTCTTAATAAAGTGAACCGATTCTACTATGTTGGATTTCGGCACTCGGCATCTTTTACTCGCCTAACGAATGATCTAAAAATGGAGTGAAAGGAGAAGATGAACCGTTCATTCCTAAACAATTTTGTCGGTGTCGCGTGAACGTGGAATGAAGCAAAAATGAACGTTTACTCGAGTGAAGCATCTGATATCGGCTTTAGAAGTATTTTTGTTATGTTTAATACTTTATTGCCTGGAGCTCTTCTGATTCATATTCTTTTTATGACAGTGTTGTTTTGCACACGTGTGATCTTTGTATGTGGGTTTCTGACTTCAGTTTACCCTCTAAGCATCCTAATGGCTGGACTGATTTTAATACATGAGGGGCCACCTTTTGTATTAAAATCAGTCCAGAGTCCATTGACTCGTCGGTAAAATCAAAATAGCTGATATTATTAATAGCGGAATTTATATCAAGTCAATAAGTAATTCAATTCATGAATACAAAAGTGTACCATGATCATGTGGGGGGGTATCAAAATAATCTCAAGACGATTCCCGATCCCAAAACTACACTACAGCAAAATAATAAAAGCGTGTTAAAAAAGAAATAAAAAAACTATATTAACTTTTCCATTCATACAATTTGTATAGCCTTAACACTTATTTATTAGGTAAACCTCCTCTCTTACTACAGTCAGCGAAAGTTTTAACACAACGTAGGTATTCAATTACTGCTTTTATCTTTACCAGCGAGAAGACAAGAAACTATTAACTGGCCGGAACACACACAATCTCATCAGTATTCACCTGTAAAAACCGTAAACAATATCGGTTATTAATGTTTACGAATATTCCGTAAACATTAATTAATAACCGATATTGTTTGCATACACAAGTTATTTACGATAATGTGCGATGACCATGTAATTAAAATATGGTGTAGGTAATCATCCATAATCTGTTGGGCGGCTGATAAAACGGATCAAGTTGTAATTTGAATTTCATACATTAATTAAAGGTAAAGCTGAATTTGTTGCTTTTGAAAAGAACCCTTGAGGGTTTCATATTCAGATTCAATTTGTAGACGTATTCTGGAAATATAATTTAATTCACATCAGTTGTTTAACGTTGCAGCAACAAACGAGTAAGGATTATACGAATATTTTTTATTTTTTATTTATGTATGGATTAAGTATTTTAAAGTTGAAATAATTATTACCTAAGAATTTCTCTGCGTTACATAAAATCACGCCTTGTTTCCCCGAAGGGTTGGGCAGAGGTGTACCTGTCGTACACCCACATTTCGCCAGTTATGTTTTAAGTCCCATGTAATAGGGGGCGAGCCTATTGCCATTAACCGGGCACAAAAGACTCCGGGCTGCTACTAAGAAATTCCTGTTAAACTCTCTTAGATACATAAGGAGAAAACTAACACTATCTAAAAATCATTGCCATGCATAGTCTCGCAAAAACTCGAAAATGGCTGTACCGATTGTGTTGAAACTTTGGTAAGTTGTAGAGTGTGCGCTGGAGAAGGTTCCTAAAAAAAGAAAAAGCCTTGCAACGCATACCGCTGGCATTAGCTTAAAAATGCTTTTAAATTGAAATATAAATAGTGGGTATTTTTTAAAACGCACTCCGAATGAGTTAATCAGCTGTGCTGGCCTAACGATCCGATAATTAGAACTTCTACCGCGTGTGCAAATCTAACAGTTTCTCTCTTTAACCCCCTTTCGAGGATAATACCCATTTACTTTTTCTAACTAAACCAACGTAAAATATTTATTACGCAGCCAATTTTACTACCTACAATTTTATTATACACTTAGCCTCGTTCTAGGTCCTATTTTAATGAAACCCTTCGTATAAGCCTAGCTGTCTACTTTATCAGCCTAGGTTCACATATTATTGGACGCAGGACTGTAATAATATTGATTTGATTTGCCTTTGATATTTGAACAATTTATTACCGGAAAAGCTAACATAATTCAAATAAAATCAGCTTTGGCAATTTTGTTGTCTATAGATAATATAATATCCACGTGCCAAAAACATTTGGTGCTTTCTAATAATCTACATCTATTATATTATAATAATAATTATTATAATATGGCACGACTGGCAAGTTGACGGTTATTTAAATAAATATTAATGCTTTTTTCAAAGAAATAGTAACAGTTATTCAGTAAAATGGACGTGGGAAAACATTGTACGAATAATCTATTCAAAGTCGTAAAGATTATTTTAAAAACATCCTCATTTAATCAGCTATCCAAAAGCCATGACTGTTTATTCAATATTCAGAGGTTCTCGTTAAATGTTTCATATTGGAAACGAAGGTAGGCTGTAGGCGGCATGCCATAAAGTCAAAATTCCTAGTAAATAATAAGTAATATCAAGCCAGTAACCCTGGAAGGTGTACCTAAGTACACAAAATATCGCAATTTAACAGGGGGTCTCCATAGAACAGCGATTAAATGCTTAATTGGACATTTTCACTCAACATGATAGTAAACAAGAGAGTCAAAAGAAAGAAGAGTCAAACTACAGAATGCGCCAGAACGCTTAGTGCGCGAGTCCTAAAGATGAAGGTCACCCAATTGTGAGCATTAGGTGACTTTCATCTTTAGGCAAAATTATACTGTATGAGATATTGACAAACGTATTCATCAAAGTTGCGCCGACCCCAAATGAATTGGGATAAGGGCGAGAATGATTATTCATCTAAATAAAGGCCACACTGACGTTAAAAAAGAGTTGATTAAATACCCACCCAGTGGTTGAATGTTGGTGAACACAGGTCTTACTAACATAACGCCTGCCTAAACATGAAGTCTTTGAGGAGAATTTGAGCATTCTCATGGGAATTACACCTAAGCAGAAAATGTATGCAAAAATATCGTGCGCCAACCAGATGGGATTGTTATCGGGGTGTATAACCTAGTGAGCTGTTTTCCCTGTTTCAGCGGTCCTAGAATACAGACATACGGAGAAAACTTTTTCGAACACATCGAAAAGCGAAAATAACCACTGTAGGGGAATTGGTACACGAGAGAGCAGATGAGCAACTCGTTTAGAAGCATGACTTCAGGGGGGGTAGTAAAGCTGAAACCACCTAAGCAGAAAATGTATGCAAAAATGTCGTGCGCCAACCAGACGGGATTGTTATCGGGGGTGTATAACCAAGTGAGCTGTCTTCCCTGTTTCAGCGGTCCTAGAGTACAGACATACGGAGAAGACTTTTTCGAACGTATCGAAAAGAAAGTGAAGAGTAATTGGATCAGGAGGCAAAAACCTTATAAATGGATGGACTGCCACCCTGGAAGAATTGCACCAGATGATAAAAAAGGAGGGTGGTGGATTGAAGATGGGAACAGCTGTGTGTTTCCGTATTGGGTCCCTAGATGTCGAAACCCCTGGTGATGAGGTGAATGTCACACTGACTGGGTCAGGCAAGATGTTTATGGGAAGAAATAATTAAAAAATACTCTTGCATGTTAATTAAGATCTAACCTTTGTTTTGATAAGTTTTGATTATCTGTTTAGATGTAAGGTTTATTCTAGTGGTATTTTTTTATATTGATTTAAATGACCAAGTGTTATTCAGTCTACCTACCCCGAAGAGATAGGCAGAGATGTAACTCAGTTATGTTTGAATCCGTATCAGAGCGACGCGTGCCATTAACCGTGCACAAAATAATAAAGACAAACTTGTTCGATCCATCTATAAAAATAAAAAAACTGGACTTTTCCACAGTGTCACACTTCAACAAAGTTTCTGCTAATAAAACTCCTTCAACAAAAACGCACACACGGAATCGCGTTCCAAATTAAATAGCAATCCTAACTAACGAAACTGAGTTGAAAACTTTCCCCTAAGCAAGAACGATTCAGTTGTCACTGCTGCAACTGAAGAGAATCCATTAATCCAATTTGTGGAGTCAGCCAATCGTAGGAACTCCTTTATTGGATTCCTCGGGACAGACCTCGTCAGCCAAACTGTTTGTTGGCAAACATCTTTTGATCGCAGTATAAAAATCTTTGAAATTCTGTGGGTTTCTGGTGCATTTTTTGGATTTGTATTTTCTCATAAATGTAATAGAATATTGTTTGCGATTTTGTTTTGGTGTTTGTATCAATGTGTTTAATGGTGCAGGTATACTAATTATAATTATTCAAAATACTCACTATCGACGGGTACTTACAGAGGTCAATAGCCGTAAAAAAAGTTTCAATCGATATGTTCAAAAATATCAACCATCCCCGCATCAATCTGCCCAGCCTTTTCGCAATTATGTTATGGTTGGCTTCCAATCTGTTCTGGTAACAAATTGGAAGCTATAAACATCTGGTAACATATTTTACATGGAGCGACTGCCTATCTGACCTCCTCATCCCAGTAACTGGGTAATACGATACCTCTTGGTAAGACTGGTTGTAAGACTTTCGGGATTCTGACGACCCGTAACTACTGTCAAATATCAACTAATGACAGCTGGGACCACTGGCTTAACGTGCTTTCCGAGGCACGGAGGAGTCCCGGTATTTATAGCTGGTCACCCATCCACGGACCAACCCCGGCAAGCGAAGCTTAACCTGATGGATCGACCCGTGCGGCTGTTATTATTTAGCTACGAGCTCCACGAGAACAACCATTCGCATACCGTGTTAAAATCACTGAAATAACTTTATTTAGAGCTCGTAACGTTAAAGGTAAGGCCTGAAAGAGAATTATAATGAACCCAGCATGCCCCTTTTCACGACTGAAAAATAATGACTTTCGTTGCTCTTAGGTTTAAACACCTGAAAATAATATATATGTATAGAACCCTGAAAACATAGGTTGGTGTATGGATCATTTATTTAAAAATAATTTTATTTTAAATAATTGTGTTCATTTCTTTAGTGATTTGCGTAATGAAATTAGCAGCTCGTATTTATTTGCATTCCAATTTATGGTGAAATGTGTCATTGCACTATCAATTTATATACCAACCGTCTTTTGTACCGCATTAACTGTACATAAATGACTGACTTTGAAGAATTCTCGGGACAATAAATTGAAGCATGTTGAACTTATTAGGTTCAAAAATTAGTAGGTAATTAATTATTTGCAGTCCCAGTCTTGGCATGATAAGGGCGACTGATCACTATTACAGAGCGAGGATTATTTATTAAAATACTAGCTGTTGACCGCAATTTCGTCTGCGAGCCTTCTCTAGGTATTTTTTTTTCATATTTCATCCAAATCTATTCTCTCGTTTTAGCGTCACTTTCGCATTTATTAATATTAGTTACAATAAAATAATTAGGATAAGATCTGAGAATGTACCATTTTCTGGGTCTAGTAGCTGACTCTGGTTTTACAAAAAGTTCCAGATGACTCAAGATTTTTAGACTATTAAAAATTGTGCAGCCTAAAATATGTCTATTCCATTTCATCAGAAATACCGCCTCCAGTAGGTATTTTCCTCACGTTGTATTTTGAACAAAATCAAGGATTTTCCAGAAACAATGTAAACTTAGACAAATAAAAAAATATTAATTTTACAACGGAATTCACACAATACCCTAAATTGAAAATATTCTAAAATTATACTTATGTACCTAACACCACTAATATTTTCCTGGCCAAAAATATATTTAGAGCCAAATTCGTCTGTATTGTACATTAAGCCGTTATGGCCCTCTAGGGACTAGCCTCGCTGGAAAACCAGAGGTCCGACTGTTGTGGGCTTGTAATAAACTAATGAGTTTTCATACCTTGAAACTGGCTATAAATTGTTATGAAAATAAAATTACTTGGGCTATTATTTAAATTATATTTTTGTTCTTTTCATTTTTAATGTTTACGGTTTTCTTTTAAATAGTTTTTTGAGGGTAGTTAATTATGACAGGGGTTTTCTGTATGGAAGTATAATAATTGTAAGTATACGAAATAAGTTAGTTTCAATTTATCAATTCTGCCGCCACAGCTCCAAACGTTCCATAGAAACCAGATCCAAAATAACAAGAAACCTAATTTGTAAGTTTGGTTCATGACAAAAAATTGGCAACCACGGCCCTATACCACAAAACTTTGCAATTACAATTTACATTACGTAAATGTAAATTGCAATTGCAATGTTTTTCAAATATCATCCATTCTGGGGTTTTTTTTTGGCGGTCATCAATAATAATTACATATTATTAAAGTACACTTATAACGCATTATTTTTTACTAAGGCGTCAAAGTCGAGAACAATTTGGGTTAGGAGATATTATCAGGTAAGAATTAGATCGTCGGCAACGAGTAACGTACTGTACGTTACTCGTGGTGAGCACTTCAGAAACGGGGTGGACATAACCAAAGTTTAAAAAAAAAACTCAAAAAAACTCAAAGCATTTATTTCAATTAAACCAATTACAGGCACTTTTGAATTGGCAAGGAGTCAGTCAGTCAGAAAATATGAAGCTAGTTGCCCATTCCAAAGCGTAGTAGGTACCTATGGAGAAGACATGATCCAAATCCATGATCCAAATGTAATTAACTTGCCTGATGTAATAATACGACCCGATTTCTAAGAGATCATATACATTAGCGACAGTCGGGCCCGTATATTACGTTTATATTATGGCAGATTATTTAGAATGTGGTAAGAGTGCGAATCTGGAAGTCTTGCTGGCAGAAAAACTCGGCTGCAGTGCACATACAATGTAAGCAATGTGGTTTCTCAGCTTGGCTAGGCACTGAGATGAGCCGTTACAAACACCGGCAGGTTTTTAAGATTATGTCATAGTACGAGAATAATAATATGTAGACCTGTAATAAAAATAATGAATCAATATCATTATTATTGAAACCTTTGTTTTATTTTATTATAATTCATACTACACCGATTACAGATGGTGGTACCTCCCAACTCAAAATAGCGGAATAATAATCTTATACGAAATGGCGGGTGGACAATTTTTACATAAAAAGATATCATATTTTATGTATGTTTATTCGTATTATCTTTGTTCGCAAATTCATTACAGCATTGTCACCATACAAAGAAATGTTTCTACGCGGCCACAATTCAAATAAAATGTAATTCATTCCTGGCCGCAGATTTTTTTTAGATCCTAAATCGGCGAACGAAGTAGTTGATCGTCTTTGTAAATTTTTACGGATTGTACTCATTTGTACTATTTGTATTCTCAATTGTAACGGAAAAATCTTACAAATATGTAAATTGTAGTGTCAATTCTACAGCCTATATACTTAGCCCTAATGCTTTGTCGCTTTTAAATATGCAAAGGAATTGTAGATTATTTGGGTAAGTAATACATATTTGTAATTTCAGTGTTAAGCAATATTTTTAGAGCCCAGATCTTTTAGGAACCAAGGAAAGGTGAAATAGCATGAATCTGTGCTAACCAGATGACTCAGGGCTAATTTTACCAACGTAAGATATCTTTTATCCATTCGATAAAATCGACAGCTAGCATTTGTATGGAAAACGGTCAATTAAAAATCCAACCCCTAATGTCCACTGTGCAATATTAACTATAATATCGATTGCTTTTATTCGTTTTCAAGCACGTTCTATTATCACGATCCCGGTCACCCTTACACGACCTCCTTAAGAGGTAACTCAATATATTTATGGTGACAATGGGTCGTAAACGAAAGCCGACTGCAACACAGGCCGCTAACGAAGCGAACTGTCCGGGGAAATCAGACCGTTTTTATTAGCTTACCGCATAAATCGTGGTCATTGGAACCTATTAAAAGGTGTATCGTAGGGGAATTAAGTGGTAATCAGCTTCGTCGGTGTAGCTTCTTTTTCCTTGTATTTCAGTTAAATATTTCAATTGCCTTTTGTTAGCGGGCATTATAAGTAGTGCCACGTATATTTTCAAATAAACTAAGTATGCTATAAGAGAATAAGAAAATTCATGAATTTAGCACAGACTAAAAGCAATAGGTACACAAAAAATGAACGAAAAAAGGGCAAAAAAGGAAGACTAATGATGAATATAAAGTGCGACGTATGAAATTAGCAGGAAAGTGTGGCACACGCCTACGGCAAAAACTCGCAAATTCACGTGCCTGACGCTGGTTTTCAAGTAGACCAAACACTACGAACAATCTGTCATGCCACTTGTTCAGTTCCCATACATATTATGCAAGCAGCATGAAGTGATGATGACCAACAAACCCTACAGTTGAAGCAGATACAGATATATAGAAGTAGACAAAAGGCTTGAAGGGAACATCTCAAATACTAGAAATTCGAAGAGCGCAGCCTGCGTGGCACTGAAAATTGTTATGGTACCATGGAGTTGGGGCCTAGAATTGGTTATTGCAAGATGCCACTAATAATGATGGACGGATTCTTAGTAGAATTTTTAGTAAATATAGGTTGAAGTCTGATGGGATACCTATATCGGTCTAAATGAAAAAAGCCTTTAGTCACATGCCCCTGTAATTGATGATATCAAAGAAATTACGAAGACGCAAAAGAAAAAACGATTTACTTGTTTGAAAACATTCAAAAGATTTCTTTGTTTACAAAATATTTTGAACAAATTATGTGTTTTTATTCAACGTATATCCTCTGCGAATTTGGGACTTATGTATTCGAAATCATTTTTTCCATCGATTTACATGCCACAGGAATAATACCGGGATGATGAATAATAGGAAATTGGACACTTAATAACAATAACTATCCATATTTCTGCTAACTAAAACAACTAACCAAAAAATTATGGCCTTCCTACAACAAATGCTAGTCGTGTCAGTTCTGTGTTGTGTTGTGTAACTACTTAAACAGACTTAGTTGGTGCTTAGCGTTACTTACCGACTATTGGACGGGAAAAAAGCGGACCTCGAGTGGCGAAACTAAGTCGAAACTACTTAACTATTAACTGTATATGCCTTTGAAGTCCGTATGGGTAGTCGTATCTTCATACTTGGGTGGCGGAGTGATTAAATTACTTATAAATACCCAGTGCTGCGGAAAATATGTGCCCGTTTATGCTCTAGCCAGGTCGCTAGAATGTAATATTGGAACTTTGCTGCTGTACATCATGATATTCAAATAATTATCACGCTTATTACGATTGACACGTTCGTCGTTAGTTTGCTGAGACAACGATCCTGCATACGCCACAACAGTATGTCGTTGCTGAGTGACCAAAGCAAAATACCTTAGAGGCGGCCTCCAAAATGTTGCAGGCTTGCTTGTAGAGCACATAAAGGAGGATGATGCTGCTGACGACCATCTTATAGCACCCGTAGGATAAGAATGATATTATTCTTTGTCAAAATCACGTAGACAGTATGACTACGCACGTTATGTTTGTATTTAGTCTGTGAAAAAGAAAATAATTCCTTTTTTCCATTCGTATCCGAATTCAATATCAATTCAGCGACGTAGGTACTAAAAAGTACAAGTTCAATACAAAAAAATCTTTAGGATCCCTACGAAAGCAGATTTAAAATACTCTTTACCTCAGCCTTAGCATTTCAGGCCATAAACGTTCCCAATCTTATAAAATTTCATCTTTCAGGAACCCAAGCGAACGTTACGGTTTTAATAAATGATAATATAAACGCTGCTAGACCTTGGAAAGGCTATGGACGCGAATACATATTTTGAGGTCAGGTAATTCAGGGTGGGTGAAATTTAATTTGTTATTATAAAACACCTCATTGGCTTAGCGTCAACATTTCTGGGTGCTATTTGGAGGTTTTATTTGCACTTCGGAGTAAAATTGCCAACGAACTCTAGGATTTATAATTATATCTAAATCAGCGAATTGTATTTTTGACTGTTATAGAGTCATACTGTGATACTATATACATAGAGTGATTGTGTGCATTTGCACGGAATTTTGGATTTGCAAACATGAAGGACGTAAAAGAAATCTTCTAAAAAAACTTAGAACACTGCTCTTATTGGTTTTGCAACAAACGTGTGTATGATCCAGTTTATACTCACAAAGAACGGCACTCCAAGGGATCTTTGGAAGATTCTGTAGACATTCTATCAGTAGCTGTGACTGAGTACTTCTTATTGTTCTTCGTCGTTTCGATAATGAAGAAGAAGAAGGCCGAGTGCTACGTGGCTCCAACCGATCCAAAAATACAGAATCCAATCGTTGCCATCTTCACGGATGGATCCAAAACTGGTACTGGCACACGGTTCTCGGAGGACTTCAACATACACATAGCCACACCATTGGGAGTAGATAACACAGTGTTCCATGCCTAATGCATGGTTATTTGTTTAAGCGCTTCAGCTATCATGGCTAGGGAAGTAAAGGACCACTTGATACGAATACTCTCAGAGAGCATGGCTGTTCGTACATGGCAAAGTGCTTCGGTAACACAGGTTCCCTTCGTGAGATTTTGAGTAAAACCAAGGCGTTGCTGGCCTTCTTTGAAGAGATGGAGTGGATCGAATAAGCGATTTTCCTACCCGTAGGGAAAATACGGGTATTAGAGACACTTCGCAGCGTCTCACGCACTGTAAGGAAAGTGTCGTGTCCTGCCCTCCTACGGCGCGCGGGAGGAGTACCCCAGCGTCGGAGACTTTTCTGTTCAGGAATGGTTAGCCGCAGCGTCCTAAGTCAGGCTGGCCAGTTAGGTATACAGACACTCTATTCAGATAAACCGGTATAAATAAAGTTATTTTGAGAATTCAGATTAAACCATGATACCAGATACACAGAACTTAGAATGGCATTAAAGGTATTCTAAGTTACGCGAGGCTTTTGTGGAATACAGGGTATTAATTCGGATATAGGTTTTTATTCTTTTGTTTATCCTATAAATAGATTCCCTTATATTTTGTAAATGAATGAAAAAAATCGAACAGGTGACAATTTATTATGAAAAAGTTAGAATATAAAAATATTCTAAGATTTTTACAAAAAGAGAAAATTAATACTGCAAAATTCAGTTTTGAATGCTAAAACAGTCAAAGATAATTAAAGTTATGCTTTTTAGAGACCAGTGTTCAAAAAATATTAAAAGTGAGCAATATGAGTGTCATACGATTTTATACTTGAGAACATAGGTAAATACACTAAAAGATGTGGTTTTGTATACCAAAATACCACATTTCCCAGACCCGGGGCGCCAAATTGTAACGTTTCGTTTAGCCAGGTTGGCTAATCGTAAGTTGCACAATTGAAAATAGTAAATAAAAATACAAAAAGGATAGAAGTATGAGGTTCGGTTTCTTTAAGCAGCGTTTATGAATAAGAGGTGTGAGAGGCCCCTAACGTCAGAGAAATTCTGACCGCGTGGCGTAGGACGCCGTGGCTGACCATTCCTGAAGACAGAGGTCTCCGACGCTGAGGCACTCCTCCCGCGTGCCGTAGGAGGGCTGGACATCCCTCCTCTCTATCGGCGTGGCGTGAGCGACACCACCCTCCGAGAGAGGCCTCGGACGTCAAAGCACCGCGCGGCGTGTGACGCCATCGCAGCCCTGCCGCTAGCGTGAGGCGTCACAAGACCTTGTTAAAAGCTTTATCCTCTTTTGGATAGGGTTAACAAACTCTTAAACCTATTCAGAGTAAGGTTTCACAGCCCTGCTCCTCCACTACCTGTTGCCCCTACACCTCGTTCCTGCTCCTGCCTGTCTGCCTTGCCTCTCATACCTATCCTGAGCGTCCCGCTTCGCGCGAAGCTAAGCCGACACGAACCTCATGCTTTTATCCTTTCTGCGTTATAATTTACTGTTTTTAACTGTGTAACTTAATTTAGTATTACGGGAGGTGACATTTTGTTAATTTAACGAATATTGTATTAAAATAAAATAAACGAAGGCCTGAAATTCCATGAAAAGCCAGTATACGTGATAATAAGTTTTAAAAAATAAATTTTGTCAGTCGACAACAGAATAATAAAATTCTATGTAATTATAATAAGCTAAGTAATTATAAACAGTCGCAAAAAGACAATAAATTCAAGGCAAGCATCATCCATGTATGACACATTTGGACGCATTTCTAAGTTACCAAAAGATTTTTCTTTCAAAGATCCATTTTTTACTTTTAAATACGATGTCCATTAATTCAAGATAGTGTAATCTTAAGCTAATACATACCTACATTATCTACATAAATTACCCACACATATTTGTTAAGAAAAATAACCACTATCTACTACAAATATTTTCCTTTGCTTTCCAATACCGCAGAGTATAAATGAACTCATCTTTGCCTAACCGAACCTTTCACGTTCTGAATACCCTATCAAAAGCCACATCCAGTCGTCAAATCCCATGATTATCGGGAGTATTCGGGAGTATTCGGAAGTATTCGTTAGGTATGCACAGCGTCGTTTCTCGGACGCCCCGTGACTGCCAACTGCGTATCCATTATTTTATACAAATTGAAATGTCAGTGGGCTGATTTGACTATCGTGTTTTCCAGATGGTAGGGCCAAGTTTTCCTTCTACCGAGCCGGGCCGTGTCGAAATTTTTGACGAGATTTTGACTCTGCGCGTGATCTAATGAGTGCTCGTCAAGTTTGGAAGTTGTTATGGTTGTGATACACCACGTTGTAACACTACCTTGTTATAAGGTTTAGCCTATACGACCCAGGATCTCGTATTGTTCTTATCTTGTGTAGGCAGAGGCAAGTTAGGCATGCAAGCTCGCTAAAAAGGTAATTAAAAAAAAAAAAAACATTGTTGTTGTTTAACGTTACGCGGCGTTTTATTTTATAATACCTAAAGTTCTGTCGTTCTTCTTAACTTTATCCATAAAAGCCTTTTAAAACATAAATACTTAATGGTTTTGACAAAGTTTTTATTAAGTACTACGTACCTACGTAATTTTCTAAGATCTACACGTGTATACAGAGTCGCCAAGAAACCCGTTTGACACTATTTTAATAAGGTGTGAAATAACTTTTGTTTTTCTTGCTTAATTTGACAAAAAATAATCAGAGACTTCCTTCGTAAAAAAATCTTCAAAGTCTTTATCAATTTTCGAATTACAAAACATTAGTCTCGTCTATATAAGTTTCCTTAGGAATAATAACTTCAAAATATTTTTACTACTTCGAAAAATAAAATTATGGCCTTATAATTGAAAATCCATCAAATTGTTATAGAAACAGTTAATCCCCCTGTTCGTTTCTCCAAAATGAATGACCGTCGTCTTATTTCCCGTCTATAGGTTTTCTCGTCCATTTTACAGATTGAAAGTCGTAGATAACAGTTTGATTTTATAGTTCCGCCGAGTGGACGGACCCGATATATCTTCAAATTTTAGTTTCCTGAAAGCTGAAGGTTTATCAACGGATACATGTTTGGCTTTAAGTTTGCTGAAGGTTATGAAATACTCTACTATGTTGATTCTATTTTCCCATCATTCGTTGTGTCTTCTTTCTGGAACTCTGGGCTTCATCATCTCAAATCTAAGATTGTATAATTATAGTGACCAAAAATGTAAGTATAGTGTAGGATACCTAGCAATCCACCTTTCTTATTTTGGAAGTTGAGTACTTATTAATACTTACGAGTAATATCAATACCTGCTGGTAAAAATGGTAAAATATGGAGAAATTAGTACCGATACAGCGTGTTGCTTTTGATATCCCATAACTGTAGGGTATTATTAATGAAACCAGGTCAAAGAATCAACTGGCATATGAATTATTTATCATTTTTTTGCTTTCATTTTAATTTTTCATACAAAGTTATTCGACAAAGTTACAATTATTTATGTAAAACATCCCATACGTGAATCATGACTATATCTCATTTTCTTAGCTTCAAATATTAATGATTGGTCCGAATGAAAATGATTCACTCGTACTTTACCTTCTGGGCACCTTTCCTGTTGACAGCGACGCGGACGAATTCTTCGATGCCTTATGATTCTTTCCCCTCCCCTTTTTCTATATACATGTACATAGTTTGCTAGTTAAATTAGTATACATAAAATAAGGAATGTAATTATATAAATGAAAATAAAATATTAGTTTTTAAATTGAATGAGATTATTATAAAATTCTGCCATCTGAAGAGTATGCCATTGTAAATTCGGACATATAAACAAACATTCGGCCAAACAATAATTTTAATTCTTCATAAACATATTCGCTTAAAGAAGAATCTGCCAAGTGATGTTCTGCCAAACCTGCAATAACCTGCTTACTAATATTATATTTGTATGCCAATTATTGGCCGAACATACAGATCAGCTAAAATGTATAAATAACATCTTTTTGTACTTATGTTCACAAATAAAGATTTGATTTGATTTGATTTGGTTTGATTTGATTTGAAATAACTTTCGGAGCATCAAGATTCTGCCAAATAACTTTCGGAGCATCAAGATTCTGCCAAATAGAGGGAACCCTATCAATGAAACTTACAATACTTACAACTTACTACACACATCGCGAGTGTGTTATGTTATCTCCGAAACTATGTATTTTTGGAACTTTTGGTTCTAGACTTTTTTATTGTTATTATTAATTATAACATATATACCTAACGTTAGAGTTATAAGACATCAAAAGGAACACCTTGTGTAGAAAACAGCAGCGAATTATATCATAATATGATATATGTTTGAAAATACTGATGTTGCTTGTATAATTGGTAAAATATATAAAAGAATGACGAGCAGCCGCTATCTCTAAGCAATTCTCAAGAAAATGACATTGGAAATAAAACATGAAAACTTAGAATAACGGAAATAAAGAAAAGACGATAATGTTTGCACTCCTTTTATTATCTCATCACTTGGATTTAAAGCAATGATCCACGATCAAATTCTTACAAATACAAACTATAGTTAGGTATATAAACTTAGAGGTAACTGTACAGTTTTGTAAGGATCAGACTCTTATGCATTGTCATTACGGTTTAAATTAAAACGATGTTTCTAAATTGCGAGAAAGCTTATCCCGAGGTTTCTACAAGAACAACAATATATTTATGATGGAAAATAGCTATCGTCTGCAGAAACAAGCAATAAGGGGGTAGCACACCTCCATCGCGAAACCATAGCGAAACCGTAGTACAATTTTCCGCTACTTGAATCTGATTCGAGTAGCAGAACATGACGCGAGTCTGTTTAATTTAATTACTGCGGTTTCGCTGCTATGGTTTCGCGGTGGAGGTGTGCTAAGGCCCTAAAGCTCCACAAAAAATCTTTTCACTGAAAACTAGGTTTATCTTACCCTGGTAGGTGTCTTTTGGAGTAAAACCTGCAATTAGATAGATGGAAATTGACAATACATAAAAGCTGTAACTTTTTGATAATTTTATTATTAATATTATATAATTATCTTATTAGTTTCTAGAATCGAGTTTCAAGGAAGTTCCAACACTATGAAGGACCTAATCACCATAATACCACATTTTTTGTCTCACAGTAGGTATGTTCGCTTGGAAATAGTGCGGGCATTCAGAATGTTCGATATCGATGATTTTTAAAATTCAAACATTGGTCAGAAAAGCGTTCAGTACAAATTGTCTCTGTAATACATTAGTTTCGTCGTATACTATATTATGTACTTACATAATTTAAATGCAAATATGGGGATAAAAATGTCAAACTTATTTTATTTACAGCTATAAAATTGATATGTTAGACATTATCTTCTTTGTAAATGCTAAGAATCGAGTCTAGGCCAAACCTTAGGCCATCTATAAGTGCTTAGTTATAAAAAGTAATGATTGGATAACAATAATTTTAAAAAAAACATTGAAGAATAAAAAGTAACATTTACGAAATAGGTAAAACATTTATTTAATTGCAATTTCTGACATTGGTAGGTTTAAACTAGGAGCTTAATAACAATATTACCTAGGTAAAAACGTAATCCGTATTAAAAAACTGGTACACACATTGTTATAAAATTTAATACAGAGCGAATTTAATGCAATCTTATTATAATGAGTGAATGATAAATCAAATCTATGTATTTAAGGTATTTTATAAAACCTGATATTTAACCTAGTCTCTTCACCTCGTAAAAATCCTGTTCTACAAAGCGGTAAATTCAGTAGAAAAGGTTGATAAAGGAACAGTCAGTGGGTCTTTGTCTACATTTTTATCAGCATTAGCACCTGGAAGTGACCAGGTTGAACTACCTGCAGCTGTGATTCTGGGACCCATATTATCATAAGCAGATTTAAGGAAACACGTTCTACTTCTTCTTGGCAGTGTGGCTCCACCTCCCAAGAGGTCCGGGTACTCATCACCATGACCGGCCACTTGGACAGAAATAAATATGTTACCATATGGGGCTGGTAAAGCAAACTTTGCAGGAGGTGGAGGAAAAGAACCAGGTGGTCCTTCTATCGTGATTTGTACAGGTTCTAAGCATCTTGCATCGTCAGACTCCATAGAAATGGATCTATCCAGCATTTCAAAGCCGTAAGCAGACCCTAAATCTCCACTTGTTCTGTCACAACTTACTGCTAATGAAGTATCCAATAGTTTCTTTTCTTGATCAGTGAAACTTCTGCTCGGCGGCACTCTTCGACGCTTGGTTTTCCAGCAAACACAAGCTGATATAAACCCTGCGGTGGTCATGGCTAGCAGTGAACCACCTATTAAAAAAAACGTTGAGTAGTCGGGTGCAACTCGCGCCGTCGCTGTCCTAGCTTTAGGCAGAAACAGAGTGAGATAAGCATTTGCCTCTCCTATAGGACTTTTAGCACTACATTTCCACTCTCCCGATAAGTCACTAGTCACATTCGTAATAGTCAAATTGACCCACTGCGCACTTTTATTTAAGAAATCATCGTTATATTCATCAAAATTTTCTAACTGGTACTTATTGATCATAATATCACTGTGTTTGTCCGTACTGTTGTTTATTTCTATGTGGTGAAACGACCACGACACTGTAGGTTTTGGGTCTCCTCTTACAAAGCAGCCGAAAGATATTTCAGCTCCAGTCTCTGTTCTTATAACTGTTGGTGATGATGTTGCAGAAGGTGGACAAACAAAATCATCTCTTTTTAAAACTCTCCATGACATTTCTGCTTTCTTTTCTGGTCCTCCACAAAAAACCTCTTCATTCCCTAAATTACTATTTAAAAACCAGTCGTGGAACTCCCTTAATCGACAATCACAGTACCAAGGATTATCGGATAGTGTTAATGTTTTTAGTACAGGGAGATTAAAAGTGTCTTGATGGAGATACGATAGTAAATTTTGATGTATGTTGACGGTTTCTAGCGCTTGCAGATTAACAAATGCAAACGGATGCACAGTTCGAAGTTTACACCGCGATATTTCCAGTTTCTTCAAATGTTTCAACGGAGGGAATTGCTCCGCGATTAAAACGCTCATAGGGTTATCGTTAAGGATCAACAACCTTAGGCGCTCGGCGCCTTTGAATGTGTCAGGTGATAGTTGGAGGAGTTGATTTTGGGATAGATCCAGTTCTATCAATATTCGTAGATCTCGGAACGCATTTGCATGGAGTGATTGCAAACTTGTTAAACTGAGGTTCAGGCGTTGAAGATTTAACAGTCCTATATTCACGAAAGCGTCTTCTTCTAGCTTCTTTAAAGGATTTCCGTGTAGGTCTAAGACTTGAATGTCTGCGGCTAAGTTTGGAAGTTGTTTCAAGCCTGCTGAAACACACGAAGCAGTTTTCTTTCCTGAGGACCATTTGCAGTGGCATTCTGTTATATGAGCGCAGTTGAGCCAATCGCTTCCAGCCTGTGCGAGGACAAGAATGAATGTCAAGTATCCGCTCCATGCTCGAATCATATCAGTCTGGCTTCTGTTTACCTGCAACGAAGAGAAATGATATTGTGTATAAAATTATTTAAAGGGTCATTGAAATTGAGATTTTACATGGTGCTTGCATTGAGACAGAAAATACGAACATTGCAAAATAAGTTTCCCAAAACCCGTATCACATTAATCATGACGTTAAACATTTGGGTATCAGATGTGGGAATATCCTTTTCCATTTTGACTTCAGATTGGAACTTCGCAAAGTTAGATTAGAAGAGTGGGCGGTTCAATGCGGGCGCGCTTACAAAATAGTGAAGCCCCAGGATCAGATAATATGGTAACTTGTACGCAAATTAGACATATATTTATTCTATAGGTCGGTTTGATTTTACGCGTACTGGAGAAAATGCGAGTTTCACTGTTTTTCTTTGCATTAAAAGATTTATCTTTTCAGGATACTCTGCATTACGTAAAATTAATTAATGATGTGACTGGGATATAGTAATAATTAATAATTGTGTATTGTTTTCATGTGACGAAAACTGAGATAAAATTCCAATCATCATCATCATCAGTCTACAGCAGTCCACTGCTGGACATAGGCCTCTCCTATTGCACGCCATTCAACTCGATTTTCGGCAACTCTCATCCAAAATAAAATTTCAATGCTATGACTAAAATATTTTTCGACATACAAGTTTTTTTTCCACCCTATTTGAAATTACAGAACTTCAGGCATCGTCGAAATGATACCGTTCAAACTTTGTGAAAAAAGTATCATGATACTAAGCATTATATGTAAAGTTATGACCTCATACATTGAGTTACTGCGGATACATTTCTCATGAAAATACAACGTCAACGAAAAGTTCACCCATTCATGAATAAAAGTGAATCAAAACGATTATGAACCTGTCCTATTCAACCCCCCAAAAAATAGTGTATGTAATTATAAATTAATTACATACACTATTTAGGTACAACAAAAGAAGGGACGGAAGGGACTGAACACCACTGTATTTGAACAACAACTTCAACCTTTCAATCATAAACTGTGACTGACCTACGTTCATTTAAATTCCATTAATTAATTCTAAGCACTAGTTAAATATTGATTGAAGGTGGTATTTGACGAACTAATTATATGCAATGCATATTTTAACTAGATTTCGGTGAATCCCAAAAGGAGAGTAATGTTTAAGAATCGAGTGAAGATAGAAAAATATACCTATTGTTTAATAAGTATTATGGAATAAATACAACGAAATGTGAGTGTACTAAAGGTACGACTCTGCCTAACCCTTCGGGGAATACAGGCGTCGTGTTAAATCATAAACTTGCGAGTTAATTACCTAATACTTATTTTACAATGTTTTAATTAATTTACCTGCATACCATCCATATACTTCGTCATTGATCTGAGATTAATATGGACTTAGATCCAAGGTTTCCTCAGATAGCAATCGCTCAACGGTGTCTAAAATGTTATACAGTTAGTGGTATTCGAATTTGTGTGAGGTAGGTATCACAACTAAAAAGCGAAAAATAAAAACTTTTTTACAACAAAAAAACAGCCCACTTCCAAAAAAAAAAACGTCAAAGCGAATTTCGGAAGTCGGTTGCAAAAATCGAAAACTCTTAACCAAAACATCGACTTCCGAAGCAAAGTTATTTTTTGCTTTGTAGTGTTTTTTTTTGGAAGTCAGTTATTTCTTTTACGTTACATAAACCAAACATTCCTTCCAAATCTAAGCTTGAGACAATGTCGTTGCATACTATATATGTATAGGTGTACGTATATCTGGACGATGTGATGACAGGTGCCACTATTTCGCTAGTACACACGTTGAGGCCTTCACCCTACTCCAATTATTCCGTCCCGAAACTCCGCCTTACATATCAACAAAGGGTAACAAACGGTTGTACTAATTAATATTGGGCACTTAACCTCAGTATCGGCGCCTATCTGTTCTGTACGTGGCTAATGAAGAGTTTTGTTAATTAAACGAGGTCAAAGGAAATTATAGGTAATGTACTATACCTACGCAATCATGTTATTACTATACTATATTCTATTTACTAATTTCAGAGCACTCTGGACGCCGTCGTAAGGGAAATATGCTGTTTTGAAAGCTTGTGTTTTAACTCTTTCTGATCTAAATTATTTTACAGGATCAGACAAAAAATTTCTTCATTCATTCATCAACTTTCTTTGAATCCAGACTATAACACGAACATTACTATTCGACATAAATGGATTCATTTACACGAAATTTATTTGATTGCACCATTTTGATAAAAATGGACTAATGCTTTAATAAAAGCCGTGATAAATCGAGGAATTCGTGAAACATTAACTAATATTACGTGTAGTCGGCGGCTAACATCTCAGTTTCTCAGTCTGTAAACATAAATCTATGAATAGTGTAGCTTTTCGGTAGAAGGGTGCGAGCATAATGTAACCATTTGGGATGAGACAGACAAGTTGTACACATGAGTCATGAACATGAAACACTTGCCTTTATGACAACCCTATTTGTTGGATAATAGGTCGGTTTAACTCTAGACATAGTAGATCCAGATGCTGAATTAAGGGTATCCCGTTAATGATTTTTTGTAGCGCTTGAGGTTTCTTATGTACCACCGTCAAACCATACTACCTATGTAACTTTATTATGTTTTTGATATCACTGACTTCTTCGTCTCCTTCATAGATATAAGATATTTCTATGGTCTCCTTCAACCCGTATCTACCGAATGCTAAGTGTACGTCACTATCGTAGGTACTGTGCGTGTTAAGTGGGTAATTAAACATGAGTGTAAGTTTGGTGGCAATTTGATTGTGTAATATTGTAGTGTAGATTAATTTGATATTTAAATATACCTAACGGTTTAATTTTTACCTCTTTTATGCTAAAATCTAGCGTGCAACTCAAAAATAAAATCTTAAACCCTTCAAATTAACTGATTCAATCAACTCTTTACAAGTATTTTAAATGTAAGAGCAGTTTAAATTCTCACATAACTTTAAAGTAATTAACCATTTCATTCAAAGTTTGAAAATATAAGTTTTGTACAATTTTAAACTAGCTAACTAATTTTTTGCTAAGCTCTCTCTCAACTCAGCTTAATGCAAATGTCTAACAGTTGCACTAAGCTGAGTTTTTATACGTATGTTTATCGCTCCGTCTCTGAATATGATATTCTCAAAATATCATAATCTCAAAACACCATAATCGCAAATCATTACATTATCAAAACATCATATTCTCAAAACATCATAATATCATCAAAATATCATGATCTCAAAACATTGCATTCACAAAACAACATTCTTATTACAGCATATTCGAATTTTATAAAAAAAAAAAATACCTGTGTGTACTTTTATTAACAAAATTCTTTGTGTTATTGAAATGACAATGACACCATCATTGAAATGATGACATCACCACGTGTCAACAAATTTCTTGATTATTTCAACAGTCAATGCATGAAAAAGATTAGCAGTGACATATTAAGTTGTTAAGACCAGAAAAACAGATCAACAAAATGGTGTTGAGGGTTGGCATCGCCGGATCAACTCGCGAATTCCATCAAAACCCAGTATGTGCCAAAATACAAAATATAAAATTAAAAAGAAATGCTTTACATTGCACTGTTATAAAACGAAATATAAAACTAAAAGAAAAAAAAATAAAATTAGAAGTATAGTCAACGATTGTGTGAAAAAAACAATCTGCATTCAAGTGTGTTTGAAACGGTTATGTGCAATTAGTAGGTACCTACATAATATAATAATTTGGACTAAAATAAGAACAAATTAAATTTTTGTTTAAGAATAATTGTATTATTTTTGTTATTTTTATTTTGTTTTGTAATTTAAAAAAATATTAAAACTCCATAATTTTATTTTGTGAAATTACCACTATCCTATGATGTTGAGGACTGTACTTTGAATGTGGTATCATAAGAATGTTGTGTTTTGTGAATATGGTGTTTTGAGATCATGATATTTTGATGATATGAGGTTTTGAGAATATGATGTTTTGAGAATATCATATTCAGAGACGGAGCGATGTTTATTTCATAAGGAGATTTTTTAAAATCAAATGGGACGCATGATGATCCAACTAAATTATAAACTGTTATAACTCTGCTTGTATTGCAGTTCGTCTTCTTATATAAATCCCTAAGCGCCTACAGTATCTCCGGAAAATGACGTTCTAGCTGAGGCAACACGGCTTAAATGTGGCGGCACCGTAACCGTAGTTCGGATAAGCCGAGTTGCGGTGGACCAGCGCCGACGTTGGGGATAGGCAGCTAATTGGGACTTTGAACCGGCACTCATAATGTATTCTGAGATATTAACTCGTGTCCAGCGACTTCGTTTGGTTTTGCCAATCCTGAGCAGAGTTAAATTACAAACTTGTTTATAACAAATTACTTGTTAACAACTTGAGTTAGGGTGTAGAATTGGCAAAAGAGGAGACAACATTTTTGAAAACTTGGAAACTGTGTTGCCTTAGATATCTTTCGAAAAACGAAAATTGCTTCTGGTCCCATATTCCTAATCCAAATCTGAATGAATTATGTTTAGAGACCTGCATTTTAAAGCCAAAAACCAACAATCCTAATTTCAAAGGTGTATCAAAGTAAATTTCTACATCAATGTTTGCTTTCAAGTTGAAGGGAGCAACGTATCAGGCGGTTAATTCCCGCTTGTCTCGTTGAGAAGTTATAATGATGGCACATTACACTTAATACATGTGTATATCAAAACTGTTAAGGGCCGTCATAAACAGTTTGGCTCTCTTAATCATGCAGCGGATATATTTATTTGTGCGAAGCTAATTATTACGTAACATTGGAGTGGTATTTTATTTCGATGTCTTTAAAAAGCGAGCGTTCATTCTAATTTATCGGCCTACTAAATAGCAAAACTACAGCAAAGACAGTCCCCATTGGAGTATTTCTGAGCCAATAATTGAAAGTATAGATCATACTATCTCCTGACCTATTTTCCTACTCCAACTCGGCAGACATCGAAGTTATATTCAATTTAATGGGCCAGTACTTTAACATTTATGCAATGATCCGTTTGTATTAGCTGGTTCAAGATATTTGAGTGATGTAACGCCCTATGCACGCTGCATAGGGCGCTAACCCCTATTGCAGGGTGCATAGGGCGTTATATCACTCAAGTGGGTATGTTCTATGTAATTATAGCCAGTTCTGTTTGAAATCTACGTCAACTTCAGTCCACATGATTAGCATAAGAGTGTAGTTGCATGCTGAAACTACCTACCTCAAATTAAAAGTTGTTGTTAACACTAACTATACCTAAATTATAGCGGTATGTTACGTCCACTCCCTAAACAAATTTAGTTAGCGCTGGCGTTAAACTAGAAATTTACTGAAACTGAATTTAGCTTAATGATGAAGCATGAACTCAAGCGGTTAAAAACTAAAACTAGTTATTGTTTAGTCTAGACACACTATGAATATTTAATCTTTACTGACATATTAGCTGAATATATTAAGCTCCTAAATTATATGAAACTCAAATATTGAAGCTGTTGGTACTTTTTAGGTCGTTTATTAAAGGGAGATTATAAAACAAAATTAATTGTCCTAATTTGGTACCTAATTTTAAAAAGTAGACAATACTGGCAGCATTTTTGTAAACAACGGACCCTATATTATGCAAATAAGAATTCATAACTAAAAGGTTTTAATGGCATGAAGCAATCTGGAAACTACATCCGATATTCTTGAAATGTTCGAATTACCTAAAAGATAAGCTGTTAGTTTTAATGACAACAGTTCATAACTAAAAACGGATGCGAGTATTTTTCAAATTTCCCTCTAATTTTACTGTGGCACAACTCCAGTCTATAAACCAATAAAACGTAGGCAAACGTGTTGAAATCCACACGTTCACAATAAAGACGGACGTGCGTAATGTCTTGAGAATATCGATATATAGCGCAGCCATGCGATTTCAGTCACACTGGCAGAAATGTACCGGCGAGACGTGAATGAAAGAGAGCCTTCACTGAGAGACTGACAGACGATTAAAATATATTCAAAGCGCTCAGTACTATAAAGATACAAACTGTATAGTGGTATCAGTTTAGTTGCTTTTTATACAAATATTTTTATGGCAATTAGTTTATTTCCGTCTATAAATGATGGTGACTGAAGTGACCAGGAAGAACAATATTGGATATAGTAATGATGAAGACTAGTCTTCAAATAATAAGAATCATAATAAATAATATTGACTTATCTAAGGGGCCACCCTCCGCGAGTGAGAGAATCGGTGCCTGGGAGTACTAAATTCTAACTAATAATAGGGGTTTATTATAAACGTTGCTATATTTTTTGGCTAAAGAATCAGCGTTGCTATATTTTTTGGCTAAAGAATCAGCATTGCCATACAACGTGGCAATGCTGCCAGCCTTCTGGGCACCTTTCCTGTTGACAGCGACGCGGACGAATTCTTCGATGCCCTATGATTCTTTCCCCTCCCCTTTTTCTATATACATGTACATAGTTTGTTTTAGTTAAATTAGTAGACATAAAATAAGGAATGTAATTATATTATGTTATAGATATGCAAATTGCTGTAAACTTATCTGGAAGTCAGGTCAATTTTGAGTATATTCAGCACATCTTCTTAATGATCTCAGAAATCTTTGATAAAATTAAAACGTTGCTTAAAATTATAAGTAAAGTTCAAACGTCAAAAATTTATGATTAAACAGTCGCTAATCATTACTTAACTTTAAGCAATATTTTATAAATAATAAATGCGAAAGTGAGTTTATTTGTTTGTTACGCTTTCAGGCTAACACAACTGAACGGGTTTGGATGAAATTTCGCACATGGGTGATAAGGATGATCTGCAGCATGATTTAGCAGCACACAGATTGTTAATAATTTGGATTAACTTAAAGGATACTTTTCATCGCGGTAATTCGTTTCAATGGGATAATTTCCGGCCTCCACGTAGGCGTAGACGCGGGCAAAAGCTAGTTGATCATAATCTGAGTTTTTCTTGTTTTTCTCTATATCAGAATAGGTAGCAAAGCACATGGCTCTCTTACATAATTATAACGACAGATAGGTAATTATAAAGGCGACGCGTCTAACAGGATTGGCGACGTCGTTAATTTCACCCCTAATGACATTACCGTCGCATCCTACGTATAGCGTTTATAAGGGTTTTATTATGACACCGTGCGATGTGAACAACGATTTATGTTAGGTACCTCTCGGTTTTTACGATACATTGCGCTTATAGCTACTGCTGAATATATTATTTTACTTGTCGTGTAAATACTATTTTGCAATGTTTAAGTTCAATCTAATTATTAAATACTTTTTGTTGATAAGTGAAAATAAGTCCATGTGGTAACTGTGGTAAGTAAGTAAGTTATTGGCATTGCATGGCAATGCCGCCAGTCTCTTGTGTACATTACCAGTCGACAGCGATGCGGATGAATTTTTCGACGCCATATTTTACTTTGTGAATAGTTTTAGTTAAGTTAGTACCTACATCATTTTGTTATTTTTATTAATTAATTTAAAAAGTCAAATACAGAAAATATTTTAGGTGTTTTATAAAATTTTGTATTTATATTTAATAAGAGATTAAAGTTTATCGTCTGCTGAAGTTACGAGTTTCATATGAAACAGTTTATGAATCGAATTAAAAGAAAGTCGATATCATAAAGTACGCTGTCATAGAATAGAATTACTTATTTGCATAGAAAAAAAAAAAACTATAAACTTAAATCATTCTTCCACTATACTGGGTGGGTAAATTGTGTTTCTTCTTCTATATATTCTTCATCTAGGTACTCGGTGCCTGAGTGCCGAGGATCATGACCCATCTTGTTCACGTTTGTTTCCCCCAAAAGAAATTACCCCTGATTTAAACTTAAAAAGCTTAAAAGCTTAGCTATATCTTAAAAACGAATACAAAAACTGTGTTCAAAGTCATAATTATTGTTTTTGTCCAAAATACCAAAAATGAGTAAAACTTTGGCTCTCACCATGTAACACAGAAAATACTTAAAACCTACCTCACGTTAACATCAGAAAAAGATTACGAATTAAAAATTAAGTAGAAACTTAGCAAAAAAAATATCCGAAACGGCATTCTTATCACGCTCTTCTCGGTGCAGTGCAGTTGGTCGTTCTAACACAATATTAATGGGGGAGTCCTCTGGCCAGGTGCCAGGGGCGCATCGCCATGATTTAATTTCAAGCTACTGATGGAAGCAGACGGTAATATTGAATTAAACGCCCGCAGGTTCACTCAATGCTCAGCGTTTTGTATAGATTTGTTTATTGTTTTGGGGTTTGTGATTTCGTCTTATTGCCTGATTTATCCTTATATTGTGAATTTAATTGTCTTATAAATGTACATATTTGGATGTTTTATAGAGTTTGAGCACAAGCTACTCTACTCTACCCATTCGTATGGGAGGCCTCGGCGTTTTTTTTTCACTTTATATTAATTTATGGTACCTACCCCACACCAATTTGTATAGCACTACTTGCTATGTAAAAGATAGTGACAGGAGGTATTATAACATGATCAAGATACATAAAGTGGACTAAATACGTATTATCGAAGCTAACTCAAAAACTACCCAAGCAAAGTTAATAAAATTTATGTGGGACCACAGCGCAAGCTTCCTAGAAAAATATGGTTAAAAAAAAACAATTGGTGCACAATTGACGAAAATATCGATGAACATAAAAATAAATACATACAGACGACATATTACCTCCTCCTTTTTTGAAGTCTGTTAAAAAATATCTTGTCCATATACCTACTCGTAGAGAGAATATGGTGAGGAATTATTTTTTTGTTACATTTTGAAGAAAGGAAATGATTTTGAACATAATAAGCCGCTACGCTAACGCAGTAGCCCACGCGTGAAAAGAAGAATCCGGATGCTATATAACTAGAGACTTTTATATAGTCTTTTCAACCATAATATACATAAGAATATTTATTCTGTGCTTTAAATGAATTACCCTGTACGCATAGAACAAAAAATACATCGCAGGCATTTTACTGTCTTTTTCATCCATTTTATTGTATTTTTCTTTCATTGACTTCCAAATTTTATAGGATTGCACCCGTCTGAGGCAAAGTAAGTAAGAGCATTATTTTAACGGGCGACGCGAGACTCATGGCTCATAAAATAAAATTATAAACATTCACTTTCTCGGTTTGTATTCCTAATGACCATTTTGTTGATTTGTGTGGATAGTATAAAATTATTTAATTCAACGGTGATGTCTAGCCTAACTTGTTATTCGGGTGGTGCGAGCAAAATACTTCCAGCCCCTCTTATCTAAGCTAGTAAGATCTTGTTCCAAGAATTGTAATGCGAGGACACTGCACACGTACAGACTATCGGCTACTGGGTCCTCATTTTCTTTTTATTTTGAACTCAAGAACAGTAGATAAGGTTTCTAGAGGTAACTAGAGTTAGGTTGAACAACAAACACTAGTATTTCTATCCATTATTTTTGCACTGAAAAATTTTACCTCCTCAGTTCCCTGTATTCAAACTGATAAAAATGTCCGGGTACTGCATCTTGTCCGTGTTTTAAATTTATTTAGACTATAAATTCCACCTTACTTTTCTTCATGTATCAAAATCCAATTGACGACGATCGTGCAGCTGTCGACTATTTCTGTTTTTTTGCTCGTCGTCATATGTGCTTAGATCAATTTTGTTTAATTTTGCTGAGTACTTTTATTTTGTTGTATGCACATGTGTCGGTGACAAATAAACCAATTTTTCTCTCTTTATTTCAATTCAAACAAAACACATCGCTTTTTAGATACATTACGAAAGAAAGCACCTAGATACGTCGTTGATTATTATGAGTACCTATGCTGATTGATAATTATTATCATGTGAATATCAGCAAATCGTACTGGTATAGGTTGTTTATTCAAGTAATCATTAGGAAGACCTAATGACCACTTAAACGAACGGTCGTGAGGAAACATCTCAATAGGTACTGTCATTATTATCTTGCTCAGCAAATGGAGGGGGGGGGGGCGCCCGAAGGTGTATGTAACTTATTATTGGTAATATTGGAAACTGCCTAATGTTTTCGTCGTCCTATACAAAATACAAATAATGCTTAGACAGGATGGATTCTTCTTAGCAGTATGTTCCAGTTTAAAACCAGAAATAATACCAAGCCATTTCAAAAATAAATAAACTTGGCTCTAAAAATAAGTGCAACCATTTCTCGAGCAGACCCTGCCAATAAAACTAGGATGAATACGAAAGCAACGAGCAAAATATTAAACTCTATAAAATAACCGAATAGTTCTAACTTTCCACTTTTCACAAACATTTCGTAGGTCAGTTGCCTCGCTAAAAGCACCGAGTCTCAACTTTAGTATATTTTAGCATATTCCACGATAGTAAACAAAACTAATAACGCCGTCAAACGTTGAGATGAGAACATTGTTTACATAATTTCTATGCAACGCAATTTCCTTGCAGATATGAAAATAAAATGTAACGTCCATCCCAACTATAGGTACTTATTTCGGAGCTAAAAGTCAAGAAGATGCAGTAGCTTTCAGACTCTGATAATATTATGAATATCTCCCTCACAATACCATCCTGTATATAAACTGAAAAGCGAACTTATGCTGATGATGAAGTGGTTTGTATTTAACAGTTTAAAAGTTGCATATATACTAATATTGAAAAGAGGTAAAATTCGTTTATTTGTATGTAAGGGGGGAGGAACCGGAACTGCTATTTGGATTTGTAAAATTATTTTTCCATTGGATAGCCCAATGCTTTAGGAAGGCTATTTAACATCACGCTACGACCCTTAGGAGCCAAGCAAAAAGAAAAGTGAGAAAGAACGCTAAGCGAAAACGAAGTTATAGCGCGGGCGGGCGATGGGATGCGACGCGGTGGGTCGGGGTCCGAAATTTCACGCGTACGAAGTCACAGGCAGAAGATAGTTGGTAATAAATTTATAAATAGCACCTCCATGCAAAACTGGTGAAAATCGTCGCAAAAGTAGCGACATTTTAAAGCCGTCATAAACAAAAGGGCGCGTCAACAATAAAAGTTCATATAATGTTTACATTTGTTTTTTACTACTCTTATCTTTTACACAAGCCTAAGGCTCAGTATACATTACACCTAATGTCCGAAGCCTGTCCGGCGGACGCACTAGTCGGACACGGTGAGCTAGTGTCCGACACTGAGATAAATCGACTGCGGTCTTAGAAACCGAGTACACGCTGCGAGGAATCTATTATTTATGTATTTGTTACGTGAAATGCACTGTCCGGATATACTCGCATTGAATAACGGTGTGTAATTGGGTTTATTCAATTTAGAGCCATTTTCTTTCTTTCTACTTTTATTTATTTCAACCGAATTAATTATGTACAAGTTCAAATTATTGTCATAGTTTGTGTTTATTATAGGTGATAGTGGCAATGGCACTGTTTTGTAATTCATATGGTATGAACCTTTTATTAAGCTAAACTGGAGTTACAACGACCTAAGAAACCCGAAAAAGTTCTGTTTTGAAATAATAAAAAAACCAGGCTTGAAAGGTTTCCCCGCCCTGAGAAATGCTTCGAAAACAATAGCGTACCTACCTATAAAATAAAATACGTAAAAATAAAACCATTCGCCGGGTCCACGTACAATAAATGAGGTGCTCTTGCCGTATTTCAAGTACATTAAGAGGGTTCGTCTCAAGTGACACTAATTAAATATAGCAACAGAAATCTATTTCATCGAACAAAATGTTTCTGAAATCAGATCCGAAAATTAAGTGATTTGAAGCAATTGACTTGAGAATGTAATTTAATGTGAAACGAAATGTTTTTAGAGTATAATTAGATACTTAATATAGGACTTGTTATTAGTGTGGGTACGGAGGATACTCATATATCTCGTGAAAATGATTACTCTTCTGTTTACATGCATCCCAGTTATCTGCCAGTATAAATACTTAAGTAACCTCTAAAATTATATAAAATCGTAAGAAAGTAGTAGTAATAAAATCGTCTAAGGCCGATGCGCCAGACCCTTGCCGGCGCGCAATTAGACATCAAACTCCACAAGGACAACACAAAACAACATAAGGCACAATTTGAAGGGAATGTTATCTATGGATGGATATTCTATAATGTACATCACTGATTGGTGAATAACAGGACAAGTAAAAGTACTTCAAAGTGCAAGAACTTCTGGTATCCACCTGAAATAATCCTGTTACAGAACCCTACCCTACGTGATGCGATGTCTCAAGTCCCAGGATTTAGAATCCCTCAGATCTCTCAGCTAAATCTAATAACATAGTTCGCCTAAACAATCTGAACTAGCCTTCCCTCCCTGTGCCTCTTGTAACCCTCATAAAACATAGTACACTTGTCTAAGTTTAACGTAATTTTGATAGCTCTAACTCACACTGAGGACAGTCCGATGATTTTAATTAAACAAAACTTTGCTCAAATGTTTAGCCCGAAGGGACAGATGTGGCCTCGAAACAAATTGATATTAACACATTCAAAACATAAGCCCTTGGGGTTTCTATTATTACGATTATTAGTCTTTTGCTGTTTACTGTCTGTACGATTGTTTACGTATGTAATAGTAAAATAAATGGGATTGTTGCCTTATAAAAAATCAGCAGGTATGATATTTTGATTTTGGTACATTAAAATATTAATATGAACATTCCCCTCTTGCTGTTCCATAGAACGATGACACTTTACCCGTAGGTTGCTGTGATATCTTATAAAATGCTTAATAATCACAACAACTTAGAAACCCAACAATATATAATTAAACATTATTACAAAAAAAATTAGAACTTGACTTGAACGAACAATAAACTACAACAAAAAAAACTATCATAAATACCTACAAATGTACCGATGTTGGTATGAAATGCCCGCAGAATGTTACCAAGCTTGACAAATAGATTCATAGTCTGGCGTTATCAGGGTAATAATGTCTCCTTCTCACCTCTTGAGATACCTACAGCGATTATAGCAACTAATCACAGATCAAATAAATTAAAAATTATTACAAAAAGAAATGAGATCTTGAACGAACAATAAACTACAACAGTCAAACTACCTTATATACCCACGAATGTACCGATGATGTTAAGAGAAAACTTATGTAAAATGCCCGCATAATGTTACTAGGGTTAACAAATAGATTCACAGTCTAACGTTCTCTGGGTCTAATTTGGGTATTAATGTCTCATTTGTCACCTCTTCAAAAACTTAGTGATAAAATTAGTTAGCTCGCCAAATCACAGATCACATATTCTTACAAACCATTTGAGCCCTCAAAGACACAGAGTTCAGGTGGAATGTCTTAAGTGGAGGCCGTAGGACTAACATTTTTAAAAAAAGGTGTCTTTTAGAATGTTTTCTCATTTTCATTGTTGCTGAATAACGATTGTTAACAAAATTTCTCAGAAAAAAGGTTCCTTACAAATAGCGAAGTGGATTTTAATGGACATCAAAAAAAAGTTGCTGAAAAAAATGGGTGAAAAACTTTGCATTCCTGTGCCTAAAAATATGATACTAGTTTTTACGCAAATATAGAGAACCTAATCAATCCCGAGGTTTATGCACTACTAGCTGCTGCCCGCGGCTTCGCCCGCGTGGACCCTAATTCTTTTTCTAAAATAAAAGAAAGCCTAAGTTTCTATCTGCCAGTGAAAGTCCCATCAAAATCGGTCCAGTCGTTTCGGAGATTAGTCGAAAAAGATAGACGGGCATAATGTTATTTTGATACCTACTACACACTTCAATTTTATTTATTTGTATTGTATGTTTATGTTTATAATATTTAATGTATGTATAGTTTCTATAGATCCTATTTCAAAACTGCGTAGTTAGAAGTAGTCAGTTATGGTTACTCAGAATTCCTTTCTTGTTTATCGAAATGAAAGTAGATTATACTCAAGCAATAGAACAATTCTCCTGACCACTGCAGCGCATGAAGACATGTGTAGGCACATACAACGGAGGCATTGACCAAGCGACCGGGCTCTCTGCCAAGTCCACCGAGACCACCTCGAACCGTTAAAATATTTGGCTCAGGTATAAAACAAAAAGCAAGACTATTTTCTGAAGCCGATAAATATCAGTGTTCACTACCCATCCCTGTAATTCTGACTCTTTGAGTCGACGTCAAAAATCTCGTTCCTGTAACTCGACTCATTGAGTCGGTTTGACTAGGGTCGAATTTAATGCTTATTATTGCCAGTCTAATGAATGCCTTTCCTGCTCTTACTTACACAGAGTGTAGGAAAAAGAAAGGGAGAGGCATATAACATTACATGTTAAATATCTGGCAACGATTTGTTCGGAAATGTTTCAATCTCTAGAGTCTATGGGGACGCGTCCATTTCGTTTTTAGAGCCGGCCGTGTACGCTGAGTGCAGAGCGTTAATTGTAATTTCAAGTGGCAAGTGTTATAAAAAACCATGAACGGGTAATAAGTAATGCACAGTTTTTAATCGCTGCATTGTGTATTGAATAAAGATTTTGGAAATAATTTGTTTTTTCATGAAACATAGTTTGGATTTTCGCGCGTCATGCCGGTACATTTGCCGGTACCGGTGACGGCAAAATGTCGTTAGAAACATGATTTAGATACGATATTACGTTTAAATTACGCATTTTATTAGTGAAATTCGATAAAAAAATGTAACCGACAATAATATTTTTACTTTGTTAGCTTAGTTTTTAACTATATTTGTGCATGCTGTGGTCTCCTATAAGTGAAGGAGTACACCTACTGAATACCTGATGTTGTCCTTTAGTTATGTGTCATGTATTGTGTACATCTTTTGTTGGAGATCCTAAATAAATAAATAAATATCTCATTGAGTTCGCAGTTACGCACAGGCATTATGCTTTTGTTTTACTAAATCGTCTATCAGTTATCATTTTTTAGTATAACAATTTAATTTTTTGGACATCGACGAACTGCCGCAGGGTCAGGGCCTGGAGATCCCTCTCCACCCAAGCAGAAAGCGCCAGTGGCGACCGTAAGTAGTTCTACATTGTATCTGGTTGTATTACACTAACGAGAATAATTAATTAACGTGATTACGTAAAGCTTTATATTTGCGCTGTTTATTTGTGTAAACAAAACAAAGGCTATTCTTTTTCGTGTCAACTTAATAACTTCCTGACCAGTTTGAACCGTACAGCTTTGAATTGTACCTCTGATGTGTTTTTAGTTTTAGGTGATTTTAACCTGAGTGGAATCTCGTGGGCTCCATCTTATAATAATTCGCTAGTCCCAGTTAATCACGTTACTAGTGATGAATGTATGCTCGTAGATGAGTTATATACGCTGGATTTTGGTCAATACAACGGAGTGGTCAATAGGTATGGAAAAGTGTTGGATTTAGTCCTCTCAAATAAATTAGCCAGTGTTCGTGAGTGTATTGACCCTCTAGTGACTATTGATCCATATCATCCCGCTTTGTTAATTAACACTGACATCTTCGAAACGACTTCGACGGTTACGATATATCTATAGCAAAGGCGATTTTGAGTCTATAAACAACGAGATTGATGCCATTAATTGGGAGCGCGAGTTCTCATTTCGATCTTTAGATGGGTCGGTTGCGTACTTTTTAGACACAATAAAAGAGTTTCAGAATAGGTATATACCGCAAAAGCTTATACGTAATAAAACATATCCGATCTGGTATAGTACATCGCTCATCAGAACTATTAAGGAAAAGTATAAATACTTAAAAAAAACTAAGACTTACGGAAATAAAGCTGATGAGTTAACTTATAAATGCTTGCGTGAAAGGGTTAAGAGTATGGAAGCATCATGCTATAGATGTTATCTCAATCAAACGGAAAAATCTATTAAAAACAATCCTAAACATTTTTGGACCTTTGTTAAAAATCGCTACAACTCTAATGCTATTCCTAACTCATTTAATTACAATGATGAATCTTTGCTCACTGGTGATTCTATTTGTGAGGCCTTTTCTTCTTATTTTCTCTCTAACTTCCTTGATTCCACCTCAGCTAATAATCCCAATTCAGCCTCTGTATTTCCCTCTAGCACTTCTATACCCTCTTCTGACATTTGCCACATTGAAGTAAAGATTGATGTGGTGACTGATTTACTCCGCAATTTGGATCCATCAAAAGGTGCTGGCCCTGATAATTTATCTTCTAAATTTCTCATTGGATGTGCATCTTCCATAGCCCTACCTATCTCAATCTTGTTCTCTAAGTCTTTATCTGAAGGTGTTGTCCCCAGAGTCTGGAAATCTGCGTTTATTACACCCGTATATAAGAAGGGATCCAAAACTGAAATTATTAATTATAGGCCTATTTCCAAGCTATGCCTAATAGCTAAAATATTTGAGAGGATTATCTATAACCAGTTATATCCCGCGCTTGCTAATACATTCAGCTCTTTCCAGCATGGTTTTCTAAGGGGACGGTCCACTACTTCGAATCTTGTCTTATTTAATGACTTCATTACCGAGGCTATGGACGATGGCGGGCAAGTCGATGTGGTTTATACTGATTACAGTAAAGCATTTGATCGGATCGACCATGACACCCTAATAAATAAGCTTAACCAGATTGGCATTCGTGGAGACCTTCTGAGGTGGTTCTCATCTTATATAGATAATAGGTCGCAAGCAGTAGTGCTCAACAATTATATGTCGAGATGGGTATCTGTGCCCAGCGGAGTACCTCAGGGTTCGTTGCTCGGTCCATTCTTATTTGTGGTATATGTAAACGACATCGATCAGTGCCTACATTCATCCCATTTATTATGCTTTGCTGATGACATGAAAATTTTCATCAAGATTTCATCGCTTGATGATAGGTTAGCACTTCAAGCTGACTTATATCGCCTGGAGGAGTACTGTCGGGCTAACAAACTCGATCTCAATCCATCAAAGTGTTCATTGATAACTTATACTAGGAAACGTGCTATCCTAGCCACCACCTATACTTTAGCGGGTCAAACCTTACCTAGGTGCGATACTATTCGTGACTTAGGCGTCCATCAAGATACGAAATTGGTTTTTGACACACACATTGACGCTATTGTCAAAAAAGCCTCTAAATTGCTTGGATTTATAATGCGTCTCAGTAAGTGCTTTACGGATGCTAAAACACTTAAAATATTGTACTGCACATTTGTTAGAAGCCAGCTTGAGTATGCGTCTCAGATATGGAGCCCACGTTATCACAAGTACATTGACCGCATTGAGAACATTCAAAGACGCTTCATTAAATATCTGTGTTTCCATCAAAAGATTCCATACCACTCAATCGATTATCTTCGAATATGTAAGAAATATCATTTATTACCGCTAGAAGATAGACGTGAGATTGCCGACTATATATTTCTATTAAAAATCTTTAACAATAATATTGAAAGCCCAGAGTTATTATCAAAATTTTATCTCAATGTTCCAAACAAAACATTTCGATTTATGCAACCCTTACGTGTACCTCATAGTTCTACTAATTATAGGCAGAACAGTTACATTGTGCGTGCTAGCAAAAATTTTAATAAAATAAGTAAACAACACGATTTGGATCTCTTCTCAACCAGTGTGATCTCGGCTAGAAGGTGCTTAAGCCTCAATTTTTTTAAATAGCTGCAGTGTTTTTTATGTATTGTTTTTTTCTTCTCTTTTTCAATTGCAGACATAAGTGTTTATTTAAATAGTTTTAACTATCTTTATTAGATAGTAATGTGTTACCGCTTGTTTGTTCATACCAAAAATTATATTATAAGTCTAAAAGCGAAGACTTGTAATTGGCTTTCTGTCGACTATTGCGTCCTTTTTTTATTGTTTTTTTAGCTGTAAGTCTTCCATGCTGTAATAAATAAATAAATAAATAAATAAATAAATTTAAAATTAAAAATTATTCCTGTTTTCAGATCACATGCTCCTCGACCAACACTATCACCACAACCTCAGGTGGCTGAAGTTGTGATAGAGGAAGAAACTCCATCCAGCCCGCCACCACCACCACCATCGCCCTCATACTCAGTGCCCTCGCCGGCGTTGTAAGTATCTTACAGAATTTTCTATTTATCTCTAAAGACTGGCTGGTAAGGTTCTACAAAACTGTTTTATTTTTCAGGTATATGGAGTGTGCATCATCATCATCATTATTATCAATGCGGTGTCCTCGTTCTCGCCAGAGTCTGCGAGATACTGACATCTTTCGTCAGCTTTGGCAGACTTCGAGTTCCCACCAGATGTTTTACCTACACAGGAAGCGAAGCAGACTCTGACGAGAGCGACGACGAGGATCTGGCGCCCTACAATTTATTTCCCAGGGCGCAGAGGCGCGCCTGGGACACGCCACTGGATGATGATGATGATGCCAACGGCCAGCCTGCAAGCAACGCTCCTTCTCCCACCGTTGCGCCCGTGGACGCAACCAACGCACCTGCTCTGACTCCCACCACTGCACCCGCGGACGCAACAGATCCACCTGCTTCTGCGCCCGCGGACGCAACAGATCCACCTGCTTCTACTCCCGCCGCTGCGGACGCGGACGGACAGACCAGCTTTTATGAATTTGACTGGAAACCGTTTCCGAATGTTGCGATTCCACCTGAATCGCGACGGGAAATGTTTTCGCACAATATTGTAGGTCCGACAGCTCCATGTGTCGACGCATATGACATTTTCATAGGCATATGGGATCGCCAATTTATGGAGTACATAGCCTCGGAGACGAATAGATACGCGCAGCAGGTGGCAGCCAGTATGCTCGAGAACAACAACCTCCATGCCAAAAGCCGCATCAGCATGTGGCGCGACACCAATGCAGATGAGCTGTACGTCTACTTTGGTGTCGAGATTGCGAGGGGGGTTGTTGTTAAGTCGCGGCTCGAGGAATACTGGAATGTCACCCCTGACGTTTTCTATACACCCGGCTTTAGCGCACACATATCTGGCCTTGCTTCGCCTTACTAAATAAATGTTTGCATTTCGTAAATAATGAAACTATGTGTGCGCTAGAGCTGAGTGCCTCCGAGGTTAAACTTTTTAAGGTGCAGCCATTGTTGTCACATCTGAACAACAAATTCCAATCATTATACCGTCTGGGGCAAAATATTGCCTTAGATGAAAGTCTTCTGCAGTGGAAAGGTTGTTTGGACATCAGCCAATTGATTCCCAATAAAGCTGCTACGGTGGGGATTAAGACCTACGAGATTTGTGAATCTCAAACCGGTTACCTATGGCAGTTTGAGATTCACTCTCAAGGAAAGTCACAAAGATCTCCACCGCAGCAGTTTGAAGACCCAATGAAAGCATCTACGCCGGCAATTGTCCTAAGGCTTATACAAGGTCTTGAGGGCAAGGGTCACACGCTATGGATGGTTATTTTTTACAATTCGCCATGCCTGTATTGGGTTTTGACTGTGTAGGAACCCTGCGGACCAAACGTAAGTTTGTCTATTCTTCCGTAGACAAAACCCGTTTCTATGGTTGTCATGCTACACGTGCTGGTCGAAACTGTGGAAAAGAAATATGAAATATAGGAACCATAACTACCCCAATAAATTAGAACAAGTCTAAAGTGGTTTATGTAAACATACCTACGTAAACTCTCGGTTTGTTCCCCATTGGAGAAACTTCACAACTCCACACGTTGCGGTAACACCACGAAAAACGACTTCAGTTTCATAGTAGTTATGACCACGTTTAAGCATAATATCAGTTTCCTTACGCCATTAATAAAACTAGAACTATTCGAAACAGTATTATCGGAGCATATAAAGTTAGTAGAGTCGAAATTATCAGGAAGAGGATTTCCTAGTAGAAAACTTTCTCTGTAATATATTGAATCTACGTCCTTAAAATATATTTATCGGGTACCTAAAGTTTACTTGTGGATTGGTAGATTGGTAAGCGAAGGCAGGAATTGGTACAATCAACTACCTCACTAAAACATAGGAATTTTGGTATTGTTCATATAATTATTACCTGTATCAGATTTCTTTACAGCTTTTGCACAGCTTTTAAGAACAACAATCCGAATAGCCCCAAACTAACAAAATTTTAGAACAGAAAAATTTAGACCACGATATTATAACGTCTTATCCTATTATAAATGCACTAGACGATCGGCGAACGATGCATAAGTAGGTATATGATGGACAATATTGAGAGCACTTAACTTACAAACTTGAAATATCTCCACTAAGTCTTACGCAAAATCATTAGCCTGGGCGCCATATATACACAAATCACTAACATCCAGACGCCGAGCAAACATCAGTACCGTCAGGTCATACAAATATTTGTTCCGATGCGGGAATTGTACCCTTGACCTTGAGAACAGAAGCTGCGCCATTTACTTAGATAGGTACTTGAAAGATAAATTGTATTCAGCCTCTTTAATGAATACGTACCACCCAAGACTTATGGCCATAATAACCACACTCTGCAAATGGAAAACTCAAACTATATAGCAACATTAATATTAATTACCCATTTACATACCTAATGTACCTACTTATTTTTATTACTCGTAAGCGTCGCGTCGGTTAGTTTCGGTTCCGTTTAGACTGGAAGCTAACCCCAACAAAGATAGGAAATGGCTATGGCAGATGTATAAGCGTCGTCGGTCAGTTAGTAATATATATTTTCTTTGACTAAATTTTTCATATATTCTGGGAATAAAGTTTTAGTTCATGAAATTATAATTTCAAGGGCTTAAACCACGTAACTATTATAGGTAAGTACACATACATAAACTCACGCCTTTTTCCCATGGGGGTAGGCAGAAAGTACAGAACGCCACCTGCTACGATCCTTACAAATTCGTTTTGCCTCGTTAACGTTCATACATCTGGTCATATACGCACGCTGGTTGTGAGTACTACGCACCTGACCTTTCTGAAGAAAGTACTTGTGTACTAAAAGATAAAAAGGGGAAAAACAAGTATATAAATAAATAGATAGATAGATAAATCATTGATTTGGTGCACACAAAAGACAGCACAACATACAAAAGCACGATAAAATAAAAACTAATTAGGTACACAATATAAGGAAGTAACTACCTACAAGGTACAATAGTATACCTACAAAAAAAAAAACGACATAAATTCTGATGACAACATTGTCTATGACACACTTATCCCATTCTACATTCACGGAAAGATGACCTATTATTATAGTGAACATTAAAAGATAGGTATAAAATATAATCTTAGTTACATTTCTAATATTTCCTTTAGCCCCTCGGGCTAGCCCAAAATGTGCTTTGAGAGTGGATTTAGAATAGAATTCGGAATAATACTGTCATAATATTTCAATGGCGCCGGATTTGAACCTCAGCCTTCCGTTCTGAGGGCCGTGGTCATTTGGGTACCTATTGTGAATTGAAATGATACGTGATGTCTTTAGTGGGAAGAAAGCGATTTTAAGCTAGCGCCGAAAATGCATTTTGTCATTTAAGTATTAAGGTCGGTAACCATATTTAGATCATCATACAACCTGATACTGACCTGCTAATTGCAAAAAACTAAAGAACATTTGAATTTCGCGGGCTACCTTGGAGCATCCACCTTAAATTAATATAAATGAAGTTTAAGATAATCCATGCGGGTAAGCTTACAATAGTTTGACTACCGCCATGGGAAAAAGGCGTGAGAGTAAGTGCGTATAAAAAATACACAATATGCACAACGAAAATTGTGGCTTTCAAGCACTATATTATTATTTGCTTTCTTTTGTGATTATTATCGTACCTAACCTATCGTTATTTTTATATTCTATTATAATTATATAAATTATCTGTTTCAAAAGCACAAATAAATATAAATGTGCATGGCAAGAACCCTGCATTATATATAATACAGAATCTGTAGAAAAGAGGTTTGCAAGGTCTCTTCTTGATAAAAGGGATGGTATGATCAGGATGCTGACTTCAAACAAGACATCCGGAATAAAACAACAGCCCCTTACGAATTGGAGGAATTTCTGGGCCTTGATAATGTATGAGGTATACATATAAACATAGATTACTATGTAGGTATTTAAATGTATTATTATGTACTAGCGACCCGCTCCCGATTCCCACGGGTGCAAAGGTGATTATATCAAAACATCGAGATGTCTGCTACATTTAAGTTTATATTAATTATTCACATAAAGCTTCCGAAATAAAAGCTCTAAATGATGGTGAAAACCGGGTCGAAATCCATTGTGAAGTTCCGAAGATCTAGGCGGTCATACAGACAGTGTTATAGATGAAGGAATGGCGAGAATTGTTTGATATACAGACAACTACTGAGCCACATCCAGTTTATCCATACAAGATAAAAAACTGCTTAAATAGGCATCGCAGTATTCATGCTTAAACAAATTTTCAGTATTTAAATTTATTATCATCTTTAAATTAATGACTTACTTTCCAAAATAACTAATAGATAGGTACTAGATACCTATTAGTTATAAAAAGGGGAAAAACTAACTTAATAACTAATATAAGTAACTACTACGTTCTTTTTAACACCCACGGGAAGATGACCTATTAATAATCGTCAACATTAAAAAATAGATTTAAAATTATAATCTTAGCATTTTCTAATATTTCCTTTAGCCCCTCCGGCCTAGCCTAAAATGTGCTTTGAGAGTGGATTTAGAATAGAATTCTGAATAATATTGTCATAATATTTCTATGGTATCTATAAAATGTTATAGTTGAATGTGCTAATCACCTAATTATTTAACTAAAACTAATAAATAATGTTCTTTTTTTTGTGAGTTAAAAATAATATTACACAAAGAGAATGATCTCAACATGAAATTATCATTTTCCTATAATGGCTACCTTTTGTTGAGTTGACCAGAATGATTTTTTTATATTATGTATATAATCTTACATTAAATATCGTATGAAATTATTGTAACTGATGATAAGATTTCTGTTGGCATGGAGTTTTTTTAATAAATTATTTTCATTATGATAACGCAGTCCACCCATACATCTTGATGCGGCACTAGTCATAATAATTTTCTATGATTTCCAATTTATATGATATCATCATTTTAACGTTAACAATAAACCTAACGCAGTATCACAAAAACATACAAATGAAAATTGATACTCACATTCACATACGCCTGCAAGAATCACAATAGCATAACGCACATGACACTACACAGCGTAACCACTATGACAATATTCGTAGGCGTTCACGTCGCCACGCGACTGCTCCGGTCGCGCACCCGCGTCCATCTGCCGCCGCTGCTGGGTGGACTAAGACAGTGTACCTATTATATGTAAAGATAATTCGTAGGCCTGAGCTTTGAAAGCATTTTATAACGCTTTCAAGAAGACAGGAGCATTGTGTTTTGTAATCACAAGTTCTACCCAGTTGAGTAGATTCGATAACTGCATCAGTTTTCATACGCTCGTCAGTTTAGAATTTGTTTTATTTTCTGTTCATTAGTTAAGTCCAGTTGACAATAAACGTGTGTTTTGAAGCGTTTTATTATATCTGTTGAACAAGAAGGTGTCCCAATATTAATACAGAACTTTCAGGGCTGATTTGACCGAGTAATCTCCTCATAACCATTTAAATAGTAGGTGTCAAGACATTATTTGAAATTCTCTGCAATATAACTTCATTTCACGTCAAGTTCGGATTATCGTCTGTCTAAACGAGATTTAACCAATTGAGTTTTGAAATTGTTCGTTAGTACTAACCTATGTGTATCTTCAACTAAATTAGATTTTAGTGAGACCACGTCTGTCCTTGGTGCCTAACATTTAAGGAGTTCATTAGTCTTTTCTGAAGTCTTCTTCTTTCTCTTTCTAATATTTTGATTTCTTATGTAGGTTTCAATGAAAAGTGACTTTACACAGATTATAACCTATTTTAACTTAAGTATCAGTGTTTTTCTTTCTCTTCATAGTATTATAATGTTTATGAATTAATAGTTTATATTTTAAAATGATTAGTCTCTGTTTGTGCCTGTTTGTAAGTGCGCTTATAACTTGAGAATCGCTTATCGCTCCTCATATGGCCTGACCAAGATTATGTCTGGACTTCTTTAAAAGAGACTGCGACCTCTGAGTTTGTTTCGGCCTTTCTTCTCAGAGTAGTCAGTGATTATCCTATAAATTTACAGAATAGACAATTTCATTTCGTTTCCCATTTGTGTTTTATTTTTAAATTCCTTGACATTTTTAGTCATTGGCTAGGTTTAAGTATAGGCTTTATCATTTCGTTTCCCATTTGTGTTTTATTTTTAAATTCCTTGACATTTTTAGTCATTGGCTAGGTTTAAGTATAGGCTTTAGCTTCTCGTATTCTAAGAGTAGATGTGGGTGGCCAGCCTTATGACAAATTCTCAAGCCATCAACATCTTTTATCAATACGATATTAATTTTCTTGTCTAATCTCAATAAATGGCAGCATTTTTTGCGCAGCAGTTAAAAAAGAAAGCTCACCTTTCTTTCCCTGAATTACCATGAAAGTACACAGTTGGTAAAGCTTTCACGATGGAATATACCAGTGAGCTTCTAAAATTAAACACTGCTTACAGCGTGCGTTGATGAGGGAAGCGAGATAAATTACGTTAAGGCTGGTATACACTCGCTCGGGTACCTGCTATTAGTAAGTGTAGAAAATTTAACGTGTATTTAACTTTGTTACATGATGATAATATACTGTAGGTATTGATGCGCCTTTTGATATATCGGATAGCAAGTGGAACTAAATGATTGTTACGGCCCCACCACCACTTGAGGTGCACGGTGGGACTTACTGAAGTTATGGCGCTGCGCCAGCCTGTGCTCTTCGCGCCGTCAGGGACGCCACGAGTTTAAAAAAAAAGAAGACAATCAGCAGACATCGCATGGCGGACAGATTTATTAAATACCCGGCCTAACGTCCATTACTTCCGAAGACTTCCCCACCACCACTTGAGGTGCACGGTGGGACTTACTGAAGTTATGGCGCTGCGCCAGCCTGTGCTCTTCGCGCCGTCAGGGACGCCACGAGTTTAAAAAAAAAGAAGACAATCAGCAGACATCGCATGGCGGACAGATTTATTAAATACCCGGCCTAACGTCCATTACTTCCGAAGACTTATACACAGCGGTAACAAGCAGAACAATGATTCAAAATTTTGTTCTAAACATTATTTTCTCAGAAATAAAAAAACCATGAAGATGCTGTGTTTGTAGCTGACAGGCAACAGTGTCATTAAATGGTGAATAATAAAAATAACTCAACATGACCAAAAACGTGGTTTTCCGCTGTCAAAGCACAGTATCTCCAAAATTTCAAACACTGAACGTATGTGCACTACCCTTATCTCTGTCAGGTGCGTTATTTTGAACCGGCCGTAAAGCGCATGCGTGTACCAGGTGTCGTCCAAACATTACGATACCCTTTCATGTATACTAACGAAGCTCTTATTTGTAAACATTGTAAGTGAAAGTTATTTTGGGACTTTTATGGGGTTCCGCAAGTTTAAAGTTCTGTTTGAACTTTAAGGAATGGGTTATGAATATTGTAGTGGAGACTTCGTGGTAACGAAATATTCGGAGAACTCATGTTAGAACAGTAGTTTAGATATGTGTGAAACTGGCACGATTGGCGCAGTGGTTAAACGGTTGATTGCTGCGCTGCGTGTCGCGGGTTCGATTCCCGCACGGAAAAAATATTAGTGTGACCTAGTAGTTTCTGTAGCAGCTATGTAGTTTTCTGGGTCTGTTTGTATATGTGAGTTTAAATGTTTGTAAAGGCACCCACAATACAGGAAAAATTCCCAGTGTGGGGGCAAATTTAAAAAAAAAAAGGTGGGCAACAAATTAACTCATAAGCGTCGTAGAAAATGATAATTACGGTAGTTACTATTATTAGTTAGTTACTAATAAATAATACAGTTATTATAGTTTACCCTCTCAATGGTAGGTTAGATGCCTTGCCTTACCGTGAGGGATACACGACTCGTAATAAAAATGCGTCAAGGGATAGATGCCCACCGTATGGGATAGAAAACTCGCTGTATGAATGCTTCAATATTAGATGCTAATTGAAATAAAAGACTTGTATTAGTGTAATCATTTGGTATTCAATATTGTAACAATAATTTGTGATATATTATATCGTAGAATTTTCCAACTTTTTTTTTTTATTGTTTTAAAATAATATAATTATCATCTTACTCTTGCAAGCTTTCTTCAGTCCAACTAATGTGACGAGGGACCACGTCCTGTTTTCTTTTATATTTCCGAGGCATTTCTTCCACCTGCTATATGAAAACATTAATAGAAATAGTTAGGGATAGATGCCCCTTATCCCTTAGGGCCTAAGGGCATCTATGGCTACAGCTGATGGGGCAACTATACTTTAAGCACAGGATAGATGCCATTTTTTAATGAAAAATAAGTTAAACAGAAAACAATAATTTAAAGCATCATTCTGTGTACTTTAAACTGTACTATCAGCAAATAAATTAAAAAAAACGCTTGCTGAGGTTTTGTCGTGGAAGATTTTTAGCACTCATGGTGAAACGCGTGCACTCTCCCCTGCGGTTGGCACCTCTGCGCTTCATATTATATAGTACGATTTTAGGTTACGCAATTTCTAACATTGAGTATTCAAAGTCGCGGCACCTTTCCCATTAGGGTACCTATCCTGGAATTACTCTTTATTATATACACCATAAATATTAGAGATGTGTAGAAGTTTTACACGGGGTGAAACAATGGAAGAGCAAAAAAACATGAGAAACCACGTAAAACAAGTTCTTGGTCGTACAAAGCCTTTTAAAATGGCGTTTCCGCCCTATTTGAGGTTCAACCTCATTCAGACTTCGGTCGAAAATAAGATTTATTGTTCGAGAGTACCATAACGCTAGCCAACCTATTTCCGTATTTTCAACTGAAAATTTGAAAACTTGTTACAGGCGATAGAAACTTCGGTTGCAAACAGTATACGCTGTTAAACTTACTAAGGAAATTGTAGTTTCAATATTGATTGAGTCCTGTTTAGTTTTGGCCAAGTCAAAGCCTAGGTTTATTGAAAATGTATTAGTTGCTTGTTCAGTATTGTTAGAATTGATTCAGGAATTAGAGGTAAGATGCCTTTTCAGCTAGATTTTGAACTATTTCGACGAATGCAAAGACGTTGATAATTTGGCAGTGGATTCGTGCTGCCTTGGGCTTCGCCATGTCTGTGATTTAACTTTTAAAATCAAAGACATTTATTTCTTGTGAATTTATTTCTTGATGACCCATTGATTGATCCCACTCCTGGGGCAAGGGCACCTATGAGATTTATGTTTAGTAAAAAAAATCTAATGTGTATATCTTTTTGAATTTAGTAAAAAGTATAAAACGAAGCAACGGGGGGGGCATGAGAAATGCAGTTCAAGAAAAAAAAGTTTACTTGGAGCATAACTATAAAAGTAAGTACATCTATTTCCGTACCTAATTGGAAAGAATTCGAGTTTGACTCGCACTCTTTTCTATCTTCCATGTTGATCAAAGTTATTCATTAATGCGATTACAACAAATCCAAACGACCAGTCCTTTTCAAACCATCTATCAACGTTTCCGCGCACAAACCTAAAGTGAATCGCGTGACGTATGAAGCCATAGTTTACCGAGGCGAGACTAAATAGACTAAACAGGAAACAGGTCAGAAATCGGTCAGCGCCTGCGAATCATGCTGCGTTTCACAATATCCAGTTAACTTCATACACGTACAGTTTACGATGTTTTTCCTTTCACATGAAAGAAAGCCCAGTAAAAGGTTTCAGCAAAAGTACAAAGCGTTGCGATGGCTGATGGATAATAATGCAGCTTTCAGTGGTGTTATTGTGATAGGTACCTACCTTGGGATATTATTTAAACATTTAAATCTTTTGATTAGCGAAAACTGAGAGATATTTTATTGCATGTAGTTCCTATGCAGCTATCGCCATAGCGCCTTTCCATAAATTCATATTTATTAGATACCTTTCATCACTGAATTTTAAACCTGACGCCATTTAGTCTGCAAAACAGTCAATAACACAAACACTAACAAAGACACGATTGTTTTCAATGAAAGAAAAGCACAAAAACGCGTAATAGACGTGACGAAGGGAAAAACGGAATCACTCCCGAAACTTACGTCATTAAGTAAGTTAATTAAGAAAAGGAGCTTAATCGAAAAGTTTGGGAACCCTGGATGTAACTGTGAAGTATATTTAAATAAATTATATCTGGATCATTTTAATAAGAATTAAAGAAATCCCGTATCAGATCGTTTTGTTCCCGTAAGCTGATAATACTCGTTCATCTTCTGGAATTAAAATAATATCCCTTTGTTTATTTTGAAAGTATATAATTTTTGTTAGTTTTTTTTACTAGGTATCGACTTCTTGAAACTAATATCACGTAGTTCTTCACTAATTCCGGAACATAAATAATTCTGACATCAAAATAAATTTCACCATTATGTATGCTCTTTATTATTATTAATATGTTTTTGTGTGTCTATAAGTTTAGTACAATTGGGCTATTCAACTAATATGAAAATATTGATGAATTTTTCATATTTTTCAGGTTTCGAGAAATCTAATTTTCAAACGAAATCTCTATCGAGAAAACATTTATTTACAGCTTGCACAATAGGCTTCTACTTTCTAATTTAAATGTGAGCCTCGATTTTGTTCAAAGGATTCCAACGCCAGAGGCTCTATCATAATCTCATTAGTAGGGTAGGTTATGTGCAGGAGAGGTCAAGGTGTCATTAAGGCCATTCGTGGACCACGCTACTACAACTTAACGTGTTAAGCCGCGTATTCACGACCGAGCAAACATTTTCTTCAGAGCAAATGTTTGCTATTCTGCCGATGTTCGCTCAAAACATAAAACATATTTTTTCACTATAACGAGAAAGTAAATGTTCGTGTCGCCGTGACATGGTTTTCGTGCGAGCATTCGTTCGCCGAGTTCAACTTATCATAACTGAACAAATATGTTCGCTCGCTCAAGTGTTTTCATTTACTGCGCGAACAAACGCTTGCTCGCTCAGAACGCTAAATGAAAACGCAGCTTTACAAACTGAAATCACCAATGAGTAGCCCGGTTCGCATTTAAATACTAGTGCTGTGAAATTCTGGCTAGTGATTGGTGATTTGAATTTGTAACATGTTATATTGAGTAGCGTAGTGGACGATGGGCCTAAAAGTAACGGTTGGTGCAAACGTGGTTATAAAACCTCATGACCCTTGCCTTCGAATGTTTGACCTTTTTTTTTTTGCGTTGGAATTTTTCAAATAACTTTTCCCGCTCTGGGCTGAGCGAGAGGTCGTGTCAGACTCTTACTGACTAAAACCCATCCGTGTTCCTTCTGTTGCTAGCGGCCCCGGTAACTCTTTCGGAATTTCCCTGTTTGTTTCCTGACAATTCCTTTCGGATTTGACCTGCCAAACGAGTGTGTGGTAGCAGCGCACCCCAAGCCTTGACTCATTGAAAACTGGCGATGACAAACCAACAAGTCAGGCTGCTCCCACAATGGCGATGAAAACCCGAACAGGCGAGCAGCCACAACGACCCGGGCTAAGCTTAATTACAACCGAGGGATTAAGCCGGGACATATTTGCGTTGCCTGCTCAAAATTAGGGCACGCTAGGGATTTCTTATTTAATTTATTCGTGCCCGTGAAGAATGTCGGTTCGTGTCAGGAGGATGCTGTTTTATGTTGCCTCTTTTACGTATTTTTTTGGGCGTGGTTTTCCTACAGGTGAAATTGTTTGAATTTCAAAAAATTACCACAATGTTTGTAATAATAATTATTATTTCTCAAACCTGCTTGGAAATTTATTTATTTATTTAAACTTTTCACACACAAAAAAGGTACAAAGGCGGACTTAATGCCTTAGGCATTCTCTACCAGTCAACCAATTCTATGTTCTATAACTATCTAGACCTAAGCCTTCAAACATATCTAGCTCAATGTCAAACATTCCAAATCCATGAAAATGTACCGTGTTCAATGTTTCGTTGATAATGAAAAACGAGAGAGAGTGCGAGAAGTGCCAATCACTTAAACATAGGGCCCGCATAAGCCCCGTCTAGACCCTAGTAAGAATTAAATAACGAAATAACATGACAATGTACGAAAGGAACTGTTTTTATCCGTACCCTTTGTATTATCAACGATTTATGAAACAAAATATGTTTTCAGAACGCTAGTTTTGAAATTATGTGAGGAAATTCGAGCATTATATTGACAACCTTCTTCGACATAACTCGAAATTGCTGTACTGGTAAAAAACAAGGAAATATGCGGCCGGCAATGGTACTATGAAAATCCATATCTGTCCTGTTTAGCGGCCAAATAAATTACTATGAAAACTCATATCTGTCGTGTTATTTAAAAATGGACCGAACTTTTCGGACTCATTTCGGATTTTCACGAACGCCCGATCAATGCACCAGTTGCAGGCCGCATATTATAGTAATAATAATTATAAGGTATTTTCAGAGGTTGGCTAGTTCATAGAATTATATGTCGGTATCGAACATGTTGCCTAGGAAGGCTACCCACCCACCAACAAACTACAAGGCTGGCTGGCAAGCTCCAAATGAATTTAATTTCCTACAAAGCCATTTTTACATAAAAACTTTTTACAAAAAAAACCAACCGACTTCCAAAAAAAACACCGACTTCCTAAGTCGGTGGCTTAAAACGAAAATTCAAAACCAAAGACACCGACTTCCGAAATTAAAGTTATTTTTCACTTTCTAGTGTTTTTTTTGGAAGTCGGTTGTTTTTTTTTGTAAAAAGTTTTTATTTTTCACTTTTTAGTTGTGGTACCTACCCCCTACTAGTTCGAATATCACGACCTGCTATGTAAATAACAGTGACAGGAAAATGTTAAGAGATCGTCCATATAGGCTAAGTGGGAAAAATACGTATTAATGAAGCTAACTCAAAAAGTACTCAAGCTAAGTTAATAAAATTTATATGGGACCACCTTGAGAGCATACCCTTTCAAACAAAAAAAGAATTTTTAAAATCCGTTCACAATTGACGAAAATATCGACGGACATACACAAAAAAAAAAAAAAAAAAAACATACATACGCTACGAACATAATATATAACCTCCTCCTTTTTGGAAGTCGGTTAAAAATATAAGGCCATGATCCTTGACCAATGGCATTATTTCATTTAAATTAATACGATCTCATCACAAAAGTTTTATTACAAAAAAGTTGCGTTGTATATTTTTTCGACCATTTCTCGTCATTTTCGTCTCAAGTTTCTTTTGTCTACTTTTGTTTCGAAATCTTATTTGGACGAGATTTGCCTCGTTGATTATTATGGGGATGTTGACTGTACATAAGGTATATAATATCGTACGTGACTATGGAAATGATGCCATTATTTGGAGTATTATTTGCATTGGGAAAAATGTTTCTCGTTTGCAGCATAGACTTTTTGTGGGTTGGGATAGGTTTTTGTAATGAACAGTGTCCGCTTTTATTATTATAATATAATAATATAACGAACGAATGGATTAGTTGAATATCTAGCAACTATACAAGCCACACATAATAATATTTTATCTAAACATACGTCTGTGTCTATTTGCAGGACTGGTTTTATTACTGAATTTTGTTGATTTATTATTCATTTTTTGCAGAAGATCTCCAACAGACTTTCTTAAAAAGGATTGTATAGATGAACGTATAAAGAAAAAAAGGCTAAAATTTGGACAAATTTTAATTAAAAGACAAAGAGTGAATTTAGAACCAAAGCCGAAACAATGTGTTGAACTTCCCACTTAATTTAAAACCACAGGGGACGCATTCACTCTGTTAATTTCGACTCAACACTCAACTTTCAACCAATTCCTATGTTAATAAAGGAGTTAAGAAAATTATAGAGTGATGTCTGCCTTGTCGGTTCGTTTGTACAGTACAAGTTAAAGTGGAAGAAACAGGGGTTTCTGTTGTATTTTGAAATAGCAGCATCTTAAACTTGGGAATAATGATTTTAAAAGTAACAACAGCTTGAAGAGACTTTACAAAATCATTATCTTGATCATTTTTTGAATGTGGTAGGATTAAACAAATGATTTTGTTAGACAGTGTGGTATTTAAAACCAAAGTGAGTAATATGTCACTCATAATATAATCTCAGGTAGTTAGGTATTATATTTTTTTGAACACTTATCTCTGAAAACCATAAAGTTATCTATGACTGTTTTAGCATTCAAAACAGTATTTCTACTATTAATTTTCCCTTCTTGTAAAAAATCTTCGAATATTTTTATATTCTGACATTTTCATCACAAATTTTCATCTGTCATATTTATTTTTCTATAAAACCTGACATATTAAAGTCCACTGTAAACTTAGTTTGATAAGGTCAGTCTTACACACGTTTTTTTTTTTTTTTTTTTTGTGTGGGAATTCATCCAATGACTTCTCCCGCTCTGGGCGGAGAGGAAGGGCGTGTCAGACTCTTACTGACTAAAACCCACCCGTGTTCCTTCCCTTGCCATGCCAGGGGCCACGGTTTCCCCTTGGGACTACCCGCAACCCCGGCGGGTTACACTCTTGCCAGTGGAATAAGACCGGTTTATCTCTGTAGCCTCTGTAATAAGGTGAAGTTTCGCATATAAGCCATTTAATTGTTTCTGGCCGATATTTAACTATGAAGTCATTTGACTTATTTTTGAAATCTTTAACGTGTACCTACCTACTTTGAAAATGTGTAGCAACCATATGAGCTGTCGCAGCTTCTAAATAAAATCAGGTCTAAGTCTTCATTCTACAAAGTAGTTTTATTTGTTCGACCGGCGGGCACCAGGGACCAGCCCACACCTCTGCTGCAGGCCTCTGGCGTCGGGGGCACTCTAGATGGGTGGCGTAAGGCAGCGCAGCCCTCATGCCTGGCCCCTTCTGGGCAAGGAGGACTCCGACACTGGAGGACACTACTCCCGCATGTCATAGGAAGCCAGGCACTCGCCCCTGAGCGTGAGGCGCTGCAAAGCGCCTCCACTATCCATCTCTCGGTGGCGTGAGACAACGCCGCTAACTGAGCCCCTGTCAGGGCATTACCCCGCGTGACGTACGACGCCATAGCGCAGCTAGTGAGAAGCATAGTAAATCGACTTCACTATAATGAAATCACCATTATAACACTTTACTTCCTCTGGACAGGGACGCAATACTCACCCGTTCCTGTAACACGCTACTGCCCCATCCTTGTTCCTGCTTCAAGTTGACTGACTCGCAAGTAGCTGCTCTACTACTACCTGCTTCACGTTCCTGACTCCGAGCGTCTACAGCAGCAGATTCGCCAGAAGCAAACCTGACGCTCCTATTCCTTTTCAATCCTTTCTATTTTTTATCCTTTCTATTTTTTATCCTTTCTGTATTTTATTCTGTATAATTATCTAATTGTGACTTATAATAAAATTTGTCCTCCGGTTATTATTTATGTTAGGTATCATAGACAGGTATATCTAATACTCAATGACAGAATGTAGAAGAGAGCGGGAGAAAAAGGGAGAGTGATCGAAAGTATTGAGTTCTGAAAATGAATGCGACAAATCCGCTTCCAAGTATTCGATAATCGATAACATCCTGAAAATAAACCTTGACCTTCGAACTTGAACGCTGAGTAATATCCCCCCCTCTCATAATAAATTTCGTTCGATTCAATTGATACGAATAATCGGAATCGTTTATTTTAGTCACGTCACTACGTATTGTTGAGAGTAGAAACCCTTTCCTTATAACTAGGTACTGTGTATTTATGTCCTTTTTTGTAAACTATTGCTATTGATTGGAATTTTAAGTCTTTTTATTAGACTTGTGGAAAGAAAGGTAGGTAAGTAACTTAACTGAACTTGATGTAAGAATTGTAGAATTCGGTCAGAAACCTAACGTAACATCACATGATTCCGAGCTGTGGAGCGTTTAACAGAAATGTTATTAGGATACTGTCAATTCGAAATTAAATCTATTTTCGAATCCGTTATTTGGGAAATGTCACATTATTATAACTCATGAAATTGACGGGTAAACTAATGGAAGTGTCCATTCTAAACCACAGACAGTAGTATTATCCTTTGTCAGATATGTTCTGATAGACACAATAGGAATAGCCAATATTAGGTTTTGTCCCAAGTGTTCTGTTAGAGTGATAGAAAGTGCCTTGATTCGCGACTGTTTAGCATGGGATTTTAGGTTCGATCCCCATTTTACGTATAACCTCTGAAATTTTTAGGGGTGGCCTTTGATGGTAGTCGTTTTTGAATGTGTATTCGTGGCCTCTGTGATTTGACAAAATTGTCAGGAATACGTCACAAATGACGACTATTGCCTGTAAAAAATATCTTGTCCACATAAAGAGAATATGGTGAGGAATGATTTTTTTGTTACATTTTGAAGAAAGGAAATGATTTTGCCCTTATTAAGCCGCTACGCTAACGCTGTAGTTGGCCCACGCATGAAAAGAACCCGGATGCTATTTATCTAGAGACTTTTATAGCCTTTTCAACCATAATATACACAAGAATATGTATTCTGTGCTTAAATGAATTACACTGTACGTATAAAACAAAAAAATACATCGCAGCCATTTTACTGTCTTGTCTTCCATTTTATTGTTTTTTTTTTTCTTTCATTGACTTCCAAATTTTATAGGATTGCACCCGTCTGAGGCAAAGTAAGTAAGAGCATTATTTTAACGGACTGTTTGATTTCCCGTTTGTGACGATCGTGACCTGTATATACGGATCTCTCTACTTGCCGTGGATTATAGGTAAGTTTTGATTTAATTTTTTCTTTATATTCGTTATTTTACTTATATTTTTTCGTTTCAGTAAAGAAAATGTATTATAAATCAATTATTGTATTTGAAAAACTGAAAGGGCCTATAGATATACGCCACATCCGCGACACTCGTTGCGGGACGCTTTCGAGGCGTCGCCGCGTCGCGTCGCCGCGTCACGTTCGCCCGCGCATCATAGAAGTGATCATAATCTTTGTTTTACTATACACACACCCTAACTAGAGACGACATTATTTGCAAATATTTCGAAACCTGGACCATCATCTACCATGGATCCTTTAGCCTCGGAGTCGTCTGCTCTGATGTTTCCACAGGAAGGAGACATATGGCTTCGATTTTGAAATTGGCGACGAAGACCTATCAATATCTGACCTATATATATCTTAACCAATCTAGACCCGGTATTTATATTTTTTGCCAGACGCACGGGCCGAACGAGGATGAAGGAACTTTATTTATCATCATTACATAAAATAATTTGTAAATCAACAATATATATCACATCCTTATATCAAAAATAAATTTCGCTCTTTTAGTCGAAGGAAGAATTTAAAATGCTAATATCCGGCTCATCCTCGTTTCTCTCGAGGAGGTAATTAATGTTAAGATAATAAGTTAAGTACGAAAACATTAACGGAATTTATAAGACGAGATTCATAAGCCTTCAACAACGGGGCCCTCATAATTGGGCAATTTTTTACGGGAATTTGTTAAGACGCCACGAATATTTTTGGTGAATTGCTCGCGAACAGTACCTACTTGTGTTTAAATTGCCATGTACTTAATGTAGTAAAAGTCCTTTCAAGGTGGTGGGCCTTTTAAAGTGCCAGTCCTTACAGAATCAAGCTCAGGTACAAAATATGCAACGTAGTTTTTATAGTTATAGATTTTCTTAAGTCTCTTTCATTGCTACGTTCAACTAACATTATCATACATCGGTGAAGTTTTTATGCGTACATTTTAGGATCACATTTCAAGACATTGCATGGTGACAGTAACATTTTCATTCAGTGTGCTAAAAACCATTGAGAATCAGCATTTTGATATTTTCCTCTTAAGTTTTTACCCTTTTATATTCAAACTTAAATACCTACTTACTACCTGCCCAATTTATTTTAATATTTTGTCATTGAAGTGAGAATGCGAATAGGCATAGGTTACAATACATTGTTACCTACCACCAGCCTAGTCCTAACATATTGAGCTTGAAGGTCGTAACAGTCAATCAGTGGCAAGCTGCTAGCCCACGAACAGTCTAAAACCATTAATTGTCCCCACAAGCACCGTTCCTCTCCATTGATTCTTACGACTAGCACGCCAAGATTAGTTGAAACTACATACAGAGAGGCTCTTGTAGAAAAGGTCAATTCCCGTCATCTTTCAAAATCTAATTGCAATCTCATTTCAGCGATAATTGGTGTCAAAAATGTCTTACAAAAGCCATCGTTCTTTAAAATACAGGAATTCAGCTTATGACAATATTTATTTATTAGACATTTACCTTACTCGGTAACAATCATTTGCAGGCGAGGTGACAATTAATAGAAAGGTAGAAAATCGCATGACATATTAGGCATTATTATTACACTGAAATTATACGTAGTATAGCCCGAATAAAAATTAAAGGTTGAGGCAAAAACGAACCAAGCCAACTTTAAAATCTTATTCCACTACGTTGTCACAACCATTAAATTGCTCCCACGATCTGACTGAAAAATATTTCTAACACTTGCAAAAATAGGCACCATTTCTGATCCAACAGCGCGTTTGGCCAGTTGCCACACAGTTTTCCCGTCTCGCTGGGCTGGGCCTCGGAAGATCAATCATTCACTTAATCTGCTACATAGCTACACTTCCCTTGGGGAAGTCCCATGCTGTGACTTCGAATTAACTTTTGTTAATTGCGCCGAATTTCGTTAAAGATGCAGCGGCTATAAATATTTATTAAGAATGCTTTGTATTATGCGAGTTTTAGTGCAGAAGATATAGTAGAAAGGCGATATTGAAATTACTTAATAGTAAACGTTTTGAAGATAACATTGCCAGACCTTGGTGCCATATTGGACAACGATTACAAACAACAGAATGCAATGGAGACAAGTTATAAAGATGCCCATATCAAAAGACATGCCATTTGAGGGATATTTTATAAAAATAAATAAAACTTTATGCATATATAAAGTAAGTAAATGCGAAAATAAACGGTAACAGCAAGCAAGAATTCTTAATTGTTACTGTTACCCAAAAAACATTCAGGTATCGGTTCTCGTTAAAGTATGGTTTTTGATGAAAGTAACTAGGCGGCTGAAACATTTAAAATAATTTGGAGAATCTTTCTCATCCGAAACAGAGGCATTCAATTTTTCATTTTAAATTCGTTGGCCAGTTGCCATGTTGTTTGCTTGCCGCTACCTTGTACCTTCAGCAGATCAATCACTCAATTAATCTAGCAATGTATCTACGTTCCCCCGGGTGAGTTTTATTTCAGTCACAACTCTGCTTTAGGAATTGAGCTCCGAAATCTTGCTTATAATTTTTTTTCTTCCCTTTTGTATTTTTGTAGATATTTTTGTCAATCTTTACAACTAAACCTTAAGGCTGATTTGCATTTGAATTAATTATACAAGGTGGAGACGACAATACAACAATAAATTAAACTGCGTATATCTAATGACGTTCCCAGTCTGCATACGAAAATTCAATCAAAGATCTCCAATAGTTTAGTCACTATAGCTAGTCAAAGATTGGCAAAACCCATAGTCGGCGCATCACTACTATTTAGTTTGTTAGAAAAAATCACTTTTTTAATTTCAATGTTAGGTTTTATTTGATAGTTCCTAAATACTTCTATGCATTAATATTGCTAGTGTTTTCATTTATTGTTGTATTGTCGTCTCCACATGGTATAGCGAGTTCAAGTCACTTCACTATGGAAAACGTGTCACGTTTGGACTGACGTTTCGACGGACGATCGGACACAATTATTATTGTTACTTGAACTAACTCTCCACGGATTGTTGAAACTTCGTTATTCTTTTGTTACTCAAACAGTGATTAATTAAGGCAGCGGTCTAGAAAACACAATCATGGTTACATTTTATTGTAATTAAATATACAAAATCCCGTGCTCGAAAAAACGGGGGTCCGTAAAAAAATCCTCATTATAATATAAACTACATAAGTTACAGACCAAAAGGAATAGTTTTAATAATATTCCTGGTTGCATCAAAAAACCATTATCCTAAAACTTTTTTACTTTGGGGTAACAAACATGGCTTCCTTTATCTTTGGCCGTAGAACAAGGGTTAAATATGTAGACTTTTCACTCTTGTGTCACAAAGGCCGAGTTGGTGTGTGGTTTTAATGATGTTGAGAAATCAACCAAAGTCTTGAAAGACGGTTAGCTAGTTTTGGTTCTTTCTATTATCAAAGGAATTTAAATTAACACGAATGAGTACTTTCGACAATCATCCCCTTTTTCCTATCCAACACATTCATTGTAACAGGAATGAAGCTGATATTTCGTATAGAAAACTGTTCTAGGTATGCATGTATCGGTTATTAGTTCTACAAACTGTTCTCTCAATTCCATATTCATATTCATATTCATTTTATTTGCTTTCCACAAGGTAAAAAGATGTTTACAAAAGGCTTATAGCTAAGATCAGTTGTAGACCCTGTCAGGGCACAGCAAAAATTATTGTTAGTGTAGCTAACATAAAAATAAAAATAAAATTATACATGAAAAAGTACATAATTAGATTTGCACAAGGTCACATAACAATAACCTCAAAATTCTATTATTAGTAATATAAAAACACTTATTTACTATACAAAACACCTATTTATTATAAGTTTTACGTTTATCACAATTAAGACAATTTATAGATTATAGATACAGTATGTAGAATTTTATAATTTAATCATTTTGTATTTAGAAGTCTTGTTTTTTTTTTTTTTTTTTTAGCACATTTCAAAAATATATATATTATTACCCTAAAATTATTTAATTGATAAAAATATAGTATGTACAAGTACTTATCGAAACTTAAAAAAAAAAAAAAAAAGTCTTGTTATATTTAATTAAATAATTTTATTGATTATGTATTATATTTAAGAATGTATTCACTGTAATTATATATTTATTTATTATTATAAATATTATAGCCTGTCAGTCAAGTATTCGTTTATATTATAATAGCTTTTGTTTAATAGAAATAATTTTAATTTATTTATAAAGATGTTGTATTTATTTATATTTCTTAGTTCTTCCGGTAACTTATTATATATTTTTATCGACATGACATAGGTACTTGAGGAGTGCATTTTTAATCGGGATGTAGGTATATTTAATCTATGTTTATGTCTTAAAGTAATTTCAGTTTGTATTTCTTCTCTTTTTGTGTATAATTTCGGGTATCTACGTACAAATTTGCAGATTTCAAAGATGTAGAGGCGCGGCAGGGTTAAAAAATTTTGTTCTTGGAAGTGGGGCTTACAGCTATCCGTTTGTTCAATATTGACTAAAATTCTAATAAGTTTTTTTTGTAGGGTGAATAGTGCGGGTGAGTCTGTACTATTACCCCATAATATGACACCGTATTTAAGCCATGCATAGGCATATGCGTAATATGTTACCAACGCAGTATTCATGTCTGTAGTCTTTTTGATTTCCCGAAGGGCGTATGAAAATTTTGATAATTTTGCTTTTAGTTTTTGGATATGCGCCTTCCAATTTATGTGTGTGTCTATGTCTAGTCCTAATAGGGTGAATTTATTGACTATTTCTAATTTGTAATTTTGAAAAGTGAAGTTTATATGTATAGGTTTTTTTTGTCGTGGGTAAAATGTCATTATTTTTGTCTTATTAAAGTTGATTTCTAGATTATGTTCCATCATCCAATTAGTTGTAGCGTCAAGTATTGAATTTAATTTATCATTGAGGTTGAGATTAGTTTCGCATGAGGCAAGAATCGATATATCATCCGCAAACAAAACACAAGGTTCACTGATGTGCTTCGGAAGGTCGTTGATGTAAACTAAGAATAAGAAGCAGCCTATTACACTACCCTGCCTGTGGGATTGAAGCGTTTATTGGTATTTTTTCGGATCGGAACAATTCTATTTCGTTACTTTTTTGGTTAAAAAATTCTATTTCCACTATTTGTTCTCTATGTTGTAAATACGATGTGAACCATTTATGACATGTACCACGGATCCCTATGCCATATAGCTTGTTTAATAAGATGTTGAATTGTACTTTATCGTATGCTTTCGTCATATCTAGCAGTAATCCTATTGCATATGAGTTAATGATATCGAGGGCTTCTTGTATATATTTATAGACGGCGAGGGTTGTGGATCGGTTTTTCCTGAAGCCATTTTGACAGTCATTAAATATATTGTATTTTTCACGATAATTCCTTTTTTATTACGATGGCAAGTACCTAATCATGACAAATACATAAACATGAAAAGCAAAATCTGCTCTATCGTTGTTGCATACGGTTATGTAATGATTATGTAGGTATTTTTTACATTAATAAATTTTTATTATTATTTCCTTTATTCCATTAAATACATATATTTTACATTTTTAAATATTAGAATATAAAAATTATAAAAACATTTAAAAATATAAAAAATAGTAGCCCACCGGTATCGGGAACAGGGTCCAAGCTACCGGTGGTCAGGGCTCCAGAGAGAGGAACCTCCTGACAATGCGAGCCGTGTCCAGAAGTACCGCTTTCTGAATCAAGCCCTTGATCCAGCTACCCAACGAGAGCCTCCTCAGGTGTTGGTCGAGGCTCTTGGCTATTAGGCCATTGGCTGTCACGACTATCGGTACAACGATCGCTGAGTCCACATCCCACATGTCGACAACCTCGCGAGCCAAGTCAAGATACTTGATTTGTTTATTATTTCGTTTATTTATTTTGTATACTTATTTTATACATTTTTAAATATTTCTTAAAGGTTATATAAAAAAAAAACTGTTTATTATTATTATTATTATTTTATTATCTAACATTATTGTGACCATGCATTTTTTTACATTTAAGCTTTTAACTTTGTATGCAACGTTTATGTACGACGAGGGCTAATTATTTATTTTAATTATTTTCACCAAAAATATGCTATTTTTCTGCACTCCTTAAAAGTCGTATAAAAAATGGGGCAATTCCAAAATTTCGTCGAGCACAGTTAGAGGCTAATGGGAGGCGGTAAAAGTGGAAGTTTATCATAATAAATGTTAAGAGAGAAGCACCTGAGCTCCCTTGGATATTTCGCAGCACACTAAGTTAATTTAGAGTTTACTGTGAGAAGGCCGTGTGGCTTTCTATGATACAAAGTTTGCTAACTGCTCGTGGAACGTTGTCGTGCGGTAGCAAGGTGTAGGTAATACTTGCTTGTTGCAACATATGCAAGAATTTCGCTCCTAAATTATGGGTGAGGTTTTGGGGGTCTTTGTGTTTTAAGTTGGAAAAAGCTCACACCTTCCTTCAGTATGGGCGTTTGTGCACTACAAGGAATTTTACGGTCCGTAGGTGCAATCTTCCGCTATATGATGATCACGTGACATTTGCTTAAAAACGAAGCTGCACCGAACCGTAAAATTCCTTGTAGTGTGATTGCAGTGATCTATAATAACTTACCTTACCTTAACTTATCAATTGTAAGCATGTATAGGACAGTAGTTGTGATGGCCTTTGGCAACCCAGACTGACGCTGGTTCTTCAGGAATGGATGTGGATTCTGACGACGGAGCAACTACGGAAAATTCACATTATAATATCACTGTTGGAAACCACGTTAATAGCATTATCTTCACAATCCACAATGTTTGTAGGCAGGAGAAGAAACAAGCAATAACGAACATGATCAAAAAGACCGAAACCACCTCATATAAAGTGCATTCCAAGGGGAAAGACTATGCTCTGGACAACACAATGATTAAAGATAAATGGCTTAAGACATTAAAAGAACATGCATTGGAATACAAAGACTTTGGACCCTCTGTCACTGAGAACTGGTATGGTACGATGGGGCCATATCTTGACATGTTTTCATCGTACGCTTTGCGAGTAAACGAATTAAGACTTGGACATAATAACATGCCTATAACAAAGGTAGAAGGAGTTCATAAAAGTTTCCCAGTGTCTAAATACGGTTTATCTGGAGCACACCATGTGTTATTGGAATGGGTTTCTTTCCCACCTGAGCGTAGGTCGTCCATTGTGCAGAGTATTGGACCGATGACTGCATGGCTCTGCATGGTAGGAAGCGAGGGCATTTACAGGAAGAAGTATGCCACAGCTGTTAAGAGAGCAATGTCCCACGTTCCATGTATTGACGATATCATTGAATTAACTAAAACAACACGACAGGCATCAGAGATAGCATAGCAATATTAACTACTCTAGTTGCGGAAATACTGCTTATAACCACTGCAAGACGTTTACGTTAAACGTTATTTGCGGCAGTATGGGAGGAACAATTGGATACGGCAAAATTCTGTGAATTTTTTCAGCTCCACAAGCGCTGGAGGCTGGTGTACACCTACAAGAAAGCTGCAGAGATGAAAAGAAATTTCACCATTTGTGGACAAATGGAATCAGAAACAGCATCCCAAGTGGTGTTTCATGGGATATTTGAAACTCATAAGGAAGATTTAACGATTCTATCTCAGATAACAGATATTTCCTTATGGTTTACTACATTTACTACTAAGTTGACATTCTGAGCCTCAACGAGAAGAAATGGGAACCTGTTTTAAGCAACAAGGGAAAAGTGAAAATGTGACCAAGATACAGCTTCCTGTAATGAAATATTACTCAAAGATGTCCTGTGCAAACCAGTCTGGGTTATTGTCAGGAGTTTACAATCAAGTGGTGACTGTACCTTGTTTTAGTGGACAGAGAACGCATAAATTTGATGCCACATTGAAAAGAAAAGGAAATGGAATGTGCTGTTAACAATTTTAAGGGACTCTATAAAGATAGTTTCAGTTTTTTTAAATTTATCTGTAACCTTTTTCAATGGAAGTTCAGACACTTTTTCAGTAAACCAAAAATTTTCCATAACATTTTCTAATTTTATTTCATCAAAGATTGCAAAATTTGAAACTAGATGTTTACATACATTTTTACTACAGGATTTACCAGCAACCACATAAACAAAAACAGTATTTTGCAATACAAGACCATCCAATATTTTGAAAGAACCACTTAACAAAGAATCAAAGTAAATGTCAGCCCTTATTAATATAGAAATTTCAGTAGGGATGTTAAATTCTTGATCTGATAAATTGATGTTTTCTGGATTGGACAATTTGGAAATGTCTAATATTTGCTGCGGCTGTGGTGCTATGATAGTATCAACTACATAGCAGTTGACATTAAATATGATATTATCATAAACAGTTCAATTTACAGGTAACTTAACAGCCTGATTTAAAGGACATGACCAGTGGGGCTAGGGGCGCCTGCCTAGGTTTCAAAATCAATGTGCAGCAAATATTGTTTTATTTCTAGAATTCTATATTTTACAGATAAAAAAGTTTTACAACTCTAAAAGGTCAGGAAACTGAGAAAAATAATAATAAGTTTTGAAAAAATAACTCTGCTTTTCGATATGAGATGGCGCTAGGCGTTGCGTTTATCGAGTTTAAGAATAATTTTCTACTATTCGACACGCCATCGAGGCGCTAGGTTGCAAATATTGTTTTATTTCTAGAATTGTTGTATTCTATATTTTACAGATAAAAAAGTTTCAAAACTCTAAAAGGTCAGGAAACAGAAAAATAAAGATAAGTTTTGAAAAAATAACTCTGCTTTTCGATATGAGATGGCGCTAGGCATTGTGTTTATCGAGGAAAGATTTTCTACTAATCGACAGGCCCTCGAGGCGCTAGGTTTTTTTTTATACCATCAAGGGGGCAAATGAGCATACTAGTCACCTGATGTTAAGCAATCACCACCGTCCGGTGATATCCATAACACCAGGGTTATTGGCGTTATTGCGAATGCGTTGCCTCCCTTTTCTCACTCCAGACCCTGGGCTTCCAGTTCTTTCACTCCCCATTCGAAGCGCAGCAACATATTGTTGGTACTTCGCGTTGGTAGAGTCAACCCAATTACGAGCTACAGTTAGCTATTGACTACACATAGGCTCTACGTGGCTCGGAAAATTAAAGGATTACACTGAATAATAAAACTATTATTTGAAAGACTGAATTATTTTAATATTCATAAATATAAAAAAATATGTAGGAAAGAAGGGCAATTTACACAAAGAACAATTAGACGGCATGGCTGGCGCCACATTCTCTTGTAAGCACCTTGATGAATCCTGAAGTAACGGACGATTCGCTAGAGTCCAACAGGCCCGACACGCATAGATTGTTGCCACATCCTGAAAATAGGATGACTTTAATATATATTTTAAAATACTATTATAATGTTGATCATTGGTCATCCACCTACAGACTGATTATAATCACATATCTTGAAACAGGGGTGACAAATATATGCATCTAATGGCAGCTGAAAAATATAAATATCATTTTATTTTGTATAATTATTTAACTGTGAAAATACCTATTCGATGGAATTTTATGAAACTACAGACTTGTGCGTGTATTTGACTTATAGTCACTATCCTATCCACCTATGTGTAGCAATAAACATAATAGATTCTATGAATAGATTGAGTATTCATAGACTTGAGTCTTGTAAACCACTAAATAAACGGTGCTTTGTTAAGTATTGCTGGCTCATATGTGATCGAACCGCTGTCAGACTTTATATCTATCTTGTTACTAAATAATATTATTTCAATGTTGTATAGGTACATACCTGATTGAACTATCGGGCAAGTTTACTTGCAGGGGTTAGCGTTGATATGCCTTTGAACCTGCTTTACTGATATGCCACAGCTTAGGCACGTCATCATATATAAACGAATCGTGGAAAAAGACAGATGAATCCTTTATTAATACTTATGGTAATCGGGTTTCGAAGATGTCACTCCGTAAAGAATAGCAATGGTCGTTAGAAATAGAGCACAATAATCGCACAGTACACAACGAACGCGTAAACAAAACGTGGGTCGGGAACTGCAATGAAACCTAACGTGACGCCAAGATCGGATGTGCAAGTAGGAATGGTGAATGGTGATTTGAGATCAATAATCGATTGATGTTTTCTCGAACTTAAAACACTAAAATCGATGTGTTGTTTTTATTAAATAACAATCTCAACCGTAGAACCATATTTTTCACTCAACTATCTTGCTTCAGTAAAGAATTATATTGGGCAGTTTATGTGCGTAAATCCATCACTTCTTTTATGACAAAAATGATAAAATGACGACTGTTTATTTCAAAATAAGTCTTCACATTTACTTGACTTTAAATACATTATTTTTAGACACAGTTCAAAATGGTAAAATAGAAATTGAATTCAAAAATGTATTTGAATCTCGAATTTTTGTGAATCGATTTTTCATGCTTTGACTTGAATCGATTGAATTAACAATTTTATGAAAAAAAGATTGCTGCCGCTTTGGTCCCTCCCTACACAGGTGTCTGCTATCTGCCACTAATGTCAGATGCATTGTCAAAGAAATAACACTCCTATTTAAGCAGTGATTATTTTTAAAAAAATGGTGTTCGGTCTTACACACACCTGTCAATAAAAACCTAATCTAACTTGTAGGCGTATCAATAAGTAAAATTAGTTATAAACAAAACCTATATACCTTGTCATTAAAATTCATTTGATCGAAAATAGCTAGTCTTTAATTTATTGTTCCCATACTATGTGTAGATTATTAACGAAAGATTGTGGATACAATGGAACGTCAAAATGTGGAAGTGCATCTGAGAGAAAAGCGGAAGCAATTAACATACTGTTTTTTCAAATATTTTAAACTGGGCTTTAGTCGGGATAATATAACCATGATAAATTAGATCTTTACTTTTGAATCTTAGTTTAAAAACGGTAACCCCGCACATGTCCCCGTATTCGAAGGCTGTTATCGGTCATCTCCTTTGTGGTCTTATTATCAATACCAATAATATTAGTAGATTGTAAACTAGGATCAATTGATAACCTTTTCACTAAAGAGTTAGTTATAAAGGAAGCCTGGCTCCCACTTTCGAGCAATGCCCGTACGAATATGTCACGACCATATTTGTCAGGTGACTAACCATAACTGAAGGTAATAAAACATTACAATTTGAAATGTTAGTATGTGAACATAATGAGACAGAAGCCTCTTTCTTACTTTCATGTAAAAGTGTATTGTGAGATTCCTTACAAACTTTACATTTCAATTTGTACTTACAGACATTGTCAGTATGTAATCGTAAACATGTTGAGCACAATTTGTGATCTTTTACAAAGGTCACAAATTGTGACGTGTTTCTTTAGGAACCATCTTGAACTTGGGACAAGCAAAAATTGCATGATCAGTTTTATTTCAGCCACTCTTACATTGTTGTCTGGCCCAGGAAACACTGACAATCACTGCCATAGGCCATTGTAAAGGAGAGGCAATGACATCCTTAACTAGGACAAGACCAACCTTTAGGTGATTAGAGCGATGCTTCCACTTGGGACGGCTCTGAAGTTGTGTGATGTAGTCTGCTGACCATGCCTTCCAAAAATGTTGCTTGAGCTTAGACACAATTTTCCAAAAATTCCAATAAATAGAATTGGAAAATTGTGTCTAAACTCAAGCGACATTTTTTTTTAATAAAATTTATTTATGATCCATTGCCAAGTTATGTCCTCTGCCAGTGGAATAATATTATAATCTTAATCCATTCTTACATAATTAGGTCCATTGTGCTTTTGATAGCCGCTTGGTCTCCCCCCCCCCCCCCGCAACTATGTTCAATACAATGTGAACATATATTTGATATTCTAAGATATTATAGATTAATGTAATTCTATTTATAATTGCAGTGATCTATAATAACTTAGAATCGATTTTAAAAATTTTTGTTATTTTTTAACTTCTTTTTGTGTGCTACATTATTAATTTGCCGGAAGAAGTTTTCAAGTGTGGCAACCCACATTTTTTCTTCTTGGCTTCCTATTAGACTGTTGAGTGTAATCTATGTTTTACTTTACTCTCTTTGTTTTATTTCAAACATAGTGCACAAACACCCTTTGCTGGTAAAAACGATGTTTTATGAAGTTGAGATGACATTGAACAAAATATGTTATTATTGTCGCTGTGTGACTGTTTTCTTGAATTGTTGGTAAAAGTGGCAAGTGGCCCTAAAGGCTCAGGTATGTGCCTAGCAAGCATTACATCTTCACTCTTCCTTCTTCATTCAGTCTATCTCTCTGTGGAATGCGCTCCCTCAGGAAATCAGGATGGCAACCAACCGATTATAGGATAACTTGTGCTTCTGACCAAAATTAACTTCAATCGCGAGCATTAAATAAAATCCTCTTTCCCTTTCTTTTTGAAAGGATTGAACTAGCATTCGGCCGCCATCACATATTTATAACTTTAGATAGATTCACAAAGTCTAAACTGAAAGTTTTAATTCGAATTCAAAACGCTACCGGCCGTTAAACGTGGCTCGCAAACTGCCGAAAACACAAAAAAAAAACATGGAAAACAAACAAAAAGTGGAGATAATATTCGTTGATCGACAGCAGTACAGCGCGTTCGTTGTTCCGCCGTCAGAAATCGACAGTTATGATTGAAAAAGTTTAATCAATCCGTCCGCCAATCGTGCGTGTTTTGATGGGAAAACGTACAAGTTTTATTATTGAGTAACTTCGGGATGTTGCAATGAGTGAAACCTAACAATCTGAATTCAGATTTGAGGAAAATTAGGGACACGTAATATTTTGTGCGATGGCTCATTAAAGGTCTGTGGCTCTTTCTGATCTAAGGAGCTAACCGTGCTGCTCGACTAGACAGCCACTCACAGCCTTTCTTCATCTTATCTCGCTCGATCGCGGTATGTAGCCTGATTTTTCTTCCATAAAATAAGTAACAGTTTAGAACTTAAGATGTCTTAGATTTCTGCCAGCTCAATGGGCAAAAAATCATGACGGTGTTAGTCACCCAAATCAGTGAGATACTAAAACTCACAATATAAGTGTAGATTCTCGGCAAAGCAAATGGCGACGTAATAAATTGCAATTTAAGTTTTATGCTCCATACAGCGGACTTGTACTCAATACAGCAAATAAATTCGCAACGAACAAAGCAGAAGTGTCATACATTTTCATAATACAAAAAATAAGCAACATAAATTCATATCCTCGCTCTCGAGACGATTACAGCACTCAATAAATCCTCGAACTGTGATGTCATCTTTACTGTTGCCCATTTAATACATTTTCCTGTTACTGTACTCACAAATAGGATTCATCTCTCCATACAAGCCGTAATCCTCGCCGAGACAATACACAGACAATGCACTTAAACTCTGTTCTGTCGATAAGGCATTATCTCTGTCAACACAGCCACAGTCTAAGCCAATTTCATTTCTATTCCTGAACCCTTAGGACCCAATTTACGTCGAACCTTGTTTAGAAATAATTTTCTATCTCGACCCCCTTTGTACGCCAACGTATTGTTATCCAAAGAATTTGATCATCTGTCTCGGATGGCTTTTGCTTTCTCCAATGAAATTCTCCATGACTTATTGTAAAGTTTTTGGAAAATTACCGAATTCAAAACTTTAGATGGAAGATTGTCGAGTAACTAATTATCTTCAAAATTGTGTCTTTAGAATTAAAATTATACTTGCTAAGCTGTTACTAAGATTCCAATGTAATTGGATAGAAATAAAGTCTGTTGTAAAACACTGCATAATTTAAATAAATGATGATACATTACTCACTGCATAAGTCTACAAAACTTTAAACCGATACAACCCCAGACAGACCCAACCAAAAACCAAGATGAAAGTGAACCCAAAACTTGAAGATAAACGATACATTTATAACGAACCTCAAGAAATTCCATCCCAACTTTACTTCTAGAAGTCGATAGCCAAATTAATATTAACGACACCAGATGATCCTATCAAATCCTTAGTCCGCAGCCGACCCCTTTATTCGACTTTAAATTTAATTAAAACCTCAAATTTAATTCCGTTTTACTGACGGGTTTCTCGTCGTTCAGCAAATTGATCGCTAGTATCTCTGTAGGTCGTAAAATTTTGATAGTCAGTTCATTTTTGCTGGTGCTTAATTTATTTTCAGTTCTGTCTCTGAATGTAGCTTTTGGGTTGTTTTGTTGTAATTGATCTTTTATATCGGACACTAAAATGTGCTATACAGCTATACAAACAACAGGCGGTAGATGTTTTTAAGTAAAAAGGAATATCTGTAGGTAAGAAATCATTAGACATTGAAAACCTATAATTATGCACCTCGTAATAACATAAGTTAAAGGGGTAAAATATGAAAACGCCTGGCAACTTTAAAATGGTTGATTCGAACATTCGCACAACAAGCAATAAAGATATTGAGTATTGAGTATTCGAGGAAATGATATTAGAATTAAAAATATTTAGGTTTTGTTTTATTGAAGGCACATTATTTTATGAAACAATCTGATAAACTTAAAATAAATATTACATAAAAGTTATCAAGTATTATTACGATATATTACCGTTCTAGCGTTACAGCACCTACAGAGGACGCGGAAGTTGATGATTTTGTATGTAGTTATCACATCCTTGGAGATCAGGAAATTAAAAATATACTTAAAAAAGGTAACGTAAGTCGATCAATTAAACGCACCTTCGAAGTAAAAAAACCCTATTTTCGTTGTCATTATACTATTGTGATTCCCGGCATCGTCTGTGTGTAAGCAGCGTTACATATTGTTATGTACAGATATTTATTGTACAGATATTGCGATATAATTGAGATATTTATATCAGGCGGGGATCTGAATCCTCCTGAGGGAAGGTTCAGTCAAGCGATGAGCACGCTGAGGGGTGCAGCTCGGAGGTTGCAGGGTGCGCTGGTTGGTAACCAGGATGATCCAGAACCCCATCCTGAAATAGACGAAGTGGATTGACTAGTTGCATTCCTGTTCTTAGTCATCTCCCTTAGAGGTTCGGTTTCCACAAGGGAATGACTAAAAGCCGGATGTGAGTCATCCGCAGAATAAGGTGATTTGGGTAGTTATTTAATTTAGTTGTAATGTAGCATAGATTCCATTTTTCTTTGATTTATATTATATTTCATGTTTTCTTTAGTGTTAGTTTATTCATGGCCATGTTAAATCATGTTTAATCGTACTTTATTAATCATGTTAGCCTTAGGTTAAGCGAGTGATTGAATGAGGTTGCCATTCAATCACTCGGCACAAAGACCGATGTCATAATCACTAAGTAGACTTTAGCCATATAGATTTAATGTCTTTGACATAGTTTTTACGATAGGGGTTGCTTACAGGAGATTTTTTTACCTCTCGGCGATGAGCGGGGCGCTGGAACGTCGGGTAACGCGTAAGGTTGATCTGAACTTGTAGCTGACCGATAATAATTTGTGAGAAAAACATGATCGTTTAACGAGCGTGTTGCTGTAACTTGTTATCGAGCAAAGGCACGAGTGCGGGCGATGCGGTGTGAGGTGCGCGGGACGAGGGCAAGTCGTAATGAACGTAAGGTAGAAAGAAATGTTACAGGTAACTGCTCACTCACCGTGAGTACGTGAGTATTACGTCGAACGCAGTGTCGACCATTCTCAGGAACGTTACATTACAAGGAAATGCTCCACAAAATGCTCTAGTGTATACTCACCTTAAGACTGATTTTATCAGATCTTTTTTCTGCTACCATAAAAGTAACTATTGCCCAAATTGAGCCTGGAGCCGGTTGAAGGAAGGGGCCGTAACACTGAATTTTAACAAAAAACAGGAAATCTAGAATCTATAATAGGGGTTCTTTAGATGGTGATTCTCATTATACATAATAATATATAATATAACAATTATATATGTATATGTATTTAATATACAGGGTTACTTGTAATTCGACGTATATCCGGATAGACGTATATCGTTGAATTAAGTACTTTTATTTAGGTTCATAGCTTGATTGAAGTGCCAGCTACGATTTTATTATTTAATGGTACGCATTCAATATGTAGTTTTTATTTTATTTGGAATTTAATGTCCAATTTTGGGTAAATATCTAAAAACCCGTAAAATTCAAATATCTCGAAAACTCGGCTATACATATGGGATGTCCAATTTGTTGCATTCTGGCCCCCCTATCAGCTCCTGACGGATATACGTCGAATTACGGTAACCCTGTATATACAACAATACATATACATAACAATATACATAATTAAAATAATATACATACCACAACACATAAAATTGAGTAAAACCACTTTATGTTAATTACGTCCTATCATTTCAGACTGAGTATGCAAAACCGCTGCTATAAAGCAACAGCCGAAACACTAATACGCAGATTGAGCTAAAATTAATTCAACTTTACTATTACTTGCTCAAGTAATTAAAATATTAATTAAATTTTCCTTCTGCATAACGGAGTTTTAAGCGATTCTATTATACATCCAACTAGCTTGGAAGAATTTTCTAGAAAATCTAGGATTTTTCCGTAACAACATTGATCGCTGCCTCGTTATTTTAACAACACGTCATGTACAGTCTTGTTCGCAAATAACTACTGAAATGGGAAGTAAAAAAAAATGCAAAATAGTCAATGTTATAAAATATACATGATTTTCTAAGCGTTATTCTAAGAATTGTTATAAAAAATGAGGATTTTTTTTATCTACATTCCTAGAAAAATGGTAAAATAACATGCAATAAAGTAGAATTCAAACAATGCAATGGAAGCAACTCCAATTACCTAGATAGAGACAAACTGACTATCTTTAATGTTTACGGAAGTAAATGATAATCATAAAATCTTGCACTATTTTGTAAACCGTACCTACCATAATAAGATACAACACCTTGCATTCATTGTACTACCGATTATGAGGAGAAAATTTGATCTCAAACGAATCATCTCTTATTTCCTTAATAATAAACGTATTATATCAGGTGAATAGTTATGCACCGATTTTTCTGTTCCAGTCGTCAGTAATTAATTAAAAGAAGAAGACAAAGCGTTGTGTAACTATACAGACGCTATGCAACGTTTATTAGTAAGGAGGTTATTGTGTGCATCTGACAAAATCTCAAAAAAATATGCGAGTCGTGTTATTCTTTCATTCCAGTTTGAACGGAAACGTTTCTGAAAAATATAGTATTTTATATCCAGTTCAGTGTAACGTGAAACTTCCAGGATTGATTGTTTCATTTTAATTGATGTTGCGTTATTTTTGCGTTTCGTACGTGAGGCCTGCGCCTGTGTTTTCCTTCCATTTTATTTTACAATTGTAAAATTTGAAACTTTACGTAGGCACCTTCATTATGTTGCGTTTAGTGTTAGCGTTAGCGGTATTTTAAGGTACGTATGTATCTTTTGCGCGTCATGATTTTGTTTCAGAATACAACTCACTCTAATGCGTATTGTAAGAATATTTATCTTATTCCGGAGGCCTGACCAATACGCGGCAGCTTATGGTATCATCGTCAACTTTCAAATACCGCTAACCAATGCAATGAGGATGATGACATCAGCAAGATTGGTCAGAGAATGATGTTTGTTTTTAAAACCTGAGATTCATCGCGCATGGGCAATTTAAATGCTCTTGATATAAACTCTTTTTTGACTGAATATTGTAGTGTTCACTACATGAATTAAAACTTTCGGCTCGCGAACTTTTCGACTTTTCACTGGCATTTAATAAAATAGTTTTTATCTCATCTTTTTTTAATTTGAATCTGAAAGGATTTTTTTTTTTTTGTATTTTTGTAATATTATCTCTCACGAATCGATCGATTACGATTCTAGTTTCACCAGTGTGCCATAATCAGCAAAAAAAGGTGCGTAAGGTTTTTATTATTCCATATTTTTCCCCTTTTTAATCATGAACATGTGCCTCATAAATTAGGGATCAACGAGCCGATTTCTCTTTTAGGATTTCCATATAGTCTTTCGTTCCGTATAGGAATCCCAAGAAATCCGGCCAAGATCCGACTCTGGGTGCCAGCCAGAGCCTTCGGCGTTTGACGCCGGTGGCGTCAGCGCTGGTCGCGTGGTCGTGAGCGGCTGCTAAGTTGCCGTCGGCACGGGAATCCAAGTGATCCAAATTTATCCTTATTCTACTCCGTCTTATCTACTCTCCATCGGCGCAAAACGTCGTGTTTTTTTTATATATGTTTTAGTATTCTAAGGTGTGATATAAATTTATTCCAATTCCTGGCAAAATTTAGGCTCATTTTGAATGATTAGAAGAATCCGGGTTTAATCTTGAAACTAAATAAATAAACATTTACTTTTAAACGTGAAAATCTGTTTGTACAAACAACTCATCGTTATTTTCTTATTACTTAAATTTTAAAAACCTGCGGTTCAATACCCTAAAGAACCCTAGTCTTCTTAACTAAATTTTATTTTACAAAACGACAAACATGTAAGCTGATCACGGAATGCGACACCATAATTTTTATTTTTGACCTGTTTTTTTATTTTTTTTAACCATCCTGTATTTTTTATTTTTTCTTCAAAATTAAAAAACGTGTTAAGAGTGGCAAGGCCTTTTATTTCGCTACAATATGAATAACCAGAAAGAAAAAAATTAACTTGCTAAAATTTTGTGCATTTAAGCGAAGAAAATAATGATAAAGGCAACTGTCAAGGCTATAAATGCTGTGGAACTAGCTTGCAAGTGAAATATCTATATAGGCAGGACACATAACCGAGCCACAGATGGACGTTGGAGTTAGAGGATGGGACTCCGAGCCACAGATGGACGTTGGAGTTAGAGGATGGGACTCCGAGCCACAGATAGACGTTGGAGTTAGAGGATGGGACTCCGAGCCACAGATGGACGTTGGAGTTAGAGGATGGGACTCCGGGCCCCGGTGGCCGTAACCGGCTGGCGGCCCCCCACCAGGAATAGAATATTCTTGTTCAATTAATTATTGTTGAAATGTATGTTTATATTGTAATGAACGAATTTATTAATATTTTAGTTAAAATGTAATGAATGATATAAATGTACTTTTTGGGAAATAAAAGGCTTAAATAAAATATTGAATAAATAAAATGAACCCTCAACTGGTGTAGCCATTAAATTCAATTCATATTTTGTAAAATAATGTCATAACAGTGGCTTATGGGAATAAAATTTCACTCATCGAGATACATCCGATCTGAGACAGTGACCATCCCTTCCCTTCTCGCTTGTGCTTATTCTAGTTAAATTAAAACAATCAGCTACATACATGATATAAAACCGTGTAAGCTTGCAGAAAAAAAACGAAGTTTTGAACGCGATAATTATCCAAATATAACCAACCTGCTAGAACTTCAAGAAAAAGAATACATTATATGTCTCCACACTTCTACGTCCCATTCTCCAGACAAGGCAGCGAAGATCAGTGGTTGAACTAGTAAGCAAACACCTCCTATTTAGATGTAAATATGGCTATACAAATTGGTAAAAAACAATTGAAAAAGACAACATCTGAAACGTCTACCTTTTGCAACAAAAAAGACGTCACCAAAGCTATCACCAAGTTGGCCGCATAAAGCAGCGACCGCAACACGTTTTACATCAAATGAGACACTATAAAAGCTTTTATATTATGAAGTTAGCAAAATCATACTATAACATATTATCGCAATACTAATTAATGAAGACCATCTCTTACGGATGTGACCTCTCAGTGATATCAACCCAATCGTTGGAGTATTCAGGCAGTTATTCCTAAAACGCCGAGTCCCTAACAATTCTCTCCAGCAACATCACGATTTGTAAATAAGATTCCGGTGCTAGTTTCAGTATACGCGTTTAGCACTATCCATTACATATCACTAGGCAATTATACCCCATTCACAATAAGATTAGACATTTAATCAAAACGTTTTACAGTCCGTTGTTCAACCGATTTTGACTTCTATTGCTTAGGCCATCCTTGGCATTGATAGCAAAAACGTGATTATAATACCAACTGTTTACTGCAGCTGCCATTTGTCATGCCACCAACGCAATTGAAGTCAAAATCGGTTGAACGGACAGTAAAAAAGGTTGGTTTAAAATGTCAAATCTTATTGTGAATGGGGTATAGGTTTGAAAGAAAGCAACGTTTCTCTAAAGCTACGGCTACATTGTCGCGATATCGCGAACTAACTTCGCGCGCTCTTTGTTGTACACCGAGACGTCGAGCACTATGCGAGAGAGAGCGCGCGTATTGTAGTTCGCAATAACGCGACAATATATAGCCGTAGCATTAGAGACAGCATTCAAATAACGTAAATTTATTGTTTTTGTTTGTTTATTAAATGACGAGTAATAGTAATTTAAAAAAAATACACATTGCACTCACAATTAAATAAATTTTGCCATTTCCTAGGAATCGAACATAGAATAGCACCGAATTGAACGCTGACCCATTTCAAAATTACGTCAGTATTGAATCCAAATCGGCATTAACGTCGTATCGGCTTAGCGTCGACAAATCAACATTTGGCACGACAAGTGTACAATTTATGCATCGCCAATCACGCCTACACGCGGTTGGTATTACGATCTAAACGAGCCAAAACCATTTGAATTATTTTTGTCGACATCGGGAATCCATTTGAAGTGTAGAGTGTGAATTTAGGTCCATTTTACGCTTCTAAACCGACATTTTGTGTAAGCAAAGTAAGTCACAACCCGAAAGTAATCTTTTACACAGAAGATAGATTGTTTATTGAATTGGTCTAGTCAAGATTATGCTCTAGTGGCCATTACATTCATGATACGTATTGTTTTATGAATGTTTGAATGCTAAAACCCATTATTGATTAAAACTCATTTTTTCACAGACCAACACAGAACCGGGAACTACCTCAGAGCACCACATTCTTCGATAGTTTTCCTTTTCAGATACAAACACAATCTAGCTGACATAAACCTTCATAAAGGCACAGACCAACATAGAACCGGGAACTACCTCAGAGCACCACATTCTTCGATAGCTTTCCTTTTCAGATACAAACACAATCTAGCTGACATAAACCTTTATAAAGGTACCCACCCACCATTATGAAGGTTTCTAGCAAATCATAATTGACACATATCAAACTTAATAAAAGTATTGAAGGATTCAATTCAATTTTTCCGTCTACAAAGCTGCATCGAAAGTGCATTGCCAACAAGTGCGCGATGTCCGGGCGGACGGCACGTTTCGCCCGAAGCTCACGTTTCGCTGACGACGCGAAACTCTGCTTACCCACCTCTTGAGATGTTTATACGGTTCAAGTCAGGTTCGATGTAGGTCGGCGAAGTAGGTTTCGGGAGTGAATTATAATTGTATGTTTATGCGGTGGTGCGTTGTGGTAGTTTTCCACATTATTTGATATCATGTGGAATTGTGAATGAATAAAATTGAAAGAAGAAAATGTTGTACCTATCATTGTAATTCTATCTATTGTAATAGGAATAAACAAAACGAGTAAGTGACATTTACAGCATTCAATCCAACATTTAATTTATTATAATTAACGGCTGGCAACAACGTCAATGGAACGACGTCTCGAAATTTGTTTTCATACTTTTCACAGCTGCCCGAAATAAGCCCGAAACCCGTATAATCTTAAAAAGAGGTTTAGGAGGTTCCTCTCTAAGGAACACTAACCACCGGTAGCTTGGACCCTGTTCCCGATAGCGGTGGGATACTATTTTTATGAGTTTTATGTTAAATAACCGGAAAGATTATTAAATAATGACTGTCTTCTTCATCAAATTTTAAATAAAATTTCATTTTCTTTAATTAAATTTTTATTTTATTTCTAAATGTATCCCTTTAGATTGTAGTGTAATTGTGTGTAATTTTAATGAATGTATGTTTGTGTGTTTCTATTATGCGTATTATGTGAGTCTAATGTTACTTGAATTAAATGATTTGAATTTGGTTAGAAAATGGTAAACCTCGTCGGGTGTTAAATTCATGATCAAAAGTTCTGTAATGGGCCTACTACACGCGCAAGCTTCACCACGGTTTTACCTTCGCAGACCGGCTTGTACGCGGAACACCGCGCGTATAGTTGGTAAAACTGTATCACGCGCCAACACCACGGCGCGGCTTGCGCACTTTTCGACTTGCTTGAAATTTTGCCTGCGCAACGCAAGCCTGGCCTGCGCGTACGCGTGCCTGTGCGTGTGGTTGGGCGTTCATGTTTAAGCCGCGTCTAGCTTAGCCGTCGTTCGGTGATTACGTGTTCTTCCGTCACTCAAAAATGGCCGTTTGCGTAAAATTAAATGGAAAATTAAAGCGAAGGATTATTCCGACCGAAATAAAGAGAACATTTAATTAACATTTAGGTACTCTTTTTATTAAGCTTCAGTCAATATTCAGGTGTCCAAGCTATTCAACTGAATTAAGTTAAAATCAAAAATTCTGCAACTAAATACCTATGGTTTATTATACCTATTACTCGCTTATTACTTCTTTACTTATCTTTTTTACATGTAAGTATTCCTTTCCTTTCCTATTTAATTGTCAATTAGGTATTCATGAATTCTTTTTAGGCCGACCCTGAAACTACGAAGGAAACAGTTAAGAAAAAAAAAATCTCTTAGAAGTTCTTATAGAAAAGAATTTAAAAAAGTTATTGCTTCCTCAAAATCTAGTGCTGGCACGGAAGACATAATTCTATAAACATCCCATAGTTTTTTTTGAACTTGCAAACACTTGTAAAATAGTAGCAGAAGAAATAGTTCTTCATTGGGAAACGTTTTCACACCGACGATTTTAACAAGAATGTGGCTTGCGCGTACTTAACTGTGCCGTGTGGTAGCGCCGCCGCCGTCCGTGTACAGTTTTTTCCAGCGTGAAGCTTGCGCAGGCAGCACTGTGGTGAAGCTTGCGCGTGTGGTAAGGGCATAAGTAAACGTGCAAAACTTAGCCGTGGGCTGCTGTGGAGCAGTACCTTCAGGAGAGTGTCCATCCACGTCCGCCAATGGTGTTACTTAGACCGGGTATAATTCCATCTCCAAGGTTTGACTTGAGATTTTTGGGTGCACAGTTCACCTGGGAATAGATTTTTTAAAATAGAACAATTATTACGCGCTAAGGCGATTGCTTCAAACCCTCGGAGGAATTTCTCAGTACCTAGTTTATCATTGTCGATTTGGAGTTACTGTCCATAGAATCGAAACCTTGCTCATCATGACATTTGAATACGCCCTTTATGCCTGGAGCCTTTTAGGTATTTATTCAGTTTTGTTTGCGTTTGATGCCGAACTTATGTTTTTTCATAGGTTTGTTGCGTCATACCTTCGTCGTTACTATACTAGGAAATGGTGAAAGGCGGGCGTTAGGGGACTATCTTCTGTAACTATTAACGTTCAAAAAGTGTTAGACTAATTTGAATGAATAAACGATTTTTGATTTGATTTGAGTAGCGCAGTGGTGCATTATTTGTAAGACCCAAAGCTGAAACTCACATGAGAAATCATGGAGAAAGTAAAGTCGAATAGAAACCATAAGTCTAGAATTTACACTGTTTCAAAAATAATCTAACTAATAAAGCTGAAGCAAGCTGGTTTTTGTTTCTGAAATGTAAATAAATAAAAATTATAAAATTACGACATCACTCAGACGATGGTATGATTATCCCGATGGCATTGACTCATTTACAACAATAGCTAAACAGCCGGTACATGTCCGAATTAGCTGGTTATCATCACAATGTTATGACAGATTCGGGTCAGATTGTTTCAAAATGTTTATGTTCCGATATTTTTTATTTTTATGAATCAGGTCAATAGGACACTTTTCAGGTTAATGTACTCCTGTTATGTTTTACCTGAATGTTATTATTAATTTTGAAAGTCTGGTTTGTAGGTGTAAATAAATATATTTCCAGTGACGTCATCTTTCTTACGCTTTTGTTAGGATTAAACTTGTAACATTCTGACTGTTTACCCTATTTTCAGTCAGCCCATTCAGTCTATCAACAGTGCCAATATAAAAGAAGAATACCAGTTATGAACACTAGGATCTACTCATGAAGATAAATTACATGTAAATGTACACGGGAGTCATGGTATTTAAGATCCAAAACAGTTGCGACCCGACACAATGCTATTTTAACCAGTGCTAAAACCTTACGGTTAAAATCCGTCGCGAGAGCTCTGTGTAACCCCATAAGCTGGTTGCAACCTGCAACGTAGTTACTCACCATCCAGGATTGACTTATGTAGCTTCACAAAACAGGCAGACTAAATTACGTGCCTATCTTGAACGTTAATCCACCTTTATGACTTAGGCCTCGGTATCTCGTAAAAATATGTCCAGCCTCATAGAATGTTCTCAGAAACAATTTCAACTTTTTCAATACAATCATCCTTTTCAAAACTGCAATACCATGTTCTATTTTTGTTTACCATGAATACCAGACGCATCTAAAAGGCTTACTAAAATCTTGCAATCGAACAGGGAGTTCCACAAATTAATAAAACACTGTTCCTACACTTCCACTTCAAAAGATCCAGTTTCTAATATAAACTTTAAACAATAAACAAAATTACATTATGGGTTCGGCATACATTGCAGGGTTTGTACATATGGATTCGAATCGCGTAGTGTACGGAGGGCGATCTAGTTAACATAACTTTATTAGCTCGGCTCGGCTCGCTTGTTCGGTATTCTTCTTGTTAAGGTTCCAGTGTAAACTTTAAATTGGATTCGATAGTTGGGGTGAAAATGCGGAAAGCTAGTGATCAATAGCACTTGGCTGTAGTGTAGACTTGTTCTACAATTATTTGTGTGCATTTTGTGGAATCGCGTAACGGAATACGATTTTTTGAGCATTTTAGACGGGTCTCAAATGTAACTTGCGAAATGTGGATGTACTATTGGTACACCTCTGCCCAACCCTTAGGGGAATACAAGCGTGATGTGTTTAGACGTATAGATGGCCTGTGATTCTTCTAACACTGTAGACCTACTTGATTTTGAATATAAGACGAACCCAAAATAACAAAATAATGACTCCCTTAAGATCTCCCACTGCAGATTTCATGAGCTCTCCACAAGTTGACATTCATAATAATCTTATCCAGACATTTCAAGATCTACAAAAAAAAACAATTTCGGATAATTAAACACCAAATGCCGCGATTGTTATGTAAGATCTTGGATCCAAGGATCACCCATAATTATACTTTCTCCCTTTTTTATCAGAACAAACCTTTCCTCAAAGTCTTCGTACTCTCTGCCTACAGGGTTATTTATCTCCAGAGTGCTGTCTCATTGGCTTAGGAATCAGTTTAATTATGGCAGGAGCCGCCTCTTCATTAGGATCAATTTAGGATGGTGATGTGGATGATTTCTGAACTAATATGCCCGATATTTGCAGCCTGAATCCAATTCTTACCGGTCAACGAAATGCTCCGGAGTATAGAACCCAAAATGCAGGTGAAATCCTCAGGACTCTCCAAACCGCTAGTGGGGGGCGAGGCACTGTTTCTTGGGAAGAAGACAACCACGACTCTTACGCAGAAGAATATTATGATCCCGAAGAACACGCTACGCGCGTGTTCTAAATTCTTAATATAGATCATATTCCCATCCGGTCAATTAGCAGGTATGCTGGAAACCGCCTCCACCCCTCATCTCCAGGATTGAATTGATTTGTGCTGAAAATTTTACCGAGTGGAACTTGTTGTCTACAGGTTTACCAGCTGTTTATTAGAGTGGCTCTAGCGGACTGGCCTGTACTTAAAGGGACCCGTGCCGCATGCAAGGCAAATTATCAAGCCGGCGTACTGATATGCCTCCAGGGCATGAATCAGGTTTACCAAATTCAACATGCAAAAGCCTTTAACAACAACATTATCAATCTTGGTCAGCTGGTGGACCAATTTAAAATACAGACACAAAAAAAAGTTTGACATGGATTACGACTTCCTGGAGGATTTAACAAGACAGTAAAAAAAATGAACGGAAGAGGAAGATTGAAGAGGCTGGTTACAAGAAAGAAGATCTGATCTACATACACTTGTTTATGCGCTCTGTGCAACCAAACTCGAACGCGCCTTCAACCGTGAAAGCCCGTAGGGTCATTGCGGAAGCCACCTACAAGCACTGTCAATATGAAAATATGAAGGCGCTCGCGCTACAGCTCGCGGAGGTCGAAGAAGCTGAATATCGCGCCGAGCTCGAGTAGATCGGTGCAGAGTTTGTACGTTTTATTAACTCCGGTTCGAATACAGGAAAGCAAAATGTATTGATGTGTAATAAAATACAAAAATATGCAAGTAGGAACACACATAAACTATAAACTCAAGCATTTTTTTACACGGACTTTGAAGGTAGTAGGAGAAGTAAGCAAAACGCTACGAGCCAAAAACGGACGCAAACGGGGGTAAAAAATATCTCATTTATTAATGGAAACAACGAAAACAACACAGATGTCTCACAGCCTGTTCATTTAACGGGCACTCAGGCGGAGGCTCTATCGGTAGCAGCACATCTTAGGCCGGTTTCGTTCCACAAGCGCCTGGGTTACCCGCAATAGAACCGCAACCCTCAGTCCCGTGGCTCTACTTAGCTTGCGTGGTTTGGCTTGTATGACTCTGGTCGCAAGTGCAAATGCGGAGTGCCGGGTTTGACCCCCAGGTCGGGTTGCTTAGTGACATTGGCAGGGCTTAGATTCGGAATGACCGCAATAAAGATATGGAGACGTATCGAAGTAAATTTCATTTTTTTATTTTATTGTATTTTATTGTTCATTATACCAATTAGGTGGTTACAAGAATATTCTTTTCCTCTAACTTCATATTATATCTCACAAATTTGGTGCTCGTCCGGGAAAGGGGCCTGTTTAGAAGTAAAGAAACGCCTGAAAAAAAATTGCGATTGTGTCGACAATTTTTTTTTATCTTCAGGAAAAGACGGGAACGATAAAAAAATACCTACAGTCCAAATCGAACGCAAGGAAATATCGCAAATTCACGCCCAATATGCAGGATAGATCTGGTCGTCCCTGCAAATTGGTTTTTCACTGTCGACTGAGTCGCACGATGAATGGACTGCGTCACCGCCTTCCCGTTCCTACGACAAATTCGAGGCATCGAAGTTTCGTAAATCCAATTATGAGTTAGCGCCGCCCTTGTAATTATATTTGTGAAGGTCATGTTACAATTAAGGAAATAATCGCTATGTTAAATGGTACAATTGCCTTTTTCCTAGGAAAGAATTAGCTGTAGATAATGTCGAAAAAAAAACTCGTTGAAACTTTATAGTGCTTATAAAATTGGATACCTACCAAAATGCGATGTTGAATGGTTTTGATAGCCATTAAAACGGGTGCCCCCCGCCCTATTCTAGATCCAAACTAGTTCGCTTTTCTTCACTTCGAAGTCGAACATAGTTCCTTACTGAGTTGCCGCAAAGAAAATTGAATAAGAATATTTTTTATATGCGAATTACATAGTCAGTTTCCGTCATAACTGAAACAGGAACGATAAGTTAATATTATATTCTAAAATACCATGTTTTATCAGATGTCTTATTCTCTAACATCTACCTCCATCTCAACACTATAATTATATTAATTGACTTATTCTCAAACTGTATCGTGAAAACGATCTAATACTCGAACTAATAAAAAAATGCGACATCTAACTGACTAGGTACAACAACTACAACTACTATTTTTGTTTTATTGTAGAATAATATCATAAATATTTAACACATTTCTAATATTAGACAATATTTATGTACATTTCATTTTAATTCTGAATAAAAATAAAAAAACTTACATGACTACTCACGTTTCCAATATTTCCATTAAAATATTGAATGTGCTATAAATTGCATCTATCTTACATCCGATGTTTCAGCTGAACGAATATTAAAATCGATTAACATTTTTCCCAATTCGATTATGTCACTATTCGAATCATGATATAATGTGAATTATTACTGCCGGCAACATTTAAAATGTTTATAGCACATTGCAAACACTGACCAAATGAAAGTTTTTTTTATGGAAAAAAATATCTACACCATTAAATAGACGAATCAATCAACTGCTTCGGCATTTGACTTTATAATAATGGCCAAAGTTAATGAACTCGTGAAACGACTTGAATAAGTAATACCGATCTTTGAACAAAGCAATCTTTTTAATGTCTCTATATTCGTTCACTAGTGGTCCACCCCTACTTTGCACGGTGTTTTTACGACTTGACAAAACATCAAGATTTCTTAATAACGTGTACATGTATGAATTATACACATTAACCTCCTTGAATAAATTCCCTAAATGAAAGTGAAAAACGCTTGAAAATCCGTTGCGTAGTTTAGAAAAACAACGCAGTCACACAGACAGACACGAAGTTGTTACCATATGTTACTATGGAAAATAAGTTTATGGAAGAATTATCAAATCTGAGGTTTTTTTATAAGATTTTGTATTTCTTTTATTACTAGCTTTGGCGCGCCGCTTCGCCCGCCCGCGTGAATGTCGGAATAACTCCCACGGGAACGTACAACGGCGTACGGAAGCGAAGTGATGACCGCATACCTAATAGCCGAGGAAAGAGCTACCCCGCGCGCAGTTTGTTACGCGTAATTTTGAATCCGTTAATCATTTTATTGTGCGAACAGATGAGTAGTTTCTTAACATTCTTGTTAGAGAGCTTACATGTCATCATAACCACCAAACCCTCCAAATACAGTTCTTCCTTCTTTGAAAATCATTATCATCCCCTTGCTGACTCCATACCCTTTCCCATCGGGGTAATCCTGTTTGTATTTGGAGTAGTAATACTTGCTAAGAACATGAATCAGTCCAATAGTCCCCTTCACTCTGATGATGAGATGTATGACATTGATGACATGCCCGGCATTGATGGAATCTCCCCCACTCTGACTGGACAATCCATTCATCCATCACTACAGGGACAGTCGGCCCAGGACGTATTGAATCAAATAAAAACCAGCAATTATCAAGGAAATGGTCCCCCTATCCCGTCAACCAACTCCACAAGTAATTATGAGCACGGATACGATCCCGCCAATGACAATGATGTTTTGCCATGCAATCCGTTGAACTGTCATGACATGACTTCATTCTACACACTGGCAAGTATTATAAAAGAGGAAGAGGACCCTATGTCTGACAATATACTACAGGTATTAAAAGATGCAAGTTCTATTAACCTTACTGATAAGACATTACTAATTAATGAGTTTAAACTTTTCACCAGAATGGCATCACTGGACTGGAGCTTGATTAAAAGGAAAGTGGAAACTGCTTGCCTTCAGGGATACAATGTTTTGTATCACACCCTGTCAGGAATGAATGCTGTTTACCAACTACAACACGCAAAGGCGCTTAACTCCACAGTAGGGACTCTTGGCACCCTGGTAGATCAATTTAAACTTCATACAAGTTCTCTGAGAAAACAATCGGATATGGATAGGACATTCCAAGATGATCTGACCCGCCAGCTTAACAGCTTGACTAAAGGAATGGCTGAGTTCTCAGAAAAATTAGAGTCTAAGACTCTTGAGATGTCACGTCCTTGTTTTAGGAAAGCATCAGCCTCTACAGCATCTCCCACTGTAGAACTCTATAAGTTCTCACCAGGCAATTGTGCCAGGAAAAATCTCGATAACACCTCAATCCACATTTCAATCAGAGTTATTAAAAATAACGTTTGGAGTAAATGAGGATATTACAGCCTTTCCTCTATCAGCCAGGGCCAAACCTCTAATGTCTCTCCTAGACTTAACAATATCAGCCAAAGGTTTAATGGGCATTTTGAATCAGGATCTCACTCTGTTGCTATCTAAGGTTCTAATGTATCCCTCATTTGTTAATGATTTTAATAAATTGATAAGTAAAACAGACAAGACAGACAAGATACCTTTATTAAACGATAATTAACTCTCTTATATCCAGCATCAGATTGTATCATACGAATACAATCTTATCTAACGTTCCCTTGCATTGAAATCATCGCACTCCATACAACATGTCCTCATTAATGCATTTATTAAAGAAAAATAGCAAAAAACCACTGATCAACAACAAGAGATCGGCTGAGATGATCCCGAAAGAATGTCCGCTCACTCCTGCTGTCTTTAATATATCGATTAAATTGAAGATAGAAGGAAGAATTGGAACCACATTGATAATGGATTACCTGTCACTTGTGGTATTGGCGTTGTCTCATGATATATTATAAGATAAACCTGATCTAAGTCTTGCTATACCTTATCTATGGAGAGGAATCATGAAGACATTGATGTGTTGTACTGTTGTTCACCAAGTAACTGAACACATTACTGAAATGGTGATGTCAGACGTAAAGATTAATGCATTTTCAGAAGGATCTATCATTCCGATGGGAATTAAGCCTTATTCTTCTGTAGGAACACGTACATGGGAACTCCAAAGCTCAGACGATTCTCTGCTCGTAACAGTTCTCACATATGATATCTTAATAAAACCTGGAGCACATCATCTTAGATCTCAACTCAGAAGTACAGGCCTTGTACTTTTCTCATTCCCTACACAGAAAGATACTAAACTGTTTAAAGATCTACAGAAATGGTATTCTACCGGGGGCAAAACACATTCGCAAGCGGTTGAGTATTTATTGGCCAAACATTTAAATCACAAGACATCAACATTAACAACAATTATTGATCACCATGAAGAACTTCAATGTGTAGAGACCAAGGAAATTCAAGCACCCTCTGCTCCACCCATGTATTAGTAAAAACAGATAATTAAATCCTTAACATTTCGTCTCCATTTTCTTTATAATTCGTTTAATGGCAATATAATATTAAAGAAATGATCTGCACCGAGCAAAATATCTATTTCAGATGGCTGATAAAACAAAGGGTCAGCCAATTGAATATTATCTGGTAAACCAAACCTTTCTACATTAACTTGAAGGTTAGGTAAATTTCCAGTAATTTTTGGAAGAATAAAACAATTGACATGCACATTAAACATGCCTATTCTTGATTTTAATTTAATACTGCACCGTTCTTTTATTTCACATGCTACATTAATTATGCCTGTCACATTAAAGGCATTCAGTTTTTCAGTTTGTAGTCCTAGCCTCTCTTTCAGCTTAGCAGTCATAAATGAAGACTGGCTTCCGGTATCCAGCAATGCACGAGCTAGGTAAGTACAATTTGTTTTTGTATTGGTCACTTCAACCTGTGCAGTGCACAATAGAACTTGTCCTGGTGAGACTGCAGATAAACTAACAGGGACTGAAGGCTCAGTGTTTTCAGTGGCTACATTTATAACCGTACTGTTTTTATGTAATAAACTATTGTGTTTTTCCTGACACTTCCGGCACAAACCCTTCAAAGTACATTCTGTATGTGTGTGACCACTGCGCAGACAGTTGGTGCAGAGTTTCTGTTTATTTACTAAGGAAAGCCTATCATTTAATTTCATTCCTTTAAATTTAAAACATTGATGTATAAAATGATTTTTATCACACACAACACATGCCCTATTATAAGTTTTATCTGTAGTGGTGGCAAATGACTTTACAGATTTAATCTCCTTGTTATTATTATCTCTAGAAGAGTTTTTACTATCATGAGTACTATTACCATGGTTAGCTGTTTGCAGAATGTTAGCTCTTTGAATTAAAAAATCTTGAAATTCCTCAAGTGATGGACGGGATGACAAACTACCTTTAAGATATTCCCATTTACTTCTAGTCCTGGGATCTAACTTTGCGGCCACCAAATGTATTACTAAAGGATCCTAGCTATCTGTAGATATCTCTAAATTATTTAGCGCACTTAATTTTTTTTAAATTATGTCACTTAAATCCCTCAACGCCATGAAAGATTCCTTTTGAATAGGAGCAATACTTACTAACGCTGGACGCGTTAGTGATAGTTCATAAGAATATTTGGATTATCATATCTCTTACATAAAGCCTGCCATGCGCATTTATAATCCTTAGCCGCAAAATTTATTGAACTAATAGCAATCTTAGCGCTACCTGCTAACGAATTTCTCAAATAATGATATTTATTTATTATCGGTATAGAGTCATTTTCTTCTATGAGAGATTTGAATGTGTCTCGAAACTCCAACCATTTTACAAAGTTCCCATCAAAAGTTGGTAGATTAATAGTAGGCAATCTTATGGAAGCATTTACCCCATAACTAGATTTTATTGAATCATTATTGATCGCATTTTTGTTTTTAGATGAAAACAAATCTATTATTTCTTGTGCTAACGCAATTAGGGAGCTAAATTCACTTTCAGTGATATCCCTTTCTGAGTATTGTTTCTCTGCATTTACAGAAAGTTCTTCAATTTCTGATTGAACCCCATCAAACTTTTTAACTAATTCTTGTAACTGTGTTAATTTCACCGATAATTCTCTTATATCTAAACTAGTTACGCTATCCAAATTATCTAACTGAAACTTAGTGATGTAGTTTTTAAAATACGTTACACGACTACGTATGCCCGCCCCGTTTACGGATTAATTTAATTAAAATGGAATTTGAATCATCGTGTTCTCGTTCACTGTCCGACATTTTGTTTACTATAAGCTTCACGAAACTTTTGTTTAGAAAATTAATTTAACACAGCTACGTACCCAGAATCGACTCACTAATTAATTTAACAATGAGAAAGGTAAAGTCAAATAAAATGTTCACTCTGACCAAAACACATCCAGCAGCCAACCAGCTCAAACCTCGCAGCTGCCACCGAACTCGCCAACAGCGCGAACAGCGCCCGCAGGGCGAAGCACCCGGCCACCGCGTTCCCGAGCAGGGCAGACAGCACGTAGTCCGCCGCGCACCGTAGAAGGCGCGAGCGACTCGAGGATATTCTGGAATGTTCGGCAAAGTGACTTAACAACTAATAAAATATTATTACCTTTTCCCTAGGAAGCAAACACAACAATTCTCTAGCATCCATTCACTTATATTATTTAAATCAGTGCCAGCATCATTTAATGCTAGAATCATGCTAGCGAATTTGCGAGTATAATGAGTATATATTAGTGCCGCGTGCTCACACTGTTAGTGCATAGAAATAAAGATGGCAAACCTAAACCAAATCATTAAAACACGCAGCTAGGCACCTCAACCCACAGCTTCAATGTCGCTCTGCATTTACACGCAAACCAAAGCTGGGAAATAGGGATAGGGAACGAACAAGGAACGGGCTTACTTCCTTTCTTATAGCTGAATTTCTGGTCGGTGAGTCGTCTTAGGGGTCTTGATACGCCGCCGCCATTTTTCGGTTGCAAACGCGTCGATTTTCCCCGTGTTGATCTTGAGAATGGAATGGTTCTTCTTATTTCTTCACGGTCGCCACTTGTTGGGGACATAAATAAAGGACCTCAACTTGCATTCATATTATTATATTATTTTCCTTGCATTTACAATGGTCTTGATTTAGAGCGTCGCTTGCGCGACGACGATACCGATGTCTTCTCTCATAATGGCGGCGCGGGCTCCGTCGCTCGCCGATGTCGCCCCGCGCTCCGCACCCCCCGCCGACGTTGTAGTGTTGTGCCGCGGAATAATGCGGTTTTATAGTTCTGGTGCACACTAAATCAGCGTCAGGTGGTACACTTTGTGTTGTCATCTGACATTATGCTGAGCTGAGGCCCTTTTGGCATTATTATCACTATTTTCTGTTTTAGTTTTTAAGGTATATTTTGCCAATAAACGCATTTTTCTTTCTTTCTTTCTTTCTATGGCGTGCACACCCAATTTAATTTTATTGAATAAGGATTAATATAATATTGGTTAAAATAACATCGAAAATATTAATTTATAATTATTAAAGTAAAGAAGAAACAAATGAACACATTGGCGCGTGAATAATTATCGTTGTCTGTCGTCTGTCATTGATTCTGGAATTTATAATTAATTTACTTTGTTTGAATTTCCGCGCAATATTTGAGAAAAGTACTAAACAAGCCTTAGCCGCAACCAGGCATTAATAGACTATTTTCACGGTCGTCCATAGTTACTGGCCGCGACAGTAATGTACTATTGTTTGAATTTGCGCGCATTATTTGAGAAAAGTACTATACAAGCCTTGGCCGCAACCAGGCATTGATGGACGCACGTATGTGTGCCTCGGCTACGCCTCTGGCCCACATTTTCACGATTGTCCATCGATGCTTGAGTTGCTGGCCGCTACAGTAATGTACTATTTCTAACCATCTCCAGATAAATCGATTGCGATACTTGTATACTAGTACCTACAATACATGGTAGAACGCTTGCTGTGTTAAGGTTTTTTTTTTTGATGCATGGATCTAATTAAATTGTGGGTTGTATTTTAATAACATAACTTAGTTCCTTTTTTTATAATATTCCTCCTACTACTCCTACTCCTTATAAAAGTGATTTTTATGGCTCACAGTAAATTTTCAGTTTCCCAAATATATCGAAACATGAGCTCATTATTAAACATCTCCCTCACAATTTGTTACCTCTACTAAACAACTGTCTACCGTCATTTCGTATGGAATGAAAGCTCATTTTGCAAATTAAATGTTTGGTTGCAAATAGAATGGGAGTCGTAACATGGAAATTGTCATGCCGCCGTGTTTACCAACGTGTGTGGGTACATGTAGGTAGTACTAATTTTAAATATGTTAACCAGTTATGTGTATTTTTTGTGTACTATGTTTCATAGAGTCAACGATTACAATGACAGTCGAGCGTTTCAATAGGATATTGGATTTTAAATTTGAAGGCCTAATTAATAACTCATGTTGAAAAAAAAGGGCCCTGGAATACTTTTTAAGAATCATCATTGTAATCTACTTAATAAATGTTAAATTGACTGACAAACATAAGCAATTTACCACTGGGTCTTGCGTTCAGGTAATTATGTCTCAATTGAACAATTCAAGAAAGATGATCCTCTTTACATCATATTTGTGATGGACATGGCCCACACTTAAGCAGATTGAGGACTTCGGAGACAATTGGCACCGATTGCCTTTAGCCTAAGTGCTACGATGTTCCTGACACGGTCAACGTCACCAACATCTAACGCTGATGAAAGTCATTCTCTTAATAGATCGGAAATTCAATATCATGTTAGAAACAGGATGATAGGACCAATCCCATCACAAAAATCTGATATCTCAGACCCATGAATTCTTTGAGAAAGCGCACTTCTAGTCCTATTTTGGTTCTAGGGAACATGTATGGGACATGCTTAAAAAGCGAATCCGGTGAAGTCGCAACCCTCCTCAGACCTTCCATGATTTGGTGCTCTAGTGACCGCTCCGGTGACTGCCTGGGACGAAATTCCTCAAGTAAACATTAAGAACATCATCCAGAGCATGCCTGATCGCATGCCGGCGGTGATCAGAGCCACAGGTGGATACACACGTTCGTCTATAAAATAAAAATCTTAATCGTAAGTCAGTGCTACGATGTTCCTGACAGGGTCGACGTCACCAACATCTACGCTGATAAGTCTTTCTCTTAATAGATCGGAAATACAAAATCAAGTTAGAAACAGGATGATAGGACCAACTCCATCAAAAAAAGTATTAGACACCTTTATTAATACACCTGCAGCAGACTGGAAACCCTTTTAACAAGAGATTAATGATCTGGGTCTCCCAGATGCAGATCTTGTAATTGGATTAAAAGCAAAAGAGAGGGAATTAAAGTGGGTCTGTAGTTTTAATCACTGATTATCTTGGAGACTACAGGAGTATTTTGTAATGACGAAATATCTGAATAAACTGCATTTTGTTCCTTTATTTGGTGGTTTGACTATAGCAGATGACCTAACCAGTCCCATTAAAAAAACATGATGGATAACATAACAGGGCAAGGGTTGGATCCATATGAACGTATAAGTGTTGCCAATCATATCGACTACAAGAAGTGGAACAATCACCAACGACAGGAATCAAATGAACCAATCTTCCTTGTCATGTGACAATTCATGGGATATCCATATCTGATTTCCCAGACCCATGAATTCTTTGAGAAAGCGCACTGCTGGTTCTATTTTGCTTCTAGGGTGGTTTTTTTTAGTCAGTTTTTTTTGGAGTCATTTTTAGCTCTGAGTGGGGTATAACCCGCAACTTGTGCTCCTACCTTTTCGGCGAGCATATCCTACGGTCTCTTGTTGTTGGTAAGGTCTCTTCGCCAGGTCTACGTGGAGGCGTCTCAGCATTGTCTCCGCCTCTACCAGGGCCGCCCAGTGTCCTAAGCTTAATTTTAGTATACCCGACTGCGATAAAGCGAGAGGTACAGCGCCTTGTGTTGTCAGCATAATTGTAATTTACCCTACTACAGTAAAGCATATTGTGTTTGACCTTTGGGTATGTCCCAGAGGCACAACATTTCTTGTACTCTTCCTATTAGTCAGACTCTAAACTCATGATTTAGTTGAAAGTCGGGCTATTGTGGATACCCTACAGTTTCTCGTTTTAAAAAGTTGAAGTCCTTATTTTTAGACTAGGATAATTTTTTTGGACTCAGGCTCTCATTTATATCTCCCTTTTAGCCTCGGTATGTAATTTTTTCTTTTGACTTCAACCGGTATTGTCTTTTTATCTGCTATCGATTATTTTTCCTTTATGTATCGATCGATGGCTTCTCTTTTTCATACGATAATATTTTTCTCTTTGATCTTTTACTAGCGAATTTTTTATTACTATTTCGCTACATTGTGCAGTACGAGTTGCAATAACAAGTGCAACTCTATAAGGGTGACAAACAAACATAATTACAAAGTTGATCAAGCAGTATGCCTCAAGACATAAGATACACTATTCTGAGAGGTTTAACATTATTTGCAAAATATGCTCTTGGTGGAGTTTCTCCCGGTATCGACGCTGAGACACTCATACAAAATTTCACAAATCAAGGTGAAAACCACAGTCTCCAGCATACATACTATGACACCTACCTCAACTCCTACACATTGAAATCTGTATCAGTACACAGTAAAGCCGTCATCAGCCACTAGGCCTTAATAAGGTTAAAGGTCATAATTTTTGAGTTTAATTTAATATTTCAGATAGTTAATTGGTTCAGGCGTGACTTGGCGGAAATCCATTATAAAATACAATAGAAGCGGAATAGGTTACTTCTTAAAGTCAATCACGTGTCGATTCCTTACAGGGTTTTTTTAAGACTCTTTAAGAATAGTTAAGCGGAATAGGTTACTAAATATATCCACGTCTATTGTATTTTTTAATATTTCATTTTAATTGTTAATTTTAGTATTCGATTTATACATATTTTATATATATTTATTTACTTATTATTTTTATTAATTCATTGTCTTAATTTAAGAATTTAGATTTATTTTTGATTTAGTTTAATTAGAGTCCTTGTTCATCCAGTATGGATTGTTTATTGTTTTGTTTCGACGAGTGAACTGCAATGTTCCCAACTCAAAAATAACTAATATCGGGTTAACTGTACTTTTTAGTGGCGCAACGCGTTGAATTAAAATGTTAATTACTCAACTAGCATGAATACATACCTATTGTTATATCATGTCGAAGATCTACAAAAATATGACCACAGCAGCGATACAGACCAAAGATTCGCTGAATTACAATGGTGCAACTTTCCCGATGATACATGACTGCCATTATTTCTCTCTGTAATGAACAGAGAAATGGTCTGTCTAGACCAAACATCTAAGTTTTAAGTACACTAGAGAAGACACAAACTAAATTGAAATGCAGCATCGCCATTCGTACAATTTTGTCGAATTACTAACTAAAACGCAGACTATCTAGGGAATAGGGAATAAAATATACATTTTCATATATTTTAATTAATTTATACTTTTTAGTACTTGATGGTTCGTTTACATTTGCCGATGACTTGTTCGATAAATGAAGGGGTTGAACGCATTTGGTAGGGACTAATGGCATCGATTAGTCGCTTCGAATCGATTTACATGGTCCCCATGTACTTATGTAGGTAGGACATCAGGATTACACAAGTTTTATCTCAAATTGAATTTCAAAAACCGTTCAATTGTTTTACAGAAATCTCAAGAAAATTGCTGTGGATTTTTTATGTGTCAATTTGTATAACGGGCCTTTTTCAAAAGTGCTCATCGTAATAGTGGTACAGCACATGCGATATCATCAGAACTATGCTTTTGTATATTATCGTCGTCTGGGACGTGGTACGACAGCGGCTCCCCTGAAATCATCTTCTGTCCTCCGAAGACAGCCCCCACGCAACCATTGACGCAACGCTCTGCTACAGTGACTGTCACCAGCCAGTGTCACTCCTAACCTACCTTTTCTGTGATTCTAGTAACTTCGTAACAAAACGGGGCGGCGCCACTAGCTGTGCCGTCATAACAAAAGGATTATATTTATTTATATACATGAGCATATATCACAAATTTCCGAACACTAACGTTCTATTAGATCGGACAGGCGACTCGCCCAGTTCGAATGCTCCAACGGTGTGATTCTTCGTGAAGCGTAAAAAAACCCATTCAGTCAGACCATAACATCATCCCTTATTTTAACGGTGGTATTAATTTTTTTTACACTGCTTTTTACGCGTTTTATGTGGGTCAACAATGCTTTTATGTTATTTAGGTGGGAAATAAGATTGTGGGTGATCCAAATAGTAGTAGGAATTATTAATATTGGTTGCGAAATGTAATTTGTCCATTTTTGCTATTGTGTTGTGATTGAGTACCGACAGTATGTCGATTGCTCGTTTCATGGCCAGTTGCTTCACGTGTACTCTATATTTATTCTGTATGGGTCAATATATTTGCTGTACCTAGGTATAGAATAAGTGGCCTTACCTACATTTAGAATATGACAAAACTAAATTCTAAATAATCTGACATTAATTATAAAGCTTAGCCTAGTTAAGGTATTATCTTTTACCACATCAGAAGAAGAAGTTATAAAGAAAGTAATTAAGTATGAAGAACCAGGCCTACTCAGCGGGACTACATATTAGTAGCTAAATGGAATAAAATGGAACGAATTCCAGAAAGAGATTAAAAAAAAAAAATTGCGTGAGGACTTTTTACAGGCGCGAAGGAGAGAAAAAGGAATGATAATCCAGCATGGGGGTGCAGATGGGACTACTAATTTATAGACTAGACTAGAAATGATAGTACACTGAAATGATTGTACCTTCCACCATGCAGTAGCTGACAGGAGTCACACAGGCTTAGGGATTGTTTGTTAGAAGATTTTTTCCCCGCTATTTGGGCTTTAATCACAAATAGAGGAAACCGTGGCAGAACAGAATACTACTAACTGAAGAACAAGACTGTTTTTTACTTAATCTTTTTTTTAATATGTTTTTATAATTTATTGATTTATTTCTTTAAAATAATATTTTTATTCAAAATTATTTAATTACCTTTAACTTTTGTAAACATTTTATGTTATTGTTGATTTTATATTTTTTACATTTTTTTCTTTAAAAACTTGTAACGGGAACTTCTTTCGAACCGCTCCCGCCATAATCCGCTCGACGCAATAAGGGCACAGCTTCTAGAATCTTCTAGAAGCTGTGTAAAAAAAACACGATGACGCCCATCTTTTTTGAAAGAATTGTCTGACGTCCGTCACTGAGCTGCGTACCAAAACGTAACACGAAAAACTTCTCTTCACCCCGAAACCGAATGTTTTTATACATATAGCTTATGATGTGTGTATATAAACTGGCGCCCCAACGAGTGGGAAACGCACGCGCGCTCGTTTTAAAAATTAGTTCGTGAATCGTTCTTGTTGTGATTACATACACGTGTACTAAAATGCCGTGAACTCCGAACAAGACCTGATGGAGACGCCAAAGTCTGCGATGCGCAGCCCGCCCGCGGCCGGGGCGACGACACCCATCACAGCGAGTGGCCTGACCGCCATGATGGATCCGTGCATAATGGGGTCATAACCTGCTCAAAAGGGGGAGGATGTAATAGGAACTTTTTTCAAACCGCTGCGGCCACAATCTGCTCATCCAATAAGGGAGCAGCTTCTAGAATCTTCTAGAAGCTGTGTGAAAAAATACACAACGCGCATCTTTTTTGAAAGAATTGTCTGACGTCCGTCACTGGGCTGCGTACCAAGACGTAACACGAAAAACTTCACCCCGAAATCCTTTTGTTTTTATACCTAAAGCTTGTGGTGTGTGTATATTAAAGACTGATTTTTGCGTTTTTTGTGTTGTTGTTTTTAGTGTTTCTCGGTGCCGACTGCCTACTTTCTGCACAAAAAACTCAACGCGACGCTGTGGACGCGACGCCACGCCAAAATGCATTGGCGGCCTAGGCCGCTAGCGCGACTGTGCCGCTCCCGTTGTTGTAAGTAAACAGTTTCACACAGAATTTTCAGTGTTTTTTCAATCAATGTGCTTATTGAAAAAATACTCAGACCACAAAATGCACTTACCACAGAACCCGGCTCAATATCTACACCTACAACACAAGTAACATCCACTTTTGACCCGTTTTGGAAATATTAAATTTATGCCGTCGACTTTTAATACCATTGGTACTCAGTACATATCACTATAGATAGAACACTCATGTACCTACAGAAAAATTCTTATTCGATAACGCCGTGAATGAACTACAAATAAAAATTGCAATGTAAATAATAAGTAGGTAACAATAAAATACGCAATTAGTTTAAAATTTCGTAAGTTGAATATAAATGATGACTCCCGTCTTTGTCCCCTTGGAAAACATCTAAGCTAAAAGCCGCCCGAATCAAGGGCTTGCCGCATAAACACGTATAACTAGCAGATTCCTCACAAGTGTAGAAAGAACATTGTTGACGCTGATATGGGTAAACATGAGTCTACTTCGACTCCGAAATCTTCATATTCGGACAGTTCACAATGGAGCAGTGGTGGCCCAGTGGTTTCTAACCCAGGCAGGCGCGCTTTACTTTCTTTACATCGGAAAATACCGCATGGGAACATCATATCGGGATTAGAATGCCCAATGTGTCAATCCAGGTTATAAACTATCTGTGTGACAAATTCCATTCAAATCCGTTCAGCCTTTGCGCCAATCCGCAACATACATCCAGACAAACAGACAAACGGACATAAATTATAAAAACGTATATTTTTGGCATCAGACTCCCCCACCTCGTAGCCATTACTGTTTATTAAAAATATTCGATGTACCATGTGACTTCGTTACTATTTTATTATAATAATAATATGTTTAAAAGATATACTTAAATAACAAGTAGGTATTGAAAACAAGCAAACGAGACTAACGGAACATGTATGAAAAAGTACAACCACTGTAATAACCTACCTACATGAAAAAGCTAACATAATCCCGAAAAACGGGCAATTGAGACGAAAATCCTAACCATTTTCGTGATCACATAGTAGAGGCTGTGGGCTACCCGATCCCCGAATTTGTAATCTTTGCGTGTATACAAAAGGTAAATTGCTCGGTGGCATTTTCAACGGTAATGATGTCATCGCCGCATCCCGTAATCGAGGGCTGGATACTTTTATAGTAGATCCGTTGGCCGCCTGTTACACCGGAGCGTTATGCTTGGGAAATAAGATTAATTTGAGATTTTTCGTAAGAATAAACAACTAGGTACCTGGGTATTTTCAAAGAAAATAAGCTTTTGTTTGTTTAGTAATGATTAGGGGATCTGTTGGCACATACACACACACCACAAGGAGTCATAAAAACATGTTTTTGTTATTCTATATAAGTATTCTTGTCCAATGTACTTTCTTCTGATGTCTGTAGCTAACGATATTCCAGTGATTTATTTTTCTTGAAAAATATCCAACAGGACCGACGTTGCTGTCAAGAAACAAGACTAAGTTACACAGCATGTTTACCCAATTCCTAATTCTTTGAATCACAATCACCTGTAAACGCTATTTCCAAACTTATTTCAACACCGAACTTTCTCAATAATACCTTAACACTCCTAAAATGGAAAGACGTTATTGTAAAACTTAAGTATTCCGAGTAACAAAACCCGAAATAAACTTTACGATTCCGGAAGAAAATATGAGTATGATGTAATTTACGAAGTTTTTACAGAAAATTCTGTTGTTTTAAAGTTTACTTAGTATTTTATTTAAGTAATACTTATTTTTTAACGCTGTGTGAAATGTGCGTGTAATATTCTGGCATTTTAGTTTGTTCTACTTAAAGGAATGGAAAGGGATGAATGCATGACTGTGTAAAAGAGATCAATGCTTGGGTTGACTTTATACGTAAACGTACGTGTATCGTGCCTTCTCTGTATGTGTGCCTTTGCACTGCAGTGGGACAATAATAGGCTGGTATTATGTTTTATTAAAACATGCGTACCATTTTTAATAGCGACTAAAACGGAAGGTACCTAAAGAGGTTTCCCTAATTATACAGTGTGTCCGGACATACTATTTTAAAGTACAATTAGACTAAGCTCTGGTCCAATACACTTCCTCGCTATGTGGCAGCCATTTTGTTTTTTTTTTGTTGAAACAAATTGATCCTCGTAAAAATAAAATTTCATTTCTTCAACATCTAAATACATAATTAATTAAACATTTTCGAGAATTACCAGATTTTCTGTGGATAACATTCATTCATTGAGTTATCTATCGGCCTCATAATTCTACAAAATTATGGTAATTTCGGCAATCACAAAAAAAATGTTACGTGTCGGTGTAAAGTACATCCAAACGTAATGTGAGGGTGTACCTAAATGACATCGTGAGGCCGGTCCGAAGCTTTGTATGAATCTTATCTCTGTTTCGCGACCGCCACTAACACCGCACATAATGGCTGCCCGCGCGTGATTTGTGACACAAATTCATCGTATATTGTGCCGCTGCGATAAATTAATTACGGTGTGAATGCGTGCCGACTAATTAGTTTTTGCTTAGTTTAATAATCCGGTTTGTTTGTTTCAATTATGGATGAGGTGATATGTTTGAGGTTTAATGAATAGTGGTAAATTAAACTTTTGTACGCAGTTATTGTGTAGAAATAATATTATTCCGTTGTATATTTTATTAGGGTAGCGCTGGGTTGGATTTTATTGACTTAGTTGTTTGATTTCATTTTAAGTATTATTTGGTTTATTTATTTATTATTGATGGTTTTGATACCAGAGTAGGTTATTTAATACGAAAAGTGAACATCACTTTGATTGAACAGACCTCATTTTATCTTATGTTATAAAGAAGTAGAACAAATCGATTATGTTGTAGAAAAGAACGTGTCACCATTAACTACATTTAAATCAAAAGTCAAAAGAAAGGCATAGAAAAATAATGAATAACCTAGAATCGTGTTCCATCAACAATCTGGATTCATTCAAACATGAAAATCTTGTTCGAAACTGCTAACTACCTACGTCCGTAGCTGGTACATACTCGTTTTTATCTTTGATATGTTTTTAGACTGACCTGTTTGCCTGTCCCATCTGCGTCTCAGTTACATCTAACGTAACAGTTATGAAAAGCGGAAGACATTTTAGTAGATCCCGATACATTAAAGCCAATAGAAGATGCAAAGAAACCCAAAATTGAATTGAATCCAGACAAAAAGTATGCTTGTCTTAATTCCATCGTTCAAATGCATGAGCAAGTTATAGCTGTTGCCTTCTCAAGCAAAACCATTACAGGAACATGAAGTATGGAGACTGATGATACATCACCTTCAATCATGACTGAAACTCTAAACAACATAACTGTGGGGAATCACATAATAAGTATCATCTTAACTATACATAACGTCAGCAGGCAGGCAACTAAAAGGAGCGACACGAATATGATCAAAAAGACGGAAAAAACATCATTAAAAATTCATTATAAGGGCAAAGATTACTCAGTTACTAATGAGACAATAAAAAGTCTTTGGGTGGAAACACTTAAGAAGAATGGTTTGGCATACAAGGATTTTGATGCTGGTGACAATGAAAATTGGTATGGAACCATGGGACCCTACCTGGATATGTTCTCAGCATACGCACTACGTGTTAACGAACTCAGGCTTGGTCACAACAATATGCCAATTACTAAGCAAGACGGCATACATAAAAGTTTTCCTGTCGCCAAGTATGGCTTATCAGGTGCTCATCATCAGCTCAGAAGTGAAGGTATTTACAGGAAGAAGTATGCAACCGCCGTAAAAAGAGCTATGTCACACATACCGTGTATAGATGATATAATTGAACTCACTAAAAACACAAAACAAACTAACTACCTTGGTAGCTGAAACAATATTAATAACAACATCAAGACAAGCAACCAGAATGTTCTTCCCAATTACAATATTTGGAAGTGTATGGAGAGGACATGAGGATAAGAAAAAGTTCTGCGAATTCTTCAGTACCACAGGAGCGGGGGGTTGGTATACATACAAATGTGCAAGTCGGCTAGGAGCTCAATACACAATATGCGGTGAAATGCAGGAAGAGACGGCTGCACAAATTGTATTTCATGGAATATTTGGAACTTACAAGGAAGATCTCTCAATATTGTCTCAGATTACAAATGTCGCAAATTGGTTTACACGAGAAGAGATGGGTGGGTGCTTTAGACAATCCGGTAAAGGGTCTTGTAACACCAAATTGGCTTTGCCTGTTGTTAAATATTACGCTAAAATGTCTTGTGCCAATCAAACAGGCATGTTATCAGGCGTTTATAACCAAGTGGTCACAGTACCTTGTTTTAGTGGACATAGGACACACTTATTTGATTCTACTTTCTTCGAACATATCGAAAAGAAGAGGATAATCAATAACACAGGGAAAACACTTGCTCAAATTATAAACATTCTAACAAGCACATTAGAAGAGCTCCACAACAGAGTTAAGAAAGAAAACGGAAAAATCGAAATGGGTACTACCCCCAATGGAGAGAAATGAGTTCACTCAAAATAGGGACTCCTGGACTGGAAGTAGAAATAAGGAACAAAGGGTTAACTACGGTTACCGATATATTTTATCCATGGTCGACGTATTTTCCAAATATGTCTGGCTTGTTCCATTAAATCGGTTTGCCGAAAGACACTGGTCAAACCCGGGATAAACCAGTCATTCTGCGAAGAGGCCGCCGACCTTTCAATGTATAACTTGATTTTTATAACTGTGCACTTGGAGCTGTCAAATTCGTAGGTTGTTAGTATTGAATTCACCCACACGGCTACCTCCTCAGTGCTCTGACGCCTCTTAATACGGTCCACACAATTCGTGTCGTCTCCACAGTACTTAAACCACATACACGAATATTTTGATGTTGACAGGCCGCACAGTTATAAAAATCGGGTTATACCTAACACAAACATGAAAACATGAGTGATATTTTAAAGTTTTTACTATACCCCCTCATAAAAACAGACACGCTTAGTTGATAAGATCAAAATTTCCAACCAATTTTACCCGAATTCCATAGCAAAATTTCCAACCAATTTTACCCGAATTCCATAGCAAACACTTTAGAATTTACTCATTATGATCATCAATCTTCATCATCATCACCCAATAGAAGCTGACAAACGCTGAACTGGCCTCTTGAGTTGCGCAGACGATCCTCGGCTACCGCTCATCTATTATCCTTGCCACCACCATCCACCCTGAAAAGTGTTTGAATGGCTTAAAACTATGAAAACTTAAAGTAACACGGTAACACCCGCTATTGGATCCGTTTTATTATTAAACTGTAGTAATTAATATCTGACGGCGTCAGGTGGCGCTGTTACCTTTCCCGTGCTTTGTTTAGACTGAGATAGTATTGCAATTTACCAACGTTAAAAATATCATTTTCGCTATGAGAATGGAGCTTTTTACCAACTGATCCCGTGTGTTCGGGGTGTACACAAAATATGGAATTTTATGTAATTACCTCTACAGGTATTTAAAATATCATTTTCGCTATGAGAATGGAGCTTTTTACCAACAGATCCCGTGTGTTCAGGGTGTATACAAAATATGGAATTTTATGTCTACCTCTACAGGTAGCCGAACAGTTGCATGGAAAAGATGGCTACCATGTACCTACCATGCATGTGGACTTCTAGGTCCGCAGTAGTTGGATTATATTTTTTTATTAGGATCTCCAACAAAGGATACACATACGGAATATAAATCACAATAACAAAAACGGTTCTTTCAAGTGTGCTCCTTTAATAATAGAAGACCGCAGCATACCTACACATATAATTAGATGTAAGCAGGATAAAAATAATGATTGAGAAAATAAATTAATGATGAAATTGCAATCATGAAGCAAATAATGTCATCACAATGTCTTGCTTTCTCCTTTTTTTGTTATTATTTAATCGTGTTTTTGTATGTTGTGCTATGTCTTTTGTGTGCACCAAATAAACGATCTATCACATGACCATGATATCCTAATGATATCTTAAAATATAAAATACCCAGCTCAATATTACGAACCCTCACTTTGCACGATATTAAAGCGAAGGTTCTGCTGCAATTTATCTTAATAAGGACTCGGTTGAAAATTAATCGGCCGTGATACATTTATCGTGTTTAATCTTACTTGCAAATTAAAAGTACAAGGCGTGGGATGAAAAGGTGGGAGCTTTTTATTCGGAAAATCGAGTTATTGGCTAGCTTTTATACGTAAAATTTCAGAAGTAATACATCTAAATAGTTAAATTGTTTACAAAAAAATAATTACTAATCTAGATACCACTCAAACGAGTTTGAAAAATTGGCCGTGGTCAAAATGCTGCCAAGCATTTTCTCCAGTATCTAAGATCGAAATAAGTTTATGAGAATTGAAAATCACAAAACACGAAGGGTATAGACGTATAGTTCAAAATCCACAAATGAAAAAAAATCCTGATGATTCTTTGGTTTAATTAATTTAACATCAAATCATCATCATCCACGCGTCGGCGCCGCAGCCGTCAAGCCCTATCCGTCAACCTATCGTTTTTTTGAATAGTGTTTAATTTGTTTTTTTGTGAAGTGTTAATAATTATTTTTCTTTTAGATAAGTGTATTTTTATCACTTATTGCAGTGTTCCTCTGCATAAAACCTTTGGGTTTGAAACTTCGGCTTTTGAGCAGCCGACTGCTCAAAAGCCGACAATATTATATTTTTAAATTTTCTATCTTTTTGAATCTGATGTGCAATTTTCTTGGAGACACGTCAATCAGTCGCTTACGAACCATCAAAAGGACTTGAGAGATTTTTAATGCTGAAATATTTTGATCTAGTTTTATAGAATTCCCCTGCTATCGTCATTGAGAGTTTCTTGAGCACTGTTTAAATAATACAAGCGTTGTTATGCTGTTTTAAATGCTGCGTAGAGTTAGATTTATTCCATATTTTCCCCTTTCAATCGTGAACCTATACCCCATACATATTAGACTAACGTAGGGATCTTTCGAGAGGATTTTACTATGTCTTTCCTTTCGGTAGATAATTATTTCCGTCAAAATCCAGCCGTGTCCGGTCTCGGTACCGGCCGCAACCATCGGCGTACGTCCCACCCCTACGGCCACGAGCACCATGACAGTTGCATGAAACCAGCTGCTTAGCCGTGCGATGCCAGACGCACTTCAGAAGGCGGAACCTCAAAAAGGCCGGGAACTCACGTGACCTATCTTTATCACCGATAATTTTTTTGTCCGATCTATTCTCCTTTAACGCAGAACGCTTGAAATCATCAGTGTTCTTTTTATAACTATACAGTTCTTATACTTAAGGCGTGACCTATACTTGTACTAGTTCCCATCATAAACTAGGCCCATTACGTACACCGGAGGAACTTGGGTCCTTTTTATTAATTAACTAAACAGCCATCAATCGTGAAATTCTGATTGTACAATCAACTGATCGTTTTTATAATTTTTAAAACAAAACCTGCAGTAGGTACTAATATTCCGTAACGAACCCGAATCTTCCTTTTTTTTCGCAAAATCATCAGCTTACCATCAAGTAACTAACGAATGCGACTATTTTATAATATTTTTTACGCTTTGCAATTCTTTTAACCATCGTTTTTAATCAAATTATACGTGTTGAGTCTTATATTTCGCTACATTATGTTATATGTAGCGACACCGGAATTAGTGCCAGTCAACCTGCCACATCGTTTAATGTCTAGAAGTTACCAATCAGCATAGTATATATTGTTCACCACACACAACATCCATAGTGTAGTGTTCACTACATGAATTAAAACTTTTAGCTCCGAACTTTTCGACTTTTCACTGGCATTTAATAAAATAGTTTTTATCTTTCATCTTTTTTGAATTTGAATCTGACAGGAAAAAAATCTGAAGAATTTTTTGATCCGTCAGCTTTGTCGATTCCAACTCTTAAAGAGAAAACAGATTGAAGCAGCCAATTCGAAATTATCCAATACTATATTATCATTCGATCGATTACGATTCTACCGTGTTCTAAACAAAAAAAAAAGGATTTCCATCAATTAGGAATCCCAAGAAATCCGGCCAAGATCCGGCTCTGGGTGCCGGCCAGAGCCTTCGGCGTTTGACGCCGGTGCTGTCGCTGCGGCCGGAGGCTCCGTGGAGCGCTGGGCGCGTGGTCGCGTGCGGCTGCTAAGTTGCCGTCGGCACGGGAATCCAAGTGATCCTAATTTATCCTTATTCTACACCGTCTTATCTACTCTCCATCGGCGCAAAACGCTCTAAATCGTCGTGTTTTTTTTATTATATGTTTTAGTATTCTTGGGTGTGATATTTTATTCCAATTCCTGGCAAAATTTAGGCTCATTTTGAATGACGGGAAGAATCCGGGTTTAATCTTGAAACTAAATAAATATTTACTTTTAAACGTGAAAATCTGTTTGTACAAACAACTGATCGTTATTTTCTTATTACTTAAATTTTAAAAACCTGCGGTTCAATACCGTAAAGAACCCTAGTCTTCTTAACTAAATTTTATTTTACAAAACGACAAACATGTAAGCTGATCACGGAATGCGACACCATATTTTATTTTATTTGACCTGTTTTTTTTATTTTTTAAACCACCTGTATTTTTTATTTTTTCTTTAAAATTATAAACGTGTAAAAAGTGGCGAAGACGTTTTATTTCGCTACAATAGGCAGAAAGTGAAAGGAACATGCAGAAAAAGGTACATCAGAGTACAATATGCATTATAGAGGCACTGATTTTTCTTTGTTGAGAGATCCATACACATTAAATGGGAAAAGATAATACAAAAAAATCCAGATGAACAGCGATCAGAATTGGTACGGGACAATGGGGCCCTATATGGACATGTTTGCAGCATTCAAACTTCGCCTGAATGAGTTGAGACTGGGTCACGGTACTATGCCTATAACCAAGAAGGATGGAGATGAACAGCGAACAGAATTGGTACGGGACAATGGGGCCCTATATGGACATGTTTGCAGCATTCAAACTTCGCCTGGATGAGTTGAGACAGGTTCACGGTACTATGCCTATAACCAAGAAGGATGGAACCCACACATCATTTCAAGTTTCAAAATATGGGTTGACGGGTGCCCATCATATACTTTTCGAGGGAAGTAGCTTTCCACCAGAGAGACGGTCCTCCATAGTGCAGAGTCTCGGTCCCATGACGACATTTCTGTGTATGATCCGGACTGAAGGTATTTATAAAGTATGCAGCGGCGGTAAAGCGTGCAATGTCACATGTACCCGCGATTGACGCCATTATAGAAATAACAAAAAATGTAAAGATGTCTTTTGAGAAATAGAAATAGGTTTTAGTTGGTTTTTGTCAAAACTACCCTATTTAAACTCTACATACGGAGGAATCATGGAACATGCAGAAAAAGGTACATCAGAGTACAATATGCATTATAGAGGCACTGATTTTTCTTTGTTGAGATATCCATACACACTAAATGGGAAAAGATATTGAAAGGTGAAGGACTAAAATACAAAAATTTCCAGATGAACAGCGATCAGAATTGGTACGGGACAATGGGGCCCTATATGGACATGTTTGCAGCATTCAAACTTCGCCTGGATGAGTTGAGACTGGGTCACGGTACTATGCCTATAACCAAGAAGGATGGAGATGAACAGCGAACAGAATTGGTACGGGACAATGGGGCCCTATATGGACATGTTTGCAGCATTCAAACTTCGCCTGGATGAGTTGAGACTGGTTCACGGTACTATGCCTATAACCAAGAAGGATGGAGATGAACAGCGAACAGAATTGATACGGGACAATGGGGCCCTATATGGACATGTTTGCAGCATTCAAACTTCGCCTGGATGAGTTGAGACTGGTTCACGGTACTATGCCTATAACCAAGAAGGATGGAGATGAACAGCGAACAGAATTGGTACGGGACAATGGGGCCCTATATGGACATGTTTGCAGCATTCAAACTTCGCCTGGATGAGTTGAGAGAGGTTCACGGTACTATGCCTATAACCAAGAAGGATGGAACCCACACATCATTTCAAGTTTCAAAATATGGGTTGACGGGTGCCCATCATATACTTTTCGAGGGAAGTAGCTTTCCACCAGAGAGACGGTCCTCGATAGTGCAGAGTCTCGGTCCCATGACGACATTTCTGTGTATGATCCGGACTGAAGGTATTTATAGAGTAAAGTATGCAGTGGCGGTAAAGCGTGCAATGTCACATGTACCCGCGATTGACGCCATTATAGCAATAACAAAAAATGTAAAGATGTCTTTTGAGCTGTCAACTCTAATAAGCCAAATCGCTGAAGTTTTACTCATAACAACCTCCAGACAAGCAACTCGAATGTGCTTCCCATTCAATTTCCTAGCAGGGGTATTGAAAGTTTATCAAGTAGTGTTAGTCAGCGATATGAGCACTGATGCTTTCATTTTATCATTACGAAGGTTCGTCGCTAGGAGAGGTAAACCTTATGTTATATATTGCGATAATGGTACCAATTTCAGGGGTTCGAACAATGAGATAAGTAGAATACTCAGGTCCAGTCGAGAGTCAACTATTAATTACGCCAATAATGAAGGCATTAAGTTCGTGTTTAGTCCCGCATACTCACCTCACTTTGGAGGTACATGGGAGGCGGGCGTTAAATCCGCAAAGCACCATTTTAAGCGGGTAGCACATCAGATTTTTAAAAACAATAGATTCTTCCAAAATATTAGATAATTGATCCACCAACACCAAGTTCCTTCTGCTTTATTTTATCACCCTGAATGAAATAAAGTAGGCCTAAATATAGCATTGCTCTAGGGTACTTATAATATCAATAAAAGAACAAGGGCGCAGTTACAGAAGCTCGCGCAGGGCGCAGTTATAGAAGCTCGCGCAGGGCGCAGAAAATGCTATTTATGGCACTGTCTAGATGAAATAAATATTGCTCCCAGGCACGTTTCTTTAAAGGCGAAGGAAGGCTACGGATACACTTTGGTAAGGATCTCAAACCTCATCGTGTACCTGTGTGACCCCAGCCACAACGTCAATACATTCAGACCAAACACTTCGGGAAAACCCTTTCAAATTTCAAAAATTCTATCGTTGTTTTAAAGAGTTCCCCAGGGCGGTTCCAAGGCGGACTGTTGCTCCAAGTTTGACGCGATCTCTCCGCCTTGTGACCCAGGAGAATTCTTGTAGCGCCTGGGGGCAATAACTAGCCTTCCCTAATAGAATTCGGCATGTCCATAAAAAATTGGCAACTAATAAACTTTGGCGACTATAAAACATTGACCAAACCAAAGTAAAGACACTAAAAATTCAAACCTTTTTTAAATCCAAAATGACCTATTTCTATAAGCTGAAGAAGCTAGGCTAGAGCTGCTTATAAGCAACTGCTATAAGCAACAAGTGTTTCCATAGTTTAACTCTCGGTTAGTGACTGTTTATAGTCTTCTGTAAAAAAAAAAGCAACGAGTTGACAAGCGACTTTTTTTCTTGTTTAAGGGAATAAATAAGGAAAATAAAGATGCAATGATGAACGTTATTATAGGAGATCCCTTAATTCAGTAGACAGGAGAGGACCCACCCAGTTCCAAATGGATACAAGATTTGAAGTAAAGGATTTTTTTTGCTGACCGGACACTGAGTAACGAATACTTTTCGTGATCGACGACGCCACGAAGGATCCCGAGGCCCACCGGCATTTGACAGGATCGCCGCCCCCGGTGGTAGTGTGCAGCCGCATGAGATCGACAAAATCTGTGGACAATAGCGACTCAGCAATACTGGCTGTATTACTGAGTCGCTATTGTCGCTAACTGGCTGTTATTACACGTTTGTAAAGTCAAAAAAGAATTAGGTTTTAGTTGTTTTTTTGTCAAAACTACCCTATTTAAACTCTACATACGGAGGATTACAAAAAAAATATAAATGTTTCCGTTGCATGGTTTTAAAACGCGCTGATGGACCTCTATATTGCCATGCCTCATTTAAAGAAGAAAAATGAGTAAAACTTCACTTGAAAAAGAACGTCAAAAATGGCGTGTTGGAGATATTTTTACTTTTCTTAATTACGTCAGTTGAAACCTAGTAATAAACGGGTATTCCCACATATATTAAGTTAGAAGTGGCGACCGTCATAGGATTTGTTCTACAATATAATAATAATGTCTTCTAGGTGAAAGGCACGCACGACGTAGAACGTAGGAAAGTTATTCCTCGTATCAAATATCCCCAAACCAAAGAAAGGCTAGCGTCTATTATAATATTCTTGGAACTAGTTACGGGATGTAATAAACATTATAACAAAGGACGTATCCTTACTAAAGGTAGAGGTTATTGTAATCAGAGGCAGCTCAATGATAAGACATGTGGCGCCATTGATGATGGGGCCTATCAAGTTTCTAATCACACAACTAAACCTTTGTCTTAGTTTTAAGATTTTATCACTGTCATATTGGTTGTGTCAAGGCCGACGTCCAACCTGGGCCCTATACCACAAAACATTATAATTTAAAAACAGTCTCATATGAGACTTCATTCTTTGTAAATGGGAGATATCTTATAGAAAATTACCCCACGTCTGACAGCAAGGAGAATTATCTCTAAAAACGCTAAAAATGAATTAAAAAAAAATACATTTTACCGGTTTTCATTCTTACTGGCTAGCATACATGCTCTGAATATTCGTTCAAGGGTGGGTTAGTATATAATTTAGTAAAACCTACAGATTCGTTCATGTCATATATTTTTATTTGTCATACGTCAGTTTTTTATAAGACTAAAATATTTAATCACGAAACTTAATTCAAAACCGGTAAATGCTGAAAGTTTTTCACTCGTGGCTCGTCTTACAATTTTCAGCGAGAATGTTTGCAGTACCCTACTGTTACCTTTTAAGGTTTATTTTTCCCACTTTGTGTTCTTGACCCTTAGTAGTTTTTAACCCCCGACGGAAACAGAGGGTGTTATCTCAACATAATGTTAATTTACCCGACTGCAGGTAAAACAAGAGCTATTGTTTGACCTCTAGGTATGTCCCAGATGCACAGCACTTTTTCCTACTAGTCAGACTAAGCCCTGATTTAGCTGAAAGTCGGACTGGTATGGATACCCTGCAGTCACTTCTCGTCACGATCATTTCTTCCCGGTTTATTCTTCTTTGGCGTGCAACATTTGCGTTTCGTATGACCGGAGGAACTTGAGTTCTTTTATTTAAACCAACTATCTGATTATACATTTTATTGAACGTGAAACGTGATCGTACCCCTCCAGCCGTTTTCGCAACTGTGATTTGCAACCAGTTGCGAATTAAGAACTCGCAACCAGTTGCGAATCAAGATTTTTTTTTCCTTAATCGCAACTTGGTTGCGAACAAAGAATAAGAACGACGAACTTACATAGTTGCGTATGGGAGAAAAGCGTTTCTTAATTTGCAACCAGTAGTAGCTAAGATAATGAATTTAAAAAAATGTGCCGCTGGATACCAATACGTGATGACCAAAAGTCCAGTTGGTGAAGAAATAAGAAAGAGTTCCGCCAAAATTGCCCCAGGTCCGGCGCAAAAGAAATATATCTCAGACTTCAGAGTAATAATAGTAGACATATTGTAAAGTATCGCTATTGCCATATTCGGTGGCTAACATAGTTTTTTTGCCCGGTGAAGTTTCATAAGCGCTAGATGTAAAAATATCTGTTTTCTGCGCTTAACTGTCAGAAATACGTCACTGAATTGACTAATCAATTCGGCTGAATTCTTTTTTTTTTATATGTGTTTGTTCACAACTTCCTCATTTATGAACCGATTTGGAATTTTGTTTTTTTGTTTTTAAAGGGTATACTTCCCAGGTGGTCCTGTTGTCATCAAGTCAGGATCTGATCATGGGATCTTGGAGAAATCGAGGGAACTCTTCAAATAATATAGGCACAGCTATAGCGATTTGGGTATTTTTTATAGTAACTCGTGTATTTGCTTTTGGAAAGCACCATTTTTCACGAACGAAGGATGGCACACAAAAATAAATAAATACATAGGGTGCATAAAACCAAATCTAGCTCACTTACTAGATGTTTTAAACACAGAATCTACGTGCTTTGATATAAGAAAAGTCAGCAACAAAAAGAAAATCTGAAATCCGGAATAATTACCGTGGGGCACTGCATAGAAATTATTTGCCCATATGCAATCTAAAGGGTGGAAAAGGCTCTTCGGTGGAAAAATATTAATTTTGTGGGTAAGAAAGAAGACTATTTTGTTTTAACAACATGAAAATGTTGTTAAGTTTTTATTAAGTGAAAAAGCGATATTGCGATTTTTCGTTATAATTACATTTGTTTAAATTCATTATCTTAGCTACTACCTACTGGTTGCAAATTAAGAAACGCTTTACTCCCATACGCAACTATGTAAGTTCGTCGTTCTTATTCTTTGTTCGCAACCAAGTTGCGATTAAGGAAAAAAAAAACTTGATTCGCAACTGGTTGCGAACAAAGAATCAAAATTCTTAATTGGCAACTGGTTGCGAATCACAGTTGCGAAAACGGCTGGAGGGATTGTACAATCAAAGTAAAACTTGCGGTTATATTCTCTAAAGTTACATCGCGATATATTCCACGTAGCGGTATTGAGCGGTCATGTCACGCGAAGTTTTTGCGGGCCCTTGCCTGTTGAAATAGATATAAAAAACGAGAATTGAACGATAACAAGCATTCACCGGGACCGGACGGACTGCACAACTTTTGGTCAAAATGGCTTATTAGTTCACACACTTGCCTGGCATCACAATTCCAGTCATCCTTATAGTCAGGGTCAAGCATTGTTTGCCAAACTGACAGATCAAAAAGTCAGAAGTTATGTCTCATAATTTATTGTTCAAAACGATTGAAAAAGAAAAGCTCAACAACTAAAACAATCAAAGAAACCTATCTCGAAAGTTTACAAACTCGGAAAAAATGTAGGAAAAAATATCATCATTCCAAACTAAAATTGTATTTGAAGTCGTCGGAGTGAAAAAAAAATCAACTTTGGCTGATCCATAGCCATGACCGTGTGATGTGACTTTTGCCTCTCAACTTTGCTGGGTTACTCAGATAATATATATAGGTATTTTGATCCTTGGGTTAAAATAGAATACTTTGACACTGTTGATTACGTTGGGGGGTTGAAACATCAAGAGTGTAATGTATAATGAATAATATCAAGAGTATAAGGTTCATTAGGAAGGAGTCCTGAAGTCATCATCTTTTCGTGCTTCTACTACTTATTATATTATTTACGTGTACCTACCTACCGTACTTCATACTAAGTACACAATACTTAGTATTAAGATTAACTTGCATGATAAGTGAATTGTGTTTGTATTTTTGAGAAATAAATGTCTTAAACCGTATCTTCAGTACCAACCATTTAAAGACGGACTTTTTCACAATCCTTTTCTGATATGAAAAAGGCAATCAAAGCAGTCCAGGGTGTCATAGATTACGACGGTATTAATAACCATTTTTAAAATACCCCTCAAGTAAGTGTTCCATTTATATCCGCCGACATGAATCCACAAAATGTTGTAATTTGTTTAATTATCCAGAAGAATTTTCGCAACATTTTTTAAGTTAATTCGAACCAATAGAACGACAATGTGATGAGGCCAAACGTAAGCAAGTTAATAAAAATGCGCTAAGAAAGATACAAGAATCAGTTAAGGTTTATTCATAGGAACAAACTGATCGCCCCGCCTCATACAATTTAGCAACTGTAGGGAATTATTATCACAAAGCAAGTCAATAATAATCCCTCAAATATACCCAAAGTTCATATTTTACTACATAAACGCACGTTTAGGTGTTGTTGGCATATAAAGGAGTCTTTAATACCGCGGCCAACAAATTTTATGCCAGCATTATGGGACCGAAGTGTACTTGTACACATTTTTTACGCCCCAAAGTGAGCATTAAACCGAACATCGTGATAGGACAAGCGTACTGCGTATAATACGTGAATGATTCTTGAATATTTCAATGGGACGTTAAAAATGTGGGTCAATATGAGCCTGCTGGTCTTGTGGGTCATGTTTTAAGTATGCGTATCGAAGTTTTGGGTTGTGAAAGTTCATCAGCTCTAGCGTCCATAGCTGAGCATGAGGTTCTACTAACTATGTTTTCATTTAATTTCTTAGTCTCTCGTACAGCAACAGAAGAAAGACAATATTGATTTCCGAAGTATCACGTTTTGAAAAGGTAAACCACACTTAAAATAGAATGTCAAAAAATCCAACAAAAAAGGATGACGATGAAGACAATACCAATGAACTGTCATAGAATATTCAACAAACTATTCGTTCCAAAGTTGTCCTGTGGCATTGCAACCGCTTGCTACACCAACTTAGTTGCCAAGTAGGTACTACCCGGCTAAGTTACCCCGGCAAAATAAATAGGACAGTGAAATAAAGACAACCGAGTTCAGTCTACACTGTAGGTGTACTGTGAAGTAGCTTTGTATAAAATAACAGCTTATAATAACATTCCGTTTTATGGAAGCAGCCACACCCGTCTTGGAGCATATTGACAAAATATATAATATGCTTCACATTAATACATTTTAAGTCGTTGTGTGACGAGCTAAGGGCAGTTCCCATGCAAATGCCACAAAAATATATGTAAAGTGCAAAAGTCGCTGTCTAGAAGTGGTAACATTATAATTATGCATTCTGATCAACTTATAACAAAAGTTATCTGGTATATTTGCGCCCCCACACAATGTTTATCTCAATCATATTCGGAATATTTGCCTCAACGAATCTACTTAGGCTTCATTGCCCGCCCTTAAAGACGTAAGAACAGTATACGGAGTTAATATCAACCTGTCAATGAACCTCAACGTGAAGCAAATTCCTTTGCTAATGAAAACCATCTACCTCTAAAAATACTCAAAATGTAAACACAATATCCACTGACAAAGCATCGAATTCTAGAAGCAAAGATGATTTTGTCTAATACTGACATTAAAAGCCTCAACTAACGATCCACAATGATTTCTATTTGAACGGATTCGTCGCAAACATTTTTTCCATTTATTTGCCATGCCAGCGAGCAACCGCAAATGCGTCGGCAAACATTCACTTGTCACCGGGAAATGAGAAATAGCCACGTGTCGCACACTATGATAATAGAATCAATCGATTATCATAGTGTGTGTAGAATAGACATTGTGGCGATTCAAGTCTACATAGTGTTTCATTACAGTGTTCACGTAGGTAGTGTAGTGTTCACTACATGAATTAAAACTTTTAGCTCCGAACTTTTCGACTTTTCACTGGCATTTAATAAAATAGTTTTTATCTTTCATCTTTTTTGAATTTGAATCTGACAGGAAAAAAATCTGAAGAATTTTTTGATCCGTCAGCTTTGTCGCATTCCAACTCTTAAAGAGAAAACAGATTGAAGCAGCCAATTCGAAATTATCCAATACTATATTATCATTCGATCGATTACGATTCTACCGTGTGTTCTAAACAAAAAAAAAGGTGCGTAAGGTTTTTATTATTCCATATTTTTCCCCTTTTTAATCGTGAACCTGTGCCTCATAAATTAGGGATCAACGAGCCGATTTCTCTTTTAGGATTTCCATCAATTAGGAATCCCAAGAAATCCGGCCAAGATCCGGCTCTGGGTGCCGGCCAGAGCCTTCGGCGTTTGACGCCGGTGCTGTCGCTGCGGCCGGAGGCTCCGTGGAGCGCTGGGCGCGTGGTCGCGTGCGGCTGCTAAGTTGCCGTCGGCACGGGAATCCAAGTGATCCTAATTTATCCTTATTCTACACCGTCTTATCTACTCTCCATCGGCGCAAAACGCTCTAAATCGTCGTGTTTTTTTTATTATATGTTTTGAGTATTCTTGGGTGTGATATAAATTTATTCCAATTCCTGGCAAATTTTAGGCTCATTTTGAATGACGGGAAGAATCCGGGTTTAATCTTGAAACTAAATAAATATTTACTTTTAAACGTGAAAATCTGTTTGTACAAACAACTGATCGTTATTTTCTTATTACTTAAATTTTAAAAACCTGCGGATCAATACCGTAAAGAACCCTAGTCTTCTTAACTAAATTTTATTTTACAAAACGACAAACATGTAAGCTGATCACGGAATGCGACACCATATTTTATTTTATTTGACCTGTTTTTTTATTTTTTTAAACCACCTGTATTTTTTTATTTTTTCTTTAAAATTATAAACGTGTAAAAAGTGGCGAAGACGTTTTATTTTGCTACAGTAGGTCTTAGGTACCTGCCTAATGGCCAGGTATACTTAGCAAATAAGAAAAAGCCTTTAAAAAGTAAGCTTTGAAAGAAGGAAACTTATTGTACAAAATTCCAACGTTAGGCTTAGAATATCAAATTGCGGATCATGGTTTAAAATATATCTCCAATTTTCCGAGACACTACATATTTTCAGCAAAATATAGCCACAAAATAAAGGTGATATCACAAAGACTAATGGTCGGACGAAGCAAGGCTGCCGATAGTATAGGCGAAGCTAAATTGATCTTCAACACCGACACTAGAAATATGGGCGCATTTTATCATACATAATAAAGGTCCAACCTTTCTCGGTAACACAATCGCTGTGTTAGAAGAGGATCCTTCAACAGCATGCATGGTTATCAGCAACCTTAGAATATAATTGGAAAAAGTGTTATACCTATCTTAAAAAAGTAATTTAAGTTTTAGTTTTATAGTGCGTGTAAATTGAAAAGAAAAAATGGAGTAGTTAGCAATATTGTATTGTTTAATATTACCTACAGACGAAAATCTGAATTATTGAACAGATTTAATTACTTAATTGAAATTAAGAAGATTTTAACTTCTTTACAAGCTCATCTAAAATCCTGCAGGGCGAGTATGACCATATAATTAAAAATATCAATATCAGTAATATCACGAAACAAGTTAATTTGCGTGTGTTAAGTGAGTGAGTGTGAAATCAAACAGCCGGCACAGCGCATGCATTTGGTCACGCTATACTGAAGCATGTTCATTGGTTTAGTTTGGCCTCTCCGTGTATAACTACTTTAGAGTCAAACATAGCACAAAAAACCCGCATGAATAGAATGAAGGAAAATCTACAAGACCTACAATATTTTAGCTGGGTCACTACTTGAGGAAGATCCTGATCTTGCTTTTGATGGTTTCTTTATGCAAATTACTTGTCCGATCTAAAAATTGGAGCAATGTGAATAGTCTATCCAATTTACAGAACCAATAAAACCCTATTTTTTATATTAACAATATTGTAGAGCTGTGTGTAGAAAAAAGTATAATCTGTCTATCTGTAAAACACCTCATTAGTATCAAATAACATACACACGACACCATCTTTACTCCTGTTTAAAAAAAAATGTAATTTAATTAATGAGGGGCGTATTTAAATTCAAAAGTCCATCTTTTTTTACATACTAATATTATTAACAAAAAGGTCATGTTTGTTATACCACAAAAAATATGCTTGTATCCTCGTTTTGGATTTCTCTTATTAAAGCCCTAGCAGGTAAATATAACGTTAATAATTACAAGTCGACGACACATAGGGCAAGCTTTGGAATGTTTATTATTTCACTCCCTGTATGTTTTGGGTTTCCCGACTTGGTTTTGAACCGAACTTACCTTATTCAGGGTCGACAGTCTTCGTCTTGAAACAAAGAAAAACCCATAGCAGAAAAGTAGGTAACCAACGTATTTTAAACCAGACAGGTTATTTTAAACCAAACACGTAATTTTAAACTAAAGAGGTAATTTTAAACCAAACAGGTAATTTTAAACCAGACCTTTTATTAAACCATTTTAAACCAGACACGGAATTGTCTATAAAAGGCAATTATCCACTAGGTATCAACAGTTCTCACACCGAATATAATCATTAAAAAAGTCCCAACATCAAGGAAAGACGACAAGGAGGTGCGATCGCAATAAGGGAACAATAACGCATCGTACGATACACTGCCTCTCCCCAGGAAATTGGAAAACGTGAGGCGCTTACCTCCTGTATATAGAACACCATCAAGATTTGGGACGGTTTTTCTTTGTTTCTGTATTGATTCAGCTGTAACAGTAAGTCTTGTTCTGTGTAATATAAATAAAAAGATATAAGGCGAATCATCATTTTACTTTAATTGTCATGTCGATAAAAGTGCTTACAGGGACAAGCAGTGCGGTGACAGCTCGGGTTAAGACGATCAGTATTGTCCTGACATTTATTGGGGGCGACGTTCAATCTCTATCAATTTGCAATGCAAACTCGACAGCTTTCTAATGGTATCGATACCCGGGTATTTTGAAACGCCAGGGAAATTAAATCTGCGCTGAAAAAATAAGACCGTAGGTGACTGCGGAGAATTTTCTTAGTTTGTAATAATAAATAGGTAGGTACACATTAACTCAGTATAAAATCTGAGATGCAGGTAATGCTTCAAAACTTTGAAAAGGTATGAAATGGATCGAAAACAAGACGGGTATTTTACTAACATTTACTGAAACGAATTCTCTTCACCTCAGAATCATTGTCAACTCATTAAGGAGAAAATAAAATACATTAACGTTTTTAACTAAAAGAAAATGCACACAATTTTTGTGTCATTGCTATAGTAAAGCTAATCTATTGCTACTTCTAGGTCTATCCTAATGACCAAACGATGTCATTTAGATACATTAGTGTACCAATAAACGCCCCATTTTAATTACTAGATGCCCTGAGAGATCTTTTTATTGGATTTTCTAAGAGTGCTAGGATTAAGTTTGGGTCAATTAATGCGGATAATAGCCTCTTATAGGAATTGAGGTCACCCTGATGTTTCAAGTTTAATGACTTCTAGAATTTAATCTGCTGGGGTTGAAACCCTAAGGCTGTGGGGTTCCGAGTGCTGTGGGGTATCTCCTTTAAAATCCCGCTGTCGCCCGGAGGCGTCAGTTTCCGCGCACCAACGTCAAATCCCGGTGACGCCTCCGGGCGACGGCGCCGCCCCGCGGCGAAAAATAATACTTTCCAAAAACCACGGAAGGGCCATGCGTTTCTTCTAACTTCATACTGAAACAATGTTGGCTTGACTGAGGACCTAACTACTATCCTTAATGAAACAATATCTTGGATGAATGACCATAACCTCGAAATCAATTTCTCAAAAACGAATGTCCTTCGACCCCTGTCGAAAAACCACACAAGACAAACTTCATCTTCAACGGCATAGCAATAGAAGAACTTCATGAATTTTCTCTACTTGGTATGGACACTAATATTAATTGAAAAGACATCAAAAAGGTTAGATCAAAACTATAAATTATATTTATAATTAAAGCCTTCTTCCTCTGTCCTACTTTACTGTGCCCGACAGGTTCCACAATCATGTCTCGGTAAAACCTACCACATAAGTTCACATTGGTGAAAGGCGACTATGTTGTACTGACCCGGTAAACACCTTTGGTTTCACATTCGACCGTTCGAGCAAGTTATATTTAAAATAAAATTTAAACATATTTATAATATATAAAGCTCTACAGTACTGAAAGAAAGTAACATTTATGGTGTCTGCATAATATGAGATCTAGTATCGTTGGCAAAATAACCTCGTCACCTGGATTAAAGTCATTTCATTAATATCATATTTTAATTGTACTGGATCGAATAATAAACCGTGTGAAAATAATGAATTAAGTTCTTTGAATAGACCAATAGGCAGCCGATATTAAATTCATTCACTGCCACGATGAAAACTGGTTTTATAACATCAGTTTATTAATTTACATTAGTAAAATAACACTAGATCGTTTGTTCTAAACAATTTCAATTTTGTAAAACAAGTACCCGGCAAATATTAATAAAATTCTCATTGTATATCATAAATCATTTCAAAAGCAGTTTTATTTGACGTAGATTTATATTGCTTACCAATTTAAAAAGCGAAATAAAACTTCCAAGAGGCTTGTCAACAATAGATACCTAGGTATTAGCTTCCCTTCCAGAAACTAGATACTTTTTTAAACCGAGCTGTGTAATCTCAGCTTCATGCATGGAGACAGTCAAACACCAAACCATAATGAAGGATCACCCCTATTCCAGAATAATGAGGATATCAACGCATATATTTGTAAGATGCGAAGTGAAATAACATAACACAATACAAGGCAACCGGTAGCATTCCTTACGAAGTTCAGTTTTTAGTCTAGTTAATTTTAAAAGTTTGTTATTTACAAATTCCTTACGAAGTTCAGTTTTTAGTCTAGTTTATTTAAAAAGTTTGTAACTTACAAATTCCTTAAGAAGTTCAGTTTTAAGTCTAACAATACTTCCTCGCCACACCAAAGCCAAGGAACAAGAAAAGAAAAGCTTTCGAACACACTGCAGTTTCTTATAGAGGGGTGAAAACAAAAGTAGTCGTATTGTTTGTTAAGACAACACGGAGTTCACGTCACTAGTAACAGACAAAAGCATTGTCCTAAATAACACAGAGCTTATTTCACCCGTTAAAACAATTATTTTAAATCGAAATGTTTTTGAAATGTGAATGATTGAGATTTGAGTTTTGATTGTTGTTCGAGTAATTAGATTTATTTATTTGGGTATTTATTTTGACAGTAGCTCCGTTCCATACGAACTCCTGGTGGGCTGTCAATAATGTGACAGCCTGTCAAGAATGTGACAGCCTGTCAAGAATGTGCTTCTTGCTCAACGGTTGTCTTATCTAATTTGCGGAAAACTGTCGAAGCTCTCGCTGATCCTCGTACACCTAGAGTTATACGCCATGACTTTTACCAGAATTCACCAATCCCGGGCGGAACCAACCGAAGATGGCTGGAGGCCCAGTGGATTTAATGACACCTGGAAATCAAGCACAGCTGCTCAGCAGTGAAGCCTCAGATTTGCGAGTTCCAGATTATACCCAGGAAACTCTCGCTCAGTACATGAAGAGCGCTGAAATTAGAGGCAACGTCACCAGTTTCTGGAGCCAGGTGGAAGTCGAGGGCCCTTTCAGAGTTCTTGGTGCCCTGTGTCTACTTGGCGAGACTCCAACTTACTTGGCCGACTGCTTCCCCCTTTACCTTAGAAGAATGGAGGAAAGCAATAACTACCGGTACAAGTTAGATACTGCTGGCGTCACTAAATATAGCATCCACTAGCCTCATGTGTTAAGAAGGAAAACTTTACAACCCGTCCGGTAACAATAGACGTAAAATATACTACTCCAACCGAAAACAACAACGAAAACAGAAGAAGTGACAGCCTGTCAAGAATGTAACAGCCTAACAGAAGAATGTGACAGCCTGTCAAGAATGTGACAGCCTGTCAAGAATGTAACAGCCTGTCAAGAATGTAACAGCCTGTCAAGAAGGAATTGGTGACATCTGACTTAAGTGTATATGCTAGTGTATTGTGCAAGGTAAAGGATATTGACCGATGATGGAGCCGGATGGTGGCCAGAGGAACTCCTCAACCATACAAGATGCACCATCGTGTTTGAACTCGTTGGTTTTGTCATGACAACTACTTAGTATAACTTAATGTAGTATTCAGGGTCTGAGGATAAAGCCGGAAGGTGGCCATAGGAACTCCTCAACCAAATAAGATAAAACCATCGTGTTTGGACTCATTGGATTTGTAAGGACAAATGCTTTACATTAGATGGTGTCCAGGGTCTGATGATGGAGCCGGAAGGTGGCCATAGGAACTAAGAATCCAAAAATATAACGGACCCCTCAACAATATTATTAGCATTTAATATGCTATCCATTGATGTTCAACTCATACGAGCGCACATAAACAGTAGACATATATCGTCGAAAATCTACCTTTGCTACATACTGATTTATGGACTACTCACACTTATTCAGCTCTATTCAGCGTTTGCCCATAGAAAACAACGATTTTACGTACGCTTCCTTTCAGCTATCCGCAGCTGAAAGGACGCGTACGCGTCTCATACAAAATCGTTGTTTTCTATGGGCAAACGCTGAATAGAGCTGAATAAGTGTGAGTAGTCCCTTATCAGGGCAATTGTGGATTAGAGTGCATATGAAACTATTGCTGCTCGTGTTTCATGGGTCGGAGAACAATTGGCAGTTGTGCCCATGTTATGTGCCTAGTTTGGTTTTAGGGTGGGCTAGACACCAAGACGTTGTTAGGCGGCCTGCTCTGTTTCTCGATACAATTATTGCTATCGATGACGATGATGACAATTAAACGAACGTTTATGCATAAAAGGTCATAAGATGTATGATTATGGGTCCTACATTGGCCCGATGTACACCGCTTAGCGTCCCTATCCTGGTTCGTGATCTGTTTGGGGAAAGCGAAGGTTTTACCTTTGTCTCGTCTGGTTAACGGAGACTACTTGCAAAGGTACAACCTTATAGCCAGGATTATCCACCAGCAACTAGCTCTAAAATAGGGACAGTCTTGTGAAATCGAAACTACCGTTCTACAGGTATGTGCCTGACCCATTTCTCGAAAATGGAAATATCACGTTGTATTGGGATTGATCTATCATCACTTTCAGTTCAAGACTTGTTCGCGTTATGGTAAAAAAACTTAGCGAGTCTTTCATCCGATGCCCTGGTTTTGATAGGAGTGTACCTAGTGCTGTTCGTGGACATCGGCATCGGTGGCATTTTTGAGCTAATAGTTGAGGTTCATTAAACAATGTTTCGAATTCGTCACGCTCGTCAATCAAATAATACCGCATCATGTTGCTGATTAAGATTTTCAAAACCTATTATGTGGCTTCTCGGTAGTTAAACCAATTCCTACATTTTGAATACTTGCTGGGGATTAAAATCAAAACAATTTACTTCTGCATACGGTGCTTATAGTTAGGAGGTTCCTCTCTCAGGAGCCCTGACCACCGGACCCTGGACCCTGTTCCCGATACCGGTGGGCTACAATTCTAATATTTTTAATGTTTTTTTTAGAAAAATATTTAAAAATGTAAATGAAATACATATAATTGAATTAAAAGAAATTATAATGTTTTGTTTAACATAATTACTGTCATTAATTAATAAAATGCCCCACTTGTAGTCATTATTCTTCAATAAAAAAAACTAGGTGCCTATACTTTTTCTCAAAACTCCTCGGATACATTTTGACGAGCAGCATAACAGACTAGTATAAGCCCAAGGATCATAATGCACTGTGTGTCCATTCCGGGCAGCACTTGTTCCAAATACCTTATAAGGATTCGTCGCTAAAAAAATCTCAAAAAAATATTCTTTTTCTCAAAACTCCTCGGATAGATTTTGACGATCTTTGTTTTACAGACTAGTAGTAGCCCAAGGAACATAATGCACTGTGTGTCCATTCTGGGCAGCAATTGTTTCAACTCTCATATATAAGGATTCATCACTAAAAAAATCTCAACAAAATATTCTTTTTCTCAAAACTCCTCGGATAGATTTTGACGATCTTTGGTTTACAGACTAGTAGTAGCCCAAGGAACATAATGCACTGTGTGTCCATTCTGGGCAGCACTTGTTTCAACTCTCATATATAAGGATTCATCACTAAAAAAATCTCAACAAAATATTCTTTTTCTCAAAACTCCTCGGATAGATTTTGACGATCTTTGGTTTACAGACTAGTAGTAGCCCAAGGAACATAATGCACTGTGTGTCCATTCTGGGCAGCACTTGTTTCAACTCTCATATAAGGATTCATCACTAAAAAAATCTCAACAAAATGTTCTTTTTCTCAAAACTCCTCGGATAGATTTTAACGATTTCTGGTTTACAAACTAGTAGTAGCCCAAGGAGCGTAATGCACTGTGTCTCCATTCTGGGCAGCACTTGTTTCAAATCCCATATAAGGATTCATCACTAAAAAAATCTCAACAAAATATTATTTTTCTCAAAACTCGACTAGTAGTAGCCCAAGGAACATAATGCACTGTGTGTCCATTCTAGGCAGCACTTGTTTCAACTGCCATATACATATATGGATTCATCAATAAAAATACCTCAACAAAAGATACTTTTTCTCAAAACTCCTCGGATAGATTTTGACGAGCTTCGGTTTACAGACTAGTATAAACCCAAGGAACATAACGCACTGTGTGTCCATTCTGGGCAGTACTTGTTTCAACACCCATAAATCGATTCATGAATAAAAAAATCTCAACAAAATATACTTTTCCTCAAAACTCCTGGGATAGATTTTGACGAGCTTTGGTTTACAGACTAGTATAAATCCAAGGAACATAATGCACTGTGTGTCCATTCTGGGCAGCACTTGGTCCAACTCCCATATATGGATGGTCAATGTCCTTTAGAGGAAGCTTTACCGTCAAAGAAAGTGCCTATTGATAACCTGACCCACCCCGATCACATTCTGTAATCAAATCTAGGAAATGACAAGAAATTGTATAAATAGTCAAAGGGGTACTATAATGTAATTTCCATGAAACACCTCATGTTTGTGGTCAATTTACCCATCGCACAGTCTAATAAAACAATAAGCAACATTCACACATTATACTAGATTATTTACCAATGCTTAAGATCTCTATATACTATTGAGACATCAGACATCATGGAAGCCACAAACTCTCCCATTCGACGTCATTTGGCACATATGTATATTGAAATAATTAATTGAACTCAATGGTGGTATAATGTTACAATATAAGCAGTAATGGCATCTTGTTTGTTGATATGTGTTTCAATTTGCGAATTGAGCTGTATAATAATTATGCTATGGAGGCTGGAATAATTGGGCGCTATATTTTACTCAGTTTATTGGAGAATCAATCGAATTATAAATGGAGAAACGTTGAAACGGGGTAAGTGATGAATGCATAGGTATTACTTATATCATTGGAACAAAAAAAAGTAGAGATAGTTCTAGTGGTGTACGAAAAAGATACTATTCGGTGCAAATATTAACGGTTAACATATTTTACACTTAATTTTACTGATTTAATTTGATTCTGTACATTAGTTATAGCCTAAGGGTATGACCATCGGACTGCCAAGTTATAGTGACTTTTCGAATTCATGTGCGTATTATATACCTAATATTACTTGCTTCAAAAACGTTGAAGGAAAACATCGCGAGGAAACAGGCCTAAGTCAGAGGTGGTGGCATGGTGGCATCAAAATTCTGACACCAGGTACCACCCGCACCAAAAAAAAGTAAGAATCTGATTCTTTTGAGAACGCCCACGAAACGTTTGAAAAAAAGCGTACACAAAAATTCAAGTTTTACGAGTGGTCTGCAAGAGTGAAGAGCGAGAGGTGGTGGCATGGTGGCATCAAAATTCTGACACCAGGTACCACCCGCACCAAAAAAAAGTAAGAATCTGATTCTTTTGAGAACGCCCACGAAACGTTTGAAAAAAAGCGTACACAAAAATTCAAGTTTTACGAGTGGTCTGCAAGAGTGAAGAGCGAGCTTTTCTATGCGCTTTGTTGTTACCACCCCTTTGTTTTAGGATTCCCGGAACGAATACTTTTACTAAACGACAGGCAATACATTGAATTTTGAGCTTCGATAAAACGGTAGAACTTTTCCTTGTGACACTCACGGTTTTTGTTTTTTTTTTTTACAATGAATGTCGAAGTCGTTTCTTTGAACCTTCCAAGTAAATTATGTTGATGAAGTAAAATTTTATTTCAAAGGATAATTATGCACTGACTTTGAAATTGTACATTTCTCTTTTTTTAACATTTGAAGACATTATTGTATACTATTTTTTTTTACATATTTTCAATTATACTGTGAAAGACTGGGGTGCCTAAATTGTCGAGAAAGGCCAAAATAATGAACTTTTATTTAAACCTTGTGTTGAACAATGTGTAAAACTGTCATGAAGGAAACGAAAATAGAACCAGTGAGATGAAATTATGTAAACTATTGTCACATATTCATCATGCTTACCTACTATTCACGTTCGCCATTATATCAAATGCATGGCGACAGCTGACATTATTAACGGTCATGAAGGAAACGAAAATAGAACCAGTTAGATGATATTATGTAAACTATTGTCACTTATTCATAATGCTAACTATTCGCGTTCGCCATTATATCAAATGCATGGCGACAGCCGACTCTGTATTATTAATTGTCTAATTTATTACCCGTAACCGGTTGCGGGGTAATGTATTGACATGTATAGACAACGGATGCATGGATGTCCGATCTGTGATTTGATAAATAATAATTGTAAGAGGAAATAAATTGTCATGGATATTATAACCCACTACCAAAAACTAGGCTAGCGAATTTAATTATTATCCGGTCACATGTCTGTGCTATACACCTCACCTTTACCGGATGAAGAGTGTCCAATGGTGAAGGGGATTGGCAGGACTTAGTAATGAAATGATTACGAAGAACGACTTCATTACAACTAAATAGCTAAGTAACATGACAACAATCATCAAGTTCTAGACGCATCATATAACATTAACACAGCTGTTACCCAAAATCGTTTAATTTTATCAGCCCTTTCATATTACTGCCGTGTCACCGGCTTGATGTATAGCACAACAAGGGTCCATGGATTAAGAATACCTTGGGAGAATGTATGAGAGTAACGCTCGATTAACGTTGAAAATATATTGGGTGAAGGAAATAGTGCATAAAGAAATTTACGAAGTAGAATAAAATGGGAAACTGGAAACACATTTATAAAAATATGTCGTAATTATCAGGAGAAAAAAAGAGACTAAACGAAGACGATGTGGCTAATTAGCCAAATTTTGACGTGCCACTAGTAGAGCGTGGTTAAACAACCTATCATATCATTGCTTATTTTGTTATTTTTATCAAAGAAAATTCATTATCACGGTAATTACTGTCTACCGATATTAAAGAAAACATAACGTGCCTCCCTCCCCCTCTCACGGTGAGAGGCTCGAGTCCCAGCGGTGGGAAAATTACAGGCCGGCTATGCCTAATTAAGCTAAAACATGCTTGTTGAAAATAAATTTCAGGTCGCCCACCAAACCAGTCTAGAATATATCACCGGAAGAAATTATCCAATGGTTCGTCCATTCGCATAAGGTACATTTAAAAAAAGGTATTTTTATGTTTAGACATGATTTACCACATTCTTTTTCCAGACCAGTAAGAGTCCCGTCAAAATCGGTCTAGCCGTTTCGGAGATTAGCCGGAACAAACAGATGTGACAAGTACCGTTTATACTTTCATATTATTATGCATTTAGTAATAAGCTGTTATTTTGACATTACAAACACACTTGACAAAAAATATCATTGTTCCTGTCCTGATTCTTCCTATCCTGTGTTATGTTCCTTGTACTAAAAATACGAATAAAATTTTTGGTAAAATAATGTGGGGGTTATTTTAACATTACAAACAGACTTTTGACATTACAAGCTGACTTTTGACATTACAAGCTGACTTTTGACCTTACAAGCTGACTTTTGACCTTACAAGCTGACTTTTGACCTTACAAGCTGACTTTTGACCTTACAAGCTGACTTTTGACCTTACAAGCTGACTTTTGGCATCACAAGCTGACTTTTGGCATCACAAGCTAACTTTTGGCATCACAAGCTGACTTTTGGCATCACAAGCTGACTTTTGACATAACAAGCTGACTTTTGACATAACAAGCTGACTTTTGACATAACAAGCTGACTTTTGACATAACAAGCTGACTTTTGACATAACAAGCTGACTTTTGACATTACAAGCTGACTTTTGACATTACAAGCTGACTTTTGACATTACAAGCTGACTTTTGTCATTACAAGCTGACTTTTGACATTATAAGCTGACTTTTGACATTACAAGCTGACTTTTGTCATTACAAGCTGACTTTTGACATTATAAGCTGACTTTTGACATTACAAACAGACACTTGACAAAAAATGTCATTGTTCGAATACTTCCTATGTTATGTTCCTTGTGCTAAAAATAGGAATCAAATTCTTGGTAAAAAAATGAGTATTAGCAGCTGTCGAAATAAGCTAGACAAGACAATAATTTCCAATCAAATCCGTCAGTTAAATCCGGATTACTACATCAGGCACTGATTAAGCCGCTGTTATTCATTTCCGATTTTTCTTTGTCGAGATATTACCGGATGCAAAATTTCAGTGCCAATGTTTCAAAATGGTTTTAAATTTTTCATGAAAGGTGAACGATTTTTCAGTCGGTTGTTAATTAAAATCTGGATTGTAATTGAACGGTGGATTTATATTTTTTAAATTAATATTTTTGGCCCTAGGTTCAAGACTAATAAGTAAAGAAATTGGTATTGTGTAATGTTATAATTATTTGATATCATAATCCTTTACTTTTTATCGTGATTATTTTGTCCTCGTTCTTTTCATCATCATCTAAGGTCAATAGCCTGGTCAAGTAGCTACATTCCTCTTCTCTCCAATTTCTAACTCGCAACAGTTTGCTCCAACACACCATCTGGGCCGGCCTAGACTTTACCCGATCTGGTTTACTATCAAGTAAACCTTTGGGTGCTCTGGTCTCGTCGTTTCTTGCGACATGTCTCTTGCCTATCGGAAACGTCCTATTTTATAATGGTCTTAATAACATTGAGCATTCGTTCTTTTGGGTTATAAAAAAGATCACATGTTTTGACCTAATGACATAATTATTATTTGTGTAAGGTCATTTAATATTTTAGTAAGTTTTTTTGAACAAATGTTAGTCGATTGATGTACTAGGAAGTCATGCATTTATGAATTTATGAAATTATAAGAATATAATAATATGATAGTAAAATGTAACAAGTGTATGTGCTGGAGTTAAAAGTACTGTTGCGTTACGTGTTTTATTGCGCCAAGTGCGTGTCGGACTCGCACACGAAGGGTTCCGTACCCGTATTAAGACCGAGCAAAAAACGCCGAAATAAAACATTCACCTTTATTAACTTTAAATATTTTTTTGTTTTTTTTGTTTAAGCGGTAATAGAAATAATCAATGAGAAAGTGTTACGGCCCCGCCGCCGCCGGATGGCGCACGGCGGGACTTACTGTAGCCATGCCGTTTGCCGACCAGCCTGTGCTCTTCGCGCTGTCAGGGCGAGAAGTTTGAAAAAAGAAAAGACATTTACTCAGACATCGCAGGGAAGACGTATCGTCAAAACAAAATTACTTATTTCATATTAAATACCAGTATTTCCGAAGGAATTTACACAGCGGCAACAGCCGGAACAGACATTTTTAACTGTATACCTAGCTATTACGGTTCATGAGATACAGCCCGCTGACAGACAGAAGGACAGCGGAGGCTTGTTATAGGGTTATTCTGTTTGGCACCCTTCGGGTAACCCTAAAAAATTCATAACCCTTCCTTTTGGCTTTGCCGTAGTCGGGTAAAAATACTAATATTGAAATCCCAATTCTATTAGGTACCTACCTATTCGAGATGATACCAAAACTTTTTAATCTATATAGCACAAGTTTCTAAGAGAAAACTTTGTGGACGCTGTGAAAGGTAAAAAAAATCATATTAGTATAGACCCAAGTTCCGAGATAAAAGTTTTTTACATGGACATTATATTTACTTTGAACCCTTTGAAATAAAAGTTCTACTTTTCATATGGAAGCGGGTCAATAGGTTAGTTATTTTTACTTTAGTTTTTGTTCCTAAGTGTTCTTGTGTTTAGTTACTTTTGTTATATACCGATCTAGATTAGGATATACACTATATATTCTTATTCAAAATTCGTGATTCCGGTTCAAACACGGCTAATAAGGAATTAGGGCCAATAAAGTCACACAAAGCAGAAAAATAAGCCCTTGGTTATTTACGAGTAGACGGCGAGCTTGTCAACAGCATCGGGCAGATATTCTCTACAATACCTAATGGTAATGTAGAGAATATCAACCTTCTGGGGGAACTGAAGAACTATTGGAAACAATTAGAAGATCCCATAGACGAGCGGATTCTTATAAAGTTACAGGACCGATACTGATGAGACCATTATCCACCTTCTAGGGGAACTGAAGAACTATTGGAAACAATTAGAAGATCTCATAGACGAGCGGATTCTTATAAAGTTACAGGACCGATACTTATGAGGCCACATTATCCAACATCTAGGGGAACTAAAGAATTACTGGAAACAATTAGAAGATCCCACAGACGAGTGAATTCTTACAAAGTTACAGGACCGATACTGATGAGACCATTATCCACCTTCTAATGGAACTGAAGAACTATTGACAATTACACGTTCCTATAGACGAGCGGATCCTTAAAAAGTTACAAGACCGATACTGATGAGACCATTATCAACTTCTAGGAGAACTAAAGAATTACTGTATACAATTAGAAAACCCCTTCCTTGGACGAGTGAATCCGACCGCTAGAATGTCCAATGGCACTGGAGTGGCTTTGAAAATTTCGTGTGGACAGCGCGCTCTGCTTTGATTTTTTGGATTTTTTTGAATGCAGCTACATCTTTCGTTCTTGTACAGAGAGAAAGCCATAAAAATTCCTGATATTTTCGCTACATGTCGTTACGTTGCCAGAGGCATAATAAATACAGTATTTGTTGATCTGTGCTGTGACAGTGCGTGGTTTGTGAAAAGTGACTTTTTGTTATTATCCTTATTAGGTAAGTTTTTAATTTGTTTTATACGTAAGATTATATACCATTCTCTTCGTGGTTTTACGCTCTTTCGCATGATATATAATAATACGGGTTTTACTTTATAATGGCGTATTAAAAAAACCTAAGTCATTTAAAGTTACAAAACAAGCTTTGTAGTGAAGTCTGGTCTGTCCACTTGACGAAACAATCATTCGTTTACAACCGCTTCATAGAAACTTTGTTATCAAGAATTAGTTTATGTTACTCGACACTATCGACTCGTGGTCATACAAGTGGTGGTCTATTGATATAGATAAGATCTTACATGTTTCGCCATGGACTGGCGTCCAAATATTTAACCACGTTAAACGTATAAACCTATTATACATTGTTACAGCGAATCAAGATAATTTCTCCACCAGTCCGATGTGAGAAATTTTGCACGCCCTTTTAAATTACGAAAACAGTTCCTTGGTCATGTCATGGCACGAAGCCAATACCCGTACTTTACAAAAGCCCCTTCAGTCTTGGCGCATTTTCATAGTTCGCTCAAGTAGTTCAGTACATTCATTCTGTTTAGTTCAACTCAGTTCAGTTATGTTCCAACACATTCCTTACTATTAGGTTGAATAATGATCAGTTGCGTAAATAACACTGACTTAAGGTGTAGGGTAGGGAAACATCGGTATGAAGTATCGGTATGGTATTGAAGCATGCGTGGTCAATGCTGGCTTTAAAACCCAGCAGTGAAAAAATAATAACAGAACTCAATTGTTTACTATACTACCGTAAACAATTTATGTCGCGGCCATACTGAGAGCACAAAATACAGTAATTGCCCCACATCATCATTAAATATCACCCGATCAATCAGATCTCACGTTCCACCATCGACCATCGCATTACGTCACTCATCATTCACTGCGACCACGCTTAGCACTGGACTTTGATGAATATCGCTATTGGATAGACCAATTGTTGCCAATTTGTTAGTGGTCGGATCCATATTACATTGTTTACTGAATTAATGGCAGCAACAAAGCCTCCGTTAAACCTGTGCCTGACGGTGAAAATGATTTACTGATGGCGGCAAGCGGTGTTCGTGAGACGACAAATCATTTTAATAGTTTTGCGCGTTGATGAATTTTTGAACGCAGTATCGATTTTTGAACGCACGTGATGTGCATATGTGTTGAGGCATTCGGTTATGTATCATAACATATAATAGATGACTGAATGTATGTTAATTACATTATACCAAACATATTCATCAAGATGCAAGATGACAAGAACGCATTGTATGTATTTATTTTATGCTGTAGAAGATCACACCAAGGTCTCGGTGATTGGTTGACCGATATAAGTTGTAGTTCAATGAGTCGCTTTAGTTCCGTCGAAGAAAATCAGTGAGATTTTATTTGATGCCATAGTGAAACATTTCAACCCAGTCTTCTGATCCGTCATGTATTAATCTTCTTTTCCTGCTATCGTTGTGGACGAAATATAAAGCAGTGTACATACCTATCGTAAGTGAGCGGTTGTCTTAAAAGGTGCGTAAAGTTTAATTTAATCCATAATTCCTCTTTTTAATCGAGAATTTATCCCCATCATCTACTCATACATTCGTGATCAACGTACTAATCTCCCGTAAGGATTCTATATGGGTTTCCCTTCTGTAGATCCTTTCAAGACCCGGTAGTACCCGGTCCTGGGTACCGGCCAGCGCCTTTGGTGCGCGATCAACCAGCTGCATTCGGTGGCTTCGTGGCTTCTGCGTCACGCTACGCCTGACCGCGCGGAGTGGCGACGCCGCGACTTCCGAAACCTGGAAACGCATGTGATCAGATTTTAATTGCGATTTTATTTCTCCCGGAATTTATCTTTATTCTTCTTTAGCAAAAAGTTTTTACCTACATCCTTCTCGTATTTTAATGTGTGATTTATGCTTGTACTCTAGGCTATATTTCAATCGTATGACCGGAGGATCTAGGGTCCTTTTATGAATTAACTTAAACATCCATCAAACGAGAAATTGTGATTGTACTTACAATCAATTGATCGTTTTTGATTTTCTTTTTAAATAAAACCTGCCATTGCAATTTTTAAGGAACCCTCATCGTCCAATTTAAATTCATAAAAACAACCATGTAACTACCGAAACCGACTATTATGTAATATTTTTTGACGGTTTTGACTTTTTTGTATTTTTTTTACCTAACGAACATAATACCTACGCTACAAAATGTATACTCTAGCACTACTATACGTTAATTCTCGCTGCTCTCAAAGTAAGTTTTAGTCTTTTCTCCGGTCTAAAACCTTCTTATTTGTCATAGGTGTAAAATAACATAGGTGTAAAAGAACATAGCTGTAAAAGAACATAGGTGAAATAGCAATTCTAGAATACCAGGATACGCTGAATTATGCAGGAACTAAACAAAGCATATAAAAAACTAATGGTAGATAGGGCTCTCTTTCTAATCAAGGTAGCAGGTTGTGCGTACACATTAACTCAAGAGCAGTCAGAAAGAGATCTGGCAGCCCCTGACAATTATCCGGTGCTGGAAGATGTCAAATTCGGAGCATTATTATGTCAAAACAGTTGAGGAATCCTCGGATTCTGAAGGCGAAAAAACCTGCCTGATGTTACACTGAGACTGGCTGGATGCGTGATGACTAGCGCGTGGCTGAAACTATACTGGAAATGGAGGCAGTTATATCAAGCAAGAATTGCCAATCCGTTATCGAATTGTAAATCACCAGGACCGGACAGACACACAGCTTTTGGCTATACAGGATTGAGCAACTGCAAAGGTTAAATGCGAAAGGCAGGCAAAACAAAAAGGAGATTTAGGTTTTTGTTTGTTGAAGGTGACAGTAAAAGAGTTGCTGTCTAGATCTATGCGCATTATTTATGAAATAATCTGATAAACTTAGAATTAATAAATAAAAAGTTATCAACTATTATTACGCCCATACATTAGGTAGCGTTATTCTAGCGCTACATTACCTTCTTATCGGTAAGTTATCCTGCTTCAGGGAGAGCAATACTCAACCAAGAGTGAGGCAAGAGTTTTTGGAATTAGTCTTCGAGACTATTGTCGCAGAGCACATCGAGTTCCTGAAGTAGAAAGTACGTGCATGGATGAAATTTATTGGGCGGTATAAGTATCGTTGAGCGACAGGCATAGGGAAACAGGCTATAAGGCGTTTTGAAAGCAAAATTAGATTGCCGTGGGAATCCTTATTTGATAGTAACGAGTGCTACCGAAAACTCTCTCGTACTAAAAACTCAATGAAACAAAATTTGCCAACATCCGTAGTGACATGAATTCTTAAAATAATTGCTGTCCACATAATGCAGCCCGCTCATTATGTACAATTATTTACATATCATTATTGCGAGCGCTGACAGCCAGCATGGCACAATGCATGCCGAATATTAACCAACGTAATTATATAAGATAGGGCTAATTTATAGTTAGGATGCTGCCCAAGTAATTAAAGATGCGCGGATAAACAGACCCATGACATTTTTATTCACTTGAGGTAAGTCAAGACAAACAACAAATTAGCATCACCTCGAATCAAAATGTTATACGTGAAAATATGATACAGTTGGTTATATGAAAAATGGGGGACGAGGCGAGGCCAAGGCACACATACGTGAGTCCATCAATGCCTGGTTGCGGAAATTTTAATAAAATCTTTGATAAGTTACCTCCTTGGTTGCCATGGGCTGAGGGACAGATATGAGTTTTCATAGTAATTTATTTGGCAGCTAAACTGATATGGATTTCCATACAAGCATTGCCGGCCAAATATCGCTCGCATGTATTCGACCAGTACCGCAATTTTGATTTATCTCGAAGAAGGTTGTCAAAATAATGCTCGTTTTCCAAGCATGTTTGAGAAAACTTACATAATACCTTATAGTTGGTGGTAAATACAGATACTTGAAAGAAACTGCACGCCTATTTCCGAAAAGCCTTTTCGCTTTAACGCAGCTCGATCTAACCTGTTGACATTAGCAATAAAGTCGCTTGATTTTATCGTGAAACAATAAAACAGAACAGGATAATCAATCAAAAAATATTGACAAACGTCTTCAGATACCAAACCGCTTACGGCTTAGCGGATCAGGGGAAAAACAAAAACAAAAAAGTGATATCATCCAGTATATAAAACGTTCTATTCATTGATTCGTGAAATCGCACAGCCGGAAAGATGTTATCTGTCGCTGGTGCGGTTAAACGCTGCGGAATTATTCCATCATTATTTCGAGTTATTTTATTTGGGCACGCCGTCCAAAATGTTCGCCTATAGATACATGATCACATTTCATACCCTTTGTGTCGTTTACTCTGTGGCCGGGCAGCATGAAAAGGGTGAGTTTAAAATATTTTTTTAGTATACGAGTTCAGCTAGTTTTGACCGAAAATGAAAGATCTAGAAAAGACTGTTTACACATTTCGGCCTTCAATATAAAATTACTCACAATAGGTACTTAAAAATAATGAGTATTCTATAAAAATCAATGAATAAAAAATAAAAATGCAGATGGAATTTTGTTTTCTTATTGTTATTCTGTATGTAACTTTAAACCTTTATCCAAATAGCCTTAGCAAAAGAGTACCTATACCTTTTAAAAAAAAAACGATTTGACAAATCTAAAGGAAAATATTTTCAATTTCTGCGATAAAATATGATGGCCAGTGATATAAGTCTAAAATTAGGCTCGTAAACACAAGGTAATTCAAAGAAAAACCAGTCAAGCCATCATTATGCTACAATATTTTAGAGAAAAAATTGCATGCTTGGAATAATAATTACAGGTTTGTTCCTAGAAGGGCTAACCGGGCTGCCCATTAGGGTTAGGTTGAAGCTCGCCAACTTTAACTGGGCTCACCGAGCCAGTTTAAAAATGATCCTTTTTCCAATTGATAATAGTAAGATAGATCCCACGTGTTTTTTGGGACAAGTTAACTTCATATGATTAACAAAAATGGTCGATTAAGCCTATTATCTACTTGACTTGTGACTTTATAGTCGACAAAGACGGAAGCCTTTTTGACTAAGCTATTACTTATTTAAATAAATCGCCTCACCTGAAGTCAAATGGTGTATATCACTTGCGGAATATGTGCGGATGGATCTATAACTTGGGAGAGAGTGATGAGGCCCCTAAAATCGAGTCCTTCAATTATTATTTTTGGGACGTGGTTGAGAGAAAAAGCATATTTTGCAAACAAAAAAAGCATATATTTTATTTTTATTTGTTTCTATCAAGTAAAACACAAAACTACTAAATATATTGAATGCTGGAATGCGCGGGTCAATAAAATGGTAAAGGCCACTCATAATTCTTGATTTATAACATCACTTAAAAGATTCACACATTTTTGTGGACTACTGAAAACAAAATATGTCTCAACAAAACTTCACACGGAAAGAACTAAAAAAAATAATTACGCTTTCTGCGAGAATTAATCGACATTGAATTGCTTTAGGAAATTGCATTGAAAGTTATTGAATAAGGTTTTTACCCTAATGTATCCAATTTACAAAGCATGAATGAGAACATGTATAATTTTTGTCGCCCCCTCGGCCTAGCTAGAATAGTTGTAGATAATCTGTCTAAAATTCTAGATTACCAACATCAGTGTTATGTAAAGGTGCAACTGGCCCGTGGGCCCAGTTTGGAGAGGGCTGGGATATCTATCCAATCTATTTAGTCCGTCCTGAGTACATTTTTCTATCTTTCTTTTTAAATAGATATTTTTTAATAATAATGTTAAAAATGAATTCAGAAAGTAAATTCGGCGATATAGTAAAGAGGACAGTGATAGCAGCAGCTCACACATGCATGGACCACGTGAACGCCACCGTCAAAGACTTGGAGAACCTTCGCGAAGAGCCACCTTATCCGGAGAAGTCTGCTTGTATCGTCAAGTGTTTGCTGGAAAAGGTCAGTTTTTATCTGTTCACATTTGATTTTGGACAGCAAATAAAACATTCATTTTTAAAACGCAATTAAAAAAGTCTCATCCTGAAAAAAATAATGACAGAAGGCAACCGATTCTGGTAGGTATACTGCAAAGTATTACAAATCCACAACAATATCTAGGTCTGCATTATTCTTTGAAAAAAAAAGAGAGAAATAATTTTGATGCAAGCAATTGCATGCAATTATTACAAGAACAGCTATCTAATTACGAAACATGTTCGTAACCGATGAAGACTTATCTGTTTAATTTTGACAGTTCAACAACATTGATTGCGTTATTTACATTGTTTCGATTAGCAATCTTGCATGTATTACGCAATTAGGGTGCAGTTTAAACGGTAACTAAGAATGTTGCGTATTGTTTATGGTATGCAACTGGAAATAGTTTTACTGCGTAAATGGGGCGGCTTATTTGATGATGCCTTCGAAAGGCGTGCGTTTGCCCACAAGTCGTAATTTATTCAATTAAAATGTAATTTCAACATTTTCTTAAAGTGATACCTACGTCTAAGTGAAAACTTTCATTCCTTTAGATCGGCGTAGTGAAGAGCAATAAATATTCCAAGTTTGGATTCATGACCGCGGTGACGCCCCTAGTGTTCACAAACAGAAAGAAATTGGAACACATGAAAACAGTGTCGGAGAATTGCGACAGAGAGGTAAATATTTATGACGCAAATACATAAGTCTTGGTACACAGCCTTATGGAAAAAGGGGGTTTGTGTTTTGATAATAATTCGTGTACCTATGGGAGATAAGTAGTGAGAGTAAGAGGTAAGAAGGTATACACACATCTACACATATGTACATCTGTTAGGAAATATGACTGTGGCTGTCAATCAACACATTTATTTATTAGAGTGGGTCATTAAATCCAAAACAGCCGACTTGGTCTAAAAAGGCTGCCTCCAAGTATGGCCATCTTACACAATTTATTCCAAATGGCAAATTATTAATAGCAAAGCTTTACAAAAAAAGCCACTTTAAAAAAAAGCAATCACAGATAAATAACAGGCAACGCAATAAAAAATTTCAGAGCTCAAATATAAATTAGAAAGAACTGGAATTGTGTTTCAAATCTACTGCTTTAAGCCCAACGATATTTTAATGTCGCACTAGGTTATGTGTTGCAATTTTGAGCGGAAAAATAAAATGGACGATAAAAATGAACATTTTATCTGTTTTTCCTCAGGCAAATTACTGACACAAATATCGAAAATAGTAGATTAGGTATTCAGCGAGTCAAAATAGAGAATTTAATTCCGAGGGACTAATGGCTCATACGGACTGGCGCGATATCGCGGGTGCGACTTGCAGCGCGACCCTTGTTGCGCCCGCGACATCGTGACAATGTGTACGAGCCTTAAGTTGGATCCCGAGAGCAGCAAAGGATTCTATATTAGAATCCTGAGCGGAGCGAGGGATACAAGGACCGAGATAAAAAATCACGTGTTTTGTACTCCAGTTTTTACCATTGCCTGCGAGAAAATAAACAGCAGTATAGTATTTATATTTATCACATTTTATGATACAACTCCCGGCATTTTGGTGACAGCAAATTATTTACGCTACGGATAGTTCCGCAAATTTCTAGATTTTTTGCGAGTATCAGCGTTGTTGAACAACAATAATATTGCAAGAACATTTCAAGACACAAATTCGCCGAAATGTACTTGCGAGGCTATTAGTTCAGTACACTCGAAAGATAAATAAATACTCCATCTCTATATAGTAAGGGTTGAAATGGGTTGATTAAATAAAACCCCTTCTGATATTGACCCAGTTTGACTAAACCATTAACTGACACAAATAAGTCTACCTGAAAATACGGTCAGTACATACTCTGCATTACCTGATTCCTTCTACAAAGAAGAAGAGGGGTCAGGATATGCAGGTCAACGACTGTACAAGGATAACTTGGGAGATTAATTGTGAATTTGGGCTTTGAAAACGAACTCCATATTCTTGAGGAGAAGTTGTCCAGAGTGGAACAGAATAGTTTAAAGAAAAATATGAATACGGGCTGATTATACCAAGATCAGACATTTTTTATCCGTACATTAAACACAGTTAAAGACAGAAGACAGTTAAAATTTAACATTTATTCGCGGGATAACATTTATACTAGGTATAAAAGTTTGGCCTAAATCAAACAAAAAACCAACATTTTGAAGAAGCAAAAACATGAATAGTATTCAGAATATTACATTACCTAGGCTGCGGTGGGAATTTAGAAGATCTCATTCATGATAGCAGCGTGAAAAATATGATAGAAATACCTAGTTTTATTTTAAGCTCTTTTTTACCCAAATTAGGGCTTTTGTACAAAGCTTTGTATAATTTTCAGGTAAATCACAAACAAGAGACGCCATGCCAACTCGGGAACGAGGTCACCACATGCATCTTTAAATACGCTCCCGAGTTGCATTTTAAGTCTTAAGAATGTTGAGAATCACCGGCGCACGACATATTAAGATGGAATGTATTAGAGTACAGAAAGTGGAATTAAACATGATAAATTACTTGGATTTTATTATTTGACAGTATTTTGACTAGACAGGAAAAGTACCAACACCATGATGATTTACTAAATCAAGGCCACATGAACCTAGCACATGATGATAACCACCTCATCAGCCCAGTGCGAGGGTTATAATAATTATGTTTAATTTTTTTCCCAGTCTCATAAATAGATTGTAAGATCAAGGGGTAGTACAGAAATGCGATAGAATAAACAACTTGTTCCGAATAAATTCCTCAAACGGATCCCATTTCATACAAAAGAAACATACCTAGACCACAAAAACATAATAACAAAACCTCCAAAAATAATATCAGTAAATGTTTTATTTCGCAAGAAAGTAATGAAAATGTAAATTCGTCACGTGACGTGTAAGTTGTGCGTGACAAGAGTAAAGATTTTGAATACCCTGAAAATATTTGTTAATGCCCTAGAAGAGGGAATACTAAACAATGTTTACGCGAGAACTTAATATTGACGTGGGCCGTGTAAAGTCAATATTGATGTATACAGGGTGTGTAAACGTAGTGGTCCAAAGGCAAATGAGTGAAAGCGAAGAGGTCAGAAATGTACACCTCCACTTGGATTTTTCGACCCTGTGAACATAATTTTCGACGTAACGAGTTCAAATCTTTCAGCCAGATTTCAACTAAAAGTGCAAAATTTCTTGAAATAATAATAGTGACATTTTCTGAACCGTTCAGAATATCCCAGTTTTTTTATTTTTTAATGATAGGTGGACCCCTTCGCTTTGCCTCATTTGACTTTGGACCACTACGTTTGAGACATCCTGTATAATAAAACCAATACCATCTAAATAAAATACTGAGTTTGAGATAGATAAAGGTTATCTAAACGCAGTATTAAAAGTTATCTTTTACATTTCTTCAAAATATTTTATGCTTTATGTACGTATATTAAAATTAAAATGACGGCCCTACAGTATATCAGCGTAGAAATAAGATCTAGTAATAACTACTATTACAAAAAATGATAACATATACCTACATAACTAACAGAAAAAAAGACCCATAGGTTTCCTTTAAGCATCTGAAAACACACCATCATTCAACAGAACGTACGAAAACCATAACAAGCCGAAACAAATTCTTCGTAAATGTACATAAAAGATAAATAAGTCTTCTCCAAAATCTGAGGCGACATGACACGCGTGAAGCGTGACACAGCGTCTGGCGTGAAATTTCACGTCTAACTAGCAATTCTGACGACGACGGTAGAAAAAAGATTTTTTTGGCATCGCGAAGGACTTGTGAAACGACTTACTTGCAAAATCTAGATACATAATCTATACTGATATTGTTTTTTGTCGGTTTGAACGCGCGCTAATATCGGAAACTACCAATCGGATTTGAAAAATCTTTTTGCATTTGGTAGCCTAATTCTTGAGGAAGGTTATAGGCTATTTAACACGCTACTGCCCATAGGAGCCGAGCAAAAAGAAAAAAGTCAAAAGAAAACGAAGTAATAGCACGGGCGGACAAAGTCGCGGGCAGAAGCTAAAATTGTTTATAAACGTTCTTTGTTGTCAATCTATTCTTTACTACCGGCTATCAAGTTCTCCCCTATAGTTTTCCCACATTTATTTTAGTATTGGCTTTTCCAGTCAGTCAAGAAATTCATCAGTGTTTCATTTATGTTAATTACCAATATAGCCTGGACAGTACCAGAAGTAGCCCCCAAAATACTCATGAAAAGCAAGTTGGTTTGTAGCTTCAAGTTTTTTTATTTATTTTAATGTTTTGTTTAAAAAAAGCTTTACATTATTAAAAAAAACAAGTTTTATCAATAATTAATCACAGACACCAAATTCCACCACGACAAAATTACTGGGTGATATTAAAACGAAATCATTTTTTTTTTAAAGTCTATACCGTACCTTACTGAGGTTACCTAATACCTATCGCCCATTGTACTTATGAGGAATGTAATATTTTGAGAATTCAACATTTTAAAAACAACACGACCAACTACGACATTAATAAACGACAAAGAAAACAATACAATATATAGAACAAATCGAAAACATCACGACATCGGTACAAACCAGCAAGAGTCACTAACATTTTGCTAGATATATAGGTAGTGTACAATGTCGAGATATACCTAGTGATAAATAAACATTTACTCAGTGACCGAAATAGCGCCTAAAACTATCCTTCGCTATCTTCTAGTACTAAATACTTAGAAATGTTTATCCAGGAGACCAAAACCCATTGCTTACAATTTATATCACCACACCAAACTTTTAATCACCATACAAGCCTCTAGTAACTTATAACCAGTTTTATCACAATAAAAATAAAATTGAAGCATACTAGATTTTGTAAAAACAAAGTTTATCAAGATTTCTACCGAAACAAACATTTTTTTTTACTAAATATTAACTTTCCGCAACTGACGCAGGCGACAACCATTTTGAGATTTTTGTTCTGAACCAAATACTACATCAAACCAATGACCCTTTAAAATAACAACAGTCTTATTGGTTCGAACGTTAATCCATTGACAATCTTATGTATTTACTTAGTTAAAATACGAAACTTACGTCGCAATTATTGTATTGAGAAACCTCGATACAAAACTATAATTTTATTGGCTGATTGCTCCTGCTCCATACATCGAACAGATATTTTACTGAAACGTTCGAAAGAGGGAAGACACGAACTAAAAACTGACTTTCTAAGAAAAGCCATGAGGTAGAAGAAAATCCAATTAAATAGACGGCTTGTTATAGATTTCAATTCTTTCCTTGCCGTTTTATTACGAATCAAACACATTTTCCCTATATTTTATCAACACATCACACGAAACTCGAAGAACAACAAGAAAAACCTTACCAAACCGTTTTACAATAAATATTTTGCACTAATTATAATATTTGCGATGTAAAAATTCATTTTTCTTCAATAAAATCACAAACGACAGCAAATTGTCAATCAAGCGTTCCCATTGAACGACAGTTTGAAATTCGAATGTCGTTTTGATGATTACGACATTCGAAAAAAAATGTTCGGAAATTGTATTTTCCTTGCTTGCTTTTTTATATGTGGCCAGCAGTGGCCAGTGACATTATTTTTTGGTGCAATAAAGAGGTTGCCATACTTATTTTAAGTGTTTTATTGATTCGACGATCATAGACCATTTAATCTCTGTAGGTTACTGTATGCCAGTAATGGCTCTAGGGCTTTGCTAGTAGACTGCGCAGGCCAAGATCTTGACAAGTAACACACGTGTGCCAAATTTCAGCGTAATTGGACTAGAAGGGCATACAAATGGATCTACTCCAAGCGGAAACACGTATTAATTAGTAATTACTACCAAGTATGATTTTTTTTGTTTTTGGACCTCCATATTCGAACTCCAATTTTACCAAATAATATCTCGAGAAGTAACAAATAATTTCCGGTCAATGCCAGGGTGGCAGTGACTAGATGTAAAATAAAAATAAAAATCCGACACAAAAAAAAAATGGTCAGCAAGAAAATGGGCCATTTTGACAAAAACTTCTATGATGTCCATCGATACCTCATCGATACTGTTTCTTATAAGGCTCAAAAAACTCTATGGATTTCTCTATGGAACTCTCCAAGTGAGGTTTGAGTACTAGAAATGTCAGAAATAGCAAAAACTTTTCTCATCCATTTGGTAGGCATTTCCTACTCCCAACATACTTTTTTAGACTGACCGCTAAAAAGGAAACTAGCCGAAAATAAACAAAAAAAAATTGACTTTGAATTTCGAACGAAAACGCGATGATTTTATTAACCGACTTTCCAAAAAGGAGGAGGTTATCAATTCGGTTGTATATTCTTTTTTTTTAATGTGTGTTACCTCACAACTCCGTCATTTAAAGACCGATTTGGAAAATTCTTTTTTTGTTTGACAGAGTATACTTCCCAGGTGGTCCCACTGTCATCAAGTCAGGATCTGATCATGGCATCCTGGAGAAATCGAGGGAACTCTTCAAATATTATAGCCACACCTATAGCGATTTGGGTATTTTTTATAGTAACTTGTGCATTTGCTCTCAGAAAGCACCATTTGGTAAAGTGGAACTGATGATGAAGACCACAGATGGCAACCGGGAATTACTTACTCAATAATAATTAATATTACACGGGTTGGGATTCGATTACTTTAATATGGTTGCCAAGCAATTTATGCTAGTCACAATGAATATTTATGATGAAGTGGTGCTGATGGTGAAGTAGCAGGAGAACTTTTCAACAATTAACGCCCCTGCATCTAAAAAAGCAATATTTTGTAAAAAGGTAAGGAACAGTTGCCAATATGCTATTGTAACATAGATGAATTACAAACCGACCCACTAAAAAGCACAAAATAAAAACTTTTTTTATAAAAAAAAAACAACCTACTTCAAAAAAGACACTACAAAGTTTAAAATAACTTTAATTTCGGAAGTCGGTGGCAAATAACGAAAATACAAAACCAAAGACACCGACTTCCGAAATTAAAGTTTTTTTTACGTAGGTACTAACACAGAATTTAAATATAATGTAGCTTGTTGCTTGGGAAAAAATGTCCTTCAATCGTTTAGATGTGTATGGGAAAAGATTTTTAGGATTTCGGACTTTTATAGTGGACTTTTATCCATCATAAAAATAGACTCCAACTTACTTTTTTATTTTTTTATTTAATATTTTTCTGGCTCAGACGTAATTTTTTTTTTATCTCGGTATGAAATAACCTTGAATAACGCGATATTTTAATGCTTCTTTTTTGGGATTTAATTAAGGACATCTAAAACATTGTAGTTTTCATAAAAACTGAAAAGACAAGTATATTTGACGTGAGTGCCGCATTTTTTCTCAGTTATATTTACTGGGAACCTGAATAAATAGTAAGTACAGTTTATTCCTTTTTTCTTCAAAAAAGAGGAGCTCGTGGCTAAGTAATAACAGCCGCACAGGTCGATCCATCAGGTTAAGCTGCGCTTGCCGGGGTTGGTCCGTGGATGGGTGACCATCTTTACATACCGAGACTCCTCCGTGCTTCGGAAAGCACGTTAAGCCGTTGGTCCCGGCTGTCATTCGTGGATGTTTGACAGTCGTTACGAGTCGTCAGAAGCCCGAAAGTCTGACAACCAGTCTTACCAAGGGGTATCGTATTACCCAGTTACTGGGTTGTGGAGGTCAGATAGGCAGTCGTTCCATGTAAAATACTGGTATTCAGCTGCATCCGGTTAGACTGGAAGCCGACCCTAACATGATTGGGAAAAGGCTAGGCAGAATGAAGTACCTAAGTACTCATAAGTTTAATAATTTGGCATATCTACCATTCATGAGGCTATTTTGACAGTGCATGTGTAGTAGAATTCTGCTCCCTCCATGTGTGATGATCAAGATCACACCATTTTGACTGACTATTACGGAACTGTCATGGGATACCCCATGTGTTGAGTATAAATAACCATAGTAATGCACAATAAGTGAGGAGCTCATGGCTAAGTAATAACAGCCGCACGGGTCGATCCATCAGGTTAAGCTGCGCCTGCCGGGGTTGGTCCGTGGATGGGTGACCATCTTTATATACCGAGACTCCTCCGTGATTCGGAAAGCACGTTAAGCCGTTGGTCCCGGCTGTCATTCGTGGATCTTTGACAGTCGTTACGAGTCGTCAGAAGCCGGAAAGTCTGACAACCAGTCTTACCAAGGGGTATCGTATTACCCAGTTACTGGGTTGTGGAGGTCAGATAGGCAGTCCCTCCATGTAAAATACTGGTATTCAGCTGCATTCGGTTAGACTGGAAGCCGACCCCAACATGATTGGGAAAAGGCTAGGCAGAATGAAGTAATGCCTAATTAGAAGACTCAAGTACCTCAGTACCTACACTACCTACACGTAAGTATTTAAAGATGTTTTTATTTCTTGGCTGCTTAATCCCCGCAGTGTGACCTCGACCTTCCAACTCGAGATCTAACAAATTAAATTTCCTGGCCCATATATTTTAGTGCGTGGCATGTAGCATTTATTTATCTCGCAAAGTAAACAGATATATAAAAATAGAATAAACGAAAAGGGATTTTAGTGCCCAACATTCCAAAATAAACAGATTAGGTTCTTCGTAATGATGGGAAGTTAGGCATTGAGTATTTATTACAAGGGCAATTATAAATGTGGTTGCGTCTTTTATTTATGTAAAGATGATTATCTAAGACGTTTCTAGAAAAAGTTTTTTGTTACCAACAGCAACTGCAGTGCTCTGCAGTGTAGTGAGCAGTGTTTCACTCTGCGTTCAGCGCTCGGCATGGCAACACATCTTGTTCGGGGTCGCGACAAGTCAAACGTAATCCTGAAGATGTCTCGTTGAGAAGTGAAACACGTGTCGATTTCTTACAGGGTTTTTTATGACTCTTTAGGAATAGTTAAGCGGAATAGGTTACTAAAATAATAATATAAAGGTATATCTACGTCTATTTAATTGTATTTTAATAGCAACTGATGCACAATCAGAGAACTTATTGTTGAGCTAATCAGTACACTGTTAATTTGCAGTGTTATTCCATAGTACAACTGTCAAAGAATGACAGTGGTGATTAGAATTTACTGACCATAAGTTTGTTTGATATTTATCTTAACAGTAATTTAATATTTTGAAACACTACAATATTAACACAGTTTTATTGCAAGTAAGTACTCCGATGCATAAACTATAAGTTTGGTTGATAATCGATAACCGACATCACGATTCATGACCAACTATCGACTAGACCCTCATCACTAATCGGTGCACAGAACCGCCGCGCCGCCGCCGCGCTGCGCGCACGCTCTAGTCTTCTATTATACCATGTAACAGCGAATCAATTTTTACGCCTCCCCCTTAGAACCTAGGCCAAATATTTTTTGATATTCGGATAGCTCATGACCTAACGAGGTACTTACCATAAAGAATATGAATTGAAAATCTCAACCAATTAAAAATTTATACAATAACGCGAAATTTCGCGGGTATTCTGGTCTACCAAATATCATGTATCATCCTCAAGACTTCCTAAGTACCTAAACACATTCATCCATCAAACCGTCTACTGGATATAAATATTGGCAATTGGATACTTCAAGTTGATAATCAAGTTACTGATCATTCAAGTTCCCTAAATGTACTACACATAGGTCTTACCTTCCAGCACAAAATATGCAGCTCTCGCCCCACCAACTTGATATAAAGCATCTAGGTACCAACCAGACTATATTTTAAACTGTTTCAATAGCAATGCGATGATAAAATGATAGATTTACTGTTTTTCCCGCCAGATACGGAACAAATGTGAGTAAATTCAATTTATACCGAGTAAAATGTACCTACACCACGGACATAAAACAGCAGTTGAAAGTAATAAAAACATATAACAGAACAATAAAAGATGTCTTTTTTAATGGCATTTTTCGTTTATTATCGTACCTACATACACGCATTGCAGTAATCTGTAACCGAGAGTTGTCTATGGAGTTTCTAACCTAACATTGGTTATTTGTTATGCAAGGCTGCAAAGTTGTTTTTTGGCGCAAGTACTTGTATTGAAACCTGAGCGTTTCGAAGGTTTCAAAGGTACGAGACGCAGAATAACTTTGCTGCCGAGCGAAACACACACCTTTTCACCTCACTACAGCGAGGAAAATACTAGGTGCAAGAAGTGTGTGTGTCGTCTTACTGGCCAGTGCGATTATTCTAAAAATGATGTTCGCGCATTGACACGAAATAAGTATTTATGCATTTTCAGTGGACCCGGCGGTATAGAAAATTATTGAATAGAAAGGTTCGAATTTTAAAAACTTTTTCCACGCTAGCGGATAAAATGCACTTTTGCATTCAGATTTCGAATGACAAACAGAATCTTTCCGAGCTTGTGAGGTGAAAATAGTATATTATTATTGTTATTTTTTCTTTTTTTTGGTAGCTGTGTTTTGTTGTTCACACTCTTTCTTTCCATTCTGTTGTTAGAAGTGAATACTTTTAATTGGCTGCTAGTCTCACATATAATTTTTTATTCTGTATATTTTAGCTGTAAATCATCCATAGTTAATAAATAAATAAATAAGCTTGGATGACCTTCTACTTACCTGGTACTAGTTATAGCATAACACCTAACCGAATTTGATTCTTCACAATATTTAAAGATCTTCAAAGATAAACTGCTTTTCTTCGCATTTTCCAGTGCACATTTTCCATCGATCCCTTAGCGTTATCTTTCAAAAATCACTGCATACGATATGCGCAATGAACCGTGGCCACAATCAAAGAATCGTTTACCGTATTTTATGGCCGCGGGATAAACGACTGAAATACGCAAGGAGGAGTGAATATTTAATATTTAAACCTCCTTTGTGAATTAACCTTGAGTTTCGAGATTAAATTCGAGAGGTGTTTAGTGAAATGTACTGAGGTGGTTGGTATTAAAGCTTCGTCTTATTTACTGTTTTATGTGCTTTAAAAAAATTTGATCCACATTATAGAAGAAATGTTAATGAAAACACTCGTGTTTTCATTTTGTGTTTCGTTTTTTGTTGTGTTGTATTTCGGAGTTTCAGTTTAATAACGACAATGTAAAAGTTTGATAACCAATAATTTGAAAAGTTTGGCAACCAATAATTTCTTTCAAAGATTCTTCTATCTTCTCTCTGACTTAAGTTAACCTACCACATTTCTTTTTGACTCCTCATTCTAGACTCATTCAACTGGATACATTCATACAATAGTGAACGCTACAATAATAGCTGACAGGCAAACTTCCGAAGCGGATATTTGCCTGTCGGTCACAATAACTTTTTTCCTGAAGTTGGTAAAGAAATACAATAAGTTTCAAATCGACCAGAAACTCTATACAATAGGTAAATGGAAAATACTCCCTGTACTCGGTTTGGTAGGTACATAATAGGGCTTTCAGAATACTAAAACTTCTAAATCAATTAATCAGCATGGCCAATCGTAGTTGGTCGAGTTGGACATTAGCCTCTACCAAGTTACACCTGTTTCTCTGCCTTCCGCATCCAATATGTCTTAGCCACCAGTGCCTGGTACAGTAACAGTGCGTCTTGTTGCTGCTTCTAGTCGCAGAGCTGTCGTTTGTGTCTGCATCTAGTCGTTACGACGAACACCGTGCTGGAAGCGATCATTTTGTTTAGAGTATTCGAGAGAGACCCACAACTCGACATCAAGTGTGCGGAGCTTTGGACAAAATGTATGAAAATTGTTGGCCGCAGCCTGTCCTTGCATCTAGTCGCTGAGCTGTCGCGGTCGCATGACGCATTGTGTGCACCATGTCTAAAGCGCAAATCACACTGAGAACGAATTGAAATACAATTAAGTCTTTTAGCTCCGGTCCTGTAGCTTCCGCATCTTTTCATACTTCGATGAAGCGTCGCGTTACGTTTCGTCGTCCGCTAAGTTTGTCGATTTATCTGTACTCCTTGGTGTTAACCTTTATTTGTCCAATTGATGTATAAATATACATCAATTCGACAAATAAAGGTTAACACCGTTACGCTATTTCGATATATCACGATAAATACAAATAAATGTAATCTATTTACCATTTACATTAAAAAAATAACTCTAAAGTGCAGTTATTTCAACAATATTACACAATAACTGTCGTTATTTAGCCATTATTTGTTTAATACTAAAATAAATGTAGTATAGGTGTAATATGGCAATAGGTAATTTTAATTCCTATGTGTACAATTGCTGTAAAAACATTCAACAAAGTCCAAGCTATCCAAGTCGAGATAAATAAATAAACATGATATATATCCAACTGTGCTACAACCCTATATACATTTCAGCAGCTGAGTGCAATTTCCCAAAAGGGGATAGACAGTACATCATCCTACTACGTGGATCCTCGACATATCGTTCGTGTCACTTTTCCACTTTAAGGGGCTTTGGGATCACTCTAGGGAAAAACAAAAGGTATAAGACAAAGTTACTTTAGTACTAGCATTACTTTTGCTACACGAAATGGAACCTTAAATTCATACCTACAAGGATGAGGTTAATTTCAGGTGGGTGTTAGTAACGTACACATCTGCATTTCACCTTTGGGTTTGTTCTACTCATTTATAAATTGCAATCATGGCATGAGAGCAACGTGTGATTTATTTATAAATATTTGATGAAGAAAATTAAGTATTCGTGATTTTTTTTAGACTTAAATGCCTTTTTTTTGGGTGGGAAATTATCAAATGACTTCTCCCGCTCTGGGCGGAGCGGGAGGGCGTGTCAGACTCTTACCGACTAAAACCCACCCGTGTTCCTTCAGTAAAGTTGCCTGTGTGTTGCCAGGGGCCACGGTAACCCTTTCGGACGTTCACGCGACCCTGGCAGGCGTCGGCCCCAGCGGGCCCCGTCAGTTTAGCTGATATCTTTTTGAGGCCTGCGTGGAACACAATACGCCGTCGACCCGGACCTGATTCTTATCGGGGGCAGACTTACATGCCTAATAGGTAATTGTAATTCTGTAGTTGCTGATTATTAGCATACAAAGCTGGAATAATGGATAACGCCTTTGCCATAAAGTGGGCAAATTAAATACAGGTTGTATTATTTAAAATCATTATAACGTTTCAAATATATTAACAGTACTACAACCATTGATCACGAGCGCTACTGATGAGTTTGAGGTCCTGGGTTCGATTCCCGGGTCGGGCAAAGTGTTATTGGGTTTTTCCATCTGGAATTGTTCAGTAGCAGCCCGGAGTCTGGATTTGTGCCCGGTTGATGGCAATAGGCTCGCCCCCCAACACATGGGACTTAAACATAACTGACGGTGAAATGTGTGTGTACTATAGGTACATCTCTGCCTAACCCGGGGACCGATGCGGATGCGGGAACCGGGGCGTGATGATATGATGTTATTACAACCAATGCAGTAATTTATAACAGTTTGGTGCCTGGCACTAAATTAAAAAAACTCATTCGTTATTCAGACGGTTTGATGATAGTCTTTTACATAAAATTGTAAAACTGGCCGACCGCCTCAAGAACGGACGTAACGTAAAGTGGTGGCGCGACACGACACCGGTAGAACAGTTTCCGTGAATTGTTCATAGAAATTGTTCCACCAGAATCGCGTCGCACCGTCGCGTCGCACCTGTCTGCCGGGAGCCTAATATTTTACAATAAAAATGACCCCTTAGTTAGCCCTTACTTACAATAAGTATTCAAAAATACCACTAATAAACACAAGTACAAGCAGTAACCATTGTAGGTAACCCTGTGAAGATTGATATGTTGGGGTCAGCTTCTAGTCTAACTGGATGCAGCTGAATATAAGTATTTTACACGGACCGACTGCCATCTCACCTCCACAACAAAGTTATTGGGTAATTACACAATTCTTTGAATGTTCCAAATTAAGAGACTATAAATCAATCTGCCTAATCTTTTTTCAACTATGTTGGGGTCAGATTCCAGTCTAACCCATCCGGTTAGACTGGAAACCTGACTACCAGTATTTTACATGGAGCGACTGCCTATCTGACCTCCACAATCCAGTATCTGGGTAAAACGATGCCCCTTGGTAAGACTGGTTGTCTGGCTTCTGATTACACGGACGACTGTCAAAGATCTACGAATGACAGCCGAAATCAACGGCTTAACGTGCTATCCGAGGCATGGAGGATTCTCGATGTCTAATGGTCATCTATATAACGGTCACCCATCAAACTGACCGTAGCTTAACCTTCAATTGACCCGTGCGGCTGTAATTATTTAAAAATAAATACATTATTTATTTCAGACATTATTAAAAGTTGTCCATAGAATGTTAGTCACAAATGTCTTATTTTTCTGACCTTCAAAGTTAAGCCAGAACAAACGTCGCCATTTTGACCATACAAATCGAGTTTAGTAGGTGTAGTGTATCTATTTAATAGTTATGTAAACACTATCTCATGCACGTCAGCAGTGAGGTCGCTGTCACTAATGTCAACTGTCAGTTTACCACGAATGGCGGGAAACGGTTGAAAAGTGGAGCGTAGCTTGGTGTGGTGATGAGCCAGTGTAGTGATGTATTCAACATAATTATTTACGGAATCAATAGGATTCTAAAGTAGGTATTATTATTTTGTTTAGTCATCAACAAATGTTTGAAGTAGGTTTTAAAGTATTCAGCCACGAGCTACTCGAACTAATAATTAAATTACATTAAGTGCACTAACCACTTGCCAAAATCAATCAGAACCTCAAACTGTACGCCTAATGTTTATTTGTATGAAACAAGCTTAGCTTAAGTGTAAGTAAATGTTTGACTTATGTAAGAGATTTCATTAAGTCAATTTAGCGGTTTTACTAACTTCAGAACAGTTTAGCTTGTTTTAAGGCTAATTCTGTTACCACTAAGTAAATTGTTGTAGATTATGTAAGTTTATTCTTAGAACTTTAGTCTGGTACATTACGGCGGTGATCATTGAAATTGAAATCTTACCTAAATATAACACAATGATGAAAACAAACGATGTTTTCTTCATTTTTATAAATATCAATCACTTATTTACGGCAAGTGCTACTGCTGAGTTCAATTCCCGGGTCAGGCAAAGTTTTATCCGGTTTTTCCATCAAGAATTTCTCAGTAGCAGCCCGGAGTCCGGATTCGTGCCCGATTGATGGCAATAGACTCGCCCCCTATTACATGGGACCTAAACATAGCTGGAGAAATGTAGGTGTACTATAGGTACACCTCTGCCTTACCCTTCGCGGAATACTCGCGTTATGTGATGTTATATTTACTTCCTTTGTCATAGTTACGTGTTTCAAAGACTACCAAGATAATGACGTCATGTACTAGTTTCCTCAAGAATGTCTCCTCAAAGAGGTTTCCTTTATGATATAAACTCCTTAGTTTACAATTTGCATAACATGAACTGCATACTGTACTGGGAATATCGTAAGCTTGTATGTAATTATACGACACAAAATCTGAAATAACTACACTGAAGTTGGTTTATTAGGTAAGTATGAAAGAAAATGCAATGGTGATCGAGGACCATTTAATATAATATTCCATCGTAATAGGGGCCGAGCCTATTGTCAGTAAACGGGCTTCTCCTGAGAAATTCCTATTGGAAAGGTAGATTATTGTAGCTAAAGTTTCTGTAGTAAGTATAAGTTTACTACGCATTGTGAAACAGTACGTTCTCCTCCTATAACAACTATAAAAGTAATCCAAAGTTAGGACAGCAACATGGGAGGACATCCGTGGAATGCATTGCAAATATAAATGCTAAGAAAACAGCATTGTCCCGTATCGGTTATGCCAGAGAGCGTTTAAAAAATAGAAATGACTTACCTTTTTATTTATATCAGAGGAAGCTTCAGTTTTCTGATTCCTCGATAGTTCAAGAGTTACTTGTAAATGGTTTATTTGTAATACAATGCCCGGATGATGGCAATAGGCTCGCCCCTTATTACCTGGGACTTAAACATAACTGGCGAAATGTACTTCAAGTACACGTCTGCTTAACCCTTCGGAGCTTAAAAGCGTGATGTTATGTTATGTTGTGAAATAAAATCTCTCTCTCTCTCGAGTTTGTGACAGCAAGCGATAGATGTCGCTGTTTACTCCGACTATATCTACCTCAGAACATAAAACACACACATTCTTTAGAAAAAAGCATTGTCTTTGTACGTATTTTTCTGTTCCTTTCTTCTTGTCTGTTTACATGTGTATGCATAAATGGTTAAATGGTTAATAATAATAATCAGCCTGTATTGTCCCACTGCAGGGCAAAGGCCTCCCTTTCCTTTTTCCACTCAACTCGATCCAGAGCCAATACAGACCAATCCCTCCTATAGACGTCAAGTTTCGTTGTCGTTTTTTAAATGGTTAAGTAAATAAATAAATATTCATGGAAGTGGATCCCAAAATGTCGTTTGGGATACTCCTGGCTAGATCGATAGTTAAATAAAATCATTTTTGTTAACAATTCAACAAAACTGAAAGACAAGTCTATCGTTCCACTCGTTCTGTGGTTTACTCACTGCTGACGGCATAGGGTAAGCGATTGTTTATAATATGTTTAACCTTTAATTGTCCTGGATCAATAATATGTGGATAAAATGAGGCCTCATTCCATTAATTTGCGTTGAAAATAAAAATAGCAGCTGCAAGCTATTTTCAAATCTAGAGACAGTTAATCTAAAAGATCCCTCTCCAGCTGCTGACAAAATCTGGCGGTAGCATGAGGTGGTATATATAAAAATAACAATAGTAATTTTACTTTTAATGTTCAATAAAAAATAACATCGCTAATATTCTATCCAATAATTTTTCTCATCCCCATCATCCTCTGCCTAGCCTTTTCCCAACTATGTTGGGGTCGGTTTCCAGTCTAACCGGATGCAGCATACCAGTATTTTACATGGAGCGACTGCCTATCTGACCTCCAAAACCTTTTTGGTAGGTAACACGATTCCTCTTGGTAAGGCCGCGGCCACGAACTCAGCGGCGCAGCGGCGGCGAGGGAGCGGCGCGTTCAAAGGTGCCGCTCCCCGCGCCGCTGCCGCTGATTACCTGTCCGCGGCCTACGACTGGTTGTCAGACATTCGGGATTCTGACGACCCGTAACAACTGTCAAAGATCTACTAATGGCAGCCGGGACCGTGCTTAACGTGCTTTCCTAGATACGGAGGGTCTTAGTATGTAAAGATGGTCACCATCCACAGACCAACCGCGGCAAGCGTAGCTTAACCTGATCGATCGCCCCGTGCGGCTGTTTTTACTTAACCGCAAGCCCTTCATTCTTCTAACCCCCATAAGCATACAAAATTAATTTACACGAACGACCATAAATATAGGCTGAGTTTATTACATCTAGATAAAAATATAGGTCTAGACCAAAATCCTAGAGCGAAATATAATACGACCCCAGGACATGGGTACTGTGAGTAAGGGTAGAATACTAATTTTGTTTAGGACGGCAAAAAATATAGGAGGCCAAGTGCGAGAATGTTTTAAAACCGGCCAAGTGCGTGTCAGACCACGCACAATGAAGGGTTCCGTAGTTGGGATGAATTTATCCCGGGATCAAACTTATAAACATTGTAGTTAAAAAACATGTTCTCCTATACATTTCAACTGCAAATGCCCGTGTCAACGCACAATATTGAGAAATTTACAATGTTATTTTAAGACCATACGTTTCTTCTTACATGTTTTTCTGTAATCTGTAACTATAGAACATTTTTGGCTCAGTACTTTTGGAGAGGGGATTTCAACATCCCCTCTCCAAAAGTCCCCGGTCCATTAGAATCGGAGTAAATTGGCTTTTGACAGACGGAAAGACAGACAGACACACACGAGTGATCCTATAAGGGTTCCATTTTTTCATTTGCGCGTACGGAACCCTAAAAACTAAATATTCTGAATTGTTTTTTGTAGTTTTATTTTACACGTAACCTTTTTGAGCATTATCAAATAATATTTTGCCTAATACTCGCGTCGAACCCTAAAAACTAGGACATCGGTTTTGTGGCAACATTTTGTTTGGTTTATTTGAAGGTTGAGCCGGTTCTGTCATATTCCTACGTAATTTATTTTGTACTTCAGAATAGAATTGTCTTTTTCATCAAAAATTATAATTTACTATTTATTTACCTTCAATAATACATTATCTTGGAACTTGGAAGACCAATTTAGTACCCAAAATAAATTATGTATTTATGAATGAATTAATGAAATGTACCGATCCCGGCGTGGTATAACCAGACTCGATAAATCGAATAAACCTCCAGATTTGCACTAGCCGCTGGAGTCTCGTGTTTCATGGGGCTACAGAGGCCATTGCATGACCGTGGCGCGGGTAATGGTCCCTACCATTACCCGCGCCACCTGGTCATGCAATGGCCGTGCCCTCAGTATAAGGAAGGAAATTATGTATTTGATAAAAAATATAATATTGCTTCTGATAAAATATACCATCACGCATGTATTTCCCAAAGGGTTTGGCAGAGATGTAGCTACCTCTATTCTACCCACATTTCGCCAGATAAGTTTAAATCCCATGTAATAGCGGGTAACCCTATTGCCATCACCCGGGCTGATAAAAAAGTAGCAACAAAATCTGCTTATTAATAATACAGTAACGAAATCATAAAAGGATTATTTATTTAGATCCATCTCACACAACTTTAGAAATCAAGTAAAAGAATTTCACCAAAAAAAAAATCTGGACTAAAAGAAACACTGAAAGTCAGGAACAGTACTGGATGACAGTTCCCAAGACGCCGTCAAGTTGTCAAGTCCAAAATCTTCGTGAATACCACTAGAACTAAGACTCTCCCACTTAATGTTTCTGTTCGCAAAGCCTACTATTACATTAATTTCAAGTAACCTCATTAGGTATCACTACAATTAGATTATTATTGTCACCGTCCTAGTAAGAACTGCGGCAATATAATTTAATATTGTTGAAGGCTTAATAATTATCTTGTCAGATAAAATGTCAGCAGGACATTTTCCAGATGGCGAACGGTCTATCTTAATTCCTTTGCTAAATATTGTCCATGAAGATACGACGTAGTTCTGTCCTTGGACTTAGTTTAATTATAGGTAACTGGGCGTCTGGCACTTATTGTTACTAAGATGTAAACGTTACTTAATACTCAGTTACATAGGTAATCAGCGTGTAATTTAAACAATACAATAGACGTAGATAAATTTAGTAACCTATTCCGCTTAACTATTCCTAAAGAGTCATCAATCCTGAGGATGCCTCATTGAGAGTTGAAACACGTGTCGATTTCTTACAGGGTTTCTTTAGGAATAGTTAAGCGGAATAGGTTCCTAAATATGTATATCTACGTCTATTGTATTTTAAAATGGATTTCCGCCATGTTACGCGTGAATCAATGAACTTTCTGTAATATAAACCTCAAATACGACTTTTCCAGTTGCCACATTTGCGAAATTATGTTGGAACCTATGTAGAACATGGGAAAAATCCCTGTAGTAAATTCGTAACTTCAGGAATTTGGTCATGGCTGGAGGAAATCGTACATTAGACAACAAAAAATAATAATTAAAGGTTCCAATACCCTGTGTGGGATGCAACGTGTGTCGACACTTGCGCCATGCCATCTTCCTGGCTCGGCGTGCTGGGCTGGTGCTGCTGCTGCGGCTGCATATAATAACGTTATTAGTAATTATATTTTCGAACCGTTTGGGGTTAAAACCCCCGGGCCGTGGGATCCGAGTGCTCATGGCCTCTTTAATGAAATCTCAAACCGGCTGGTTGACACTTCCCGTGACCCAAGGGCTGGTTTTTACCTTGGCCAGAGGCTAAGCATTGCTATACAACGTGGCAATGTTGCCAGTCTCTTGGGCACACTACCAGTCGACAGCGATGCGGATGAATTTTTCGACACCATATTTTAGTTTGTGATTGTTTTAGTTAAGTTTAGTACAGATTTTTTTAATTTTTATTAATTTATTATGTAGTTTATACGTTGTTATGTACGTATAAATAACTTACTCAAAATTAAATTTACTGTTAAAGGAAAAAATATATATAAGTAGGTACTAACCCTATCAAATTAATAAAAAGTAGCAATTAATTTCATTAGTAAAGAACACTCTATCTTAATACTCGTTAAAGTAGAAGCCTTAAAAATAAGTCATAAATTACGCCGCCTTTTCTAGAAAATTCTCTTTCACTGTAGGCAAATGCAATTTGTTTTCCATCATTAAAGCCAGGCATTCAGTGTGCCCTTTAAACTCAACATGAAAATCTTTCACTAAATTAATTCGTCTTTAGTGTTCCACGAAAAAAAACGCAATGTGATCATTTTGTCAAGCATGAGTGCCCCTGATATCAACTCGGCCTTATTTACTGAGAACATGAAAAAAAGAGTACAATTGGTTCATTTTTCTTTAAAATTCTATTGTAACAAATTCATTTGATAATACTGAAATTCATAAGATATGTACTGCCTCGTTGATCTATTGGTCGCAAGCGCTACTGCTGAGCAAAAGGTCTTGGGTTCGATTCCCGGGTCGGGCAAAGTGTTATGGGTTTTTCTATCTAAAATTTCTCATAAGTAAATGTGGGTGTACTGTAGGTGCACCTCTGCCTAACCCTTCAGGGAATGCGGGCGTGATGTTATGTTTCGTGTTATTTAGTAGTATTAAGTTTGAGGTTCCTATTTTTTTAATATAATTCATTTCATTCAGCCAAATCTTAAATATAAAATACAATCTAACACTTACATAATATAAAATATTATGTACAATAATTCATGAACTGTTTTCTTTAAAAATAAAAATAAACACTACGGAACCCATCTTTTAATGTGTGTCTTGACCGACTCGTTTTTTCCATTTACTTAATGAATCGCAGGTAAATAACTAAAAGTTTCGAATGAAATTCTTGAAACCTTAACAACTTGAAATATTTATCTTAGTTCAAAAAGTATTCCTCCGTAAAAAGAAATGGTTTATTCAAAACAACTTTTTGTACGAATTGTAAAAATACCTTTTAACAAATCAGTCTGTTGTAAGAAAATAGAAGATTTTAAATCGCGTCCAGATCATTCAAATTCAAAAACAATTTTAAATACTGGTTAAATTTTGCTATTATAATACCATAGGTCACAATCTAGATTTGTCATCTCAAAAGCAAAGTCATGGTCTCAGATTTATCGATATTCTGTTGTTAACTACACTAAGTATGTATAAATGTCATGGCCATCAGCAATTTTTGTGTTTGATTAAGAAGTGGACAAAAGCTCATGGCTCATAGCATAGAATAGCTCTCCACTACCGCAACATTAACGCTGACTCCGCACTTTTACTGCCAACAAAGATTTTTATTTTGTTTGCTTTTGTTACTGCATTCTATCCTATTGATGCTATAATCCGAGCTGTTATTTTTGTGCTGAAATGTTTTTAGCTATCATCGATGGTTATATGCTGATGGAAAAGTTATAGGTATCCGGTTTAAGTATTATCGTATGACGCTATACGCCTACACAGTTCGGAACTAAAATAATTGTTGTTCAATACAATGGTTTGCTTTTACGAATTCGTGTGTTGATGTGTTAAGAATGGTCTGTAAACCATTTAACTTAAACCTAGTTTAACCTCGCTGACCGATCGTTCAACGTGCAAATCATTTAACCACGAGCCTCTTTAATGGGTATAGTAACTTTAGTCTAACTCTTAGCCCCTGGGATCGCAGGTTACCATATAAACAGGGCCCCTAAGCCAGTTAAAAGTTCAAACCTAATAAACTCTAGCATACTTACTGCAAAGCAGATCTAGACTCCCATTACCATTCAGAAACAAGTTACAAACACAAACTTGGATCCTATCTTAAATCCAGATTTAGACCAAAAACAGTTTCAAAGTTAGGATCACCTTGCGATTTACATCCAAGCGAACGACTTATTGGCACAAATAACGTTTTTCGTTTTTTCATGGTTCAGTTGGTTGGCTTTGATAATTATGTACCTACACAGTATATTTATTCGTGTATAACCTCCAACTGTAAGATATAAAATTATACTAATAAAGATTTAAGCCGTTCAAAATTCATAAGTGGGCGGTATTCACGATGAATTTCAAAGGTTACGTCCTTTCAAAACAGTTTTTTTTCAGGTCTAGTTTCAGAATACAGTGATCGATATTCCAATGAATGCCAATATGACTTCTGTTTACATGTGAACCTCAAAACGGGAAGTAACAAAGATTGTACGCATTCCGTAGCCGTATCATACGTTATATAAACGAGCCCTTGTACGCGTGGAGGAAAACGGACTGGCTTTGAACCATCATAAATCCGGCCATTTTGAGGAATCAACGGCCGCTTTCCGGTAATGATTTCAATTATATAGAACTTCAGCTTACGATCTCATTTTGAACGGGAATGAGATAATTTTTCTACAACCGGTAATGACGCTGAATGGCTCGGGTTTAAGACTTCGAATGTTACTTCGAAACGGTGGTGATTTGGGGAGCTTAAATAGCGATTGGTGGAATCAAACGCCCGTTTGGAGGAAGGGACGAAAACATAAACATGTACTGAGTACAATTTGAAATGGTGGCGTTTGACCTAAATATTAAAAGATATTTAGGAGTGTCATCACACTTAGATTCATGGGAGGATACTTGCTACAACTGTTTCGTCAATTCAGATACTTTGTCAACATTTGAAGCTGCGGTGGTCAACTTCTACTGCCACCGAATGCGAGAGAATATGATATATCACAAAAGGACGGGTACGACGTACGTAAGCACCACGTGATAAAGGCTTTTATGAATGCGCTTTTATATAGATTGTACTGTATCCTGCATTGATATACGTATTGCCCGTACATTTTTGACGCTTACACTGCACATCAACAGTGCCGTGAGTGCACCAAAAAAGTATCATCTGTATCTTATTTAAAGACAAACTGACCCGACAAACTTTGTCCTGTCAAAATTTCAATAATTAATACAAAAATCCCATTGAAAAAAGCACTTTTAGCTTTTCCCGAATTATCCAAATCTCCGGGCAACTTTTCCAATTTTCCAAACATTTAATAAAACAAAAAAATGCCAAATCGTTCCAGCCGTTCTCAAGTGATGCGCTTAAAAACGCACAGCATTTCATTTTTATTATACAGATAAGCAGTGCTCCAAATATAATTTATTACCCAAATTGATTGTTCCGGATCTAAAATAGGTCAAACAGATAATACAGAAAATGAATTGTTTTGGCGTTTACACCAAGTAATGAATGTTTGTTTAGCAAACGAACCATTAAACAATTTACGAGTTGGCCAAAAGTGCTCCATTGATATATTATTTGTATCGTTTTGTTTATGTTTTGGGCTAATAAATTGATTTTTTTGGTTGAAGTTAAATAAATCTTCTGGGTGATAACGCTTGGTAATGAATCTAAACATGACGTAATTATTTCTCACAGAAACAGGAATTTGAAGTCACAGAGGCCTTACAGAAAATAAAAAGTTTAGACTTACCTCGTCTCAGTTGGAGAGAAGATAGGTGGCAACAGTAGTTCCTACACCAAAGTGGGCTGCGAATGTTCTTCTTACCTACAAATAAGATCGAATGGTGTCCTGCGGGAGTCTTTTTCGTTTAGTAGATTTTTACGAAGTAATGTGGTAAGGATGTGGTCCAGTAAGCGTAAAATTGATTTTTTACTTCATCGCTTATAATCGTTGTTACTTGAGTAGACACGTGTTGTCTGATCAACGGATTTAACACCTACTTTCTTCAGAACAAACGGACCAAGATAGCTGCTTCTGACTTTAATCTGACTTTAATCTAATTTAATTGGTTTAAATCATATTTACAAAACATTAAAAATAGGCACGTCTTCAAATCTAATATCGAGCTAAATGACAACTATAACCAACGAAATAATAATAGAGTAATACTACCCATCACTAACTAAAAAGTTATCGGAAAAAGCCCGTATTCGACTAGCTAATATATTTAATAATATATCGGAAAGTTAAATCCCTACCAAATGACTCAATTTTATCGAAACATTTGAACTCTCTGTTAATAACAAAAGGGTGTGGGTGGGGTGTAGTGTACCGTTGGGGAACATAAAACTGACAAATTGTGAATAGATTGACTTTTTAATAATATGCTTGACGTATTTGGGAAATAATAAATGACTTTACTATAATATGCTTACCTATAAGGCTAAAATGAATGAATGAATAATAATATAAACATTTATTTTAAATAAAATGTATCTAATAATTAATGTTTATTTTAGTGAAATGAATTGTAATAATTAGAATCAATAATAGATTATGTAATTTAATCATTTGATGTGAAACATTTGCAGTGCTCTTAGAGCGTGCATGTCTTAATACTGTGTCATGAAATTTTAATGCATGCCTACTAACCAGTGTTTTACATGTTAGCAAATAAATAAATAAGTTGACTTTGAAACTATATTTTAAAGAAAGTACCTAGGTATATAAAAATGTAATGGTATACTTACTTTCTCATGCAACTAAACATCGTACACCCCATTCCACCCCAACCATGAAAACAAAACAAAATGCCATTTGCCATAAATTATTTTTATAACATTGTTTCTTACGGCCTTGAGTCACGTGTCGCTAACATTTGGTCCCTAAGGGAATGTCGGGAGCATTCCTCCCCTTAATATCTCGCTCCATGGATTTCTGTGGCCCTAGTACATGTGTTGGTATGTCGTCATATTCAAAGGTGACTCTTTCAAAGGATAACTGGGGTAAGTAAGGTTGTGTCTTGCATTGCAGGGACTGTAAGATTCCGGGAGAAGCTAAAATTAGCAGTTATGTTTATAGCAAAGACATTTAATTAAACTTACGATAGGCGAACAACATCTATATCTACTTGGACTTACCTACAGGTCGCACCTCGCTCAGTTTAGCTCTATGTCTCGTGTCCCCACATGAAGTCGCATTGTGTACAAGTAAAATTATTTTTCAAGAAATTATGTACATTTTGGTATTGTAAGCCTCGTAGTGATAAAATGACTGAACTTAACTACGGTTTACTTTCGTTAGTATTTTATAATTTACCGAGTAGTTAGATAAATTAAATCATTTTCATAGATAAGTCAAATTATCTAACGGTTGGTGTGGACAAATGTATATCACGTCAAACTTGGTTATTTATAGTTGGTCACTGAGACATGGGATCACAGTTTTGCATTGACATTTCTTCTGCTAGCCTCTGTATAGTATCTTAAATAATTTTGGTCTGTAAGTAGTTTATCCACTTTTTTTTTTTTTTTTTAAGTTATATTTATTATTGTAATTGGCTACATTGCTGATCTGATCTCAAGTTATGTAACGTCATAATAAGTAAATAAAACAATCTATCATACTAATAAATAATAATAATATTAAGTTAATTGCTATCTAGTCTAGATATAAATAAGTCTCATCAATTTAGTTCGTGCAAAATTATTGTGCTGATGAGAGATTAGTGTGTAGCGGATGGTTCATTTATTACAAGTTGGGATATCAATATAAATACAATTTATCAAACTGTGTTTGGATTAATGCTCTAGAAACCTAGGCATGTTATACAGACTAGATAAAATAATATTTATGTTGATTGAGGATCATTTATATCAGATACCTATAACCTATAAAATTGTGTGAGATCGTAAATTAAATATTTTTTGTAGACTTTATGATCAGTAAGTAAAGGGATAGGCCAAGTACAAATTAGTAGTGCTAAAACACTACTTAGAACATCAATCAATCTGTCTAGCCATTTCCTAACTATGTGGGGGTCGACTTCCAGTCTAACCAAGAACGCTGATTACCAGTATTTTACATGGAGCGACTGCTCTGACTTCCACAACCCAGTAACTGGGTTGGTAAAACTGGTTGTTAGACTTTCGGGCTTCTGACGACCTGTATCGAATGTCAATAATCCATGAATGACAGCCGAGACCAACGGCTTAACGTGCTTTCCGAGACTTACTTAATAAAACTAAAAAAATCTTGACTTGACTTTTTAATCGTTTTTCAAAGTATGTTGTTAATAATTTTATAAGTTCTATTCATTCTACCACAACATGGTTTACTAATATTCAAATGTCGTACTTAACTAAGTACAGTTAATTACAAGATTAATTGTTGTTTAGTCTTCTGTGCATGTTTAATCGACTTGAACAACTTGGTTGGGGTTTATTTTGGAAAACACTAGTCAGATATCGGTAGCCATTATTCAAAGAGATAATGATTCTAGTCTCCTTGTGAGCGGGTTACAAAATAGGATCAACTTATAACCGTATCACTGCAGGGCAATGGCCTCTTCTCATACAGAGACGGTAGCAGCATTGATCACCACGCTTGTTAAATACAGGTTGGTGCTTTCAGATTTATATTAATTCTATAAGATCAGTTTCCTCACGATGTTTTCCTTCATTGATGTCAGTAATGTCCAAAAATACAATAGACGTAGATATATTTAGTAACTATTCCGCTTAACTTTTCCTAAAGAGTCATAAAAAACCCTATAAGAAATCGACACGTGGTGCCTTTCAACGAGGCATCCTCAGGATGACGATTGACTTGTCGCGAACCCGAACACGATGTGTTACGACGCCGAGTGCTGGACGCTGTTTAAACCACTCCACGTCCAGTTTCCACTGTTCTGTTCGGGTTCGTGGTAACACGTCGTGTTCGGGTTAGCGGCAAGTCAATCGTCATCCTGGGTATGCCTTGTTGAGAGGTGAAACACGTGTTCATTTCTTACAGGGTTTTTCATGACTCTTTAGGAAAATTACGTCTATTGTATTTTATAATGGATTTCCGCCAAGTCCCGCCTGCATCAATTAACTAGTAATGTCCAAGACAAATACGTACATAAATGAAATAAAACAGTCACATTGGTACGTGCCCAGATTTGAACCTACAACCTCTTGCTTGAGAGAAGGCCATCACGACATTTAAACGAAATAGGTAAGAAAGTAATAAGTTTGTTTGTACACAAGCACTCTATTTTCTCCTTCTTGTGGTGATATATTAGGTACAAGGCTCTGTTGCAGTAACAGTAACTAACATTTCTACTTACCCCATAACTGCTGAGTGCCACTAACACAGTATACGGGTACCAGGGGAGCATGAATCATGAAGCAGTGTAATAGTGCGCTCGTATTACACTAACGAGAATTAACCCACTCTTTACGTAGCCGAGTTTCATGACTGAACTATGCACCTAACATTACAAGTTGTTACGAAGTTTAATAAGAACTCATTTGTAGTGTGGGCACACACCAACACACCACGCCGTGTTTTGTAATTAAAAGCATATCTGTCAACATTAAAATAGAGTGCATATTACAGTGTTTATTTATCTAAGCATTGCACCGTGTGAGTTTAATATAGGCCAACTGGTCCCCCACCTAAGGGTGCCTTACAATAATACGGAATTATGTCCAGATATAGAATATAGTAGTATTTCCTATATCATCATACTGCAATCACCAATCCATATAATTAATACCGGTCATTGAGTGATGGCGGATCAGCAATTACTAGCATTTCTACGGTGAAAACAGAAAGTTTTAACCAAGCGATACGATAATACGATTTTCCTTATTTATGACTTGTACAACGTTATTATTATAAATAATAGGGTATTTGTTTTCCGGTTTACGAGTAGATAATCGCCTATGGCCGTGTCCCCTGAAAGCTCTCGGATCAACAGGAAAATCTGAAAAAGGTCTTTGGATCGTTACATTTGGCTGTAATAATATTTTTGAAGCGAAACTTCTTAGGCAGCGATTCGATAATTCGATGAGAATTTAGAGTTACATTTCAGGAACGCATCACGTTGAGACACATATCGTTACATGAGAGAGAAGAAGGATACTTATATAACTTTCTCTGTCTCTCACACAAAAATCACATTATTTATTTTTAAGAAGTTTCAGTTTTAACACGTGTACCGCTGCTGTACTGCTGCATATATGTATTTCTTTTAAGTTATAAAGAAATAAAATTTCTAAGCCTATTAATAAAATGATGAACATAATTCTACGCATTTTTTCCTAAATCGCCAAATAGCCCCCAGCCACATAATAAAACAAAATACTTTCTAATACATTTTCCTCATTCACAGATTATAACAGAAATCCGGAAGATAAAATCATGTTGTCACAATCCCAAGAAGACAGGCCTTCAGAAAATAACTACGAAATAATATCAGCCAACAAAGACATACATGAACCTAAATAATGGATCATAAAAGAAACTGTTCCGATAAAGGCAGCACTAATAAAACGACATCATTTCACTTGATCGGTTTATTTTCCTTTACATTAGATATTTTTGCTTTGAAAGAAAAAATATTTAGAAGCTATTCTGGCCGACTAGGTGGTACACAGCGTTAACGTTAAAGTTATAAAGAGGTGAAAAACAAGAGAAAAGGGTCAGTCTTATGTTTGGGAAGTTTGTATAATAAACAATACTTTATTTACAAAAGTTTAGCTGGAACATACGGACAGTAACACAAGTTCCAACTGAATGTCTTCTCACATTTATTTTCATGAATTTCGTTGGTGAATTATTTAAATACTACTGTAAACTGGATACAGTAATGCTGACTTGGAATTTTTAATCCAATGAGACCGAAAATGTTGGAATATGTTTAGTGTTTTGAATTTTATTACCTACTGAAACACAAAATGTTTTATAGGGTAAACTGTTTCCCGTCAAAATATACTTCTCTCGCTTGAGTTTCGTGGTTTTTATAAGAGTGGCATTACTTTAGTGACAAAATAATCATGATAAAACCAAGAGTCATTTTCAGTCAAATATGGCTGAAAAAATCTGTCCATATATTCCAACGCATAGGAAGACGCTTACTCGAAATACATAAAAAGAATGTCTAGGGAACAAATCAGGTAGACTAATCGCTCTCATTTCATTACCCAACGTATCAACAAATTCACTTTAAATGCAATATTACAATATTAATATTGATAACAATCTTACGTATTTACCTCACAGATGTCACACATCGTCCATGTCTTAGCGTAATAACTATTTACATTTAAATTAATAATCACTTCGAAATTATCAAAAAGTACAATAAAATTGGGGAATTGTCTAATTGACTGCGGGTTTCTGGGTACCAGGTCACCTCAGCGCTGAGGCGTCCAGTACCAGAGGCCTGGGCTAAAGGGAGACGAACTCGGGTGGTGGCGGCGGTAAGGTCAGTACTGGTGTCTCTGACACTTCAATATTCTCTGTGCTAGCTCCTGGTAATGACCAGGTAGAACTGCCTGTAGCTGTTACTCTAGGTCCCATGTTATCGTACGCTGGAGCAGCAGCGCAACATGTCCTATTCCGTCGAGGTAGTGTTGCACCTCCACTCAATAGATCAGGATACTTCGCAGGCTCCCCACGGCCAGCTACTTGTACAGATATGAAAATGTTACCGTATGGAACTGGCACCGCAAATTCTGCAGGCGGTGGCGGAAACGCACCCGGTGTTCCTTCTATAGTTATATGAACAGGATCGAAGCCGCAACCTCTTGGAGGCTCATCTGACATTCGTTCTGTCATTTCGAAATCACACGGTGAGACCATATCACCGATAGATCGGTCACAGCTTACGACGACAGATGCATCTATCAGTCGTTTTTCTTGGTCAGTGAAGCTTCTGCTCGGTGGAACCGTTCGTCTTCTTAGATGCCAGCAGGCTACTGCCCCTATAAAACCGAGTGTTGCTAGAATGCCTAGCGCTCCAAAAACAACTCCTAATAAATGTGGAATCCCAGGTGCGGTTCGAGCCGTCGCTGTCTGTGACCTTGGTAAAACAAGACTTATAATGGCCCTCGCCTCACCCGCCACACTTTTAGCTACGCACGTCCATTCCCCGGCCGCACTTGACGTCACATTTAAAAGGGTCACGTTGACCCATCTTACACTACCCGGCACTCTATCTTCCGAGTCGTCTTCGACACTCGTCTCTGTCTCTTCCATATCGCAATCCACTGAACTATTATGTACATCGACACCATCGAAAAGCCATGTCACTTTGGGTTTCGGTACTCCATGCACCCAGCATCCGAACGAAGTAGGTAAACCAATTTCAGCTCTGACGACTAATGTACTTGATTTTATTTCGGGTGGACACGACATGCTCTCACCCGAGACGTGTCGCCACTTGTTTCCAGCTTGCGTTGAAGGTTCCACGCAAAGCAAGTCTTCTGTACCCAATTTGCTCTCCAGAAACCAGTCCTTAAATTCTCTTAGCCTACAATCACATCTCCACGGATTGCCGGACAAAGAGACCGTCTTCAATGCAGGCAAAGAAAACGTGATCAAACGAAGGAATGTTAGCTGATTCCTACGCAAATCGATAGTCTCTAAAGACTTTAAATTCCTCAAAGCATTTGTGTGTATCGCCCGTAATCTACATCCGTCTAATAAAAGCATTCGCAAATGCGGCAGAGGTGGGAATTGATCCGCTATGAGTGTGGTCAAAGGATTGTTGCTAAAAACAACTAGTCGTAATCTTTCGTTGCCTCTAAATATGTCCCTTGGGAGGTGGGACAAATCGTTGTCTCCTAAATCAACTTCTATTAATATTCTTAATTCTAAGAACGCGTCAGGATGTATCGACCTGAGACTGGTCGCTCGCAGGTTTAGTCGTTGTAAGTTAAGGAGGCCAATGCTGGCGAAGACTTCCTGTGGTAGGTTTCGGAGTGGGTTGTCGTGAAGGTCGAGAACCTGTATGTCAGATGAGAGAGCTGGCGGGCGGCGCAGGTCTCCGGAGGCACACGTCGCGGTCTTCTTGCCAGAGGACCATTTGCACTTGCAGGTGGAGATGTGGGCGCAGTCGAGCCAGTCGCTGGCGGTCCTCGCGGCGCAAGTCGTGAATATAACGATCCAGTACCACCTGGCCCACGCCACACGCATACTCATCTCATTTCGACTTTGTGTTTACATCGGCGGACTGCCTGAAACAACAAACACAAGCATTAATCAAACTAGATTAGTTAAACAACGCGGGACCTAAAATACAATGGTGGGCTATCGTTCCGTTGCAAAATCATATTTGTGTTTCACAAACAGGTGGCTTGCGTCAAACTGGACATAAAGCTTTTTTGTATCGTGTAATTTCGGTCAAGGGTACGTTATCGTAAATTCCGAGAATACTCGGATCCCGTAAAACAAAGTCTTTCGCAATCCCCGTGAGTTTGGAACATCATAAAGATGGTGTGGGCATTTTATTAATTTATGTAACATGTTATACACGATAGTAAAGATGATGTACTTTTATACAAGTTAAGTCGGTAAACCTTTCTATAATAACACGTGTGTTAGGTCAAATTTTTAGATCAGATAATATGCGGTATGGACGTTAAACTAGTAAATTCTAAAATAACTGAATGCTGTTTTTTCCAGAAGACAAAAATGGACATCAAATGGTCATAAAGTGGTCATATCTACTAGTAATTCTATTGATAAGTTTTGATATGACAAAAAATTGGAGTTCATAGAGATCTATCTAAAATATTTTAAAATAATAACATAACGATTATGTAGTCTCTGCAACCGATCAAAAATACGTTTTTGCATTTATTTGTATAGTTAGTCATTTCATTAAGTACAGAAAATTTATTGACAAAACTTTCCTTGTTACAAGTAGATCTTTCCACGCAACCAGACAAATCTATACAATGATAAAGGAGGTCCCACAACATACAAACAAAACCCATTAGGGATCCCCGAGTCGATAAATCCTACCTGTAATGAAATTAGTTCGGATACATTTGATGACAGAAATTATTGTATTAGGGAATATAATCCTAAATAAGCTTTATGGGACAGTTACAGTATAGCTGAATTAGACAATTATTATTACCTACAAGATGCTTTATTAATATTAACCTTATTATTATTCATTGTTCGTAGTAACAAGAACTTCTGGTGGGAGTAGGTTTGTTACTATTAATAGCCCAAAGACAAAATTGGTCGACAGAAAATATTCATGTAACTTCGAGCTGATTTTCTCTTGACGAATTTCTTCAATCAGGCTAAGATTAACTTTTACAACAGAAGGCATCTAAGAAGTAGTATTTTTATAGGTTTCCTAGGTATTATTGGTACTAGAATAATTATATACAACGTTAATAAGCGATAAATGTCAAATATTGTATTTATAGAGAGAGGAGGTAATTCGATACTCAAATATATTTTAACCGCTTAACTAATTTAAAACAAATCTATCTGAAATACAACTACTGAATACCAAAAGATTAATTATGAGTATGTATGTATAGTGTATTTGAAATACAACCCGATATCAGGAAAAATCCTGGCGCAATTTATCTATATCTATTCTATACTTATAATAAATCTGTAGAAGTGAAAATTCTGTACATTGAAAATATCAAAAAAATAAATGGAGATGTTACTAGACCGACACCGAACCCAAAAATTTGATCAATTTTTTTTTGTCTGTCTGTCTCTCTGTCTGTCTGTCTGTTTGTTCAGGCATCTCGCAAAAACTACCGGTTCGATTACGATGAAACTTGGTATAATTATTCTTTAATATCCTGGGCACCACACTGGCTACTTTTTATCCCGGAAAGGTATCCTATCCTACGGTTGGGGGGTGTCAAAGTTTGTATGGAAGAATTTTAACGCGCTGTCCGATTAACTCGAAACTCAATATTTATACTTAAACCTAAAAATTAAGAATAACGTGTATCAGGATTTTTCGAAATTCAACCCCTAAGGGGGTAAAATAAGGGATGAAAGTTTGTATGAAAAATCTTATTCCTTGAGGTAATAAACATGAAACTTCGCACGAATAGTTATCTAAATAAATTATAAAGTTTCTAGTTTTTTGGTTTTCTAAATTACCCCCCAAAGGGGGGTTGGGGGGTGTCAGTGTTTGTATGGAACAATTTTAACGCGCTGTCCGATTAACTCGAAACTCAATATTTATACTTAAAACCCATGGGGATGTATGGGGTAATTTCCGACACTCCGACACCGACAGCTAGTTCTTAATAAAATTAAATCTCTTAACTGATAGGTATTTTAACTACTTACACATTTTTACGTTTTTTATAAATAGGTAAAGAATAATACTCATTTTCATAGCCTCATATCGACGCAAAAAAGCTCTAACACAAAATAACTTCTACCAAATGCATCCTTTAACGAAACCCATTTTGGATTGATGGTGCCCGATTAATCGACCGTCTAATTGAATTGCCTAGCCACTCGCCGGCTGATGACGGGATGTGTAAAAATCATCACTGAACCACTCCTGATAGGCTTACGATCTACCTGAGTGTGCTGCAGGGCAAACAAAGTCAGCAGGGTATTAGTTCGAAATATACATTGTAGGACGTAGAACTGAAAATGATTGGTTTTTAAGAGGTTGAGTGGGATTGCTTGTGTCTATACTGCTAAAGTATATTTAAAACTAAATAGGCATGGGTCCTATTTAATTTAATTCTCGATAATTCTATAACTGTTTAGTAGAACAAGTGAGAACAAACAATAAAAAAATCCCATTCATTCTACCGATAGAACTAATGGGATTTTTTTATCGTTTGGATTTTCTTTTCTCAATAGTCCTACGATATTAGGTGGTACAAAATAGTATAACTAATGGGAGTATTTATTCCCACTTGTTCCATTCCATAGTTCTACGGCAGAACAAATGGGAGTTTTGGTTCTCACTAATACTACGTTTCAATTTATTCCCGAATAGTAGAACTTATCCGACTGCGGCGAAGCCAAAAAGGAGGGTTATGTGTTGTTTTTATTTAAGTCTGCTATGGCACATTTACCACATTACCTATCTGCCATAATTGTTATTAAGTTCTTTGACCTCAAATAAATTGTAAAGGTCACAAATAAAAAAGAAACAAATGCTTTCCCATTGGAAAGACCTTTCCCTACGTCTAGGAATATTTCTGTTTTGCAGGAAAACACAAATATTTAAACACAAAGTCACTTTGCTTAATCCGTTATTTGTTAATAATAATATGTAAACGTTCACGATTACATAACTGATAAGCCATGAATATTCACTAAGATCGAAACTCAACTGACCTAAGTTTGTATGTACCCAGAACCTCAGTAAAACAGAATGCATAATGAACTGGCAGTCATACTAAAACCTCAAGTCTCATTGAAAGCGTGGTGATAGCTTTTGAGAGGCGAACATAGCATCAACAGTAAAGCAGCTACGTAGAAGCGATGAACCGAAGTATTCGCACAGAGACAGAAAATACCGTAAAACTCTCGTGTCATTAAAAAAAAGATGCTTCGAATCACTCTGAGTGCCTCGAATCACACACTCGATACACGTATGCCTTTGCTTTTGTCTGGGTTTTTTCCGAAAGCATAAAAAACATTCGTTTGATTTAATAAAACTCTACTTCTAATGATTTTCCCATTACATAAGTGATTTTTTTCACTTATGTAATGGGAAAATTATTTTAATGTTTGCTGGAATGACCCATTTCATTTTGACTGAAATAAATGCTGATTTATATTTTGAAACTCGTCTACTCGACAGCAGAAATAAATGGTTGAATTTATTCATTTATTTCTGCTGTCAAATTTTTCGATTAATTTATGTATATTTATGAAGCTATGGATTTTCTTATATTGAAGAGGGTAATCATTCCTAGTTTTTAACGCAATTAGAATGCAAGCTGTTCTTCTTGTGATTAAAGTAAAAGACGTCAAAACTTCAAACTACCCAAATCAAGGTCTTTTCGCGTTAAGTTTAGGTGATATACAAAAATGTATTTAAAAACTTATTTTGTTATTCTGTCAAGTTACATTATATCGCTCTCGTTCTGCCTTCTATGTATCGTGTGCTAATCCAGCGTCTAATGAAATTAGTAACTACACTGGTCCGCTTGATGACATGAAGTGTACACACTGCACTACACTTCCGAAGGTAGGCCTGTGACGCTAATTAATTACTCGTATGTTAATGGAAGGTGCAGGTAAGGACAACTTTAGGGTCACTTTGAGGTGAACATTTTGAGTGGGTTTGGATTAGTTTAGGGCAAAAGTATATGGTATAAAATAATTTTACAGAATTGTGTTCTTATAGAATGGTGATGCTTACCATAGGACGTTTCAAGCTTTCATTATTTGTTTTTTTAGGGTTCGGTAGTCAACAAGGAACCCTTATAGTTTCGGTATGTCCGTATGTCTGTCTGTCTGTCTCTCTGTCTGTCCCCGGCTTAGCGCGGAGACTATTAGTACTAGAAAGCTGTAATTTGGCATGGGTATACATATTAATTACGCCGACAAACTGGTAAAATAAATTTTTTTTTAGTGTACCTCCCCTACACGTAAAGTCGGGATATCTTTAAGCCTGTTCTTGGGATAAATTCGTCCCAACTACGGAACCCTTCATTGTGCGGGGTCCGACACGCACTTGGCCGTTTTTTTCTTCATATACCTACTCTAGTTGACCTTTTCACAACGCTCTTTATCTTAAAAGTCGCACAACCTACTACCTAAAATAAATGTTCCTATCTTGAAGCCAAGTTTTATTTAAAACAAGACATTAAAACCTCAGTCTTTGCCAGCGTATAAAAAAGCATTCCCGCAGTAAAATAATAGGGGTTTTATTTGTCCATGTGAAATTACCCCATGCCTAGTCTATTTGCGATAGTGGGGTCTCATTACCGATGTGCATGCATAAAAGGCACATCTACATAATAAGGCACACATAAATGTTTCTAATAACGAAAGGAAGGTCTGTTCTCATTTTTGTTGGTACATTTTTTCGTAAAACGTTGTATTTTTTTGCTCTGGTATGTTATTGAGTTGTTTGTTGTATTCAATTATAATGTTATCTTCGTATTTATTTATTTATTCAAATTATCTTGCACAACATTACAGAATATGATCCCAAGGCGTTGTACAGAACAATTTACTATAACAATTTACGTATTGTGATTGTGTGGCAAAATCTGTAGTAATAATAAATTAATCACTACATTTATTAAAAACAAAGTGGGAGACTTTGTTTTAGACCCCGCGTCTGTCAGTCTGTCTGTCTGTCTGAACACGATAAACTCAAATACGGAACGGATTTTCATACGAATCACCAATGGACGGAGTGATTCATGAAGGTTTAGGTGTATAATTTATTATGGTTAGGGCATTATAAGTTTTTGTGTAAATGGGCTAAAATATGACGATGATTGTTGAAAATGTCGGAAAAAATCATTCTGACTGGGAGTTTTACTGGCGTGGAATTCACAATAGTATTTCAATCTTTGCTATTATGCTACTAATGGAGTTTGCATGAAATTAACACACATAAGTTTATAACCTGGATTAACACATAGGATACTTTTCATCCCGGTAGTATGATCGTGGAATAATTTCCGATCCCCCACGCGGGCGAAGCTGTGGGCAAAAGCTAGCAATAAGATAAAATCAAAAAGTTTGGATGTTTGTGTCACTTGGATTAAATCTGGCACACAAGTAAACTGAGACCTGAATTAATATAGGTACGACATTTTTGATCCGGGTACATGAAGTAGTATTCACAGAATGCGAGTAACACCGCGGGTAACAACGAGTTTGTAACAAAACCTTCATATAAATTACAAAGTCCATGTAACATTCCATTTAAGCAGTTTACTACGTAGCTAAACAGTTCCATTACAATGTATTGAATATATAGGTACTCATTTGAGTATTCATGTACTCTAATGTTTATTTCCTCTAAAGAAGATTTATTATACCCAATGGTAGTAAATACATAATGTTACTCTGACATTTATACGAGGAATATATATCTCTAAATCTGGCATTTAAATTGGTATTAAAGTAATATTTTTGGTGTTTCTAATTATCATAAAACATAACGTTACCCCGAAGAGTTGGACAGAGGAGTACATAAATAAAATGGTAGTGGTACATAGAAGCAAGGTTTTTTTTGCCAGATAAATAATAATATGTACACTTCACTAAACACAATTCGGCCTGTACCTAATTCTTCCAAAGCAGTCTTTTCTTATTATTTCTTTACTATAGGAACACCTCTGCCGAACCCTTCGATGAAACACGGCGTGACGTTATGTATGTTTATGTAAAAAGAAGCAGAAAAATATCATCACGATGAATAACATTGATAGACCCATTAAGCCGCTTATAATCAACTTACAAAACATTGTTTTGTTTGCTCAGTATATTTTTTATCATGTATAGGGCTTACTACATCTCGAATCCATGAATAAACATGAACGGAGAAAATCCGATTTGCGAGCAAAAGGGCGACGATAAAAAATATCTAAAAATATAGTGAGGCGGTTTGAAAAAACGCTGCGAATGGTTTTTACTTTGTTTATCTTACTTTTCTATACGGATTCGATATTTTTAGTGTCACCAGGTTGTGTAGCATGCAAAAATGAAAAAACAAAATAACCAATATGCATTGAGCAACATGGGGTACAATGAGAAAGCTTTACCATGCTATGAATCAGGAACTGGTTAATCTAAATTAATTTATTACGCTTCTAAGCTTATTCAAAGAAAAACGGCAGTTCTGGTGATGCTTAATTTAAGGAATTACAGGACTTTACTTTTTTTTTACGCTGCACAACATACAAAAAAGAAGAAACAAATATTTTATGAAATCTGAAAATCTAAACGCGTTATTTGCAATATTTCTCCTTTCTATCCCAAATTCATAAATTTAATTACAATCGTATCACGAAAAAACAATAACAACATCGTCATATCATTGAGCAAACAACTCGAATCAGTGTAGCTGCCCAAGATTTGATAAATACCTTCACACCGCCGTCTATATAATTCTCCGGAGGTTTTCTGTCAAGATTAGAAGGATTAATGGTACGAGTAGGATATTTGTCTTGTCTCAAACGCACTACTCAATGGACTGGGCAGGGGCAGAATGATTCATGACCCGTGCCAAAGAAAAAGAACTTAGATGGATTTTTGTTAGCATTTCGTGAATGGAAATTATTGAGGCCTAGGTCCATTTAGGCTTCGGGAGACGTTGGAAAGCAGCGATAAAGTTTACAAGAATTTAAGAAGGGTTCGGCTTGGACCGATTTCTGTCGTTGATGTAAAAGTAATGGATCTCTTTCTTTTTTGCAGGGCCAAGTATTTTTGAAGTAGGTATGACCATACCGAGCATGTTAAACCCTAGAATACTAATCTTATTATCTTATCACCGTTTTTTTTATTAAAAATGTCCTATATATAAATAAATCGTAATCTTTTATAAAAGTTTTACTGTAAATATATTTAAAATAAATAACAGGGAAGCATTCTACCTTTTTTAAACAAACGTTTTTTTTTTCATAGAAACTCTAATTAGTCCATTGATTAAACTTAAATACCTTTAGTATTTTCATCTGTCATGTCATCTCATGGACCGTAGGTAATAGGTATAAATTCTGTTCATGAGATACAGCCCGTTGACAGACAGACGGACTGGCAAACGGACAGCGGAGGCTTAGTAATGGCTAAGAATAACTGTGGCCTACCTCTGACAGTGCTGATTTCTATCGAGGCTATAATATAATGTATGAACAATCAAATGAAATTAGCAAATATATACTCAAGCTCACAAAAAAAAACTACAAAAATGTTCAGATAAAAATTTACTTTTCAATAAAAAATGCTGTTTGTCGATCGATTAGGCTATTTTTTGTTTTAAAATCTTTGTAATAGTCCGAATCAGGTTCCTACGGAAAGAAAACTTGGTAAATTTTCCCGTAATTTTTTTTAAATTCGGTCACAACTGAACGTCGCATTTCTATGAGATTATTGAAATTTTGCCCGCCTCCCTGGCGATTGTATAGTCAATATCTCCGTAACGGTGTAAGCTAACAGAGCGCAGGATCTCCCTCTAACGCGTTCCGGGATAACCTGAGTTGGATTTTCAACTTTTGTTGTGTTGGAAATCCAACAGCACGCTTTTATTTAGGTTTTCTATCGGGTGTCGTCTAGTATAAGTGAAAATGGGCATAAAAGTCTTCTTTTTACAGCAACTGCACTGCCTAAAATCTTTAATCACTACTTAAAATAAATGCGCATTCAAACAAGAATATTATAATACATTTTACTGGTAACAAATAAACAATCCATTTTAAGAAATTCAATTCAAACATAAAATAGCATTTGAATCATAAAACAAAACCAGTCTTTCTTTGCGAAGTCTTCCTTTTTCAAAAGTAACTCGAAAGGTGCTCGAAACTTGAGAACTCGGGTAAAGACTCGGGCAAAGTCTCCAAGTCGAGAACGCTCGCATCATTTGTTCCGCAATCTTTAGAGGCAAATGCAGCAGTGAGTTATTTTTCCTGAGATTGCCGGTGGAAACGTAGGTAATGTATTGTCGAACGATTTAGTTGTGTTTGCACTTTTTAATTTTTTCTCTAACTAGTAGAATATCGGAGGTAGTTTCAAAAGTCAGCTTGTGAGCTTTAAAAGTGAGAGTTAGAACGTTTGCTTATTGTAGTTATCAATAAATGAGAAAAGCTTGAATTTTGCCTAAAAATGTTATTGAACAACTTTATCGCCACTTATTTCAAATTAACCACTGTTTTCTTTCCAACATTTTCCGTACCATTTCATACCCAAAGATCAAATCCCAATACCGTTACGGGCAGCATTATAAAATAAACATGTGTTCACAATTAATTCAGATTCGCTCAATTTCATGCATCCGCGCGTTGATGCTCATATCGTATTTAAACGGAGTCGGACCTCTCAGGAGGTTTGAGACCCCTGAATAAGTAAATTTGTTTTCGACTAAATCCCGCGACACGAAACTTTGATCAGGGTGAAAGGTTATGACAGATGTTGAAGTTATTTTTAAAATGTTTGCCTTTAAAGGTTCGTTTAGCATTTACACCTTGTAATAATTATGTGAAGTGCGATAAGTTTTGCCCGGTACATATATTATTTTCGCAAGTTAGATGACTGCAGTCTTCTGCAGACGGTGGTTTTATTTTATGTCAGAATGAAAGAGCCAATATACTTGTTGTTTAAGGATACGAATGTATAGTCCAACTACCATTATTATAAGATACGATAAAGTTTGTTAATACTCATGGTAAGAAAAAAAATATACAAACTCTATGGAGTGGATGGTAATTAATAGATATAAGTACAGTAGACATAGAAACCGTATTTTTCAGCTTGGTATTTATAAGGTTAGCACCCACATTAAGCAGACTGCTGGAACAGCCGCACAATATAAATAAAGAAATGTATTAAAAAGAGTCCGCTTATCTACAAACTTTCATAACCTGAGCTTGTACCAAATGTAACATAAACAGTGTTATTCCAAACATAATATTTGCATACAATCACGATATTCCAGCGCTAATTGCAGCTAATTGGCATCGTCATGTTCAAACTAATAACGATTGTCGCACAAATATTATATTATCTAGCTTATAATTAGTAACAGCATGCTTTTCTGTTCTGCGTGTTTAAATTTTGACTTTATTACGATTAAAATTTGGCGCTAATTAGTAGCTACAATGTTAGCATAAAACAATACTATTTGAAAACGTAATTATAGTTTAATATACATATTAATGTCAGTCATTCGCCACAGTCTGGTTGTTGTTAGTTAAGTCATTGTTATTCCAAACAGATATTATATATCATCACTATGTTTTCACAATCCACGGATAATTTGTGACAGAAAATGTGCTAATTATTTACTTGTTTCCTATAATTATAATTATATTAAAGTATCCAAAACATGTATGTTAAGGAATACGAGTCTCCAGACTTCAACAACAACTGTAGAAAACAATAAGAAAAACATGAATTCACATAAAAATAAGCGTTATTTCCCCCTTGAGGTCAATGTACCACATTTAGCGAAACAGAAGTTAACAAACGGACAAAACATTTAATAAACAACTATAAAAACTTTCCAAATGTACTGCGCAATACTCTAACGTTCATTTTGTGTTAAGACGCTTCTTTTCAGGAGGATGTTTCGTAATTTAACATTGAATATGGCAGAAGAACAGATTATAAAAATGCAAGTCGTAGGTATTAAAAACAAAAAAAAACGTAACATCACGCCTGTGTTCCCAAGGGTTGTATAGAGGTGTACCTTTAGTACACTCACATTTCGCCAGTTATGTTTGAGGCCCATGTAATAGAGGGCGAGCCTATTGCCATCAACTGAGCACAAATTCAGACTCCGGGCTATTACTGAGAAATTCCAGATGGAAAAACCCAGGACCTCATGCTCAGCAGTAGCGCTTGCGGCCACTAGACCAGGCAGTCAGATAATATGTAAACCACTATTCCGCAGGTGTTACAAATACCTATGACATAATTATGGGGGTTTCCAGTTTAGAAAGGTATTCCCTCTGAGCAATGATGACCAAGCGTTTATGCAATTGTGAAAAAGCAAAAGGCGCTTTATTAACAAGAAATGAAGCACATTTGGGGTATGGAGAACAGGATGGAAATAACCCTTGATAAAAACTCTATCGTCGTCATCTATAAGTTGCTTTTTAAGATACTACTACTAGGTATGCCAATAAAGCCGTTATTGCTTTCTAGATTACCATTTTTAAGAGGCATACATTTCCCACGCTACATTCTATATAAGTCGCGAAGGATCGCCGAGTGTAGAAATTGGTTGCACGCAAGCATTCGAGATTCCTTCTCGCACCAAACAGAATGCAATAATGTGAGTTCGATGGGCTGCAGTGATTTCCTTTAAAGTGAGTTATCTGAAGTTATTGAGTATACTATCCCACTGTTTACGATAAGAATGTCTATTTAAATGTGTCATGAAAAATTCTTGATGGTTTACGAGTTCCTAGGAGCCAATTTACGCGAGAATATTCGATTCAATGGGGATGTAAAAAAGGCTAATATAAATCTATATATCAAGGGTGGTGAATACGAGTATATCATGCAGTTCCCGTTCTAACACGCGCGTGTGGAGGAGTTTAAAACCCGTTGTGAAGACTGAAATGGCTTTGAAAAGTTGTTAGTTACAGTAAAATGACTAGAGAAGCAGCCTTAAATCGAAGAAAAAAAGCTACAAGTTCATAAAAGTAGGTAAACCATGGAAAGTCTTACCCAAATTCTTTTTTAAGAGTTTGTTCCAAAGTCCAAAGAGAAGTTTAAAAAAAAATTAAAAAGCGTTTATTTGTGGTGACATCAGGTTACAATAAACTTTACGTCTGCTAAACTGCAAAGCAGTTTGTTGGCAGATGTAGCTCCCATATACAATTTCCTATATTATTATGTAGCAGGTACTTTTTCATGAATTACAAAAACAAAAAACATACAAAAACTAACAAACAACATCATCAATTACAACATCATCATTTACAAATTTTCACCTCTGGTAAATTGTCAGTCTATCTCCACAAATAATTTCCATACACTGCCAAATAACCGTGTAAATGCCAGGCGTAAGTTGGTCGACACATCAGTAACTTCAACTACATAATTCTGAGTGATAAGCAAACTCTGTCGGAGTTTCTACCTAACCATGTAGTTGTACTTGTGAAGTCGCCTGCGATACCCAGTTTGTACGTCCGTCAACTATGTAACTTTTAAATACTTCAAATTTTACTCTGAAGACTTTAGTTTTCCTTCAAATAAACTTTTTAACACAAACCGCATGGTCAAGGAATCTTTCCGAAAAGGAAAAAGATTAAAATATTCATCGTTATAACCGACTTCAAAAAAAGAAGTAGGTTCTACGTAGCTCCATCTTGCTGTAACTACGCGAACAAGAGAGTGAAAAAAAATAAAAATCTTTTTACGATAAAAGAAAACAAGCAGAAAAAATTTTGGTGTCCAAACTCGGTGGTAAAAATTAAACAAAAGTAAAGACATCGATCAGACCATGTCCCACTTGTTGGAGCATCCTTTTCCGACGACCTATACTATCAATGATCCGCATTTACAAGACGTAAGTAATTATATTTTGTTCATATAATCCAAAAAAAGAAGACGATTTGGAACTATGTTGCATTTTGATCTGATCATATTCAAGAGCCAGAAACACTTTCTCAAGGATTTAGAAAACTATATTTGGATAATGTTCCCTTGCCTTTGCGAATACCTATAACCACTATGTTAAATATAAAAAGCGAAAAATTAGAGCAACGTTGCTCTATTACTCAATTAAATGCTTAACTACCTCTGGCGATTGCGGCCGGCAATCATTGCAGAAAATATTGCCCGTGTAAACTCAGCTTTAGTCATTTATCCCCTTGTAAATCATAAATTAATATTTCTATAATAATAATGTTAATGTTATAATAATCGGTACCCTTTAAAAGAATATGAATATAAGTAGCGGTGCCCCGCGTTTTCACCCACCTTTCTCGGCTCATAAGACAGTTCAAAAGTGCCTGTAATTGGTTTATTTGAAATAAATGCTTTGAGAAGGGTCGTACAGTGATGTTAATATAGAAAGCCTTTAACCTTCCTTAAAAATTGGGCTTTCAAACGCAAAAAGAATTTTTCGAATCCGACTGGCAGTTCCAGAGATCAGCACGTTCAAACAAACAAACAAACAAACTATAGCTTTACTACATTCTAGTCTAGATTAAATATTAATATTATAAAATACAGATTTTGCGACAATTGATATCATTCATCGAAACATTCGCAGTGGGCGTTTCGGTATAATGTTTCAAAGCAATCTAACGATTGCTACATTAGGCAGTATCGAGGGAACCATGGCCCTGCTCACTTATATTTTGCTGCTACACTTCTTGAATTATACTCTGGCGGAACATTGTGATGTTGACAGTACGCCAGAATATATCACCTGGGAAAAAGAACTCTTGAAAGACCTACAGTATGACGACAGTGCAGACCACGCACCAAGTGAGAGTACTATAGTGAATGCTACGTACATCATGAAAGCTTTCAATTTCGATAGCAAAGAGGAAGTCATGACAATACAAGCGTGGATGATTGTCAAGTGGAAAGACGAAAGACTGAAATGGGATCCCGAAAAGCATCACGGTATCAAAGAGACTGATGTATCGCACTTCAATATATGGGCTCCATTCATTGGACCTTCCAACTACGAGGATAGTCCAAAAATCCTGAAATTTCACCTACCGTTCTATCGCTTTGACTTGAAGAGTACTGGAGATGTCCACTGCCAACATTTGATCATACAAGACGCTTGGTGTAGCATCAAACTCACAGACTGGCCGTACGATGTGCAAGAATGCAGTTATGAATTTGAAGCAATAGAATATTCTCGACCAACAGAAAATTTAACAGTTAACTTTAATTTCATAGTCATGGAACCTGATGGCGCTGAATGGTACATATTCGATAATAAGCGCATCGAAGGCAACACTACCAAGAGGCAGGCTAAGTTTACCTTGTTTTTGATGCGGAAAGCAGTGGGCTTGTCTGCGATTGTCATTTTTCCTGCCTTCGTTTTAACCGTTCTCAGCATTTTATCATTGTGTTTGGATGTGCGTCGTAAAGTACGGCTAGCAATCATCTGCTTCAGTTTACTGGGTCATTATTATTTCTTGACGGAGTTGTCTTACAATATACCGAAGGAATGCCACTTCCCACCAAACTTATTGTTGTACTATCGCGGTTCAGTCATTTTGTCTGCTATCATGGTTCTTTTGACATTCTTTTTGGCTGCAATGTGTAAGTTGAAATCAACGCCACACAATTATGTAAAAGTAATTAATGGTTTTGTGTATGAAAGTAAGTATGAAACATATTTAGTGTTTCCTCGGTGGAATTTTGATGATGCTACAGTTGATATCAAGCCAACTAGTGATGATTGGATGAAGTTCGCAAACATTATTAATAGTGTTTTTATAATTTGTATTGTTTTTGCTTATATTGGTTTGTATAGCACAAAGATTCCCAAACGGACATATTACGATGTAAATAATGATTATTAAAATATTTTATTAATTATTTAACCCGCATTCTTGCTCTGAGTCTAAACTGATTAATGAGTTATCTGAAATCAAGACTCATTTCTCGGACGTTACCTCACAATATTTTCCTTTTGAGAGCAGTGGTGATGATATTATTATAAATTACAAAACGGATAAGTGCCTACCTGGGTTCTAACCCACGATCTACAACTCGTAAGTCAGGGCCACCACTGCTCATCATCAGTATCTTTTTATGGTTCCGTAGTCAACAAGGAACCCTTATAGTTTCGCCATTTCCGTCTGTCTGTCTGTCTGTATGTCTATCTGTCCCCTGCTTAGCGCAGAGACTTTTAGTACTAGAAAGCTGTAATTTGGCATGAGTATAGATATTAATTACGCCGAGAAAGTGGAAAAATTTAATCATAAAATAAATAAATTGGGTACCTGCCCTACACGTAAAGTGGAGATGTTTTTTTTCGTCTATCCCATGGTGTGGGGTAGCTTTGGAAAGATCGTTCAAAAGTATTGAGTTTGCTAAAACCATTTTTGGATTCAAGGATCCGTTTGCGAAATATTAAGCTTTAAAGTGCTAATTTTTGTTGGAATCAAGTGTCCCCCCCCTGCCAGCTGAATGGTAAGTTCTGGATATGTGGAAAAATTCGCAGTGGTATAACGAAATTAAAAGAAAAACTATCACACCTAACTAGGCTCTACAAGTTAACGAATAAATATCGACCAACTTACATTTGCGGTTGCAAAAACATGTTCTTCCATACATGTTGTATGGGAGAACATGTTTTTCAACTACAATGTTAAGTTTGTTCTTGGGATAAATTCATCCCAGCTATGGAACCCTTCATTGTGCGTGGTGCAACGCGCACTTGGCCGGTTTTTACTCTGTCGTTTGCGGAGTAAATGTCAAACGATTTTGGACTCGCATTTTATACGCGTTACCATGAAATCCCGAAAAAAGACTCGCAACGTATTGAGGCTACAAGGAGCACGGTCTCAGGAGTCTGAGGAAGACCGCGGTGAGAGACTCAGTGACGCTCTAGCCAGGCTGGCCGCTACGCTTTCGAATGAAACGGCAAGCCAGCGCGAGTCGCGGTTGCAATCCCAAAGACATCGTGATCGTGATTCTAGACGTAGCCGCGACCATGATCGACATTCTTTATCCCGTGCTCGGAGACGTTCACGCAGTGCGAAGAACGGTTGTCTACTCAGCGGATTCACACGACAGACGTAGACCTAAATTCGAAAGTTTGTTAGGAAGTATGGATTTCTATGTGTATATTTCTTACCTTTTCATGCTTAGACTGATTTGTCTGGAGGACCGATTAGGATGATATTTGCCATGGCCTTGGATAGGTACAGTAAAGGACGTATTTTAAGTGGACTACAGTCCTCTAGCGTATCCATCTGTCAACTTTACTTCAAGTTCCACCTCCAGGGGAGAGGGAGAGAAATTAGGAGTGAATTAGACGCTTACTGACACACCGAATTCCACGCGGGCGGAGCCGCGGGTACAGCTAGTTTGAAATAAATGCTTTGAGTTTGAGTTTAAGGGTCGTACAGTGATGCTAATATAGATAGCCTTTAACCTTCCTTAAAAATTGGGCTATCAAATGCAAAAAGAATTTTTCAAATCCGACTGAAAGTTCCAGAGATCAGCACGTTCAAACAAACAAACAAACTTTAGCTTTACTACATATTAGTCTAGATTAAATATTAATATTATAAAATACAGATTTTGCGACAATTGATAACATTCATCGAAACATTCGCAGTGGGCGTTTCGGTATAATGTTTCAAAGCAATCTAACGATTGCTACATTAGGCAGTATCGAGGGAACAATGGCCCTGCTCACTTATATTTTGCTGCTACACTTCTTGAATTATACTCTGGCGAAACATTGTGATGTTGACAATACGCCAGAATATATTACCTGGGAAAAAGAACTCTTGAAAGACCTACACTATGACGACAGTGCAGACCACGCACCAAGTGAGAGTACTATAGTGAATGCTACTTACATCATGAAAGCCTTCAACTTCGATAGCAAAGAGGAAGTCATGACAATACAAGCGTGGATGATTGCCAAGTGGAAAGACGACAGACTGAAATGGGATCCCGAAAAGTATCACGGTATCAAAGAGACTGATGTATCGCACTTCAATATGTGGGCTCCAATCTTTGGACCTTCCAATTCCGAGGACAGTCCAAAAATCCTGGAATTTAACCTACCGTACTATCGCTATGACTTGAAGAGTACTGGAGATGTCCACTGCCATCATTTGATCACACAAGACGCTTGGTGTAGCATCAAACTCACAGACTGGCCGTACGATGTGCAAGAATGCAGTTATGAATTCGAAGCAATAGAATATTCTCGACCAACAGAAAATTATACAATTAACTTTAATTTCATAGTCATGGAACCTGATGGCGCTGAATGGTACATATACGATAATAAGCGCATCGAAGGCAACACTACCAACAGGCAGGCTAAGTTTACCTTGTTTTTAATGCGGAAAGCAGTCGGCTTGTCTGCGATTGTCATTTTTCCTGCCTTGGTTTTAACCGTTCTCAGCATTTTATCATTGTGTTTGGATGTGCGTCGTCAAGTACGGCTAGCAATCATCTGCTTCAGTTTACTGGGTCATTATTATTTCTTGACGGAGTTGTCTTACAATATACCGAAGGAATGCCACTTCCCACCAACCTTATTGTTGTACTATCGCGGCTCAGTCATTTTGTCTGCTATCATAGTTCTTTTGACATTCTTTTTGGCTGCAATGTGTAAGTTGAAATCAATGCCACACAATTATGTAAATGTAATCAATGGTTTTGTGTATAAAAGTAAGTATGAAACATATTTAGTGTTTCCTCGGTGGAATTTTGATGATGCTACAGTTGATATCAAGCCAACTAGTGAAGATTGGATGAAGTTCGCAAACATTATTAATAGTGTTTTTATAATCTGTATTGTTTTTGCTTATATTGGTTTGTATAGCACAAAGATTCCCAAACGGACATATTACGATGTAAATAATGATTATTAAAATATTTTCTTAATTATTTAACCCGCATTCTTGCTCTGAGTCTAAACTGATTAATGAGTTATCTGAAATCAAGACTCAGACATGCCGGTTACCTCACAATGTTTTCCTTTTGAGAGCAGTGGTGATGATATAAATTACACAAAGGTATGTGCCTACCTGGGTTCGAACCCACGACCTAAAACTCGTAAGTCGTGGCCGTTACCGCAGGGCCACCACTGCTCTTCATCAGTATCTTTTTACCTTTACTTTAAAAAAACGATTGACTACCGCATAACATGAATCAGCCCGTGGTAGTTTCATTAACTCACAAAATAAACATTATTTGCCACATCTATCAATGTATAGACGATCAATATGTCAAACCTCCTTTGAACTAGAGATCACTCAATATTAAAATACATACAGAAACATTCACACTACTGGCAATATCGGCAACATCTATTACATAAATATATTATAGCACTCGGCTTCGCCTTGATCGGGGAAGAAGTAGGTTCACGACCCGACCTTCAGCTTTGGAACTCGGCCGAATAAACAACTGTGGTATGTTTACCTTAACATCGCAAATGGGAGTGTTGAATGAAATAGTAAATGCAAAGAGTATAAGAAACGAAGCAGTGATGGGTTGGCATTGAGGAAATTGAGTTGTGTTTAGAAGTAACCCTTTAGTAACTGCGGTATGAATAATGAAGTATGTATAAAAAAAATTGGTACGTCGTATTATTTGTGTAGATATTTACAAACCAGGCGTAGATCCTGAAGCCTGCAGCACCTCGTCCATGAGAGTAATTTCACGTTAGTGGCTCTCTTAGTGCAGTCTACCTAGGCAACAAAGGTGTACGTAACATCGGCTTAGCTACTCAAGCTGGCAAGCACTCGTAGAAATTCTAGTCTATGCTATATTAGGTATCTAATGATAGCCTAGCTAAGTGCTTGACAGTCAACCCTCCATTTATATAAGTAAACTAGGTTTTGCCCGGCCTCGTCCGCGTGGAGGTCGTACGAAAACGTACGGGAACGTACTACCGGGCTCAAAAGTACCCTATATGTTATTCCAGGTAAACAATGTATTCTATGTATATTCCGTAATAAATTGTTTTCATCCGCTTTAACCCGCGAAATTTTGCGGATTTATACTATTTTTTTGTTTAGATTTTTAAGTCATATTCTTTAACCCGCAAAATTTCGCGGGTTAAAGCGGATGAAAACAATTTATTACGGAAAATACATAGAATACATTGTTTACCTGGAATAACATATAGGGTACTTTTAATCCCGGTAGTACTTTCCTCTGGGATATTTTCCGACATCCACGCGGGCCAAGCCGCAAGCTAAAGCTTGTGTAATAAATAAAAAAGCTAAATACCTTGTGTAACAATTAAGTATGGACATCGCAACCATTCGGAATTCACTAACTAAAATAAAAACAATTCCTATAAGCACAAAAATGTGTTAATCAAATATAATTTAATAAAAGAAATGCCATCAGCCTGTTGTGAACTGTAATGAAACTCCTAGATTGATGGCAATCAAAATTTCTGTACGCCGCGCAATACGTAAAACTGTTTTCGGCTGAAAACTGATGTATTGGGCATTCCATAAAGGCTTGCTGCCAATCAACGTTAAGGGCTTATTACTTTTATTATTAACGATCGATTGATTCGTTCGTGGAAAGCGTTGGAAATGAAAATCAAAAATATGTTCGTTGTTAAATCAACGGTGCATTACTTTTGTGAAATGGGTGCAAACTGCTAGTAATGAAACGAATACCAAGAAAGAAACCGTTTTAACCATTTGATGTTGAGTTATGTAAACGAGTAGTGACTTAATTCAATCTAAAAAAACCGGCCAAATGCGTGTCGGGCCACGTACAATGAATGGTTCCGTGCTTGGGATGAATTTATCACAAGAACAAACTTAATTAATTCTCGCAAATGTAAGAAAGAAAGAAGAAAGAAAAATTGTTTATTCTGCACAAATTAAACGTAAATTACAAATGTTTTACATAAGTTTGTTCATGTGATAAAAGTAAAAATTAAAAAAAATCGGACTTTTTCCTTTACTTGTGCTGTGCAGTGAGACCTTGCTTCTTGCCAAGTTTCATGGATTCTAGTTCAACGGGACTATTCGATCCGGTCCGATTCGTTTATTTGCGAGTGTCAAAATATGTAGCATAAATGTATTTTTTTATGGTGTTGACTTAGAAGCTTGTTTTTTTTTATCTCCAAGGGACCGTAGACTTACATATTTGATATAAATTTCAATTTGAAACATGCTTTCCTGAGAAAGAGGGTCTTGACCGACCGACAGACGAATGAACAGACAGCGAAATAATCCTATGAAGGTTCCGTTTTTTCCTTTTGAGGTACCTACAGAACCCTAAAAATACCATTCGTGAGTTTATTTACCTAAACTACCTAGACTCTACTGGACAATTCATGATTCTAGTAGATAAAAAGGCTTTTACGTTCAGTAGAGGAATAAACATTGATCTTACTGTTCTCGTGTTGCTGACACCAGACCTCCTGCGGTCTTTTATGATAAAAATCCGTCCCGAAAACAAGTGACACCAAATTACTCATAAAAAGTGGCTTGTTCACAGGCCTCAGTCAAGAAAATATCCTTGTTTTGATATTTATTGTTAATGTAGGCACATTCACAACGTCAACATTTTTTCCTCCGTCTTAACGGGTAAGCCGAGGCAATCAATCAAGTGCCAACATCGGAGGTCGCACTACATGTTGCCAGATTGCGCGATAACTCAAGACCTACGTGCTTGCCGGTGATACCGATCTATGTAGGTACTTGTTGGTTTTATAAAAATAGGATGAGTAGGTTTTTTGCAGGATATTAGCTTAATAAAGGCAAACAGTTGCGACGCGACTTTAACAATACGATTTCTATGAAAACTTCACGGTCACCGCTGTCGCGTCACAAGACTAGTCGCGCCTGTATGCACGAGCCTTTAAGCTGTCTTCATGAGGGTTGAGTAGGGTATGTGTAACTTGTTTGTTGTTATTAGTCATACAAAAAAATGGTCGCGTCGTTTCGAACTAACATTGGTATAATCAGTTCCTAATAATAGAAATATCAAACACCCTACCACTCTCTATTCCAATACCAGTGTTATAAGCGTTCCCTAATAATTCAAACCCCTTTAAAACTATCTTGATAAAGTTAAATTTCTTTCGAGTAGCCGTAATGATAAATAATTTATTTAAAATGAAAACGTAAATACGCAAACGTCATTGTGCGTTGTGATAGGAATAGATTTTTAGTTTTAAATCTAAATCTATAACCTGGGTTTATTTTATTTTATTTAAGTTTACAAACCCTTTCCTTTACAAATTGGAACGATAGAATTAGTGTAATGTTTTTTTTAATCTCACGAAATTTTAACCTAAATAACGCCGGTAAGGTCCGACCAATCGAAATTATTTGAAACCATTTCAACTAATCACAGGCCTTGACACTGCGACCAGTTGCCTAGTTCATATTCTAAAACTCCAAACCGTTTTGGTAGCACCACAGACAAAAACATATTGATAATAATAATATAATCAAGTATCTTGACTTGGCTCGCGAGGTTGTCGACGTGTGGGATGTGGACTCAGCGATCGTTGTGCCGATAGTCGTGACAGCCAATGGCCTAATAGCCAAGAGCCTCGACCAACACCTGAGGAGGCTCTCGTTGGGTAGCTGGATCAAGGGCTTGATTCAGAAAGCGGTACTTCTGGACACGGCTCGCATTGTCAGGAGGTTCCTCTCTCTGGAGCCCTGACCACCGGTAGCTTGGACCCTGTTCCCGATACCGGTGGGCTACTATTTTTTATATTTTTAAATGTTTTTATAATTTTTATATTCTAATATTTAAAAATGTAAATTATCTTTTTTTTTTCATGAATTCATGAAATAAAGGATGTTAAATCAAAAGTGGCGACTTGGTCCTGTAGGACCGCGCGACAAACTACTGCTTTTTTGGGTACTGTAGGGTCGTGAATGAAGCGTGTGGATATCAGTTACAATGATCTTGACTTTTCTTAGTCGATATCGATACACCACTGCAATTAGGTCTATGCAGGACTGCCATTTTAAGCAGTTGATATAATATCAAAAGCTTTTTGATTTACGTATTACAAGCTCTATACTTACTCAATACTATGTGAATTGCTGTTTACAGGTTTACACAGTGTACTGCAATGTATTTTGCTCGTATCTAATTTGTAAGCTCCCAAGAATCTGGAGCACAATTCTGAAGCCTGTTAACTACAGAATATGTTCCTTAACAAGAGTTAAATGTATTGAAGCATGTTTGCACAGAGATTGAATAGTTACTATCAATATCGATGATATTTCTCAGAATCTGCAAATTATCTGTTTAATATTAGGTATAATGATACCGATAACAATATGTTCCAATAATCTTTTGAAAGGATTTATTGGAAAATCAAGCATGAGTCTATCATCATGCTTGATGTTGCTTGGTTTCTATGGAGATGATAAATAGGTATCATCTCCATAACAGTAGGAGGTCAATGATTAGAATGATAGTATTGCTTTATAATGTGGTTTTTATTCATTGAAATGAAATACCATTACCTATACCTGCTTATGGCAGGATGCCGTGGCGTATTGCGGTAGGCAACGGCATGCCGAGTACGGGGATGCACACCATTTGCGCCCGCGTCTCTGACGACAGTGTACGAGAATTTATCGGACACGACACCTTGCCGTGGCAAGGTGCTGGAATGCCGCGCTATCTAAGGGGCTGCATGGTGTGCGCTGACTGACGGCAAAATCCTTTGCCATCCCGTCCCGGTCTGCGTTAGCCTTGATCGGGTTCGGCAAAAAAAATTACGCGACGGTCGCGTGTTCGCGCGACGATCGCTTTGGTTAGGACGCGGGCTGTGGGCGTGGTATTATTTTAATCATCACATAAAAAGATTGGGGACCGCAGTCCCCCTATCTCATTCTTTCATCCATTGGCTGGTCGCATTATTATTTTATTTAAAAAAAAAACAAAAGGCCTTTCCAGGTCCTTTCACAGAAATATCTCGAAAACTCCTTGATTAAATAATCGCAACATCAGAAGAATATCAGAAAATGCAATTAACTCGAAAGAAAAATTCTAACTCGATTTGTTAAATCACAATGAAGACTGTAAAACGAATAAAACTAAATTGCGCAAAGAATAGCAATTGATCTGTTTTATTAAAGACTGTGCTAGTTACTGCCCGCCGAGCTTTCGTTACAAGAGTAGTTTTTTTTCACAAATGCAATTTATTAGGTAAATTAGAAGATCAGTCTCTGAGGTATGGGAGTTCATAAACTACCAATAATTTCTTTTTTTTGAGTTGTGTTATTAAATATTAAATCATAAATATCACTCACACTCCACCTTTCATCTTCCACCTTTCGTGGTAACATTATATATACTTATATCTTTTCTTTTTTTTCATTTGCCTTTATTTAGAACTTTGTTAACTAATTGTATTTTATTTTTTCATAAGTTTCTTCTTTAGTTTATAACTATGTTGTTTTATAGAGAATGCTGTGTATACCTATAATAGGCATATGTACCAGTAATTTTATTTTGTAATGTTCTGTTTTAATTTTTAGTATGTAGGTACTGCTGTTGGTGTACATAATAAATAAATAAGTATATCCTAACAACACAATAATGATCTGATCAGTGGTAGAGGTCTGAGAAAATAATAATACCTACATAATTATGTTAATTTAGTTAGTAAGGATCAGATAAGGCTACTATTTTTCATTTGATGTTTTAGAGTAGGTACAAATAAACAATAACACTAAAATAATAAATGCAAGTGCGGTTTTATAATTTCTAATGTGGCGATATCATCGTCGAAGTCCACGTCTACGTCCTTAAAATGTCTAGAAATACGTGCACGTTATAACGTTATCGTGGACGTAAATTTAAAAGCGTCTTCATATTTTAATTCCATACATTTTACTTCCTTAAATAATCGTGCTGCCGTAACGTAGACGTAGACGTCCACGATAATATGGGTGGATATAGTAATGAGATTCACATTATATCACATATTCACTTGGCTGAAACCATAATAATATCAATTGATTGAGAGCAGAAGACATCAAATAACATTTTCACAGAATAAACACCATTAAGATAGATAATAATTGATTCAGGCGTGACTTGGTCTCAGCATCCAGCACTCGGCGTGGTAACACGTCGTGTTTGGGTTCGCGACAGGTCTATCGTCATCCTGAGGATACCTCGTTGAGAGATGAAACACGTGTCGATTTCTTATAGGTTTTTTATGACTCATTAGGAAAAGATACTAAATACATCTATCTACCATTCAATTCTTTAAAAAAAAGTATAGTTGACATAAATAGTATTGAAACCATTTTCAATCTCAAGCCCGCTATAATTGCCAGTCGCTATTCCGACGCAGGAATATAAGGCACACTTTAAACCAGATCAACATAGGAATGCGGTAACATTGTCATAAAATCACAAGGATTTTCTAAGAAATTTCCTCTTGCGTAGTCTCTAGCGAGTCTTCAAGCGTGGTTCAGTGTTGCCCTCTATCAAAATACTGCGAAGCGTTGCTTAGGGGCAACTGAATCATGTTTATTTAGGCGGTACACCGCAGAGCCTAAAATAAACTCTCCTCCTGACTTTTATATGACCCGCTTGTAAACTTAGAAAAGGCTAGAATTTCGAAGTTTTTTCTGTAATATTTTTTCTTCGGTAAGACCCAGGTGTCCCGTTTTTTTGTGAGAAGTTAGAATTTCAATTTTCAATTTTCTTAGAGGATTAATGAAAATTGGCTTAAGAACAGGTATTGAAAACGTGATCTTTTGAGATGTGCGTCTTTGAGGGTTGTATCGGAGACGTTATCTTTTAACCTTATTTTAGGGTATTAAGATAACAGTGTTGGAGCGTTTTATGTCTGTCATGCAGAAAATACTTTCTAGTTTCGGGAAGATAATTCAACGATGGAATTTGTACATTTTGTCACACTGTTGCTACTTGACTCACTACACCATGCTTTTTTGAAAAATTTGGTAACGATTCCAAATTACCCAAAATCCAAATGGTATCTATTAAGTTAATCTGCGCCAATGATAACCCAACTCATAGCTCGAAGTTAGTTAGTCTCTAGCGTTATAATACAGCTCTTATACCTTCGTATTGCTAAACCATCTTAGCCAAAACATAATATCAATCGATTAGATACTATCAAGTTGCTATGTCACCCCATTGACTGTCACTAACTGTATTATCGATTGAACTAATAGCTATCAGGTCAATCATGACTTAGATTATTATTATTGTCGTCAGGAATTCATCTGTATATAAAATTAAGCAGCTGCTTGTGAGAGTTCAATTGATAATAGACATCTTGAGATTCTGATAAAAAAAACCGGTCAAGTGCGGTTGGACCTCGCACAATGACGGGTTCTGTAGTTGGGATGAATTTATCTCAAAAACAAACTTAACATGTTCCCCTATACATTCCAACTGAAAATGTAATTTATACGCACAATATTGAGAGATTTACAATGTTGTTTTAAGACCATAGACTTCTTAAATAGTTCTCCGGTAATCATCAATCAAATTCAAAGTAAATAACCATTCCCAGTCTTTTTTTCTAAATTTTACGCTCTGTAGTTTCGGAGATAAGGACATGATCAATTTTATTAAATGTTCTAAAAACAAACAAACTTTTCAGCTTTAATAAATTAGTATTGATTTCGATTTCGTTTACATTATATTGACAGATTTCGTTTGGGCTTATACGCCTTCTTGAGATTTTCCAGTATGCTGAGCACCAGCTTTGAATATAATGCTGTTTGAATACCTACATAATATATTACATTACCTATTATCAGACCGATTAGATGCTGTGGTATAGAACAAAATGTAATTACTCAATTTGCGTGAATTGCGAATTCCGTCATGTACTGTTTTCGTTATTAATTTGTTACAATTTCGCAGATTCATCCTTCTTGAAACTCCCCACAAGTATGTACGTTGAAACTGTCAAACAATAATTTAATAGTTGCTAGATACACCGTGATGTAATAATAGGGCTAGAACAAGTAGAATCAATATGATTGCCTCGTTGGTCTAGTGGTCGAAAGCGCTACTGCTGATCATGAGGTCCTGGATTCGATTCCCAGGTCGGGCAAAGTGTTATTAGGTTTTTCCATCTGGGATTTCTCAGTAGCAGCCCAGAGTCTAGATGCGTGCCCTGTTGATGGCAATAGGTTCGCCCTCTATTACATGAGACTTAAACATAACTGGCAAAATGTGGGTGTACTATAGGTACACCTCTGCCCAACCCTCCGGGGAAACAAGGCGTGATGTTATGTAACAACTTGGCTGGGGAATTCCGTACACAAATCCTAATTTAACATAGTTATTATAAGTATGTACGGTAACTTGGGGAATTATCAAGACGTATGTATGTTGTAATAGTTTTGATAGTAACCACTGTACTAACTGTTAATGTGACTTCTACCCAAGCAGTAGATACTTTCTTACTTCAACGTGGTGTTTATTTCGACTCGGCTCTCCTTGTCCCTTTGTTTAGTACCGGAAATTGGAATCGCCCTTATTTTAGCACGGCCTTCTGCGTTTGACAATACATGCGTCAAGGAAGAGACCCATGTCAACCTTATTTCATGTTTTCCAAAGCTCTTTATTACTCTTTATTACATAATTATAAAATGCTCTCTCTGTCTATATAACCATTATATAATGATTTTTATTCGCCGCTCTAGCAATTTTTAAAACTCTGGTTTGAAAGTTACTTAATATTATGTCTCATGCAGATAAAGAGAAGTTATAAAACATTATGAAGACGAAATAGATTTTCTTTATTGAAGTGAAAATTTCTTTAGAAAACTTCAAAACCTTGCACTCATTAGTCTCATTTACTGTAAGTGAAAAACTACTATCGTGTGGTCTTAATCCACACACACCCTGTTTTTTATTTTTATTCACTTCCTGAGCTTTTTCGTTACGCGTCTGTTTTGACATCGTTGCAGTGTGTTGTGTGGTAATAACAGCCACACGGGCGGATCCGGTTTACCTACGCTTGCCGGGGTTGGTCCGTAAGATGGGTGACCATCCTTTCATACCGAGACTCCTCCATGCCTCGGAAAGCACGTTAAGCCTGACTGTCATTCGTGGATCTTTGACAGTAGCTACGGGTGTCAGAAAGTCTGACAACCAGTCATACCAAGGATATCGTATTATCCAGTTACTGGACCGTGGAGGTCAGATAGGCAGTCGTTCAATGTAAAATACTGCATCCGGTTAGACTGAAAGCCAACCCCAACATAGTTGGGAAAAGGCTAGGCAGATTGATTTTGCAGTTTGCCGGATACAATAGATTGTCAAAAAAGATTTCAAATTAACATTCAAAAAAACCCTTGTTATATTTGCGTATACATAAGAACGTCTGAAGCTTATCAATTCCGCATACCACAATTGCGTATTGCGTAAGATGTGAATAGTATAACGTCCATATTGGCACGCCGCCATCCTGTCGACTATTCCGGGCGTCGACCTCTTTACGTGCGTTCAAAACAATAGGGTTTTATAACAATTGTGACATATTATCTCTTCATACTGGGTAAAAATAGGCCAGCTTATTTTGAAGAAAAACTTAAATGGAGCTAGCGAAGCAACTTTTTAAATTTATAGTACCACGAATCCCAACTGTTTTGGTTGCCAATTCTCATGATCATCAACTAAAGCACGGCAGCTGGGTAAATATTTAGAGGTATGAGGAACAGGGTTTAAAGTTCACTCATACTCTATAGAAAAGGGAGGATCCTCTGACCAGGCGGGTGTCGTGTCTGGCGGGCAACTGCCCAACGATTGATGTCGGATAGTCTTATAATATTGATCGCACGGTAAAGTCTAATTGCGCTATGCAGGATTTGTGTAAAGTCAGGTCTTTTGATGCGTATTTTGTATGTGGCGTTGTAGGTGGCACCACAAATATGACCACTACCTTTTGCCCACCGCTTCGCCCGCGGGGGGGGCGGAGATCATCCCACGGGAACGAACTTACTGGGATAAAAAGTATCCTATGTCCTAACCAAGGTCATGGTCTAGAGCCGTGGCCATTCATCCAAATCCGTTCAACCTTTAAGGCGTGAAAAGGTAATAGACAGACAGACAGACATCAGTTACTTTTGCATGTATATTATAGGTACATGATTATAGTAAAACAGTAACGAAATCAAAGTACCTTTGAATATTTTTGAAAAAAAGTAATTGCTACGAGAAATGAAATGGAATGAAATTGTATAATCGTTAAAAAAGGATATCGGCATCACTTTTACACGTCATATAAAAAATATATTAAAATAAGCTAGATGAGAGGTGTGACGAGCCTAATCTAACCGAGTTGAAATTATAGTTTTTAGAATTTTTGTCCATTTGTCTATTTGTTTGGATGCATATATATCGGATTGGCGCAAAAATGGCTTAACGGATTTGGATAAAATTTGGCACACAGTTATTTTATAATCTGGATTATATCTGGATTGGATCATTGGATACTTTTAATCTTGGAAGTACCTACATACTCGTGGGATATTTTTCCGACATCCACGCGGTTAAAGCAGCACATGAACTTGTCCTAAAATTCGTTTTGCCAATTTCACTGTTAATGTTTTGCTATCCTTCTCAAATCAGTACAGCAAGAAAGAGACCAAAGATGTTAAGAACTGACAAATTAATTTAGACTTTAAACCTCAGTATTTACAGCCGGCTTATTCTAAGCTGCCGTTCTATTCATTCTAAACTTCTTGTGAAGTTTTAATTCAACCGATTTGGCAGCTCTACAGGGTGGTAATATTTTTGGTTTGGTTGACGCCTTACAAAATAGAAACAATTATTATTCTGCTCAAAGCTATTTTATAACAGCCATTTGAGTAGGCGTTTGTTGTTTAAAAAAAAAATGGGATAGAGGAACTGCAAGAGCGATGTTAATGCATTACTCTTTGTAAGTCAATCCAAGCATTAAAGAGACTTCATGAAATATATTTCCTTACTAATGCAATAAATCAGACAAACACTAGTTATATATTAATGTATGCTTGAATGCGTGCCTGGAATTATATTTATCTGTGAGTAGATTTCAAGTAGTATTAATGTTCGTCTTCTTAGAACCTACAACGATAAAATTTATATAAAAATCGGGCTATGAATCAGAAAATACGTATTTTCATCCATCTTTTTCTTATGTAATTTTTAGGGTTCCGTACACAACCGATTTTCTCTGAATCTGATGGACTGATTAAGTTGACATTTATGAATTTCTGATACCCAAACACGGTTTGTACCTAAAGTAAAATAAAAACGTAAATTAAATTAATTTTGAATATGGGGTGGTTTTCGGGCGTATTTTTCTAAATATTTTTATAATAACTTACGAAACCACAATAAGTTAAAATCCATCAGCTGTTTAGGCTACAGGGCGTGCCAAAGAAATAAATTGACATAAGTACATACCTCCATACTCTCAAAAAACATTAACCTCCTTCTGGGGCTGTCGGGTAAATACAACTATCCCAAAACTTATCAACTTCTAGTCAATACTAATAAAATCCTACAAAAAACATAGGTGAAGTCTATCTTTCCCATACATATTTATTTTCGAAGTCCGTTCGTCCGTTTGATCTCCAACATTGCTAATAACGTTTCTTTTGATGTTCTATTCGGGCTCGTGGCGGCCATTTTAGCATTAATACAGCTGTTAATAACATGGTTAATCGTCTTGAAACGATCCTGTTACATGAATTATGTATGTATGCTGGACTGTGAAAACGCTGAACTATTTAGAAATGGATATTTCTTTCGGGTACGCTATAAAAGTTTTGGTTGAAAGCTTGTGGATTTATTAGATAGAGTGTTGGTGTTTATGTTCTTGTTGAGTTCAAATTGTTTCCGTATGGTTTGGTGAGAGATGTAACTTTATGATAGCGAGTAAAGAGAAAGTTGAATTATCTATTAGCTGTTGACATTTATTATTTATTTATTTAATACTTCAAGCCTATAAATATACAGAGGTGGACTTAATGACATATCCATTAAGATTAGGCATGGGGGATTCGGATTTCAGTGTTTTCTTAATCAATCAGCTTAGATTTTGTTATAATGGGATTTGTATCTTTTCACTTGTCAGAAATATACTTTTTTGTCATTGTTGACAAAGAAAGGACACGAAGATTGTATAAAATTAAACCTTTTAACTAAAACCAAATACGACTTCAGAAATGTTTGAAGTTATATTTTATTACCTGCGGCATTATTGTCTTACGACTTAAATTGTGATGAACAGAAATTTGGTAAGAACCGCACAGTCGATTTCATCTTTATTATTATTCATTCCTTTAATAAATTATTCTGTTTTTCCTTTTATCGCATATTCGAGCGTTTTCCTTTCCATTGAACTTAATTAACGTTTCAGATTATTTTGCGTTTATCGTAAAAATATCATATTATCTTCGTTTTGGAACGTTTACATTGTTCGTGAATTTTAGGAGTTATTATTCTTATGTAATGGAAAAATTATAGTTCTACAGTGATGTTTGTTTGCGAGTTTATCCTTTAGCAATTTTTACCAGACTACGGCGAAGCAAAAAGGAGGATTTTGATTTTGACCGATAAGTATGTATATGTATGTATGTTCATCTGTTCCCTCATAATTTCTAAACTGATCATCATAATTTGACAGATTTTTTAGTTGTCTGTCTGTGATGTCTTGTTTATTATACCTTTTTAATTGATTTTGTTGTCGTAGTTGGGTTTTAGTTTTTAGGATTTAGAGTGTATTCGCTGCTAATTTGTGTGTGCACCACACCAACGAGGCAGTCAAGCCTCGTTGGCATAGTGGTCGCAAGCACTACTGCTGAGCTGGATTCGATTCATGCCCGGGTCGGGCTAAATGTTACTGGGTTTAACCATCTGGAATTTCTCAGTAGCAGCCCGGAGTCTGGACTTTTGCCCTTTTGATGGCAAGAGGCTCGCCCCCTATTACATGGAACTTAAAAATAACTGGCAAAATGTGGGTCTACTAAAGGTACACCTCTGCCTAACCCTTTGGGGAATACAGGCTTGAGGATATTGTATTTTGTATTCGCTAATTTCGCTGGGCACACCAGCGTAGTCAGAAATGATTGCTACAATCACCAAGCCTGGAGTGATTGTGATTCGATGAACCGCACGCTGGAATAATCCGTTTTTGACCGACATCATCCGATCTTTATGGAGCGTACAAATGAAAATGGCTTACTACTCTTCATCCGACTTCGCAGAATGAAGGTAATTACGAATGTATGATGGTCTATTATTCTCTTTCCTTACGAAAACACAAAAGTTCCTAATTTTCTCATTCATCTCCTGCAGTCGAGTTTGCAAATAAACTCTGTTACGGAGCTAAGAATAGTTTCTGTTACAATATTACGTCAAGCAGTTAAATATAGCTGAAAGTTCGACACGACTGAGTTCCTCGGTACAACGCAGATTGAAGTTCAATGGAACTTCTTTTTTATTTAGAAGTAACTATTTTCTGGGTCTACCAAAAGTATCTAAATATTGTCATGAATAAGTAAGTGGGGTAGTACGTAAGGAGTAGTTCGTTTTTCTGAATTACTATTTCTCTATAGTATTCGGAAGGAATATCGAAGGTACGTTTTTAGTATATTATATAATAAATATTTGATTTATCAATAACCCGATTGGCTTTTGTGCAAAATGATGGGATTTGTTGGCAATTACGATAAGCAAGAAAGTTTTTTTGTATATCTGAGACTAGCTGCTGCCCGCAGCTTTCCCCACGTATACCCTCTTTTTTCTAAAATAAGTATCCTATGTTACTCCTTATAAAATTACATCAGCTACTTGTCAGTGAAAGTCCCGTCAAAATCGGTCTCGCTATTTCGGAGATTAGTACGAATAAAGAGACATACAATTTAAATAAAAACCAAATTTTGTTATAAGTGGGTACCGTGGGTAATACTTTCATAATGTATTTAATAAAATACTTTTATTTTGACATTAGAAACAAATAGATTTGTGTCAGTGAAACGACTAATCTTTAGAATACTATATTTTTTATGTAAATGGTAAATAGCTTACATTGCTTTGTGCTTATCGTGAAATAACAGAGTTTGTAATACGTTTAAATATCGAATTAACGAAAGGAATTCAACCGTTATTTGTCTAATATATAAATGGAATATAGGTTAGTATGGAGTATAAAAATGAGGTAAGGATTTAACTTCTCTGTTCCACCTTTCTATTTAGCATAGCACCTGTATATTTTGTGAAACACATATTTACCTAGCTGCATGAATATGTAAATTATATCCTACATTACCAAAATATGAACTGATGCATGATATGGGGAGTAAAATAAAATAGAGTATAACTTACTATCTCGGGTAAGCTGTAAAAGTAGTCCTGCTGGTAACGGTCAAAGCGGTTCTCCTGAAACAATTTCAGACTAGTTTTAGTATCATTCTGCATCGAGCTAATATAGTTTTATGATAGGTAAGTGACGCTCATAATCAAAATTGTGGTAAGTGGGTTTACAGATGTTACATAAAATGAAATGTTACTACTAGCACTAGATAACATACTAGTTTCCTATGAAATGGTCAAAGATGTTTAACGCGCGATAACAAACATTTAGATTGAGCTTTATATAAACCACAGGTACATTGTTTGCTTTTTGTTTTAATCGTACATGAACGTAAGTAAATGTCTCGTTGGTCTAGTGGTCGCAAGTCGCTACTGCGGACCACGAGGTCCTGGGTTCAATTCCCGAATCGGGCAAACTGTTATTGCATTTTTCTATCTGGAATTTCTCAGTAGCAGCCCGGAGTCTGCATTTGTGCCTGGTTGATGGCAATAAGTTCGCCCCACGGAACTTCAACATAACTGGCGAAATGTTGCTGTACTTTATGTACACCTGCCTAACCCTTTGGGGAATACAGGCGTGATGATATGTTATGCTATAAAGGTAAGTAAACGCGACATTAATAACGAGCGACGCATTGAATTACAAATCACTGGTTATCATTCCACAGTTTTGAACCTACAAGCGGCGATGTTATCATGGCTATCTCCTATTTTCTAGCACTTTCTGGGTATCTATCTGTGCCCAATATCTAGGTACCTATGTTATAACTAGTAACGGATGGTGGCCAATATCTGCGACCGGTAATTCCTGTCTAATACGGTCGGCGAAACCCGGAAACACGGTAACTAGATCATAATATTATATGACAGGTTTATTAATTTATGAGCCTAACTGCTATGCGACGCATGTCACCGCAACATGGTACCTTGGGATACATAACGCCTCCAATAGATGGGGTAAGGCAATACAATGCCATGTTCCATGTTATTTGGTGCAAAGAATAGCGGCCATCTTGGATTGGACAAAACTTTATCAAACATACTAACTCAGGAATATATGTATACGCGCTAACAGATTTAAAATAATAATAATGTACATGTATGTAAAAAGGGGAGGAGAAAGAATCATAGGGCATTGAAAATGTTGTCCGCATTGCTGTCAACAGGAAAGGTGCCCAAAAGCCTGGCAGTATTGCCACGTTGGATGGCAATGCTGATTCTTTGGCCAAAAAATAAGCCTGCCCTCTGGTCACGTGAAGAGTCGAACAACTTCTTGGCGATGTCTTGGAAAACCAAGTGGGATCTCGGACCCCATAACCCTAGTGTACCAATCGGCTCGAACAAATTAATAACCCCAATAAGATTGAAGTATTTTCGCCGTTTGAAGTTTTATGTAAATTTTTATGTAAATACTATGAAAGTAAAGAGAATAAATAAATTAATAACAACTCAGTAATGTGTCATTTTGTGGGCCCATCCAGACATTACGAATATTTCTGTAAAAAAAAAGCCAAGTCAAACTCTAGGTTGAGGTATCTTTTAATATTATTTTACCTATTCTGTCAAGCACAGCAAAAGTTAACATAGTGTTGAGAGGCAATCTAGCAAAAGCCGTAGGCTTCAGCTCCCGGCTTCGGTATCTAGACTTCATCAAACGACTTCAAACGCTGTTGATGTAACCGGGCTTTGACATAGTTTGCAAAGCCTGATGAATAGAATGTTTGCTTTGAATGTTTTATGTGTGTAGTTGAAAATAGTGCGGATATTTTGGCAAAGCGGACCTACGTATGTGTTACTTGGATGTACAGACCAAAGAGTTACGTAAGCGGGTAACTGAAGTGGAGCTTAGAGAGTGGTGCCTTGTGGGATGTGGCCAACTGCATGTACTTTTGTGTCCCTGGATTTAATTTAAAAAAAAACTATATTAGGCTGCAACGTCCACATAGAATTACGTTATCCTCTCTTACATCATAACGTCTTGCAAAAATGTCATAAATTATAACTTATATTAAGTCAAAATATTATGAACGTTCATATTCTGTCCACCCCGTAACTCAAAACCAGCTTGAGCATACTACCGTGTATACAGGTAGTTCTTTCTAAAATTCAGTGCAGAATACGCGAAGGCGTCTAAGTTATGGCTGCCCGGGGACTTACCTGTGGGATCACTAGTTTATACGATTAGGTACCTACAGCTGCGTACATCTAATATTTATAAAGTTCAAAACAGAGGGGCTAATATCAGTAATTGGGGTCAATTTGTAGAGTCTGATTAAATATTCGAGTCTAAGGTAGACTGCAGACTGTGTTAATTGTTGGGCGATTTTTTTACCGTGAAATGCAAATGGAAAAAAAAAACTGAAGCTGCAGGCTACACTATTAAAAAATCTTGAAACAGACCTACGTCTTCCCAACTGTGACATTGCAATTGGCTGACCAATTTCGCGAAAACTCCACTGACTCTTGAAAAGAAATGATTGAATTAAAATTGACAATCGCTAGCCTATGTGATTATTATCGAAATCTACCATCTGCAGTCATTATCAAATTGTTATAATGGAAATTAAATTAATCATGGTTGGTATCAGGTGAAATAATATTCAAGAAGGCTCATATTGCCAGTTTATTAAATAATTAATGTACCCTGAATAAATACATACAAAAACATTTCGAACAATATTTTTAACAAAAATATTATTTCATGCCTCGATTTTTTTGTTTCCTTCCTTTGCCGACCCCTGACCTAATAATTTAGTTAACACGAACGCGGAAGTGAGGCAAAGGTCGCAGCATATTCAGCCTAGTCGAAGAGCCCGCCTCCTTACATAATGTATTGCTGACTCCCGACATACTGACTCTACGAAAAGTGAAATAAAAGCCCGCATATATGGTTCGTCTTTTACTTTTGGAGTTAAAAGCAACAAAATCATCAATGCAGTAAATGTCTTTTGCCAAAAAATAGAATTCAAAGAAGGAAAACATATCTATTATGAACCTAATTCTTGCTCTGTCACCATTATTCCATTTTCCTTCGGTAAGTTTTCGAATGAGTACAAAATAATTGAAGATAGCTGAACGTATATTCTTATGGTTGTTTTGGGCTAACTATACCTAGTAAGCAAACCCATTTATGATCTACTGTACTAAATCTAAAAGCCATATAAAATCTACTAGATTTTGACTACAATCAGCATTTGTTCGAAAGACGTAACGTGTGAACGGAACTTTACCCTACGAAAAAAGCATTTAAATGTCATGGGTACTGTGAGCGAAACAAATGGCGTTGCAGAGTGGGGAATAGAAAAATGCCGTATTTTAGAGATAAAACCTTGTGTGAAATGTTTGTAGTGGAGGCTGTGTGTTATGACTTTATTATGGGTTCACTCAGGATGGTGAGAAACAATATGGATGTCACGTAAATGACACGATGGAAACATACATAGGCATAGGCTTAGAAGAAATAGGTTTTTTATTATATTTATTATCTCTCTCTTTATCTATGCAGTGTGCATATTTGTTAAGAAGCATAAAAACTTATATTTAAAAAACCAGAGGAGGTATATCCTCGACACTGGCGAGATCCTCACAGGCTTATATTACATGACTTACCAAGACTGGCTAAATATAGTAAAAGCGTGTTTTGAATATACAATAAAATTCAAATTTAGGTTTTAGATAGTTTAAAAAAAAACTACATACATGTTGTACCGCTAATATTTTTTAGATTATTAAAGAATTTATAACCAATAATATTTGCATGCATAGTAAGTGCAAGTATCATACCATTTGGTATCATAATATACCATTTATATGATACTTTTTAAAACAACTTTATATAATAAAAAAAAAAAAAAAAAAAAAACAAAGAGTCAGAGTAAACAAAGTTTCCTTATATGCTCAAGATGTACTCTTCAATGATAACGAGCTCCCAACAAGATCGACGCAGTAAAACTAACAACCACTTGATCGCAACTCGACGATTAAACCCTTCGACTTTTCCCAGTCAAAGTAAAAAGGAAAACCAAACATTTTTCTATTACTGTTATAAGTAGCAAAATTCCCTCAAAGCTCCCTCATAGTAAAAACAAACTGATTTTCATTTTCACCCCTATCATTGTAATCCCTGGAACATTGGCCTTTATAAGGAAAATTGTTTACAGAATATTATGCTGTAACTTGAAACTGCGCAAATCTGTTCATGCAATTTTTATGTTGAGTTATTATTTAGATTAAGACTTGTATAAAAAATAACTTAATGTTATATTATATGAGTATGTTATAATTTTGAATCGAATCTATATATGTGCTTTGTTATTACTTATTTAAACGGCTGGATCGGCTAAACGATTCCTTATGAATTTTGTTTTTTTAAATAACATTCTGCACTAACTTTCGCCCGTGGCTTCGCCTGCGTGTATGTCGCAAAATATCCCACGGGAAAGTACTACTGCTCCAATCCGGAACATACATCCAGACAAACAAACAAACGGACAAAAATCGTAAAAACTATATCTTAGGCATCAGAATCGTATTCAATGTACAGTTTTTAGTTCTATACTATTTTATTATGTATTTAAGTTACCGGAAATGTATGAAACCTAGGAATCGTATAAAAATATATGCAATTCTAAGCTTCTTAGGAAATGTGTAAAATAATGTTTCAAATATTCTTTAATACATACATTTCCTGTGAAATGTACGTATTTCCTAGGAATTATATGCAATTTCGAGATGATACTAGGACATAAATAAAAACGAATGCTTTCTGTGAATAAAATAAATAAAAACACTGATATCGGAATGTTTATTAAGGCTCTATTTGACATAATCAGCTGTAACAATCACTTACATAAAAATATAAAATCTTCATAGAGCTTATTAATAATTTTATTAAACTTATAAAATGAACTATTTATTCATTTTTAAGGCCCATCGGGCACACATAAAACACTAAGTATAATTTCTTATAAAGCTGACGCGTTCATTTCTTATGTAATCAATCTGTCATTGAAGTTATTTTACGTTACAATATAAAAGCAGAAGTCTTTTTTATTAAGACTCTCGTTGACTACCCGCGCTCCGCTATCCCCGCTGTACTTACAAACATCCCGAATATAATAAATTTCCGATTACTATTTAAGAAATGTATAGATTTCCTAGGAAAAATGCGTACTATTAAATATATCATAGAATTCCTATCTATTTTAGGAATTGTACACATTTCCTGGGAATTCTATACAATGACTGATTACATACTTTTCCGTCAACATAAATATATTTATTGTCAAGATCAAAATAAGATACAGCACTGTTTATTCTGATATTTCGCAACAAACAAAGGGAACAGTGAAAATCTACAGTCACTAGGTCCAAAAGTACGCGGGTATTTTCTTTGACGTACTTATCCCGAATACGTTTTTACATAGGTAAGCCCGTCACTGTAACTCAGACTCAGCGTGAAAATATCGCGCGTATGTGATATTATTTTAAATATTCTTTTACAGTTACACCTTTATTTTAATGCACGACACGAAAAATATTTTTTTAATGCATGGCTGGCGTATGTGCGTTGTTATATTTTAGCACTGAAATGTAGAATGGAACTGAGTGTGTTTTGTATGAACGGCGTATTGTGATGGAAAATGTTACAGAGCTTAGTTTAAAAGGCTTTCAAAAATTGCTTTTAAGATAATATCAAATACTATTCGCCTCCACATATTCATTCATGGTAGACTGTTTTGTTTTTATTTATTTTTTCCTGATTTTCCTGTAACAGCCACAGTTCAGCGCATTTTTTAATGTTGTATAATTAATTTCAATATTTAATTTTACAAATAATAATAAATTGCTAAGGATTGAGAGGGTGAATTTTAAGACAAAAATTTAGGACGGACAGACCTATGATTTATACGAAATCGGTATAGTTAGATGACGAAGATAAGTTATATCAATCCTAAAAATTCTGTCTCATAAGCTTTTTCCCAAGAAACAGTGACATATTGGCCAGGCCCTCTTGGACATCAAAATTCCATCATGTGCTGCGATTTATTTGCTCTCTATGTACAGAATCGTATTCGCAGACCTTTTCGTCTGTCCACGTCATTGCTATGCCGACAGAAGGGAAGATTATTTATCGTTATTGCGGGTATTTTCGTTCCTCCTTTTGCCTGTTTTTTATTCTTTCTATTCATCCATTGTTTGTCTCGGGATAATAAGTTTTCATCAGACCCACTAAGGCTAAGTGATAAGTTGCGTTTTCGATATTATTTGTACAAGTATATTTGCTTAGTTTGTTTAATAAATTATTTATTAAGATGATACATCGCTTTGTTTAGTGAAAACGAACTTTTCTTGGACGAGTATTTTCAATTGGTACTTGGTTGTTATGATACCATTAGTTATGGTTTTTCCCAAGCTTGGAGATCGAACCGAGTCTGGTTTATTTACGAATTCTGACTATTGCTTTCAATTGCGAAGTCAGAAACAGTTTTCGGAGATAGTACATTTATTCTAGAAGATATTGATATTGTTGAAGGTTTCTCTCGATCTTGAAATACAGAAATGTACTGTTGCTATGGAATCTTCAATATATTTGTGGTGGCATCTACAACGCCACATTCAAACTACGCATCAAAGATCTGACGTCACACAAATCCTGCATAGCGCAATTAGAATTTACCGCGCGATGAACATATATTAGACTATCCGACATCAATCGTTGGGCAGTTGCCCGCCAGATACAACACCCGTCTAGTCGGAGAATCGTCCCTTTTCTATGGAGGATGGGTGAACTTTACACCTGTTCCTCATACCTCTAAATATTTTTGAGGGATAAGTCATTTAAATTCTAAGAAGCCGAATATTTTATAGTCTTATTTCATGGTAGTATAATTTTATGTTTATGACCATACGTGAGCTCTGTAGCTTAATAAACACCCGTCTGCTACATCATAAACAGGATTATCTACCCCGATTTTAATCACACGGTTATCCAAACACGACCATAATGATTACACTATAAAACAACCCCTGTTCACCCCCGGGCATACTCCGGTAGGTAGGTATCGAGTAGCGATATCATGGCCCCAGGCCCAAGGGGGCTAGTATGGGATAGGTCGGGAGTTACAGCCCCCGCCAAATTGTATAGCAATCGGTTAGAATTAATCTATGTTTTACCCTTGAGTATTTGGTAGCCTTGAATTATAGACTTGTGTAGGTATCTCCCTATATACAATAGGTGTGTAAATTGTATGGGATTAGCGGATTGGCTGCACATAGCTTTAGTATTTGGTAAAGTCAAGTTTAGCCAATTTTACCGACGAATCGAATCGAATTTAAAACGGGAAAAGAACTGTCTAACCATTTCCCAACCATTTCGGGATCGGCTCCTAGTTTAAGCGAATGTAGCTGAATACCAGTATTTTCGTTTTTTTTTTTTTTTTACTGTGAAAAAGATATATACCAACTAAAATAGAATAATTTCAGATCATAAATAGAATAACTATTGATTTGAATTCCGTAAAATATAATTCCGACTTTCGCCCATTTTTGGAATTCTGAATTAAATGTTTCTCGACTCAATTCCTTGAGAATGCTCGCTTCGGGAAACGACTAAAGTTATTCAAATTAAGGCACCTTTCCCATTGCTTTGTAACGATTTGTTTATTATTTGTCATCTGTCATTTTTCGCCGTAAGACAGACATTATGAAAAATTATAAATTGAAACGACACTTTAAAATTATCGCTTAACCTCTGCCTAGCCATTTCCGGGGTAGGCTTCCAGTCTAACCGCATATGTAAACAGCTCTCCATTTAAATATAAATAAGCGCAATATTTTGAGTTATCTATCGTCAAGACACTGTGGGAAGCGTGGCTAAGATCTGTTTTTGATTTAGGTACTTCTTGTTTAATACAGAATCGAGCTGTAAAATTCTTAAGCGATTTTCTCATTTAGAGTATGGATTAAAGTATTGCAAATTATTGAAACATTTAAGAGTTCTGTTAAAAAGTTCTGTCTGCACCAAACCCTATAATTTTAATAATTAATGTAAGAGTAATTCGTTCTTGAATTTTAATTACGTGTTTACATATTTTTGCTCGTGACTATACTTATAGTAACGTACCTACTGTAATATACTCACGATTCACGAGCTTTACGAAGTTACGTATTACAAGCAAATTGGTGACAACGTTAGCGTACGTAAATAGATAAGGAACGTCTTCAGACGTGGCGTTTTTATCGTTTGTTAAAACACGTATTTTATGATCTAGCATTTAGGAAACTTTAATTCCCAACAAAAATAAAATATTTGGATAGAATATTCAGCTTGGCTGTACATGATTAGTTTAGTACTCTTACTAATCTACTCATACCGCGTGGCAACACGTCGTGTTCGGGTTCGCGACAAGTCAAACGTCATCCTGAGGTTGTCTCGTTGAGAGGTGAAACACGTGTCGATTTCTTATAGGGTTTATATAAACCCTGTACTAATATAATATGACAAATACAATCTAGGAACACTTACACGTTACCTACGTGCAATAGCGTTGCGCACATATCAATTTCCTAGCTAGATTATGGCAGAGTTAGGAGCTAACCCTGTTACAGTTGACTTGGAGTTATTACTTAATCTGTGCTCCTAGATTTTCTCCCAAGGGTCAGTATCAGTAGCTAAATAAGTTCTACTAACAACTAACAACTTAATGCCTTAGCCTCTAAGTGTTATTTATTATGCGCACGGCCAAAGTACGGAACTCTCTGCCAGCGTCTGTGTTCCTTTCCACTTATAACCCGTCTGCCTTCAAAGCAAGAGTGAACAGGCATCTTCTGGGCTCGTTCGTTTCATCAAAGATCTCATCCGTCGCTTTCCATCAGGCGAGATCGAGGTGAAGAGTTGGCCCTTAATACAATACAAAAAGTATCTAATTACAGTATAACAAGTGTAAGTTTGATATAAATACAAAGGCTAGATTGGTACAAAGGCGAGAAACTATATTAGATTTGAGCTTGAATCCTCTTTAACACCATCGCCCAAATAATCATTATTCCGATGCCGTAAGAATGAAGTTCGAACGTTTAAACGCGCGGTTGGAAATCCCCTTAGCTCTTAAATTCGGCATGTCACTTCACATTTACCTACATGTTTCGCTCGCACGATACACAACGATCATCACACTCCCTCGTATTTTCTGAGAACAAGTTATTCCAGGAGCGAATGTGGAACAAATATTTGGTATATTATTACTCAGACTATCTAAGTGTTGTCATATTTTGTCGCACGTCCAATAATGTTGAAGGGAAAGATTTGTTTGTTTTTACAATTGTTGGGAGTTTGTGATTGTTATAGAATTATTATTTTATTTACCTATCTCGTTAAGGTCAAAACCAAATCATATAATTCAAATGGGCACATAAACTGTACATATAACTTTGTACGTCAATTCACAAGAAAATTTAATTTATTCTAGTTGCCCCTTCCAAAAGGTGGTTTTAAGAGAAGAAATGGACAAGAAACTCCATAGTTATTCTTTAAAAATATTTTGCATAGATAAAATATAGGTAAAGTTGATGTACTTAGAATAAAGTTACTAAAGGTACCACAATAGGACCAAAGAATTTACAATGAAGGAATGTTGGAGCTTTCATTTTACTTAAGGTTACGTACATCCGCAAAAACACCACAAGAGACCGATATTGTTATAATTTCCAACATTTAAGTGAACAAACTACGGTAAAAATAATAACTTATTCAGTTAATGTGGCGTAGGTTTACTAGGTACTTAAACTCGAACTAATTAAACTCTTAATGAGGTCAAAGTTCGTTTGCCATAGCCTACTATAAATGATCGATGACGATAAGGTCTGGAGTTACAGGTTAACTAAAAGGGTCATACCCTCTACATAAAGGCTAATCTCGACTGTTAATTGAATTTATTGTTATCCATAGTACAATTAAGCTGTCACATTAATCAAGGGACTCACAGGAGGTACTATTGTTTCTATAATAAATAATAATGTATGAACTTAAAAATGCAAAGTTATAGATATGTTATAGGTAGGGTTTTTCTGGGCTTCTAAATCAACTTATCCTGTACCAAGGAAAAGCGTGAAGCTTCATAAAATATCCAAAACATCCTGCTCCATACTTTGCTAACCTCGGAACAGTAGAATACGAAACATTTTTTTTCACTCTAAATGAAATTGGACACTTACGGCGCTCGTAAAAAAACCAAATAAACGAAGTACTGAGAATTTTTTCTTGAACTTTTCTTTAGAGACTCGTTTAATATTGGTAGATATGAGAATACCAAGAAGTGTGCGATAGGTTTTTATTATGCTGCCAATGCCAATGTCGAACGAAAATATTCAGGGTCAAAAAAAAGGGTTAACCGACTAGATATCAAAGATGAGGACCAAGAAGCTTTTTCTTTCTAAAATACAAATGAAATGGATGGAATACATACTAATAACCAATTTTCTCCTGGACTCATAGTATAAGTAAACAATACAAAACTCGGTGGCAAAAGGAAGAAAAATATAGTGTATCAGATGTTTAACAGGCGCACAAATTGGGATCATTTCTCACTTCGCAAAAGAAAAGACCGGTCACGTCGGAAGATAGGGAAACAAAATACACGCTACCTTAAGAACTTTTTGTTCAGTTTTTCGAAACTTATTGTTTATAGACCTGGTCCTTCGCGGCGCGGTCCTTTTTCCTTTACAGTTTTCCCTTTGAGCCCTCCTTTGCGTGTTTAGGGAAGACATACTTTCTGTTGAATGTTTACTTGGAACTCCACAGTTTTATAATAACATTTGAATGGTAATCTTCATTGATAACCAGGGACAAAATTGTCATATAAATGTATATTGTCATAAAAAATTATCACTGAATGACCAATTTTTATAACATTTTCCATCCATCTATTTCTAATAAACTTCATAAATTATTTATTTATTGAATATAAGTTAGCTTCACAGCTGTCAGTAAGTATAACATTATTATTATTCTAAACATTAAGCCAATTACGTATAGTGTGTGCGTGAGTGTATTTGTGCGGTATATGTGCTGTAAATGTGTGTGATGATGTGTGTATGTCTATTACGTATGACTAAACTGGCACAACCGAGCTAGCTAAGTATCCGGTGTTTGATGGAGGATTTGGATAATTTATTTTTTAAGTCTGTTTCGTGTGGTATTGAATAATAATACCCTTGGACCCCTTCAGTGATATTATTGGGGTATTTTTATGCTATCTATCGGTAAATAAGTGTGCATTGATCTTAAGAAACCTTAGAGACAAAACAAAACCCAAGACCTCGTAACATTTCCTCAGTTCCTTCATACAATTCTCGTTACACGAACTCTTCTTTATTGGGTCACTTCAAACCTCTCTAGTCTAGATCCCTTCATGTGACAAAGAAATCAGAACAAAGACGAATTTAATGCTGTAATCGTGCGCGGAGGTAAAGACGGTCTGTCCTCACGGAGAGCTCCCTATTGCAAGGAAATCGTGCTCTGAAGTCCTGACCTTGACACAAATAAGCTTAATAACATACAGAACTTTGTTTTGTTATTGTTCTTAGTAAGCTTTCTGGTTTAACATTTCTAAAATTGTCGGAAATTTAAGGGAATTTTGTCTGTTGTATTTGCTTAAGCTGTTTGAATTGTTAAATTGAGTTAATGGTGTACCATAAAAGATATGAATGTCTTTCGCTGAACATGAACTTTGGCGTAGAAGAAGGATCGTTTACGATCTTTTTCGGAAGGAAACTGCTGGAAAGTACTTAGTAGGGCGGCCCTATTTGCTTCGATGAAGAAATGAACAGAGGGACAATTCTCGTATTTACTGCTTCGTTGGTCTAGTGGTCGCAAGCGCTACTGCTGAGCTTGAGGTCCTGGGTTCGATTCTCAAGTCGGGCAGAGTGGTATTAAGATTTTCTATCTGGAATTTCTCAGTAGCAGCCCGGAGTATGGATCTGTGCCCGTTTGATGGGAATAGGCTCACCCCCTATAACGGGACTTAAACATAACTGGTGAAATCTGTGTTTACTATAGGTACACCTCTGCCCAACCCTTCGGCGAAATAAGGCGTGATATTGTGTGTTATTTTCGAGAAAAATACTTAAAAGTTCAAGAAGCATTCTATCCAATCCACAATTTTAAGACAATTACGAAAGCAATCCAACTTCATCTCGTATCTTTCATTGCTCAAAACCGCTTCGTCACATTATCCTTTTCAAGTTCAAGTGGAACATCCTCATAGGGCGCTTTCTACCAACATTCTTAGGTTCGTACGTGTTCCAATTTACCAATTAATTGGCCCCCACAGTTTGAGTGGGTCACGAACATTTGTAAAAGGGAAATGGTTTGTTTGAAACGATGAAACGGTAACAGTGACGATCTGCTGTCAAACTTATTAGAACGGTGTTTTTCATGAAGAGGTTTTTCCTCAATAATTAGGTTTTTTTTTATTCTCTCAATAATAATACACCTAAACATAAAATCATATTTTCTTCAAAGATAAACATAAAATCAAATTAACAACGTGAACAGGAGTTGACTTTATTAAGTTTCATATTATTTTAGTATTATGAGTAGGTACTACCAAACATTCTATTCGTACTATAGGTACCTACATTTTATATTGTATTATGTAACTATAATGCCCAAAAATTAAAAGTACCTCGAGAAGTCTTTCCTTAAAGGAAACCATATTGATTCTTAAATGTCTCCAGTCTTCTAAAAAAAGGTTACAAAATATTATTTTGCCAAACTAGTGTCTTAGTAAAAACTCTAGTAATTAGACCTAGAAGTAAAAAAAACCCTAAAGTTTTTAATTACAAAGCCCTTTAGGTACATTTTATGGATCTTAGGATTATACGAGCTAGGGATTTAGGATGAAATGAGAAAACTAGTAATGCTGTCTTTCAGGGAAAGCAAATAAATTTTAATTAAGTTTTTGTCAATTAAATTTTTTCATAGTTCGATTAGGGCTGTGAGCTTAAGTTTTAACAAAATTATTTTTACAATATTTAAGTTGTACTTTTAAGCCATTCATTTATTTTCAGAATTTTCAGAACAACAAACATAGGCAAAAAATAAAGTGTAAATGAAACGGGTCAATATCCTAATTCTGTACGGAAAACTAAAACTAATATTTTATGAATATGATTTCCCGAGTTTAATTTCAAAGAAGTGGAGGAATATAGAATAATTTAGCGGCGGTTAGTTCCCAGAGTCAACCGAGGAAAATGGGTCACTTTAACGTTATTAACGGGATGCAACCTTTAAATACATTATTACTGCGCGGCGCGACTTACCTCGGTAATTTTAAACAAGATTTTCAGAAAAACCAGCATGAAATTCTTAAACTGAACTATTTTGCTACAAATGAATAAATGTAAGAAATTGTAGGGATTTGTACGCTTTGTATTGCTAGACTTATAATAATAGTAGTTTTTAAACAGCGATTGTTTTCAATTTCAGTAAAGGAGTTTAAACAAAACTCAAGCAAGAAAACTAAGACAGCATCTATACATATATTATTATAGCAAAAGAGGTTCGATAGTCTGTACATAGAAGATATTCGAAAAAAAGTTGGCTCGGGATACTTAGAATCGATAACAGAACACGTTCCAATAGTTTTTAGAATTTTTGTCTGTTTACTTGTTCGCGCATCACGTGAAAACGGCTGAACAGATTTTGGTGAAAACTTTACTAATCTGTCGAGAAAATCACCGGCTAGGTTATAGGCTATGTAACATCACGCTAAACGAGCAAAATTTAAAAATATCAGAAAAAGCCCTAAAAAGCCCTAGGCGGGGCGATGGGATGCGACGCGGTGTTCCGGGGTCCGAAATCTCACGCGGACGAAGTCGCGGGCAGAAGCTAGTGTCTAATAAAAGAAGATTATCCTCTTGATGATAAAATTAAAATCAAATAAGATCCTGGATTGCACAACACTAAAGGTAAATCAACAATAAAGCCTTTTAAAAACTTAATAGTCACTCCTTACTTTAGTTGACTACGCTTTGCTAATCACAGACAGCCAAAATGGATCCTGCTAATTCTTATTTTGACAATAGGATTAATATTAAGCCAAAAACAAAAGAGAGGCCCTTTGTACAGCCTAAATAGATTAATTATCGTTTGCTTGATGAAGAATACTGTTTTTATAATGTAAACTCTTGTTTTTTCTGTAATAATTTTATTAGTTACAGATAAATTAGTGTATTTAGTTAATCGATCTTCAGTAATTATATTGAGGAAGCGGAGAAAGGCTGTATAATTTAGAATGTTGGTCGTCCTAAAGCATGATGGCTGACATCATTGTAGCCAGGATGCCAAAGAGACCTGCAAAAGATCGTGCAGACTGACACAAGATAAAAAAAACCAGCTGTCGGTGTACGCTGTGGATGATAATGTTAAGCAATATTGAAAGCTATTGAAAATAACACTCAAAAAAAAAGTGCCTAGCCTTGTCCCAACTATATTGGGGTCAGTTTCCAGTCTAACCAGCTGAACACCAGTATTTTACCTGGAGTTACTGCCTATCTGACCTGACTGTCAAAGATCCACGAATGACAGCCGAGACCAACGGCTTGACTTGCTTTCCGAGGCACGGAGGAGTCTCGGTATGTAGATAAAGATGATTACCCATCCACGGACCAACTCTGAATAGTAGTTTAACGACCCGTGCGGCTGTTAATACTTGGCCACGACCTCCTCTTTTGTAAATAACACTAAAGCAGAATAATTTCTAACTGAACAAGACTGGGTCAAAAGTTTAACGACCATTACAGTCCAACCATGTAAATTCAATTGGAATTGTATAAACATTATCTGCCATTTGCCTTTCGTAAGGATCGAACACAAAATTTATGTATGTGTAGCGGAAAAAAATGCTAATGCTCGTGTGGTACATTCAAAAGAGCAGGCTAATTTATTCACCCAATCTACCCCGCAGGCATCTGTATCAATTTGGTACAAGAAACAAGCTTTAACAAAAAATAACGAACCGTTTGTAAGCTTCTTGCTATGAGTCAGGATTATTTTCCGAGTACCTATACTCTATTTATTTTAACATTCGACCAATAACGGCTATCACCCTTTCGTTATATCGATATAAACGTATTATAAACTCCGATAATTCAAGACAAGTACAAAGAAATGTAATCTATTTACCATTTACATTAATAAAATCATGACATGACACACAAAGCAATGTAATCTATTTACCACTTACATTATTTCTGTGTTTGTTTACTAACCTATTGTTAACAGAAACAAAAGCAAAAAGAAAATTTTAAGGTAAGCTGTGGTGTTCTGACCAGCACCCTCACAGCGTGCGACGGCCAAGGTGCGTCGTATTTTTCTGTTTTTATTAATGTAAGTGGTGGTCTTTTTAAGAACTACATTTAAGTTACAAACAATTGGGCCTAGTTGCCATAAACAAATATTTAATTTCATTTAAGTAATTTAATTAAAAATATAATTCTAAAGTGCAGTAATTTCAATAAGATAACACAATAACTGTCGTTATCTAGCAGATATTTGTCTAATGCTAAAATAAATGGATTATAGTAATCAAAAGATTGGTATTACGAGTCAAATTACAGTTGATTCCTCCGTTATGACTATATTATCATTTAGGTAGTCAGGATTTCTGATAAAGATGACTACATTTATATCAGGTTGATGATATTTATCGTGTATATACAGCTGTGTCTTTAGCAGGTGGTCCAATACGTTGTTTATTATACCACGTCATAATAGCTGTCAATAAATTCATGGGATGTGTAATAATGGAGTGAGCTATTAATAAACTTCCGTCTCAAAACAAGAAATATTATTTATACCATGTTTGCTTTTCCGTCCATTAATACTAGACCAAATTATGAATGCCTTTTTATGCCTAGTATATTATTTACAGTGGAATCTTAAACATTTATAATAAAAATGATTGTCTATATAGATAACTAAACTGCACTACATTTCTTCTTTTAACTTTGTATTGCCTATTCTATAACGGGCTGATGTCAGCAACTCAAAAACATAACCCAAAAATACGCGGCTGAACGTAAGCGCGTATTTTGCAATAAATCGTAACCCTAAACCTTTTCCCAACTATGTTGGGGTCGGCTTACAGTCTAACCGGATGCACCTGATCTCCACAACCTAGTTACTGGGTAAGTTACAAGATACCCCTTGGTTAGACCAGTTGTCAGACTTTTAGGCTTCTGACTACTTTGGGCCAACAGCTTAAGGTGCTTTTCGAGCTTAAGGTGCATTTGGCATACATGTAACACAGGTATTTAATTCATCAATATTTTCTTAAGCCTTTCTTACGCTTGTTACTTAACCCTCGATCAACTACTGATCTAGTTCCGGACACGAGCTAAACTCCACATTTCTCCCAATTAGATGCTAGCGGCCCCGATATCTAGCCAACGAGCAAGTTTCCTGTACCTACTTTTAAATCTTTTGCTAAAATCCTGCATCATTCGGGTTTAATAGTAGGTACCTACTCGTAAAAGATGTCTGTTATACTTGGATTAAGTAAGTAAAAGTCAAAAAATTATTTGCAAACTAAATGTGCATTTTGGTGTTCTTTTATAATAAAGGTACTTAGCGGCCTTTTCCAGGCATCGCAAATTTAAGGGTTATTTAACATTAAAAATTAATGCTGTTGACACGATTTTACATTAATAATTTAAATAATTTAGTATTACTCATTCAAATAGACACATTTTTATAATTCAATAATAAAATAAATACATTTTTTAATATTTCGATCGTCATAATAATTAATTTAGAGTAGGATGTCATCTAGGTAGTGGTGTAAGTATGTGTAATGTCTGTGTACGAGAATGTGTGGGTAGAAACTGTACCTTATTGTTAACACAATAAGGTACAGTTTCTATATTTTAGTACTGTTTTTACTTTTATTGGGCAAAATAATTTGTTAACAGAGTTACAAACAGAGCTGCTACTGTGTCATATAAAAATATACAATTTTAAAAGAAACAAATGATTAAGGCACATACATCATACTATGGGTGAGAACGTAAAAATGTATCGTATTTATAAAGACTCACGTGTTTTCCTTAACGAGTCTACAACAGTTTATTTACGCATAATGCTCACCATCAAAAACAACTTCAGTTATTTAAGAAACCACCCTGAGTGGGTAGCGGGGTTGCTAACCCATTACTGCTGCGGTCTTTTTGCCATACACGTGCGCCGCGTTTTACCCAATTAGGCCCCGCTAGCGAACGGGTTAATCTTTTATTGACTGTATAAATCTACAGAACTAATTGACTTTGGCTCAACCGCTTTGAGTTTTAAAGACTATTTTTGCAGGTCTTAAATTAAGCTTTCGAAGTGTTGGGCTTTTATTTCTGGGTCTGGGCTTTGACAGAAGTTTATTTTAGGTCTGCGGATTTTATTTCACCACTGAGGTTTTAAAAAATACAATAGACGTAGATATATTTAGTAACCTATTCCGCTTAACTATTCTTAAAGCGTCATAAATAACCCTCTGCGTTCGGCGTGGCAACACGTCGTGTTCGGGTTCGCGACAGGTCAATCGTCATCTCAAGGATGCCTCGTTGAAACACGTGTCGATTTTTTACAGGATTTTTATGATTCTTTAGGAATAGGTTACTAAATATATCTACGTCTATTGTATTTTATAATGGATACCCGCCAAGTCTCGCCTGTATCAATTAACTACACTGAGATTTTAGTCTTTTTAATGAAGCATTTTAGTACTATTTACTTTGTAATTGTTGATGTTAAATATATGTGATGTTGCTTTGTAATTGTTGATGTTATACAGTCAAGTTCGTGTCCGCGACAGCAGTTGACACCCTAAGGGTGGGTCCAACACTAAAATCTATGTCTCACTCACGCATTTTGACCGCAAAATCTCTAATATCTATTCGAAATGAAAGAACATTATTATTCGTTATAGATTGCCCGTGGTTTTCTTTACGAGAAATCCATACTAATATTATGAACGCGAAAGTATTTCTTTCTGTCTGTCTGTTACCTTTTCATGCCTTAAAGGCTGAACAGATCGGATGGGCTCACAGATAGACTATGACCTGGCTCAGAACATAAGATATTTTTAATCCCGGTAGTACAGTAACTGTAGTAATACATAGTTATCCCGTGGGATAATTTCCGACCTCCACACGGGAGAAGACGCGGGCAAATGCTAGTTTTTTTATAAAACAGAACCATCAAGACTCCCGCAGACAGTTGCAACGCGTCTCTGGTGGAACAATATTTATGGAAATTTCACGGAAATTGTTCTACAGGAGCTGCGCCGCGCCGTCGCGTCACGCCTGTCTGCGGGAGGCTGTACAATAAAACTTTACACTTTTCCCCGATCCCTAATAATTTATAGCCGAAAACTTTCAAGCAAATCCGTTAATCTGTTGAATTGTGAAAGTATTTCTAAAAAACAGAAGCCACTTTATTTTATGCATTAGTTATGTTCAGATAATAGTACAGTTATAAAAATGTTTCAGTTTGGTTTTATGTTATTTGTTTGTGATACCTATTGGAAGCTGTACTTAGTTAATGAATAAATGGTGAGTTGAGCTATTTGCTTTGGAGTGTTTTTTTGCATCAAAGACTACCCAGAGTACCTAGGCTAGCCTATAACAAACTAATAAAAAATATCTTTGAAAGCATAAAGTTTTTTTTTTTAAATCAAGTCTATTCAAAAAAAATTTGTTTATTCTTCGTAAACAATAGCTCTTAATCCCTAGGCAGTAAAAGTGATTTGAATTTGGAATACGGATAGTGTTACTTAGTAAAAGTTCCAATCATAAAAGAGATCAATCACGAACATTTTATGAACAAGTAACAGGTTGCATAAAGTAAATCACGCGCGGGCGTACTATTCTTATTCATAGAGGGTGATAAAAATTAGTCTACCTCGGGAGCAACACTAGTTTAAACTCGAGTGACATCTTTTGACTCCCTCTCTGCGCACAGGATTCGGCTTTAGAATCCTTCGCTACGCTCTGGATTCAAAGAAACACTCGCCTTCAAAATAGTTGTTTGCTCCCTAGGAAAACAATCTACTATTTGCGAATTTTTGATATAGCAGAAATGACACGAGTACCTAACTGTATTGGTTTTCTTCAGTCAGAAAATGTTACCTTTTTCTATAGAATTAGCATGTACTATTGTATAAATATAATAGGTACTTTTTTATATTTTATTTATTTATTTATTTAAATGCCTTAAAACTACCATTACAGGTCTTAGCCTAATGCGATAGCCAAGTAACACACACAAATTAAAACTAAGACACTAAATACATCTGAAGATATATATATGATAGATAGATATATATACCTATATGCTTTTAGATGTTCTCTTGGTCTGAAATAATATTTTTTTATCATATAAACGTAAGCAATTAACAAGACAAGAAAGTATATTATTATATTCACACTTCAAATGGGTTGGTATTCTTTAAAATTAACTGTCGAACGAAACGAAAGTAAATTATAATCTTGATGGTATCAGCTTCCCTTCGTAACATTATAAATAGCCGGCAACTACGAGTTACCGGATATTTGTTGGCTTGTTTGAAATATGAGTTTAATAAACTATTTTAATTAACATGGGAAGAGTATTATATATAAATACAGGTAACTAAGACGAAGTTGCTCGATTGTATAATAATATTTAGACCGTCAATTTATTCATAAAGTCTGCCCGCGGCTTCGCTCACTTGAAATTCGTAAGACACAACACACATTTATAATACTAAAATAATATAACATTTTTATAAAATTTCTCTTTAAACTACATTCGTAGTCCCCACAGCCTAAATTCATGTTTTTACTGTGTACGTTCTACAAACTATCATAATTAGAATAGTATTTTTGTTCTAATAAGTAATGGGTAATTTTGTTGTATTTTTGTTTTTTTTTATTTTTTAAGAAATATTAAAACATGTACTTAATATGTAAGAAAAATTAATAATAATAGTCGAGATGTGGGTGTAATATAAGTGCAGGTCTGCCTAACCCCTTCGGGGATAACAGGCGTGATGTTAAGATGATGTGATGAATGGGTCATTAAATTAAATTAGAATGAATTTTTTAATACCTACACGAAAATAGGGTTTTAATGAACAAAAAAGTGTATGTTTTCTTGTATGTTGAAGTACTTACAAGAATAAGAAGACAGTAATTTAAACGTGTAAATAAGTTGACATTTGAAATTAAATATGCAAATTGTTTCACTGTTAAGAATTTAAATAATAAATGAATGAAGATACGGTACGCGTTTGTAACTCGTTGAAATTATTTCTTCGAAATGAAGATATATGTATGATCATTTAGTCATTTTAAACTTCTATAGAAGCCACTAATCACTCAATCGACATAGACTCACCCGAATATACAAACCACAGACAATAAATCATAGAGAAGAACCATGACCTATTGCTCTAAATATACCATTGAGTAATCCCTCTATTTTTAACACAGGACCGGATTGATTTAATGAAGATTTACTACTAGTTTAACAGTACAATGGCTGATCCGCATACAGCGTTGGCAATGATCCAAGTTTTGTAGCCGTCAAAATAGTCGTTGTTGTCATTTTTTAGTTGTTAAGTTACGCTAGACGGAGCGAAACATTTGGACTGCTTTAAAAATCGGTCAACTGAAACAGATTCAGTTGATTCTGTCTGTGTTTCTACTTGTTTTATTTCAAGAGGGTTATTGGAGCAGAATTAAAGAAGTTATTCTTCTTTAATTCTGCTCCAATAACCCTAGCACTAAGTACGAACTTCTTTAACGTGACAACCTACGTTGTATAAAGAGTTAACATTTTTCCGTTACTCTTTACGTTAATATGGATATAACATATAGGTTCGTTGAGGAACGTAAGTATGTTATAAAAAAAAAAAAAAAACCATCGGATAAAATCTGAAATATTTTCGTCAAAAAAAAAAACAATCTAAAATCAATATATTTTATTTCACGGACCTATATGGGCAGTTATGCAGTGTCAGAAGCTAGGTGTACAATTCCAATTGGTCGTTTCATATTGAGAAGCGCCGGCAAAAACTCCACGGTTAGTCTTTTAAAAATAAATGGCTTTTACAATGGCGTAGAGCAATGATAGCCCAGTGGTGTGACCGTCGGACTGCCAAGTCATAGGTTTCGAGTTCAAGCCCAAGGCACGTACCTCTGACTTTTCGAATTCATTTGCGTGTTGTAATATTATCACTTGCTCCAAAAACGGTGAAGGAAACCGTATTTCTCGACGGCATGTGAAGCCAAGTCAGAGGCCCCCATGGGCGGCTTAAAAACTGTGACACCAGATTAGTCACTAACTCCACGAAAAAGAAAAATAATGGCGTCAAAGAATCCTTCCAATAAAAAAGGTTTATTCGGTATGTATGTATATATTATACGTAATATTTATATTTAGGTAAACTCATCATTCAAAATATTTCTGCAATTAAATTAACGTTAAATTATGTCTAATTTAGACATTCCTGTTTAAAAAACAAAGCAGACAAGAACCTCCTGTAACAACTCGTCGTAATTAAATACTTTCTCATCTCTAATTTTAAAATATTTTTTACTAGAAGCCTGTTCCCGAAATTCTACCTTTGTGTAAGAATTAAATTAACAAAGCTCATGTTTTAACTGTCTAATTACAAAGTACAATAATTAGTAGTTTTAAAGTAGACTAAAATAATGTTGTCGGTGTGTACACCTATTGTCGGCTGTTTAATCAGAGAATTTTAATTTTGTTTTTGTCTTTAATTGTGATTTTCAGGTTTTGTTTTAGAGGATTTTTTTTTTGTTATTATTTAAGGTACATGGCTAATAATAGGTCTTTGGTGCCCTAGTTTTCATGTTCTATGATAAAGTGATCTTGTGATCGTCTAACAATTTTATCATATCCGTTTTCTTCATTTAATATGGAGCTAAATAACTTAATACTAGTACAAACCATATTATGTTTTATCCATGTTATTATTTTAATAGAAGTTATGTAATGTGTATTAAAAGGCAGCGCCATTATAATCGTCAAAATGGGTATGAATAAGGAACTTTACGTAGCTTCAGGCCAATAAAGAAGTTTCAGTACAAATGGTATCTCTTTAATTACTCAATCGTGTTTCCTTGAGATAATAAATCTGTCAAAACTTGTAATCCACCTTAAATAAATTCTGAGTACTTAATTAATTGAATAAAAATAAAATCTTTAAGCACTTTTCCGCAACTTAACTGTTAACAGTTAAAATTGTAATAATATACATTTTGACAGTTCAACGATGTTTATGCCGGCAATATAGTTGAAGAAATATCTTGGGAAAATCAGTTTACCTACGTAACATTAAAACAGGCTACAAATTGAAAAACTCAATTTTTACTAGAAATCTAAAAAGTTTATAACTAAATAAATATACTCTGTTAAATATCTTCTCAATCTTCTGAAGAAAAACAGAGAAACTGCTTGAGTAGATTCCAATAAGGAAAATGAACAGTAGGTAGGCTATAAAATAAACATAATGAAATTGAATTAAAATTAGAAGGTACCGTGTGTTTATTTATAACATTGGGTAGGGTAGAACAGAGATATTCAGTTCCATTGCTCGTGCAAGATAAAAATGACATTATTAAACAAAAAACTTTCGAGGCCTGTACCAGTTTGGTCCATAATGTGGGCGATAAAAAATCTAATGTATTCATTTGTAACATAACTTTATTCTACAAAACATGTATACATATACTTTTTGTAAAATAATTAATAACGGATCGCAAAGTCGTAAAGATTAGACCAGCGCTGATTATCTAATTAATATTACTTAAACAAGACTAATTAAACCAACATCAGATTCCGATTCTAATAAAGAAAGTACAAAATCTCAAGTTTGTAATCCAAAAATACTTGTTAATTGGCTAATGAATGCATTAATTACTGCTAATGCTTTACATTACTCTGAATTTGATGATAAATTATGCTTATTTAGCGCGATTCCTTTGATGTATGTAATAAGATATCTTTGTCTTTACTTTTAACGTTCAATTCTAACCCAGAAAAGTTAAATAACGCGTTGATTAAAATAATGGGAAATATTTAAATGCGCGTCAAACTAATTTTTGAACTTCAAACGATGAGGAACTTTTATAATTATTGCGGTTCTTATTACTTTTTGGTCTTTTTGAAAAACTTTTAAAGAACTTTTAAAGTTGGTCAGCGGATTATTCCCATTACTTCCCATTACATTATCTACAAGAATAAGCTATAACTAGGAGAGTCGTAAACAGTACGAGCAATATCGGATTAAAAGATTTAGCAGAGCATTTCATCCACAAATACTAGAATGACCCCATTTTGTTCGACGAACTTTTGCGACTAAGTTTCGGTTAAAAACTGATAGTTTTATACCTTTTAACTTTATTGAATCCAAGTTGGTAACGATAAAGCATCGAAACTTTAAGTTAGTGGGTTAATATTATCAGCAGAAATAGATCTTTTAGTAAATCTATTAAAAGTTACAAAAGCACATTCGCAAAATCTATATCTATACTTATAATAAATCTGTAGAAGTGAAAATTCTGTACATTGAAAATATCAAAAAAATAAATGGCAGGGGGTGTTACTAGACCGACACCGAACCCAAAAATTTGATTAAATTTTTTTTTGTCTGTCTGTCTGTCTGTCTGTTCAGGCATAACTTAACAAATATAAATAACTTGGTATAATTATTCTTCAATATCCTGGGCACCACACTGGGTACTTTTTATCCCGGAAAAGTATCCTATCCTACGGTTGGGGGGTGTCAAAGTTTGTATGGAAGAATTTTAACGCGCTGTCCGATTAACTCGAAACTCAATATTTATACTTAAACCCAAAAATTAAGAATAACGTGTATCAGGATTTTTCGAAATTCTACCCCTAAGGGGGTAAAATAAAGGATTAAAGTTTGTATGAAAAATCTTATTTCTTGAGGTAATAAACATGAAACTTCGCACGAATAGTTATCTAAATAAATTATAAAGTTTGTAGTTTTTTGTTTCTCTAAATTACCCCCTAAAGGGGGTTGGGGGGTGTCAGTGTTTATATGGAAGAATTTTAACGCGCTGTCCGATTAACTCGAAACTCAATATTTATACTTAAAACCCATGGGGATGTATGGGGTAATTTCCGACACTCACGCGGGCGAAGCCGCGGGCAGCAGCTAGTCAATAATATAGTTAGAAATATTCAACCGCATATCAGTGGTAACAAATTGAAATTGACAGCGCTATTATGTCGTATCAATAAGAACAATTTTCGTAGTGCAAATGATATCACTGATGTGCGGTTGAATGTACAGTGGTAGTATATTACCTACTTATTAATTTGAATACCTATTAAGTACAATAATATGTAGATACTGCCTACTGATAGCCAAAATAAACTAGCTTTGAAAGTTTTGCACCGCTCACGAAAATAGCTTGTTTGAAACAAAGGAACAGTACGCTTGAAACAAAAATAATTCATTTGTTGCTTGACTTACTAAGACTTCTCACGGCAGTTGTTTCATCTTTAATAGACTAATAGTATGTCATTTACCAGTAACGTTTTTTTAACATTGAAATACTATGTTTCAAAAAGTTTACTCTATGGTCTTATACTCAAATCAAATCAAAAGTCATTTATTCAAACTAGGATGAGAATCAGCACTTATCGTCAAAATTATATAAGACAGTCCCCCAAAACGCCCACCCTTCACCACTTCCTTTTGCTTTAGCTGGGAAGAAGAAGTGGCGCAACAAACTCCCCAGCAGCACACCTTCTACGCCGTTCTATTCTGTATAAAACTCACCGTGCAAACTTAGGTGAAGTGAGCGTGAAATGACCGTCATTCCACGGGGATTGACACAATTTGACAGCTCACCTTAAGCTCACTTCACCTTGTTTTCACGGTGAGATGTTTACAGAATAGACCAGCTGCTCTTTATAGGAACTGATTTTATTCTAGAAGCAATATATCAGACAAAATGCTCATTTATAATCTAACAACACACAGCTCATCATATTTCATCCAACATCAAATATTTGACAAGGGGCTCCCCACAGTGTTTTATGAGCTTCTAAAATATTTACATAAAAAGGTGATCAAAACTTCTTAACAAGGGTGGTTTCAAAACCAGTTTACAATCTCAAGGAAGTTTCGAAAACCTCGAAAAATAATTAGGCGGCAATGTCAGAAGGTTGTCAGTGTCAGCGCTCATAAAGTTCGGTAATTAATCATTGCGGAACCCCCGGTATGTCGGGTTTTATTTCACATCACTTTATTCGAGCGGAAAACTCCTTTTCCGTACGTTGACAGTATTTTATTTAATAAAAAGATTTTGGCCCTAATTTCATTGCGAAGCGGTACATAAACCATCTTTTAATTAGGTTAATTCACGCGTTAGTTTAAAGATTTTTATTAAAAACGGATGCTATGTTTTTCTTCGCTGATAGAAGATTGTGTAGGCACATGTTTGACAAATGTATCGTTACGTTTTCGACACGCCCGGAGCTAAAATAACATCGCACATAATTAATAAATAATAAACGCGTCTTAAAAAAATAGGGTTGTCAAACATTTCCATTAAAAAAAAACCGGTGGCGATATCGACAGTGCGTTTCTCCCCTACAAAAAGTTTTTAATTATTGTTTTTTATTGGCTCTGGTTGACAATTATACTGGGCACGGAACTCTGTAGCGTGGGGGACGTACTTGACCTATTTCTTTTATCGTCGTATCTCGGTTTTTATTATTCAGCTCAATTAAAAAACCCGTTCGGGTTTCTTACATCAGAAAACGATACGAAATTAATTTAAAGATTGAATTTTTCGCCGGTAATTTAAACTGAAGCAACAGATACGCGGGAACTGAAATGGAAATTATCTAGGTTTCCTGATTTTCAGGATTCTGTAATAATTTGGATATTATTATTATGCAAATTCTGCGATGTTAGATTCTAGTAAACTAGCGTTCTCGGAACCTTGATTCTTGTTTACCTTGCCGTACGATGACTGTGGTGGAAAATAACTGTATCTAAGGGCGTCGACTGTCGAAATGCGGTTTCCAAATACCAACAAAGAGAAATTTATTGAAATAAATAAGTAGGTATGTACCTAGATAATTAAGAGATTTATTTGCTGCCTGTAACTTTGGCAATGACTTGTACGTTCAAGGAACTACATGTTATCTTATTTACTTTGATTTTCTGAGTTAGTATGAAAGAAAAATTACAGATCATATTTTTTTGAATAAAATAATTACGTTACATTTATCCCCAAACCTTTCCTTATATTTTCAAGCCCGCTTCAGCGCTTCAAGCGTCTTTGTTCCAGAGACTCGAGTTGTATTATGTAGCGCCTTTAGCTGCTGTTGCTTAGTTTATTTATAGACCAGCTGAGTGCCATCTGCGCTCGCAGTTACCCGGGAACTACAGGCCATCTGCGGCTAACTAGATAATCCGTCAGTAAAAGAATCATTCAAGTGAGAGTCTGACTCTGTTAGATAGGATTCTGTGCAAAATGTTGGCTGATTTTGTGAGATTCTTGTATCTCGAAGTTATAGCTATGGTAATTATTACACTAACTAATAAATAATTTTATTGAAATGTAGATACTCGTACGTCATATTATCTAAATTATATGACAAGTCTGCCATACTTTTTTCATAATATTTGCAAAATTTTTCAAAGTCACTTGTATCATTTGGCGATAAACTTTACAGCAGAGATCAACAATTACTTTTATTGGGGTTCCGTTTCAAAAACAAAATAAGACTATCACGGTAATAGCAAAAACGATTAAAACTGTCATTTTAATATTTTTTCAATCGGTCGGCGGTTCTGATCCGGACCGTGCTCCGCCATTTGGTGACTCTTGCATTACCTACAGGAAACAATACCTACCACACAAATTTGAATGATTTTTTCTATATATATCTTATTGGTATTAACACAAGAAACTGAACGTGCGAATCTCCAAATCACTGAAATATCACTCTGTAATTAACAACATAAGAACAAAAAAGTATCTGTTATTGAAAGGCTTCCCTTTGCGATTTAAACAAAGTTCGTTTTGGCTTCACCCTGTTTAACTTTAAGCGGGACGCCCGTCGGCGATGCTTGCCAGTTTTCGTTAGTCGCAGTAGCTGGGATATAAAACTAATATATACAAACAATGAATGGCTGTCGGAATGATGTGATAAGGCAACGGTGCGGTTTAAAAGAATAAGATTATGTAGTGACAAAAATTGAAAAGAGTATACTTAGATAGTTTGGGTATGTTGAGAGGATGAATGAAGGGCGACTAACAAAAGGTATTTCAGGGCAGATGTGCGTGGAAACGCGTCGAGGGGATGCCCTAGGAGGACATAAAATATAGTAACCTTATTGGTGATGTTCTTCAAAAAGGTCCGGTGCGTAGTTATCGCAACCGGCGTGCTTGTATGACCAGATACATCAACGTAAACGAGGCAAAAGGAGAAGGTATGTAAGTATCGTAGCAAGTAGCGTTCTTTACTGCCTACCCCTATGGGCGGAAAGCGTGAGTTTATGTATGTATGTTTATACAAACAAAATTGTAGGTACAGTTGACCGATGAAAATCTTGACCACATTGTCATAGTATACGATGAAGATGACATCATTCGAGTTTAGTGTGACAAAATTAAAAAATAACTACAGTGATACCAGCATGATAAAATCGACCTTGACATTTAGACCTTAGAAGAAAAAAGAAAGATAAAGTCTGGCTACATTCCGGGAGCTTGAATATTAAAATATATGATGATAAAATCAAAAGAAAAAGACGTTAAAAAAACAGCAATGGTAATGAGCGTAGAACTGAGAGATAAAATTATCCATTATGAACATAGATTTGTTTTGCTTGTTACTTTAGAAACAAGGTTATTTTGCTGCTGTTATTTTAATTGGAAATCACGCCAAACAGAAGTGTTCAGAAATGAGGTTAGACGAACTAAAAAAAATAACTGAAGCTCTACAGACTGTATCCACAAGCGTATACCCACGTAATATATATAAAAAAAACTCTAAACGGACAAAACGGTAACCTTATTAAATCTTAAACGATGAAAACCCACGTTTTTATGAAAGAAAATTTTCCAAAGTATTCGTTGAAAGATGTACTTTGCTTAATACATCCCACAATTACGATGTTTTACCCCATTATCAAGTTATCGTTTGGTTCTTAACCATAAAAATGAAAAATCGACAAAAATGAACGTAGAAGAATGATCGACATAATTTGGATGTTAACAACGTTTTTTGTGATGATAGAACACTTTTAGATGGAGTTTATCAAGGTCTGAGATGAGTGGAATTAATACCACTTATATAATAAAGTGCGAATTTATGTATTGTAGTAAATGCTTTGTTTACATAAATCAGGCATTTTTATTAGATTTGAGTGATTGTTTCATTTGAAATCTTGCTTCACTCAATCATTAGGACAGGCATAATTATTTATTTGAGGACTGTGCCTCAAATAAATAAATTGCGGTAATTAAAGTTATTTTTAACACATTATTTCAGTACTTATAATAGTAAGGTTTTTAAAATAAAATGATCACACTACCAGGTAAATAATATTGTAGGTATTTTTGCATGCTGAACTTAGCAAAATATGTGGAACCATGTATATTTAAGACCTTATACCATATTTTATGAAAAATTAATATATTCTATTCTTGATAACACATACTGATATCGTAAATCGTGCCTTTTCGTCAAAACATATGCGATAAGCCTTTAAACAACCAACATGGCGTCAGTCAAACCGCGACGCATGTTAGTTAACAAGTTTGTTGTCAGAAGTCTGTTTGTTGACAGTACAAGTTACCAACACAACATACCTACATCTAGATTGTAGAGGATTAACGTTTCTCGTAACATAACATAACAGCTATGTTCCCCGATGGGGTAGGCAGAGGTGTAGCTACCTAGAGTCAACCGCACATGTTATGTTAGTCCCATGTGTTATGGGGCGAGCATATTGTCATATCCGGGGTGTAACTGAGAATACTAATGAAAAACACCAAATGGTAACACTACCAGACCTGGAATCGAGCCCAGGATACTATGCTCAGATGTCGCGCCTAAACCCACTAGCTCGATATTAAGGTTTATTAAAATGAGGCCAAAAAATACGCATTGAATAAAAATCCTCCTCCTTTTTTAAGTCAGTTAAAATTAAGATGAGCTTAATGGAAAAGTCAGATTATATCAGGCAGGTGAGATTAATCCGTTATTCTTTTTTTCCATTCCATATTCGAAAATAATGAGTTGCGAAAAAATAATGATATTCTGTATTCAATTTGGAATGAAAAAGTTCTGTCTGGCTTGATTTATAACGTTATTCGTAATAATTATTATAATATTTAAAATGTTACTTTACTATTATAATATTTATTTTACTTTTAATAGCGAATTTATTAAAAGTATTTCAAATTTCACGATTTATTAGGCGTATTGTATTTATAAGACGAAAAAACAAAGAAAAACACTACACACTGTATAAAATACCGGACCCATTAAAAATCGTTTACCCAAAAAATATGAATAAAAATACGAGTGCATTAATTGCCTGTCATCCCACCACAAAATTTAAACTGAAAAATATTTGCTCACCAATTTACATACACGTACTGAAAGCGTGGCAATCGTAAAAATGGTGGAATCGCTTAATTTCGTTTAAAGATAACACCTGCACGACGCATAAAATCGAAATTGGCAAGGTGTGCCCATACTAGGGGGGAAAGACGCTTATTGGGTGCACTGGGGTATGTAGATTATGTAATAAAGAATTTTATTTTCATAAGACAGGATTCAGGTGATTTACACGCTCGCAGAAAAATCAATTCAAAATTGCAACCGTGGGATGAATTTATCCCAAGAGCAAACTTAACATTGTAGTTGAAAAACATGTTCTTCCATACAAAATGTATTTGCAACTGCAAATGTAAGTTGGTCGATAATTACTCGTTAACATGCAGAGCCTAATTAGCTGTGATAGTTTTCCTTTTATTTCGTTAAATATACAACTGCTGTGAATTTTTCCACATATCCAGAACTTACAATTTAGCTTTAAAACTTAATATTTCGCAAATGGATACTTTAATCCAAAAATGGTTTTCACAAACTCACCATATTTTTGATCGATCTTTCCATAGATACCCCACAACATGGGATAGACGTAAAAATAAAAATATGTCCCCACTTTACGAGTTTTTTTTTCATGATTTTATTTTACCACTTTGTCGGCGGCGTAATTAATATGTATACTCATGCCAAATTACAGCTTTCTAGTACTAACAGTCTCTGCGCTAAGCCGGGGACAGACAGACAGACAGACGGACGGACATGGCGAAACTATAAGGGTTCCTTGTTGACTACGGAACCCTAAAAAATGATACCTAGCTACATTTATTATTCTCATCTTTAAACTCTTAAGAAACCATAGGATTATTTTCGTAATAATCCGATATTGATAGGGGCATTCACGACGCGGTAGACCGAACCATCCACTTTAACGAAGTCATCAGAGTTCAATCGAAACGCTGGTTAATCTGATATCCCAAAACTGAATTAATAAATGGCAAATTTTATTATGTATTAACGCGTTGTCGGTTCGTTAGTGTCGCTGAAAAACATCGGACGTCCAGTAATAATGGAATAAAGTTGGGATTTTGTTTTAAAGATAAATATAAGCTTTTTGGATAAACCTTGGTAATACCAATTTTGGTACTTACTGGTTATCTTTGTTGCCAAGCGTAGTTATCGTGTACATTTTAGCTTGGGCCAATTATTAGACAACTTTTATTGCACACTTTAAAAAAATTATAGACTAGGGTATAATAAAACTATGCGGCACTTCCTATAACTGTTCACCGAAATAGAGAACGGTACAACTAAAACAATAAATGTGGCTCACCAATTTACAAAAATGTATGTAGATCCCAACAAAGGCCGGCTTTCCCACGTTTATAATTTAGAACCTCTACCGCTTTATACCGAAAAAACAGAGCCGATTTGTTCAAAATATAATCCTGAAACCTGTCGTCAAATGTTTGAACAAACACACCTACCCATTATGTGGCCAAACTCTGACAGCGATCGCGAAAAACTCGCCTCCAAATATTTGTGAGAGCGCGGCTAATAGGACCATTTGTGGAGCCGTGAGCGGATAGCACATAACGAATGGGTGCTCCGGCTTCCAAAGCTCGAACTTCAGCTGAAGCACGATTGACCTAAAAGCTCTCCAAACTAAATTAAAGCGCCAGGATTTTTATATCTAAACCGATTATCTGAATCGGTAAATCATTTCTCTTCGAATCGTTTTAAATTGATCCGATGTTTTTGGTCCTTTGGCTTTTCGGATATTATTTTTGATAAGTAGATTTAAATTGCGCTGTAAGAAGGCTATAAATAAGTTAACGATATTTTTTATACTCTTGAGAAATTTAATAATACCGTGACTTCGATTTTAAATTAGTGAATAAGGATAAAATATTAAAACACAAATTTTTAATTAAATATTCTGTTGTTTATAAATATTTTTATACTGAGAACGAGTGTAAGATACTCGTTCGTTATTTATAAAATGGCATTGAGCCTGGCAGTAGGTATTTTTAATTGCTTTAAAATAATAGAAACGCATTTAGCACAAGCTTTAAAAGGATTGTTATAACCAATTCGTCTTAACTAGATTGCCTCGAAAATGGGGAGGAAAAATATTTAATTAAAAGCAGAAAATAAATGTTATGCAAAATGTCTGCCAACGAATTTCACTAAGACCACTGTGCCTGCTTACCCTCTAAGGAAAACGATAAGAAAATATGTAAATGAACCGCGGGATCAAGAAGAGAAATGAGGAAGACTCTTTGGTGTTAATATTTGGAAGATATACGAGAAAAACGCACGAGGACTAAAAATGGCGTATTTTTGTTTATTGCATGATCGCGTTCTGATATCAAAATGGCTAGTTATTTAGGAATATCCTTACCCTTCGGTCTTATATAATTTTAAAACAATGTTTTCAAAACTTCAGTCGGTATGTATCGGGGCTTATTTGAAAACTAATGGGTTGATACAATCAACCAATTCAATTGATCCAATTTGTATATAACTACGAATATACCTCTAAAAGCCCTCTAGAAAGTTTTAGTATTAGTATTTACAATTTCAATGTAGATAAATACCTGCTGAGTTTTTAATTGAATATGTTTACTACCCCTGAGATTAAACCACACGACTAGCTGAGGGACCACTCCTTTTACCACTAAACAGGGTCCGAGACCGGTCCCTGAGATACGGGTATTTTTTTCTGTTACAACATTTATAATTTAATACCATTATCTACTAATTTAATAACATTAATAATTTTGCAGGTATTTTTGAAGGTTACCTTAAATTCAATACAACTAGTATTAATACCGATTACCAAAATAAAAATTACCTCTATCTTACACGTGCCGTCGGCATTCGTCAAAGGGCGCATCGCTTGTGTGTGTGTAACCGGTATTAAAACAGTAAACTAAAAGAGGTAACATGTTTCTTCTTCTTGGGTTACCCAGATAGGTAACCTTAGTCGTTGAAGAAACCAAAATTATTCGATACTTGTACCGTAATTTATAAAGGTTTTCGGTCCCTGCCACTGAATTAATCATTTTAGTAATGTAGTACTAGTTAACCCGAGAGATGTCCTGTTTTTTAATAATTCATCATAATTCTCATACCGTATCACTTTCAGGTTTCCCGAATTTTCCAATTGTCCTTTTTTTTTCCTAACAAAACCTGATTCGGACTATCACGACCATTTTAAAATAAATATTTGTCAAATCGGTCCAGCCATTCTGAAGTGATGCGCTTACAAACAAGCAGAATTGCATTTTTTTATATTATATAGATCATTTGGAATTATATTAATGGATTGAGTATGTAGGTACTGTACAATACATAATTGTAGCTCTGTTCTTAATAATTAGGTATTTCGTGTTGAGACGACAGAAATTAATATAAAATAAAATATAACAAATTCCCTGTTAAGAAATCGTAGAATAGTCGCAAGAATGATTATAAAACCCTACAAAAATATAAATGATTGACTCCATATTACTTAAATAATTATAATTTAGACTAGCTCCCCGCCCCTGCTTTGCACGTTTTTAACAACTTGACAAAACATCGAGATTTCTATATTATATTTAAGTTTTATAGTAACTTATTATAAAAATAAACCTTCGGGAATAAGTTCTCTAAACGACCGTTAAAACCGCATCAAAATCCGTTGCGAAGCTTAGAAGAATAACGCGGTTATACAGACAGAAACGAAAACAGACTTTAATTTATAATGTGTACTAGATAATGCCCGGCATGCGTTGCAATGTCTTTTTTTTATTAGGAGCCTTGTCCGGCGGGCGTACAACAACTTACCAAAGTTTCATCATAATCGGTCGAGTCATTTTGGAGTTATCGCGAGATTAACGCACGGCAATTGATTTCACGAAACTCACGGTTATAATTAAATATACCTACTAAACATCTATATTTACCTATACATAGTCTGGCCATATGTTCTGTTACAAATGAAAATGCTTGTTTTTTGTTTATGAAGTACCTGTAATCTTAATAAAAACTTATAAGGAGGTACATATTTATTGAAAACTCACCAAAAATAAAAAATAATTCTATTCGAAATGGCTTTATTACAGGCCTTTAACTTGTCTGGCCACAAATCTATGTATTTACGCATTGTTTCCATTAGAAATTTAGCCACTGCTCCAGAGATTTCTTAAAAGACTCAATGTCGGCGTGTCGTTTAGAGCAGGCCATGTCCTCTAAAACTGACCATAATTAATTGTAGTCTATGGGGATAAGATCTTGTAACATCTTGTAATAGAACTTTGGCCAGATTATGTATAGGTAGATATATCTATCTATACATAGTCTGGCCTACTGAATACTATAGTATTCTATAATACTACTATAGTATTATATATATAATACTATAGTATTCAGTAGGTATATTATAATCGTGAGTTTAACTATTTATAACTGTTACACGTCGTCGCGTCGTAAAACACGAGATTTACTGACATGTGTCGACTTTATAATAAATGGCGCCCAAATTAATTGGATACGTTCACTTCATTAAAAAGAACAAGCCATGTGATCCTTCCTCGCTTCAGAAAAATGTCTGTCTATTTGTATCGTTTCTAAAAGTTTTTTTTTTCTAATTTTCAAATAATTATTTTTAGGTTGAAACCATAAGTGTCAATGATTGTTATTGCCATATCTTCAGGACAACAAATGACATAGAAACAATTATGACTGCACGAAATCCTCTTCATCAACCAGCAAGTAAATTTTTTTTTGAAATGATGAATACGAACTAGCAGTATCTAACTGCAATTACATTGCTAAATTGTTTTCAACTTCAATAGTTTCTCTCTCCAGGTATCAAACTACCTCTCTGCCCGTTAAATCGGATCAATAGTTAAGCCGTGACGATGTGCCAAATAGACAAGCAGAAAGACCAATCCTTAAAATCTGTAAATTATTTTTCTAACTGGCAATATCACGGGCGAAATGTCGGTGGTGTAATTCCACTAATTACCAAATACAGCATCATACAAATATGTAGTCTATATTAACAATATTGTATTGCAACCACTAATCGTAAAAGCGGTGATAACGACATTATTCTCTCAAGATCAACTGTGGTCGTAGCAATCCGTAGAGGTCATCTAAGCATTGTGGCTACGTATCTCGTAGGCTCGTAGCCGCTACGGCGTAGCAAGTATATATACATTCGACCGATACATTGAATAGTTACAAATTCATACCATGTTGTTATAACCACAAAAATCCAAAATGTTTTAGCAAAAATACCACTAGCCTTTTAGGTAGTATAATAATTTAATTCAAAAATAATTTATCACCCGCAAAGTCGACGATTTCAGCAGCGAGAGAAAACGTAATTTGAATAAATATTCCTTCTAGATTTTGGGACGAGACGAATATTTTCACAATGAAACGGAATGACGTACTCTTGTATAAATATTTTTTCCGCAAACCTTATTTAATATTACACCCACCCAAGTAGGTATAGGTACTAAGTATAATGTATATTCGTAAGAAACGGTTCTCTCATTAAATTATTTTGTTGGAGATAATTCATGAACGAACATGTCTTTGAAGATCAATTTTATATAGTTCCAATATTTCATTAACATTTTTATGTCATCACCCATAAATATATTTATGAGCACAATAAAATTATCTTTGGGTCATCAAATACCTACAAAATTATAATTGAAGAAAGCTTGTAAAAGATTTACTCAAATAAATACGAATATTCTGAAATGTTACAAAAATCTCTGTTCGTAATGGTTTCACACTTCACTACAGATGTAAAGAAAATATATTTTCATATTGAAAATAAATCATGATATTTACATTCTTTATACTGTTGATACAACAAATATTTAAATTTTAACACAAACATGTAAGATTTTATTTAAATTAAAATAATTATAATGAAATGAAAACGTGGAAAATAAAACGGAATATAAAATACAACTCACCATGGAAGGAACCGGCGATTCCTTTAAAAGAACACAACACACAACGCCATTTTCAAAATCCACATACAAGTCACCAACACGCACACAACACTAACATAAAATTTTAAAACGATTTTTTTCGAATTTCGAATGCGGAGTTCTCAGCGATACGACGCGCGGTCGCCCGTCGCGGCATCCGAAGAGGTTATGGCAGCGAGTTTGCGTGGACCGACCCTCCCCCCACCTACATACCATAATTTTTATCCGGTCCACCACCATAAAAATATTTCGCGACCGTATTGCGCAATGCATTAATCTCAACAACCGAAAAAACATAAACACGTTTTTTTTTTTTGTTACGAATATGCTAAAGCTTTCCCGGTCTAAAGTTACACAGTTGTAAATTATGGGGGAAATAGACGTAATTAAGCCCATTTTACGTTTGAAATCCGTTCGGAGTCAGGAATAGGCGACAAGGAATGTTTTAATGTTTAATTAAAAGGATTGTCGCGCGAGGGGATTTAGCGAAACGTGATAAAAATACTAATCAATTTGAATGTGTCGAGGTGGATTCTTGTGAAACATTTTCGGATTCTTTCGAGTTGTAAAGAAGCATTAGTTTCCTTTGAAGTTTAATTCCAATAGTTTGCTTTCACCTAATTCTTTGTGAGTCGTTAAGATGTCTTTTAGATTTTCAATTTGTATTGCCATCTAGTAAGGGAATGCCAGTTATTTGTATCTTTATCTGGCACAACACATCCAGACATGCTCGCTTTATTTTAATCAGAAAATTATATATTAAGGTTCTGATAAATCTTAAAAACCGGGCAAGTGCGAGTTGAACTCGCGTGGTGTGAGTTCCGTACGATTAGTATGTTATTGACCATATTTTTTATCCCAAGAACCAACCTAACATTGTAGTTGAAAAACATGTTATCCCATACATTCCAACTGCAAATGTAAGTTTGTACGCATGATAGTGAGAGATGTACCATGTTATTTTAAGACCATAGACTATATGTAAAGAACCATTCTCCGTTTTTATTTTATTTTATTTTAGGCTCAGTAGTTTCGAAGATAAGGATATGGTAAATGTTCATAAATTTTCTTAAATATCTTTAAATGAGTTCATTCTAAAATTACAAGAAAAAAAAAAGTTATTCTCACCACAAGACCTTTAGGTACAGTTTGCAATTTATTTTTTTAATTTTCAAATACGCCCCCGAAAAGTGAGCCCCTTAAATAAAATTCATTGTTGGGTCACAGAAATTCATATGTGTACCCAACTTGGTCCAGTAGATTGTGACTGACTGTGATAGCCGGACAGACAAATAGACAGCCAGCCAGCCAGACAGATAGCCACACGAGTGATCCTACAACGGAACCCTAAAAATGTGTAAAACATCCATTTTCGTTCTAATTTGCGAACCATTAGCAGATTAGTGCCTACACCAGTCCCCTGATAGTTCACGAATTATAAAATTTTGTTTTTCTTACGTACTTAACATTCGCACTAAGTACTCGCAAACACCGTAATTACATAATTAACACAACATTAAGTTAGAAAGCGAGGATTTAAATTCCCGAAACTATATTACATCTAACATCAGGCGGGGCGGAATGGTCGTTTGGAAACTTCTGTAGCTTCTGCCTACCCCCATGGGAAAAAGGCGTGAGTTTATGTATGTATTTATTACATTTTCGGGGAAATTATGGGCAAATCTGTAGGATGAAAATTATAATTATGGTGAGACTCCTTAATATTATAAATATAATGAAATTTTAATGACAACTGATGAATGAAGGTAAATTTTCTGGAATGATTTCAATATTTAGCTACAGTATCGAATAATTAAGCTTTGGGTATGAAACTCTCTGTTTTTGGTGCAAATAAATTAAATTAAACATTAATATTAATTACTGGCCAAATTAATTACAAATGTTTCATCATCTTGTATACGTTATTCCCTGCCAATTGGACGGGTTTTAATTACATAAATATCACGCCTGTATTCCCCGAAGGGTTAGGCAGAGGTGTACCTTCAGTACACTCATATTTCGTCAGTTATGTTTAAGTCCCATGTAATAGGGGGCGAGCCTATTGTCATTAACCGGGCACAAATCCAGACATCGGGCTACTACTGAGAAATTGCAGATGGAAAAACCCATTAACACTTTGATCGACCTGGGAATCGAACGCAGGACCCCACACGCTCAGCAGTCGCACTTGCGACAAGATAAACAAGGCAGCAACATATAGGTAGTAGATATTATTTTGTAATGTTTGATGTTAAATGACAATTTATTTAACGCCTTTACTGAGTAAATTATTATCAGTTAAAGTTGGATTTTTTGTGCCAAATAAATCAACCAACTCGCCCATTGCAGACTACTGCTTGACATGACATTGCTTCTTTTTATTTTATCACTGTATTTTTAAACCATCGACCTATGTGGTTGTTTATTGGGCCAACGGTTGCTTATTCTCAGTTTTCTTTCCTTTCTGTCTCTCAGAACATAATTTACTTTAGTCCCCCTATAAAATACAGCACGCTTTTCTTTTCAGTAAACATAAATCCGTTGCCAACATTGGCGGTACAATGTTTGCCAAACGTTGGCAACCAACTGCAACTGCCTCCAACGCTAATATCGAAACGTTCTTGCACTCATATTTTAAAATGTTCAATTTTCGAACGCATTCGGATTTCGGGCGTGTTCATTCATCCGAACGAAGACATAAAGGATTTATTCACCATTTTGTTTCACTCATTTTTTTAAGTTAAATATTTTTCCGATTAAAGTTTCTTTGTAAACGAAATGCTGGTGGTATTCCGCAAACAAAGAAACAAAGTCCCCCGCTGCGTCTGTCTGTCTGTCTACTCGATAAAATCAAAGACTACCGAACAGATATTCATACGGTTTTCACCAATGGATGGAGTGAGTCATGAGAAAGGTTTAGGTGTATAATTGATTATGGTTTTGTATAAATTGGCTGAAATATGACGATAATTGTTGAAGATGTCGGAATAAATCATGCAGACTGACGTGTGCGCCGCGTAAACCAATAGCGTAGGTAACGGTTCGTGCAGACCGGTGCGATATCGCGGGCGCGACAGCTGCCTGGCGAGCCCGCGATATCGCGCCAGTCTGCACGAGCATTAATATGAAAACAATTAATTACAGAATTAATACATTGTTTACCTGCATTAACACACAGGGTACTTTTAAATCCGGTGGTAGTACGTACCCATGGGATACTTTCCGAAATCCACGCGGGCGAAGCCACGGGCAAAAGCTTGTTCTTTATAAATGGAAAAAATATAAACGATTCATAACAAACCTATTGATATTCTTTGAAATAGATCTTTTGAAATTACTTTTTGTGTCACACTCGTGGGTTCAAAGCTCAAAATACTTACCATCCATAGTCTGCTTCTTTTAAAACTGGACTTTTAAATAATTCACTATATAATACCATAGAAATGAAATAACACCCTTGAAGCACCCAAATTCAAAGCGAAAATTTGAAAAACTAGGAAACGAATCACATTGCTATCTTTGTAAGTCGTTTTTATTTTCAAAATCGTGGTGTGATTTATAAATCAGTAGAACAACGGAGCGATTTACGCTTCGTTACCGATCTCTGAATTTATGGCAGTTTTTATGGTGTTTTTAGATTTAGGAGGTTGATGTATATCGTACTTGCAAGCTAGTAGTATGGCATTCATTTTAATGTCATGGTTATCTGTAAGTTATGTTGTAGGTACATTTTATTGACGTGTAAAAGTGTTTGGACAAACTTATTTACAGAAATAAAATCATTTCATCGTAAACTATAAAAAATCTATTGATCAGGGTGTAGCTTAAAGGAGAGTATAGTAGTCTATAGAGTGTATAGTCTAGCATGGACATCGGCCATTCGATTTTTTTTTAGTTATGAGTCATTTTTGTCTTACAAATCAAATTTTAGTGTATGACAGTTCAATACTTTATAAATCTCAATCATGCTTTAATTCCGCAAACTTGTATAAAATCATGCTTATCTAGATAAAACCTAAACCTTACAACCTTATTACAATAGAACAGAAACAAAACTGTTTACATTGAAAGAAAATACTTTTTTTCCTAAATCCATGACCGTACAGATACGACCGATCTTACGGGTTCACTGCCAACTCCTAAGAAAGGTCGTCGACCTATCTATTAGACTTTTATAGATCTGCTTACGTCTGTATCAGCTGAAAGAAGATACTGAATAAGTTGTAAAATGAAGAAAACTATGCAGTTTTTATGGGCACATATAAATATGCTGATGTTTGGAAAAATATGTAAATGTTTATGTTGAAATATTATTTTGTTTTTAAGAAAAAATAAGAGAGCTTTCGCACTATTGTAGTACCTCTATCAGAAAAATACAGAACGAAATCTTAAGTGACAATAAATACTTGTGTTTTGTGCCACTTTTCTCAACATATCGACGATAAAATTCGAGCCCCGAAAATAAAATGGTAGCCTGTCTAAATACATATTACAACTTGCAGCTGAAATGTTTTACTTTTCTTAGTATTTTCCGTACAAAATTATTGTATTTATTGTTAATTGTTTGTTTTTTTTAATATTTTTTTTATTTATTATTTGAGATGACATAAACAAATGCAAGCAGAGTTGAAAATTTAGTTTTCTACCTCCAGAACTTTGAACAATTTCGGCAGAAGAGAATAACATCAATTCTAACTGAAACTCAATTACAATAAATTTATTTCGTCTTATAATTCATTTAATCTTCTAAGTAAAGTAATTCAACCATGCTAACAATAATGAACTTTAAGAATTACTTCGAACAGTTTCAGGGATGTTTCAGGATTTCAGCATCTGAGAGAGATGACAAGCGTCTGTCAGCCTTTCACCAAGCGACCAGTTTGCAAACTTATAAAATATGAATAGTTCCGTTTTAACCATTAGTAGGCACTACTAAATGGTAGTAAATTATACTTAGATCTAGTAATAATTAAGTAACGAACTGAAAGTGGTTTTCAAAAGAGTAAACTTGCAACTAGTTTTGTTATCTGTCATCAATATGTTTCTCCTCACAATTTTATAGTATATTTAGGTGCGCTTGACAGATCTTAAATATATTATACAGTCGAACACTAAACAAGATATACTTACTCTACATTTTGAACAAATATTTATAGGAAAAAAAAAGTGTCTTCAATTATAAATTCTCATTTGTAAGATTGGTTGTTGGCATAAGATTTGTCAGAAGTCCGAAGATAGCTTACATGGTTTCAATTTTCACCGTCGGAAAGTTAGTTCAAATCAAATCAAATCGTTTATTGCAATCCATAATGTACACTTACAGGTGGTGAATATAAAAAATATAGAAACAATTATGGACCCTGATGGGCACAGCAAATTACATAAGTACTGAGAGGAAGAGCGCTTATATATCAGTATTTTATATATTTCCATTAATTTACTTAGTTTTCTTATTCTTCTGGAGAATGAGAATATAAATATCAAAATAGCGATAAGTAAAAGCGAATAATAATGGTTTCAGGATAATATAGTTTTCCGACCCATTTGGATATTGCCAAGAAGCGGTCCATTGAATAAATTGCTTTCTCCATACATTTGCATGCTAATAATGGCATTGAATGTAAAATATCGAATACCAGATACCAGCCTGGATGGTTTATGAACCTTTATTCTTGGTTGCAAAAATCATAATGATACCAAACCACCACCATTGGCACCATATATGATGCCAATATTATTGTCCCACTGCAGGGCAAGAACTCTTCTCATACAGAGAAGGCTAGACTATGATCACTACCCTTGCTCAAGACGGCCTGAAGATTTCAGACTTGAAAACGACATTAAAATTGAGAAGCCTTCAGAGGCGGACTAGGAAGTGACATCATGAGTTTGAACCCAACCTTTACAATCCTAAACTAATATTGTAAATGCGAAAGTGAGTTTGTTATGCTTTCACGCTAAAACGACTGAACGAATTTGGATGAAATTTGGAACATGGGTAGACTATGTCCTAGGCTGAGATATAGGATACTTTTTATCCCGTTATTCACACGGGATCCAGACTTATGCGGGTAAAACCGCGGGTCGCAGCTAGATAAAGTATAAGCATCGTTGGCGGAAAGTGCATCAAAATTGCGAATAATAATCTAAAACATTCAGTGTATTGTTGTTTCCTTCCAATATCTATACAAAATTAAATGAAATGCTGTTTGTTGGTAAGCGCATCTTGAGAACGACTGGACTCATTTGGCATATTTTTTAAATGTTTGGAATAGTCCGAATCAGGTTCTTACAGAAAGAAAAATGAGAAAATTGAGGGAAACTGAAAGTGCAATTTCTATGGGACTTTTGTATGAATTATTGTTTGGACAGGACAACGTCAGTAAATTGCTTCCCTCGTGGTCTCACATTACTTAAATTATTATTTTATTATCAAAAAACTAACCACTTTTTTTTCATTATTCTACTTTGCCATCAAAATGTCTCAACAGTTCTTAAACTCGCAGCATCCATGCTAATAAAGCTACAAGATAGCTTAACCGTGTAGAAATATAAGCTTCCTATCCTTTTGCATGCAGAACTAACATTAACTTCTCTGTTTCTCTTGACTTTAGCTATTTGCACGAGATAAGCTCGAAATACTTACGGTTTTTATTTTTATTTTTATGCAAAATACAAACTGGTGTACAGTTGTCTTTTAGCGATACGATTATGAAAATAAAAGTAAAATACTTAACTTGTCAGGTGATATTTATTTAGGTCTTACTTTATCCTACTATAAATGCGAAAGTTTGTGAGGATGGATGGATGGATGTTTGTTACTCTTTCATGCAAAAACGCCTGAACGGATATGGATGAAATTTGGCACACAGATAGTTTATAACCTGGTTTAACACATAGGCTACTTTTTCCCCGGTAGTACAATCCCTCCACGCGGGCGAAAAGCTAGTTCTATTATAATAATCTGCGTAGTCTACTTGTTTTTCTCAATAGTAAGTGGCGTTTGGATAATGCCCCGATGGCATTTTCAAAAAGTACCTACTATTTCCCGGAGTATTAAGAGATGAAGTGAACCTAGATCAGTGCAGTGTGGATGAAAATGCTTTTAACGTAAGTATATAAAACACTTTCGGACAGTTGCAGAAACAAATTTTACCTTTTAAACCTGTTATTAGATACTAATCTTGAGGAGCTCGTGGCTAAGTCATAACAGCCGCACGGGTCGATCCATCAGGTTAAGCTGCGCTTGCCGGGGTTGGTCCGTGGATGGGTGACCATCTTCACATACCGAGACTCCTCCGTGCTTCGGAAAGCACGTTAAGCCGTTGGTCCCGACTGTCATTCTTAGATCTTTGGCAGTCGTTACGAGTCGTCAGAAGCCCAAAAGTCTGACAACCAGTCTTACCAAGGGGTATCGTATTACCCAGTTACTGGGTTGTGGAGGTCAGATAGGCAGTCGCTCCATGTAAAATACTGGTATTCAGCTGCATCCGGTTAGACTGGAAGCCGACCCCAACATGATTGGGAAAAGGCTAGGCAGAATGAAAATGAATTAGATACTAATCTTCCATTAACTTGTTTTAACTCGATTTTAATGGTTCTTTAATGAAATTAATGAAATCATTAGTCATTACGCAATGTGGCAATAATATTTGCCTTTGTGCAACTGGGTATTAATATGTTATCCACCTTATCAATCGCATATAAAACACTCAACGTCTATGTATGTTAGTCAGTTATTGATTGATGCAATTTATATCCTCCTTTGCTATGTGAATTATGGCAGTATCCATGAGCATAATCAGCATATTCCCTTTGCAAGGTCATAGGTGTCCTCTCTGTGAGAGGCATTGGCTCCACCACGCGTTACCAGTGCGGGTTGGCGGATGTCACATGATATTAACTAGAGCTAAACTTTCAACCGTTATTCAGTACATTTGTCTCATCAAAAATCTACTTGAAATGTTTGACAGCGGAGCAAATATTCATCAAAGCTAAACAAATATTACTACTCCATATTCAATGCTCTATCAAATAAATAAATGTAGTTTTACAACAATCACACAAAATTGGCAATTATCCAACAGCTCTAAACCCTAGCTGGACCGAAGTGAAATATTTCCTTTAATAGCATACACTATAATTGTGCATTCCTTCCGCTTGCCATAGATTAAGTTTTAGTAGAGGACACAGTCAGAATGTTTAAACGAGTTGAAATAGGAGTTGTCAGTTAATAGATTATTGTAAGAGGCCCATACAGTTATTGTGTTTTACATAATATTTAGCGGCCTCGTTTGTGTGTAGGTACCTAGCATAATCAACCATGTTCCCACTGCTGGCCTCCTCTCGGTCAGAGGTAGTGGGCCGTAATCCTTCACGACGGCCCAGTGCGGGTTGATAGAAGTCGCGGGGTGTTACTATACATCTTTTTTATTTGTTTTATTTTTATCTCTCTTGTCTGCTGTATTTTATATTGTGTGCCTTTTAGTCTGTGTCAAATAAATGTATTTTCTTTCTTTTCTTTCTTTCTTTCTTTATAACGTCTTCGCATTTTTCGTTCTAAGAAATGCCGGTTTTCCTCATGTTTTCCTTCACCGTTTTGAGAGCGGTGGTGATAAAATAATTTCCACATAGTAAAGCGCCTCAGTGGGTTCGAACCCACGACCACTCGTAAATCCCAGCCGTTACCACTGCTCGTTTGTGTCTGTCCTTGAGTAAAATAGACGGAACACGATTGCACAATATTGCTACACATTAATAATAAATAATAATAATAATTAATATAATAATTAATAATTTATTTATTGACAGCAAAAAATATTAACACAGTGTTAGGTTTTGGGTAAAACTAATCAAATTTTGGTATTATCCTTCTGAAAATATGGCACTTACAAAACGTTCTGTTGCTTTCTAACTTTCTAGTACTCTTACAACCAAAAACACGTCCTGATAAATAAACAACACAAATAAGTTATGTCGCCTCTGTTCCCATTTCCCGTTCATCTACACTTTGACACAATTTAAAACTGTCTGTCGCTATGCTCTGCTACTGTCCCGAGGACTTTTATTACGGGCAATGTTTATATGTCTGCTTCTTATTATTTTCAATGTACTGTGTCGTTTTCGCTCTAAATTGTTCACATTGTTTCGCTTTTATACTTGTTTTCGCTACTATCATGACTTTGTTGATGTTGGAGAAAGACGAGATAGTTTTCTTGCGGTTTCTGAGAAGATCGGAAAATGTTTCTGTTATCTTGAGAAAATCCTTCTAAGAAAATTATGTGATGAATGAAATTGAATAGCAAAAGTACACGTCAGCTTGTTAAGATGCTCTCCTTAATGATAAACTCGACTCGGAAAACAGAAGGTTGCAATTTCTAATAACAAATTGCAATCTTCTGTGCTTCGAGTTTTTGATACAGAAATACTTTGTGTAATCATGTATCATGTTGTTTGTGGATACATAAACAACGAATACGTGACTCGGAGATGGTCAGTGTAAAGATGAAGGGGCAAGAAAACAAATTAATTTATAATTTGTTTGAACAGAGAGGTCTTCGATCATTCGACATTGAACGTTCAATATTAACTTTATCGTCTACTTATTCTTATACAGTGTGAGTCTTCATAATGTGCACATATCGAAATGAGGGATTCTATGCCTAATTTGACAAACGGAAAAAATATTTAAAAAAATCTATTTTTGTTTTTTTATTTATTTTGTATTTTTTACCCCAATGTAAAAAAACGGTGTAACTTTTAAATGATCTATCGCGATAAAACAAACTCAACTCCATAATGATTGGTAGTAATTAAGTGTTCTTATAAAATGAAAATTGTGGGAAAAACCCCTCCCAATTAAACCCAAAAAACCCTCAATTGAAAATAAACAGGTATTTCGTCCAAAAATCTGTTTTTTTAATCAATTTTTACAATAATCGTAAAAAAAAATCAACAAGACGAATTTTTTTAAATAAAAAAAAATGGAAAAAAAAATGTATTTAGATTTTATTTTTTATTTTTTCCGTCGATAAAATTAAGCATAGATTCCCCCATTTCGATATGTGCACAATATGAAGACTCACACTGTATAGCTTAGGTACCAGATATTTCTTAAAAGCTTTTTTCAAAGCATTACACATACACACATTATACTTATTTTTATAAGCATCATTGAGTTCTTCACAATCCTTCTCTTTGAAAATAAATGTAATGAAAGGTGTATCCATTTCTTTTATAAAAACCTTAAAGAATTTTACAAAGATTAAAATTCTTGAGACTGTTAAGCGCCTTGGCTCGCCTAAGGCAAAATGATAGCGTTTTAAAAATACTGTGTTTTGTATACTTTAGCGTTAAAATTAACATCACAATCCTTTTAAGTTTACTTAAATGGAGTTATAGTGTAGATGTTATTTTTACGATAATATATGTTAGCAATTCATTTATATTTTAATGTCATTACCAAAATGGCAAAGGTAAAAATAGAAATAAATAAAGAGTGAATTATATTTGCAAAGGAAGATGTTTTAAAGGCAGACCTTTGTTTTACCTATCACAATATTTTTGGTAGGGAGAATGGCCTGTCATAAACATGACAATAGTTTGGGTTTTCAATATTTAGTCAACCGATTTATTAAGTTACTATCCTTAACTAGCTATAATAAAATAAGTACCTAGTTAATACGACAGAACCTTTTGTCAGAAACACGCATTTTTTTGGCGTAAACATCTTATTATTAATTATTATATTAGGCAATGTACAGATACTTTAGGATTTAATCTCTATCCAGACTAATTCTTGCAAATTCTAGCCTTTTTTTATTTCAATTTAAACGAATGCCTTGTGGGTGAGGTCTATCCATTTATCACTTTTAAATGCAAAAACATTGTTGAAAAACTTAACAGAAAAAGGCGTAACTTTCTACTCCTGGGACTTTTAATTTTACCGAAATAAATAAAAGCTTTTGGCAGCCATTGTTATTTCAAAACAATTGAAACTAATTATTTTGCCCGCATTAAAGGTAGGTGTGTATCACGCTCCGATAAGATATATTTGGTAGATATCAATAGTTAGGTACCTACAAACATGGGTAAAGAAAAATATAATAATCATTGTATGCATCTTTTCACGTATAAATTAAAAAATCTATTAATAAGTAAATGTTATTACAGTGTAAACGAATATTTAAATGATAAATCCCTAAAACTCATTTAGAACACACAAGAAATGTTTTTTTTTTAGAATAACTTAGATTATAAGATAAACGATAAGTCCTCATCTTACTATAGGTATTTCTTTTGCTATGTCCGACAGGGTCCACGATGGTTCCTAAGAAAATGTTTATAACCTAAGCACATACATTGTGGAATGCAATAAAGTATTGAGAATCTTATGTTACCGTTGTTATGGCAACCAACAACGATCTAATGATGAACGTAGAAATTATAGAAACACCTTTTTGAACGAAGTTCTTTAACGCGGCTTGCGGTAGGAGTTGACAAATAAAAAATCGTTGCGCGATAAAGCGTTCATACGTTTTGTGTCAAAATGAAAATCCGCTGCGAAAATATTAAAAGTTTCCGTCATGGGTGCGTTTTCATAGTTTTCGAGGGTGCTGAAGCCGATAGTGAGGTCAAAATATTAATCCAAGATGGCGGCTGCGAAAATTTTGTTTTCGTTTTATTCATACGTGAGAAGGAACTTCATTCCTGACGGGAGCCTCGACCGCACACATTTTTTATTTTTTATTACTGGGTTCTTACTCCCAATTACAAAGTTGAATTACCTGACTAATTTACTTAAATTCTAAATAAAACATCTTTCTAAGAAAGTGAATAGGTACTTATTACTTACATTTGAAACCACAGAATATCTGGAATCATAATTTCAACTCCAAAATCCACAAAACGTAATTAGTAATGCAATTAAGAATTCTAAAGAGAAGTAACTAAACCAATGAGCTTTAATTTGAAATAAACTGAAACGGCTTAAAAGGTAACTACAGCAGTGAAAATTTACGGCTGTGCAGCGACTTTAAAATTTAGCACTGTAAGCTTGACCGTCCTCGCAAATATTGCAAAGCTAAACTCAGCTTTAAACATTAAACATTTTCACTCTCAAACTCTGCTAGGTGTGGAATAATTTTTGGAGAAATGAAGTGGTCTATTATTAAATAGTTGCTTTGAAACTTTTTGGGGTTGGTTCTGAAACGTAAATTACTTTTTGAAAGTAAATACTTCATGTACGAACATATTTAATTACTGTATTCTAACAAATATTCATCAATGCTAAAGGTATTCAGAAATAAGTTGTTTACTTTTAGCTAGGTACACTATTGCCGTTTGATACTGATAAAATAATTAGTTTTCACATCAAACTTGTCAAACTAGAATATTTGTTTACTGCATGACTACCATCTATCAAATAGTTTTTGGTCCTTCGAGCCGGATCAAACGAATATATTTAAAAAATCAGACTAGATTTTAAGCAGACATGAACGGTTTACAAAGACATAAGTACTCTAAAGCGATGTCTTTAATATTTAATTGAAAGACACTGCTAAGCAGCATCGTAAATTGTCGGGAAACAGGCATCCCTTAGGTGTAATCCTTTAGTCTGTTACGACCCCCATGGGAGCTGATAACGCGGTTCTGTTCATAGCCCTGAACCACTTAGAGATTGTAAGTCAGCATGGAAAGCTACTCCAGTGTTTTGTTTTATATTCTTTTGTTTTAGGTACTTAGTTAAGTAGTAGTACACAAGAGAATTTTGTGTTGAACATTTGGTTTTATATTCAGCTAAAACAGCATACTGCGACAAACTGGGTTCACCAATTCTCTCACCAAGCATGGTTCTATAACAATTCTCTTTAAATCATTCATTGAATCATTTATAGGCTCGTGATCATAAGTAGAGATAAGTGAAATTTCTAGTGATTTCATTACCCAACCTACGTGTTATTTCTATGAACATATTGTGTCACGTGTAGACAAATTCATTATCGCAGTGTGTATTGGAATTTTGAAATTGTTTATTGAAATAATTGATTTACATAAGTATTTACAAATGGGGCCATAGACTAGAAGATAATAATTGAATTCTACTTTGTACTAGGAATAAACCTGTATCTCAGATAACACACTCAAATACTTTTACATATTATTATGTATTATCTAAGATTCCAGAAAATAATTTATGGAATAAAAATTATGGTATACACTGCCCAGTCATTAAACATGAACATTTAAATCTTTTTACTCAGTAATTTTGAATCAAAGGATTTTAATCAATTTTATTCAATTACTTTCCCTCATATACACCAAAATAACTACAGGACTGACACGCTCCACATGTGTCCCGCACTCAATGTGTTCTGCTTACTCAGTGCTTTTAATGCTACGTCTGAAGCGGACCTTTGTAGCTGGCAGTCGTATATCATTGGCCACCACTTCATGTTTTTTTTTTTGTATTAATTTTGATGACCTACCTTTTTTTAATCTATGTTGTCTCACTGCTATGCAGGCAATTTGACTATCCTACATTTATATAATCGTAATTGTACAATATTTAGATACATAATACATTATTATTACGAATTGGTGAATGAATTTCGTCTCTTAAACAATGTTACAATCCTATAGATGGCGAGGCCCAGAATGTAAGTCGGTCGAAACAAATACTAACGAATACTCAGAAATTACTCAGTAATATCAGTATATAAAACTTTTATACTGGTACTTTATCCTGTCAAGCTAGGCAATAACTATATAATTTAGAATATTAATGGTTGTAGGTGACCACAATCTACAGCCAAAAAACAGCATGTAAAATTATTAGAATTGGTTCGCGTGGGGTTCCGTACCACCGTTCAATACGGTTTTTAGTTTAGTAAAAAAAAACATACACAAAACATGTTTCTTGTATACAAATTAAAAACTTATTTTTAGCGGCAATACACAATCTGTGAAAATTTCAACAGAGGATACAGCCCGGTGACAGACAGGCGGTTCGATAGACAGACGCACAGCGGAGGGTTCCGCTTGGAAACCTTCGGGTACGGAACTCTAAAAACCACATCAATGCAAAGCTTTATACTGAGCAAGTGACATACATTTTAATATTTTATATCTCCTTTTATAAATACCGTTACATGTATGTGGACATTTTTACCGGCCTATATTTTTAGATGATGATAGAGGATAATCCACTTATCATACTTGATAAGTACCTTTTGATACTAAAATGCTGTAGGTAACTACGTAAAAATCGTACATTTATCCCATGTAAATTACGTGTTCAAAGAGATTTCGCATGGGTAGTTTTGTCATATAATTATCGTCAATTCCGTTAGCTTGTTTGCAACCCAAACTTATTTTTACTTACATAGTAAAGCTGCACACGTCTCAGTGAGTCTAGAAATATATTATTTTGTCTTGAAACTCGATCATGTACATTTAATCAATTTAATATATTTTATTCTTCAGTAGCCTTTCATCAGCTTCCGTGACAATACTGGATGTCACAGCCAACATCGACAAATTCAGATATTAGTAGCGAGATATCGTCAATTTACCAATAAAATAAGATTTAGTAGCATAATCAGCCTATAACGTTCCCATTGCTGCAACACCGGTCTCCTCTTTGTGAGAGGGAATAATCCACCACACAGACCCAGTGCGGGTTGGTGGATGTCACATGTCTTCGAATTTTTGGTTCTAGTAAATCCGGTTTCCTCACAATGTTTTCTTTCACCGTTTTGAGAGCAGTGGTCGTGAAATCAATTACTCAAAGAATGTGCCTGGGTTCGAACCTATGACCTACGAGACGTAAGTCAGGGGCCGTTATCACTGCGCTACCTCTAATAGTTTCGGGATTTCTAGCAATCAATTAAAATCCATTATCGGCAACTTCTAAAATGCATTATTTGCTTTAGTCTATTTTGTTTACGACATGATAAATGCGACCGTTAGTCTACGTGTGAAATCTTGGCAGTGCATCGCGGATGCACTGCTGGTAGCTCCGACCTAATATCGTGACAAACGGAGTACTTACTGCTGATTTACACGCGGCTCTAAAGTATTCGAAACGTTTAGGATTACGCAAAATATATCGACCACACATCGAGCTCTCAGAATTGGACTCTGCAACTTTCCACTGCAAAATACGAGGCGTATCCATTAACAAGACAAGTTATACCTACTGCATAGGTACCTACGTAAAATGTTTCGATTATCCGTCTTTTTTGAGGAAACTTTTGACCACGGCAGCACTGATAATATCTTCGAGTCAGATAATATACTCAAAATAATTTATCCCTGGTTGTGAAAGCCATATCCAAATATTTTGACAAGTGATTAGTTTGACTGTTTTTATTTCAGTCAACCAATCACAGCTTACAGTAAACACTAGCTGTTGCCCGCGGCTTCACCCGTGTGGATCCTAATTATTTTTCTAAAATAATACTTAGTTACTCCCTATAACATCAGCTATCTGCCAGTGAAAGTCTCGTCAAAATCGGTTTAGCCGTTTCGGACATTAGTCGGAACAAACAGACAACATTTTTTTTTAAATTGTTTTATTTTAAGTTCTGTTTATAATTTCTTGCATTTAGTAAAAATCTGTTATTTTGACATTACAAACAAGCTATTTATTTACATCATGCATAGATGAGATTTATATTAGATTATTCTAGCGTTGATTATCTTTTGAGAAACCAGGTGATACACAATACAAAATCATTTATAATGACCCTCCGAGTACACATTGTAGATTAAAATAATTGCATTCCACGATGTGAAGTGCTTGGTCGGTAGTCTTATATTTATGAAATCATTATGGACCCCGCCGGGCACAGCATTGATTCTGAACTGGAACATCTTAATCTTTCTTGTAGATATTTTCGTGTCAGATTTCAAGTCTAGATAGCTGCAGGCTGTCATTTAAGTACTAGGCCAACCCAACAACTAGGCCGCTGGCTGCTAATGGGTATTAGTAACTTTGCCCTAAATCACCTAATATCAGACGACAGTTAACTAGTAGTAGTTTCGTCCTGCAACGAGCAACTTGCTAACTGCAGTAAGTAAGATTAATTTGGCCAAGTGCTGTTAGAAAGGTGACGTTATAACTAAACCTAGTTAAACTAAATGAATGTTAATGATTTTCAGAAATGTTTTTTACAAAAAAAAATGCGTTTATTGGCAACAACCAATAAAAAAACACAACATTTATCAAAAGTGTTAGTCAAAAGACACATTAGAATTGTCAAAGGTCGGCAATGCAACGCTTTTATTTATTATGTGTTTATACATATCTACATAGCTGATTTAGCAATGGTAAACAATTTTCGGGTTTTTATTTTTTCCCATAAAATAAAAATAAAAGAAAGAAAAACTGATTATTCTGCACAGACTAAATGCACATTACATTTTTTTAACATAAATCACTCCCACCAGGGACCAACCCCGGCAAGCGTAGCTTAACCTGATGGATCGACCCGTGCGGCTGTTATTACTTAGCGGCGAGCTCCTCAAAATCACATTGTCAATACATAGTAAACTTATAGAATTGTGTTATTTTAGTTAACAGATATATTGTCCTCTCTCTCAGAGATAGATTCAACTAATTAGTCTTCCAGTTGGCTCGACACTGTTAGAGTAAAAGCCAGTAAACGAGCGTCTCTAAATAAGTGAATGTTTTAAAAGCAAAATGTTGTTTACATTTTCATTGTCATTTTCTTTCTATTTTAAAATAAAATTGATGTTTTCATTTCTGTGTTCTCTTTTAGTTAATTTCAAGAGTGGGTTTTAGCAAAAATTGTGTGTGGTTAGATATATGTATTTGTAGCTTGTGTTGCTACAGGGCTTCAGTTCGCGAGATTTTGAGTTCGATTCCGGGTTACGGTCAAAGTGTTTCATTATTTTGAACAGCCCGGTAACAAGTATTAATTTATATGTATATGGCCAAATGAAAATCCTAACAATACCTAATTCATACATACCTAAATAAAAGGAAAGTAATTCTCATCGTTTTCGTCAAAATGCGTCGTACGTCTCATTATGATATACACATTAAAGCCTCGTGCAAACTGGCGCTACGCAAGACCGGTAATTGTTCTACCGTGAAGTTTTCTTAGAAATTTTATTGTTAGAGTCATGTCGCGCCAGTCTGCACGAGGCTTAATTCATTACCAATATTTATGGTTATTTCAATTTTTATATTATTCGCTATTTTCGGGCCCATACCAATGCCTATATAGTTTGAAACATGATGTGATAGTTTTAAACAAACAAGTGTTATAACGTTCATGTTTCCGTACTTCATCTTTGACTTAGTTTTGACTTTATGTATCTTTCAAACATTGTATCCCCAATGTTTGTTCGAACGCACAATTTGAGAAAACAAACTTTGGCTACATGGTTTTAAAACTTTGTAATGGTTGGTTACTTTGGTTTGTTGTAATTTACAAAATATCGGCGAGAATTAATATCACGCGTTGATAAGAGAAAAATAACGCTTTGACATTCGGCTGAAATATTAACTTAAAGAAATTAACATTGTTGAAGTAAAATAAACGCAAAAAGTAAATTGACCATGCTCAATCAAGGTGCTTAAAGGTATATGCAAGTATGCATGCTTGAAGAGATGATCAGGAAGACCGCAGCAAATAACACGTGTCTATTATGTAGTTTTCGCAATTTAGTTTAGTTCAGTTCAATGTACATCAATTCTAATACTGTTTTCATAAAATTACACTGAACAATATTAGGTTAGTCGAGACAACCTTTCAGTTGGACCACTGTCCAACGAATGTTTCAAGAGTTTATCGGTTTCTCCCCGCTATAACCCCCACCATTTACGGCTACGGCTTTCGCGCTCGCGATATTGCGCCTGTGTGTACGAGCCTTTAACGTCAAGGCACTCATTTCATGTACTAGGTATTCAATACTGCTACTCTTAAACTGTAACACACGAACCAGCCTACCTTTCGTTAACATGAGCCTCTTAGCCTTGTCAAGTGCTGGTACTTCACATTCAGATTTAAAACTGCAAGTTTACTGGAAAACGGAGTAATTCCGTTTAAACATACAATTGGAATTTCAACCTTAATTCAACTGGCAAACGCATCTCGAATACGTCCAATATATCCACACTCTGTATACACACACTCAAGGATCACAGACGTAATCTACACATATATGTACTAAATAAATGTCTGCTTACACATAAGGAACGGAGAAACTTACTAAAAGAAGATTTTAACGAAGATTTTTCGCAACTAGCAAGCTCGCTGAAGCGGGGATAAGCATGTGCTCTGCATACAAACTGACTGAACTATCCGAGTCAGTGCCTTTTACTTACATGCTACAAGACTAGAATGTGACCAGGTCGGGAATTAAGTTGTGTCTCGAACGTATCATGTCTGAATTGCTTCTTTTTAACCCCCGACAGAAAAAGAGGGGTGTTATAAGTTTAACGTGTGTATCTGTGTGTCTGTGTATATGTGTATCTGTCTGTTCCCTCGTAGCTCCCAAACGGCTGAACCGATTTTGATTATAGTTTTTTTGTTTGAAAGTTGTCTTGATCGAGAGTGTTCTTAGCTACAATTCAAGAAAATCGGTTCAGCGATTTGAAGATTATCAGCTCTTTTCTCTTTGATGAATGGATGTGCGCATCTTCCACAGGTCTGTTCGATTCGAAATTTAGTATTCTGTTATTTTAATGATATGAGAAGAACATAGCACAAGTACCCTTGAACCGATACTGCAGCATCACCTGGAATTGTCTTTGTTTGTGTCGGGGGCTATTTAAATTTTTAATTTTAACTTGTTTCTTCGGTACTTACAGGTCTGGCTATTTTAAGGCAAAATGCGAAGAAAATTAATGAATTAGAAGTGATAGGAGAAAACCAAAGAAGCGATATGGATGGATTGCGTGGAAGATGATTTTTATAATAAAAAGGAAGAGAATACTGAGATGACGACTGATAGTAATGTATGCAAGAAAACATGCAGCGCTGACCTTGAATAAATAGAGATAAAGATAGTAACCAGATTAGGCATGTAACATAACTAATACAAGTAAGTCGAATCAATATTCAAAAGCGGGTCGCCATAAAAAGAAGATTTGCGAATTTTACGTGTAAAAACATGATCAGTCACAATTTCCATAAACATGTCGACGACTTTTATGAGATCATTAGACCCACCTAAAACTTCCTTTTATCCTCACATTTCGCGTGGGAGCCAAATACGCAGGTAGAAACATAACTTTCAGATATCATGGAACTTTCCCCGAATCGAATTTATCATAATCAATCTAGTAAGAGAAACAGTTTCATCTCTAGATACTGTACGCAATTTATTATTATTGATTAGAGAAAGTACTAATTAAGTCTATGAAATAAGATATTTACCCTTATTTTCGCGCAAAAGTTGGGAGGTAGTAAAACCGCTAAATTGTAGAGGAAAGACTGAACAAGTATTAACGAAAACTGGGACCATAACAATCGTAACTAATGTTTGAATATAATGTGGTTTTATTACTGAAGCCATTTTCCCAAGATGCCAAGTTTTAAATTTTTGCTTATTTTTTCCTTTAGTATTAGACGTCGATTGACAATCACCTACTTTTCTCAAAGCTTAGCTATATTTAGCTAAGCTTTGAGAAAAGTAGGTGATTGTTGATCACTTTAGAAATTAATTGATGTTTTGAGCAAAGCATTAAATAAGTACTTGCTATTTATCGAAACAATTTTTTTTAAATCTCACCTTTAATAAAACACTTCACTCTCCTCCCTATAAAACATGAAACACGTTACGGCCAAGGAAAACAAAACAGATCTGTTGAAAAATGCAGGCTTGTGCGCAAACATACGTTGAGGCAGACAAGCCATTGACACACATCCATTGAGGCCGCCTAGACAAGAGCTGTCTTAACGTGCTCTTCAGCGTTCAAAATTACGGCATATTTCTTATTCACCGTCCCTACTTAAATGGCTACTATATAACGACTTATGAAACATACACGTTTTTGTATATGAGGGGGAGGCCAATGAAACGATGGCTGGATTGTGTGAAAGATGATAAAATTACTACAAAAGAGGTGACTACTGCGATGCCGTGATGATGATGGCTATCAGTCCTAATATAATATAGAGATTTTTTTGAAGATGAAGACATGCCGTGCTCAATCTATCTGTCTTGCCTTTTCCCAACCATATTGAGGTCGGCTTCCAGTCTAACCGGATGCAGCTGAATACCAGTATTTTACATGGAGCGACTGACTATCCGACCTCCACAACCCAGTTACTGGGAAACACGATCCCCCTTGGTAAGACTGGTTGTCAGACTTTTTGGTCTTTTGACTTCCCTTAACGACTGTCAAAGATCTACGAATGACAGCCGGGATCAACGGCTTAACGTGTAATTATCATTGAGCCTTGAGCCTCTCGAAGACATGCCGTGTTGAGCCCAAATAAATGGGGAAAATGATGGATGATGACTTCGGTATAGTAACAATTAACCTAGATTTGTTATGTGAAATCCTCAAGAAAAGAGATATAAATATTTTCTGTTTTCTGAAAGAACATGAGTATGTTTATACGCTCAGAAAAATCCTATCTCACGTTTGTATAAACGAAAATCCCGATCTGCATGGTAATCTATAATTAAGTGGGGGAGACAATTCCATAAATACACCGGGTACTTGGGTCCAATCAATTACTGAATCAATCGCTCTGATTGAGCGTGAAATTGGGACGTCTATAGTCACCTTAACCTCAAAAGTACTGCTGTGGCGTTGTGCAACGGGTCGTGAAGATTCCGAAAATAAGGTGAGGTTACACGATGACAAATGGTTTTTTTCAAAGGAGGTTACAAAAGATAATAGGTACCTACCTACTTTGAATTAAAAAAGCATGATTGTCTTCCAAATTAGAGAATATACGAACACTGCAAACAAAGTGGAAGCTTCTATACGTATCAGCGAAGAAAACTACGCATTTGTATAATAAAGATAGGTACTGATTTACTGAAAGAAACCAGTTTCGACATCTGACATGCTTCATTTTGTTAGCGTACACAATTTTGCGAAGTTCCTCGGAGAAATCTACAGAAACTTCTAGCAAAAGCTGTTCCGGAACATCAAAGATCTGAACTATCTTCAACTTTTCAGGACCAAACACACTTTGATTGTTCCAAACTGACCTAGGACAATTCTCCCAAAAAACGGCTTCTAAAACTAGAACAGGAAGCTCTTTCAAAATAATAATTTCCAAGAAACAATGAAAGCTAACTATCGAAGTTTAAATATTCATCAAATACCTTATATCTGTCGTGGGGACGTTGGAACGGGCAAAGTTTCCGTGGAATCCCGGCAAACGACATTAGGCGAGTGCCGGAGGATCCCTGATTTGTAACTTTGCCAAAGTAGGCCGGGATTGGGAATTAATTGTCTTTTAGGCCTGTTCAGAAGACTTTCTGGCGGTTTCTTGCCGATTGTGACTGTCCACAAAATGAATTCTTCTGTTTTCAAGTGTGATTTGACTTAGCTTTTTAGTTTGTTATCATTAAAAGGATGATATTGTGCATTTTAGTGATAATTTTTCAATAACTTGCTTTGGGAACGATGGACTTTTTGGTCCTAAAAGCGTTTTGCTCCTAGTGGCATGGTCAATTGTGTCAGCTTTAAGGGGCTCAGTCATATGCATCGTTCTTTTCATTACATTCATCGTTCCCAAAGCAAGATACTGAAAAATTTGGAATCTAGATCACAAATTCTTCACTTCAACTTCAAGAGTAAGTAGGTACCTACATTCTATCGAAAGATTTTTACATAAAATAAACTCAAATGAGTCTAATTTTTACCCATTTAGAGTTAAAATGTGTCCAGAAAATAAAAACTTGACTTGGCAAAAGAATTCACGAACAAAACCTTTCAGTAAAGAAAACTAAAGTAACATCAACATAGTTGCTGCGATAAAACAAAGGAAAGATATTCGAGATGTCTTTGAAAGAGTAACTTGTATTGTGTTCTGCCATGAAACAGACTATAAAAGATGGACAATTGTTTTAGTGTTGCTATTATATGACTTAAATCACGGAGCTTTTAAATAAAAAAATATGATTGTTGAGTGGATACTTTGCACGTTAACACTGTTTTTTCTTTTAAATAATGTTGAAAACCAAACAAACATTTTAGATCAAACCATTTATGCTTTCATGAAAGCACCTGTACCTACCTATCTAAATATATGATGGTTTTTATAGTAATTTAGACACGGTTCCTATTCAAGTTATATTCTAACGTTCACGTATTTCATATAAATTCATACTTATATAGCGCATATTTATGACTAGCTATGCTCCGCGGTTTTACCCGCATTAGTCTAGATCCCGTCGGAATGACGGGATAAAAAGTATTCTATGTCCTTATCCAGGTCATGGTCTACCCATGTGCCAAATTTCATCCAAATCTGTTCTGCCGTTTTCTCGTGAAAGCGTAAGTAAGAAACAAACAAACTCACTTTCGCATTTTTATTATTAGTTAGGATTAACTGTATATTCATAAAGTATTAAATTAAAACACGCCCTCGGCCATTTACTTTTCACAATGAATAAAAAAATAAAAAAAATAATAAAATTGGTTTATTTATCCAAAATAAATACACACAGACACAGTTCAGAACAAAACAATACAATAGAATAAGCGTAAAATCATAGCTTGTGAACAGGAGATTTAGATTTACAAAAAGAAGGTCTATGCGCACAAAAATTATGAACCCTGTCTCTTAAACTAGGAAGAAACCTGTATCTTAAGAGACAGTGATCGGCCAAAATTTAAATTTAGTAAAACTAAAAGAAAACTTACATGCTTGAAACTTACAAGAGTGAAAGTGAAATAATGAAGAATGTAATATTACTGTTGCCAAATTGATCAGATTTTATCAAGCAACATTTTCACGTCTCTTTTTGGGCACAAAATTCATATTTTAGACAAAAATATTATTTTTTAATTATTAAATTATTAGGTTTTAAAACTTTATTTAAAGTGACAACTGAAAATTTTTACAACTAAAAGCGAAAATAAATACTGGTAAATTGGGTACATCAGCTTAAAAGTTGTATTTGGAAAGTGACGAGCACCTTGTATACATTCAAATACCTACCCATGACGTCTTCACGTATATTGTAATGACCATCATTTGACCCTGAGTATACGAGGTCAGTTTATTGTTTTTCTTCATTTGTTGCCCAAAAACTGTCAATATTTATAAAATAACGTTAGTAAAATAGTTAGGCAGTAATAGTTTCTAATACAATGGATGTCGCCACTGCAACCGAACTAGGCAATGCCTGTATTTCGGTTTTTCAGTGACTTTTCCCTCGATATTTTAACAGTAAAATGTCAACAAACTAAATACCTGTTTGGTTGTTCTTAAAATTAATTTTGAAAGACTTAAGTGTAACTAACTTAAGTGTTACATTATTTTAAATTATATTACTTAAAATATAATAAGTAAGTGATATAGACGTGACTAAAATTTTTGTAAGTAGATCGACACTTTTACACTTAGATTTTTTGGTAGATAGCGCCGGCACATCTTAGCTGACTGATCTCTGAGAAGAAATGCCGAAACAAACTCAGAGGTCGTGGTCTCTTATTCTAAGGTCCAAACATTTTATTCTAATCAATTTGGTTCAACCGTCTTTCACAGATAGTTAATTGATTCAGGCGTGACTTGGGGGAAATCCATTATAAAATACAATAGAAATTAATCACATACAATATATAAAAACCAACATATTATTATAATATCTACGTCTATTGTATTTTTATTGTCTTTCACAAACTCTACTGCTAATAATATGTTTCATAAAAAACATGAACTATAATACTAACACCGCTTCAATTGATCAAATTGCAATTTACCGTTTAATTAACACCATTGCATATCGGAAACGAATTAGCATCAAATTGAGCCGATATCTATTAAATGGTTATCAGCTGTGCCCTGCTCTGTTTATTACAATGTGGGTTTATTGCTATTCCACATGCTGCCTGTAAGGCTCATCGCATTAAATAAAACAGTAACTCATTTAATGGAATACCTATGTCGAAGATGACGAATCTTTGTCGCATTTACTAAAAGTCACTTCACTTTCCATCAGGTGAGATTCTGGCCAAGAGCTTCCCCGTTGTGGATAAAAAAAAAAAAAAAAAAAAAAGTTGAACAGAAAATAGTTCGTAGTGTATACCTACTATATATATCCGACTGTATATAACTAGGTCTTCTCACAAGGCTTCGGGACAGTAGCAACAGCCTCCTGAAAGTTATTGCTGATGGGCCGGACGAAAGCCCCACAATGAGGCATCTTATAAAAACCACCCTGTCGGAAGTAGAATTTAAGTACTAACATAGCAAAGGAACATAGCTAAGGCAATTGTTTACTATCATCTAGTACTGTAAGAATGTTTTTGTAATTGGATCTAGTTTTCTTTAGAATCAATAAATTATTATGTTATAGGTCATGATTTAGTCCTATAAAAACTACTATTACATATCAAGTATAGGTACTATAAAAGTAACTACCTATCATTTACAACCAAATGACCCCCCTCATGACCGCTATACCAATATCAACCATTTTCAAGTAATTTGACATTTTATATTTTAAAACGTATGAAAATAACAATATAAAATGTCAATTGGCTCGATTTTTGACATTTGCATAGGAGTTAAAAGGGGTAACTTGGTTGTAAATGACCTTCTCCTACATCCCCTTATTGGATTGCTGACATATAACCAATAACCCTGTATATTGGTATAATCATACCATGAAAAAATACCATCGGTTCTCATACAAAATTTTGCCTGCAGGGTAACGCTCTATCCCAGAAAACCTCGTGCGTAAAGTGAAGTATGCAGAGTTAATAAATTGTGTTAACTTTGAAAAAATATTTGTCCACTTGTTGCTAGTCTACAACAGTAATGGACAAAACTATGTGCAAATTGTTTGATTACAGAAATAGGGTAGTTGTGTGTTAATTTGGAATTCTTTTAGTAGGTATCTAAATGATTTCTGACATGCTTACGCAATGTTCCTAGAGTGCAAAGAACACTGAAAATGCAAACGTGTCGCAAGTGTGTGCATGGCGGTCGATAGTCGTCGATCGATGGCATGGATCGTTTATATCGATCAGTTTCCATAGCAGCCGGATTACGTTTATTGATCGACCAGATTACAATTTGGAATGGTCGAAATGTATGGTTACCTTAATAGAGAAATATCACCATCACTATTGTCTGTCATGCGTTAGCTTGAAGTGATTGCGACCAGAGATGGGCGTTTCGAGGGGATCAAGATGGATGACGCAGCTTCCTGAATTGGGGTGGCTCGCTACTCAAGATTTATTATTTGGTTACCTGTTTATATCATTCTAGGCAGCTGTTATAGCTATCAACCTCGCTAACTGGCTGTTATTTACTTATTAATATTTCGTTTATTAAATTTTTACCTTACAAAAACAATTTTATATATTTCTTAAAATAAAATTTAAAAAACATTTTTATACTATCATTATTTTAGTTTATTATTATTATTTTAAGGCTGAAAACGTATATAAAAAAATACAGCCCCACAATTATTTAGACTTCCATCGTTCCTGTTTCTTCCGGAGTTAACAGCATATACCACCGCCCCTGCTCGCCCCATAAATACAAAAACTCAGTTATCATCACTTGTTATATTCCTTCCCGCGTTTCGCGGAACTTCCCATTACGTATCTGTATTACTTCACACGGTGACAATTCAGTAATACCAAGCGCCTACCCAAAGATTATGGTGACAGACATGATGTTGCGTGTCTATGTTCATGTTCTAAATAGACAAGTTTCTTTTGTGTTCAAATATTCAGTCTGTGTGGATGTGTATGTTTTAACAATAAATATAATATATATGTATGTACTTTTATCTTTTTGTCTGTTTCAGTCCAGTACTAACCCCGCAGGTTCTACAAGATCAAACTGTATCATCAAGTTTTTTTTTTTTTTAATTCACACTTGCTTTTCCATCTCACTAGACATTGGCAGAATAGTCGACATCGGCTCTACTTCCCATATTTTATAAAAATAGAATGGAATAGAATTTTGTGTTCAATATTTTTTATTTTCAAAAATTACACTTGACAGTTACACGTTAACATTAGTCCATATGACATGTGTTATAGCTTAATGCAACATGTGATTTTTTTTTTAAGTCTGAGTGCTCCGAAAAATCAAAATAAAAAGCTCCAAATTGGATAACAGTGGAAATCGAAAGGTAATCAAAATAAGACCCGTTCATCGAAAACGAGTCTTCTAAAAAGCTTTTACTATTCGACATCACATTAAATCGAATGATTTTAAGCCTACTTATAACAGAAAAATCACGGCTTTTAAAAGGTATGAAAACTTCTAATAGCATTGCAAAATGTGGTCAACTGACAACACGTCGATGTGAAACTGAAAGTTCGTAGAAGAAAAGACCTTTTTTTGTTGTTTTAATTTTTGATTGGGCGAGTCATATCAGCCGCATGCACAGTCTCCACACGCTGGGTGCCTGGGGATGGACGGCGCCCGCCGCTGAGACCGGCCCAGGAAGAGGAGCAGAGAGGAGATGACCTAGACGCGTACTGCAAGGATTGGATCGAGGTGGCCCTAGAAAAGGATACTTGGAAGGATCTCAGCAGTGAGATAGTATAGGATAATAAAAAAATAAAGAAATAAACTGTTCTTTCTCACCTTAATCTATGACGTACCGTATCCAACGAAAGCCATTTCCCGTGACGGGAATGAAGTGAAGAAAATGTACCTAGTCTCCTCTGTATCGACGATATCGGAAACAAATGAGTTTAGTTAGTACGCCGAGCCTGGCTCCCGGTTAGGGCTGTGTTGAAATTGAACGACGTAAAGGGATTTTAGGGCTGTGCTATCTGAGTTTGGGCGTATTTGAATATGTTGATGTGCGATGGGAAGAGTTGGTCTGACGTTGAATTTTTGGGAAAAAATGTATCAGGTTATAAAAAAGAAATCGCGATGTTTTGACAAATTGCAAAAACCGTGCGAAGCCAGGGCGGGTTACTTGGCTTCGCACCGTTTTTGCGATTTGACAAAACATCGCGATTTCTTTTTTATATATATTGTAATGGTTAATACAACTGATGTATAAAAGGGGTACCTATTAAAACACGAATGTGGGTCTATCGCACGAGGCGACGCGTAAAATAGTATCAAAAGAGTGTTATTATAATAGGTACCTAATTATAAACAGTTGCATACAAGACTTTATCTAAACCCATGATATGAATCTTCTATCAAAGTTTTTGAAACAGTGAGCTTATTACTAACATTAAAACGACGTCTTAAAGTGGAAAGAAGCAACTTAAAGTAAGTTGCTTCTTTCCACTTCAAGATGTTACAAATAAATATGAAGATGTTCCCGATAAAAAATTTCACTTATTATCACATAATTATGTACACAATTCTACCATAACTTGCTACTGTATGCCACTGAAGGCTGAAATTCTACCTCCATTAATGTTTTATACCACCGGGACACATATAAAAATGTAAATAAATGTTAATTTTCATTGCACTCGGAAGGAATTTAGAACGAGCTAATCAATTTTTACGACACCTTGAAAGGGTTGCAAACGACCACAGCTGCTCAAATTTTTTACTGTCCCACAAAATGGCGACTCTCAGCTGTTATTGTTTTTGTATGTGCATGGCTAATTTTGGTTTTGGAGTAAGCAGTACAGGGTGTATTCAAATATAATCTATCAGAATGAAGATGTCTTAGTCAGCTGTTGAGAAGGGTCATGACATGACCATCTCATACTGACACATAGGTGAGTATTTACTGTACTTAGGTAGGTAGATACATAATTACTACTAAAATCACACACATACACAGACGATATGACGAGAAATCTATAATTTATATGGTGAACATTATTGATTGCTTGTAACAAAATGAGGTTGATATCTAATGTGTCTTTGTTCATGTTTAAAAAATAAATTTTGTCTTTGCCTGAATTCTGCTGTTTCATTATAAACATAATAAAGAGTATTCTATCTTTCTATTTATCATTTTTTCTTATACTACCTATTCAATCGCCAGACTTGAAAAGACTTCATTGGCTTCTAATAAATGCCTTGTAACTACATCTTCAGATCGATCAATACATCCAACTGATCAGTTCAATCAATCTCTGCTGCCATTTTAGGATCTGTTCGAAGGTAAATACCATTATCCGGAATTTGTAATGTTGAATTAAAGTCAGTTCGAACCCTTGTTTCATTTCAAACTGCTAGTATAACAATCAATCAGCAAGTTCAACAATTAGGATGAATGGATGAGAATATGGATATTGTCTTCACAACTTGTTTTATTGACATTTTGATACTTGACTTTAACAAAATGTCAATACATAAAAATGTTAATGTCAAATACTGTATTAAAAAGGTATAAATAGAGCATACTGTATATATGAGTACTACTAAACTTCTGTACTAGTGTGACCTCTTCTCAACAGACTACAGCTCAGACAGGTATGCTTAAAGGCTATTTTGTCGTTGAACGATTGCACAAAACAGTTTTTAATTCCTGAAATCAAATCGTTTACTAGTGAAAATAAAATAAGTTACATAACAATGTAACATAATTCTCTGTTGTACAGAGATTGGAATAAGATTAGTTTCAAACATGCACCCTGTAACGGCACTGCAAAAATAACATTACAATGCAACACATTTTATGGCATGTGTCATTTTTACAAAAAACATATTTCCAATTAATAGAATAGAATAATTATTGTTTATTGTTATTAAAACTGACTTTCGAAGAAAAGGTTTCTGAAGCGCATCTGTGCTATGGCCATGTAATGAGAAAGCCCGAGAGAATGACGAGGAGAGCCGACCCCATATTAAATGAGATAAGGCTAAGCAAAGAGAGAGAAGACTGACTTTACATGATAAATTTCTACAAACTGCTGATTACATCAAACCACAAGTTAATAATCCATCGTATTAGCTACAATACAGAGTAAAGTTGTTTACCACAAACCGCTGATACGGTGACTTACACATACACTCGCGGCCAGATTTACATATACTATGTGTACAGTTAACGTTAGATCAGACCATGAAACTTGGGGCGATTTATCATAAAACGCCGTACGCACGTGGAGCGCGCTTCGCTATGTATGAACTATGGGAACATGTCACACAGACAGCGGAAAAAACAACTTGCAATGTACAAAAATCGCAAAAAAATGACAGGTCTCCGCTTTCCATGAAGAAGAAGTGTTACATCATAACATCGTCGTTTGGACGACAGAAGGCCACTGCTGGGCATAGGGCCTTTTCCAAATAACGCCACAATGACCAGTCTTGTGATTCTATCTCCAGCGCCACATTTTGCAAAGCAATTTCATGTTGCTCTGGTTCGTATTTTATTTACAATCTACACAAAAATAGTTGAATTTATTTCGAGGATTTTGAAAAGAGAGTTGCTTAATAGGCGATTCATCTGAATCGATTAGTTTCTAGTACTATAACGATAACAAAAAACTATTGTTTCTCTTGTAACTATCGCTTCAGCAAACAAAGCTTAACAGTTCATATTATAGTCAACAAAAATCAATACCAAGACCAATCAGAGAGTTTAGTCATCATAAAAGAAACATTTGTCTAACAGGTAGGTACATTTACATCCGTAGCCGCTAAACGCTTCCACACCCACCACCGCCTAAGTAGGTCATCGATTGAGCGGTTAACGCCTTATAATAATTCACGTATTCAAGCCCACTGATTGGTCGGCCGCTACATGCAAGGGATGAGATGGCTGAATGTGGCATTCTTTGTAATGGTGTTAAGCTATGGGGGTGTTATGAAAATGTGGGGTAATTAGTTCATTCATGACCGTTTTAGGGTTAAATGAGGATGTTGGCTGTTTGTATGCTTAGACTAATGACTTTAGGGGAGATTATAATTGTTTAGATTTTTTCCGTCTTTGTTTAAATAATCACAATATAGGTTGTGTCCGCCGGCTTACAGTATAAATAAGGCGGAAAATAAATTGGTGCAGTGTAGATATGACCAACAATTTGGGCTTGTTTTAGAGGCAACGAGGGATTCCGATTTATTTCTAGGGGTGCGAAATTTCAGATCAGTGTCAGGTTGTATGTTGATTAAATATGATTCGTGACCGTAACAAATCAAAACTGTAATCATTAGAATCAGCTCCCTATGTCATGATTTCATGAAATATGTAGGTATAGTCATTCAATAGGGTAATATAAACATAGAGAGATTGATGATTTTTAATATTATAATTCTATAATTAAATGAATATTTGATACGGCTGCGAATCGCATTTACATCAACTCACAACCTGATACTGACCTGCAAATTGCTTTAAACGTATGAAAAACTGAATTTTGCGGGCTACCTTGACGCTTTCGCCTTCAACGTTGAGTTTGACCAATGATTTTATTTTTACGTCACCATTTTTGATTGTTTTATGGATATCTAAAGATGACGTAACGTCATTTACATGGGTTTTGAATGATACTGATATTTATGTACTTGTATTAAGAAGAAGTTGATATCCGTTCTCTAGAATCCCTCACACTCGATAAACGACTGAAAAACATAATCTATCACCGTTGCAATGTTGCCATCCCAACCTTACCTAAACTGGGCTAATATTAAATGGTCCGCAAGTTGAATGGACTATTTTGACGTTTTGCGTTTTCGTTGGGCCATTTCTTTGGCTTTGTACAGCTTTAAATGGACAAGTTTAGGCTTGTTTTTTGTCCGTGCTTATGATCGCTGGGCTAATTCTTTGGGCCTATCTCGGGCCGACCGCTCGTTGGATATATTAGGGTTTGTCCAAATTCGCTCGTACATAAATAAGGGGTGTCCGTTAGCGTTTTCGTTTGTTTTTGTGATGAGGTTACTGATTGCGTTAGTGTGTGTCTGCTTTTGAAGTGCTTGGTTCGAAATTCAGGGTATGTAAGAGGAAGTATTTCAATAACTTGTGTAGCTATCATCGTTTCCATTGTAGTTACGTCAGTTTGTTGTTCTTCCAAAATAAAATAAAAACTTTGCATTTTTTTCTTTTAAAACGTACTAACATGAATTTTTTTTTTTAGATAAGACTATTTAAGTTCTTAGTAAGCAAAAATGTAATTATTCCCCATTTGTAAAATCCTACCAATAGATAGTAAAGTTGATTATTTGATAAGCTAACACTATTTTACTGGTGAGATTAAAGTACCTGTTGAAAATAAATATAACACAAGAAGTGTAAGAGGGAAAAGACTAGTTCAACCGAAAATTCAAGATATTTAGTGCCAAAAGTATTTCATAAAATAGGTATGTTAAGACAAAATCTTAAATCAAGTAAAGGAGTCAACATTAAGTAGTTTATTTCTCGGTAACGAGGATTCAGTCTTTACCGAGAACTAAATTCACACCTTTGGTAGTTTTAAGGTTAGTTTTTTACTAGATTAAGTATTTAAAATTGTACTAATTAACAAGCGCTTCTCGCCATTAAACTAGAAAGTTCACCGAGTAAAATTATTGTAAGAAAAAATATTATGTACAGTCAACAAAGCTATTTGGTATACAGACAAAATTATTTTAGTTAAAAGTTAGCTGCCTGTATACCAAACAGCTTTGTTGACTGTAACTAAAAAAAATACAAAAATGCGTTAAAATAATGGTTCAATAATTTGATTGTATGTTCATTATTTTTTACTCACATATTGGAAGCCAACCAGAAATGGACGAAACAAACATACACTTTTCTTTCAACTGAAGTTCTAGTTGCCATACAATCCGTATTTTGTTGTTATCAATTTAAGGGACTATAATTTCCTTTTACCACATTCCATTGCCTTATCAATTACGACACATTTTAGTCTACTAATCCCTAAGTGAGCTTAAATCGTGAGAGTTACGTAAGCACTCAGTACATTTCGTCGGCAAGTCCGCAGTAGCTAAGTAGACTATGAATACATCCCACGCTTCATTTAACGCCGAGTCGACTTCAGCAGAAAATATCTTGTTTTGTCGCGAAATATTCACGGCTTTCATATTTGTATTAACTTTGAGATAAGCTGAATACAGTATTCACTTGCCAAAAGGTTAGGAAAAATTTACTATAGGTACCAGAAAATGCAGTTTATACTGTTAGTTAATTGACTCAGGCGTGACTTTGCGGAAATCCATTATAAAATACAATAGGCGTGTTGCCAGGCGGTGTGGCTCACTCTGCGTCCAGCGCTCGGCGTGGCAATACGTCGTGTTCGAGTTTCACGACAAGTCAATCGTCATCCTAAGGATGCCTAGTAGAGAGATGAAACACGTGTCGAGTTCTTACAGGGTTTTTTATAACTCTTTAAGAATAGTTAAGCGGAATAGGTTACTAAATAAATCTACGTCTATTGTAGTTTATACTGTTGTTAAAAATATTTATAAACAGTATGAAGATGTAAGCCTTATTATTATATTTGTACCTCATCATAGATTTAAATAAAGGCTTTTATGTAGTTCTCTGCTAGAGCCTAATGTAAATAGGTATATGATGAGATTTTGATTAAGATTTAGAAAAATTTCATGCCATACCGGTGGATTGATATCAGAATCTGCAATATTTATATACTTTGCATGTATACTTTTCCATTACTCTCGTATCGGATACAGCAGATACTTTTATATGAAAGTAAGTGCCAGCCATTGATTCCTAAAAGATTAGCGAATACCTAAGCAAGTGTGTAGGTAAGTACTGTCAATTATGGGGCACTGTCTTATTTCAGGAAGTTCGGCTACTATTTTGTGCTGTAATTTACAGAATAAGCCTTCTGTAAAGAATAATATTTGTCTTCTTAACAGTAACTTTACAAAGTCTAGGAAAATAAACAGAATTGCTTATTTTGAGTCAGGAAACATTAAGACTTTAAGACTTTATGCATAAAGTTATAAAAACATCGTATGTGTAATTTTGCAGTGTATGTAAATTCATAACTTTTACGACAGCACGTTCTAGGGTGATTTGTGAAGTCGCTTGGAATTGTGCTTATACGCTTACGTATAAAAAAGACGGTAAAGCGGATATAAAAAAATCACAAAATAATAAGTTAAACTAAAATGAAATGAAAACCTGACTCATAGATGAACGTTTATTAACTTAGTTTAATAGGTAGAGAATAAATACGGCAAAAAAAAAAACTACATGAATATCATAAACTAGTACGTACCTACTTTATCAAAAAAGCAGATTCGTTTCAGACTTTGTGGAAATGCTATACGGGTAATTTTACTCAGTAAAATGGTTGAATATTCGAACGTATATTTTCCCTCATTTCACTTTTAGCTCAAAGTGAACTCAAGATATATTCCCAAAGACAGCCTAATAACAAGAAATTGTAGTAAAGAATCTACATACTACAATATATTATTATGTACTCGGTTTTACGTTGGTACTCTAGGGAAATTAGAAATGTCTGCGGGCTCTATTGGCACTGAAAACATAATTGAAAAGCCGGTTTTATTATTTTCACCGAATACAAACATAATTTATAGATAAATCAAACTAATTTTCTTTTAATATAATACCTATACTTTTTATAGCATAATTATTATTCAAAGTGAAAGCAAAATTGGAAGCCATTTTTTTTTGTGTAAGCTGAATTGTTGGACAGCAAAGGCTTTACTTTAAAGTCAATTAGGTATTTGACATTATATACCTACAATTTTAATTTCAACTTTAAAGTAGAGGCTTTTGTGGAATACAGGGTTTTCATTCGGATTGTTTAAAGTTGTAGTGACAACCATGTCATTTGGTTTAAATAGGTTTTTGTTATTATTATTTTATTTATCCTTTAAATAGATTCCTTTATATTTTGTGAATGTGAGAAAGTTGTAGGCTCAACAGACTGTCGATTTGCAGACTGTTTTCTATTTTGTTAAGTGTGTTGTTGACAGGCCTACATTGTCCTCTCATACCTATTCAAACTGTAAATTTTAGAAAGCATTGTAAAACCCATTTATTTTTAAAAGAGTAACCGTGGAGTTTTTTGCCGGCTCTTCTCCATAGGAAACGACCAATTGGAACCGTGCACCTAGCTTCTGACGTTTCATAAGTGCCCATGTAGGTTTATGTGAAATAAAATATTTTGATTTTGATTTTGAACTATGTGTTATAGTTAGTCAGTATTTATGTAGGTAATAGTCACACAACATGTAGGTACCGACACGTAATAGATTCCAACTGAAAGGCTTCTCTGCCAATCAAACTGTCCCATATCTTACCTAAGTAGGTATCTAGAAAGAGATGAGAACCTAAAATATTCCATGTTTTCGTCCGTTACCAGTATGTAAATTCCTAGCCCTCTTGTTTACTCAAAGCCTATTTTTTTTCTTACAAGGTCACCGTATTTTTCCTTGGTTGGTTACTTTATACGTACAGGGAAGTTAATACAGACAAGGTAAGTGTACTCTATGGTAAATTGATATGATAATCGAAGTAATAAACGCTTGACTTTAAGCTAAGTTTATATGTAAGCCGATTATTTAGAATGAGCAAAAAAATATAAATAGAGAACATGTTCATTTTTATGATAATTCACTTAACAACAACATAAAATTATAATTACACTGAAGTTATCTGAGTTGCTTTGCAAAAAATGTTTATAAACTTTAAATTGTTTCTACACCAATTATAATATTATCTTGCTCCGACAAACGTTAGAGCTACATAATTTTAAGAGAGATACGCACCAGACAAAATCTTTTTTCGCAATGTAAATTTTGAGAAGCGCCCACATTGTTTTGAAGCATTATGAATTTGCTATACAAGTGAAAATGAAATTCCTGTTTTCAATACAGATCCTCCGCCAATATTTGTATTCGTATGAAAACCTTACAAATGTCCCATATTTATACGTTTACTTGACGAGGGTCCAGTGTATGCTGTATGAATAATAACAGCATTCAAACGTAATATAATAATAAGATAAGTTTGGACATTTGATGTGTTGTTTTGATTGGATTAAACGATTTTTTGTTTGAAAACAATGTGAGTTAGTCCTAATAACTGTTTGCAAAACATTTTTATTATAATTATATTATAAGACTTAACTAATTTCTTGCCGATTGGTCGACATTTCACGTGACCACACTGGCTCGTTCTTTGGTCAAAGAATTAGCTTTGCCATTAAACATGGCAATGCTGCCAGTCTTCTGGGCACGTTTTCGGATAACAGCGATGTGGACAAATACTTCGACGCCTAAGAGTATTCTTTCATTTTTGTATTTATTTGTTAGACTTTTGTTATCTCGCTTCGCTCGTGCAAAGCAATGGCGAAGTAGATCGGACGGTTAAGCACAGGATTAATACTGGATGGATGAAATAGCGGCAGGTCACGGGAACAATCTGCGACTCCCGCATTTCCCTTCAACTTAAAGGAAAGATATATAAAACAATGGTTAGACCTGCTGTCCTGTATGGATCAGAATGTTGGGCCACAAAAGGGATGAATGAAAGGCATGCAGCTAAGATGAGAATGCTAAGAGGGATGTGTGGTGTTACACGAATGGATAGAATAAGAAATGAGTACATAAGAGGAAGTCTGAAAGTGGCACCGGTGACTGAAAAGTTGTGCGGAAATCGGTTGGCAAGGTATGGACATGTGATGCGGAGGAATGAGGAAAATGTCGTGAGGAAAGTTTTTAGTATGAATGTCGAGGGCTATAAGACTAGGGAAGACCAAAGAAACGATGGATGGGCTGTGTGAAAGATGATATGGCTAAAAAGGGGGTGACTACCGAGATGACGACTAACAGAGAAGTATGGAAGGAAAAGACATGTTGCGCCGACCCCAAATAAATTGGGATAAGGGCAGCAGAATGATGATGATGATGACTTAGTTAGTTAGTCATATAAGATTGTTTATTTGTCATCTATGATTTTAATAAAATACGTAAATTGATAACAAATGATTGAAATATAATGTATTTTTAAAGTCAGTAGGTACTTATAAAATTAAGTATTCTTTAATAATGCTCCTAGTAACAACCTATAATATCTTATAATTGTTTTACACACATTTGGCATAATTTAACCACAAGAGCCCAATTTTATTACCTATCTCTGAATAACAGTATTTTTTTATTTTCGAAATTACAATATAATTAACTCTCAAACACTCTCGCATCTGACTAATGTGGTATACATGTAAAAAACTGTTTGAGAGTACTGAATTCTTTTCTAGATCAACGAAACATATTGGTTTTATGAAACAACTCGTTCGATAGAAAATTGGATTTCAAAGAATATTGGAGTCTGCATCCAAACGCTATGTAAATGTACCTACCTACCTACAGAAAAAAATTGGAAACTACAGTTTGATTGAAAGAATATGTACAAAGGGATAATAGGTTTTTTTCGTGTTTGTATTGTCATTTCTGTTGATATTGGATGTGGTTTTGTATAAAAATGGACAGCCGTAGAAGTGATAGAAAAATAAATACCCTGTGGAAAAGACGACGTTCAAAAAAGGTTTGTTTATAGAAGTGAGAAATAGAAAAAGTAATTATAAAAAATAAAAACATTCAGTCAATACGTTGTGTGCATTTTAGTTTAATTAATAATGTAGTTTATTTTTAGGGTTCCGTACTCGACGGGTGCCAAATGAAAACCTCCTAAGCCTACGCGGTCCGTCCGTCCATCTGTCTGCTAGCGGGCTGTATCTCATGAACCGTACCGACAGTTGAAATTTTCGCAGATTGTGTATTTCTATTGCCGCTACAACAATAAATAATAATATTAAATAAAGTAAATAATAAAAGGGGTTTCCACACAAGAAATGTGATACGAAATACCGTACGGAAACCTTTGTGGCCTAGTCCAACTCGCACTTGGACGTTGTTTTTTTGTTTCTATCGTTTTTGTTATTAAAGTCCTCCTTTCGGCTTTGTCGTAATCGAATCGGAAAAGAATTAATTAATCAGTTATTATTGACAATATCTCGGAAAAGCCGTTAAGCCGTTGGTCCCGGCTGTTATTCGTGGATCTTTGACAGTCGTTACGGGTCGTCAGAAGCCCGAAAGTCTGACAACCAGTCTTACCAAGGGGTTATCGTATTACCCAGTTTGGAGAGTTGTGGAGGTCAGTTAGGCAGTCGCTCCATGTAGAATACTGGTATTCAGCTGCATCCGGTTAGACTGGAAGCCGACCCCAACATAGTTGGGAAAAGCAAAGCAAAGCAATCTTAACCAAAATCAACTGGACAAAAAACAACATTAGAATTTTTATTAAATTAGAAAAGTAACAGTTCGTTTTCAACAGCACAATTGGAAGCATTATGAATTTGCTCAGTATTTTTTTCGGAGGCTGTCAGTATTTTCGGTGAGTTTATTTAAACACGGCTCACAAAGCCTCGCCCCGCGGGCGGCCGTAATAAAGGTCGTATTCAACTATGAGACGTGATCTTTTACTTTCGAAGGTATTTGCACACTGCTCCGCTATTTGGAAAGCTGGAAGACGGTCAAAATGTTAAGATATCATAGTATCTATTTACTTTGTACTACAGAGCTACAGTAATTTGTACTTATTATTTTTTGCAAAACTATTTTAAAGGTTAGGTATAATTAAGCATTTTTTTTCATAATCTCAATTCAATTTATTATATATTTGTAATATAAATTTCAGAATCTGAAGATTATAAATTTTTCTACAAAATCCATTTTATACCAAACTTCATCGGTGCATAATATTTATGAAACAATTCAAATTACCTACTATAATTCATTAAAGCCAATAATAAAGTCAAAGACAAGCTTCCAACCAATTCTATTATCCCTTCATCCCCTAATCAACATGGCAACAAATCAAAATCATCTCACCCTAGTTCCGAACTTCGTAAGCTATTCGCATAATCTGTTACGGTACAATGGGCAGACACCTTACTGAACCAATGACGGCATTACTCCGTGTCATAACGGATTTGCGTTGTCTCGTGGCTCTACTCGCATATATTCGTTATCAGGATCCAAAGTTCCATTGTATTCAAATAAAGACTTGCCTTCTTTATTCCTGTGACGAAATGAGTTCTGCTTATTGCGAGAGCAGCACGCTGTAAAATATTGTAAGGAGGTTTAAGTGACGGAGTTTTTGTCACGCCGGATTTCAGCGTGTTAGCAGTAAAGTTAGGGTTAATGTTATGGAAGGTTTAACGCGTGTTTTGGCTTTGTTTTTGTGTGTGGTGATGGTGAAAAAATGACGTGACAGCTGTTGGAAGTTTTGTCAAAGTTGACAGTTATGGTGGCGGTGTGGTGGTTAATAGTGCGAAAGATTTTGAAGAGAAGGGTGGGTATGTGATTTGGTGTATTTTCTATGAAAATTTTATATTTATTTCTATAACTATGAACAAGCTGCAAAATGAAGGCTTAAAAAGCTTTTTTGCAAAAAAAAACAACCGACATCCAAAAAAAAACACTACAAAGTGAAAAATAACTTTAATTTCGGAAATCGGTCGCTTTGTATGTCACCGACGTCCGAAGTTAAAGTATTTTTTTTTACTTTTCACTTTTTAGCTGTGGTACCTATCCCGCACAAATTCGTATACCACTACTTCCTATGTAATTAACAAAGACAGGAAGTTAATAACATCATCAACATACACTAAGTGGAACAAATACCTACGTATTATCGAGCTAACTCGAAAACGAACTTATAAAAATTAACAAGCTATCCGTACCAAATGAAAAAAGAATTTTCAAAATCGGTTTACAATTGACGAAAATATCGATGAAAATATATAAATATATAGAGACGAATTGAGAACCTCATCTTTTTTTAAGAAATCTGTTCAAAACAAACTTTGTTTATAGGGTCATAAGAAAGATATCTATACATAATCAGAAAGGCTGGCTAAAAATAGTTTAACTTATTTTAGTTAATCACAAAAAATATAAATATAACCTCAAAATAAAATACCCATGGGAAACTTTTAGATAAAACAAAAGCCCGTTTTATATACAGACCCACATTCCAATATAACTTGAATTTCAATTTTCTATCGCCCTCAACCCCAGTTACAAAGGGGATTGTATTTTTTTCACGCAGCGGTATGGGGGTTATCTTTATTGGTTTTCCTTCTAATTTAACACGCCGAGTTCCACTTGGAACGATGTCGTGAAATACCCGTTAGATTTGTTTCGAGGGCTACATCACGGTTTTAGGGATCAGATTTGAAATACTTCGTGGTCTAGTTAAATAGGTCTCAAATTAGGAACATTAAATATACCTGAATGCCCCTGAATTTAAAATCCACACCATTAAAAAATAAAATCTTGTTTTATCTATTGCGTACTTGTGAGGCTATAATAATAATTATAACATAACATCACGCCTGTATTCCCCGAATGGTTGGGCAGAGTTGTACATACCTATAGAACACCTAGATTTTGCCAGTTATGTTAGAGCCTATTGCCATCAATCGGGCACAAATCCAGACTCCGAGCTGCTACTGAGAAATTCCAGATGGAAAAAACCCAATAACAATTTGCCCGGACCGGGAATCGGACCCAGGACCTCATGCTCAGCAGTATTGATTGCGATCACTAGACCAATATGAGGCAGGCAATATAAGCATAAGAATTACATTAGTTAAAATAAACAAAATATCTAGAAATAATCAATTTTATAGTCTATCCGTGCCATGAATGCTATGACTATTGAACTATTTAAACTAAAACTACTTACTTAGTACTTTTACTTACGTAGTAGTTTTAGTTGTAGGTAGTCATAAATACTACTGCCGTAATTATTGGTTTATGGTCATATAGGTAACCATCTATCTCGATTGCAATGGATCAACCACGGATCAACCTATCCCTTCCGAGATATGCCTTAATACGCATTAACACTAGGATTATTCCATTACCTGCGAACTAAGCGTAGTGGAAGCACTTACCTATGAATCAATAATTGTCTATTAATCGAGATCGGATCCTCTAAAGTGGATAGACAGAGTTAGTATATTACGGATACAATGCATTGTGCAGTAGGCGAGATTTCTCGTTAAATATTAAGCGATTTTGTCGCAATTGGAAAATCTTCTTCCCTTGTTATAATTTGCTGTCGGCACAAAATGTTTTCTTCGTTCATTCTCTTTAGGGCTTTCACATTAATTATTCACACTTTTTCATTTATTTCACGATTGATTGAAAAAGGAGTATAATGTTTTAAGGGTTCATATTATTGAGTTTCCTTGTTCCACCATAACGTTCAAATGCCTAAACAGTTTTGGATGTATGGGGTATCGTTAGAATCCTTACATCATCCCGATTGGTTTTTGCCACCCATCCCGCCCTCTTAGATTAAAAAATGTTCCACAGAACGGTCCCCCGACAGCAATGAGAATTTTATTTACCTGTTTAGTCAGCGAGTAAATAAAACCTTTCGCTTTGTACTTTTATTTAGTTTTATAGCAGAGCAGTCGTGTTTTTTTTTAAAATAATATCATCTTCTACACTCTTCACGCATCAATGCGAATATAATAGTAATAATACCAGTGTATTATTGTCCCACGGCAGGGCAAAGGCATCTTCTCCTAAGAGAAGGCACGAGCATACGAATAAAGGCTCGTTCACACTGGCGCGACTTGTCGCGCGACGCGACACCGGCAATTGTTCAATCGTGAAGTTTTATTAGAAATTGTATTGTTAAAGTCGCGTCGAGTGTGAACGAGCCTTTATAAGAAAAACAAATACTAATTGGAAATTATTTTCGGTCAAATCCACAGCTGAAAATATATTAATAAAAAATAAAATTCGTTCAATTCAGACAATTAAGTCTATATTTTTTTGTCTTACAACTATGTTAGTCATGAGATGATCAAATTAATATATAAGTTACATATCAACGAAACACATTATTGAATACACAAATTAAAATAAATAATTCAAAATACGCTCAAAATAAATATTGATAATAAATTCAAAATAAATTGAAATACAACATTGAAAATACACTAAAATGAAAATAAGTTTGGAATCATTTATTACATAAATGTATGTACATTCAACCTTCATTTTCAAATATCTCTTTTACACAAAATTTAATCTTCAATCGGGACCAAATCCTTTTTCAATTACTTGGGTCTAGAAACTTTTAATCCATTACCAAATAACCTTGTCCTCAGATGAAGATCCCTAATCCGCTGGATTGCGGAAATAAAACTTAACTATATTGTAATTAAAAGTATCATACAATTCAATCTACGCAACGTTTAAAAGGAAAATATTTAGCCCAGTGGCATTGTGCTCCATAAGTGACTTTTTCTTTCTCAATTTATCTGATTCGTTGATCGAATGTGTTTCTACATCTAATAATTTTATTTAATATGTTAATGTTCAACACAATGTTAATTGTTAATGAATAAATAAATGAATGAATTAATGAAATGATTGTTTTGTTTTGTATTATTTAATTTTGATTGATCTCATAATTATGTGTAAGTCTCATAGTTCTGCCTCTATGAGTATTGCTGTCGTTGCCAATTTTTTTTTAAGTCAGCGTCCTCAATCTCCTTCCCTTATCCCAATTTATTTGTGGTCGGCCCAACATGTCTTTGTCTTCCATACTTCTCTATTAGTTATCTTCTTGATAGTCAATAACCCTTCCAGCCGTATCAACTTCCACACATTCGATTCATCGTTTCTTTGGTCTTCCCGTACTTTTATATACATTCATACTCAAGACTTTCCTCACAACATTTTTTTTTAAGTTTTATGTTTTGAATTAACCTAACATAGTTTTGCTTATGTTAATCATTGAGTACTACTTACTACCTTTGATTTCGGGCGTTATGGATCACCATCCCAAATTCGGTTCATTCTGATTTCTTACTAGAAAACATTAGTTAAACATGCAATTCTATTTGAGAGGCTCGTGGCTAAGAAATAACATCCGCACGGGTCGATCCATCAGATTAATTTACGCTTGCCGGAGTTGGTCCGTGGATGGGTGACCATCTTTACAAATCAAGAATTCTCCGTGCCTCGGAAAGTACGTTAAGCCGTTGGTCCCGGCTGTCATTCGTGGACCTTTGACAGTCTTCAGGGATTATTGACCTGATCTTATTATGTAGGTAGTTGGGTATCGTGAAATTTTGGTAGGTACATATTATTTTTTTGCTATGAGTCTCACTTCTATCCAGTTTTTTTTAAATATCTTTTCTTTATACTACGTTACGACCTTCAAATTAAACTTGAACGTCACACTTAGCAGTCTGGACCGATCGCTGGTCCAATGACAAAGTTTAAACCAATTCTCGATTACAAATCTCAATTGAATGCTAAAATAAACACTGAATCTCTTCGATCTGAAATTCTAATGCAAAAACTTGGCATAAGAATTGAATATCTTTGGAAACTTAAAGCTAAGAAACAAGTAATAATTATGTTCTTAATATTCTTCTGAAATAACATTAAAGTTCTTAACAGAACATAGGAAATTATGTTCAGTTTGCTGCTGCTCGAACGAACATATTCTCTCTTCTTTCTTTTTGTCTCTCTATTAATGTCATCAACCATGCTATAATAAAAAATAAAAATAAAATCTTAATGTTTTTTTTTACATTTACAAAATAAATGGCAGTAATAATAATTCACAGATACGCAGAACGAATACGTATAACCTCTTTTAAGTGAATTTACTCTGCCTTTATACACAAAAAAATCTTTGCTACTTCATCAAAACATAGTCTGATAAAGCTTTTTCAAAATGCCTACTCTATAAGAGTAAAATATATTCACAGCTTCCCCTTGCTACCTGTCTAAGAAATGCAAAATTAAATCAATTGCAAGACTGAATTTGAAGCAACGTCTGAATTAAGCTTTCAACTGTAAGGGCTGTAACGAGCCAAGTTAAGGACAAGAATTTTAGATGATTTTAGGGTCCCTCGGACATTTGGAGAAAGGGAAACTCGGCAGTACTCTTTTCGTTTTGACTGAATCAAAATTTGGAATCCAGGAAAGTACATATAATGTCGTCGCACTGCAGGTAAAATTCTTAAACAGATGAGAAGCAAGAAATGCTCAAAATGCTTTGTCGATTTTCGATCAATAACTTGAAGTTTTTTTCCCAATTTCGCCAACTCTGTGAAGTCAGGGCTTCCTAAGTTAAAACTTAGAAAGGACATTAAACCTACAAGATTATTTATTTGTGGAAATGTAAGTGTTACAAATCATGCAAGTTCGTTTTGTACCTACATCATCAAATCAGTCATGTTTGGACGTAGAAATATTTAAATGTCAGTGGAGAACATTAATCAGTAAAAGACACGTGAAAGCTAAACCGGTTTTTGAATTTGCAATCTGTAAACAAGCTTGTATGACAAAATTCAACCCCCAACTTACACAACATGTATGCAAAAAGAAACGACGCAGAAAAAGTAACCATTCGTATATTTAAGTAGCCCTCATAACAGGGGTCCAACTCCCACTTGTCCAGTCCATTTTTTATAGAGAGAGACCCAGTCTGACGTCAACACATAAAGTCTGATTACGTAACTTGCGACCGCAGTTCATTGCACAATTTTAATTTTTTACGATCTCTGACGTCAGGTGCTTATTACCTAATAGAGTTCAGATAAATTTTTTTAGGAGATATTTAAGTTCTGCAGTCGTAAACCTGAAATGTTAGCAGTAGAAAGAAAGTTATGGCTGATTGGTCTAATACTTTTTTTTAAAGATGTAGTGTCTAGTTAAATCTATTTAAAATTCAGTTTAAGATGGCAGCGGAACATGGGTGACAAATACAAAAATATAATGACTTCTACATTATGTAGCAACATTCCAATATCTTCACAAATTATTTATGCACCTTACACACATACATGAAGCGACTCACCCTTTTTCCCCATGAGTGCAGAAACTACAGAACGCCACTTGCCACGAACTTACATTACTCCCTTTCCGGTCCGTTATCCTGCTCGTCCGGTAATGTGCTTCGTTCGATACATTTTCAGGACGAGGTTCCTTAACGCGGCTTGTGGTAGGAGTTGACTGGTAGAAATCGTCACGTAAAGAAGAAGCGTAATGTGCGTGTGAGTATCTAGATTCGAGCAGACGAGCATTGTGCGGGGTTGGTTGTATATAACCTCAATACTGAACGCGTGTAAATTTGGTAAAAAAATATTTGTTATTGTTTAAATCATGCGGGAGTAGGAACTTTGTTCCTAACGGGGGTTCCCCGACCGCACTTTTTTTATCCTCCAAACTCAAAAAAACTTACGTATAACTCCAGTCAAACATCCCCTCTCCCATATAAAACGGCAAAAATCTTAAAAACAATTTGACTCAACAATTATTACGAGCGCTTAATATTTCGCATTTTGTCAAAGCGCTCATCGTGTAATAAAGACAATTAACTTAATTGCCTTCAGTCCTTAGCTTGAGCGACTTTTGGGTGCCATTTAGCTACAGGATGTATTACATTACATAAGTTACTGTTAGGGGTGCAGGCACATAGCGGGTTTAGGCGCACACTTCGGCGGCGTGTACTTAAGTAATTTTGATTGAACATTGTGTATTTCGAGAACGAGTTTTCAAATGACTCTTACTGATGGAATTGTTTTAATGTAATTTATGAAAAGAGAAATTAATTTTTGCTTCCATTGTTTTTGTATATATTGCATTGCCAATTACTTTCATAACACTGAATTCTTTGGTTAATAAATCAAATGAACACGCCAGTGTATCGATCAATCACTATACTAAGTGTATTGACCATAAGACCTAAGATACAGGCCATCCCTAGTTTAGGAGACAGGATTTGTTTTTATACAGGTTTTTTTTTTTTTTCCATCCATTTTTTTTGTGTCCATTGTTAGTTGTTTAAGTCTTAGCATGTAACTAGTATACAACCCGTGTCTATGTATATTTTGAATCAATAAACTTATTATTTATTTATTTATGTGTCACACTTCAGGACTTTGATAGCTGCCAATCTGTGCAAACGCCACTTTTTTACCAATGGCAATAATTTTGATGATTCTCCCTTAATATTACATTCTCATGTAGATAAGGATGTGTGTATGATATAATGACATAAGTGCGCTATTTCATTAGTAGCTCTGACACCTTCAATGACTGCACCATCCTTATTATAAGAGGGTTACAAAAGGCATTACCAAAATAAATTGCACTCTCCACCGAGTCCTCCCTTACACCGGGAAGTAAAATGTCCATTACAGCAGTATTTCCATTAAGAGACTTGCGTGGGCGACGTCTTTCTAACATTATACATTCATATTTTGAAGGCATTTTCTGCCTGGCGGTATCACTTCGTATTTTTTAACGTGATTTCTGACTGTAATCACATTTAAACGTCATGTTTGACGATGCTTTAAGAAATTCTTTAAGAAGAGATTGTAAATAATCTCGTTTAGATACCTAATGAATTTCGGAAATGTAAAATGAAACCGGAAAGGTACGGAGACATTTTTGTTATTTTATGTACGAAAAATCTGGTAATTTAATTATGGGGCGGATTTAGAAACAGAATTTCTGAATGATGATGCTGTGTGATAACGCCATGTTTGAGATATAGAGACTACGGAATTCTAATTGACGTTTTTCCAGGAGATTTTAATTAAAATAAGTAACTCCTACACCATCCACCACCCACCCTCCGTCCTCCTCCACTAGTATACAAGTAAATTGTAACTACCTAAATAATTTGCCAAACTGTCATTATGTACCCATGATTATTGTGTGTTATGTTTATGTTGTTAACAGTTAAAAAAGAAAAATATCTTTTATAAGCTTTGAAAGGTAAATCGCTAGCCTCATAAAGTGTCTTAATTATAATGAGTCAATGTAGCTTAGGTTAAGTGCATTTTTGTTAATATTGTGATGTTAAATAAAGATATTTGAAAATGAAAATGACTAGTATACAAATGGAACTACAAACAATGTTTCCATGTACCTAATTATATTTATTTTAGTTATATTTTACAAATAAATTCCTGTTTTAAATTATATATTCACAAAACCACCACTTTCCAACGGTAACCGCAATAAAACTAGAACACGGGTATGCACTAATAAACACTACATATTACATAAAATCCCAAGTACCTTTGAAAGTACCGAGGCTCTTCCGGGACCCGGTTCCGGTATGGTAACTACTGCGATAATTGAGTATCGGGATTAAATATTGGGATCATACGGATCCCGGATGTCGGGATAGTAATAATGCTTTGTATAAACAAATTCCGGAACAAAACTATTGGTTTTCGTATTGTTTTAAGTGGTATGTTTGAACGGTGGATAAAATTGGCTTTATTGTATAGTTGAGTTCCGATTTTGAATGGACAAAACTTGTCTGAAACTGTTTATTGATCTGCTTTGAATTTATTTCTGCACGCGACTTCGTCTGCGTGCATCCCATCGCCCGCCCGCGGTATTTCTTCGTTTTCGTTTAGCGTTCTTTCTGAATTTTTTTTGCCCGGTTCCTTACGCTTCGTCGTAGCTTAAGGTTACATAGCCTTTAACCTTCCTTAAATCTTGGGCTACCCAACGCAAAAAATATTTTTTCAAATCCGACTGGTAGTTCCGGAGATTACCAGACTAACCAAAAAAGTACCTCTTTATAATATTAGTATAGATTGAAAAGTAAAAAGGTGTATTTTTCTGAATTTGACATTCAAATAATAAGAACTAGCAACCCGCCCCGGTTGGCGTGGTTTTTACGACTGCGCAAAAAAGTCAGTTACGTAGTTTAGAAGAATAAAGCACACAGACAGGAGAAGCGACAGTAATTTCTAGTACCGATATCCAGCCAGTTCACATAATATAAGAAACAAAAAATCAGACAATTTATTGACCTACTGCAAGGCGTAATATGGGACATATAAATTACGCGTCGTCTCAGTAAGCAGCATAAAGCCGTGATACTAAGTTTTAAATTAATTCGATTCTTACGTTGTAGGGATCCAGTCAGACTACATTTTAATTCTGAGTACCCTCTTTAGATCACCTTAATCTAGAACTCTCTACAGACACTATCAAAAGAATAATCTTAAAAGATAAATGATTAACAAAAACACCGAAGATTGATGTTAGCAGGCTGTCCTTTTAGTTAATTAAGTCTAAAAATTTACGAGAAAAGTGTTTATTTTTCACGGAATAATTAAATTTTCTCATTATCTCTGCGAAGGTGATGAATGAATATTTATTATGCATAAACCCATTTATTTTAATGAAGAGGTTGTTCCTGGTGATTAGGGTGTGACGGGGGTGATGTTTCATCGTGTTTTACAACTTTAGTTGTCTGTTTGGAAGGCTAAAGATCTCTATTGTGATAGTGATTGATTTGTTATTACGATTCGGACTTGATAGATCAAATTGATCTAAGCACCATTCGCAATGCACCTTATTAATGCATCCTTAATGCAGCCTTATTAACCTGCGCACCGAGGTTTTCCTCGCATGAACATTCTCTATAGGAACCAAGCATATTTCAGGCGTAAAAAGTCTTCTATGTCACTCGGAAATAGTGTAGCTTTCTATCAGCGAAGGAATGTTTGTAATCAGATCAGTATTTTCCGAGATCAGCCTTTGACCTATCTTTTACAAACATACAAAATAATTTTACCTCTAATGACAAGATAATTTTGATTACGGTTACATGTGTTTATAATCGTAATCAAAATGATCTTATTAAGACCAATGCAGACTGGGACGGGATGGCAAAGGATTTTGCCGTCAGTCAGCGCACACTAGCCGCTTAAATACCGCGGCATTCCAGCGCCTTGCCACGGCATGCCACGGAGTGCCGTGCCGCGGCACGACAAAGCATGATAAATTCTCGTACACTGTCGTCAGAGACGCGGGCGCAAATGGTGTGTATCTTCCGCTTCTCTGCCCCCGCCTCACCCCGCGGTATGGCACAACGAGCGCCGACGTCCTCGGCATGCCGTTGCTCACCGCAGTAAGCAACAGCCTCATTTTCTCCCGGGGGAGCCCGTGGCGCGTCTTTCAATGCCATGCAATGAAATCCCTTTCGATGCCACGGCATCATTTTAAAGCATAGCAATTTATATCGTATTTCTATATCGATACGTTTGAATGTCCATTGGTTAAAAAATTTATCCCTTGCCAAGCCGTCCCGGTTTGCGTAAGCCTTTATTGGTACGTCCTACATCTAGTGAGTCAATCGGATGCCGCAGCGGACGGGCACGTGGTCGTACATTCAGCGGCATGCATCCGGCCATGGTGACATACGACCGATTGCGGTCGACCACGCGATTAATTAAGCATTCATTATGCATTCATTTAATTATTATTCATGTCTAGATCAACTATTACCAAGCTGTTACCAGAGCCCTATTTAACAGACAGATAATGCGACTTATTTGTCAAAATATTACATAATTGTCACTCTTTCATAAAGCAGAACTATGAAAAATACTTATATAATTGTCGGATTGTCGACTATAACCTGACAGATTTATTAAATAGGCTGAAGGAGAATTGATTCTTATTCTGAATTCCGATTCAAAATTGTCAATGTCGTCAGACAAGAGAATCGACAGCTAGTTCTGATTAAGCGTTCATGTGTGATGCCTGCATAACGTTGTGTGCAATAGCCGTGACGTCATGGATTAGGGATTATTGGTTATGCAGTTAGTAAACAACGTATTCTGAGCAAAATCATAATTGTTTGTATGCTAGAGTACACCAGGCCTCCCACTCACTGGTAAATAGTCTAAGGTAAGGATTAAGATAAGGAGCTTCGTTACCACTAGTACCATTAACAGTTCCATGATGGAACTACCTAATGTTAAGTATTAGAATTTAGTGTCTATCTCTAGTTCCACACTATTATTTTAGGCACTTGTGAAATTGTTTAAGATTGTATAAAATACTAGAGGTAAAAACACTTCTTCATAACTCACTTCATCTTCACTTCTTTATAATAAAATAATATTCAATATGATCAACAATTTTTATTTATGCTTCGGATTCAGTATCGATTAAAAACAAATCATCTTTGTAATTTATAAGTAAAGCTGTGGCGAGACAGTGTTTCCTTACCTAACCCATTTGTTACCCCTGAACATGAGTTGTCTTGCCTTACCTGGAAGTCTTTAAAGGGACTCCGGACCCAGGTAGGTCATAGCAAGGAAGACCTGCTCAGGTGGAAATTCACAGATAAGTCCGCCCTGGATTGTAAGTGTGGTGCTGTGCCACAAACAATGGGGTCGCTTATATCGTGTCCAGCGTGTCCTGTTGCCTACACCATGCAGAAGCTGATGGATACTACTGAAGGTGGCGAACTCGAAGCCAAATCTGGGCTGAATCTTTATAAATTAACATCGACACGCTAAGAAGGAGATAGGCACCTCACGTCGATAACACATTGACCTTGAGCTGGCTTAGCGTAGTAAAGAGTTTCAATAGTGACATAACAGTCACGCCTTGTTTCCCCGAAGGGTTGGGCAGAGGTGTAGCTATAGTACACTCACATTTCGCCTGTTATGTTTAAGTCCCATGTAATAGTGGGCGAGCCTATAGCCATTAATCGGGCACAAATCTGGACTCCGGCCTGCAATTTCAGATAGAAAAACCCAATACTTAACACTTTTCCCGACCTGGGAATCGAACCCAGGAGTCGTCAATAGTATAAGACTTAAAAATGTGGGTCCGCAGACCATACATAACAAAACTTTATTTAAGTATGCTATCAAAGTATTAACATTTACAGTAACGATCATATAAGTTTTTTATTAATAGAGGGGAATTAGCCTATTTATAATTGCTCGTACTATGCTATTATACATTTAGAATAAGAAATTATTCTCATAAAAAGGTCTTTATAGACCTTTAAAAAAAACAATCAATCAATAAAAAAAGGGGCCTGCACATACAGGATTTCTTACCATTGACGTGGGGCCCCTGGACCTATCCACATAATTTAAAAAAAAATTATAATTAAACGCCGAAACTTGCTTCTAATTATTACAAACCAAGGATTGGTGGGAATGGTGGGGTAATACAATTAGGTATTTATCTCGGTAGAACTAACTTAAAATATAAAAAAAAAAACATAAACGTAAAAAAGTCTCGGCAATAGTCCGGTCTGCCAAAAAAATTCAAACTTTCTTCAAATAAAAAAAAATTAGTATCCTGCATAAAGGTTCTACTCATTTCCTACAGCTATTACAGGAAATAATTTACGGCTTTTATCCAAATAAATAATATGAAAAAAGAAAAAAAAAATGTACGTCTGTGTGGATGGATAAACGTCACATGTGCAATGTGCGAGGATGGAACCCCTAATCCTCTTGATCGCCAGCCCATCAGTAAACTTTTTATTTGATATTCAACGCAGAACCACATACAAGAGTGTATTCAGGTATAAACCTTTTCATTTGAAAAAGCTTTTATTCGATAAACCAGACGCTAATTAACCATAAGTCATAACTACTTGAAAACGCTGATATTCCCGATTTTATATTTATCCAGATCATTTTGTAAAGCATCGGTATTTATTCAGCTCACATATTCAATATAAGTAAGTAGGTACTCATTTTCCTTGTTGCAGCAGAGCTTAACCCTTATTACTATAGGTACCCCATCAATTTGATTGGAATTTAATATTACCCATATTTCATTCTGCTATAATTTAATGCATTTTTTTCCTTAAAAAAATCACCGCCATTTAGTTTATAAAAATGGGTCTACGTTGAATGAAATTTCATCTTTGCATTCTTGAATTTCAAAGCGTTTTGGGGTTCCACTGGGAGCAGCAAATACCCGTATTTTATCAGCACGTTGACACGTACCTAAGTCTGTCTATCTGACAGTCATAGAGTAAACGGAAATAGATTAACCTATTTCTATTAAAAAGATATTATTATCATATTATCTTTTTTTTTATTGCACTTATATAGGTATACGTGATCGTTTTAGGAACTTTGATAAGTATAAATCCTATCCTAAAGTTACTTTGAGTTGTTAAAAACATCCTGTGTTTATCCTAACGCATTCGTGGGTTGCAGCTGAAAATCAGCGTCAGGTGGTACACTTTGTGTTGTAATCTGACATTATGCTAAACTGAGGCCCTTTTGGTATTATAATCATTGTTTTCTGTTTTTATAGTTTTAAGGTGTATTTTTCTGCTGATAAGCCAATACACGCATTTTTTTCTTTCTTTCTTCATAACCACAAAATATATTGAATTACTTTTTAAACTAACATCACCCATGGGTGAATTTTATTTCGCCTTAATGACGAGGTAACCTGCTTGACCAGACACATAGCTTGAATGCAGTCTGATATTTTTCTGAAAATACGAATACGATAAATCAACCTTATTTCTCCAGAACCCTACTTTATGCGTCAGACACGCTTCTGGCTGGTTTATTCACAAAAGCTATGTATAGTTAATAAAGCTTATCCAATGAAATATGAATTCTGTTTATCAGTTTTCATCAAATTAATTTTCAGCATTTTCTCAATCTGAATGGATTTTTTATTGGATTAACATATAATAGGGTTTCAGCACTAATGGAAATTACAAAACACTGTTATTTTAAATGAATTGCAGATGCTTTCTGTATAACTTTAATCTCATTACTTATGCGAAATGAAAACCACGGGCGATTTCGTATGCTTACAATGAAGATCTTTTGTGAAAAGTGTTTTATAACTTACTAACTTTTGCCCGTGGTTTCATCCGCGTGGATATCGAAAAATATTCTACTGGAACGTACTACCGGCAAAAACGGCTGAATAGATAAGGGTATAAAAGTACCCTATGTGGTAATCCAGGTTATAAACTATCTGTGTGCCCTTATCTGTTCAGCCGTTTTTGCACTAATCCGGAATATACATCCAGACAAACATTCTAAAAACTATGTTTTTTTTGAAAATCAATATTTAAGTATAAGAAACAGACATGGTGCGTGAATCCAAAAAAAAATGGGATATAAATAAAATAAATAAATAAAATTCATTTAATTCAGGCAAAACCCATAAGCACATTACATAAAACACATTCTATAAAATTCCACAATACTGCCAACAGAATACAACAATACACAAAATGAACACAATACAGTAAATAAAATGTCAATGCAAATAAAATTGGTACAAATTATATAGGTCACAGAATTAAAATTATAACAAAATGTCAAATGCAATTAAATTAAATGAATGTGTAGATACAAATAAAAAGGGTCACAGAATTGAAGTTATGTTATATATTGAAGATATGGGCAAGAGATGATATGTAATTGAGAAAAGAATGAAGTTTCGTGTGAATTAATTTTAAACGGCTAAATATAACCGAAACTGCAAATTAGGTTGGACTTCGTTTTTGTGGTTTTTGCAGCAATAGGATCAAATAATTTACCTACAATAATTTACCACTGATCTTCAAAAACAAACACATACATTCACATGCTAGATATAGACTTGGTTTCCTGTTCTTCCCATTCGTTGAAGGGTGTGATATATATTAAGTTACCACACAACGTGATACCCAATTTTCCTTGTTCTATTAGTGTCCCTATTCATTTACAAACTACCTATCGGCCTACATACGGATCCGGCCTAGTTATGCCTACCAAGTAGGTCTATATAGTTCCCAGGGTGCTTCTATGAAATATAATTACCTACTAAAATAGTATATTTATGGAAAACACCACAGTAATTATTTAGTGTTTTATTTTTATTTTCGTAATATTATTTTTTTATTCTATTTTTATTATACATTATTATTCCGTAATATAACTATACTTTATGTGTGTTTTTATTCTTAAAAGTTACGTATAAATACAGTTTTTTTTTAAATTTACTTAGTATGTTCAGTTATAATCACACTTCTTATTTCCGTAAGAAATTTTGCTTACCCGATTTATTATTGTCACACAGGGGGACGTCTTACGTCATTCGCGAGGCTTTTGCTGAAAATCAGCGCTGACAACAGCGCTGATTTTCAGCGATGCTGACGAAAGGTTCGTCCGAAGTCAAAGCATTTTGCTGAGCAATGACCTATTCTTGCACAGATGCGACGCACAGCTTAGTTGTTCTTGTTATTGTTGTTGGCTTGTTACAAAAGTTGTTTATATTCTACTCTGCAATCGCAGATCGCAGCATTTCGATATGTTTTTGATTGTTTGTTTTCATTTGCTAGTGTCGCAACACATTACGCAGCAATTTAAATTGTCTTTGGTCTCTGGCTCTGACATCAAGCAATCTTCTTTTCTTTCTTAAGTACTTACATCTACAATGACGAATACTATTTTGTATAAAAGCTTAACAACTAAATACATACAGAGCACTAACACACAATCTTAGTTTGAACCCATTAACCCTCAACTGTCGTGTTGTTCTTTATGTACTAAAACTCAAAGCATTTATTTCAATTATACTATTTACATTTACTTTTGAATTGTAAAAGAGTCGGTCAGTCAGAAAAATGAAGCTAAAGTTGCGCATTCCAAAGCTTAGTAGGTACCTATGGCGGCTAGATTCTTGAAGGAAAACGGGTTTTTGACGTGGAAATCACAACACCGTTTCACTTGTTAATTCTTCATGATTATTCAGGAAGCGGGTTTCAGGACTCTTCAAGATGGAACTAGTCTCCATGTTGATGACTAATTATCGTACCCAATCGAGGTGAACAATGGTCGTGTTTACGACTTTTGTCGAAATTACCATTTTGCTTACAGTTTATCTGCTAAGCACTACCTTGACTATCAATATTTTCCCTATTTATACGTAGGCAAATTGGCACTAGTATAATTGACACATTTAAAAAAAATGTTTTTGATGACGTATTATCGCGAACAACAGGACATTTTATTCTGGACAGTTTATACTATTTTCACGTATTTTTGCGAAGAAAATATTAATTTCTTTCTTTCTAATTAGTTACTGTGTAGTTAGTGTTTATGACGAATATAGGTACAGTCAACAAAGCTATTTGGTATACAGGCAGCTAACTTTAAACTACTTTAAAAAATGTTGTGAGTATGCTGGGTAGTCAATTCTTTTACTCGCGTTTAAGTACCTATGCCATATGCTTAAAAAGTGATTACGCACACAAGAAAAATGAATATTGGCAGTGAAGTGGAGGTATGAATAATTTTGCCTGTATACCAAATAGCTTTGTTGACTGTACATTGATACACCCTATTCTTCGAAATATACAATAGGTAATGAAATTCATAACGAAATCACAAAAAGCAAACTAAAGAAATGACTGCACAATAACAACCTATAAATTAATTTTGCCAATAATAGTGACCATTACCAATAGGTTTCCCATTAGCTTTCACAGCCTTTTAGACCCTTTTTACTTATTTACTGCAAATAACCTTACAGTTTCATTGTGGTACATTTATGGCTAGGGTTATATTATACTGTTAGTTAAGAAAACTATTTTCTTATTTAGTTTCCCGTAAGAATTTGATTTTTTGTCCTTTCTTTATTATTTTCAAAGTACAGTATTTTAACTGCAGTAAATCCTGCAAATTAATGCAGATAAAAATGTTCAAGTTTCACCTTTTCGAAACTCTGAATACTCTTTTTTCTGTCAGATACCTCTTGGGTGTACCTCAGAAACGGTATCGCCTGAGAAGTTAACACCAAAAAGGTATTTACAATCTATACCAATTTCAAAACAAACTAATATTTATTCCACTATACAAATCAAGGAACACAAGTTAATCCAACTTCTTCAACGACCGTAACAAATTCTCTTAAACAAAACAAATTAATTGATAATTTGCTCAGAGAAACGTAATTCACTAAAATCGTTCAGTTACAAAGAGCTTCGCGTTGAATATTTAATACTACGCGATGCGGGCTCGCTCCGAATTGAAAGCTTTATAGGCACTATTTTCACTGATAAAGTACTTAATATAGTTAATTAACCGGTAACTGTACAATTTGTGGGGAAATAAATATCAGGTAATTGATTGAGGGGATTCAAATTGGAAAAATATTGAGATTAAGTACCATATTTTTGAACATACCTGCATTCAGTTGGTCATGACTATTTTTGTTCGTATGAAATCTTCTTCTTTCTAGATAAGTAATAAAATCAATAAACCAGACAGGTTTTGTATATAAGGTGCTATAAAAATATCTGCCACGGCTGCAATGGGAGATAGTATTGTGTTTATAGATTACAATAGTAAAGATAAATTATTGATCATGTGTCATATTTTTTTTCATACAAAAAATTGTACGTATAAATTTGCAAGTGTCGAACTAGTCAGCTGATTTCAGTTTTCATTCACAGAACAGATGGAAAGAGATAGCAGTTGTTTTCATTGACGAAGTGCACTTCGCGCGTAATTTGTGAACCACGTTATGCAGAGTAGAGTCAATGTTTACTTAACTACTTTATTTTCTCAAATTGATTTAACTGTGCCGGGGTACGAAATTTCTTCACTATTGTTATCTTTAAACACAATACTACCTCTCATTAAAGCCGTGGCAGATATTTTTATAGCACCTTATATATGTATTTGATGCTTTTCACGACGTACGGTCACTAACCGGTCTCGTCCACAAAGTTACTGAAATTCTGTTAAATGTAATGCGCATACACTAACATTAACATCAAAAAATAATATCTCAAAAACTCTTTGCAAGCACCTGCGCCTGACGAACGACATCAAAGAATCGTTTCATGACTTTATTGCCCTTTCTCCCACAGCAATAAATAAACGAAAATAATGCTTTAAAATTCACAAAACAGCATTATTTTAAATTCAAAATACAGAACAATACGAATTCACTTTTGCAAAATTCGCTTACTTGACAAACGTGTGCGGCCTCCGTCGTGGCCTAAGGCTTCGAATTTTATTACGTAGTTAGGCGAGCTGCACACGGCGCTGCATGCGGTTAGCTAGCTCAGCTGACGCCGTTTTATGCCGAATAAATTTATAGCCAAAGCGGTTTCGTGTGCATTCGGTTTAATATGTGTTTCAATTTGCTTAGATATAAGATTTAGGTGTGTTTTGAGAATGGTCTTATTTAGAAAGCTCACTTTTAAGTTCTTGTCAAATGTAACGACAGGTTTTTGGACATTTTACTGTCAATTTGAACGGCCCAAGGACTTTTTCCCATTGTGATTAACTAATATGTTCATATCAGAAACATTAAGCTGTGCCACTCGACGAAAATATTTACAGAAATATTTTGGTTAGCCACTTTTACGACGTCCAAGTGTCCTCAAAAAGAGAGGTCGCCTATTCTTTCCGCACGAGTAATTATCACACAGGCGAGAGCTAGTTTCGAATTAAGAGAGCGACCCTCCAAACTTTTACCAACTTCCCAATTCTAATCAAAGAAAAACCAGTAGACTAATACAACATTAATCCACAATTCCTTAATGAAAACGCCAAAAGTTAAAAGTAATTTGCATCAAAAAGTACCTTTTGTTGAATTCTCGTAAAGTTTGTAAATTAAAATTAAGATTTAACGTGTTTCGTCGGTCAGAGACTAAGTTTCAAGTTTTTTTGTTATTATTTACGAGACGCCCACTAGGGCAGTTATTTCCTGAAATAAATATTTATTAAAGCTCCTGAAATTTTTTGTTTGCGACAAAGTTGTAGTCGGTTTCCAACTTTACCTTGCAACTGGAAACATTTTGTTGGATGGTAGTTTCATGTTCTTAGACTTTAACTTTGGACAATCTTTATTCCAAAAAGTCCGTTCATTTATTGAGTACCAACATTTCCGTATTTATGTAAGACAGTTTACTAAGAGGAATCACCCGCATTACACAGTTGCAGTGTCCCACTCATTCTGCCTAGCCTTTTCCCAATCATGTTGGGGTCGGCTTCCAGTCTAACCGGATGCAGCTGAATACCAGTATTTTACATGGAGCGACTGCCTATCTGACCTCCACAACCCAGTAATTGGGTAATACGATACCCCTTGGTAAGACTGGTTGTCAGACTTTCGGGCTTCTGACGACTCGTAACGACTGTCAAATATCCATGAAGGACAGCCGGGACCAACGGCTTAACGTGCTTTCCGAAACACGGAGGAGTCTAGGTATGTAAAGATGGTCACCCATCCACGGACCAACCCCGGCAAGCGCAGCTTAACCTGATGGATCAACCCGTGCGACTGTTATTACTTAGCCACGAGCTCCTCAGTTGCATTGTCCCACTATTCCGGCGCATTTCGATTCTAACCGACTGTATTCGAGCGATCGCATCCACTAACGGTAAGCTTGAGGCACTGAGAGGTGCAATGGATTGTAATAGTAAAATGCAAGGAACTGAAACTACGAATGTGGTTAAAAGCGTCACGAGCTTGCTTTCGGAGAAAACTGTCTATGTAGTTAGAATTAGGTAGTTAGCGACTGTAACTGTTCCGTCATTTAACTTAACATTCTCACTTCACAATATCTATCAAGAACTTATCCATTGCAACATGAGTTTTAGTAAAGGTACCTAAATGCCTTCTTCTAGTCACTTCTTAGTTATAAGTCTCGTCCTTTTGGAACCATGCTTCCCTGGTACGTGCGAGTCTCATCCAGCGCCCTATTTACTATAACTGACAAGTACTTGTAACAAAATACATAATTGTCACATTTTAACGATAGCTGCAGTTTAATAAAGCAAAATACTATGAAAAAAACTTACAAAATTGTCAGATTGTCACCTGTCACCTGTCGGTTTTTATTGAATAGGCCCCCAAATCCTACCCGCAGGCATTTCATCATCCAATCTAGCTTTTGCAAACACTTTCGCTGTAGATACCACCTTTAAAGCTCTGTTGAAACTGAAGCGAGCGAACGAGCGGGATGCGGGGCAAAATTCAATGACAAAACTTGTTTAACTAGAGGTGTTCAAACTGGCGCAAATAGTCGCGTGACGTCTTTAAAACAAGCGACGCGCGCAGTTGCGTCCCGCATCACGCTCGCTCGCTCGTCTCAGTTTATCCAGATCTTTATTTTCCAACCGTGTACTGCTCTTCTATTTCATCGTATAAAATTTCTATTAATAAACGCCTCTGTCCGAGTGGAGTCGCCTTCTTCTAATAAAATGGTAATTTATTCGGCCTATAAGTCTCCCGGCGAAAACGTGGTCCTTAACGAGTCGCTTGGAGCCCTTCATTTTTCTACCAATTTACCGTTCCAAATAAATGGACTCTTCACTTATTTGTATGCTCTTTGTTAAGACTCTTGATTTGATTTTTGCAAATTAGTTTGTTAATTTAAAAGTAAAGTTAATTTTTCCAGAAAGTTAAGAATAAAATAAATGCCCTTTGCTACGGCACTGATGACGTAGTTACTAATTGTGAGCTTAACAAATTAAGTACAATTAATAAGTTTTAATAAACTCATTTTAAATACCATTTAGGACTAAGCAGATGGTTGCTGTGGTTTCAAATAATTATGAGATATTAAATAGGTTCTAAAAATATTAGTTTTATCACTTAAACCAAGTGAAAAGAAAAACAAATGAAAGATTTCAACCAATGGTAATAAGCATTACGCACTAATACTCCAGCAATTGGATGTAAACTCGACAGATTTTCATTCCCCCTTGTAAAACAAAATTAATTTAATCTACTGGTGGAATACAAATCCATATAAAAGAAAGCGACGCAATAAAACAATTGAGTACGAACTCCCATTTTGAAGGGGGACAAAATAAAGTGATGAGCTAAGGTAAGTCGTGTCGGTATGATGCGGGTGTCGTGTCGTCATCGGAATGCTTCCGTACCACAGCCGTGCCGCCTTGAATCTTTGGTGATTTATTCTGATGTGAATTGGAGTTGAAAATTGACTTGAAAAGGTTGGTTTACATGTTGTGAAGATATTTTTGCGCGACACAGAGAAGTAGAAAAATGATCTATGTTTACGTTTTTTTTAAATTTAATAGAAATAAATTTAAATTTTGAAGAATCTAAGTAAGGGACGGTGAATCATTCTGCCTAGCCTTTTCCCAATCATGTTGGGGTCGGCTTCCAGTCTAACCGGATGCAGCTGAATACCAGTATTTTACATGGAGCGACTGCCTATCTGACCTCCACAACCCAGTAACTGGGTAATACGATACCCCTTGGTAAGACTGGTTGTCAGACTTTCGGGTTTCTGACGACTTGTAACGACTGTCAAAGATCCACGAATGACAGCCGGGAGTAACGGCTTAACGTGCTTTCCGATGCACGGAGGAGTCTCGGTATGTAAAGATGGTCACCCATCCACGGACCAACCCTGGCAAGCGCAGCTTAACCTGATAGATCGACCCGTGCGGCTGTTATTACTTAGCCACGAGCTCCTCAAGTAAGGGACGGTGTAATGGGAATAAATTGTGAACTATCTATGTCCTTCGAAAAAAATCGTGACGTCAGAAATACTTTTAAGGTAGGTAAATAAACAAATTCATTTCTAATGTCCAAATTTTCAACTCTGAACAAATTACTTCGACAGACGTACAGTAACGATCTCATTATACTTCCTCATATTCCGACCTTTACAGCAGTATGCAAATTTAATTTTCCTATACGTTTCAGGCGCTCGCTTGCGTTATAAAAAATCTACGATCAGGTAAATCATAAAAGCACACAGATATACAGCGGGACGTGAAATATAATTTGCTTAGGAAAAAAAAATTGTTTCAGTTAACGAAACTCTCTCTGACATCCAATAAATTATTCAAATCGTATCTGAGAGGTTTTCATACAATGGTTTATAGGAATGATATGGATTTGTTGTATGGATTTCGATTTGCTTATGGGATTTTCTATGGCAATGTTCCGGTATTCGATCTTATGGGATAAAAAGATAAGGTTGATAGAAAAAGATGAAAAGGAATTGCATTTTGAGGGAAGTGATCATCTTTAAGTACGATAACCGTTTAACTTATCATGTCTTCTGTTCAGGCTAAAGGGTTGAACACTAGAAGCTGCGCGTTCCAAAGAGCTGGTAAAGTTCCATAATTTATGGCATGAGGAATTTCTAGTTACCCGTATAACGAATACCTTTTGACCTACAATAAAACTAGCTTCAACAATTTACTTAGGATACTAATATAAACCACTAAAACATAGCATAACATAGCATAACATATATTGACCGCAGTGATAAAATAAAACGAACAAAATTTTCCGCAAAATGTCTCATAAAAGGCGTTAAGACAGCCCGAGGGGTATTTTAATAAAAAAATCTAAAATTAAGCCTAGAAAGGCTAGGCCTTGGTGTTCAGGTGTCTGTACAGACTTAATTTGAGAGAGAACCGTGTACAACAACCTTTATGAAAATTGGCCAAAGCTAAGCCGTCTGAAACGCGAGCTGTGTACTTAGGCCAGCGAAATTGACTAATTTTTAGGTAAAGCGCCAATATTATTTGCTTGTATAGGATTGTACTAGATTTTACAGGTTTTATTTTGTATTTTTGAAATGATTTTATGTACCTACTAAAATATATGAGGGGTAAAAAACTTAATAATGGAGATCTTCAATTTGACTTATACAAGAAAAATTGTCAATTAGATATATATTTTTCTGCAGTGGTTACCTCCTTGAGTTTTTGTAGTACCTACAAGTCGTTGTGGTTTCTGTTTCAGTATTGCGTGTCTTTACTAAAATAATGTAAAAAATGTGTTTTCTAACCCTTTTTAAATTAATGCAAATTTCACGCTCAGTAGCTCCATTTGTTCCAAGTTTCCATTATCATTTAAGCTGAAATTTCAAAAAAAGTTTTCCAATCTCATGAAAAATAATTTCGTGAAAATTTCAAAAATACTTGTCGCTGCAAAAATAAGTAACTTCGGGATATCTAGAAAGAATTTGTCGATCACAAAGGAATATTCACTTACAAAATGAAGCTACTGAAAAGCGTCTGACTCGATATTTCAGATGTCATTTGGAAAATATTGATCTCAGTTATCGAAGGCGATTATTTTTTATGATGATTAAGAAAAATCGTAATGATAGTGCATTGGTATAGTCGACCTTGTAAACGCTTTACCATTTTGAAAACAATTCCCAGTAAATTGAATCTTCACTATGAAACTATCTAAGCTGTCAGATAGAAAAAAAGACCTTGTAATTTTATGACAGCCAAATGACATTCAACCCTAGGGTGATAGTTACAAGGTCAATACAATACATCTTAATTGACGAAGATTACGACTCATCGCATTTTATAGTATCTAATAACATAAGAGTATGAAGTTTTTAGAATAAATTCCTTGCATCTCAGTATTTATTGCTTACCATTTCAAGAAAGTTTGATTGACTACGTCAATTTAATCCAAATAAAACTAAACCGTTTAGAAGATTACTTTGAAACCGACTATTTTTAATCTATTAAATGGATAACGCTTCAGATTGTTAAGTAACCTGTGTGAGAAGTTAGACAGCTCCATAAAATGTTTTTAAGATAGCAATTGTTTGTTTTAGCTTTATTCAAGATCATCATAAAGATCTTGAAATAAACTATTTACTTTAATAATTAATTATAATATATTTCAGCCTGGTTGGATTGAATTAATTGCTTAGGTTTACTGGTAGTATTTTAATAAGAAATTATAATTGTAAACAATCCAGAATTATTCTAATTCTATACTATGAGCATGTCCTCATGTTTTTTTCAAACATGTTCACCAGTGTCTCATCTGTAATTTACTAACCTATGTTGGTATAATTAAATAAAAATTATCAGTTTTTCCATCGAAACAATTAACTTTTTTAAACACATTTACATTTGGACTTCATAATAAATAACATTAGCAAGAATTAACAAAAGGTAAATTATAATTTAAATTATGTACTCATTGTAACTAGGAGTTAGTAACCACAGTAAGATGTAAAGCAAAAGAACCACTCATTGTAATACACCTATAAAAACAATTCATTTTCCAAGTTAAAGTCAAATCATTTATTTCAAGTAGGCCATTAAAATGCACTTTTGAACGTCAAATAAAAAACTAACCGTGGAGTTTCTTGCCGGCTCTTCTCCATAGGAAACAACTAATTGAAACCGTGCACCTAGCTTCTGATGTTTCACAAGCGATGCAGGTTTCTGAAATAAAATATTTGGATTGTATTGAATTTTGAGGCATTTGCCAGCATAGGCCTTGGTCAAATGTGCAATTTCTTTCCATCATTGGGTACTACTCAAACTAAAAGTATTTATTTCAATTTAACCAATTACAGGCACTTTTGAACTGTCAAGGAGTCGGAGTCAGGAGTCGTGTTGGAAAGATGAAGTTAGGTGTACAGAGATTGCGATATGACCCATTGTATGTACAGTCGCCGTCAGATATATTGTAGCAGACAAGGTGACCAAATACTTCTGAACAATTAAACATTTCAATAAGTTCCATACACTAGAAGTTACCATTAATATCTGAACATTCAATATTTCATTCATGTCTGAGCAGATGCTTGTCAATAAGAAATTCGAATGATCAAATCTCCCTACGACATAATTATATGACGATTTCAACACCTCATATATACTCATTTTTTAGGATTCCGTAGTCAACAAGGAACCCTTATAGTTTCGCCATGTCTGTCTGTCCGCGGCTTAGCTCAGAGGCTGTTAGTATTACAAAGCTGTAATTTGGAATATTGTTTTTTTTTTTCGTCTATCCCATGGGTATCGTTGGAAAGGTTGTTCAGACATATTGTGAGTTTTTCCAAACCTTTTTTGGATTCAAGAATCTGTTTGCGAAATATTAAGCTTTAAGCAGCTAAATGGTTAGTTTTGGATAGGTGGAAAAATTCACAGCAGTAGTAAATATAACGAAATTAAAAAAAAACTATTACAGCTAAGTAGGCTCTACAAGTTAATGAGTAATTACCGACCAACTTACATTTGCAAAAACATGGTCTCCCTTCATTGTGCGTGGTCCGACACACACTTGGCCCGTTTTTATTCTATCCATTCGCGTAAATAGTTATATGTCTACCTTATAGATGACTAGATAACTCTGTGCCTAACTTAGAAATAAGACAGACCTTCTGTTCGTCCCGATATTGTTGTTACTTGTGCTGGAATTACATCAGGGACTACCTTAAAGTCATAAATTACGTTGAAGGACATGTGAAATTCGTGTAGGCCACGTGTCGGCCGTAGTTCTAGAAAGTTACCGTTATTTTATTTATTTAACTAGCGCCCGCCCCTGCCTCGCACGGGTGTAATGGCGACATGTCAAAACATCGAGATTACTGTGCTTTATGTGAGTTAAATACTAATGTACGATACGAAATGCTAATGAACATTGCGGAATAAACGCTCTAAGGCCGTACGGAGCGGGCGCCTGTACGGCGTGTTGTTTTCTATTATCATCCTTAGAATAGACGGGTCTCCCGTCGCACGCGGCCCATAGAAAACAGCACGGCGACAGTGCGCCCGCTCCGTGCACCCGCTTAACGCAGCGGATGGCCTAAATGATGGTGAAACCCGCATCAAAATCACAGACAGACACGAAAAGCAGCTAAAGATATATAAAAGATAGGTACATCACTCGTGTTGGTACCAACTTTTATTGTAATTGTGGTAACAAGTCTCCCGGTAATTGCTTTATTTAAAAACGGCCTGAATTCTGAAGAGTGTGAAGAAGTGTACTGATATAATAGGACATTATGGAATATCGTTATTTTCCATTTAAGGCTGCACCTACCAATAAGCTTTCTTGCTTAGTATTTCTGTTCTTTGTTTATCACTTTTCTAGACAGAATATATTTTACTGTCAATATGTCCCACGCTTTCCTTCTATCTGTTTTTGAAACCACTTCCTATGTTCACTCATTCGCAAACTGAGCTAACACAGTTTAAATAATTCATATAAACAAGAAACCTGTGTTCAAATTAATAGTAACAACTAAATCACTATTCAAAATCATAATACGATTCCGTTTCGACAAACTTATGCAGATCTGTAGGACGGTTTTACACTAGTTCGACGAAGCACCTGCTACTTCGGATGTATTTGCATAAACATAGCGGAGTGTGCCGCCAGCCTATTGCGAATTCCATTCCAGATTTGTATTTACTTATTATTGTGGTTGTAGTTTGAATTTATGTTGATCTGTGACGGGATAAAAATGTTGTTTCGGTTGCTTCGCGGCTTTTTATGAGAATAAAATAAATAATGTAGTGGATTTTTGACACAATAGCTTTAATATGCAAAAATAGTCGGAAATAATGTATTGTAAGCCTGTTCGAACGTATACATGGAGCAGTATCGTCCATTTTAATCCGAGGATGCGTTCTGGGAATTGATAATACGACTTCGAGTATTTCGAAGTTCAGATGGAACTGAAAACAATCCGTTCTAGAGATTCACCAAATTGCTGAATAAGGTAGTGGTCGGAATGAAGCGGCTATGGAAATTGTGTGCGATATTTTTTATAAGTAAATTTTTTTGCATTCACTTGTTACTCTAACAAGAATGGTGATGTAGATATTGCAGCTTATAGTTTACCTATTATGGTCATGCATGCCAACCTTGAAAACAGAAATTAAAACTCTTTTTTTTTAAATAATAATAGCATAAACTTTAAAATTCTTATGTGACAATAATTTCGAAACACCTTAGTGCTGTTTCGTTGGCAGTGTTAATGGTGTTTGATGGACATTTCTACTGAATGAGGACAAAATGTTTCACAAGGCCCTTTCGTCCTATTAAACTTTACTCAATATGCCTTAAGTTCAACATTCTCTCCTTACAATGTGAACTTATCTAACGAGGGAGTCGAGTGTTCCAGACATGTGTTATCATTTGATAGGCGACCTTTACACGACCCGACTTTGGGTCGAATATTTACATGTTTACTGGTCGGCGTAAGTAGTCCGATTGGCTCCGATTGTTACGAGATGAGTTTTTTTTAAATATATAATTTGTACGACGCACTTTGTGCAAGCGTACGATGATTGTTCTGTACACTTGTGATGAAGAATTAATCGCACGTGTTGAGTGTGGTAAAATTACTGATTTATTTTACATTAGCCAGTTCACTAAATGATCGTGCGTAAGCAAACGCTGATATAGCTTAACCTACTTAATGTTACGAAATGTGCGGGTTCACTGTACTTTAATACCAAAACTAATTTTGTAATGACACATCTTATAGACAATCTGACACAAAATTATATGACTAACTAACTAACAAATAAATACAAAAACAAGAGGACACTTAGGCGTCGAAGTACTCGTCGGCATAGCTGTCATCCGGTAACGTGCCCAGAAGACTGGCAGCATTGCCACATTGAATGGCAATGCTAATTCATTAGCCAAAGAACGAACCAGCCATCTGGTCGCGTGAAGTGTCGAACACTCGGCGAGAAGTTTCCTTAAAAAGGAGACGCACGCTCGAGCGTTTCGACCCCAAATGGCTCAATATTTATTTTTAAGAAGATGAAGTTTAGTCAAATCTTCTGGACTATTTAGGAACCCGAAAATCGATTTGCTTTAAAATAATTATTATATACTTACGACAGTCAAATTATTTTTCACTAGCAACACCCTGCTTCGCACGGTTTTTACGACTTGACAAAACATTTACCATCTTATTCATAAAAGTTGCTTAAAGTTAAGTAGGTAATTATTAACGTCTGTTCAACATTTTTGACGTTTAATCGTCTCTTAACTTTAAGCAACGTTTATGAATATGAGGGTTAGATTTGTCTATTCAATTTAAGTTTATGTTTTATTTATTTATTCCGAAAGCTTATGCGTATATTTATACGCATAAAGATTTCGGAATAAATTCTCTAAATAACAGTAAAACCCGCATCAAAATCTGTTGCGTAGATATGCAGATTATAATAAGTAGGTACAAAGTTAAAAAAAAAATTGTTGATGTGAAAATTATTTGGTTACATCATCAACATGCTTCAAGGTCTTAATTTGAGTCCTCGATTTTTAACTGTCGCTTTCTGTATCGTTTCTGGGTGAAGTGCTCCTTATAATTACGTTGTACATACCTTATCGTACCATCTACTTTCTGCTTTATAAATTCTTACACTACCTATATTGCTTTCAAAATAAAGTACTAAGGGCTAAAGTCAACGCGCCCTGGTACGTTAGAAATAGTGACCTCCACCGGGACCTCAAGATGGATGTCGTAAACATAGTTATACAAAAATATGCAGAAGCTCATGCACACAGACTTCATCATCACGTGAATTTTGAGCCGATCCAACTCTTTGACAACACTGAATTAGTGCGAAGACTAAAAAGGGTAAAACCTTTGGCGTTCGTTTAGTGCAGTTTAGGTGAACTTAAATTGTAGTACAAGTGCTAACTTTTATAAAGAACACGTCAATCAAGTGTCTTCCCCTTAACATAAAATGAATAAGAAAGACGTCATTGGACGATTTCTTAGTTTTATATTTACTTAATAGTTTTGTTATATTTAAATTACTTATTAGATAATAGGCTAGATTGTAATGTGAATTAAGTATCATCAATTGTGATACTTTATATTTTAAAAAAACCTATTGTTAGCATCCGTAACAATCCCGTTATTCTTACAATAAAACGGTACCTACGGTAAATGGTTCGATTTGAAATAGTACCTCCTTACACCGTTTAAAAGTGAATTCCTACTTGACTTTTAATCAAATATATTATATTAATTGGCATTTCCCGTCATCCAATTTGAAATGAACTGAGACTAAAGCTTTAATTTTAATTTAAAAGGGGAACCGGAAATGAACAATTTAAAATAACGTTTAATCGTATCATTGAATGATATGCACACGAAGTGGTCTGTTTGATTTGTATCTACTAATTGAATTTAATTAAATCGAAACTCGCCCATAAATCGGTTGGGCCCGGCGAACAATGAATAAATAAATCATGTTTCAGCAGATAGGTCAGTGTATTGACCTTTCGAATAATTTTATTTTTTGTCATAACATAATATCACGCCTGGTTTCCCCGAAGGGTTGTCAGAGGTGACCCTATAGTACCTACACCAACATTTCTACAGTTATATTAGGGGCGAATCTATTGCCATCAACCAGACACAAATCCAGACTCCGGGCTGCTACTGAAAAAATTCTAATATAGAAACAAATAACAATTGCCCGTCCGGGGAATCGAACCAAGGTCCTCCTCCTCAGCAGTAACGCTTGCAATCAATAAACCAATTATATTTTATCTATTAGAATTCGTATAATTGCTGTTAATGAATAAAATATAATTAATATCGACGTACCAACATAGTAGTACCTACCTACCAAAAATAGAAATGGATACAAATGGTTCACTTTTAAATTCTTCGACATGGAGAGCAGGTTTGGAATACTTCAGGTAACCAAATATTCAGAAAATAAAAACAGACTCCATGTTATCTTTAAACACGAGCGACCCAAAGTTAGAAAAACCTTTTTGTAGGAAAATGTGGAACAATTAGACTCAAAATTTAAGAGGTATTTCAGATTTTATGTTGAACATGGACCTCATAAAACTGTAACTAGGCACTGAATTCCAATACTTATCGATCTTGGCAAACATATAGGTCATTGCAGTATACATACATACATAAACTCACGCCTTCTTCCCATGGGGGTAGGCAGAAACTACAGAACGCTACCTGTTACGCTCCTTACATACTCCTTTTGCTTTGTTTACGTTCATACATCTGGTCATACACGCACGTATAACAGTATAATTACTTAACATACACTATAATGCTGCTACAACACTCTTGATCAGAATAAAAACAATAAATGAAAAATAGAGGGATCCCGCGAGAGTCAACTGTAACCACTTTTAAAATGTCTGCAAAGTACGGGGACTTTTACAATTTTATAATATCCACTACACTAGTTGACTAGTACCATTCCACCCACGTGCGAAGTATAAAAATTGACAAAGTTGGTCAAGCAGCTTGGGTCGTTCCACGGCACGAATACTAAGTACCTATGAAACTACCAGTAGTAGTAGGTTTTAAAATTCAACGACCAGTCCAACCACTTTGAAGTTTTACCTTGAAAAATATTTTTCATTCCTTCATGTTATGAATTACGTTTTCATTGAGGATTTTCAAGAAGAGACGGGAATCTTCCACTCTAATTTAAAATGGAAGTTGAAGCAATAATATAAATGCGTCAGCTATTTCTATCGTCCTTTTAATCAAATTTAATATAGGGTTCCTTTTTCGCGTTGTCTTTGGAAGGTAAGACATTTTGTAGACGACAGTATTTCAGATTTAACTTACACTCTTGAGACTTTTATTGTGTTCAGTTTCTCACAATAATGTATATAAACAATGATTTAGTAACACCGATGGATAGTATTAGACACATATTTAAAAAAAAAACGTACAGCCCAATCTCTTTAAAAGGCACACAAAGGCACCAGCCGTCACAAATCCAAAAATATAAACAATTGCTCAAAACGAGAAACACTCGACTAAAACAAAATCCCAGTTTATTTTAGATTCAACGGAGCAATCTATTTGATTTATACAAGAAAAAAACCCCGCTATTTGGCCTCTGTCTGTCTTCACGTACATAATACAGCTAATCTTGTAAATTGCTGAAGGGATTCGCCAGTTATCTCCAAGACTATTTCTCTTGGGATACTAAATAAATGTACTAAATTCGCGGAATAAAAAACAAAGCTGGGAGAATGTCTTGATTTTTGATGAGATGGTTTATGTCTGATTTTTCTTTGTTTTCAGTATTTTAAGGGTGTTTAGAATTTGGTAATAGAGCCGTGTGGGAACTGGGTGGTTTACAAACTTAAAATAAATTTATCTTTTAAGTCCTACAACACGATGAAAAGCACAATAAATAAGTAATTAGTACGATACGACCCACTTATCTCATATTCTGACTAGTTTCAAACTCAATTAAAATCATTCAAAGATGGCTAAGAGATGAAATCATGACTTGGGAATACACTGCACTATGCTTCAAAAGAGGTGGAAAATGTGACGGAATTTAACTAGGCATTATTCTAATGAGATATTGTTGAGAGTTCGTGGAATTTCACCTCTTTTTATTATTATATTAGTCTTTGGTGTTAGTGCAAACTGATTTTATTTTCGGTATACAATCAATCGTGGTGCGGTAGGTGGTTCATTTGGAGAATTATATCCATTTATTTGGTTTTGTGTTTATAATTGAAATGACTGCACGTTTATTTTAATTATGTTCGAGTATTTACGGTCATGTATGTTTGTAAGTATAATAATTTTTTCAGTACATCACTTCGATGATAAAAAATCGGCCAAGTACTTGTCGGACCACGCACAATGAAGGGTTCCGTAATTGGGATGACTTTTTCCAAAGAACAACAAGAACAAACTTAACACTGTACTTGAAAAACAAGTACACCCATACATTCCAACTGCAAATGTAAGTTTGTACGCACATTATTAAGAGATTTTCGATGTTATTTTAGACCATAGACTTTTTATTGGTTTTCCTGTAATCTGTGCGTAAAGGATCATTATCTGTATTTTTTTCCAAATTTTAGGCTCAGTAGTTTCGGAGATAATTGTAAATGTTCATGAATTTTCTTAAATATCTTAAAAAGTATTTATTTTAAAATACAACATTTAAAAAAAATGGGATCCTCACAACAAGATATTTCACACGGTACAGTTTGCAAAGCTTATTTCCGATTTGCCCCTGAAAAGTGACCCCCATAATCGAAATTCATTTATTTACGCTACATGTCCGTGTTTGGGGCACAACAAATTCATATGTGTACCCAACTAAATTGGTCCTGTAGATTCGCAGCAAATTGGATGTGACAGACGGACAGCCAGACAGACAGACAGACAGACACATGAGTATAAGGGTTCCGTTTTTTCATTCAGATGCACAGAACCTTAAAAATTATCGGCCAATCAATATTGTCTATTCCGTAGAAACATCGATCCTTATTCAATCAAAATGTATTAAACATTAGTTTTTTTCATTATTAGACTTCGTAGAGCTATATCCATAATAATTACTGTGGCTAACTAACAAAATGAATGTATTTATTCAAACTATAAGTACCGGTATTAAGCGCCCAACATTTGAGCAAACATTTGCTTTGGCTAATTACATTTGTCACACTCGAGCAAGTCGATGAGTTTGGTCGCGTGTAACCCACAGGTACATAGGTAGGTACCCTGTACAGTTTGTATGTATAGAGAGCGATAATAAGTTTGTTTAGAGTTTCATTTATGGACCTTTTTATGATGATTTTGTAATAGAAGCAGTTGCAACTTTCTGAGTAACATACCAATTCACAAAAACACCTTTGATCATTTAAAATGTTTTGAGTTTGAAAAATGATGCAAACTTACATCATTTTGAACAGATAAAGGATATTATAGCAGTAATAACTAACTAACTGACAGGATTCTACATTGAACTAAAATAAATAATTACCCTTTACTACGTTTAGAGGTATGAGAAACAGGGTGAAAGGTTCACTAATCCTCTACAGAAAAGGGAGGATCCTCCGACCAGACAGACGGGTATCGTGTCTGGTGGGCAAGTGCCCGACGATTGATGTCGGGAAGTTATATATAAGGTGCTATAAAAATATCTGCCACGGCTTTAATGAGAGGTAGTATTGTGTTTAAAGATAACAATAGTGAAGAAATTTCGTACCCCGGCACAGTTAAATCAATTTGAGAAAATAAAGTAGTTAAATAAACATTGACTCTACTCTGCATAACGTGGTTCACAAATTACGCGCGAAGTGCACTTCGTCAATGAAAACAACTGCTATCTCTTTCCATCTGTTCTGTGAATGAAAACTGAAATCAGCTGACTAGTTCGACACTTGCAAATTTATACGTACAATTTTTTGTATGAAAAAAAATATGACACATGATCAATAATTTATCTTTACTATTGTAATCTATAAACACAATACTATCTCCCATTGCAGCCGTGGCAGATATTTTTATAGCACCTTATATATGCTGATCGCGCGATGCAGGATTTCGCGTGACGTTATTGTGATGCGTAGTTCGCATGTGGCGATGTAGAAGCCGCCACACGCAGATCTAGAAGCTCCCATATTGGTCGCTAGTTAAGCATGCTCGAGAGCCTTGTCGTGTGCAGTTATGCGTTCAACCTCAAAGTAACAGTTTGGGTAGTAATTGGTGTGTTATAGATGGCAGTTATAAAATTTTGTGAAAGACAATAGACGTAGATATATTTAGTAAACTAAGTATTCCGCTTAACTATTCTTAAAGAGTCTTAAAAACCCTGTAAGAAATCGACACGTGTCAGCGTCCAGCGCTCGGCGTGTTAACACGTCGTGTACGGGTTCGCGACAAGTCAATCGTCATCCTAAGGATGCCTCTTTGAGAGGTGAAACACGTGTCGATTTCTTACAGGGTTTTTAAGACTCTTTAAGAATAGTTAAGCGGAATAGGTTACTAAATATATCTAAGTCGATTGTATTTTATAACGGATTTCCACCAAGTCACGCCTGAATCAATTAACTATCTTTGTGAAAGACATCTGGTTGGTCTGAAATTCCCACAAGGGTGTGTTGTGTAAAGGCTAGGTAAACAAAGAAGTATTATAACAACTAAAAGTACTTTTAATCTATGTTGAGCGAGAGCTGAGTAGACTGACACCGCTCACATAAGTTTGTCTAAGTTCAAAACTTACTACGCACACAAAAACAATAAACATTGACAGCGTAGTGGCAAGATGTTTATTTCGCGCCCGTATGCCTAACATTTTGTTTGAATTTACAACATGTGGTTTGGGTTTGCGGGTTTAGTGCCAGATATGCCAATTTACAGATTAGGAAAATGCCAGATCCCTAAACGTTATGAAGGATCGATACATCATCGATCCTTCATAACGTCGATACATCGATACAATCGATACATATAATAAAATAGTAGCAAAGTTAAAACTGCACATTGAATATTTTTGAAAAAAGTAATTGCTACGAATGACTCTGAAGCCGAAAACACAGTTTTTATAATTTTTGACTGTCTGTCTGGGTGTATCTTCCGGATTAGTGCAAAAACGACACAACGGATTTTGATGAAATTTGCCCATTAGATAATTTATAACCTAGATTATCATATAGGGTACTTTTAATCCCGGTAGTGCGTTCCCGTAGAATATTTTCCGAAATCCACGCAGGCTAAGCCGCAGGCAAAAGCTAGTACTAAATATTTATTTATTATAATAACATTATTTTCCTTCTTGATACTTTGAACAGGACAAATATCCATCGTAACGAGTGTCACGATACAGTGGAAACCTCGTGTTATTCCGTAATTTAGGTACAATCAACAAAAAAGACAAGCAAGTAACTTGCAACTACTTCCAATCCATGTTTAAGTCTTTGAAAGCAAGCTTTACGAGTTTGTCTTAAGTTCAAAACTTAGTCCGCACACACCAACTATGAATACTGACAGCGCAGAACATTTTTGTTGACTGTACAACGTGACGTGTGATGAAGTAACGATGCGAAGACGACGTCGAGTGACGTCGAGTCACGTCAAGTTGACACCTATGATTGAGTGGGAATGTGTGCTATCACTGCGATATCTAGCGATTGACGGTCCTACGCAGACATTTATTGTATGAAACATCATATCAATGTCCGATAGATGATTTTATCTATCTGGCTTGAGATATAGCTTACAGTAGACAAACACTCAAAATAAAGTTTACCTAATGGATTTAAATATAAAATTTAAAAAATCTGATAACAAACGTACAGACCAATTCTCGTTCTTAAAAAACGGTCATTTTGAAGTCGCAATCTGTCAAACTTGTCAAAAATGTTGGTAAATTGATTGTATTTTTGACAGATTGCTAATGTGATGCGAATGCGAATGTTCTTAAAAATTACGAGAATTAAATGGAATAGGTTACTAAATATATCTACGTCTATTGTATTTTTTTAAATATTCTTTATAAAAAACTAGGCCATCCTCTAAACTTTTCACAAATGACCGATCTATTAATTTCCCTCCAAAAACACACTTCCTATCTATCTAAATTAAAGCTCCATTCACTACGCCTTGGGCCTAAAAAAAGTTAGTGCGAACTCAAATTATTCTTCAAAAGGGCTAAGTGATAAGAGTCCCTTTTTAAATTAACTGAACAGCGAAATAATTTGGTCGTTTCGTTTTTTTCGAGTTTTTTTTTTTATTCGCCATAATTCAAGCCGTAAATCAGAAGCGAGGTAACTAAGAGAAATTCTTAATTACGAAGCTTAAAAAGGCACTTAGGACGACATAACGGTATTTAATTTTTGCTGTTGCGATGTTGTGTGTTTTTAAGCTGGATAGATGTGCTGGTGAAGAGGCAAACTCAACTGGTGAAGAGGCAAACAAACTCTGCTGCATTTTTATTGGGGATCAGAAGCTCAAATTTCACACTTTACAGTACACTTCAAACTGCTTACTGGGTTTGCCTTCAACTAAGTCTGTTTATTCGTACCTATCCATCAAGTTACTGGCGTCTGGTATATTAAATTTATCATGTTGGTATAATTACGAAATATTGAAAAACGTTGAATCCAAGGACTGCCACGTTGGTCTAGTGGTCGCAAGCGCTACTGCTGAGCATGAGGTCCTGGGTTCGATTCCCAGGTCGGGCAAAGTATTATTGGTATTTTCTATCTGGAATTTCTCAGTAGCAAGCCGGACTCTGGATTTGTGCCCGGTTGATGGCAATAGAATCGCCCCCTATTACATGGGACTTAAACATAACTGGCGAAATGTGGGTGTACTATAGGTACACCTCTGCCCAACCCGTCGGGGAAACAAGGCGTGATGTTATGTTATGTAATTATGAAATTTCTCAGCATCGACTAGTCCTACTCCTCAAAAATGCTTATCCTGGACCCAAACAAATCGTGGCAGCATAAATAGGTAGTTCATATCGCGAGGTATACTTTTACCACGACAACAATTTATAAACCATTACGAAGAAACCAGACCTCAGAAAAATCCAACCAATAGTTTTTTTTTTCTGTGAATTCAACCATAAAATCCAATAAATATAGCCTTCTGTGCGGTGCAAAGGCAAGTGAAAAACGTTGAATCCAAGCGTTCTTATTGTGTCTGCGCCTCAATCGAATCAGACTTCAATCTCCTACCTCCATCGAGTTAGTGCCTCAGATGAAGGTCCAACAAGTGGGCAGATATTTTTATACTACTGTACAGGATGTTCCCTTGATCTTTCGGACAGTTTCAGAGAAGATTGAGTGATCATGCTGAAGATAAACTAAACAATAACTGTAAACAAAATGTTCAATCCTACCTGTAATTTCAGGGGGGGGAGGGGGGTCAAAGAAATGTATGATATTGTACAGCGAAATTTTAGTATCTGTTTTCTATGTCGTAAGAGGCGAGTGTGAGAAAAACCAAACAACAATTTCGTGGTAAAAAACTTTTTTATTTATTCACTTTCTGCAAATACCGAAACCACACGCTCAGCTGTAGTCACGTTTTCAAACATTAGGTAATCAATAAAAATATCATAATTATATAATCACCGCGGTTTTTACAAAAGGTAGGAGCTGTAGGCATCTCGTAGGCTCTGGTTACGCAGTTAGCTACGGCGTAGCATTGTGCTACGACCGCGTAGTACCTACGTCTACGAAACATTTTAAGAAGCTTTGTTTCGCATGACAACTACAAGCCTGTTCTCAGTAAAATAATCTTTTAATGCGTTTACAAACCTCAGTTTATCATTGTCCAAAATCTATTCAGATGCCCCAGAAACATCCTGTATTTAAAGGAATCAAGCTAGCATGAATAATCGGATTTCTGATTCGGTTCCCAAGAGATATTTTGATACTTGAGGCTGACCTAGATTTTCTTATTTAGAATAGATATTAGGCTTGTCTTGGTAAACAAATTATTTTGTGGGAAAAACAGCTTTTGGTTTCCATTTACTTTTGGTTGAAAAACTCTACTACAGACAAAACAGAAATGAACTTTTCCTTGACTATCATTAACGCTGATAGTTGTTGTCACATAAATATTCTTTAATCACCTAAATACTTAACTTGTTGACCCTTTTATTATCACAGATCTCTTCTAATAAATTTTACTAAGAAAATTTTATCTTAGTTTCGTAATTGTTTTCAGGTTCGTTCTTCAGGCCTAACGACAATTATAGTTAATTAATTCAGGCGTGACTTGGCGGAAATCCATTATAAAATACAATAGACGTAGATATATTTAGTAACCTATTCCGCTTAACTATTCTTAAAGAGTCTTAAAAAACCCTGTAAAAAATCGACACGTGTTTCACCTCTCAACGAGGCATCCTCAGGATGACGATTGACTTGTCGCGAACCCGAACACGACGTGTTAACACGCCGCGCGGTCGGCGTGTTAAGCGTTAGTTAAGCGGAATAGGTTACTAAATATATCTACGTCTATTGTATTTTAACTACAATTAATATACATTACCTTACACGCGTAATATATATTCAAATACATGTAAATTTATCAAACAGGGATTTTAAGATGAAAATCTAACATTATATTACATTATTTTGTTAGGCACGCTACGTAAGCTGATAAGATTAAACTGACAAGTTGAAATTGGGGTCGTTGGGGCTAAATAGTAAATATCGTGTTTGGGCTAACAAAAGGGTTTGGCATAATGATAGGTTAAATCCTATTCTTCGTCGTGTCGATATTATTATTATTATCAGCCCTGCAGGGCAAAGGCATCCCTTCCTCAAAGGTCCTTTGGAAAAGAGTCGAGTGCGTCCTGCTATCACCCTCTGGGCCTACTGCGTTGTCGTTTACTAATGACGTGTCGTCGTGTCGATGATTCTGTATTATTAGCTTTGTGAGCTAGTAGTGACTAATCCTTTTGTGGCTTATCGGAGTATTGGTTTAATAGAAGCGTGTTTTTTTCTAAGAATATGAACGCTGATTGGTGGAGCAACGTTTGCACTGACGGATGCGCTGACTAAAGACGTAATGAATTGACTCTTAGACGATTGGATACATGAATGCTGATTGGCTAATCCAATCAGCATTCATGTATCCAATCGTCCTAAATAGACAATTTTTTTGCAATCATCTGCATATTTTCTTTGTTAGTTTCCTATAATCCGGTCTGTCGTCGTCCGAATATTTTTTAGAAAAAAAAAACGATTATTCCAATTATCCAACGACATATACAAAGTCGGCAACTCTAATGAGTCATCAAAGTTGATCTGGCTCTTATGATACAGGAACTCCTCCTGAAAGCTAAGAGTCAAAGCTACACAGATGTTTGCGTCTTGAAGTGAAAATAAATAAATACTATAAGGTGAACGACCAGTAGCAGGGCTGGCCCTGGGTGTGTCCAAAGTACCTTCATTTAAAAATCGCCACTGGTGGAGGTTTTTTTAATTTCCCAAACGTTAAAAGTGTTATATCGTTGAAATAAATTAAAAAGCAGAGGTAAACGAAATAATGACTAACATAAATCAAGTAAGCAATACCCAGAACATATAAATACACAAACTTTTAATACTTCCTTCATATAAAGCATAAAGCGTTACATTTTTCGCGGGCCCAGCAAATATATCAGCTAGTCATGAATTATGCTGAAACAATTTTACTGGAGCGGATCATGTTTATGAAAACCAAGTTTTTTATGGCACCACCAGGCTTAAGTAAATGATGCACGGTTTTTGTGAGAAATTGCAAAGCATATTGACTAGTGATACAAGCAGGTTTTGTTTGTTGAGTTTACCAGATCTGGGAATTTCCGAGATATATGACAGACCAGGGCAATTCACATTTATTTAAGTCGTTTCTAAGCAACAAGCTGATTCAAACAACTTTACCATTTAAAAATAAACAGCAGAGAGTTTTGGCGTTGACAAAATGAAATTACTAATCTGTTAATCAAAGCAGGTGTCCAGAGCAATGTTGTCGAATTGTCAAAATGAAAGTAAGAAGCCGCTACATAGACAAATTATAATCACAATAATAATAATTTGTCTATGTGGCGGTTAGATAGTTTCAACTTACTGGGATTTGTTGTCGAAAGAAAAAAATTACGAGGTTGGCTATACAATTAGGCTCGTGGAGGATTGAATTTTCAAAATGAAGGGAACATTTCTGTTTTCAGGCAAAGATATTTTGCTACAGTAAAAAAAAACAGGAGAGATGTCGTGGGTCGCCAAGTGTGCCCAAAAATGTGTAACATTTTGACCGTCATGACACGTGTTACGTAACAAAATTGTAGAAAAAATAACTTGCGTTATGGAACTTCGTTACAATATAAAAACTAAAAAACAATCCTTTACAAATAAAACAGCAGCGTATATTATGAAAACACGACAGTTAGCAAGTAATCAGGCCGACGAGGGTATAAGTAAGATTTACATCGAATCGCCGTCCTTAAATATTAACTGGACGGTGACATGGGTACCGGCGACTTATGGGACACTGTTGCGATAGTGCGAATGTTCACATTTTTTGGGGAGTGATTAAAATAACAGTTTTTTTTAATTTGTCGCTGGGAAAAGTCGGTGGTTTCGCTGATCGATGGTTCTGTACCTTGCAATAAATATTGATTTCCGGCTTTTAACTTTATTTTGCAAAATGTTTTTTAACATCTTGACTATGATGTATTTTTGACATACTTTCACGACATAAGAGCGCACCGAGCTTTTTAGTTTGCTGGGTATGGGGCAGCTTGGCGGCTCTGGGTAAGAATGGGCGGTTCGCGCGCTAATTTTTGGTATTTCCTTTGTATTATTCAAGCAAATACACATTTTGAAAATGTAAAATATATACGTTATAGAAAACAAATAGGTAGTTTTGTTATTATTAAAAAACCTGATGACCTGCCGTGAACTATTTACGCCGTACTAAGGGTTAATTTTGTTTTTAGAGATTACTTCGATAATTTTCTATCGAGGAAACAACAAGTAATCGGTGTATGATTTTCAGAGTGAATCGTTAAACAATAGTCTATTAAACATTTTACTGATTTTGCTTGGGTAGTTTTTGAGTTAGCGTCATTATTACTTATTTTTACACTTAGTGTATGTTGATAATGTAAAATTAACTTCCTGTCACTGATATTTACATGGAAAGTAGTGGTATCAGAATATGTGTGGGGTAGGTAGCACAACTAAAAAGTGAAAAATAAAAACTTAATTTATTTAACTAAATGTGATAACCCAGTTATGATGGAGATTTTTTTTCAGTTTAATGGTCTGTAACCCTCAAATATGATCACAGATTTCTGATACACGCTGTACAGAGTCCAGTTAAAACAAAATGCTTACTAACTACAATTTTACATATAAATTCAACCACAACGGCCAGAGACGTTCGTACAACTTCTTTGTGTCGTTAATTACAAGCCAGTAAGAAACCCAGAATTAGTTTGTACCAAAGCTTTGTGGAGCAGATTTGCGGTACCGGTCACTTGGAAAATGTACGTTGTTTTATTTTTAAAAGGAAAATTGTGTTGTAAGAAAAGATTCGATCTCCTAGTGAAACTAGTTTGTGTGAGTGAAATGGGCCAGTAAAGTCCTTTGACAATTATATATTAACACTGACATAAACCTTATTCTAACGAGAATAAAGGTCAGAGATGCAAAATCTGAGTTAAAAAAATACTCGTAACTGTAAAAGGACAGTATTTAAGATTTGTCAATTGTTTCTGAGTGCCCATTGACAGGAGACTCAATGTATTTGGCAGAATGATGTAAATCACGACGTTACTATTGCAGTTGTGCAGATCATGCGATGTGCGTGATCTGCACAACCAATTTCAGCCATCTGTGGTGAAATAAATTAGTAAAAATTAAAGATGCATCCGGTTAGGCCGGAAGCTGTCCCCAAGATAGTATTGGGAAGTGGCTAGGCAGATGATGAAGAAAGACCATTTTGATCACCAATAAAATAAACTTGACCAGTAAATTAAACTATAAAGCTACAGCACGGTTTCTTTACTCCCTACAATTCTAATTTCAACTTTAAAGTAGAGGGTTTTGTGGAATACGGGGTTTTCATTCGGATTGGTTAAAGTTGTAGTGACTTTGGTTTAAATAGGTTTTTATTCTTATTACCTATTTTATTTATCCTTTATATAGATTCCTTTATATTTTGTGAATGTGATAACGTTGTAGGCTCAACAGACTGTCGATTTGCAGAATATTTTCTATTTTGTTAAGTATCTTGTTGAAAATGTACAGTTTGAAAACATTGTAAAACCCATTTATTTTGAAAAAGAGTAACCGTGGAGTGTCTTGCCGGATCTTCTCCATAGGAAACGACTTCTGACGTTTCATAAGTGCCTATGTAGGTTTATGTGAATTAAAATATTTTAATTTTGATTTTACGGTACGGCATATAAACCGCGCCGAAGAAAAAACGTGTCGACAAACTTCCATAGTGATCCGTACAACACTGACCACCATGCCTACAAACGGCGAATAAACTGTATTTTTTTACAAGAAAAGTTTGTGTTACCTAAGGACCTTACTTGTGCTCCTATATAGGTAATGATTCCGAACTTTAAATTCACGTCATAATTAAAATTCCCGACATTTTAATACCCTGTCGATAATATCAGTGGCCATAGTACATAAATCAGGAACCGGAAATTGATGACCCATTAAGTGAGTCCGTATGACCGCGGTTTACTTCACGCTTTATGAAGCATAAAAATATAAAACGGGTGCAGTACTTTTAAAGTTGGTACGTTCGTGTTGGTCTGTTTTATGGGTATTGGTTACCATAGCTTATGGACACTTGGTACCACTAGAGATTTATCGATGCATTCTTCTTCTCAGCGTGTCGTTGGCAAATCTTGTTTGGCCCAGAACTCGGCAAAGATAACACCATTCGCTGATGCAGGCATACGGGCACCCTGCCGACACCGCTACCGTCTCCGTCGAGAGAACACGTCTATCAAATAATTACGCGTTCCTATGCAGAACGAAAATAAAAGTAATTTTAATGTAAGGAAGTTTGTGAAGACAAAAACCCGACCTGCTAAATAACAGGTTCAACATCTGCAGGCATAAGGGCCTCACGGGTACAGGTGACAGCGCATGCGGCGCTAGATGAAAAGTGGACCATCGTCTGCTTGGAGATGCCGCATATACAATTATTTAAATATCTATGAATGCAGTCTAAATAGTTTTTAAATTCAAATAATGTCTTCTTTGAGTAAAATGTTCCATCTACAATATTCAAGGTACTTTCCCTCCATGTGGCATATCCGTGGGACGCCCTGTATACATTAAGAATCGGGACCATTCGAGAAAAGCAAAGACAATCTCCACCAACGCATTGCTAACCATAGATAAAAGTCAAATACCCTATTCGCTATAGTCTATTCCTATAGTCACTTTTCGTGTCTGTCTGTGTGACCGCGTTTTTCTGCTAAACTACACAACTGATTTTGATACGGTTTTCACCATCATTTAGAAACTGTATTGCGTAAGGTTTATGTTTAGTACATTAATATTAAACTTACGTATGCTAATTAAATCACGATGTCTTGTCAACTCTTAAAAACAGCGCGAAACAGGGGCGGGTCGCTAGTAAAAAAAAAAAATTTAATACTTTGCGTCCGCCTGGCTGGCTACCACCATCTTATCTAAGCCTGTCGCCATATCAACAATGTTAACAGCATTGTTGTGTTTCGGCAGTTAGAGATAAGATAGCCAGTTCCTCTGTGGTTGAGGATTGCGGGTGAAGCTCGGTTCCACCTTCGGCCTGATCATCACTTTCCATCAGGTGAGATTCAGTCCAAGAGATTCCCCGTTGTGGTTAAAAAAATAAAGAGATGATTGTGTGAAAAACTAATTTTAACACCTGAAGTCCCATTCACAATAGCATGTCTTGAGAAATGGATTCTGTACATCATTTGAGATACAAACTTTCGCTTTTACTTGCTAGAAAGTTAGTCTCCTTTCTAGTCTCCTTTCTAAGAAAACGTCTCAAGAACGAAGGAATATTAAGATTTCGCTTTTCGAACATAAAATTCCGTAGAGATGAGAATTTAGATAAAAAACAACCTCAATTATTATATCCCTCTCTATCTTAAATAAAATCTGACAAAATTCTGTGGACTACATTTTAATTTTTTCTAGACTTCCGTTATAACCCTTTTATTATGCTAAGCGATTAAGCTAGATTTATTGTCTCCTTCGCTTTTTTTGCTTTTAACGAGAAAGCAGCGTTTTAAAGTTATAATATAAATTAATTGAGAAGAAATACTTTCCTTTTGCTGTTGCCAAGGTCAGTATTGCATTTTTATTATATTTTTCGTGATAAATAATCCTGTTTAAGTTTGACTAATCCTCTTTAATATTCAAAAGCATGTTAGATATTTACATAAATCCATATTTAGCTTATTACCATATACCTAATTTATTAATTTTATCGAATCCTCTGTCATACATAGTAATATTTTAAAACAAAGAATATTCTTTCATTTCAGTCGACTCAGCCTGAAAGGATCTCAAAGGTCAAACAAGTTCAAGGACACGCTTATATCATTTTAAGTTGCCTCAACTACAAGCAAGGCCCATAAACATGACAAATGTATCCCTTGAAACTCCCATCCCATAGGATTTCACATTAAATTCCTTGTCACACGTCACTCTTGTCCATGCCCTACAAATCACGATTCTGTGCGATTAGCGACAGACATGTACAAATGTATAATAGTGCGTCATGCATATGAAAGTGTGACTCGTTCAAGATTCATAGGCCGGGTATGGTCACAATATCCCATGAGTGCGACGTTGGCGCCCCTGGCGGAGGATTACGGCATCAATCAAAGTCAGTTGCAGGTTAGGGGTGTGACCTACGGGCGTCGAAGTTATCCAACGGGGTGTCGATGTAGGTCGGATTCAGGTTTCGGTGTTAAATAGACATTTTGATTTAGTGCGATTTAGTTTGCGATAATGGTTTTGACACTTCTATTTATTTTACCTACCTAATGTCGATAACCAGGGTTTATTTTTAAATGTTGCTTAAAGTTAAGAGACGGTTAAACGTCAAAAAATTTATGGGTAAGCAGACGTCATGAAATTCGTCGTTTATAAATAAAACCTTTACAATTTTTATTTGAAGATAAGTTTTTTTTTTTTGCTTTCAGCATAGTTTAACAAATAAGCACAAAATATTGCTATTTTCTGTTCCAGGAAGTTACACATGCTTAAAGCTGAAAGCCATTTTAAGAATGCAGTAAGCAATGACTGCCCGCGAGTAAGGCCGTGTGTAAGAGTCCACTGCCCGCGGCACTGCGACTTCCACGTGATGGATCTAGGAAAATGTCACTCATTGTCCAGCGCGAATTTATTGTGCTGTTGCCTAGATTTAGATAACCTTCTAGATTTTCTCTATTTTCTTTTACATCTGACAGTTTTGAAAAATGCTCGTAATACATAAATTATGTCCCAACTGACTTTGAGTTGATAACATATCATTTTCTTATAACACAAATTGTGTTAATTTTCTATCCACTTTATCACAAAAAATCCCCTTGATCACAAAGCGAGTACACACAACATACTAGCTATATCAACAAGGTAATAATGACCAAATAAACGTTATTAACTAAGATAATAATTAAACATCACCACTCAGATCACGTCCTAATGCCTCCCAATCCGACAAAAAACAAGCAATAAATAATCTCATTGTCACATTACCGCGCGATCAAAATGTAACTACCCTCATTCAAACAAACGCTGACTTTTCCCGCTCTACCTCCGTTTTCGTTCCTTTTCTTTTGTTCCCCAAAAAGAAATTCAAAGAAAGAAAGCAATTGTCCTTTCAAAGTCTTTGGTGTTTTTCTGGTTTTCTTTGGATAATCTATCACTTTGACCTGAATGTACTGTATGCAGATTAAGTATAGGAGCGCTAGGCGTGAAAACGAGCTGGATCGTACATTTTGTTGATGGATGACGTGGCAAGCGAATGGCACGCTGTGACGTGAATTTGTTGGTTTTCCTGGAACGGTGTTGTTTGCTACACAGGATAGTTTCTGTCGAGTTGCAATGTCATTGGAACGATTGGTGTAGGTCATCGAGTCTATAGTTTTCTTGGTGTAAACAAAAAAAGGTTGAAAATAGTGGATGACTTTCGCTTCGAAAAATAAAACATAGTAGGCAAGTAGTTCTCTCCAGTATAGTTTTTAAGAGAAAATAGTCTGAGAACAAAACCCGTACCACAGTCACTCGGACATTGCATAAATCAAGCCGACTGACAACAATGTTTATACTGAAATAATAAAATTAAAATATGTCATATTTAAAATAAGGCTCCATGGTTTCTTGAGGTGGTAAGGTAAGAAAAGTTTATTCAGGTACCCGAATAATGATCGTCAAATTTGATTGTATTTGTGAGAAACAGGACATGTTAAAAGGTGCCACACTATAATTTCGTAACGTATAACTTACAAAGTTTAATATCACATTATATTAGGAGTAGGTTTAATAAACTAATACATTACTGAAAATAATTAACACTAGACCTACACCAAAAATAATTACCACCGCGTACTCGAGTAAATTCTATTATACAAAGTGAATCCAGTTTTAACACGTCTGAGATCAAAAGCGCCATCTTGTAAATATACAAAACTTACATATTAAAATCAGTACTACTACAAACATTATCATACTTCATAATATATTCAAGTAAGATTACCGAAACCAACAAAAGGTTGAAGTTAATTAGAAAGTCTGTCATTTGCACTCTCATTTGTATGACATGTGTCATAGGCGAATGACCCGTGAATGTCATTTTGTAATAGCACCGTCCTGCATGCTCCTCGGTAGAAAGAATATTGACCTTTATACCTTTTATCTTGTAAAGTTTAAAATAGAATACATCGTACTTAACTAAGTCGTTGACTTTTCCATACATAGATCATTCTTTTCTTGCCCTTATCCCAATTTGTTTGGGGTTTGTGCAACATGTCTTTTTCTTTCATACTTCTCTATTAATCATTATCTCGGTAGTCACCCCCTTTCTCGCCATATCATCTTTCACAATATTCATCCATCGTTTCTTTGGTCTTCCCCTACTCTTAGAGCCAAAACTTACCTCACAACATTTTCCCCATTCTTCCGTATCATATGCCCATGCCAACCGATTTCCACATAACTATTTAGTCACCGGGGTTAATTTCAGACTAGGTGGCGATTTAGTCACCTGCATCTGTCAACTTGGTGATTCTATCTGTCGTATTGAACAATTTTCGCTATGAAACTAATAATTGGACAAAAAAAAAAAAGAATTCCTTTATAACAGTAGCAGACTATTTCGATACATCTATGAAAATCTTTTTTTTTATAGCAAAAGTAGATGAAGTAAAGCTGGAGTTTAAAAAAAAACAATTGCTTTGCTTTAAAAAAAGTAATTTCAGAACTGAAATTACTTTTCCAGTACCTAAGGATGTCTGCCCATTCAATTACTGCAAGGGACATCACGGAAATACTATAATTATATTCGTTGCTTACGTTTGGTAAGTATATGACGTAAAAATGCGGTTGGGCTCTTTTGTTGACAGGTGCAATTCGCGTGTGCTTTTAATTTCACTGACACTGTGCAGTAGCTAAACACAAAAATGTATCCTTGGTAACAAAATAAAAAAAGTCCAGAGAAGATAATGGACATCATACCAAGATAATGGAAAATAGTAAAGTGATATTTTCTTACGGGGACGCAAAATATCAGGTGTCTAGTTGGAATATCTAAAACGTTATACTACAACGTTTTCGGTACGTCACGTGACCAATGGCGGAACTCGCGTTTTGAATTTATTATGTACCTTTTAGTATAACTTTGGCATTCATTATGAGCAATGAAACCGTGCGAGCCTGTTGCCATCTCAATCGGGCAAGAATCCAGACTCCCGGCTGCTACTGAGAAATTCCAGATGGAAAAAACCCAATAACACTGCCCGATCCGGGAATCGAACCCCATGCTCAGCAGTAGCGCTAGCAACCACCGGACCGACGAGGTAGCCTTTTAGTTGAAACATTTACGCAAATTATATCGTTCCACAAAGAACTTTCGTTATTAAAATCGGATCGTACACAATAGTTAAAGAATTAAATAACTTTCCACCATCCGCCTTTATTCCGTTGAAACAAATTTAAAATAATACAAGTTAATGCAAATACTGAGTTAACTCGGCTCCAACTGCATCCAACTTTTGATGTAAGAACCTTAATTCATTTAAGAAATACAGTTTTCTACTTTAAAAGAAAGGAATTTTGTTCATAATTGTTATTAGTTTTCTTGTTTGATCAGGTAAGGTTTTGACTTCATTGCCAGAGTTATTTCAGTTTATAGAGTTTTGATTGTAAATTGGGTAAAAATTATTAATTTATATTATTTATGTGCTTGGGCGGTGGATTTATGCGGGAAATCGCGGGGCGCAGCTAGTAGTGTCATAAAAGTGCTTTTTCAATAGTGAATTTTATGGCACTGAGACGTTATTTTCAATGTTTTAGGATTATTGAAAACCGCATTATTAAAATACACACAAAAATCTTCACAACCAAGTACAAAACCGTCATGCACACCAAACAATAGGTACTAGGCAATGTGCCATACAAATATATCCTTTCCACATTGGAAACCTGCACAAAATCCGTCCGTTATGACATATACGCCGATCCAAGCGGGATCCTATCAAATATTTATGGCACAATCCTTTCCGACTGATTGCAATGTACTCGCGTCGCGACATTGAGGTACTATGCGACAGATATTAAAATATGCCGGTGAAAAATAGTGGGGTTTTATTTGTGATTTGGTCGCAAAATCCAGGCAAAATCAATGCGAAATACGTTGTCGCATTGATTTTGCCTGGATTTTCAGGTATTTTTGGAGCTTTGCGTTCGTTACACGAAAATCTGCGTTGTGCAGCTGTCAAAAGGTGAACGATATCTCGTTCCGTATATATATCGTACCACGGTCACTAGAGACTACTGACTACTTCAGTTTTTCATTTATTTATTAGTTTGTATGCTTCATTCGGATTTTCCCTGGTAATGTCATTTTCGGATCACATAAAGATAATAATATCACAGAGAAGGTGGGTGGCTATTATAAGAAAAAAAAAACTTTTCCAGCGATCTTATTCTCTCCAACCGAACTAAAACACCTGTAATTTAATGTAATCAGTTGATATCGATCTATATTCATAATTTTTTTATACATATTGTAGCTGTTTATTGTCCCATAATCAAATAAAATAAAATAAATAAATAAAAATAGTATCCAGGCCATCATCCGCTTACACTCGTCCCAATTGAATCGTCGTCGGCGCAGAACCTCTTTTTCTTCCAAATTTTTCATTAACGTCATTTAAATTATAATTATGTAACTAGCTTTTTCCCGGCACTTCACCAGCGTGGAGGTCAGCAGTTGCCCCACGGGAACGTGCTAACAGGATAAGTCCTAACCCAGGTCATGGTCTATCTGACCTGTGTGCTAAATTTCATAGAAATCCCTTTCGCCGTTTTAGCTAAAAAGGTAACAAACAGACAGACAGACAGAGAGAGGTACTTTCGCGTTTATAACTAATATTAACTAATAAGTATGGATTAACTCATCATCATGATAAATACAGTCAAATGGCGGGGCCTGTGGCTAAGTAATAGCAACTGCACGAGTCGATCGATAAGGTAAGCTATAATTACCGCTGTTGGTCCGTGGATGGGTGACCATTTTTACATACCGTCCCTCGGAAAGCACGTTAAGCCGCTGGTTCCATCTGTCATTAGTAGATCTTTGACGGTTATTACGGGTCTTCAGCGGCCCGAAATTCTGACAACCAGTCTTACCAAGGGGTATCGTGTTACCCAGTGACTGGATTGTGGAGGTCAGATAAGCAGTCACTCCATGAAAAATACCGGTATTCAGCAGCTTCCGGATAGACTGGAAACCGACCCCAACATAGTTGGAAAAACGCTAGCGTTTTTCCAACTATGTTGGGGTCGGTTTCGGAGATGATATAACTCCTGTCAAATAATCTCACATCTCAAAAATCGTTTGACGCGTTACAAAGTGTCGCCAACACAAGTGCAATCCAAGTCAAACGCTCATCTCTCAAGTACGTATTGTCATCGCGACATCTTCGCTACTCTGTGAGATTGACATCTCTCTCAGTATTTGCTGTACACTCTCATGACACTGCTGACACATTTTTTTGGAGTGTCTTTGAAGAAATTGTTTTCTTATTTTGAATAGCAAGAGCTGCTTTAAAATACCTTTCACATAATCAACTCTATTATATAAATTATACTTGCGTTGCGTGTTTTAAAATAAAACGAAAACATTCGGCAGTTGAGTAGCTGAAATATTTTTTGTGAGCGGGACGTACAGTATTTCCAGAGATTACTAACAATTTACTTTTCTACAGAGATTACTAATAAACAAACTATTTTACCTTTTTATAATGTTAGTTTAGTTAAGGAATTATTAAACATAGCTCTTTGTGAAAATCATCATATATTATGGGGTTTACCTTTTTCTGCTGATAGTGCCTACATAAGTTTTATGAAATCTTTATGTAAATAAAACAAAAACTTTTTGAATTAATGGTTTAACATAAGAAACTGGAAAAATTCCCTCACCTTGATTACGAATTAGAATTACTAATAGGTACATTACAAGGCAAAACTGGACTAATCCATACATAATCTGTTAGGTAGTTAAATAAAACTGCCGTTTGTTACCTCTCGCCTGTTGAAACGGGGTAAGTCTGTTATCTTACTTAATTCCTTTGACTAAGGAAAAGATATCGCAGATTCACCTGCCTTTACCTTATTTACCTACCTTAGTATACGACCCATGAAAAGACACTTCTGTCCACCTTCTCTATAAACCGTCAAACATACATCACTCCCATAGATTGATCGTAGTACTATTCGGAATGAGGTCACTTGTGGCATGTTACTGATACACTCCAATTTGTGATCGACTCCGTGAAGATACCATCAAATAAATAATTTAATATCAGACTGACGTATCTCATTTTTACGATCTTTTGATCGATTCCAGAGAAACCTGGACTATAGGTAGGAACTTCTCCTATCGCTGTTCTATTGTTTTTCAATAATAATATTCAAGTTTTACTGATTTAAAAATATCAGTAGCTTTTGTAATGATGTAGCTGCAAATTAATACAGAGGTCTGTATCAGTACTGAAGCCTCTGACTTTCCGGATTCATGTGCGTATTGTATCATTATCACTTGCTTCAGAAACGGTGAAGGTAAACATCGTGAGGAAACCGGCATACCTGAGAGTTATTTCTTGACGGCATGTGAATCCAAATCACAGGCCCATGGGCGGCATTAAAAATTTGACAACAGGTTAGTCACTAAACACACTAAAAAGAAGTACTGAAGTATTCATTTTCCAAATAATTAACAATTCCTAGAACTTGCCCTCAACCCGATAGTACCACCAATATTCCCCTTACGATATATTTAACATTTCCATGTGTTCTTTATGATATTGTACAACATTTAAAAGGGACAGGATAATCCCGGATTGTCCCATATACCGACAGAAGGCTGTTTTCCGCAATAATTGTCGTTTATATCGATAGGAACTCTGCCATGGCATTCAATGGTATCCTGAAGCGTTATATTGGATAATAAACATTGCTCTGAATGGTGTTTTGATCGACAAAACTCAGTTGGAAGGAATTAAAATTTTTGGATGATGTGAATTGGGACAGGAAGTCGGTATTCAGTAAGTGTTGACATCCCTATTTTTTCTTATACTCAATTTTATTTTGACGATACTAACTTCTAGGTTATGGGACCGTTAAAGTTTATTCTTGGTAAAGTTTTACAACTCGTATGTTTTGTCTATGACTTTGTCATGTCAGTATTTTGTTTCAAACGCAGTAATAAACGATTCCGAGATATTTAAGATAAATCTTGACGATAACACATCATTATAATTCACTTCTGGAATAGGTACCAAAATTTATAAATTCTAAAATAGCATCCATTAAAGTGATACCCCAAATATACGTTAATAGTTAAAAATTGTAGGTACCAAAGCCTTCTGAATAGTAAAATGACACGGAAAACTGATGGCGATTCATCCAGCAGCACTCCATATTCATGCAAGTAAATATTTTTCTTGTAAAACTTTCAACGCTTACAGCGACATCTATCGTGTTATTCGTCAGGTACAACACAAACTATTTGGTGACAACAGCTCCGTGTGCCTTCTTAAAACTTTCGAATAAACTTTCAACGCCTTTCGACTGTGAGCTGCGAAAATAAGACTTAAGGTGTGTCCATTGTTGAAAGCAACACGATTTATTTAAAAAAAATATCATGTTGCATTTAAGAAGTATGAGGAACAGGGTGGAAAGTTCACTCATCCTCTATAGAAAAGGGAGGATCCTCCGACCCGACGGATGTTTTATCTGGCGGGCAACTGCTCAACGATTGATGTCGGATAGTCATAAAGTATATGTTGATCGCGCGGTAAACTCTAATTGCGCGATGCAGTCTTTGATACGTAGTAAGCACGTGGCGTTGTAGATACCACCACAGTATTTAGTTTTAAAACCACAGATGCATAAAAGGGAATAACTAACGTGCACTTCAACGCTGAGCGCTTATCGTTAGTTCGTCAAACTCAAACCATTTATTTCAATTAAACCATTTACAGGCTTTACCTATGAATTATCGAAGAGTCGGTCAAAGAGAAAGTTGAAACCCATTCCAAAATTAAGAACGTATCGTTAGTATCAGTCGTTATATGTACATATCCATTTTAGATTCCTCCAGATAATAGTTACTAATTTAGAAGGAATCGCACACATTATGACCACGACATACAAACTTAAATTACCTCCCTTTGTGATGCGCCATATGAATAAAAACTAGTAAGAATTTGCAAGAGTTATATCACTAAGGAAATACCTCTCATGGAGCTAGATCGTTCCTAAACTATCCTTCCTTTAAAAGATAAAAATGGCCTAGTCAAATTCAGAAGAAAAGCCGAGAATCATAAAAAATCACATCAATCCTTTAGCCGCGTTGCTTCATAAATCATTCCTCAAACTAGGGGGCGTGTCTGCCTCATAACATCCATTCCTCATAACATATAGCTTATAGTTCTGTTGCAACCCTATACCACAGAATAGACAGAGGGTCGAATAATAGAAGGTCGGCTCCATAAATCCATACAATGAGCGAAAACAAACGCACGGTCACGTAGACGTGTGCTTATGCCAGTCGTGAGATGGCTCGCACTTGATGCTTGTGTTTCGTGTCTATGTGTGCACGCGTTTTTGCTTCTTCTTCTTTAACCTTCTGTACCAATCTATTCTGTGTCTGCACTAACCGGGTGGAGGGAATGATGACGTGACAACATGACATCTGAATCACCTCCCCTCCGGTTTGCGAAAGGATTCCATTATTGAAAAACATTATATTAGTTGTGATTGCGACCGCATGTCAGCCAAGTGGAATGAGAGGTTCTGGATTTTCTGTAATGGTAGGAAGGAAAATGTATTTATTATGTGGTTTGTGGAGTTTTAGGCTGGTTTTGTAGGAATACAGAAAGGCAGTAGTGGTGGTTCTTAGAAAAAGGGACATATTTTACAAGCTCAGGCTGCAATTTAACACAGCAAGTAACCACTGTCAGATGACAATTCAAGGTTCCAATATAACAAGAGATCATACCGCTTGATGAACTCTTATTATAAGCTTTGTTATATAAGCAGAGTTCGAAACTAATCAGGCATATTCAAAATAAATACGTAAGACATGACCACCAAAAATAAATAATTATTAATGTACCTATTGCGTCCCACATAAAAAAATAAAGAAAATGTAAGAAAGAGACGGAGACGGAGAGAAAGTCGCAATAATACTTTTTCCTTACGTGACGATTTCTACCAGTCAACTCCAACCACAAGCCGCGTTAAGGAACTTCGTTAGAAAAATACAAACAAGCTAATCTCCGATAACAATGGACACAAACACAGTTCGGTAACAAACAAACAGAGACACAGCGAGTGTTGCCACAACTTGAATTCGAAAAGTCTCCGCCAGTCTGAGGTTAATCTCACATCAAGCTTATGTAGGCTGTAGTCGTCCTTTTTGTTTAGTTTCGGAAATTGGAAGGTCAATGAAATGAATTTATTTTCCGTAAATGTATCTTACAAAGAAGAAAGGCTATGAAAAATCGACACACTTGATGCTTTGACATACCTGCTTAGTGGACACAATATATGTGTATGAAAACAATATTGTAGATGAAATTGCTTTGTGAAAGAGTGTTGAACTTGGTTATTAGGGACCTGTTTCAAGAGAGGAAGAAATTTACAAGCCAGTAAAAAAACTGATTTTGCAAAACCAATCACTACCTACCAGTTGATCCTACCCATCTAAATCAAATCTATGGTAAAAAAACACATCCCATCGATCCATACCCAAGGACATCTTCACAGGATTACGTTAAACTCAGCACAATATAACTACCGTGACGTATGTCTATGATAGATCCCTTTCTTACAGAATCCTTTGGAAAATCCGAGCGACCCAACATCCTTTGTATAGTAGAACCCTTTGAAGTCCAGAGAATAAACACGAAGATAATTAGGAAGGTCAAAACCTTGAGAAAATTTTAATTTGAAGCATGACTTGAGATATTTTTAAAGGAAACTGAAGAAATGGTGCTAAATTAGAAAGTTTTTGTTTTCTTCGTTAATAAGTTGGTCACGAAGAGCCTTGGCTTTAATCTTGGCCTTTTTTAATTGTGAATGGACAGCCGTATCTGATTTAAATAATATCAGCTACTTCAACTTACTGAGATTTCTTAATTATAATAATTAATAACTTCATTCCATAGCCTATCTTTGAGAAATCTAAGAAGGAATTGGATCCATAATGACTGATCTGATTTTTTTTTGTGTTTTAAGTGTAGGTACTAATATTTTAAAGAGAATAAAAAGAGTAGAACTTGATACCTGAAGAACCTGAACATGTAGTATATTTAAAAATAGAAAATGTCTAAACACAAGTTCACTTGGAAGCACCAAGCAATATGCACTTAAAATTTAATAATCGTCGAATTGAGAGCAAAAATTTTATCGTACTCGTATACGGGTGAATTCTTGTACTTTTTTCACCAGACCGACTCCAGAGTTTCAAAAGCGTTAATCCGATTTATGTCTCCTATTGTCTGCTTTATAGGGTGTCCACACTTTCAATTTGTGGCGTAATTGAAATAATGGTAATCTTTTTTGCTGTTGTGGTGGAAAATTTTGTTGTTTTTTTTCTATTTTCCGCATTAACGGTGAGGGGTATAAAATTATAGCTCGTAAGTGGTTGACTTTTACGACTCGTGTGTGGTGATAAAATGCGAGTTTCAATTTCACGGGTAGATGCTGCAGTCTCGATGTTCTATATATTATGGCCAACAGCCCAAAGCAGTGTGCTGTTCCTGCTACATCATTTCTCACATGATTGTGTTTCAATTGCACTTAAACCAAGAAACTGCCAGACATAAATCATCATTAGCTATCATTAACACTAATTTGGTGCAATTATATGCACTAAGTTAGGTTAGAGGAGCTCGTGGCTAAGTAATAACAGCCGCACGGGTCGATCCATCCGGTTAAGCTACGCTTGCCGGGGTTTGTCCGTGGACGGATGACCATTATTCATCATCACTGCCCCTTGCCTCGGAAAGCACGTTACGTCCTTGGTTCCGGCTGTCATTCGTGGATCTTTGATTGTCGTTACGGGTCGTCAGCAGCCCGAAAGTCTGACAACCAGTCTTACCAAGGGGTATCGTATTACCCAGTTACTGAGTTGTGGAGGTCAGATAAGCAGTCGCTCCATGTAAAATACTGGTATTCAGTTGCATCCGACTAGACTGGAAGCCGACCCCATCATAGTTGGGAAAAACTAAGCGCAGATTCAGCACTAAGTTAGGTTTGATAAAGAAGTATAATTATATTTGGTAATTTAAAAAAAAACCACTACTAAAGTAAGTAACGATCACATTATTAAGTATCGCATTAAGACCATAAGGACCCCTAGAATCAGTAAGAACACACCAAAGGTTCGTAAATTATAAGATACGTGGCTACCCTACCCAAAAATCAAGAGGAAGAGATTTAACGCTTTATTTTTATCGAGAGAACTCCATCCTTTCCGGATGCTTTGGTCCATTGATATACTGGCGTTTTCTAAACATATTTATTTACTTTGTGCTAAACCTAAACGGGGCTTAGAACCTCCGGAGAAACAGATTTGGGGCTATTTTTTATGACTTTTTAGGTTTCTTTTGTCTGTTTCGAGGATATTTTAAGTTTATGAGTGTATTGAAGCGAAAAAGGTACTATAGATTGATGAATGGGCTTTGAACTTGTGGGTCAAGCTTAAGCAGCGCTCGGCGTGGTAACACGTCGTGTTCGGTTCGCGACAAGTCAATCATCATCATAAGGATCCCTCGTTGTGAGGTGAAACACATATCGAATTCTTATAGGCTTTTAATGACTCTTTAGGAATAGTTAAGCGGTTATTAGGTTATAATAGGTTACTAAATACTACGTCTATTGTATTTTAGTAAGCTAACATGAACGACAATATTCGAAAGATTCAAAAGTTAGATTGGCGAGCTAGGTGTACAGAGTTTGTTGAGTTTACATTCCTAACGTTTCATTGTTCTTGTATCTATAGTACGAGTATATCTATCATTATTTTAGTACCGAAAGGAAATATAAATGTGTGGAAAAGAGTGTCCGTGGAGTTTCTTGCCCGTTCTTCTCCATAGGTACCTACTACACTTTGGAATGGGCAACTAGCTTCATATTTTCTGACTGACTGACTCCTTGACAATTCAAAAGTGCCTGTAATTGGTTTAATTGAAATAAATGCTTTGAGTTCGAGTGAGTTTGAGCGGTTTGATACGGCTCTTTGAAAATAACTATAGTATATTTTAAGATTAGACAAATATCGGATATCATCCTTTCGTTATCTCGATAAAAACGTGCTATAACCTCCGTGTTACGTTAAGTAGGTACAAAGCAATGTAATCTATTTACCAAATAGATTAAATTGCTTTATCCTGTAAAATATAATTCTAAAGTGCAGTCATTTCAATATTTAGCCGTTATTTGCCTAATGCTAAAGTAAATGGAGTATAGTCGATAAATCCTTTTATGTACAGTCACCCAATATTCCACGGATCCACCATAATATCAATCCAATACTTCATAGAACTTCCACCTTCAGATAAATCATTCTGCGACATCAACCTGTCTAAAATAATAATTATTTCACAAACAACAACAAAAAGGAGTTTCTTTCGCAAACAAACAGAAAACATCTTTCCGGTTATCCGTTATCCGGTTGAATCCGGATAAAACTGGATTAGACAGCTCCGATATTTTTGTTTACTCAAAAAAGTAATTCGTTTCGTCTTCAAGATAAATAAGTAAGTAAATTGACAGTATTTTTTGGTTGTCGAGATCTTTTAAGTTATGTCCAGATGGTTTTATGGCATTTCCGGGTGATTCTTTTTATAACCCTCTTTGCACTTCGACGGTATTATTATTTCAGAAGTTATGTTGGTAGGTAATCATTTTATGTACTAGGTGAAGGTTTGTTTTTCAGTTTTTCGGGCCCGATTTCTATGTCTATTGTGATCTAATTTTAATATTGTGATTCTCAAATTAATAAGCTTTAGTATCTTTATATGTATTATAACTTCACGCGACCGAAAACGGTTAACAAAAAATCTGAAACGACCATGCTTATTTTCGCCACCTACTTAAAACATCTATAATTAAACCTATTTGCTAAATATTCTAACCAAAACGTAATACACAATGCTAAGATTAACACACCGAGAAAGAAACAAAAATTTTACATTATAATAATTATTCCTAACAATGTTTAAACGGCACAAAATTCCACCCAACTTCTTGCATCCATGCTTTACAATTAATTTGCTTACAATTAAAACTTCCCTTCACTTGTCCAATTAAAAATCTCCTTACATCCGTATGAGAACAGTTCCTCACACATAGGTACCGATGGCCCAATTAAATACGCCATTCACGAGAGGGTTAATTAAGAAGAAAATTATCTCCTCAAACAGTAGGCGGGCGTGACATGCGAAATGGTGTTAAGTGGTGAGATGATAGCGGAAGCGATAAGCGGTTTTCTCATATGGAGTGACCATAGATAGACCGAGGTGAATGCTTATAAAATTGTCGCATCTTTTTATTTCAAAGATCATGAAAAACACGATAGAAAAATATATTTTTTGTTATTTAATATAAAATATATTTTCTGGACATGACCAAAAAGTCTGTCGACATTTTATCATTTATTTGGCATTGGACTTTTGTAAAAGTTCTGAAACAGTTTGACTATCTCTTTTTCATTATACGCAGAGAATGCATTTGTCCTGACACCAATAACCAACTTAACCAAAGTAGGTCAAACATTTTTGGACACTTTTTTTCGTTGGTGTTCTATTTTTGCCTCTCTGATCTAGTGGTTAGACCACCTGGCTCAGACCCAGGATTCTATTCCCAGTGGGGGCAATTTTTTCTGCTCGGTTTGGTTGGTGGTAAGGCTTGTTCTAAGTCCGCCTGGCTAGCTACTAGCATCTTATCTAAGTCTGTCGCCATAACAGCAATGTTCCGGATTCGGGTGAAGCTCGCTTCCATTTTCGGCCTGATCATCACTTATCATCAAGAGCGACGCACGCAGTTACAAAAAAAACCGCTTTCAGTTCCTACCTTGCGTCACATTATAAACTGAACGACCGCTTGAAGCTGAAATATGGCTGAAATTCCAACAGGAATGCCTACTCGCACTGAATTATAGCTAATGAGACGAATATTAAAGGAATTGATGGTGCGACGAGCATTTTGTTTTTTCTCCGTGTTATTTTGATAAGAAACGAGATTGGAAATGAGATCGATTTGTTCAGAGCAGAGTACTTTGTAGTGGTAATGTATTGTGATATTGTGAGATGAATTGAGTACAATAGAAATGGAATTGTGAGGTAGGGTGAAATAGGACTCAATTTGAATTGCAGCAATTGAAATGCTCGGAAGTCTGAAAGCTGATTTTTACATCACGTTTATTTTCACTACCTACATTGAAAATACAACATTGAAAAGATAATCTATTTTTCCTATAGATATATCAAAGAATGCCTAACTACACGACTGTTGCCCGACTGCCTATAAAGGAGTGTAATGCTTTCAGGGTTTCATGTTAGTATGTATGTATGTATATGTGAGTTTCTTTGTTCTACCATAACTTTTAAAAACCTGAACAGATCATGATCCCGAGTGACATAGGCCATATATTTTTAAAGTCGGGGGACCTCTTTGATTAAAAAGTGTTCCACACAAGAACACAGCGGTCTCCCGACAGCAATGATAATTTTATTTATCTGTTTAGTCAGCGAGTAAATGAATGACCTTTCTCTTTGTTTATAGAGTACTAATACAAATTGTTTTTTACTTTTTAGTTCGTATTTGGCACAGTAGTCGTGTTTTTTTGATTGTTATGATGATTTATATCTTATTATTGAAATAAGTAAAAGATTTTGCATTTCCTAATAGGTTGCTATTACTAAATATCTTCGTAGAAAACCTGCAAAAACCAACTCACAACCTACATTTTTATAATTAGGTTTTTTGTCCCGTAACATAAAAAGCCACAGGCAGTTACAAGATACAAGGCAGATGCCAAAAAACAATTCAATTATACAAAGTGAGTAAAAACAACATCGTACAAAATGTTGCCATGCAAATCTGGCAATGGGGAGGGGAGTAATTCAAGTGCCACACTCCGACAGTTATTAAAGCCATAAGGAAAATGAATTATTTAGCCAAAGTAGACAACAGATTAGCCGTTTTGATTGTTTTTCTTGTTTTGATTTGCGAGTTGATTTAATACTTTATGGAGACAAATTGAAAGAAATTGATATAGATTAAGCTAGCGAGTTTTGTGAAGGAGGAAAAGTGGAAATGTGGGGTTTTTCACAGAAGTGTTTATATCAAAGTAAAGTATGTCATGTTGTAACACGCATTTCACAGACCGTGGAAAAACCCCACAAATAGTTTAAAATAAAGGGGAAAAATATAAAATCGAGTATAAATAAAAATCACCTATAGACGTCAAAATGTAATAGGCCCGTTTTGACATTTGAGGAAGACCCTAGAATGTAACTTGGAAAGAAACAATAAAATAATAATTTATTAATTAAAGTGTTTTAATACATACATTTTTTAGGCGCGTTAAATAATATGGTTACTTCTCTAGTTACTATTGCATTTTGACGACTTTAGAGCCACTCAGTGATTTTTATTTATATTATAAATTATATAATAAATACATATTAATATATTATAAATTATATAATATATACATATTATATTTTAAATTATATAATATATACATATTATATTATTTATATATTATCGATCTATGGGGTTTTGAACGGTCTGTCTGAATGAGTTGTCATCTCTATTTATTTATTCGCAACATAGGTAAGTCATACGCATTTAATTTTATTATTATGTACTTAGACACTAATTATAATAACTTCACAAAAAACGCTGTCAAATTACAATTCTGCTTATACCACTCACCGAACAACTAATAGCGCTAATCTAATAAATAAACGAAGATATGTTGCAACGATAATGGACCTTCAGCTGTCTAAGTGATGAGCCCGAAAAACAGCAAAAATACATACTTATTATAAAAATAATGATTTACGTCAACTGATACGTGATTTTAAAGTAAAACAATGAAGAAAAGTACTACCCTTTTAATATAACATTATGTAGATACCATATGTCGGGGCCTATCACATTATGCCGCTATGCAAAAACATTTCGAAACCGACTTAGATATCTCAGTAATTTCTCTCACTCAAAGTTACGTATAAAACAAAACATTTCGCCCTTCACCCAGACTATCGCCACAAACCAACATAGCGCCATAAATTACCCTCGAAATCGCCAATAAAACTTAATTCTGCCAAAAGCCGTTATTATAGTATTAAACGTAAATTAATAGCCGACTTTATGGCCACAACACACGCCTACTCTACTGGGAGATTCTCTGGTCAGCAATTCTTGGAGATGTCCTCATTAATGAGCTCTTCAATATACCTTAAGAGAGCTATCATGGGCATTAATATCCGATAGTGTGTATACGGCTTTATTGAACGGTTGACTTGTTGTATGACTTGCTCTCCAAATAGTACCGCTTCCTAGTAATGCAGTTAGTAGTAGTACTACTACTAACTGTTACTACTAACCAGGGACCAAAAACCTTTAAAAACTACGGTACAGGTTTCGAAGAAACTTTTGAGAGATTTTGGTTACTTCTACGTCTAAGGCTACCGCTATCTGCGTAACCCAAGAAGAAAGATCATTTTACCTCTTTTAGGTTACGGTTTTAATACCGGTTACACACACACAGGCGATGCGCGCCTTTTGACTAAATGCCGATGGCATGTGTAAGATAGAGGTAATTTTTATTTCGGTAATCGGCATTTATACTGGTTGTATTCAATGTAACCTTTAAAATATCTGTAAAAAATATAAATGTTGTAAAAAACAAATCTTTTCCATCCACAATGGTCGTATGTCCCGTGCAAACAACCTAGGCGATGCAGGCGAAAATTTTCCGATAAAATTATCATAATGATACCCAGCAAGTGCCCTGGGAATGACAGGATAATCTCCCGCACCTGATACGTGCCTCATAATAGATTTACTTAGTCTATTTTTTAGTCTTTGTTACAGACTGGCTTTGTTGCTCGTCGGTAATTAAAATGAAGGCGTGTTTTAAGAGTCGTTTGCGAGGCTAAAGTCTTGCGGAATATTTGTTTATTAACTTAAGTGACTGGAACTGTAAAGTCGGGTCTGCTGCGCCATGTATGGATGTTTTAAAAACATCAAACACGAAGCAATCAAATCGCTTCGTGTTTGATTTGCGGATGCCTGATTGGTTCGTGTTTGATGGTTTGATGTTTTTAAAACATCCAAACATGGCGCAGCAGACCCGGCTTCAGACTAATTATTCTCTTGGTTGTTTTTAATGGGTTCTTTTTTCTACACTTTCAACTTCATTATCACCATTCGATTCACTGTCGAATTGTCATTATTTTAGGGTAGTATTAGAATTGTAATTCAAATTGATTTCGATTTGATTCAAACTCGTAAATATCATGTTACCGTGGGTTTGCACTGGCGAAACATTCACATCAAAACATCATGTTGAAATCTCTGTTTTCTGACAATGCATTCATGCGCGTTTGTATTGTCTCAGAACTTGTTTGTCGGTATGAACACTTGAGATGTTTTACCCACAAAATCTTGAAATCTCTCGAAGATATCACTCGGTCTCGGTCTGCAAACGCAAATTCAACAAAACAAGTTTGAGATTCGTTTCATTATGACAAGTTTCGAAACGTTTGCATGTTTAATGTTTGCTGGTTTACGCGTCGTTAGCTACCATGTTTTAAGCTACAAATAGCAACTGCTTAAAGCACTAACACTATATAACAAAATGAGTTAGCACTTTCCATTACATCTAATTATTTATTACTTTACACATTACCCCAGCGTATAACCAAAATGTATGTTAAAAGCTATGCGATTTTTTTCACAATTAACCTCAAATTCTGGACTAAATAACGAGGCATTCTTGAGCTGTCATGGCGTAATGGCAGATGCGTCAGCATCATTAGTTCATTACGTCGCGGTAACGCCCAATGATAGTGCTAAAGGAGAGATATTTGTGATAAGCGGCAGCGATTCTGACTGTTCCTAAGAGCTCCATTCGATTTCGGAACTAGCTGGACAAGTATAAAGTTAGTAATTAAACCGTGAAACCTAATAATATAAATAGTATAAACACGTTATATTGCTCAAAGACTGTACTTTTTGCAATATCCTGAAATTTTATAGACATCATCAGAAAAACGATCTAATATTAAGTAACACACCATCTTTGTACCGGTTGACTGACCCCTTCAATAAGAAACAGCTTCCATGAAAATGTGATCCTGGTCAATAGACGGAAGCAATGTCCTTTTGGCTGGTTTTTATCTTTCTTGATCCCAGGAGAAAAATTACTCGCAATAATACCACGAAAGTATGGATCACAAAAATCAAAATAATGTAATAGCAACCTCTAGGTACAAAGTAACTCTTCCGAACACGCATTTAGGTATACTCCAAAAATACTTACCCGAAACACTAATACCGCTGTTATACTTGGACGGTAACCTCTCAATCAGTCTCCTGTCACAGTGTCTCCGCCCTAACAAGTTAATGGCGTCTGTTCCACTGAGATACGGACGAAACACTCTGTGCCTACGACACTATTCCTACGTAAGGCCCTATAACCTGTGCCTGGTTTTTATGTTACTGGCTTTATTTTAAGGGTTATATATTATATGGGATTGGATTTTAAGGTTCTCGGATTTCGATGGATGATATAATCCAAGTGATGTAGGTACTGAATGGAATGTTGGGACCATTTTCTGATTGAGACTTTCTCTAGATTGTCCTGTCCTAGGTATTCTGAGAGGTTTGGTTGTTCTTACTATCCATACAATGATTCTGAGATCAGTTATTCTGATGCCGACAAATTCTTTTGCAGTTTCGCAAATACCGATGATATGTTAAATCGTGTAATATTTTGGGAAATTAATTTACTGTCGAGTTCGTATCTGTCGAGTTGCGTATCTGTCCATTTGCGTTTTTGACGAGATGAGTTTCTGTCATGCGTTTTCTGACGAAATGCGTATTTGACCACTTGCGTTTCTGACGACTTGCTAGAGATCCTCATATTAGTTACGAAGCCAGAACTTCAAAGATTTTCCAGATTTTCTTCTTTATGGAAATACTCACTGTTGCCCTTAATTAATATTTCATGGTGTGACGAACATACCCGGCATGCCTGAAAGATATTTCTCGACGGCATGTGAACCCAAGTCAGAGGCCCATGGGCGGCATAAAAACTCTTACACCAGGGTAGTTAGTTACTAACCACAAGAAAAAGAAAGAAGAAGACTAACATACTATTATCAAAACCTATTATGAAATAGATCTTTTCTCAAAGTAGCAATTTTATTTCACGAGAAAAACGCTTTTATATTTTGCGTAACTGTAAGCTATTTATGATCGTGACTGTAGGTACACTGATAGGTAGAAGCCGCGTTAAATAAATTAAATTTTATTTAATAATCCCTATTTACTGTCATCATAATTAATTAATCAAAATCCAGCGTGTCATGAATTACCAAACATGTTATAATTAGCTATGAAATGCTCAACCAGTGTATAACACTGTTGCTACGCGATCGGCGTACTCCGCGGTACGCCACAATTATTGGCGATTAATACGCCTTAACCATGATGCTCTCTATTTAGGATAATGAAACCAATTCTTGGTAAATCATCCGCTAATTAGTGGGTCTGGTAAATTCAGTGCCCTAATACAATAGCTCATTATTTTAGTGAAATGATGTGTTATTTTGTAATAAACAATAACACGACTGAAGTAATCTATCGAATAAGCTATTGATATAGACAAATAAATTGTGCAAATGTATGTGTAATTCGGTTGTGCTCGGTTGATGGCAACGGTCTTGCCCCCTGTTACTTCATAAAAACGTAACTGGCGAAATATGGGTGTACCTCTGCCTAACCCTTCGGTGAATTAAACGCCTCTGTGGTCTAAGGTTAGACCACCTGTCTCAGACCCAGGGGTCCCGGGTTCGATTTCCAGTGAGGGCAAAATTTTCTGCTCGGTTTGGTTGGTGGTAGGGCTCGTTCTAAGTCCGCCTGGCTAGCTACCACCATCTTATCTAACTCCGTCGCCATAACAACAATGTTAGCAGCATTATTGTGTTTCGACAGTTAGAGATAAGATAGCCAGTTCCTCTGTGGTTGAGGATTCCGGGTGAAGCGCGCTCCACCTTCGGCCTGATAATCACTTCCCATCGGGTGAGATTCAGACCAAGAGCTTCCCCGTTGTGGTTGAAAAAAAAAAGAATACAATAAAGGCGTGAAGTTATGTTATGTATGTGATTTACAACTCATTGTGCGTTGTAAAAAGCTTTTTGATTGGCATTTCGTCAGCAGAATTCTTCTATTGCCCCCTCACTTAGGTTGTCCAGATCATAATCTATAAATTCATTAAAAAAATATTTAGATTTATTTTATTTGTTCACAAGGCAACACTAACAGGTAACAATAACAATATATCACTAGGTTTTTATAGGTTTCGACCAAATTATGACACAAAGCGTAATTGCAAAACATGGCAAGCAACAACAATAATAATGATGATAACCACAGTAAAAAGTTTAGTTCATAAAATTACAGCAACAAGGGCGTCTGCCCTTCGACACACCTCCAGCTTTTGCAGGTATTAGAGAATGAATAACATGTGTCTTTACTACATTATGTATCTTTCCTGGATGTAGTGAAATCATTCATATGAACAACTAACTATTTATATTTACTTGGCTTGGTACTAAATTAAATGACTAACTGCTTATTTTATCTGTACAAAAACAAAAAAAGAAGACAGTAAAAAAATTGCTAACCCGCGTCAAAATACATCCACATCGCTGCTATTCTAGAAGTTTTCCCATTCTAAAGTTTTATCTCTATATAAATTTATATGTGTATTTTTCCCCCCTAAATTACCTACATTCACACCTTTCTCTTACACATTTTAAACTACGCTGACATGAACTACGACCACTTAAAATCGTGCTGACCCTGTTAGTGAGAACAGAAAGGCACGTAAATTATGGGAGTCAGGCGCTTCCATCCCACGCATTGAGTGTAAAGGTCTGTGTAGGCGTTTCTTTATGCAGAAAAAATATCAGTGGGACTAGCAAGCTTCTTGATGGAATATTCTGGGTCATAACTGTTGAATATTTATGAGTGAAATTAAATGAAATTGTTTATTTTGTAAATGTGATATCGTAATCACTTTTATTATATTTCATATTAAAACATATTACAAAAAAGCTAGAAGAACCGCCCTCTTCTACCTTTTTTATAATATTTTTCGTTTCCTATCTACCTACTCTGAGAAGAAAGGCCGAAACAAACTCGAGGTCATAGTGAAGTTTAATTGAATCATCACCTTCCAGCCCATGTCCCATATTACTTGGAGTCGGTGAAACATGTTTTCTCTTTTTATTCTTCCCTGTCAACCGCCACGCTATCATTACTTCCTTCTCTTTCATATCATTCCTCCACACAGTCCATCCACCCCTTTTCTTTGGCCTCCATCCATCAAAATTTATAATTATCACTCTTTTAGTCTCTCATCATTACATGCCCATGGACCAGGCCAAACGATTTCCTTTCAACTTTTTTGTCATTGGCGCCACTTTCAAACTTCCTCTTATACATATACCTACTCATTCCTTACTTTATCCATTTTCTCTCCTCTGAACATTCTCATCTCCGCTGCATGCAATCATTTTTCATCCGTCTTCTTCACGGCCCAGCATTCCGATCCATACAGTACGACAGGCCTTATCACGGACTTGTAAATGTTCCCCTTTAACTTGAGGGGCATCCCTGGGTCCCAAGTAGTTCCTGTGACTTGTCGCCATTTCATCCATATTGTTTAACCGCTTGGTTTCAAAGTTTTCACAAGAGTTCCGAAGTTTCGAATTGCAAAGCACTAAGGAAGGATTTTTTTGTAATTCAACGCCTTATGCCTTTAAATAGGGGATGAAAGTTTGGATGGAAGTAAGTCATTTTGAGGTATTCCACTCAGAGCACTGATTTCAAGGCTTTTAGATGCGAGATCTGTAATTATGACAAAGGTTGTTGATTAATGCCGTGTATGAATTTAGTTTGTAAGCCTATATATAAAATAAGCTTACATAATTAAATTATTGCATAATTATTTATGTAGCATATTATTATTATGCAGATGTACAGAGAATTATTGCAAAAACTAAAATTGTTTTGTGTCAAAACCAAGTTGTTGCCGCTGTGTTTTCGCACGATATTCACAAACTATATTTTAATTCCCAGAAGTTTAATTAAAATGATCTAATTACACTCGTCCCTACCGCAGACAAATTACCATTTTGATTAAACTAATTACTATTATTATTTGCATTCAAAAACACAGTCGGTAGTTTTAAACCAACTAATCTAAACTATTTCGAAATAAGATATTGAGATTTCATTAAAGCCGTGGCGAAACGTGATTATTTAACTTTGAAGAAACTAATTAGTACTTTTACTTCAAATATGGGTCAGTTCAACTACGAGCATGCACTTCCCTTAACTACAAGAGTTTCCTTAGCTTTATGTCACATTTTAACGAAACTTCTGCAACTTAGCAGAAGTCTTAGAATTTTTATATCGCTTAAGTGCTTATGACCTGATTTCGAAGTTGTCTACCTACTTCGGAGTTTGCGTGGTTTTAAGAAAGATAAAAATGAAGATGTTTGTCAGCGGAATCGTCCTTTTTTGGGTTTCCGTAGTCAACAAGGAACCCTTATAGTTTCACCATGTCCGTCTGTCTGTCTGTCTGTCCCCGTCTTAGCTCATGCGCATTAGCGCATGAGTGTACATATTAATTACGCCGACAAAGTGTATTTTTTACGTCTATCCCATGGTGTGGGATATCTTTGGAAATATCGTTCAAAAATATTGTGAGTTTGTTAAAACACTTTTGGATTGAAGAATCCGTTTGCGAAATATTTAGCTTTAAAGTGCTAATTTTTGTTAGTCAAGTGTCCCCCTCCCCTGCCAGCTAAATGGTAAGTTCTGGATATGTGGAAAAAATCATAGCAGTAGTATATATAACGAAATTAAAAGGAAAACTATCACAGCTAAGTAGGCTCTACAAGTTAACGAGTAATCATCGAGCAACTTACATCTGCAGTTGCAAAAACATGTTCTCCCATACATTTCGTATGGGAGAACATGTTTTTCAACTACAATGTTTTATTTGTTCTTGGGATAAATTCATCCCAGCTACGGAACCCTTCATTGTGCGTGATCCGACATGCACTTGGCTGGGTTTATTTTTCCTCCTAATAATTCTAGCCTTTTGTACAGCCATATTTTTTGTGTTCTCAAGACATTACATATCCGTAGTTTATTTTATTTTACATCCCTCAGTCGGTGGCAAAGGTGATGAAGCATCTTATAATTTCACTGAGCTAATGAGGCATTGCTTAGTTACAACACAAAATTGACGAGACCTTACGGAACATTTCCACTTTTTTCGATCTTGTCTCAAAATATGCTTCTAAAAACATGGCCACATCCCAAAAATATGGCTTGGTCCCTAAAATATGGCCTAGTCTTAAATTATGAGCCGGTCTCAAGCTGTTTGCTCCTCTTAAAGCAAACAAATATGCGGCCGAAGATACGTTCGCGTAGAAGGTCCTGCCGTTAGGGCTGTCTCATATTTTTGCCGGGGGCTCAATAAGCGGAGGCGTACCCAAGTTTGCCAACCTCTTCTAATTAATTTCTACTCCGTGCCGGTAAAGTGGGAACTTCGTGTGTGGCGCGAGTTGTGAGCGGCTATGGAAGGCAATTTTCATTACTTTATTTTGTTACGTGGACTAATAAGCGACTCGTAGTTAATTAATAACACCCGCACGTCCATCGAGGGTCAGCTACGGTTGCTGAGTTAGTTTTGTGGATGGTTGAACATCCATTACATACGAGAACCCTCCGTATGTCGGATAGCACGTTACGATAGTCAGAATTCGGAAATCTGACAACCGTATTACGAATATTATGCTACCGTTGTGGAGGTCAGAACGACAGTCGCTCCATGCAAAATGCTGCACCTGCTTAGACAGGAAGCCGACCCTAACTTAGTTGAGAGAAGGCTAGAAGGCAGATGGTTTCTTATATACCATTATTGTAGCTAATTTTACTCATGATTTCAATCGTAAAATACTTTCGGTGGTGGAAAAATCAAAATCATCGTGAGGAAATCGGCATATCCTAGAACCAAAAATTTGAAGACATGTGACATCTACTAACCCGCACTGGGCCAGCGTGGTGGATTCCAGTTCTTTCTCTCTCTCAAAGAAAGTTTATTTGAGGCGTGGCGTCCCAGCTGTGGGAACATTATGGGCTGATTATGCTATACTTCCGGTATTCTTAACTACAATCGCTGTAATTTTGCATCTTCCACCACAAGTTTATGGGACTTTACACGGGCGATAGTGTAACTTTACTGAGCTCCGAATTGGTGAGATTAATTCTATAACAAAAGCGTTTGATCTGGCCGAGTGGCACTCCTAACTGTCGTATGTAAACCGTTGAGGATTGTGTTTCTTAGTTCCGTTTACTTTGTCAGTGGCGGAAGATGTTCTTTGTGTTTACGTATGATTGTGGTTTTGAATGTGGATCAAATAGCAGTTGTGATTTTTTTTTTCCATTTAGGTATGTGCCTACGCTGTCTTAGAGAGTTAGTTAGTAATAAGTTTTTACTATATATACCATGGCGTTTGTTCGTGTTGTCGTGTATAAGAAATATGTGGCCATATTTAGGGGGTGGTACCTGACAGACCATCAAACTCCATGGGACCAACTGAAATAATCAGCTGTCCCATACATTTGAGTCGAGTAGGTACCTATTGCAGTTTTGTATGCCATTGGGTATTATTTTTTATATTGCACTTTATCAAGTTGCAAGATGGATTGGTGATATGTAGTTTTTACCAGAAAATAAGAACATCGCTGCTGACTATCTTCAAGACTTTTCACTTTACCCATATTTAGAGAAAATAATAGCCTTCCCTTATCTGCTTTTTTTTTTCCACTAAACTCTTCTCGTATTGGGTTAATTAATTAACATTTCAACTAACGCAATTAGGTTGCCTACAACAAAAACACACAACAGAATTATAATATAACATAAAAAGTAAGAAAAAGAAAGTATTAATTGGTATGATTATGTTTTAAGTAACAAAAATATAACCTACAATCGCTTTTGTAGGTCAAATTGTGCTAAAATTAGCTCGCCTATAACAAAAACACAACAGAATTATAATATAACAAAAAACTAAGAAAAATAAAGTATCAATGGTTATGATTAATAATTGTTATGCTACAAAAACATAACCTACAATTCCTACACGATTTCATTATACACAAACAAAATAAATATTTGCCATACCGCTAGCCTACATATTATTCTCAGCATAAAAATTTGAGACACGCCTCCCAGATTTATTTGAACCCCAGTTATGAAAGGTTCCTACGTGGTCTGAGAAGTTAGGCAGAAACCAAGACAGGCTGAGAAATAAGTCAATATTGGTCTGTTGAATTTAAATATTGATCAAAGGGAAAGTGAATATTCTTAGGATATTATTGGGTTTAAAAATAAATAAAATATTCTCTGAGTCTGGACTCTCTTTTTATAAATATTTAGGTACCAATTCTGGCGTCAGTTTTCTTCTTTATTGGTAACACTATAGAAGGTATTTTTTATTTTGTTTTCTATTTTTAAAGAAAACGATTATTTTCTATTACAAGGATTGCATTACACTGGCAACACCAAAACTTCTTCTTATAGAACTCATCGCCTGATTCTATCCTGTCATTGTTGCTTTAACTTTAATAACAATCAAGGTGTTTTTCCTAAATACTGACAGTTAACAAGTAAATTTTCTTTAAAATACAAACTGTTTACAAAAGTCAATTTAAACATTTCAGAAATTGACAATGGTGCAGAAATTAACCTACGCCTTTTAATCAACAAAATACTCGATGAAGTCACGCATAAACGATACGTTTAGTCTATGGTTTGTCAGTGTTTTTATACGCCTCCACAAAGAACTATGGTCGGAAATATCTTTCGATAAATACCTCCCACGCAACGTTGAACGTCATACGACAACATTGTCACTGAAAATTGACTGGTTCAGCCCACGCTGTGACAACAGCTGATAGTCAATAATGCTGGGAGGTCAGATAGGCAGCGCTCCACATAAAATACTGGTATTTAGCTGCATCCGGTTAGACAAAAAGTACCCCAACATAGTTGAAAGGCTGGGCATGATGAGGAAAGCTAGACGAGTGGTTAAAATATTACAGTTAAAAGTCTTATCTTTTTCTGTGAACAATATCTTATATTTAAGGGGGATGCGCCAAGGTAGCCCGCGAAATTCAATTTTTCTTACGTTTTTTGCAATTTTCAGGTCAGTGTCAGGTCGTATGTTGATTAAAATATGATTCGCGACCGTAATAAATATGCCTTTACAGAATTAGAATCAGCAATACAACACCTTAAATTATATCTGATACGGCCGCAATTCATATTTTGATCAACACCTGATTCTGACCCGCAAATTGCAAAAAACGTATGAAAATTTGAATTTAGGGGGTACCCTGACCCTTTCACTTAAAACAGTAAGTAGTATGATTTCTTATAGCAGGACCGGGTCGACCTGAATGTTTTTGAGTTGAGTTTCTTTCGTTATTTCTTCTCAGGCGTCAGGTTCTCAGTCACATAGGAAATGTCGACTCTATATAGCTTTTTTTTTATATGACGTGTAAAAGTGATTCCGATATAGTTACTAATTACAATTTAAAAAAAAAAAAACATTTTATTCACTAGTAAGGTTTTTTAAAATTATTAAATGGATTGGATGGATTGGAATTTTATTATTATTTGGATGGAAAAGTCTGAAAAATGGTCCAGCTGAATTAGTAACAATCCAGGTTTATTTCCAAGACTTTGCCAATGTGTGTACACAGACACAACTATAATTCCTTTAGAGAAAAAAAAATAAGCTACAATATTGTAAGTAACTGCAAGAAGACATTCTCTCATTTTACTTACACTTACAAAAATTGTAATTTTCTTTCAGTTTAAATTTCATATCACTTTGATAATTATTCCCTAATCTAGTGGTTCTCAAACTTTTATCACACACAGTAGATTACAAAAAACTTTTTCCAAATTACCTTTCACACTTCATATAAGGTAGAAATGAACAACAGAAAGATACAATAATTTACTGCGGGCAGCCACTTTGAAGTATTTTGGAATACCCTTCAAACTTAAAGCCTTTCAAGTGACAAGCCCAAGTTTGAGCGCCGCAAACTGTTGAATTGTAAGAGCTTTTCTAGTATTAGTTGACTTTGAAAGTATTATTGCACTTAGATATTGGAGATAGAACATATTTTTTTATGTTTTTTATTTCGGTAAAATTATCCATTCAAAGTCAATCATTTATTTCAAATAAGCACATGATGGGCACTTTTGAACGTCAAATAAAAAAAAAATATAATTGATTCTTGTCGCCTCTTCCAAGAGGTATTTTCTTATGGAAAAGAATGGGCAAGAAACTCCACCGTTAAGTGCCATTTAGATGGAGAGAGTTTCTCGACTCGAAGATACGATTATCGAAAGAACATTAAAAAAATCTTCTTGTAAAGATTCACGATTGTCGCCCTTCCCCTTGGGTGATAATTACCTCGCAATAGAATATTGATTGTGACCGTGTAAACAGAACTTAATCACTGAATTCGAATGACATTTCGAACTCAAAACTGTTCAAACCGATTTGTACGATACTCGTATAACTTGAAAAAAAGTCGTACAAGATCGTGTTTATACAAGTCGAGAATTCGTAAGCAAGAATCTTCTTACTATATATTTCGCCATATTAAACTATCGCAGTAAATTATCACCTAGCGATATGTTACTTGCGAATCTCGTAGGACATAATCGTAGGCGAGAATTTAGTTCCTGCCCGTATGTAAACATTATAATTCGATAATCTTATGGCGATTATTGCTTGAGATATTAGCGTAGGATTTCTCGTCACGAAACGTGCGAGAAATCCCTCTCAATGGCCTCTTTAAAAATGTTTACAAGGTTTTGTATACTTAGGTACATGAAATTATATAAAAGCATATGTGAAGACGAGGCACCTAGAATAAAAAACTTTCTATAAAAAAACCAACCGACTTCCAAAAAAACACTACAAAGTGAAAAATAACTTTAATTTCGGAAGTCGGTGTCTTTGGTTTTGAATTTTCGTTTTTTGCCACCGACTTCCGAAAGTTATTTTCCACTTTGTAGTGTTGTTTTGGAAGTCGGTTGTTTTTTTTAATAAAAAGTTTTTATTTTTCACTTTTTAGTTGTGGTACAATCGCCATACAAGTTCGAATATCACGACCTGCTATGTAAATAACGGTAACAGAAATATGTTAAGACATCGTCCATATAGGGGAGAAACACGTATTAATGAAGCTAACTCAAAAAGTACTCAAGCAAAGTTAATAAAAATTTATATGGGACCACTTTGAGAGCATACCCTTTCAAACAAAAAATAATTTTCAAAATCCGTCCACGAACGACGAAAATATAGACGGATATACACAAAAAAAAAAAACACATATGCTACGAACATATAACCTCCTCCTTTTTGGTGTCGGTTAAAAATGACAACATCATACTACTACGTTGGTAAAAAGAATTGAAAATGAAGCAATGACATATAAACTAATTATGTCATAGATATGTACATTTAGAGGTATGAGGAACAGGGTGTAAAGTTCACTCATCCTCTATTGAAAAGGGAGGATTCTCCGACCAGACGGGTGTTGTATCTAGCGGGCAACTGCCCAACGATTTATGTCGGATAGTCTTATATAATTATGTTAATCGCACGGTAAACTCTAATTGCGCGATGCAGGATTTGTGTGACGTCAGGTCTTTGATGCGTAGATCGCATGTGGCGTTGTAGATGCCACATTTACAAACATTGTAAAAGTAGACGATTTTCCTAAAAAAAAACCACAATAAATATTCAGTGTGAAGTAATCACAGAACGTAAAATCAATGTCATAAAAATAATAAAGATGTAACTAAAGAGATGGTCATAAGCATTTACTTAAATTAACGACTGGCTCAGTGGCTACGGTCTAAAAAAAAATTAGTATAAATGAATTTAACAAAATGAAATAAGAACCGTGCAAAGAAAGATAAATACTCAGAACTAAAAAGGGAGCTTATCACCAGTAACCAAAACATTAGTTTAGCAGCCCATAAACCTGATTACCCGCGATTAACCCGTATCAATTAACAAACGCACGTAAACACGTTTGTGGTTTGCGTTAAAGTTAACTAGTTAATGTCACATGAAAATGAAGCTAACGTAAACTTGTGCGCAATTACCACAGTGACTAAAGTTAATTCGCACATATATTAGGAGAACGATAATGTTAATAATTGGACCCTTTTCACGGGCTGTCCGCTAGACAGTTTAAATTGTAGTTGACAATTGTTTAATTTAAATTATATGGTATGTACAATGTGGCTATATTTTGCTATGCGGTGTGCTCTCTATATTTTATCTAATATCGTAATCTTTGATAATCAAATTATCGCGTCCGGCCCTGGTCCAGGCCATGGTACAGAGCGAGAGGGCATGGGAAGCCGTCACCTCCTTCTGCGAAGCAGTAATGCTCGATAAGGACCAGGCCCGGGCCGACGGCGAGTTGTGTTCCACACGCGCCTTAAAGAGGTGTCACCATCACTGACGGGGTCCGCTAGGGCCTGCCAGGGTCGTGGGAAAGTCCGAAAGAGTTACCGTGGCCCCTGGCAACACACAGGTAACTTAAGGAACACGGGTGGGTTTTAGTCAGTAAGAGTCTGACACGCCCTTCTCCTCCTCCGCCCAGAGCAGAAGTTATTTGAAAATTTACAACCCAAAAAAAATAAAAAAATTGCAAGACTAATCGTTGCCCGCGGTATGGGTATGGCAATCTTCAACAAAATTCGATCAAACATGATTTTTCACCTATTTGTGGGATTCTTTATAAAGAAAGATGAAAAATTAATATTGGGACTTCAGGGCCTGTCTCTACAAGAAGCATGTTTGAACAAAATAAATTAATCTTTCTAAGCTTTAATTTTAGCATCAATCAGGTTTTGTGGCGAACTTGGCTAAAGAAACACAAGTTTCTGAATTATTCACACACATTTTGATGAATAAACGTTGTAACTAGTTTTTTTTTTACCGACTTTTTTGTTTCATAAAACGTCCAGCTTCTCTCCAGATTTTTTGTATATCATAATTTTATTTTGTTTCATCAAAAATCTGGGCAGAGATATTGTTATTTAAGTGTTAAGAAAAATAACTTAATTATTTTTGAAGCACATAATAATAGTTACCTACATGAGTAAAATATTTTAATTTTTGTTATACGATTTAACATACCACAAGCTGTTTCAAAATAATTAAAATTTATTTGCGATAGAATTTCATTTGTTACATTAATACAAAGTGTGGGGTCCAATTTGAATAAGCTACAGTGTGCTGTTTTTATGTTTAACTTTCAATCCTTCTCGTTCGTCTGAAGGTTACCCAGCACTCCAGAAGTTCAGAAACCTAGTCATTTTTAAATAATACGGTTTATATTTTTTGCAGGTAATCAATGGACACACACTTCTCTGTGTTTATTATTCTAGCATATGGCACTCGTGGGTTGCAGCTGAAAATCAGCGTCAGGTGGTACACTCTGTGTTCTCATCTGACATTACGCGGAGGATGCACATAATCACTGTTTTCTGTTTAATTTATATAGTTTTAAGGTTTATTTTTCTGCTGTAATGCCAATAAACGAATTTTTCTTTCTATCTTCATTTATTTATTATTTATTTAATCTTTTCGCTCAAAAAAGGTACAAGATACATTTGGAATACTCTGGTATTATTACATTATACATAAACAATAAACTGTCTCGTTGGTCTATTGGTCGTAAGCGCTACTGCTGAGCATGAGGTCCTGGGTTCGATTCCCAGGTCGAGCAAAGAATTTTATTTTACATCTGGAATTTCTCAGTAGCAGCCCGGAGTCTGGATGTGTGCCCGGTTGATGGCAATAGCCCCCTATTACATGGGACTTAAACATAACTGGCGAAATGTGGCTGTTACTTTAGGTACACTTCTGCCCAATACTTCGGGAAAACCAGGCGTGATGTTAGGTTATGTTATGTAAAAGAAATAAATGCATTTAATTTTTTATCATAGGCATGTTGATACTATAACCATCCTTTTAACAAAACACAATCACGAAAACCTACAAAAATCTAGTTACAACCCCTCCAACATATTTTGACTAAGTTAATAAGTAAATTTCGCCAAGTCGTTGGCAAGTTGCGTTGTTCGTTGTACATTATCGTCATATTCCGCTGAAGATCTCTGGAACAACCAACAGTTTATGAGTTTACCCTATCGAAGTTAGGGAAACTTTGCCGGTTTTGATAATAATTATTAGTCTTTTTGTAGGAGTCGATTTGAATTTGTTTACGATACGAATTATTGAGGTAAAATCTCTACGGATGAAAGAAAAAACGCTACAGCAGATTTTATAACAGTTGATCATTAGTTAAAAGGTAACTTGCTCCTAGAAACACGTTTATTATGACATCCTCTTATCGTAGTGAATACATTGTCAACATTTCCAAAATGAAATAATAACTAAACAAAAAAAAACAGGATTTTTTAATTGATTTATTGCTTTACAATATTAAAGGACTTTTAACCTAAACTATGTACTCTTTACTACAATTATCTTCACATTTCCTACAGAATATTAGGGAGGTCATCTCGAAACAAGCACATTTTCAACCACAATCTTAGTACAAACTAAATAAAATACGCTACACAGCTAAGTGTATTCAACTTAAAGGCTCGTTCACACCGGCGCGACTTGTCGCGCGACGCGACACCGGCAATTGTTCAATCGTGAAGTTTTATTAGAAATCGTATTGTTAAAGTCGCGTCGCGCGACAAGTCGCGCCGGTGTGAACGAGCCTTTATACAGCGGATATTAGAAGGTTCGACACGGTTTGAAGGTTCCAAAGATAGTGTGGGATAGCGGATGGCATCAAATGACGTCATAGAGCCTCTATACAATCTACCCAGACCGAGGTGCGAGCCTTCGAGCCATAAAAACCTATTTTGTTAAAGGAAGTCTTCGGTATTATAGTAAGAACGGTTTTTGTTAGGATATTTTCACGATTACTGGCTTTATGAAATTGGTCTGGAGTTGATGCAGTGTAATATTAAATTGGTATTATGGTCAGCGAAGATCTTACCCAGATCTTTGTTTGTTATAGCCAGTGTTTTGTTTTTTATGAGGTTTATGTTTGACCATCAAAGGAGGAGCTCGTGGCTAAGGAATAATAGCCGCAAACGTCGATCCGTCAGGTTAAGCTACGCTTGCCGGGGTTGGTCCGTGGATGGGTGACCATCTTTACGTACCGAGACTCCTCCGTGCCTCGGAAAACACGTTAAGCCGTTGGTCCTGGCTGTCATTTGTGATCTTTGACAGTCGTTATGGGTCGTCAAAAGCCCGAAAGTATGACAACCCAGTCTTACCAAGGGGTATCGTATTACCCAGTTACTGGGTTGTTGAGGTCAGATAGGCAGTTGCTCCATGTAAAATATGGTATTCAGCTGCATCCAGTTAGACTGGAAGCCGACCCCAATATAGCTGGGAAAAGACTAGGCAGTTGATTTTTTGTTTGACCATCAAAAGAGAAAAAAAATAAAAAGCGTATGCAAAAACAGAAAATAATCACATTTTAGTTAAGTAACTATGAATGCAGCTATGAAAGTAGTGACGTTTACAGCTGCATTCATAATTACTTGCAGAAGTCTGATAGATATCAAAATGTAGTAGCATTGGCTCGTCCCCCGTTACATAATATAAGGTGCTATAAAAATATCTGCCACGGCTGCAATGGGAGATAGTATTGTGTTTATAGATTACAATAGTAAAGATAAATTATTGATCATGTGTCATATTTTTTTTCATACAAAACATTGTACGTATAAATTTGCAAGTGACGAACTAGTCAGCTGATTTCAGTTTTCATTCACAGAACAGATGGAAAGAGATAGCAGTTGTTTTCATTGACGAAGTGCACTTCGCGCGTAATTTGTGAACCACGTTATGCAGAGTAGAGTCAATGTTTATTTAACTACTTTATTTTCTCAAATTGATTTAACTGTGCCGGGGTACGAAATTTCTTCACTATTGTTATCTTTAAACACAATACTACCTCTCATTAAAGCCGTGGCAGATATTTTTATAGCACCTAAACATAACTTTCAAAATGTGAGTGTACTATAGGTAAACCGGTGCCAAACCCTTCGGGGATTACATTCGTGCTGTTATATGTATAGTGATATCTTGATATCTATCGCAGTACTGCTAAGTCTTGAAGTCCTGAGAATCGCCCATAACAGTACGCAAAATACATAAAGTCCGTAATAACTACAAATGATATTACACGGCCTGACAAAAACAATAAAATAACAATGCCAAAGTATTCCATAAAAACAATATTTCTACAAGAAAAACAGCCACCGGCTTTGTCTATGACTTACAACGTATTTTACTATTGAGCTACATAAACACTGAGAAGTTATGAATGGAGTGCTTAAACGCGAAAGCAAACTTCTCAAAGTTATTAAAATTGATGCTGGAAGATACTATACCTACTCCATTTATTTTAGCTTTAGATAAATAACGGCTGAATAACGACAGTTATTGTGCAACATTGGAATGAAATGACTGCACTTTAGAACTATATTTTTAATGAAAAAGCTTTGTACTTAAGTATCGTGAAAACGGAGTTTATATCGAAATAACGAAAGCATGTTATTTGTCTTATCTATTCTATACTTATAATAAATCTGTAGAAGTGAAAATTCTGTACATTGAAAATATCAAAAAAATAAATGGCAGGGGGTGTTACTAGACCGACACCGAACCCAAAAGTGTGATTAAATTTTTTTTTGTCTGTCTGTCTGTCTGTCTGTCTGTCTGTCTGTTTGTTCAGGTATCACGCAAAAACTACCGGTTCGATTACGATGAAACTTGGTATAATTATTCTTTAATATCCTGGGCACCACACTGGGTACTTTTTATCCCGGAAAAGTATCCTATCCTACGGTTGGGGGGTGTCAAAGTTTGTATGGAAGAATTTTAACGCGCTGTCCGATTAACTCGAAACTCAATATTTATACTTAAACCCAAAAATGAAGAATAACATGCATCAGGATTTTTCGAAATTCAATCCCTAAGGGGGTTAAATAAGGGATGAAAGTTTGTATGAAAAATCTTATTCCTTGAGGTAATAAACAAGAAACTTTGCACGAATAGTTATCTAAATAAATTATAAAGTTTGTAGTTTTTTGTTTTTCTAAATTACCCCCTAAAGGGGGTATTAATTAATTGGGGGGTGTCAGTGTTTGTATGGAAGAATTTTAACGCGCTGTCCGATTAACTCGAAACTCAATATTTATACTTAAAACCCATGGGGATGTATGGGGTAATTTCCGACACTCACGCGGGCGAAGCCGCGGGCAGCAGCTAGTGTTATAATAAATTTATTTATTTATTTATTTGCCGACATGTAAAACACTGGTTAGTAAGCATGCATTAAAATTTCATGACACAGTATTGAGACATGCACCCAGTAAGGGCACTGCAAATGTTTCTTATCAAATGATTACATTACATAATATAATATTAATTCTAATTATTAGAATACATTACGTTAATTATTACATTTTATTTCGATTAAATATAATTAAATAAATAAATGGATTGTAGTTGGGTATAATCAAACGATTAATTTCTGCCAGTTAACTCCTTCCTCGTTCCAAAAATATTTAGGTTACAAGGCGTCAGTTCCATAATATTTTTTTGCCGCTATTGCCGTGCTAAAACTCAACAACTATAGTAACACATCATGGTATAAGGATATAGTATTGACGAACATATATTCCTTAAATGATCACTCCATATACTTTCTCCTCCTTGTTTACGACTGAGCCCCACAAACAATTCCAATTTGTCCTAATGTCTCTATAAACGAGTTGTAGCTGGGAAAAACTTTGCTCATTTATATAGAGCCGATGATACAGGGTTCAATTGTACTGTCGTGGTGTCTGTTCCTCTGTCCGTCTGTCAAAAGTTTGTGAATTATTCTGCGTGCAATTTGTTTTGCGGGATTTGGTTAACCTCGTTTTTATTTTAACTGAACCACAACATTTAATTTTAATTATTTAAAATATGTTTTTAATACAGTAAGTTACGTCAGTTATTCCAGTTTTATTTCTTATATTAATAAAAAAATAAAATAAAAAAAGACATGGAGGTGGGCAGGACATAATTATGATCAGGAAAAAGTCAAATGGTTTAGGGATGTAACAAGGTGGTGTCCAAGACAACACAAAAGGAAGAAAGGGAGACAGCGACGAAGATGAGAGGTTTACGTAAGAAGCATAGCTGGTTTTACTTGGAGAAGTCAAGCACAGAACCGCACAGTGTGGGAAGCTCTAAGGGAGGCCTATGCTGGAAAGCAAGAACATCTTAACGTACCGGTGCCGGTGTCACATAATATAAACTAAGATAAAATTTTGTGTTCATGTAAGATTGTTAAATAAAGGCTTTTATGATTATGATTTAAAATATGTAAAAGTGAAAACCAAAAAAATATTGTACGGTGAAAAAAAAACATTCGTGTGCTAGCCTGACTCGTAGGTACTTGGCCGGTTTTTTTGGCTTATGAATAAAGTCTAGTAACATTTTTTTTGTATTTATTAACTTTTCTGGAACCTTGGTGTAATCTAGAGAATAGAGTGGAATACGATAAAAATTATTCTATCCCTATAATTATGTCTCCATAAAAATATCTTAATATTAACCTAATCCGAATCTTACATAAAATACGTATATTGCCGTCCCGAAATCCAGTAGGAGAAATACCAACACACAACATATAAATCATAAATACTGCAGTCGGTTTGCCATCCGCGGTGGCCAAACGAGTATCCAATTGGGGTGGGCAGGGAGGTAGATATCAAACGGTAGTTAGGCGGTGTGGTCCCGATTTGAAACGAAAAGTGAGAGATTTGGTTTTAAAAATAGACTGCGGTAAATATGTACTTGTTTCTTGTATTGTTTTGTTTTGAGGTGTACTGTTTTGTTTTAATTCTGGTTTTAGTAAAGCAAAGGGATCTCAAGGAAAGCGGTTCCGTCATATTAGAACGGCTGGCATAAAATCTGTCATTTTCAGATGAAAATGACAGATTTTATGCCAGCCGTGTATTTGACATTAGGGTGTCAAAAAAGCTATGTATTTGGCGAACAGTTATTGTGTGAACGTGCATTGTTTTCTTGGGAAAGCAAAGCATAAAGGATAATTTCCACTAAACGGCTCGCATCGCATCGGATCGGAACGGATTTTACAATCTCAAAAATATATTAAAATGTGTACTCAGTATTTGAAGTCTATATTACCAAGCCGCGCACAGCAGCTTGACGGCGGGCGGGCTTCTGCCACTCGCGATCATAGCCGAAAGTATGCTGCGATGCGCGATCGGTTCCGTTCGCCTGTCGTCGTATCCGATCGGATCCTTTCGTCTGCAACACGTTAGGAATGAAACAATTTGCAGAAAGGGATACGTTCGCAAGCGACGGTACGGAGCCGATCGTATGCGTTGACATCCTGCCGGACGCGATCGGCTGTCGCCGCATCCGTACATATATATCCTTTCCGATCCGATGAAACGGTAGCCGTTGCCCTCCTAGCATGAACTGTTTTAGTCTGCCTGCGCCCCTAATCCTGAGACAAAGTTGAAAAGCCTCATATCAGTCCCTTATTGTCCTTGATCCTGTTTCATAAAAGGATCAAAATACTCTACCGGAACATCTTCAAGATCTGTGAATGTAGATCAACATGTCTCTAAAAGTTAAAGACAGTTTTCTAAGACCGTTTTCCTGTAGTTACATAAAAGCCCTGTTTCAAAAATCCATCCTGTATAATGATGGTGACCTTCATAAGTTTTAGATCAACCAGACAAAGACGAAAAGTCAGAAATAAGGTAAAGCCTGTGAAGAAAACTGTACGGAACTGAGTAGGTCAATAATGCATGTAATACAAGAGAAATGCTAGTGAGAAAAAAAAGTGTAATTCGAAGATCTTTGATAGTCGTAACGCGCAGACAGAACCCCAAAAGTCAGACAACCTGCAGTCGGATCAAAAAATGTTACCCAGTAACTGGGTTGTGGAGGTCAGATAACCGGTCGCTCCATGCAAAATATGGGTATTCAGGTGCATCCTGTTACATGGAAAGGCGACCACAACATAGTTTGGAAAAGGCTAGGTAGATTGATTGCTAGTCTTAATCATTTTTTTTTTACATAAAATAACATAACATCACGCCTTGTTTCCCCGAAGGGTTGGGCAGAGGGGTACTTATAGTACCCACATTTCGCCAGTATATTTTTTAACAAACGTTACATTTACAAAACTAAATTATTAAAAAATGATATACATTTTAACAAAAAAAATATGCAGCTCAACGCACAAACCCGATCCGTATCGATCCTGTGACATATCTCAGGGGACCTGCAAATGTCCTGCTGCAGTGGAACCCAATATTTTTATGTTACGTCACATAATATACGTCGACAACACTATACGTAATGATGTAGGTTGACATCAGAATATATTTTTTGTAAAAATAGAAACGCGATACCTTTGTTTCAATTTCAATGACCACCTTTTCACAAGTAAAACATAACACCACGTGTATGTATTCTTGTATTCTGTATTCTTGCGTGTTATTAATAAACGCTACTGCTTACCGCAGAAAGTTCTCTAAGATAGTTATAATTTTATGACTGAAAGATGTCTAAGAAAAAGGACTTACAAGGCAGATGTGAGCGGAAATGCTGGGAGGGTACGCCCTAGACGGACATAAAGTGACCTTATTGATGATGTTCTTCAGAAAGGTCAAGTGCGCAGACACAGGTACACTCTCTCTTCCCTCACTGTGATAGTCCAATGGGACGGCTCGTAATCGCGCTTATAACCAAAATTCCAGCGGGACAGCCAACAGGGGCTATGGCTATAGTTTGTCCATTACCCCATATCACAATAATATATTATTATGTACGTTTGACATAGTGGGGCATACCCCATTGACACTAAACATGCTTAAATATAGACTACAGTACAGACTGCTACTAAGAATTTCCTAATGGAATCCTTAGCCCAAAAATCAAATCCTGCGGTCAATCATTCGTCTGGTCGACCAACGAGGCTGACTTCTTTATATTTACAACATAAATAAACCACCATATACCTAATTTCCAAAATGAAATTTAACTAAAGAAGCAATCAACTAGTCTTACCCAACGGGGTTGTATAGCAAAATTCTAAACATAGCCGCTATTTGATCACTAGTAATTGATACGAATACTCCAACATGGAATTCTTGGCCGAATATCGGCTTTCAGCTTGCTCCTAACGACTGTCTTAGGCGTTATTTGTAAGACAACCATCGTTGAATAAACGTGCTCTTTGAAGCATCGAGCGGTCTTCATTTGTAAACGGGAATCCACTATGTAAGGTTTGATCCTTCAACTAACTATACCTAGGAGTTATTGGTAGTGATATGTTCTACGGCTTCATTCGTCTTGCCTATGTCTGGGATGAAAAGCCTTATGTTGCTAAAGAGTTAATAAGCTATTACGTTATTGCTATTCTGTAAAATAGTTTCATTTTTAAAGGAATTTTTGCCCTAACTAAGAATACAATAGACGTAGATATATTTAGTAACCTATTCCGCGCTGCACGCTGAGATCAATCAATTAACTACCTCACTAAGAATTTCTCTTGTATCGTGGATACGCCATTTAAATATTAAAGAACTGTTACAATAACACTGAGATCCCAAATAACAACATATTTGTAGCCCTTACAAATATTTGTTACGTGCGGGAATCGAACCCACAAGCTGTCGCATAAAAGCCGATCGCTCAACAAACAGACAAACAAATTCACTTGCACATTAGTAAGGATCTGTCATATTTGTCATCATACACACCTCAACCATTGTATTCTTAGCAAACAAAGTAAATCTTTGAGACTTCCTCAATTTTCCATACACAAGTCAACCCTTTGGGCTAAGTAACAATACGCAGCGGGTTAATGACCTATAAAGCCCCGCTGATTCGTTCGCTAATGTGTTTTTAATGGCGTACATTTTGCTATTGAACTGTCATTTAATATGGCTAACAGAATTTACGAGAACATACGAAGCTTTGTTAATATTTGCGGCGAGAATTTACGACGAGTTTTGGGTAATTATTGCGCGAATATTTTTCACGGGGTTTTTTTTTGTTTTACGTTGTGGTTTTTGCTGACAGAAAATGCTTGACTTTATGAGGGAATGTATTGGTACACAGAAAAAATGGCCAGATATTTAGAACCTTGGTGTGAATCTGCTATCATCGTGTGGCGGCATCTACAACGCCACATACGAACTACGCATCAAAAACCTGACGTCACACAAATCCTGCATCACGCAATTAGAGTTTATCGCGCGATCAACATATAAAAGACTATCCGTCATAAATCGTTGGGCTGTTGCCCGCCAGACACGATGCCCATCTGGTCGGAGGATCCTCCCTTTTTAATAGAGGATGAGTGAACTTTACACCCTGTTCCTCGTACCCCTAAAATCGGAACTTAAATAGTGATGTGGTACGGTGGTCAGGAAACCTAGGTTTATGCAACAGAAGATCCAGGTGAAACCATCTTATTGAGTACATGATCCAGAAGCGTAAATGTTGCCAATGATCGCTTGTATGTCCATAAGGTATCAAATCATATCAAAATGACAATTTTAATACAGTATGACTATCATGGAAGGCTTTCTTCTAATACAGCGTAAATAAATGCAAACAAGAAAAATTGCTGACATTTTTCGAAATTATATATTTACATTTTGACACGTGCCTCCGCGAAAATAGCTTTCCCGACTGGAAAAGACACGGTCCAATTCTATTTTTATATACGAACAACCTTATTTTATTTTCGGTACTATAATATTACATTTGATGTTCAATACCTCTGCATGTGATTTTGGAAAATAGAAAATCGCTTCTTTCATGAATGAAATCGGCAGACAATGTTACAAATGTCATTGATACCTATAGATATTTCATGGAATTAATAGTAAAAGATATTCTGATATTGACATTTTATTTTTGTTCCAAGCCTGAAGTATTTTTGTGTTCATTTTCTTCGCATATTTTCGTCTTGTCCTGGATATGACAATCAGGCTATAAATAGTGTGGGGTCAAAGGAATTATTTGCTAACGATAAGGGTGGGCTAGAGAATGTCAATGTTGACGTCAATGATTCTTAGATATACTTCTACGAAAATTGTAGTACGTATACCTATAGTAGATATTAGTGCTTTCTTTCAACTCAAACAATTTAAGTATTTATTATTATGATTATGTGAAGACTGTTCTTATAAAGCGGTGGAAGATAAAGGATGAAGAAACAGTATTGGCATAATCAGCCAATAATGTTCCCACTACTGGGAAACAGAGGCCTCTCTGTGAGAGGGAGTGGGCCGTAATCCACCTCGCGGGCAGTCCGGGTTTGTAAATATCACTTGTATTCGAATTTTTGATTCTAAGACATTTTTTCCTCACAATGTCTTCCTTCACCGTTTTGAGAGTAGTGGTGATGAAATAATTTACACAAAGCGCCTACCTGGGTTCGAACTTACGATGGATTCGACTTCGCGACTCGTAAGTAGCGGATGTTTCTACTGGGCCATCACCTGCTCTCGAAGAAACAGAATGATTAACATGAAATTCCTTACTGGCCTAAAAATCTATGCATAGCGTTCCATAGAACGACTAATCTAAAAATGAAAATAGCGTAATTCGACAACTTCTTAAGGAAAATTCTCCTCACACACGGAGGGTCATCAGACGAAATGTAAATCTACCCTCAACATAAATTACTTTAAGGAAGTTGGTCTAACAAGCCGTCGAGCACATCTCTAGTGAATAAAGAGGGTAGTTATAAATCTTTGCGTTTGTTCTGCGGGTGAAAAGATGAAAAAAGTAGATTTGAGGGTAGTTTAGTCGGGTTTTTATTGTTATTACATGGTCAGTTAAGTTCTGGATTTGTTTTGAGGATAATTAGGATAGACTGGAGAGAAAAAGGCGTACGTTTAAATAAAAATATGAAAAAATACATTAAATACTTTAGTTATTAAGAAAGTATAGTATTAGTAAGTTTAAATGAAAGTGTCATCGTGCTTTTAGTAACAACATCAATTTTACGAATGAATTTTATAAACGAGGCAGGTGGAGTATGTAAGGATCGTAGCAGATGGCGTTCTGTAGTTTCTGCCTACCCCCAAGGAAAGAAGGCGTGAGTTTACTTCACCCGCGACTTCGTCGTATTTTCCCCTACAAAAGTTAACACACCTCCTCCACCTCTTTTAAAAGTTAGTTTTGGAAAATGTATGATTATCTTGCGATCTTTTTATTTATTAAGAAAAGTATTCTGGTAAAATTATTTTTCATGTAAACTGATGATCCTCTTTTCACCCGGACAGTGGTTGAGTTTTGAAAAATCGTTATTTGTACCAATATTTGTGATCATCAAGCAACGCAATAAAATCCCCCCTCTAACATTTGCTATCCCTTTTCTCTCAGTTAGGGGAAATTTTTCAAAAAACCCGGATGTACGTTATTCTTTATGTTTGGTTTTCAGTATTTACACCGAGATTCGAGTTAATCGGATCACGTCTTAAAATTCTTCCATACAAACCTTTGACACCCCGTAATCCCCCTATAGGTTAAAAAAACAAAAAAATCCAAAAACCCTTTCTTAGCGCTCCCCTACAGTATATGTTTAGTATATAGTTTCTGCGGCTGTGCGTTGATATGTCAGTCATTCATTCAGTCAGTCAGTCTCTCCTTTTATATAATATTATAAATAAAATGTGTCAAATTTGTTACTCATTCTGTTGCAGATATAATCGTTTTGAATAATTATTTTCCAAAGAATATATTCATAGATTTTAGTGAGTAGTAAACCCTCAGGCACAGACTCAGGTGCCTAACTTTGCTTTTCAGTTTTAGTTTAGCTGAGTACTTTAAAAGCTATTGAAAAATCTAGATTGCTTATTTTTAGAAACTGTCACTTGAAAACCTTTTCAAATAAATCAATTTCGGCTTAGGGCAAAATATCTGAGATGATTTAGTCCAAAGACATCTAAATATTGCCGAAGAGATTATAAAATATTGACAAAAACTTTGATTAGTTTGTAAATTGTGTATAAAAACTAATTTTCATGTCAATTTCGATCAAAGATATGTTAATATCACTTTTCTAAGAATTTGACTAAGTAAGTAATGGATTTTGGGACATCATTTACATTTTTACGCTGTCTTATGGGAACTCGCTTAGTAGACGAGAATTGTTGAAGATAATATTTTTAAGACGACGACGATATAATTGATACTACATGACATTCACGACGACCTAGAAGTCACAGTAAAGTTCCTAACTTTTAACCTAGATAAACTCTGAAATTTAGCCCTGTCATAAACCTGACATGGTAAATGTCTACATTTATATCTGTAACTAGCTTTTGCCCGTGGCTTCGCTCGCATGGAGGTTGGAAATTATCCGGGGTCGGGAATAGGAAAACTAATCTTTGTCCTTTTATTGTTTTTTTCATATAACTCTATTGGTTTACGCGGCGCACGCCAGTAAAGTGGGATTCGGCATGATTTTTTTCGACATCTTCAACAATCATCGTCATATTTAAGCCAAATTACATAAATCCTTAATGAATTATACACTTAATCCTTCCTCATGACTCACTCCGTCCATTGGTGAAAACCGTATGAAAATCCGTTCGGTAATTTTCAGTTTACCGCGTTCAGACAGACAGACAGACGCAGCGGGGGGACTTTGTTTTATAATATGTAGTGATTTATCTGGTGTACTTACAGAGAAATGAAATGTAGCACTACAATCTTCATCTTCTTTGGGATTATAAAAAATGCCAGTCAGTATGGTAGACAACAACAAGATAGAAAACTCAAGGTGACTGCTTTTATAAATCAAAACAATATCACGCTTGTAAACCACGAAGGCTTAAGCAGAGGTGTACCTATAGTATACCCACATTTCGCAATATATTGTATATATATTTTATTTGCAAACCGCATCATGCTATACAGCCAGGTCCTACGCAAAACGTAATCATCATAAGTTCAAATCGGCTCTCCAATGTCTCCTAGTTAGTTTAAAATAGTACTCCATTGTTAGTCCAAGTCCTTCTGTAGTCTATAATAGAGCGAATAGGTCAAAGTGTGGGAGGTAAGGAACTTTCAAGAAGACTGCGTGGGAGATTAAGTCTTGTTCATTTTCCTGGGAACCGAAAATTGCTTTTATTTTAATGGTCTTAAAGTTGATTGTCGTGTGTAAACTTTAGTATGCTGTCATTACTTTCTGTTACTTTGTGTTATAAAACAGTTTTTTTTTTTAATAATTATAAAGTTTTCATGTTTAGTTGCCTCATACCAGGCAGTACCGCCAATTTGATGGAAAACACTAAGAACAAGCATAACATCACGGCTGTTCCCGAAGGGTTAGGCAGAGATATAGTTCTAAAAGGTGTTTTTGTTTATATCCCATAGCTCTAGGGTATGAATGAAACCATATTTAAAGAATGAATTGTTTTTCAATTATATATATTATTATTTTTCATTTTCATACAAAATAATTCGACAAAGTCACGATTATTAATGTACAATACCCTTACGGGGAAATATGACAACGTCGAATTTTCTTAGCTTTAAGTATGTCAAAAATAAGTCTCACAAGGATGTAACTTCACCGTAGCCAATTTTTTTTTCACAATGTTTCTTGTACTATTTATTTTTCTAAAAGTATTCATTAAGTAGTAGATCGTCAGCCAATGATCTAAAACAATTATTATTCGGCTTTGGCTATAATCTATCCAACCATTTATTTAACCTTTTACAGCTATTATTAAAACGTCAAACGTCACTACTAATAAAAAAAACAATGTGCCCAGCATTGCATTTTTTCACCATGGTTTTTAATGTAATAATTACGGAACTTCATAAACGTGTATATGTCAAAAGTTAAATAAATGGTTGGAAATAGTATAGCTGCATGATATTCAGTCGTATTTAAACATGCGGAATCATTTAAATGACTTCTTAAATTAACTTGTTTTTATTAAAACAACACAATTCAGAAATCAAATTAACAAAATTGCTTTAATTAAATGGCTTAAAATGTCAAAGACTTTTCCTCTTTCTTTGTTCTTCATTGTTAAATAAAGAAATAAAAGGCCATTGTGATATTTTCATTTATTTGGTGTATTTGATGCCTTTTTGTAAACGGTTACATAACGACCTTTCAAGATGTTACTTACAAGGATCTCACTGTAAATCTGAAGTAGTTGTTTCGTTTAGTAATGTTAATTACTTTATAAACTATTGTATGGAATCAAGTTCTACTAACTTAACGTCTGTTAAGTTAGTAGAACTTGTCACGTGGAAGAAGTCGCGGGCAGAAGCTAGTACTATATAAAACTGATCGCTATGCAAGTCTGCAACCTACAAAATGATCTCCAATAAAAAAAAAACCGCCTCTTTGTAATTTTGGTGTGCAAGTATTAATAAAGTCAGTGTAGCAGTAATAATTATTATGTTTTTATTAAAAAGGACCCACGGAGCGCCATCCTAACGATTATAGGTACGATTTACTTACCACTACTATGTACATATTTATATACCTAAAAAAGTATTTCTTACATCGGTATTTGAAATGAAGAGTAGTTTATGCTAGAGAGCTCCAGGTTTGCATTTCAATGTATTGTTTCCGTGATAGACTTTGCATGCATAAATATCCCGCTAAAAATATGCTTCCCTCGCACCGCTACCTATAACATAACAGTTATATAGTTATGAGATTGTCTTTATTAAATACGGAGAATTCTGAACATACATGAAAAGAACTCGCCGAATGCATTGCCTATTAATTTTTTGCAGTCGTTTAATAATAAGCAAAATATCGACTCCATGTTATTATGATTCAGGCCAATAAGCAAGCCAGCAATATGAGCACACGTACGGCAATGTAACGTATTACATTGCCGTCAATAAAAACGTTGCGCCACGTAAATCCGTAATGTACGGAGATCAACCCGTCACAAACAATAATCCTATGAGCATGATATAATGGGGGATATCGATAGAAAGAGCGGTGAACTTGTCGTTACTGCGAAGTTTTTCGTTCATCATTATTTTACCTGTACCTATTAAATCGTTTCCTAATGGAAATTTGGAACGACATCAATTATTTTCATATAAGGGGCAGTTCTTTTACGATGCTTCGTCAGGTTATACATGAGTACGTTTATTATTGAACCCTTTTCATTAATATAAGACAGAAGTTAATAAAATCCTCACTAAACAATCGTATGATCTTCGACTCAGGGAATAGTTAACCAACAAAGTTAAGGTAGAAGTGAAAGGGTAACCCACGAAACTCAAATTTTCTTACGTTTAATGCAATTTGCAGGTCAGAATCGAGTTGTATGCTGATCTAAACATGATTTGCGGCCGTATTAGATATTTATTTATAGAATTATAATCATAAAAATCATCAATACAACTCTCTAACTTCATATAATCCTCTTGAAATTGAAATTAAAAAAACTTTAGAAAATTTTAATTTCGTGGGCTACCCATACGCTTCCACCTTAAGGGAAATTCTCAAACGAGAGTTCTCAAAATCGAATTCTCGTCTCTGGTTGAAAATTATTTGCACTAACATAGTAAAACCTTCGTTGTTTATCTTGTACGACTGTATGTGACAACCCACCCTGCGCAGGTACGCAAGCATTATTACGTTCACTCTTATTTACAACCGCCGAAACAAATCATTGAACGATATGAGACGGAACATATTTATTTTTAGGTTTATATGTGTTGAACATCGTCATCGGTCATGTTCGTGAACGGGCGCCGTCAATTGGGGCTGGTCATCTCTTAGCGACTCGCTGACTCGGCTTATTTTTAATTTTTGAATTGTTTTTTTTTTCTACGGACGCTTTTATCATGCGCGTCTTTCTAAATTGTTCTCACATGTATAAGTAATTTCAACATGAATGATGTAACCAATTTTTGTAACAATTTTTTTTTATTTAAAAGAGTGTCCGTGGAGTTTCTTGCCCGTTCTTCTCCATAGGTACCTACTACGCTTTGGAATGGGCAACTAGCTTCATATTTTCTGACTGACTGACTCCTTGACAATTCAAAAGTGCTTGTAAATGGTTTAATTGAAATAAATGCTTGAGTTTGAGTTTAAGTTGAAAAGTAATCTGAAAGAAAACTATCTACAGCCATCATCACTTTATGAATGAATATAATTTGTTGTAGTAGAACTTCTTATAAGAGGGTGCATTCGGAAAGTTGGCAACGTCGAAATATATCGCTGTTTTGATTAATTTTTTTAAATGGATCCATTAGTTTTTAAGTTTATTCATAACAAAAAATATACTTACACATCTTTTCTTTTTATAATATTATTAAGATGACGGATTTAGACGGATGATATATTTAGTAAGCTATTCCGTTAACTAAATATTTCTAAAGAGTCATAAAAAACAAGAGGTTGTCGGGCGGTGTGGCTCACTCTGCGTCCGGTCACTGTGCTCAGCGTGGCAACATGTCGTGTTCGTGGCAACAAGTCAATCGTCATCCTGAGGATGCCTCGTTGAGAGATGAAATAGGTGTCGATTTCTTAAGGGTTTTTTATGACTCTTTAGAAATAGTTACTAAATATTATGTACCTACGTCTATTTTCATTTATAATGAATATCCGCCAAGTCACGCCTGAATCGATTAACTACATTAGGTGTAGACAAAGAAGGTAATTCTAATCTAGAAATGGTCACCAAAAACTTGTAATTTCACCTACATTAAATAAGCTGTTTATGAAAGCTCTCAAAAAACATTTCTTTACTGCCTCTAATGGGCTTTACCCATACACAAAATTCCCTTTTAAACAAATTTAATGGAACGAAAACCTATTAACTGAAATTTATTTAAAACGAGGCCTTAATGACGTCAGAGACATGCGTGATAATGATAATTGATTTATCAATGCGCCCCATTGTAAAGTACTGCGAGAAACGTTAACTTTTACGGCGCCTATTAAGAGGGATAACTGTCAAAATGTCGACGTAATGAACCTTGTGTGGTGTTGTTACAGAAGGCATGCAATATCTAAGCCGGATTGTAGAGTAAAAAGGAATAAGTTCTGGAAAATTTGATGTTGTTTCCAAAGTAAGGAGATTGTTCGGTTTAGGAGATTTGGCGATAGCAAATGCGTGTAAGTTTTAAGTCTGTATGTCTTTGAGCAGTGCGTGTTGCCAGTGACGACCACTGAAAGTGGTCGCTCACAATGGGCCTTTGGAATTAGAAGGCTAAAAGTCACCCAGAAGGCAATGGAGAAGGCTATATTTTATTTTATTTGATTTTTGCACCAAGCAACACGTTCCAATGGACCAAGTTATTGAGACAGTCCTGACGTTATCCGCAATTCGCCACATTTCTCCTCGTTGGTCTAGTGGCCGCAAGCGCTACTGCCGAGCATTAGGTCTTGGGTTCAATACCCAGGTCGGGCAAAGTTTATTGGCGATCCTATGATCACCCATAGGGGGCGAGCCTGTTGCCATCAATCGGGCACATGGACTCAACTGAAAATGTGGGTTTACTGTAGGTACACCTCTGCTTAAACCTTCGGGGATTCCAGGCGTGATGTTATGAATGGTACTAAGATAAAGGACCTAAGGCTAAACCCATATCCATCTAGTAGCTTAATTGTCATCAAACGGCTAGTATCTCAATATGGTAACTGCGAAGGGTTTCTCCCTCAAAATATCATAAATGCTACCATTTGACCCCATACATCAGCAGCTGATCTGACTTACCGGTTTGCGTATATAACGGCTCTAATAAAAAGTGGGGAAGGTAGAGTTATGACAGTAATTTGTCTTGGTGCTCAAGTATTACAGCCTTATGGGTCGGCATTATGTTGTTTCATGCGAGGGTACAGTTAAGGTTTAAGAGGTCACATGGTAATGATTGTTGGAGACAACGCTGACTAATGAAATGCAAAGCATGCCTTTATTGATAAATGTATTTAAACTTTCCATTTATGTAAACTAATATTATAAAGAGAAAAGATTTGATTTTTGTATGTTTGTTTGTTACGCTTTCACGCTAAAACGGCTGAACGGATTTGAATGAAATTTGGCACGAGTATGACCTGGTTTAGTACATAGAAGATACTTTTTATCTAGATATTCCTACGGGATCGAGAGTTATACGGGTGAAACCACAGAGCGCAGCTAGTTGATAATAAAATTTGAAGTCCTTTTTTTAAACAAGTTTGGTACTTGAAAATTGCAAAGATACTTTTCCATTTCTTTCCATTATATAATGAAGCATCACCTCGCCATTTCTCTTGTGCACTTATAGAAATATAACCACAAACCACATTAAATCAATATTATTAAAGCACATCAGCTCTCAACACGAACTGTGTTCAACTGCAACCTGTAATGAACTGAAACTGAATACTTTCAGTCTGAAATCCAGGTCATCCCAAATCTGTTAATCACGATAATTACATCCTTTGAATAGATTTCACGAGTTTTCACGGATTCGGGTTTCGTCTCTCGTGGTATCGGAAAACTGGTTCGTTATACCCTGTTTTTTTTCTTCAATAAGACTAGGTATCGTCTATCTCTTTTTTTCCCATATATTATTATCTCACGTGTACTTAAATCGATTTCGGCAAATTGTAATAAATTGTTATTGAAATGACGGCACAGTTGGCGCAGTGGTTATTTGGATTGCCTGCTGCGCTGCGTGTCGCGGGTTCGATTCCCGCACGGAACAAATATTTGTGTGACTTACAAGTAGTTGTTCCGGGTCTGGCTGTTTGTGTATGTGAGTTTAAAGTTTGTAAACGAGAAATTCCTAGTGTGGGGCAACGTTTTAAAAAAAATAAAAAATGTTAGGCTTCTTCGGTCTAACTTTTTAGACTAGAAAGAAAGAAAGAAAGACAGAAAATACATTTATTTAGCACAGACTAAAAACAGAATAGAATATAAACTTTTATTTTGATCCATGTTGTGTTAGGTTAGTTAGTAGCTCATTTTTTGTTCCATGATACTGTATCAATAGCGTATACAGCCTATAACTCACTCACGGACTCAGACTTCCTCTCGTCGACAGGGAGTGAGCTAAAATCCTCAATAATATTTTACATTTTTTGGGGTTAAACATTGATACAATATTATGGAATCGAATGAGTTCTTGTCGATGTATAATTATTTTTGCTTATAATTACTCATAAACCTTATGTGATGGTGAAAATCTAAGCAAGTCATAAAGATGGTAGCGAGGCTCACGGTCCATTGCATGATGCACCGAGTGTCTTTTCTTCTTCTTGAAGACCACGATCACTCTTGTCAGAGCGGTTGGTCTTCATGTAGTTTCTTTATCTAGATATTAAGTTCGGTTTACCTTTAGTTTTTTTTTATTTCTGCTTGAGTATTAGTTCTCGATGTTTTGGTTGGTATAATTTTTGGCGTGTGCTAGCTGACATATGGCTGTTCATTAAATGTATGTTTTGCGAAACTATTGTATAGAATCAATTTTTCTAACTGAATAGACAGCTGTGCTGCTGGGGAGTTTGTTGCGCCACTTCTTCTTCCCAGCTAAAGCACTAGGAAGTGGTGACGGGTGGGCGTTTTGGGGGACTGTCTTATGTAATTTTGACGTTCAAAAAGTGCTGATTCTCAGCCTAATTTGAATAAATGACTTTTGATTTTGATTTTGATTTTCTTGTCCAGGGCTTGATGTGATTCGCCGCAAGATGTCTCTCCATTTACTCCGATTTTTACGTGGTGTGGTGCAACGAGTGTACCTAGCTATATTTAGTGGAATTTTTAGTATAATAATAGAGATAATTATGTTAGGATCGTAGCAGGTGGCGTTCTGAAGAGTCTGTCTACAGAAGAAGACGAATGTTTAAATGTATCTATGTCATAATCACTAAAACTTGAAATCCTGTCACATTTATTGTTAAACTAATAAATGGAGATTTTATTACACGGCTCATCCTGAAAACAATTATAAACAGTAGTATTCGTCTGCAACGAACTCGTCCGCGTAGATATTTAGAATTGTAATAATCAAAATAAATTTGAACGCAGCTAATAGCATTAGCCATCAGCGGTGACATCTGTCAAATCACTTTTCGACTTCGCGCGCTCGCGACAACGCGTAGAATTGTGTATGAAATCTTTAATTCATATTTCTAGTCATTTTTTTAATGCAATTACCTATAACAATAATTAAAACACCAACATGTCCAGTTCGGACGATGATTTACACAAAGAGATAACAAGAATGAAGAAGAAATTGAAAAAACTGTCTCGCCGACGCCGGCATCGTAGCCGCCTTATTGACTTGAAACAAAACGGCAAAGAAAAGAAAACGAGGGTACCTAAGTACTCATCTTCTTTCCAGGTAATGGAAAACTGCTTAACTCATGCATTTACTGTCCAGACAAAACCACGGAACGAGATTCTTAATGGTTACTTCGTACTTACGAAGCCATGTCTGACTAGGGCGAGCCTGACCGCCTTCCGTGCTAGTACGAGATACTTCCGCACGAAGATCAGTTTTTGATACGAGATATCAATTCTGATAAATGTCCTACTAGATTGTGCGAGACACATGATGGTGGATCACATCACAGCATGACCAAATCTTTGCTACACTTACCTACTGTAAGTGTATTGGGCTAGAGTTACAAGCAGTAAACAGTAGGTAAGTACCTACCTAATTCAGATCCGCTTACTGAAGTAGTACCTAAATATCAGAACAACCCCTAATGAAACTTGAAACCCAGACAATACCCCAAACCGACACAATATTTTAAATGCATATAAAGTGCCGCAGAACTGCCCACTCCTGCTTGCACCAGAGCTCAATGCTGAAGTCAGGGTGGCCTTAAATGAATCAACCCCAACGGGGACGATATGCTTAGAGCCAAGCAACAGCAACTGGGCATAGCCCTTACCTGTTTGGTCAGGATATATCTGATGCCTTGAAAATGATAAGTGATGGTACAACACTTTTAGCATCAATTCATTACCTATAAAGAAACCAATAGGTACTATAATAATATAGAAAACAATTCCTGGCACCTCTCTTGGACAAGTCCTTTACAGAAATGGCTGAACCAACCATTACCAAGGAACCAATATCTATTTGGTGAAAACTTGGCCGCAAAATATTAAAAATATTAAAGTAATTGAAAGATCTGGTTTGCAATTAAGAAAAACCAAACCTCCAATAGACAATAATCTGGGAACCTAGACTGGCCCCTCATGCCAGAAGGACACAATGCGTCAACACAATGGGCAGAACCGTCCTCAAGTGTAGTTTCAAACAAAGAAGACGAAACAGTACCAGCCACCTAAAAAGACAGTGAAATGTACACCGATGAACTGCCCCGAGAGGGAATACAACAGGTAAAACATGCTGGTAACCTACCTAGTTACTTTAGTTGTTGGCTGATTATTATAAATGATGTGACTATCTTGATTGGGTTCAAGGCTACCATACCATTTACATCTGTACCTACCCGTTCAAACTTGAAACCATCAAATGTTTTTCTCAAACTGAGGAATTAAATATTCAGAGGTAAACCTAAATAGGGCTAATACCTTTCAAACATATTTTTAGTACCCAAACCTAATGATTAATTTAGGTTCTTTTTAATCTAAAATCCTTGAATCATTTTGTCTCCACATCTCACTTTAAGATGGAATAGGTACTTACTCCAGTACCTCTACTAGGTTGGTACTAAATTGTTTCATGACAACTGTTGATTTAAACGAATCTTATCTTTTAGTTCCAGTAGCTGCACAAGATAGGAAATACTTGAGATTTTAATCTAAAAGAACTGTATGCACTTCCATATTTTGTTACAGCACCCAGTGCATTTACAAAATATTAAAACCTGTGAGGTCATATTTAAGGAACTTAGGTTCTGTACCTAATGCTAATTTACTTAGATGACTATCATAAATGCATAGCTAACACATAATTATGTAGAATGTCAAACTCAAAAACGCCATATTTATACAAATACTTGAGTGTTTCAGTTTTATACTCAACTTTAAAAAGAGTAACTTAAATCTAAGCAAACAGTGTAAATTCCTGGAATTTATAATTAATTTCTGACATCTGACACTAAAATTACCATTTGACAAAAGAAGAAAAGATTATAAATATGATAACAGTTCACGTTGCAAAGAAAATGCATTATTAGATGCCTTGCTCAACTACTTGGAACTGTAGGTAATATTGTTTTTGACATACCAAGTTTATGAAAAGAGAAAAGTACTTAGCTTTTACTATTACAGTCTTGATGACTGTAAGGCTAAGAGAATGAGAAATAGGTAGCAATCATAAGTGCAATTTATATATCTAAATACCATTACTCTGTAATTATAGAGATGGCGTGAAGATATACACATACTTGTTACAGCTTCCCACATCAAGTCCAAAAAACACAGGCTGATAGGGAATCCAGGATCATGATACAGAATGGCACATAGCAGACTAGGCATTACAATAATTACCCAACATTTTAGAACCCCTGAAATAGATTTATTTGCTACCAGAATAAATGCAAATTGTTTAATATAAATTTTGGAAAAAAGACTTAATGGCCTTTATTATAGATGCATTCACATTAGACTGGAGCAAATTTTTCTTTCAAAATTTTCATTACCTAATTACCTACTAAATGTTTGGAAAAAATAAGACATTAAAAAGCTGAAAAAGGGAATCCTTGTTTCCTTGGTGGCCAGCACAGCCATAGTTTAAAAATATGAACTGTATCAAAACTAATTACATTTAATGCTAACAATGATCTTACTCTCATGTCCTTTTAGTAAACAATACAGTCTGAGCTTCCACCTTACCCTGACCGCAGGACACTCCTCCGGATGGCGTTTCAGCTTAGACATATACCTCAAGCTTCCTTGGAAATAATGATTGGATCCTTAGCTCAAGGTATTTAAAAACAATATGATTGCTCATATAAAAAGTGGTGGGCACACTGCTTTAGTAATAATACTGATATTTTCAAAGCCTTTATACTGCAAATTATAGGCTTCTGGTCAGAAGCATTTAATATAGGAAGTAACTACTCTATATTAAATACACATTGCTCAGCATTGTTGATGGTAATAAACTCTGAAATTGGGAAAGATGAGAATATAAAGAGAATATAAAGCGGTTATTAAAGGGAGCTTTTAGGCAAAGACCCTCTCTTCCTAGGCACCTATACAGAAACTTGGCACCCTGCAATAGTACTAGAATTCCTGGGTAACATGCCAGTTGTTTTAAATCTTAAAGAACTGTCAAAAAACTAGTTAGGTACTTTGTTAGGTCTCTGTACTGCCCACAGAGTTCAGACATTGGCATCAATTAAAATGAAAGACATACATTTTACATCTTACTGTGTTGTCATTAAAATATCTGATGTTCTAAAAACATCTATCAAAACTAAAACAAACACTTTAGGCTTACCATACTTTGAAAACTATACAGTGTGCCTTAAAAACCTTAAAATGATACATGCAAAGTACTAAGGAAGCTCGAGGAGATATAACTTACCTGGTAATTACCACTAAAAAACCTTAAACTAGCTACTGCCACTACAGTAAGCCGTTGGAAGGAAGTCCTCACTGTGAGTGGCATTGATACCAGTCCCCGCAGTACCAGACATGCGTCTACTTCGAAGGCCAAATCTGCAGGTATGTCTATTGAGATTACTAAGAAGACTGCAGGCTGGTCCAATAGATCAGCTATCATTGCCAAATATAATAATCTACCTATTGTAAATGACAGAGCTGACCTTGTTTTTGCATCCATACCATCTAGATTAAGCACTAACAAAATACTGCAAACAATGTAATAAAAGCATTTATTACATTTATTGTAGTATTTCACAAAATACCAATTTTTGTTAAGTAATTTATTTGATAATGATAAAGACTGATCAAGATTTAATTAAGTAATACAAATTATTACAAATAATTAATTTTGAATTTGAAAAAGATTTTATTAGTTCTATCTAGTACCTAAAGGGTATTCATTATAATATTCTTAGTTTTTACCTACTAGTTAATAGCAATTAATTCGTAGTAACACCTGAAGGGCACAAATTATTACAAGATTTGATTGTAAGGACATTGCTTAATACCAATTCCTTAGTAGGTACCTACCTGAAGCCAAAAGGGTACCTTCTATTCATACTATGTTTTAAAATCTATCAATAGTTGTAACACTTGACCTGACCTAAAGGTCACATATTATTTTGTTTGATTGAACATAAGTAAGCACCGAATGGTCTGTTATGTTATTGTAAATTGTTGTTTCTGGTTTTACGTGTAGTAAAATATAAGGAACTTTGAAGTATAATTGAATTTAATATTTCATGATTTTCTTATTCATACACAATTTTAGATATTGCCATTAGTTGTCTCTGAACATCTACTGTTTATAATTGTTTTCAGGATGAGCCGTGTAATAAAATTATGAAATCAGACTAACTTACCTTAAGTGACGTCTGATGGTAATTTTATGAACGGCTCATCCTGAAAACAATTAGTTCCCTCCCTGTCTAATACCAAGTATCACCCACCCGTTAAATAACGCTTAATGGCAACTAGTGAATAGGGAAGGTGCGTGTTTACGTAACCAGGTTTTTACACCAGGCATTTACTTGCAAGTACGCCGACCAAGGGCCGACCCAAAATACTCGCAAGACTTCAAAGTATTTTGCTCAGTCGACGCTCGACACGATTTTGCTCTTTATTTATATTTAGTTACGGATTAATGTTTTATGCAAGCATTCTTAATTTAAAGGTTTGAAAGTATTTTTTTTTTGTACACGCGATTATGCTCTTTATGTATATGAAGTTACGGATCAATGTCCTATGCAAGTATTTTTCCACCAAGGCTTGGTTGAAAGTTGGACGTATCCTTTTTGGCATACGCAATTGCAATCCTTATTTGTATACCGTTACGGATCTATTTACCAAAAAAAAAAAAAAAAAAAAAAAGAGCCTTGATTTTTGGCGCTGGTGTCTACAACCCATGTCTACTAGTGAACAAAGATGCACTGTATTGTGACTCTAAAGAAAGTGATTTGACAGATGTCACCGCTGATGGCTAATGCTATTAGCTGCGTTCAAATTTATTTTGATTATTACAATTCTATTAATATCTACGCGGACGAGTTCGTTGCAGACGAATACTACTGTTTATAATTGTTTTCAGGATGAGCCGTTCATAAAATTACCATCAGACGTCACTTAAGGTAAGTTAGTCTGATTTCATAATTTTGTACGCAAAATCTCCATTAACTAGTTCAACATTTCTAACGTGAAACGACGAGACATCGTTTATCACGTTTTCGTCACAACAATTCTGGAAAATACGCCGTAAATCATTTCTTTAGTACAATAATTGTCACCAACAGATTTCATGAAACAACAAAAAGATGGAAGTTCACTAACGTGTTAAAGGGTCCGATCATCTTTCTATACACTATATTATATATTCTATTAATATATACTAAGAATAATCCTGAAGAGTTTGTTTGTTTGTCGGATTCTTCTATATTTAACATCACGCTACGATCGACCTTTAGGAGCCAAGTAAAAAGAAAAAAAGTTAGTAAGAACCGAAAACGAAGTAATAGCGCAGGCGATGCAATGCGGTGGATCAACGGAACAAAAAAATTCATGCGGATGAAGTCGCGGGCTGAAATTAATAAGCTTATATAATAAATTAATGAGGTAAAATTCTTTGTTTGTAAGAAGTAATCTCTGGAAGCAAACAACTTTCTCCATCGGAACAACGTCGTAATCGTGAAAAAATTATCAGCTGTCCCATAGTATATAACTTCAATACCTGCTTGACCCAAATGTATATAATAATAAGGGTACTGAGAGCAGACTGTAGATGTCCTGTGAAAACACAAAGGGAGAGGAGTAATAAGCGACAGTTCAGTACTAGAAATACTTAGAACACTTCAATAAAAGCCTTGGTCAATAAATTACCATCCGCATAAATCGTGTCAAGGGCCAAAGCTAGTATTATTGAAGTGGCCAGTAAATACTAGTTATAGTCTTTTACACTCAGGACTAATTTGCAGCAATCACAACATCATACCCAAACCAAAACATAAGCTTCAGCGATTTAGCATTCACCGATTGAATTATTTCATTTTAAAAATAACGGTAAATTCCATTCAGAGGTCTACGTTACACTTAAAGGTATATATATACACCAGTTCACACGATGCTCTGCAGTGTAATATTAATTGCTTTCAGAGAAATATTTCTCTGAAAGCAATTAATTTAGCACTGCAGGGCATCGTGTGAACTGGCGTATTTCAGAAAATGCAAGAATTCAGGCTGATATTTAATGCATTGGCAATATTTTAATCACGTATTCTAACTATGATACTTCTATAATGTAAACAAAATGTACTTATACTTAAATAAATGAATAAAATTCCAGCCTATATTGGAGTTAGAATTGACGTATTCCGAAAGATGGCAAACATGATTCATAGTCAACATGAAGTTAACTGGTTGGCCATTCTGTCGAAGGGCTGATGGCTGGTGGAGCAGATGAGTCCTGGAGTGGAGACCGCGTATCGTCAAACGTAGTGTGGGACGCCCACCTGCTATATGTTCCGAAGACCTTAAAAAAGTAACTGGAGCCTATCACAGACCACTGCTGAATACATCCTGTCCTCCGCCTTTCGCATCCAGACTAGAGACTAAAAAGAAGAAATTGGATGTCAAACAACGACTTATGCCGGAACCACACGCACCTTGCAACATTAATATTTATTAAGTATCTATTAATTTCACGTAGGTATTGGCGTGCGTCGTCCACAATCCGCCCCCTAGTGCTGAGCTGTCTTAAACATCCACTCTAGAGACTAAAAAGAAGAAATTGGATGTCAAACAACGACTTATGCCGGAACCACACGCACCTTGCAACATTAATATTTATTAAGTACCTATTAATTTCACGTAAGTATTGGCGTGCGTCGTCCACAATCCGCCCCCTAGTGCTGAGCTGTCTTAAACATCCACTCTAGAGACTAAAAAGAAGAAATTGGATGTCAAACAACGACTTATGCCGGAACCACACGCACCTTGCAACATTAATATTTATTAAGTACCTATTAATTTCACGTAGGTATTGGCGTGCGTCGTCCACAATCCGCCCCCTAGTGCTGAGCTGTCTTAAACATCCACTCTAGAGACTAAAAAGAAGAAATTGGATGTCAAACAACGACTTATGCCGGAACCACACGCACCTTGCAACATTAATATTTATTAAGTACCTATTAATTTCACGTAGGTATTGGCGTGCGTCGTCCACAGTCCGCCCCCTAGTGCTGAGCTGTCTTAAACAAAATACAATATTTGGTAGGATGCGAAAGGCGGAGGACAGGATGTATTCAGCAGTGGTCTGTGATAGGCTGAGTTGATTAAGAGCCACACAATTTCAGGTTTTAATCTCGCTCGCACCGTACTACTCGCGGACTGAGTGCGAGCGAGACGGAGGCGGCAACAAATCGGCAAAAGTTTAGGTAATTGCTTTTTACGGCGAAAATAATGGTAATTAAAAAAAAAAAATAGTCGATGAGATAGTTAGTTCAGTTAGTGTGCCAAGTTTCATGATCTAATTTGAAGTATTTATTGAATAGCAGCGGTTTATTGTTCGGTTTGGAGGTAACTTTGGTTTTTTTTCTATAGAGAAATTTTTATGCGGCTAACATAGTCGCTAACATGAATCCTCAACTTTAACATATTATATTTATTTCAAAATTAATGCTGCAGTAGTTACGACATAACGGCAGATCTTGCTAAGCAATTTGACGACTTATAGGCCCTTAAGGCCATATTTATATTTATTAATAAAGCTCAATAAATTAACATCAACGAGACCACCCGTTTATTCAAGATGGCTATAAAAAAAAAGAAATTGCGCAGAAAAAGTGCATACTCACCAGTTAACCGTTAACAGGCTGTTTCTGTAACTAACGTGCGTACTTACTTTTTAATTTGCCTCTAACCCGCGGCCGCTCGCGTCCGGGTCTGTAATACCAGTCAAATAAATTTGTTTAAGCCTCCATAACCATTGGCCGGCTGTTCTAATTAATATCTGGGCTAATATTTAAGAGATATGGTATCGTCTTTCTGCCTTCAAGATGAAGTTTTTATTGAGGTGTAGATTTTGTAAGGCTATTTGAGTTAGTGGTGGTGCAATTATTGCTTTTCGTTAGTAAGATATTCATAAATAATATTTTAAATACTTAATATTATATTAATTTATTTTGATATACCTATACGTTTACTCGACTTTATTGTATAAGCTGTGGCCTATTAGTTTAGAGGTTAAGTTCACAAAAATACACAGGTTTTCAACTTCATGTATGATGAATATCAGTTCAATATCACTGATTCCGTTCTCTGAGATATTTCGGGACGTTGAATACTTTGTATCATCACCTCTCGCTATTAATCCCGCCACCGCTTCCAATTTCCAATGGCAACATTGGCTTCCATTACATCATGCAAAACACCGACTATCCTACGTAAGCCTTACAAAGAGCCGTCATGTCCAATGCTCGAATATAATCGCTTTGGCAAACCAAAGGTTTTAAATGACAAAGAGGAATAAGATCACATTTCCTTTTATTGTTCTAATGACATCAAGTTTGGTGGACACTAATAATGTGACGAACATAGCTCGTAATTAGAAACCACAGTAATCGAGATATTAGGCCGTGAATTGGTAATAGGCTGAAGCGATATTGAGAACCTTTACAGTTAATTGAAGTTCCTAAATAAGTAAAAGAGAATTATTTTAAAATAGTGCAATTTCATCTATCACCACTGATCTTAAAATGGCAAAGGAAATATGTATAGCGAGGAAACCAACCAAAAATTCAAAGAACTTCACATAGAGGTGGATTAAGACCCAACAGTGGCAACAGTACAGTACTGTACAGTTAGCTCCCTTCAAAATGGTTGAGCTGAATAGTGCTAATCCACGCGTCATGTTCGTGAACGGGCGCCGTCAGTTGGGGCTGGTCATCTCTTAGCTGCTATGGCTTATTTTTAATTTTTTAATTGTTTGTTTTATTTTTATGTACGGACGCTTTTATCATGCACGTCTTTCTGCATTGTTCTCACATGTATAATTTCAACATGAATGATGTAACCAATTTTTGTAACAATTTTTTTGATTAAAATAGAGTGACCGTGAAGTTTCTTGCCCGTTCTTCTCCATAGGTACCTACTACGCTTAGGAGTGGGCAACTAGCTTCATATTTTCTGACTGACCGACTCCTTGACAATTCAAAAGTGCCTGTAAATGGATTAATTGAAATAAATGCTTTGAGTTTGAGTATAGGCTGACTGGCTGATGTAAGAACATTCTAAATCAAATCAAATCAGTTTATTGTAAACAAATTTATTTTATTTATTTATTCTTAACTAATATAGGTTTTCTTTATCAGTCTATCTTATTAGGCTATTTAATTGGGCTTGCGTTTAATGAGTTTTTTTACCCACTTCTGGGTACCTTTGACCATAGGAACTGGCTATCATACCTGTTCTCTTACTACAGAAACAAAACAATGCTGTTAACATTGTTGTTATCGAGATAAAACTGAACGAGAACCTAATTATTTACTAATATTAAAGCCTAATTAATGGCAACTGAAACAGGGATATGGACGCTGTATTACTGTAGCAAGTCGTTTCATTTCCAATACTATTACAGTCACAGGCAACTAAATACTTCGAAATCAATATTAAATGAACTAGCACTTCGCCCGCGACTTCGTTCGTGTGATTTTCGTATATTCTCCTACAAGTTACAACTTTACACCCCTAAATAAAGTAGTTTTCGAAATTAATGACTACTATCTTAATTATTCAAAAATTATCGCAGTTACTTCCTTTTGAATTTGCGCGTAATTTTTTTCCGCTGATGACAGCGTTCGGGAAGCGTATGATATTGGCCTTTCTAACCCTTCAACACCTATTTGTGATAGTACAGCTTCTAACCCCGTTGGTGACGCGATTAATTTGGCCTTCGGGTCGAAATGCGCTATTGTCTTATCGGATGCTAAAATGTTTTTATTCGGATAAACGCGTCATCGTGATTGCGAGTCCATTCCCACTTTGCATTTTTGTTTAATAAATTATATAGTGGACTTAATACGGATGACGCGTCCGGCACGAAGTTCCGGTAATAATTAGTTAGACCTAGAAACGACTGTAATTGTGACACATTTATCGGCTTAGGAGCTTGTAAAATAGCTTTGACTTTGTCTGGCGACTTCCTAACTCCATGTTTATCTATGACGTGCCCTAGATACGAAATCTCATCTTTATAGAATTCACATTTACTTATCTGAACTGTTTATTCGGCATCATCTAAGCGTTGTAAAACCGTGATGAGTCTCTGCCAATGCTGATCTTTATTTGCACCCGTTATTAGGATATCATCTAGTAAAATTAGTTCAGTATTTCAAGTTTTTAAATCGAAGGAATAAGATTTTACAAATAAACTAAATCCCCTCCTCACACTCCCTGTATGGTGTAGATTTTTTTTGAAACGTTTAGGAATTTTATATTACTTGACTTAAATATTATATAAAACAAGTTTTGAGTTAATCAAGCCATGCAGTAATATCCCTTTTTGTCCCTTTATGGGTCGATTTTTGGAAAACCCAAACCCGTTACTTATATTTTCTTTTCTGCCAAAAGTATAAATACCAGTCGGTACCATCGAGATAATTGGACCGCGCGGTATAACACACAAACTTTAACAGACCCGGGGGAGCCCCTCCCTTTGAGGGGTAGTTGTGAAAAACAAATAAAGATGAACTTTAATATTTAGGTAAGTACTTAAGAAATTATTCGTGTCAATTTCAAGTTTATTAACTTTAAAGAATGAGCTTTTACAAAGAAACAAAATCGCCCCTTTTCCCTTAAAGGTTAAACTAAACATTATTAAGAAAAAATGTTTAGCAACAACGCCGCCCTGTATAAGTAATTCAGGCACCAAAAGATCCTTCTGTGCTTTTATTTTGAGGTACTGAGTTTGTAAGTTTTCTAGCTTTTATTCTAGTACTGGCTGACATCATCCGCAGCCCTTAACACTGTCGCCGCGACCGCGGGTCGATTCGACCACAACCGAATGTCTGTCCGTCAGTCCGTAATCCGGTATGTACCGCAACTCACACTGGTCAATCGACTGAGAAATTATGTGGAAGATGTCCAGGTCCGCATTTAGAGGGTTAGATTTGAATGGATACTAAATTGCCGGCGTTTTAATGTTGGATGGAATTTGATTGGCGGACAATCTGACGAATTAAACTATTATGTTCAGAGGTGTTACTAAGATGGACGGTCATCGATTTTGGGTGTTCAGAGATTACATTGATAATCTGCTTTTGTACATCCAAGTAGACTGGTAATTTGAATAAACTAAGGATATTTTTTTCAATGAGCCAGAAGCTTGGATTAACATTCATACAATAGTTGTTATTTGAGCCATTTAGTATGCTAGATAGATGATATCCTGATATAAAAAAGTGGCTTTTTGCTCATCTACTTACAAAAAATACGGAACCGCATGACTGATATTTTAATATTCAACTCACAAAAACATTATGCAATTAAATTTTACTCTTTAGTGCCAAGAGGCGAACCACCGACAACATTAGTGTCTGGAATAAAACTACTTTTAAGAATTATTACGTAGGTAGTTCGTTTTACTTTTGCATTTTATATTTTCTCTTCATTTTCAACATGACCAAGGAAAATGTGAACGACACTTCTTCACATTAAACGAAAACCTTCATTTTCTCCTGCTAATATTTGTCTAGCTACATCGTAAAGACCTAAATAATATTATGCACAAATAAAAATAAAAATTATTAGCCATAACTTTTCGCTGGCGATACTCCGCGAAATTTTAAAAGTCTTCAAGTACTTTCAGAAGTCTTTAAACTCTGCAAGGTGAAAAACTATTAAGGCAAGTCTCGAATAAAAAGCAGCTGTGCTTTATAGCCTTTTGAAGACATAAATTAATGTACATTACAGAAGAAATAGATTTACAACAAAGCTAAAAAGCACTCACAAAAATTAATGAACGTACCATATATTAATTTTTGTAATATTCCAGTTGAATTAACCAAACAGTAGACATTTTATATTGAAATTGAAAGATTTCTTTTCAAATAAAACAAAAACTTGAATGTTTACAAAAACATTTTACATAAAGCAGTAAACGTAAAAAGAAATTGTTCATTTAAATTAACGATCACCATAATCCGAAAACGTATCATTAAACCTTAATATAAGCATGTAAAAATATTCCCAAACAATGCTGAGGGTCTAACGGACCCATCAAGATTCCGTAATCAGAACGGGAATGTACCACGAATGTGACCGAGCATCGGAGGGTTGGAGTAATTGAAAACAGGTGGGCAGTGTGAGTGTTAGTTTTGTTTTAGTGCGTGGGTACTTTAGACCCGCATTGCGCACAATGACAACACGGACAATATGCGCTTTAGAGGGGTTATGTAATTTTCTTTTATTTGTTTTTGTCACTTCCGCGTGTAGTTTTGGGAATTTAGTAACTAAGAGAAATTACAGTTTTAAGAGCGACACATGCGGCTGGCAGATTTTTTGGAAAACCTTCTATGAATGTCTCGTGTTCGTGATTTTTACCCGACTGCTCTAGAAGGGGGTAATGTTTTTCCTTTACTTCTTGTCCTTTACGATAAAAGGACATGGCTTTTGGTTCATAGAGCCTTGACCGATCTACTTAGGAACTTTTTAAATGCAGCCCATTATCCTACAAAAAATCCTGCAGGAAAATAAACTTCACTTTTATATGCATTTAGGCGCCTTTTTAACAAAGAGGTAGCTCAAATGCTGCTTTGCATACATTTGCATGTTGCACGATGTAACTGAGTTTCAGACGAATATCCCTACACAATAGCTTGTGACACTCTGTAGAACTGTTAGAGGAATATGTGTGACAGGATAACTACGTGCGCACAATTTTCAGTCTAATTCCTGTCATGATCCTAGACGAGGCGACGTAAATGCTGTGCTGAGTAACTGGTGTGTTTGCGTGTAGGAATGTATTTGAAGCAGTGTTGAGTATTTTATCGGAATAGTTTGAAAAATAACCGGAACTCTTTGCGAAACTGAACTGCAACGTAAATACTCTCGTGTATAACCTCTGTCGTGTATAATTCTCTCTCGTGTATAAAATTCTCATGTCGTGTACGGATCACCATGGAAATAACTGCTGTGTCATTCTGACTACGCTTGATGATTTGAGTTTCAACACGTTAATGAGTAATGTCGTGTTAATTTCTAAGTGTTAATTTCGACACAAAAAGTTTTGACTCAGAAAGCTAGTACCTACTTCAAAACAGTCCCATTTAAAATGTTCTTTAACAATAATTATACCAACAACAGCTTTTAGCGAAAAGGCAATTAAGCCTGGAATTCTATAACGTCTAGAAAATTATAGGAAGGCCATTAAAAGCAGGTACGATGAAATTATGAAGATTCTTTGTTTTACTACATAATCCTGAATGCGGAATTAAACGCTTAGAGAAAACCTCTTCACTTTAATGTTTATAGCCTAATGAATCGTGAAAACAACGAAGAATTTAAAAGTCTTAAAACTTTACATTTTTCCAATAAAAGAACCACTACGAGTTCCGCAGCACATCCTGGTCCAGTCAGCCGTGTACTAACTTACTGATTTCCTATACTTTTACCAAGAGAGAAGAGAAGCAGTTGAAGAAGCTTTAAACAACATTGAGATGTTTAAACCAAAACCAGGCCAAAACACCAACGCAGCAGTAGGTCAGCATCATCTGCCTAGCCTTCTCCCAACTATGTTGGGGACGGCTTCCAGTCTAACCGGATGCAGCTGAATCCCAATATTTAACATGGATCGACTGCCTATCTCCTCAACCCAGTTACTGGGTAATACGATACGGCTTGGTAAGTCTGGTTGTCAGACTTTCGGGTTTCTGACGACCCGTAACGACTGTCTCAGATTCACGAATGACAGGCGGACGGAACCAACGGCTTAACCCGCTTTCCGAGGCACGGAGGGGTCTTGGTATGTAAAGATGGTCACCCATCCACGGACCAACTGCGGCAAGCGTAGCTTAACTTGATCGATTGACCCGTTTACTTAGCCACAAGTAATGCAATGCAGCAGAAGATAATAAATAATATTGTTGAAAGTAACTTCTCATACTTCTGACTTTGTTCATTCTTCCTTTCATATTCAGTCCATTCTTCTTTGGAATGCGCTTCCGCTCGATATCAGGACGGCCACTAGTCGGTATGCATTTAAGCGGAAATTGCTGAGAGATTTGTAATGCATTTAGATATATTTTTAATAATTATAAATATATTTTTTCTCTTTGTTCCTCTGTAACAGAGCATCTGCCATTTAATCTCTTCACCACCCTTGGTTGACTGGTAGAGAATGCCTAAGGCATTAAGTCCGCCTTTGTACCTTTTTAGGGTGCGAAAAGTTTAAATAAATAAATAAGTAACGATATTTTTTATAAACACTACTTACTCCTGAGCTTGGATTTCTTCCTCTTTTTCTTCAATCTCCGAGTCTGAAAACATCTGGTTAGGTTAATCTAGTAGGAATTACTCACTAGTCGCCCGGACTCGCCCCGTATTACATAGGATTTAAACATAACTTTAGCGAAATGTGGGTATTCTATGTTTAGTATACGCCAAGGGGTCAGGGTAAAAGTGTTCCTCTGCCTTTCCCTTCATGTTCAAAGTCATACACACGTGCAATGGCTATGAAGCCCTAACATAATTAGAGGACGGGTAGCAACGTAGACTTTTAATAACTACAAAATTACAAAGACCGTAGTTATTCAGGGAAGTACGCGCCTTATAACATTTTTTCCTGATTAAAATGAAGATTTTCTGCAGGTGCCCATTTTAATGTTTTGAGAACAAGAATTGATCAAATCAAATCAAATCAAATCATTTATTTGCTTAATACAGGTTAATACAGGCTTAATGATGCAGCATTAAGGGAAATGTTTTTTGTATGCGGAAGTGAGTAAAGTGTGTTTTAGTTGTTGTGACAAATTGACCATTTTATTTGTGTATGTTTTTGTAGCTATGAGTAAATTCTGGTAATTAGGTGTCCATTATGGGAGCCGGCGGTGCCGGTAGCCGATGTTTGTAATCTCTCCCAACACCGTTATTTTTGGGTGCCAGCTCTGGCAGCAGAATCACTCGCAAAATGTTCATCTCATTTAATGACCTTATTGTAAAACTAAATTAGAGAATTCTGATATATTTTTTCAGAATTTTTTAGTTTTGTGATGAGAAGGTGGTCCTAGGTGCTCCATCAATCCCTACCTAGTAATTAAGGGGCCGATTCCACTGGTAGAAATCTGAAAGTGAGCAATTTACTGCATTTGAAGAAGCTATTCTGCTCATCACGCCGAAGAAGAATCAGATCTTCACCAAATTTTGATGAGACTAACTTAAAGTTAAAAAATCAAAAAAGAACCATCGAAATCTCTTAAGGCAGAGATATCCAATAGCCCCCTTTTTGGGCCATTTAGGGGGAAGTACCCGTCCAATCAAAAATCCCCGACGACAAAAAAATCTATAAAGTCGGAAAACCTGTGTACTAACGTCCAGGGGCCTAAGTCTACTAATTTATAAACGTCACAATGGTGTCATAATGGTTAGTTTTTGACAGTTTTGTATGGCAAATCTGTCAAAAACTAACCATTATGACACCATTGTGACGTTTATAAATTAGTAGACTTAGGCCCAGATCGGTTGTAAAATAAGACCTGTAGAGGAATACCGACAAACTGACACACGAATGTAAATTCTTCCAGAGTTGAAGCAGCGACGCTTCACTCGCTCGGTCAATCAGAAAACAATCTCTAAGTACGAAATAAGTTTTGTAAGTCACTCACATCATAGAATTACCCCAAAAAGGTGGAATATTCCATTTTTTTCCTATTTAGAACTATTATGAAGTCAGAATCGGCTTTCGGAAATAATATTTTCTATTTTATTATGATCTAGTTTCCTTCATTTTATAGTCATCTGTTGCGTCGAAGACGTGATCGAATTACTAATACGCAATCGACTGTTCTCTCTTTGAAATATGATCAACGAACTTCCTTGGAAGTTCCTTTTGTTTTTTTGTTTCTTTTTGTTATGGCCGAGGATTTATGTACGGACCCACTGGTCCGCAAAAAAACTGGCTAGCTGCTGGTTTCAAAACTGGCTAATTCCTATGCGTATTTTCACATACATAATGCTATGCCTTTTCTAAAGGGGGTAAGCAGAAATATAAAACACCACCTGCTACGGTGCTGTTCTTCATAAAGGTCAGGTCCGCAGTAGGTACAGGGAACCGGCGCCATGTATGAACGTTGACAAAGCAAAAAGAATATACAGATAAAGCTATCCACGAAGACTCTTTCCACTCTTCTTTCTAAACACTTAAAGTACAAGAGTGCAACATTCCGCTAGTGTTTTAGATTTTGCCGGTAAATGTGAGTTGGTAATTAGTAAACACAAAAAATACTGAGAATGATTCCTTACTCATAAATTACAGGAAAACGTATACCCGGAGTCCGGATTTGTGCCCGGTTGATAGCATTAGGCTCACCCCCTATTATATGGGACTAACATAACTGGCGAAATGTGGGTGTACCTACCTACTATGGGTATACCTCTGCCTATCCCTTCGGGGAAACAAGGCGTGATGTTATGTTATGTGTGCTATAAGAAAAACCAGGTCTTAAAATAACATGGTAAATCTGTCAATATTGTGCGTACAAACTTACATTTGCAGTTGGAAAGTATGGGAGAACATGTTTTTCAACTACAATGTTAAGTTTGTTCTTGGGATAAATTCATTCCAACTATAGAACCCTTCATTATGCGTGGTCCGACACGCACTTGGCCGGTTTTTTTATATGCACCTGTTTCTGTGACAATAAATAAACCAATTATTCTTTCTTTCTTTGCAACGGGTTTTTTTTTTTACAGCACAGCTCTATCGTGCAATTGCGTCTTTTACTAGAATTAAGTAGGCATTTCTTTTCCAAACAGAAACTAGTTTTTTTAGGCTAAACCATCTGTTTAGCCAAAGGGAAAAAAACAAAAAGAAAATTAAGCCAATTTGCTTACATGTATCTTGAAGATTGTCTGTTAGGGACCAATCCAATGGCACTTTTATTTCGCTATTTATTTGAGGTACTGTTTTCCTTATACACTTTATTACCCAATATCTTGAGAAGAAAGAGTGCATGTCTTGGGGGATATTAACCCCATAAAGCTATAAACTGTATTGTTACAAAGGTAACGGTGTAAATAACTGTGACGTAGAGCCTAAAAAATGTTTTAGATGGGTTGTAAAAACAACATAAACAGCCAAATTCATTGTTTTATATGTTTTTAAGAGGCTGTTCGACAGCAAAAACAGCACAATGTGTTGTTGAATTGTCATTGATGACTAATCATCGATATCCAATGTCTCGAGTGGGGCAGGTATCTGAAGTTTTGATATTAATAAAATAATAATAAAGAGCATTTCGCTATCTAGGTTTGAAAATGGGTATGGCCTGTACAACCCAATGATTGGTCAGGGCCAGGGTCATCACGCAGTGGGTGCCTGAAGACAGACGTCGCGTCGTCACCATGCCTAAGAAACGCTGGCGCGATGACCTAGACAATTTGTTGACTGATGGGGGAGACCTTTGCCCACCAGTGAGATAGTACAGGTTAAAAAAAAGTTATACTGCAGACAGTTTTTTTTTAAATTATGCATATAACATTTTTTATTTGATGTGTTAGATATTGGCTGCACACTATAGTAAAGTAATCTATAATAAGGTAATATTATTCAGCAAACAACAGTCAATAAAACAACTATAAACTTAACCAAACAACAAAAAAGCTATAACCACACAACACCAACCCGATCGCCCGCAAATAGACAATCCAAAACACCAGATGAGAAAATAAAACAATTAGAAGCAACAACTCTAACTGGATAGCTTTTTTATTACTTAAGGCTGGCAAAAAGGCTGACTTTTAACAGCGGTATCAAGGCTCAAGATTAGTAATTTTCGGTGTAACACCAATTAAGGGTAGACGCCGTTGAGGTTATGACTGCACTGGCTTGTAACGTGACTACTTTAAAGATGACACTTGCGTCAAACGAGTGGAGGTTTTATTTCACTTTTTTGTCAAAAAACATGTTTCCATAAAAAATCTTGTAAATTTTGATGTTATTTTTTGAGCCTTCACTGACCTACCTACAACTCAATAAGGGCTACAGCGCAGCGCGGCTATTTATGTACTTACTTATTATTTTATCTTGCTTTTATAATGTGTCTTTTGTGTGCACTAAATAAACGATTTATCTATCTATCCACAGTCTACTCCTCTATTATCCATAAATTTATAAGATGAAATCACTTTAACTTCTTTTATCGATCTGTCTAACTGTAATAAGACAGAATGCATAATTCCTAACAGCCAGGATTTGCACTCTATCCTTAGTGTTAAACCAAGGTTGGTGGTCCTTGGTCTATAAGAAATTTAGTTTTCCAAAAGCTGACCAAATTTCAATGACTTGGCTCACGCTCACACCAGAAACTTAAAATCCATGTTTTAATATTCAAACAAAACACAAGCGCCCAAACCGCAATCGTCAAGCTACACGCCGCTTAGCAAATCCGCAAATGCTTGCAAAAATAAATTTAATTCACTATTAAGTTTTAGTAGCGGCAATCCCGTAGAACAATTATTCTCGCCCTTGGGTTCTGTGGCCCGTCACGTTTCGCCAAGGAGGTGTTTTTACGAGCCCGTAAAACATGTTAGCATTAGGTGCTATTAAATTCTCAAAATTATATGAGAAGAAAATATCTGGTGCTAGAAATTAAGTGACAAGGGTGATTTATATTTATTGTCATTTGAGGAGGCGCAGTAAGAGGACGGGTGAAATATTAACTATATAATTATACTGTTGGTTTGTTTGCTGTCGTTAATTATTTGTTTGCAAAAATAGAGAAACAAAGTAAAGTACAGCGAGATTATCAAGGCTTTATGCAAGAGGAATTAATAGGATGAACGGCTGCGCGCTCGCTGGCGGTAATAACAACAAACTACGATTACAAAGCGTTGTTGTTATATATACCTTTATAAAAATATGTACTAATACATACCATTTTCATTACAGCGCAAGACTATCTGGTGAACTTTATCAATCTGCCTAGCCTTTTCGCAACTATGTTGGGATCGACTTCCAGTATAACGGATAGTATAATGGAAGTTGTTATTGTTGGAATGTTTGAATTTTTGTGAGAAGAATGCATGAAAGTGTGGTTAAATATTGTTTTGCAAATTGTGTTCGTTATAATTTGATTAAATAGTATATGGCTTCTGCCGTTCTATTTAATTTAATAATAAAATAAATAAATAACCGGATGCAGCTGTAAACTAGTATTTTACATGGAGCAACTGCTTCTCTGAACTCCACAACCCAATTCCTGGGTAAAATGATACCCCTATAAATCTGGTTGTCAGAGTCTTTGGGCTTCCAACTACCCATAACGACTGTCAAAGATCTACGAATGACAGCCGGGATCAACTGCTTAACTTGCTTTCTGATGCACAGAGGGGTCTCAATATGTAATGGATGGTCATCTGCATCCACAAACCGACCGCGGCAAGCAAAGCTTAACCTTCGAAGGCTAAGTCCAGACAATAATTTTAAGCAAATATGAAAATAGTTGTTAACAAACGAACAAATGCTATTCCGTAGTAACTCTAGCCACCTAACTTTAAAATCTATAGACTAAACTTTCCTCAAAAACTATCAAAGTAAAGTTAGAACCAAACCGATATAGCGCTTGGAAAATGCAAAATATAGAATAGATGTTATAAAGTTACAAAACAAGCAAGGCTTTGCATTTTATGGGCACAGCACATGTGCCGAGACAAAGCAATCGTTCGGCCCGAATCGCTTTGAGAACGATTTCAAATTACATTTTTTACGAACAAGTTACAAGAGAAAGCGGCATATACAGGTGAAACATGACGGGATACACTGATCTTATCCGACGGCACTTTCAACAGTTTTTGCGCATTTCGACTTTAGGCGAAATAAAATCCAGGCCCGAGATGGAAAGATGAAATACTCTGTTCGAGATATCCACCGTAAAGGCTCGTTCACACCGGCGCGACTTGTCGCGCGACGCGACACCGGTAATTGTTCAATCGTGAAGTTTTATTAGAAATTGTATTGTTAAAGTCGCGTCGCGCGACAAGTCGCGCCGGTGTGAATGAGCCTTTATCCATCTTTTTTTTTTCAATAATCAATATGATATACTGCAGGGTGCTTTTCTCACTTCAAAAGATATCTTAATTTAAAAACATTGTAAAAAACATGTAAATGAATGAATTCATACGGAACATGAACTTCATCTCAATAATATCGTCACATCGCTTTCGGAAACGATTATAACCCTTTTCCTCTACTTGATTGAAACATCCGGAAGTAGATAAAAAAGGGGAAGCATTTTTTCCATGTTCGATACCCCGTGTGGGTTCTAAGGGAATGCTAAAAGCATTGTCATGCTTACATGGGCTTCCTAACATTTTATGACAAATATCAATCTGCCAAGGCCTTTTCCCAACTATGTTGGGGTCGGCTTCCAGTCTAACCGGATGCAGCTGAATACCAGTATTTTATATGGAGCGACTGCCTATCTGACCTCCACAATCGAGTAACTGGGTAATACGATATCCCTTGGTAAGACTGGTTGTTAGACTTTCGGGCTTCTGAAGACCCATGACGAATGTCGCAGGACGCCTGGCAGATGTGAAACATCGAAACTATTTTGTATAAAAAATATGCATTAATGAATACTTTATTAGAGGAAATAATTATGGCATACTAAAAAATATGGCATAATCATCGGATTTTATTTTTTTTAAGAAAAAAAATATTCCATATTTAAAAATACATACAGATTCTGTTGGCCTGGCGACGAGCCGGGCGGACCCGCCAAAGATTCGTTCTAATTGAATTTGTTCTTGTTCTTAAGTTTTGAAGTTCTGTACCTACTATTATTATAGTAATGCATATAGCACTTATAAACTTAGCATCGCGTTAGTTCCTAACTTGTACCGTACAGTCATGCATTCAATGCTTAAATGGAAGACGACGTACTTTGTCTGGATTTATGGTTTCTTTGAGTGTCCTGTTCTTTGATGTGTCGCTACGTGTACCTAAAAATGAATATTAATACTTTTGATAGGTCTTCGGTTCGAAAGGAGCTACATTGAAGTTTTGATGTTATAGCTGAATGAGCACTGAAATGTATAGGTAATGAACAAATTCTGCGTAAAATTGGTATTTAGAAAATAAATTTTTTATCGCGCAATGCAGTGGTGCGAAAATTCGGATTAATCTTGACTAACAACATTTTATACGTTTCTGTCTTTGAACCAATTAAATTGGTAGATTTTTATATTTTGACGAAAATACCATCAAAAATAAATGACTGTGTAAAAATTCAGACCATAATGTGGCTGTAACTAAGTTAGTATTCACTAGTCGACTTTCAAAAGACCCTCACGCTAGCCATGCGCCGGCCACTATCACGCCATATAAAAACTATACTTATCTACCTAAACTCCACTTTGTACATTGGGCAAAACAAACAGGGTCATAAAGGGGTCGTTCCACGAACTCGTTTCGGCTAATTCCGTCGTCTCGGCCGTAAGTGCCTTTTATGCCTAACTATGAAAGTGTTAAGTAGGCACTGAATATGGTATTATAATAAGGGTGACCTTGAACCTCCTTTCAGTTGGTGGTATTTTTAGCTGATAAAACGATTGAAGACTAACTTGTAAACGGCTGCCTCTCAATTTTCTTTCAGAGTTGAAAATAATTAATTACCATTTCATTCGAGCCAGAAAGTATTTTAATGATTCTCTCTTACTGAAATTAACTTTTTTGCCTGAAAAGAAGTAATGAATCTATCTACTAATAGTGACGTCATTATTCAATGAATACGATAAAAAAAAAACAAAGACTGCATGCAGAAAATGTAACAGGTCAAGAAAAAGGTCATAGATACCTAAAGAAGACACCCAATGACCCTAGATGCAGCTTCAATTGCTTACTCTAAAAGGTCACCAAGAGCAGGGTGGCCACGTGTTACCGGCAACTATCTTTTATTTCAATATCTTTGATTTTCTCTCAGATGAAAACATTCAAAGTCAATTGCACGAGGTTGAAAGCTACATTTTCTTGCAAAATTTCATAGTCTGTGACTTCAAGATTGAATAAGAAATCTTCGTAACATTGCAATCAGCTAACATCCTTTAATTGGTGTTAAATGTACAAGCTTCTACAAAACGTTTTACTGCTTTTTTCCCGTCACGGCCGGTTTGGTCCGGACAAAATTCTAGTATCATCCGGTATAATCCGCTTTGCTGCGGCCCAGCCCGGTTTTGGCAAGTGCTGTGCCGGTACCGGATCAGAATTTTTGCTTTCCGAGTGAGTCCGAAAATCGTTGCGCAAAATCCGGAATATGTGCACTTGCAGTCAATGCGAATTAGGGTGTTGGCAGATGGAGCGGTTTTGGTTTATTTTTAATCCAGTAGCTGAGGATAATAGCTGTTGAGGAAAATGCAAGTCAATTCAAGGAACTAAACATTTTGTGAAGTTTATCGGAAAATAAAATAGTCTTTCTATTTGAATTTTAGGTAGGAACAGTTGTTTTAAAACCTCAAAAATGTCGGCTCATCAAATCGTATTATCTCTTTTGAAGTTCAGTAATTTAGGGACTACTCACACTTATTCAGCTCTATTCAGCGTTTGCCCATAGAAAACAACGATTTTACTCGTCTCATACAAAATTGTTGTTTTCTATGGGCAAACGCTGAATAGAGCTGAATAAGTGTAAGTAGTCCCTTACTTCTATTATGCACGTGCAAACAATGAATGTTCAAATAAAATTGTTTAAATTTAGGATCACAATCATTTTGTAGAATAATATGCCTCCGATCAATATTTTTGAAACAGTGCAGTAAAATGCTCAAATCTCTAATCTTGTCCTTCTCAATCCTCCGTGATCTCCATCAACTTTTTTGTCCCAACGAAAAACAAAAGACAGTCTCTAATATTAAAAAGTCATGTCTAATTCTATACAAAAGCGAGTATCATTGCGCTTCCCAACGGATATCAATCACGGAGGCTCACAGCGTCGCTCCCAATTTGCCGAGGACATTTGCACGAAATAAGCCACGTTTTTGCTGTAACATTGGCACAACGCCAGTACATTTGTATCTAGGAATATTGTGAAAATGCTCTCAATAAGAATGTTAAGTAAAATTGTTTGTCTTTTTGATGTTGTGGTACCTTGTGATAAATTCTGGTATTCAGTTGCATCAATTAGACTAGAAACTGACCCCAACAAAGGGTACGCAGATGATGAGGATGGAATGTTGTGGTTGGAATGTATAGCAGTAATTAGGGTTGGTCAGAAGATCGAAATGATGACCGTTTCTGACGGTAGGTTGACGTTTATTGACCAAAAATTTGGTAAGAAGAATCAATTTTGGGGCACTGTATTCCAACTGCAAGGCTAAAACTCGTTCTTCAATTCCATTTTTCTTGGTCAATTGTAAGCTGAGGCAATTTCTATCCGCAGAAGTCACCCTTATCCCGCCATCTCCTTCTAAACCTAGCTCATTGCCGATTGCTGCTGTTTAAAACTCACTTGTTACTTTTTAAGCTGTGACAAACATGGGGGTGACTTGCCTGGTGGCGATTGAACGCCAAATGCTCATCTTTCTCTAAAGCATGATTTCCTCCAAACGGCTCGCATCGCATTGGATCGGAAAGGATTTTAATCTTTAAACGATATTAAATCGTGTCACTATTTAAAGTCTATATTACCAAGCCGCGAACAGCAGCTTGACCGCGGGCGTCTTCCGCGACACGCGATCGTAACTGAAAGTATGCTGCGACGCGCGATCGGCTCCGTTCGCCTGTCGTCGTATCCGATCGGATCCATTCGACTGCAACACGGTAGGAATGAAACTATTTGACTAGGCGCAGAAACGGATACATTCGCAAGCGACGGTACGGAGCCGATCGTATGCGTCGACATCCTGTCGGACGCGAACGGATGACGCCGCATCCATTCGTATCCTTTCCGATCCGATGTGATGCGAGCCGTTTTTGTCTTCCTATAAACATTTCCAACTGAAGTAAAGCCGTCGTGTAGGACAGTGACACCGTTATTAAAGAGCCACAAGCAAGAGCTATCAACGTGTCTACATCTGACATCGTGACATTAACTTGTCACTAGTACACTGAGCTGCGATGTTCAACTGTTCAACGCAGCCCGAACTGACAAGGGGTGCTGACGAAATAGATGAAATATTTGAGAGATGGCGGATCACTTGTATTGAAATATAAAAGATTATTTATTAGAAGCTTTAGAAAAGAGAATTTGCTCGAAACTTATATATAGTAATCTAGCATTAATTATGTGCTTTCGTATACACTTCCAATCAAAATCGATAATCAGTCATTAAGAGTGTTACCAAAAAATACGTTTTTCTGCGGAATAATAACCGTTTTTTTTTTTTTCATTAACGCCTAGATTATACGAAAAAAAAAAAAACCTAAAGTTCACGTAAAAGAACCTACAAGCTGGTCAGCATTGTTTATAGTTCATTTTAACACTGCTACTTTCATAAAATACACAATTTTTCATGGTAACACAAAATTCTGCGCCAAAGCTCTAGGGCGCACACTAATTAAAATTCTATTCGCTCTTTACGAGAAATTGAGTGTGAAAATGTTAAAGTTAAATAAGTAAATTAATTCCTCATAAATTATATTAAAACAGCGCCATTTTAAACACAAGTCAGAGTCTGTAAACTGATTCACGGAGTATGGAAATATGGGTCAAGCATATTTACTTTTGCCAAAGAGTTAAATTGTTGAAAGAGACGCATAATTAATTAACATTCCATTCATTTATTTTCAAAAGATATTTCTAAAAGCTTCATCATTTTCCAATCGTTCGATTGGAGCACTTTATTAACACCTTGCGTAAATAATGATTTTCTTATCGTAAATGACTTATTACCTAATCCTTTAGAAATTGTCTTATCATACATGAACAAATTACCTACACGTTTTAACAATCCATCATCATGTATTGTTCAAAGTTATCTTCTTGTGCATCTGGGTGTGACTGAAATATATCTAAAAAAAAATTAAAATTAAAATTAAAATTTATTTATTGTTTACAAGGACCAGATTATAGTACAGATACATTGGGACATGAGAATAATACACAGTCTGGTAAGCGGGTGAAGCGCTGTACTCCTATATAGGCTACTGAGTAGCCTGTGTTTAGGAGAGACAGGACTGATCCCGTTTAAACAATATACATATAGGGGTCTCATGACGTAGTACATTTTATAATTAGGTATAATTATCCTGGTAACAATAACATGCATGCAAAAATAAAGGTAAATGAAAGCCATTGTAAATAGGTAGATTTAGTGTGTAGGTATGTGAGTGTGTGTGTGAGTGCATGCGTGTGTGTGTGTGTGTGTGTGAGAGAGTGTGTGTGTGTAAAAGAAAGAATATAGTAGTATCTGCAGCAAGTCAGTTTAAGAATATCAAACCATTCTCAACACCAGAGGCTCTAAACAAAGTGGCATTCTATTAGAAACAACTGTGATGGAAAAGATAATAATGTGTAGAACTGACATAGCTACTGAAAAGCGTATGTCAATCTTGTTGAAAGTCATTATAGAAATACTTTAAGCTTCGGAAGCAATTGTCGCTTATCTAGGTTCTCTAGATCCGAAAAGCAAAAGACCAGAGGCGGATGCCATACAACAGAGAAACCGTGAGCCCAGAATAAAATGGAGGTTGTTGGGTTCGGCTTCCTGTCTAACCAGATGCAGCTGAATACCAGTATTTTACAAGGAGCGACTGTCTATCTGAACTCCACAACCCAGTTATTGGATAACACCACACGAATATCACGATAATGCAGTGCATAATAAGATTTTCTTTTACACCTTCTAGTTTCCTATATCCCTGACGTTAGGAGTCGCAGGTGCATGCTGGAACCCTCGTCACAACGATGCTACTAATCCCGTCAGTTTAGATCCCACTTAATTTCCTTGACGAAGCGACAGACATTACTGCCCACGTTGATTTTAGATGACAACCCGTTTTGTGAGGTCTGCTCAAATTAGTGGGTAGTTTTGAAATATGATTATGTGTGGGCAGGTTTTTAATTATTATTAGAGAGTGTGGTGTAATTAAAATTTTCTGAAAAATGAATTCGAAAGTAGTCGTTAATTTCTTTATGACATGTATGCTACTTTATTATCAAGGATTATCTTTAAATTACTTGTATTTATGATCCCAAGTTCCTAGCACGACACACGAGCTGGCAGAAGAACTATATTTGTTAACAAAAATTTCCACAGATTTCTTACACTTTAATGGTCGCGAAACATCAGTGCCATGGGTTACTGTAATCACGACACGGTACTGTAAAGGTTGTCTGCAAAAGGCGATCGTACGCAGGCCGGTAGAAAAATAACTCTGGCTGCATTCCTAAACACAAGCAGAAACTTTTGTACAAAAAAAACAACCGACTTCCAAAAAAAAAACACTACAAACTGAAAACTAACTTGATTTCTTTGTTTTTTAATTTTCGTTTTATGCCACTGACTTCCGAAATAAAGTAATCTTTCAGTTTGCAGCGTTTTATTTTTGAAGTCGGTTATTTTTTTTGTGTAATTATGTTTTTATTTTTCACTTTTTAAATAAACCGAAGAAATAAATTTTATTTATTATTTACGCACGGTTCACATCATTTTGCTCTATCAGCACTCGTCTAGTGCTGACAGAACACACGGTACGGGTTAATGTAGTGATATTACTGAGTTAGTATTTTGTGTAGATTTATTAAGAGAGAGAATAAAAGAAAAATGGTATGATTTTCGCTTTATTTAAAACATATTCGCAAGCATCGTTCAAAACTTTGGTTACTTTCGCAACCCTTTTACCAATTTAACAGAAGTAACACGATGCCTACTAAATGATATTCTTTTCCAAAGATAAACATTGAAAAGGATTCAATTTGCAAAGTTTGATCAAACCCAAAATCAAATTATAAACTTTTATTACATTCTTATAGTTTTAAATAGAATTTAGAAGAGTTATGGTATAATTTAATCTAGATTCAAGTTAGGTATCGAGGGTATCTAAGTGAAAAGATATGTTTGATTATTGAAAACTTAAGTTTATTTTGAAAAACTCTTCTAATATTACAACACTTTGCTTTTCACTATATTTTCAAACTTTCATCCCATATCAGTTACTAACAGGGTTATTTTTAATATACAATAACTTTAAAAACTGATTTAAGCAATCTAAAAAACCACTATTTTGTCTTGTCAAATCAATAGTTTAACAAAACGCAAGAGCTAATAAAACCTGGTCCTTGCAAAAGCCACAAAGAAGAAATGTGATACCGTAGGTAATATGTGAATGAATCCTTTACGCTATCCTAACTTCCTACTCTTTGATATTTGATTTGACAAAGATACGACAGTATAACATAACAACAGAGTACAATAACACATCCGAATCCCTACCCACTTTTGACATTCAATCACATTAAAAACAAAACACTCCCCATAGTTATTCAGCCCCAATTTCTCTTATCTCAAATTGCTGAACTCCATCCCAAAGCAATCAGTAATTAAAACAAATAAACATCAAACTAATTGGCGTTAGACAAAGATCTATTAGATGACAGAACTGTCAGAGTAAATCGCCTCGGAGATGGTGTGGGCACGTCTTGAGCACTGACGAGGTATCTTTAGTTATGGGTGCATGAGAAGAGAAACAACAGAGACCAAGGATTATTCCTATCGAGCTCGACTATATTACAATGAAAGTAATACATTCGAGCTCGATAGGAATAGTCAGCTGCTACGGTTGTATATATGTATTTTTGTATTTTTAATTTGTTATCGACAAATTTATGTACGCATCGCGTGTAAACAATCCGACAGACAATGATTTAAGGCTCGTACTTACTGGCGCGACATCGGTAATTGTTAAAATGTGAAGTTTTCTTAGAAATTGTATGGTTAAAGTGCGCTGTCGCATCGCTCCTGTCTGCGGGAGTCTTTATCGAATGTATTTGTCTTAAGAAGGTCCTATTTAAGAAGAATAAACAAATAAAAACGTTTTTTGGGCCACTTTTGTACCTTAAAACTTTAATGCGCTTACAGGAATATTACAGATATCGTGAGAGAGAGCTTGGTGAGTTGGTAATGCGATGCACATCTGCACATTGTGATTTTTCACATTATCTACTTTTTAAGTACTTAACAAAAATTACACTGAAGTACAAAGTGTACTTCTGGATCAATTTATGAACAATTTAAATTGAAAACATTGTAAAAGCCAATTATTTTTAAAAGAGTAACCATGGAGTTGCCGGCTCTTCTCCATAGGAAACGACCAATTGGAACCGTGCACCTAGCTTCTGACATTTCCTAAGTGCCATAAAGGTTTAGATGAACTAAAATATTTTGAATTTTGGGTTCGTGCCATTTAGTTATAAATAAATAAATATCGCAGGATGGCCATAATGAGGCATAGTCTCTGTTGGATATCTACTCATATGTCCAGACCATACATAATACTATCCATTGTTTTGGTTCGCATTGTTTTGTTTGCAATAGCAATTGTTAAACGATCAATATTGCTGCCAGACAGTAGGTATTAACCACAAGTTGCCTTTGAATCAGAATTCCTATATTTCTATATTACTGGATATTGAGGTGGATCGAATAATCGATTTTCCCACCCGTACGCAAAATACGCGCTTTGACATGGTGTTGCGGACAACAGATCGTCTTATTCTGCCTAGCCTTTTTCCAATCATCATGGGATCAGCTTCCAGTCTAACCGGATGCAGCTGAATACCAGTATTTTACATGGAGCGACTGCCTATCTGACCTCCACAACCCAGTAACTGGGTAATACGATACCCCTTGGGAAGACTGGTTATCAGACTTTCGGGCTTCTGACGACTCGTAACGACTGTCAAAGATCCACGAATGACAGCCGGGACCAACGGCTTAACGTGCTTTCCGAAGCACGTAGGAGTCCCGGTATGTAAAGATGGTCACCCATCCACGGACCAACCCCGGCAAGTGCAGCTTAACCTGATGGATCGACCGGTGCGGCTGTTATTACTTAGCCACGAGCTCCTCCACAACAAATCGTCTTACCATACCATAATACTGGGTTTGTACTATCCTTATTTTATTCCACTTTTGCCTTGACTACGAAACTTTCGATTCCAGCTGGGGGTACTTACTACCCTCGTAAGTATAAACCTAAGGATTAAATAACCAAACATTCCTTTTACGCAAACATTACAAACGTACACGTCACTTTATTCCATTACATCCGTAATCATGCAAAATCCAAATAAAATGCGTGTGAATAATATATGGCAACACATCACCCGTCCCGGGTTTGTCAAATACAAATATTACTGGAAATGTCTTCCAAAAATGCGATATTTTCATTGAAATCGCCCGAATTATATTTTGATCTGTTAGAAGTCACTTCACGTATATAATGTCGAATAAATTCAATGTATCAACGAATTTACAGCGTCTAGACACATTGGCGATGTAAAACTGTCACCTGTGTAGGGTGACCAAATGTTAGGAAATTCTGGAAACAAGTATAAAACTCTCAGTGAACAAAGCGGGCAGACGCCCCAATATTATTCAAATTAAAGGCATGGAATACATTACATGAGATTTAATCTAACTAGCTTGTATTGTCCCACTGCAGGGCAAAAAAAATCAAAAATCAAAATCATTTATTTTCATAAATAAGGTACAAAAGGTTGGTAAAAGTACAAGACTGTTCTCTTATTCTGCCTTTAATTTCGGCGTGCAAATATAAAATAAAGTTAAATACATTTTGTTTTAATTAATTATTGATCATGATCATGCAGTCAGGCAGGCAAAGGCCTCCCACTCCTTTTTCCACAAATTCTGTCTTTTGCTAGTGCCAGCCAATGCCTTCCGTAGGAGTCATGCTCGTTCCGCCATCTTCTGAGATGTTGCCGATGAAAAACCAAAAACTATATAAAAAAATCCAGTCATAACCACACCGGTCTTAATCAAAATGTGTTGAAATAATTTTGATCTCTGAAGACGTCACTATTATTTAGTAACAATAGAAACCAAAAATCTTGGTTACCATACTACCTCCGGTAAAGTACGTCCCATAAAAACTGGATTTTCTCGAGATACGTTTTATTATCATAAATCGTTTGATTCATTGGTTGATTTTATATTACCGTTTGCTTCATACATAATTTTCAGATCAATTTGGTAAATAATGGAATGATTTCCTTGGACATATAACTGTGGGTATTGTCTAGATGCCAACTTTATCTATGTCGAATAATATCTATAACATAACATCACACCTATCGGTCCCGAAGGATTAGGTAGAGGTGTACCTACCTATACCAGTTATGTTTAAGTCCCATGTAATAGGGGGCGAGCGTATTGGGGCTCCGAAATCCAGACTCCGGCTGCTACAGAGAAATTACTAATGGAAAAACCCAATAACACTTTGCCCCACCTGGGAATCGAACCCAGGACCACATGGTCAGCAGTAGCGCTTGCGACCACGCTCAAATTAAAATGGTTAGTTTGGTTGGTGGTAGGGCTTGTTCTAAGTTCGCCTGGCCAGCCACCACCATCTTATCTAAGTCTATCGCTATAGCAACAATGTTAAAAGCGTTGTTGTGTTTCGGCAGTTAGAGGTAAGATAGCCAATTCCTCTGTGGTTGGGGATTCCGGGTAAAGGTCGCTTTCACCTTCGGCCTGATCATCGCTTACCATCAGGTGAGATGCAGACCAAAAGCATCACTGTTGTGGTTAAAAAAAGTCATCTAAAATCTCAGCTAATTCTTTGTAAATAAATTGTTCAATACGAAAGTTAAATTAAAAGAGCTTTTTCCGAGGCCCCTTTAAACTCAAAATATTCTGCTCAACCACATTTTCACACAATTTCATGCAAAACTAACGCAAAACACCTTTTCTTTTTAGTAAAACAAAGCTCATAACTAACTGTCCAGTTAAAAAATGGGACTTAATCTACGATTACGCTCACTAACAGGGTTCAAATGGGTTTGCATACATTTCGCTGACGTCCAAGAGCTCTGCTGGTAATATAATGAAAGAAGCAAATAATTTCCAGTGCCGGTTGTATTTAGACGCCTAATTGCAACCCGCACACCACTCATCTGGTTAAGGGTATGTCGGAGGTTTGGAAAAAATCTAGTTATATTTTTGTCATGACTTCCTCTTTTCACTTTTTTTTACTTATCAACTGATCATAACATACATACGTACCTAAACTCACGTATTCTTCATTAATTGCATTCATTTTTCGTTTTTTTTTGTTAATTTGTTAATTTTGTTAGTTTTAAATGTTCCGTTTTTAATGGTTTGTATTTCCAGTGCATCTCCCAAATGAAATATATTTCTTTCTTTCTTTCTTTCTTTCTTTCTTTCTTTCTTTCACCTGCTACGATTCTTACTTACTCCTCTTGCTTCGTTCTAAATCTAGGCATACACGCACGCCGATTGTGATTTCTATGCACCTGACCTTTCTGAAGGTCTAACCAATAACGTCACTATTATGTCCTACTAGGTCGTCCCCTCTCGGCATCTCCACTCACATATGCCTTGTAAATATCTTTTTTTTGTATGTCATGTTCGCATAACTGATGGTGGCTGTGAAATGTGACATTACGACATTATAGAAATTCTGTATAAAGCGCTTTTCCAGATAATTACGAAAATCTACCGGCTCGATCACCTACGAAGTAAATATAAATTCTGTATGAAATATTTATTATAATATTAATTATGATATAAATTTCATTATATTAACTTAATAAAAACAAGAATTCTAGTACCATAAATTTACACCCCACAGAATAAATGATTAACTCCACATAAGGGCGTATTCCAAAAGTCTGCCAACCAGTCTTACCAAGCGGTATCGTGTTACCCAGTACAACTGGGCTGTGGAGGTCAGATAGGCAGTTGGTCCATGTAAGTACTGGTATTCAGCTGCATCCGGTTAGACTGGAAGCCAACCACAACATAGTTGGGAAAAGGCTAGGCAGATTTAATTATATATTATAGAGAATATTGACATATTTTCAGCATAGGCGCGGACATCGTTTTCGACGAATTGTGTTTATTTCAAGTATTCTAACTAATATTATAAATGCGAAAGTGAGTTTATTTGTTTGTTACGCTTTCACACTTAAACGGCTGAACGTATTTAGATGAAATTTGGCACATGGGGTAGACCATGACCTGGATTAGGACATAGGGTACTTTTAATCCCAGTATTACGTTCCCGTGGGATAATTTCGGACATGCACGCGGGCGTAGCCGCTGGCAAAAACTAATGGTTCATATTTGCGAGGTAAAACCGCACTATATTTTTACCTCCTTTGTTTTCCTCAAGGTAAAGCTCCAGGGGTATAACCCACATAGATAATTGAGATCCCTTACCACTGAACAAAGATAGTGAACCTCACCAAATCAAATTGGTCAACTAGTAACCCTTCGTAATTGGAGGAATCCTTTGTAAATTGACTTGATTGATCTGATAATCGTTGAGGTGGTCTCAAGGATACTCTGGTTGAATAAAAAATGCGGCTCGGACCATGGGGCTCCATAAGCTTGTTCATTTAAATGGACTCCAGCGTCTGGGCCTGATATGTTTTACCTATAATGGTGATTTAATAATCTTACAAAAAAGGTTTCTTTATAAGCTTACTAGCTTCTGCCCGCGACCTCGTCTGCGCGAAATTTCGCACTCTAACTCACCGCGTCGCATCCCATGGCCCGCCCGCGCTATTACTTCGTTTTTGCGTAGCGTTCGTTCTGACTTTTTTTTTTTTTGCTCGGTTCCTTAGGGTCGTAGCGTGATGTTACAGCCTGTAACCTCCCACAAGAATTAGGCTATGCAATTCAAAAAGCTTTTTTAAATCCGACTGGTAGTTCCGGAGATTACCTCTTACACACAGACAAACAAATTTTACCTCTTTGTAATATAATTAGTATAGCTGATAGAACCTTGTAATTCCTATTTTTAGGCCAAATATGGTCTAAAAATAAACACCTACAAAGACAAAAAGAAACTGTAACAAGCCTACCGTGAAACTAGTTTTGTTTGTTACAATTTCGATACAATATTTCCCAAATTATGTTCTAAGGAGGTATGCGACTTTAAACGTATTAAAAATCTATTCCTGATTCTTAAAAAAATAAAATTGCATAAAAGCAATTTAAATTCGCAAAGCAAGCCTCCCCTTAAGCGTTGCGACATTGGTGCATATAAACAAGCTCTAACGCGGCCGCAGGACTCCAGCCCCTTAATTAAGTAGGAAATGCAAAACCTACAGTATTACAACGCTAACACATAATTATTGCAGCTATACATAAACAGTATTGCTGAAATAAGAGAGGTTTATTTTTAATTTGTGCAGCTGACGGTAGACGGGTTTTGTAATTATGCGACCGCGTGTTTTTATTTGTTGTCGGTGCAGCGGTTAGATGTGGGTAGTGAACGTTATGTCCTAGATTCGATTCGCAGTTGAAGCAAAGATATTATTTTGTTTTCTGCTAATAATATGTGGTTCTAATTATTCTTACAAGAATAATTTTAGGCTATTGTTAGTAAGGTTAACATGAATACTAAAACTACTGTTCAAAAATAAACTTGTCACTTGCCTTAATCAAGTTTCAATATAATATTGCGAACTATATTTTCAAAACAAGTAACTCCACCGAAATAAATGTGATATCATCTACATTCCTGCTCCGTACCTACTCTATTATGTCCACATCATAAATTCCACACAGATTGTTGATAAACTGATCGTCATTTTCAGAGCAAATAAAATAAAATATTTTTACATAAAAATATATCGCACACAAATTCGATACAAAAGTTAAAAAAATGTTAATTAAACTACATAAAAGGTTGCCATGTCATAGACGCAAGTCCTAAACAAAACTCGAGCCGAAAATCTCAACAAAATAATGTCATTATGATAGGTACATAATTATACAAAAAAAGTAACGAAGAAATTTTTTTTGGCAATCAAGTCTGTCAATAATGATGATGATTATTCTGTCAGTCCGTTAATCATGAAAGGATTTTCTGTCTACCTGTATTTTTGCCAAAAAAACAGTATTGCCATACAACGTGTCAATGCTGCCAGCCTTCTGGGCACCTTTCCTTTTGACAGGACACGGACGAATTCTTTGATGCCCTATGATTCTTTCTCCTCCCCTTTTTATATACATATTATTATTATTTTAAGTCTGTTAGTGTATAGTATGTAAATATTTTCATTAAAAAAGTATCAATAACCTGTATTTTGAAATTTTAAAGACTTGATACTAATTCTCACATCATTCTAACCGATTTTGAGTTTCAGTGGATGTTGTTTAAAAGTTTAAAGTAAAGCAAAATAAGGTAGATTATGTAAGAATTCTCTAACAGCTAACTACTCGAATCCGCTATTAACACATTTTATTTGCAGGCAGCTTTATGACCTAGATTGAATGTAATCGTCCTTTTGTAAGTACTAAATCCTTGATCTAGTATCGAATAATGCATATCTAAGCCTTAGTGCTAAGCTTTATTTTATTGCTTTAATTAAAACTGAAATGTTCTACGAGTCGGGTTACTAACGAATATGTTGTTGTTTTGAGTGATAAAACACCTTTTAATTTTTTTGGAATGTCGGAACTCGAAAATGAACTAATTAGGTTACATAACATAAAAATAACATAACATCACGCCTTGTTCCCCCAAAGGGTTGGGTAGAGGTGTTCCTATAGTACACCCACATTTTGCCAGTTATGTTTCGTCCCATATAATAGGGGGCGAGCCTGTTGCTATCAACCGGGCACAAATCCAGAATCCGGGCTGCTACTGAAAAATTCCAGATGGAAAAACCCAAAAACACTTTGCCCGTCCCGGGAATCGAACCCAGGACCTCATGTTCAGCAGTAGCGCTTGCGACCACTAGATCAACGAGGCAGTCTAACTAGGTCATTTTTCGAAGCAATTGAAATGAGCTTACCATTCTTTCATGAATGGTAAGCTTTTAAAATGTATGAATAAATTAATTGCCAAGTCAACTCTAAAGCAACACTACACTCTAAAGCGAGCACCAGTACCGACCACATGTTATAAACTCTGAATAAATTCTGAAAATAAAAAGACCCAACAAATTATGTACCTACATTTAACAAAACAACAACTTCATTCGCCGCTAAAAATAAACGCACATCCACAGATAAAACAAGAAAACTCATTTCATTTTTTCAACCACGTCGAAATCACGCTAATGAACTAATTACAAAAGGACCTACAACATGGGTCCACTCACTTGTTTTGAAAATTAAAAACTTTCAGAAACACAAAGAAATCAAAGAAAGACTACCATGGGGTTCTGAGAATAATGAAGGCAATTTAAATAAGCCAGAGGACTTGGTAAAAGTCTTCAAAGAGCAAATAATTAGCCCTTTGTCTGATTCGGGGATGAAGTTTCATCTTAGCTCGTAAATCATTCATGATAAAGCCTTTTACCGCTGTTATGATTAGTTACTTAGGAGATTAAGGAATGGACCACATTTTGGCAGTGCAATTTACAACAGGAAGTTATTTTTGACCCCGTTTAAAGAGCGGAAGTCAGAACTTTACTAAGGAAATGTTTTTGTGGTCTACATTGAGATACTTTCAATTTACTTATTTCAGTCAAATGTTTTGCTAAATGTCACTGAGTGGGCTTAAAACGAGCAAATTCTTCAACAGAAAACTTGTAACTTTTTTTCTCTCAAGTTACTCCTCCTTACTTCTTTCGTCAGGCATGATGGCATCAAAAAGCGATAAAATGAAGTAGATAAATACATTGTCCTAATTTACTTTCTTTAAGCAATTTTTTACGCATCCGTCACTCAAAGTCAAGTGATGATACATTGCCTATTATAATGTAAATTTTTGCCATACAATAACGCTTTGAAAACGTAATCCATCATATAATGTGTTTTGTAGACGTAATTACTTAGTCACACATTAGTGCGTAATGTGGTAGGAAGTTTTATGTTGGTATAGGGCATTTTTTACTTTAATACATAGGTACTAAAAATGATATGAAATTGAAGTGTCTGTTTCTAATGTCAAAATTACAGCTCTTTAGTGGGAATAAAAGTATAAAAGGCACTATTACTTATAGCAAAAAAACTAATTTTAAATTTTTTGTCTGTCTGTTTGTTCCAGCTAATCTCCGAAAATGCTGTTACCGATTTTGACGGGATTCCACTGGCAATTAGAGTTGATGTTATAAGGAGTAACTTAGACTACTTTTATTTTAGCTAAAGAAAAATAATAACGGTCCACGCGGTCAAAGCCGCGGGCAGCAGCTAGTTTAACAATAAATTCACGCCTTTTTCTACAGGGGTAGGTAGGAACTACAAAACATCTCGTACTATTGTTACACGCTTCTTTTGTTTCGTCTCTGGCCATGCAAACACGCCGGTGGCGAGTAAAAGGCCAATATGTTTAAGTAAAACTTATCCAAAGTAGAATTTACAACATTATTATAGAAAGAAAGAAAAGAAAGAAAAATAGGTTTATTCGTCACAGAAACACGTGCATACAAAAATATGGGGATTCAGAAAAAAAATACAAAATATAAGATTTACATTAAAGGAATTCCCACTATTGGTATTCCGTACACCGTTCGTCCAACAGTATGGAAGGCATCAGACATTCAAAATCAAGTTTTTCTATAAAACTTTCGTACTGAAACTTGGCTACATCTTCACAGGAAGTGAAGCGGCGACTATATGAATTCTAAGAGCCGAAGAAGTTTTCACGTGGCTTCGTTAAAACGAACTTTACTTTAGAATTGAACTTTTATATAAATCACTTCGGTTTATTTAATTTTTATACCGTGGAGTTCATTGCATAGCAGCTTCTTTTAAAGTTTTTTTTTTACTTTTTCAATGAAACCTTTCTATTTTTACAAATTCAACATCATAATTATGTAGTAGTTAAGTGGACACCAGGGTGTAAAGTTCAATCATCATTATAGAAAAGGGTGGATCGTTCGACCAGACGGGTGTCGTGTCTGGCGGGCAACTGCCCAACGATTGATGTCGGGAAGTCTTATGTATGTTGATCGCGCGGTAAATTCTAATTACGTGATAAAGGTTTTGTGTGACATTTGTGTGATGCGTAGTTCGCATGTGGCGTTGTATATGCCGCAACAGTTTGATGTAGCCATGAGATGAAGAACAGTCACTGCCCTTATCGTTTATTAGATGTCATCTCAGTAGTTCCCTCGTTCTATCCATATTATCTATCACATAAGCCTTCTATAATATATTTGGTCCTCTTTACCTCTTTAGGTTGCGCTATCCGAATAGAGATAAAAAAATTACTTCGCCTACGTCTTAAGGCGTGAAAATTGATTTGGTGTTACAATATCCTATTCCATCGATTTACAGAGACAATTTAAACTTACTGTTGTTTGCTAACTCTTGATAACGGTCGGATATTGAATTCATAATTATTGTTACTAGGCAGGGTCCAATTTCCATTCACAATTGTTGTTCAATTTGCGTAGGTAGGTACCCTATTCGTCGTATATGAGTCAATGAGATACTGTCAATAGTCTATATTTAGTTAGTTAGTCTAAATTGGTGGACAAATATTTTCGATCCTCTTATATTTTCGGTCCTGTAAACAAACTAAAAAGCCTCTTTCGCACTAGGAACAAGTAGGTACTTTTAACGTTTTTGCTCCGTTCCTGATGCTTGGCCCTTGACATTTTGTTAGTACTGCCAATACAATTTCTTCTTCTGTGGCTTCTAATGTGCAACATTCTTACCCAGGAGTCATATAGCCTGGACGTTATAATATTATAAAATAAAGTTGAAATATAATATGTGAGGACTATGTGGATCTACATTATTTATTTTTTCTTTTCTCAGCTAGATTTAATGATAATCGCCACAGTTTGAGTACTTTATGCGGCCTACCCAAATGTCCTTTCTTTGGTATTGTTCGTCGAGTCGTTGAGCTCCTTAAGTTCTCTGAGCTACACGAGTACTGACAAATGCATGCACTGACTGGACAGGTCCACTCAATCTGTGTGGTTCTTTCCTCAAAAGACCATCTCAGACACTAATCTACATTGTCTTGATATGATCCAAACAATATGTCTGGACTTTAAAAGAGACTGTGACCTCTGAGTTTGTTTCGGCCTTTCTTCTCAGAGTAGTCAGATAGGAAACGCCGACCTCATCTAGTACTTAAAATATTATTGACGTGTACAAGTGTTTCTACAAACCTATTTACAGAAATAAAATCATTTCATTTCATTCCATTTCATATATTACAAAATAAAGTAGCTTTTAGTGTCGACAGACACGTGACCGCTTAAATTAGTTCTTCCAAACTTATCAATGGATTTAGATGCGGTTATCTTTTATAGATTTGTTTTAGAGGAGCTCTTGGCTAAGTAATAACAGTCGCACGGGTCGATCCATCAGGTTAAGCTGCGCTTGCCGGGCTTTTATAGAATTTATTCCAGAAAGCCACAGAAATCGGGATGTTTTGACATGTGAAGTTGTGGACATGAGTACATTCCACCCGTGCGAGCTAACAAAAGCTCTTGTAAAACAATCCGAAGACTAGAACACCCTCTCCGATAAAACAAACCAAGGGCGGCGAGGTCATCGAAAAATGATAATAAAATATGAATATGATATGAGTCTAGATATGCTAGACAACCCTTTTAGCGAGGCAGACTAAAACAGGTGCTAGCGACATGGGTCTACCGCACTTCAGCACCCAATTGTTTTTAAAATATAATCTATATCATGCAGTTTATGTGTACCTTAAGTTTTTAAAGTTAAGGATGGTTTTGCCGTATTTAGACCGAAATAAACATGTAGCCGGGAGGCTATTCTCAATGATCTTTAAAAAGATAGGGATATCTTTTAAAAGATTATTGAGAATGAAGTTGACACGGGACAGAGTATTGTATTAAAATAATAATTTGCTTTTTATCTTTCTACATGAATTTTGAAAAGTCGAAACCAGAAAAAAGGAATTCAAGTCTTTAACCTTTTGTTCTACAAATAACTGGAATTTCGGATTTCACGGAATTTGGGAATTACCTTTTTTCCCTTTGTTCACAAAATCCTTTTTGTTTTATGACCAGTACCGGTACACTATTAAGTGTTCTCTCCAACAAGCGTACTCAGGGGAAAAACAGTAAAAGGAATGACACTTTACCAATAATACGGGGTATTATCGCAATATATGCAAGGTTCTATCTATATAAGAGGAGCTCGTGGCTAAGTAATAACAGCCGCACGGGTCGATCCATCAGGTTAAGCTACGCTTGCCGGGGTTGGTCCGTGGATGGGTGACCATCTTTATATATCGAGACTCCTCCGTGCCTCGGAAAGCACATTAAGCCGTTGGTCCTGGCTGTCGTCAGAAGCCCGAAAAGTCTGACAACGGTATCGTATTACTGCGTTGTGGAGGTCAGATAGGTAATCGCTCCATGTAAAATGCTGGTATTCAGCTGCATCCGGTTAGACTGGAAGCTGACCATAACATAGTAAGTTGGGAAAAGGCTCGGTAGTAAGTTCTATCTATATACAAAAAACTATTTCGCAGCCATCTTTGAAACCATTTCCTTAGTGTTTAAACACAATTTTCTTAATAAAGCCAAAAAAAATACGTACAGATACTATCTATCTATACTTATAATAAATCTGTAGAAGTGAAAATTCTGTACATTGAAAATATCAAAAAAATAAATGGCAGGAGGTGTTACTAGACCGACACCGAACCCAAAAATTTGATTACATTTTTTTTTGTCTGTCTGTCTGTCTGTCTGTCTGTCTGTCTGTCTGTTTGTTCAGGCATCACGCAAAAACTACCGGTTCGATTACGATGAAACTTGGTATTATTATTCTTTAATATCCTGGGCACCACACTGGGTACTTTTTATCCCGGAAAAGTACCCTGTCCTACGGTTGGGGGGTGTCAAAGTTTGTATGGAAGAATTTTAACGCGCTGTCCGATTAACTCGAAACTCAATATTTATACTTAAACCTAAAAATTAAGAATAACGTGTATCAGGATTTTTCGAAATTCAACCCCTAAGGGGGTAAAATAAGGGATGAAAGTTTGTATGAAAAATCTTATTCCTCGAGGTAATAAACATGAAACTTCGCACGAATAGTTATCTAAATAAATTATAAAGTTTGTAGTTTTTTGTTTTTCTAAATTACCCCCTAAAAGGGGGGTGTCAATGTTTGTATGGAAGAATTTTAACGCGCTGTCCGATTAACTCGAAACTCAATATTTATACTTAAAACCCATGGGGATGTATGGGGTAATTTCCGACACTCACGCGGGCGAAGCCGCGGGCAGCAGCTAGTACAGATTAAAATAATTATGACAATACTCTGTCAGGTAACGTAAATTTTGCTATTTCATTTGTCATCTTAATTTCAAAACAGAACCTTTTTTTATCTTATTCAATTGTACCGTTTTGACCTGTAATTAATTTTGTATTCTGACACTATTTCTTTTGATTACCTCATTCATTTACTTCACACTCGTTTACTTCATTAATTATTGTTTGCATCACAATTGTTTTTTTTAAATACCTTATGTCATGTACCTACCTACAATCTAAGCAAATAAATAAACTTTACTTTACTAAAACTCTATTACTAAATTCTTCTGTTTTTATTTAGTTTTCATTTTAAAACATATCTTACTCTCATTTCCACCGGCGACGCGACGTAGGAATAAAAATCTCATTGCCACAATCCTCGAGTTTTAAGCTAAGCTAAAAAATTCAAGCTGAGGCAAAGTCCGTAAGTTTCATAAATTAAACCTTCTTTGTGTACAACAGTATAAGGCACAAACAACACTAAAAGGTAATAAAAACTATGTCTTTACTTGTTAAGGTGATATTCCAGTTACAGAGCTGCTTTTAATATCACAGAAGATGTATTTTTTTAAGTTTTTGCAAGCGATCTAAGGCGGACTTTGCCTCAGGGAATCTCTATCGAAATATTTTACTGGTGATTTGATAGTGTATAATTCTTCTGACAGTAAGCCTTAATAATTCGAAAGAGAAATCTATTTAATAATCTATTAGAAATACTTTTTTCAGATTGGACAGGGCGACGCGCCTCAAGTGGTGTTGGGCAGGATATCCTAGTTAGACGCGGAGATGGCCGATAGAGTAGAGCTGTGATCGAATGGCGTCCAAGACTAGGTCAAAGAAACCAGGGCCGTCCAAAAGCGCGTTGGGTTGATGATATCGTCAAAGTTGCGGGAAACACCTGGATGAGGGAAGCACTGAACCGGAAATACTTCCCGTTTGGCAGAAAAAAGGGGAGGCCTATACCCAGCAGTGGGTGATTCCGGGCTGAAATGATGATGATGAATGATGAACATCACATTCAATGCCGCTAACATCCTAAGAACAAACCCAATAAATTCTTCGCTTTGCTCATTCTTCGCATATCATTCAATGGAAGTCTCCCACACATAACTTCAGCGACATTTTAATATTTCGCAACTTGCGAGTAAAGGATATTAAAAATTCCGCCCCACCTCTACTTCTGTACAGACCATGCGGGATGGGCAAGTCTGCTCAAATTATGAATGAAACTGTTTCACTAAAAATACTTGTTGAGGTTTTAAGGCTGAGCCAGATAAGCTGTCGGTCTGTATTCGCATTTTCCCGGAAAATCTAGTGAAGAATGTTTGTGGATGAAAAGTATAAAGTTTAGGAAAAATCGGTCTAGTTCGACTCAGTTAGTATACAACAATCAGTCTGAAGCCAAGACATTTTATTATACAGGGTGTCTCAAACGTAGCGGTCCAAAGGCAAACGAGGTAAAGAAAAGGGGAATCATAAAAAAAAAAACTGGGATATTCTGAAGTTTTAGAAATTATACACTTTTAGTTCAAATCAGCCCGATTTGAACTCGTTACGTCGAAAATTATGTTCACAGGGCCGAAAACTTCAAGTGGAAGTGTAAATTTCTTGAAAATTAATAGCGAAATTTTCTGAACTGTTCAGAAGAACCCAGTTTTTTTATTTTTTTGATACCCTGTTTACCTCTCCTCATGTAGAGAACGCACCAGCATTGATCACTGTGAGTAATTGGCTATTTCCGACCCTCTAGGCTACCTCATGATGGTCTGTTTTATCTGACCAAGATTATTTCTGGACTTTAAAAGAGATTGTGACCTCTAAGTTTGTTTCGGTTTTTCTTCTCAGAGTAGTCAGATCGAAAACGGCGACCTCATCTAGTTTTAAAATATGATTGACAATATGTCCCACCTCCATGTCCTTTCTTTTGTATTGTTCGTCGAATCGTTGAGCTCCTTAAGTTTTGAGTTGACAACTGCGTGCACTGACTGAACAGGCCTCAATCTGTGGGTTTCTTTCCTCAAAAGACTATTTCAGACACGAATCTACATGGTCTTCACATGATCTGACCAAGATTATATCTGGACTTTAAAAGAGACTGTGACCTCTGAGTTTGTTTCGGCCTTTCTTCTCAAAGTAGTCAGATAGGACACGCCGAGTCGCCGATCTCATCTAGTACTTAAAATATTATTGACGTGTAAAAGTGTTTGTACAAACCTATTTACTGAAAATAAAATCATTTCATTTCATCATCATAATCATCATCATTTCATCACCTACAAACATTTTCTGCCTAGCGTTTTCCCAATCATGTTGGGGTCGTTCCAGTCAAACCGGATGCAGCTGAATACCAGTATTTTACATGGAGCGACTGCCTATCTGACCTCCACAACCCAGTAACTGGGTAATACGATACACCTTGGTAAGACTGGTTGTCAGACTTTCGGCTTCTGACGATTCGTAACCACTGTCAAAGATCCACGAATGACAGCCGGGACCAACGGCTTAACGTGCTTTCCGAAGCACGGAGGAGTCTCGGTATGTAAAGATAGTCACCCATCCACGGACCAACCCCGGCAAGCGCAGCTTAACCTGATGGATCGACCCGTGCGGCTATTATTATTCAGCCACGAGCTCCTCCAAACAATTCATCACCTACAAACAATGTAACTAAAATAACCAACTACTAAGCTTTCAAAAACTTCACCCGTCTTCACAATTCTGAATAAACTGCGACACCTGGATAACTAAAGGTAACAACGTTTACACAACAGTCTAAAATTTCCCAGGATCAACCCCTTAGCTAAGCCATTTACATAAATATTGCATGAGACTAAGACTTGAATAGGTATTTAATTCTCATTCAGGCTGCAGCTTGAACCTTTAAAACCATCCGCATTTTTCCGTTCCAAAACCTCCTTTCCAACACATGTGCCCTCTATCTCCTAGGCAGTAAAGGTTGTAATAGCTGAGAAAATTGTTGGAGGCCCGAAAATGTAACATGGTCGAGTTTCACACTACTATCCGTAATTTGCAATTGGATTTCGGCTGGTTTGTCACAATGCGCTCTATTACGAAGTCGAGAAGGACCAAAATTGTGGAGGTTACGTTTTTGGAGCAGCACGGTTATCTTAGCAGACTTATTGTACGAGGAAGACGGACACAAATAGCGAATGCTGATAGTGTGGTGAAGCAAGATTGCAATGCGCTCGGGTCAAGTTTATTTTGAATCAATTTACATATTGAATCGAAGGGATTACCTAATAGTATTGGTCCTAAATTCTTGAATAATATAACTTTAGGACAAGAGGGAACAATGTATTCAAGGTTCTTCGAAGTGCCTATTAGTATTGCCAACCTTATTAAATTTTTGAGAGTTTTCCAGTTGACCTATTTTCCATTTTCTTTGTTTCGTTTTGTCGCGAAAGAAAAATTTGAAATTAGGACTATATCAATAAAACTATCACTGAGAAAGGTATAGGGGAATAATAGGTACCATAATACATATTTTGTGTACATTCATGCTTTAAAGCCTGCCTAGCAGAATTATTGTTAGCACTTTCCATAAGAAAAGAATACTTATCCCAGTTTCAGTTCGTCTCAATCTTTGGTTTCGATTAGAGATAACCCGTTCGCATTATAATTTTGAGCCGAAATTATCAATAACGTTATTAAGCTAACCACAAAGACAGGTCATTTAACTTATGACGTAGATATCTTTAGTAACCTATTCCGCTTTACTATTCCTAAAGACTCATAAAAAAACCTTGCAAGAAATCGACACGTGTTTCACCTCTTAACGAGGCATCCTCAGGATGGCGATTGACTTGTCGCGAACCCGAACACGACGTGTTGCCACACCGAGCGCCGGACGCAGTGAGTCTCTGCGTCCAGCGCTCGGACAGATTTCTTACAGGATTTTTTATGACTCTTTAGGAATAGTTAAGCGGAATAGGTTACTAAATATATCTACGTCTATTGTATTTTATAATGGATTTCCGCCAAGTCACGCCTGAATCAATTAACTACCTACCTATATGTTAATATGAACCTCTCAACTCCTCCAATTTAGAGGAATGTGTCTATATTTAGATTGGGTTCAATGCAATGGGCAGGGTCCGAACTGACACTCTCAGCTCGCCTATCCGACATCTAAACTATTGGGTTATTGTCGGATTAAGTTCAGCCGACTGCATTGCTTACCCACGCATACAAATACCTACCTAATAACAGGAGCGGGGACCCAATTCATGCAGGCGTCCATTTATAGGAGCATAATGTGGTTTCCATTGTAGATACGAAGAAATAGTATTTGCAAGGAGCAAGTAAGCCATAAAAGCCAATTTAAAGCCCAACCATACGCGGCCATGCTAGCCTTATATTCCAATATATACAATGTAACTTAACGAGCAGATTGTTTGCTAATACCATTATTGAAGATTTTTCCAGTACTCAAGAGGCTGTTTTCATATTGTCCGTATTTATTTAGTCTATTTTTGGCCAGGTTCGTTTGTGCCAGAGCTCATTTTCCAGCTCAAAACTTTCTTCAACAACCTATTTTAGTTTCGCATCATTTTATGCACCAGAATACATCCAACAAAAAAGTCATTTCAAGCCTGACAGCACATTTGCACCACTATATTCAGAAACTCTACATTTAAAATGAAAATGAACACACAAATTTGAAACGAAAAACCAAAATTGGTCTATTTTCGTGCTCGTTGTGTAAGCACACAGCTGACGCAGGCCACAACCGTTCATCCGATTGTTAGGAAGCCGTTATACAATTTGCACGACAGTGTAAATGTTGCAATTACACTGTCGAGCAGTATTAGTAAGATGCACGGAACCGGTGCAGTATCGTTATGACCGTTCCAGTAGTATTTGAGCACTATCGGCCAGTATAATGAGTGTAGTTTCGGCTTGCTAATAGTCTTGTTAGTCATCATCGGTTTATAGCCGCCGGTCTGGCTATACCGGATGGCGTCAGTCGTTGCCCGGTTTTAGGTACGGTCCGGTCAGTTTAAAGTTACGGTTTCAAATCGGTTAAAAGATTTAATTAATTCCTAAACAGTTTATTTGCAAGGCCGAAGTGTATAGCTAGACTAAGTTACATACGCTTTCTCGACTAGAATCCTTCACAAATGTAATTAATCAACCAATTAACGATAGATTAATTAGGATGAAACAAGTGATACTTAGTATAAGTACTAATCCAAGCGCTCCATAATTAGACATCATGAAGTACAATTAACTTGACAAAGGCACTGAGGCTTAACAGACAGCTGTGCTGCTGGGGAGTTTGTTGCGCCACGTCTTGTTCCTAGTTAAAGCACTAGGAAGTGGTGAAGGGCGGACGTTTTGGTGGACTGTCTTATGTAATATTGACGTTTGAAAAGTGCTAATTTTCAACCTAATTAGGATAAATGACTTTTGATAACTTACAGTATCGAAGGATTGTCATAGAATATCAAGATTTTCACTATAGTTTGACCGAAACCGCTGTGTCGCGCCTTAGGTAAGTGCACAGCGAGACGGGGGGGACGGGGGGCAGTCTAGCCAGCTCATTCGTCAACACTCACGGCATTCCGCCCCCCAACTCACCGCGCATTCCTAAGGCGAGGTAGAGCACTTTCGTTCAAACTTTAGTAGACTAAGGCACGCTTGCAACACAAATCAATTTCTCTCGGCACATTTAACTCTAAAAGAATTTAAAACATTTTTAAGTTCTAATTAAACATCGTTTGATAATTAAATAGGCAGAATAATGGTTTAAAATATACAATGTAAATTAAACGAGTTTGTTTAACATTAAAAGGGAAAACTTTAATGGACATTAACCACTTAACATACCAATAAATCATTAATTTAAAAATACAAACAACTAATTTGTTAAACCACAGATTGTAATCAACAGCACTTGTAATTAATTTTAAATTAAACTGTTTATTTGGCACGTAATTTGCAAACAATGGAACACTATGAATACAGTTATAGTTTGAATGAGAATTAATTATCGTTATTATATTTTTAAATCGGATATGTAGGTACCTACATAAATAATATTTAGGAATATTAATCGCATTTAAAAGTACATTTAAACTTCTTTACCAAAAAATTGTTTTATGCTAAGTTAATGTTAACGATCTCAAATGGTTTATTGCAATCGGTAATGTACACATAGAGGTAGTAATAAAAAAAAAATTGAAACAATTATGGACCCTGTCGGACACAGCAATTTAAAAAAAAAAAAGTAGACCTTATACATAGTGAGTGAAAGACTGAAATAACGTTTCCCATCATTTTCGCTATTTCTATGTTATTATCTGAACATGTTAATAGTTAACTCTGCCGTTATCGCATGCTATTCCAGGAGAACGTATTTCAGTATGTTGAGACTGCTTTACGAACTATGCTGATAAATAATTTAATTTTATAAGTTCCATTTTATGACGCAGAAGTGCAATTTTTTGGGTTATACGGGAAGTTATTTGGACGTAAAAAACACGTTCCACCTCGTAGGTTCAGAATCGATCTTATGGGACATAGGAAAATTTTACTCCTTCGATCAAGGAAGTACCTACTGCACTTCCAATATCCTAAGGCAACCACCTCTAACAAATTATATTTTAAAAACCACAAACTAACTAATTACCTACATAAAGGGAGCGGCCATTACTTACTTGAGGCGATTTTGGCGATTTTTCGAACCCCTTTTTTTCCTTGGGAGATGTCGTGAGATTTTTCAAAATGAGCATTTTAATCTGTCCTCGATTGCGTTGGATTTATTCAAATTAACGTAATTTGCTTGATTAGTTTTTATACTTATTACATTTTTTTAATTATAATTATAAAGTCGAGATTTTGCAGTTTCTTGCGAGAAAAATACGTGATATTTGCCGAGACCCCTTCTCCCCCACCTGACATTTGGTGAGATAAAACTAGATCAGACGTACTTAATGAACAAACATCAAGCAGTCATTGCATCATTTTATATAAGATACGAAAGAATATACAAGCGTTATATTTTTTGATGATTCGATGCAGGTATAAAGATCTTATTAAAAAACCAATTTTAATAGGAATGCATAACACAATAAACGCCCGTATACTTACCAACCAACATCAGTAGTTATATCCTCATAAAACATACGCACTTAGCTTTTACCGCTCCATATTTACTGCCATGAAACATTGTCATACAATACTCATACAATGTTTGAATGTCTTTTATTTATTATTTGATTTTATTCCCTTTTAAGAGCAATACAGTGTTCAAGGAAGAAATAGTACGACACCTTATATTATGTAACTAATATTCTAGATACAATATAAAGGAGTTACTAATAAATTATAATGTCACAATACTCTCTTCCTGAGTCGAAATGTGTTGTAATCTCGTGAGGAGTTATAAAACTTACCTTAATTCAAACTTAATAGTCTAATGAAGTTAGCCAAGTGTGGTGGTCCTACTACTATTACTATGGGACCTACGCTGAAATATGAAACATAAATAAATAAAATTTGTTGTGCCATACAAAAGTGCAACACTACCGCGATCAAACTGATTGGAAATCCCTTAAAGTATATTCGTCGTTTAACCTAACAGCCTGTATATGATAAAAAGTTTTTACAAAAAAAACCAACCGAATTCCAAAAAAGATTACAATGTGAAAAATAAGTTTAATTTCGGAAGTCGGTGTCTTCGGTTTTGAATTTTTTGCCACCGACTTCAGGAATTAAACAGCCTCCTTTTTGGAAGTCAGTTACCAGTGGCAGAATCACATGATAATAATAATAATTAGGCATGTGCTTGAAGTCAAACACAATGTTGAAACATAGGAATAAGATTAGAAACATGTTAGTTTCATGTTATCTCCCCTAGTCAAAAGCATTTTCTCTCAAAAGCACCTTCCTTGTTTACCAAATAACAAACGTGTATTACACTACATCGCCAAAATATGACGTTTCCTCAAATATATTAGTCGCGCGTTGCCTAGCACAGAATATTAACTTGTAGGCCTTTATGAGTAGATTTATTACGCCGCCATCTTGGATTCTACCGGCAACATGGTACCGGTTAAATTAAAAATTGATGAAAAATTGTGTGAACTGATGCTATATTGTGTAGTTTGTGGCGTTTGATTTGATTGGTTTGATGCTTTTTTACATAGGTATATGGATTTATGATCATGTTGAATGACTGTGAATGGCATCATTTTTCAGAGCCATTTCACACAATCACGCCTAGCAAACGAACTGATCACACTGGCGTAAGAGGATTCTGATATCCATTGCTTTGACTTAATAAACTTGCCAAGTATTTTGCCGAAAACCACACAAAATATCCATAGCATTATATTCTCAATCTGCAAAACTTAAAGGGCTTTACAGATCGGTATCCCTGTTTTCTGAAAACATCAATTTCTGAACAAAAATTCCATTCTAAATAAACACCAACTCCAAAGCCTGACAAAACCCAAGTAGGTCCAAACTCAAAGTAAAAACCCATTGAGTTTTGCACACAACACCCTCAATTTTGCTCCGGTTTTAACCAGATCGTTCGAAGCCTCTCCATGTTCTGAAGAGATGACTAGAGGCTGACGGCGCAAGAGGCTCGTTTTATCGGCCCCTCGGGACGTAAAGAGGCCCTTAGACCGCGTTAAGCCACCCATTAGGGATCGCGGTCTTGCCACTCAATGTTTTGAATACGCTTGACACATTTTTTGGCATAAGGTGAGCTGAAGTAACCTAATTTTGGATAATATTTTGTTTGGGTAGGAAGCTTGCCAGAATTTTGGATGTAAAGCAATGATATTATATAAAATAACACGGTGTGGTGGTCCGGAGTTTCACCTAAAGCTACGGTTTCCTAGAAAAGCGGTGGTCACCACATAACGGCCGCAGTGATGGCTGTCTTGAAAACGGGATTTGACTTTACGGTGTAAAAAAACGCTCTCTAGTTTAGGAATTTAGAGGTATGAGGAACAGGGTGTAAAGTTCAATCATCCTCTATAAAAAAGGGAGGATCCTCCGACCAGACGGGTGTTGTGTCTGGCGGGCAACTTCCCAACGATTGATGTCGGATAGTCTTATACATGTGGATCGCGCGGTAAACTCTAACTGCGCGATGCCGGATTTGTGTGACGTAAGGCAGACGTCACACACAAACTTATTAAATAACGTTCAAGTTATATAATTCGCTGGTAAATTAGAGACGTTTTGTGGCATCGCTCTTCCATGAAAGTGTAATACATATAAGCGCTGCGCTGGCGCCCCGATTCAAATCCAAATCTAGTAAAATACTCGCGGAAATTCGGATAATGCTCCTATTGTACCAAACAAGGCAATGACTAGTAATTTCTACGGTAAGACATTATCATTGATTCAACTACAATTTTATTATTCACATGTAGGTAAACCATATTTTTCTAAATACATCTCACTTCTGATTGAGCATCTTTAAATTAGACTGAAATCGTCAACAGCCATTAAACTTTAAGCATGATCTTCTTTGCTTGTTCCTTCTTAATATGTAAAGACAAGCCTTTACCTTGCTCCTGGAGTAGGTATGTAACTATTATAATATTATACAATTATATATATTTATATATATTTATTATAATATTAATGTATTAAAAAAAAAACTGGAAAACTTACATCTAATACATTTGAGTACAATGATGGCTCATTACAAGTTTTCACTTAAATCAAAATATGTATACAATAAAAAAATATCGTTTTCTTTAATTTCTGGATACTGGTATTATTATTATATTTTAATTCCCCTTTTTGAGAGAAACTGTCCATCCAAGCAATTCTTCAATATCTTCAATCACATCCAGAATTCACCCTCTTTATATAAAAAATACGAACCACAAAACCCATTCTTCCCCCATCTAACATTTAAAGCTTTCGTTCCCATTTTTCTGGTTCATTACTCGCAACAAGCAAGATGTAGTTAATATTAAAGCGCTCGCAACCTATTAACAGCGAAATAGGCTTGTTCCCGACTGTACTTAAGTACAAGCTATTTACTGCTGTACTTGTACTCTAGTTTTTCACGTAAAGCGCTGTAAGTGTAGTTAAGGATATGTTTTTATTTAGTTTTACAGTGGTTTTCAGTTTAAAACAAGTACGTTTTTTTGTATTTGGCACGGATAGGAACTTGTTAAACAATCTTAAAGTTTCCTGTGTCCAGAATTATTAAGTAAGTCAGTTAGATATACCTATAGTTACTTATTTAGATAGTTGTAATAAATAAATAATTTAATAAATAATAAATAAATGAAGTTGCTTCTCTTTTCATTTCAAAGTAGTGTACCAATATGCTTACTTTTAGGGTTCAGTACCTCAAAATGAAAAAAAACGGAACCCTTTTAGAATCACTTCGTTGTCAATCCGTCAGTCCGTCTGTCAGTCTGTCAAGACCCTTTTAGTCAGGACCACAAAATATCAAATACGTAGGTCTACGGTCCCGGTTTTAGAGCTCCAAGCTCTAAAAAACCTAGGTCACCGGAATGAAAAAATACGGCCATTTAATCGACATAATTATTTTGATACTCGCAAATAAATCAAAAGCTATAGGGTACTTCCGGTTGACCGGTAGACCTGGAATAATGAAATTTGGTAAGAAGCAAAGTCTCACAGCACAACTAAAGAAAAAAGGCCAAAAATTGATAATTTGTAGTTTTATCACATAGACAAATATTGTTTTGATATTACAAACTTACATTTGCAGTTGGAGAATTGACCGTGACGTATATCGATGTATGGGAGAACATGTTATTCAACTACAATGTTAAAGTATGTTTTTAGGATAAAGTCATCCCAACTACGGAATCCTTCATTGTGCGTGGTGCGACACACACTAGGCCGATTTTTCATACTAATTTGTATTTTTATTAGCACCAACTGGGAGATTTGCTGACAAGGCAATTTGAGGTTAATTTCTGAAAACAATTAGGCGTTAAATACCACTTAATAAACCCCTCTTGTAGAGTGCTGCCTACCCACTCACCGACACTATCTAACGAGACTATAAATAGAGGGATGAAACTCCCAAGTTATTTTTACGCCCCCGAGCCACCACAAATTAGATAGGGTTGAAATTGGAGTGAAATTTTAATCGAGTCGGTGTAAAAACACTAGAATTACCCGCTTTGTTTACTAAGCATACTCGATACTTTTTCGTTTTGCCAAAATGTAAACGATTTAGTAAGCCTTTGGTAAGACATGGTTCTCGGACTTTCGGGCTTCATACTACCCATAAGGACTGTCAAAGATCCACGAATGACAGCCGGGACAAACGCCTTAACGTGCTTTCCGAGGCACGGAGGAGTCTCGATATGTAAAAATGGTCACCCATCCACTGAACAACCCCGGCAAGCGTAGCTTAACCTGATAGATCAACCCGTGCGGCTGTTATTACTTAGCCTCGAACTCCACTACGCTCCTTAACACAAAATAAATACGTCAAATTATTACCAATTAATTTCCTTTGCTTATAATTGAAAAACTCTTTACAATTATTCTAAGTGTTTAGACAGTGAAGGAGTTAAAGCGAAACGATTATTCAATTAAGTAACTTTGTTTATCCGCTTATCAGTTAAAGTTATTTATGTAGGTACCTTTTGAAACTTTCAGTCTTAGTTTGTAGACGGGGTCTTTTGAGGATACCTACCCACTGAAGTTTCGAAAATTCCAATTATAGCTTTCCTAAGCGAATATATAAGTGGAATGGATATACATTGATCGTTCCTTTATTGTTAGAAATACTTTAGAATGCAATTGGTATTTATTTTCTTGTGAGGAGCTTGTGGCTATACAGGCTGACTTTGAAAACATGGCAACAAAATTTAAGGGGGTGTTCTACTCATCAATAACAGCAGCACGGGTCGATCCATCAGGTTAAGCTACGGTTTCTCTGGCGATCACGAGTTCAGGTTCACCGAACAAAAAGTTCGAGCGATCGTGTATTCGCGCGACAATCTCTTTTAAATAGGGAGCGGGGAAGGCTCCCTGAAGTTTCATAACAACTTGGAATAAAATACGTTTTTTATTATGTGTTTAAAAAGAATTCCACAAAACCCCGTTTACTACGTTCAAAGAACAGTTTAAACTGGCGTATAAATAAAACATGACTTCATCCAATTTTAATAGATTGTTCGCGGTCAATTTCTTCCACTTATTTCCTCTGGTAATTCTCTCTTTAATCCCCGCCCGTACTGTTTCCTTTCCATTAATTAGTCAGCTCGGTTCAGAACGTTCGCCATCTTGCTGTAAGTGAACACTATTAATACTTGAACGTGTAAATTCGATTTGTTTTTCTCGATTCAAGAAATAATAGGTTTTTTTTAATGATGTGATAGTTTATAGTATCATTTCGTTTACGCCATATTTTCTTCTGAACAGAGAAAGAATTTCAAATTGATTAACATGCTTGCACACTGCGTTATTTCATAAACAGACCGTGACCACAGGTTTTCCCCTGATTATTTCTTCCAATTAAGTTTTATAATAAAAAATAAAAAAGTAGATACATTTAGTAACCTATTCCGCTTAAATATTCCTAAAGAGTCAAAAAACCCTGCTTCACTCTCTGCGTCCAGCACTCGGCGTGGCAACACGTCTTGTTCGGGTTCGTGCCAAGTCAATCGTCATCCTGAGTATGCCTCGTTGAGAGGTGAAACACGCGTCATTTGTTTTTATGACTCTTTAGGAATAGTTAAGCGGAATAGGTTACTAAATATATCTACGTCTATTGCATTTTATAATGGATTTCCGCACAGCCACGCCTGAATCAATTAACAATCTTAGTTTTATATTCATTTAATTACGTTTCTGTAGTGCATCGGGGAAGTTCGCGCTGTTTCGCACTAATGGCTTTCATGCCATCATTCATGCAGAGTGCGTGGCAGCCGCAACGAAATCTTGAAGACTAGCAGATAGGATCTCATCCCCATCTGGAGGTCCTTTGTTAAGTCTCTAATCTAAATTTCCATTTTTGTTATCTTGATATATCGTATGGATTATGATATCCGAAAATGTTTTTTTTTATTATTACTTTTGGATAATTCTATAACTAGCATCCATACTTAGGTAATTTTGTTTTAAAAATACATGGTTTACCGTGGTTTTAATGCTTAGTGAAAAGCTAATCAATAATGATGCATTACCTAAATTTTTGAGTAGCAAGCAAGCCATTGCAAATATACAACTCAGATCTAGCAAGAAATCCTAGTATCATTATTTAACTAGGCACGTAATCCAAAAAAAAAACACAAACGCCAATTTTCTTTTAAAAATCTTTCTTCACAAGAACTCAAATAGGAACAGTCAGCAAAACTAAGACCTTTGCGAGCAAAATTAAACCTGACCCAGTCTTAAATATACAACTGACCTAAAATTTACAATTCTAGAAATGTCGAGTCAGCCACTTACAGTCGCTAATAGTGTTCATTTAAATACCTAGTAGACTTCAAAGGATGGAAGGCAGACACAGCTAAAAACTGGAGGAAATGAACGCTCAGCTTTTACTAGGTATTATATTATTGTCTGTCTGTAAGTCGTAGTACTGTAAGAGCATAGCTGCACGTCTTATGTAATGTTGAGTTGCTACTAAGTAGGTAATATGTTTTTTATTTGTTGGAATTACGATAAGTTTTGTAAAGTTTATCGGGCGGTGTGGCTGTGTTCGCGACAATTAATCGTCATCCCGAGGATGCCTCGTTGAGAGGTGAAACACGTATCGATTTCTTACAGGGTTTATATGACTCTTTAGGAATAGTAAAGCGTAAGACGTTACTAAATACATCTCCGTCTATTGTATTTTATAATGGATTTCCGCCAAGTCACGTCTGAATCAATTAACTACTAATCAATTAAAACAGCTTGTAAAAATGTACCATCAATAAAAAAAGATGTTCTTGACTGTTAACTTTAGTTCACCATTTTCTAACTTCATGACCTAACTTGATCAACCCTAACTTGAAAAAAAGTAATATCCAAATATCAGACATCGCTGCTATCGGATAGATGTTATAGTCGTATAGGAAACACCTAACTTGTTTAAAAAAAAATATTTTTATAGTGTTTACTTTCAGAAGCAAATATCATTTACTCATCAATATGTTTTATGTTAGTTTATTATCATCAGAGCTATAAAATCCGGAACTTTTTGTACCTTTCCAAACCAATTTCAAAAATAAATAATCAAAATAGTTCTCCATTTAAACATACACAAAACACTAAAAACAATCTTCTGTACTATCAAAATAGTAGGAGCATAAAATATAGTTTTGAAAGTAGCCTGAAATTAAAGCAAGCACAGGAAGTGGGAGTAGCGCAATTTTCTACAACGGATCCTGGGCGGCAACCACAAAAAAATGGAGGTGAGAAGAATTTGGAATATTTTGGATATATTGCAAAATGTGTTTGGAATTATGGATGTCGCTTTGAGGGGTATTTAGTCTGAAGGACCCAAACCGAACGGCCCTCGCACCACAATGCACTTGATATAGTTCATAATATTGAATTAGTTTACAATTTTTTATCACCGGACGATTATTTTTACTGCCGAATGGCCCGCGGTCCATTCGCTTTGGGCCGTTCTGACTAATTACCCGTTTTGAGGATGGGGCGAAAACAGAAACTATATTTTGTTGATTGTAAGGAGAAAACAAAACAAGTAAAAGATTTTTGGTTACCTATTTGTAATAATAATGATGCTAAAGAATTCCTAATACGATTTGAAAGTTTTAATTTTATTAACGCTTAAGTACTACGTCTTACTCAAGTTCACTCTCCTCCTCTCTGGCGTGAGTTTATCCTTTGTGGGACAGTCAAGTTTATCCTTTGTGGGAAAGTAAAATTTTTCCTTTGTGGGACAGTCAAGTTTATCCTTTGTGGGACTGTCAAGTCTATCCTTTGTGGGACAGTCAAGTTTATCCTTTGTGGGACTGTCAAGTCTATCCTTTGTGGGACAGTCCAGTTTATCCTTTGTGGGACTGTCAAGTCTATCCTTTGTGGGACTGTCAAGTTTATCCTTTGTGGGACTGTCAAGTCTATCCTTTGTGGGACAGTCAAGTTTATCCCTTGTGGGACAGTCAAGTCTATCTTTTGTGGGACAGTCAAGTTAAACCCATGGTGTACGATTTATTTTATTTTAATTTTAATGATTTCTTTATACATATTATATGATGACATAATTATTTCCAAGATGATTCAATATATTATGTTTTATAATTTTCACATAGCCATGTTTAAGTTTAGTTTGCTGATAGAAAACCTAATGTATAATGGTACATATTACAAAACCCGTCTTTGAAAGATATTCGCCTCGTTGTTGTGTTATGTTCCACGAATCTGTACCTAATATAAACCTCCAAACTATTATTTCGGTTTAAGATTAAATGAAGCTTTTAATACCGCATCCGTAATCATTCCTAGCTCAAAGTGGCCATTACTGAGATCTCGCAGGGAAATTGCTTTCTTGCGCGCTCTTCATTTCTTGTGTAAATTTTATTTTTTAACCGTTCGCGTTCCCCTGGTCCGTTTATGTAGCTGTTTACTCTTTTAAAAGCCTTTATGTACTAATAATGCTTTGAATATGTAAAGGGAAGTTAGTGCCTTATCTACTGAAGTGATGGAATGTGGGATGATAATGATTTTTATACATCAAAATTGAGAAATTTGATTCTTGGGTCTGCTTATCGGTAAGGTTTTAGATTCCAAAGGTGACTTGATTGTTATTTAGATAAAAACGAGTTAAAATAAACATTATAAATTGTTTAGAACTGTAATGTAGGGTAACCTTATTATTGTTTATGACCAGTTTTGTCTTTGGTCTGTCACTGAATGGTCTGTCATGGCTGTCCCGAAATAAAACCGTTACTAGCTACACGTAGTTTTACTCATATATTTCAGTGGCGACGAGGATAAAAATTAGAGGCGTGCGAAATAAAAATTAAATCCAAAATGTCTATCGGAAAGCTAACCGAGTTTAATGTACGAACGGGGAATTGGACAATGTACGTTGAACGCATGGAAATGTTCTTCAAGGTCAACAGTGTTAAGGAGGAATTTTGGTTACCCATATTGATTGCGGCGATGGGTGACGAAGCTTATGAACTTATAAGCAACTTAACAAGTCCGGATAAACCGAGCGCAAAAACTTATGTGGAGGTTGTGAAGGTTATGACGGATCACTTGCAACCAAAGCCGTCGTTCATGGCAGAGAGGTACCGTTTCCGACAAAGAAGACAAAATGCGGGTGAATCGATTTTACAATATATTTCAGAACTCAAGAAAATGTCCAAATATTGCGAATTTACATCCGTATTGGAAGAGAATTTACGTGATCAGTTAGTATGCGGGTTGCGAAGCGAGTCAATTAGGCAACGATTGTTTACCGAAGAAAATCTCCTATATGCAAATGCCGTAAAAATTTCATGTGCTATGGAAGCGGCGGAGAGAGATGCAGCGGCGGTGGAACAAACAGTCGGGATTAATAACGACTCGGGCGTTAGCGGTGACACCGCGGCTGGAGCGCTAAATGCGCTTGCGACGTCGTCGGGCATTCGGGGCCGCCGAGGGCGTGGTGGACCACGCGGGTTACCGGCACGCGCACGGAGTGACACTGCCGAGGATTCAAGTAGCGATTGTTCAGCTTGCGGGGCTTCGGGTCACCGGAGGGAAGGTTGTAGATACGGTCGCTTCATCTGCGGTAGGTGTAGGCAGAAAGGACATCTGCGTCGGGTTTGTCCGGTGCGTGCTGCTGGAAGACAGCCGCAGGACCGATGTGACACCAATAACATGGTGGCACATGTGCAAGCAGCAGGCGGGGCAGCCGATCAGTCAAAGTTCTGGGACCAGTCAGGGGAGGATGAGTCTCCTTTGTCAGACGATGAGGACTGGGAGGTAGATGATCTGCATCAACTTAGTTTGAATAGCTACAAACCGGTGAGCTTAACTATTTATGTGGATCAAATCCAATTATCTATGGAGATTGATACGGGGTCTTTAGTATCCTGTATTAGTAGGGAAAAGTATGATCAGCTGTTTAGCCATAGACCATTACTTAATTCTAATTTAGTATTTAGATTCTATGATGGTACTATTACAAAACCTATAGGAGTAATTAGACCAATAGTCAAGTATGGAAATAAGTCCAAACAAATGGAATTGTTTGTAATAGAGGGTGGCACCACCTCATTACTAGGTCGACAATGGCTTACAGAACTAGGAATTAAAATACCTTTGTATCAAAATATTGTCACACTGAGCACAGATAAAGTAAATTGCAATAATTTATGTAATGACCAATTAACATTATTACTTCTCAGATATAAGGATTTGTTTACGGAGGGACTGGGCCGGTTCACGGGAGGCAAGGCTCGGTTACGACTACGTGAGGGAGCAACGCCGGTGTTCTGTCGCGCACGGCCTGTGCCGTACGCACTCCGCGAGCGCGTCGAGGCTGAGTTGGAAGGCATGTTGCGCGCCGGTGTTATCGAGCCCGTGGAGTGCGCGGATTGGGCTACTCCACTTGTACCGGTTCGTAAGGCTGATGGCGGACTCCGTATCTGCGCTGATTACAAAATAACGTTAAATCCAGTATTATTGGTGGACAAATATCCCTTACCACGTATAAACGACTTGCTGGTTAAATTAAATGGTTCTAAGATATTTACTAAAATAGATTTAACACAAGCATATAATCAAATTGAGTTGGATGACCCTGATAATTGTACGGTTATTAATACTCACAAGGGTCTTTTTAAGTATAAAAGATTAGTTTTCGGTTTATCGTCAAGCCCTGGTATATTCCAACGAATTATGGCGAATCTTCTCAACGATATTCCAAACGTAGAAGTATTTCTGGATGATATTATTATTGGCTCACCCAATATTAGAGAGCATTTAGTTATTTTAGAGAGAGTTTTAGAGCGGTTACATCATAACGGAATGAAACTAAATCAAAAGAAATGCTTGTTCTTGACAAGTGAGGTTAAATATTTGGGGTTTATTATCTCTGCCGAAGGAATTAAGGTGGACCCTGAAAAGGTGGAAGGTATATTAAATATACCCCGCCCAGACAATATTACCGATTTGAGGGCCTTTTTAGGAACAATTATGTACTATGCAAAATTTGTTAAAAACTTGAGCAATATACTGGCACCTTTGTACAGGTTACTTAAGAAGGGAGTTATTTGGACGTGGGACAATGAGTGTGAGTCAGCTTTCAAAAGAATTAAAAATATTTTGATTAGTGCCGACGTCCTTGCTCATTACGAACCAAACAAACCCTTGTTTTTAACTTGTGATGCGAGCGCAAGGGGTATAGGAGGGGTGCTAAGTCAGATGTGTGAGCACAATTATAGTGGCGCAGACGGAACGCAGGAGCGACCTGTCGTGTATGTGTCGCGTGCGCTTAACGCTGCGGAGAAGCATTATTCACAAATCGAGCGAGAGGCCTTAGCTATAGTTTTCTGCTTAGAAAAATTACACCAGTATTTATATGGGCGACGGTTCACACTACGCACGGACCACAAGCCATTGGTCACTATTTTTGGGCCAAAACAGGGTATACCATCAATGGCTGCGAGTCGGTTACAAAGGTGGGCTATTAAGTTGTCAGCCTATACTTATGACATCGAGTATGTTACTTCAAAGCAGAATGGGGCTGATGGGTTGTCGCGGTTGCCAGCTCTTTCTGTTATTAAACAACCTATTCAAATTCCGGAACAATCATATTTACATTTCGCCCAAAATGCCATGTTATTGGATTATAATGAGATTAAAAGACAGACGAGCCGAGACCAGTTGCTAGGCCGAATTTTAACATATCTTCGAGACGAATGGCCGTCTGTTAATGAAATTAAATCGCTCCAACCTTATTTTAATCGTAAAAAAGAATTATACGAGGAGTTAGGTTGTGTGATGTGGGGCCATAGGGTGGTCGTACCGGGTGAATGTAGGAATAAGGTTTTAACGAATTTACATGAGCCTCATATGGGCATAGTTAAAACTAAAGCTTTTGCTAGGAGCTATGTTTGGTGGCCGGGTATGGACGAAGAAATAGAAAAGACGTGCCGTGGTTGCCATGTCTGTGCTGCAGAAGGTGAGGCACCACCTCGACATATGCCCTGCCCATGGGCGTGGCCAGATAGACCATGGGCTCGTGTACATGTTGATTTCTTAGGCCCTATCGCAGGGCGGGTATTTTTAGTAATAGTTGATGCCAGGACCAAGTGGCTAGAAGTTAGTCAAGTACCTAGTACAGCGGCTAGTCACACGATCAGCGTGTTAAGTGACGTGTTTGCACGTTTTGGGTTACCGAGGCAAATAGTCTCAGATAACGGGCCTCCGTTTACAAGTCATGAGTTTTCACAATTTCTCGGTACAAACGGGATTAAACATATATTTTCAGCACCATATCATCCTGCCTCAAATGGGGCAGCAGAAAACGCAGTACATACAGTTAAAAGAGCTATTAAAAAAGCAATTAGAGAGAACTTAAATATACATTTCTTTTTAAATAATTTTCTTCTATACTATAGGAATACAGAACACTGTACTACAGGCGAAACACCGGCGTCGCTCATGTTCGGCCGCAGGTTGCGTACAAAATTCGACGCCCTTAGACCAAGTAGGGATAGTAAAGTTAGGGATGCTCAGGAGCGTCAACAAAAATACGGCGCAAGTGGGTCCTGTCAACTGCGCCCGGGGGATGAGGTCTGGCTGCGTCAATATCGTGGACAGAATAAATGGGTCTCTGGAAAGGTTACAGAAAAGATGGGAACCACTGATTATAAGGTAGTAGATGCTTTAGGTAGAGAATCACACAAACATGTTGATCAGCTGAAACAACGGATACGGAGTTCGTTAATCTGTCCTTCTCCCTGTAGCCCAGTCAGTGAGAGATCCGAGATGGTTAAGGCAACTCAAGAACAGGGAGCGCCCAGTCCGGTCTGTCCGCGGAGCGATGGCACGGCCGCAGCGACCACTTATCAGGATGACGGAGAACGAGAGCTTTTTGAAGACTGCGTAGAACAGCCGGCTCAGAGCACACCACAGCTTTCCTTGCCTTCTCCTGAGTCACCCCAGTCACGCCCCATACGTCAATGTCGAATTAATAAGCCAGCTAGGTATAATTTATTGTAAAGGTGTAGAAGTCATATTAAGTTTCTTTGGTTGTATAAGGTATAAGATATGTTAAGTTTTTTGAAAGTCTGAAAACCCCTTTTTGAATGTTGAGGATGTAAAGGGATCTAGTTTTAAGGGTGAAGGTGTAATGTAGGGTAACCTTATTATTGTTTATGACCAGTTTTGTCTTTGGTCTGTCACTGAATGGTCTGTCATGGCTGTCCCGAAATAAAACCGTTACTAGCTACACGTAGTTTTACTCATATATTTCAAGAACAATAAAAGACAACTTAATGGACAGATGTACATAATTGTTTCTCATTTCAATAATGCGAGATATAGGTACGAATAAACTTTAATAAACATTTAAGTTATAGCGACTCTATACATTTCTATAACAATTGGTATTGGCAATACTTACCTGAATTTACAGGCTAGTGGTGGTCCAGTGGTAACTTCCGTAACTTACGAATTGTAGGTCGTAGGTTCAAACCCAGACAGGCGCTTTACTTTGTGTAACTATTTCATCACCACCGCTCCCAAAACGGTGAAGGAAAACATCGTGACGGTCTGGCATGTCCTAGAACCAAAAATTCGAAGACATGTGATATCTACCACCCCGCACTGGGCCCGGATTACGGCCCTCTCGCTCTTACCGAGAGGAGACTTGTGTCCAACAGTGGGAACATTATAGGCTGATTATATTCTTACATACTCAGAACGTGCCGCTGGTCTAGGGATATTCTGCAGTGCTTTAAGACGACGATTTTAAATAAGATACTTATTTCCACTTCGTTGCAAAATACACACATAGTGTATTTTGCAAATAAGTTGAATGCGACTTCAATGAAGACGCGTACAATATAATTGTGAACCTTATTTGTATGGATATAGATACTTATTTCAACTTCGTTGCAAAATACACTACGTGCACGGTGAATGCCACTTCAATGAAGACGCATACAACACAATTGTGAACCTTATTTGTATTGATACACAGTTTTTATTTCATTGGTTGGGTAAGGAAAACACTCTGATAACGAAGGCATCATTTCCTTTGCTTAACTGTGAATTCGTGATACTTTATTTCTTAATAAAATATTAGCATTTTTACAAATATTGAGCAGCTTTATTAAGTGTTGTGATATTTCGCCTGCCTTCGGTTGGGCTAAGGTTAGTGTAAGCGTAGTTGCGGAAGATTCGTACGTACCCGCGACCCCCGGCGTAGGTGTAAGATGGAACACCGGGGTGGTTTTTAGTCAGTAAGAGTCTGACAGACCCAGTTCATAATCTATCCATGTCAAATTGTTAGCCAGTTATCCATCTTTAAGTCATCATTTAATGATTCTCTAATATGGATATTGATATTTGGGACGGTAACTTTTTAAATGATGTGAATATTATATTTCCAATATTGATTACATTCAGTCTATCTATCGAAACATTCGCAGTGGGCGTTTCAGTATAATATGACAACACATTCCATGAACTGGCAGCAGTATCGAGGGAACCATGGCCCTGCTCACTTTTATTTTGTTGCTACACTTCTTGAACTATACTCTGACCGAAAACTGTGTTATTGACAATACGCCAGACTACATTACTTCAGAAAAAGAACTCTTGAAATATCTACAAACCGGCTACTTCTCAGACCACGCACCAAATGAGAGCACAATAGTAAATCTCACTTGCTTCATGCAATCCTTCATCTTCGATAGCAAAGAGGAAGTGATGACAATACAAATGTGGATGATCACCAAGTGGAAAGACAAAAGACTGAAATGGGATCCCGAAAAGCATCACGGCATCAAGGAGACTGATATTTCGATTCCTTTCAAATTATGGACTCCATTCTTTGGAGTATCCAACTCCTCGGACTTCCTTGACGCATACCTAGCCTCCTATCGCTATGGCATAAAGAGCACTGGAGAAGTCTACAGCAAACATTTCATGCTGCAAGAGGCTTGGTGTAGAGTCAAACTCACAAACTGGCCATACGACGTGCAAGAATGCACTTATGAAATCGTAGCAAAGGAATGGTCATCCGAAACAGGAAATTTTACAATGAACTATGATTTCATAGTCATGGAAACTAATAGCGCTGAATGGTACATATACGATTACAAGCACGTGGTAGACAACAGTACCAAAAAGCAGGCTAAGTTTACCTTTTTACTGATGCGCGAAGCAGTGGGCTTGTCTGCGATTGTCATTTGTCCTGCCTTCGTTTTAACCGTTCTCAGTATTTTATCGTTGTGTTTGGATGTGCGACGTAAAGTACGGCTAGCGATCATCTGCTTCAGTTTACTTGGTCATTATTATTTCTTGACGGAGTTGTCTCACGATATACCGAAGGAATCTCACTTCCCACCGACCTTATTGTTGTACTATCGCGGCTCAGTCGTTTTGTCGGTTATCATAATTATTTCCACATTCTTATTGGCTGCAATGTGTAGGTTAAAGTCAACGCCACACAATTATGTAAAACTAATCAATGATTTCGTGTATGAAAACAAGTACAGAACGTATTTCGTGTTTCCTCGGTGGGATTTTGATGATGTTACAGTTGATATCAAGCCAAGCAGTGAAGATTGGATGAAGTTTGCGAACATTGCGAATAGTGCTTTTATATTCTGTGTTTTTTTTGCTTATTTTGGTTTGTATGCCACAAATATTCCTAAACGTATACATTATGATGTCAATAATGATTATTAAAATATTTTAGTACCAAAAAGTCGAACATCTGTGACATCTACCAACCCGCACTGGGCCCGGATTACGGCCCACTCCCTCTCACCGAGAGGGGACCTGTGGCCCAACAGTGGGAACATTATAGGCTGATTACTTATATACCTATATTATCAAAACGAGCCGCTTATCTGGGTATATTCTGCAGTGCTTTAAGACGACGATTTTAAATAACATACTTATTTAAACTTGTTTGCAAAATACACACGTAGTGTATTTTGCAAATAAGTTGAATGCGACTTCAATGAAGACGCGTACAATATAATTGTGAACCTTATTTGTATGAATACACAGTTTTTATTTCATTGGTTAGGTAAGGACAACACTGTTATTGGGGGCAAAATTCCCTTTGTGTACCTAATCGTGAATTCGTGATACTTTATTTCTTACTAAAATACCTATAATCATTTTTACAATTGATTGATTATAAGAAGTTGCAGCATTAAGTGTTGTGATATTTCGCCTGCCTTTGGTTGGGCTTTGCTGGTAAGCGTCACGTTGGGTACTACACACATGATGTTTTGGTATTTCTCTTCTTTTCCCATACTTCTTTAAAAGAAAAGAAAAACAATTCAGGATATTTTCATCATCATACTATTTACTGTGACTGCAATTTACACAAATTCCTTGTGTTCTTTAAATACTCTAAACAAGTAAAGTGTGTCATCTATTATCACATAATAAGTGAAAGTAAAAGCAAAATATAATATCTCAACTAGCTTCCGCCAGCAGCTTCGCCCGCGTAATATCTTTATAAATTAGCCTAGTGTACATAGAACCGTCAATAACGAATCAAGAAGAGCATTTAGAACTATGAACTATGATTTAACCATAGACAAGGGCCAAACACTTTTCAAGAAAGGAGATTTGTGTATTTTACCGTAAGATTGTGAGCACCTTTTGTTTATAATCTATCTAACGGGATTATAAACTATCGAAAGATTGTAAACTGTTACAATATAACGCATTCATTTTCGATACTTTATAATCTATCCATGTCAAAATTTTTGCCAGTTATCCATCTTTAAGTCATAATTTAATGATTCTCTAATATGGATATTGATATTCGGGACGGTAACTTTTAAAATAATATGAATATTATATTTCCAATATTGATAACATTCAGTCTATCTATCGAAACATTCGCAGTGGGCGTTTCAGTATAATATGACAACACATTCCAGCGACTGATACATTCAGCAGTATCGAGGGAACCATGACCCTGCTCACTTTTATTTTGTTGCTACACTTCTTGAACTATACTTTGACCGAAAACTGTGTTATTGACAATACGCCAGACTACATTACTTCAGAAAAAGAACTCTTGGAATATCTACAAACCGGCTACTTCACAGACCACGTACCAGATGAGAGCACAATAGTAAATCTCACTTGCTTCATACAATCCTTTATCTTCGATAGCAAAGAGGAAATGATGACAATAAACATGTGGACGAGCACCAAATGGAAAGACGAAAGACTGCAATGGGATCCCGAAAAGCACCACGGTATCAACGAGACTGATGCAACGAAATTTTTCAACTTCTGGTCTCCATTCTATGAGGTACCCAACTCCTCGGACTTCCTTAACGCTTACCTAAACTTCTATAGCTATAACATAAAGAGTACTGGAGAAGTCCACAACAAACAGTTTATGATGCACGAGGCTTGGTGTAGAGTCAAACTCACAAACTGGCCATACGACGTGCAAGAATGCACTTATGAAATCCAAGCAAAGGAATGGTCATCCGAAACAAAAAAAAATACAATGAACTATGATTTCATAGTCATGGAAACTAATAACGCTGAATGGTACATATACGATTATAAGCACGTGGAGGACAACAGTACCAAAAAGCATTCTAAGTTTACCTTTTTACTGATGCGCGAAGCAGTGGGCTTGTCTGCGATTGTCATTTGTCCTGCCTTCGTTTTAACCGTTCTCAGCATTTTATCGTTGTGTTTGGATGTGCGTCGTAAAGTACGGCTAGCGATCATCTGCTTCAGTTTACTTGGTCATTATTATTTCTTGACAGAGTTGTCTCACGATATACCGAAGGAATCTCACTTCCCACCGACCTTATTGTTGTACTATCGTGGCTCAGTCGTTTTGTCTGTTATCATAATTATTTCCACATTCTTTTTGGCTGCAATGTGTAAGTTAAAGTCAACGCCACACAATTATGTAAAACTAATCAATGATTTCGTGTATGAAAACAAGTATAGAACGTATTTCGTGTTTCCTCGGTGGGATTTTGATGATGTTACAGTTGATATCAAGCCAAGCAGTGAAGATTGGATGAAGTTTGCGAACATTGCGAATAGTGCTTTTATATTCTGTGTTTTTTTTGCTTATATTGGTTTGTATGCCACAAATATTCCTAAACGTACACATTACCATGTAAATAATTATTATTAAAATATTCTCTTTCTTGCTCTGAGTCTTAACTGAGTCCTTTGAAATTAAGTCTAAATAAAACGCGTTACCGCGTGGAAGCGTATTATCACGTATTAGGTGATAATAGGTTGGGGTGACCACCATTTTGTTGGTGGTGTTGGTTAATTGGTTGGTGGGTGACGTCTCTGAGTGTGGCAATTGTGACTGTGTATCACAATCAAATATTTTTTACAGGTACGGGTGTACCTGTAAAAACAAAATAATGTAAGTGGTAATAGTAAATAAATAAATAATAAGTGAAAGTAAAAGCAAAATATATATAACTAGCTTTCGCCAGCGGCTTCGCTCGCATGATATCTTTATAAATTAATGACTAATATTATAGCATTCTACTGTTGAAAGATTTTTTTTAAATCGGTTCAGTAGTTTTTGAGTTTATTCATTACGAACAAAAATACAAACCTATTCTCTTATAATATTAGTGTGGGTAATGACCACAATCCCATATCATGGATAAGGAATAATTGACAACATACAAATGTTAATTACGCGAAGTGATGCCTAAAAGGCAGATAGCTTATCCATGTAAAACGAGCGCATACACCATTCATTTAGTACATTCATCACCCCTTTGACTAGCGTCTATACCTACAGGTCACAGAGTAGTGAGTTAATAGAATGCTCATAATACATGGCTATTGGTTATAATATGTCGGCAATTCTTAAGAGGGTGCATTCGGAAAGCGAGCAACGTCGCAAATAGATGTCAAATATATCGCTGTTTTGATTAATTTGGCAATATTACTGTATGAAAATCTGAAATATGGCTAATTAGTGAACTAGAATATTAATATTGAATTGCAATTATAGCATTGAATTTGAGGTTGTAACCGTTTCAGGTGTAAAAAAGTCATTTGGAAAGTTTCCAAATACTTTTTTTACATCTAAAAGATGCTGGTAGGGATATAGACCGTACTTCCAGGATTGTCCTGATAGTCGTGGAATACCTCTCCACTCTTCATAAGCACTACAAGACATATTGCCCGCTTGTCGCTACGACACTATGTGCTAGCGACTGTTTTAGGGGGCCCATTATTGAGTGTGCAAGTCACTCCCTACCATTTAATCCGTGAATATTAATTATTATCATTGGTCAGGTAGGGGACATAATCTTTCCATAGTTCAAGGTAACCAACCCACTGTAGCCACCCAAACCCATAGCCCAATATATTTTGTTTCCATGTTCTGCAATAGTCTTGCACCAACCGGGGGTTGTCCTTGGGTGCCCTTGCATACAGTGATAATTATCGATTGGTTCCTTATTCCATTTAAAATTGTCTAAGGGGCCTCTGCGAGTTGGATTCGGCCCATCGTACGTCTTCCAAAGGTCCGTAATAGTAGATTATGTCAAAGATATTAAAAAAAAAAATTGAGGGCTTAAGAATAGTTTCCAGTCTTTTAGATCAATAGCTTTGGTGTTACTCTACTAACGATCATGAGCTGGATCGCTTTAAGATTCAAAGAAAAATCGGCTACGTATTGTAATTCACCCACCAAACCATCTCAAAGATGTTGCACAAGTACTAGATTGCCAGTATCCAGGTTAGGTACTAGACCAACGCGTTAACGGTCCAGTTATCTGAGGCGCAAGTCTGTTACGCTAATTACAAAGCATGTTATAATAATATACGTATACAGTGTGATTCTTCATAATGTGCACATATCGAAATGAGGGATTCTATGCTTAATTTGACAAACGGAAAAAATATTTAAAAAAAACTATTTTTATTTTTTTTGTATTTTTTACCCCAATGTAAAAAAACGGTGTAACTTTTAAATGATCTATCGCGATGAAACAAACTCAACTCCATAATGATTGGTAGTAATTAAGTGTTCTTATAAAATGAAAATTGTGGGAAAAACCCCTCCCAATTAATTAAACCCAAAAAACCCTCAATTGAAAATAAACAGGTATTTCGTCCAAAAATCTGTTTTTTTAATCAATTTTTACAATAATCGTAAAAAAAATTCAATCAGACGAATTTTTTTAAATATAAAAAAATGGAAAAAAATATGTATTTAGATTTTTTTTTTTTTCCGTCGATAATATTAAGCATAGATTCCCCCATTTCGATATGTGCACATTATGAAGAATCACACTGTATATAATAATACAAGAAAGTAACGTTTTCAAAATAAGTTATGCATCTGTAGCGTATCTACTCCGTGACACAAATCCTATTTCTAACTGTCGGAACTAACGTAGCGTGGAAATGTGGCTGTCAGTTTGTTTCAGCGTTGTTTCGTTAAAACAGTGTGCTATGGAGTGTAAGATTTGTTTTGCCGGAGAGAGTAAGAATTGGCACCCGTTTTTTTTTTGCGTGGTATTAGATGAGATAACTTTCAGTAATTAAAAGTTACGAGAGGTAATGTTAGTTTCACACGCGGATTGTCGATTTCGAGCTGATTGTCTGGTCGTTTTTCAGTTGAGCGATTGGCATGATTTTGTTTAAAAATTAAACAAATCGCTTATCAGGATCTGTTGTTTAACTATATTTTTTTTTATTCGCGAATATCATTCTCGATCAATGGCGACGCCAAGTTGACTTACTAGCCAATCGCTCAACTGGCTTTGTCAATTGGGCTATTACAATTATTAATAATTAACCACATCATCAAACTACAGCATGGCTTGGCTTTAATTAACATAATTCGATCAGTGTTAGTATCTCTCCATTATTAATTAATCTATTTGTGGAAGTCCCAAACCTAAGACGTAAATGCGTTTGAATATAATAACCCCAAGTTGCTAACGTATTATAACAAATATTTTGTTCATGTACTTATACAGCATTTTTGTACCCGCAATTGCTCTATAAGTATTTTGACCTTTAACAAAACCCAACTTTTCCCTTTTACCTTCCCAGAACACCTGTAACACACACCTGTAGCATTGTAAGGTCCTAAAAATTTATAAAATCGTTAACACTCCACTGTTTAGCGCGTAAACAAAGCCGCGTAAATTACGCATTTTTACGCGAAACTTTTAATGGAATAACATAGTGGTGACCCTGGACCGTTACAAAGTTTTATTACACAGGCCTACGCACTTTGATAAACAAAATTGTTTGATTACAAGCTGGGACTTGATAGTTATGGTATATTACGATGGTTTTTCTTAATGAGGTAAGTAGAACAGATATTGACCTGCAGAGGCTTGCTTTTCAATGACTCTGATGACAGGAATTGTGGCGTAACGTGGGAATTAAAAAATAAGTTTAAGCTATATTTGCAGTGCAGCATATACAAGAACATTATGTTGTTTGTAAAATAAACTTCTAATCCTTAGTCAATAGAATAATTGATTGAGTATAAAAGTAGGATAAGATGATAAGTAGCAATAAACTACCATGTTTTACGGGCTGTTAAGATGGTTATGATAATGAGTGTAGAAAAAGTAACTTAAATAAAAAGAGTGTGCGGTCGTATGCATCACGAACGAAGTTCCTTACGTGATACTCGCGCACACACGCACCCACACATACTCGTGTAATTATAATAGAAAAAGAAAGAGAGAGAAAGTCGCATGGAGCATAACGCTTTTTCCTTACGTGACGATTTCTACCGGTCAACTCCTAAAAAATATGTGGAGAGTCATTACACAGAGAATTCACATCCCGCCAATCCCATATGAACCAAGCCATAATTCCATATTAACTTATTAATAGTCCTGGGAATTAAAATTCCCTACAACTCAGCATCAAAGCTCAGGCTTCCCTAATAATAACGACAGGTTAAATGACATAAGCTGGAAAAAAGACGTAAACAAAAATTTTGGAAACAACAGAAATCAGCTCGAGGTGTGCCATGTAAATTGATGGTGTTTTTTATAAGGATACAAAGTTTTACTGGATATGGCAGGAGTACTGTCATATGTCATCATCTTATACCCATCCAGGTATAAGTAAGTATCCTTCCTTTTCTGCCATGCTTCCTGATCTGTGTGAGTCTCAACCAGGTCTTACCCTCGATCTTCTGAATTTCATCCACCCAGCTGTTGCCCTGTCACTCCCTTCAGCTACCATTCAGTTAGAGCTCTGCCCCACCTATCACCACGCCTTGCGTGTTATGTAAGTGTCTTGCCTACCTACATTTCAGAGCCACACACAGTTCTATTAGATTTTTTAACACATCCATTAAATCTGCATCCATTCATTGATCACTGTAATGAACTTTTTAAATTAAAAAGGGTGGCAAACATATTATCCAGTGGCACGCACCCTACTTCAGAGACAGTAATTTAATTCCAACCCCCGTTTTGTGAACCCCCCTACGCGGTTCATTTGGGCCTACTTTCTGCGGTACGTTTAGCCCTTCAGCATAATTAGTTGAGTTTTGGACTTTTTTGATGATATGTATATTGATAACATGGAAAATAACTGTCGAGGTTTTTTGCAAATAAGTGTGAGGAATATTCACACACTAAAGGATCAGTTCAAGTACCTTCTTTACATATTTTGCTGTGATAGAGGTGATCATATTTATTTTCTCAAACATGTTTGGAAATTCGAGCATTATTTTGACAACCTTCTTCGAGATAAATCGAAATTGCGGTACTGGTGGAAACCATGCGAGCGCCCGGAAGAATCCATATCTGGCGTGTTTAGCGGCAAAATAAATTACTATGAAAACTCAGTGTCGTGTTGTTTAAAAATGGAACGAACTTTTTACTTCAACACTTGGCAACCAAGGAGGTTACTTATCAAAGGTTTTTATTTCTTCGATTTGGCTTGCAAATAGAACTGTTGAAAGTAAAGTAAAATTATCGTTTTTGATTCTGGAATTTATAATTAATTTACTTAGGGCGGATTCGACCAAACAGGAATAAATATCCGCGGAATAAGATTTATTCCTGACAGTATTCGTATGGAGAAACTGTCAAAAATTCAAAATTTATTCGGAAGAGAACGCATATTCCGCGGATAAAATTATTCCTGTTGGGAGGAGCTCGTGGCTAAGTAATAACAGCCGCACTGGTCGATCCATCAGGTTAAGCTGCGCTTGCCGGGGTGGGTCCGTGGATTGGTGACCATCTTTACATACCGAGACTCCTCCGTGCTTCGGTTGGTCCCGGCAGTCATTCGTGGATCTTTGATAGTCGTTACGAGTCGTCAGAAGCCCGAAAGTCTGACAAGCAGTCTTACCAAGGGGTATCGTATTACCCAGTTACTGGGTTGTGCAGGTCAGATAGGCAGTCGCTTCATGTAAAATACTATATATAAATACTATTCAGCTGTATCCGGTTACACTGGAAGCCGACCCCAACATGATTGGGAAAAGGCTAGGGAGAATGACATGAATGGTCAAACCCACCCTTAGTTGGAATTTCTAAGTACTATACAAGCCTTGGCCGCAATCAGGCATTGATGGAATCACGTATGGGGATCTCGGCTTTGCCTCGGCTCACATTTTCACGATCGTCCAAAAATGCCTATGTTGCAGGCTGTGACAATAATGTACCATTTCTTACCCTACCAATTTGGCGAACATTGATAACGTTCATAAACTATCGAAATAGAGGGCGTTTCCGTATAATATAACCAAAAAATCTAACGACTGATACAGTAGGAACTGGTATGCAGTATCCGGGTAACCATGGCTCTGCTCACTTAAATTTTGCTGCTACACTTCCTGAACTATGCTCTGGCCAAAAACTGTGTTACTGACTATGAACAATACGCTAGACTACATCACCTGGGAAAACTCTTGGAAGATTTGGAATGCGGTTACAGCTCACACCACACACCAAGTGAGAGCACAATAGTATAATTCACTTAGTTAATGGAAGCTTACAACTACCATAGCGAAAGGGAAATGATGACCAACCAGATGTGGATCAGCCCCAAGTGAAAAACGAATGACTGAATTGGGATCCCGAAAAGCATCAACAAGACTGAGTATCGATGATCCTAGATGAAGCTCTAATGAGCGAGCAAACACCGATTTTCTTTTCTTTTTCAAATTCGTGAGTTCTGGAACAATAGTAATATCGAAATGAAAGCCAGTATTCGTAGGTCATTATTTTGATGTTTTAGGCCTACAAACGGGAAAATGCACGGTGGCTCGACTTAAGAGTCCATTTGGAACTACATAATATTATGTTGCTAGTTTGATTTGTATGAATTGACCTTATACAAGAGTCAGCCAAACACTTTTCAAGAACGGAGATGTATTATATCACCGTAAGATTGTGAGCACCTTTAGTTTATAATCTATCTATAGTTTGCGCTAGATAAGAAAAAAATAAAAGTCACTGACCCGACTTATGTGCTTATTTGAAATTAATGATTTGACTTCGAATTTGGTATAAGAGTTTCATTGAGTATTAGTAAGTACCTTCCAAAATAAATAAAGTTTTGGCCAAAAGGTTTATAACTCATGGCCAGTGAACGCGCCAAGGACGCCCCTTACCGTGATACGTTTGTTTTGATCATGTTAGCGACACTTCCTTTACATGTTTTCCGTATCGATTAGAAATATTGGAATACATTGGTAGACGGGTGTCAACGACTTTTATTTTTTTATTATCCGGCGGAGACTTTAGCGAGATTATAAACTACAGAAAAATTGTGAACTGTTAAAATATAACGCATTTTTAGTAGTCTGTCTATCAATGTCTAATGGTCAAATTGTGCACGAATCTACACTTACCGACAAGGTTCTTAATCTGTCCGATTTTATCACCCGTAAAATGGTGAACCGTCCCTGATTCGTAGTTTTTGGCAATAGCCGAATTGGTCGCAATAACTCAGGGCACATCCCTACCCCCCCACATCAAGACCAGATGGGTTAGGTTAGAACTGTAACCAACCGCGCGCGAGCTGAGCGAGCGGGGCCGCGATAGCGGCCGGTGAGTGCTTCTTCCAATTTAGTCGCAGTTTTTTGGCTATTTAGTAGTAGCGCAGTTGCAAAAGTTGCATTCGTCGCATGCAAGTTTGATACCAGTTCACAATTTGTTGGTTTGCCAGGGATAGTTTGTAAACTATCGAAAAATAATGCATTAAATTGTAAATGGTTTGTTGCAGTTCACAATTTCTCGATAGTTTATAATCTTGCTAGATAGATTATAAACTAACGATATTCATTATTATTATTACGGCGACATATATAATGTGTGTAAAAATTGGAGCAACGTTAGTGTATACCACTCGATTAATTGCTTCTACCTCCAGCAATAACTGCCAGCAATTATTGCAGAAAGTATTGCTCGTGTAAACTATTTTTTTGCCACTTAATCCATCTTTAAGTCATAAATGAATGATTCCCTAATATAGATATTGATATTTTGAACGGTACATTTTAAAAGGACAAGAATATTATGTTTTCAATATTGATTACATGAATGAAATGTATGTCCATCTATCGAAACATTCGCAGTGGGCGTTTCAGTATAATATGATAACATATTCCGCCGTCTGATACATTCAGCAGTATCGAGGGAACCATGGCCCTGCTCACTTTTATTTTGCTGCTATACTTCTTAAATTATACTCTGACCGAAAACTGTGTTATTGACAATACGCCAGACTACATTACTTCAGAAAAAGAACTCTCGGAATATCTACAAACCGGCTACTTCTCAGACCACGTACCAAATGAGAGCACAATAGTAAATCTCACTTGCATCATACAATCCTTCATCTTCGATAGCAAAGAGGAAATGATGACAATACAAATGTGGACGAGCACCAAGTGGATAGACGAAAGACTGAAATGGGATCCCGAAAAGCACCACGGTATCAACGAGACTGATGCAACGAAATTTTTCAACTTCTGGTCTCCATTCTATGAGGTACCCAACTCCTCGGACTTCCTTAACGCTTACCTAAACTTCTATAGCTATAACATAAAGAGTACTGGAGAAGTCCACAACAAACAGTTTATGATGCACGAGGCTTGGTGTAGAGTCAAACTCACAAACTGGCCATACGACGTGCAAGAATGCACTTATGAAATCCAAGCAAAGGAATGGTCATCCGAAACAAAAAAAATTACAATGAACTATGATTTCATAGTCATGGAAACTAATAACGCTGAATGGTACATATACGATTATAAGCACGTGGAGGACAACAGTACCAAAAAGCATTCTAAGTTTACCTTTTTACTGATGCGCGAAGCAGTGGGCTTGTCTGCGATTGTCATTTGTCCTGCCATCGTTTTAACCGTTCTCAGTATTTTATCGTTGTGTTTGGATGTGCGTCGTAAAGTACGGCTAGCGATCATCTGCTTCAGTTTACTTGGTCATTATTATTTCTTGACAGAGTTGTCTCACGATATACCGAAGGAATCTCACTTCCCACCGACCTTATTGTTGTACTATCGTGGCTCAGTCGTTTTGTCTGTTATCATAATTATTTCCACATTTTTTTTGGCTGCAATGTGTAAGTTAAAGTCAACGCCACACAGTTATGTAAAACTAATCAATGATTTTGTGTATGAAAACAAGTATAGAACGTATTTCGTGTTTCCTCGGTGGGATTTTGATGATGTTACAGTTGATATCAAGCCAAGCAGTGAAGATTGGATGAAGTTTGCGAACATTGTGAATAGTGTTCTTATATTCTGTGTTTTTTTTGCTTATATTGGTTTGTATGCCACAAATATTCCTAAACGTACACATTACCATGTAAATAATGATTATTAAAATATTCTCTTTCTTGCTCTGAGTCTTAACTGAGTCCTTTGAAATTAAGTCTAAATAAAACGCGTTACCGCGTGGAAGCGTATTATCACGTATTAGGTGATAATAGGTTGGGGTGACCACCATTTTGTTGGTGGTGTTGGTTAATTGGTTGGTGGGTGACGTCTCTGAGTGTGGCAATTGTGACTGTGTATCACAATCAAATAGTTTTTACAGGTACGGGTGTACCTACCTGTAAAAACAAATGTAAGTGGTAATAGTAAATAAATAAATAATAAGTGAAAGTAAACGCAAAATATATATTTCAACTAGCTTTCGCCAGCGGCTTCGCTCGCATGATATCTTTATAAATTAATGACTAATATTATTATACTACTTACATAAAAGTATTTCCATGCATGCCTTTAACTTAACTTTTAATTTTATTGTTTAATCTTAAATAATCATTATTATCAATTTCATTCAATCAAATTCTATTTTAATTTATTGTTATTATCAATTTCATTAACTCAAATTATGTTAAATTGTAATTATTATTGTGCTATTTTTATTTTTATTATGTAAAATATATAAGGTGCTATAAAAATATCTGCCACGGCTTTAATGAGAGGTAGTATTGTGTTTAAAGATAACAATAGTGAAGAAATTTCGTACCCCGGCACAGTTAAATCAATTTGAGAAAATAAAGTAGTTAAATAAACATTGACTCTACTCTGCATAACGTGGTTCACAAATTACGCGCGAAGTGCACTTCGTCAATGAAAACAACTGCTATCTCTTTCCATCTGTTCTGTGAATGAAAACTGAAATCAGCTGACTAGTTCGACACTTGCAAATTTATACGTACAATTTTTTGTATGAAAAAAAATATGACACATGATCAATAATTTATCTTTACTATTGTAATCTATAAACACAATACTATCTCCCATTGCAGCCGTGGCAGATATTTTTATAGCACCTTATATATTCTACTAATTTTAGATCAAATTTTTATATAAAAATCTTGTAGGTATTATATTGTTATATTGAAAATAATTATGTTAATTTTTGTAATTTAAATCTGTAAGAGGAAGGCGCTGATGTCCGTCACACAGTTTATACTAGCACGGACATCTTCGTTTACTCTATCTTTTAAATGTTAATCATTTTTACACTGTTTTTGAAAAGGATAGATGATTTTGTACCCACCTTTTTGATAATAATTTTTTTATTTTATTTTATTTTTATTTTTATTTTATTATAGCATTCTACTGTTGAAAGATTTTTTTTAAATCGGTTTAGTAGTTTTTGAGTTTATTCATTACGAACAAAAATACAAACCTATTCTCTTATAATATTAGTGTTGATAATGACCACAATCCCATATCATGGATAAGGAATAATTGACAACATACAAATGTTAATTACGCGAAGTGATGCCTAAAAGGCAGATAGCTTATCCATGTAAAACGAGCGCATACACCATTCATTTAGTACATTCATCACCCCTTTGACTAGCGTCTGTACCTACAGGTCACAGAGTAGTGAGTTAATAGAATGCAGGGCTATTGGTTATAATATGAGGTTGTAACCGTTTCAGGTGTAAAAAAGTCATTTGGAAAGTTTCCAAATACTTTTTTTACATCTAAAAGATGCTGGTAGGGATATAGACCGTACTTCCAGGATTGTCCTGATAGTCGTGGAATACCTCTCCACTCTTCATAAGCACTACAAGACATATTGCCCGCTTGTCACTACGACACTATGTGCTAGCGACTGTTTTAGGGGGCCCATTATTGAGTGTGCAAGTCACTCCCTACCATTTAATCCGTGAATATTAATTATTATCATTGGTCAGGTAGGGGACATAATCTTTCCATAGTTCAAGGTAACCAACCCACTGTAGCCACCCAAACCCATAGCCCAATATATTTTGTTACCATGTTCTGCAATAGTCTTGCACCAACCGGGGGTTGTCCTTGGGTGCCCTTGCATACAATGATAATTGTCGATTGGTTCCTTATTCCATTTAAAATTGTCTAAGGGACCTCTGCGAGTTGGATTCGGCCCATCGTACGTCTTCCAAAGGTAGTAGAAGATAGTAGATTATGTCAAAGACATTAAAAAAAAAAATTGAGGGCTTAAGAATAGTTTCCAGTCTTTTAGATCAATAGCTTTGGTGTTACTCTACTAACGACCATGAGCTGGATCGCTTTAAGATTCAAAGAAAAATCGGCTACGTATTGTAATTCACCCACCAAACCATCTCAAAGATGTTGCACACGTACTAGATTGCCAGTATCCAGGTGAGGTACTAGACCAACGCGTTAACGGTCCAGTTATCTGAGGCGCAAGTCTGTTACGCTAATTACAAAGCATGTTATAATAATATACGTATACAGTGTGATTCTTCATAATGTATCGAAATGAGGGATTCTATGCTTAATTTGACAAACGGAAAAAATATTTAAAAAAATCAATTTTTTTTTTTTCTTTTTTTTTTTTACCCCAATGTAAAAAAACGGTGTAACTTTTAAATGATCTATCGCGATGAAACAAACTCAACTCCATAATGATTGGTAGTAATTAAGTGTTCTTATAAAATGAAAATTGTGGGAAAAACCCCTCCCAATTAAACCCAAAAACCCTCAATTGAAAATATACAGGTATTTCGTCCAAAAATCTGTTTTTTTAATCAATTTTTACAATAATCGTAAAAAAAAATCAATCAGACGAATTTTTTTAAATATAAAAAATGGAAAAAAATATGTATTTAGTTTTTTTTTTTTTTTCCGTCGATAATATTAAGCATAGATTCCCCCATTTCGATATGTGCACATTATGAAGAATCACACTGTATATAATAATACAAGAAAGTAACGTTTTCAAAATAAGTTATGCATCTGTAGCGTATCTACTCCGTGACACAAATCCTATTTCTAACTGTCGGAACTAACGTAGCGTGGAAATGTGGCTGTCAGTTTGTTTCAGCGTTGTTTCGTTAAAACAGTGTGCTATGGAGTGTAAGATTTGTTTTGCCGGAGAGAGTAAGAATTGGCACCCGTTTTTTTTGCGTGGTATTAGATGAGATAACTTTCAGTAATTAAAAGTTACGAGAGGTAATGTTAGTTTCACACGCGGATTGTCGATTTCGAGCTGATTGTCTGGTCGTTTTTCAGTTGAGCGATTGGCATGATTTCGTTTAAAAAATTAAACAAACCGTTTAAAAAATTAAACAATCAGGATCTGTTGTTTATATTTTTTTTTATTCGCGAATATCATTCTCGATCAATGGCGACGCCAAGTTGACTTACTAGCCAATCGCTCAACTGGCTTTGTCAATTGGGCTATTACAATTATTAATAATTAACCACATCATCAAACTACAGCATGGCTTGGCTTTAATTAACATAATTCGATCAGTGTTAGTATCTCTCCATTATTAATTAATCTATTTGTGGAAGTCCCAAACCTAAGACGTAAATGCGTTTGAATATAATAACCCCAAGTTGCTAACGTATTATAACAAATATTTTGTTCATGTACTTATACAGCATTTTTGTACCCGCAATTGCTCTATAACTATTTTGACCTTTAACAAAACCCAACTTTTCCCTTTTACCTTCCCAGAACACCTGTAACACACACCTGTAGCATTGTAAGGTCCTAAAAATTTATAAAATCGTTAACACTCCACTGTTTAGCGCGTAAACAAAGCCGCGTAAATTACGCATTTTTACGCGAAACTTTTAATGGAATAACATAGTGGTGACCCTGGACCGTTACAAAGTTTTATTACACAGGCCTACGCACTTTGATAAACAAAATTGTTTGATTACAAGCTGGGACTTGATAGTTATGGTATATTACGATGGTTTTTCTTAATGAGGTAAGTAGAATAGATATTGACCTTCAGAGGCTTGCTTTTCAATGACTCTGATGACAGGAATTGTGGCGTAACGTGGGAATTAAAAAATAAGTTTAAGCTATATTTGCAGTGCAGCATATACAAGAACATTATGTTGTTTGTAAAATAAACTTCTAATCCTTAGTCAATAGAATAATTGATTGAGTATAAAAGTAGGATAAGATGATAAGTAGCAATAAACTACCATGTTTTACGGGCTGTTAAGATGGTTATGATAATGAGTGTAGAAAAAGTAACTTAAATAAAAAGAGTGTGCGGTCGTATGCATCACGAACGAAGTTCCTTACGTGATACTCGCGCACACACGCACCCACACATACTCGTGTAATTATAATAGAAAGAGACAGAGAGAGAAAGTCGCATGGAGCATAACGCTTTTTCCTTACGTGACGATTTCTACCGGTCAACTCCTAAAAAATATGTGGAGAGTCATTACACAGAGAATTCACATCCCGCCAATCCCATATGAACCAAGCCATAATTCCATATTAACTTATTAATAGTCCTGGGAATTAAAATGCCCTACAACTCAGCATCAAAGCTCAGGCTTCCCTAATAATAACGACAGGTTAAATGACATAAGTTGGAAAAAAGACGTAAACAAAAATTTTGGAAACAACAGAAATCAACTCGAGGTGTGCCATGTAAAATGGTGTTTTTTATAAGGATACAAAGTTTTACTGGATATGGCAGGAGTACTGTCATATGTCATCATCTTATACCCATCCAGGTATAAGTAAGTATCCTTCCTTTTCTGCCATGCTTTCCTGATCTGTGTGAGTCTCAACCAGGTCTTACCCTCGATCTTCTGAATTTCATCCACCCAGCTGTTGCCCTGTCACTCCCTTCAGCTACCATTCAGTTAGAGCTCTGCCCCACCTATCACCACGCCTTGCGTGTTATGTAAGTGTCTTGCCTACCTACATTTCAGAGCCACACACAGTTCTATTAGATTTTTTAACACATCCATTAAATCTGCATCCATTCATTGATCACTGTAATGAACTTTTTAAATTAAAAAGGGTGGCAAACATATTATCCGGTGGCACGCACCCTACTTCAGAGACAGTAATTTAATTCCAACCCCCGTTTTGTGAACCCCCCTACGCGGTTCATTTGGGCCTACTTTCTGCGGTACGTTTAGCCCTTCAGCATAATTAGTTGAGTTTTGGACTTTTTTGATGATATGTATATTGATAACATGGAAAATAACTGTCGAGGTTTTTTGCAAATAAGTGTGAGGAATATTCACACACTAAAGGATCAGTTCAAGTACCTTCTTTACATATTTTGCTGTGATAGAGGTGATCATATTTATTTTCTCAAACATGTTTGGAAATTCGAGCATTATTTTGACAACCTTCTTCGAGATAAATCGAAATTGCGGTACTGGTGGAAACCATGCGAGCGCCCGGAAGAATCCATATCTGGCGTGTTTAGCGGCAAAATAAATTACTATGAAAACTCAGTGTCGTGTTGTTTAAAAATGGAACGAACTTTTTACTTCAACACTTGGCAACCAAGGAGGTTACTTATCAAAGGTTTTTATTTCTTCGATTTGGCTTGCAAATAGAACTGTTGAAAGTAAAGTAAAATTATCGTTTTTGATTCTGGAATTTATAATTAATTTACTTAGGGCGGATTCGACCAAACAGGAATAAATATCCGCGGAATAAGATTTATTCCTGACAGTATTCGTATGGAGAAACTGTCAAAAATTCAAAATTTATTCGGAAGAGAACGCATATTCCGCGGATAAAATTATTCCTGTTGGGAGGAGCTCGTGGCTAAGTAATAACAGCCGCACTGGTCGATCCATCAGGTTAAGCTGCGCTTGTCGGGGTTGGTCCGTGAATGGGAGACCATCTTTACATACCGAGACTCCTCCGTGCTTCGGAAAGCACGTTAAGCCGTTGGTCCCAGCAGTCATTCGTGGATCTTTGACAGTCGTTACGAGTCGTCAGAAGCTCGAAAGTCTGACAAGCAGTCTTACCAAGGGGTATCGTATTACCCAGTTACTGGGTTGTGCAGGTCAGATAGGCAGTCGCTCCATGTAAAATACTAGTATTCAGCTGTATCCAGTTACACTGGAAGCCGACCCCAACATGATTGGGAAAAGGCTAGGGAGAATGAAAAGAATGGTCAAACCCACCCTTAGTTGGAATTTCTAAGTACTATACAAGCCTTGGCCGCAATCAGGCATTGATGGAATCACGTATGGGGATCTCGGCTTTGCCTCGGCTCACATTTTCACGATCGTCCAAAAATGCCTATGTTGCAGGCTGTGACAATAATACCATAATACCATTTCTTACCCTACCAATTTGGCGAACATTGATAACGTTCATAAACTATCGAAATAGAGGGCGTTTTCGTATAATATAACCAAAAAATCTAACGACTGATACAGTAGGAACTGGTATGCAGTATCCGGGTAACCATGGCTCTGCTCACTTAAATTTTGCTGCTACACTTCCTGAACTATGCTCTGGCCAAAAACTGTGTTACTGACTATGAACAATACGCTAGACTACATCACATGGGAAAACTCTTGGAAGATTTGGAATGCGGTTACAGCTCACACCACACACCAAGTGAGAGCACAATAGTATAATTCACTTAGTTAATGGAAGCTTACAACTACCATAGCGAAAGGGAAATGATGACCATCCAGATGTGGATCAGCCCCAAGTGAAAAACGAATGACTGAATTGGGATCCGGAAAAGCATCACGGCATCAACAAGACTGAGTATCGATTATGCTCGATGAAGCTCTAATGAGCGAGCAAACTCCGATTTTCTTTTCTTTTTCAAATTCGTGAGTTCGGAACAATGGTAATATCGAAATGATGGCCAGTATTCGTAGGTCATTATTTTGATGTTTTAGGCCTATAAACGGGAAAATGCACGGTGGCTCGACTTAAGAGTCCAGGAGCCTACATACATAGTGTACATAGTACCGTTAATAAGAAAACAGGAAGACCATTTGGAACTACATAATATTATGTTGCTAGTTTGATTTGTATGATTTGACCTTATACAAGAGTCAGCCAAACACTTTTCAAGAATGGAGATGTATGTATATGTCACCGTAAGATTGTGAGCACCTTTAGTTTATAATCTATCTATAGTTTGCGCTAGATAAGAAAAAAATAAAAGTCACTGACCCGACTTATGTGCTTATTTGAAATTAATGATTTGACTTCGAATTTGGTATAAGAGTTTCATTGAGTATTAGTAAGTACCTTCCAAAATAAATAAAGTTTTGGCCAAAAGGTTTGTAACTCATGGCCAGTGAACGCGCCAAGGACGCCCCTTACCGCGATACGTTTGTTTTGATCATGTTAGCGACACTTCCTTTACATGTTTTCCGTATCGATTAGAAATATTGGAATACATTGGTAGACGGGTGTCAACGACTTTTATTTTTTTATTATCCGGCGGAGACTTTAGCGAGATTATAAACTACAGAAAAATTGTGAACTGTTAAAATATAACGCATTTTTAGTAGTCTGTCTATCAATGTCTAATGGTCAAATTGTGCACGAATCTACACTTACCGACAAGGTTCTTAATCTGTCCGATTTTATCACCCGTAAAATGGTGAACCGTCCCTGATTCGTAGTTTTTGGCAATAGCCGAATTGGTCGCAATAACTCAGGGCACATCCCTACCCCCCCACATCACGACCAGATGGGTTAGGTTAGAACTGTAACCAACCGCGCGCGAGCTGAGCGAGCGGGGCCGCGACAGCGGCCGGTGAGCGCTTCTTCCAATTTAGTCGCAGTTTTTTGGCTATTTAGTAGTAGCGCAGTTGCAAAAGTTGCATTCGTCGCATGCAAGTTTGATACCAGTTCACAATTTGTTGGTTTGCCAGGGATAGTTTGTAAACTATCGAAAAATAATGCATTAAATTGTAAATGGTTTGTTGCAGTTCACAATTTCTCGATGGTTTATAATCTTGCTAGATAGATTATAAACTAACGATATTCATTATTATTATTACGGCGACATATATAATGTGTGTAAAAATTGGAGCAACGTTAGTGTATACCACTCGTTTAATTGCTTCTACCTCCAGCAATAACTGCCAGCAATTATTGCAGAAAGTATTGCTCGTGTAAACTATTTTTTTGCCACTTAATCCATCTTTAAGTCATAAATGAATGATTCCCTAATATAGATATTGATATTTTGAACGGTACATTTTAAAAGGACAAGAATATTATATTTTCAATATTGATTACATGAATGAAATGTATGTCCATCTATCGAAACATTCGCAGTGGGCGTTTCAGTATAATATGATAACATATTCCGCCGTCTGATACATTCAGCAGTATCGAGGGAACCATGGCCCTGCTCACTTTTATTTTGCTGCTATACTTCTTAAATTATACTCTGACCGAAAACTGTGTTATTGACAATACGCCAGACTACATTACTTCAGAAAAAGAACTCTCGGAATATCTACAAACCGGCTACTTCTCAGACCACGCACCAAATGAGAGCACAATAGTAAATCTCACTTGCATCATACAATCCTTCATCTTCGATAGCAAAGAGGAAATGATGACAATACAAATGTGGACGAGCACCAAGTGGATAGACGAAAGACTGAAATGGGATCCCGAAAAGTATCACGGTATCAAAGAGACCGACGTATCGATTTTTTTCAATTTATGGACTCCATTTTATAGAGCATCCAACACCTCGGACTTCCTTTACGCTTACCTGGCCTTCTATAGCTATATCGTAAAGAGTACTGGAGAAATCCACAGCAGACATTTCCTGCTGCAAGAGGCTTGGTGTAGAGTCAAACTCACAAACTGGCCATACGATGTGCAAGAATGCACTTATGAAATCGTAGCAAAGGAATCATCGGACGAATCAGGAAATTTCACAATTAACTATGATTTCATAGTCATGGAAACTAATAGCGCTGAATGGTACATATACGATTACAAGCACGTGGAGGACAACAGTACCAAAAAGCATTCTAAGTTTACCTTTTTACTGATGCGCGAAGCAGTGGGCTTGTCTGCGATTGTCATTTGTCCTGCCATCGTTTTAACCGTTCTCAGTATTTTATCGTTGTGTTTGGATGTGCGGCGTAAAGTACGGCTAGCGATCATCTGCTTCAGTTTACTTGGTCATTATTATTTCTTGACGGAGTTGTCTCACGATATACCGAAGGAATCTCACTTCCCACCGACCTTATTGTTGTACTATCGTGGCTCAATCGTTTTGTCTGTTATCATAATTATTTCCACATTCTTTTTGGCTGCAATGTGTAAGTTAAAGTCAACGCCACACAATTATGTAAAACTAATCAATGATTTTGTGTATGAAAACAAGTATAGAACGTATTTAGTGTTTCCTCGGTGGGATTTTGATGATGTTACAGTTGATATCAAGCCAAGCAGTGAAGATTGGATGAAGTTTGCGAACATTGCGAATAGTGCTTTTATATTCTGTGTTTTTTTTGCTTATATTGGTTTGTATGCCACAAATATTCCTAAACGTACACATTACCATGTAAATAATGATTATTAAAATATTCTCTTTCTTGCTCTGAGTCTTAACTGAGTCCTTTGAAATTAAGTCTAAATAAAACGCGTTTCCGCGTGGAAGCGTATTATCACGTATTAGGTGATAATAGGTTGGGGTGCCCAACATTTTGTTGGTGGTGTTGGTTAATTGGTTGGTGGGTTACGTATCTGAGTGTGGCAACTGTGACTGTGTATCACAATCAAATATATCTTTTACAGGTACGGGTGTACCTGTAAAAACAAATCTAAGTGGTAATAGTAAATAAATAAATAATAAGTGAAAGTAAAAGCAAAATATATATTTCAACTAGCTTTCGCCAGCGGCTTCGCTCGCATGATATCTTTATAAATTAATGACTAATATTATAGCATTCTACTGTTGAAAGATTTTTTTTAAATCGGTTCAGTAGTTTTTGAGTTTATTCATTACGAACAAAAATACAAACCTATTCTCTTATAATATTAGTGTGGGTAATGACCACAATCCCATATCATGGATAAGGAATAATTGACAACATACAAATGTTAATTACGCGAAGTGATGCCTAAAAGGCAGATAGCTTATCCATGTAAAACGAGCGCATACACCATTCATTTAGTACATTCATCACCCCTTTGACTAGCGTCTATACCTACAGGTCACAGAGTAGTGAGTTAATAGAATGCTCATAATACATGGCTATTGGTTATAATATGTCGGCAATTCTTAAGAGGGTGCATTCGGAAAGCGAGCAACGTCGCAAATAGATGTCAAATATATCGCTGTTTTGATTAATTTGGCAATATTACTGTATGAAAATCTGAAATATGGCTAATTAGTGAACTAGAATATTAATATTGAATTGCAATTATAGCACTGAATTTGATGTTGTAACCGTTTTAGGTGTAAAAAAGTGATTTGGAAAGTTTCCAAATACTTTTTTTACATTTAAAACTCAATATTCGGTGTTAAGATATTTATTATTGCATTTCATAGTCAATATTCAAGTTCACTAATTAGCCATATTTCATATTCATCGTTTCATAGTTTCATGTTATAAAATAATTCGTAAGCATTATTATAATCTTAGTTTGTAGTGTAATAATGTAATAGCAATTATTAACAAGTACCTCTGCTATATTCTTGAATTGTACTAATATGGACTAAGTTGTTCGCAATAAAAATTTGCTTTCACGAGGTAGTTGACATGTGGAATGTGAGCACGGCTGTCATTGTGCCGATTGTCATAACGGGTAATGGCCTCATGGCCGAATGCCTCGAACAACATCTCTCGAGGCTCTCGTTACGCGGTTGAATCAGAAGGTACCCTCGATACGGCTCGCATCGTGAAAAGGTTCCTGTCTCTGGAGCCCTAACCACCGGTAGCTTGGACCCTGCTCCCAACACCGGAGAACCATATTTTTTTTTTACCACGCCTACAAATATTATTTTTATCCTTTTTCATTTTTGCTTTTTTAATCCTGTTCTTAAGAAATTAAAAAAAAAAAAAAAAAAAAAAATGTATTTGGCAGTTTTTTTAATTTTTTTATATACTAAATAATAATAACCTCTACGTTGACGCCGTATCTCTACGTTGACGTCGTGGGGGTGTTTGCGCGCTCCGAACTCTAGGTCATGGCCGGTAAAGTTTACTTTGCCAAAGCATGCTAAGGTAAGACAGAAACATAAGCCCGCAGGCATGTGGCGAACTGTTAGGCAGTAGCGGCCCTACGGCCCCTATCCCCCGGCAGAAGTCGAGTCCCTCACCTCTAGTTTGCCTTTATTTGCCAGCTGGAGTGAACACTGACAAGGAACCGAGCTCCCACCTCATTCTTGGCTTTGTTGGCCGGCTTGAGTGGAAATTTTCAAGTGCAACAGTAAGATGCTGGTAGGGATATAGACCGTACTTCCAGGATTGTCCTGATAGTCGTGGAATACCTCTCCACTCTTCATAAGCACTACAAGACATATTGCCCGCTTGTCGCTACGACACTATGTGCTAGCGACTGGGGGACTAGGGGCCCATTATTGAGTGTGCAAGTCACCCCCTACCATTTAATCCGTGAATATTAATTATTATCATTGGTCAGGTAGGGGACATAATCTTTCCATAATTCAAGGTAACCAACCCACTGTAGCCACCCAAACCCATAGCCCAATATATTTTGTTTCCATGTTCTGCAATAGTCTTGCACCAACCGGGGGTTGTCCTTGGGTGCCCTTGCATACAGTGATAATTGTCGATTGGTTCCTTATTCCATTTAAAATTGTCTAAGGGGCCTCTGCGAGTTGGATTCGGCCCATCGTATGTCTTCCAAAGGTCCGTAATAGTAGATTATGTCAAAGACATTAAAAAAAAAAAATTGAGGGCTTAAGAGTAGTTTCCAGTCTTTTAGATCAATAGCTTTGGTGTTACTCTACTAACGACTATGAGCTGGATCGCTTTAAGATTCAAAGGAAAATCGGCTACGTATTGTAATTCACCCACCAAACCATCTCAAAGATGTTGCACAAGTACTAGATTACCAGTATCCAGGTGAGGTACTAGACCAACGCGTTAACGGTCCAGTTATCTGAGGCGCAAGTCTGTTACGCTATTACAAAGCATGTTATAATAATATTAATAGCCATTTATTTCGGGCAGAACCCACATAAGTTTTAATAACAATTCACTTAAGATCAATGTTAGTAGGTACTTAATACATGAAAGTAACGTTTTCAAAATAAGTTATGCATCTGAAGCGTATCTACTCCGTGACACAAATCCTATTTCTAACTGTCGGAACTAACGTAGCGTGGAAATGTGGCTGTCAGTTTGTTTCAGCGTTGTTTCGTTAAAACAGTGTGCTATGGAGTGTAAGATTTGTTTTGCCGGAGAGAGTAAGAATTGGCACCCGTTTTTTTTGCGTGGTATTAGATGAGATAACTTTCAGTAATTAAAAGTTACGAGAGGTAATGTTAGTTTCACACGCGGATTGTCGATTTCGAGCTGATTGTCTGGTCGTTTTTCAGTTGAGCGATTGGCATGATTTCGTTTAAAAAATTAAACAAACCGCTTATCGCAGGATCTGTTGTTTATATTTTTTTTTATTCGCGAATATCATTCTCGATCAATGGCGACGCCAAGTTGACTTACTAGCCAATCGCTCAACTGGCTTTGTCAATTGGGCTATTACAATTATTAATAATTAACCACATCATCAAACTACAGCATGGCTTGGCTTTAATTAACATAATTCGATCAGTGTTAGTATCTCTCCATTATTAATTAATCTATTTGTGGAAGTCCCAAACCTAAGACGTAAATGCATTTGAATATAATAACCCCAAGTTGCTAACGTATTATAAAAAATATTTTGTTCATGTACTGATGCGTTGAATAGGTACAGCATTTTTGTACCCGCAATTGCTCTATAACTATTTTGACCTTTAACAAAACCCAACTTTTCCCTTTTACCTTCCCAGAACACCTGTAACACACACCTGTAGCATTGTAAGGTCCTAAAAATTTATAAAATCGTTAACACTCCACTGTTTAGCGCGTAAACAAAGCCGCGTAAATTACGCATTTTTACGCGAAACTTTTAATGGAATAACATAGTGGTGACCCTGGACCGTTACAAAGTTTTATTACACAGGCCTACGCACTTTGATAAACAAAATTGTTTGATTACAAGCTGGGACTTGATAGTTATGGTATATTACGATGGTTTTCCTTAATGAGGTAAGTAGAACAGATATTGACCTGCAGAGGCTTGCTTTTCAATGACTCTGATGACAGGAATTGTGGCGTAACGTGGGAATTAAAAAATAAGTTTAAGCTATATTTGCAGTGCAGCATATACAAGAACATTATGTTGTTTGTAAAATAAACTTCTAATCCTTAGTCAATAGAATAATTGATTGAGTATAAAAGTAGGATAAGATGATAAGTAGCAATAAACTACAGTGTTTTACGGGCTGTTAAGATGGTTATGATAATGAGTGTAGAAAAAGTAACTTAAATAAAAAGAGTGTGCGGTCGTATGCATCACGAACGAAGTTCCTTACGTGATACTCGCGCACACACGCACCCACACATACTCGTGTAATTATAATAGAAAAAGAAAGAGAGAGAAAGTCGCATGGAGCATAACGCTTTTTCCTTACGTGACGATTTCTACCGGTCAACTCCTAAAAAATATGTGGAGAGTCATTACACAGAGAGAATTCACATCCCGCCAATCCCATATGAACCAGGCCATAATTCCATATTAACTTATTAATAGTCCTGGGAATTAAAATGCCCTACAACTCAGCATCAAAGCTCAGGCTTCCCTAATAATAACGACAGGTTAAATGACATAAGCTGGAAAAAAGACGTAAACAAAAATTTTGGAAACAACAGAAATCAGCTCGAGGTGTGCCATGTAAATTGATGGTGTTTTTATAAGGATACAAAGTTTTACTGGATATGGCAGGAGTACTGTCTTATAATGTCATCATTTTATACTCATCCAGGTAAAAGTCTCCTTCCTTTTCTGCCATGCTTTCCTGATCTGTGTGAGTCTCAACCAGGTCTTACCCTCGATCTTCTGGATTTCATCCACCCAGCTGTTGGCCTGTCAACACTCCCTCTACTATCTTCAGCTACCTTTCAGTTAGGCCTCTGCTCCACCTATCACCACGCCTAGCATGTTATGTAAGTGTCCACCCTACCTATATTTCAGAGCCACACACAGTTCTATTAGATTTTTTAACACATCCATTGAATCTGCATCCATTCATTGATCACTCTAATGAACTTTTTAAATTAAAAAAGGTGGCAAACATATTATCCGGTGGCACGCACTCTACTTCAGAGACAGTAATTTAATTCCAACCCCCGTTTTGTGAACCCCCCTACGCGGTTCATTTGGGCCTACTTTCTGCGGTACGTTTAGCCCTTCAGCATAATTAGTTGAGTTTTGGACTTTTTTGATGATATGTATATTGATAACATGGAAAATAACTGTCGAGGTTTTTTGCAAATAAGTGTGAGGAATATTCACACACTAAAGGATCAGTTCAAGTACCTTCTTTACATATTTTGCTGTGATAGAGGTGATCATATTTATTTTCTCAAACATGTTTGGAAATTCGAGCATTATTTTGACAACCTTCTTCGAGATAAATCGAAATTGCGGTACTGGTGGAAACCATGCGAGCGCCCGGAAGAATCCATATCTGGCGTGTTTAGCGGCAAAATAAATTACTATGAAAACTCAGTGTCGTGTTGTTTAAAAATGGAACGAACTTTTTACTTCAACACTTGGCAACCAAGGAGGTTACTTATCAAAGGTTTTTATTTCTTCGATTTGGCTTGCAAATAGAACTGTTGAAAGTAAAGTAAAACTATTGTTTTTGATTCTGGAATTTATAATTAATTTACTTTGGGCGGATTCGACCAAACAGGAATAAATTTTATCCGCAGAATAAGATTTACTCCTGACAGTATTCGTATGGAGAAACTGTCAAAAATTCAAAATTTATTCGGAAGAGAACTCATATTCCGCGGATAAAATTTTTCCTGTTTGGTCGAATCCACCCTTAGTTGGAATTTCCGCGCATTGTTGAGACAAGTACCTACTATACAAGCCTTGGCCGCAGGCATTGTTGGAATCACGTATGGCGACGTCGGCCCTGCCTCGGCCCACATTTTCACCATCGTCCATAAATGCCTATGTTGCAGGCTGTGACAATAATGTACCATTTCTTACCCTACCAATTTGGCGAACATTGATAACGTTCATAAACTATCGAAATAGAGGGCGTTTCCGTATAATATAACCAAAAAATCTAACGACTGATACAGTAGGAACTGGTATGCAGTATCCGGGTAACCATGGCTCTGCTCACTTAAATTTTGCTGCTACACTTCCTGAACTATGCTCTGGCCAAAAACTGTGTTACTGACTATGAACAAAACGGTAGACTGAATCACCTGGGAAAACTCTTGGAAGATTTGGAATGCGGCTACAGCTCACACCACACACCAAGTGAGAACACAATAGTATATGTCACTTAGTTAATGGAAGCCTACAACTACCATAGCGAAATGGAAATGATGACCAACCAGATGTGGATCAGCCCCAAGTGAAAAACGAATGACTGAATTGGGATCCCGAAAAGCATCAACAAGACTGAGTATCGATGATCCTAGATGAAGCTCTAATGAGCGAGCAAACTCCGATTTTCTTTTCTTTTTCAAATTCGTGAGTTCAAATTTGGAACAATAGTAATATCGAAATGAAAGCCAGTATTCGTAGGTCATTATTTTGATGTTTTAGGCCTACAAACGGGAAAATGCACGGTGGCTCGACTTAAGAGTCCAGGAGCCTACATACATAGTGTACATAGTACCGTTAATAAGAAAACAGGAAGACCATTTGGAACTACATAATATTATGTTGCTAGTTTGATTTGTATGATTTGACCTTATACAAGAGTCAGCCAAACACTTTTCAAGAACGGAGATGTATTATATCACCGTAAGATTGTGAGCACCTTTAGTTTATAATCTATCTATAGTTTGCGCTAGATAAGAAAAAAATAAAAGTCACTGACCCGACTTATGTGCTTATTTGAAATTAATGATTTGACTTCGAATTTGGTATAAGAGTTTCATTGAGTATTAGTAAGTACCTTCCAAAATAAATAAAGTTTTGGCCAAAAGGTTTATAACTCATGGCCAGTGAACGCGCCAAGGACGCCCCTTACCGCGATACGTTTGTTTTGATCATGTTAGCGACACTTCCTTTACATGTTTTCCGTATCGATTAGAAATATTGGAATACATTGGTAGACGGGTGTCAACGACTTTTATTTTTTTATTATCCGGCGGAGACTTTAGCGAGATTATAAACTACAGAAAAATTGTGAACTGTTAAAATATAACGCATTTTTAGTAGTCTGTCTATCAATGTGTAATGGTCAAAGTGCACGAATCTACACTTATCGACAAGGTTCTTAATCTGTCCGATTTTATCACCCGTAAAATGGTGAACCATCCCTGATTCGTAGTTTTTGGCAATAGCCGAATTGGTCGCAATAACTCAGGGCACATCCCTACCCCCCCACATCACGACCAGATGGGTTAGGTCAGAACTGTAACCAACCGCGCGCGAGCTGAGCGAGCGGGGCCGCGACAGCGGCCGGTGAGCGCTTCTTCCAATTTAGTCGCAGTTTTTTGGCTATTTAGTAGTAGCGCAGTTGTAAAAGTTGCATTCGTCGCATGCAAGTTTGATACCAGTTCACAATTTGTTGGTTTGCCAGGGATAGTTTGTTAACTATCGAAAAATAATGCATTAAATTGTAAATGGTTTGTTGCAGTTCACAATTTCTCGATGGTTTATAATCTTGCTAGATAGATTATAAACTAACGATATTCATTATTATTATTACGGCGACATATATAATGTGTGTAAAAATTGGAGCAACGTTAGTGTATACCACTCGTTTAATTGCTTCTACCTCCAGCAATAACTGCCAGCAATTATTGCAGAAAGTATTGCTCGTGTAAACTATTTTTTTGCCACTTAATCCATCTTTAAGTCATAAATGAATGATTCCCTAATATAGATATTGATATTTTGAACGGTACATTTTAAAAGGACAAGAATATTATATTTTCAATATTGATTACATGAATGAAATGTATGTCCATCTATCGAAACATTCGCAGTGGGCGTTTCAGTATAATATGATAACATATTCCGCCGTCTGATACATTCAGCAGTATCGAGGGAACCATGGCCCTGCTCACTTTTATTTTGTTGCTACACTTCTTGAACTATACTCTGACCGAAAACTGTGTTATTGACAATACGCCAGACTACATTACTTCAGAAAAAGAACTCTCGGAATATCTACAAACCGGCTACTTCTCAGACCACGCACCAAATGAGAGCACAATAGTAAATCTCACTTGCATCATACAATCCTTCATCTTCGATAGCAAAGAGGAAATGATGACAATACAAATGTGGACGAGCACCAAGTGGATAGACGAAAGACTGAAATGGGATCCCGAAAAGTATCACGGTATCAAAGAGACCGACGTATCGATTTTTTTCAATTTATGGACTCCATTTTATAGAGCATCCAACACCTCGGACTTCCTTTACGCTTACCTGGCCTTCTATAGCTATATCGTAAAGAGTACTGGAGAAATCCACAGCAGACATTTCCTGCTGCAAGAGGCTTGGTGTAGAGTCAAACTCACAAACTGGCCATACGATGTGCAAGAATGCACTTATGAAATCGTAGCAAAGGAATCATCGGACGAATCAGGAAATTTCACAATTAACTATGATTTCATAGTCATGGAAACTAATAGCGCTGAATGGTACATATACGATTACAAGCACGTGGTGGACAACAGTACCAAAAAGCAGGCTAAGTTTACCTTTTTACTGATGCGCGAAGCAGTGGGCTTGTCTGCGATTGTCATTTGTCCTGCCTTCGTTTTAACCGTTCTCAGCATTTTATCGTTATGTTTGGATGTGCGTCGTAAAGTACGGCTAGCGATCATCTGCTTCAGTTTACTTGGTCATTATTATTTCTTGACGGAGTTGTCTCACGATATACCGAAGGAATCTCACTTCCCACCGACCTTATTGTTGTACTATCGCGGCTCAGTCGTTTTGTCGGTTATCATAATTATTTCCACATTCTTATTGGCTGCAATGTGTAGGTTAAAGTCAACGCCACACAATTATGTAAAACTAATCAATGATTTTGTGTATGAAAACAAGTACAGAACATATTTCGTGTTTCCTCGGTGGGATTTTGATGATGTTACAGTTGATATCAAGCCAAGCAGTGAAGATTGGATGAAGTTTGCGAACATTGCGAATAGTGTTTTTATATTCTGTGTTTTTTTTGCTTATATTGGTTTGTATGGTACAAAGATTCCTAAACGTACACATTACGATATGAATAATGATTATTAAAATATTTTCTTATTTATAACACTCGTTCTTGCTCTGAGTCTTGACTGAGTTTTCCGTAGAGGTGCAGACCGGTCGCCCCCAGCGGATGCGCTTTTTTTGTAAGTTTATATGAAAAAAAACATGCGCAGGTGCAGTGTGAAGGAAAGAAAAAGTGGGATATATTGTTTTATAGTCACATAAATACGTGCATATATAAATAAAAGATGCATCATGGTGCTATCTTTACAATAGACCAAATTTTAGTTTTTCATAAAAAAAACCGTCTTTTTTTTTCATAATATTTTTCATTTATTTTTAAACACAAAGCTTTAACCCCAGTCATTGGTAGACGCACTACAACAAGATACTCCTTATGAACGGACCCACAAAAAGAAAAGAAGGAAAAAAAATTGTTAATAAATAAATAAATAAATAAATAAAATAAAATTAATTTAATTCAGGCAAAACCCATAAGCACATTACATAAAACACATTCTATAAAATTCCACAATACTGCCAACAGAATACAACAATACACAAAATGAACACAATACAGTAAATAAAATGTCAATGCAAATAAAATAGGTACCTACAAATTATATAGGTCACAGAATTAAAATTATAACAAAATTTCAAATGCAATCAAATTAAATGAATGCGTAGATACAAATAAAAAGGGTCACAGAATTGAAGTTAAATTAAATGTCAAATTATAAGGGTCACAGAATTAAAATAATCATCAAAATTTTAACATGGAAGTCAATACAAATACAGGTCAATGTCAATCAGAATTAAGTGCTTGGCTTTATATGTCTATTACAGCATTGTCGTATGTAAGGGCAGTCAAAACGCTCAGCGATCATCTTCAGGACAGTATTGGAGCTGGCCCGCACCCTGCGCACTAAGGACGCGCACCGCTTGCACATGGTGGCGTGAAAACAGTCGGTGCGCGCTTCCGCAAACATGCCCGAGGCGCTGCAGAAGCGGGGCATCCCCAACACCGCCCTTAACGCGTTGTTATACTGGACGCGGAGGGTACTGTAGCATGCTTGTGTGTAGCGAGCCCACAGGCTGCTCGTGTACAGTGATGTGCAATATGCCTTGAAAAGAGTGATCTTGACTTGATCGGAGCAACGTGCAAACCTGCGAGCTAGCATATTCGCTCTTTTCGACAAGGCCCTCCGCTCCCGTTCGATGTCAGTATGGTCCCTGAGGTCAGCCGTGACTATATGCCCTAAATATTTAAAATGGTCCACTCTGTCTAGGGGAACACCATTTAAAAAGACTGGTGGGACATTTTCCAGGCATTTAGAACCACTGGCTCCAAATACCATGCATTGGCTCTTGCCAACATTATATTTAAGCCCATGCCCACAGGCGTACTCCTCACAGACCTGTACCAGCTTCCTTAGGCCACAGATCGACGCGCTCAGCAGCACCATGTCATCCGCATAACTAAGATTGTTAACGCAGACACCATCAACGTGGCACCCGACACGCCTACTGCTGAGCGCGACGATCAGCGCATCCATGTAGAGGTTGAAAAGGGTTGGTGAGGTCAATCCACCCTGCCTTACTCCACACTCAAGCTGATACGGTTCCGACATTGCCCCCGCCCATCTGACGCTGTTGACCTGATGCGTATACCAATACTTGAAAATAGTCACAAGTTCACGCGGCAGGTTAATACTGTTCAGCTTATCCCAAAGAATATCATACGCAACCAGGTCGAAGGCCTTAGACAAGTCGAGGAAACACGCATATACAGGCGTTCTACGATCCGTGTAGTATCTGACGGTATGCTTAAGACACAGTATAGCACTTTCTGTAGACAGTTGGGGTCTGAAACCAAACTGATTATCGTGCAGGCTAACATATTCATCCAACTGTGCGTTAAGCAAACCGTCAAACACTTTAGCTATGATGGTTGCTAAGGAAATAGGCCTGTAGTTTGTTTTATCGGCAAGGTCACCGGTCTTATTTTTCACAACAGGCACAACCACAGACTTCATATGATCCGGCGGCAGGTAAGAGTGGCTCACGCAAAGTGACAAGAACATCGCCAAAATTCTAGAGATATGCGGACCAGCATGTTGCAGGTGTTCAATGCTGAGGCCGTCGTGCCCCGGGGATTTGCCTCTCGTCGTTTTCTTAATAATTCTATTTACGTCTCTCGCAATAAACTTTACCCCAACTGGCTCGTTCGCCGTCCCAACATTGAAGTCCCGACACGCACGCCCCAGGGGGGATTGTACAGAAAAATGGTCCCTAAAGACATCAGCAATGTCCTTAGGGTCATTTACCCCATCGATGCTCACAGGAAGACCCGGCCTAACATTTGCTTTGCTTGTGCTTTTCCAGAAACCACGAAAGTCGCCCTTGGAATGCTTCTCAGCAAGGATGTCCATACGAATCTGATCCTCACGATCTTGGCAAGCCTTCAGTCGTGACTTAAACACCCTTCTGCTCTCACACATTTCAGTGTGCATGATCCCGGATCTAGGCTTACCACACGCTGCCCACTCCGTAAACTTCAGTCGAGCCTCCCTGTGAGCCTCTCTGACATGTTCGTTCCAACCCACTACCCGCGGACCACTCCCACCCACCTTCGCGCTTCCCCGACCCACCAAAGAAGCATCGCGAAGGGCAGCCACAATGCCAGAGTACAAATTGTCAAGGACACGTCTGTGACCGTGGTCATAACAACAATAATCAGCACAACTCATACACTCGACAGGAAAATCAATCAAACTCAACCGTTTGTGACACACGTTGGTATAGTTCGCGACCTGTTGCTCGTTTCTTACACCCCACATTACGTCATTATTAGCACTAGTTTTATGAAGCAACTTTGGTGTCAATAAATTTAAATTACACTCAAGAATCAGAGGAAAATGGTCAGACCAAATAGTGTCATATTTAATGTAAACATTTACAATAGTTCGTTTTGCCGCTTGTGTTACAATGCAGTGATCCAGCCAGCTACAGGACCCATGAGCCTCACTAACGAAGGTGTAGGCACCGGAATTAGTACCCAGAAAATCAACATCTACACATGACCAACACTGTTCACTACAAAAATGCAAAAGCTCGTTATAAAATAATTCAAATAAGTCGGCATTATAATCACCTAACATAAAAACTGATTCAATACCGTATTCGTCAACAATTGCGCTCACCGTACTTAGGCAATCCGTAAAGTCAGGCAGGTTGTCCACCGTATTCGTAGGCATGTAAATACTCATCACAATCACCGGTTGATCACTTGTCGTTACCTTAATGGCACAGATACGAGCATTGTCACACCTCAACACTGACACTTGCTGGAATACACTACTTCTCCACAACAGAGCGACGCCTAATAATAATAATATATAGTTTTTTTGGTTAATCCACACAATGTTCAGAAAAAAAAAAACAGAAAAACTTAAAATAGTATTGTGCGGCTTCGCCAAATAGGCTGGCATTTATGTTGAACAGGGGTGTTCAACATAAATGTCAGTCTAATAGTGCCGGGCGCTGGTTTTCAACGGGACCTTTATGTTATGACGACGTCTTATATACGTACTTTCATTAAATAATAATAGTTAGTTAGGTACACGAATGTCTGGCGTGTGATGTTCCACTAATGTGCTAATTAATCAGAGCAAGTGAGAACGTCTTGCCTTATAATCGCTTATATCGTTACGCACTTTGATTTTAACGATAATTGATGGCGAAGGGAATTAGCGGGAATTGCGCGAAATTCTTGCTGAACGTGTAATTTGTGGGTAGTTAGTAGAAGAGTAGATCATTTGCTTTAATCATTGGGTAAATCTATACTTATAATAAATCTGTAGAAGTGAAAATTCTGTACATTGAAAATATAAAAAAAAAAAAATGGCAGGGGGTGTTACTAGACTTACACCGAACCCAAAAATGTGATTACAATTTTTTTTGTCTGTCTGTCTGTCTGTCTGTCTGTCTGTCTGTCTGTCTGTTTGTTCAGGCATCACGCAAAAACTACCGGTTCGATTACGATGAAACTTAGTATAATTATTCTTTAATATCTTGGGCACCACACTGGGTACTTTTTATCCCGGAAAAGTATCCTATCCTACGGTTGGGGGGTGTCAAAGTTTGTATGGAAGAATTTTAACGCGCTGTCCGATTAACTCGAAACTCAATATTTATACTTAAACCCAAAAATGAAGAATAACGTGTATCAGGATTTTTCGAAATTCAACCCCTAAGGGGGTAAAATAAGGGATGAAAGTTTGTATGAAAAATCTTATTCCTTGAGGTAATAAACATGAAACTTCGCACGAATAGTTATCTAAATAAATTATAAAGTTTGTAGTTTTTCTAAATTACCCCCCTAGGTTGGGGGGTGTCAGTGTTTGTATGGAAGAATTTTAACGCGCTGTCCGATTAACTCGAAACTCAATATTTATACTTAAAACCCATGGGGATGTATGGGGTAATTTCCGACACTCACGCGGGCGAAGCCGCGGGCAGCAGCTAGTAGTTAATATTAAAGTGTATGGTAGGCTAACTCATTGTGTAATGAGTTTAGGGATAAGACAACTGTTCGAATCTGAAACTTGTCCGGCTTTCCAAGACACTTACATGTGAGTAAAACTATAAATAATTATACCGACAGCAGCGAAACCTACCAGGTTCAATTGTCAAACCATCCAGGAACCCATTGAAATATACGCACATTTCATCCAAATCGGTTCAGCCGTGTAGGTGGAGTTAGGTGACAAACACACGTATAATAGAATTAAGAATGATATTTAAAGTCCGTTATAAAAGTTTTTTCATGATAACAGGTTTAAATGTTATGGCATAACTTTAAATACTAACCTCACAACTCTTGTACCGTTGCACCTAAGCATAAAGGCTCGTTCACACCGGCGCGACTTGTCGCGCGACGCGACTTTAACAATACAATTTCTAATAAAACTTCACGATTGAACAATTGCTGGTGTCGCGTCGCGCGACAAGTCGCGCCGGTGTGAACGAGCCTTCATGTTTTGCGTGCGTTTCATTACGCGCTGCCTCTATAGTGATTTTTCACATCAAAAATAAAAGTCGCTTCCCAGCAATCGTTTTTGCTCAATATTACTTATTTCCATGTACAGAATGCGTAGATAACGGATACGTGGTGGGTCTTTTTACACCGGGTATATAAAATACTAGCTTCCACCAGCGGCTTTGCCCGCGTGATATCTTAATAAATTATAGCCTGTATTGCTGTGTTATAGCATCCTATCTGTGAAAGAATTTTTAAAATCTGTCCAGTAGTTTTTGATGTATTCATTACAAACGAAAATACAAAACTTTTCTCTTTATAACATTAGAGTAGACTATGTTTTACAAAATGTTATATGCTTCATCGGTTAATCAAAACACTATAGTATATCATTAACATTAATAAAAAGGCCATAAAACTACACAAAAAGTTATCAAAAGGCCTTCATTTAGATTACTTTTGACGACTAGTGTGACATTCAACTTTTATGATTCCCACAGGAAGAGATAGTGGCCATTACGCTACCCTTCAGGACAAGCAAGGTCAGTGAAATTAACCTACTGTACCGTAACAGTTACATACAGGTTAGATTGTGAATAGAGGTTGAAGTAGGTATAGCTATCACATAGTTACACAGAACTTAAGTTAACATTACTTTCACTTTTTTATTTTGTTTTATGTATTTGTGTTTCACGAATTGTGTCCAAATAAACGTTATATCTTTTTTCTTTAGTTAATTTATCAGTCATTACTTCATTTTTAATTATTTTTACCTACTGTGATGTAGTAATTTTATTTAGTATATTTATATAATATATAAAATATTGTAAAAAAAATATTAAAAGAGTAACTGTGGACTTTTTTGCCTATTCGTCTCCATATGATTACTACGTTTTGGAAGAGGCAAAATTATATGTTTCTGTAAATTTTGACGTTCAAAAGTGCCTTACTGTTTGTAATAAATGATTTGACTTAGACTTGTAATGTATTATGTATAAAGACTAACTACACAACAAACAAGTTAAAATATTATCGTAGTAGGTTAAACTTAGTTTAAATATCAGAACCAAAGTATACACAGTAAAGGAAAGTAATTGGTAAGCGTATTAACACCCTACGTTAATTTTTCGTGTTAAAGCCATTTCATACAACTGTCAAAAAAGGACTGATTTTGTGATTTGAATATACGAATAATTTACGTTGGTAGTGAATTTGCTTACCCAGAAACTGGGTTGTGGAGATCAGATGGGAAGTCGCTCCATGTAAAATACTGGTACCTTCAGCTGCATCTGGTTAGACTGGAAGCCGACCCCAACATAGTTGGGAAAAGACTTGGCAGATTGATTGTTTGAGTGATTTTGCACTACAACGAATTTCCTTACCTTTATTGATTTGTAAGATGATGTGGCTAGAAAGGGGATCATTGCTTATGGAGATTTATGGAAAAAGAAACCATGATGAACTTCATATATAAAAATTGTACTAACTACAGTCTGCAGGAGGGTGAAAAATTTTGGAAGTCGCGTGGTTTGTGAGCTTAGCAGTAGCACCAAATGTCATCTTTTTGCATTCAAACACAAAATAAACATCCAAATTCTATTAAAAATACCTGACTTTTAAGTAGGGACCTACCGACCGCGACCTCACGTAAAAATAAAATTAAAAAGTTCATCCATTTTGTTAATTCAATGGAAAAAGAGCCCTTAACACTGAGCAACATACCAGAAAAACCTTCATAATAATTATCATTACTTTTTACTACGCACTATTAATCTCTGCCGGTCCCCAAAGAGATACGTGGCGTGAAATTAATTACTAAACTCAGTGCCATCACACCGTATATTTTATTCACTATGTTTTTAATTTAAAAGTTAATTATCGTACTCGCTGGGGGATCGTGTGTGGTGAAAATTTCGCAAAGGGAAGTATCATTTATTTATAGTCATCAGAAACGATTAACTAGGGACATGCCTGTGGGTTGTAAATGGTTTATCCGAAGTTCTGCTTGTGACAAAATCATAGGTAATTGGATCACTGGAAAGCACACCATAAACAAATAGGTAAATAAGAACAAAAGCCAGCTGGTTATGAAGTTCAAGACACCGGTGTCAAACAACCGAGCAGTTAGTGTAGCAGCAAGCTGCCGCCATTGGTCGGCGTTTGCCGTCGACAAGTGGACAGCATACGCCGCGCGACTAATGGCGACAGCGTTAGTATGAGCGCAGCGCGCGCACTGCCTTGTCAATCGACTGCAAATAGACCGAGCGTTCTTGGCGTTCATGCTGTCGACATGGCGGGCCGCAGTCATCGTGTCGAATAATGCAGCAGTTGCTTTTGTCGACAGTAGCAGTTGCCTGAGTTGAAGTTGGCTCTGTCGACAGCTGAAGTTGGCTCTGTCGACAGCAAAGTGCTGCTCGTCTGTACTCAGCCTTATAAATACAAACATCTGCCTAGCGTTTTCCTAACGGTGTTGGGGTTAGCTTCCAGTCTAACCAGATGCAGCTGAATATTAGTACTTTACATGGAACGAATGACTGCCCATGTTACCTCCACAACTCAGTTACTGGATAACACCCACCCCCACACCCTTTGGCGATACTAGTTGTCAGACTTACGGACTTCTGACGACTCGTTACGACTGTCAAAGATCTACGAATGACAACCGGAACCAACGGCTTAACATGCTTCCCGAGTCACGGTGGTCTCGATATGTAAAGATGGTCACCCATCCACGGATCAACCCCGGCAAGTGTTGCTTAACCTTGAAGATCGACCCGTGCGGCCTTTATTCAACCAAGAGTCTTTTTATCAAATTCACTGCCAATTTAAATTGCCGGTATATTCAAATCACAACAGTTTTTATTAAATGGCAATACAACGATTTATTAATGTAGTTTGTCAATTTGATAAACAATTCTTTTCTCTGACTGTACCTATGGGTTTCTTATTTACCACAGTATGAGTATAGAATTGGCAAAGAAGTGTGTTGTTCAGTAGGTACCTACAACTTTAATGTCGTAGGTACTTCTTTTAGGACGTCAAAAGCTTAACAGAAAGAGAAAGGGTATGCTTTGAAAATAAATACGGCTAATAATAATTAAGTACAATAAAACAGTTATTTTAACACAAAAACATGAAAGTAAAACAATTAAATTAAAACATTCAGTTCCTACCACTTTCAAAGAAACAACCCAAACATAAAAGGGTACAAAGATGGCGCCGACGAAAAATCCAACATGGCCGCCGTATTAGGCGTCATTAATATTCTTGTAAAAGTTGACGTGACGTCAAATATTCTATGATTAATGACCAAGTATTGTTGGGTGACCTTATTGTCCTTCCAATCCACAAAAGGTTTGAACTAAAATCGCGGACAAGAGAAATTTTTCGGTGCTTTTTTTAATATCTCCGTTGAAATCCTGTCGCGCTCGCGTGTCACTTTTGCGTTGGCAGCAAAATGGAAAAGATATAAGCAAATATTTGTGCTTCATTTTTCAGTAAGTGGCCACTAGGTGGGTCGGAACGTGATCTATCACTACATATAAAAGAATGCCAACCCCGCCGCGTCTGTCTGTCTGTCTATCTGAATGCGATAAACTCAAACACCGAACGGATTTTCATACGAGTTTCACAAATGGACGGAGTAATTCGTGAGGATGGTTTTGTGTGAATTGGCGGAAATATAACGATGAATGTTGAAGATATCGGGAAAAAACATCCAAACTGGGAGCTTTACTGGCGTGTGCCACGTAAACTAATAGAGTTATTTCTCAAACATTTGCGAGATTGAAAAAGCTAAGCTAACTTTCTGTAACATTCCATACTTAAACCTGTCTTGTACAAATTAATATATGATTTGATTTGATATTTTGTAACTACGCTGGGGCTTAGGGTCGCATGGGGTCGCAGCATTATGCTGACCGATGGCCGTTTTGCGTGGATGTGACGCATATTTTTCCCAGATTGTTCTTTTTTGTGTTTTTGATTTTTCTTTGCGTCATTTTTATCTAGGATATTATTTTATCTACCATTCCTTCTCCGCTATTTCTAAGGCCGTCCACGGTCATGCCTATGATAAAAGCTATCTTGGTGCCAAAAATTGCCTCCAATGCTACTGCATCGCCCTTATTATCTGCTATAAACAGAATTTATTTTGCTACTCAAAATTTTAAAGCTTTATGATATTTGAAAATTAAATTCGGTTTTGTTGTTATTGTGCCATGAGATTTTATGTGAAAAGATTACATCATAAACGAAGGGGTAAAGTAACAACTATCTTTTTACACTTTGCACAGCCATAAGTACTGGCCTTGGCTAGCAAGCCATTATTGGATGGCATTCACGTGTATGGGCTAAGGTCTAGCTAGTTTTTTCTTTGAAAGAAAGAAATTTTCCGTATTTTTTGTTTTTTCTTAGGATTCTTCGCTTTTTTAGTGCCTGAAAACAGATAATACTTACCCTAAAAGCCTACCTTGGTAGCTCAAATAACTGTCAGCCAAACCATCCAATTCCCCGCGGCTCCCAATAAACCAACTGTGGAAACATTCTAAAAGATCAAATAGTCAACCCGTCTAAGAATCAACGTGCAACATAATCGAGCTCCAACTATCTTAGACACATTTCACGGCATTTCACTTGTTTTCAAAGTGCGCAAGACAAACATGTAGAAATTATTCCTCCAAACAAGTTTGAACAGTCTTACGGCGAGGCGCATGGAACTAAACTACCAACTCGTAACATTCATGTAAAATATGAGAATGACGCGGAACGACGAGGATGTAGGGATCAAGGAAAGGATTAGGAAGTTCAGAGGTGTAGTGAGAGCAGTTAGTAACTTGGAGATTTCAGCAGGATGACGGTTAATATGAGGATGGAGATGAGATAAACATTATCACGATCGCCCTAGAAAACCTTTTGTTATTGCGAATGTCCTCAGCGTAGCGGATTTCCAGTAGTCAATTCTCTTGAGACTCAGAATTGTATTTTATGAAAATCTAAATCTTGAAAATCTCTACGCAGATGCACGTAAAATCAAGATTATGCCAAAAAATACTTGAATTAAGGACTCAATCCAAAATCCAAATCAAAAATAGACCAAAAATATTACAAAATGTTATGTATTTTCTTATACTACTTTTAAAAAACCCTTTTAAATCCAAGCATCTTCTTGCCAAATTACATCTGTGTAACAAACCAAGTTTGCATACTTAGCTTGCAGATTTCACGCTCAACCGACGAAACGAACGGTAACCGCTGTACTTAGCCGCTATACCGGTCGTCCTGCAAGTTGTACTACAACTTGCACAAGCTTGCAGTACTTGCAACGTTTTAGGTAATTAAGATGTGAGGTCGAGGTAATTAAATTGTTTTCCGTTTTAACTCTTGCTTGCGCTGCGACTTTGTGGTTCGTTAAATCTGATTTATCTTGTTTTCCGGTTTTGCTTTTGGCCATTACATAATTAGTGACGGTATTTTGTTTTTTATTTCTATAGACAAGTTTTTAGGATTAAAAAAAAATGTGATTTTACAAAAGAAAACGAAATAATAGTACCAAATGTAATAATTGATAAAATTCTGTCTGAAAAAGGAACACGACGGCACTAAGTGATATCATAATAATTTACACGAAGACTTTTATCACAAGAAACGGTCCTCCATCAAATATAATGACCACAGTGATCACCCAAAAATCCATCAAAACACTTTTATTGGGAGCCATCAATTTTGTTTTTACAACGAACCACGATGTCTTTTACAAATAAGACCAATTTGTTAAAGTCTTTCGACACAATTGGTTCAAACTTGAGAGAAATGCTGGCCATTTGATTGAGACAGCAAACGTTAAATTCAAGATGGCCGTCTGACAAATTGAACCATTAAAATATGTTCCATTATGATCTTAAGACGTTTCCGGGTTGAATTCAGGATTAAGAATTAATTGGACGAACAGCTTGGAATGGAATGGTTTCTTTGATATTTGAAGATTATCAAATACTTCACTCACAGATTTATTTGAGAAGAAATTCACGAAATCAGTTTATTGAGGTGTGAATTTGCAAAGGGTTACCTAATCGTTTTTGCGCAGTTCGTTAAATGTTTCGATACTAATTTAAATTTAAAGCAAGTTGTTTTTAAAACAAAACACCATTTTGTTAAAACAGAATCTTAGAATCTAGAGTTCTAGACGGTGTTAAGATGCAACGATTACCGACAAATGCTTGCACTGAATGGCCGGGTCCACTCAAAGCTATGTGATTCTTTCCTCAAAAGACCATTTCAGACACTTATCTACATGGTCCTCACATGATCTGACCAAGATGATGTCTGAAATTTAAAAGAGACTCGTAGTTACCTGAAATTAAAGTCAATGTCTTGGGAAAGTAGAGGAGCTCGTGGCTAAGTAATAACAGCCGCAAAAGTCGATCCATCAGGTTAAGCTACGCTTGCCAGGGTTGGTCTGTGGATGGGTGACCATCTTTACGAGACTCTTCCGTGTTGTCCCGGCTGTCATTCGTGGGTCTTTGACAGTCGTTACGAGTCGTCAGAAGCCCGAAAGTCTAACAACAGTCTTACTAACGGGTATCGTATTACCCAGTTACTGGGTTGTGGAGGTCAGTTAAGCAGTCGCTCCATGTAAAATACTGGTATTCAGCTGCATCAGATTAGACTGGAAGCCGACCCCAACATAGCTGGGAAAAGGCTAGGCAGATTGATTGATTCTTGAGAAAATAAATCATGAACGTAAACGAAGAAAGTATGTAAGGATCGTAGCAGGTGGCGTTCTGCCTACCCACAAGGAAAATGCGTGAGTATATGTTGGTATGTATGTATCCATGACCTCTGAGTTTCTTTGTCCTCGGATTAGTAGAGTAGTCGGATAGGAAACTCCGAAGTCATCTAGTTTCAAAATATAATTTATTTTTGACGTGTAAAAGTGTTTGTACGAACCTACTTCATTTATCATTCCACTTATTTGAATAATAATTCTAATTTTACACAACAAACAGCGTTCAGCCAGGATAAACTATCAAAAGCATAAAACCAAGTACTGGAAGCAAGAAAAAACATTAAAAAATGAACTCCGTACCAAAGAGAAACGCGCTATGGTCTTTAATGAGCGCCCCGTGTAAACTAACAACGTTCATTGTTATATAAAGGAGTTTTGCATTTTTAAAATATCTCAGAAGAAAGCATAAAATTAGCCAGACTATTTAAAATGCCGCGCGACAACGGGAGGCGACATAAAGAGACTGAAAATGGGAAAAAAACGTTATTACTGCTCTTGGTAATGGGGAATGCTGGATGGTGCAAGGTTTTCGTAACCTACAGTGCTATTAATGTGAAACATCTTTAGACGCGCCGTATCCGCCGTGACGGCAAACGACTTGAAGCTCTTTTACGGCTCCTACCCACTAGCGTGATATCGCGGGCGCGACAGGCAGCGCTACCCTTGTCGCACCGGCGATATCGCGCCAGTGTGTACGAGCATTATGCTCGTCGTGTCAGAAAAATATATTTATTTTTTCTTCATAGGTACTTATTTATTGGTTTACTTTATAAATTATGTCAATAACCATCAATTTCGATACTTCATATCTACCGTGCGTCTAGTGACAGCCAACTTTATTTAAAGTTTATTCTGTATACACTAAACAAAGTGTCACTAAAATCGTGACGAATTCAATAAAAAGAAAAACAAAAGTTTATTACTGAACAACAACACAACGAAAAAATTTTTTTTCTGTTTTCAAAGAGAAGCTTGTAATTATTTCGAGGTTTGATAGTACTTATTAAAATAAGGTATTACACATATACACTTATTACACACGCACACGTACATTTATATCTGTAATTTGTATGGTGTCCATTATAAAGAGTATCATAGACATCTATCTATAAGTCTGATTCTCAATCGACCAAATATTGACAACAGTAATTGCACAAACACTGTACGAAACCAAAAGAAAATCAATTCAGCGTTAACGCGGAAATTCACTCAGAGCTGAAATGAGAATATTTTTTGAAGAAGCTTTATTTTTAAATAGTCAGCGGATGTCGGAAGCAGCCATTTTAGTTTATAAAATAGTTGATAGTTCAGAATAAGTACATTTTTAGGTTACGATGGGGCAGGCATGATCTTATTTGTGACTAGAAGCCCCTGAATAAAAACAGAAAAAAAAAGGGAAATCATTTAAAATTACTTTGGTACCGCGCTCAAACCCCATCCAGTAGTACTATACCAAAGTTAGTTAGAACAGTTAAAGTTTTCCGAGAGGCTTTTTAAGCATTCTTCTCCACCCCCGCGAGAGTGGATGCAGAAAGTTAACACTTGCAATTTTAGACTCACTTCACAACTTTTTGGTACTACACTTCTTTCACTTCACTTGTTCCAAGTTTTTTTTCGACTTTTTGTTACCTTTTTAAGAATTGCTGCGTATTTTTGGCGACACGGTGACCTAATTTAATTGTTTATGGAAACTCTTTTGCGTCGTCAGCGACTCTGAGGTTGAGTAAATTTCATTTAATACATTGTGTAAGCTTAAATGATCATAAGTAGTTCTGTAAGTAAATCTTATAAGACACTTTTACACGTATGGTCAATATTTTAAAACAAAGCTCTGGCATTTCTTAGCAGCTCATCCCTGAGAAGTAATGCCGAAACAAACCTTCGCGGTCATGATCTCTTTTAAAATGGAAACAGTTGCACCTAGATGAGAATAGCCCAGGATTTCCTATATCCAGCAGCTGATTGCTGTAGATGAGGTCGGTGTTTCCTATCTGAGAGAAGAAAGACCGAAACAAACTCAGAGGTCACAGTCTCTTTTAAAGTCCAGACATAATCTTGATCAGACCATGTAGATTCGTGTCTGAAATGGTCTTTTGAGGAAATAACCACACAGATTGAGTGGACCTGTCCAGTCAGTGCACGCATTTGTTAGTGTAAGCGTGGGGCGTGTAAGAGGAGGGCGCGTCTCCGTGGATGGCACTATCTACAGGGTCCATGCGGGCGAAGCCGCGGGCACCAACTCTACCTAGTTGGTGACATAACAGCAAAATGTTTGTGTGAGGTCATGTATATTTATTTTTCTATTAACATACAGAATAACGTGATCAAATTCTAAAGTAGTTTCGAAGAAAATATTTATGAAAATTTTATTCATGACATGAAATTATTACGTAGAAAAATTGTTAGGCCTAATTCAGTAATATTAACAAATTGGACTTATTAACATAATAATTTTGATCGTAAATAGTGAGTTGGGAACTCATTATGGACTATTTATACACAAACTTATTGTTATTTTCAACTAAATCCGTAAAAAAAACACGAGTGTTAGAAAATATTACCAGAAATCACGACACGGCAATTGCTTAATGATCTACGACATTATGATACAAGGTAATGAAAAGTCAAATTTTGTTACGTTTTTAGCAATTTGCAGTTTAGTATTAGGTTGTATGTTGATCGAAGTATGATTCCCGGCGGATTGGCGGGTTCTTAAACTTGGTTTATGTGCTGATGGCGTTCAATTTATATTGGTGAAATTCGCCCTAAGTTGTCATTGCGTTTTTTTACATTACTTTATGTCGAGATGTGTTATTTTTGTATATTATGTTGGTTTGGTGAGTAAAACCTGAAAAAGCTAGTTCAGGCCCTAAAGCATTTTTGACACAGGGCTTTAAGTTTTATTGGAGAAAAACAAAGACAATGAAGTCTGTTGGCTTAAACCTAGCACAAAAATCACCCGTAGGTATATGAGCGACCGCTTTATGCCTTTTGTAAGAAGTAAAATGTTTGTGGTATGTGTAATCTGTGACTTAGGCACCAGTTCAACCTAAAAGTTTATGCATTAAGGTTTACTGCCGGCTTTATATCATACCTGTGATACCTTGGGTCTTGTGACATAGCTTACATAACTTACTTTATGTTACTTAAGTGTATATTTTGGGTTCAATTAAGTCTAAGGCTGGTTGTCCACTAAGCTACTCAAAAGTAACCTGTTAAAAACTAACTTCACCAGTAAGTAGCTAGAATGTCACAGCACCAGTATTTCAATGTCCGTACACGAATTACTAACGCGTTATAAGCAAGTTTGCGATTGGTTGCATCATGTACGAACCGCCATTGAAATACTAGTGATGTGAAATTCTGGCTACTAATTGGTGATTTTAGTTTGTAATACGTTATTTTTTATTTACGTCGTGGATTATGGGCGTAAGTTTACACAGTAGGAGTCAAAGGTACTATCGTGAACACCCATAACTGATCACCGTTAGGCCTTTAACTGCTTGCGAGAGAAACGTTTACCTACGCAAAAACAGAAAATCTCAAAAAAACCGTTACCAGGGAAACAGTCACCAAGTTTTTACAGAAACTTTTCCTTTAAAAGCTTGACAAATTAATCTTATTTATTGTAATCCTTTAAGTGAAAATATAACGAAGTTTTCTCTTTGCAATTAATTCTCGACTTTGTAACTAGGTAACTGGTAACTCTGGTCGCTTTTACGAAGATTGATGTACTGTCAACTGTAACGTTTTATTCCAGGATTTATTGGGTAGAAGAACGGGCTGGAAAGATGGACCGAGTTTTGTGTTTTTGTTTGGGGACTTCATTATCTTGATTTTTAGGAAGAAACGTTATTAAAGGAGGGCTTAAATTCAATTTAAAATAAAGATAATTAATTATTTTATAATTTATGTAGATTCAGATACATAAACATAACTGGCGAAATGTGTTTGCATACTATAGGTACACCTCTGCCCAACCCTTCGGGGAAACAAGGCGTGATGTTATATAACTTCACTGAGCTGACGTTATACAAGCAAACTAGCTTCAAAGCTTTTCCGTCCCGTTCTAGTTTTGGCAAAAGGAAAATGTCAGGAAAATCGACCTCGAACTTATATGATACGGTGTAACTGAAGTTGACGTGACGTTGACGTCGACTATGCTTCGCCGGCATAGCAGAAAACCGGTTTGCTGTATTCCTGAAACATCGTTGAGTAGGTATTGGGAGTGTTGGTGTTTAATTTAAAATGCGAATTATATTGTTTACCTATTTTTACCCGACTACGGCGAAGCATATGTATGTATGTTACTTAAATATGCTTCACCGTACATGTTCATCTGTTCCCTCATAACTTCTAAACTGCTAATCATAATTTGACAAATGGGGTATCGTTAGAAGAGTCTCTGTCGTCCGCTGGTTATACGCCACATTAATGTGACGTCACATTAAATTGAATATGGCGAAGCAGAGAGCATAAAGGCATGGACTAAAAAAAAGTTTTTTTAACGGTGCCATGTTGGGTATCAAATGAAAGGGCTTATTTAGAAACATATAATATATATTATATAATAAAACATTTCAAAAATATATATATTATAACCCCAAAATAATTTAAATAAAATAAAAGTAATAAAATCTAAAACCCAACTACGGTAAAAAATCAACTAAAAAGATATAAACAAATCATCACTGACATACAAATAAAAAATCCGGAGTCACACGTACCTAATCTATTCGATTTATCCCCTAACACGTGTGACTCCGGATTTTTTATTTGTCCGTCTGTCTACTTTTATTTTATTAATAGAAGTGGACAATCGACCCATCAACTTCGTCATTAGATAGTAATCAAAAAGTTTGGGCTTAAAATAATCCATTTTAGTTGGAGGCAAAGGCTGAGTTTTTTTACCAACAATTTTTTTTAACTTTGAGTTTACCTTTTTCCTACAGTCCCCGTCCATCGAAAGATAAATTAATTTAAAACTCAAAGAAAACTTCCTCTAATTATTATTCCTGAAATTCGTTACACCAAGGATATCCTCCAACGTTACAATTTGAATTTAATTCTGCACCTAACTTGTTAATTCTATCGAAACATGGACGACCAAAGTTTTCAGTTTCACTCGTTTCGTATTGAATAAGTTTCGGATTAGTTTCAAGTTTCCTCTTCGTAATATACTTACTAGCGTATAATTTGGTTGTACATATCTAGGAAGTTTTGCTAGTTACTTGTACCCGATTAAGGGCCGATTCGACCAAACAGGAATACATTTTATCCGCGGAATAAGCCTTCTCTTCCGAGTAAATTTTGAATTTTTGACAGTTTATCCATACGAACTGTCAGAGTAAATCTTATTCCGCGGATAAAATTTATTCGTGTTTGGTCGAATCCGCCTTAAGAGTACATGTTTTTAGTGGTATTTTAATATAGTTTTTGGTCGGATAACCGGAAAGCGCCATCTGTTGGCGTTCAGGTTCACCGATAAAAAGGTGACATGAACGCGCCGACCGCTTTTAAATAGGCCGCAGCCGTAGGACCTTTCATATTAACAAAAGAAGCCTATGGCTGTTGGGATAGCATCGAAATCTAATAAAACACAGGTATCCACAATGTGACAATGACCGATGCCTGCCGGGGTTGCGGGAAAGTCCGAAAGGGATACCGTGGTCCCTGGCAACACAGGCAACTGAAAGAACACGGGTAGGTTTTAGTCAGTAAGAGTCTGACACGCCTTCATTCCCGCTCCACCCAGAGCGGGAGAAGTAAAAAAAAAGGTAAGTAGGAATCCACAATGTCAAATCGACGAAACTAAGACTGCTGCGATACTCGCAAGGTGTCGGAAAGTGGATAAATAAAATGAAAACTCTGCTAATTGGATTTCAAGTAATTTGGATTTGACAAGCTAGTAATGGACGTCACCCTTTTCTGTCTGGCTATTGCGATCTTTTAGAAGATACTTCTAATGAACTCAGGGGAAAAGCGCTCTATTAAAACCACTAGTTATAGTAATGTACTAGTAATATTGACTGGCGATAAATGTAATGAATTCCAGAAGATCAAACTCAATGATGTTAAACTCAAACTCAAACACAGAAACTCAAAGCATTTATTTCAATTAAACCATTTACAGGCACTTTTGAATTGTCAAGGAGTCAGTCAGTGTACTATTGGAAAGCCCTTCGTCCATCAGTGAACTATAAATTATCTTCCAATATTATTGGATTACACACTCATTTGGCCTGAAACACAGGTTTTCATAAACCTAGATCAGGCATGTCTACATTAAAGTTAGAGCTATTTCCTCGATTGTAATTAATGTACATCATAATTTTACTTTACTTTATACTTGAATAAATTTTTATTTTATATTTTATTTTATACACAAACAAGTAGGTAATGAAAAAGCCTCTCTAAGCAACATAACTCTTTTACACTCCACACATTCGATCAATATCCCCACACATGTCTCAATCTGTCAGAGATGCTCATAGTCTCGTCGACAAGCGTGTAATACAAGGCGAAGGAGACAGGTGGTAGGTACCTGTTGCCTGTTTATATCCAACCAAACACGATAGATTTTATTATGAGAGAAGATTTTTGGGACAAGATGGATTTATTGGCGGCTAGGTCAATTAAATATTTCAGCATATACATAATTATGTGTGTTTTCATTATAGAAAATCATTATTTAATTACGAGACTGACATAGCAAGGAGCGGCATAGCATGTCTGTCGAAGGACTGCGGTAGCCAATTATCTTCCTTGAAAAGAGTTTCTGAAAAAGAATCTTATTAGTATTGTTTCATTTGAATTCTGTGGCCCTTATAATTTGTATCTATACTCATTGGTTTATTTATTTCCTTTGAGCGCGATTGGTCCAATTCTCGATTGATGCAATGTTAAAAAAAATCCAATTCGCAGTTGTTCCTATTCGCAATTGGTCCAATTCGCAATTGGTCCAATTCGCAATTGGTCCATCCCACTGAACTTTTCTGTTACCGGTGCCACTTTCTTCCTCATAAATACAATTTTTTCAGGATTATGCAAATTAAATATTAAAATCCAAGAGCCATAATGACCCAAAGTACAGAAAAACTGAATCAAAATAATAATTTCAGTGCCACACTTTGTAATCTGTGCCATTCATATACTGATTGCCCATGGTCGCGTGACGTGACGCAATATCCGCACTTTATACCCCGGACATTTCACTCGGGCAATATTTACGAGTTTAATGTACTACCTCATTTTAAATGTAAATCGTTCGTCGTTATTATAATTAGGGGTGATTGTATACTCGTTTAAAGGCTCCCATAGACAGGCGCGACGCGACTCTGGTGGAACAATCACTGTGATATCTTCGCGGAAATTGTTCTTCTGGCGTCGCGTTATGCCATCGTGTTGCGCCTGTCTGTGAGAGCCTTAAAATAGGTCGGTGAATGTGTGATTTTTATTCCATTTTTGTAGTTACTTTTACATGAAATTATGCTTTTAATATTGTCAGAACCGTTTGTTAATTGCTTTATGCTTGCTTGGCTTTGACATAAATACCAGTAGAACCCTTTAGGTGAACAGTGTATGTTTATATTTGTTTATTTATAACATTGTTTTTGATATGACTGCCTCGTTGGTCTAGTGGTCGGAAGCGCTCCTACTGAGCATGAGGTCATGGCTTCCATTCCTAGGTCTGGCAAAGTGTTATTGGGTTTTTCCATCAGGATTTTTTCAGCAGTAGCCCGGAGTCTGAATCTGTGCCCGGTTGACGGCAATAGGCTCACCCCCTATTGCGTGGGACTTAAACATAACTGGCGAAATGTAGTTTTATAGAGGTACACTTCTGCCTAACCCTTCGGGAATTACAGGCCTGATATTATGTTTTGTTATTTTCATATGACGAAAGAAAGAATACATCTATTGAGCACTGACTAAGTAAAGAAAGAAAAAAATACGTTTATTTGCGGTAAACATGACGCAAAGAAAAAACACAAAAAATATGATACAAGTTGTGGGAAAATATGCGTCACATCCACTAAAAACGGCTATCGCTCAGCATAATGCTGCGATCCTATGTGAGACAGAGCCCCAGCACTGGTATTTAGCGACAGCTGGCATTAATGTGATGACGTCAACTGGAACAAAAAAATAATTTACCTAACATAACATCACGCCTTGTTGTCCCAAAGGGGACTCATAGTTCACCCACAATTCGTCGTCCCATGTAATAGTGGGCAAGCTTATTGCCATCAACCGGGCACAACTTCAGACTCCGGGCTGCTACTGAGAAATCATAAGTATTTAATTTATAAGTACACAACACTTAGTTCTAAATGTTTAGGACAATATCGTATTGCCTGTCGTTGATAGGTAGGTTTGTATCGTATATGAGATTAATAAACCAATATGCTACAAGAAATACCTGTTTATTAAGTATCTTCACGAAACATTTCTATCTCCCAAGAATGGAACTTGAAAAACAAGAGGCAAAATCACCAAGGAGATAACAATGTGCTACATTCCACAAAGCAGTGAACAAAAGATCTAATATCCAAAGAAAACTAAATGAGAAAGCCACAGTGTATCGAGCAAAGGAAAGAAGTATAGTTTCAATATTTATTTGTAGTTATTATTGTTTGTGTTGCCAACTATTTCTACCCAAGTGAGCAAGACAAATCGCAACCGATTGCCGAAGACGCACTAGGTGGAAGGAATGCTGCGGAAACGCAATATTGTTGAGGTACAGGCAGCCAGGCTAGGCAGTATTTTGTTTACATAAATGCTGGTTCTCAATGTTTTAATCAGCCGCAAGGAAATTGAGAAAAAACTGCACAATTACATTTCCAATCTAAGTTTAGATTGAAACTGCTCTCAAAACGGTGAAGGAAAACATCGTGAGGAAACCGGCATTGCACCGGCATGTTCTAGAACCTAAAATTCGAAGACATGTGACATCTACCAACCCGCACTGGGCCCGCGAAGTCTTTTTTGAACATTAGTGTGGGTATTCAAATCAATTTATTAATTTCATACACCGCTATAAAAACATAGTTTATATTCAAAATATTAATTCAAAGTGATTAAAACCACAATAATATACAGCTTTCCCGCAAATCCATATTTATATTACCGACCAAATTGTTTGCATTAGTGCAAAATCGCAAATAAGTATAAACAACTGCATTTAGTTTTGTATTTCCCGAATAAAATTTAACTAAAACACAAATCTATCTAGTCCAAAACGATTTATTATCGGCCCGTTTTCGTTTTAAACAAAGCATTGCCAATCCAAAAAACGCATTGCAGATCTATGTACCTACATAAAAATAGAGTACAATTGCCAAGATAATATGTTATTGTTGGCAGCAGAACAAATAATGCTTAAACAGTAATTTATGGAGCTGCCAATAAACTAAACATATTTTTTCTAAACTCTGTGAGCCTGTTTTATCTTTTTGTGTGAAAATTCTTATTTGATACTCCGACTCGCAAAACCGCATGACATAATACATATACAAAATGATAAATAAGACGGTTGGAATGATTTTATCTAAAACTTTTTTCGCTACGCATTGCTTTTTTAATAAGTATTATTGATTTTATCGCGGTGTGGCTCTGTAGTATTTCATGATGATTGCTCTCTCCAGGATCTTCAATAGTTCAAAGCAATGATCATCTGGGACTTGATGATCGGGACTGACCGGGTCATGACGCCACCATACCCCCCGTATGTGACGTCATGACCCGGACTGAAACTTATACGATGTTAATCCGTAATTAGTCACCTAGTCAAAGCTCTTCTTTTATGAATGAATAGTTACATAATAATATACTGCATACCATATCACGCCTGACAAAAAAAAAACAAATATCCTCATGATCTTCATTATGCACCCCATAGTACATATTAACGAACTGCCCTAAGGCACCAGTCCCACTGCCGGCGTGGAAGCGACTATAATCAAGAAACGTACAGTTCGATTCAAACTAATGGCGGCTCAGGAGTTAGCTACTCGCTGCGCAGTACCCCACCCTTCATCCCCGCTGACACATGAAATTGTTACTGCGCAGCGAATCGCCTCACGTTCCGAGCCGCCATTAAGTTTGGTTTGAACTGTACATTAGATGTAGGTCCTGTGTCAGTAATAAAGATACATAATTAAGTGGGCTTAGATATTATTTCAATAAAACTGTTTATTTCTTCGTAATTATTGTTTTTTATTTCCGTTTCAAATCTAACGTCTTTCGCTTTATTCCTCTGTAATCTGGCTCTCGTTCTACATTTTAAACATTCATTCACTATCTCTTTCACTCCTTGACTATTTCGTACATTCATCTCTGTCACTCGTTTATGCTTCACATCTGTCATTCATCTTCACGTCTCGTTTCACTATCCTGTCATAACGTTCCGTTCTTACTTATGTAGGAACGGAAAAGCTATAAAAGAAAAAACACAATCAGTGACGCTCGCTTAGGGCAGAACATTGGCGGACAGATTCTTGCTTGGTAATGCGTACCAGGAAGTGATTGGGAAGGCATTCGACTTTTCACAATCTCGCAGACCGACAAAACTATTCAATCTACACACTCACTGCTCGTTGCTCGCCAACTCGTTTCTAGAGTTACAAGCTCTACTCGCTATTTGCTAAACGTCGGCGGTGGAACAGATGCCTTATACAATTTACAATGTACCACAATTCGGCCGCAGAACTGATTACCGCATCGATCACTGATTAGTCAATTGTCATCGTTCGAATGTGATCGACATACTGACGTATGTCGCTGCAATCAACGCTTTGTAAATAACAAAACTAGGGAAGTATTCATAATACTGTAAGGATCTTCTGGTATCGTTTTTTTTTTTTTTTACTTTACTTAATTTTTATTATTTGTTGTTATAACGGCAATAGAAATACACAATTGTGAAAATTTCAACTGTCTACCTATTACGGTTCATGAGATATAGCCCGCTGACAGACAGACGGATAGACGAACGGATAGCGGAGGTTTAGGTTCCGTTTGGGACCCTTCGGGTACTGAACCGAACGAACAAGATGGCGACGTTAGTTCCGATTTTCGCCACGCGCCAAATCTAATAAATAAATCCATGTGCAGCTATACTGGACCCTCCGATTCTGAAGCTGGATGAAAAATAGTTTGAATTAAAGGAATATTTTCGGTGGTGAGAAAGGAAGACGTAACATACTACATAATTACCTAAGAAGCTATTTTAAAATAAAAATAAAACTTGTAGGCAATTCATAAGGCTTAATTAATATAGGCTATATTTAACACGGTTAATTAGGTATTTCTTTACGAATATTTACATTTTATTCATGGGCATAAAACCTGACGTAAATATTACACTCTAATAAATAAGAAGCCATGTCTTTTTTTGTAATAATGAAATGGTAGTTCTGTATGGAGATAAGGTAGCTGTTTCTGTAGTGGACAGCGCTGTTACAAAATTGGTTTTTAGCTTGGTGAGGTCCTTTTTGTAAATCGATTGTTTTCGGTTACTGCGGAGAAGCGTGAGATTTTCTAACAAATATGGCTATTTCTAAAACAAAAATAGAAGGTAGCGTTAAAACCTTTAACTTTTGAAAAGTTTGTCTACACCTCTCATACGGAGGCGCCCCAGTTATGGCTCTCAAGCATAAAAGAATCATTTTTAAACGTATAGCCAGTTTGCGCTGGTCTCTTTATTAACAGAAACTACGAACCACGCTAGTCCAGATGAACGGTGTTACCACCGACGTACGTTTTTATTACGTTCAACCGCTGCGTTTTTCCTACCCAGTGCGCTTCCGCCGCTAATCTAAGACGTTTTACACAAACACCATCAATCAGCCGCATGACAGAGCAATCGGAAACGGATTGTGAGCAACAAATTGAACGACGTCCCTCACGCGGCCTGGTGATATCACTGCGTGAGGGACTGATGTGAAAGTTTTTTTTTTATGAAGTTTTTGGGTTGTGTTAGACTTAGCTAGGACTTAAAGCTGATTCCGTAAACTGCGTTTTTGTCTGCGTGGAATTTAGGATTCTATAGGAAATCTCTTACTGAGATGATACAAATTGTGTGTGCCGCCTTCAAAATCAAATAACGATTTTTTCAATCATTGTGCTTTGCAAAACACGTCCCTATTCGATATTATTTAATTATTAAGCCAGTTTTTGTTTTTAAAACAGAGTTATCTAGTACTAAGAAAGAAAGAAAGAATAACGTTTATTTGGACACAGCTCCTTTCCAACTATAAGTTTTCAGCTTTCTAAAAACTTACACTACGTTTTAAGCAAGTTTGATTTTTATATTTAGAACGCAGGCATCATCGGTAATGCTTTGTGGGACGAACTATCTACAGGTAGAAAATATTAATATGGTACGTAATTATTTTATACCTTTAGAATATCAAGTATCCAATTATATCGATTTATAATATTCACAATTGAATCCAACCACAGCCTGATTAAAGTTCCCACATAACAATCAGACAGTGCATTCACAAATCTTGGATAACATTTAATAATATCTCGTAGCGAAGCAAACTTGCGCTAACTACATCTCTAGTTTACCTGCACGTTTCATAACTCAAATAGTGTTGTGCGTGGGAGATGGGATTATCACGGGATATTTATTATGATAGAAATGGGTATCATTTTATTCATTCCAATAAGTATTCATTTATTTATAGCATATGTAATCATAAGTATAATCAGCCTATTAACTTCCCACAGCTGGGACACGGGTCTTCTCTATGACAGCGTCCACCACGCGGGCCCATCTCGACTGGGTGGATGTCACATGTCTTCGAATTTTGGTTGTAGGACATGTTGGTTTCCTCACGATGTTCCTTCAACGTTTTAAGAGCGAGATGAAAGAAATTACACAAAGTAAAGTGCCTACTTGGGACCTACGACCTATAAGTCGTGAGTCGGGGCCGACTGCTATCACTGGGCCACAATTACTGCTCTTTTCATCTTTTTCTTTTTTGAAAGAGTGAGCTAAAAGAAATATTTTTAGCTCACCCTTATCACAAAAATAACAAAAAAAAACTTAATGTGTTATTTTTTAGAATGATGATCGTCAATTGAAAGAAAATGTAAGATTGTATGTTGAATTTAATGCACACACGATACTAATTGACAAACATATAACTGCGTGCAGTTATTTATATAGATTTAGTCATATTAGAACAAACCTTCATGCTGCATTGGAACAAACAGGTGAATAACCTGCCACGGGCCGTGAGTCGATTTGTTTATAGTTTTCTTTTCCAGCTTTTAAACAATACCCCGACTCGTATGCTCATCAATTTATCGCCTTATATAATATGAAACATCATACTGCCTTTTTCAGTTTCTCCAGTATCCAAGAACGATGTATTTTATTACATAGCAACACTCAGCTCACACCAAACCAATCACAAAAACACGACACAAAAAGTAACATCCCAACATTCCGATATCTCGAACTATTTCCCATCACTATCGTTCCACAAGATAGTGTTGCGCCGGCATATTTCTCCAGAATGTGTAAACTTGTCCCGTGCTCGAATAGTTACGCACTTTACACAATGAAGGTGATTCTGGTCTGAGATTAATTAATTCATAGCTGTGCTCGAGATAAATAGACGACGGTAGGGCTGTATGTGTAGGCGGGACAAGCTCGTTCTTTGAGGGTAGGTAAACACCTAGTTTACAGCGAGGATACTAGGAAATATGTATTTGAATCATAAAAAGGTAAAGATAAAAATGAAATACTGTTCGTTGGTAAGCGCAAACGCTGAGAACGGCTGGTCCAAAATGGCAATTTTTTGTTTTAAAATGTTCGTTGACCGAATTTAATAAAAATAAGAAGAAAATGTTGAAATTCGGGAAAAACTGACGGCATTTTTTAATATGAATTTTTTGTATGAATTATTGAAAATTGAACAGGATAACGTCTGTCGGATCAGCTAGTAATAAATAAAATATAGTGTGGGATGCAGCGTTGATAAGTGGAAACTGTATTCTCGGAAAGTGGTAATTGCAATAAATTGTGATTGGATAAGCACATAAACTCAGAATTCTTCAAAATTTTGAGAATCCACCCACAGTCAAATGAGTTAGACTTGTTTTCTGGAAATACGACTTTAGTTAGAGGAAAAAACATTTTCTTCTTCAAAGAAGTTAAATGTAGGTGTTATGTGCCTTTTTTATAATAAAAAAACATAAATATTGAATTGGAAAAATGCAAAAAAAAAGAACAACGAGAAAGATATAATGGCAATAATTATGATGTGGCGTTGTTGTATTTTATTTTATAGTATTTTACATAACTAATCTCGGCTTTTGTTGTCACCCCATAAAAGCCTGTTTTATGACTTGACACCATGCCATGGTTGCGTGTTAATGAGATGCCCCATATTTTTTATCGACTCGAAAAAGGACCCAATCCTACCTTGTAAGTACGCGAACCAACCAAGAACCACGCAGTACCTAGGTACTTCAAAATGTAACATTAGATGAGGATAAGTTATGGATACATTCAGTATGAAAGCGTGGTTATCAATAAAAATGTATTGTTTACTCATGTTTTTTTTATCACTATTTCAGCCGTCAGACGTCCACTGCTGCTACCAAGAATTGCTGCACGGACCGGTTCAAAGCTACCCCAATCCAAAGAATTGCCGCGAGTTTTACCACGCGGTGTAAACTTTCTGGTAAACGATTTTATCCTAAGGTGTAAACTCTGGACTATAGATAAGGCCCCGAGATGCGTTCGTTTATACGACCTTAAGTAAATTTTCAGTAGTACAGGCCCATCGGCTTAGCGGGAGGTGAAACGGCCTGCGAATATAGCAGTTTTGGGTTCTGTTTTATATATCTTCACGCTACTTATCTGTTGGGGTGCGCAGAATATTGTGGATTACAAAACTTGGTAGGTTATAATGTTTAGTCCATAGTTGTATATGGTAACTTTAGTATGCATAGTGTTTTTTAAATCATTAAAGGCTTAACATAAAGGCTCCCGCAGACAGGAGCGACGCGACTCTGGTAGAACTATGAAAACTTCACGGAAATTGTTCTACCGGTGTAGCCACGCGCCGTTGCGTCGCGCCTCTCTGCGGGGGCCTTAATTGTAAAGAAAAACGAAACGTCAGCATCATCATAATTCTCCTGCTTTTATTATTGGGGTCAGAGGAGCTTGTCTTCTTGTTCGATACTACTGTTAGGGCGAATTCGACCCAACTTTTAGGTATACCTAGTATCAGGGATCGAAAACCTTCATAAATTACGGTATGTACAAGTATCTAAGAATGTTGGTTACTTCTACGACTAAGGTTACCGCAATCTGGGTAACCCAAGAAGAAGAAACATGTTACCTCTTTTAGGTCACGGTTTTAGCACCAGTTACACACAATACTACTAATGCCGACGGCACGACGACGTGTGAGATAGAGGTCATTTTTAATTCGGTAACTGGAATGAATAATAGCTGTATAAAATTTAAGGTAACCCTTAAAAAATATAAATGTTATAACCAAAACAATACCCGTATTTTATCAAACCGGTTTCGGTCCAGGCCATTATGTCTAATACAGTGAATATTTATTTTTATTTTTTACAGATTTTCCATACAAAAACTGACAGGCGTTAATTTTATTCCACGGTTAAAAGATTTGTAGCCATATCATATTTTTCACACAGTCCATCCATCGTTTATTTGGTCTTACCCTGTGTTAGAACTAGTTAATTCAGTAACTTAATCATTACGTGTTTTCAGAATACTAAGGCCTCGGACCTTTCATCGACAGGTATCCACGTCGCAGGCCATTCGCATCCTTTATTCACAATTAATCCGTCTCATCCCTACTCTATCCATTATCATAGTACTCAAAGCCGTATGCAGAAATAAAATACTCGTGCATTTAAGTAATAAAGGCAAGAGTACACAGTAAACGCGACTGTTTGAACTATGAAATTGAGCCGGGTATTCACTGTTTGCACGGTGACGGGCGGTATAGTGTGTACTCTGCTTTGTCACGGTGATAAAGATGTAGATTGTTACTAGAAATACTTTTTGTGACGTATGAAGTGGAATCGAAGGTGTAACGTAGATGTTTGTATAATATAAAGGTAATTATATCGATAATATTACCCGACTGCCTCATTGATCTAGTGGTCGCAAGCTACTGTTGAGCAGAAGGTTCTGGGTTCGATTTCCAGGTGTTATTGAGATTTACAATCTGGAATTTTTCAGTAGCAGCCCGGATTTAATTAATTCAGGCGTGATTTGGCCAAAATCCATTATAAAATACAATAGACGTAGATATATTTAGTAACCTATTCCGCATCTATTCCTAAAGAGTCATAAAAAACCCTATACGAAATCTACACGTGTTTCACCTCTCAATGGGGCATCCTCAGGATGGCGATTAGCTTGTCGCGAATCCGAACACGTGTAGTCACGCCGAGCGCTGCGCTGGACGCGCTGTCTGCGTCGATTCCTTACAGGGTTTTTTATGGCTTTTTAGGAATAGTTAAGCGGAATACGTTACTATATCTACGTCTATTGTATTTTACTATTGACAGCCCCCCTTACCCAGACCTTAATAACGCGGTGAGATTTTTATGGGATAGATAGGCTTTTTTTCTTTTTTCGTGTGGTGGCGTAACCTGGTGTCAGAGTTTTTATGCCTGACTTGGCTTCACACGCCGTCGGGAATGGCGGTTTCCTCACGATATTTGCCTTCACCGTTTTTAAAGCAAGTGATAATTATACAATACGCACATGAATTCGAAAAGTCAGAGGTGCGTGCCTTGGGTTCGAACTCGATTACTATGACTTGGCAGTCCGACGGTCATACCACTAGGCTACCACAACTTTTTTCCATTTACCGTTTACTTTCAAACGATTTGCTAGAAAATAGTAATCATTTCTGACATAGCAATTAATCTTGTGGCCATAGCACACCACTCAACACAAAATCTGGATTGCCGCCGCATACGGATTTTGTTTACATGAGGCGGGTCTGGGTCCGGGTTTTCCCTAAAGGGTTTGTGTCTTCGGGACGCCTTCTCGATAGGTACTTCTCAAAAAGATGATAGAATTGTTGTCCACAATTTGCATCAAAAATATTGTATGCATGTGTAATATCCTTTACACCGTGTTGAAACGTCAGCGAATAACTCATATTATTGAGTGCAAACACCTTTGGGTTAAGATCATTGGCCTGCACCAAGCAAAAAACTCTGTGCAGCAGATAAGCTGTACATATAATAAAGCTGAAGAGGTTCGAAAGTCTGACGATGGAAGATATTCGAAAAAATTGGATGGGGATACTACACGTTCCAACAGTTTTAGTTTTGTACAACCTCTACATTGTAATGTATGTTGTGAATCAATCAAATATGTTTTTATTTATATTCCGATAGCTCATGACCTAAACAGGTGCTTAAAGAATATAAAGTTTCTGTCAATTTCTCATCCTGTTATAAGACACAAAAATATTACTTAATAGTATGGAAATAAAGTTGAAATTTTTTCTGACGGCAACGAGGCCTTAGACGCCTTAGGCATGGCGCGTCCTATATGCATCATCATTGAAATTTCAGTTTTATTATCATACTGTTAAGTTATATTCCTATTCGTCGCATATGAAATACATTGCCATGCCGTGCCGATAATGGGCGCCGGGCCTTAGACTTCACTTACTTTAATAAATAACAGCGCCAATAAGATAAAACTGTCATTTACAACTGCACCTCCCACTTTTAAAATTACATCGTTCGAACAGAAACTAGTTATAAGTACATACTAACAAGTTTTTGAATTTAACTTTGTCGCTCTTTATGTTAGTGTTAACCACGGTGATAACGACAGAACTAACTTAACTAAAATCTATGTTGTCTATGTGTTTTTGGAAAGGCAACGACCCGAGTAAAATAGACAACAAAGACGTTTTAGTAATAATTTATTAGTCCAAATGTGAATAGAGAACTGCAGTCCAATGAAAATTATTGTTTTTTGTACGTACTTACGTACCTACATCCATAGCAGAATTCTTTGTGTAGGTAGGAGCTTGTTCGGGGACATACAGGAACCTAAAAAGAAAAGAAAAGAAAAGAAAAAGGAGCATTTAAAACTAAGAAAATTAACAACGTCACAAAAAAAAAAAAACATTTTAAAAGTGAATGACCTGTGCGAGGCCAAAAAGGCTCATATTTCAGCATAATGCTGCGATATACCTACTACACCACGATTCAAACTTAATGGCGGCTCGGAACATGAGGCAAGTCGCTGCGCAGAAACGAATTCATGGGTCAGCGGGGGTGAGGGGTGGGCACTGCGCAGCGAGTAGCGCACTTCCGAGCCGCCATTAAGTTTGAATCGAGCTATATTCTTTTACAAGGTATGAGCTACGGTGTGATAACAGCCACAAGAGATATTTCACCTTTGTCTCGCGGTATAGCACCTGCGACCTTCACATTCCTCACGTAATTACAGATATCCATAGTCGACGTTGAATACTTACTATTAGGTGAGTCGTCATGGCAGAACTCATTTTGCAAATCAATTTATCTATCGAAACTAACAAAGCGCGCGCCACGAGCGGCAACACGTAAAGAATTATTTCCACCAAACGGCTCGCATCGCATCGGATTGGAAAGGATGCGAACGGATGCAGCGACAGCCGATTGCGTCCTGCAGGATGTCGACGCATACGATCGGCTCCATACCGTAGCTTCCGAACGTATTCGTTTCTGCGCCTAGTCAAATAGTTTAATTCCTAACGTGTTGCAGCCGAAAGGATCCGATCGGATACGACGACGGGCGAACAGAGCCGATCGCACGTCGCAGCATACTTTCGGGTACGATCGCGTGTCGCAGAAGACGCTCGCGGTCAAGCTGCTGTGCGTGGCTTGGAAATATAGACTTTAAATACTGTGTACAAGATTTAATATCTTTTATTAAAAGATTGTAAAATCGGTCGGTGGAGATCATCTTTAAGTTCGCTGGACAAGCACCCAGGGCTAAGACATTATAGTAATACCGAGCCTATCCAGTACCCTTACATCCACGTTCACCGTCACTTACCGTTAATTATATCCGCAAAACTCGTCTGGTTAAACAATTTTTCGAAATAACTCAGTGCATTCACCTCGACGTTATTTTAAGCGAAACGCTTTCTGAAGCTGTATAATATGCATAAGTTAAAGTGGAAATGTCGAAGGGTTGTTTTATGTAAGTTACTTTAATCATACAGTAATTTTAATGAAATATTAATTTAAACGAGGTATAATTATATACCTTCTACTATAAATGAGGCACTGAACTGGCGACTAACGTCAACATAGCCCAGTAAGTATTTGAAACCTCGCCAATGTTAGAATCCAGACACGTACTTGCAATAGAGAAGACGGAATACGTGTGTATTTTCCTCAACGTTCTCTATAATTGTGTCAACAATTTAACTGAGACGATGAAGTGCATAATATAAGAAAATTAAAGGCAAGCATTAGGGTGCAAACACATCTGTGTGATGCGGGGTCAAAACGCAACTGTTAGTAACGCCCACCGTCTCCAAAATAAACACAATTATGGTGCACAAAGTACCTCGTTTTGTACGCCATTAAAGAGAACAACACATTACCGTTAAATGACACTCCACAACGTGTTCTCGCCCTTAAAGTTACGATTTCCTAGAAGAGCGGTGGCCGCCACATAACGGCCGCGGTGACGGCTGTCATGAAAATGATGACAACGGGGGTTGACTTTACTGTGTCAAAAAAGTTTATCTACGAAAACCCCAATTTATTTTCATAAATAAAGTTTCAGTTACGTCATTTGCCGGTTTGTAGACTATTGTAACGGCCGAGGCCGATTGGTGGTTCTCTAGGAACCATAGCTTTAAACATCAAGCAACAAACTGAATTGCTGAACTACATGCAATTATTAGACAGTCAATGACAATGAGAACTCACATAATATAATTTAATAGACTGTCGACGTCGCTTCGAAACCGTTTCAAAGTCAACCGTTGCGGCCCCGCACCGAACCATTGTGTCAGCACCCTAACATATTAAGCGCTGTCGCATCATATTCTCAAAGAAACTGCACACGTCTTTACATCCCATGCATAAACAGTTTCCACATTGCTAGGGAATATACATTATTTTTAATGGCCGCCGGGATACATAGTAAAATCGATATTGACTATAAATGCTGTTATGTGTTCATTAAAGCGAAGCGCGCATAACCTTTTACGATGCTGTATACTTTGGATACGTTTCATTACGCCAATTTTATATTTTATTACGTTTTGTTTAAGAAAATATTGCTTTTTTATGGCTTACCCCTTTTTTCCTGGGTCTTGGGAAGCTCACCTGTATATTGTTTGTAGACTCTACAGGTAAAGAATATTTTCTTTTATTCATTCAAAGCCAGTTAAACGCGTTTGGTCAACCAGCTGCGATGCCCCTGGAACAGGTGACCCATGCCTTTGGAAGACCACATTACGTCGATGTGATTGGTGATACAAATAACTATGACAACATGTGACAAAAAAGGTGTTAAGTATTAATTTGGATATCTATAAAATTCAATAGTAATGTTTAATTTATTTGTCAGAATATTGTTACAGAGTTGTTACATTTCCAGAGTTGTTTCAGTTACAATTCCTGGAATTCTGAAACAATGATTCAGATAGGTAAGTATAGGTACCTAAATACAGTGTGAGTCTTCATAATGTGCACATATCGAAATGAGGGATTCTATGCTTAATTTGACAAACGGAAAAAATATTTAAAAAAATCTATTTTTATTTTTTTATTTATTTTGTATTTTTTACCCCAATGTAAAAAAACGGTGTAACTTTTAAATGATCTATCGCGATGAAACAAACTTAACTCCATAATGATTGGTAGTAATTAAGTGTCCTTATAAAATGAAAATTGTGGGAAAAACCCCTCTCAATTAAACCCAAAAAACCCTCAATTGAAAATAAACAGGTATTTCGTCCAAAAATCTGTTTTTTTAATCAATTTTTACAATAATCGTAAAGAAAATACAATAAGACGATTTTTTTTAAATAAAAAAAAAAATAAAAAAAAATGTATTTACATTTTATTTTTTATTTTTTCCGTCGATAAAATTAAGCATAGATTCCCCCATTTCGATATGTGCACATTATGAAGACTCACACTGTATAATTGTATCACTAACATAGTTATAACTTATAGGTATATATATTTACTAACATGACTATGTGTAATTTTTACCTGAAAAGAAATAATATATCAAAGAAAAGCCTGCCTCGTTCGTCCCGGGTTCGATTCCAAGCCCGGCCAAAGTATCATTGGGTATTTTCCATCTGAAATTTCTTAGTAGCAGCCCGGTGTCTGGATTTGTACTTGTATTTGACTTAATATTTCGTACGTGGATCCACACGAGACACAATGGATTTTTAATTGTGTCTGTAAAAATTACGGCAGCATATGAAAGGTTAAACATAACTGGCGAAATGTGGGTGTACCTATATGTGTGATGTTATAAGAAAAAATATGAATGGATTGCGTAAAAGATAAACGGTTATTTCGGAAGTAAATGAGATGACAGTTGAAAGATATGTTTTGACAGAAAACATGTACTATTCCAATCCCAATTAATTGGGATTAGGTGTAAACTAGCACATATTGGCACTACTTACTATAGTCTAGAAACTAATAAAAACTAAATAAAGAAACCATTACACACACAAAAAAAAAGACAGAATCGATACATTACATAAATGCTACGAGCAGAAACATTGCAGATGTCAAATGATTTATACTCTAACAGATTGGGCCAATATTTTTACGGCTCCATTGACATTTTGGAATATTATGTCCATTCGAGTGGGTGCGACAGAATTATTCATTTTCCCTTGTCTTTTCAAGTAAGTTTTGTTCATTTTTATGAGGTCGTTTGACAAATGTCTGTGTCCAATCGAGGGTGAATTACTTTAAATCGTTTTGTATAATGAGGTGGAAGGTATTTCAGATTATGCTTATGGAGCGACTGCCTATCGGACCATCACACCCCAGATACTAGTACAAGTCCGTAGCCGACTGGAGGCAGCAGCAGCAGGCGACGTGTCGTCGCGACACTACTGTTTTCTATGCATGTTTTTTTTTTTTTAACCACAACGTGTAAGCTCTTGGCCTGAATCTCACCTGATGGTAAGTGATGATCAGGCCGAAGGTGGGGGCGAGCTTCACCCGGAATCCTCAACCACAGGAGAACTGGCTATCTTACCTCTAACTGCCGGAACACAACAATGCTATTATGGCGACAGACTTAGATAAGATGGTGGTAGCTAGCCAGGCGGACTTAAAACAAGCCCTACCACCAACCAAACCGAGCAGAAAATTTTGCCCCCACTGGGAATCGAACCCAGGTCCTCTGGGTCTGAGACAGGTGGTCTAACCACTAGACCACAGAGGCGGTTTAAAAATGTGTATGAAATCGACGCGTCGCTATATTCTACGGAAGGTATTTCATAGAATTACGTAGAAACCAGTAGTGTCGCGGTGTAATTGTAACATAACACAATACGGTCTATGAGTATTGGAGTCATTTAATCAAAGTTGTTGTTGGTATGTGATTATTAAAATTATAGATAAATGTAAACTAGCATAAATCAGTCTCTGCATGGAGCTTGCGTGTCATTGACACACCTTTTAACTTGAACATCGCTCAGTCGGAATAATTCGTGGAAAACTGATAAAATAAATAAAAGTGTTTATGGCGGCATCTACATCGCCACATGCGAACTACGCATCAAAGACCTGACGTCACACAAAGCCTGCATCGTGCTATTAGAGTTTACCGCGCGATCAACATATAAAAGACTATCCGACATCAATCGCGTCTAACATATTGACATTCAGGAATAATTCGACACCAAAATAATTGCAAAAAGTTGTATTACGATAAAATAAACAACTATATTTCCCTTATTCCCTCCAAAAATCAACTTTCTTACGTAAAAACTCAACTCAAATAAACTGCCAACAAGATCCTCCACCCAACAGTACCTACTCTGATAGCACAAGAGTTGTACAAACAAAATGTTTAAATAGCAACTAAGAAAATAAAAGGTTGGAGTGTTAAACGTGCAGCGGAGTATATTCTGTAGAGTGGAGAACACAAACACAGGTGATCAAATGTATGTACTCGTATAAACAACGGTGTGCGTTTAAATTGAAGATTCTTGTCGCGTCGGGCAAGGATTTGGAATGCTGGATAAGAATTTATGGGATCAAATGCGAAAATCAAACCATTTATTTCAATTAAAGCTTTTACCGGCAATTTTGAATTGTCAAGGAGTCGGTCAGTTAGTCAAGAATTTCAAGCTTGTTGCCAATTCCAAAACGTAGATATTTCTATGGAGAAGAACTGGGTCATTAACTCTTTTAAAGCCTGGGTACAATTAATATTCTCGTTGCTTCTATATGTGAGAACAATGTAAAAAGAACTGGACTTTAAAAGAGACTGTGACCTCTGAGTTTGTTTCGGCCTTTCATCTCAGAATAGTCAGATAGGAAACGCCGACCTCATCTAGTTCTTAAAATATTATTGACGTGTCAAAGTGTTTGTAAAAACCTATTTACAGAAAATAAAATAGAATATAAAACAATTCAAAATAAAATATTAAACTTTAAAAAAAGACGGTCGCGGCTGCGGATACCAGCATCCTGATACCTCGAATGCAATGATGTCATTAAAAATGATCTCAATAACATACTTGGGTCGCATTCTCACGAGTGCTACAGGCCTGCCTTAGCTGTTATCAATTCGCATTTCCCATGAAAAGTAAGTATTTACAAAACGAGAAGCCCACCGACACCGGTAATTGCTCTACCGTGAAGTTTTCTTAGAAATTGTATTGTTAAAGTCGCGTCGCGCCTGTTCGCCGAGCCTTTAGTCATAAAACTTCAATTCATTCATCAACTAAAAAAAAACAAATTTCTTATCCACCGCACTTAGTTCACGAACAACATGTAAGGCGATGTTTACAATGTTAGAGAGATGCAAATAAACTCTGGTGGCTTAAAATTGACGACGCAACATTCGCACTGTGCCTGTACCCATTATTCTTGGCTGTAAGTGTTGTTTGAGAGCGGCTGTTAATCTTAATGTAGCTACGTACGAGGAAATTAAGGGAAAAATCTGAAGTTAGGTAGACGAACGATACATCCATTCTTATAGGTAATTATGTCTGTACTTAACAGCAGGAGCGTAGCTACCGCCATAACAGCCGTATCAATGACACGTGGGCCTCCGGGCTACAAGGCCCGTAACGTAACGTAAAATATTATCCATATCCTCAAACTGTTATGGATAAAAAGCCCGGACATAATAAATACCTAATGAAAATATAAAAATTAATATTATTTATTTATGGCTTACAAAGGTTTCAAGCTACAGGTGCAGTCCAATTCTTAAACTGACACATTCATTTAGTAAAAGCACACAGAAAATCTAACCTTGCACTTATCTAAGTCAAAGTGTGTGTTTTTATTTTGGGTATAGACCAGTTTCGAACTGGAATGGAGATTTATTTATTTAATTAAACATTTCGCACTCAAAAAAAGGTACAAAGCGGACTTTACAAACAAATGCCTTATGCATTCTCTACCAGCCAACCAAGGGTGGTGAAGAGATTAGATGGCAGGTGCTCTGTTTCAGAGGAACAAAGAGAAAAAAAAAACTATTAATAATAAAATACAATAGACGTAGAATGATATTATTTAGTAACCTATTCCGCTTAATTATTCCTGAATAGTCATAAAAAACAAATTAAGAAATCGACACTTGTTTCACCTCTCAACGAGGCATCCTCAGGATGGCGATTGACTTGTCGCGAACCCGAACACGTGTTGCCACAGCGAGCGCTGGAAGCGCTGTCTGCGTCGATTTCTTCAGGGTTTTTTATGACTCTTTAGGCTAAGTTAAGCGGAATAGGTTACTAAATATATCCACGTCTATTGTATTTTATAATGGATTTCCGCCAAGTCACGACTGCATTGATTAACTATCTATTAATAATATATTATAATGTCGTAATATATCATAATATCGCCATTATAAATAAAATAGAGGAAATATGGCGAAATTTTTAGCAGAAGTAACAAGCCTAGCATTCTCGGACCTTATTTATGGAAAGAACTAATACTATACGTGCAACTTCAGGAGATCTGCTTTGTCAATGAGTTGCCAACGATAAATATAAGGTTGAAAATTCTGTTATACCTGTAATGTAGTTTCACTGGTTACCTTTCAAACTGGAACTCATGTTACCTCTACCGAGTATATTGTTTTAATACACACATTTTACATACCAGTATTATACATGAAGCGACTGCCTATCTGACCTCCACAACTCAGTAACTGGGTAATAAGATACGCCTTGGTAAGACTTGTTGTCAGACTTTCGGGCTTCTGACGACTCGTAACGGCTGTCAAAGTTTCACGAATGAGAGCCGGGACCAGCGGCTTAACGTACTTTCCGAGGCACAGAGGAGTCTCGGTATGTAAAGATGGTCACCCATCCACGGACCAACCCCGGCAAGCGTAGCGTAACCTGATGGATCGACCCGTACGGCCGTAGTTAGCCACAAGCTCCTCCGAAATATTTAGGTTCCATATAATAGATTCCAGACTCCGGACGGCTATTGAGGGGTTCGTAAATGATAAATAGCCGCACGAGTCTATCAAAGATTAAACTACGCTTGCTGCGATCATGAGTATTTATGTCTGTATTCTCAATAAAGACATAAATACTCGTACATATCACTCACTTGAGAACAATACTAAAATATAAATAAATTTCACAAAATTCGTCGTCATCAGTTACAGACTAGATCCATCCAATGTTTTTATTTCTCTTATAGTGATCGATCCGCAGTTTATACCGACTTAGTTGAGTTTTAAATGCATTCAACGAGTGTAGATTTCTTATAATAGACAGTATTCTATTATAAAGTTGTGCTCCTTCAAAAGTAAGCATTTTTTTGGGTAAAACTAACAAGCTAGCTCGCCGTGTGCTACGTTGACTGACGTTTATATTGGGCGGCTTCGTTTACATTTATACACGACGTATGCCGGTTGCGAGTACTACGCACCTGACCTTTCTGAAGAACATCACCAATAAGGTCACTGTTATGACCTTCTAGGGCTTCTCATAGATAGATTTTGTGGTAGTAAACTAACAATTTATCAAAATCTATCGCTAATCGATGACGTGACAAACCGTTTCCTTGAGGAAATAGGAACCTACTAATCGTCTCCTACTTCTTCCGTGCCATGACAAAGGCTACATTGATGTTACGATTTTGTTATTGTATTTTCAACTGAGTTTTTATCACCTTCAAGGTTTATTTCGCAGACTGAAAAGGTTCTTACAATATAAGTTGAAATCAGTTGCCAAGGTGATACTCCGATTCAGAATAATATTTAATTTGAGATTTAATAACAGCTTTTTGCATTTTAAAAATAAGAGACATAAATAATTCCAGATTTCATAGCAAGACACTTTTTAGATAACGCCTGAAAAAACATATTTATCTAACTTATAAAAGTTAAAATAGAGTAAAGAACAACAATCAAGCTTCTTTGAACAAGTTTAGCTAAAAAGTTTTGTTTACGAAAACAAGGACAGAGGGGGTGAGCCGTGAGATACGGAGGGGGGACGCAAAATAAAGCAATCAGTTATCCGTTAGGTTTGTTTTTTGATAAAAACGTTGACTTTGCAATCTTGGGTCTGAAATTAAGCGTTGTGCGGTACAAAAGTTGAGGGGGCGGCTTTTCTATCCTTCTTTTTTAACAGAAAATAAATAACCGACCAAGTGCGTGTCGGACTACGGAAGCACAGCATTTAGAAACATCATAATCTTTATTAATAATAAAACAAAACATCACGCCAAAAATCCCCTAAGGGGGCAGAGGTGTACCATAATGGTACACAATTTTTTAATCATGGGAACCTACAATATACTACACGTTTAGGCGCACAGTTTTTTTTTTCTCTCTGTTACATGTGTATAGAGTGCCACCCATTTTTTTTTTGTTGATATGTCACTACACAAGTTTAGCGGTGCACAGAATTCAATGTGTATTCTGTGCACCGCTTAACTTGTGTAGTGAGTGTTCTCCAATTTTCATCTATTGTCCGAGTAAAATGGCTGTGTGACATTCGGACGGACGGACATTACGAAATTATAAGTGTTACCTTAAGATTTGACTGATAGATCGTAAAGTTAAGAATATAAAGGTGAGAATAAAAATCTTAACGCAAACGCGATAGTTACATTTACTCACGTGCAAACTTACACTAAGTACCGGAAGACTTAGCTTTGGAATGGACTTAAAAGTCATAAAAAATCCAGCGTCCAGTACCCGGCGTGGTAACACGTCGTGTTCGAGTTCGCGACAAGTCAATCGTCATCCTGAGGTTGCCTCGTTGAGAGGTGGAACACGTGTCGATTTCTTACAGGGTTTTTTATGACTCTTTAGGAATAGATAAGCGGAATAGTTACTAAATATATCTACGTCTATTATATTTCATAATGGATTTGCGCCAAGTCACGCCTGAACCAATTAACTGACTTGGTGAAGACCGCAGGAATCCGCTGGATGAGAAGCACAGAACCGGTCGTAATGACGGTGCTTGGAGGCTTATGTCCAGCAGTGGCCATCTTTCAGCTGAAATGATGATTATGTACGAAAATTAGGACTTGTTTTTGTATGTAGACAGACGTTTTCCGAGTACATTTTCCCGTATCCTAGTTCATATACAATACCAGAACCACATACTACGGAGTCCCGTTTCATGTATTTACGTTGCGTTGATTGCGCGTTGTACTTTGATTACAACTCAAACCTACTAATCAGGACTGATATATTCAATCGGAAATAGTGAGGGAATTTGTGATGTTCGTGATGTGTAACGAAATCCACACTGGAGTAAAAGTGGTATTTAGCTGCATTAGGAAAAGGAGGAAACAGCTATATTTAACGGCTTCACTGAATCAGGATTCATCTATACTGTACTCCCCGACACTTGGCCGATAATAATTTTTTCACTTTAGACCAACTTTTTCATAACTTTCATCACAGCTACGACGCTTATTATTTTATGCATAAAAGTAGTACTCATGAAGATTCAGTTGCAAAAAAAAAACTCGTAAAAGTCTTTTTAAATTGGTCAAATCAAAGAATTCTCAAAAATTCAGAAAAAAAATCATATCTCGAAAACTATCAAAAATCGCGGAACATACATGGGGGTGATTCAGATACCTCACGATACGAGGGAACTAAATTTTATTTTTGGATGTCAACCGTCCGGGCACCCTGTATAAAAAAACAATTGTAAGCCAGACACTCTTTAGATAATTCTGTAAAAGTGGTAAAGCAGTTACGAGGTCGACTGTACTTGGTTGCTTGCACACTTAACTCGTATGTACATAACACTATTTTACTTATTACATTGTGTTACATGATACGCTTTCCATGTTATCTCTAATGGAAGTGAATCGCTAGAGGGCACGAATATTTTAACATGAAGGAAATACATATTATGCGAAGGCAGTTCGTGTGCTTACGGCTTTTATATATTTGTAGATGTTTGACTATCCTTGAGATAAAGTAAGACATTTATTTAACCGAGTCTTTAATAATTTCCATTTGGCTCTCCTACAAATGTCATTGAACACTCTAATATAATTATTGCGACTCTTTTTGTGTACCCCAAATAATTCATATTTTTGGGTCCTAAAAATACTAAGGGCGAATTTCACCTTTAAAACTGAAGGCGATCAGCACATTCTAAACGCGTTCAAGAGCTGTCAGTGTCAACTATCCTTATCAATGATGACACTGACCGCTCTTGAACGCGTTTTAGATGTTCTGATTACGTTCAGCTTCATTGGCTTCACAAATGCTGACGCCCCCTAGCAGCGAGTGGCATAAACAGAAGGAAACACTCTTAAATTGCTTCCGCTGCTCAACAACGGAGGGCTATAATACGGCGCCTACACCAAATGTAGACTACGGGAGCCTACTGTACCGAGGCGAATTAAACACTCCGATTCTAGGAATAATTAGCCCCGTTATTCCTCAAATAAGTGCTAATTTCACCAATGAAACTGAACGCGATCAGCTCATCTAAATCGAGTTCAAGAGCTGTCAGTGTCAATATTCCAAAGAAAATAATGAAACTGACAGCTCTTAAACGTAGTTTATATGCTGATCGCGATAAGTTTTATTATTATTATTTCGTTTATTATTTTTCTTTCTTATTTTAAACATTTTTAAATATTTCTTAAAAAAATATGTAAAAAAACATTTAAAAATATAAAAAATTATTATTATTTATTGGTGAAATTCGCCCTTACTGTTTTATTCGTCCCGATACAGTAGGCTCCCGCAGGTTCTACATAACCTACATTTCATAATCACACAGGTATCCTAAACTCCTCAATTCTTGTACCCCACTCTTTTCCTGAACACGGGACGAAAAGAAATTTACATTTTAATTTTGTTTCACGGTGACTGTTAGAAGTTTGAGACGGTCTCAGTAACGGATCTGTTTGCAGCGATACAAACTTTTTGTTTCGCATAATTAACTGGCGACGGAACCGCGTACCTAGTGGAATACTAGCTTTATAGTTGAGAAGAAAAAAGTAGGGTGATGAGTCTTTGTGAGACGGGCTTTAGTTGGCCCGTGTTAAAGTTTTTTAAAGAGGGATTTATGTAGTTTATTTTTGTAAGGTAAACTAGGCAAAAGGCGTGGCAAGGTGACTATCGGACTACGAGAAGGGAGCATTCAAAAGGGCCTGCTTGTCGGAATGCTACGAGAAATGCTACGGCGTAGCGGGCGTAGCTCGCACTCTACGAGCAGGTCTACGCGCCTGTGGAACAACATTTCAGATATAAATATTTTTATAATTTGTAATATAAATTAAGCGTGTTGTCTAGAAAATATTAATTTTACTTTATTAAGGCTCACGTAAAGTTCACTCATCCTCTATAGAAAAGGGAGGATCCTCCGAACAGACGGGTGTTGTGTCTGGCGGGCAACTGCCCAACCATTGATGTGGAATAGTCTTATAATATTATGTTGATCGCGCGGTAAACTCTAATTGTTACGTCAGATCTTTGATGCGTAGTTCACATGTGGCGTTGTAGATGGAGAATCACACCGGTGTCTGAGAAGTTCGGTGAAGGAAAACATACCTAATATAACTGGAGGAAACCTGGAGTTATAGTTAATATAAGTCTGAAACCACCAACCCGTCTGAAGTGTGGTGATCAATGTTCGTGCCCTCTGTATGTGAGGGCACGAACAGTTGGTCTACAGTGAGACGATAATAGGCTGATTTTAATTATTATTATTATACAGGGTGTAATTTTAATCACCGTTTTCCTCTTAAGGGGTCATTGTACTCATCATTATGAACAACTTTTACTATGGGACCAAACCTGAAATCGTGAAAAACAAATCAGTTGTTCCCTACATTTTGACCAGTTATGCGAACATAAATGTAGGGAACAGCTGATTTTTTTTTCACGTTTTCAGGTTTGGTCCCATAGTAAAAGTTGTTCATAATGATGAGTACAATGACCCCTTACGAGGAAAACGGTGATTAAAATTACACCCTGTATAAATAAATCTGCCTTGTTCGCATTGTGATCGGGATCCTGGGTTTGATTCCTGGACTGGGTTAAGTATTTGGTTTTTTTTTCATTATTGAAATCTCAGTAGCAAACCAAAGTCTAGTTTTGAGCCACCGTAATGTCAATAGCTCAATTAGTGATTTAGAACATAAAACACACACACATACACACATTTTGTGCGTATTTACAACATAACTAACGAAATGTGTATTTAGTAAACACTTCTGCAAACACCTTGAGTTAATACAGGCGTGATGTTATAATATTGGTTTAATTACATAAATTCCATATGGATAGTTCTGAGCATAGCGTCTGACGACATAATGTGTCATATCCGTTATGAAATTCCAAGGTTACAAGGATATTATGACATAACATTGAAAATTAGAATATATGTGAAAGACCCTTTTTGTTTTGAATTCAAGTGTTTTTGATTGATGGATCAATTTTGCATTTAATATTTTTGTAGTGTTTTGTTTTGTTGTGTTTTGTTTCGACCAATTTTTTATCTGAAAGTCAATTCTCGTCCTTAAAAAACGTTCACATTCTGTCAAACTTGTCAAAAATGTTAGTAAATTGATTGTATTTTTGACAGATTGTGAATGAGATGCGAATGCGAACGTTCTTAGAAATACGGGAATTGCCCCTCAGATCGAAAGTGTGACGAAAATTCGAACGATTCTTTAATTGAAATTATTCAAGTATCCTTTAGCACTATCGTTTAAATTTTTGCGTGCACTATTAGTATACCCGCCTCTGTGGTCTAGTGGTTAGACCACCTGTCTCAGACCAAGAGGTCCCGGGTTCGATTCCCAGTGGGGGCAAAATTTTCTGCTCGGTTTGGTTGGTGGTAGGGCTTGTTTTAAGTCCGCCTGGCTAGCTACCACCATCTTATCTAAGTCTGTCGCCATAACAACAATGTTAAAAGCATTGTTGTGTTCCGGCAGTTAGAGATAAGATAGCCAGTTCCTCTGTGGTAGAGGATTCCGGGTGAAGCTCGCTTCCACCTTCGGCCTGATCATCACTTTCCATCAGGTGAGATTCTGGCCAAGAGCTTCCCCGTTGTGGATAAAAAAAAAAAAAAAAAAATACCCATAGATATGAATAAATTCATAAAACTAAATTAATATGTGTGTAGCGACTATTTTCAATTTTAAAATCGTCCGAATTCACATTACGTTGACTCTAAGTCGACTGATCTGATAAAAAGTTGGTAGCTACAAATGGCTTTATCTAGCTGTAGGTGCCGATGCGTTATCAACCAATTTTGAAAAGTCTTAAATTCCTGTCTGTTTGCGAAATCATTCAAACTTGGACAGAAACAAGACTCTGCTTTCTATAAAACTTTTTGACAAAAAAAACAACCGACTAATAAAAAAACACTGATATGTGGAAGTCGGTGGCAAAAATCTAAAATACAAATCCAAAGACAACGACTTCCGAAATTAAAGTTATTTTTCACTTTGTAGTGTTTTTTTGGCAATTCGTATACCACTACTTGCTATTTAAACAACACTGACAGGAACTATTATAGCATCAAGATACACAAAGTTGATTAAATACATATTAGAAAGAAAGAAAAAAAAAATTTTTATTTGGGACACGCACAGGAAATAAAACAAACATTAAAACTAATAAATTATATAAAACAAGTAATAAAAAATAAACCAAGGGCAAAGAAAACCTGTGCGAGGCCAAAAAGGCTATCTCAGCATAATGCTACGATATTTGAGAAAAAATAAACAAATACCATTTAATTAATATTATCGACGCTAACTCAAAAACTACTTAAGCAAAATTAATAAAACTAATACGAGACCACCGCGCAAGTTTCTTCTACCAAATGAAAAAAGAATTTTCAAAATCGGTCGACAATTGACGGAAATACCGATGAACATAGTTAAAAAATAAACATAAATAACACACATAACGTCACGCAAACCTTCACCTTTTTTGAAGTCGGTTAAAAATATATAAGTATGGCTGTAGTACTTCCCCAAACAAGATCTTTTACTAGAAACCCTTTACTTAAGAAAACACGGATTTGCAATTAATACAAACCCAAACTTACTTCGATCCAATTACTTGTATTTTGTTGAAGGGACACAAAACTCTAAAGTAACTATTTTGATACAAGAAACGGCCATTTTGATTGAATTGGTACTCTTTGGTCGCGGATTCTTGAGCTAATGTTTTATTCATGAGAGGCGCGGGCTTCTGTTGAATAACATTGTTTCTCTATAGTGAATAGTTGCTTCTTGTAGTATTTTTCTTGTAAAGATTATGCTGCTATTGACTTCCTGAATGATCAACATTTTCTTCAATCACTTAATTGAAAGAAAGAAATAAATGAACGTGTCACAGAAACACGTACAAAACTACAAAAAGATGGGATAAAATTAACAAAATGATCTAAATTAAGTAATCACGAGCATAAAACAGACATAGTCGGCAGCTGCCCGTCATGACTGTGACAAGAAGGCTTCCACTCAGCATGATGCTGTGCTATGGGGGAACCACAGCACAACACTGATTTTCAGTGGTCACCCGAAAAAGACGTACGGAAACCAAGTTAGATTCTCTGATTTGCCATGGTTTGTAGTTTATTCGTGTAAGCAAGCAGTGTGCCACTGCCTAGTCCTCCGCCGGAACCACACTCAACTTCAGGAAAATAAAAATTATTCCTGCTTGTAAAATCGACCATATTACAAAAAATGAGGATCAAATCCTCATTTTTGTAATATGAAAAAAGTCGATGTGCCTAATGTGTTGATATAAATATTTGTGTGCAATATTATTTATTTTACTAACTTCCGCCCGCGGTTTCGCCCGCGTAATATCTTTATAAATTATAGTCTATGTTACTCAGTGATAAATTGATAATACAAAATACTAATGGTGAAAGAAGTTTTTCAGTATACTCATTACATACATACAAATATTTTCTCATTATAATATTAGTGTAGGTACTTCCCTCTTTTTAAATATAGTTCAAAATAATAATTTTGATCCTATTATAAACTTAACATTTAATTGTAATGCGTTAAGCTCCAAAAGTCCGAAACTGAAAATGTTAATTGATTCCACTCAATAAGCTGTTGTAATAGTTGTTGCGAAATGAACATTGTAAATTGCTGTTATGATTGTATGTATTTAGATAAATATAATAAGCGGATATTGGTTTGAAATTATGCTCTATTTCAAACTGTTTGTTTCGTTTTAATCCATAATCAGTTTAATGTGTTATGCTACCATTTTGTCGATAAAATTTAATGTACTTAGTGCCATTGATTAAAATATTATTATGTTTTGTATCGCTCGGTTGATCAATACGCTGATGCGAGCCTGCAGTGGTGACCCAGTGATAATGGCCTCGACTTTCGAGTTTTAGGCCGTGGGTTCGAAACCAGGCAGGTACTTTACTTTGTATAATTTATTTCACCACCACTGCTCTCAAAACGGCGAAGGAAAACATCGTGAGGAAACCGACATGTCCTAGAACCAAAATTTGAAGATGTGTGACATCCACCAACCCCGCTCTGGGCCCGCGTGGTGGATTACGGACTGCTCCCTCTCACAGAGAAGAGGCGCATTCTAAACGCTATCGCTTCCGCGTGTCACGATGTCCTAGCCTATTTCGCCCACATACTTGTATCCGCAAAAGTTTTGTGGCTTGTAAACTTTTCCCACAAGGATCTTTCATTAGACGAGATGTTCTCAAGAATTTCACCCGGTATCCACTTATTTATTAGGAAGACACAATTTTATTATTTAGAAACTACGTCAATACCATATTACCTTATTGACACCCTTTTCTGGGGTCATTGGGTCGCTAGGAAGTCTAAGTTGTCATATCTTAATAGCCATGGTTAGCAGAGGGATTGTTGATCTGTGTTAACAGAATGTAGTTATTATCAGACAGAATAATTGTTTCCATCCTTTCTCCACGTGACACAATACTTATCTAATCCAGCGCACCCTGGCCAGTCAACCCCGCGTATCCGTCTGAATTGAGGAGCCATCTTAAACGTCATGTAACTTATTATGGCCGTTTTGCGTGCGCATATTTTCCCCCAACTTTATTATATATTTTTTGTGTACTTTCTTTTCACTGCGTCATGTTTGCCGCAAATAAACGTATTTTCTTTCTTTTTCTTTCTTACTAAGGGTTTTTCTACGAATTCCAGGAGCCAATAAAAACGGCTAAATTGTTAGTACCTACCCGCGTTTAAATATGAGACACAACCCCGCTACCATCTTGCTTACTGTCTAACATTTTCATCACGACATAGCCTATGCTTATACAGGGCTCATGGAACGGACATCGAACCGCACACTGTTACCATCAATTCAAAACAAATGATTTCAGACCAACAGCGTAGAAATCTATACTTATAATAAATCTGTAGAAGTGAAAATTCTGTACATTGAAGATATCAAAAAAATAAATGGCAGGGGGTGTTACTAGACCGACACCGAACCCAAAAGTTTGATTAAATTTTTTTTTGTCTGTCTGTCTGTCTGTCTGTCTGTCTGTCTGTTTGTTCAGGCATCACGCAAAAACTACCGGTTCGATTACGATGAAACTTGGTATAATTATTCTTTAATATCCTGGGCACCACACTGGGTACTTTTTATCCCGGAAAAGTACCCTATCCTACGGTTGGGGGGTGTCAAAGTTTGTATGGAAGAATTTTAACGCGCTGTCCGATTAACTCGAAACTGAATATTTATACTTAAACCCAAAAATTAAGAATAACGTGTATCAGGATTTTTCGAAATTCAACCCCTAAGGGGGTAAAATAAGGGATGAAAGTTTTATGAAAAATCTTATTCCTTGAGGTAATAAACATGAAACTTCGCACGAATAGTTATCTAAATAAATTATAAAGTTTGTAGTTTTTTGTTTTTCTAAATTACCCCCTAAAAGGTGGGTGTCAATGTTTGTATGGAAATTTTTTAACGCGCTGTCCGATTAACTCGAAACTCAATATTTATACTTAAAACCCATGGGGATGTATGGGGTAATTTCCGACACTCACGCGGGCGAAGCCGCGGGCAGCAGCTAGTTTTAAAATAAATTGCCTCGGAAAGCACGTTAAGCCATTGATCCCTGCTGTCATTCGTGGATCTTTGACAGTCGTTACGAGTCGTCAGAAGCCCGAAAGTCTGAAAACCAGTCTTACCAAGGGATATCGTATTACCCAGTTACTAGGTTGTGGACGTCAGATAGGCAGTCGCTCCATGTTTTACGGGTATTCAGCTGCATCCGGTTGGACTGGAAGCTGAATCCAACATAGTTGAGAAAAGGCTAGGCTGATTGATTGAATGACCGACGTAAACTTAACTGCTGGTGGTTCTAGAATCATTTATTGAATTCATAGTCATATTCATGTACAAAATTTTTCAAACTTTTATTTCTTTTGTTTTTATTACTTTTATTACTGCTGCTGGGGAGTTTGTTGCGCCACTTCTTCTTCCCAGCTAAAGCACTAGGAAGTGGTGAAGGGCTGGCGTTTTGGGGGACTGTCTTATGTAATTTTGACGTTCGAAAAGTGCTGATTCTCAGCCTAGTTTTAATAAATGACTTTTGATTTTGAAAAAAAATAAAAAAACTTTTGACTATTTTAGGCTAATTTGTAAATGAGTGTTTTATGTATTTTTTTTGTAATTGCATTTAGTTCGTGCAGAATAAACAATTTTTCTTTCTTTCTTTATGACCTATACTAAAAGTTTGTACGTCAATGCCCCTTACTTAGTATACTTCCAACCAGTTGAAGAGTAATCGTTTTCTCCGAACATCTCAATCTAAACCAACATTAAACAGGGATCCCATCAGCTGCTTACTTTCAATTCGCCATAATACTAAGAGCTCTTTACATAGAGCACTGTCGGCGCACGCAAGCGCTACAGTTTATACTTCTGGTGTGTCTGGAGCTTATGTAGTTGTGGATACGGTGGTTTGTGAAGCTCTCTTAAAAAAACCGGCCAAGTGCGAGTCGGACTCGCTCACGAAGGGTTCCGTGCCACCTTGCATTATTAAGCAAAAAACGGCGAAAAATACACGTTTCTTCCCTTACATTTTTAACTTTTTTTTTTTTTGATTATTTGTTGTTATAGCGGCAATAGAAATACACAATCTGTGAACATTTCAACTGTCGACCTATGACGGTTCTTGAGATACAGCCCGCTGACAGACAGGCGGACGGACGAATAGCGGAGGCTAAGTAATAGGGTTCCGTTTGGCAATCTTCTGGTACTGAACCCTACAAAACGATAAAGGATACGTTCGGCTAAATCAGATTTTGTGTTTTTACAGTGCGTATTAGTGTAAAAATGAACCTTTAGTCGAATCATGAAAGGCGTTCAGATCGATCCCTCCACGGATAGCCTATAGATACGTAATTATTATTTATTTTAACGCTTTATGCGCAAGTAAAAATGTAAATATTGCCAGGCATTGTTGATCGATCTGAACGGTAATCGACGCAAGGATGCATACACAATGCACACGTAACGACACAGTTTTCAGTTTCAACATTTTGCTCGTCAGAACACATCATTTTGATCAGATCAGACGAATCTGAAGGTAGACGTGACCATGTGAGGTAGCTTTTACAATATACCCACTCCACACATCTTTATGCTCCTGAACTCGGGCTGCAGAGCGGTAACGTTAGCAGAATAAATTGAAACGTCTTGCCACCAGGCGAGCGATCTTCAGAACATTACACCACGCGCTGTCTTACTCTCGTGAACTATCTAGGTGAATAGCTGCCACCAGTGTTTGTTCTAGTAGAGTAATCTTGAGACTAGTCTAGCTTTAATACTTCTGGCATATGGATTGGATTCTGCCAGAATGATATTTTTTTGGCGTTCAAATGGTTAGGATTGAGGGGCTTGTTCGGTTCGTGGATGACCACTTTTAAATCAAAAAACACGAATAAAAAACAAAGCTTTTTTACGAATATTCGTACCTTTTTCTCATCCTAACTAATAGTTAATTGATTCAGGCGTGACTTGGCGGAAATCCATTATAAAATACAATAGACGTAGATATATTTAGTAACCTATTCCGCTTAACTATTTCTAAAGAGTCATAAAAAACCCTGTAAGAAATCGACACGTGTTTCACCTCTCAACGAGGCATCCTCAGGGTGACGATTGACTTGTCGCGAACCCGAATACGACGTGTTGCCACGCCGAGCGCTAGACCAGCGCGTCGTACGTCTACTAAATATATCTACGTCTATTGTATTTTATCCTAACTAATATTAACGAATGTGAGTTTGTTTGTTTGTTACACTTTCACTCTAAAACGGCTAAACGGATCGTTATGAAATTGACATGTCAGAGAGGTAGCCTGGGACCAAAGGACATAGGCTACTTTTCATCCTGGATCGCAGACGATATCGCGGGCAAAAGCTAGTTTACAATACTTTTTCTAAACTCATGATAATACGTTACGTAATCCTAAAAAACAGGAGGTATACATTTTTATAAAGCAAATCTCAACATTAGTTACTAACGGTATATGTAAAGGTAAGTACTTCAATCAATACTTCTTATACCTCTCCAAACCCTAACTGAACTCAAATGAAACGTACATAACATACAAGTATGGCTGAAGTAACCTGAACGATACTTAGCCAGTTCACGGCCAAACAAACATGAAACAGTTTTCATTCATTATATAGCACTTAAGTGCTCTTCAGTTCAACGAGCGATCAAGGTTCAAAGGTAGTGAAAGAAAATATTGAGAATAGTACACTTTTTAGGGTTCCGGATGATGCAAAATAGAACCCTATTATTTTGACCGTGCATTCTAAAAGTGGGCAATGGTGCTGATTCCCTAGTTCACAAACTAACGTTCAGTGCATCTTTTTCTTTCTATTTCATTAAGAAAAGAACAGAAGATAAATTTTAGTCTGGTCGTGCCAAATTAATCAGCGCCTGACGTAAATTGACGTAATTTAAGGCGGCAAGTTTTTAATCACGTCTAAACTTGTATGGAGTAGTGACAGGCGATGAATAATTTGACAGGACTAAACTAAAATTTATCTTCTGGCCTTTTCTTAATGAAATAGAAAGAAAAAGATGCACTGAACTTAAATTTAGTTTAGTTTGTGAACAAGGGAATCGGCACCATTGTCAAATATTTCTTTGTTTTGATTAATTTGGCAATATAACTGAATGGAAATATAAAATATAACTAGTTATCTAAAATATTGATTATGGAATGCAATAATCAATATCGTAACACCGAATATTTAGTTTTAGAAGTAAAAAAAAAAATTGGAAATGGAAAAAATTCCAAAAGCCCTTTTAACACAAATCGGTTACAACATCAAATTCGGTGTTATAATTGCAATTCATTATTATTATTTTATGTCACTAGTTAGTTATATTTCATATTTCCATACAGTAACATTACCAAATTGATCAAAACACGGACATATTTGACAGCTATTTGCGACGTTGTAAACTATTAGAATGAACAGTCCTAAGCCTCCGCTGTCCGTACATCCGTCTGTCTGTCAGCGGGCTGTATCTCATGAACCGTAATAGTGACAGTTGAAATTCACAGATTTTGTATTTCTGTTCCCGCTATAACAACAAATAATAAAAAATAAATTAAAGGGTGCACTACAATTTATACAAGAAACATGTTTTTTTCGGTGTTCTTTGCCCGATCTTAATACGGTACTGAACCCTTCGTAAGCGAGTCCAACTCGCACTTGGCAGGTTTTTGAGTGGTGACGTTGCCGAGAGTATCAAAGCCTCGTAAGGTTTAAGAACTCTTTTGTTATTAGGTTGGTGGGTTTTCATGTGACTTTTTTATTTTCCTGTAGAGCTCTTTGTGAAGGAACTTGTCCGAAGAAGTAACACAAAGTAACGAAGAAGTAACGTAGATTTCTTCGTCTTAGAAGAAAGAAGTAAAGAAATAAAAATATTTTAATTGGGACACGCATTTAAAATTAACAAAAATATCTTTTTTTTTTTTATCTGAAAATAAAATTAAAAAAATATATATTAAAGACCTGTGCGAGGCCAAAAAGGCTCTTATCATAACGTGTCGATAGCAATGTATATACAGGCTGACTTTGAAAACATGCGGAAAAATAAATCGAGCTTCTTATACAAAATGGTCCAATCGGGTATAAACAGAAAGGTCGAATTTGTTTTAGCGTATTCTTATTTGGTCCCATAGTAAAAGTTGTTCATATTGATCAGTAGAACACCCTAAATTTTGTCGCATGTTTTCAAAGTCAGCCTGTAGTATCGGCCCAGAATTTGGCCATGAGTTTAGCACCTTCAGAAGCGTCTTTAAGCTCCTGCATCGTGTAGACCATCATCGTAGGTATTATAAGTATATTGATGTCTGCTATCAAGTAGCGTTCTTGTGTTCCAGTTTGAAAGATATCTGTGGCTGTTTCAGTAAAGGCAAATGAGACATTCATCTGTCTGTAAAATAGCTACATATCGGCGTCGCCTCTGGTGTTGCAAGATGAAGGCACTATCCATCAGGCAGGCCGCAAGCCAGTTTGCCAAAAAAATAAATTAAAAATAAAAACCGGCTAATTGCGAGTCGGACTCACACACGAAGGGTTCCGTACCGTATTAAGATCGCGCAACAAATGCCGAAAAAATACGTATCTTGTATGGGGACTCTTTAATTTTTAAACTTTATTTAATTTTTATTATTTGTTGTTATAGCGGCAATAGAAATACACAATTGTGAAAATTTCAACTGTCTACCTATTACGGTTCATGAGATACAGCCCGCTGACAGACGGATGGATGGATGGACAGTGAAAGCTTAGTAATAGAGTTCCGTTCGGAATCCTACGGAAACGAAATCCTTAAACAAGATAAAATTAAAAAATTGAATAACCCCCGACACAATTCCAGCTGATGCTGCAGTATCGGTTCAAGGGTACTATGTGCTTTTAATATCATTGAAGTAACAGAATACTAAATTTCGAATCGATCAGACCTGTGGAAGATGCGCACATCCAATCATCAACTAGAAAAGAGATGATAATCTTCAAACGGCTGAACCGATTTTCTTGAATTATAGCTAAGAACACTCTCGATCAAGACACCTTTCAAACATAAAAATAATAATTAAAATCGGTTCAGCCGTTTGGGAGCTACGAGGGAACAGACAGATACACAGATACACACGTTAAACTTATAACAACCCTCTTTTTCCGTCGGAGGTTAAAAGTGAACTTGTCGTCTCATCAACCCTGATACTCAGTAAACATACACGAATTTTCAATACGGTATCACAATAAACCTTCGATTCAGCTCAATAACCTCGAATATATAATGACACAAAGGAATCTGTTCGATCTAATAAACATAACTTGTGTCTCGATACTTGATTACCTACGTCACTACAAAGGAAGGAGGGGAATTGATTTACCTTTTTTTTTGTATGTTTTTTGTTGAGATTGTTTATTTAACACGTTGAACGCCGTGGAGGTCAACATATGAGCGACACTGTAATAGCCGATAGGGCCAGGAGAAAATCCGTAAATATGTAAAATTTTACACAATGTATTTATTGCATTATTGGAGCGGAAATAAGCTAAAACTTAGTTATTGGTTACAAAAAAATCATTTTAGTGTTTAAATTTGCTATAATTTGAGTGTCACTCATAAGTCGTCCCCCGTGGCCTATGCGAAGAGAAAATCGCATGTCCGTTAGCGGGGGCCGCGCGGGCCACGGTGTCGAGCACCGCCGCCCGCGCGCCCGCACCCGCGTACTTACAGCCCAGGAGTTTAGAGTGTTTATGTCGTTTAGTGTCACATTGAACGCGATACGCTCACAACGCTATTTGGTTTTTGCTAATTTTATATTATATTCATACTGCGTTCATATTATAAAGATGGATGATTTCGGAGATTTTGAGATAAGTCAAGAAGACTTATCACACATAGACACTTTAGAAATAAATTTACTCAACAACAGTTTTCACGTCAGCTCGGAAGAGGAAGATCTGGACGATCGACCAGTTTGCCGTGGTCGTCGCCGTGTAATGGTTTTTGAAAGTGATGAAAGTGAGTTGGACCAGCTACAAATTACTTTGAATACTATGAGTACTCCGTCGACATCTGCACGTACATGGACGCAACCAGCAGGTAATCAGCGTCAAATTATTGCTTTCACTGAGATTCCTGGTTTGCCTTTTAATCTCCGCTCTGCTATGATTAACAAATCGCCAGATAATTTTTACTGCCTTTTGGTGTCAGACGAAATTTTTGAGAAAATAGTGTATGATACTAACGAGTTTGCTATACACAAAATAACTGCACGAGAAGCTTCAAAGTCAGCACGCTTACGCAATTGGTCGCCTACTAATGTTGATGAAATGAAAAACTTTTTTGCTTTGATATTATTTATGGGATTGGTGAAGCTTCCTAAAATAAGTGACTATTGGTCCAAGGACGAAATAATAGGACATGGTTTTGCACGAAAAATAATGTCTCGGAACAGGTTTGAGCTGTTATTACAAATGCTACACTTTTCTAAAGAAGATGACGCTCACAAGACTGATCGATTACATCGCATTCGAACCCTTCTGGACCTAATGAACGAAAATTTCAAGAATCATTACACTCCTGGCGAAGATCTGTGCATTGATGAGAGTGTCGTACCATTTCGGGGAAGAATTATTTTCAGACAGTACAATAAACAGAAACGACATAAATATGGTGTAAAGGAATTTAAACTATGCACGTTACCGGGATATACCTACAAAATCAGTATTTATGCGGGCAAACAAAATGATCAAGTCAATACTACGCCTGAAAACGTTGTGATGTCGTTGTGCAGTGACCTTTTGAACAAAGGGCACACATTATACACTGACAACTGGTACACAAGTGTCAGTTTGGCTAGAAACCTTTTGCAAAATGAAACGCACCTCGTCGGTACAATTCGTAAAAACAGGAAAAATCTTCCTAAAGAAGTAATCAATGCTAAATTGAAACGAGGCGAATATATTGCCATGGAGAGTACTGATGGAATAACTCTATTAAAATGGAAAGACAAAAGGGACGTTTACGTTCTTTCTACAAAACATTCCACCCGCTTCCAATCCGTCACGAAGCGAGGTAAAACCACTTTGAAGCCTAAAATCGTAGTAGATTACAACAAGGCGAAAGGAGCCGTGGACTTATCTGACCAGATGGCCGCATATTCGACACCTTTGAGAAAGTCCGTCAAATGGTATAAAAAAGTGGCGATAAATTTGCTTCTAAACACGGCCGTTATTAATGCTTTAATATTGTACAAGACTGTCACTGGGAAAAACATGCAAGTAGTTGGATTCAGGAAAGAGATATTGAAGGGTTTATTGTCAAAAAAGGAAGAACAACCAATAGAAACCTTGAGGCCAAGACGTATAAAGCACAAGCTCACGAAAAAAGAAGGCACCGCCAAAAATAATCGTCGTACTTGTCAAAATTGTTATAAACATAACGTTGAGATAATGGGAAGGGCTTTGGCAAAAAACAAGACCAAAAAGGTGGTTACATTTTGTGAAACTTGCCCAAATAAACCATATCTCTGTTACGACTGTTTTCATCAACTTCATTAGAATAATTTTGTGATGTAAGTTTAAGTTTACCTGGCATTGATCTCAAATTAAGTCTGATTTTGCATGTGTTCCTCGTATAAATAAATATATAAATGAATATTAACTAATACTATTTTGTTTTTTATTTAGTACACATATACATATCCTATTTGTAATCAAAATTTATCCAAACTGGTTTCGGCGTTATAGCATAATTGAGCGTTATACTCTCATACACACTTATATTCTCACTACATTGCAAATATGCCTTAGAAGACTTGACATATTTTTCTAGGTATTATGTTTACATAAAAACCAACTGAACTGCATTAGTCTACAGGGCCATGGGGGTCACGTTATATCGAGATTTGCTTAGAACATTTGTCCGACGGCTCCATAGACACGTTTGAAATCAACTCCAGCTTGCGGTCAAATGTTGTCCCCCGCGGCTCCAACGGAACAGATAAGTGTCGACCAAATGGTGCCCCCCATGGCCCAAAAGGAAACACGAAGAAAACGCACTGGCGTTCAACGTGTTAAGAGTATGGTTTCGTGATTAAATTTGTTCACAAGCCGGATTTAAAATTACAGAATATATTCAGCTGGACAATTATTTCAGATATAAACAATAAAAAATATAAGAAAATGATAAAAATTGTGAAACTCCATTTTGAAAAAACTTAAGTATTTTTTTGCATTATATGTGTAGGTCAATATCAGTCTGCCTAACCTTTTCCCAACTATGTTGGGGTCGGCTTCCAGTCTAACCGGATGCAGCTGAATACCAGAATTTTACATGGAGCGACTACCTATCTGACCTCCACAACCCAGTTACTGGGTAATACGATACCCCTTGGTAAGACTGTTTGTCAGACTTTCGGGCTTCTGACGACCCGTAACAACTGTCAAAGATCCACGAATCCAACGGCTTAACGTGCTTTCCGAGGCACGGAGGAGTCTCGGTACCTATGTAGAGATGGTCACCCATCCACGGACCAACCCCGGCAAGAGTAGCTTAACCTGAAGGATCAACCCGTGCGGCTGTTATTTAGTCACGAGGTAGGTACTCCTATCACTCGTTGCTTGAATAAAAACTAAAAATAAATCTTTTCAAGTATTTTCATACGATTGCCAAATACATACAACAATTCGTAGGTATTACCAGTTGTTATTACCCACAAATGGGCGTTACCGACTTCTATATCGTTGAATACATTATTCTATCGCTTCCCACATACCTTCCACACATGCTACCTATGTATGAAGTCAACATACATAAACGAACTTCACAAAAATGTTCACGCAAAGCATCGTTAAAAAGCTAGTTAATACACATTTTAGTCATAAAGTTTCCGTCACAATATTAATATAGCGCTCCGAAATAATTTGAGGGAAGTCGTTACCTCCCCGCTTTGCGCCACTACACATTTAGGCCGCCGCTTCTGAACTCTTAACTGGAACTACTGGGTGACTGTTACACCGAAGCGAATCATCGCATCAGAAGTTTTATTGAATGCTAGCTGCACGCCCCGGCTTCGCACGGGAAGCAATAAGTACTATTAAGTACCTACCTACCTATTCTACCTACCTTCTTAGCTACCTAAACTACCCTACCCTACCTGTCTACCTACCTACCTATCCTACCTCCCTACCCTACCTACTTACTTACACTAACTACCTACCGACAGACCTACCTATCTACCTACCTATTTACATACCTACCTACCCAACCTACACCTACCTACCTACATACCACGAACAGCAATTAATTTTTATACAGTGTGTCTGTTCACCGGTGTCCGACCCGATAAGGCGAAGCAATATGATCAATGTTATCGACAAATCCACCATATTAAGGCATTTTGAAATGAAATGGCAGGGCTAGAGTCTGACCAACGAAAGCTGTCCACGAATTATTCAATCATAATAACAATAATATTTTACTTCAAAGTAAAAAAATCGTCTAATTAATAAATATGAAATACTGATGCTATTGCATAATATTTATTGAATATTGTAAAGTATCAACTCCGTTTCAGGAGTGTATAGCCAGGGTTAACAGCTCTTGATTTTTAAAATTGCCGCCTTTTTTCTTGGACAGCTTTCGTTGGTCAGACTCTAGTAATCATTTTGCCTCACTACTAACTTTTAATTTAATCTCGGCACAAAAAACGAGGAATTCAGTTATCCTAATGGCGTTACATCACGGTGTGACAGACACCCGACCCCGGCAAAGGCCACTTCACGGGATCTTTATGGGCATATTATGCAACATTATGCATCTCGCATGCAAAACATATCGCGCCCCATCTTATATAATTTTAGCTTAGAGTCTTTGAGATTTGAGAGCCTTTATGTAGCCTATTTTGTTGCCTTTATGAACCTCGTTTGTTTGTGTGGTTTAGTTTTGTTTATTGTTTGTGATAAGAGGCAGAGATAGTTTTAGTCTGTGTTTTATTAAAGTCAGCAGCTATAGTAATATTAAAGTCTGTGTGAGTACTTTATGTATCTTTAACACTGCTACAATACTCTGATTTTGGTCTATGAAAATAAAAATATGCAAATTTTAGGGGCTTAAAAAAAATTGAATTCATTTTGCCTTTGTGAGACTGGGTAAAGGAAAATTAAGCACCCACTTATAGAAGCTATACAAAACAGCAAAACGCAAAGCAAAAAGCATTTGTGCCAAAAATCAAGCAGCCAAGAAGCCATACCAAAATGAACCAGGAATTTCCAACAAGCTTCTAAATACAACCATTGAATTCTATTACTTTTAGCAACCACGAGCACAGCAACCTTTAATTACCTGCATCTTTAATCAATTGAATTAACACAACACATCCAATTACGGAGCAACACGGGCGCATGTGCCGGTCAGAACCGGTTACAACTAGTTACGGCCGGTCGAAACCAGTAATATCCAGTCTAAACTGCCGGTAATGGTCCGGTTAATCGGCTTAAGTTGTATTTATCGCACGAATCCGTGTGTCTAGCCCGTTCGTGTGAGTTATCGGATATTGTGAACGGACAATAGGCATTGTGAGATGATTGTGTGGTGATAATAAATTGAGTTTGGCTGGAATCAGTTTGTGTGTTTGTGTTTGTAAATAATTTAGCACGGTGGAAAGGTTTCCGAGTATTAAAATCATAATAAATATACACTGCTTCACTGAAAAAGAAAGATTTAACTTAAAAAGATATAAGCATGTTCAGCCTTTAACGTTCCACGGCTGGGACACAGGCCTCTTCTCTCTAAGAAGGATTGGGCCGTAAACCACCACGCGGGCCCAGTGCGGGTTGGTTTAGATCGCATTTTGCAATGTCAAGGGGTGGTTGTGAGTGGCCCCGTGACCGCTGTGCGTTGTGAAGTCATCGTCTAGGAGTTTGGGCACATCGGCCATCTTTGTTTGGTTATCGTTGAACAAACGCGTGTTGTATTGGCGGATATGTGGCCAATGTTGGCGTTGTGTGTCATGTCTGTGAGACATGTCTTTTATTTCTTTCTCGGACATGCCGGTTTCCTCTCAATGTTTTCCATTACAGTTTTGAGAGCATTGATGATGAAATATATTACACAAAGTAAACTGACAAGACATTCCCCACAGATCAGTTAGAACTGTGCCACACACCGACATTTCCACTCACTTTATTAAGAGCCCACACAACCTCAGGTTTTTATTTCGCTCGCACCATACTACTCGCGGAATGAGTGCGAGCGAGACGTCGGCGACTCCAAACCGGCAATAGTTTAGGAAATTACCATTATTTTCGCCGTAAAAAGTACGGCGAAAATAATGGTAATTTCAAAAAAATAAAACATACAAAAACATGCTTTATAGTTAGTTCAGTTAGTATGCAAAGTTTCATGATCTTTTTATTTTTTAATAGCAGCGGTTTATTGTTCGGTTTAGAAGTAACTTTGGTTTTCTTTTCTATCGAGAAAATTTTATGAAATCGTGTTTGCGGCTAACACATACCTTAACATTAATCCTCAACTTTAACATATATTTATTTCAAAATTAATGCTGCAGTACTTTCCATATAACGGCGGATCTTGCTAAGCAATTTGAGGTAGCATAGGCTCTTAAAGTGTGCCACACACTTCCACTATATTTAAGTCCGTATATTGTAATAGGGAGCGAGCCTATTGCAATTAACTAGGCAGAAATCCAGACTCCGTGCTGCTTTTGATGAAATTACTTATGAAAAAACCTCACGCTCTCAACACTCATATTTGTGACCACTAGACCAAAAAGGTAGTCCTTTGAAAAAGGCTTTTTCTAATTAAATTAAATTTATTCCTCGGCAAGAAAGTCGTAAAGAAATATAAAATTAAAATTCTGAGCCAAGTACATACCTTAGTAGAATGTATTTTATAATTAAACAAAACCCCAACCACCTAAATATTTAATTATTCATACACGTAAATGTAGCGTTAGCGTTTAGCTACCTAAATAACGTTTCAAATGTGTGTAAATTATGAACTTAATTAATGTATGTGTAAATCGCTTGGAATGTACACTCAGATTTTCAAAACACTACCTTAGTATTAACTAAACTGAACTGTGGCTACGTTTCAATTAATTGACATAATTCGTGGTGTGGAATGATGTAATTAAAGTTCTTGAAAACCAAGGAATTTTCATCTGTTTCTGACATTCTGTTAAATATTAAACATTCCCTTTATTTATTACCAACTAGCTTCTGAAGAAACCACAATTTACTAAAATAACAGTCAGTTTTTTTTAATTTCAGGACGTAAAGTGAAAAACTTTTACTATGAGACACATCTGAAAAATAAGCATCTGTTTTACACATTTTTATTAAACTATAAATAATAAATGGAATATGGAATATTAAAATAATGGAATACTTACTAAGGTATTCCATTTTTGTATTAAATAAAACATAACTATAACATAAATATATGTAAAGATCAACTCTTGTATTTCACCATAGCCCTCCCAATCAGTTCTGCAGTAAAATTCTGTTGTTCGCGAGTGCCATCACAAAAAAAACCACTTTCACAAACGTCCAGATTCAGAGCAAATATCTGTCGGCCGTACAGATTTTTTCCGATAGGAAAATTGAATCCAACACTCGATTTTCCGAACAAGAATAAAAGCAATGCTTTTTGTTGGCTCTATAAAATTGTTCTCGTATTTTGATGAAACGACTTTTAAAGATAAAACCTGTATTATGGATTTAATGATAATAAATGAAAGTGGAAGAAATGGGTGGATGGATAGAATTCCTCAGTAGCAGACCGGAGTCTGGATTTCTGCCCGGTTGATGGCAATAGGTTCGCCCCCTATCGACCATATATTATATTATATAACCGTCGAAATGTGGGTGTAGGTACTATAGGTAATCGTCTGCCCAAACCTTGGGGGAAACAAGGCGTGATGTTTTGTTATCATAATAAAATATATAAAAAAAAACATCTTTATTTGCCCAAATTAACATAACAACCTTCCACAATTCAACTAAGGGCGGATTTGACCAAACAGGAATACATTTTATCCGCGGAATAAGATTTACTTCTGACAGTTTTCGTATGGAGAAACTGTCAAAAATTCAAAATAGAAACAAAACGTTTATTACGGAAAAAAAAACACAAAAAAGCACAACAAGTAAAACGATGATAACTGAAAAAGTATAAACTGTATCGCAGCTAACAACGCCCTTCTCCAGATACAGAATGGAATGATGTTCCATGCAAAAAAATGCTTAATAGGTAATTAAGTTTTTAGTTACTTTAGATTTAAACTGTTTTAACACTGAGTGACGGCAGAAATAGGTAAAACTTCCACGAAATACTATTGAAGGGAAAAGTTTTTTCGCCGCACCTTGCGCTCTTTCGGAACAGTGAACGAAACTGAACCGTCACGCTCGGGACCATGTATACTCGGCTCCAGTCTGTCGGTGACGTCGAATAGGGTATGCTCGGCCCCAGTCTGTCGGTGACGCTGAATAGGGTATGTTCGGCTCCAGTCTGTCGGTGACGCTGAATAGGGTATGCTCGGCCCCAGTCTGTCGGTGACGCTGAATAGGGTATGTTCGGCTCCAGTCTGTCGGTGACGCTGAATAGGGTATGCTCGGCCCCAGTCTGTCGGTGACGCTGAATAGGGTATGTTCGGCTCCAGTCTGTCGGTGATGCTGAATAGGGTATGCTCGGCCCCCGTCTGTCGGTGACGCTTTTTTCTACAAAGAGCTCTACCGTAACAACTAAGATAAATTCATCTGCGGGCAATTATTTAACCATTAAAAAATAATATTTCAAAACTCGTAAAATTGTTCTACACGACCATAAACAAACGAAATAGCAATAAATATAAATAAATAAGTACTTACAGACAACGTTAAACTAAAATGGAGACTAGACTAGAGCATAAAGTTGAAATTAAAACTACACAACCTCAAAGGAATAGATGTTTAATGCTCGCATTTAAACTTTATTATAATTTTACTTTATGGGGAAAGTACGTTAACCGCTCATTCTTGAGAATAACCGGGTAGAAGTAATATAAAACGCACGGATATAAAACTTATAACAAATCGAGTTTCTTTTTATTAATCTTAGTTTGCCTGAGTTCTTGTGTTTCAAATTTATTTGTTGTACAGATGTACAGTAAACCGCACATAAGTAGTAACTCTTGAACTTCCAAAACCGCTCTTACTAGTAACACATGATAGCGCTGTCTGCTGAACGTGCCTGAATTATGTACATTGCATTAGATTGAAGTTTCTTGCCCGTTCTTCTCCATAGTCCCCTACTACGCTTTGGAATGAGCAACTAGCTTCATCTTTCTGACTGACCGACCCCTTGATAATTCAAAAATGCCTGTAATTGGTTTATTTGAAATAAATGCAAGAAACTCGGACACTCTTTTAAATAAAAATATTTCACAAAATATTTGTTACATCATTCATGTTGAAATTATACATGCGAGAACAATGTAAAAAGACGTGCACATTAAAAGCGTCCGTAATAAAAATATAAAAACAATTCAAAAAATAAAATAAGCCATGGCAGCTAAGAGATGACCAGTCGCTACTGACGGCGCCCGCTCACGAACGGACGCTATTATGTGTGAAAAAAAAAAATGTCGCATGGATCAGCACCTTTGATTGCGTTTCATGACATACCAACAAGTAACCTACGTCTCTGCACGATGCCATTACAAAAGGGACTGCCCAAAAACACCACCACCAAACATAAAGCAGAAACGTGGACCTGCATTGCAGCTGTAAAACATTAATGAACGAAGCGACTAACACTGCACAGCAGGGCCGCCGTAAGCGGGCGTGCAAAGCGTGCACCGCACAAGGGCGGCACAACCAGGGGGCGGCAAATCGTGCGACTCATCACGTAATTCAAGTCATTGTCATAATACCCAACCCACCATAAGTATAATATCAATGTCATAGCATAGAAAAAAATCCGACCGAATGACGAATCTATTGGCACCCGTTAAAATTAAGATGCAACAATAGCAAACGTCGTCCGTCCGGCACTCTATGAAAAACAGGACTGGCGATGTTAGGGGAATCCCCTTTGAGCTTCCTTCTCAATTGGCAGGTTAAATACCTAAGCTTATACGCATTAAGGCTCGTCGACACCGGCAATTGTTCAATCGTGAAGTTTTATTAGAAATTGTATTGTTAAAGTCGCGCCGATGTGAACGAGCCTTTACGCATTCGAACAGGGAAGATATAGTAACGATGGCACGTAAATTGCAATTATTTTGTTAATAACTAGTTCTTTTGAGGTGGGTTTCGGCTTAATTATTGATATTTAAACTTGTCTAGTGTGATTATAATTCTTTCATCCGTCAGTATAAAACAGAAGTGCAAAGGAATCGTAATTATGGTAAGTACTAACCTACGTTTGTATAGAGACTTAAGACTTATCACAATAATTACTGTTCAAGGAACAATTAATAAGGGTTTTTTATTTCTTGAATAATATACCTACGTTTTATTATACAAAATTTTAAAAACATTTACCGACGTATTTGGCTTTTTGAGCAATAATTTATTTAATGATTCCAATGTTGAGTTGATGAAATATTGTAAAGATTTAAATCTGAAACTTAAAGATGATTCAAGTAGTGAATCAGACATTGACGGTATTGATTTATTTAATGAAATCATTGCATTAAAGTTGCATTTTGCAGAAAACCAATCTAATGATCCACAAGCCATATTACAATATCTTTTTACCAATGACTTAATTTCAACATTTCCGAACACAGCAATAGCGCTAAGAATCTTACTAACACTGCCGGTTTCAGTTGCATCTGGTGAAAGATCCTTTTCAAAATTAAAAATTATCAAAAACTATATAAGATCAACAATGCTCCAGCAAAGACTAAGTTATTTAGCTATAGTTTCAATTGAACATGAAATTTTATACAGTTTGGATACAAGAAAATTGATAGAAGATTTCGCAAATGTAAAGGCAAGAAGAGTTAAATTTTTGTAGATAAATATTTAAGTACCTATATAGTTTTATACATCAGTAAAAAAAATGATAAGTACCTACTTAATTGAAATAAATGTTTATCTTCGTTATGTTGTTTTTCTTTTTCCCCATCATAATGAAAAAAACATTAATTTTATCCTTTATTTGACAAAACTCAGAGTAAGTACTTAGTCGTAGGGCGGCATACTCGGTTTTGCACGCGGGCGACGAAACAGCCAGCGGCGGGCCTGCTGCACAGAATACTAATGTACCTCGGCTTAATCTGCAGGTATTTATAAGGACATTTATTATTAAACTGTATGAAGGGTTCTAGCGAAACATGTTGCAAGTAGACTAGTGAGTTTAAATTTGGCTTTCCTTAATATCATCATCATTCTCTAGCCCTTATCCCAGTTTATTTGGGTTTGGCGCAACATTATTGATTTATTTATTGATTGATCGTTTTTTATTAAATTTTTTATTATAAGCACACCAACAGCCCAGTCCCTTATAATTCAAATTAAATAATATCTAAAATTTGCATTACAGTAACCATGCACATGACATTCAAACTCAAACTCAAACTTAAACCATTTATTTCAATTAAACCATTTACAGGCACTTTTGAATTGTGAATTGTCATTGACATATGAAAAATTGGACACAAAGAAGAACAATAAACAGTGTGTCTAGTAGACCTAAATCTTGAACACTAAAACAAACATAGATGTGCAGTCTTCGAGCTCGTAGCTAAGTAATAACAGCCGCACGGGTCGATCCATCAGGTTAAGCTGCGCTTGCCGGGGTTTGGTGCGTGGATGACCATCTTTACATACCGAGACTCCTCCGTGCTTCGGAAAGCACGTTAAGCCGTTGGTCCCGGCTGTCGTTCGTGGATCTTTGACAGTCGTTACGAGTCGTCAGAAGCTCGAAATTCTGACAAGCAGTCTTACCAAGGGGTATCGTATTATTCAGATACTGGGTTGTGGAGGGCAGATAGGCAGTCGCTCCATGTAAAATACTGGTATTCAGCTGCATCCGGTTAGACTGGAAGCCGACCCCAACATGATTGGGGAAAAGGCTAGGCAGAATGAGATGTGCGGTGTTCGCACTATTTAAATGAAGTGTCTGTATGAAGCGAAACTCTTGGAGAAAATTTTCTTCCATACTTCTCTATTAGTCGCCATCTTGGTAGCCGCCCATGATTAGTAGTCTAAAAGATTATACGCGCCAAAAGATTATTGTACAGCTAATGTGCTATGTGCGCTTCGAATAGTCGTAGTAGTATACTGCCACCTTGATTTGCCCAGCACGTCACCTGCAAATTCCATGCAAATAATTATGGTAGGAGCAGATTTGAAACTGATTAATTCCGAAATTATTACTATTTAAAAGTAAAATATTGGTTTGAACAAAAAAGATGCGTAAATTAAGAATAATTTATTTACCAAATAATATTCCCCACATACCCATAACTCTGCTCACCCAAAAACCTTAACAAATTAAACTGTGAAACTCCCGTCAACACCCTACAATGCTATTTAATGTTCGCTCATAAAACAAGTGTAATTACGCTCACGGTACGATGCGAGAAAGTTCACCTGTTTTCATTAATATTACAGGCTTCAGGGAGTTCTATTAATTATTTAAATTCATACGGAATCGTGTGAACGTATTGTAAGCCTGTTTAATGAAACTTTAAGGGAGGATGTTGGAATGGTGAGGAGTTGCTTATCAAGTTTTCCAGCTGACATGTGTCAGACACTCGCGACTTCCTACCCACGAGTGTCAGGCACTGACCACCGTACTCACACATGATAAAATACAATAGACGTAGATATCTACAGGGTGGCAGGGACATCGACGCGAAAACGGTTACATCATTCCCCCTACCTACATAGAAAGTTTTCATCGGTTATTAAAACAAAAATCTGCAGTTTCCTACAATAGTGCAATACCTACACGGTCAAAATGAATGGAACAGCAGTTTTTTTTTTGACACGTGTTTCACCTCTCCAAGAGGCATCCTCAGGTAGACTATTGACTTGTCGCGAACCCGAACACGACGTGTTGCCACGCCGAGCGCCTGACGCAGAGTCTCCAGCGCTCGTCCCCTCACTTAAGTAACATTAATTATAAAATTCCATTTAATTTGTAAGTAGGCTATACGAAACGTTCTACGTCAATAATATTTTAAAACTTCAGATTAGGACGGTGTTTATTTGAATACTCTGAGAAGAAAACACCGAAACAAACTCAGAAGCCATAGTTTCTTTTAAAGTCCAGATATTAGGTACCTATAATCATGTTCAGATCATGTGAGGACCATGCAGATTAGTGTCTGAGATAGCATTTTGAGGAAAGAACCAGACAATTTGAGTGGACCTGTCCAGTCAGTGCACGCATGTGTCAGTAGGTAATCGTTTAGCTGCACTCTGAACTTAAGGAACTCAAGAATCATCAAGCTCGTCGTTTTCAGTAAAAGAGGTGAAAGACACAATTATAGTACGAGAAATAGGGACCAATTAGTTCAACCTGGTTTCAGACTGGCTAAAGTAGACTCATCCTTCATGGGGTACTGTTTAAAATGTTACAATAAAATACCTCCCCACATACTCCAACTAAATGAAACGAAATTTAAATCTTGTATAAAACGCACACTATGCTGCCAAGCATATTATAAGTTGGGGGATTACATCGCTGACAAAAATGCTTGGCTCAACGCTGGTCCAGCTCCACAAGGGCGCATAAACTAGTTAATTAGCATTCGAAAATATTGTTGGAGCTGCTGAAGATTGGAAAAACTATCTTTGCATTGTATAAATTCAATCTGTTAATATTGTATAATTGCAAAGCACATGTGTGAGCACTGTGACCACATACCTTCTATAAAGCTACCATTTACTGGGTACGTCTTTCATTGACTTGAATGTGCCCTGGCTGCTGAGAGTATGTCATGCTCACTAAATTGTCTCGCTGGTGGTGGCGTGTGTGTTGGATCGTTAAGTTCCCTTCAAAATGGTTGAGCTAAATGGTGCTGATCCATGCGTCATGTTCGTGAACGGGCGCCGTCAGTAGGGACTGGTCATCTCTTAGCTGCCACGGCTTATTTTAATTTTTTGAATTGTTATTTTTATACGGACGCTTTTAACGTGCACGTCTTTCTACATTGTTCTCACATGTATAATTTGAACATGAATGATGTAACAAATATTTTGTAACATAATATATTTTTGATTTAAAAGAGTGTCCGTGACTCCACGGACACTCTTTTAAATCAAAAATATATTATGTTCTTGCCCGTTCTTCTCCATAGGAACCTATTACGCTTTGGAATGGGCAACTAGCTTCATCTTTCTGACTGACCGACCCCTTGACAATTCAAAAGTGCCTGTAATTGGTTTATTTGAAATAAATGCTTTGAGTTTTGAGTTTTGATTAGAATTCAAAAATAAGTTCAATATTATAGCACAATAACTACAACAATAAATCAATGTTTATAATCTTTAACAATCCATCAAATAGTCAAAACGTCTCTTTACAAAAGTTTAATTATTTGATGAATCACCAAAGACGGAAATTAGGTAGGTACCTACCTATTGAGAAACTAAACGTTGAAGGTTTTTATTCTAGAACTAGCTGCGCCCCGCAGTTTCGACCGCATATGTCTCGATCTCGTGGGAATATCAGAATAAAAACTATCCTATGTCCTAACCTAGGTCATGGTCTACTCATGTGCCAAATTTTATCGAAATCGGTTCAGCCGTTTAAGTGTGAAAGCGTAACGAAACCAACTCACTTACGCATTTATAATATTAAATTAGAATTTGACGTTAAAAAAACTTTTTACTGAAAGGCAAAGTTTGTGGGACAAGGAAGTTTATAAGTGTTCTTTTCACGGCGTGTCTAAAAAATTGTGGAAGAATTTGATTGATCAGGAAGATTGATGATACCTTCTTATAAATAAAGGTGTCTAGTACCTCTAGGAATAATACTCTGAACAATTGGAGACGTTTTCTGAACTACGTTGCGACTAAATGACGGATTCGAATTTGATGAAAATAGATAGAATTGGTACCTTGGAAAGAAAACAGAGTAGGTAACTTAGGATGTAGCCACCATTGCCTTTTGCGACATGCATTCAGTACGTCCTACACATACACACATAAACTTGATAAACTTACGCCTTCTTCCTATTGGGGTAGGCAGAAACTGTAGAACGCCACTGGCTACCTCGTTCCGTTCGTTTACCTCGGGTCGTCAGTAGCCCGAAAGTCTAACAACCAGTCTTATCAAGGAGTGTCGTATTACCCAGTTACTGGGTTGTAGAGATAGGCAGTTGTTACATGTAAAATACCTGCTGGTATTCAGCTGCATCCATGAAAATAGTTGGGAAAAGGCTAGGCAGATTCCAGACCTTTAATTTTGAATAGCATTCGATCTACCTTATTTTGTTCCAATACAAATTGCATCGTGAATATCCTTTTGCCAATGATAGGTATGAAAACGTAGATAATTCGGGCTGCATCATGAGCGCGGCTCGATCCGTTTATCCATTGAAACTCTCCAGTTTATATGCCGCTTGAATTTACGAGTGTGAGAGCCATTTTATTCTGAAATTCTTTTTTTTTTTTTGTGAATATTCGAAAGTGATGCAGTGTGAGAAGTATTCTTGTAGTGGCGAAGTAATTAATTTGTTGATACATTACTGAAAGGCGACTAACAAAAGGCAGATGTGAGTGGAAACGCCGGAAGGGAACATGACAGACGGACATGTAGTGACCTTATTAGTGATGTTCTTCAGAAAGGTCAGGTGCGTACTCGCAACTAGCGTTTGTGTATAGCCACATGTATGAACGAAAACGAAGCAAAAGGAGTATGTAAGGATAGTAGCAGGTAGCATTCTATAGTTTCTGCCTATCCCCATGGGAAAAAGGCGTGAGTTTATGTAAGTGTGCCTATACGACCAAAAACGGGTGAACAATTTTATTTTGTAGCAAAAATGGTTTGTAGTTTCATTTCATATTTTTGTTTTTTTTTATCAGCATCTCGAGCGGCGTTAATCCTTTTTAAGCCTTAAAATGTGTCCACCAAGTGAAGTTGTTAGTCTCATTAATATATTCTCAAAGGCGTCGTGTAGTTTCATAAAATTTGGTAGGTATCTAATTAACAAACTCAACTAGGGACTAGTTCAAAACTGCGCACTTCAAAGGTCGAGGTAAAGTTGCTTTAAAACGCTAACAATAATTACATTTTTAATAAAAATTAGGTCTTAATTATGAATTAATAAAATCCCTTTTTGATTAGCAGTTACGGAACTAGCTTAATTTTCTTATAAAGTGTTTCTTTTGAACACTGTTTCTGCAAAAAAATTTTTTGGAAAAGAATATCGAATCTTGATCAAAAAATGGGAAGTACGGTAGGCCGTATGTCAGTGGTAATAAAACCAGCTATCTAATTGCGTAACTCATTTTCGTAAACGATTAAGACTAATCTCTTTCAATTTGACAGTTCAACAACATTCATTGCGTTATTTACTTTGTTGGGCATTTTTTTTTTCTAAGCTATGTAGAAATGGATTAGCAGTCTATTTCGAAACGATTCAGTGATTGATCGTGGATTACGCAATTAGTGTGCAGTATAAACTGGCACTATTGAAACTCCGCGCTATGCTAAGCAAGCTGAAGGTCAAAGTGTTACCACTGACGTGAAGCTTACTGTACCTACTCAATAATGTGGTAGGTCTTACGCATGCAAATATGTACAAAAGGAGTACCTACCTATTAGTGCAGGCTTCCGTAACTCCATGGACAAGAATATGGTTCTCATGGACAAAAATATCGACGTCTAAAGCATTATTTCGCTAGTGCATAGCGACATATAGATACACATAACATAACGCCTGTATTCCCCGAACGTTTAAGTAGAGGTGTACTATAGTACACCCACATTTCGCCAGGTACAATGATAGCGTTATCACAGTTTCCTCTTTCACTTTTTATTGTAGCAGTACATAGATAATACTCTTAATTGTACCCCATAACAATTACTAATAAGAACGTTTATAAACATAAATAAATAATACTTTTAAACGCATTTTTTTGTTATTAAAATTATATGGTTTCAGTGTTTCCTAGCCAACTACTCTGAAAAAAAAACACAGAAGTCAAAGTCACTTTTAAGATTTTAAAGCTTATTTAATCAAGTATCACCGGTGATACTTGGAGCTTGACGGAATGAGGCAAACTGTCGCACGTGGGATCAATGGAACCCGAGAGATTAAAGCCCATACAATTTTACATTGTAATAGTCAGATCATGAGAGGATCATGTCTGAGGTGAACTCTTGAGGAAGGTACCAAACAGGGTACCACCATTGTATGGCGGTGTGACATACGGCAATTCTTAAGAATACATTTTCAGCAGTAAAGGAAGACCAAAGAAACGAGGGATGGACTATGTGAAAGATGATATGGCTGGATAGGGGGTGACTATCGCAACGACGACTAATAGAGAGATATGGAAGAAAAAAATTGGGGAGAGGGCAAGAGAATTATGATGATTATTTAGAGGTTTGAGGAACAGGGTGTAAATTTCACTCAGTTGTCTCAGGGTGTAAAGTTCCTCTATTGAAAAGGGAGAATCCTCTGACCAGACGGGTGTCGTGTCTGGCGAGCAACTGCCCAACGATTGATGTCGGATAGCCTTATACATTTTTGATCGAGCGGTAAACTCTAATAGCGCGATGCAAGATTTGTGTGACATCAGGTCTTTGATGGCTAGTTCGTATAAGGCGTTGTAGATGCCGCCACAATGATGATACCTTCACTTGTCGACGTCTCCAGGTCTTCCAAACACAAAACCTACCTATTCTTACTATACCAATCTTGAATCTAAAACTCCTAGCCGAGAAATGCAGGTCGAAAGCCAGGCAAAGCTCCCGATACGTATTTCACAGGCAGTTTGAATAGGCCCCGAGCTGCAATATGTGCTCCGGAATATAAGCCGGGTATAAATCTGCATGGCCGGATAATATCCGCAGAGATACTGCCGCTAAGATTATTAGCTAGATATTAAGAGTAGATTGAAATTTTGGGTGCGGCTTAGTTTTGAGATTTTAGATTGTATGGTAGGATGGTTTGAGTGAATGTTTGTTTGTCTTGGATGTCAATAAGCACGTCTTCTATACTCTCTTGTTATTAAATAAGCCTAAGACAGATAAAACACTGAAACCCACATCTGCTCCAAAATAAAAATGAATTGCTGTTCGTTAGTCTCGGTAAAACTCGAGAACGGCTGGACCGATTTGGCTAATTTTGGTTTTGAAATATTTGTGGAAGTCCAAGGAAGGTTTAAGCGGTGAGAAAATATGGAAAAATTGCTGTAGGTAGGGTAGGTAGGTAAGTAGGTGTAGGTAGGTATGTAAGTAGGTAGGTAGTTAGGTAGTTAGGTAGGTGTAGGTAGGTAGGTATGTAGGTAGGTATGTAAGTAGGTAAGTAGGTATATATGTATGTAGGTAGGGTAGGTAGGTACGCCTTAGAAAAATAAATACTTGGCAGCTAGTGAAATTATAAATTAGCAACGGCTCTTCTCATTTACACATTGCGATTTAATATCCTGTGGCATATACATATGTAAGTACATAAGTTGAAGCAACAACAAAAGTCTAAACAGTGTGTAGACGATGCAAGTCTATGCGTGTAATTAAAGTGACTTGCAAACTACAGAGTTCAATCGAGAAGGCAAATATTACTCCTATCTCTAAATTAATATGCCAGCTTTCATCCCATCCAGCATTATCATCGTATTACTATATATAATTCATCAAGTTTACACAATTTAACTTAAATTATACATTAACTTTGCAAAGATTTTCTAAATTAAATAAGACTTCCAAAATTACTAAAGTTATTTCAAAGTCTTCTCTACATTATCTCATTGTACACTGACTACGTTGAAACGATATTGACCTTTACGCACACTAAGAGTCAAAATTGAGTGTACATTACTAACTAAATTAGGTTATACCAATCTTGTCTTATAACATTAAGTATTACATATTACACAGGCTCGCAAAGGATTTTTTTTTATAAGTTTAGGTACCACTCTATTCAGCCCAATCCTTTAATTCTGACCATTTTTTAAGTTTTTGTAAACTCATAAGTGCTGTCTACATGCTGTGTCTGCTAGTTTCATCTATCGTTTACACCTAAAACAAGACTTGATTTAAAGAACCTACTCAAATGTCCTTTCTTTGGTATGGTTTGTCAAGTCGCTGAGCTCCTAAAGTTCTGAGTTGAGCTCAACGATTACTAACAAATGCTTGTACTGACTGGACAGGTCCACTCAAATCTGTGTGGTTCTTTTCTCTAAAGACCATTTCAGACACTAATCTACATGGTCCTCATATGGCCTGATCAAGATTATGCCTGGACTTTAAAAGAGACTGCATCCTCTGATTTTGTTTCGGCCTTTCTTCTCAGAGTAGTCAGATAGGAAACACCGACCTCATCTAGCTTATTTTTTATATTTTTTTAATATGATGTGTAGAAGTGATTCCGATATCCTATTTACAGAAAAAAAGAACCATTTCGAAAACTTGTCAAAAAGGTGTACAAAATAGTTAACGATACAAATGTCTGAAAAATTGTTAATACCTACATGTCTGATACATATAAAATATACACGACATGTTTAACAAAAGTTTTACAAGACTTCAAACTTGTCAAAAACAAGTATCAAAACTTGGTAACTTCGGGGTTAGGTATAATTATAATCAAGAAATTTCGATTTTCAGAAACTAGAAATATACTTAGCTAATACTCAATACTTATGTGAACTTAGGTGGTGGGTTTTACAAAAAACATGATCATTGTGGACCATGTCGGGCACAGCAAACAATGAGAGAGAAAGTGGAATCTGTGAATTCGTTGGTACAATAAAAAGATTTTATTCTTGTTTGGTCGAATCCCTATTCATCATTAATCATCATCATCATTATCCGCGGTATAAAATTTATCTCTGGCAGTTTTCGTATGGAGAAACTGTCAAAAATTCAAAATTTATTCGGAAGAGAAGGCTTATTTCGCGGATAAAATTTATTCCTGTTTGGTCGAATCCAACCTTAGAGGATTTAGTAAAAAGGTGTTATTTTTACATTAAAAACAAATACTTCAATTTTATTTATTTGTATGTATGAATAGAAGAATACTTAAAGAAGATGTATAGATTCACCGATATCCTCGCTACAAAAGGCGTTGTGATATGTAACAAAGCATAGGACTACCCACCTGAAACTGTTGAGCGCCACGCGCGCAAATCCCTCAAAGCTCGGAGCAGAGGTATTGAAATGTTTGAGCTCTGGTGTGTTCCAACAAGTTCTACTTAACTTGGACATGCAGGGCATGGATCCTACCTACTTTCTACCCTACTAACCTAGTAAGTTATGCGTGTTACCGAACTGTCCCACAAGTGAAAACCTCTACGGATTTCAAATTCGTGCAGAATAGGCCACGACGTCGACGTAACGTAGGATGTGCGTCACGTGTCTTTTTGAAGCGATCTGTCATCTAAAAAGAAAAGCAAACTGGCGTGTTAATTTAGGCAACAGCAGAAAGACATTAAACAATCATAATGATGGAGTATCTCCTCGGACGTGCGGTTAGCAAATACTAACTATTTTACTACTTACAATAAAGTTATTGTTAAAAAAATACTAAAAACTTATACTAGATGGCTTAGTATTGAAAAAGAAAATTAAAAAGTTTTGACACTTGAACACAAAGAAAAATAAAAACTTTGACAAAATGACTTTTACCGGTATAACGCTTTTTCATAATGTGACAATTTCTACCAGTTTACTCCTACCGCAAGCCACGTAAAAGGACTTCGTTTAAAAAAATAATTTGAACTATGTTTAGGACATCGATCAAATGATTACCTCTCATTTGGCAAAATACATGAGGTACACACACTATCCAAGAATTCAAAAAAATCTTTTTCCAAAATCAGTAAACATAATTTTATTTATTCAACAATTGATAAAGGACAGGGCGATCAGACCTCCGGTTGTCAAACAAAAGGTTTGGCGCATTGCGGACCTGCCATCTGCTTCCGAACGGTTTGAATCACAATAGATGTACTGACCTGAAAACCATAATACAGGAACCATTGATGACCTTGTATATTATGGGACATCGGTGTAGCTGTGTGGATAAAAAGCCGACCAAGAGCGTGTCGGGCTCATACAATTATGGTCCTAAAGTTTAGGACCATAAGTGTAGTTCGGTTTAGGACCTAAACCGAACTACACTGAGCAGTCAGTGGAACGGTCACTGTCTTACTGTAATTACTGTAAACGCATGCAATAGATCACAGAAGGAAGGAAGGAAAGAAAGAAAGAATTAATTAAATAATCATAATATATAATCATAATATAATAATAAAAAAATACAATACAATTTTCACAGTTACTTGTGAACTGCATTTGTTCTGTTGTGTTACTGTCAAGCTGTATCATAAATTATTATTTTTGCAGTAAAGCCAGTGTCTTCCGACTTTGAGGCCAGCAGCAGTCAGTGTCTGCTGGTGACATGTTTCAAGCAGAAGAGTTCCACATATTCAAGTACGTACCTACCCCAAAAAAAAGAAAAGGAAAAGCAAGAAAACTTTTGGGACTAGGTAGTAATTAGAAAGCTCATGATGAATGCAGTTTTGTCTTGTTTATAATGTAAATTTTAGTATGTACCTACCTTTTTTCCGTTTTTTTATTATTTTTAAAACCTCTTATAATTATCTATTATTCTTACCCTTTATTTCATTTTTAATACCTACTAATTATTTACATTTTTTTTTTTAAATTACAAAACATTTATAAAAACTTATTATTTATTATTATTATTGTTTAGTATGTAGGTACTTACCTAAATGTAGAAATTGAGTCGGAGCTCTTAATTAAACCAATAGGTATATTCAAAATAAAAACGGATTTTAACAACACTGCAAAGAACTCGTCATTAACTACGCTCTTTTAATTACTTATTCCAATAAATACCAACTTCAAAAAGGAATTAATTAATTATTATTTTCTCAATTTAATTGTACTAATATAAAAGAAAATAATTAAGTAATAATAATGTTTAATGCATGCTAATTTAGGATGATAAGGGCAGGCGAATGATAATTGCAATGCTTGTAAAAGGCTGCTATGTCATAAGTACTAACATTAACATATAGTAGGTACATTTAGTTCGCAATAAACATTTTGACTTTGACTTTGACTTTGGAACAAACAAAAACAATAACTACGAATAACAGGGAACTCGAAGACAAGCGGAATCCTTTTACAAAGTGCCTAATACCGGCAGAACATAAGGACACTATATTTTAGCGTTGCTATTAATATGAAAAGTTTGATCAAAAGCGAAACTTTGCCAATCGCTGTCTGCCTTTTGTTTCCCGCCTAAATTAATGGCGGATGGAAAACAAGAGCCTCTTACAACGTCGTACGGGAAGTATTGAGCATCGTAGGTAATGTTTTTACATAATGTTTAGTGGGACAGAGGACTTATATTGCATTTCGCCAATGAAACTGAACGCGATCAGCACGTCATCTAAAACGCGATCAAAAGCTGTCAGTGTCATCATTTTTATGGAATATTTGACACTGACAGCTCTTGATCGCGTTGTAGATGTGCTGATTGTGTTCAGTTTTATTGGTGAAATTCGCCAATAAAAGTTGTTAATAGTTTCATGATTACAATAGTTTTTATTTTACGAGGGTAAAATGATTGTACAGTTTGTTTTTAATCCCAGAAACTAATTTGACATTTCTGATTGTTGTGTATTTTTCAATTTGGAGTTTGACATTTGCCATCGTCACCATTGGGAGGATCTCCTCTACCACACGTATAAAAGCTTTAGCTTTAGCAACATCAGTAATTTGTTCTATCGTGAAGTTTTCATACAAATTGTTCCGCCAGAGTCGCGTCGCGCCTGACCACAGGATCCTTTATATTGAGATAAAAATTACGTCATGGTCTCCCCATGTGCCAAATTTCATCCAACTCCGTTCAGCCGTTTTAGCGTGAAAGCTTAACAAACAAACATACAATATGTATATAAAGTATTAAGTTTAGACAAAATAAAAAAGGTCGGTTTTCCCATCGTCCTTATTCAATAGGAAAACACCCACCAAATCCAAATAATTGAACGTAATAATCAAATAGGGTATTGATTATAATGTCGGCAATCTGTTAAGGGGATTTAGGAGAGGTCATTTGCAACTGATAGTCTTCATTGACATTATTATCACAAGGCATTGATAGTGTCAGCAGTGGTGTATACTACTCTCATCGTGTTTGTGAACCCTGATCCTTGTCTCCATCCAGAGACTATGACTACCGGATCGCCAATCCTTATAAAACCTCTCTCGACGCCCCATTTGGTACAGAAGTTCACACGTTTCTCGAGATTTATTGCCCATTCCGCGAACGGAGGATCTACAAATAAGTAAACATATTTAATATTGCCCGAGACTTCGCCTGCGATCCAGGATGAAAAGTAGCCAATTTCATCCAAAACCGTTTAGGCGTTTTAGCGTGAAAGCGTCACAAACAAACTGTCTTTCACATTAATAATATTAGTTAGGATGGCGTGTAAGATCTAATATTATTTGAATTTACAGTCTGGCAATCCATTGGTAGTGGTTACCTATCATAAGTTCGAAAAATATTTGACCGAATTTCATTTCACCTAAAACTTATGAACTATTATCGTTTCGTTTTTAGGGTTCTGTAATCAACAAGGAACCCTTATAGTTTCGCCATGTCCGTCTGTCTGTCTGTACGTCTCTCCCCGGCTTAGCGCAGAGACTGTTAGTATTAGAAAGCTGTCATTTGGCATCAGTATACAGTGGTAAAATAAAATCATGAAAAAAAACTATCCTGTGGTGCGGGGTATCTTTGGAAAGGTCGTTCAAAAATATTGTGAGTTTGTTACAACCATTTTTGGATTCAAGGATCCGTATGCCAAATATTACGCTTTAAAGTGCTAATTTTTGTTTTAAATCATACAATAGCATTTGATTACCTTCATAAATTAAAGGTATTATGCCTCTCCACATATGAAGTTGGCGAGCTATTATTCCGTATCTAGTTACCGCTAATATTGGACAACGAGGCTTAAACTTCGCGACTGTCTGTGCTGCTTTGCCAGATGACGTCACAATAACCATGGCTGCCGCTATTGATCTTTGTGCTGCGATCACTCCAGCTATTGCGACCGCTGTACACTGGTCGCATGGTAATGGCGTCTGTGAAACGTAAATATATACAAAAGTATTTTAGTTCAAATTATAATGTGCTTAGTAATATATGGCTCATGAGGGTGCTGGAGTTATATAAAGAATTAGATTCAGTGATCATTGCGCCGATAATCATTAACACCATTTATCATCATTATCATTATTTTATTTACCTTGTCAATAAAATCATACAATACTTGCTTGCTCCAAACACAAGCTTCAGCTTCTTTACAAGCGGCACTCATCGTCTGAATAGTTTCTACAGGGAACATCCCTACTGCTGTTTCAGCACCTATTACTAAGGAGTCCACACCGTCCAGGACACAGTTGGCTAGATCAAGTATTTCACCTCTTAGAGGAATCTTTTTAAATCTCATGCTGCTCAGTAGTTGAGCGCTTATGCAGGTTGGAACGTTAACCTGCAAGGTTGAAAAATTATATTTTTGAGTAATACTGATTATGAACTGGTTATTTTTATAACATACAAAGCTTGTAGTTACTTGGGTATCACATAATTCTCCCTTCCAAACTGTATGTTATATGGGATCGGTGTAATAGGTTTTTATCTCCCTTCCTCCGTCACCTTAATAACATTGACTCTCTAGACACTGTGGCGGCATCTACACCGCCACATACGAACTAAGCATCAAAGACCTGACGACACAAGTCCTACATCGCGGTGTAAGAGTTTACCGAGCGATTAACATATATAAGACTCCGTCATCAATCCTTGGGCAATTGCCCGCCAGACATAACACCCGTCTGGTAGGAGGATCCTCCCTTTTCTATGGGGGATGAGAGAACTTTACACCCTGTTCTTCATACCCCTAAATTGGTGACCCCGAATATGAACGTCAACGCAGCCTTCGTGCAACTACTTCAGCGTGACGTCATCAACATCACTCCCGCAAGCTTTCGTGAGGCGAGTCACACAGCCAGCCAGCACCCAGGCTTCAACGGGTATCCTGACCACCAGCATGCAGCGAACGCGCATTTCTGGTCACCACCCTCAGCCTCATCAGCAACCCGGCGCTGTACCACATCCGACGCACTGGATCACAACGCAGCGCCACCCCGACTCACTGGGGAATCAAACTCAAAAACTCAAACTCAAAACTCCAAAGCACCCTCAATCACCGCAGACAGTTCCGACCCACTCTGAACTATGCGGCACCCGGTTCCGACTCACTGGAACCTCAACTGGCACTGGCAAGCATCGCAAGATACAAGACTCAGCCCACTATCGACCTCTAGTATTAAGTTTAGACAAAATAAAAAAGGTCGGTTTTCCCATCGTCCTTATTCAATAGGAAAACACCCACCAAATCCAAATAATTGAACGTAATAATCAAATAGGGTATTGATTATAATGTCGGCAATCTGTTAAAGGGGATTTAGGAGAGGTCATTTGCAACCAAATGACACCTATGCCAATATCAACCATTTTCGATTATTTTGACATTTAATAATTGAAAATTAAAGAAACAAAAAAAAATGTGATGAATGAAAACGACGTGTGTGTGTGTGTGTGTAATGTGAAATGTATGAAATATAATGTCAAATGACTCGAAAATTTGCACAGGAGTCAGGGGTCATTTGGTCGTTAATGACTTCTCCCACATACCTTTAATGGATAGCCGACATATTACCAATAACCTTGTATAATCTGTAAATACTCATAATTCGATCTATATCCCACTTGGGCAGTTACCACGCATTGGTGTAATGTCTCGGAAACAATGACCTTTATTTCATTGTTGTTTCATAGCGATCTTAGGGAGCGTTTAGACCTGGTAGGGAAGATCGCCTAGTATGTGGTCGAGTACTGGCGGTTAGACACCGGTCACCCTATGACCCAATGAATTAAAGCAGAAACCATTATAGGCTGAAATAGGACAGTTCCGAAGTAAATTAGTCTTAAACTTGCACGTACGTTACGAGATACACGGTTAATTTTCGTTTTTAGAGAAATAGGGTTAATTACTATGCAACAATTGCTTGAACGTAACATAGCAGAGTAATTAAAAGGCAGTGGAAATGCCTACTGCCCCAATGTCCCTAATTTATAAACATTTTATACCTCAGCAAATAAAATGATAATCCCCGTATTTGTAAGACCAACTTCACTAATTGCACAAATCGTAGCCTCCTGCAATAATCTGCAAAAGCGTAGTGCAGTAGTTACAATTCTAGTTGAGGCAGCCAATTTAGGAGCTTCATTCAAGATTACATCTAAGCTCTAAGCAGAGTATTTTCATAGCAAATACTGTGACTACCACGAGGCTAATAATGATATTTTCAGTAGGAATTCTACCTCCCAACTAGCCTGCTTACTCGACCAATGTAAACGTAGCACAGCGATCTAATGAGCGATAAAACTGTGTTTATCCTTATGTTTCTGTGTTTTTCTTCACAACTTTTATAGGTCGAGATAAAAACAAGATTATAGTTGTGGACTTAATAACGTTTGTTCTCTGATTTGTGGAAGTTGCTATTTCTTTAATCTGTTACGCAGTGTTAAGCCTTTTCTATCTTACAATTTCTTATGTTTTTTTCTTCATGAGTCTTTTCATCTTTTGTTTTCTGGTCAATATCTAATGACTAATGTATATCAATCTGCCTATCCCTTTTCCCAATCTATGTTGAGTTCGGCTTCCAGTCTAACCGGATGCAGCTGATACCAGTATTTTATACGGAGCGACTGCCTATCTGACCTCCACAACCCAGTAACTGGATAATAGTATACCCCTTGGTAAGAATGGTTGCCAGACTTTTGGGCTTCTGACAATCCGTAAAGACTGTCAAAGATTCACGAATGACGGCAGGGACATACGGTTTAACGTGCTTTCCAAAGCACGAAGGAGTCTCGATATGTTAAGATGGTCACCCATCCACGGACCAACCCCGGCGAGCGTAGCATAACCTGATGGATCGACCCGTGCGGCTGTTATTACTTAGCAACGAGCTCCTCGTTCATATGAACGTATGAAATACTAAATTCTAAACACAGTACTTACATAATATGCTAATTTAGCCCCACATAAATATCCAACTGAACAATTGAGTGCAGAGAACGGTAATCCCACTTGAAGCCAGGTATGTATACCCGAGTCAGGTAGGTTCAATTTGCACCAACATGCACCTGTAACCGCGCGTAGAGTAGTGAAGCGAAACAGAGGCTACTAATGTCTTCATTTATTTTAAAGTTACCATTCAAAAGTGAAAACTAAAATTACTAAATTAAATATTTGATTATTTATGGCAACTAGGCCACATTTTTAATAACATAGTTCTAAACTATTGTTAAAAAAAATATCAGAAAAAAACACAAAAAGAAAATTGTAAGGTTAGCTGTGAGGTCTTCTAACAGCAACTCCACAGCGTGTGACAACCAAGGTGCGTCGTAGTTTTCTGTCAACATACTTAGGATGCTGTTAGAACTAAACCGCTCTTGATGTAATTAATAAAAGGCGTTCCCGTTAGCGCGCAATATAGCGTACAAACAGATAAACAGACAAACACTCAAACAGACAAAAAATCTAAAAACTGTTGGTACCTACGTGTTCTGTTATCAATTCTAAGTATCCCCAGCCAACTTTTTTTCGAATATTTTCCATGTACAGACTTTCGACCCTCTTCAGCTTTATTATACCTATGTATAGATGAGAAAGTGAGTTTGTTTGTTTATTTGTTAGGTACGAACGGGACGAACGGGAATACACGTAGAAAGGAATGTTTTTGGGGGAAAAATACGAAATCCACGCGAACGAATTCGCGGGTGAAGTGCTGGATAGGTTACAGAAAATAAAATAGCTTTGGGAATAGAACAAAAATCGTTCTATATTTTGTACATAGCGCAATGACGTGACATGTTGAGGAATATAATATAGAACAAAATTTTCTAGATCCTAATACCTAGCCTAGTGTATCGGCCCGTAAAGTCTACGCACGTAGATATTTCCAATCAGATTTCCGAATTCTTTTTCATATAGTTCTTGTGACAAAATGTAGTACGATAAGAGATACAAAGGTTTATACGTGTTTTTTTTATATCCTATAACTCTAGGGTTATATAAACTTGATAAAAGAAAACTCCTTTTTTTACAGTTTATAAAATTGCACAAATAAGTGGTAAATTGTATCAACTTTTGTTTGCATTAATAGTTTAATGGAAGATTATGTTCATTCATTTGTTTGACTTCGTGGGACCGCACTTGAGGCTCAGAGTCGAATCCTTCGGTATAATTTAATTTTAACTAGCTTACTGAGGTACCTATAACTTAATTTTACTTACCTCGTGGAGCTCGGAAGTTATGCCACGGGAACGTACTCCCGGGATAAAACGTATCCTATCTCCTAATCCATGGTCTAGCTGATATCCGTGCTAGTGTGTGAAATCCGTTCTGAAAAGGGAACAAACGTTGGTTAACTCAAACTCAATGCATTTATTTCAATTCGACCATTTACAGGCACTTTTGAATTGTCAAAAGAATCGGTTATTCAAAAAGATGAAGCTAGATGCCCATTCCAAAGCGTAGTTGGTTCCTATGGAGAAGAACCGGCAAGAAACTCCCAGGACATCCTTTTAAAAATTGTTCCAAAATATTAGTTACCTACATAATTAATTTTGAATTTATTACTATATGTGAGAACGATGTAAAAAATGACTGACGGATGGACTGGAAGAAACAAATAAAAGCAAATTTGAAAAAAATTGAACTGCGGCAGCTCCCAGAAGTCCCAACTGATGGCGCCCGTTCACGAACATAACGCATGGATCAGCGCCATTGAGCTCAACCGTTTTGAAGGGAAGTTAATGATCCAGACAAACAGACAGAGTTACTTTCTCATTTATATTATTTTTAGTATGGATATAGGTTTATTTAGCCAAAGTTGCTGCCTCTGTCCAATATAAACACCTTTCTACTCTGTACAACGCGGTACGTGCTAGAGACTATCCGGAATAAGCATACGATTTTCTGCAGCGCCTCTTCTAATAAAAATATGGCTCGGATTCAATCGGCTCGACTCGTGGGCGTGGGCGAAATTATAATCAGAGCCGACATTGATACGGAAGTCATTCCAAGGGTAATCTCTACTTTGTTATTGTATAATGGGTAAAATATTCGTATTTTTGGGGTAAAATAAGATTGTTGGTATGGAATACTGATTAGTTATTTTGACAGAATTAGATAGGTTTACGTGAGATCAATCATCATCGTGAATCAGTCCGCCTAGCCTTTTCTCAATTTTTTTTTTTTTTTTTTTTAAACATTGCCCCACACTAGGAATTTCTCCTGTATCGTGGGTGCGTTTACAAACATTTAAACTGACATACACAAACAGCCAGACCCGGAACAACTACATGTAGGTCATACAAATATTTGTTCCGTGCGGGAATCGAACCTGCGACACGCAGCGCAGCAGCGCCAACCGTGCCGTTATGTTGAGGTCGGCTTTCTGAGTTCCCGACTTTCGGACTTCTGACCCGTAAAAACTGTCAAAGATTTACAAATGAGAGCTTTGACCAACGTCTTGGTATGTCAAGATGGTCATCCATCCACGTACCAACCGTGGCAAGCATAGGCTGATCGATCGACACGTGTGGCTGTTATAACTATCCTATGTTTGTTCTTAAAAATGTTGGTTTCGATCAAATCAGCTCAGTAAAAGTGAGTTCATCAGTCAACCACAACGATGAACGACTAAAAGGGGAATCATCAGAAAGCATTGGCTAATGCAGAAGGACGCGCCCCCCACACGATAACTGTTCTATAAGCGATTCGGAAGAAGAGTGGGGCGCGTTCGTGGATGGCACGTACTAGGTATTTTATTTATTTATTATTAGGCTCTTCAACAATAAAGATAAAGACCATTTATTTGTCCAAAACATGAATACACTATTACTTTATAATTTGTATATTGCAAACTAAAGTCTAAGCGCCTCATTAGTTATAGAAAAGCACAGCATGCACAATTCATTTATTAAAACAATTATTAAATAGTGTAGATAAAAATAAATTATTAAAAGCTAAATTGATCACAATAAATTACATAGATTAGATTATACTTTTAATTTTTGATAATTTTTGTATAAGATTAGGTTAATATTCGATTTTATACTACACCTATTAAATGGCAAGCACGGCTATTTTTAGACCAGTCACTGATGAGTGAAAGCCTACCTATGTTAAGAAGAGAACAAAATTACTGCCTCGCTGGTGTAGTGGTCGCAAGCGCTACTGCTGAGCGAAGTGACCCCTGGATTCTAGTCCCAGGTCGGGCTAAGTGCTATTGAGTTTTTCCGTCAGAAATTTCTTAGTAGCAGCCTGGAGTCTGCATTTGTGGCAATAGGCTTGCTTCCTATAACATTTAACTTAAACATAACTGGCGTAATGTGGGTGTGACCCTTCGGGGAAAAATAGGTGTAACTTCCTTACCCTTGGTTACCCTTCATTTTCCACACACACCAACTATCCTGTATTCTAAGCAAGGTATATACACCTACATTGAAGCGAAGTTACGGAATCACACCTACCCGATCCAAATAGATTGAACTGGAAAATATCCAATGCAAATATACTCTGGTGTTCTTCGTAAATAGGTATGGATTTATGGATGCGGTATTGCCAACGTGGACGTATGAAGTGATCTTGGGATTTGAGCTCTATTCGTGTTATTATAGCTTCTGTATTTACTGAAAAGGTTACATGCGAAATGCAACCTCATGTCGTACAGGTTGATAGAAAAATAACTCTGGTTATATTCGATCATTCAAGCTAATTTGTAAATAAAAAAATGGTCGTGGTAATGGTTTTTGTTTGATAAAAAACTAGTTTTAAAATAGACGCGTAGTAGAGTGCACGTCTCTGACATGAGATGACTAAACATAAAATAAAATTAAATATAAATTGATCATCACCTAGCGCACTTCAAGCGGCAGAGTACTATGATTCTTACAATTTTGGCTCAAGTTGTTGAACGGTAATGGTTGAATGGTTATGGTAATTCAGTCGATTTGAATAGAGAGCTGTTGAGATTACTTCTACAACATTGTTTTAGAAATATCTTAGGACAGCAATCCGCTAAGCACATCATTGATGTCAAGAATACGTTGATGCCCAAGATTTTTGTTGAAACTGGCATAGGAGGAGCTAGACTGACTACTAAGGAGATCCGGTGAAAATTATTTCAATTAACTGACTGAAAATAATGCTGAAGCTTACTGCCAATTTGGAAATTTCTTGAGTGCAAAGACCTCTGTACTTTATTATACACTGGATAAACTTCTTATACTAATTTAACTAACAAACTACGTACATGTATATAAAAAATGGGAGGGGAAAGAGGAAGGACCTCTTGTACAAAACTTCTCGCTTCTATAAGATAAGATCATGTATTTGTAGAAAACATGGGTATGTTTCCATGTTTTCTACAAATATATGATCTGATGATGCTGGCATGCAAGATGTTACATTCAATTCTATCACGGTCATGTTTTGCCTCAACGGCGTGCAAATATAAATAAGTAAACATCAAATAATTATAAATTTATTCAGTACAAAACAATTAACAATCCAAATTACATAAACATTTTAATGTACTACAGCATAGTGTCATCTAGTCATCAAAGAAATGTATATAAAATTGGTCAATTAAATGTCAAAGTAATTCGGGATTCAATCAGTTTATTTCCCACAGGTCAGATTCATTTATAATAAGATTGGTTATTTTTTATATGACCAAGCGGTTTAGGCTGTGCTTTGTCAGTCAGTGAATGGATGAATTTAAGATTTTAATTAAGTAGATAGATCTCCTTGAAGTCTCCTCGGACGAGATACTTTAGTCGCTCTCCTCTGAAAACTTAAACTAAATAATTTAGCATCTTACCGTCCATCTTCCCAGTTTCGTAGCTCCGAAGTAATTGCGAGCTAGCGCCCTGGACGTAGAGAAAGGAGTGAAATTTGAGTCACGCGCCAACTAAACGTAGGTAGTCCTCATAAATATTGTAATCAGACCAACGCAGTATACCTTTCTACTGAAATTTATTTAAATTCACCCACTTACGTATTCCTCAGTTTTTATAGAACCTATGCTAAGTATTCCATCTCATAGATAATCGTAAGATTGAGGGTGATCTTTTAAAGATTCCTTTTATTCTGAATCTTTAATAAATTCAGCCTGGTCTATCTTTTTTCCAGGTGTTGGATAAATGCCTCTTCAAATTCAAAAAAGAACAAGAACTTATTGCAGTTGGCAACTTTTTTCAGAATGTTTACCTTTTCCCCCACAAAAAAAAAAATACAATAGACGTAGATATATTTAGTAACTATTCCTAAACAGTCATAAAAAACCCAGTAAGAAATCGACACGCGTTTCACCTCTCAACGAGGGATGACGATTGACTTGTCCCGAACCCGAACACGACGTATTGCCACGCCGAATTCTTAAGGCTAGTACACACGCTAGCGCGTAGCGCTGCCTATCGCGCTCGCGATATCGCGCCAGTGTGTACGAGCCGTTAAGTGATGTTTTTGCAGAAATCACAAGCAACAACTAATTTTTATGTCTTTTCCAAGTATTTTATACACTTAATTAATAAGAAAGGTTGCTTCAGCAAACCTGTTATCATTTAATTAACAAAATTAAACACGCCTTCTCGTAAATCCAGGTTCTACACGAACACGCACTTAACATTTAAAATGTACGACGTGTACTGTGAAATATATCTAATTTCATTATTAACGTCGTTTGTGCTAGTTCCCTTAGTTTATAATATCAAGTGCTACGTTAGGGTGCGTCCACATAGAAGCTTAGAATACCTATAAGTTCTTGGTGCAAAAATAGTTATGTACTGCCAGAGACCAAAACCGGTATTATCAACATGGGTATTTTTTCGGTTACAACATTAATATTTTTTACTGGTATTTTTAAAGCCTCGTGCAGACTGGCGCGACGCGACGGTGCGACTCTAACAATAGAAAACTTCACGGTAAAACAATTACCGGTTTCGCATCACACCAAAACCTATTTAGAATTTCGAAAATACAATCGCAGAAATATCAAAGCATCCAATGTTCGACTTCAAAGCCTGCTTCGCAGTTTATTGCCGACATAAGCAGCAGCTGAAAATGTTCGCTTAGGTTCTACTGTACCTACCTGTGTAGTACGTATCGTACAGCGTATCTACCTAAGGCCGTATACAGAAAGAAAGCTGGAAGCCGGCGCCGATCTAGCAGCGCTTATCGGCGCTGGTCCATTCTGGTAACAGTTACATAAAGCAAGCAGATTGAAGCAGAGCGAGCAAAATGTCGTACTCACCGGACGATGATTTGGGCGGGCGGCGCCAGCGCTGACAGGCGCGTGTCGAAGACTCTCGGAACTTGTCGGCGACGTTCGGCGCTTATCGGCGATTGTTCATTTAAATGCCTGCGCCGGTTACCTGCGTGGACCGGTTCCTATAAGCGCTGGTAGGCTGCCAGCTTTCTTTCTGTATACGGCCTAAGGTTATTTTTGTCTATATGAAATGCTATTAATACCTATCCTATAAGCAAGGTCATTGTCAAGGCACAATGGACTACGGAATGCAAACAAGACCTGTTTGTGGCAATCCCGAAAATCCCGAGATTAGCCATCTACAGTTTCCCGGGATCCCAGGATCCCGGGATTCGGGATCTCGGGATTGTATTCTCTATCATGCATAAACGTAGGCAGAAACTACAGAACGCCTCCTTGATGTCGACAGACTGAAGAAATTCATCCATGAACCACCATTTGTAGACTTGACTGCAACCGACTTAGTTACGAATTCTGCCCATTTTGGGAAATGGCTTCTGAGGTAACCAGCAGCAGCATTCTGTCTACAGCTTAACAGTGTGTCTCTGAGAAGCCTATTCACAATATTGTTCGAGAGTTCCACGTATACGTTTATTGTATTTCAAACGTGTTTCACGAGATTCACACAAGTAGATTGGAGAACAAGAGCTGTGACATGAGAGAGTAGAGTGACGGTTTGCTTTGTTTTATTGTAAGGCAATGTAAGGTATTTTAAGATAATTTGTGGTGTTGAGTTGAGTGGCTGGGAATTGAATACTTAGACGTGAGATAAGTATTTCTAGGAAAGTTCTTGACAGTTTGGGACAGAGATCTTAACCCGCACCCTAATTGCGTAATACACGATCAATCACAATCTGTATCGTTATGAAACAGACTGCTAATCCATTGCTTCAAAACTTCAAAAAAAAATCTGCTCAACAACGTAAAAAACGCAACGAATGTTGTTGAATTGTCAAAATGAAACAGATTATTCTTAGGGTGGATTTGACTGAATAAATTTTATCCGCGGAATAATTCTCTTCCGAGTAAATTTTAAATTTTTGACAGTCTCCCCATACGAAAACTGTCAGAGTAAATATTATTCCGCGGATAAAATTTATTCGCGTTAGGTCGAATTCGCCCTTAATCGTTAACAAAACGGTGTTACTCAATTAGATAGCTGTTTGGTTTTACCATGCAGCCAGTACATAAATATTCTACAATTTGATGGCATAATTTATGAAACAAACATAACATTATTTCGAATTAAGAATATAAGAAAATAATAGCTTGAAGAGCTGACAGAGTGCACCATCTTGGGAAACTTAATTGATTGATTTGATTATTTACATAGTTCCCGATAAAACTAAATATTATATCTTTTATTTGTTCGACCCGGCAATATAAGGACGCGGAGTTCTTATAGTCGAAAAAAAATACAATACACGTAGATGTATATTTATTAACCTAAGTATTCCGCATAACTAGTCATAAAAAACCCTGCAAGAAATTGACGCCTTTTTCACCTCTCAACAAGGCATCCTTAGGATGACGATTGACTTGTCATGAACCCGAACACAACGTGTTGCGACACCGAGCGAGCCACGTTGAGAGGTGAAACACGTGTCGTTTACTTACAGGGTTATTAAGTGTGGACAGTTGTGGTGCAGATAGTTGAAATTGCCAAGGATTGTGTATTTTTATTTCCGCTATAACAACGAAAAATTAAATAAAGTAAAAATTAAAGAAACGTGTTTTTTTTAAATGTAGTTTTATATATTATTTATTTATTTACTTATTTATTTACTTTATTGGGACATAAAACAGTCACACATTACAATTTAAGTGTGACAGAATAATTATTGCGTACGGTGATACGAAACCCTTCGTTCATCCGATTTCTGTTTTTTAATTCCTACAGTAGGGACACGGTAAGTAATCTTATTTGTAAAGTGTATTGAGAACAAAAAGTTATCCCACCAAAAACATTTTCATGTAAATTGTTGCCAAGACGAGACCATGCGGCTCGCACTGTCAAAAAGTTATCAGATATCATATAGAGCCAAGCTTCTAACTCTACGCGCCCTAACTGTACAAGCTCTAACTTCACAAGCTCTACACCTTAGTCAAAATATGTGGCTTGGTCATTTCGTTACTACAAGAACTATTGTTTAACAAAGAAGTAATGAACAGTGAATAAATTAAAGTCACCTTACACCCATGTGAATGTAGCGAAATGACCAAGCCACATATTTTGACTAAGGTGTAAAGCTTGTGAATTTTTGTTTGAAAGTTACGTAGGCAAAAAGGTCCAAGTATTCAAAGAGTCTACAAAATCTAAAATTTTAATTTCCATTGAGTTACCCAGACAAGGGATAGGTATATCAGACATACCCATACCACTAGCATAATGCTAAATATTCCTTTGCCCGAAAAATATAAAGATTTATAATATTCCGCTCAAATACACAGACTTTAGCTGTTCAATAGACCCAAAAGGACTTCATAAAAGGAATTAATTCATATGATCACAAATTAATAGGTCTGTGTATTTGAGCACTCTATACCAAGGAGGAGGTCTCTATACCAAATGTCGGTAAAACAGTCAAAAGTGGCTTTGGAAATTGGGCCGGCTTGGTATTAAAACCGTCATGGCGACTAGAGGTCAAAATTTCATTTTCCCTAATGAATAATATCCTCGCAGTGCGGTCATATATCTCGGGATTCGTGAAATAATATCTACTTTGTGATCCGTTTGAACGGGCTAGTGGTTAGGCGAGTAGAGTGAAGGGAGTGGCGTGGCAAGATAAAGGAATTAGTGTAGAATTAAATTAGTTTGTTCTTGACCGATAGATTACTCATAAGTTTTAACACAAAGTGCTCTAACTTTGAGCGAGTTTTAGTTCTGATGTTTGTTTGATTTTCAACCCTAAATTCTTATGAATGAAACGAGTTTCACAGCACCCTTTTATACAAAAGTGACTAGGGTTTTTGGGGAAGGGTGTTTCATAAGGTGGACACGACAATAAATTAAACTGCGTATATCAGTATAATTATCTAATGACGTTCCCAGTCTGCATTCGAAAATTGTTTAGTCACTATACAGGATGTAAGGGACAGCCCTCCGCAAACTTACAGGGTGCATTCAGCTCCTTACTTTGAATCATATTCAGGGAAAAAATCTCAGGTTTTTTTTTTCGTTTTTCTGTTACAAAATTACATTATCTGTAGGTACGCAGCACTCAATTCATGTAAATGAAACAACTAAAATAAAATAAACCGCAACTGATGTTGCAATACTCTACGTGCGCTGCCGTTCGCTACGTGCGTTTTGCCACGGTAACTATAAATTGCGTGCGTAATTGAACAAATCAGGTTTATTGGATTCCCATAACGTTCCCGAAATAATTTAATGTACCAGTCATCTTAGTATGATATACTTACTGAATTGACCCCATCAGTCTGCTGAGGGCTGTCCCTTACACCCTGTATAGCTAGTCAAAGATTGGCAAAACCTATAGTCGACGCATCACTACCATTTAGATTGTTAGAAAAAATCACTTTTTTAGTTTCAATGTTAGGATTTACTTGATATTTCTTATGAACTATGATCTAACCTATGCATTAATATTGCCAGTGTTGTCATTTATTGTTAATGTATTGTCGTCTCCACATTGTATAACTTGGAACGTTGTGAACTGAAAGTTACATATGTCTCTAAGGCCGATCAGTACGATATTTATACGATGAAAAGTTGGGATAACACGTAAACATGCAACTGTTCATACGATGTGATGATGTGATCCCAAAATTATACAGTAAAATATCGTAACGATCATCGCTGTCCGAACCAGGTCTAAAACACAAATCAGTGGTGTCCAGCAGCTGTTCGAAAAAATCGTCCCCAAAAAGTAGATACTAACTACTATACTGTAGCATCAACCGTATAATAATAATAATATGATTTATGAAGCAATGGATTAGCAATAATTATCCTTCAATATGATTCAGATTATGATTGATCGTGTTTTACGCAATTAGGGTGCAGGTGTGGTTACTGAGGATGTCACAACTTGCCTACAGTATTTTTTATTGAGCAAGCACTAGGCTCGTCCAAACGGGTCTAAAGTGAGACTAATGTTTCGTATCTTAATAGGAATCTCGGTCTCATAATGTCCAAGTCATCAGCGTTTTCCGAAAATACCCTTCTTAAAGACCAACCACCCCAGTTTTTGCTGATTGCTTCATTTTTTTAATAACCTCACTTCGTTTCAATTTGAATTGAGTCCCGTAATTGGGTGAAAAACTGAGAATGTAATGTTCAGTTGGAATTTAAGTACCCTGGTGTAGTGTTTAGAGTAGGTACCGCAGGTGTATTGACTTAAATACCTAATCAAAGTTAATTAACGAGAAATGAAATAGGTACCTAAGTTTCTTGGCTCAGAAATGGGATGATGAATAGATTTATTTTTGTAGGTAAGTGGATGTTTTATGATACCTAAGTAGAGGTTAGGTACCTACCTATAATAGGTACGTAACATTGATGGCGTATATTCAGACCTAGTAGAGTGTGCGCAAGACAAAGGCTCGTTCACACTGGCGCGACACCGCGGGCGCGACAAGGGTAGCGCTGCCTGTCGCGCCCGCGATATTGCGCCAGTGTGAACGAGCCGTAAGTCTGCGCGCGACCAGGGGCGCTGGCGTGCTTAATTCTGAAATGAGTGCGTGTAATGTTTGAAATATTATATGTACCTACTTATGTTAATAATTCAATGTTAATGTTATTAATCTTATATTTAATATTAATTGATTAAATCATTATTTCTACTTCATTTGACCTTACATAAACGACAAGATGGCGGAAGAAGAAGAAACATTATAATTTTGTAAGTTAGTAAAAAAAGTAAGTAAGTACCAATTTAATTAAGTGTAATTTATTATACATTTCAATAAATTGTTTCTTTTTTTACAAATACACGTACCTACCTAGGTAAGTACTTACTTATTGTAATTTTGAAGTTGGTTCGCTACCTTGACCTACAAATACAGACAGACGGTGGCGGCGTAGGCCTAGTAAGTAGGACCCCGTTCCGCGACAACCTTTTGCCTAAGGAACCCTAAAAATTGTCTCAGCACCATCTTTCAAATGTTGGCGCCAGTTTCAGTATCCTTTGGATTCTTTCTTGTGAAAATGTTATCAATATCTGTTAGTAGATGGCGTTTCAGGTACAACGGAATTTTATTTCATAAAATAATTATTCGGTTTTACGTTAAACTTTTTACATTTGAATTCTTTTTAATTTCACAGTTAAATACTTCTTATTTACCTAAATATTATTTATTAGCAGCCACGTTTTCTTTAATGTATTATCTATGGATGTCGGCAAAACAGTGAATCTATTGTGTCTATAATTTGGTTTAGTGACATCTATTGCATTTAAAAAAAACAATTGAAACGACAATTCAGGAACAGCTGCTAGAAATACTGATTAGACATTGATGAGAAAACACATGTTTTCTTAATTTTAGACACTTTATTGAAATTATTATAGAAATAACCGTACGAAATTCATGATTTCCTAAAATTTTAAGAGGTTGCTTACGTTATTTCGTATTATTCTATAAAATTATTCATCCGCAAGTAGTGACATCTTGCGATTCAGTTACAAAGTTTTAGCTGTCATCTATCGGAAAAAGCTGTCAACAGTGGATTTAGTTCACATTCCATCCGGGGCGCTCACAACCCAAACAATGAATACCAACATGGTGGCAATGTGCTACACAGTTTGAAAATGCAGGTCGTGTCATGCTTTGAAAAAAATCATTTTATACTCGAATTTGGTGGAAAATGTCGGACCCTAAACGTGCTACTCTTATAACAGTGGGTGCTCCAAAAAGTGCAAAGAATAATGTGAACAAAACAGTGAGATTAACTATAAATTTGGATGAAAGCAACGAAAGTAAATATCCGGAGCTGAATTACAAGGAACTAGTCATTGCAGAAGAGGTAAGTTATAACAGAAAATCATAGCAATTTACGCAACCATACTGGTTTTCCAGCTCTTTGTAGTGCAGGGCATCTGCTTAAAAAAAATTCGAAGCCTCAAGATTAAAAGGGCATCGGCCACGGCCGGTTTCATGGGGTCCAGTCGAAATCGTTTTAGGATATTTTTTGCTTACGTTACACGGTTTTGTATTAGGTTTGTGACATGAATTTGCGTCCACGGACTGCTCGAGAAGCTCAGATAGCGGTCGCCATGTTTGCAACAATCATAGAAGTTCGTTGTCGGCTTAGAACATCATTTTACGAGAGCAATGTTTTGATCACTAACACGTTATGATTAAAGTTGTTTTTGCTCCAATATGAATAATTTTTACATTGTTATGCCATATAAATAACTAGTCTAATGAGTGCTGACGATAATGCATTGCGTACGATATCATTATAGCACGCGAAAGTCTTGATTTCAATGACCTAGGATAACCTACCAATTGTATACGGTGTCCGGTAAAAGCAAGGTACACTTTTAGGTTACATTTTAGGATTCAATTAAAATATATTGTAAATGAAAGTACAAACATATGTTGGCAATTTGAGTGTACATAAGCTGTATATAGATAGGTATGTTTATCATAATATGAGATAGAGGATGCGTGTAGGGAACAGCTATACTACGTTGCGTATCGTTGTACTGTTCTAACGCATTATTCAGATAATGGGATTAATTTTAACCGATAGAAAGGGTTATTTATTATGTATTGAATGCGTATATAGAATGTTTGGTTATGTATTTGTTTGCAAACTTGATCTGCAATGTTGCCAAGTTGGTTTCGCTTGCAAAATGCACCCGTTGGCAGATTGTTTCACGACCTTTGCTTCTTTGTGAGCTTATTTTATTTTCATAGGCCTCTTCTCGATCGATAACAGTTTTTAGAGTATATAACGTGTATAGGTTATGTACTGCGGTTGTCATTATATACCTTTGCGCGTGTGAGTGTGCGAAAATATATTGTTTTGATTTGAATGTGTTGCAGTTATTAAATGTTTTTTTTATTCATGTATTTTCATTGCGTGTGGGACTTACCTACTTTGGTAGACATAGTGCTAAGTAGTTTCAGGTTTTTTTTTATGTGCTGCAGTATTGTTATTTTTAGTTGGCGGTAAGATGTACCTACCTATCATTTTATGAAACAGTGTTGATTGACTTTGTGGATATGTTGGTTTTTTTGACTGCGCGCGTGTCCTTTGTCGCGCGTGCTTTCTGTCAATTATGGCGCGCTTTTATCGCCGTTATGTCAATGCAATAATGTCTAGTATTGAGTGACTATTAATTATTGACAGATGGTTGATGTAATGTTTTGTAATTAGGTAAACATTTTCCGAATGTTTTTCCTTGGTGTAATGTAAATGCAGTGACTATGCAGTTTCGTAGGTTTTATAGTAAAACGAATCAGTTATTGTGATTTTTAATTTGTTATTGATTGTTATTTTATGGTTCATGAAATCAGATGTTACTCGTTGAAATGTTTAATCTTTGGGCAGTTTTGTGAGTCTAGACAGTTAGGTGCCCGCCTAGATAATTTACATCATGATGATTGATGACGTAACGTAACTAAGTACTTAATCAATTATTCATATGTATTTACCTACGTTTTTAAGACCTAACATTACATCGAATATTATAGGTAGACGAAAAATATTTTCACGTCTACTATTCAAGGTTTTTGGTGTCATTGTCATGGCCATTTATTTAAGTTATTCAAATTAGGAATTCTGTTATCTTGATCAAGACTAATCTTACAACCTTTGCTGAAAATAAATAAGTAAGTATACTTATAAAAAAAGACTGGAATCAATAATAACACTGAAATATTTAAAAAACGTCCATATTTATATAGAAACAGAGTAGACATTTCAATGTGAACTTTAGGCGGATGGAATAATAATTATCAGTTTATTGTAGGTATGTGCATTTTCTTGTGTTGTAAAAAACTGTTTGAATCGCGTAGGTATTTCAATTTATACACTTTCTCTTTCTCCAACTCAATAGCTATAATATGTATAATAGATAAAGCCAATAGCCAACTTCATTGGCACAATGTTTGACTATTTCCTTCACAAACATTTGTCGTCCAATACTGGTCCTAAATGTGTGCCCTAAAATCAAATAACTTGCAGGTTTATCTCATGCACAAATAATATCAGACAAATAATCAATTCACTTACACGTCAAGATACCTAACAATAATCTGTATGTTTCAATACTCTTGAAAATAGACCAAGGCGAAATCTTATGCAAATTTCAACCAATCAGAGGATGCTTATGGCCATCACAAACAATCTCATTGGCTGACAATCATGTGACATCCATTGTTTTAAATGTCTAGAAAAAATAATTAGTCCACTAGAGGATTTTGAATAGAATTCAAGTTTAGATTTGCAAATCTGTATAGATTGTAGACTATTATTTTATTAGATAAGAATATCAATTGTTATCAGTAGGTATTTATTCATGTTTACCTTTATGCCAAAAAACTTTGTGTAAAATGTTATCATTCTTTGATTGATTCTACTTAAACACATCTTCCTGTAAGTTTCAAGTTTTATATCAAAGGATGTAACATTACATTTCTCAACTTTTTGTTAATTGTTAAGATATGAGACGGATGTGTCTTATTTTTATTTTATTCAAATATTTAACTGCTCTATAATTAATTACCTTTAGGGGCCACGCACACATGTAGCTTAGATTGAACATATATTTTGATTTATTTGTGAAAGAATATGTGTATGTTCTGAATATAATGTAATTATTATCAAATCTAGCAGCATAGCATGGAATGGAGTATTAAGTGGGAAAAGAAAGACAGAAATAACCAATGAACCTCTGTGATCAGTAACGCAACAAAAACTCAAGATAAAACTGAGAAGATTAAAATGGAGATGGGCCGGCCACATTGTCAGGGTAGAAGAGAAATGGAACAAAAGTGTGACCCTATAGAGGACCCTATGTACCCTAGAGAGGGGAAAAGAAAACCCTTTAAAATATAACTTTGTGTGCACGGCTGGAAAGACATAGATGGCAGGTTGACTTGGTGAGGACGGCTGGAAAGACATTGACTATGTCTTTCCAGCCGTCCTCACCTTGTCTTCCTAGCATCCCCCCAACAGGCAGCGAACAGGGAGAATTGGAAGGCGTTGGAGGCCTTTGCCAAAGGGCGCACAGGGACTCGGAACTGATATTAAACGTGTTTTTTACTATAACTCTGAAATAAGACTATATAATAAAAATATCTTAGTTAGCTGCTTTAATAAATTAAAATATTTTGAGTATTCGTTTTGTATGTCCTGGTGTAGAGTGCTAGACCACCAAAGGTAGGCCACGCTTTAAAATAATTAACCACAATTGATATAAAATCACTAAGGGTGGATTTGACCAAACAGGAATAAATATTATCCGCGGAATAAAATTGACACCTGACAGTTTTAGTATGGAGAAACTCAAAAATTATAAATTTATTTGCTGGATTAGACTTATATTTACTAGGTATAAAAGTTTGGTCGAATCATTTAATTCTCAGATATAATAATTATGTACTTAATGTAACACCTAAACTACACTGATACAGACATGTGCAGAAACAGTTCTACCAATTCAATTAATTAATACTTGACCTAGAGATAATAATTAGCCTTCCTATTAACATCATGAATTATGGATACCAATTACCTTTTTGTTTGGGATATTCACATTTACATATTCAGGTATAAATAAAAGAATAGTTACCTGTCTTAGGTAATACTAAGAAACATCCATGTACTTACCTTTTTTTTCTTGGGAAATTATCAAATACCTTCTCCCGCTCTGGGCGGAGCGGGAGAAGGGCATGTCAGACTCTTACTGACTAAAACCCACCCGTGTTCCTTCAGTTGCCTATGTTGCCAGGGGCCACGGTCATCCCTTTCGGACTTTATCGCAACCCCTGCAGGACATCCATCTACCTACATTGATTGTGATCTTTGCTTTTTAGAAACCACAAACATTTGGGTTAATTTTCCAGCAGCTTAAGTAAATTTGCTGATGTAAAATCACTAGTTTACCAAAGAGGACAGAAATATTTAGAAACCAACAATTAATTAGACGAGAGTTGTGATTTCCAAAATTTTTATTCCTCTAATATCTATAATTTTTCATTAGTTCTGGAATTACGTATCGCTGCTACCGTATTAGCGTAGTCTGACTGAAATATATAACTTAAAATGCAAAAACATAGCATAACTGTTCATAGGCATAATGTAATTACCTACGTACTTATCTCTATTGTTCACTATACAGGCGCATTCAGAAGGGTAATTACATAGTTACAGTTAAACCAAAAAAAGTTGTTTGAACTTCGGTAATTTTCTGGTTTCCGTATTAGTAAGAAATTAAGAACGCCGCACCACAGAGTAATCTCCAGAGGCAAAGCGTCTAAGTTTTGTACTACCGCAGTTTGTAGTTGTGAACATATCATAATGCGTTTGTATGAAGCCCTCTGTTGGGTTACCTACTCCGGTCATACCTCGACATTATTCGTCATTAAACTCGGTTCATAAAAACAAATACGAATCGTTGTTTTCTTACCAATGAAGGCATTCTTTATTACCAAACTTGGCATATAAAATAGTAATTTTTCTGTGATAGGTCTAAAATGCAAAGATACAAGTCTTAATTTAAAATTATAGGAGAGGTCCGAAAATTAAAGGAATCGGCCAATACTTAGTCATAACAAAATTTTATCATTTCTACAAATTGATTCATAACCATTATCTACAAAGGAATGATAATATTCTGCTGCATCTATGAATCTATGTTAATGTGTGATTCCCACGTCATATACACTGTACATAATCTGTGTGTATGCATGCATGTGTAGATAGTCATCATAAATGTCTGGGCTCTTGACCTACTAAGTTGTAACTGTATTATAATATACATGTACTTAGTTTATGAATGATCAATGGGTACAGGTGCTACTAGTATTACAAATTCGCTTGTTTAGACGCTGATTAATTACCACCACTTCTTCCCTGTTCAAGCACTAGGAAGTGGTGAAGTGTAGACTTGTAATATTATACTGCTCAATGTCGTCATTATTAAAAGCTTTTTCTCAAACAGGCTTGGAAATTCGAGCATAATTTTGACAACCTTCTTCGAGATAAATCGAAATTGCTGTACTGGTCAAATACATGCGAGCGCCCGACCGGCAATGTTTGTATGAAAATCCATATCTGTCGTGTTTAGCGGCCGAATAAATTACTATGAAAACTTATTTATCTATCGTGTTATTTAAAAATGGAACGAACTTATTACTTCATGGCAACCAAGGAGGTAACTTATCAAAGATTTTATAAAAAATTCGATTTGGCTTGCAAATAGAACTGTAGCAACACAGGAACATTGGCGCGTGAAAAATTATCGTTGTTCGTCAATCGTATCATTGATTCTGGAATCTATAATTAATTGACTTAATTTGCATTTCCGCATTATTTGAGAAAAGTACTATACAAAGCCTTGGCCGCAACCAGGCATTGATGGACTCACGTATATGTAAGCTTCACTTGTTAGAGCTGATTTTACCAAAGTCAGATCTCTTATCCATCATCTTCCTGCCCTTGGCGTTTTATTCGTAAGTATTATGGGGAATTTGACCAAACAGGAATAAATTTTATCCGCGGAATAACCCTTCTCTTCCGAGTAAATTTTGAATTTTTGACAGTTTCTCCATACGAAAACTCAGAATTATTCCGTTCATTATTTCGCGGATAAAATGTATTCTTGTTTGGTCGAATCCACCCTTAGTTGAATAATTGATGTTTAACAGTTATAAATTGAAAAAATATTTTTAGAGTTTTAAAAAAATCAAAAAAAGAGTGATAAAAGTTTATTTAGTGATATAAGTTTGGTCCAATTCGCCCTTAGAATGACAATATAAAACCTTATAACCAAATTTTGGACAACTTCATCACTGTCTAGATCTAGCCGAAACCTTATAAACTGACTCTGTTCCCATGACAATACATTTATTTAGCAGAGATGACCTGCTATCTTATTGCATAACACATTTTCGTAAACGATTAAGATTAATCCGTTTCATTTTAACAGTTCAACAACATTCATTGCGTTATTAACGTTTTTGAGCAGTTTTTTTTTCGAACTTATGAAGCAATGTATTAGCTATCTGTTTCAAAACGATTCAGATTGTTATTGTCGTGTATTACGAAATTAGGGTGCTGATTTATTTTATTTTATTTATGTGTTTATTAATTATGCCGTCTTTGTAATAGTAAGACAGTGCAATAGGGTGTTATTCAATTCAAAATTCAAAACTCATCTATTTATGTTTCAGAGAAGGAAGAGAGTAGAGAGAGAGAATGGCAAGACGGCAGGGCTGGACCCCTTCTCAGAGAATAATGATGATGTGCTGCGCGTTGCCAGGCAGTTTGAGCAGAAATACGTAAGTTTTACATGCCTTGATTCCCCGAAGGGTTGGGCAGAGGTGTACCTATAGTACATCCACATTTCGCCAGTTATGTTTAAGTCCCATGTACTAGGAGGCGAGCCTATTGCCGTCAGCCGGACACTCCCAATGGAAAAACCCACCAACACTTTGCCCGACCCGGGAATCGAACCCAGGACATAATCCTCAGTGTTCAGACGTAAGTTTTAATGGCTCTAATTATCATGCTTGAAGTTTTGGGCTAAATGTGAAGAGCGGAGGTTTTTTTATAAGTATTGTGGCCCATGACAATGGTGGATAGTTCACCGTTCAAAAGTCAGTTCGATATCGTTTTGCTATCAGATATATTTTTTAATGAAATGATTCATATTAAATTAACTACTGACGTCAAATACCCTTTGTGAAAATGTTTTTTTTTTTAATCAGTGATGTTTTAGACAAATATTATCCTTAGTAAAATGCATACCTTAATAATTAAGTACTTACCTGTTGCATTATTTTTCCTTGTAATAACAACAAACCTAAAATGAGTAGGTATATACTGCAAAGTTAATTAATTTATTCTTTCTTCATTGATATAGCTGATATGATCAAATAACATACATGTAATGGCATGGCACTCTAGTTTAAACACAAAACTTGAAAGAAAATGTTACCAACCTTGTTAGGTACTAACCAGCCTGAGCTCACCACCACCGTATATACCGGTGTTGTCGACGGGAGAATAGACAAAGTCACAGATTGTGATTGTTTATCTTTAATTTTGTCTATTCTGTAGAAACGGGTTTTGTCGGCTACGCGTGCAGGACAGAGAACACTTTTCAGTCAAGAAGAAATGCCCATTGAGCACCTCGTGTTCGAATTTGATATCACCAACACGAGGTGCTCTTCATTCTGCACTTCATCAATTCCTGAGGGGCAGTTCCCTTATTATAAAGAACGTTCGCATTCGCAATCTGTCAAAAATACAATCAATTTACCAACATTTCTGACAAGTTTGACAGATTGCGACTTGAATGTGAACGTTTTTTTAAGCACGAGAATTGGCCGACTGGTATTCTCGCAATTTTTTTATTTCCCCTGATAAGGTTATAATAAAGGTACAGGTATCTAATAAGACTTTGAATGCGCTGAAGTCGAGTTTTGGGTCTCTTTGGCGGGGGGAGTGAGGTGGACGGGGGAAGCGGCCGGCGCCAGCGACTATTGGTCAATATAATAAAAGTATTGCGATTATTGATCAATCAGTCGCCTTCCCCCGAAATGCATGAATGGAACATGCGCGAATCACCCCACCACATTCGCCGAGAGTTCTAAAACCATGCCGGGTGTACTACGGTGAATACTGAGATGACGTGTCATAGAGATGGAGCCTAAAAGAAGAAGACATGCAACACTGATACCAAATACAGGATCAAATTAAATTAGCTGACGAAACTTCACAGAAGTGATGAACCAAAAAAAAATTTAAGATCATAATTTCGAGTCACTACAGCTATTAAGGGGTGAATGGCCGCTTGTTAGTGATGTTGAAAAGATGCGTTTTTTTTTATGTCGTTATATTTCGATGAGTACTTATTTATTATGTCTGTGAAGTATCGCTGTATAATTTGACCTTGTATGGTTTATGGACAATCAATGGTGAATTTTGTGGAACTGTTTTTCATCTCAGTGTGAAACAAAGAATATCTAGATACAGGTTGATGATCATTTTCCTTCACTCGTTTTGTTTCAGGGCGGCAAGAGCACTTACGGCCGTAAGGGCAGGTCGAAACACGATGATTTCGCAGACATTGGTGCCGGGTACGATGAAAATGACTCATTCATCGACAATACACATGGGGTAAATAATAATTATATTTTTTATAATTTTCTTAATTCTTTCCATCTAGGCCGAGCAAGGAAAGTATATTAAAATAAAATAAACTATAAAAAAAGGGGTTCGCATAGGGCCTGTTTCACTTCCTCTAGAAAATTTCTGGATACTTATCATGCAAAAACAATATTCAGGTCCTTTGTACAGGTTGTTCCTGATAGGTATATTATGTAAACATGACAGAAAATGTACCCAAACGCTTAGTTGTGGGGCTCATTATGTTGAATTAAGTGCCCTCAACAACCGTCATTTTATATAGAAAACGAGGAAGATGTAGATAGGTACTGTTTGATTATACCTTTATAGCTTAATATATTCTACTACCTGCATGGGTAAACAAGAGAATCCATTTTTTGGGCATAATTAAGGAAAAAAAGAAACAACATAAAACCAACTTTTATCCCTTCTCATTCGCAACGTATGTTTAGCTAAGGCAATTATGTGCTAAGCCAAATCTCTAGTATTTGGGTCACACGGTATTTTAGAATAGGGACTGTCGCCGAGACACAATCGAATGTTTTCTTGAAGAATGCCCGTTTTAGCATTAGGTCAGTTAGACACAGTTTGAAATTAACTGCTTTGAATCGATACTGCTTGCTTGACAACCTATTGACCACATTTGATCAAATGTGATGGAGAAAGTCCTTAAAATTAAATCCATTAATAATATACAATTATATTACTTATTTTATATATTTATATTATTTTATATATTTATATTATTTTATATATTTATATTATTTTATATATTTATATTATTTTATATATTTATATTATTTTATATATCTATTATTTTATTTAGTAACATACGTAGTATGCTAACAAATGATTCTGACTTACAAAGTTATGCGTATTGAATGTATGCTAAATGAGTATCTGCCAAACGATTTTCTGGATTTTCTCCCCCCTGGTTGGGTGTCAAAGTTTGTATGGAAGAATTTTAACGCGCTCGAAAATCTACCCCTAACGGGGTGAAAAGGGGTTAACAATTTTACAGGAGAGGATTTTACTGCATGGTTTAATTAAATTCAAAATTAGTATAAGTATCACGTACCTATAACATAAAAGTCAAATAAAGGAAAAGTCCCCTTTGGATATATAATCAGAATTAACACATAGGGGTACTTTTAATCCCGGTAGTACGTTCCCGTGAGATATTTTCCTACAACCACATGGATGAGGCCACGGAAAAAGCTAGTGTAGGTATAAAGGTGTTATAATGGCTTAAAGTTATTGTACAATTTATTACCCTGTAGGGCACAGCAAAAAGTATAAAATTAATTCTTAAAATAAAAATAAAATTAGGAAACAATTTTTAAATATGTTATTAACATTAATTGACACCGTAGGTACTTAATATTGCTAGCTCAAGATTTAAAAGAAAAAATAATTGCATAGATTATACACACAATTATTTTTACCATATTGTATTATTTCAGTATGATGAGATGATCCCGCCAGAATGCGACACGTTGCACGGCGGCTTCTACATCAACTGTGGGTCGTTGGAGTTCAAGAGTGTGGCCGACAACCAATCGGCGATATCTGATGCGGAGCCCGGCGGCAGTCGGAGGAATAAGGTAAGTTCTGTCGCGTCGACACGAGATGTACGAAGTATCTCGTGCACTAGACGGTCACGACCACGACTTTTTGTCGCACCGATCAACCTAGGTATACTCTAGAAACCGGCAAGTTGGCCGTTGCGGCCAAGTGCGCGATTCGTATCGGTTTCTATAGTTTACCTGCACCCTAATTGCGTAAAACACGATCAATCACAATCTGAATTGTTTTGAAACTGATTGCTGTTCCATTGCTTCATAGGTCAGAAAAAAAAAACAAAAAAATCTGCTCAAAACTTAAATAACGCAATGAATGTTGTTGAACTGTCAAAATGAAACAGATTAGTCTCGTTTATGAAAATGTGATACGCATTTAGCTGTTTGCTCGGTGCGACCAGAAATGGTCGTGGCCGTCTAGTACGCTAGATCCCTTACCAGGTGAATCCAGGACTGGACGCTTTTTGGCTTGTATAAATGTATATATGGTTTCTGGGGGGATTCCTTCCATGCTTACTCTGAGCGTCAAGGAAAAGGAGATGTTAAAAATATATTCTGGGTATTGTAGTGTATATGTTACTGTAAAAGCCCGAAGTACGGTAAATCTTAAGATTTCCCAGTAAATCCTAAGATTTACCAGCATGAGTTGGTAAATGTCAGAATTTTATAAAAAAGAGACAATATTTCGGGCTTGTACCAGCAGATTTTGGGAAATGCTAAGATTTACTTTTAATTATATGATGATACAGTTTTAATTTTATTATTTTTTATTACTTTTATTATCATATGAGTATTTCTTAATCATTTATTTATTATTAATAATCAGTCTAATCATTATAATTTGTAAGTAGTTCAAATTATTATAATTAAGAATATAGTAATTAGTAAAACATATTCGTAAACCTTCAGAATACTTTTTGAATATTATAAAAAATAACAAAAAATAAAATTATATTGTCAAAATCATAACGCGTTAGCGAAGCTAACTGAATCACTACCTATCTTATTTATTGGTATTTAAGAAACAATAAAAAACAATACGGGTTGCGGGGGGCTGCAGACTGCTCGCGAGTATGCCACAGTGATCGAACACGTTTCGACTTGTCTATTCTTCAACATTTACTGCTTCTCTGGGTAAATCCTAAGATTTACTGAGTGTATGTTGGTAAATGTCCGAAATTAACGATGATCATAGAACATTTCGAACATTTACCACTGAAGCTGGTAAAACTTAGGATTTACTGGGAAATCTTAAGATTTACTGCACTTCGGGCTTTTACAGTAACATATATACTTATGATTTGTCTCGAGCGAATACGTCACAAGGTGCCGGCTGAGTGGGGGTCATTCTATGCCCAACCGCCAGCCCGTAAGCACGTGGTGGTGCGTAGGCGAGCCAAATACCAGTTTAATATATTGTGTAGCTATATTAGCTACTACAGGTATATTTCGGTACCACTGAGGGAAATCTGGGACTGGGGGACTGGGGGTCTGAATTCTTGAGACCTATGTTTAGCAGTGGACTGATGTCGACTGAAGATAATAATGCTACTTGATTTTATGGATAACTAGCTGTTACCCGCGACTTCTTCTGCAATCTAGGTTGAAAAGTATGCTTTCTATATAAGGTTACGCTTTCACGCTAAACATACAAACAAACATAGTTTCGCATTTATAATATTAATGCTGGATTCGACCAAACAAGAATAAATTTTATCCGCGGAATAAGATTTACCTACTCTGACAGTTTTCGTATGGAGAAACTGTCAAAAATTCAAAATTTATTCGGAAGAGAAGGCTTATTCCGTGGATAAAATTTATTCCTAAGAGGTTTAAATAAACCAACTTCTATTGAAAGCTGGAATGGCATTAAGTCTTTCTGATTTCAACATTAGCTTCATTTCTTTTTGCATTCCACATTGTTACTATCCTTCTGCAACTCGGAAGATCCCCACATACCCCCCCGAAGCCGTTCCACAAACTGATTGCAAACGCCCACTCTTACAGCGCTCCCGTATATCATCAAGCGAGAGTAGCGAGGATGACTCTTCGGACGGTAGCTCTTCGGAGTCGAGCCAAGATGAGAAGGAACCCAAGGCGATCGCGAATGGAGACGTTGACTCGCACAAGACTGAACACCGGAAAAAGGTAAAACATAAAAAATACATTCAATAACATAACGTTGTTCCGTCTAGCAGCGCCCCGCGGTTTCACCCGCATCAGTCTCCATCCCGTTTGAATATCGGGATAAAAAGTATCCTATGTCCTAATAAAGGTTATAAACTATATGTGTGCCAAATTTCATTCAAATTCGTTCAGTCGTTTTTGCGTGAAAGAGTAACAAACATCCATCCATCCTCACAAACTTACGCATTTATAATATTTAGATCAACATAGAACCTGATACTGACCTGCAAATTGTAAAAAACGTAAAAAAAATTGAATTTCGCTGGCTACCTTAGAGCATCACCCTTAACATAACAACTAATTTCCTTTTGACAGAAAAACAAAAAGATTGACAAGAAGAAAGCTAAGAAGGTCAGGCGCACTGACTCATCAGCGGCTACGTCTGGAAAACAAACTTCTGATGGTATGTTATCTATGAACTATAATATTATGTCTGGACTTTAAAAGAGACAGTGACCTCTGAGTTTGTTTCGGCCTTTTTTCTCAGAGTAGTCAGATAGGAAACGCCGAACTCATCTAGTACTTAAAATATTATTGACGTGTAAAAGTGTTTGTACCTATTTACAGAAAATATCATCATTTCAAATGACCTCTGAGTTTGTTTCGGCCTTTCTTCTCAGAGTAGTCAGATAGGAAATGCCGACCTCATCTAGTACTTAAAATATTCTTAACGTGTAAAAGAGTTTGTACAAACCTATTTACAGAAAATGAAATCATTTCATCATCATTTCATTTCATATTATCTTGAAGTTAATGTAGTGATTTTTTTCATCAGATAATGCTCACGGTGACGGCGAGAGCGCAGACTCGCGCACATCTCAGTCCGACTCGCTCACCTCCAAACCCACGCCCAGTTCCGAGAATGCTATCACTTCTGACAGCTCCAGGTAATGTATTGTGTATCGCAGACTTTTACAACCCCTTTTCAATGGCGGATCTTTGATTACCATGAAATCCTTCAATACAAGTCAAATAAACAGAAAAATAGTGATGAGGAGCTCGTGGCTAAGTAATAGCAGCCGCACGGGTCGATGGTTAAGCTACGCTTGCCGGGGTTGTTCCGTGGACCATAAATACTTACTGAGAATCCTCCGTGCCTTGGAAAGGACGTTAAGCCGTGGTCCCGGCTGCATCAGGTTATGGCTACATCAGTATTCAGCTGCATCCGGTTAGACTGGAAGCCGACCCCAACATACTTGGTAAAAGGCTAGGTAGATTGATTTGATTATAATACAATTTTGAATTGTATGCTGAAACAATGTGTTAGAAGAAGATTATACGAATATTGTAAATACTTTTTAATACGTCTTGAAAAATAAGAGAGCCTTTGTTTTACTCGCATTAATAATAAACCTTCCTCACAGGGATTTCGAAACAAAGATGGAAGTAAAGCTACCGCCGCAAGTGATACAAGTGTTAGAGTCACTCGAACAGTTTGTGAGCAGACAGCTGAAACAGAACCCCAACACACCGCGCAAGCAACTGTTGGCGCACACTGACGAGTACATTAGCAGGTAACAAAATACTAACAATTGTTGAAATTTGGCGGAACATCAACGCTTTTTGAACGTTTAAAATTGGACACGACAGCTCCCAAAACGGCTTCTCGTCAACCTTTACTACTTCCTAGTGTTTTATCTGGGAATAAATGGTGTAACAAACTCCCTAGCAACACATAAGAGGGGCAATGCCCGTATTTCTTAGAACATTCGCATTCTAATGTCATTCGGAATCTGTTAAAAATACAATCAATTTACCAACATTTTTGACAAGTTTGCGACTTGAAGGCTAACGTTTTTTAAACGATAATAATTGTCCTTCTGTTAAAATGAAATGGGTGTATTTAAGTGAAATAATATTGGAACTTTTTTTTTTTAATATGTAATCTACTAATATGTATATTTGTTCATTTATCATTTTCTGTTATGAGTTATTTTTTTGTTTTACCATACTAAGGGCGCATTCGACCAAACACGAATTAAATTTTATCCGTCTTCTCTTCCGAATCAATTTTTTATTTTTTTTTTATTTTGAATTTTGACAGTTTTTCCATACGAAAACTGTCAGAAGTAAATCTTATTCCGCGGATAAAATGTATTTCTGTTTGGCCGAATTCGCCCTAAGCAGAACTAGAGTATTGTAACTCTAGTAAATATTTGGCAGAGACTAGCCACCTATGTATACGTAGTAGCTGAGTAACATGTGCACCTCCGCAGACTGGAGCGCGTGGTGTGGAGCGCGGCGTGCAGTGCGCGCGGGCGGCGCGCGGCGTGGGCTCGCGCCGCGCGCGCCTGCGGCTCCAGCCGCGCCAAGCTGCTGCACCGCCTCAGCGCCAGGCCCGCGCCCGACACACGTAACTACCGGATCACTTTCACATCATGTAGAAAGAGCATGTCTAATGTAAAACAGCACACCCCTCCACTAAAAAATCTATAAGAACATTTGAAATCTACATGCAACGAGCAGTGGAGGGACGTGCAATTTGAAATAAGACGATCTCTACTTCTTATTGCTGCTTATTGTGCGAATTGCGTATATCCTGCTGAGACACGTTAAAACTGCAAACGTTACCGGACGTGTTTTAATAACTAACTGTAAGCTAATGTCAATTCCCAGCATCAGGTGTAATGACACAGGTTGAGAAAATTAAAAAAAAAAAACTACCGAATTTTTGCAGAATAGACTGGCCGGTCATAGGGTAATCTTTGGCATTATGTTAGCCAACCTGTAGCCTAAACTAACGGGTAGTTCATATTCTCGTGGATGATACATATCACACCAACCTCTTCTAGTTTTTTAAAGTATTATTGACGTGTAAAAGTGTTTGTACAACAGAAAATAAATTAGATGTGATTTATTCTGTGGTCAAAAACCCAGGTTATCAATATGTGACCAACTCAGGGATTGAACTTTTTTTTTTGAAAATCATTCTCATTATTTACGGACATCTCACAACGAATCCCATAAATTTAACATAACAAGAAAATATATTAAGTTATTCTTTATCATTAAATTAATATCCTAATCTAATAAATCAATTGACACCTTCAAATATCCACAGATGCGCCACCCACAACAATTGCTCAACCCACAACTGCCACAGCCACCACTGCCAACCCAACAACAGCGTCATCAACAACATCAACTAACAACAAGCGCAAAGTTGATGATGATCTTGACGATATTGATCCTAATCAACTCAGTGCAGAGGAGAAAGAGGCTTTGATTGTTGAAACTTTGCTCAGGTGAGTTTGTTATAAAGAAACAAGTTCTTATTTCACTAAAAAACAGTCTTCTAGCTAATAACTCCAATAATAAAAAATGTTACAGAATTCCTTTAAAATTAATATTTGCTACACGTACAACCATAGAAACGGATTTTGTCGACGGAAGAATAGACAAAATAACAGATAAACACAATCACACACAATCTGTCGTTTCGTCGCGCTACGCGTGATAAGCTAACTCTTCCTCTCCTACTTTTGCTGTGCCCGACAGGGTCCACAATGATCACATTTTTGTAAACCAACCAGAAGTTCATCTGTGAAAGCAATAAATATATTGAGTAACGGGAGCTTGAGGAAATTGTTTTTTTTTTTTTTTTTTAAACAATTATATCGAAATGAGATTCATAAGCAACAATACATAAGATAGTGACAGACTAGTTTATAACACAAGCACAAACAAAAGAAAACAAATACACTAATACACAAAAATAATATTGGTTTCAGATTAAAGGCACTAATAGATGAACGTAAGCCCGGAATGATTGCTAACTACAATGCCGAGTGCGAAAGAGTACAAGAAGAGAGGTGAGTGGACAGACGTGGTGTCTGTATTCCCCGAAGGGTTAGACAGAGGCATACCTACAGTACACCCATATTTCGCCAGTTATGTTTAAGTCTCATGTAATGATTCGTGCCTATTGCCATCAACCAGGCACAAATCTGGACTCCGGCTTAATTTATTAAACTGTTCTGATGGCTACTCATTTGCGATGTAATTGGTTTGGTTTTGATTGATGTTCATGGATGGCACGACCTCATTAGCATCCTCAAAAAGTATGAAAACGACGAAAATTAAAAAAAAATCCCTGCCGCCATCTTGCATTTTAATTTCGACTTACTATTGGCTTTAGCAACCTCGATAATTTTTTTTGTAAATGATACCCATGATAAAAAATTTGAACATTTTCGCAGCTGCCATCTTTAATTTTCATTTTGACCAAATTCACACTTGCTCTTTCTCTCTTTAAGAGAGAGATACAGATTACCAGTTACCATTACCGCAATCCGCGTTAAAGAAATTCATTCCAAAACAAAGAACGAAAATCAAAAAATCTTTTTGAGACATCCATGGACATTCACATAATTAAAATGGCAAATTAAATAAAAAAATCCCCACTACACACATAAAACGTAACCATTGTCGTATTCCCCACGACGAGTAATTTGTTAGCCAGATGAAAGACCTACAGAAAGAAGATCGCGGGCAAGATTTGAATGACCCTCGCACCAGATCAGTTAACCATAGTACAAACGGGAGGAGGCTTATTATACTTAGCAGTGGGTGGAACAAGGCTTCCAATGATGATGATGAACCTAGGACCTAGGTTACTTGAAACATAGAATTATTGTAAACACGATTGCATGTTTTGTGTGTGACCTGATTTGACGCATTTGTTCCTAGATTAAATACTATGCGTTAATACTAATATGTCTACTGTGTTCTGGTTGTGTCAGGGCTCCACATACTGTTTATTTTGGCCCACAGCTCATGGGCATACGTCAGACGTGGCAACCCAGTCCCATTTCAGCTTAGCGGCTTTTTGACCCTCGTCAGGAATCTGGATTGTGGATTCTTTACCTAATATAAATTTTCAGAAAAAAGCTGCAACTTCTATCCGCCACCGAGGGCGGCCCGCACGTGGAGAAGCGCCTCCCCAAGCGCCGCTTCCCGTGGTGCGCGCGCTCGCGGGCCCTCCTGGCGCGCGCGGCCCGCCTGGCGGGGCCCGGCGCGTCCGCGCTGCTGCAGGCGCGCGTGCTGCCGCTCTTCCCGCAGGGCTTCGTGCGCATGCCCACGCTGCTGAGGCAGGCCGAGTGAGTGTGACGTGTCTATCTATTCTGTAAAAATCTCAGCGTGAAAACAGGTGAAGTGATCTGCCAATTGTGTCACCGTCTTCATAATGAGATTTTTACAAAATAGAATGACTGCTTTCAAGACAAACTTTTATGTATAACTTTGTTTTCTTCTATTAGTTCTATAAGTATCTCCTACAGAAATCATGTTTATGAATTCTCAATTTAAATTAATTACATAACTTGTTTTTTAATTTCAGTCTCAGCAAAGAAATCAAGGTATCAGACTTGAAGCGGCCGCGTCTGGGCTCCTCCGCGTCTCAACCTCCCACAGCGCGCGCCTCGCCAGCCGCGCCCCCCGCGCCCCCGGCCGCGCCCCCCGCGCCCCCGCCGCGCGACCCCGCGCCCCCTGCGCCGTCCGCGCCCTTCACTGAACCCATACAGTTCCCGAGCTCGCTCACCGTCACCACAACCTCTAAACAGTCACCAGATAAGACTGAAGTGACTGAAGAACCAAAGGCTTCAAGTTATAAAACAAACTCCGTCTTTGGTTCAATAATGAACTTCACCCTCAGCAAAGACCTCATTGTAGAAAAACCAGACAAAAAAGACAGTGAAAAGAAAGAAGAACTATACATTCCCCCAAACAATATTGGCAGCATTACTATTACACCGGTCCCTAACCACCCCCCGAAAGCGGATAAAAAACTCAATAACAACGTCCAAATACCAACAGATAAACAATCTGGGTTCATAAGGGTTAAGTCACCGGCAGCGTTGAATGAAATGGTGAAAAAAGACAAGCATAAGAAGCCAGAGAAGAGTCAAAAAGAGAAGACTCGAGTTGAGTCACCATTGCACATTGACACAAGTTACCAGCCTAGTAAAAAAGACCCCAGTCCCAAACTTAAGGAGGAAATCCCTCAAAAGCAAATTGAGAACATGAGAGTCGCTGAGAACAACATACCTAGACCTGCCTTAGTTCCTGTACATCACTCGCCAACGTTTGCGAAACCAGACAAACGACCACCTGAAGTAAAAAAGAAAAAGGACGTCGTCATCATCTCAGATGTTGATCCTTTAAGTGAGCAAGAACCGCTTGCAGTGGACGATAGTAGCAGTGATGTGGAGGTAGTTGAGGACAATAGGACTGATAAAAGTGAACCAAAACGTGATAAAAGTGAGAGTGTGCCTTCTAAGGACAGTGTGAATGACACAAACAAAAAAGTGAATAATGTGAAGTGTAGGAAAGATAAGGAAGTGCGTAAGAGTGAAAGTGAGGAGGCTACCAATGATGATATTGATACGCTCATGAGGAATCTTAGAGAGATGGAGGTAAGATCATTTTTATTTATAACTGACTGATGCATGGGGTTTCTTTTGCATCCTAATACATATAATCTTCACACTGTCACTAACAAGGAATCTGCTTTTATTTCTGATTATTTGCTTACCATGGCCAGCCAATTGAGCAATTCTTGGAAGTTAAGGTTTTCTGCACGGGCTATTAATGTCTGTCTTTTAACAATTTACACCAATTCAAGACTGAATGGGAATCAACAAGAATTGCGCAATTTTTGTTGCTTGCAAAGCATAGGTATATTCTCCATGACATATTATGTCGAAATTGCAGTCATTTTGGCGTGAATTTAAAACTTACAAACAGGCATAAATGTTTTGTTATTTAAATGCAGTTCAGGCTAACCGCATCGAGCCGCAGAGCACCGCAAAGCAAATAAAAACGCCTGGCTCAGCGCGTCACAATGTGAGATAGCTATTAAAAGACGTTGGTATTACTTCATCAGTTATTTTCGTTTAAGTTAGTGTAGTTTAAAAAGTCCGGAAATAATAGTGACAATGACACATGTAACACATGAACAAAGTGTATAATAATCAGACTAAGAAAGTGGAATGGTCTTGTGTAAAGTACAATCAATACTATTCTAAGTATTAAAATAATTATCATGTAAAAATTTTAGTTACATTCAAATTGCTTATTATTTGTCTTATAGGCTAGATTGTAATTAATTAAGAACCCGGTGCTTTAAAAAAAGTATGTTTAGTAGCTAAGATGTAGACTTACATTACTTACATTACACTATACAGTGTGTCCAGACATGGACTAGCGATATTCTAAATAGTTAAATTTAAACTATTTTAAAGTACAATAAATAAATACACTCTTAGCTTGGGTCCAATACACTTCAACTATAATAATGATTTCCTGTTCAGGATTCCGACAATGGCCTTTAGTTTTTGCGCATACGCTATGTTCAAACAACAATAACTCTTAAAGTATAAGACATACAGCTGTGAATTTTATGTTGTATTGTAGCTTAGCTCAAAATCTGACGATCTAGTAAAAAAATAAAAAGTTGTCATGGTTGTTTTTGTAGTAATTAACAATTATTGGTTGAATTGCATAATTCGTTTTTTTTTTCCACCTTAACATTTTTTTTCCAAAAGTTACGCAATTGTGAACACATTGCTTTGTAATGCAGGTAGACAATATATATATCCTTTCCTTGACCTTTGGAATAAGCTTATTTTTACCTCAGTATGACTAAAACTTAGAGAGATATGATTTTTTTTCATATTCATATTCATTTTATTTGCTTTCCACGAGGTAAAAAGATGTTTACAAAAGGCTTATAATAGCTAAGATCCGTTGTAGACCCTGTCAGGGCACAGCAAAAATTATTGTTAGTGTAGCTAACATAAAAATAAAATCAAAATTATACATGAAAAAGTACATAATTAGATTTGCACAAAGTCACATGACAATGACCTCAAAATTCTATTATTAGTAATATAAAAAACACTTATTTATTATACAAATTTTTGTACTCGCATAGAGAATATCTCAACAAAAAAAACAAAATGGCTGCCACATAGCAAGGACGTGTATTGGTCCCAAGCTTAGAGTGTGTAATCGTTCCCACTTGTAGGATGTCGGGCACGAACTTGTAGGATGTCGGTCACGACATAATGTCGGATGCTGTAGAGGCACAACATTTTATATGAAGCAGCGCCGTTGAAATACCGTTGTTTTTGCCGACTCCGATAAGTACTGTCCGGTTTGCCAGCGCTGTACGACCGACCAATAAAGTTTCAGTTGGATCCGACATCCGATGTAGTGTAAAAAAGGCAGCGACATCCGATAAACCGGACCCGACACCCGACAAGAGATAATGGGCTGTCAGTTAGCACACTCCTACACTTGGAAACGCTAGAAGCTTTATATATTTTATGCTGGTTATAGCTGTTCAGTATCCGGCAAGGGGATGCTTTATATTTTGTTTTAGTGAGTTATTGATAAATAAATATTCTTTTTTTTTTGTAAATGGGTTGTAAATAACACTCGCAAGTAGTCTTCCGCTATTGAACTAATATAAGTTGCACGAAATGTTTCAGCATTCCCAAGAGCCTACAAAGTTCAACAGTAATGCTTATGGAGGAGTTATAACAAACGGTAATTATTATTTCCACATTTCAGCCTTATATAATTACTAGCCTTACAAATATACGGGAAATTAGGATATTACTGAGACAATATCGAATATACAATTAAGGCGAGTCACGAGAGAAAGATATACGCTCAGATACAGATATATCTTACCTTATCTGCGTAGTGTGTGACTTGCTTAATACTGTAGATACATAAGGTATTATATTTCTTATGGGATGTATTGTATAGTTTGGTTTACTTCATACATCGGATTCTCAATCTTGACTTTTTCTCTAATTTAGCTTCAGGCTTTAGTCTAAGACATTGATTAATTATTACACTGTGAATCTTGACGCAATGATCTGACCCTGAATGCCTTGACAGACTTTCCTGCGTCAAACACAACTCAATTTGTCACTGTTGTGTCTCATGCTTTATCACAAGTGTATTGTGAAAAATTAAATGCCGTTTGAGATTCAGTTATCTATGTTTAGGGGATAAAGCACAGAGCATGGAATCACCGCACTACCAGAGACGTCAGTACTAATAGTATTCGTACCCCGTATTGGCGCTAAGGGGCGTTCATTAATTATGTCAGGCAATTTTGGCTATTTTACGACCCCGATTTTTACCCCTTGGTGAGATGTCGTGAGATTTAGCTCCGCCCAATAATCACGCGTGAGTTTGAATACGTTATGCTTGATTAATATTTTTTTATAATAATTACAGTTTTCTCGCAAATTTATAATGCTTCTTGCGACAAGCAAAATTATTTGATATTTGCCGACACCCCACCTCTCCCCCACGTGGGATTGCGTGAGATTCGGCCCAACCGCCTCCCCCCCTCACAAAATAAATGGACGCCCCGTTAGCCCAAATATGAACGTATTAATGTCTTCATTTTCTATTCGCACGTTGTGGAGTACACACATAATAAAAAAAAGCGAAACAAAAATGCCTACGCTGCAGCGGCCGCTGACGCCTCTCCGTGCTCTGTGAGATAAAGGGTAAAAATCCGCTTGTTGGTACAAAACAGTGGGTAAGCGTAACATTGTATGTCAACTAGCGAAACACGAGAGGTCTTCCAGCCAGCCTGACTTCCCGAGGAGTGCCGTCTTCGGGGAGGCGCGGGACAGGGATAAGCTGTAAGTGCAGCTGATCGATACCACAGACTATGTAGGGAATGGAGTGTAAATTTACAAAAAAAAGTTCATAATTAATTTAATACACAAAGTGCATTTCACATTCTTAACGGGGTTCGTTTGATTACTCCATTTACTCACTACTCTGTGTTCGATATTGCTTGTACAGCTTCAAATAAGGTTGTAACGAGATTTCCTCCGGCTCAGTAGTGTTTCAGGTGTGAGACACAAAAACACAATCAACGTTCCCAATAGTTTTGGGAATTTGTATAATTTTCGCCTCGAAATTCGTTACAACCTTTTTGCCTCGTCATGATACCCTCTGCTTTGGTTCATAACGCTACGCTACCAACCTTGCACTGTAGTCATAATATTCAAATAGTAGTATTTAACCTAAATTGTGTCATGAATTCATAACGTACACTGGCTTTTCCATATATATGTTTAGTTGTAATGAATGAAAACAATCATCCAGCTACTCGAAAACGCGTACATCTGATATTTGAACAACTCAGAAAGCCTACAAAACGATATTTGTGTCCATTCCATTAATTCCATAACGTAACTAATATTATTATGTAATTGATCACTTGTAATTTTTAACAATTTATGATAAACACATTACAATAGTAATTCTGTTTTTCTCCTCTAAATACAAATTAGCCCAAAAGCGAAAAATATGCCTTAAATTAAACAACCTTTGGTTAATTGAACTCTTCCTAAGTAAAGTGACTCCTAAGTAGGTATCAAAACATGGTGAAAAAAAAAATTTTTTTTTACCATGTTTTGATACCTACAGTTTCGCTAGCTAATTTAATTTGACCCTGTATAATAAAAATCAATGCTGTTCGTTGGTACGTGCATCACTTGAACACGGCTGGACGGATTTGGCTTATTTTGGTTTTAAAATGTTCGTGATAGTTCGCAAAAGGTTCTTACGGAAAGAAAAACTTTCCCGAAAAATTTTCGAGTTCTGGAAAATCTGTTATTGTTTTTTTTTCTATGGAAATTGAAATTTGGACAGGACAACGTCTGTCGGGTCAGCGGCAGTTTAAAATAAATAAGAAGCTAATTTCATATTAAAGTGATTTCCTGTCTCTTTTTCGCCTTTTCTTTTGTGTAACTAAACATTGCAAATGTCTATAGAAGGTTCATTTGTTTCAGTACAGAACGCACTTCTTTGAACAACATGGATGGATGTAATGCCATCACAGGTGAGACAATTACATTTAATAACATATAAAATAACAATAAATTTGTAATACTGACTTCATCTAACTGCACACTTTTCGGAGACTGTTTCATGCATGAGTACAAAGGGTGTGTCTGTTTTAGAGTAATTACAGTATAGTCGTTGAGAGCATGCGTTCTTGACGTCTGTTAGTTTCATAGTAACGAATATGTGTTTTGCGAATTTGACTAGAAATTGTCCAACTGACAGGTGTTAGGAACGCATGCTCGCAACGGCCAAACTGTAGACACTACTAGATAAATTAAAATTGTTCATAATTAGTATGAAACTATCTGCCATATAACATAGTCATTCACAAACATTTTTCAGTCGACCTTTGAATGTATTTTATTCAAGTCAGCATTTATATAAAATATTTTTAATAATGTATGATGTTTGTCCAAATACCATAAGGCATTCCACTGCTTGATGTTCTTGCTGCTGGAACATGACGTGACAGTAATAAAGATCTTCTAGGAGCCATGATCTACAACATAGATGGAAAACCTAAACGGAAACACCATAGAAACTGGTGCTTCATCATCACTTCTCCTTTGTATATCTGTCGTAGTCAGATCTTAGAATTGATCATTTAATGAAATGTAAAATTGGCCATTTAATCGTCAACGTTTTAATGATATATTTATGTCAGTCGACGTTTGGCCATATCATTAATGTAGGGTAGGGGGCCCATCCATGGTTTAAGGTGTCGTAAAAATTGTCAAGTAACTCCGACCAACTTGGAAGTATTTTCACAATGCATTTAAAATCCTGCTCTTAAAATACAATTTAGTCGAGTCGAGAGTATATAATTATCTGCCGTTATCTCCTGTCAAGTAAGATCGGAGATCCCGATCACAACATGATAATAATTATGAGCCTAGGGTAATTTACTGACTCACTGACTGTTGTTATCAATTTTAGATTGTGAATAGTTTTGGTTGTTTTTATTTATTAATTAATTAAGGGTGGATTAGACCAAACAGGAATAAATGTTATCCACGGAATAAGCCTTTTCTTCCGAATAAATTTGGAATTTTTGACAGTTTCTCCATACGAAAACTGTCAGAAGTAATGTTATTCCGCGGATAAAATTTATTCCTGTTTGGTCGAATCCAGCGTAAGTGGTTTATAAGTTGTTATGTACGTATATGACTGCCTCGTTGGTCTAGTAGTAGCAAGCACGAGGTCCTGGGTTCGATTCCCAGGTTAGGCAAAGTGTTATTGGGTTTTTCTATACGGAAATTCTCAGTAGCAGCCCGGACTCTAGATTTGTACCCGGTTGATGGGAATAGGTTCGCCCCCTTTTACATGGGACTAAAACATAACTGGCGAAATGTGGGTGTACTATAGGTAAACCTCTGCCCAACCCTTCGGGGAAACAAGGTATGATGTTATGTTATGTTAAATTAACTTAAAAATATTTTTCTCTTTCCAGGATGACACGAGAACAGCGCTGTTGAATCACAAGAATGTTGTAACAGTTACATGAAGATAGTATGTATATCACAACCGAACTAGCCACTGCCGGATTATTGAATTTATACTTTTCACGCTTTTATTCAAGTTGATAGATCGATTCCTTGATGATATACAATTACAAAAAAAAATTGGAGATATCTTTGTTATTTTATTTGGGAATAGAACAGATGTTGCGGATTTTGAGACTGTGTTTTAAATGTATTTAGACTAATATTGTGAAGAGGTAAAATTGATTGTAGGAAATCTCTGAATCCATTTATAAAAAATATTTACTGATAAGCTGCACTGTAGCTGAATGCCAAAGGGACCTACCCTTTGTGGTATACTTGTCCCATGTCTTATGGTATACTTCCGCGTGAACGTGAACAAAAATCTCAGGCAGAAGCTAGTAATTAAGAGTGCCATTCATTTATTTACGCGAATTCATGATTATTGACGCTGTAATTTTCAGCAACAGTACCTACGATATTAGCTGAAAGAAACATTAATATGTGTAACTCCAACTTACAAGAAAGAGAAGTGCGAAGTGATAAGTCTTTCATGTTCAAATCAATAAAATAAAAAAATTACAGCGTCAAAAATACCGAATGAATGTGTGTAAAAATGTAGGTAATAGAGCTCTCTTAATACAAAACTATTGGTCTCTAAAGACCCTTATTACTGCCCATGGCCAACTAACTCAGGCCATTCTTTTTACAAGATTTTATCTGTTTATTGTAAAATTATACCCCTCAAGTTTAGCCTGTATTATAACAATAGTAAGAATTCATCACATGTTTTGTTGGATTTTTGATGAAAATTCGATAAAATCCGTGGCATCGTCTTTCAGTTCGTTATGGGTCTCAGTGTCAAATCTACAGCTTCAGTAGATCCTTAATATACAACAGACCAAAGTCCGCAATAACTAAATAAATTGGTATAAATAACCAACACAGTTTCAAGTTTAGTATAGTTGACCGCGTAATTGATTTACCACCCTAAGTTTGAATGGCACAGTCACGTCTTAAAACAAGGTCTATTTGTATATGTGAAGGTTAGATAGTTCCAATCGGGTTGTTTGCTGGAACCCGCTAGAGTGATTGTCACTTGTCAAAATCCGGAACGACAAGCGACCAGTCGGCGACAAGACATTTAACAAGGAACTCCATTGTAAGCTGAATTAAAGTAAAACACTTAGCGCCATCTACATAGAACTAATTTGACAGTTTTCTTCTCCATTCACTGAGAATTGTTGTCAAAAGTGGTAAAGCAAATACGAGGTTGACAAGAAAATTTATTTTTGTTCTTATAAAAAATAATATTTTGTTAAATTCTCAAAAAACACGAGTTTCTAAATTATCAAGAAATACGATCTATCGACTTCGATAAATACGCGTTAGATGTCTAAGCACGTTATTGTGTCGATAACAAATATATCGATCGACAGAAATGTCGATAATTATCTGCATGTCGACATAATTGACCCTATTGTGTTGCGTTGCGTTATGTCGGGTCCAGGGGTATTTTGATTTCAATTCTTAAATGTTATTTCTTATTTTACCTAATTATGTTTCATGTTTCATATTTATCCGTGAGTGTTTATGAAAGAAGTTGTAACAGATAATTGATCCAATTTCTGTTTCATTATCATATTACTCGAGAAGATAAAAATTTCATAAATTCTTTATTTTAGGCTATATTATGTTTATCGATTTTTAAATTATATTATTATTATCATCTTGATACCTTCTTTACGAGAAGATATATACTCTTCAATTTAATTCTGTTTTTATGAATCTTTTTATTCGATTATCTCTGGACCCACGTGCTGGACAATATTACAAGAAGTTTAATTTTATTGATACACTAAGTTTGTATAGAAACACACGTATTTTGTATAATAAAGCTATTAGTTATACGATAAACTTTTTAAACACCGGTGAATAGGACGTACTGCTCCACCCGTTCAACTGTCGTTTGCCAGTTAAAATAATGTAGAAGGATAGATATTTTTTGTGTAAGCAACACTACGAACGGCTTTTGAGAAAATAGTTCCAGGAAGAAAATTATAAGTTCATTTAAAAATGTGAAGAAAATCTTAGGCTTAAAGATTAAGAAAAACAAAATGTTAGTTGGCAACTAGGTGATGTTCTTTGGCCCATTAAAATGTAAAATTGCTTAACCAAATCATGATTGTATTAAAAATGAATGATGAATTAATTATACTATTTGTTATTTTCATGGTTACGTAGTTCAAAGTTAGTCATGTTGTATCTGCAAAATGCACTAAATCAGAAGTGAATATTGTGGAGCAGTAACATATTTTTACACGAACCCAGATATGATATAGTTTTATTTTCGTTAAAATAAAACAATTAAAAAGTTCTTTTGTGATTGAGTGAGTTGATATCCTAAATTCCAAATTATGCCCAATGTAACAATTATGAATAAATATTTATAATGAATATGACTTGTTTTTAATTTCAAAATACCTAATTTATTTTGTTATAGCTTCACTTGCAAACCAAATATTTATTTATTTAAACTTTTTGCACAAAAAGGTACAAAGGCGGACTTAATTCCTTAGGCATTCTCTACCAGTCAACCAAGGGTGGTGAAGAGGTTAGATTGATTTAAGATTGGGGCAGATTCCAGTCTAAAATCTTGTTGAATTCAGCCCCCCTAGAGGTGGCACCTTAGAATTTGTGCAGGGTAGGTTGCTCCGTACACGCTCGTAATTTATATTTATTTGGAATTAAGGGATTGTGTTAAAAGATGTGAAACAAACAAAACACATGTGTATGAATATTTTTTTATTAATTTCACAAAAGTATTCATTAAAAGCCACAGTTTGAAGGCTTTTAAGCTGTCAAAGCGATGACTGTATATAACATTATCTTCCCGATCGTTTATATTCAACAGTGAGCTAGAAAACAGGAATTCACAAGCTATCTAATAAACTACATAAACGTTTATTTTTATAGAAAATATTGACATATACTTCATCCGTTAAAAGGCAGTGAAGCTTGCATTGTCATATGTATTGCGCGAAGAGAGAGATCACATAGGAACGGCTGATCGGGTCACGAAAACCCACCAAACGTCCCTCTATGAAAAACCCCGCCCTTAAATATTTATATATTTTTGTATAAATAATGACTTTCACTTAGTATTAGAGTGTGAATAACACTATCTTTACGTATTACGGAACAGCTCAGTGTATCATTATATTTATATAAGTGTGAAGCGACACTGATTTTCTAATATTTGAAATATACTTTGAAGCTATTTTGTGATATTCTAAGTCGAATGCCTTAATCTATTGAAAGAAGATGACCTTTGAATACGCATAGTTACTGCTAAAGGTCTTCCAAAGTCAGTGTCAAGTTCAAATGTTTGAGTCATAACTTATGACGTCTTTGGCCCACGTACTCAGAGGTCATTTTCTGTCTATTATATACTATTAAGTTACCTATATTTGTCGAAGTGTTACAGACACAAAAACACTTTTAATTAATAATACATTTCGAGTAACTTTGGAACTCATTTCACCTTCCATAGTTGAAACTACCGGTCTTTCAAAGTTTTCCTTACGAGTAGACTTTGAACGTGAGTAATATTCAGCTATGGTAAAGTCAAATTTAATTCGAAAATCTGTTTCATGGGTCCCAATTCCCTTTTTTCATTACAACTCTCCTTATGAAAATTCTAATCTACGTAAGCCGCCAACGGCAACTCGTCAGCCATTTTGTATTATATTTTTATGCATGTAAAATGGCCGAATTTAGGATTTGTTTAATCTAGTATAAATACGAGCGGATTTGAATATTACGTATAAATATATAATATTATTGAAAGCTCAATGTGTTTCGAACACCCTTGTAACAATGAGGTTAGCGATTTGAATGGGTTTAAATTATATTTTGATGGAAATGTTTAACCATCACTCAATATTTAAAGTCTAGTTTCAAGAGATATTCGACAATTTAAGGTTTCCATTTTGACAATGGGAGACCATTATCAAATCACCTTATACATTCAACTAGTTGACTTTAAATTTGAGCCTTCAAAATGCAAAACTAAAGGGATAATTTACGCCCAAAAAGCTTAAGATTATATAAATATTATAAATACACAATGAGGTGATCATACAAAAAATATTCATCTTTAGCAATCGAAATCCTCAATATCTTAAAGCTTAAGCAAAAATAAACTCTTTATTTATACTCGTAGGGTCCTATATTCGTTATAATTATACTACGAACCAAAGTTTTTTTTTGGAAACCATTGATGCCTTACTGTCTAGGTACATACCGTGCTCAACACCAATACTTTCCATACACACTGCCATTTTACATCTATTATAGTCAGCATACGATGACTATCCATAGCGTGCTGCTAACAGGTCAGCCCTGACCAGAAACTGTCCAAAACACTATCAATCCATTATCTACCTTATATCTACTACCATTAAGTTTACAAATTATTTACAAAGAACTTCCACCATCCCAAACTAACCATTTACGAGTCTTACATTTAATTTTACACAAAAATCTATGTTAACATCAATAGTGTTCTGTGACGATATTGTGTCACAGATATAAATAGCGTTAAATTTACAAAAGCTTAAACATACCTACTTCTATGGACTAGTAATTTATAAGGTAACCTTCAAGAGACCAAAAATTTGGTAAATCCTAACGGTAAATGTCAAACTAGAATGTCAAATTTGTCAAGACTCAAATTGTCGAGACCAATTTGTCAATTCAATTGGACAACACATCAATTATTATTATCAACATCTGCCCTAAATATTGGTTGATATTCGGACATCAGTATTTTACTATTTCATTCTAAAACGTTAACCTAACAACTAGTAAACATTAACTAAGTTTAAAAATCAAGCAATATTATTCTTAGTTTGTAGAACAAACGCATAGAAAATTGCCTTAATTTTTAACCATTAGTTAAAATTTAATTACAAGTAAAAGGTAACGTCTAACATCAAATTAAAAACGGGCTTTTTACAACTCGAGGTAATAAATAGGTTTATTATTTTGTCTTTAACAGATTTTAAGCAAGGAACGGGTTGGATTATAATGCTTAACGATTTTACAGTGAAATTTTTAATTTAATTAATGTTTTAGTACCTAATACCTACAGTCTGATTAAGTATTTTGTCGAACTTAGGGCGTAAAAGTCTAGAAATGAAAGAAGCTAGCTTGCCTAATTTTGCAATGAATGTCTGTCACTAAAATGTAACACCAACTTACATTATGTACTCTAACATTAATTAAATTAATTTCATAACTCCATTCAATTCATTATTTGTTTCTCCACATTTTCGTAGTTTTTATGATTTTTGCATAATGATACATGGTCATTATCGCCATTTTTTGTATGTGGAGTTTACAATTAAGCACGTATGCATGCATTCAAGAGATTTATTTACAAGTTAATACTTTGAAAACAATGTAAAAAGTAACAGGGATCTAAAGAAGACTGGTGACTAACTGATTATATTTTTCTTAACTTATTAATAAAATCATACCTGTGTATTGCTATATTGCACGTAATAATGTATGTTTATATTTCCACTACATATGACAGCCTATTAGCGTAAAAAAACTAATAGATATGTTCACGCAGTCGAGTTTGTTTAATGAAATGTCAAATTCAAGTCCTGAATGTCAAAGTAAGACTCAGTTTGTCAAATTGTCATTTGACAAAGACTTGGGTGTTTGTTAGTCAATGTAAGGGTTAATCAAAACTATGATGGCTAGTTTTCTAGTCAAGATTCTCAGTCAGCTTATTATGTTTTGTATCGTTTTAATGAGTACCTACCTAATAGGATTTCTTTTTTCAAAAACCGTCATAATATTTTATGGCAACAACATGACCTTTCGCGCTCTTTCTCCTGTCATGTCATGGCGGACAGGCTCAACTAATCCGCATATCATTCTCATTACATTTGTTAATAATATAGTTGGTCTATCCCCAAAACAATCTTCATACCTTACACCCGTTTTCTAAAAGGATTCTTAAAAATTTGGCAAACTTATATCCACTGATTTGATTGGCTATTGTTATTTAAGTCAACCAATCACAGCAGTTAACATGAATTTGACAAACTGCAAGCAAATTTATTGACCCTTTCAAGAACCGGGTGATTGTCATTGCATTTTCCCTCGTATGGAGTCCTAGGTCCTACGTATGGTCATAGTACTCAGTTAACACGATACAGAAGCGGTGAGTGATGACGTCATGTATTGGCGGCAAGCGGTGGCATTAGGGCGCGTCGGCGGCGCCACTGTCGCCCTGCGCGCGCGCCGCCGGGCCGCACTCCTCCGGCGGTACTGGCTCGTCTGGGGAGGGAAAAGATAGATACTTTATTTGTCTAGCAATGAGAGATGTCTGGTACACGGAAATAGATGAAAGACTAGGAGAGTGGTGAGGTCATAGAAATATAAATGCACGCATATACCTTTAAAGGTGGTATGAGGAACAGGGTGTAAAATTCACTCATCCTCTACAGAAAAGGAAGGGAAGTTATATATATTATTATGCTGATCACGCGGTAAACCCTGCTTGAGCGATGTAGGACTTCGCGTGACGTCTGTGTTTTTGGAAAGTCGTAGGTGACCAGTTTTGCCCACAGACAGGTATAGGATTTTACTCTGCCGTCATTCGCCTTTAACACGTCCCGGGGAAAGCAAAACTTTGTCATCGACCTAGCAAGTTGCATGGTCAACGGAGGATATCTACCTCATGTTAGAAACAGCACCTAGGTAAGTTGTTAGTACCTTCGGAGTGCGACTCGTTAAGTCCCGTTCAGGAGCCCCTGCGGCCGGTGAGCGAGCCCACCAGCGACTTCAGCGCGGCGCCCAGCGAGCCGCGTGCGCCCTCCGCGCATGCGCCGCCCAGCGCCGCGTGCGCAGACCCGCCGTGCGCGTCCAGGCACTTCTGGTAGCGGAGCTGCAAGGGAGATATAGAGGAGGTTAAGTTGCTGTTATTTTATTCTTCTTTTGGTGCCCCACCAATGAGTTAGAGATGGCCATGAACTTTGAACATGTATTCTTATCGTTTGCGAGGTGGAACAGCTCGGGTACGTGCTTCCTGGTGCATCGCTATTGAAGGCTGACCCTATCACCCTATCGACTTGGAGCAGCGTGTCAGCCTGGCTGATTTTACGTTGTATTCATTCTGTAATTAGTACCTAGCTCAGATGAGAGCTGAGAAGAAGGTATTGCTCTGTGACATCAGGTACCAATACCGTGCGGCATTTTCTTTTCAAACAAAGTTTATATACCTATATTTCATTTTATGAAATAAACCTATCGGTTCCGTGAAAATCGTGTCTATATAGGCACCATATTACCAAAACCTGCTGAAAAAGAAAAAAATATTACAAGGTCACCTTGCAAGCCGCTTCAATAGTCTTGCAAAGCGCGCCGGAGGATGGCTCGGCGTGGAAGGCGTGCGCGACGTATAGATCCTGTGCGGTGTGCACGATGAAGGCGCAGCGTCGCACGTCGCGCCCGATGCCTAGGAACGAGAGGTAGCGGACCCGGCATTCTACTATGGGAGTTGTCTCCTGAAATTGCGGTGGAAATCAGGTTAGTATAAAATAATTTAAAACTATAAATACATCTTGCAAAATTTGTTGTTGACCGCATGCAATATACCTACGCGCCTTGGATGTGGAGTCGCGGAGAACAGCCCGATAAACAATACAATACAATATTGAGTGGGGGACATAGCAAGGTAAATAAGAAGTTTATTATAATATCTTAGTGTTGTTTTTGGCAACTTATTTAAACTTTCCCCGAACAGGAAATAAAAGTCAGGCCACTCAGCAGGCGCTTGCGAACCTAGACCAACGAGGCAGTCAGTTTCATATACTTAATCATTTATATACACGTTACCAGTTACTGTCTATGATCAAGCAACCCAGGTGTGCTGCTATCACAGATACAAAGCTGTAATGGTCTGGACTGAATTTGTAATTTGTGCAATTCAGGTGAACTTTCTCACTCAGTTTCGAACACAGTTTTTGAGGTTCTCTCAAATATCCACTCCTCGGCACAACGCTAGAACAAGTTCATCCATCAGGTACTCACCCCCTCATCAGTAATAGTGATCATGGACGGCGCCACGGCCACGGCGACGGGTCGCCAGGCGGAGGGCGGGCGCGCGGCGGCGAGGCGCTCGAGCGCGTCGTTGAGCACGCGCATGCCGGTCGCGCGCGCCACCTCCGCGCTGCCGAGGTACAGCGCGCGCACGGTCTTGCGCGGCTCCTCCATCGGCGTGGGGAAGGCGGCGCCTACTGGAGGACGGAAAACGGTTACAAACACATTAAGTCAGGATATGAGGTTTCCCGCCCCATAACCAATAACGAGAACCAACCAAGGTTTAAAAATTAAGGCATAGTCATCGTACCCGCCTATTATTGTCCCACTACAGATCCTCTGTACTGACAAGAGGCTTTTACGCCTCTTTTCATAAAAAGAAGGCACGAACATTGATCACCTTGACATAGACACTCATTGTGATCGGCGAACAAAATCTAATAAATTGTGTCCTGTTAATGTTGAAAATAGAAAACGAAAAGGCGTAGTCTAGCAGCTTGTTGAACTGAGATCACCAATTTTCGCGTCAACCGTTACCTACCTACATACCTAGTTGCAGTGGTCCACGATTGTCATTATTCTAGAGTTAACGGTTGAATTAATTTACTTGCTAGTCAAAATAGCCTTACTGGACAACTTTTCAGGCCTAGTGATAGGAGTAGAGACTTTGAAAAACGGTTGGGACGCCCAATAGTTCAAGTATTTATCTTATTTTACAAATACTTACCAGAAAGCGGTCTAGGCCGCCTAGTAGCCGGTAGATCCGTGGGCCTTGGCGGAGGCTGCAGGGACCTCTCAATCATGATACGCTTGCAGATGTCCCTCAACGCGTTGGCGATGCTTCGCGCTGGCGCCTCACAGCGGAACACGTGGCACATGTGCTTGCGCGTCGCGCGGTCGCGGGCGACGTAGGCGAAGTCCCTGGGTAGAAAGATGGAAGGTTCTAGAAGATCTGGGAAGATTTGGGGAGTACCTATAGGCGTGCAGATGAAGGTAGGAAGAATTTATGGATCGTTTTTGGTTTTCAACTTTAGTCTTTACGGTGCTGATTATAATTTACAAGTAATCAGTTTCTCCTGTTTCCAGTTAGCTTAGTTTTTACAGTGCTGACTGATAGGTATTGCCCAGAAAGCATGATGACAAGTATTTGACATTCACAGCTGGCTCGCAATAAACCAATGTCTACTGTTATTAGATTTTCCAGCAATTTCGACGTAGGTATTCAAATCATAGATCCTCAGAGTCTTTCTGGGATATATATTCAAATATCTCAGGAGGGTGTTAATTTATTAAGTAAGTAGTTAGTTTTTTTGCGGACATAAAAACAAATATAACGGCCTATGGTACATGTAACAGCGTGAAATGACACCACCAAAGACGGTTTGATCATGTTGCGTGTGTCGAAGTAAAGCCAAAATAGCACGTGAAATAAAGCTGAAGTATTTACACAAAAACTAGGAATGTAACAAAACGAGGCTTCGGATAACGCCATAGTGGATCCTGCCTAAATTAAAACCTGTGAGAAGGCTTTGAAGCTCTTTGAAATCTACTGTAGTAAAAACTCTAACCAAAACTAGGTTTTCAAACAATTTCAACGTTTTTTCTAAAATCAATTCACGATTACACCTAATAATCTAAATATCTAGAAAAAAAAACCTGTTATTTCGATTGTATTTACCTTTCACTATTCCGAGAATGCAAAGACAGAAAATTTTCAGATTTAGTTAAATTTTTACGAGTTCTTGTATCAAGAAATGAGGGCGGTTACTCACCGTCCGTTGTCCCTGCCGACTCCCCACACGCGTATGGTGTGGATCGGCTGTGTGTGCAGTGTGTTCAGGCTTTCTGGGTCCATCAGCTTTAGGGCCCCATCGTCTAAGTCCATGAAGAGATCCTTGCCCTTTAGGGAAAAGAAATTCGTGGTCTTAATTAGTGCCTAAGATTGAGCAGAGAGTTAACAAAAGGGTTGATAGGAGAACAGCCCCAAAAGTTGAAGATTTTCGTGATTTCAGATCCTCGAAAGATCCCTTTTGAAGATCCACATTGATAGAATAATCATGTTCTTCAAAGTAGTTTCTGGGTATATGAATCAGAAGTTTGATGTCTCCTAGAACCTCTGTATTCACGTGAAGGCGTACGAGGAGCTTCATATCGTAATGAACAGCACAACGAGTTACCAAGGTTTGTAGCGGCCAGAGCTACCTACTTAAGTATCCACAATCGAAGAAGTTATTAAAACGCAAGCAGAGATACCCTAGGCCTTTACGCAGCAGATGCAGGCTGACAGTAACCAGATAACGAGCGTTAAAAAATTGTAACTAAAAGGCAAATAAGTCAAAAGACTCAACATCCAAAATCTGACAGTTACTCACATCACCCCAACGCCCGACTTGATCCAGCAGATCATTGCGGCCCAGACTGAGGTCCACGATGCACTTGTTCACGGCCCGGCTGGACCTCTCCGGAGTCAGGTCCGACTCAGCAATCTCCACCCAGCCGAGAGAACGAACGAAGAACCTGACGGCGCGACCGTTGTCCGGCTCTGGACGGGCTGGGAAGCTGCGGCGTCTGCGGAAGCACACAATGATTGTTAATTAATTACACAATAGGTAACCAACTTTTTATACTGTCAAGTCTTGTTTGAAGTTCTTCCAGCGAATAGAATAGAATAAAGTTTATTTGGGAAATTCAACTGTCATACCAATTTCTACCACATAGCGCAAAATTCTGTGATTAGCCTCATAGCGTAACACACGACAACAACATTCATTGCGTTATTTACTTGTTGAATTGACATATTTTTGGATCATATGCAATGGATAGATATGAAATGGAGCAATGGTTTAGCAATATCCTTCAAAATGGTCGTAATGGGCAAAGGTTCTCGAATAACATCAGGACCAACACATCACACCTTATAAAAAATTCGGATATTTTTTTTTTCTTTAGAAGTCGACTCTGCATCTATGTTTTAGCAACTCTTGTTTTCATTGCACCATTTTAAGTCTACGTGCAGCACTAACTAGTTTTATAACACTTCTTTTTGAATTTGCTTTCGCACGTGACCACTAAAGTGTGTCAGAGCTATGCAAAACATAACGTGAAGGGTGAAAGATCAGTGCGATGCCATTTAGTGAGGTTTTCTTTGGACAGATTGGTCAACAAGATGTAGTAGATCTATATAAATGTTTACAAGCCGTGCGCGACATGGGAAATGCCATCGGCAAAAAATTAATTACTTAATTATTATATTTAATTAAATTTATCAATTAATAATGATTAAATTAAATTAATTAATTAACAAACTTTCATCCTCTATTGCCCTTTATGAGATGAATTTTCAAAAATCCTTCATTCGTGCACACTTTCGTTATTTGTGGAACTCTTGTGCAGAATTTCATGCTTCTAGAGGCAGCGGTTTTGGCTGTGCGTTGTATGTGAGTGTGTGAATTGAAATTGATTTAAAGTGATATCAGGAGAATTAAACTGTCCATCCTTTTGCATTAAGCATCCCTTAAGCATCCCAAATATTGATACCCAAACTTACTTGTAAGACATCTCCTCTTTCCGTTTCCTCTCGGCCTCCTGCCCATCATGATCCAGGGCTCCACTGGTAGTACTCCTGGTGACAGAGCTGGTCATCATACTGCCCTCATACTTGTTGACTTCCGACAGGTTCGAGCAATCCCTGACCATGGATATGCGAGACTCCTTGGCTTCAACTGGCGGCATTTTGGGGATCTCTCTTTGGATCGTTCCGCTCTTTATGTGCCAGTAGTAAGGGCCGTCGTTGTCTGGTGAAGATGGTGGATGATTAGTGTGCGGTAAGTTCAGAGGAAACTTACTAGAGCTTCTGCGGTACTTTGCTGACAAAACCGTAAAATAGTGTTAGGTGTGCTACACTTTCGAGCACATTCGATTCGGCAGTATTTCATAGGCAGCTACTTCATATTATTAGATTTTGCCTCCCGGCTGTGCCGAATCTTGCCGACCCGAACGACGTATAGCACAAGCACAACGTAGATATTAGTAGATTAGCTAGCTGTTTTAATACAAAACAATACATAATGGATCCACTGTGTCTAGCTTATATACAGTGTGGAATTATGAGATGGGGGGATTAAAAGGCGTATTCGTTCGAAATTTGATTTTTATGTTTATTTTCGGCCAGTCTATCCATCGTGAAAAGTAAGTTGGAGTTTCATTTCCTACGAAATGTATGGAAAAAGTTTCTTGCGATTTCTGACTTTTCTAGTACTCAAACCTCGGTTGGTCCGATAGAGTTTTTTGATCTTTATAAGAAACAGGATCGATTGCAATTTTTTTTTCTTAATCTGTGAAAGCTGATCAAAATGTCTCAAAAAGTTAAGGACAGTCTCCTAAGACCATTTTTCTGTACTTAAAACGGTTAAGGTAGCTACCCTTACCGCCCCATCTCAAAAATCCACCCTGTATAGGTACATATTCCCTTTTAGATAAGAACTGGTAAATCGATAACTGCAAACATTCGTGCAGGATGACATGAATGTTGAATACGGGTGTTTTTCGTAGCGGAATAGTATATGTGTACCTAACTATTTCATTCAAAGTGACGTAAATTATACATCTTAACAAGCAAATGATTGGGTGCTTGCTGGCTCTAAAACTGCTTATACGCGACAGAGATAACTGCAATAACGGTTTTTTTTTCTTTCAGGTAGATAAAAAAAAACTTGGACACGTATTTTTTCTTTTTTTACGCAATCAAAAGATTACGGCGATACATTGAGTTAAAATGTGGCATGACGTCACGCCCTGGTTGATTTTAGTTGTGACGTAGCGAACCCCTACTGCCCATCTTTAATGTGTTTTATCTAAGTTTTTATTAATATGATAAAGCAAAAAATACGTGTCTATTATTTTTTATAATCTGACTGACGGACTAAATAGTTTTTTTTTTAAATCCTGGCGATCATCCCTGTTATTGGGTTGTTAAACCTCTTTGCAAAAGCGTGTCTCTTTGCGAAATTTTTATGGCCACACTAATGAATCGACATGTAGCTTAACGCTAGAAGCAGTTAGTTATCATGCCAGTAAATTAAACAAACATAATTAAACGTTTTCAGAGCATTAGTTACCAAAAATCCCTCACTGACCTACCTATCTACCGTCACTAAAACTAATTCTAATACTCCAAATGAACATACATATCCTACCAGTACCTTCGTGTTTCTCCCATCCAGGGGGCAACTGGGGCTCCTTCTTGGGCCGCAACTTGACAGGTATCGCGTACAGGTCGTCATTGGGCCCCTCTGCTGAGTGGGGCACTGGGGCCGAGTGACTTTTCTCCGAGTCCTCGCGGTCGGCCCGCTCTTTTTCTGGTGGGGGCGATTCCTCGCCGCCATTTTGTGGCGGTGTGATTAGACCGCTCTTGTCACTATGGAAGATAAAGAAAAATTATGTTAAAACCTTAGAAATCTAACGTAAGTAGATGAGATTGTTGGTCTGTTCAAGCAGAAAACTCTGACCCGCTTATTTATAATCGTGGAGTAGAGTTATAAGCAGTACAGTTAAACTTCTGGCTTACCACCATTTTTCTAACGACTTTTTTATGACTACGGCGGGGAAGCTCTTGGCGTGAATATCACCTGATGGTAAGTGATGATCAGGCCGAAGATGGTAACGAGCTTGACGCGGAATCCTCAACCACAGAGGAACTGGCTATCTTACCTCTAACTGCCGAAACACAACAATGCCGTTAACATTTTTGATATGGCGACAGACTTAAATAAGATGGTGGTAGCTAGCCAGGTGGACTTAGAACAAGCCCTACCACCAACTAAACCGGGCAGAAAATAATGCCCCCACTGAGAATCGAACCCGCGACCTCTGGGTTTGAGACAGCTGGTCAAACCACTAGACCACAGACTCGGTTAATGATGGTAAAGTTCTAGTTTACAAATCTGCAGCCCTTTTGAAGAGTTTTGACCTTTTGGCAACCTTTCAAAACCATTCTACCAAAAAATATCTAAGTATATAGTGGCATCCCATAAGCCGCAGTAGGGCAGAAAAAAGCTGAGAGGGATTCCTTACCTAAGTAAATACGTAATTAATGAAAACATGATTTAATTTAAGAGACAGATTTTTAAGTTTAAGTAGGTCGGTACCTACTAAGAGATGATTATCCGCGCGGTTTCTTACCGATTAAACGCCAGATTATATTTATAACTAGCCATAATGTTTTTTTTTAATAACGTGACTGTAAACTAGTTCAAGTTCATAATAATTCGTATGCTAAGTTAACATTAACCTACCACATAACACAACTGTACAAATTATGTATTACTTCTCAAACCACACACAGCTATACAGTTAATGTTCAAGATCACAATGTGTTCATTATAACATATAAAGCCGGTACTCCACATTGGCGGTAATAACGGAAACACGCGGCTTGGATACTCATGGAAATAAATTTAGGCCCGCTTGGCACCACAACGTTTAGTGCTAGACATATTTAAATAAAACATCATTTCGTCTCGTGTCTACTTCAAACAATTGAAAGAGACAGGACTATGTTTTCATTCTTCATTCGTTTAGCGTTATATGTAGGTACCTATTTAGTGATATGTGGTGAAAATGGGCCATAAACAACGTAGGTAACACAGAGAGTTGTCAAATCGATAATATAGCGTGTCGTAGGTACCAAATAATTACTCTCCACTTGTTAGCTTCCTACGCTAATACGTACCTTAGTATTAGACTAAAATCAATATTGTTAATTGTTCACTAATAGCTTCGAACCAAATCAACAAAATGATAATCGGTTGTAGACGGGAATTACGTACTAATTACAAGACGCGATAAGCAACCTAATGCCTAATGATCACATTGGTATTAGGATTCCATATAGTCCTATATCACGAATAAAAGCCTGTAAATAAATAACTCATCATTATGAACTTTTACTATGGGACCAACTCTGACTCATTTTCAGGGTTTCAGTTATTTCAATTATAACTTGCATAATGCTTCTCAAATATGCTGAATTCGGATTCCAGTATGATTTACATATTGTATGTTTAAAGTTCAACATTGTAAATACGGATTTCGGATCCGTTCACCGCAGTGTAGCACCCGCTTTACCTTACAAGCCATATCCTTCATCGTGCAACTAGTTCGGCTAATGTGGCACATTGTTTATGAGTTAATAAAAACAAAACAAAGCGGTTTACGTGACTGCTCGCGCTGAGTGCGTCACTGCCTTTATATCTTTATATGAATCACGGCGTCAGGGTGCGGCCACGGTGGTGAGAGAAGCGGGAAGTGCCACAAAATTGCTTAATTATAGAGAATTCGTTTAGTAAGAAATACCTATCTAATATCAACGAAATAAATACCTGTCACACACTGACAGACGTCAACGTCGGCTGTAGCTGAAAACTAGCGCTGGGGCTCGGTCTCGCAAAGGGTCGCAACATTAAGACAGGCGCGACGCGACGCAGCCACGCGACTCCGGTGGAAGAATTTCTATGAAAACTTCACGAAAATTGTTCCACCGGTGTCGCGTCGCGCCTGTCTGCCTGCGTTTATGCTGAGCAATGGCCGTTTTGCGTGGATGTGACGCACATTTCCCTGAACAAGTTCCACAAAACATTTAGAAGATTATGTTTGTTGAAATTAATTATAGGTATTAGGTTTATAAGGGAACTATGTTTTAGTAACATCTCTAGACTGGCGTCCGATAGCGCATGGTTTTACTGTTAAATTATTTATGATGTGATGTCAAATAAATAAACTAATACAGTAAGGGTGAAGCCAGTCGAGCGTAATTTTTTGAGTTGTGAGTAGCGTAATTTCTGCTCCCCGAACTAAATTAGCTGTGTGCAGTAAGAGTTTTGTTCGGGGAGCAGAAATTACGCGACTCACAATTCAAAAAATTACGCTCGTCTGAGTTCACCTTTAGCTGGTATACGATATGAGATTAGAAAAGAAGATGCAAAAAAGCACCTGATTGATAAATTTTAATACATTGGCAAACAAAACAAACTATAACTGTCTAAAACTAAAGCTGGCTCATTCGTATATCGGAATAACTCAGATTACCTACATCTGCCTTTTTCTATGGTCTTCCTGCCACACCAGTCTGACAAAGATTACGACTGTAGTCTACATGTGATAGCGTTTATAACCCGCTCTCGCTACATCTCACAACTCATAGTCCTCTACCTAACCGCAAGGCCGCCGCCTGAGTCGCCGGCACGAACAATTACCTGATCATATTGACCGACCGCGCAACAACTGTGTTTAACAAGAATTAAGTAGTGCCGTGTTTAATTTAACTACTTGTTAATGCTACTTAACTGTGATGTGTTATTGTACCTACTAGTTACTAGAACGGTACATATTAACATAACATCACGCCTGTATTCCCCGAAGGGTTGGGCAGAGGTGTACCTAATACCTATAGTACACCCACATACATTTCGCCAGTTATGTTTAAGTCCCATGTAGGTAATAGGGGGCGAGCCTATTGCTATCAACTGGGCACAAATACGGTACGGTGTTGAGAATTCTATGTAGCAAGATTATCTAAAGGGACTTTGTTGTGGTATTTGGACTTAAAACTATAGGGTCCTATAACCAGAGATTAATTTATTTTATTAATTTCGGCGTAAGAAGAAGAATTGTTGAATAAAGTATATATTTTTGTTCGAGACACATTGGATTGGACCTACTCCCTGTATTCAGCGGTTAATCGAAATGAATAACGACCAAATCACCCTTTTTCATAAGTCCGTGATAAAGGAGTCACTCTAAGGGTGAAGCCAGACGAGCGTAATATTTTGAGTTGTGATTCGCGTAATTTCTGCTCCCGAGCAAACTTACTGCACAGAGCAAATTTAGTTCGGGGAGCAGAAATTACGCGACTTACAAGTTCTTCACCCTTAAGGTGTCTTTCCACCAGAGATGTGCTTGCTACGTTGCTATGGATGCGTTTGATATTCACCAGTCATATTCATTGGTCCCATATTGCCAACAATACCCACTTACAATATAGCCAATGAATATGATTGGTGCATTGGGCACTGTTGGAGAGACATCCTTACTCTCCTACTTAGTCATGTTCCATGCCATACACGTTGTCAATATATTATATATTATATGACATAGAATACACACATACAGAATGACAGGTGGGTACCGAGATACAGAGTACTCGTAAGATAAATCTACGCGCGGCTGAAATCGGAACTAATAAGTATACCGCCATCTTGTCGTTTTTATATGGTCAAATTAAGTACTTATAGAATTATTTAATTGATTAATATAAGATTAATAATATTAAGATTATTTATTAACATAAATTAAATATCTTTTAAGTATAGAACTAAGCACGCCAGCGCCACCAGTCACGAAAGACGAGACGTGAAGATGCGACACTGTAGGTATTATAACCAAAATCTACAGGTCGATAATATCTAGAAATCTTGTTTATTAGACACTGAGATCTGATAAAAACATGAGGTAGGTAAATAGATAGGTACGAACCCAAGATAATAATATCTTCTTTTCCTCGCGAGCATTTTAAATGTAACTTTAAAACGTCCTCAGAGTATCGCTAATGTCGAACGTATAAACTGTGTTTTAGACACAAACGAAAAACACGGCCACTTCGTTAAACAATAAAATCAAAACTGTGCGAGCACCTTCGTTTTTTAGGGTTCAGTAGCGAAATATGAAAAACCTTATGCCTGTCTGGACGACAGATAGCCAGACGCGAATGACAATGTACTGTCTATCCACGTCCAACAGAAATGACACCTTCTTTTCTGTAAGTTTTTAACGCTCATATCGAAGGGTAATCGATAAAGAAAAATATTATTTTAGTGTCTTTGGAACCATAGTGTACTGTCCGACACGCTCTTGGCAGATTTTTTTTCCGAATAATGACGATAATAAAAACGCAATTAATATCAAGTTGGGGCTAAGACGTAACATGCACGTATAATTACCAATTAACTGGAATCGGGTTTCGGCTGTTACGTACTAATGCAACAATCAGATAAAAACAACAAAACTGGAACCTGGAATAATGTTTTTATTCTCATTAACCTCTTTTTTTATCCGACTTGTCCAAGTGAAAAGAAGGAAGGAGCTTTAAAACCAGGCGCACAGTACAGCCGCAACAAGACAACATCTATTCTGCCTAGCCTTTTCCCAACCATGTTGGGCTTCCAGTCTAACCGGATGCAGCTGAATACTAGTATTTTACATGGAGCGACTGCCTATCTGACCTCCACAACCCCGTAACTGGGTAGTACGATACCCCTTGGTAAGAGTGGTTGTCAGACTTTCGGGCTTCTGACGACACGTAACTACTGTCTAAGATCCACAAATGACAGCCTCTTCTTAGCCTTTACTTTGAAGAAATGGCTTTATTAAGTAGGTATTGATGTTCAGGAAGCTATTCTTACAGATCATATTTTTGTCTAAAAGGCAAAGGACTGTACTAACCACGTTATTCACAAAACTTAATTAAATAGTTGCATTATTTTTAATAAAAGAGCCTATAGAACTCGAGTAGATGCATTTAAAGACCGCTATAGGTATAAAAGGTTTAAAAGAAAATTGTTTTAATCACCAAATTATTGGTGACTGGATACTAGATCGTGAAATCTCTTAGCGGCTAAAATTAAATCCCTGAACCAATGAAATTATAAACTACCCTGAACCAACTTTTACAAATAGGCTAATCTATTCTTTGCAAGTTTGCAATGGGAACTTATAGCCAAAAGGTTATTTAAATACCTTGTTTTTGTTACAGGCGAAGCAGCGTCGTCTTCGACTCTGGAAAAGGAGCAAAAAAAAAAACGTTAATTTAATCAAAATTCAATTAGAATTTTTCATTAACAAAGCGCCCTAGATTTTAATCATTCTTTGTGGGTAGGTACAGAGAAAGTGTTGGCCCAGATTTAAATTGAACAAACGAATTTTCGTGATGAATATTCATTGTTATTTACTGTTATAATTAAAAATAGGTATTGTTTGTTCTAATTAATCTTATCTAAGTTAGTCGCAGTAAAAACAATTTTAACAGCATTGTTGTGTTTTGACAGTTAAAGGTAAGATTGCCAGTTCCTCTGTGGTTGAGGATTCCGGGCGAAGCTCCCCAGTTGTGGTTAAAAAAAAAGTTCAGTATTAAAATATGATTCAATTCGGACGTATTAAGCTAAAGTTATTAACGTAGCATCACCTACAACCCTAAAAAATGAAACTCACTAACACACAGTCAAAAGTTTCAGTTTACTAATTCACCTTAAATCCAACAAAAAAACACGCACATTTACACGATGGCCACTAAAAAAAGATCGGCCAAGAACTTGGTCCCATTAACGTATCCAATGGGCAATTCAAACCACCTAATTTAGGCAAGGGGGACGCGGATTGAGTGCTAACAGCCAAGTTTTCGCCAAGTCCACCAAACACGCCAAGTTGGGGGAATATGGCTTGAGTTTAAAGTAGGAATATAAGTTTTGTTTTAAGTTTGTATTGGTGAATAATTATGTTTTGTTTTTGAATTGAAGAGTATTGGTTTGCTTTTGTTTGTATTATGGGCGGATGATTGATTGCCTTTTGTGGGGTGGTATATATTTCAATTGCAAATATATTGTGTCTATAACGGTAGGTATTGATTTTTCTGTAAGTTTATCGGCTAATACAGGAAACCCTTTAGATATATTTTTAAGATAGGTATTACAAAAATGGCTTTGTTCATTGATTTGTATTTGCTCACCCAATCTCTCCTTATTTATCATCATTGAGTTTGTAGCGGCATCTACATCGCCACATGCGAACTACGCCTCACACTGACGTCGCGCAAAATCCTACATCGCGCAATTAGAGTTTACCGCGTGACTAGCAACGTCTCGACATCAATCGTCGGGCAGTGGCCCACCTGACCCAACACCCATCGGTTCAGTCGGGTCTGGTCCTCCCTATTCTTTGGATTGGAGGATGAGTGACTTTACACCCTGTTCCTCATACCTTTATAAGGTGATGATTTGTGAACATAATATATGTACTAAAGACATAGACGACAATGTATCATGTCGATAAAAACTGACGACTTCAGTAGAGTTGCGCTCTCTAGAATTGCAGCGAACGATGTCATGTGCTATTTGCATGTACTAGGAGAACATGACTGCATAAGTGCAGTATGGTGGACAGTTTACGAGTGGTGTACATTCATACAAATATATAGTAAAACATCAGACGTATGTAGATGCATGTGGTCTGCCTCCCATAGAACGGACAATGATCTTTCTGGTGACGACATTGCAGTATTAGAAGAATGGAATGAAAACAATGGTGCTTCTTTATAACCTGACTACATTGAAGACATTAAGTTTTATGAACGACATTAGGTTATAAGTTTGATATTGTCACTTTCACGAAAGACTTTCTTTATCTATATCTAACATCTTCACACAAAACAGCTATCTAGTAGTTGCGTAACACATTCTCGTAAACGAATAAGACTAATCTGTTTCATTTTGACAGTTCAACAACATTCATTGCGTTATTTACGTGGTTGAGTAGATTTTTTTATAGAATTTATGAAGCAATGGATTAGCAATCTGTTTCAAAACGATTCAGATTGTGATTGATCGTGTATTACGCAATTTGGGTGCTGATCATGTTAAGGGCGGTTTTGGCTGTTTTCAATTCTAGTCTGTTAAGTCCTAAAAATTAAACAATGTTGCCAGTATTCGCATGTCAATCTAAATAATTTATCTGTGTTAATGATCTGTCTAATTCCATTTTTATCTGTAATTTCTTTTATTTTCTGTAAGTTACAATATAATTAATTGTACAATAATATTAAATTAAATAAAAGATTAAATATAGTATGTACAAGTATTTATCGAAACTTTAAAAAAAAAAGGGGGGAAGAGCTCATTGGGCATCAAAAAATTCATCAGCATCGCTGTCGATGGAGAAAGTGCCCAAAAGGCTGGCAGCATTGCCGCGTTGGATCGCAATGCTGATCCTTTGGGCTAAGAATAGGCCAGCCCTCTGGTCACGTGTAGAGTCGACCAGCCGCTTGGCGATGTCCCGGAATACTCGATGGGCACTCGGACCCCAAGGCCCTAGTGTTTCAACCCCGAACGGCTCAAACATGTAACTCCCAATAAGGTTGTTGTATTTGCGCCGTTTGAGGTTTTCTGCTCCTGCAGCAGCCGCTCCAGCACAGCCCGCCGTGCTAGGAAGATGGGATGGCGCAAGGGTGTCGACGCAGGTTGCGTCCCACACCAGAGGCCTACCCAACTTCCAGGCCATTATGGTCATTCCGTCTGGCCTCTTCCCATCGTCACGCGCCAAGCCGTTGGGTTCTAAAACAGCTGGCACCCCGGCGGTGACAAGAGCCCGACGGATGATGTCGTTAATGCTGGCGTGCCGTGCCATCCGGCAAGCGCTCTTGCTGCAGGATAGGCCATGGTGTCCGAGCCAGTCGACTCCTTCTCCGCACTGACAGCGATGCGGAGCCCCGCAGGGAGCGCCCAGACGCAAACATGTAGCGAGCCGGAATGTAGTGTCACCCAGCATAGTGCCTATGTTGGGTGACGGTAACGCCTGAAGCCAGAGGCCCGACTCCCATTCACCCACAGCCAGCAGGCGCGCACGCTCAGCAGTATTGGTGGACGTATTAATAAGTTTGTTCCGTACCAACCTGCAGAGCGGCTCATCCCACTGTCTCTGGGCGGATGGGTTCTCGGGCTGAACCGTATCCGGACAAGCCACTTTCCAGGCGTTCACTGCATCGGTCAAACATGGCACTTCGGAGTTAACCTGAGAAGGAGCTAAAATTCTTTTGGTTAACTTTTCGGTGCTATGGACCGAGGACAGGAACGCCGGTAGACTTACACTGGAAATTTTGCGGACGCCGAGCCCACCGAAGCGAATGGGTAGTGTGGCTTGCAGCCACGCGCGGTCGTCCAATGCCACATTTAAAATGGATGTTAGGGTATTTCGGATAATACTATCGATTTTGTCTAGAAGGTATGTTTCCATAAAGAGGAAGACCGGAGAAAATACATAAAATTTGGACCGAAGCAGCAATATCTGATGAGGGTGAATGCCGAATGTAAATTAATTTTAGAGAGTCTTTCCGAAATATCGTTAAAATGTTTAATTTTGGCCTCGACGAATGATGAAAAACTGTCTTCTAGAATTGGGGAACCTAGGAGGTGCAGTGAGCTTTTTTCCAAAACTTTGATATCTGGGGCTATTAAATTGAATTTTTGTATAGTCGATTGTCTGTCGGTGTTGTCACAAAGGTAAATTTCGCATTTGGAGTTGTTGAGGTCAAGGCCGATGGATTGGAACTGCTGCTTTAGGAACTGAAGATCTTTTAGAACGGTGTCTACGTCACCTCCTAGTGTACCATCATCTAAATACCACACATTAAATTTTGAATTTAGTTGTTGTATTATGGGATGTATAGCTAAACTGAAAATGACTGGCCCGAGAGGATCACCTTGTTGGCATCCGACTGCAGATTCCAAAACGTTGTCTTTATATAATAATTTTGATGGATGCCTGTAGCACTGCCACATAAAACCATAAATTTCTGGTAACTCCTTTTTTATTTCGGCCAACAAGGTGTCCCTATTAACGGAGTTGAAGGCGTTCTTAACGTCAACCTTAAGGATGACCTCACCTTTACTGGCATTTAAAAAGCTGGAAAGGGCATGTACGGCAGCTTCGCAGCCCCCTTTGGATCCAAAGCCAAGCTGTAGGGGCTGGAACTTGTTGGTCAGAACTTCGCCGTACAATTTGCAACATATTTTGGCTGCCGTACGCCTGTAGGTGCACCCAACGGCGATGGGACGAATGCCGCCGTCCCTCTTCCGCAGGGCACATAAGTTGGCTCCGTACAGGACGTCGACGACGGCATCATTCACTCCGCCGTTGAGCATCAGGTTAATTAGAGCCGCAAGCTCCTTCAGAAGCGACTCACCAACTTCCCCGGCGCCTGAACTCAATAAATCTTTTAAGTGCTGAGGAGTCAGGCCGTCGAGGCCGCCAGCGGAACCACTTCGGAAGGAGGTCACGGCTGCAACCAGCTGGGGGGCAGTAACATTAATTGGAGTCGCATCGGGATCGGGAGAGAGGGGGGCGTCGGGGAAGGTGAGATCATCCGCAGGCGCTGGATGTTTACTCTGCAGGGCTGAAAGAGTTTCTGGAGAGTAGGGCGCCACCACATCGCTACTAAACAGTAGCCTGGCCGCTCCCCTGATGTCACCTTCACTTAATTTGGATTCCACATGTGAACATAAGCCTCTTCGTGAAAGGTTACTGAAATCAGGTAATTTTGGTTCTAAATTAAGAGTCGAATTGTTGCAGTTGTCTTTGATTTGGTTTGTTAATGTTTTTTTAGTAGCCAATTTTTTTTGAACATGCAGAATCCTATAAGGGAAGGTGAGTAGTTGCTCCCACGCGCTATAAGAATTCTCCTGGGTCGCGAGGCGGAGACATTGCGTCAAACTTAGGGCAACAGACCGCCTCGCGCCCCGGGGAACTCTCTTTAGAACGGGGGTTGATTTTTTTAAATTTGAAAGTGTTTTCCGTACATCTGTAATTTAGTAGTAAAACTGATGTATATCGGAACTTAGTATGATGTGCTAGAAATAATAATGTAATGACAAAAAAAACACCTAAACTTAACATATACCTAATCGTAGTCAAATAGATTTTAATGGAATTTAGATGTTCTTCAGGAATATTCAATTATCTATCCACGACGAAGTATAAAAGTCAGTGAAAGTCTGATAAAAGTCGCCGAGTGCTTCGTTGAGACATTTAAATGTTAAAAAAATACGAAGCGAGCTCATTCTGCATACAGAGCGTCCGATGCAAGGTACAATAATAATACTAGGTACTCTGCGCAATACAAATACCAGATTTTAGAATTGCACTTTTCTGAAAATAAAGAATAGGTAAGAAATGTTTATGTTGCTTTTAGAGATTATTAGTTTTTGTCCTCGGCTAATATCCCACGGGAACGTAATATCGGGACTAAAAGTATCCTATGTGTTAATCCAGGTAAATAAATATATTAATACCGTAATACCATTGTTTTCATATAAGTTTATTGGTTCACGCAGCGCACGCTAGTAAGCTCCGGAAGTCGGCACTGTCTCTGTAGGTACCTAGCGATTGACCATGCCCTGCGTTTTAACGAATACCTACATTAAATAATTAGATCTATATTTGTTTTATCGAAATATGCTTATTACGCAATTTGTTCCGTTTTAATTTTTTTTTAAATGACTTCTTCTTTAGCCGGCGATGTACCTACTTTTAAATTACACACTTAAATAAAACAAAATCTAGGTAGGCGATTAGTTCTACATTAATTCTAATTACTTATCTACTTTTTACTCATAAGAAAAGCAAAGAAGTAAACCTAACGATGTATTTCTAAGTAAATGAATGTCTTGTGACAGTTTTGTCCCATTACAATTCAAATGTGTGCTTAAAAATAATTTGAAAAATGCCCAATATGAGTAGGTAATATAATAAAAACTATTGAACTATTTTTTATAACAAAATTGCATCAGATAGTATGACTATAAGGAAAAGCAGTCTAACCATTATAGAAAACCATTAAGATAGAAAAGAGTGTTTTCACTTTCCTCAAACAGTAAATAATAATTTACTGCTATAACGGTTTGAATGAAGGCATTTTAATAAACGTTTCAAATCATTCCATACGATTTGATACACATTATTGTCTGCAACCATTGTTAAAGTTTACCCTTGAAGATTGACTAACAATAAGATCACTCTCTTAGCATTGCGTCATTTTCCTAAGTATAGCTGTGAATTGGGCAACTTCAGTTTTTAATTGAATACGGTACTGACTTTGAAAGTATAATTTAATTGGATTATGATGAAAAATAGCTCTTTTTGTCTAAGGCCGGAATTCTAGAATGATGTTTAATTTTTATCTTATTTTTATAGACATAACAGATTATCTTAACTCAAATTTAAATTCATGACTGAGTTTCGTTTGCATTATATATTTTTTTAAACCGTTTGGTTTCATTTAAATTAATTGAACTAGCATTTTAAACTACTTTAGGCCCACTAGCGCCACAAATCACTAAAACATCGTTCTGTTTCTGACAATAGTTTGAAGATGGCAGAGACAAAGTGATGTTTTAAGTATGTTTATCGTTAAACGCATTAAGTGATTCTGTGGTTCCAGCGGGCTTTAAATTAGGTACCTATGTATTACGTTCATTGTAACTATAATCGATGTAAAGGCAGACCCAGGCTAAAGCCAGGTAGAAGATAAAGAATCGTCAATTTGGATAAATAAATCGGTAGGTATACTGCACTGCTTCAATTCCATACCGATACAAATTAATACAATCATTGAGATAGAACAAATTGTGATTACTGCAAAATGGAACCGTACAAGACCACCCAAAATGAAGTTACAGAAAGAAAGATATCTGTAAGTTAAACTGAATTGACCCTTTTCAATTAAATATAAAATACAATACTATCCACAAACGATAACATCTAGTTAACAAAAAGAACATCGAAAACGAAGAATAACAGCATCATAGAGAAACAGGTATTCACATCCAGATGCATCGTACGTGACCCCACTTCAATCTCGAGCTGAAATATTGAAGTCGCACGAGTCAACGACTTTCAAAGACAAAGACTTTTACTGCCATCGAGGCGTTGGAAGCGACTGCAATCCGGACAAGTGGTTTTTTAGGAGTTAAAGATGAGGATTAGACACGAATGGAGGATGACTTTAGCATGGCTTTAATTGTAGCAAAAGAGTTAGCTTTGATATTATTATGTGGCTTTGATCAAAGGAATATTATGGTAGTTTGATTAACAGATATAGCCTTACTTTTTGGGAATTTTGGTTGTTTTTTGCCCAATATTATAAACTAGTTAGACAATGCACATGTACCAGAGTCAAGTCAAAACTGATGAATAGTTTCGCCTTGCCAAACTAAACATTGCTGTGTGTGATGCCTCTAGCTAGCATAATTTTTTTCATAGAGAATTAGCCTATCTAAAGACAGTCTTGCCTCTGGATTGCACTTAAATAATAATGAATTTCACTACACGTTACTTGTATCATTCATCACTCCACAAAACACGGTTGTTGAAATGATACAAATCACGAGAAACAGAACATTATACAAACTCTATTTTTAGACCAGATTCACAATAAAATCTCGACACATAGTTTACAAATAGTGCTGAGGAATCCTGGTTAAAAGCAAGGAGTGGGCGGCGTCTATTTATATACCTATCTAGAACCAAACGACTTGCGAAGAAAACACGGACATAATTCTAGAATGAACCACAAACGATACCACTGTAATTCGAGAGATAAGACAGTTTTATTAGCTCTGTTTTACTCGGCAAGGTTGCAATGTTTAGCCAAGGATATTATAGGTATAGGTATGTCCACTCCGAATGCAGTTTAGAAAACTAATAACTTCTTATTATTTTGTATGTTGATAGTTGAGGAGGAAGTTAGAGGAGGTCGTGGCTAAGTAATAACAGTCGCACGGGTCGATACCGGGGTTGGTCCGAGGATGGGTAACCATCTTTACATACCGAGACTTCTCCGTGCCTCGGAGAGCACGTTAAGCCGTTGGTCCCGGCTGTCATTCGTGGATCTTTGACAGTCGTTACGAGTCGTCTGAAACCCGAAAGTCTGACATCCGGTATTACCAAGGGGTATTGTATTACCCAGTTACTGGATTGTGGAGGTCAGATAGGCAGTCGCTCCATGTAAAATACTGGTATTCAGCTGCATCCGGTTAGATTGGAAGCCAACCCCGACATAGTTGGGAAAAGGCTAGGCAGATTGATAGATTGATTGTTGATAGTTGAGGCCACGTGGCTGGTTTATGAAGTTTCCCAGGTATAACATGATCTTCCGCTGGAATATTCTTATCACCATACCAGGGAGACTTTAGTATTTAGTTGGTCTACTAAGTTTGCTGATAATGACGTTACGTTACTCGACCTATAACTACGTGTTTTAGTACCTATCGATTTATAAACGCTAAATCCAGGAGCAAGAAAAACCTGTATTAAAATGCCAATAGACACCTACAACAGCATTTTATTGCACTGTCCATGGAGTTCCTTGCCCTTTCTTCTCCATAGAGATCGGCGTTCGCGAATGAGCAACTAGCGTCAGCTTTCTAGTTAACTGACCGACTCCTTGACAATCCCAAAGTGCCTGTAAATGATTTAATTGAAATACAGGCTTTGACTTGACTTGACAAAAACTCAGTGACCTATGGGTATTTTGGAGGATTAGCGCTGGATGCTCTTGACCTTCGGAATTCAACACTTTAGAAAGACTCCGAACAGCTGCTATCATTGAACACAAGCTCATATTTCATGCAAACGAACCTCGTAATATTATGAGATATTAGATAAGAAACTCGAACACACCCAGTTTATTACCTTCGCAAGGTTGAACCATTTCCGTTGTAAACAATTTGTAAGTTGTTTGTGTTTCTGCACATTCAACGCGTGTGATTTTCTTCGTTACAATGTTGTTGAAAGGTAAATCCGAACACAAAGTGGTAGCGTGGTGGTGTTCAATAAATAAGCTGCGATCTTGATCCGGCCGATTGCTTTTACGGTAGATTTCGATTTTAGACTGAACGTAAGATTTTAAGTCTAAGTCAAAACCTTATTTGTAAAACATAGGTGGAAACGGTGCTTTAAATAAAATAGGTTCAAAAATCACCATGTTTTGCCGTGAACGGTTACAAAAACGGTTAGGTAAACACGGCTACATATCAAGCTATACATTTCCAGTAAAAGCTTATATCGCATTGTATAGGATTTCCGTACAATGAGAGGTCAGCTTATACTGGAAATGTATAGCTTGATATGTAGCCGTGTGTACAGCTATTATTATGCTTGCATAATCAGCCTATAATGTTCCCACTGTTGGGACACAGGCCTCCTCTCTGTGAGAGGGAGTGGGCTGTAATCCACCACGCGAGCCCAGTGCGGATTGGTGAATGTCACATGTCTTCGAATTTTTGGTTCTAGAACATTTGGTTTCCTCACGATGTTTTCCTTCACAGTTCCTTATGATTAACAGCTCTTGTTCTGCCTCTGAGACCACATTGACTTTAAGCATACTGACATCTATCCGTTTTGAAATAATCCATCATCTATGGTAAAGTAGGTAGTTTTCTAAGCATACATTTCTAGTTCCAAATCTTCCATACTTCCATAAGTACACTCTATCTATTCATATCGCTTACCATAACTCATTACCAAGAAATATTTTAATGCACACCAAAAGCTACATCCAGCGCAATAATCCTTTAATTAGACTTACAGAAGCACAATATAATCCCATCTAAATTCAACCTTTTATTCAAGACAATAAGATTGAATATCGCCCAGGAGAATGAATGCAATTTCCGACGCTAGGTGGCGCCACGTTCTCACGGATGCATTCTGATATTGAAGCCGGAACGTGATCGCAATAAAGGAGATGCTTGACATAACTTGGAGGAGGATATATTTTTGCTTTGTTTTTTTTTGTCTGTTTTAAATTGAAAATGGTGGCGACATGCCATTTTAGTTTTTCAGAAAATCTCTTGGAGAAGCAAATCACGTAACTTACGGGCAGTTCCACTGGTGAAATGCTTGGGTAATTCTAGGGCACTATTGGCAGTCAGACTACCGGTCAGCTAATCTTTTCTTTACAGCATGAATAAGAAGAGAAGTAAGTATATTCTTTCCATTAAATTCTGAAAATGTCAGTAGGTATGTCGGGATAATATACCCACTAAAAAACCTACAAGTATTTTATGCAAATGGGACTCAATCAGAACATAATATAAAGACGAAAATTACAAAAAAAAAAAGCTGTGGAAGACATTTTTGCTACCGTTACTAACAAAAATAATTTTAATCGAAATAAAGATATTAATATTCATGTCGACATATCCAAAAATACATTTTAGTTTTCCGCTGCAGAATTAATAGCAAACCAGCAACAAAAACACTGAGCTAAAAGTTTTTAATATGATTTTACGCGGACCCGACGATGCGTCGTAAAATCCCGTGTAACGATGTTTGTGAACTGACGAAGTTTTCACGCTACAGTGCAGGATTTAGTTATGCTGTGGCTCTGGCGTTAATTGTTTTTAATTGAGATTTATATTTTCGTGGGATACTGTGAGCTCGATTATGTTTTTGTACAGAATTGTTACCTAAGTAAATAGCGCTATAAGTTGGTAGGTATCGTTGAAGATGACTATGAATCGAATACATAGATTCATTGTTAATATTTATAAGTTCTAAATTAATTTACTTTATGAGTAATTAAAACTAAGATTCTCGCTGAAAAAACGATACATAACTTAGAATTCGATGCAAATCAAGTTTATTAAAAGTCTTTAATTAAATTTTGTGAATAATAAACAATTTGAGCGGGTTTCGTTCAAATATAAAACTATTTATGCATTTTTAATCAAAAATTTATAAAAGTTGTGGCAATTCAAGCTTACAATCAGCTCTAGCTAGCCTTTACTTATTTATATTAGTCAATTTATCGTAGACCGATATTTAAGCTAACCCATCAAAAGTAAAAGACGGGGGATATGAAATCGCTGTAAGCCTATAAATTGTTCCACTGCAGCTTTATTATCTACGTTGACAGCGGATGTTGTTTTCTCCGCCTTGCTAGCTGTTATATCCATAGAACTAGCGATTTTAATAACGCCATGCAAAATCAAAACCACCAACCCGCACTGGGCCCGCTTGATGGATTACGGCCCAATCCCTCTCACAGAGAGCGGTGGGAACATTTTAGGCTGATTATCTACATTTAATTACGTACGCAAAATCAAAACCAGTAAAAAGTAGGCAAAAAGGGATTATGTCAAGAACAGTAGTACCATCATCATTATTTTATCCGAAAGATTTCTACTGGACAGTATGCTCTATGCCAAAAATCCTTTTTGGGTCAGTCTTTGCATCTGTTTATAAGGAAAGTTATTGGTAAACGATCATCCAAAAATATAGGTCGGTCACCGTAGACACAAAAATCGCGTTAGGTCGCAAAAAATTCCACCATACTGATTTTTTGAGATGTTGTTAGGATCAATACTGTAAAACCAAGTTTTCGAGGAAAATTCGGGTTTTTCGAGCACCACGCAGTTAGCACAGGTCTTTCGAAGCTGCAAATTTCGTTTTCCACTACTGTTATCTATCCTAAAATCCGTGCAGTGCATTTTTTTGCGACCTTTATATGGCTAGGACTGGCCTAAAATGTGTTTCAGTACATTTCGTGCGGCGTGCTTATTAATAAAAAAGCAAACATCAAAAAACTGTTTTTACGCCAAAGTTCTTGCAATGTCTATTCGTTAGTACGTCAGGTATAAGTTTCAACTAAAAAGCCGGAATTACGGACATCTCAAGTCATTCGTTTTCAGTTTTCAGTGCATAGAAACACGCCGCACTGCAGCGTTATTATCTTGCAGAACGGATGTTGCTCTGTTCGCTAGTTGCGTGTGTACTGTGTAGTGAGGCCATAAAACCAACGAGTGCATCTGCAGCTGGCAAATATGTAGAAGTTATGAAAACTGCCTCGACATAAAATAACAGCGTCTAGACAAGTGGAAATCGCTATGAAAGCGATAAACAAATGTCTACAACGAATTTCAACGGGATTAACCTAAGTTTTTTGGTAGCTTTATGTCAATTATCAGTAAAATCAATCCAATGTATTTGACTTTTCCAGCTTTGTTATCGTTGAAAGAACATCAATTGGTTTAGACACTTAGGTACATTTTCTATTTGAAACCCTAATGCCCTTTTATGAGGTTTAATAAGCGGATGTGGTATACCAGAGAAAAAGCAAATATAAAATTTCTTGCTATCCTTTAAATTTTTAAACCCACGCAGTGTCACACACTGCACTGCTTTGTAAAGTTGCACGGTCAGGCAAAGAGTTATTTTCATGTCTTACTTATTTATAAATCTAAATTATATATATATTTTTTTTGTTGTTGAATATAGTATGTACAAGTATTTATCGGAACTTAAAAAGGGGGGAAGAGCTCATTGGGCATCAAAAAATTCATCCGCATCGCTGTCGATGGGGAAAGTGCCCAATTTTTGTTACGAACATTCATCATACTTTATGTATTAGCAAAATCTTTTGCATACGCTTAAAACTACTTAACGAATAATAAATGATTGTAAAAGTGGCTGCAAGGATTTCGGCGCGTGGCCAAAATTTGAACTAAGGCCGCCATCTTGTTTTTATATTACATTTCACAAATGTTTACCAACAGCACAACAGATTCTTGGTCTTACTGGCTGGCTTGGTGACTATAAAATCCTTATATTTATCAGTTGGAAAATCGCTGTCAGCTTATGCCTAGCACCACACTGCAGCACTATTATCCACATTGGCAGCGGATGTTGCTCTGTTCGCTAGTTGCGTGTGCATTGTGAGGCCACTAGACAAGCGTTTTTACAAACACACTATGAATTTAATAAAAAGTAATAATTGGAACAAATGTCTAGCTGATTTATTGAGTGAATTGCTCGCTATTTTGTTGTCATGTCAAAGATTTTTATGGCAGTGAGTGACTGAAGTAGGGGAGTGCACTGAGTGTGTAATTTTTGATGGAATGAGAACAAATTATAACGTATTGTTGTCAAAATCCGAATTAGACGTTTTTTTTAAGTAAGTAACCTACTTACTTAATTTTTGGGCTAAATATTTAATTAAAATCAGAACAGAATTAAGGTTAAAGGAAAATAAAAAATGTAATCGTTATGTCAAATTTTGCGCAAAAGTAGTGCCAGTGTTAATCGATTTTTTTCGCTGACCGGACCTATACAGAGTTAAGTATTAAAAGGTAATTTTATGGACACCTCATTACTAGTATGTAGCTAAGTTGTAGATACGTATTAATTACGCATTATTACAATTTTTACTTTTAAATTCAAAAATGTACTCCTACGAAAAACATCAAATGCACTAGTCCTCCACTATGATAGCGAGGCACTCAGCCTCGAATGCACCGGGTCGATGCAGCGCCTGCGCACTGCGCGGGTCGATGCACCCATCTCTGTGACGTAACAACGCACGTCACGAACACGAATTAGGACAGAAAGACCACTTGAAAACAGATGATTGTGATACTAATGCATTTATGATTGATATGAAACACATTTCCAGCTTTTAAAATTACAAAATGGGTGGCAAGCTTGCTTATTGAAATAAAATATGTAAACATAATGTCACATAGACATTATGTTTACATATTTCGGACTGGAAAACACATGGTAAAACGCATAGTGATACTAACGCAGTTGTGATTTCAAATGTAAGTATTTGTATAATATGGTCTGCAGCAACCCAAAATTCATCTTTACACGATTAACGGCAATGTAGCTGATCAAGACAGACCCGGCGAGATTAACTTCAATGCTTTAAAATGATCCGTTCTTTGTATTCATCACGACACTGTATGTTGTAGGAGCAGCTCGTGGCTAAGTAATACCAGCCGCACGGGTCGATCCATCAGGTTAAGCTACGCTTATCAGGGTTGGGCCGTGGATGGGTGACTATCTTTACATATCGATACTCCTCGGTGCCTCGGAAAGCACGTTAAGCCGTTGGTCCCGGATATCATTCGTGGATCTTTTACAGTTGTTACGGGTCGCCAGAAGTCCGAAAGTCTGATAACCAGTCTTACCAAGGGGTATCGTATTACTCAGTTATCTGACCTCCACAGCCCAATGCTGTGGAGGTCAGATAGGCAGTCGCTCCATGTACAATACTGGTATTCAGCTGCATCCGGTAAGACTAGAAGCCGACCCCACGATACATAGTTGGGAATAGGCTAGGCAAATGTGTGACTGTAAGTTGTCACCCACGAGCAGCTAGTTTGAAACTTAATCACAAATTGCAAATTGCAACATTACATAACAATGGTTTATCACTTTGCTTCATTACTTTAGAATAATAACTCCTAGCAATTCTAACAAAGCAATTTCAGCGATTGTCATAGATGCATGCACTCGTTTTCATACATAGGTATTTGCCGTGACTCTAATGAGCCTGTTGCTTCATTGTTTGCCCCAATTATCATGCATGGTGGAACTTCGGCCCTAATCCAATATCATGTCACTAGCTGAATGTTGAGCTAGGTTGGGAACAGGGACCGAAAACCTTTATAAATTACGGTACTGGTATCGAAGAATTTTGGTTACTTCTACGACTAAGGTTACCGCTATCTGGGTAACCTAAGTAGAAGAAACATGTTACCTCTTTTAGGTTAACGTTTTAATACCGGTTATACACACATAGGCGATGCTCAACCTTTGACTAATGCCGACGGCACGTGTAAGATAGAAGTAATATTTATTTCCGTAACCGGTATTAATACTGGTTGTATTAAATTTAAGGTAACCTTTAAAAGTACCTGTAAAAAATATAAATGTTGTTACCGAAAAATACCCGTATTGGTCCTACAGCTCTCAGTCCCTGGTTGGAAGGAATGTTTGATTGATCCCCTCGCTTTGATGGAGTTATTAAAACTTTGATGGATTTACTCCGATTTGTATGCAGTTGTGTTTCTGTTTTTGGAGTTTATTCTTAAGGGATTTGAAGGATAGCTGGTACCTCCACTCAATCAATCTATCAGTACAAAATTCATAGTTGATAGATTTTGTGTGATTTCATAATACCTAAAAAAAAAATGATTTCCATCAAGATTTTTGAGATTATTTCTTTAAACGAATAATCCGTTTAATCCGTAATAATATATAAGTACGGAATTCAAACTTAGCGATAATGGATGAAAATAAACTGACCGTTTCGAGGGGCAAAGCGACGGTAACTGCCTCACTACCTAGCCCTTCAAAGTAAAGCATTTTAATCGGCTTATAATGCCGGGAACCACTATTCTCCTGCCTTTATCCTATTTTATTTAAAGTCTGCGCAGCATGTCCTGTTTTATCCTACATCTACATAATAGAGATCTTTCTCGTTTTGCAATCTATAATAGCGTTACTGACGATTTGCCAGCGTGTTTCCAGCGAAAATAAGTGAGCTAACCGCGACTACGTGACGTATACGCCGCGTTTTCACAATATAGTACACTCACTTGTCTCACTCTCTCTTGTATAGGTACTTCAATCTCTCGCATTATGCAAATGCGGCGAACACGTAGCGCATACGTGGCGTGCTCGCTACGCACACGCAGCGAGCGCGTTGAACAATCGCCTCGCTGATATCTCGCCCACAAATCGCCAGTGATATAAGGCCCTTAATTTAAAAAGAAAGCTTTATGAAAGACACTCACCTCCTGTTATCCAGATAGCTGTCGTACTCATCTGGTGTGTTCTTGTCATCGTGCATGTCGTAGAGGTCACTATAGATGGCAGACTCCATCCGAGACGGATCCAAGTGGTAGTTCGGATTCTCATATGAGAGGAGACCATTCTCTGTGGACAAATTAGAAGAAGATTAGTTTCTGGGAATGCTACATGGATTACATCATCATTTGTCCAGTCTTTTCCCAACTATGTTGGAGTCGGCTTCCAGTCTAACCGGATGGAACTAAACACCAGTATTTTACATGGACTGCCTATCTGACCTCCACAACCCAGTTACTGGGTAATATGAAAGTCCAGGTTGTCAGACTTTCGGGCTTCTGACTAACCGTAACGACTGTTAAAGATCTACAAATGACAGTCGGGACCAACGGCTAACATGCTTTCCGAGGTACGGAGGAGTCCCGATATGTGAAGATGGTCACCCATCCGCGGACCAACCTCGCTCAATCCCCAATCCGATGTTTCCAACAAGAGTGCAATACGCGATCAAAATGTATGGAACAGCAAATTAAAAAAAAAAACGTAGATTACAGAAGATTTACTCCACAACCAATGCTATTTATTTTAAAAAGTGTTGTCCTCGCTTCCAAAGATTTGCTATCAGCCATTATAATACGTTGACTGTCTAGCTTGTGCTGGCTTTATTTGCTAGATAGCTTAGCTGTCTGAGACAGCTGAACTCGTCTGTACATAAAACGACAATGCTAGCAGATTATCTAATCTGATTGGGAATTTGGGATGTACTGTTTAGGAAATGACTTGGTCGTGTTGTGTACCTATACCTATTATATAGGACTGTTTTCAATTTAATTCAATTCAAAACGTTTATTTCGGACAATAACAATCCATATTTTGTTAGCAGGTACAGTATTTTAAAACTATGCTAGTACACGTATGACGTAATAAATAAAACCTAATCAAAATTAAAATGAATAAAAACCCCTACCAATCGCCAGACCCCGCGTACGCAGGTGCGTGTGCATGGTGTTTTACTTAGTTATAATACCTATTGGGAATCATACAGAGTGTAAATAGTTGTTCATTTAGTTTGGGATTTAAAATATCACAATTTTAAATCTTTCCAAGACAAAAAAAAGGGAAAATGAGATTTATATGCATCAGCTGTTATCCACTCACTATTTACGCCACAACCTGTAAAAGTGGCTACCTTCCCTAAGTAAATAATCGTATTATGCCTTATTATACTTTAATAGTCTACCTCGTTGGTCTAGTCAACTCTTGTGGTTGCAAGCGCTACTGCTGAGGTTCTGGGTTCGATTCCCAGGTCGCAGGAATTTTCTCAGTAGCAGCCCGGAGTCTCGATTCGAAACCGGTTGATGACAACAGGCTAGGCCCCTATTTCATGGGACTTAAATATAACTGACAAAATGTGGGTGTACCTACTATGCGTACACCTCTGCCTAACCCTTCGGGGAAACAAGGCGTGACGTTATGTAATGTTATATTATACTTTTATAATGTACTTGAATTTTCTCTTCTACACGCATTCTGTCATCTTAACATAACATTATAATACATGAAAAACAAGTCATCCCGAAAAACTCTAACAGTTTCGTTCTAGTTCGCCGATGGCCGCACTTGGCAGGCCTCATCGTTACCAGAGCCGAAGCCGTACTAAAAGCTGACTATCACCTCCCCACCACACCCCCTCCTTTATCAACATTTGTGTCCATGTAGATGTAGGTACGATGTAATTTCTGTCATCGCGATGTTTCGCGAGCATTATTTATGTAAATGATAGAGTAAATTTATGTGTTAGTCCAGGGGGCATACACTGGCTAACTATATTTAGGTATCTAATAGGATTGGTTTTTTATGATGGCGTTTACAGTAACCTTATATACAAACCTGTAAACCTGTGAAGGTTACAAGGTTTTGGAGCAAATTTTTAAAGCTTGAAACATAACGTGATAAGTATGGATTGGAGTTAAATAAGTACACTATTCCAATAGTTTACCAATAATCCTAGATGTAAGAGGAAACATAAATAAATAATATGGATTCATGACATTCGTATGGCAAGCTTTTATTAGAGTAAGGCAACGAAAGGCGTTTTAAAAATACTGTAGGGGCATCTACAACGCCATAAGCGAACTACGCATCAAAGACCTGACGTCACACAAGTCCTGCATCGCGCAATCAGAGTTTACCGCGCGATCAAAATATATAAGACTATCCAAAATCACTCGTTTGGCAGTTGCTCGCCAGACACAACACCCATTTTGGTCGGAGGATCCTCAGTTTCCTATAGAGCGAACTTAAAACCCTGTTCCTTTTACCTGTAAAAATACTTTGCCTGAGACATGGGTATGGGGTACCGCATTTTTAGGAAAATACATAAACGTTGTTAAAATCATTGATCAAGAAACGAAGTAAGCTACAGTTTAAATGGCAATTTTTAAGCAGAAACCTTAAAGTCACCTAAAAGACACCCTAACTAAAATACCTAAATTGATTCCACTCGTGACCTACAAAAGCCTGAAATCTCTTTGTAATAAATTGTAAGCGGCCGCTTAGGTAAATGTCTGACCCATTTAGCTACCAGAATCTTGAAAACTATTATCGAATCTGAACGTTTTAATAACGCTTTGGAACGGTAGAGAATCTTCCTCAAAGGCTGGGAAGAAAAGAAAAAGCCGCGAAGGAAGAGAAGCCGCGATTCGTTGAGAAATCGCGATTTCTAATGTCATGCGATAAGTCGCGCCAGTGTGGCTGGAGCCTTTTAGCTTTAGAGACGTTAGAATCTTATCTGAGACTAACTTTATCATTGCTAGTTGTGATTGAAGTTTGAGGCACTTTGGCCTAAGTATGTTGTAGTAAATGTGACTTTATAGGCTCCCGCAAACGGGCGCGACGCGACTTTATCAATACAATTTCTAAGAAAACTGCGCGCGTCGCGCCATTAACGCGCCTACCAACAATTTTTACAATTTTAATAATGTTTAACTAAAATCTAGTCTGTTTTCCAACTTCACACAAACATAGCGTAAACTGCTTCACCATAATAACCAAACCACAGACAAATTGCAATCCCACTAAACTCGCTATAAAATCCGTACATTCCTATTAAATCCACCAATCGCGTTAACACGCAACGATTGCCTAAAGCCCCCATCCCCCATATAATCCGCTACATCCCGTAATAGGGGGATGAGCGGATGACTACATCCCGGAACAACTTCCAATAGGCATTGAGTATAACCCTTGCAACGATATTACACGAACATTATGCTCTAATAGTTACATGCTAGTATCGGGCCATTGGAGTGTGGTGTAAGTGACAAGCGACAGCGACTTGGAAATGGTAATTACACTGCTAGTGTGTGCGCCCAAGGAGGCCGGCGGAAAATTGTGAAACTACATTTTTTTAAATGCAATGTGGTAGTCACTAGCGCCGCGTCAAATGGCCTCAGTGGTGGCGCGGCCTCTACAACGAGTATTTGGTGCTCGAAAGACGTTGACGAGGCACTCTGTTTGTAACATTTGTGCGGCGACGGCGTTAGTTCCGATTTACGCCACGCCCCAAAAAACCTTGTAGTGCCCTAATTGAGGTTTTAAAACCATTTTTCTTTTGTTTTCTTTTATTTTGACGGATTTGTGTTGTGTTGAGGTTTACAAAAGAAATAATAACAATGATATGGCGGTGTTTTAGTCAATTTTATTATCATGTTTTTGTATGACGTTTAAAAGGGGCGATTCCAGTAGACTAGGTCTACTGGATATGCAATCGCAATGGAATAGTCATTCGTAAAGACTTATTTTTAGTGTCCAGCAGACATTTAGATACGATTTCAGATAGTGTGCACGCAACTTTTTAAGCTTCTCCGTGATGGATGAGAATTGATTATACCAAGTTATAAAATTGATATTTATCCTAACTAATGTTATAAAAGCGAAAGTCAGTTTGTTTGTTGGTTGGTTATATTTGTTTTTCGCTTTCACGCTAAAATGGCGGAATGGATTTGGGTGAAATTTGGCACATAGAGTTAGACCATGACCTGGAGAAGGACATATATAGGCGTTTTAACCTGGATCGCAGACGAAGTCACGGGCAAAGGCTAGCTAAATAGCGAAACAAAGCAGGTAAATATAATTTCTATTAATCATCATAAAAATTAAACAACAATATTGTTATGTTTTAATTGCCAACATTAATTAAACGCATAAAATTCTATTACGTATAATTATTGTATACCAATTACATACTAGTTAACTACCGTATACAATAAAGTTATATAACCGTGAAAATCGATTATTAACGTATAGTACGATTTGTGATGCGTGTTTATATATAATACGTAATACCGGAAGGAGTTTGAGGAACTTATTGAATAAATATTTGATTGAGACGACTTGGGTGATTGACCTTTTTACCCAGAAGATGGCGTGACGGGGTTAAATCTAATTTGGTATGCTGAGGAATATGTATACCTCTATAGGTTGAGTTGGGTTTACTAGTTTGACTTATCCTTTGTCTAGACTGGTTGGTGTCTTTGAGTTGTTCCTCTTTAAAGGACGTTTTTAAAGAACTGTTAAGCTAATAATAATATAGGTAGTAAAATTATAATTAAAATAATAGAGAGATGTAGGATGGAGGTGTTAAATTAATAATTCTGCAGTACGTTTTAAAAGATGAAAATATTTATGAATTATACCATACTTATGTTAAATAAGTAAATAATAAAACTCAAAAAGCATTAAAAAGTATAGATAGAACCTAAAATACAACTAGTTTCAAAACAAAGAAAATAATATTTTATCGAAAAACATGTTCCTACAGGAATTCTACGATTACGTATTTGCCGTGACTCCTTCGAAGAGGTTAGCCGAATAAATCAGAAAACGCGTGAACTGTCTCCAGTTTAGTGTCGTGAAGAGTAACGCTCGAGGAGACAGGATTACATGGTGTTCTGATCACCCCTCTCTTAGGGTGGGCGTCAAAGCGTGCAGCGTATGCGGAGCTGGGTCGGCTTTTAGTAGTAATCTAATTATAATATTGTTTTTAACAACGAAAATTCCTTGAAAATGTAACCATAACTGATGTTGCGATATTTTTTTAAATTATTATTTTTAATATTATTTTATTTTATAAGTACTGCAAATAGTTTATTTTCGACAACCGCACAGTTCTAGTTCCAGTTGAAAAAAATAATACTTTTTCATTTATGTAGGTATGACATGTAACTTACAGAACAGGAAAACAAATTAGTTTAAATGAAACCGCGCCGTTTTTCCCATTCACTTACTAACTTGTTTCTAAGTGAATGATTCGCTACCAATCGAAAACAGAGGTAAATGAAAAAAATATTGGCAGGTTAGGTAGGTACATCACGGCTTATACAATATTTGTAATAAAACCCGCTACATCTCATCCCTCGCCCCACAAAATAAAGGCGTGTGTCCACGAACGTAACGGTCGCGCCCGCTTCCGGCCAACAATGGCGCCCGCTACATAGGTTATTGATACTTTTTGGTAATATCACTGTTGTTCTGAAATAATGCGTCGCTCGTGAATGTGGGCCTTTAGTGTGGGAACGATAGTGGAATAGATGTGATTGGGTTGGTCCTGAGGTTGGATTTGGGGAGTGCCGATTGGCTAATATGTGTTTGACAATGTAAATATGGTATACTGGACTACTTACTAGTCCATGAAACAGTTGTGAGAGTTCGATCAATGTAGGTAACCTACGAAAATGCAATAATGTGTTGGAAGGAGAAAAGAAACAAAGAAACATGCGTTTTTTGGCATTACAGCAGAAAGCAAAAGTGCTTGGCTCAACGCTGGTCCAGCTCCACAAGGACGCATAAACTATAGCATTCGAAAATATTGTTGGAGCTGCTGAAGATTGTAAAAACTATCTTTCCATTTTATAAATTCAATCTGATACTATTGTATGATTGCAAAGCAAAAGAGTGTCCGTGGAGTTTCCTGCCCGTTCTTCTCCATAGGAACCTACAACGCTTTGGAATGGCCAAAAGGGCTTCAGCTCAGCATAATCTCAGATCACAAGACAAAGTTAACACCTGACGCTGATTTTCAGCTGCAACCCACGGGTGGTATACGGTATAATAAAAACACAGGGAAGTGTGTCTGTTATCAAAAAAAAAAAAAAAAAACTGTCAGTTCACCACGAATGGCGGGAAAGTGGGAAACAGTTGAAAGTGAGGTGGTACCTGCACAGGAGGCTTGGTGTGGTGATGAGCCAGTGTAATGATATAATCAGCTTAAATACGGGATCAACAGGATTCTACAGACTCCTTAAAGAAGTAAGAAATCTTATTATTGATAAATGTTTGAAGGGATGCAGAGAACACACTTAGCATGACCACCGTAGACTCGAAACACAAAATAACAGATTGTGGAACGAATTCTACGGCACGATGTCAAAAAAGATGAAAAGTAATGTCACTTTGCATTCAAAGATATTTATTAAGAGGGTGCATCCTAAAAGTTGGCAACGTCGTAAATAGCTGTCAAATATTTACCTGTTTCGATTAATTTGGAAATAATACTGTATGGAAATAAGAAATGTGGCTAACCAATTGACTAGAATATTAATAATGAATTGCAATTATAACATTGAATTTGATGTTGTACCCGTTTTAGGTGAAAAAAAGGCATTTGGAAAGTTACCAAATACTTTTTTTACATCTAAAACTAACTATTCGGTGTTACGATATTAATTATTGCATTTCATAATCAATATTCTAGTCAATTGGTTAGCCACATTTCTTATTTCCATACAGAAATATTATCAAATTAATCAAAACAGCGAAATATTTGACATCTATTTGCGACGTTGCCAACTTTCAGGATAAACCCTCTTAAGTGATTTTTTCTTAGATTATAGATGACAATTTTCACGCTACGCGTTCTTGTATTACTTAGTTTCTGTATATAATTTTAAATTTTAACTGCCCCAAGACGATATACGGCTGATATACGGCTATCTAATTGCGTAAAACGTTTTCGTAAACGATTCCGACTAATCCGTTTCATTTTGACAGTTCAACAACATTCATTCAATTCATTGCGTTATTTACGTTGTTGAGCAGATTTTTTTTCGAACTTATGGAGCAATGGATTAGCAATCTGTTTCAAACCGATCCAGATTGTGATAGATCGTGTATTACGTAATTAGGGTGCGGGTGCATGTAAGGCCTGCCATTACTGCATGAAAGGTAACAACAGTTAAACAACCAACAACTACACACAACAACAGCTAACAACTTCTACATCACACTACTCACACACACCATCACACACTCATCACATCACTATCATCATCTCATCTCTTCTACTTCTACATTATCATCATCTCTACCATATAAAACAAATTCTCATTAGCACACATCGAATGCATTTTACAAACCAACAAACGTTCGTGAGCGCCGCCATTACAGTGAGCTATGTCGAAGGAATGTGACATTTAGCTTATAAACACAAGGTCTTGTGAGCTTTGAACTTGATATGAATCATGGAAACATAACGCTTTTTAAGGAGACAGAGGTCAGCAGGATTATCTAGATAAGGGGTTCAGTTCAAAGCGTTGTTACCTTGACGAGGAGGCAATGCTTAAAGTAGCCACATGCTGACGTGCATTCTAGCCCCCTTGCACGACAAATCACTAAACACGTTTAACGCTAAACGATTTTGAAAAATCATTCTATTTACTTAGTGATCGGTGATACAAGTGACCCTCAGAGGGAATTGTTTACCCTTAAACTTGCCAGTAACATATTTCTTTTTTGTAATGTATTTTTCAACACACTTGCTCGTAAAGTGGCTCTTATTGAACCGCTTTTAGATTCATAATGCAGTGTATTAAAAACGCGTGCTTTTTACTTTACCATAACGAACTAGTGCTGTAATGCCACAGATAACTATTTACTAGTCGGAGTACCTAGTACCTATACCAGTCCTATGACATGGCAGTATGGAGTTAGTAAGTACTATCATGGCGGCATGGAATTTATATTGTAGAAATTGAATTTGGTGAAGCTTTTTATTTTTGTAAAACATAATACTATACGCAAACCACTATGTCACCCGAGCAGAGGATGTGCGCTTTTTTAATCTCATCAAAGAGACTTTCATGCCTTTATATTATGCATAATATTTATTACATAAAATATGATGAACATATTTCATCATATATTATTTCATATTTTTCAATACTTACATATTAACCTTATAATGTTTTTAATAGGTACGTATTCAGAACAAAAATAAAACAAAAATACCTATTATTTTGTGTTTATTTAATAGGCTGTCTAGCAGTTTTTCCAGCGCATTTATTTAAACCTGCGCGCGAATCGCTGGCGCGGCGCGCGAAAATACAAACCAGCTCGTCATTTTCCAATACTTACTTGCTATCATTTTCGTTGTGATTAATTAACAAAAATGTCGACTTCACGGGCAATACGTAGGTTTGACTCCGCCGGAAATACTCATCGAGGCACGAAACGCGAGTGATAGCCTGTTGCCACCAAAATCTAAGGAGAAATACGTAGCGGCCTACGAAACTTTTATACAGTGGAAAAACAACAAAAATGCCAAGTCATATTCGGAAAACGTTTTTTTGGCATAGGTACTTCAATGAACTTGCAAATAAATACAAGCTCAGCTCGCTTTGGTGTATCTTTTCCATGTTAAAAAGCACAGTTATGACCAAAAATAACAGTGTAAACAAAATTCCATCTTAGCACTCATTACATTTACTGATCACCACAGAACACATATACTCCTCTGATCACAGAGTACTTTTTTTTTTTTTCCGGTGTCAAAACGTTAGTCATAGACTGCGTTCCGAATTACGATGTAAATGTAATGAAATCGAATCGATTTGAGCGTGCTTACACCCGTTCCGAATAAGCTTGAGCGGGATAACTTATGTTTGTTCCGTGAACCGTTATTTGGCTGTGTTGTTATAGGCATTTTTTCGAAATTGTGATTCTGGCTACCGTCGCCACCTAACCAAAAAAGAAATAACATACACGAAGAAATTAAAGAAATACTATACACAAAGAAATAAGTAACGTTTTAAGTTTTGACGTTGGGCGAGCACTGATATGCTGGGGCCACATTGTCGCGATAAGACAAACTATACTGCGCGCGCTCTCTCTCGCACACAGCTCGACGTCTCGCTGAATAAAAGAGAGCCCGTGGAGTTAAGTTCGCTTTATCGCGACAGTGTGGCCCCAGCATTAGCACATTCACTAGCGTTCCAAATTGATGACAGCCCTCAGCTTTCATAATCATATCATAACTAAATTGGAACGCAAAATATTGATGTGAGAAGTGTGGGCGATTAGGGCATATCTCGGAATGCGGTCGTATAGTTTTTCGGAGGCGGCGCGCGACTCTATGCCATGTCCATGCCGACTGAACGGAATGTTGCCATTATTTATTATATTTTATTTAACCATTTACAATTTGATTACTATACTTATAGTAACATAAGGTGTATTTTTCTGCTGAAAATCTTTCTTCATCTCTTCGTCTTTCAAAATATTATTTTGTTTTTATACATTTTTTAATAGGTGTAGGCTGTTTAGCGGGTTTGCCAGTTGCCAGTGCCTTTATTTACAACTGCGGAAAAACAAAACCGTCGCGCCATTTTTTATACATATTTGTTCCCGGTTTCGCTGTGGTTATTTTCATAGACTAATACATATTTAAAATAATATTATCAATACGAAATCTAAAGTAACACCAACCTACGTTGAAAAGTTTTTAAAAGAAGCTCCGGATAATCAGTACATGGCAACAATGGTCAGTTGAACTTTATAATTACCTTATTGTAGCATACATTCTTACAAGTCTGTTTATTTCCTCGCAAGTGTGTTGAAAAACGTCGTATGAAACGCGAGTGCGTTGATCATTACACTCTCGACTACCTTATCGCGCTCGCCTGCGGCTCGCGCGGACAATACCGTCTCGTGTGTAATGACCAACACCGCACACTTGTATCATAATGTACTATTCTGGTGTGAAATACTTAGTACTACTAATAGTACTTTACATTTGTATAGAAAAAAGGCACCACGTTGCCACCATTGCTGTTGTTTTCATAAGACACCCTATAGTTTTATGCCATGCGCTGAGCATGACCAGAGTGTGATTTTTGAGGTAAGACCTTACAGAGAGTTTCACTTTTCCAGTTGCTCTAGGCGGAGGAATCAATAAGACTAACATAATTATACATTTCAATACAAAACCATTTGAAAATTACATACCCTAGTAGGTTTTTAACTAACTAGTCTACAATACCGTATTCCTGATCGATATTGCATTTAAAAAATACACCAAGATTTTGTGCCAAACCATACCCACAAAACCCAAATAAAATAAAACAACGCCCCATGATAGCCACATCCATCGAACTCAAATACCTATGAAAGAGTAAATTATTCACATACGCGTAGAACAAGACAGAGCGCGTGTATCGATTTTCAGGCGACCTTCAGACAGCCCGACGGTTCGCTTTTAAAAGTTGAAGAAAATTAGAAAACCTAATTGAGGGTAGCTTGGTATCTGACACGTTTTGTTGAGGTACTGAGAGTGTCATTGAGCTGGTGGAGTAAAAATATATATTGTAGTTTGATGACCTGTGTTGGTAAATGCAGATTGTTAATGCAAATATTTATGAGCGATTTTTGTATAAGTGGAGATTTTGCTAAAGTAATTTGGTTATTTATGTGGGACTTTTATGAATGCATCTTTGTCCGTTGTTGGTAGTGGACTTTTAGCGGTTATTAAAACGATTAATTTTAAGCTAACTGCGTATGAGGATATATCAGACTGTTTTAAAATCCAATTAGGTTATAAAAAGACTGAGCCAAAAAAGTAGCTGATAAAAAACTGCATCGTTCAGTTTCGGTTTGAAGACACAACCTTGCCGGTTTTTTTATGTGATTACAAGCTGTCTATACGCAATGGTCAACATTGTATAAACATAATATCACCATACCTACTTTACTGAAACTAGAACCAGGTAGGTAGTTATTATTCTTCTGAACAAGTATGCAAAGAAAATGTCCAAAACAGAAAATAAAGCACATACAAAACTGCGACCGCTTCGTAACAAGATTCAATCAAGTAGAATATTCCAGAATTGCGAATTTCTACTCAAGAAGATAACAATTTGCCTATTCATCAGACTGAGTGGGATGATGATTGTTCAATTACTGAAATTCTGTAATGAAAGTAATGATGCAGAAAATTGTGGGTTAAAATAATTACTGTACATCATTTCAATTGATTAGATGTGAGAGGGGGTATATGAATTGGATATTATAAAGCTGCGTTAAATAGGTTACCGTGTCAATTATTGAGAACTTGTGTAAAACGAATACAAAGTTGTAATACCTCGATAAATGGTATCGACAAACTGAAACAAAAATAACTGTTTTCATAAAAATAAACAAGAATTGATCATCAAGTAATTATCAAGCTTCGTCACTGGGTGTGGGCAATTTTAAACTGAAAGATCCCAGCACCCTCATTGCGAAATACACGATCAATCACAATAAGAATCGTTTTAAAATAGATTGATAATCCATTGCTTCATAAGTTCGAAAAGAAATCTGCTCCATAACGTAAATAACGTAATGAATGTTGTTGAATTGTCAAAAAAAAACAGATTAGTCTTCTTTGACGAAAATGTGTTGCGCAATGAGATAGCAGTTATGACTCTTTCAGAGTTGTGCTTTCCAGAAATGCAAGAAGACGACATGGCTCAAAAATACGGTCTTACGGTCCCCACTGACTACCTGCAGTATTGTCTCTCCTTCTCCCTCGAATCGATCCAAAGGTTGTCTGTAAAAGATCGCTTTTAGCGATAAGACCACCCATTGTGTCACCCTATGTAAAATGTCCGTAATTTTTATGGGTTACATAATAAAGAGTATTCTATTCTATTCTATTCTTACAATATAGGTAATAATATGACCTATGAAATCCCGGTTATACTGCACAAAATTAATTCTTTTGAAAGCAAAAATATCCCAATACCAATTGGTAGTATCTGCCGCTTCTAGTTTAAATCGACACTTATCAAGAACTTCAAACCATGACCCATGTAATCGATTGGTAATTCAAGCACCATCGAGGAATCGACGAACCGGTATCAATATTCGATGAATCCGCCAAAAGAGAAGGCATGAAGATATAAAGTACCTCTCAAAAACCAATCTGTTTGAACGGGCAGCCATTTTGGAGCATTACGCAGCAAAATTTGACAGCAAACGTCATTAAATGACACTTGTGTTCGAAGTTCGAAAGTGTCAATGTTTGTCTGTCATCGGTCTATATTGATGTTACGTGATTTGTTTATGGTCAATGACCATTTATGAGTGTACGCTTATTATTTAATGTTAGCTCTTTATTAGTGCCTTGTTTGAGCTTATAGCTTGCTCGTTGTTTAGTTAGCTCGTGCCTTTGCCTATGCCAGTTAACCTATTTCTTGTAAATAAAACTCAAGTTCAACATTCTCAAAAATGAATTCCGCTAATCCCAAAAGGTTAAATGTATGACGATTCATTTGTAGCACAGAGTAAAATCCTCCGTATAATGAGTCAGACGATTACCCGGACCGGCTGAATAGCTTTCATTTGGTGTGAATAAAGGCAGTCTCCTCGTAATCAGTCTCACAGCCTCACTGAGGCCTTAGAATTGGCTCAGTGAATCACTGTGTGAAATTATATGTATGACCTTATGGAATGTTTTGGCTTTAGTTGTTTGAAAAGGCTGATGTAAAATAAGTTTAATTTAAATGTCATTCAGTCCAAGAGTCGACAATTCTTCAGTCTATTGGTGGAACATTTTAAATGTCGTATGGTTAAAATAATATCAGTTGAAAAAAAAGAAGACAGGTGAATTGAAATGAGTTAACAGTTAAACCTAATACTTAAAAGTGTGTTAAAAATATGCAATAATTAAGAAAAAACACAATTAAGATTCATAGAAATCTGATTTGTTCCAAAATCAGACCCTTGATGTTTTCTCTAACATTTATATACAAAAACTATTAGAAACAACTAGGTATATTTTCCTCTACATTTAGCACAAACGTATTAAAACTCCGACGAATCCACACGTCAATACCAAAGATCGTAACTCCATGTAAAGTAAACATTAGGGTAAAGATAGACTGTTAACACTGACATAACAGAATCAATGTTAAATTAAACTCAACATGTAATATGTTAACACTTTCACGTTCAAGATGCTTAAGAGTTATGAAAGTTGGGGAAATTGAAGTGTGTATTTTAGATGCAAGAGAGATTTTTGGATGAAAATCAAGCACCATCTTATGTTAGGTTAATTAAGGCCCACATGCACCACAAATCACTAAATGCTAACCGATATAAAAATATATATTAAAAAAATACTATAAATATTTTTCTTTTTTTCTTTCTTTCTTTCTAAACGTGTTTAAAACGTCGTTCTGTCATTAAATAGAAAATGAAATCAGAAATAAAAAACAATTCGTGATTTCTGGTAGGTACAAGTGAGGTATCATCCAAGATGTTGATGAACACTACCTTGGTAGCACGTCATGTTTGCTGTCTGGTATGCAATTTATTCATTGTTTGACAACATTGGTCCAATTATTAGTAGAAAATGTAGCAACTATCATAACATTAGGAAAAATTAAATTAAATTAAATTTCAAGCTGCCACCATAGAAGGAACTGCAAAACGATTACAGAACACATTTTTTGTTGACCTACTATACTGAAAACTATTTCATTTCCAAGAGTGTTACGTCTTGTGGCTGATCGATCACTCTGTTTGGAAAATCCATCTTTTCGACAGCTGCAACGCAATAGTTGTAGTATCATAGACAATATTGAAGGTTATTGATCGATTATCGGGAGCTAAGCCCCGATGTTAAGCCCCATTTACACGATGCGAGTTTCTTGCCTGTGGGATAGGTACCTACAACAGAATTGAAGCAACAAATGACTTGCGCCGTCTTAATACTGTTTAGAGGGTGCAACTTTTATTGTTACTTCAACTTATGGTATGTCACATGCAATTAAATTATTGTATAAATCGGCCCTGCTGTTCAAAAACCACCCTTAAAAAATATACAGTAGAAATACCAAAATGTTTACCAACTCCAGTTGTATCATCACACGAAGACCTAAAAAAATAATAAATTCATAAAGCTAGGTACTCACTTCCCCGTTTATGCAGTCCCATGTTTTCCGAGTTCACTTTTAAGAGACAGACGGACACATCACTAACTTTCTATCACTTTCGATCCATCACTATTCACAGTTCGTAGTTAGTATTAGTACACCAGAGAGAGTAAAGCTGAGGACACACAGGATAAAATTACGTAAAATTACGCTACCGGAATACAGTTTGGCGTAATTCCAAGCAACTTTTTGTAGAATTAAGTAAAATTACGAGGTTTGAATTTTGAGATGTTTTGCGCAGGTTTTAATATGTAACAGCGTAGGTTACCTAGGTAGAATAACGTAGTGTTTGATGCTTACGTGAAAATTTTGCGGAATTCAGTTTTATGCTTTCGAAAGAGTACATAAAACTGACCGAGTCGTTTTTATTTCGGTAAATAAACAAACCTAAATATGAATTCAGCGGCGAGCATAGTGAAAAAGCAAAAAAGATATATATAAAAAAATCCTCAATGTCTATTTGGAATTCAATACGACTTAAGGCTGGTTCACACCGGCGCGACTTGTCGCGCTACGCGACACCGGCAATTGTTCAATCGTGAAGTTATAATAGAAATTGTATTGTTAAAGTCGCGTCGCGCGACAAGTCGCGCCGGTGTGAACGAGCCTTTACGATAAAGTAATAACGTTATATCTACCTACTTACATTTAAGTACCCTTTTCAATAACCTTAATAAAAAAAAATACCGAACACGTAAAGTAAATACATTGTTATCTTGTCCATCGTTATAAAAATAGTTCATATAATTATCTCGGGGGAAAGCATTCGACTTCCTTTAAAAATGTGAGCGAAGAAAAATATAATTTTCAATTTTGTTACGTTGGTTATAAGAAATAAATACATAATAATAAATAATAAAATCTTTAACAATAATAATAATTTCGTTTTTAAATAATCGATCATTTTAGCAATATTCTATATAATATGTCTACAATATTCTAATATTATAAAAATATGTGCAAAAAGAAGTTAAATAAACAATATGTTTGCTAACACTTTAAATGTATAATCTAGAATATTCTATCGTGGCTTAATAATATTATTATATTTGTATCGTTATTCCCACGTTTTCACTTAGGTACGTCAAAACTCACACGGGTTTAAAGAAACAACAATAATTAAGAATAGTTTAAACTAAGATTTGTATTAAGTATATGAAATTCGCAAACATAAAAAACTGCTATTATTTAACCAGATGAGATGTTACTTTACAGTCTGTTTTTAATATTACATAATATTCAAGACGTAATATTATTGTTTTTAGGGTTCCGTACCTCAAAAGGAGAAAAAACCGAACCCATAGGGGATCACTACGTTGTCCATCCGTCCGCTTGTCTGTCTGTCAAGATCTTTGACGTTCAAAAATAATTTGTAGGTCAAAACTGGAAATGGAAAACAAATACGGGGCTACAGTCCCTTGGAGATCTAAAAAAATCAAGCTTCTAAGTCAACGCAATAAAAAAATACGGCCATTTATGCGACATTTATTTTCTTCTCTTCTCGCAAAGAAATCGAAACTTATATCCCGTTGACCTAGAACTATGAAATTTGGCAAGAAGCAAGGTCTCACAGCACAAGTAAAGGAAAAAGTACGCAAGTCGTTAATTTGTAGTTTTAACACATTAAAAAAACGAGTCATTCTGCCTAGCATTTTCCCAATCATGTTGGGGTCGGCTTCCAGTCTCACAGGATGCAGCTGAATACCAGTACTTTACATGGAACGACTGCCTATCTGACCTTCACAACCCAGTAACTGGGTAATACGATACCCCTTAGTAAGACTGGTTGTCAGTCTTTCGGGCTTCTGACGACTCGTAACGACTGACTGATCCGCGAATGACAGCCGGGACCAACGGCTTAACGTGCTTTCCGAAGCACGGAGGAGTCTCGGTTTGTAAAGATGGGCACCCATCCACGGACCAACCCCGGCAAGCGCAGCTTAACCTGATGGATCGACCCGTGCGGCTGTTATTACTTAGCCACGAGCTCCTCCGCATTAAAAGAAACGAGTACAAACTTAAATTTGCAGTGGGAGAATTGACCGTGACGTTTAACGATGTCACGGAGAACATTTCTTCAACTACAAAGTTATGTTTTCTTGGGATAAATACGGAACCCTTCATTGTGCGTGGTTCGACACGCACTCGGCCAGTTTTTTGTGAAAAACACTAGGCTTTATAATGAAAGTATGTGAACCTTTTGGTATGCACTTCTCTTCAAGAAGTTTCTTTTTTAGCACATTTTTCTAAACGTTAAGACTTGTTTACCATTGTAGAAATTATTGAACAAAGAACGTGGAAAAGGGAAATTCCGGGTTCATCTCCTATTTGAAGCAACAAAATGATAATCGGATTAAGTGACGGGTATTTAAGCAGTCCCAATTCCCAACTAAGAATTCGACTTGTAACTAAATGAATATAATACTTAGTATAAATCTAATAATGTAAGTAGGTACTCAGTTTATACTTTTTTTTCCTGGGAAATCCCCATGGATGGTCCTGGAACATGCATGGTTATATCGGACTTTTAACTAGCTAAAAGGCTCCCGCTGACAGGCACGACGCGACACCGTCAGAACAATTTCTGTGAAGTTTTCATAAAAATTGTTCCAGCAGAGTAGCGTCGCGCCTCCAAATACTTACCAAAGCGGGGGGAGGGCTCCCGACTGAAGTTGGCGATCCTTTAAATCTGGTTTTAATTTATGATATTATATAAAAAATTCTTTGTACTTTTCGTGTATTCACGTTTTTTGGATACCTACCTAATTATGATTTGCTTTTTTTTCTTCCTTTCATGACCTTTGAAATTAACAAGGTTTGTTCTATGATCATTATTAACCAAGTCAATTAAAAACGTAACTCATAAAGTCTTTTTCGAAGTTTTTTTCGAAATTGTATTGTAGTCGCGTCGCGCCAGTCAGCACGAGGCTTGAAACAAATAAATATAATATATTAGGTACTGAATGAACCAAGCAACGTAATTATTAGACAATGAGTAGGTACAGACGCCTGAGAACGAATAAACACTAGTTAAACCTAATTACAGCGCCAATGAAAGTGGATCATTTAACGCGTTTTTTTCGTCTCACGCTAAGAGCCCTCGCTTTCGTTCAACGCGTGATTTTTGTTAATTAGGAAAATGTGACGTGTGCACGTTAATTACGTCTTAATTAGGTGCTTCGAGAAAATTCTTTTGGAAACAACGTATTTAGAATTTATGGTGGTAGGTACTAAATATAGTTAGGTGAAGTCTGGATTATTTAATAATGTGTGGTCAGCGGTCATGGGTTGATGACCTTTAGGCGCTAAGGCAGAGGGCAGACCAGCACCCTAATTGCGTACCACAGTTACAATCACAAAGCCCTTAATTTTTAAGGGGATGCTTGATTCTTACGTTATTATTTGGCATTGAATATTTTTGAATACCTAGTCAAAATGAAAGGGATTATGATTGTGAGTATGTTACAAAATACGGCTGCAGATTGCGTTGGCAAAATTATTCATCCCTCCACTACACTGTCAATATTCATTTTTATTGTGTGCGTAATCAATTTTTAAGCATATGGCATAGGTACTTAAAGCGAGTAAAAAAATTGACGACCCAGCATCATACTCACAACATTTTTTAAAGTACCTAGTTTAAAGTTAGCTGCCTGTATACCAAATAGCTTTGTTGACTGTACATAGATTATAGTCGATTATACTGAGGTATGTTTCTTTAACTTTAGTCTTTCTTTAACTCGACAGTTAGAAATTCCCCGCTTCAAAACTTATAAGTTGTTAACAAATCTAAAATCACGTCTTTAGAAAGATCACGTCTCCACAAATGGTGATTGAGAAACTCCTCCAACATTATACCTAGTTAGAAAGCAATGGACAGATGACACAGCGTTTGTAACGCAATTTACTGCGCGTGAGTCTGTGGCAAATTGACAGATTATCATGATTATTGCGAACGTGTGATTGATGGTGATAGGTTTGGAATTTAGTAACTACGTGTGTGAGAAGTACAGTATAGTTAGGTAGGTATAGTATAATCTGACTGGTGACGAAATGTGACTTTAAGAGTGGTGGTAACCATAATGTAGGCACCTACGTACGCGCCTTTCTGACTGGCTAATATTTTCACCACGACATTATTTAAGGCTCCTGCTTAGTGGCGCGACGTGACGATGCGACGTCATTCTGGTAGACCAATTTCCAAGAAGTTAAAAAAAAAATAGTTCTTTTAGCTAGAGTCGTGTCGCGCTGCCGCTGTAGCGTGGCGCCTGTTTGCGGGTACCTTTATTGTCATACAAGCCGTGTGCGTGCTCGATAAGATTGCCTATGGGCAAAAATGATGAACTTCCCACACAAACTATCATGCCTTATTTAACCCCTTTGGGTATTTTCAAAATCCTTCCTTAGTGGCTACTTTTGTTATAAAAATAACTCTTTTGCACTTGCTTCTAGTTCTAGAGCCAGCGGTTTTGGCTGTGCGCTGTCTGTGAGCACGCGTAGCGTGACCACCGTAGAAACGGGTTTTGTCGACGGGAGAATAGACAAAGTGACAGATTGTGTAATTTATCAGTCATTTTGTCTATTCTTCCGTCGACAAAGCCCGTTCCCGTGGTCATGATACGCGTGCAGTAAGTGAAGTTGAGATTTTTATTAAGTAGAAGATGAATCGTACCGAGAGTAAGTACTAAATGAAGTACTAAGGCACTTCATTTAGTACACCACCACCACCAAAACAGAAAATTCAGAAATCCAAGATATACTTCATTCCTTATAACCACCTAACTAATAAGAGTTTGTTTGTTACGCTCACTCGCTAAAACGGCAGTACTTTTAATCCCGATATTCCAACGGGAATGAGACTTATGCGGGGGAAATCGCGGGGCGCAGCTAGATTATAATAGAACAAAACTAGAGAAAACTGCAAACAAGGACGTATTGTGTAGGTACCTTTGATTATGTTCGACCAATCCGATTTCCCCGCGAGTAGGTTTCTAGCGCCCAAACTAATGTTATATTTCCTTTTAAACCGATTATGTTTACATAACGTCCGAGGCAACACAATAATAATATTAGTAAGGTTATTCTGGTACATAACCTTATGTGTTTTGCGTTGTTTATAAATAATAGCCGTATCGTCAGTGACCCGTGAAAGGTAAACAGTGTATTGTGAGATTTAAATAATAATATGATTGACCTTATACCGATATATCAATCTGCCTAGCCTTTTCCCAACTATGTTGGGGTCGGCTTCCAGTCTAGCCGGGAGCAATTTCTAGGATAAGGAGAAAACTAGACAAAAAACTCAATTATAAAATAAAAAACTAAGTAGGTATTAAGTATATAATATTTAAGTAATATCGAGAAACTAAAAGAAGTTATGAAATAGACACGTTTCATTTCCTTCAATTAAATTCACATTTCTATGCATCTTGCATTGTCATCACAGATCGCAATTCGCTTCTAGCGAGAATGTGTTCAATGTTCTTTTTCATAAATTGAATAAGTATCAGATTAAATTATAATTTTCAATGAAGTGAACATAATGCATTATGACTAGCAAAAAAAAACATTACCCTCCTTTTGGGGCAGTCGGGTAAAAAAATTACAAAGGGCAATACTGCAAGCGTTTGAAAAGAATAGAGGTCGCGGGCGCTTCAAGGTGAATTGTAATACCTAGCTGAGTTTTTTTACTGAAATACTGGGCTTTTTAGATCTCTGCCTTTTTATTATCATAGAGAGTCATGCGTGAGACGTTTAAATCTAATGTGACAGTTTGAATATTATAGAGTAAAAAAAAAATGACTTATTATCACTACGAAAGATGTTTATCTTACAGCACGCGTAGCATGAACACAGTAGAAACGGGTTTTGTCGACGGGAGAATAGACAAAATGACAGAATGTGATTGTTTATCTGTCATTTTATCTATTCTTCCGTCGACAAAAACCGATTCTACGGTGTTCATGCTACGCTTGTATGAAATCTCCTTTTTTTTACAACTCGTAAAAACCTTGCAGAGCAGGGGCGGGTCGGTAGTGTTAGAATAAAATATTGATAAAATGGAGAATTTTGCTGTTGTAGTGGTTGTTAAGCGTTGGGTTAGTAACAAGTCATTTCCAAGTGCAGTTTTGTCAACTTAACTTCCATCTTCGGCTTGATCATCACTTACCATCAGGTGAGATTCAGGCCAAGAGCTTCCCCGCTGTGGATAAAAAAAAAAAAAAAAAAAAAACTTTCTACCTTTGTGCCAAATGCGGTTTTCAGCAGCGGTTTGGCACAAAGTCGACATTATAATTACTTCGTAATAACTTGAAACAAGTAAGTCAAATTTTGTTTTGATTATAGGTAACTATCTTTGCCTGCGAATTCCTTCACGTAGACGTCGCAGGATACTCAAATCTATGGTAAAATAACATCCAAAATTCTATAAAACTGCCTTGGCCCCCTATCCACCGCGTCGCATTGCATCGCCCTCGCAATACTTCTCTTTCGCTTAGCGTTGTTTCTGACTTTTTTATATTTCCTCAGCCCCTAAGAGCCGTAGCGTTATAGCTTCCTTTTGAATTGGGCTATCAAATGCAAAAATATGTTTTCAAATCTGTCTGGTAGTTCGAGAGATTAGCGCGTCCAGACAAACGAACAAACTCTTCCGTTATTACATATATTTGTTTATAAATGATAAATTAAATTTAAAAAAAAAACATTTATTTCAGGTCCTTGACCCGTATTAATAACCATGGGTACCCATTTCACAATTTTCAATTAAATAATTAAATGAAAAAAAAAACCGAGGCGAACATGTTCTATATTGTAAGATGTAGGTTCTGATAAGCACCGTCTTATAATTTAGAATAGACTTTTTGCCATCTCATTGGTATAAAAAAAATAAACGCTCAAATTCATAAAAAACCGGCTTAATAAGAGTTACTCTTTACCTCTGAGGTAGCGAATATATCGGGTATTAAAATCCAATGAGATTTAATTTACTTAATCGCAGACTTTTGTCATTCAAAGTATGATTAAAGTCAATTTAAAAGTTATAATTTAGTTACCTACTTTGCGAAGAACAATTATGTAGATATTGTATTGTATTTAATTGAAGTCTGACTTTGAAATGTACTTGTCTGGTTTGTTTTATACAAAAAGCTTGTGACTAAAGGTAACACCAACATAATAAGCAATAAAATAAACTGATATTGTTCGTGTTTTGATAAAACTGTGAACAGAGAGTTTAGAAATGATTTTTTTTAAATTATGTTATGGGCCAAGCTTTGACCTCGATCTCGCCTCATGGAAAGAGATGGATGAGGTCTTTGATGGAACGAGCAAGCCCAGGTGCCTGTTCACTCTTGCTTTGAAGGCAGACGGATTATACGTGGAAGAGAACACAGACGCTGGCAAAGAAGTTACACAAAGTGGGTATAAAAATGTATAAAAATTATTTATGATTTATTATAATTAATAAAAAATTATATGGGACCAGCGCGCAAGTTTCCTCTACCAAATGAAAAAAAAGAATTTTCAAATCGTTCCACAATTGACCAAAATATCAATGAACATAAACACAAAATTCATTCAGACGAACATAATATTATAACCTCCTCCTTTTATGAAGTCGTTTAAAAATGAATTAGATTGAAGTTGAAGACCACACAAGTTTCTGATTTCATTGCCTTAATAGATTACTAATAAAAAAACTAATTTCTTAAAAATAATAATAAATGACCTTGCTTATATATAAAATAAATATATTATTAATTTAGTCTATGCAAATTGTTCTTGACCTCTGACAGATGGTGATCTAACGCAAGCATACAAAAGATAACTAATAAAATCATTATTTTTATTGATGTAAGTATACAATATTCAATCCAATTGTTATTTGTGTTGATGAGAGTATTAAATTAAGTTATTCTCATCAATTTTATGTCTTCTTTACCGAAATTCAATTTAACTTCGGAGCAGAATTGATTGCTTCCTTATTAATTTATTGGCAGCGTAATAAACTGAACTTCCAAGATTTTTCTGACACTTTAAAAGCAAAATATGTCGCCATTTTTTTTTCGGGGAACCTCTCGTTTAAAAGTATCGCATTTCCTAAAGAAACAAAAATAAAAGAGAAAGAAAGAACCTCTTAATCTCATTTTAATATTTTTCGAAAATAGCTCGCCTACTTTTGTATCTAAGTATTAATAATTTATTAGAAATTATTTTCAGTGGGCTCCTTATCAGTAGTCAGTAACCGACATTACAGCTTACGAAGGAGTATCGTGTTACTCAGTAACTGGGTTCTAAAGGTAAGATAGACAGTCATTCCATGTTAAATACTGGTAGGTATGCAGCTGCATCTGCTTGGATTGGAAGCCGACCCCAACGTATTTGGGAAACGGTAAGGCAGATTGATTGATTGTTTTTCTTCAACAATAACCAATTCATTAGGAATTATTGTCAGAAATATTTTCAGATAACGACATTAACAGCTTAATATAAACTGCTATACATTAATAAGTCTCAATCAATTATCTTTAATCTAGTATTAATAGATAAGGCAAATCGTGGCCCCGAGGAAAGCCAATCTCAGGATGTAGGTACTCAAAATGTCATCAAGATAAATAAATTAGATGACGCCGCAGCAAGTGGCGCCGTCTAGTTTTATTATTAAGTAACTAGAATCCACCGAAGAGGTCTGTTCAGAGTGACACTGGCCAATGACTGTCATTCTAGTATGAGCGTCGTATCGATGGTTGCGTGGTGTCTTCAGATGACAGATGACGTCACGCTGCTGTCGTACCACTTCCACGACGAACTGCTTTATTCCGTCACAATCCTGGTGATATTCAAGCTGCTGAACTGCTAATACGATGTCTACTTCTTGTAAATGCTATCCTGTGCCGTTAAAGATATTAGTTTTGACTACTGTATTCGCGTTAGTCAAAATGAATGGTGAATGAAGTCACCTTGACCCAAAGTGTGCTTAATAATTCTAATTTAAATGTTACAGAGGTCATGTGCCATCATATTGATAAATGGTGACATTTAATCTGCTACAAGTTTTGACGCAAAGTAAATATAAAAAATAAGTTGCGAAAAAGTGACAAATCTAAGATCTTTATAATTTCATATTAAAAAGACTTAATAATAAATATAAAAGCGAAAGTTGTTGGTAAGTTTGTAACACCGTAACTGCAAAACAGCCGAATCGGTTATAATGGCTTCTCAAGACAATAAATAAACGGATTTAGGATACACTTTTTTATTTTAATCTTTTTATTTAATTTGTATAGTTAGGTAATTAAGTACTAGTTATTTCTACGCAGCATTACTTATAATGATAATTATATTTATGTTTACCTGAACTCAATAAAAAAATGTTGCATTTAGTAGATACGCTGGCAAAGCTATGAGCTTATCTAGTTAAATAATAAATATTTAAAAAAAATCGATATGTCTGTATTTTTGAGGTCATTCTCACCACAACTAAGATCTAGATTATACATCCGTTAAAAAGCTATTTGAGTACAGTTTCATAGTTTTAATTTTACGGCAAACTCACTAGCACGCTGTTAGTCTACAATTCCAGCTTTATAAGTTACGAGTAAATTCGTTCTACGAGTTAAAACGACTACTTTTATGACTGCCTATAAAAATATCTGGCTATTTTTAAACAACATGGTGGACTATGAGATTTATAACTTATTAATTCAGCGAAAAAGAAGAGGAGGTATATTAGTTTTTATCTTATCACCTATCATTAAAAAAAATAAAAACTGTGATATTCCGCACAGTTCAGAAAATGTCGCTATTATTATTTTCAAGAAATTTTACACTTTTAGTTCAAACCAATCTGGCTGGAAGAGGTGGCGACCTAGACGCGTACCGCAAGGATTGGATCGAGATGGCCCTGAAGAATACTTGGAAGGATTTGGAGGAGGCCTTTGCTCAGCAGTGGGACAATGTAGGCTAAAAAAAAAAACTTGACTGGCAGAGAAACATTACTGAGACAGCCCCGTTTTTCTTTTTCTATGCAAACAAATACAATTGAACTGTTTGTAATGTCAAAATAACAACGTTTTACTAAATGCATATGAAAGTATAGGTACGATACATTAAAAAAAAACTTTTTTTTTTGGCTGTTTGTCTGTTTGTTCCGGCTAACTTCCGAAACTTCTGGAGCGATTTTGATGGTACTTTCACGGGCAGAGAGCTGATGTTATAAGGAGTAACTTAGGACATTTATTTTAGAAAAAGAATGAGGGTTCACGCGGGTGAACCCGCGGACTGCAGCTGGTCAATAATAAAATTGAAATGGCTTTCGACTATTAATTTGTGATGAAAACATCATCAAGCCATCGATTAACATCAGAACAATACAAAAACTAACAACGACTCCACGCAGTTGACAGATGTATGACTCATCCATCAATATTACCCATTGTTTCGATAATTGCTTGACAGTTCAAATAGTTTATTTAATAAAACACACTGGCACACTGCTGGCTGGTGACACACTGGTTGACAATTAAGACAGAAAAGGATGAAAGAAAATACGTCACGTCGTCGTTACGTCATGTTTTCTTTGAAGCAAATGAAGGAGATCACCTATTCTGAGTTTTTTTAGCGACCCTCAATATTAATTATATGTATATTTTTAAAGAACGCATTATTATTTTTAAAACGTCAACTATTTGGGTTCGGAGATATACAGGGTGGATTTTTGAGATAGGGCAGCAAGGACAGCTACCTAAACCGTTGTAGCTACAGGAAAATGGTCTTAGAAGACTGGCCTTAACTTTTTGAGAAATTTTTATCTGCATTCACAGATTTTGAAAAAAAATTACATTCAGCAAGAAAATGGGCCGCAAAATAATTTGTAAACATTTTATTCAATAAATTATTATTATTATTATTATCAACACTGCTCTCAAAACGGTGAAGGAAAACATCGTGAGGAAACCTGCATGTCCTAGAACCAAAAATTCGAAGACATGTGACATCTATTTTATTTTATGTACGAACCCGTACTGGGCCCGCGTGGTAGATTACAGCCCACTCCCTCAAGAAGAGAGGAGGCCTGTGTCCCAGCAGTGAGGTGGCTGATTATGCTATTTAATAACTACCACTGACTTCCAAAACTATTAATTAAACTAAAAAACCCAGTCAAAACAAGCCTCCAAACGAAACAAGAAAATAATTCCGAAAAATGAGCCCTCAGTAAGATTCTACATTGCTCACAACATTTATTCTCATATTTGTTTTATGAATTCCATCCCTTTCAGAGCCCAATTGATACAGTACACACTTACTATACATATGTATGATACAGTACACATAATACACATGTATGTTATATGCTGACTCATGTGTTCCGAGGTCAATAACCCGCTTGTCCTATTTGGTACAGTTTATAGCCCGGTCCGAGACGTTAGTGTATCGTGAAGTATGGTTAAAAGCGGAAGAAAATGGTGTTTGACAAAAGAAAGCTGTTTTTTTAGATTACCTTTTTTAGGACTAGAAAGCTTATAAGTATGGTATTATAAATACGAAAATTACTCTGTCTGTATGCTATCTTTAATCACCTTAACGGCTGAACAGATTTTGATGATGGACTTTTTATCCAGGTAGGTAGTAAGTTCCCGTGGGATAATTACCGATCTTCATGCGGACGAAGACGCGGGCAAACGCTAGTTTGATATAAAACAGTTCCGTGAGTGACTAATTGACAGATAAAGCACAGTTTACATAAATTATTTAAAATAAAAACATGAATATAATTAATATATAATAATTAATTTGAAATTGAGTTTAAATTAATGAACCAATCATGAATTTACTCTACATTGATGGAAGATAAAATAAATGCCTCAGGCAGTCCGCCTTTGTTCAGTTTTTTTTTTACATGTGCATAAAGTTTTAATAAATAAATAAATAAATGATTTATTGATCACTTCAGAACTCGGAAAGGACTAATAGATAAACAGATTGTGAAGTAAATATAAAAGTTATTAGATATTTGGGACTTAACAGAAGCCATTGTAGTGAAGTCCTTGCTGAAGCCTTTTTTCAGCCTTCATTACCTTCCGGCTTGAATGAGAATGGAAGTGTATATCCGATAAAGGCAATAAATACTTAAATAATGTTTCTAATACCTCGTACATTGCCGTCTCTATGCGATCAAGAAAATAAAGGAAGAAAAGACATTATCACGAAATACATCATAAAGAAATACGTTATGATAGAAAAAGTGAACTGTTCAGGACACTAATGATGGACCGGTTGCGTTTCATGATCATAACCAAACATAATTGTTGTTATATAATTAAATAATTACGTGTTTCGCACTCTATTTGGAAAAACACAAGTACATTAAAATTGGACCTTATCAAAGAATTGGGGGAGCTAATTTTAGAACATTAAGAATCCTGTCAAGCTGTCCTCTGTTCCATCTCTCTCTTCTTTGTCTTTCCCTCAATGCTGAGGATCGCGACCACATACGACGCGTCTCCAAGCTATGCGGTTTTTTGCACTGTAGACCACTTGTTAAATCAGCCTCCAACAGCCTTCTTGATCGCGTCTGACCATCTTGCCGGTGCTCTGCCTTGAGCGCGTTTTCCTTCCACCCGGCACAGTATCATAAGCCTTTCCAGACCATGCTTAGGTGAACGCATAATATGTCCGAAAAAGCTGAGGGCACGCTCCTGGCATATTGTAGATAGCCGCTTGGTGATCTTGAGTTCCTCTAGTATGGATTCATTCGTTCTCCTGGCGGTCCATAGTAAACGAAGTAGCCTCCGTCAACTCCACATCTCGAAAGCATCGATTTTACGGTTTCCGCGGCTCTGTTCCATACATAAGTGTAATTCCTTTTCTGTATAATAAAAGACACCAGCACAGACTATTATTACTCCACATGAAGCACCACTCCTATCTACCCCCTTACCCACACAAAGCTCCACATTGCGTGCACCATCCGATCTATAATGGTACCATTTAGTGAGGGCAACGCACTTTTAGAATCCAGGTCGGTTTTACTCGATCAATCATTGGCCGACCAAATGGCTTCAAGACTACCAACGTGTGATCAATCATGTTACTTCCCCTTTCCGATGTAGGTTAAGTAAGGTTGTTTTGAATTTCAATTGTTTTGTTTTGGGTCAGCGTTTCTTTGGGTGGTTTAAGTTATTAGTGGTAATGGAAAATAGTTTTATTTATCAGAATGTGCTAAACGGAAACATAGGCAAAGTCAAATCATTTATTTCTTCTTTCTTTTCTTTCTCTCCATGCAAAATACTGGTATTCAGCTGCATCCGGTTAGACTGGACGCCACCCCCAACATAGTTTGGAAAAAGCTATGCAGGTTATGGGTAATTTAAATAAAAGTCTTATCTTTGCTCTTTACAAAAATGGCCCTGCCAATGAAACCCTTTGGCAAAAACCCCTTTTGTTGGCCAACGCCCAATAGGTCTAGGTACCCCGTGAATATCTGTGTTTAAAACAGAGCCGGTAAATGTGCAAAAGGCTCTAAACCAATGCACCAACTCAAATACTGAATTTAAATAAACATGAAACTGAGCAATCGGCACGAACAATAAAATACACTGAAGCTCATAAAAATCTGTCAAAAACTAAATGAAAACTGATCGTGGTTAAGCCTAACAGCGGGTTTAACAACGAGCCCCTCTTAATCTCAGTTTAACCCGGGATTACCCTAATTAATTGAACTGATTTAGTACGGAACCCGCGACGTGGTTGACATATTTTATAAACAGTGTCATTGTTTGGAAAAATATGGTATTGTAATATTGTTACGAAATGTTTATTCATGAGTTGTTTTATCAATGGATCTTATATTGAGCAGTTGTTTGTTAAACAAGTATTGTGTTGTTGTGAGTTCATTTGTATCGCATAAATAAATTCCAACCCTCGTGGGTTAAACCCACTCAAAAACTCGCAAAATTCCATGTTTAGTGTACTCTCTGAAGAGCAAAGGTATGCAAAAACTCTTTTCTATGTTCAGCTGTGTTGTTGAACTGTTTGAAGTAAGTATGTGATATATACATGTTTTATAAATCCTGCACAATTTTTTTTTTTTATTGTCCTTCATGTAGATTATTAAAACATATTGGACAAGTTTATATTTTTACGTAACGAGCCCCTACTCCCCAACTTGATGCGTTTTATTTAAGTATTTTTTATTATTATGCTAAAGCAAAAAATACGTGTCTACAATTTTTTTAATATTTAACTGACGGTTTAAATAGATTTTTTTTTCCCAGAGGCGTCATCCCTATTTTTCTTTCTAATTATAATGTGGCCCCCATTTAATGTTTATAATGTTTAATTAATTATTTTTTTAATTATTTTGTTTAATTAAATTATAATGTTCCCCATCTGGAAGAGATATGCGGTTATATTCAAAGCACTCAAATGACTGATTCAAAAATGGACTCGTATTTGCCTTGTATTATATTATGGATGGGCCTAGAGCAAGGTATCTTACATACTTTCCGACTACCTACATAATATAATATGAATGAATATACTAATTACATAATTTTTATTTGTGATACAAAAGTAACTGTTAAACCTAATTTGTGTCTGATATACACGAATGTAACATTGGAACGAAATAGTGGCCGGTGACTGTCCAGCCGTGACCATGAGCATAGTAGCCAATGTAGTGAATGTCATGATGTCACATTTTATTTATTTTTGTTCTATCTGTTTGCCGAATATGTAGGTAATAAAAAATAAACAACGTAGTTCCTTTTTAAATTAATAATTTGCTAATGCAATATTATTACTTACTTCACTTTACATGCAGTATCAAAAATATAATATTTTAAATTGTTTGCAAATAAGACAAAATGCTACGAGAAAAAAAAGATGGCGCCATGTAGGTATCAATGTACTGGTAACGGTGTGACTGTAAATGAAAATCCATTTCAGAATATCTGTTTTTTTTTTTATACGCAATATATAACAAACATAGAAGTATTAATATCAATAAAGAAATAAACTTTTTAGAGCCATAATAGTTTGCAATCGTGACGAATCGAATGACACTTTCTTTGTCAAATTCAAATAAATATTTACATTTATTTACACATTTAAACTTGTACATCAATAAACTTTGATATCGCCATTTTAGTACAACACTTCCAATTAAAAATTATAGAATGGATAAATTAGGTTTCTATTTTGATCTAGATTTAAAAAAAAAACAAAACTAGCTGTCTCAAATGGCTACTGTGTGCTACTTACATAAAATTAAAAAAACTAAAAAATGCACTGCCTTGCCTTGAATTTGTTAAAAAGTGAAGCATATTTTTTATGTTTTCTTTTAGAAACTTTTATGGTTAATCCATTGACACGGTCAGTATTTAAATTTGAGTGCAGTGGTTTTTTTTAAGTGGTCTCATTCGCTTTTCACCACGTTCTTCAGTTATTTTATTTAAAACTGACAGTTTTTGTTTGTTTGTCCCGGTGAGTTCTGTCAAACCTGATTTACTAGTTCCAAAAAAAACAGAAAATAATATGACTAAAATATCTATGTAACTAGATAAATAGGAAAGTCAAGACGACATGACGGAACGAATCCTAGGCAAAAAATTGGATGGGCGGGTTGGGTTACATAAAATCATAATCGAATAAAAACCGGCGTTTTCCCAACAGCTTGGCATTGATAGCATAATAAGACGAATATAATAACTGCTGATCCTCTAATTAAGCTAAACAATGAACTGAACAAAAACTATGCTTCAAGGCGACTCAACTCACCTATTACGCATCTATTAAAAGGCTATTAAGTATTGAAATACTAATTAATTCACTTAAAACAAGGTAGGTATAAAGATCTTGGAACACAAAAAAGAGGTAGCCAAGAAAGGTTTTCTGTAAATAATCGTGTTTTAAACAATAACCGTAAATAGAGATGCACCATTGCCAAATTAAAACAGATAAATAGAAAAAAAAACATATTTGCATCGCCGCATTAAACTCTCGAGTAAAAATAGTAAAATTAACTGCACAAAAAACAAATTTCCTTCGAGCTGCTATCCTAATAAATCCTCAACCCACACGCTATTACACATTATAAATTAACAACAATTAATTTTAAAAAAACCTCATTAATTTTACTTAAAATTAAATTTTAAAAAAACCGTTAAAAACCTTAAAAATCCAAATGTCACTGATGTTTTTTTTTAACTCACTTCACTATACACTTTATTTTTCACGGGTGAAGGCACAGCGCGCGTTCAGCCTCGTATACGGCCGGTTGCAGACTGAACGGAGGGGGGTGGCCGCCCTACTGTTTAGACCGTATACACACGCTCCAGTTTTATTGAACAGAAACATGCTATTGAAGGAAAATATTGGATTTTTATTACTGAAAGGATTAATTGCTTTACATGAAAATTTTAAAGAAAACGGGGTTTTTGGAGTTTACTACTTAATAATCGATTTTCATATATGTTTAAGAGAATTTTATGACGGTATGGAAATTTTATTAGGAGTTAAATTTATACAAGCGTTAACTTTTTGTATTGTGTTTTATTTCTGTACATATCTCACACATGATTACTTGCTCTTTACTGCATCCAATGAAATCGCAAAGATAAGAGTGTAAATTATAATTTATTATGTGTTTATTTACCCTCTTTGCCTATTGCATATTCAAAGACAATCGTATTAAGGAGTAAACTCCAGTCGTACGTCGGAGCTGACACTCACACAGACACACTTTTTATTTTTATGTGCGGGCAGTATAATGAGAAAACTGTTTAGTTTGAGTTTAACAATATACCATACGCAGCGTCGTCGTTGGCACCATTAATTTCTTAATAAGGGTTTCGTGATTTTTCAGTGAACTTTTGACCTTTTCAGCTCAATAGCCTTCAAGAGTTACATGAAATTAATTAAAGTTAGTACCTAGTTATTAGAAAAACAAATACAATAGCTACTGTTCTATAAACAGTTTATTTTCTTCGATAGATTAGGACTGCGGAGCAGTTTTCATCTGTCATTATGTAACTTCTGCATGAGAGGAACACCAAATTTTATAAAACCGAAAGACTTGAGACCCTGAGCAGTCATTATAGAAGCAGATTAAACATAAAATACAGACTATTATAAATGAAAAATGTTCAACATTTTTTATTATTTTTTATTTCCAATTTATTGTTTGGTGTCATCTGGTCAGATTAGGGTCACCACTATTCCGTAGTGTCATCCCTATTCAAGCATAATCCCTATGTTCTATAACTCTATGGCCTGAACCCTGCACTGCCCTATGCAACTGACTGCACATGTATTTGGAGCAGTTGCATTCGACGCCAATGGCCGCCAGAGCGTTACGATTGCTCAATCACAACTAAGTTGCGCCAAACAAATGTACCATGCGTCATTTTGTTCTAGGTTTACCATTTTGTAGGGATTCGTTCCAGAATGTTCTCTTATTTTTAAGAGCGAGTTAAGTTATAAACTTAGGGGCCAACTCTACTAATTTACAAACGTTACAATGGTCTCTCCATTGTGATTTTTTGATAATTTTGTATAGCATATGTCTCCATTCTGACCATTTACAATGTTTGAAAATTAGTAGACTTAGAGCCCTTATGTGTGGTATAAAGATAGTACCTACAGTCATGGGCGGATTCGACCAAACAGGAATAAATTTTATCCGCGGAATAAGATTTACTTCTGACAGTTTTTGTACGGAGAAACTGTGAAAAATTCAAAATTTATCCGGAAGAGAAGGCTTATTCCGCGGATAAAATTTATTCCTGTTTGGTCGAATCGCTGTTAGTTGGTAGTTGAACTAATACTAACATGTCTTTGGACTACGGGACATATAATACTTAAATTGTCACTTTTTGACTTTTTGGGAGGCTTGCGTAGTCGACATATGGGAACCAATTTAATTGTAAGTAAGGGCGTTTGTGCACTACACGGAATTTTACCTTCCGGATGTAAAATCCCATACTTATATTTCCGGATCACGTGATTTTTACTTGAAAATCGGACTGCCGGCCGGACCGTAAAACTCCTTGTAGTGCACAAACGCCCTATGTATGTAATGGATGGAATGGAATAACGTAATTCTATATGATATGATGTGTTTGATGTTGCTGTCAATACGAAGCTCGTCCATTGATTTTCCATTAGGTTTGAGACACATGCGTCATACAATAATAATGGCTGGCTGGTTTTCGGTTCAAATAATACTGCGTAAAAATAACAATAACATTTATTACAATAAGTATTTTGATTGGTATTACAAACACCAGAAACATCCTGTAGTTTTAACCTGAGATTATAAACTACTTGTATGTATGTAAGTAGTTTAAGAGTGAGCATCTTATGATTTTTAATAAGAACCATGTCAGCACAATTATTTATGCCATTAAAAATAAAAATAACTGATTTTTATTGATATCTTTTTAGCGTTCCAGGTATGACGTTAAAAGGTTGTTTTCGTACGTGTCAACATAAACAGTGTATAAATAGAAAGCTCCAAATTGTCTGCCCTTCACCATTTTGCTAATCACACAATCATAATATTCAAATACCTACCTACTAGGTGACCCGACAGACGTTCGGTCCAAATTTTCATACAAAATTCCCATAGAAAATGCACCAATTTTCTAAGAAACTTTTCAAAATTATCTTTCTGCAAGAATCTGATTCGGACCATTAGGTACACATAGGTATTTTAAAACAAAAAATTGCCAAATCAATCCAGCCGTTCTCAAGTAATGCACTTACCAACGAACAGCATTTGAATATAAATTAGATTTAAATAAAGCAAACCCTTTTCAGTCGGGTTATTTACGTTAAGTTTACTAACAAATCATCAAAACTCTAGCACGAGCACATTCATCAAAATTTTATTATTCATCAATGGGCGTTAGAGTGTGACTAACTACGGCATTTGTGTAAATTAAACATTATTCACTACAAGTGGAACATAATAAGGTCTAGATTTCTTTGACAAGAAAGCAACCTGATTATTAAATAAAATTAAGAAAACAAAAGCGAATCTAGAAGCAAAAACGCACTTCTATAAACAAAACTGAATATTATTAAATGCCCGTATAAAATCCGATAAATATCTACATAATTGTTCTTTATTACAACACTAGCTGCTGCCCGCGGCTTCGCCCGCGTGAGTGTCGGAAATTACGCCATACATCCCCATGGGTTTTAAGTATAAATATTGAGTTTCGAGTTAATCGGACAGCGCGTTAAAATTCTTCCATACAAACACTGACACCCCAAAACCCCCCTTTGGGGGGTAATTTAGAAAAACAAAAAACTACAAACTTTATAATTTATTTAGATAACTATTCGTGCGAAGTTTCATGTTTATTACCTCAAGGAATAAGATTTTTCATACAAACTTTCATCCCTTATTTTACCCCCTTAGGGGTTGAATTTCGAAAAATCCTGATATACGTTATTCTTAATTTTTGGGTTTAAGTATAAATATTGAGTTTCGAGCTAATCGGACAGCGCGTTAAAATTCTTCCATACAAACTTTGACACCCCCCAACCGTAGGATAGGATACTTTTCCGGGATAAAAAGTACCCAGTGTGGTGCCCAGGATATTAAAGAATAATTATACCAAGTTTCATCGTAATCGAACCGGTAGTTTTTGCGTGATACCTGAACAAACAGACAGACAGACAGACAGACAGACAGACAGACAGACAGACAGACAGACAGACAAAAAATTTTATAATCACATTTTTGGGTTCGGTGTCGGTCTAGTAACACCCCCTGCCATTGATTTTTTTGATATTTTCAATGTACAGAATTTTCACTTCTACAGATTTATTATAAGTATAGATTTTGATTATATTGATGAAATTAATGTAGAACATACTATGTAATAGAGAATAAAAAGTGATACGAGTAGGAATCATAATACAAAACAAAAACACATGGCAATTGAAAAACTGATGCAATGAAAATGCATTTTTATTTTTGTGTGATATTCGTGTGCTTACGTAATTTTTATAAGTACTAATATAATATTATAATATCCTAAAGAGGTAAAAGAGTAAAGTTTGTATGTAGGTAGAAACCATTGAAACTACTAATCTGATCTATGTATGTATTTCTGAGTGTCATAAGATATATTTTATGGTAAAACAAATTCTCGCAGACAAAGTCGCGAGCAGGAGATAGTTTAAAATACATCAACAAACAAATAAATCAAGAATAATCATGTATCCCACTTACTGCTCACAATTTTCACAGGTTTAATCTTCAAGACGTAACTGAATAACCCCGAAAATAATAAAAACCGGCACATCACAGTCTCATAACACTAATTAATACTTATAACCTTATCTCGAACTAAAATAACGACCACTCACGCACACACTATGAATGAACTGAACGCAACGGGTCACTGAAAATTCACCCTTAAAATTCGTGAAGAAAGTGAGAAAAACTGAAGTTTTATCTCGAAGGCTATTAGGTTGGGAATGGCGTGGCAGTTTTGGCGGAGTTATGCCGTTTTTAGTTAAGTGGTTTGGTTGGAAAATCCGTAGTCGTGAGTCATAGTACTGAAAACTCGCCAGAGGGGTGTGGGGGGGGGGTGTAAGGGGGTGGCATAACAGTGGCGCCTGAAACCCCATACATTTCTTATTAATCAGGTGTGAATAACGAAAAATGGGGATTCAGGGTGATTTTACATGGTGTTTTTTTTTCGTTATGGGAATTTCATTAACCTTTCACCCGTTTCAGGTAAATACGGGGGCGTTTGAGTGTTTATTAAATGGGGTTACACGATTGTTATTTAGGAATCGTGTGGAAAACCTTCTGTGTTCTCTATAGGAAATGGTTTTAACATTTTAATGAAATACATTATGATTGGTCTAAATTGTAGAGTACTTAACGTAATTAGGCCAATCCATCAAAACCAAACATAGGTAGTTCAAAATTAATCAAAGGTCAGAAATAAAGCAAAGACAAAAAAACTTACATCAGACACGAAAAAAAGAAACAGTCGATCAACAATATGCCAATGACATCAACATTAGTAAAAAGGAAATGATCAATTTAGTAACAAGTGTACTTAACAACAATAAGAAGTCGTGACCAGTGGTCATTGCGCAAGGTGACCGTCAAAACGCACTGCCCTACATTATGGCCACTGGTTACACTTGCTCTCTTTATGAAAATCTTAATGAAAACTACTTAATATAAATCTTAAATTCACTTTCAAATAACGCACAAGCTAGAACACTAGGTCTAAAAGCGTGACATTTTGCACATGAGTGCAAAATATTACTAAAATGAGCACGAGGGAGGATTTAAAAATAAATCCCCTAAAGGGGTCAAATAGGGTACCTATGAAATTTTGTATGGAACACGTCATTTATGGGTACAGACTACAGGGCTTGTTAAAAGAGAATATTGTGTACAAGACAAGGGAGGTTTCGAGAATAATGTGGATGGATATTAAGAAGGGAGGAAGACGAAGGCTACCATTGTATTACAGAACCTCACTCAAGCAATTTCAACCAATAAGAAGGTTTTAAACGAGTTTTAAGTACTTGAGTTTTCAGTGAGGTTCTGTAATACGGGCCTAAGAAAGTGATGAATGGATTGCGTTTACAGATGATGAGCGTAGAAAGTATATATATTGAGTAATATATATTGAGAATCAGCTGATAGAGGCTTATGGAAAAACCGAAATTCCGCGTCGACACAAATAGAAGAGGACCCAGGAAACAAAGCATGGACTTTATAGAAAGATTATATATATATGTATATATAGCTATAATAAAGCCGAATGGTGTACCTACTAAAATTACAGCTTGCACAGTTGACAATATAATCATATGGAAGAGAAAAACATGTGGTATTGATCCTAAATAAAATCGAATAAATGTATTTATAACGATGACTAATCATCATCGTTATAAATACATTTATTCGATTTTTTTAAGTTTGGAATAGTGTGGAATGGAATGGAAAGTAGTTAACCTCCCTGTTAATTATGCCGATGAAATTGCACATTTGCACATTGCATTCATTTATTATACTTAGTAGGATTGCTAAACTGCTAATAATAATTGTTTGTGGAATTGCTAGGACGGATACATTATTATGTTTCTATTCCTGGACAATTTATTACATCAACTTATCAGTAAAGTAAGCGTTTGCGTGAATATACGACGCCACCCGACACAACATTTTTGCGTCTCGCGCTGTACATTTTTGCGTTGAGTGCAGGCGCGTTATATTCCAGCCATAGGTTACTGCAGTATTATAAACCCTGTCAATTCAAGTTTATATGGATCCGGGTACAATGGACTCGGATGAATCATGCTGCTTTGTCTGTCTTGTATGGATTCAACTAAACGAGCTAATAAAACCCTCAGATCTTTATTTGTCTTATTTTGTGCCTGCTGCAAATGAGTTACTTCATTAACTTTAACCAATACAACAGCCCCATTATCTAGTTTCTTATTTCCCAATTGTTCCTTTTTAGTACGTAAGTGATCGTCTACTAACAATGTTCATGCCCTAAAATCCTGCATTTGATAGGACTAATATAGCATTAACATCAGGCCTGATGTCCCCGAAGGGTTGGGCAGAGGTGTACACACTACACCTACCCAGACCTAGCCAGTTATGTTTGTTGACAAAAACCAAAATATTGTGAAAAAACTCACGACTATTATAAGAGTATTGTTAGTTAAGTAGTGCTAATAACCACATCACTGCATACTTAAAAACCCATTCAACAATAACAGAAATAAACATTTCTATGTATTAACAACAATGGCATGGAATCGTGACCCATAATAACAATATGTTTGATTGCGAAACTCGGCCGCCAAAATAACGCAGTGCTCCACATACTGAGGTGGTCTTTACTCCAACTGAAGCTAGACCTTGATGGGAGTGGACGAAGTCTTACTTACAATGAGCGATCAAGAAATAAAGACTTTTTATTTTAGCATTATTAATGTCCGTCGATATCAGAATTCGGAAAAAAATTAATGAGTTTCAGTACCTATCGTGATGAAGAAGTCATCCACAAGCTACCCGTAAGCAATCATAAAATTATAATTTCAGTCAAATCCATGATGTTATTGTAACTTATGTAAATGCAAAGAAAGGTGTGTAAAGAGTAATCAAAATAGCATATGCATAAACAATTAATTGAGTCAACTTCTAAATAGAAGCGAATGAGTAAAATTATCGTAACCGTCACATTTTCACAGTGTTACAATGTGGACAGAATTCACAAGAGACCTAGCGTGAGCCCGACAAACGAGCTCAACCTAAAGCAAATAACAGAAAAGCTTTTCATTCCAAATATTTCGTGACCTTTGTTGACCTACCTGTGACGTACGAACAGAGAGAGACAGAAGATTTTACGCAGACAGTCTTGAAATTACAAAAAGAAATGTAGACAGCCCCCGCAAGGGACTAAAACGAAATCAAGTAAACCTTGAAATCTGTATTATAAGTAAAAGAAAAAAACTCATAATAATTTGACCTTTTTACCTACTGATGACGTAACAGAAAGACACGGGCAGTGACAAATTACCAGGAGTTCATATTGTGTAAGTCTATGAACTATGAATCAATGCACCAAGGCTGCATGAGTAACAAGACTGCTCAAGTTAGAAACATAGGGTAGAACCATGTGGGTGTGTGGTATGATGATACAGAGACTTCAAATTCAAACTGAAGGGGAACTGAACAGTAGGTAGCCAATTAGATCTAGACAGCTCGCACAAAGAATTTGCCTATTTTTTGTTTAAAAATGTTCAAAATCCTAATAGTCGTCTGCCGAGAAGCCGGGAAAATTGTTTTGGAAAACTGTAGGTGCATTTTCCATGGAAATGTTGTATGAATTATTGGAATTTGAACAGCATAACGTCTGTTGGGTCAGCTACTATTAAATAGAACCAATAATATATGGGAACTCATTCATTTCTAGGTAAACCCTTCGACCTTTATTGCCCCGGTAACGTACAAACCGTACGCAGCGAAGAGTGACTAAGTAAAAATTACAAATTACCAGGAGTACATAAAATGTAGGCGTTCAGAATCTATGAATCTACAATGCACCAAGGCTGCGTCAGACGATAGCGGGGGGAGGGCGGGGCGCGGGCGCGGGCTGGCGCCAAGATGTCTGCCGATAGGGCTGCCTCGCGTGACTCCAGCGGACTATTTCGGGTGAAATACGAACAGGGCTGCCAGTTATTGGTATTTAGCCAGTTGATATAAATTTTCATAGATTTGGCATTCGAGGTACCAATGAGTAATACTGTATACCAATCGATATGTTTATTAGTTTGCTTTTATTTGTTTTTGTTACGCAGGACAGACGTTATGTAATTAGCTGTATATACTTCTATAATTTAAGTAAAAGATTAACTGATTTCTATATCCAGTGTTTATGTAAATTGGTTAGTCACACGGAATCTTGGCATCGATAGAACGTAACTTATGTTAATGCTACTAACAAGAAAGTCTGGTTTGCTTTGATAGGTCCTAAAAGGATTGCTATCTAGAAACCAAAAGTATTGTCAAATGACAGAAGCGAAACAAATGACGCTCGTAATACCTACACTGTAATGTAATGTGCGTTTAGTTTTTGTGGAATAAACAATTTTTCTTTCTTTCTTTCTATCTAATCCTTTACATGTGGAGTTATTCCGAAAACCGAATCAGAAAGGACATTTTTTTTATAATTCATCAAGACCTTATTCAGACCATCTCGTAGAAATATACCTAAGAATAAAACCATGTCTGTGAGTGCTTAAAACAGTTAACCTTTATGATGAGTCCTTTTTTTGCCATTACCGTGTCGCGACTGAAGCCGTCAAAACACTGACGTCATAAAAACGGCGGGATTGGCCCGACTGTTGACACGACGTTCACCGAGGAATGGCGGAAACTAACGAAGGAGTATAATGGAATAAGACAAATCTTAGCATTTTTAGCTTTAACACTTTTAAGTTCAGATGAGATTCATCTGAGGTCGAAGTATATATAAGGTGCTATAAAAATATCTGCCACGGCTTTAATGAGAGGTAGTATTGTGTTTAAAGATAACAATAGTGAAGAAATTTCGTACCCCGGCACAGTTAAATCAATTTGAGAAAATAAAGTAGTTAAATAAACATTGACTCTACTCTGCATAACGTGGTTCACAAATTACGCGCGAAGTGCACTTCGTCAATGAAAACAACTGCTATCTCTTTCCATCTGTTCTGTAAATGAAAACTGAAATCAGCTGACTAGTTCGTCACTTGCAAATTTATACGTACAATTTTTTGTATGAAAAAAAATATGACACATGATCAATCATTTATCTTTACTATTGTAATCTATAAACACAATACTATCTCCCATTGCAGCCGTGGCAGATATTTTTATAGCACCTTATATAATGGATTAGTTTAATTTCAATAGATGAGTCTAGCTAGACAAAGTTAAAGCGGTTAACAAACAAATTTTTACGGTCCCTGTTATAAGCTTTTGAAAACGTCATTATGGCAGGGGTCTCAAGGGCAAAAATGCTTTAAAGTTGCGCCCTAGAAATCAATGGCAAGGATATTTATTAGTTTTCGCTGTTTTTCAATCCTGAACATCATGGAGCCTGCTGTATCGTTAGCTTAGGCTTTTGTTAGGATAACAGTGGATCCAAAAGGATTCCATCCTTTGATGCGGCTATTAATAGTACCTGTTGTATCGTCAAATCGTGCGTTGATTGACGCTTATAGTAGAAACATTGTCGTGGCGTGTGCGTCAACTAGAAACAAATGTTTTTTTGCCGCTGGCCCCAACAGCAGGGTCAAATAGGAATACACCCATTGAATTAACATCTTTACCCCTTAATGTACCATAAAAATATTTATATTTTCTTGTCACCACAACGGAGGGTGAAGAGTCGTTGACACTAGATGCTGAAGATAAGCCGAACTGTCGCGAAAGTCAGTTGATAACATCAGGTCACAGTAAACGCATGTTTTTTTGTGAACGAGGGTAGTTTGTTTTAATGAGGATTTGGTAGTAAAATGACCCCAAAACGGGGTGGAAATGGTTCGTGTAGTTACAGTATGGTAATGAGGTGACAATTATATTTGGTTTGGTAAATTTTTTAGGTCATTATTTTCGGAGAATTATCATTCGAAAGGAATTTTTATGCGTTGCAATTACTCTGATGGAAAGTGGATACCGTCGTTCTGTAGAATACCCAGAGGTTTATCGATACATTTCTTCGACACACTTTTATGTAATCTCACGTTTCTGAAATTACACCGGCTCTCATGCCCTGTAAACTGGATCAGAACAAATAGCAGTACTGACAGGCGGAACCAATAGGATAAGATTCTAATAACCGGAATACCTCAATCTAGTAACTAAACTGTCATTTAAACAATGATTTCCATTTCCACCGTACATACATGTAAAGAGCCTTATGTACACTTACAAATAGTTTTTGTACAATTTCCAGTGTAAAACAATTTGATTAGATCTATCAGTATTTAGAGGAAAATCCTGCTTGCGCGATGCAGGATCTTGCGTGACGTCATTCTGATGCCGCCACAGACACCTTAGTGGGGTGTCCCCTCGATGCCCAAAAAAATTAATATTTACTGAAGTCCACTGTCTACTTTTAACACGAGTAACGATAAGGTAAAAATGACAAGCTTCACTCCTTGAAAGCATCCTTCAGTACCATATCAAGTACATAAGTAATGTTTATCTATCACTTACCTGTGAAAGCTTTTAGAAGCACACTCAGTGCCACTCAGTGGAGTTCTTTACTTTTGTGAACCGAAGCCGGTTTCACTTAAGTTCTCATTGAATTAAACTAAGCTAGGATACTGATGGATCTTGAAGCAATTGCAGATAAAACAAAGAGATGAAAACAAAACAGCTAAAGGTTTCATTCTTCACTAACAGGGGTTTTTAGTTAGTAAAAACTTCACAATTTGAAGGAATTGGGTACTTACCTTCCTTAAGATTTAAAACCAGTCTTCAGGAAAAACCTTTATAATACCCCCACGCTTGGCGGAACTACTTAAATGTACGCCCAGCGCACCTTACGCAGTCAGCCCAGCGAGCTTCTTGGCTGGCTGATTCATTACACTAGCTTGCGGCAATATGAGAAGATGAACATTTGAAACTTTCAATGAAAAATAGAACAGCACTTACCTATGAAGCTGGCCTCGTCCTGGCGGTCGTGCAGCGCGTGCATGACGAGGGCGGCGAGAAGCGCGGGCCGCGCCGCTGGCAGGCCCGGGGCGAGCCCGCGCAGTGACACGGGCGCTGCGCTCAAGATCGCGCCGCTCAGCATTCCCTAGCGCGCCACGTGGAGCATTCCTTGCGGCTGTACCTGGGGGAGAGAAGACAGGTTAAAAAGATAGTTCATCATCGTCATCATTTTAGTCGATAGACGTCCTCTGCTAGACATAGGCGTCCCCCAAGCATCGCCAATTTGGTTCCGTGCCTCTCACATCCAGCGGATTCCGCACAGATAAAAGATAGTTGGTATATTTTAAAGTTCGTCTATGTAGAATAAATCTTTTATACCTTGGTGTAAACGCGGGGATAGGCTAACAGTCGTGTCGGCGAATGCGTCGCCGGTGAAACGTTCTATCGATGAAATTCTAAAAAGTAAATCGTTCTGTCGGCGAACCGAATCGGAGAAGCGAATGTTGGAGAACTGTTTCAGAATCGTCTAAGAGATGCAGTGAGTTTCGCGACCATTCTGCTGACTAGTTTTATTTTTATACCTCGGTTTTAATGTTTTAAAGAAGGTACTTAGAATAGAGAAAATGAAACCAGCTATTTGGAACAATAGTCAATGATGTTGTTTGTGGACCGAAGTTGAGAAGATAATGAGATGATCTTATCAAAGTTCAATGATGTACATGAGGGTCGAGAATCTATCTCAGTGTCCAACAATTAGAGAGCCCTATTAAGTATCACAGTGGACAGAAATGGAAGGTCAAAAGCTGTAGATATAAAACAGTTTTCTACCTTTATCATCAGGCCATACATACATACATAAACTCACACGCTTCTTCCTATGGGGGTAGGCAGTAACTACAGAACGCCACCTGCTGCAATTCTTACAAACTCCTTACAAACTTTTGAGTGTAAACGAAGCGTTTACACTCATACATCTGATAATAATACTCCCGCCGGTTGCGAGTACTACGCACCTGACCGCACCACTACTCCACCAGTCTACACATAAGTCCTATATTATACTGTTCTTACGAAGCTGCTGATACTGTGGTTACACGGAATGCTTCTGCAAATCCTTTTCACTCAAAACCTTTGTAAACTTTACATAACAGACTCGGTCTAGGCAACTTCAACAACAAAATAATGTACTATGAAAAGTATTTTCAGCGTTGTATCTCGAGCGAAGGGAAGCAAAACAACATATTTTCAACTTTATGTTTCCTCCGTTTGCGCAAATATTAGATATAAACAGAATTTAACGGGTCTTTTTTACTACTAAATTCTCTTAAAAACCCATTTAATGGTTGTCTTTCGCAATAATCATCGCTTGTAAATGTCCAAAGCTAATTATGATTGACCTGTCCGTTTTACTGGGACGTCCAAATGGAAAAAAAAGTGCAAGAACATCGTTTTGACCGAATCACGTAACATCACGCCTGGAATCCCTGCAGTGGTAGGTAAAGGTATGTGTACCGAAACGCCCGTTATTTAATCAGTACTATGAAACAAATAGGTACAACTACCTAGTTAATTGATTCAGACATGACTTGGGGGAAATCCATTATCTATTATAAATTGTATAAAATATAATAGAACACGAATCCGAACACGACGTGTTGCCGCGCCCGGCGTGGCAACACGTCGTGTTCGGGTTCGCGAAAAGTCAATCGTCAACCTGAGGATGCCTGATTGAGAGGTGGAACACATGTCAATTCCTTACAGGGTTTTTTATTACTCTTTAGGAATAGTTAAGTGGAATAGGTTACTAAATTGATCTACGTCTATTGTAATTTACATACTAGCTACCTATCTGTGTTATTGGACAAGTAGTATCAAGCTAGACACATACCTATGTCAAGATACCACGATCCAAAAAACGTTAAAATAGCGAAGAACTCAATTTGTTGATGCTCAGTAATGGTGGCACGATGACGGTGGCAATACTACAAGTGATAAAACGAACTTATCTGTTGTGAAGTTCGATCATTATTATACAAAGGGCATTGTTCGAAGATATAAAATTTGAAACTGGAGAAAAATTTACCAGAAAACTGTATTATAATGTAAATTTTATATCGATCACGAATCCCAAGTGAACCAAATGTGTGTTTACGTGTCCAAATAAACGTTTTTTCTTTCTTTCTTTCTTTATAATAACCGACAAGTAAAGACTCTGAAGGGTAAATTCCGTACGAGTCAGCAGCAGCAAGCGACTTGTCATCGCGACACGTCCGGTTTCTATGTATTTCTATAACATACCTTCCGTAGCTAGCGACACGTCGTATTTCATAGAAATACAAAGACACCAGTCGTGTCCTGGTGATACGTAGCCTGCTGCTGCTGCTCGCAGTCGGCTACGGACTTGTATCTTCAGGGCAACTTCATCAGTTAAGACTGTCAATCGCACGTCGTCGATGGTAACATTTTTACCCGACTGCGTGACAGCAAAGACAGTGATAATTAATATGCCTTTATTATATAGTAGTACTAGCAGTAAGAGCGGTGTTGTAGTGCAAGTGTAACCAATGTAATACGGGACTGTACCTCTCATGTCTACAAATGTTACTCGCGCACACGAAAGGTTACACAAAGGTTACAAAAAAAAACACCGAAGAAACACGTTTCTTGTATGGAACCCCTTTTTATATTAACTTTATTTTTTTATTATTTGTTGTTATAGCAGCAATAGAAATACACTATCTGTGAAAATTTCAACTGTCTACCTATTACGGTTCATGAGATACAGCCCGCTGACAGACAGACGGACTGACAGCAGAGGCTTAGTAATACCGGTAGGAGGTACGGAACCCTGGAAAGGGCAAAATTAAGATCTTTCACCAAGTCCACACACCTCAAAAGAAACAATTCAAACAGAATAAATCCATTTACAAGTCACAACACGAAATCAAAACAAATGCATAGGACAGCCTCGCCGGACATTTTCATCAATCAAACTATTGTTTCAGTTCCGTCAGCCATTTTCATTGTTTTGGACGAACCTCCATGGTTACCGGGGTAAAGGAAAGTTTTGTTGTTTGTTGTTATTTGTTGTTAAACGGGCTTGTTGTTAGTAAACATTTATGGTTGTGCTTCTAAATATTAAAATAAATAAATATTATTATAATATATAAAGAATATGGAGAATGTGGTGGCTGATGGAACTTTTCATAAGGGCTTTTGCAATGCATGTGACTTTTCTGATGTCTTAATAATGCTAATGCACCATATTGAACCGTTTAGGTTAATTTCTAAAACAACACTGACATACGATGAAAGAGTACGTGTGAGGAACCTCACGATTTTTTTACTAAATCGTCAATCCAGGTGAACTATCCTGCAGGTGATAAATGGACGTTCCTCTGCATGAGAATTGGCTTTAACTTGTCAGGAAGTCCGTTACTTCAGACTAATTCAGATTATTCTATAGTTAATGTTTTGTTCAACATCCTACCCAACTAAATCACTTAAACTAACAAGCACGGCTTCCACAATCTTCCAACTTCGTCACACAACTCTGAACCTAGTGCCTAAACTTGTCCTAGCTTGACCTAGAAAGCCAAGTGTCTCACACTCATTGTCTCAGACAAAAGATCAAGAGAATGCCGCTCTAATTAGTGTGCTTGACGCTGGTATTGTAATCTAAAGTCACAAAGAGAAGCAGACATCTTGATAAACAAGAGGTTTTTGATAAAATCTGGAAATTGATTTGAAGATAGCCAGGTCTTGTGAGACGGATTCTTAGGTGGGGAGTTCAATCAGTTTATTTAGGAGTTGAAGTTTCCTAATGAATTAAAATGTATATCAAACTAGGCTGAAATTCAGCACTTTTCGAACGTCAAAATTACATAACACGGTCCCCTAAAACGCCCGCCCTTCACCACTTCCTAGTGTTTTAGCTGGTGGCTCTACTAGTGGAACAATGTTTTAAATCGGTCCAGTCGTTTTTGAGTCTATTCATTACAAACAAAAATACAAATCTCTTTATAATATTGTTAGGAACAATCTTGTGACGGTCTTTAATCCTGGCATAAAAGAAGGGATCAATCGGGTCGGGTGTTACCTGTGGCGCGACATCGCTCAAAGGGTGTTGGGACTTATATATTTTCTAATTATTGTTGTATTTGATTATAAAAACGAGATAATTAGTGGTTATTAGTTATTATGAGTGGTGATTTATGTTTGTTTTAGTGGTTATAATTTAGTTCCTTGGGTTAAATGGCGGTTGAATAACGTGTGTGTTGGAATGGATTGATTATATCTATTTGATTTTGTGTGTCGTGTTGTTTTTCTTTAAACATCTCCGCTTCTGATTGCTAAAAATATGATTAGTTCGACTTTGGTAGGACTGCGTAAGAAATAGGTAATCTTTAAGACAAATTACTATGAATTGCTTTGAAGCCGGTGCAAATAATATGTCGCCCAAGCTGCCCAAGTATTTTTAATTTCCGACTCCTCCGTAATGTAATAACGGGGAATCCTCGCTAATCCTATTAGCTGGCTAGCTGGCCACCCTTCTGAGGGAGGGTGAATAAATCAATGTCCCCCCAATATTGGTAGATACACCTTTTTGTTTTTGCGTTCTACGTGAATCTGTTTACAATTTTTTACCGACTTCAAAAAAAGAGTGATGGTCTCAATTTTTCGGCGCCATTTTTTAAGCCGCTCCACGCTGAATATTAATTTTAATTGTATGTTTATCATTCTGTGTCTGCTCTGTGAAATTGTTACTAACCCTATGGACTCTGCCTGATAATAAAATTATTATATTCTATTCTATTCAAGTTCAGTGATAATGCTTTATGACTCTATGATTTTATTGTAAAGTTCTGATAAGTGGTCTATGCTTCAATAATGCGTATTTTTCTACTGCATTACAACAAAGACGCTACAAACTGAAAAATAACTTCAGTTTCAGAACTCTGTGACAAAAAATGAATCAAACAAAATAACCAAAGCAACCGCCTTTCGAAACGTTGTAGCGAGTTAAGTTTATTGGGTTCTGTACCTGAAAGATGCCTAACGGAATCCTATTACTAATCCTCCGCTGTCCGTCCGTCCGTCTGTCTATTAGCGGGCTGTATCCCATGACCCGTCATAGGTAGACAGTTGAAATTTTCACGGATTGAGTATATTATATCTATTGCTACTTTATCAACAAATAATACAAAATTAAATAAAGTTATATTTATAGAGGATGAAATACAAGAAACGTGTTTTTTTCGGCGTTTCTTGCTAAATATTGAACGGTGGTACGGAATCCTTCGTGTGCTAGTCCGACTCGCACTTGACCGGTTTTTTAAACTCATAAAAGTTTAAGTTTTATTTAAAAACACGGAGCATGTTTTTATTTATTGTGTTGAGAACCCGTTAAAGTTTTCTTCAAAACTTGGTGTTATTCACAACCAGTGGCGAAACCTCACAGTAGTTAGAACGGAAAAGTTTTGCTGGAACGATTTTCTTGTTATATGTTGAGAGAATCCGTAGAGGGTTTTATACAATTTCTTTTTTATACAAATCTACATGAAGTAACGTTTGTGATTTCGAAAGGCAGTGGAAGTTTTATCCCGTTTTAACGCGCCCGCAGACAGACGCGGCTCAACTCTAGTAGAACAGTTTCTATGAAAATTGTTTACCAGCATCGCGTCGCACCGTCGCGTCGCGCCTGTCTTTATTTTAAAAAAAATCGCTCTAATGATTGACATAGGTCATAGTTAGTTAATTCAAGTTTATTTTGATTTGTATTTTGAGTATTATTATACTTAAAAATTGTGGAGGGATCAGTGTTAATTTAAGGAAATGGATGAAGTCTGAAAAAAAAATACAGTAGAGTCAGGAGTCAAACAATCACCAAAAGTTTCTTAGATCTTTTTATCAATCAGTCAGTCAATCAATTAGTAACCAGCTATTGGATCTTCTATTCACAATCACTGTCATGATAACTTGTGTGTTAACAACCCCAGACGGATTTGGTACACTTCGATTCAAAATTAATGGGTTTTCCATCTGGAAATTCTCAGTAGCAGCCCGGGGTCTGAATTTGTGTCCGAGGCTCGCCACCTAACTGGCGAAATGTGGGTGTACTAAAGGTTCACCTCTGCCTAACCCATCGAAGAATACAGGCGTGATATTATGTGTTGTAGTTCTAAAACGATATCACTTAACTCAAACGTACCTGTTTGCTAAGGTTACTAAACAAACAAAAGTTCTCAAGCAACCCTTTGTGCGCCAAACGCTTGAATTATTAAGTATACTTACCCGGATTTCTAGATTATTAAGTTCTTATTTTAACATTGTGAAGGAAACAAAAACATGTGTCTACGAACTCGTCAACAAGAGCCTGTGGAAAGGATGTGGTTGTTGCGTATTGTTAATAAAATTATTTTGCATAATATTGTATAGAGTATTTTTTTTTTTCAAACTGATCACACAGCTGTGCTGCTGGGGAGTTTGTTGCGCCACTTCTTCTTCCCAGCTAAAGCACTAGGAAGTGGTGAAGCGGGCGTTTTGGGGGACTGTCTTATGTAATTTTGACGTTCGAAAAGTGCTGATACTCAGCCTAGTTTGAATAAATGACTTTTGATTTTGATATTATACGAGAAGTTCTTTAAACAAAACAAAAACTTATTGTTGCTTATATGACAGGAGGTCAATGTATTGATTTGATTATAAAACATGTAGGTGCCTATTTCAAGCGTGTCAATATTTCGGAAAAATTATACGAAAGTTTTGGCTTACCTACGTTCGTTCTCGATCAATGGCGGATGATAAATATCTAACATGCATTGCGGACCCAGGTTGACCGAAGTAAGGAAAACCTGTTCAGGTGGAGATTCGTAGACGTCTCCGCCGGAGTATACATGTGGTGCTTTCCTCAAACGATGGGATACATAATATCGTGCCCTACGTGTTCTTTATAGTCTTTACGTAGCAAGTGCTGTGCTGATGGACACTGGTGATGGCGCCAAACACTAACCGAATTCTGGGCCGAGTCCATTTACATTGCTAATTGCTATCGACACGCTAAGAGATTGCCTGGTGCCAGCTGATTATGTTTGCAATGGTATGCTCCTATTGATTATATTGTCTTACAATATTTTATAAGCTCAATGAAATAACTATTAGTAACAGAATCGTCCTGGAAAAAGCGATAAGATGTTGCACGAATTTTACCGGAGCGATTCTGTCATGTAAGTCAAGCATTTACATAAATAAAATCATACCTTATATGTACGTATTTCAGTATTAAGAATAAATAAAATTGATGTTGAAGCAGTCGGTTTCCGACCTACATGAAGATACACGCACGTACAGCTCGTCACGTCTAGCTCTGTGAGGAAAGGAACATTTCTGCCCTTATCGTGTTCCGACGTTCTGACGTAGAAAATCTTAATATGTTTTATATTGTGTCAATATTTATTAGGTTTACGGAAGAAAATTCTACGAACAGAAATGAAATAAATGTAAAAGAAATTGTGAAGCGGTTGGATCTTGAGTAAGGTACAGGTCCAATTATATCGAGGTTGGCGGATTAGTATCGGCCTTGCTTATTGATAAAATCCTATTGGGAACAACTTATTTTCTGAAGCGTTCGTAACATAAGTGAGTCTATGTTAAACTTCTCATGATAATCTCATCAAAGAAATAGTCAAGCATTCCCCAGAGCGCTAAGGCAGAAAATGATAGTTTGTTGCAGTGTTTTTACTCAAGATTAGGTAGCTATTAACAAAAGCATTAAAAACTATGTCATTAATAACTGCAGTTTCAGAATTCAGAAGGTAACACTGACACCCTGACGCTTTCCCTCTTGATTGGAAACTATAAATATCGGGTTTATTATAGTACCAAAATGAGGAAGTGAATATTTCCCCTACATTTCTGAAAATTTCCACCAAATATAGAACACACAACTGACTATTCTCACACCCTACTATTTATAACCACACAAATTTACCGTTATTTATGTTATCGGGAGTTACAACGACCTAATTTTGCCGGTAATCTTGCCCCCATAAAGCAAGGGTGGCCGCGGTTACCTTTACCGCACACGTCACTCAGACAAACTGTGCGGTCGAACTGCCCCAAGTATAGTGTTCCTTCAAACTGATACCATCGGTGTTTACAAGGACCGCTTTTGTAGTTAACGAGCTGTATTTAGATTTAGGTGGGAATGGTGGAATCGATTAATCAAATAAGAAGCCATTTTATCTTAGTAATCAGCGTTTCATTATTATATTTAGTTAAATAAGTAACAACAACTCTAGCAAACGACAACGTGGCAGGCCCAAAAAAAGATGGCGTTATGAGCTGGACTCCTTTTTAAAGGATTGGCCCATAATTGCAGAAGACCAGAAACCCCTGCAGTGTGTAAATAAATATGAAATAACAAATCCAGGTCCATGACTGATTACACCTAGGAAAGAAAGTAAGTGTGGACAACCCATATTTTCGTTGCTAACTATGAGTAATTTTGAGATGAAATCAGCAAGTTACTTTACGAAGTAACAGACAGGTTTAAATGGCACATCATACCTTGCACCCTAATTGCGTAAGACACTGTCAATCACAAATCTGAATGATTTTTGAAGCATATTGCTATTCCAATGCTTCATATGTTCGAAAAAATTGTCTGCTCAACAACGTAAATAACGCAATGAATGTTGGTGAACTGTCAAAATGAAAGTCATTGCTACTGTAAGTGTGTTACTCAATAACCCCGCTGTCCTTGTAACGAAGGCAAGTCAGGTAAAACCCTTGAACATTCTCTCAAATAAAACGGGAATCCATCGCTGATCGATATTGCGACTTACGAGTCACCTCTCGCAAGTCCTTTCACCTGAATTTTTAACGAAATTCTTCGACGAACTCCTATAAATTTGAATAAAGACAAAAATGATTATTGATGGGCCCTCCTTATGCAAATTGGAGGGAAACTGGCCTCGCTAATACACTCCTTTTTAATTTATGGTCGAGTTTGAAGGAAAAGTTTTCGTTCAATGTGGGTGGACGCAATTATTAATTTACGTTTCATAGTTGTATTAATAGGCGCAAGTCCGTTGTATTATAAGTTTGGTTTTGGAAGTTTGTCATTTTTGTCTCAAACTTCAATATATGCTGTTATATCAAGGATATTATAAGAAGGTTGTTCTAAATGTGGGAATCGAATTACATTTTGCAATTCACAATCTTCCTTACCCTTACCTAACCTTATTACTAAGGGCATAAGGGTGAAAAGTAGTCGACCGCCATTATCGGCGGTTGTATCTGCCCACATTAATTACGCAGGTTAAGATTATAAAAAAATGTGAATTCTAGACCACGCTAGAATCCATCTTTATTTTTATTGGCTACTGCTTGCTTTCATATTGACAGTACAACAACATTCATTGCGTTGTATTTACGTTGTTGAGCAGAATTTTTTTTTGAACACAACAAGCAATGGATTAGCTATCCCTCAAAATCATTCAGATTGTGATTGATAGTGTGTTGCGCGTTTACGCACGTATTACCCAGGTAGGTACTGGGTTGTAGAGGTCAGATAGGAAGTCGCTCCATGTAAAATACTGGTATTCAGCTGCATCCGGTTAGACTGGAAGCCGACCCCAACATGAGTGGGAAAAGGCTAGGCAGAATGTATAGTGTTTTACACAACTAGGGTGCTGGTTCAAGATAATTATAATTTTTGACCAATTTGATCAATTTTCTGATACGGAATTTCATATAATACTAGGTACCTATATGCTCTCGAACTAGGGTCACAATTTCCCAACACCCGATCGCCACAGTGCATACTATACCAGTAAATAGATTACGAGTCCATCGCCATTAACCCCATACATAACCCACTTCCCCCCGAACTAACCATAAAAGTAATTAAGGAACCCTCTTCTTCCCCTGCCACCCTGGTACTCCTGGTAGCAAGCGACGCATTCCAAACAGAAAAACAAATAATGGTTATAGGGACAGACCGACAACGACCGACTCCATAACGCCATTTTTATAAAAAGAAAAAGTTTATAGGGATGTTTTAATTGGTTCGCAAACAGACGACTGAACATCGAATGGAAAATGGTAACTGTAGCCCTAAGAAGTTAAGCCACTGGCAGTTTCAAATACCTAAGGGGCAATTTCCCCTTTAATTTTTAAGAACTCTCTCTCATTCGCAATTTGTCAAAAATAGACAATGTCAGATTGCGACTTAAATGTGGTACAATGCTGATTCCTTGGCCAAACAATAGGCCAGCCCTCTGGTCAAGTGAAGAGTCGGAATCGACCAACCGCTTGGCGATGTCTTAAAAACTAAGTGGGCAATCGGACCCCATGCCCTAGTGTTTCAAACCCTCCGTGGTTTCAAACCCTCCGTGGTTTGAAACACTCGGGCATGGGCTTTGCGCCGTTTGAGCTTTTCGCATCTGCAGCAGCCGCCCCAGCACAGCCCGCCGTGCTAGGAAGATGGGATGGCGCAAGGGTATCGACACATGTTTCATCCCACACCATCCAATTTTGATTGATTGCTTGATTGATTTAACGGACTGGCATTTTCTAGTCTCATATAATGTTAGAGCTAGAAAACGCATCTTATTTAATCATCCTTGTTGGAATTTCAATATCCTTAGTTTAATTAAGTCAACCATTCAGCATTTTCTATCCGGCTAATGAAATTCTTCATTGTGGAAAAAGCCAGGAGACACAGTAATTTTATGAAATTATCTTTTTACATTAAGTTTATGTACTTTAATTGTATTCTTTGCTTTTAGTTTCGACTTTACGCTAATGTCCATTACAGCCATGTCATTACAATTATGTCAGTTGAACGGTGTAACGGTATCATTCAACCGTCATTAACTAGCTCCAATATTGATTCGTGATGGCTGATAATTAGCGTCGACATGTCATTTTATTATTATTTCAGTACGTATGTAATAAGTACCTACATGTAGACGATTACTGAGTTGGAAAATATTGGATCTTTGATTTTTCGATTGAAATGAGAAGCAACCTTTTGGAATGACAAACGTACCTATACTGTTTTTTCAAATGCTAAACTAGGTATATCTTCACGTTCTGAATTTCCCGAATCAGAAAATCCTGTAAGTCCGTTCTAGATATTTACATTTTGAATAATAAGTGTTGTAACGAGTTCATTTATTTTGTCTGCTCCTAAGGCAACGTTACGGATTGAACCTGCACCAACACATTTCAAACTGAAGCAGGAAGGCTGCTTGGTAGGCGGCACGCCTTTTCCTGCCGCCTAACAAACGTTCCTGCTTCATTATAGTGGTTCGATGTAAGTAAGAACGACCGCTTTGACAACAAGCTAAGGGTAAGTAAAAAAGGTAAGTAGGTAAGTACTTCATTTGAATGATCTGTTTTTTTTGTTCTTTCATCTTGTTGATATCGTAAACACCGTTCTATAACTTTTTGTGCATAAGTACACTTGTATTTTTTGTCCCATCCTCTTTGAAGGGATCAGAAAAGAATCAACATAGGCTCTGGGACGTTTGTTGATTTCTTTTATTTGTCCCGACATACGCTTTGTATATGTTTCAGCTATACTTCTTTGATCTTTTACCAAAATATTATTTTTATCTTTCTCCACATTTTGCTTCACTAGTGTGCTTTTATTGATCTTACTACTTACTTACATAGGAAAGATATTTGTGGATTTCGTCCGCAGAGGCACTACCTACCACCATTACCATTTCTGTCGATCTATCCTGTAAACATCTCACCGTGAAAACTTAGGTGAGGTGAGCTTGAAGTGAGCTGTCAATAATATTGTCAACCCCTAGCATCAGAGGTGAAATGTTCATTTAGTACCTTTTATTTTGAAATCAGCAGAGAGCGTGGGTAACGAATTAACTTCAATGGCTTACACCTAAGGCGTTAAACAGACGAGCAGCACTTTGCTGTTGAGAGAGCCAACTTCAGCTGTCGACAGAAGCAACTGCTACTGTCGACAAAAGCAATTGCTGCAGTATTCGACACTCTGACTGCTGCCCACCATGTCGACAGCATGAACGCCATGAACGCTCGGTCTATTTGAGCTGAAGTTGGCTCTGTCGAAAGCAAAGTGCTGCCTGTCTGTTTGACGGCTAAGGTCTGGACGAGCTGAACATTGGGTTAAAGTTCAAAGTGTGACCAATATTGGCGCATATATCTACGTAATTTTATTATGAGCAGACTGATGCTGCATAAGTCAGACTTCACCAAGCTGCCATACGAATTAATGGTCGTAGAGTACCTATTTAGTTATTACCAGAGAGGAGGAAGCTGTAGCCCACATATTGACATGATTCCCTAATTGCCTTTTTCGTCATAGAAAGGGAGGAATGGTGCCTATATTCATTGCCCAAGCTTGAACACCGTGGGCATCCAATAGGTAACCATACCATATTACATATCATCTGCCAAGCCTTTTCCTAACTATGTTGGGGTAATTGGGTTGGCTTCCAGTCTCCTCAACCTCATGCAGCTAAATACCAGTATTTTACATGCAGCGACTACCTATTTGACCTCCACAACCCGGTTACTGGGTAATACGATACCCTGTAGTAAGACTGGTTGTCAGAATTTCGGGGTTCTTACTACCCGTAACGACTGTCAAAGATCTACAAATTTATGACAGCCGGGACCAACGGATTAGCGTACTTTCCGAGGCACGGAGCATCTCGATATGTAATGGATGGTAACCCACCCACAGACTCAGTCTCGGCAAGCGTAGCTTAACCTTCGATCGAATCGTGTGGCTGTTATTATTGAGCCATCACGAGCCACTATCACGAAACATACGTAGTAGGTAGGACTCAAAGAAACTAATCGTTGACATGTTGGCAAAATCGTAGGAGCTGGAACAATTCTTTTTTTGCTTACGAATTATGTGGGTAGTAAATAGGACACTTATCTTCATACGGAGTATTTCAGGGCAATCAAGCAATCATATCACAAGTGTAGGCAGCACCGTCATCAGCAGTGATTGATTGGCTTGTCAACATAGAGCAATCACTAATAACTTTGTCATGTTCGGTGATTATAGGAAAATATATCACCGTTCATTGTAATATGAAGCTTATGTTTAGTAACAGACAGACACCATCATAACCGTCATTTCGTCGGCACAACACGTTATCTTTTTCCATTCTCCACTGTCAACCGTCACGCTCCTATTTCTTTCGTAACATTCGTCACACAGTCCAGACATTGCTGACATAATCACAATAGCATAATAAGTACCTATAGAAATATCCACTACGCAGTATAAATCTTCGAAGCACTTTTTCATATTGAAAGCTTATAACCTATATTAGCCCTAATACATTCCTACCTATAAGAATGTTCATACAAATTGGTATTATTCCATAATGTCTTGCACTCAATCTTCTGAAACTCATTCTGTATTCTAATACGTTTTCCGTAGCAGGTCTTATTGCCTTACATTATGTATAAAAAGGTATATAAGTATACCACCATTTAGGTAGATACTATTGGAAGACAGTCGTATAAATAATAATAGTCTTATTTATTTGCAGGTTTGGAGACTTTATGATGGTATGGCAGGCCTTTTATGTAAGTGGATTGCTGGAAAACAAATTGCATTGCTCACTTAAAGACGCGAATGCTCACCTTACAACGAAAAGGTCATCTTGACAATATCTCAAAGAAATCGACTCGAAAAATCCATTGAAATGGACATTCTAGACAAAAATGAACAAACTCATTTACTTTTTATTCGATTTATGAAAAATAAATGAAGTAAAAACACTTACCTTTGCCTTCCGAACACTTACACAATCTTGATTAAAGAAAAAAAATATTACGTAAGCACACGCTTGTTCGAATTGTCTTTGGATTCAAAATTCAAACGTGGAATCACTTTAGAACTTCGCACTTCATTTAAATGTATGTATCGTTCATTGCACGCGTTCACGAATGAATTTTTCGTTTTCGAATTATGAAATAAATGGAATAAAAATGGAGGATACGCTTTGTCGTATTGGGGTTAGTTAGTGGGTGTTCTACTACGCATGCGTGGAATTCACCCCATCCCCTGCTTCAATTGCGTTCCGAAATACACGCATTTTAGGGGGAGCATGTTTTGATAAAGGATATAAAACTTGGATATCATTTCTGGGTCAAAATATGAAATTTTGTTTTGTTCTATTTTATCCGATGTTTTTAATGAGAATGCCATATTTTAAGAATTATTTGCCAGCTTTTGTTACCTATAGGGTACCTAGATCAAATGCTTAAATATACTATTCAATCAAGAATTCGACAGTAGTAGAGGACCTGAATGTTAGAACGACAGTGTCAAATTCCTATAAGTAGGTATATGCAGTAGGTAAGTACATTCGTGCGCGTACAGCATAAAGGTACCTTGCGTTAGTTACCCAGATGCATGCCTTTGCGCATGCTTAAACTTGCTTGCATCCTGAAAACAAAATGGCGCCAGTGGAGACGCGATCGCTAACGCATGTTACAACAGAGTTTGAATATTATCAAAGTAATTATTAACTTACGTGACACAGTGATCAATCCACAACTCGACTTCCAAGTATCTGAGGCCTAAGTCTACTAATTTATAAACGTTATAATGGTCTCTCAATGGTGAGTTTTTGACCGTTTTTGTATGGAAAATCTGTCAAAAACTCATCATTGAGAGACCATTGTAACGTTTATAAATTAGTAGACTTAGAGGGGCCTAAGTCTCATTACAAATTACAATTATTTTCATATACCGACGTCACTAAAACATCATACTAAAACCACGTTTTTAAAGATCGAGGGGTCTTCCATTTCGACAATGAATCTGTACTTATAATACATGCAAATAAATAAAATTGGAAGTGTGTGAATATTTGTAATATCAAAATAACATCTTTTTACTAAATGCATAAACCTATTAAAATAAAATGATACGGTATTACAGCAAAAACCATTTAGTTTTGAATTTTTGTCAGTCTGTCTGTTTGTTCTGGATAATCTCCGAAACGGCTGGACTGACGGGACTTTCACTGGCAGATAGCTGATGTTATAACGAATGACTTAGGCTACTATTATTACTTCGATTTGGAAATTGAATTAGGGCGAAGCCGTGAGCAGCAGCTAGTACCTATAAAATATATGATGATGTTCATCATTCAGTCACGCTTACGACTAAAGAAAATATAGGCGCATTGAAACTGTCCGGACGACGTCTCAGTGCTGCCACCTAGTGAACGTCAGACGTCATTACAAAACCCTTTTTCTGACACATTCTTTATGGCGCCGATCCACAGCGACGCAAGTCTAAGCTCCGCACGTGTACCTGTACGGTAAGCCCCACGTCATCAGTGGTAACAAAACCATTATAAGCTGGCCTCTTAGTCTATTGAAACTCCGTACTACGCTAGGCCAGCTTAAATTCAAAATCACACGCTTGGCAGACGGATTGCTTTTGGCAATATGTTGTTATTAACTGATTCTGCAGCTGAATTCTCTTGAATTGGAAGTCCTACCTTTCTATCTTTTATTTATCAGCTGGTATATTAATGAAGACTTTTAAATCCCTTTATCCTTTGTTGGAGATAGGTAAGCAATGTAATATGTCCAATAAAAGGCACTCTGAGGTTTTTTATTATCAAGCTTAGTTCTGCAGTCTGTGTGAATAGGACTTTTATCTTTTCCCTCTATGTTTAGTTAGGAGCCTTAATCCGGACAGATGAAATACGCTGAATACGAGATAGAGTACGTAGATCAAGTGATATTTTATATGTTTTTACTGCAGGTAAAGTATTAGAGCTCCTTGTAAAAAAGCTTTTCCGGAGACGCCGGAAAATATTTTCGGTAACAAATCATCAAAATAGGTTTGGGTTTAGGGTTTCCCGGTGATACCATTTATAGGGATGTTAGATTTCTCGATTTCTCAGGGCATTAGCAATCTTTGACATATTGAATTAATATCTACTTTTTATTTTTAACCGACGAAAAAAGGAGGAGGTTATCAAGTCGAAACTATTTTTTTTCGCGATTTCAGGGTTGGTCCCTTAGTGAAAGTTGTTCATAATGTTGCGGACCCCTTAAGAGATTTCGTGTATGAAAAGATACACCTTATATTTTTATGTCTATCCATGGAAAACTTTTCCAGATACAATACCCACAAAACTACTAAGTCCCTATTTTTTACCCGACTACGGAGGGTTATGATTTTGACTAGTATTCATATATGTATGTTCATCTGTTCCCACGTAACTTCTTTTTTTTTTTTTTTTTTTTTTTGGGTGGGAAATCATCAAATAACTTCTCCCGCTCTGGGCGGAGCGGGAGGGCGTGTCAGACTCTTACTGACTAAAACCCACCCGTGTTCCTTCAGTTGCCTGTGTTGCCAGGGGCCACGGTATCCCTTTCGGACTTTCCCGCAACCCCAGCAGGCATCGGCCCTAGTGGGCCCCGCCATTGGTGCTGACATCTCTTTGAGGCGCGCGTGGAACACAACGCGCCGTCGACCCGGGCCTGGTCCTTATCGGGGGCGAGCTACCCATTGCTCACCGCCCGCAAGCCCGCGCCTACGGTGGCCGGGAATCCTCCAAGGAGTCCCGACGCCCAGGGCGTCTCCTACGGCGGCTAGGCGCGTGAGGGCGCGAACTTTGCCTCTCCCTCACGCGCTCCGCCTCCTCCTTTGCGAGCATTACTGCTTCGCAGAAGGAGGTGACGGCTCCCCATTCCCTCTCGCTCCGTACCATGGCCTGCACCAGGGTTGGACGCGAGAGGTCACTGCCGCCGATCGCCTCCACGAGGACACGGCGGTGCTCTGCCCAAGCCGGGCATACCTCCACCGTATGCTCCACCGTGTCCTCCGGGCGATCCACACAATGGTGACACCCGGGCGCTTCCTCCCGCCTTATCCGGAACAGGAACCTCCCGAAACAACCGTGTCCGGTGAGGACCTGTGTCAGGCGGAAGGTGAGGACGCCGTGGCGCCTCTCTAGCCACTCCTCAAAGAGGGGACTTATCGCCGCAATTGTGGCGTGCCCAGCACTGGGTTGCGACAATCGCACTCTCCATGTCGCCATGAGATCCCGCCGAAGCTCTGTCCGCTGTGCCGCGACTTCTCGCGGCAGCGGAGTTACGCCCCGGCGTTTCGCCTCCTCGCGCCACTCCCATATGTGCGCGAGGACTTTCGCCTCTAGATCCCACGGCGGCAATCCGGCAAGGAGGCTCGCCGCCTCACCCGAGACCGTGCGGTATCCCCGGACAAGCCGGATGGCCATGACCCTTTGGGACGCGTTCAACCGGCGGGCTGGCCGCAGCCTCAAAGAACGCGCCCACACAGGAGCCCCGTAAAGGGCCATGGACCGCACGACCCCCGCGTAGAGCCTCCGGCAGGAGGCGTTTGGACCCCCCAGATTAGGCAGGAGCCGCTTCAGAGCAGCCCCAGCCTTCTCTAGTCTGGGAGCCAAACGTCGGAAATGCTCCACGAAGTTCCACCGGCTGTCGAGGACAAGTCCCAGGTACTTCATCGTCGACTCGACGCCGATGTGAACCCCTCCTACCGTTATTTGGGAACCCAAAGGTGGCGCGTTCCGAGGACCATGAAAACACATGGCCTCGGACTTGTGTAGGGCCACCTCGAGTCCCAATTGCCGGATCCTGTCGACGATTGTCGCAACCCCGCGTGTCGCAATTTCGGCCGCCGCCTGGTGCGACCTCCCCTGCGCCAGGACCAACGTGTCGTCAGCGTAGCAAACCACGCTGACGCCGTCCACGTAACTTCTAAACTACTCGTAATAATTTGACAAATGAGGTGTTGTTGGAAGCGTGTGCACATTGAATTTTATCGCGCCCTCTAACGGACACAATGCCATGAATTTTTTTGAATGCTACACTTAATTCGAGTAACTTGTTCTAAAAAGAAAATACAAGAAAATTATAGTAGGTAGGTATGAAGGTAAAAATAAAACAACATCAAGGCTATAGAATAAAATTTGTATTCCGTCATCAATACACGAATAGTGACCGGTTCAATACATTAATAGTGTTTGTTTAATAAAATAGAAACTATTTACTATATTATTATTGTAATAACGCTCAAAAATACATTGGCTTAACATCGGATAAACTATTAAATTAATACATCTCATTAACATTCGATATTTGCCGATTAGAATGTTCTAAGCTAGTTAAATCTATTTATTTATAATATTATATACTATGTGTAACGCGATTTCTTACAGCAAACTCCCCATCGTCCTGAAATATGAAAACATCTTTAGAAACAGCACACAAGATATCTACAAAGTTTTAGTAAGAGATTAAACAAGTAATGATTTCTCTATTCGCAGACTCAAAAAACATGATATGAAATTCCTTGCAGCAAAATTATTGACACTGGTAACCTTCCTTGTATAAAGTCACTTCCGAGTCGCCACAAAATGTTTTCATCTTCCATATCATTCACTTCCTTTTCATTCATATCACACTTACACAATCCATTCATCGTTTCTTTGTCTTGTCCCTCTCCATCCATCAACATTATATTCATCTCTCTAGTCACATACGTTTCAGAACGGTTTTATTGTTGACAGAAATGTATGCAAACTAGTACCTACTCATAATATTATAAGTTAATAACTTTCATCTTAAGGAAGTACATTCTGAGGAATTAATAAGATATAAAATAGTGTTACCTTGTACCTAGCACCAGTTTTATTTGGTCATGCCCTGTTTTGCTCGCCTCTCCCACTCGGCCCTCATCTGCAGAATCCCTTTAAACTGGGGAGACGCATCGGCTTCCCCCGAAGGCTCTCTCTCTTTCCCTCCTTCATCCTTCTCCAAATCTCCGTCCTTGTCTATCACAGCACTTTCTTTCCTATCTTTATCGACCGACAATCTGAACTTATCATCATTCTTCTGCCACGGCCTTTTCGTCAAAGTATCGGCTTTATAAGCCATTGCTTCGCTTTTTGCTATGTTTTTAATGTCCTCTCTGTCATTTGATGGGTCAGGGAACGTCCTATTTCTAAGTCTCTTTTCGGGAGTTGAATCTGATACTTCTTTTTTATACTTGTTTACTTCGCTTCTGTAAACGGGAGCGCTGTCTCTTTTAGGGTTAGATGATACATTGTTAACGATTACACTGTTAATGCTAACACTTCTTTGATAATGTGGAGCACCAAACTGACTCACACGGGCAGCAATATCAACTAATCTCTTCTCTTCTTCCTTTATAACATCTTCATTTTCTTTGTCACTGTCCCTAGATTTTATAGAAGCGTTGAACTCATTTTTTAATATTTTGCTTCTTGTTGGTGGTACGTCACCTTCTTCTTTTGCCGTCTCCTTATTATGGTTGATCGCGGCTATTTCTTGGGCAATGCTATCGGCTTCAGAATCTTTCAGTTTCAAAGATCTTCTTGCGAATACTTTCATCAGCTCTGGTTCGTCATCGTTTTTTCTGTCACCTCGGAGCTCTTTAGAAAGGATGCCAGGTTTTTTGCGATACACGACAGTTTCGTCATGTCTGTCAGGAGTTTTGATGTCATTACTGTCCGTGCTCTGAATGGAACTCTTGCTTCCGAAGCTTGAATGGGATTTCTGATCAATAGATATGTTATCGTAAATTCTTTCTGTGCTTCCATCAGTACTCATGGAGTTTGTTCGTGGTTTCTCTGGTCTATCTTGCAGTTCGACGCTCATTGCTTTTCTTTTGAAGAATGCTTTGGGTGTGGAAGGGCTTTGTGGTATAATAGGGATGACAGATTTCCTTCCACTAAGTGGGGAGTTCTTATCATCAGTTTGAGTATTCTCAATAATATTTTCAACGAATTTGTTGCTCTTGATAGATTCCCTTCTCACAGGTATATTCTGTGTCTTAGTTTCAGTGATTTGGAAACATTCTACATCTTGTTCTTTCTCTACTTGTGGACTATCAAGTTTCTTTGGCGTAACGTTAGCTGTCAAAACAATGTTTGTAGTCGGTTTCGCATCAACTTTGTTCAATTGAATGTTAAGAAACTCCGGGACTCCAGGTTTAGATCCGGATTTCTGTAACTTCTCATCACTTTTATTAATTTTAGGTGCTTCGACTGTTTTGACTGGGGTTTGTTCTTTATTAATATGAGTAACTGATATAAAACTTTCAGGTTCTGGTTTTAATTCTCTTTGCGAATTGTGTTTGGCACTTAAAGCGCTCTCGACTGAAATAGTTTTCCGTCTATCTTCCATCGGTTTCTCTGGGCTACTCTTAATGCTATCTAAAGAACTAGACTTGAGTATTGGGGCAATAATGGGCTTAGGCGAACTAATAATATCATCAATCTTAGCCTCTATTTGAGAGATATCGCTGTCGCGTTTATTATCCATCGTAATATGAATGCTATTGGTGAAGAGTTTCCTATCTTCGTTAGCATCAGTTTTGAGGCTATCCAAGTAACTGCTATCGGTACTCGGCAAGCTATCGTAGTTGGCTTCAGCACTGCCGTGCATTATACCGTAGTTTCTGGTTGAAATTCTTTTGGAGAAGTCGTTTCGTTCGCTCAGGTTCCTCCTGTAGTTGACTTCCCAGCTTTCTAGTAACGGTTCAGAAATGCCGACGATGGCCGGCAGACTAGGCATCTGATTCTCTTGGGAGCTTATAGAGGTCGTCTCTGACGCGTATCGGAAGCTGTGCGACTTGCCGATGCTGCTGCGAGTCTCCACATACTCATCGCCCAGAGACCTCATCGCGGAGGTGACGTAAGACTCCTCAGTTTTAGAAGCATGGCGGGCTGATTCACGTTTGCATTCGATCAATTTCTCAGTAAAATCGGAAACGTGCTCAGACGACCGGTGTTTGATGTTGTCGGAACTCTGATGCCTAATCGTTTTGGGGGGTGAAGTTGACGCCAGCATGCTCGGGTTGAAGTATGGTATGTTCTTCGGCATGCTACCACTTGTGAACATGTTATAATCGTTGGGAACATTTTTGATTCGCATCGCTCTGATTGGAGGCTCGTCATCTGAGATCGCTGGAGACTCTTCCTGCGCTCTGTTCAACAGCTCATTACTAATAAATGCTTTAGAGGAAAATGGATCAACCAGTCGTTGGACTGACGCTGGTCTCTTGGTTTTATCAAGGTGCAGGTTAAACGATTCCCTCTTATCTTCAATTGCCTCTTTAGAAGAAGTCCGTTTGGTTCTCTCAATCTTTTCACAGAATTCTTCGCGTCTGCTGTAGCGACTTTTCATTTCTAGATTCAACATTTTGTCGGTTTCTTCAGCGATTTTGAGATCAGTAATGTTGTATTCTACACCGGGGACTTTGGCGGCGCTGTACACGTCTTTGTACGCACTGTCTTGAACGTAAGCGCCCTTGTTGTCCAACCTCTTGTGCATTTGGTTGGCGAAAGCTTTCTGTCCAGCAGATTTATGGGTTCTTTCAGCGGGTACCGGCTTATACCCTTGTCCTTCATGAAAATTTCTCTCTGTATCAACAGGTTTATACTGCGCTGCAGACTTCTCAGTTTTAGACTTTTTAATCTCTTGCTGACCATCTCCGTCCGTCTGGTCTTTTTTAGACTTCTTCCCGCTCTTTCTTAGAAGAAGTCTACTGAAGAACGATTCCTCTTTCTTTGAAGACTTTATTGCTTCATTTTCTGACTTCTTGTCTGACTTAGATTTCTTCTCGAGGCAAGATTCATCGGCTTTCTTATCCATGCGATACTTCGTCATCCTCTCTTCTGAATGGTAAGTTTGGATGGTCTCCTCATGGGTTCGCGATGAGCTCTCTCTAAGGGCCTGCCCTTGGGAGCTAGATTGGCTTCTTTTGATCGAAGACCTTGGGGTGTTGGACTCTGCTATGCTAAGCTTTGCAGGTGATTGGCCCATAAGATGACCAAGTGCCAACCCAGGAGGTAAGGACGAGGATTTTAGCTTAGTATCGCTCGGAGTCTCCAGAACTCTTGTGAGTTCCCTGTTCACATGCTGATGCTGTTCTTTAACGATCATATGATGCTTCGTAGTGGTCGATGAAGAGAATGATTCTGAAACGAGAAGGTTTGAACATTAGATATGTTATAGGATCACAAGCTTTATTTGAATGTTACAAGGTGTATAATCGAATGCATACCAGTAACGACTTCTGAATGTTTGTGGCTGACTTCAGGAGTAGTGCTTCGTATCATTTCTTCGTTCAGTTCGGGCGTTATCGGCAAGGCTGATGCGGCAATCTGGAATTTGATGGATTCCATAGTTAATATTTGGTCAGGTTTTAAACTGGACACATAGACGTCGTGAGTGTTTTGATGACTTCGTGATAGAAAACCAAAGAACCCACTTAGCAGAAAGCTTCTACTACAAGAGCAAAATTACGATCAACCTTAACAGGAGCTTGGTTTAGCAAGCAGATAAATAACAAGCAGCATACCTAAGAACCACACTGACACATAGACAAAATATAACAAATGAAGTTAAATGCTGATCTGTTTTAGTTTTCAATTTACATGGGCAATAAAGGCTTCACTCGCAACGTTTAAGCAGATAAGGGAAGTTATAAAACGTGGAGCCAATATATCAGCGGTGCATGGCGATGACACTGTGTTTGTCATACAATACATATTATAAATTAAACTCGCTTTTCGTGTCTGTCTGTGTGACTGCATTGTTCTACTCTACGGAAACTGCGCAACGGATTTTGATGCGATTTTCACCATCATTTAGAGAATTTATTCCGGAAGGTTTATGTACTTACACATAATAAAGAAATCTCCAAGTCAAGCAGTAAAAACCGTGCGAAGCAGGGGCGGGTCGCTAGTTTTAAAAGAAAGAATAAATTGCCAGAGACAAAAGTCAAATAAAGTAGTTGTTAAGTTCTTCATGTTTCAGACGGCTCAACAAAGGTAAGTCAGCGCCATCTACCTTCAAAAATCATCACAACAAGCAGAAAACACAGCGAAGAAAGCAAAGCGACAGGACAGTGACACCTACTTTAAAGTTCAATACTAACTGGGTTGTTTTTCTTGCGGCGCGGCGCGCCGTGCGTGCGGCGGGGTCGCACGGCCATCTTGTGCTTCGCGGCCGAGTGCGACAGTGGCGCCACGCCGGAAGGTGGCTCGGACGTGTCTGGAACATGGGATATTTGTGGTAAGTATAGTGTAGGTAGTACAATGTATTTTTGAAAATGGAAAGTATGCTAGGATCCTGACAAGTTAATAAAATTGCATCCCGAAAACAGGCAACAATGATAACATAGGTTTTGTAAAGCTATTTCAATTGAGGCACTTCTAAGAGAAACGACTTCCTCTTCCAGGTGTCCAAAGGCTAAGTAGAACAACAATATCTTAAAAGCCAATTATTTTTAAAAGAGTAACCGTGGATTTTCTTGCCGGCTCTTCTCCATATGAAAACGAACAATTGGAACCGTGCACCTAGCTTCCGATGTTTAATAAGAGCCCATGTAGGTTTATGAAAAATAAAATATTTTGAATTTTTGAATACTCACTGTAGAAGTCGAACTGGTCACTCCTGGAGTGGTCATGCGAGTGGTGGTGACCGCTGCTGCTGTCGTCATCCATCTCGGAGGAGCCGACGCTGAGAAGGGAGCCATCGCTGCAAGAAGACTGCGATATGCCTGCATGGTGCCGCTGGAAAGAAGAAGAGTATGCTGTTAGTATAAGAATATTTTGACATAGGGAGTCCGTGAAAGACTCGGTGAAGAGTCGGTGAAGTGGTACATGGTAAGTGGTACCCGCTGCCAATATATCTACAACACCAGTGGCATCGTTGGTGTGACAAAGCTGAAATGTCTCATTATACTGTAACTACTCCGGAAGGGATCTACACTTTTGAAACCGGTACACAGACTGGTCTGGTTGGTGGCAGAAATAGGTGTAGTGGTAGTCTGTGGTAGCTATTCCTTGAAATAGCTTATTTACAAATAGCTCTGCTATTGTTAAAATCCTTGTAATAAATCTTTTGAATTTGATCGACAAGGATGCAAACGGCAAAAATTACAGAAGTTGGAACTAGACTGGAAGAAGGTAGGTAACTAATGGGAGTTGAAAAAACCACTACTTTGATAGACCGTTGTAAACTGTCACGTCCTTTACGATCATATCAATACGTATCAGGAAACGGCTGATAAATATGTAAATGCGATATCTTATCAGGAGTCAAAGCCAGATGCATAAACGCCAAATGAAAGTGTTTTTCATTCCACGTTTATGCACCTGGCTTTAGCAATATTATTGACTTTATTCAAGGCCATACGTTTTTTTAAATAATTTTTTTTTTAATTTTTTTAGTGCTCAACTTTTTTTTTACCTTTTTTCATTCACAATTTGTAAAAAGGATTCTCATATTCTTAGCTTAAACCCTAGAAAGTAATGAGTCGTTATGCGTTTTGTCTTTTGACCAATAAAATTTCCTGAGAGTCATCCAAATAATCATAAAATAATATTTCCTTTGAATGAGCACAAAAGCAACTACTCAGGTTACTACTCAGTATTTTTTACCCATCCAAAAACAAAAGGATCCAGTAATACGTCCTACGTCACTTCACTAATGCAAAAAGATAAAAAGTAATTTATTTCGTAAAAACATATATACATATTAATATTACAAATTTTTATTTGGTAACATAACGTAATCACAGTATTATTTCAATATAACGACTATTTTTCTACCATATAATGGTAGAATTTAAGCTATCAGTACAGATAATCTTATTGAAATAAATCACAAGCCGGATGCACGCTGCATTAGCATGTTTAAGCTATTCAAGCCGTCTGTTCTACCGGCACGCTACGTAATACTAATAAAACAGTGATTACTAATATTATAATATGGTTTTTATTTGGTTTATTCATTAGTGATCGATGGGTTTATTGAAAGATTAATAGGTGCGATAGTTAGGGCATTGGAGGAAATGGTAATGGTAAAACTGGTACAAGCCAAAGTAGTTAAACTACGCCTTATTAAGGCCTTATGTTAAACAAATAGACAGGCTGTCTGCTGGAAAAGAAAAAAGAAAAATTTATAAAATCTATGATAATTATTATGGTAACTATAGGAGTTGAAAAAACCACTACTTTGATAGACCGTCGTAAACTGTCACGTCCTTTACGATCATTATCAATATAATTATATCAGGAAACGACTGATGAATATTTAAATTTTTATTAAGTAGTATTAATAAGTATAATTATCTACAACTGTCTCGTTGGTTTAGTGGTCGCAAGCACTACTGCTGAGCATGAGGTCCTGGGTTCGAATCCCGGGTCGGGCAAAGTGTATTCGAGTTTTTCCATCTGGAATTTCTCAGTAGCAGCCCGGTGTCTGGATTTGTGACCGGTTGATGCACATAATATAGACTATTATTATAAATAACATTACATTATTAACCTTTATATTGGCACTAATATTCCTTCTCCTCGGCGGTCTCTTCGACACTTCCTCAGCCTTAGTGATGTACAACATCATCTTCACTGTCGATATCACCAATCTTATCGATACTCTCACTCAATACCGAACTTATCGACACACTCACATCACTATGTACGTCTGTATCTGTTTGTTACACTTCTTATCCTTAATTTACACTTAATTACACATGAATAACTGTTTTTACGATGAAAATTACACACTGAAAATGATGCATTTTTGTTTAGTTGGAAATGTATTTTTGTTTTTGTGAGATTTCGAGCTCATTATCTATTTAATTTTATAAGTGTCTTACGTTACTACGAAATGGTACACCGTTGTATATTTTAATTTTCAATTCATTAAGTTTATGTATTAAGGGTCCCGCAGACAGGCGCGACGCAAAACTGGTAGAACAATTTCCGTGAAGTTTTCATAGAAATTGTTGGAGAATCGCGTCTGCCCGCCTTTAGTAATGTTATCTAATAAAACATAATTAAATATCAGTAACTTTTGTCTGGTAGAAAAACACGGTAGAGAAATAAAAAAGTAGGTATCCCGTTTATATTTTTACCCGACTGTGCGACGCAAAGGAAGGTTATGTTATTTAGTTTATAGTAAATTAGTTTTTGTCACTACACACAACCACTTTTGTTTGAATAATAATTGAAAAAAAAACCTGCGGAAGATTTGTGAAAAAATTACCTCTGCTGTAACAGACTCCATCAATCTTCAGATGTCTAATACTCTATATTTCTAGAAAGTACTTGCTGCAGTACCTAGTTTAGATATCACTGTTATCAATATTATCAGATAATATTCATAATACGTTATCTTATCAGAAACAATCGATGTGTTATGATCATGACGCTTATTGTCTTTCTGTGCTATCTTTACTGATGCCTACATGATCAATCTGGCTACCCTTAGCCTGGCCTGTATGTATGTTAAACTTTATCATTTATTCTTATACTACTCTTCGCATCTTTAACTGCTTGAGCACAAATTTTTAGTTACATTTACAATAATAATATAATATTTCGTAATCTGACTATTGTAAAGATCCCAAAAAGACAGGTTCTCTAAACGTCAAAGAATTAAAACGTTGCTAAATTGAAGAGTACAATTGTGACGTAGTATGACAACTGAAGTGACAGGTATTACGTTTAGTCGGTTACTTGATAGCTCTCTCGTCACGTGGAGTTTTTGTTTACCTTTATTTAACTAGCTAAACCAACGGAGTATAGGTCTTGTTGATATTTTCCTTTCAGAATACAGAACTATAGCCGGTACAGTTGGTTGTTTAACATTTTATCGCGATTACAGATAACATATGAAGTGCATGCGCACAGATAATAACAAAGTATCGCACGTAATACGGATTATCAATGCCAATGTTACTGATAACGACCAATTGATATTAATATTATAATTTTTGGATTACCTATGTCCGAATTCTTTAGACTTATAAACTCGTGACGACTGTCAAAGATCCACAAATGACAGCCGGGACCAACGGTTTAACGATGATGGTCACCCATCCACGAACCAACCCCGGCAAGTTTAGCTTAACCTGATGGATAGACCCGCCACGAGCTCCTCTCATTAGGTATATTCTAATGAATGGATAATTACAATATACCTAATTATTTATCGATTTCGCGAAATAGCAAAACATTGATAATCTCATCGACCTTCATTGTCACGTGTAGCCGAAAATAAACGAATTCGCTAATGTACTGAAACAACATTAGGTGGGTAGTATGTACTAATTAATTATAATCAAATTAGGTATTCGTAATTAAATTAGGTAAGTATGAATTACTTTTGTTTAGTCGTTGTGAAAAAGGTTCCGCTGTGTATCATTGAAACCGCATTTTAGAGGTTAATTTGTGTGGGTAGACTTGACACTATTTAGTTTATTAATTAATAAAATGGCATATCACAATAATTGGTTGCCTTAAAAATTAACATTGTTTGTGGCTCTTAGACCATACCTGCATTTTTTTGCATTTTACTTTTTGCTTTGCGAAGGAAATCCACGTGTTTAATATGCATTCTGTGTAATACAAAAACTATTGTGAATTAAATAAGGTACTATGAAGACTATAGCATTAGGTATTCGCGAAAAATCCCCATGGCTTACTCAAATCGATCATGTGGACCCATGCAACAGTCGGGCCTGTTAGTAGAGATGCATGGGTTCACATGTATATTCACAATTATATGAGCGTGATCTAGAAGAATGAACAATGAGTTGTATGAATGAGTTTGGCCACAAGAGCGAGACGTGGCGAAAGTCCCACATGGTGCTCAGTCAGTGCGGGCGGTTGCAACTGCAAGTTGCAATGTTAGAAGATGGATAAGACAACACTGTGCGAGAGGGATGGATGGACGACGGTCATGAAAAGACGAACGTACGTGATGGAAAAAAAAGAAGTTTAACAAGTTCCCTTTTTATTTAAAACGATCTCTACACATAAATAACTGCCTACTCTAAATATCATTTCCACAAATCACAACATCACGCATCGCGCCACAGAAATGGGCCCACTCTCATTGTTACCTATATTAATGTCACAACAACTAATTGTGCCGCTCTGCCGGTTGCCGTGTGCCGTTGTGCCGGTGTGTCCAAATGGGAAGCGGAAGAGGGGTGAGCTATCTCATCGAGCCGGATGTCATCTGTCTGCCGTTCGCGTAATTATATAATTGAGTGTTCAGCCATGTTGGGTTTGAACACAATAAATCTGGCTTATTCGTTTTTTTAGTTAGATGAATATTCGGCAACCGAATGTGCATGGTTTTTGAGTAATTTAGTTGAAAAAAAAAACTCTGTTGTAGCCATTAGCGCCCACCTCCGAGAGAAGATCGGCGTTCTAACAGTTATAATACAAAAACATTTATTTTATTTTAATAAACGATACTAGTGTAACAGTATGTAGGTATATTAACTATTTAACTAAAATATTGTTAATTATAATTAAATTAAATTACTATTATTTTTAACCATTATAATATTATTAAAACAATAAAAGAGTTTTATCTACCTAAGCACTTCAAGTTTATCAAATAAAACCTAGATTGTTTCGTTAGCACTATTATTGATAGCACACTAATTATACCTACCTATTAATAAGTTTTTACACCTACTTACTGATAACAGCTGGACACAATATGATATGTAAAGATAACAGATTTGGTTCCTTATCAGCAGTAAGTACCTATAAAGTAATCAATATTTTCACTCATGTACGCATTTGCATACATAAGTAATTTAGATAAAATAGGTACATCCGATGTGCAAATACTCACTTTTATATAAAGACACGCTGTGAAATAAATTTATAATAGACTAGCAGCGCCCCGCGGTTTCACCCGCATAAGTCTCTAACTCGTGGGAATATCGGGATATAAAGTATCCTATGTGTTAATCCAGGTTATAAACTACATGTGTGTCCATTCAAATCCGTTCAGTAGTTTTTGCGTGAAAGAGTAACAAACATCCTCACAAACTTTCGCATTTATAATATTAGTAGGATTAGTGGGACTATACAGGGTCAAATCAAATTAGTTAGCGAAACTCTGCCGACGTTACGGGTATCGTTAACTAAACATGATGAAACAAAAGATAAATTAATTTGCGGTTTTTTTTTGTGGGGTGGACCTGGACTGGATGTCAATTAGTGTAGTCCCTTGAAATATCAGTTTTTTTTTTAATTTTTTTTTTTGTGTAAGCTTCTTTAATATGATTGGTATCGATAAGACAGATTTCCTCAACTTCCAGCCTTCAAGCTACAAATCTTTTCATTTTATCATATTTTGATATCGATATCTCTCACATCTGCGGTGTTTCTCTAGCCAATTTAATTTGAACCTGTAGTCCTGTATAAACACCGAATGGTAGAGATTTCGGAAAAAATAATTTTGTTTTTAAAAGTGTGACCAAGCTGTAGCTCAGGGTTCCTATATATAAAACAAATTCTGTCATATTTTCATACTTCTCACACAGAACGAATATCTTACTGTCTACTTGTGTAAACATTTTCATTTTAAAAACTTTCAGCCATTGCCATTGAACGACTGAAACATCAAACAGAGAGAGACAAAAGAAAGATGACAAAAACACGACACGTTTTAAAACGACACACGTTTTCTTGAAGTGTTTACTGCAGGGAAGTCCTGAAAACAGTAGGTTTACCATCAAAACTAAGTGCATGTTGCACTTACTATCAAGTCCTTCAGACTACTACGAGTACATACCTATATTTAGATTACAACTAACAATACAACCTACTTGAAGGGCATCTAAGACTTCGGAGTTATACTAAGTACCTATTACATATGGTTGACAGAAAGGCGCTTTAACTTTATGTAAATTATTTCATCACCACTGCTCTCAAAACGGTGAAGGAAAACATCGTGAGGAAGCCGGGATAAGAAACCCAAAAATTCTAAGACATGTGACATAATAATATGTAATATTATTTTGTGGGACGAACTTACATGATACAATTAATAATTTATTTTTATTCCCGATCGTCCCACTGAGTTTATCAGAGGGACGAACGGGAATGGATTAAATATTATTTTTCAAATTCCCACCGTTTTTTTTTAAATTCAATGTCTTTATACATCAATAACATTTGTCTCCATGTACAGAGTCGTAAGACAATGATTTTGTCAATTATATATTCGACAAGTTTAACTTTCTAGAGAGTGATATAATAACGTGAACACTTTTACCGACTAGTAAGTAGTTTACTTCAATGAACATAAAAGTTAATACCAATTACTGCTTTTCTCTTCAAGTTAAACCAGCAGAAATAATTAGCAGATTGACATTTAACCGATACTTAGTTAAATACGCCTCTTCGTTAAATTATAACTAAACTGCGAAAACAATTGAACCATGGAAAGCGCATAGAAAGCGTTCACAAGAGTTACTTAACTATAACCAATACACCATGACCCATGGAATCTAATAAAATATAGTATTGCACGGGTCAAAGTTAATTTGATGATGTAAACCCAGCTTATGTAGGTCCCTAGATGTAGCAGAAATGTATTAAATGAGGGCTTTAAATAGATAGGTCGTCATTTAAAAGAAAACAGAGTAAAATAAATCATTGATATTTTATTCTGTTCCTCACACACATTGCTAATAAACTCTTTATAAAACATAACATCACGCCTGTGTTCCCCAAGGGTTAAGGGGGATCCTCCAAGATATCCCGCGAAATTCAAATTTTATTACGTTTCTTGCAATTTGCAGCTCAATGTCAGGTTGTATGTTGATTAAAATATGATTCACGACCGTAACAAATATGGCTATACAGAATTATAATCATTAGAATCAGAAATACAGCTCCTTAAGCTAGAATAATTCTCAAATGTCATGATTTCATGAAATAGTCATTCAATAGGATTATATGAACTTAGAGAGTTGTATTGATGATTTTTATGATTATAATTCGATAAATAAATATCTGATACGGCCGCAAATCGTATTTAGAGCCTGATACTGACCCGCAAATTGTAAAAAACGTAAGAACACAACAGACGCTTTCACTTTAATAGGCAGAGTTTAATAGACCTACAGTACACCCGCATTTCGCCAGTTATGTTTAAGTCCCATGTAATAGGCCCTAAATGGGGCGAGATTATTGCGACTAACCGGGCAAAATTCTACATTATTGTAAAAAAGGGTTTACGCAATTAGGTACTTGATTTGAGAAAAACGTAAAGCAATCAGAACTGACGCACTAATTGATTATTGACGGTCAATAAAATAAAACTAAAAACTTCGTTAATCGTTTTCCCTTTGTGACAAAAACACTTATTTTGCAACTGGAACTGGCAAGCTTCACTGAACTACGCAAAGTGCTGTGAAAAACTAACACGGATAGCAGATTTTCTTCAAAAATGTTTATCGATAACTTTATCTGTAATTTCTGATTCTAGGGTTTCTAAAGTTAATCACTTCATTTTCTATTAAAAACGTTATAGATACGTGGATAACTTAGTTTTAGGCATTCGATTTATACACGATGAACCCAATGCCAATTTTTTATCATAATCAATTCAGTAATTAACCGTAAAACGTGCCAAACAGACATACTTTCGTAACAACACGGTTAGCAGATAAGGTTTTGTCAGATTAGATAATGCATATAAACAATTAGTTACAGTACGCTTATATCAGCATATTAAACTACAAGTACGTAATAAGGTTGCATAATACGTGCAATGTGCGACCTCTAATAGTTAACATCAAAAAGAAGAAAAAAAGGTCTTCTCTTGTCATGTCATGTCATGTATGTAAAAAACAGCTTTTAATAAAATGATTCAGAAATAAACTTATGATATACGTAAAATAGTCCTTCTTTAACAGGTTATGGGCTTATTTATCCAAAATGGAGTTGTCAAAGGTTCAAATTGCTAAACTTGAAGGTACAAATTGGATACAATGGAAGTACCGGATGTCTGCATTGCTAAGGGGCATGGATGGTCTAATAGACATTGTAGAAGGCAAGATAAAGAGACCGGTTAAACCTGCATGTGGGGCTGGCACTACAGCTGCAGCAGATTTGGCTCTTTTTAATGAGAACATAAAAAAATACAACAGATTGGATAGTACGGCATTGTTACTTATAACAAATAGTATTTCTGATGACTCATTAGACAAGGTAATAAGATTCTCAACGTCCAGAGAAGTATGGGATGAATTGCATAGATTATATGAAGGCGTGAGCGAAGATCGCTTATATGATTTATGTTTGCAGTTCTTCAGTTACAAAAAAGATACTGTTGATGATATTGCAACGCATATCTCGAAGCTCAAAAATGTCTGGTACAGGTTAAGGCAAGAATTAATGAAAGAAGAAGACAGTAAGGAACTTCCTGATATTTTATTAATTTGTAAAATCTTGGACACATTACCAGAGAGTTATTTTTCATTTAAGTCGAGCTGGTTGCTGATGTCTAAAAAGGATCGGACCATTGAGAATATTACAAGTCAGTTGTGTACATATGAAAAGGCACTTTGCAACAACGGTAAAGACGGTGAGTCTAGTTGTGATGCCCTTGCGGTGAAAACATGGAAGAAAGGTTTTAAAAAGGGTGATGACGTAACTCCAGGGAAAAGTAGGAAGAAAATAAAATGCTACAACTGCAAAGAAGTTGGTCATCTTAAAAAAGACTGCCCTAACCCTAAGAGTGTATCTCGTCAAGTTGTGGACGACAACAAAGGAGTTAACATGGTATTACTATCCGTGAATTCAGCTGAATCTGACGCTGATTGTAACAAATGGTATGTGGATAACGGTGCTACAAATCATGTTACGATGCGGTTAGATTTGTATCAAGATTTTAAATATTTTGATGTTGATCACACAGTAACAACAGCTGATGGAAATGTGATTAAGGCTGTTGGGCAAGGATCGATAAGCATTGAAGCTGAGGTTAACAAGAAGGTTGTCAGGTCAACATTGAGAGATGTTTGGTATGTTCCCCGAATAAGCAGAAATCTGTTTTCGGTGCTGTCGACACAAGATAAAAATCCAGGGAGCTTGTTTGAGTCACGCGTCACTTCTTGTTCAATGAAGATTGATGGACAAATTACAGTTACAGGACAAAGAGAAAGGTACGGAGGTCTGTACAGACTTAACTGTAGGATGGTACCGCCATCTAAAGTAATTGTCAATTTGGTACAGAAAGTGGATAAGCTGCAACTCTATCATGAACGGATGGCTCACCAAGATAAAAGGCATGTGAAAGGTCTTATAGAACGAGAGTTGAACATCAAGACAAAGGATAATGGCATATTGTGCGAAGGCTGTATTTTCGGAAAAGCTCACAGACAGAAGTTTGGAGTTAGTGAAAAAGCTAAAATGCCTGGAGAACGCATACATTCGGATGTTTGCGGTCCTTTTCCGTCTTCACTCTCGAAGTTCCGGTATTTCGTGCTTTTTAAAGATGAACACACTCGATTTCGCTACGTCTACTTCATGAAGACAAAATCTGAAGTACCTGAAAAGCTGAAGCAAATGCTGGCAGAAGCTAGAGTAGCAGGACACACGATCAAAGAATTACTTAGCGATAATGGTGGAGAGTTCGACAATGAACTAGTTCGGAAAGAATTAGTGAAATATGGAATACATCAAAGACTAATAATGCCGTATACACCTGAACAGAACGGTTGCAGTGAAAGGGACAATCGCACGATTGTTGAGGCAGCGAGATCCATGATGCACGCTCATGAAGAACTTCCTCAGATGTTGTGGGCTGAGTTGGTGAATACTGCCGTTTATATTTTGAACAGGACAGGTCCAACTACAGTAGAAAACAAGTCTCCATTTGAGCTTTGGGTTGGTAAAAAGCCACAAATAAAGCACTTGCGAATTATCGGATCGCCTTGTTATGCGCATATTCCAAAGAAAACCAGGAAGAAGCTTCATAAGAAAGCAGTGAAATGTATCTTAGTGGGATATGATAATGACGATGGGTACAGGCTCTGGAACAAACAAAATAATTCGCTGGTGAGGTCAAGGGATGTCTCCTTTGATGAAAAGCCCTTGGGTGCGGAAGCTCCAACAAAAGCTTCTACAGAAGGTGAATTTGAAATACCTTTGGAATTGCATGGTAATGAAAATGATGCATTGAATCCAGTGAGTCAACCAAAAGTTACTCAGAATGCAGAAAATTCAGGCAATGATAGAACTCTCAACAATAATGAAAATGTCAATGATGGTGTTGGTACTGATATTGGGGACACTGAGTTCATTGATAGAGAAGACGTTCTAGTTGAAGATTTCGATGATTTCGATGACGCTAGGAGTAATGCTTCTGAACATAGTTTTGAGTTAGGGGGAGAGATAAGGGAAGTGAATGAAGATGAGACGGAATTTCATACCAGAGATGTAATGCCTGAACAGGAAATCATGGAACATGGTGGAAGGATTCTCAGAGATAGGTCATTACTTCATCCACCTAGTAAACTCAAAGACTATGTTTTAAACTTGGCTAGCTGTCATCAAGAACCTAGTTGTTATAGAGAAGTTATGAAAAGCTCTGAACGGAATCTGTGGGAAAAAGCAATGGACTGCGAGATGAATTCTTTAAAGGAGAATAAGACTTGGGTCCTCGTTCCTCTTCCAAACAACAGGAAGGTTATACCGTGCAAATGGGTATATAAAGTAAAACTGAATGCTGATGGTTCAGTGGATAAATATAAAGCTAGACTTGTTGTAAAGGGGTTTAGTCAGAAGAAAGGGGTTGATTATGATCAAACTTTCAGTCCCGTGGCTAGAATGGCAACAGTCAGAAGTATAATGGCTGTGGCAGCCAATGAGAACATGTTAATGATACAATTTGATGTTTCAACAGCTTTTCTGTATGGGTCACTTGATGAAGAAATTTTCATGAAACAGCCTGAAGGCTATGATGATGGTTCTGGTCGCATCTGTTTGTTAAAGAAAAGTCTATATGGTTTGAAACAGGCTCCAAGATGTTGGAATAAGCGGATTTTGGACTATTTCAAAGAGATTAAATTCGAAGTTAGTGATTCAGATCCTTGTCTATTCATTAGAAAGACGCCGTCTGGAGGTAAACTAATAGTTACCCTATATGTTGATGATGGTTTGGTGGCTGCAACGAGCCAGGACCTGATAAACGAGTTCATAGGACAAATTAAAACTAAGTTTAAAATAACAATGAAGGCAGCATCGTATTTCCTTGGAATTGAAATAGAGAAGACTGATGATGGAATTAAAATATCTCAGGGTTCATATGCAAAGAAAGTACTCAAAAGATTTGGCATGGAACATTGCAGACCGGTAATGACACCAATTGTAAAAGAGGATCAATGTCAAGACTCATGCGATGTGAGTAATTTTTTGAACAACTACAGGCAAGTGGTTGGTGCATTGGCATATTTAATGATCGGAACTAGGCCAGACATTGCATATGCAGTTAGCGTCGTTTCTAGGACTCTCGAAAATCCTAAAGAACTCGATTGTGTCAAACTGAAGAGAATACTACGGTATCTGCAGTATACTCCAGAAAAGGGGATACTCTACAAAAGAGATTTCAAGACAGGTATTCTTGAGAGCTACAGTGATGCAGATCACGGCGGTGACTTGAACACAGGACGTTCAACCACTGGTGTATTGTGCATGTATGCTGGAGGTGCCGTGTCATGGATAAGCCAACGTCAGACAAGCGTGGCTATATCTACCACCGAAGCAGAAGTCGTAGCTGCCAGTGAAGGCGCTCGGGAATCAATTTGGCTGTCCAGAGTTATTGGAGATATGACAAAACTGAAGGGTGTGCCTGTCCTGAGGGTAGATAATGAAGCTGCGATCAAGCTAGCCGAAAATCCGGAGTACCACAAACGTACCAAGCATATCCGGATTAGACACTTTTTTGTCAGGGAGATGGTTACTAGTGGAGAGCTAAAAGTAAGCAAGATCACAACTGAAAATCAACTTGCAGATACTTTTACGAAAGCATTAGCCAGACCAAGGCTGTTGAAGCTTTTGAAATTAATAGGTCTTCATTGAGAGAAGATAATAAGGTTGCATAATACGTGCAATGTGCGACCTCTAATAGTTAACATCAAAAAGAAGAAAAAAAGGTCTTCTCTTGTCATGTCATGTCATGTATGTAAAAAACAGCTTTTAATAAAATGATTCAGAAATAAACTTATGATATACGTAAAATAGTCCTTCTTTAACAGTACGTACCTACAAATAAAACCATTCTTCCATTCAATTTTTTTTAAATAAATCTGCAGCGCAAAGCAAACCTATTTACAGCGTAAACAGAATTTTCATTCACTCGCCCATGAATATTGAAACAGTTTCAAATTGCGAACGGATTGGATTTTCGAACGCTCAACGTTTCCCATTCGCCGGATGTACTTCCGACATTATAGTGATGCGCTTTCCAATATTACAACACAATTTTCGGCGATGCGAAAATTTTCATAAACTATTCTATTTCGTAACCGATTTTGACGTTAATGTTATACATTATAAACTGGTACTTTTACGAATTAAAATCACATTGTGTAAGTTTGTTTTGTTGATTCTCTCGACCGTGACTGTACGTTGAAAAGTACTCTAAACGTCAGGAAATGTTACTGTGAAAAACGTATTTCGATTTTCCTAATGTTATCACGCGAATGAATGCGAAAAGGATTTCATAATGAAGTAAGAATATGCAAATAGCCTTTCTAAAAAGAGCAGGTAATAAAAGTTTTTTTTTACCAAATACTTAGTAGTACCAAAATTACGATAAATAGGGTACAGTTCGATTCAAATTTAATGGCGGCTCGGAACATGAGGCGAGTCGCTGCGCAGTAAGAATTTCATGGGGGCGAGGGGTGGGGTACTGCGCAGCTAGTAGCTAACTTCCGAGCCGCCATTAAGTTTGAATCGAACTGTACCTAAATACAATTTTTTATTGTGATACCAATCAAGAACAATTAAGGCATCTAACTTAAACTAGATCTAATTACGTAATTCGATCATCTTGTTTCAGATACAAACACTAGAAAACGATTTCCGATTAAAATGAGTAAATAGTAAACAATTGCAAAACAAACAAGAATCATTAAGGGCGAATTTCACCAATGAACGCGATCAGGACATCTAAACCGACTTCAAGAGCTGTCAGTGTCAATATTCCAAAAATAAAAATGACACTGACGTCTCTTAAACATGATGTAAGTGCTGATCGCGTTCAATTTTTATTGGTGAAATTCGCACTTAAAATATAAGATGGCGGATACAATTGCCCCAGTCAACAGATTTCTAAAAACTCCTAATGTGTCTATCCTGTATTATGGTAAATCGCAAGTTAACCATAAAAGCAACGAAATATCATATTATATAATCATAACACAACATTATATTTTTGAAGGAATTTACCACATTTTAATAATTTATCGACAGGATGCGTAGGAGTCGGTCGGTGTATTACGGATCTTCGCGTCACGAAACAATACAAGTGGGTCAATGACTTTGATATTTCGTAGTTTTCGTAATAAATGACGACGTAAAAAAACATAATTATCAGGGTATTTTACGGTTCTGCGTAACTGGATAACAAATGAGATACGTACATCGTTTTGCCTGTGCTTTAGGGAAATCTGTGGCGGGGAAAACCCTGATTTTGAAACAGCATTATCAGAACTATTGCTGTTTGTTGTAATACTAGTTATTTTTATTATGTTAAAAGTTATTAAAATTACTCTTGATATAAATTAGTGATGGGATACTTCAGGAAGATAGTACCTAGACTATATAAGCTACCTACTTCAATGATAAAGCTACAGACATGAATCTCAAAAATATGGAAATAGTAAATACATAATATTACAAATTACAATGCCCTATTTGTAAGTTTATCAGAATTTCTTTATAAAGCTCGCAACCAGAAAAGTTCAAAACCTACACAACTAAAACACAACACAAAGAAGTGATTTCAAAATCAATGAAAAGATGAATGAATACTAGACCAAAAGAACGAAAAAAAGAACAATCTCTACTCCAAAAAATAAGCACGACATAATCCCTATTGCACACGACGTAACCAGCGTTTTTCAGCCAATCAGCCAGTAAACACATAACGTGATAGTATCGACACGCCACAGAAGGAACCGGCCGATTAGTAACGCTGCCTACCGCGTGAATGTGCTGGCATTGGCTGAACGCAAGGCCCGCTTGTGTAACTACGGCTTTATTAGGGTTCGGTTGTTATAGTTTTAGCTGTGGTTTTCGTGTTTTACGGACTGGGCTCGGGTGTCTTAGCAGTACTTATATAAATCCTAACGAATATTTTAAAATGCGAAAGTGAGTGTGTTTGTTTGTTACCGCTTTCACGCTACAACGCCTGAACGGATTTGGGTGAAATTTGGCACAGGGGTAGACCATGACTTGGGTAAGGACATGGGATTACTTTTTATCCCAATATTCCTACGAGATCGAAACGTATGCGGGTGACACAGCGGTCTAAAGCTAGTTTCTCATAAAGAGTGAATTTTGTAATCAGAATTTATTAGTTTTAACAACGTCTTTTCTGATCTGTACGTGTATCGTGTCATGAAAAAAAAGTTCTGATTTGATAGTAAGTAGCTTGCGAAAAATCTAGTAGGCCAAAATCGTTTAATCTATTAATCGAACCATATTTTCTATGGAACCTCTATTCGAATTAAGCGTGCTCTATTCTAATTAAAGCTGGCAACACTTTAACTTAATCGTTTAAGACAATGGCCACAATTAGTCTCACTCGTTTCGAAATTTAATTCGCTTTTGTAAATAAAGGCGGGGTCAGGGTCATTTGACAGATTTCTTTTATTTAAATATTTAATAATGAAATGATTTAAACATGTTTTTTTACAAGAAAAACAGCCCGTCCCTTCACTATTCATTGGTTTCGTCAATGGATTATGAACGTCGATGGATTTTACGCTGTTCTTCTTATTTTATTTTTATTTTTCGGTCAGTTTTCGCCTGATTGCTCAGAGATTTTATTGCAGATATGTATTTTAATTGAGTCACAGAATAATTATGAATCAAAATGTTCTGAGAATATTTCAATTCTATATAAATCTGCAAGGCCGTCTTAGTATGGCAGTGGCATAACTAAAAGATGTCTTACATCGTAACTACATCAAGAATTTGGGTCCCCATTCCGTTACTTTTAGTGTGCAATCCAAAAATATGGACACTGGTATCTCTGCTATAAATTGTTTGAGGAAAACAAATGACTGAAGAGTCTGAACCAAATGGCTTATTCCCAGGAGCTCAAAATAATTTTATTCCGGCGGACGGGAGGTTCGACATCGTCGCATTACTCTGGTTATTTGTTTGTTGAATCATTAATTAATTTTATTGTAAATATTAATTGTTTTGAGCAATCTGTACTTTACATTTTTTATATTATATTATATAATTATAACAACACAACAACATAACATCACGCCTTGTTTCCCCGAAGGATTGGGCAGAGGTGTACCTATAGTAAAATAAATTGTAATTGTGTGTATATAATTATATTTTATATAATATATTGCTTTTTTAATTTTGAGACGCCGCCGCCGGGAATAAAATTATTTGGAGCTCCTGGGAATAAGCCAACCAAATGCCTAAAAACCCCTCTTGTTAAATTGTAGGTCAGCACATAGGCGCTAAATACCTACTGGAACATAGAAAAAGATTAGCATGATGATTTTGAAAGTAAACTTTTATTCTTACATGGGAAGAATTTAACAGCCAACACATAAAATACTACAACCTATACATCTAAGCTGATAAGAAATAAATACAATACATACTTGTACTCACAGTTACTCATGTACACGGTGTACACCCATGTTTCACTATTCCAAGTGAGCATTGTGATAATTCAATGCATATCGTGTACTTGTTGTACTCCCACGTTTTTGTTGCGAGGTACACATGTACACCGTTAGTCATGGGCAAACTGTCAAGTTTAGCTGTAAATGAGTAGGTATGGGTCAGAGAGAGGTGTATCTAAAAGCACAACGATGAATACGATGTAACTACCATGGATGCACCAAATTGAACGCAACGGACTTGTGAAACGAAGATGAACTTGGTGCTAGTTTCAATAACTAGACCCTTAATATATATATTTTTTAACCACAACAGGGAATCTCTTGGCCTGAATCTCACCTGATGGTAAGTGATGATCAGGCCGAAGGTGGAAGCGAGCTTCACCCGGAATCCTCAACCACAGAGGAACTGGCTATCTCACCTCTAACTGCCGAAACACAACAATGCTGTTAACATTGTTGTTATGGCGACAGACTTAGATAAGATGGTGGTAGCTTGCCAGGCGGACTTAGAACAAGCCCTAGATATTGGAAGAACATAGTAACCTTGAACTGATACTGCAGCATCACCTGGAATTCGCAGGATACCCAAATCCCTCACTAGCTTACAGCACCGGTATCGTGTTTGGGCTCATTAGAATGGTCTCAATGCATAGGTTAGGCAAGTTTTTTTCTTTTTAGAGGTCTTTGTTTGTATCGGGGGTTTTTTAATTTTAACTTGTATTGTGTTGAGCTTGCTCTCTGTTGAATGTCTACTCCTGCGTATTGTTGTAAATGTTGATATCGCATAACACAACGATATTATCGACGGTTGAGTAACCGTGATATGTTTGAAACAGTTCGATTTGCTTTGGTATTAAGAGCAAAAATAATGTGATATCGGAAACAAGAAAACGAATTTTCTAAGGTATTGTTTTATATTACTTTTGCCTAGCGATGAAATTTTCTACTGCTGAACATAGGACTCCTATCCATTGTTGATTATATTATTCCCCAAACAATAGCTGACTTACTGGTGATCGCAGTATATTATAACTTACATATTGTTATTGGTATAATATGGGATGAATGTGTTTCTCATACTCTACCACATACCGACTGCCTATCTGACGATACCCCTTGGTAAGACTGGTTGTCAGACTTTCGGGCTTCTGACGACTCGTAACGACTGTCAAAGATCCACGAATGACAGCCGGGACCAACGGCTTAACATGCTTACCGAAGCACGGAGGAGCCTCGGTATGTAAAGATGGTCACCCATCCACGGACCAACCCCGGCAAGCGCAGCTTAACCTGATGGATCGACCCATGCGGCTGTTATTACTTAGCCACGAGCTCCTCCTCCTACCGTTTCGCGATACTCACAAGTAAAACAGGAGTGACTTAAAACTGTTACCTATTCATCGTAATCTGCCTGCCCATGTCCTATGTTACTTGGGGTTTCTTCGGTCTCCCTCCGCCTCTCCATTCATAAAATAACGCTAATAACAACTTGTGTAACGAAATACGTGTTAGTTTATTTATAGCAAAGTTCAACTTTCTCTGTGGAAGGATATGGAAAATGTTGACTTATCCGGGATGTGGCATATTAACAGTACTGGGATTGAGAAATAGTGCGACTGCCATGTGTACCTCGTGAGGTAATGAGGAACAGGTTGTTTTAAAGGGCTCGTTCACGGTGAATTAATAAACTCGGTAGAAAACCGGTGTTTATCGAAAGATACGTGTATTTCTCCTAATTTTTATGCCCTAAGTTACTTACTTAAGTGATGATGGGGTCATAAAGTATTTCGAGTGACATAACAAGATTTTTTTGCAGGCTATGTAGTGAACACATTAGTTAGTCGAACGTGAGGATAAGTGAGGTAGTCGGGCGGTGTGGCTCACTCTGCGTTCAGCGCTTGGCGTGGCAACACGTCGTGTTCGGGTTCGCGACAAGTCAATCGTCATCCTGAGGATGTCTTGTTGAGAGGAGAGGTGTCGATTTCTTGCAGGGTTTTTTATGAATATATCAACGTCTATTGTATTTTTTAATGCATCACTATGCTCATGGGCCTATTCTAGTGGTCTGCGATTGCAACTCCAAGATGTTTTACGAAGGTAGACATTTGTTATGTTAGACAAAAAGAATTCAGTTTTAATGTTTTATTATTGGGCCTCGCTTAAGGCTAGAGAAAACAGCATTAAAAACTATAACGTATCAATGAACGACCCGATTAGCATACATAATGATTTCATGCGTGTAAAATGTTACTGTCATTGGTGAAGCAGTTAAACTTAACTGCCTGTTACATAACAGTTACAGGCGCATTATGTCAAAGAATAATTAATAACTACGGTATCGATTTTAACTGTAAATCACTTTGTACTGTGTAAGGAAATGCAATAGTAACTTGCTTTCTATTGTGTCATTGAATTCTTCTGTGTTTATATGTGTTTTGAGGGGTGAGTTCGCGGGTGGATAAATATACAGGCTGGCAGGGACACTGACGCGAAAACTGTAACCATGAATTTATCACATGGTTCTAGACTATACTTGATAACATAGACATTTTTTGTCGGTTATCAAAAAAATATCTGCTGTTTCATAGACCTACGCGGTCAAAATGTATGGAACAGCACTCTTTTTTTTTTCAACGATGTGGGGTTCCGAATTATATACTGAATCCATGGTAACAGGTTGTGCGTCGATGTCCCTGCCACCCTGTATATGAGGAAGTTTGAAAGTGGCACCGGTACCTAAAAAGTTGTGTGGAAATCAGTTGTCGGTGTAATGCGGAAGAGTGTCACGATGTTTTCCATTACTGTTTTTGAGAGCAGTGGTGATTACATAATTTACACAAAGTAAAGCGCCTGTCTGGGTTCGAACATACGATTCGTAACTCATAAGTCATAACTCATTACCACTAGGCCACCACTGCTACCGGCCACCGTAGGCGCGAGCTTGCGGGCGGTGAGCAATGGGTAGCTCGCCCCCGATAAGGATCAGCAATGCTATTCTCTAATTGTATTCCACCAATGGTGGGGCCCGCCATGGCCGATGCCTGCAGGGGTTGCGGGAAAGTCCAAAAGGTATACCGTGGCCCTGGCAACACAGGCAACTGAAGGAACACGGGTGGATTTTAGTCAGTAAGAGTCTGACACGCCCTCCCACTCCACCCAGAGCGGGAAAGTTATTTGATAATTTCCCACCCAAAAAAAAGAGCACAGCATATACAGCGTCTTAGGTTGTATAAAATATGAAAATTCAATCATCGCATCGACACGAATGTTTTCTCTGTGGTAAACGACGCGGTTTTTATTTTTATCTGAACTTATATGTATTGTTTTATCAATTGAAGTGAATTCTCTCACTTTATTATCACGTTTTTGCTCTCTATTTGTTATCTATGGTTATTTTTTTAGTTAAAATTCAATAAGTCATGATTGATTTATCGAAACTAGTGATGGGAACGGATGAACGGAACGTAAAAACTTATCTTGTAAATCTCGTAAAAACGATAGAATCTAATTATTGCAGAAATACGTTTTTTTAAGGCTGAATAACAATTACAGAACATCATTCTTTATTGGCGAAAAAAAAAACAAATATAATTTTCATTGAGTTGTATACGACATAAGTAAGTTTCAGAAGTCATTTGATAGCATAATTGAGCTTCAGTTTCTTTCTTTACGGCATTCGCTGGTGTAAATCTTTTCAATTGTCATGTCGTTTTTGTGCGACGCATTTCTACTCTATACGTCTGTCTGTTTGTCTTTTTATGTGACATTTTCCTTATGAGGCTTAGTTTTCTTTTCAGGGAGAGTAGAATTTAAAACTAAGCTAAGGCTAAAAATTATGTAAGTAATTTTCTTATTTTCGAGACGATGTTACATGTTTTTTTAATAATTATGTTTAATGTGTAAGTAATTTAAAGAATGTTATGAAAACAATTAAAGTAAGTGTCACGTTAAAAAAAAAGACTCTTAGCTATATACCTACTTCCCTAGTTAGTTTCCTAGTTTCACATAACCGTGGGTATTAAGAGCCATCTATTTGACTATAAACCATATAATTTATTTTTGTTCATAATTCACAATTTCCTTTGCCTTTCGTGAGCATTATAATTTTTTCATCAAGCAAATGTTTTACGGTAAATTAATTTCAATTAATAGGATATTAATAAAACTAGATTAAATCATTAGCGCGCTTAATTAACGGAAAATGTCGTACTAAATCTTATAACTTTCGATTGTCATCTTTTCGGCGTATCTTTTTGCAATTTAGCGTTTTATTTTGTCATGTGTGAGTTTCGCTTATATTCCAACTGTGTGTGAATTTCTTTACGTGGAGTGTAATATTTAACTTGGTTACGTGGACTGGTATTTAAACTGTACTTAAACTTAACTAATAGCTCTCTAATATGAATTAGTCGGTAGTTATTTAATATTTAGGATAAATTAGGTACTGTTTTCTATCATATACTTAGTAACAATTGGTAAGAAAAACTTGTTATAAATTTTCATAAATATCTCAAGAGCCCCAAATCTCACACACAAAAGATATCATTGCAATTTGATTTTGAAGTTAAGTACAATATTATACTTCAAAGATCTCTCCAATATAGTTATACACTCAATAATAAAAACTTTTATCGATAGGTACACTTAAATAAACTTCACAATAAAACCACCATCACTAAAATTAAACTATTTTGTAACTTCACTATTAAAAAAAAAGTACTCCACACTTCAAATGTCAAAAATAAAAAAATAATATCTCCCGCGGAAAATTGAATGTCAAAAAATCACAGACTATAAAATGATTTCTTTTTTTATCGCGCGCGCAACGCTGTGTAAGTTCGCGTCGAGACTGGCACGTTTGTTAGTAGATAGGGGAAGCCATAAATGGTAGTGTTGGTGTGACGTACAGATTAGAAGAGCTTTGTATTGGAATAGTGGCAGACTGGCAGTACATACATGGCGATACTGTTGGAACATGTGGGTGTAGGCTGTGCCTTACAGGGTGAAGAGACGATGGGTCATTCCAAAATATTGAAGGGTAATCGACCCGATGATTTTGCCAATTTATGTATTTGGGTGCCACAAAAATATATTGTTGTTTTGATTAAAATGGCGATCTATAAGCTTCATAGAGAATTTTAAAATAATAGAGCCTGACCAATGACACTGAAGTAAAAAGCATGAATTTCTAAGATTTCGTACTAGAGCATTTAAAAGGGTTATAGTTTGTTGGGGTAGGTAGTAATGATAGCTGGAGCACATTGAATAGTGAAATATGCTTTATTGTATGGAAAAATGTTCATACATAAATTTGAATTTTCGCGAGAACAATTTCATAGTATCGTTGAGTTTCCCAATTGACACAAAATCACCTTTCAATTTCCTCGCGCAACCTTCACTGCACATACAGAATCCCCAAGAGAGTCACAATGAAAGTCGTCAAACCCCATGGCGCTGTGAAAGCCATACAAAGCTGAATATTTAATGCGACCGTGACGGTCAGGGTTCTCGCTTGCGTCACATGTCAAAGTACTATTGATTATTTTTTTATCCTATTAGGTAGTAGATTGTCAGTTACTTTTTTTTGTTTAACTGACGAAGTAGACATCCTAGAATTAATAAAATTCATCAATCAAACAAAACCGTTCATTTTCTGAAAGCGTCAATTATTATATCAACTGTCGTTTTGCCAAAAATAGACCAACCAGAGACTTAGAACCCGGATGATGACACTATTATTTTCATTAAAATGATACACACTGAAAAACATCACAACCGACGGGAATATTTGTCTGTCAATTGTACACTTACAGCGCGAAATTTTAAAGACATATTATGTATATATGTATATAAACAGAAATTATACATGGGCAGTTCCACGGGCCCAGATTCTCATTAGAAAACAGACAGCAAACCTACAATTAAAACCTAACTTCACAGTTTTCAAAACAAACAACGTCAAAAGTGCACTTCCATTCAAATGTCACACATACGTTATTTAAAAACAAATGAACCATAGACGATGGTGCGTGGTTACCGTTGCAACGGTACATATACAATGGGGCACGATAAAACTAGCCGTATGTCACAAGATACGACTAGATGTCTAGGTCTAGGTACTTGACTATGTTTTTATCACATCTGTTCATAAAGAACTAGTTAATTCTTCTTAAACAGGGACTAAAATAGCTCTTTAATCCCTAGGGACTAAAAGTGATTTGAATTTGGAATGTGGTTATTGTTAGTAAAAGTTCCAATCACCAACATTGTATGAACAAGTAACAGTTTGTATGATATATAAGGCGAACGAGCCAAATAAAAAAAAAGGTTGTGATTATTATTCTTTGAATCGCTCACTGCGCTCTGGATTCAACTTCTGGATTCACTCATTGCCGTCACAACTTATGAGTCCTTTTTACTCCCAAGGCCTATTGTTTCACATCAAAAATTGACAATGTTGAAATTCAAAGTAACCGGAAATGGACTGACAATCAGAGCCAACTCTATTGAATTCCCCATGCTAATGCGGTTAAATGCCTTTTATCTCGTTTCTCCTGTAAATTTACCAATTTAATACCAGTATAACTGAAAACACTTTCTACCTGTAACGTATGTCATTGAAAATCGATTTTCTCTTTTCACTTAGTTTCCAAGTCATGCGGGCGTATGACAGCTGGCAATCAATGATAAATGACAACAGACTGACACTTTTACGCAACAACAGATTCTACTTATTTCAGAGTGCTAAGTCATTTTAGTGAGTCCTTCGGATATGAAAATAGTTAAGGGCCTATAACACCTTAAATTGCTTAGCAAGATCCGCCGTTATATCGAAACTACTGCAGCATTCATTTGGAAATAATATGTTAAAGTTGAGGATTAATGTTAAGCACTAAGTTAGCTGAAAACACGATTTCATAAAATTTTCTCTATGAAAAAAAAAATCAAAGTGACCTCCAAACCGAATAATAAATCGCTGCTATTAAAAAATACTTCAAATTAGACCATGAAACTTTGCATACTAACTGAACTAAGTATAAAGTAGCGTAGTAGTAGTTTTTTTTATTTTAATTACCATTATTTTAATTGCCGTTTTGGAGCCGCCTCAGTCTCACTCCACGAGTAGTATGGTGCGAGCAGATAAAAACCTGAGGTTGTGTGTGGGCTCTTAAAGGACTGAGGAAATGAAATGAAATGAAATTGTTTACCCTGTAAATAGGATGTCGGAATCACTTTTACACTTCATATAAGAGGATTGGTTCTTAAAACTCCTAGTATTGAGCTAGGAGTTTTAAGTAGTGTTGGGTAGGTTGGATACCTTCTCTAGGGATTATTTTTCACGCCATGTTTCGGTCCCATTGAACATAATCAGCCAATAACGTGCCCACTGTTGGGACACAGGTCTCCTCTCTCCGAAAGTGGTGTAATCTGTCACGCGGGCCCAGTGCGGGTTGGTAGATGTCACATCTCTGCCTATTTTTAACCGACTTCCAAAAAGAAGGAAGTTATATGTTCGTAGCGTATGTATGTTTTTTTTTTGTGTATGTCCGTTGATATTTTCGTCAATTGTGGACGGTTTTTGAAAATTCTGTTTTTGTTTGAAAGGGTATGCTCTCAAGGTGGTCCCATATCAATTTTATTAACTTTGCTTGAGTACTTTTTGAGTTAGCTTCATTAATACGTATTTTTCCCACTTAGCCTATATGGACGATCTTTTAACATATTCCTGTCACTGTTATTTACATAGCAGGTCGTGATATTCGAACTTGTAGGGGGTAGGTACCACAAGTAAAAAGTGAAAAATAAGTTAGTTAGTTTCTAGGACATGCCGGTTTCCTCACGATTTTTTCCTTCGCCGTTTTGAGAGCAGTGGTGATGACATTATTTACGCAAAGTAAAGCGCCTGTCAGGGTTCGAACCCAGGTGGTAGTCAGGGCCGTTACCACTGCTCTGCCCTCTCCTCGGTTCCGTATAAACAGGATTAAAGGTTTCAGCTACTTTCTTTTATTACTTACTGTAGGTACTGTACTGTGAGATACCGAGATAATTTGACTAGAATACCTACTCTGTAAAATTAGTTAAGCTTGTTTAAAAAGTTACGACATACGCCTAGTTAAGGCTGCACACGTCACGACTCGAGCCTGTGTCTTTGGTAGGTGCGACTTGTCTATGATCTTTAACTGTATTGTAAACGAGGCTCTACGTTAAAATAATATTTGTTGCGAGCAGGGAAACAATTGAAAGTCGCTTCTTATAAAATTCCGAAATCAAGCATTTGAAACAAGGCTATAGTTTGTCAACTATCTCCCTAGGGACTCAACTCCTAAGGGGGACATTACACCAATAAGAGGCTCATGTAACAAACACGATATCGACCTCGACACCACTTTCACCGTTGCGCCTGCGCCCATTCTGCAACGCTCAATCAACTGCACTGATTTATAACATTATAACGCACACGATTTATTAGCTTTCTTCATGCTCCTTTTAAGGGTGAGCAGAATTCTTAGTTTATTTAGTTTTAAGCATATGATACAGATGCAAAAGAATATGAAGAAAGTTTACCATGAAAACTTATCCAACATGCAGTAGGTAGCTGTAGGCAAGTTTTCATGAAAACCCTCCATATGGCGCCATATTGACTAGAGGTCTTTCATTTCGACAATGATTAAAAAAAATAGTGATGACGTTCATCATGCGTTTCATTCATTCAGTCACGACTAAAGTAAATATAGGCGCCTTGACACTTTTGACAGGACCTGACGTCTCAGTGCTGCCACCTAGTGAATATCATTTCAGAAAACGTTCATTACATGCACCAATCTTCTTACAAATAATCTAAGACTTATTCAATAGTAGGTATTTATATTCTATTATCTTTACTAACACAAGTAGATCGTGTGCCTCTAGTTTTATCATTGCGACAGTTTAGTTGTTATCTCGACGTTAAACAATAATTGGTATTAGAAGATTAAACGATCTAGTATCGTTATCGAGCACTTTCCGATCGTAAACTAAAGTACATCAGTACTAAAGTAGATCAGAGAGTTATCGATAAGTAGATAGGTACAGGTTCTGACGTCAGCACTATCTGAATCTGAAGAGGCACTTGAAAGACAGAGGTAGATACAACTAACAGGAAGATTGACATAGTAGGCATAGTAGCGACAATAATATAGGTAGGAATTTAGAGAAAAAAGAAATGGTTCAGAGCTCAAAAATCTTAGTTTTTAGGGTTCCGTATCCGAAGGGTGCCAAACAGAACCCTATTAGTAAGCCTCCGTTGTTCGTCTGTCTGCCAGCGGGCTGTATCTCATGAACCGTAATAGATAGACAGTTGACATTTTCACAGGTTGTGATTTCTATTGCCGCTACAACAAATAATAAAATGTAACTAATAAAGTTAATAACTACAAAAAAAAAAATCGCCGTTTTTTGCTCGATCTTAATACGGTACGGACCCCTTCGTGTGCTAGTCCGACTCGCACTTGGACGATTTTTTAATGTAGTTAGCCTACTATTTACACTTAACTCATATATAATAAATGCTTATCCAAAGCTTAGCTAATTTAATACTTTAATTCATTTATTTTTATTCAATAATCGCTCAGTTTACGTAAAAGATGATTATGCAAAATCGTAATCCTATTAGGTATACCCTGGTTTTATAATAGCACCGACCTTCGGAGATTAGTTACGTATTTTGTCTAGTTATATATTATTTGCAGTTTGATGAAATCAGAGGGCTGGAATTAGAAGCATAATCTAGATAGAGGTACCTATAGGTAATGTCTTATTGAGGATATTAATATTTTTTGGATTTTTCGGCGTAGGTTTTTTAATTTTTTTTTGGTCTAACTAAAGTATTTTTATGTTATGCATTGATGAGACAATCATGCTAAAATGTGTTAAGTAGCGACCTCTGTATTGCAGTTCTTGTACCAGAACATAACATTTGAAATGAGTTGTAGTTCTTATTAATAAAAGTAGATGTCGCTACCCACGTGGCTATTTAGCACATTTTTAAAGTCACCATATTATAAAACATGAATTTTAAACTGCAATAGGTACTGCTAAGACTGTTAAACGGTTCGACAAGCATTCGAATATGATGTTATTCAACCAAACATTCGTAATAGTTCGCACGTGCACCAACAGATGGCGCAGATCTCAAAATAAAAAGTACCTACCAAGAAATTCAACATCTCCTTACCTTATCAACCTTGTCAGTAGGTGGTGACGCCGGTGGGCTCTGCGGTAGACCCAGGTCTTCATCATCATCGCTGCCGTCACCTCGCCCCCGCCGCCTCACTGCCGCCACTAGCTCCGCCTAGCAAGAAAAAAGGGAACTATTAATTTTAATACTGTCACGATGGTCTACCTGTCGGAAGTACGGTGAATGTTCTTCTCCCCCGACTCATGAAAGTGGAAGGAACAGTGAGGAATTAGTCGGCAAGGGTCCGACATAATCCTCCATTCTCCCCCATACGGAGAGCATCCATGAGGAATCCCCAAAGAAAAGAAAAAAAAACTTGGTTCAAGCGAGACTGTTGAATTATTGGGGTCCTGGGGTCAATCCCTGAGTTGTTGCAAAGTGTTTTTGATTCAGTAGCAGTCCAGAGTTTGGATTTGTGACCAGTGTTTATGGCGGCAATAATTTAACCATTAATTTTATAGTGCCTATTTATTATGAATTAATAGCAATGTTATGTAATAATTTAAATTGGCAGCTTTTATACCTTTATATTTGAACATTGTTTATAGGATAATTATTTTATTTATTATGTTATACATAATAGGGAAAAGGTGCAAGGAAAATCTGGTGCAGAGCAGGTAAATGACAATTTGTTTGTGTACGTGTTAACTCTAAATTATCAGAGTTAAGTGATCCAAAGTGTATATGCGATCTAAATTCACTTCCGCTCTTCTCAAGAACTGGCAAGAAACGCCATGTTTGAAAGAAAGAAAGAAAATACAAAAAATAAAAAAAGGAAAATATCAAAGTAACAAAATCATAAAAACAAAAAAACTACTACACTTCTTCCCCCCACAAATTGTGGTATTTAACCCGATATTAGGGATAGGGTAGACCCGAGCCTTCCTAGTTCTTCTAACTAAACAGACTGCTGCTGCTGGGGAGTTTATTACGCCACTTCTTCCCAGCTAAAGCACTAGGAAGTAGTGAAGGGTGGGTGTTTTAGGGGAAGTACTGTGTGATGTTATTTTGACGTCCAAAAATTGCTGAATTTCAGCCTAGTTTGATATACATTACTGTTAATTATGATTATCAATATCGGGTTAAGTATCACGTTAGTGAATTGCGTCCCGCCAAAATGAACGTTAGCGTTGAATCATGGAGTTAAGGCTCGTGCATATTGGCGCGACTTGCCGCGCGACGCGACATCGGTAATTGTTCTTGTTGTTTTTCTTACAAATTGTATTATTAAAGTCGCGTCGCGCCTGTTTGTAGGAGCCTTTAAAGCACAGACCATAATAAAGCTTTGCTTCGCAAAACAACGGATACGCTGTAGGAGTAAAACCAATCGGCTGTAATCGATGTAGGCCTCTCATTATTGTGAAAATCAAAACATTCCTCGCTAGCGATCCGCCCCTGCTTCGGATGGTTTTTACGACTTGACAAAACATCGAGGTTTCCCGCCATTGCCAAAATTCGGTCGGGAGGAGTATTATTCATAGGTGGCATAGGATTGGCAATTCTCTAAATGATGGTGAAAACTGCATGAAAATCCGTTGTGTAGTTTAGAAGAATAACTCGGTCATACAGACACGAAAAGCGATTTCAATCCTATCCTATATTACCTATATCACAGATCATGCCTTTATATACTATTATATAACTTAATATTATGTTTTTGTAATCACGTTCTCGAAAACGGCTCTATCGATTTCGATGAAAGTTGCAATATAGGGGTTTACGGGGGCGAAAAATCGATCTAGCTAGGTCAAATTTCGGGGAAAGTTCGTTTTCTCTATTTTCACTCGGCTGACCAGGTACTTTATTAAGTATATTAATGTATAGATGAATGAACGTCACACACAATGCAAAATACTGCCATGTTTTTGACACATTAACACTTTCACGGCTAAGTACATAAAATACATACTCATTAGCATGCCCTAAAATCTGTCTCGTAAATATATAACGACCCGTCAGTCGAGTCCATCGGCGCGATGGTTAAGTAACGGGACCCCTATGCCCCAGCACCCGAATCCGAGTTCACTAAGCCACGCCCACAACCAGCCAGCCGGGTCGTAGGGTTGTCAAACACATTAGTAGACTATAATAAATATATCGTCATCGCCATAATATCTTCACAGAATTAGTAGTACGTTTAATCTTAGGTCGCTTATATCTCAATAGATTGCGTGTGTAACAACTAACTGATATTCTGTTTACAAAAATATCTTTCACACAGTTTATTTTCGACAACCCTAAGAGCATACCTACTTAGATTTGGTCCCGCTAGTCGGGTCTTGGGCATGAACAGAAGTCATCTATAGCTTCGTATAGCGACGACTCGGATACGGGTTGTGGGCACACGAACGAAATATTTTCGACCCATATGCTGGGTGCTGGGCATTGAAAGTGTTAAACACGATAATAAGGAGCGGACAGTGATAAAGATAACAGACGCAGCTTCCTCTGCATATCAATTTGTTACAGATACACTTGTTATTTGGTACAATGTTATGTTATTTTATCATAAGAGAAGGCTTTGTTTGGGGACAAAATTGATTATGTAACAAGGGCGAAAAATGGCAGAGTAAACAGTGGTACACATGGCAACATATCAAGCTATACATTTCCAGTATAAGTTGATCTCGCATTGTATAGGATTTCCGTATAATGAGAGGTTAGCGTGTACTCAGAGGTACTCTGTGAATTCTGTGATCCAGCGTTTGTGCAGGCCCTTAGCCTAAGCTGTAGTGTCCACTACTGACACATAATTATTACTTCTGAACAAAATTAAGGTTTGTGCATACTGGCGCGACTTGTAATTGTTCTACCGTGAAGTTTTCTTAGAAATTGTACCTATTATTAAAGTCGCGTTGCGCTGTAGCGTCGCACCTGTTTGTAGGAGCCTTATGTGGCCTGGCAATAGCTTAAAAGTTGATACCTATTCTTGTTGTTAGGATTTCAAGAACTGACATATTTGTTATCAGAGGTTTGTGACAATAGATACTACATGGATGTGTGCTAATTTCAAAATGACTCTTTTGTTGTGAGTTGAGAAAACAAATGAACACACTTTTAGATTTTGCACACTAGCCTGGGCAGTTAGCCCTATAGCCTCGCACACTGGCGGGGAAATATGTTTTGCTGCTACTCGCTCTTATGCCAATTTGGCAGAAGCTGAAGTGAGAAGAAGGATGATGATTTTTTTTCTGTCTAAGGAAGTCGGTTCTTGTAGGTATGCCTACATATTTTTCTTTGCATTTAGGAACCGAGTCAGTGTAGTATTTGATTGATATATAAACGATTTGTGATATTTCTTAGGGCGGATTCGACCAAAATTTTATACCTAGTATAGGTAAGTCTAATCCAGCGAATAAATGTTGAATTTTTGACATTTTCTCCATACAAAAACTGTCATGTGTCAATTTTATTCCAGGGATAAAAGTTATCTGAATTTGGTAAAATGCACCCTTAATTCTTTAGTACCTAATGTTAGTCGAGCGATTTAACAAAACAATAATTTTATCCCCTGTTTCATAAGGAAAACAAACACATAATTGTTATATTCATGACAATTCAAGTAGGTAGGACGAACTGCTGCAAAATATGAAAATAATATTATAATATTATGAACAAACCCATAATCGTGCTAGTTTTCCGTCCGTGATCCAACTGAATTTCCTTTTCCATCCTTGACTCATGCCCACTGGTAACTTTAACACTTATTTTTGGCACTTTTTCACTAACTTAGCATTGCACTACACTATTTATTTTAGCTACGTAAATAATATTCCACATTGGCACTATTATATTGTTCCTTGGTCTAAAGAATCCCGTGTGTTTTTTTAAATCTGTTGATAGAAATCTTTTTTATATAATTGAATTTAGTTTGAAATTGGAACACTTTCGTTATCAATGTTCAATGATGCTATGTTTTCTGGTAAGTATTGCTTTAAATAATATCCACCAATTTTGTTAACTAATACGTATAATCGCACCAAAGTCTTGTGTCCAACTAATTGTAAAATAACTAAAATAAATATGAAACAATAACAGGCATTAGTCATGTCATATTTAGTGGTAAAGTCGTACAGAACTGACAGATAACTACGGGAAGTCGAATAAATTTAATGTTTACCGTGAAACCATTAGCCGTCTTCAAGCTTTTGGTTTAATACTAACCGGTTAGATAAGTCAATATTTTGCTAGTATTTTTAGCACTCATAGATAATTCTAAAATAAGCTTTGTTTTACGTGAGATTTTTTTTTTACGCACTTTGTTTTACGTAGAAGAGAGGATATTTGTTTTATTTTTCCCTAATGCAGCCGATTTATAGTGCAAAGGAAATATAATTTTAGACTTGTTCATGTATTTCACAGAATTAATTATGAGTATTCTGAAACTGACTAAGGTTATGTTTTTACATTTGGTCATGTATTATGTAACACAATAGTCTTCGAGTATTTGGTACTAGGACATGCTGGTTTCCTCACGATGTTTTCCTTCACCGTTTTCAGAGCAGTGGTGATATAATTATTTACACAAAGTTAAGCGCCTGCCTAGGTTCGAACCCATGACCTACAATTCGTAAGTCGGGGCCGTTACCACTGCGCCAACACGATACTAGAACTTAAATTACTTAATTAAAAAATATTTAGTTAGTGAAAGTTCTTACTTAATTACTAGACTTCCTCCATAGTTTTAAATAAGTCTACGTTTCATTCGCCGTACTAGGCAATCATATCTACATAGTGGTTTATGAATCAGCTCCATACATGGAAGTTCTGATTTTACAAACAATCTGCGCGATAAGTCACTGATTCATTCTACTTTTCATGAATTTTATTGAAGAGATAATCATCTTCTATGATGTATATTTATGTACCCACTGATGGATTAGACATTGCCATTGGGAAAACATGACCACCATGATGATTGACAAGGAAGGTGGCTATCTTCAATATAGAATGCTGATATTATGTACCATATTATATATTACAAATAGGTTAGCCCCTATTACTTGCAACTTAAACATAACAGGAGAAATGTGGCTGTACTATTAGGTACACATCGACAAGGCGTGATGTTAAGTTAGGTAAGCCCAATTACTATTTTTGGCAGAATACTTCTTCATCAAAATGTACTTAGATAGTATAACCGGACTTCAAATAAGCTTAAGGATGACACTCGTGCCTAATTTAGAAAATATCTAGAAGTCTAGTCTAAAAATCTAGTCTATCGAGCTTTATCAAAACACTAAACGGATCTATAAATACCAGGGCACCAGGACATGAAAGAGATTGCATAAGTCATGTTCTTATAATAGCGGAGTGTGATATTTTGTAACTGTTATAACAATGGATAGGTTTTTAACAAACTGTCTCATTGTTTGATGTACTCACACATTTGAATTTAATGTACAAATGATTATGTGGTGAGCTGTATTATCCTCAAAGGAGTTGTTATAGCGATATCCTTATACATAGAAGAAAAAAAAATATATACATACAAGGTGGAGTTGACAATACAACAATAAACTGCGTATATCTAATGACGTTCCCAGTCTGCATACGAAAATTCAATCAAAGATCTCCAATACTTTAGTCACTATAGCTAGTCAAAGATTGGCAAAATCCATAGTTGGCACATCACTACTATTTAGATTGTTAGAAAAAACACTTTTTTAGTTCAATGTCAGGTTTTACTTGATAAGTCCTAAATACTAAAATGTATTAATATTGCCAGTGTTTGTATTTATTCTAGTATTGTCGTCTCCACATTGTATACTTTATTGTACACCAAAAAAATTCATAACAAAAAATAAATCAAGCGCTACATAATAAATAAACTCTGGGCGGCCTTAAGGCTCGTACACACTGGCGCGACAAGGGTAGCTGCCTGTTGCGCTCGCGATATCGCGCCAGTGCCTTCCGGCACGGAAGCCCGCGTTGCTCGACGGCTCGACAGCGTAAACACGCAATGAATGTTGTTGAATTGTCATAATCCGTGGCATAGTAAGTACGACAATTATGGCAAAATATGACAAATTGTCAAGCGCGCTTAAACTGCTGTAATTGGTTGAATGATTGACAATTTGACATAATTGTCGTTGGAGAAACTGGCCCTATGTGTGTTACGCCATTACCCCGCGGGAGTTGAAGAGAGAGAGAGAGAGAGTTACTCTATTTGTTTAGGTACTTTTCTAATACGTCTTAAATTACCTTAAACACACTTCTTTTTCTACCACTTGTACTTGAATCCCTGCCGACCCCATAACGAGACGGTGATACGGTAATGACACACATTTCTCGCTAACGTAGAATAATAGCTAAGTATCGGGTGATGATGAACAATGCCACCGCAACCGCAGGAAAACCTTGCGTATAACTAGAGCACGTCAGTTCAACATCCTCTTAGTTTAGGTATAGGGTTTGTTGAACTTAATGTTAAGGAACGTTTTTCTGAGTGTTCAAAATCAAAAGTCATTTATTCAACGTAGACTGGGAATCAGCACTTTTTGAACGTTAAAATTACATAAGACAGTCTCCCAAAACGCCCGCCCTTCACCACTTCCTAGTGCTTTAACTGGGAAGAAGTGGCGCAACAAACTGCCCAGTAGCATGAAGGCTCGTGCATACTGGCGCGACTTGTTGCGTGACGCGACACCGGTAATTCTTCTACCATGACGTTTTTTTAGAAGTATTATTGTAAAAGTCACGTCGCGCCTGTTTGCGGAAGCCTGTATACGGGTACCTACAGGAGATTCCATTTCCGTTATAAAGTTAAGTAATTGTCTCTGTAGGTCAAGCAAATAGAAATGAACATTTACATTAGATAAATAAAAAGGTGACTGTAATATGAATAGCTGTTGTTCTTATAACAAGATAATTATGATAATAAAATGTTAACAATCGTTTGAAAAGAGGTAAAGCTTACAAAACCCGCGAGGTAACGTTAAATCTGAGATAAACATAAAAATATTAAATAATACGCGCCAGTTCACAGGTCGTATCCTCTTGTCTTGTAGCCCAAGTGATAAGATACTAGCGAGCAAAAACTAAGCGCTTCTCGATCTGATAAAACTACAGAAACAAACGAGAAATGCACCACTATTTTCAAAATTCGATCGAGGTTAAAACAAACTACGTCCAAATAGATTCACGTGTAAAGCTACCCAAGCTTGACACGTGAATCTAATTGGTCGTTTAAAAACCCAACTGTCAACTTGACGTGTCTGAAATGTATTGAATCTCATCATTGCGCTGTAGCGAGCAATCCCACGGTTAAGCATATGATAATCAGCCTACAATGTTGAATTGCTGGGACGCAGACACAGGCATCTTCTCTATGAGAGGGACGGAGCCGTGATCCACCACGCGGGGCCCCGGCCGGTTTGGAGGATATCACATATCTTCGAATTTTTGGTTCTAGGACATGCCTTCGTTACAGTTATGCGTAGGGCTTTCCGATTTCAAGCCCCTAAGTTACTACCAGCTACCTTACTAAATCTTTGCCGTACCCAAGTCGACTCCCACACTACATTGGCCAACTTGTGGCCTCCATTTAAAAATCCAAACCGCTATTCTCTGCTCCCTTGCACCATGACATCACAAAAGCGAGTGGAATTTCACTTTCGCGATGACAGAACAATAACACAATAGTAAGCTCGGAGGCAGCTCAGCATAGTTATTAAGTTATAAGGACACTGTGCTACATCCACATTTCAACTATTTCCTCCTTGTATGCAATGTTTGAAGGAAAATTGGTGCAGCATTTATTTGATTAGAACTATTTAGAACAAATGAGGTGGGTATGTTCGTAGGTAAGTACTGATAGTATTTATTTTAAATTAATTAACGTACGTAAATTCACGCCTTCCCCGGGTGTAGGCAGAAACCACAGAACGCCACCTGCTACGATCCTTACATACTCCTTTTGCGTCGTAACACACGATCAATTATAATCTGCCCATTTTGAAGGATATTGCTTATCCATTGCTTCATAATATGTTCGACAAATTTTTCTGCTCTAGGTACAGCGTAAATTTCGCAATGAACGTTGTTGAACTGAAAAAATGAAACAGATTGTGATTGATCGTGTGTTACGCAATTAGGGTGCAGCACCCTATTTGTTTAATATATACTTTTTTCCATACACGCATGCCGGTTGCGAGTACTACGCACCTGACCTTTCTGAAGAACATCACCAATAAGGTCACTATGGGTATGTTCTTCTAGGGCATGCCTCCCGGCGTTTCCACTCAATGATTCACCCTCTCAAACTTAATTAAATGCATGCTTTGGTTGTTTCTAATATTCAATTTAATGGTATTAGATTTTAATGAAACTATATGAAAATAACTAAAAATTAAAAGCATGTTCTCGGGATGACAGACAAAACTGATTCTGAGGAACAGATACTTTATTTTTAGATTCCAAATTAATGAAATAATATTATTAATAATAAAATTCCAACTTTGGCTTGGTTTCCTAATTAATTTTGAAGTCGTTTCTGAAATGAAGATTTAATAATATAGTTCACTAAAAGCGTTTATCATACTTTTAATAAAGACTGTAATTATTTCTTCAGTTTTAGAGAGTTGCTAAGTGAATATATTACAAAGGAGCTCGTTAAACGTGTATTGCGTAAGTTTTGTTTTATTTTCTGTACTATAATTGCTATTAGTTCTTGATTACAAGAGGAGCTCGCGGCTAAGTAATAACAGCCACACGGGTCGATCCATCAGGTTAAGCTGCGCTTCCCGGGGTTGGTCCGTGGATGGGTGACCATCTTTATATATCGAGACTCGGAAAGCACGTTAAGCCGTTGGTCCCGGCTGTCATTCGTGGATCTTTGACAGTCGTTACGAGTCGTCAGAAGCCCGAAAGTCTGACAACCAGTCTTACCAAGCGGTATATTATTACCCAGTTACTGGGTTGTGGAGGTCAGATAGGCAGTCGCTCCATGTAAAATACTGGTATTCAGCTGCATCCGGTTAGACTGGAAGCCGACCCCTACATGATTGGGAAAAGGCTAGGCAGAATGAATGAGTTCTTGATTACAGGAGAATATTACTGTTTATTTAGATTGCATACATATCGTATTTGAGAAGTTTTGACAAGGACCTTCGCTAATCACCATACTTGCAAATGCTAATACTTCCACATATTATAGTATAACCAGCCTATAATGTTCCCACTGCTGGGAAACAGGTCTCCTCTCTGTGAGAGGTAATGGGCAGTAATTCACCACGCGGGCCTGATGTGTGTTAGTATACGTCACATGTCTTCGATTTTTTGGTTCTAGGGCATGCCGGTTTCCTCAATGTTTTCCTTAACCGTTTTGAGAGCAGTGGTGATGAAAAAATTTACACAAATTGCCTGTCTGGGTTTGAAGCTGAGTGTAAAGGTATGAGGAACAGGGTGGAAAGTTCACTGATCCCCCATAGAAAAGGGAAGATCCTCCTACCAGAAGGGTGTTGTGTCTGGTGGCCTACTGCCCTACAATTGTTGTCGGGACATTGTATATATGCTAGTCGCTTGGAAAGTTTGCTTGCGCGATGCAGGATTTTGCGTGACTTGCGTATCAGATGACATGCGTATCATACGCCCTGAAGCTGTAGACTAATAGAGTGACATCAATAATACCTATACTACTATTTCTGTTTCTATGGCAGTAAGCAATCATTTTATTAATACCTTTTTAATATCCCGTCTAATACACAATTTATTTATTTAATTTTAATATAAGGTAGCTTCACAGCTGACAGTAAGTAAAACATTATTATTATTCTAAACATTACGCCAATTACGAAGTACACAGAAAAATAGGAAATACAGAGAGTGACAATACAAATTAATACGAAAGGTCTTAATGAAGTCCTCTTCTTAATCCAATTAAGAAAAGACAGATTGTCAGCAATCGCTCAGAATGACAAGAGCGAATATACAAAATTAATAATGAAGTAGATATAGTCCATTCAAATCCTTATTTCCAATTGACGTTATTTCCACTTCAGCGAATATCAACTTAAAGCTGGAGTCAATTAAATTGATTTCAGAATAAAAATGTCTATTGATTTTTTTGAAAATGTTTGAAGTTGTAGCCCAAACGCGACTTCATGCTTGGGTTTTAAAGTTGTTTAAACAAAAAACACATTTGTATACACGTTCGGGAACTAAATCGCGAACGCAGTACACGGGTTCTTGTTCGTATTAATTACTTACAGTCAGCTTAATTTGTAAGAAGGTAAACAGCTGAGTATCTTCACGATTTCAATAACTGAAATAATTGTGTGACAGATTATTATTATTATTTTGATAATGAAACAAAATATTTGTGAGCGTTTTCCTTATTTTTATTGTATGGAGGGAGAATGCATCGCACAATGGTTTATTGTTTGTCAAGTAGCATTGACATCTACTTTATTGTTAGAATCAGTAAAGATGATTCTGGATGTTTCTGTATGGTTAAAACCAAAATGAAGAAGATCCATATAAAGAAAAAAAAATTACGAGAACTTTTAATCAACTACAATCCGATTTCGTGAAAATGTCTGTTTATGAATTCCGAATTTTCACACGACCAAAAGGAATTAGGTCGTATTTTCAGAGGACCAGTCAGGCATCACCGAATATCAGGATGTGTAATCGAAAAAAAAAATGCCATAAAAACCAGGATTTATAAAAATAAAACAAACAAACAGATATTGTCATAAAACGAAAAGAAAAAGTTTCCATAAACACAATTTTATTTAAATATTTTAGTGATGCGTGGGTGATCACAGTAGAGGTTATAATCTCTAGTCTCATTATAAAAGCTTTGGACCGTGCGCCATTAACTTAATCGACGAGGAAAAAGGTAGTATATAAAGATTACCTTTACATCTATGTTAAGATCTTCAAGGTAATCGCACGAGGTGAACTGGGATATTCGATATTGTACGATCATGGAGGATATGTTTGTGGAATGTGGAGTCATGAATTGAGTTGAGAAAGAAGATTCACAAACCATTTTCTATTTTGTTCAATACCTGCTATTTGTTCACAGACCTACACTGTCCTCCCATACCTATTAATACTGTAATTTGAAAACATTGTAAAAGCCAATTATTTTTAAAAGAGTAACCGTGGAGTTTCTTGCCGGCTCTTCTACATAGGAAATTACCAATTGGAACCATGCACCTAGCTTCTGACGTTCCATAAGTGCACATGTAGGTTTATGTGAAATAAAATCTTTTGATTTGTTTTGATAACTTTGTTCCCCTTTTAAGGTAGCCCGCGAAATTCAAATTTTCTTCCGTTTTTTGCAATTTGCTGGTCAGTGTCAGGCTCTATGTTGATTTAAATATGATTCGCAACCGTAACAAATATGGCTTTACAGAATTATACCTTCTGCCTAACCTTTCGGGGAACCTAGCCGTGAATTATGTTGGTTTTCAACTCTCGTTCTTTCACTGAATTAGAAAAAGCATTCGCGGACAGTGGGACAGTTAAATACTGCATTAAATAACACCGGCTGACTCAAGAATTTACATAACTAACAACTTGAATCACGAAGTTATACGTTATATAAAACAATTTTCTAGTATTTTATCCAGTTCATAAAAAAGGCATTAAACAGACTGGTATATAAATAAGTAGGTATATGTACATCTTATATAAACATGTACAGGAAAATAGTGATGACAACACTCAATAAAATTAATTAGTATTGTTTCCATTGCGTTTATCATTCAGGTAGGTATACGGTAAATCAGACCTAATAGGGAAAAACATTGTATCAAAATAAGTGTTAAAAATAGTTTTGCAGTATGTTACAGCACTATATTTTATTTTATTTTCGCCGTCTACTATATTTTTCTGGCAATGGCTTCGAAAATATTATATTTCATATAAAAAAGTTGGCATCCCCATGTAGACTATGACAGATACAGAATGATTTTTAAATACGTTTAGCGTTACGTTAATAAATAAATTACAGAAATTATGTGCAATACTCGTGATTCGTTGATGTTTATAGTATGTATGTCAAAGTTCCAGAAGAACCAATGAGCTTAGACAATGATCCATTTACTATCAAATTCTGTTTCATTCAATGATTTCATTGGAATTTTATATGATTTCAAGGAACTATGACGTAGGTACTTAGTGGATTTTCAAAAAAGTCCTTGTAAGTAATTAAATAAAATTAAATCTGACCGGAGTCACCTTACCACATTCCAAAGATTTAAGCAGAATCTGCATACCTAGGTATTTCACGTAAATATCAAGGCAACACATTAACCGTTTACAAAATATTACACATTATAATATACAGCAAAAGCTTATCATATTTTATAGACGAAGAAATAAAAAATAATATTCACCAAAAAGACTTTAGTTGCCAACAGCCAGGCCATGTTCCAAATAGTTCGAATTGCCTCCGAAATTCGCGCCATTTTGTTACGTCACCACTTCAAATATCCAAATTTCCAAATTTGAAATGTATGATGCACATTCAATTTTTTGTTTGAGTGACTAGAATTATATCAATTGTTATTTTTTGTTCAATTCTTATTCCATCGTTACGGAATGTATAAACATAACATGTTACGGGAAAATAAATAATTGGGCTGATGAACAACATTTGAACATTTTTTTTTTAAAGAATACACTGCAGAGTGAGCAAAAAACATAATTGCTTCATCATTACATTCTCTATGACTTAACATAATCGTTGATGCTACTCGCGCTCAAGTTTGAATATTTTAAATTCAACAAAAGTTGACTACAGTTTCGAGCAGTCATTTCGTACCTTTTTTGTTGTGAAGTGGCCTAAAAAGCCCTTTGACCCTCAAGACCTTTTATGCTTAGCATTTAATAAGCACATTTCCCGGGGCCAAACACTAAGTAATTAAAAAGTATCTCAACAAAAGAAATTACCAATTCAAATTCACTTTCCGTAACTCAAGAATGAGAACAACAAATTCCAAATTTGAAAATCCGCGCGAAAATTGTTGACAGCTATTTTTTTTAATTAAAAAAGATGTAAAATGATGCACAGTGTTGCACGACAGAAAGAATCAAAACCACTGGAAGTAATTGTAAGACGTATAGTTTACTCTGTGAAGAGAATTTTGGAAAGTAGAAGCATCAAGCGAAACGGTACTGAGCATTGAAATTAATGTATCGTCGCTTGCGCCGCGTGCACAGTGGCGAATTACCGTGAAATAGTGGTATTTTTCTGTAATGTGTTTTGTTTTTTTGACGAAACAATTAGATATTGTATCAGGTGATTATCATTCTGTAAATTGTTTGTCTGTAATCTGATGATTGGCTGAAAAGATTGTTGGGATGAGAGGTTTAGAATTCTGAGCCGTTAAGCAATTCAAAACTATACAAAATCATGACAACGCCGATCAGAATAATGCTTTTCTCAATTTCTTATGCCCGTAAGCCCAAAACCCTGCATTAGTATCGTGTCTAAGAAAAATCCCTATCCCTCAATATCATGTCCTACTGATCATTCAGGTTATCGAGAATATCAGCCAGTCACCAAGCAACAATGTGTCCTGCACCTAACATGCTAAACCGTCGTCGTTAAATTAGTGGTAAGATAGATGAATTATTTGGAGAGGATTAGCAATGCGTGGCGGACTGGCGGCTGTACCGTCCGCGTCTTGACTGCTGGCATTCGTAAGTTGATATCTACTAGACAACTTGACGAGATGATGCATCTTACGTGTGGTAGCAGAGGAAAGCAGAGGGAAAACGGAATCATGGGCGAACAGGTAGACACCTAGTCTGTCAGTTCGCCCACCTGTCTCTCTGTCTCATGCTATTTTTTCTAAAACTATTTGATGTTACCTTAGATAAAATCCTTTTTTTTAAGTTTTGTCATTCAAAAGTGCCATTTGATGGTCTAATCGAAATGATTTGACTTTGAATTTGTACTTTTGTAACATCCTTTACTTGCTACCTGAGTAAGTAGGTACATCAAACTCACCAGTTGGTTTAAAAAAATCGGCCCATTCTAACATAGTCTAGCAAAATAACAACCCAATTTAGGTCTTTCTAGAATGTATTTAGAGATCTGAACTTAACACTACTTTACTTTGCACAACAGTGAACCAATATGCCTTTTACATAAATACACGCGAACAAAGTTCTTCGGCACGATATTACAAAACTTTTATATGGGTAACTATTTCATTTTCATGACCCCTTCTGAAAACTCGCGTAACTCATGAAACGTTGGCTACTAATAAGGATACGATAGTTTTAGTCATGCTGACCTAATAAAGAAGATGGCACGGTGAAGATAGTGTTGGAATGCAGACTATGTGATACCCAAACATAAGGGGTAATTTCCGTATTTTTTAAAACGTTAAAGAGACGCGGTGACCCAGTGGTATCAGCCGCGACTTACGAGTTGTATGTCATAGGTTGGAACCCTGACAGACGCTTTACTTTGTGTTAATTATTTCATCACCACTGCTCTCATAACGGTGAAGGAAAACATCGTGAGGAATCCGGCATGTCCTAGAACCAAACATTCGAAGACATGTGACATCTACCAACCCGCACTGGGCCCGCGTGGTAGATTACGGCCCACTCCCTCTCACAGAGAGGAGGCCTGTGTCTCAGCATTCCCACATGTGCATTCTAATACCGGTCTCAATCTGATAAAATTACCTGATTATCATACATTTTGACTAGTTTTCGTCATTCCGTGCAGCTGATAATGAAGAACTTATATTACCCATCTTTCTGGCACGTGTTTCTGAGTCAAATAAACCTATTTTTCTTTCTTTCTGATATGGGATTGAGACTAGATTTTTATTACGGGCTTCTGGTTTTAAGAGCGGTGAATTAATGAGCGAAGAATTGCGACCTTCCAGTATTTCCAGCTATGGATAAAAAAGCGGTCAAATCCAGGTTATTTCAATACAAATTTCACTGCATCTTCTTAGCCTTTTCCCAAATATGTTCCAGTCTAACCGGATGCAGCTGAATACCAATATTTTACATGATACCAATGCCTATCTGACCTCCACAACCCAGTTACTTGGTAATACGATACCCCTTGGCAAGACTAGTTGTCAGACTTTCGGGCTTCTGACGATCCGTAACGACTCAAAGATCCGAGAATGACAGCCAGGACCAACGTTAAGCCTAACGTGCTTTCCGAGGCACGGAGTTGTCGTGGTATGTAAAGATAGTCACCGATCCACGGAACAAACGCGGCAAGCATAGCTCAACCTGATCGATCAACCCGTGCGGCTGTTATTATTTAGCCGTATGCCTCTCAATACAAAGTTTACTATGGGATACTTAATAGTTATTATCAGGAACGTGGCCAAACGAAAATTAGCACCTGCAATTCTGAGAGGGTTGGCGGTCTAGAGTATACTCCCAATATTGATATAGCCAAGGATAAAATCAACAACCATACATAAGACCAGTAATTCGATTGTGAATATCGGAATCATCGTTTAAAAAGGCTTTCCACTCTATTTCTCTTCTTGGTTATGGAGAGGGAGAGCGAAGTAGGAATGGAGAGAGAGGGGAAAGCAAAAGAAAAGATGGATGGGATGTGTGAGGAATGATATAACAGAGAAAGGAATGAATATGATAGCGTGACTGTTGACAGGGGAGAGTGGAAGAAGATAACATGTTGCGCTGCATGCAAGTAACATGAAACAAGGACAGAAAGATAATGATGATCTCTTCTTTGATAACAGAACTTTTAATTTTACTTTTTAGCGCTTTACCAATAACCTGTGGAAAATATCAGTAGGCATTATATTCCTTAGACATAATGATATGTTTAAAAGTATCATAGCATTTGAATATTTTGAATGTCTAGTAACACTTAAGTTGTAAATGCTATTTATGTAGTTAAATATACCTACTCTTTATAACATAACCTGTTTCTTGACTCTATTAACATTTAATGTTTATTTTTAACAAGAATTCCGAAGTCTATAGTCAGAATTTTTGGATCAACGGAATTCTCTGAATTGATTTTATAATCTTTTGGTAATAAAAAGTTAACCATAACTGCCTCATTGGTCTAGTGATCGCAAGCGCTACTGCTGAGTATGAGGTCCTGGGTTCGATTCCCGGGTCGCGCAACGCGTTGTGTGGGTTTTTCAATCTGGATTTTCACAGTAGCAGCCTGGAGTGTGGACGAATTTACATGGTATTCATATGATCTAACCAATAAAATGTCTGGACTTTAAAAGAGACTGTGACCTCTGAGTTTCTTTCGGCCTTTCTTCTCAGAGTAGTCAGATAGGAAACGCCGACCTCATCTAGTACGGTACCTACTTAAAATATTATTGACATGTAAAAGTGTTTTGTACAGACCTATTTACAGAAAATATAGGTAATCATTTCATTTCGATTCTGAATTTATGTAAATCATAAATTGGTATCAAGCTGAGTCGAAGATTACATTACGACAGCAGAGAAAATAACTCAACAGGGACACCCACTTTTAGCTCGCCGGAAAATAATTCCTACACCCTGGACCTGGTCCGGACCCGGTCTAATAAAGAGTAAACTTAATATAATTATAGCGTCGTCTTCAGACATCGACAACGACAGATTCACAGAATTTGCAAAAATTCTGACGCACATGGCGCCAAGACTCTTCAAGGCTATTTAGAACAGGAGGAAAGAAATGAAACCTGCTTCAAGACAAATAAAAAACTGAATCAGCTGCTCATATTACACACGAATTAATATTATGATGCTTTGGTTTTGTTATTACATAATAATCGTTTTATTTCTCTGCAGTTTTCTGCAGTTAATGTAAGCAGTTCTTTAACTTTCTAAGGAGGATATAGTTTTATGTGTCTTAGTGTCGGGGTGCGTGTGTGTGTGCATGATTGTATGTTGGGGTGTGTGTGTGTAGAGTGTGTCGTATGCAGTCTTGTGTATCCTATCTATTAAAATACCGGTAAAATTCACTGTTTTTTTTAGATCTGTCTAACTTACCGGGATCGATTTTTAATCTATTTTTAAGTCGAAGTAAAAAATGTAGGATTCTGTAGTAGGAAAATGTCATGAGGAAAGCTTTGGGTATGATGCGGTTGGCTATAAGAGTAGGGAAAGACCAAGGAAACTTCGAATAGACTTTGTGAAAGATGAAATGGCTGGAAGGGGTGACTACTGAGATGACGACTAATAGAGAAGTACATAAGAAGAGAGAGAAGGAAGAAGAAGACATGTTCCGGTAACCCCAATTTAAAAAAATTAGGATATGGGCATGAGAATGATGACCCTTTAAGTAGATCTGAAGACGACAGACGTGTCATGTCATTGTAGCAGCCGATCTGATAATGGTCCGTTCTTCGTTGATGCAGGACTTTGATGAACGTCAAATAATGTTTTTTAAACGTAGTAAAGGCTTCGTATTAAAATATTGGTGTGAATCTAAAGTTACCCAAACAAAACATATAACTTTATCGCGACTACCCACGAACCACCTACACAGCACACTGCCTCACAGCTAGTACAACACGAATGAGTCAACTACATTGACTTAGGAATGTCTACTTTTAAAGCTTATTCTTGCCAACTTTTGTATGGACTGTTCTGTATTCCCAAGTTTTGGTTCCTGTGCTATGTTAATAAGTATTATCTTGGGTACTATTCAAGGTTATCGTTAGATTTGTATACTAAATAAAACATAACATTGAGCCTGTATTCCCCGAAGGGTTGGGCAGAGGTGTACCTATAGTACACCCAATCGTCAGTTCTGTTTGAGTCCAACTGTGATACGTGATATGGGGCCCTATGTCGGGCCCCATATCACGTATCACAGTTATAAATAAACGAAGGAGACGTTTAAATATATAAAGAAAGGTCCAGGGTATAGGAATTTTTTCCCGAAAAGTTTTAGATAAAGTGAGTGACATTGTTGAGTTATTTTCTCTGCCGAATGTAATCTTCGACTCAGCGTGATACCAATTTATGATATTATACACTTCTATTAGGCACATTAATCTTTCACGTTTAGGTAAGTCTTATTTATTTTCTTATGTTTAACTACATCATAACATCACGCCGCTGCTGGCCACTTCTTCTCCCCAGCTAAAGCACTAGGAAGTGGTGAAGGGTGGGCGCTTTGGGGGACTGTCTTATGTAATTTTGACGTTCGAAAAGTGCTGATTCGCAGCCTAGTTTATAATTATAAATGACTTTTGATTTTGATTAGAATCTCTGGAATGACAGCTCACTTCACTTTCACGGTGAGATGTTTACAGAAATGACGGGTTGGATTGGAGAGATGATCAGGCTTTAAACACGGGGTGCAGGTACCTACGTTAAATTTAATCACCCCCTTGTGACTATGGATGGGTAGAAAAGTAATGTTTTGTTTTATCATATCATTCATGGAAAGGTCATTTGAGATAGTTACCTGACCGAGTCCCTATATCTTTGAGCCCGCATCATCTGTATGAAAATGGGCCACAACTCTAAATAGACTCTCCGCTCGCATATCCAAAGAGGGTATTTTCTTTTCTTCCTGTCAGAAGTGTGAAGAATGGTCTTTTACCTCGCTTTATACGCTGACAACCAGTCTTTCAAAGGGGTATCGTATTGCTCAGTATTTTTCATTTTCATTTTTCATTTATTGCATCAAATATGGTAGGTACATGAAGTTCTTAATACAAAATATTTAGTATCACACATTTGGCCAATATATAGCATGCAATAGTATACAAGTTTTGACACTTATGATACAGTCAAATATGTCTGTGCTTTATAGTATAAAATTTACATGGACACTTTTGAAAAAATTCATCTAACGAATAAAAACACTCTTGTAACAACCACTTCCGCAACGCAACACAAAACTTATTAAAGGGTAGTTGAGTAATTGACCTCGGCAAAGCATTGTAGATTAAGGGAGCCATATAAACGCAGCTCCGCCGAAACAGTATCTGGGTTGTATCTGGGTTGTGAAGGTCAGATAGGTAGTCGCTCCGAGCAAAATCTTATACAGTTGCATACGGTTAGCCTGGAAGCTGACCCCGACATAGGTGGGAAAAGGCTAGGCAGTTGATGATGACCTTGCATTCTCATTGTCTTCCTGCCCTTGCTTCAATTGATTTTGAAGTCCCTTTATCTGCCCTGTCTCATTTCTTACCATGTACCTACATCTACAAAAACACTAAACATAGGTACTTATCCACATTCATACTCAATATTTCCCGGATGAGCAGGAAAATCATATAACTTCTTGAAATGGTTACAGTAACGTAATTGTTAAAAATATTTGCATTACCAAACAGCAATGCTGTCGATATTACTTTTTTGTTTAAGTTTTTACACTAACCTAACACGAGGAGGTTGGCTATGGTTTTTGTGAGTACATCGCGTGTGTGCAGTATTATGAAAAATATACGAAATACATATTGAAGTATTTGGCATAAATAGTATTGTTTTCATTACAATTATTAATTGTATAAATTATATTTTTGATCAGATATTCCTTTATAATTTATCAGGAACGTCTCTGCATTTGTTTTAATTGACTACTTATTTTTTGTGTAGTTGAAAATGGTAAACCTACTGTTTAATTAAGTTAATAACTATATTAATTGGAGTTTCTTTCAGTATTTTTTAATTAAATTATTAAACAGCCTGCGCTTTCACGTTTCGCAAAAACTACTCATTAAGCCTGAAATTATATTTAAAATCATTATTTACTTTGAGTTTCGACTTAGAATATTAAGATTTACTGAAAACATATCCTCACTTATAATTAATTGAGTATTTAGTTGAGTGTTTACTTAGCACACCACAAGTAAATATTGAGTACTTACTTAACACCAACTTCGAACAAAAACAAAAGAATTACGTCATACAAAAATTCGAAAAACAAACGAATACTAAAAAACACAGGCATAAAAGTTTATCGATCAGTAGTCGTATGAGTCAGAGTCAGACCGAACCCAGTTTCCATATTTGAAAGGCAGACGTAAAACATTAAACTGGCTAATTAGCTTGAAATTGGTGTTCCTATTTTAAACTTATAGCTGTCAAGGGTGGCGAGACTAAGGTGACGTCATTATTTATGTTTTTTTTTTTAATTATGAGAGTATGTTTATGGCAACTACAGTTTAATTCAATTTTAACATGATTGTACAACGTTAGACGACCAACTTAACGGTTAAGAATATTCTTGGCGACCTAGCCAAGCGATTCACAAGGCTAGAGCTTCATAAAGCACAGGTCAATGTCATGTAATAAAAGTATGGCCATCAAATGATCATTATAGAGATTCAACGGACTAAGTAATAACTTGTATCGCCTAGGTAATAACTTGTACCATACTGGCAGAATATTAAAACTTAAAACTAACTTAACACCAGAAAACTTAACAACATAAAAAACTTTTAAACACACTTTTCACACAATCCAATCACGTATTAATTTTTTGGACACTAAACACAACACACATTGTATTTTTTAAATTTTAAATATCGAAACTCTATAGTACGCCGGGCGTAGTCGCGCGTTCGGTTCAGACTGGGTGATTCATCCCATTCGATGGAAGAAAAAAAAACTATAACTTGAATTAGGACCGCAACACACGCGCGGAACACAACTGTGACTGTGTTCGAGAGAGCATAACTGAGCAACGGAACTCGATCTTGTATAGGATTTCGCGTTACTACATGGTAATTGTTGAGTAGGCAATCTGCAGAAGGTTTGTTTTGTTGCTAAGATGTGATTTATGAAACGTGAAACACTGCACTGCTGTCTTGTTTTGCAGTTTCATTTTTGGGCAAAAAGTAGATGGACGCTATTAAATTTTCTTATGACTTATAGTATTAATATCGATCATGTAGATGCCACAGATGAAATTTCTCATCGAGCAGAACAGTTTTGTGCATTGAGGCTTGGTAAAAGATGCCACCGGGAAGTCGCAAGAAAAATAAAATTGGAATGGAATTGTCGTCGCCAAAACTAGAGTTAGAAAAAAGTAAATACATCCTATACTTCTTTGCAGGGTCTTGCCTTTTTGCTTTTCTCGCAAACTCGCGAGGCCGTGTTGCCTCAAGTTTAGCTGTCGAATCCATTCCGTTCCTTGTTAGACCCAGCTTATTTAAAGTAGGAGTGATCATAGCATCTTCCGGGTGAGCACGTTTAATTTTTGGCTAGTTGAATAAGCCATCGCTGTCCATGGGGCGAGACTGAAGTCAAGCTTTCCTCACGAGGTAATCTGTTCTTATAAAAGATAGTTTAAATTCTAGTCTAACTTGCCTTAGGCTGCGTTTCCACCAGAGATGAGCGAGGATGCGTAGCGAGGGATGTCAGTGAAACTAAACAATAACAACGCTAGCTTAGCTCAAGCTATGACAATGAAGCGATGTTATTGGCTAGTTTCACACACATCCCTCGCTACGCATCCTCGCTCATCTCTGGTGGAAACGCAGCCTTAAACTTAAGTATGCGATCTTGTGCGGACTGGTACTTCTGCTACGTATCTGTTTATTATTATTATGGTTGAATTATCACGGCTCCTACGTGATGTTGTTATGTGGTATTTATAAATGTATTAATTAATCGCGGCTGGGCGTGTCCAGGTTTCAGTATTACGAGACTTTTGTTTGCTTTTATTCTAGCCATCTTGTTTTTACGTTTATTCCAAGAAAGGAAATAAATGAGTTTCTGTTTCTGTAGAAATTAGCAATAAGGTTAGAGGTTCGTGGGTAGTAAACTAGTAACAGATGGCCAACACATCATTTATCACTTTATTCATTTAAGGTAAATAATATTAGCGCCATTATTTCACATAATAAACATAGGTATTTCCTTTTTTTGTACAGAAGTTAAAATTGCAAGAGTTTTTATTTAAATCTGTACGTTGTGAGTTTGTGACTTTGTTGCGAGTTCTTATAATACATAGTTGTTTTGAGTAGTACAAAGCCACATGTGTGAAATTCCAGAAGCCACCAGGTACCTACCTAACAAGATAGAATAACAGCTCCTTATAAAAGCATTATTATTTTTAAACAGAAAATCTTCGGTCCGTTTGATAACCTTGACCTAATAATATGTAGGTCAGATTTTGTATCCCTTACTCTGAGTCAGCTACTAAATCCAGCTTTATGCAAAAATAAACCTCTTAAACCCATAATATGATTATAAATATGACAACCCATAATATAGGTTTAAAAGGTTTATTTGTGTATAACGGAGGAGATTTTCAGTATGTAAGCTAGATATAAATATTTTTGTAGACGTGATTGATTTCAGTTCCGTGCCGGGAAAAGACGATAAGCCATCGGTCCCGGCTGTCATTGTTAGATCATTAAGATTTTACGGGTAGTGAGAAGCCCAAAAAGTGGCCGCCAATCTTACCAATAGATGAAGTTTTACCTAGCAACCCCTGTCGAGGTCAGACAGGCAGTCGCTCCATGTAAGACACTGGTATTCACCTAGGTACTCTTTTCTTTTATTTCTGCTGAGCACATTGCAGAATTTAGCCTCGTGCAGACTGGCGCGACGCGACATCGGTAATTGTTCTACCGTGAAGTTTTCTTAGATATTGTATTGTTAGAGTCGCGTCGCACCTGTCTGCACGAGCCTTTAACCGCTACAGATCACACTATACTAGTAATAGTAGGTAAACTACATAGAATGAGCATACAAAATATTATTTACTTAGCCAAATGCTTCAAAGCAAGCACAGCCAGAAAGCGCACTTTGTCCAAAACTTTGCAACTCATTGAAGAGCGCACAATAACCGGGCTGTCCGGAACTTGTGTAAAAGTAATTTATACAATGACATGGTACTATTTATGTACTTTCTATTTGAATAGGTACTACTAAAATACTCGCACCATGATAGTTTTTAAGTTTTAAGTGGTCATCAGAAACGAAAATGAAATCGTGTACCATAGCATGTTGTGTCCTGGGGCCTAAGTCTACTAATATAAAAACGTTACAATGGTCTCTCATTGGTGAGTTTTTGACAGATTTGCCATAAAAAAACTGTCAAAAACTCAGCATTGAGAGACCATTGTAACGTTTATAAATGAATAGACTTAGGCCCCTGTTCAATAGCTGCAAGACAAAAACTATAAACATTACTAAATGTTTATTTAATTTTACAATAATTTTGCGCAAACTGTCCCAATAACTATGTACCTATGTTTTACGAAATAATAAAAAAAACGTGTGCTGTCGTAGTCACCTGTCAGTGACGAAGTTCCTAACGCGATACACTATTAGACACGAGTGTGTATAATAGAAAGAGACAGAGAGAGAAAGTCGCATGGAGGGGGGATGAAGATTACTACCAGTCAACTCCTACCACAAGCCGCGATAAGGAGCTTCGGTCCAAAATCCCCAATCGATCCAACAAGGCGATAACTTCCCTAAGTAGTTTACTTGGAGTAAATGCGATTAAAGGGTTTCTACCCATCCTTTTGCTCCCGAATATCTCTCAGCAACACCTGTATCATTTTATCTTTAGAAAAGAAGCACCTTTTATAAGAGGCCTATCACAAAATTGAGTTTTGACAGTTCGAGCAGCCACATCGCATTAGGTAACAATTTGGCAGTTGTAAATATGTTTCACATCTATTCAAAAAGAGCTAGTTTATTCTTCGTAAACATTGACCAAAATAGCTTTTTAATCCCTAGGGATTGAAAGAACTTTTAGTCCCTAGGGACTTTGGGATGTGGATATTGTTAGCAAAAGTTTCAATCAACAAAGAGATCAATCACGAACATTGTCTGACAAGTAACAGGCGAAATGCATGCCGCCTTCGTTCGTAATTGTATACTCAAGATCGGAGTCCATACATATTTCAACATTCTGAGGCCGCTATGAACTAAACCAGTTTTAAGAGATATTATTGTATATTTTTCATTTCATTTGCTACAGTATCAATAACAATACAAATAATCAACGAGCTCGAAACAATGCCAACGTGCATTTTATGAAAAACTCGCTTCAGAATTTTGGCTTTATTTTAATAGATACTAAAAAAAATCTTACTTGCCAAAAACGTCGTTATAAACTGTACTAATAACTATTCTCTACCACTTAATGAGTCATATTTATCGAATTCTTTCAGTTTCTCAGAATAAGAACGCTAAAGTATCGGTCGAAATCTAATAGGCCTCTTAGGGTCAGCGCACACCGAACTGCAAAATACTCGCGTATGGTCTTGGCATGTTTCTAATTTTGCAATCTATGGAATTGGCATACGATTCATTTTTCAGTAGTCTCAGAAAATGCTCTGCTCTGCTCTTGGTGTGCGCTGACCCTTAGCAGCAGTAGCCCTTGTGGTCTGTAGAATTGTTGGCCATTTTCTATTTGTTAAGTATCTGATACTTGTTGACAGGCCTACACTGTCCTCCCATACCTATCAACACTGTAATTTGAAAACATTGTAAAAGCCAATTATTTTTAAAAGAGTAACCGTGGAGTTACTTGCCGGCTCTTCTCCATAGGAAACGACCAATTGGAACCGTGCACCTAGCTTCTGACGTTTCATAAGTGCCCATGATCAATCAAATCAAATCAAAAGTCATTTATTCAAATTAGGCTGAAAATCAGCACTTTTTGAACGTTAAAATTACATAAGACAGTCCCCCAAAACGCCCACCCGTCACCACTTCCTAGTGCTTTAGCTGGGAAGAAGAAGTGGCGCAACAAACTCCCCAGCAGCACACCTGTCTGTAAAGTTAGAAAAATTGATTCTATACAATAGTTTCGCAAAACATACATTTAATGAACAGCCATGTCAGCTAGCACACGCCAATATACCAACCAAAACATCGAGAACTAATACTCAAGCATGTAGATTTATGTGAAATAAAATATTTTGATTTTGTGTTTTACCATACCGTTGATACCGTAGATACACCATAGTATTACCATATAATATAAAATGGTTGACAGAAGTAATTCGAGGAGCTCGTGGCTAAGTAATAACAGCCGCACGGGTCGATCCATCAGGTTAAGCTGAGCTTGCCAGGGGTTGGTCCGTGGATGGGTGACCATCTTTACATACCGAGACTCCTCTGTGCTTCGGAAAGCACGTTAAGCCGTTGATCCCGGCTGTCATTCGTGGATCTTTGACAGTCGTTACGAGTCGTCAGAAGCCCGAAAGTCTGACAACCAGTCTTACCAAGGGGTATCGTATTACCCAGTTACTGGGTTGTGGAGGTCAGATAGGCAGTCATTCCATGTAAAATACTGGTATTCAGCTGTATCCGGTTAGACTGGAAGCCGACCCCAACATGATTGGGGAAAGGCTAGGCAGAATGAATGGTTGACAGAGGTAATTCAACACATTTAAACAGTTTTAAAATCCCATGTTATTTGAGCAATCGGACACAGATACCAACAATAACCGACTTTAAAGTAAACTCATTGAGACCTACATTATGAGAGAAAGGCAACGAATACAGCTCCTTCCGGGGCAGAACAATAGTGTAGCATCGCTGTGTCATAAACACTGATGTGCCTTTTATTAGCACAATCTCATTACCTATGTGAACGACAAGGCCGGCCGTTGTAACATTCTGTTCAAAGATTTAGAAACAGCACTAGACAGAAAATAGGTAACCGGAAATAAATAAATAAATAAATAAATTTGATGTGTTGTTTTTTTTTGGGTCATCAACCGCAGGTAGTGTGTAGTCAGATGAAATATCTAGTAACATAAAGGGTCGTGCAGACTGGCGCAATATCGCGGGCGCAGCAAGGGCGTGACCCTTGCTCCGCCCGCGATATTGCGCCGGTCTTCACGCGCCGTAATACAAGTTCGTTGCAAAAAAATCATCAAATATTTTTATTTTATCGTGTTTAGATAAAATAAAAATACGGAGTGGAGTTTCGCTAGCTAATTTGATTTGACCCTGCATAATAATATAATAACAGCCTATTATTATCCCACTCCAGGGCATGGGACTCGTCTCATACAGAGAAGGCACGAACATTGATCACCACGCTTGCACAAGATGGGTTGGTGGTTTCAGACTTATATTAAGAAATGTTTTCCTTAATCGATGTCACTAATGTCCAAAATAAACTGAGAATGAGATGATGAATTGAAAAAGTCACATTGGGACTTGGCCGGATTGGATCCCCTTAACCTCGTGCATGAGAGGCGATGGCCTTAATCACTGGGCTATCACGACAGTTTTACCAGTGTTTCCCTGTAATGAGGGTTTTCTGAAATGACAATTACTAGATGGCATTACTGAGACATCAGGTCTTGGCATCTGCAAAAACTGCCAAAACGCCTTTATTTTCTTAAGTCATGCCTGAATGATGAACTTCATCATTAATTTTTGCCAAAGCGTGAATTTTCAGTCCAGTTTCAGAGCAGTAGACTGACTAAGAGATGACAGAACCAAGGGTATTTCAATCTGCTAATAATAACTGCGATGACCAATCCGAAAAGCAAGCAATTATGGGAAGCCAGTAGATGATGTTGGTTGGTATATTTCGCTTGCAAAATGAATCTAATTACTTGATTAGATAAAGTAGAAAATCGGTGGTCAGTGGTAATTTAAAATCTTTATTATTATTACTTTTAACGTTTTTTTTTGTTTTTTCTCGATTACTTGTAAACCTACCTTTTAATGCATGCCATAACTACAATAACTACAATGTATCTCATTTTTGTCAATAACATTCTCCCTGTAAATTGACAGGTCTGGCTTTTGTGATACAGGAACTCCTAGTACAAGAGCTAGGGCTACACAGATGTTTGTTACCTCTAAAGTGAAAATAAATTAATAAATATATATATAGGGCAGGTGTCGTGGCTGAGTAACAGCGGCACGGGGTAGATCGATCAAGGTTACTCTGGCAGCGGTCGGTCCGTGGATGGGGACCCATTGCATACCGAGACCCGTCTGTACCTCGGAAGGGAATCCAAGCCGTTAGTCCAGCTTGTCATACGAAGATCTTTGCCAGTCGTTATGGGTAGTTAGAAGCCCGAAAAACTGACTGGGTTGTGGAGGTCAGATAAGCAATTGAACCATGTATAATACTGGTATTTAGTTTCTGGAAGCTGACCCGAACATAGTTGGGAAGAGCTAGCCAGAAGAAGAAGAATCTAGACGTAGAAAGTTATACGGTATCGCAGGCAATAGAGAGTATCACTCAATATAATATGTAGCTGAAGTGACGTCTATCTAAGCGTAAATAAGCTTATGTAACAGCGTCAGATGTCGCGCCTAAGGTATACATAATCTCATTTGTAACGACAAGCAACATGTGTTATTTTTATCAGAAAATCAATGTTATTTTTTTGCGCGCTCTTCCGGTATCTCGAAAAGCATTTGAATTCACAAGATGGCACTTAGGAATTAAATCAAACAAACTCAACAGCAAAGTTTTTATTGACTTTCAAAAATCAGAAGATAGTCTGTTGAGCAAAGGCTATGCTGGGCTGTTCTGAGAAAGTTAAATCAGTCAATACCTATGACTGATTTCATTTATGGCCGATTCCTATAATATACGGACCGTTATCGGTTAAAATTAAGACTCTTGTATCTTTACCAATAATGAAGCAAAGGCCAGAATACTGATAGTTTTACATAGTAGACACAATGATATGGAAGTAGGTACCTATCACAGGTAAAACTAGCTTACTAATCTATTTATATAGGTACCCAGTTTGGCAATAAAAAAAACTACCATTGGTACGCAAAACGATTCGTTTTTGTTTATAGGAACCGAACATTAGTGGTCTGGGGAAGGCCTAAGGCGTAAAACAGCGAAATAGGCTTCGCGACAAGTCCCTATCATATAAGCCTTGCTTGACTGAATTGTTTGATAAGTATAATAGGCTTTAAAATCCATGGGCTCAGCTTTAATCTGAATCGACATTAGATTCGTGCTGGAGCACCGTTCTAGCTCAACTTATCCTCTTCCAATGTATTCTAGGCTTATACGAGGTTTTGAGGTTCACCTCTTCTTCTTGATCCAGCTATGGACATTATATTCTTAGATATAAAGAGTACTCACCCGGTGCGATGTGGCGACATGGCCCAATCCGTGCGCAGGAGTGGGTCGCTCGTCGCTCGACTCGTCGCCTGATCGTTCTCCCGTGAACACCGAGTCGTGGGACACGGACAGCCCGCTGCCGTATGCGCCCTCCCTTAGGAAATAAATAAAATATCGGTGAATTAATTGAAATGCCAAGTATTTACGAATATTCAACAAAATTTCGCTATCGCACATAGATTTACTGTCAAAAAATATAAACTTTATGTATGACAATTACAATATTCCTACCTACTCCCATTTCCATACATCTACTTGGACACTTTTCCATTATTTTAAACATCATATTAATTGTTTACAATAGTTTACATAAATAAAACAACCCAGTTGATTGAACTCGAATACAAAGCAAAACAGTTTCTAACTTAGAAGTACCGCCACTAAATCACAGATGGCGCTACTCGTTGAGTAACTTAAAATAGGCTAAGTTGAAGTTAAGTTCGGAAACTTTTTACAAGTACCTAAATAGAGTTCCGATAGCACGTGTGATAACGTAAATAACTACACCCTCAAAAGGAAGTGAAGGTCCCCACGGTTTTAATTTCTAGGTTCAATTCCGAATGGCAAGCTAAAATAAGAAGAATCCGACTTACTTTCTTCTAGCATGCCGGTCAGCGTCCAGCAGTTCGGACGTAGAACTGCTTTTGGGGTCGGGCGAGGCGTCTGCGCGGGTGCCACTACCGCGACGCTTGAACATGCGTCGGAGGCCCCGCAGAAAGCGCCCTGTGCGCCCTTCGCCTGGAACATGGACAAATGGTGTTAGGAAAGGTTAAAGTTTTACCTGAAACTTTATAAAAATTTACGAGAGGGAAAATTCCTGTACGGTGGCGGCAATTTTTTTAAATGCTATAAATGACACTTGACAGTGACAGATCAGTTCGCTGTAACCACAGATTCCCGCGAGTTCCTTCCATAGTGAAAGATCACAGCAAATAAGGAATAAGGTATTTATTCTTATTAGTTATGGCAAAATCTAAGACTCCTTGCTCAAACCAATGCTGTGTCTTTTTCATAACAAAATATCTATTTTGTTTTAATGCACTACAGCTCTAATTTTCCTTAATTTTTGAAAAATCTTTTTAAACGTTTAAAAAAATACCGGAAAATTTCATCCCCTCAGGTGTTTCATTTTATATTTTTCATGTTTTTCCTTACTTTCCAAATATTGGATGGCTATGATTTGTCACGTAAACAAAGCTCCCCATTGTCATCTATCTACACTATAGTTTTAATTTGTTCTCGTCGGTAGTAACAAAAATGGATTGTATGATTTCAAAAAAACGATTATTATTACAAATGCAGACAGTCAGTAATTTTTAAGACTTGAGACCAATCTAAGTTAGAAATTTTATCTCTTTTCTTTTAGAGGCAATTTTCTTAATCTTTTTGGGGAAGATCAATGGCCTAATAAACGTACCGCCCTAATCAAATTTTATACCACAGCTAGATGTTATTTAAACAGGATCGCCCCTCCCCCTTCGTAATAATTTCCTTACTCACTTTTTATGGACAACAACAAAAACCTTTGGGGTTGAACCCCCAAGCCGCGAATTATACGATAGATTTACGATTATAGATCATTCGCTCAATCAGGGGTCAGCGTGCAGAATTCTATTGTTGCTAATTTTGGGGAAAGTCACCCTTCGTCAATGGTCGCGGATTTGTCAGCTTCAACAATCAATTGATCAAACAATTTGGAGTGGCGACAGCACATGTATGTAGTTTTGGCAAGCTGTTCGATGTTGAATTGGAATCATGGAAAATATTTTCAAGGAGCTGCTGCCCCCGGCTTTTCTCGCGTAGACCCTAATTATTTTTCTAAAATAACATCAGCTATCTTTTAGTGAAAGTCCTGTCAAAATCGGCTCAGCCGTTTCGGAGATTAGCGGTTAGTACCCGCTACAGTTATACATACAGTTTTATTGTAAGTAATTACCGTATATTTTTCATATGCATTTAGTAAAAAGCTGTTGTTTTGACACTACAAACAGACTATACAAGCTTGGCCCAGAAATGATCACTAATGAAATAAAATGTATTATGAAGCTCTATTAGTGTTTTATATCCCTGTATATTTTTGTTCGCCGTAAAACTTGGTGAAGGGAAATGAGAATGTGATGACTTCAAAAAATCAATTCAATTCATGATGCTGTCATACGACACTACAGAGTTATAAATAAAATAGAAATCGTCAAACACAGACCGGACTGACAAGAAGGGTTCTGTATTTGTATGTATGTATGTATAGATTATGGCTATCCCAGTATTTGCCATTGCTGCTTGTGTCTATGATAATTGGTAAGTTAATAGTTTTAGTAGATAAAGTAAGTAATTAGGTAACTTTTGTCCACTAATTATGAGTGGCATGCACGCTGCACGGAGTCCAACCATGTCTATTATGCTATGCGATCCTGGTACTCAGCCTAGTTGTTTATATCGCTGGCGGTCCAAGAAGCCCTTTCACCTGTTTTGGCGTCACGGCAAGAGTCAAGTATGTTGACTGTTATGTTATCCTAGTAATCAGCAGGTATGCGGTTAAAAGACAATCACAATTATGCTACCTGCCACCCGTGGTAGGTCAAGTAAATTTTGAATATGACCTCTAAATATTCAATGACGTCCTGGTACTTACCATGGTTGTGTGTGTCGGTGATGGGCGGTCGGTATGGCGGCTCCAGCGAGCCCTCGCGCACACACGACATGAGGCCCCCGCCGCCGCCGCCCGACATTCGAGCCCGCTCCTGTAACATACAAATATGACAAATTATAGGAAGGTACTAAAAGGAAAATGTCAGCCCCATCTTGAACTTCAGCGGTGGAATATTGGTAACGTAAGATAGATGGGTGGGTGGGTGTATGGCATTCAGAAGATCGCTGGGAAGGCCCTGATTGAGACTCGCACAGACCAACAAATCATAGTTTAGGGGCATGAGGAACAGGGTGTACAGTTCACTCATCCTCTATTGAAAAAGGACGATCGTCCGACCAGACGGGTGTCGTGTCTCGCGGGCAACTGCCTAACGATTGATGTCGGAAAGTCTTTTATATTTTATTAATCGCGCGGTAAACTCTAATTGCGTGATGCAGGATTTGTGTGACGTCAGGTCTTTGACGCCACAATGGCATAAAAGGGAGGAGGCCTATACTCAACAGCGGGTGGAACAAGGCTGCCGGTGATGAAGATGCAGCTGTAGAAACATCCAGTAACAGAAAAATATATTTTTGTTTCATAAAAGAACAGAGTATTTAGAAAACTTTACAAACACGGGGTGCCGGTAGAGAAGAAGCAGAAATTTTAATTATGAGGGATTAAAAAGTTTAATCCTGTTCTAGACGTAGACCTTCTTTAATCAACATGTTAATTTGGGGCGTCCCTAATTTGCTTATTTATGATGATTTAATTAACATAGGAAGTTATTATTTAGGACCCCGGAGCCACAAATTACAGTAGTATTTAATTAAAACGTTTAAAATCTCTACGCACCCACCTCTGACTTTTAAATTAAATTTAAAATTGTATATTAACATAAAATCATAATATCACGCTTGTATTATCCGAAGAGGCAGTTAGAGGTGTAAAGGCAACTGCATGTTCGTTATGTTTTGTCTATGGAAAAGAGGGTAGCTTATTGCCACCGAGCACAAATCCAGACTCCAGGGGCCTAAGTCTGCTAATTTATAAACGTTAAAATGGTGTCTCAATGGTGAGTTTTTGACAGATTTGCCATACAAAAACTGTCAAAAACTCACCATTGAGAGACCATTGTAACGTTTATAAATTAGTAGACTTAGGCCCCTGGTTGCAACTGAGATATTCCTGATGGAATAACCTAATAACGCTTTGCCCTTTCACTAGTCGTGCTTGAGACCAAAGAGGTGTATAGAGCTATTAACTTATTATTTCCACCTGTAGGTATTATCCACTGCTGGCCTTCCTATAGCTTACAACTGTTACTTGCACTTTGTCATCTCCGGCCAATCTTAAAAAATCAACAGGAATTAAGTGCCGAATGAAAAGGGAAGCTGATAAAGAAGAAGTAATTGATGTGTCAGTCTTCATTTACAAAAGATATGGGTCTAATAGAGCCTTGGAGCTTATAAAGCACTTTCCTAAGGAAGAAAAGGGCATGAACGTCAAGTGATTTATATCAATCAGTTTTACAGGTAATTTTGGAAGAAAAAAATTGTCCGTGAGAAAATGTAGTTTTGCTAGTGAAGTTAAAGGGTAAATTTTCGCAAACTGTTATCGGTCTGACTGACGAGCTGACTTTAACTAAAGTACCTATTCAATAAGCAAATAAAACTGAAGTGATGTGATATGTTTTCACTCGCATAACCTAAAACCTTTATCATAATATATCGAATTCACACACTCATGATGATGATGTTGACGATGAGGGTGATGAATATAGTTTATATCATAATACGTCAGCCAAGGTGTCAGATGTTACACATCTTAAAGGACTACTGTAAGGCTCGATCGTTTTTTATAAACACATGCAATTTGTTATGGTGACTAAAAAGTTGTACGGAAATCAGTTGATCATGATATGGGCATGTGATGCGGAGGAATGAGGAAGATGTCATGAGGAAAGTTTTGAGTATGAATTTCGATGGCTATAAGAGTAGGGTAAGACCAAATAAAGGATGGATGGATTGTGTGACATATGATATGACTAGAAAGGGGGTAACTACCGAGATGACGACTACTAGAGAAGAATGGAAGATGATATTATATATTGGGAGAAGGGCAGGAGAATGGTGATGATGCACATAAAAAGTGCAATATTCAATAAATTTAAAACCTGTACCTATAAGTTTACACGGCCTATATACAGTGTTATCGGTTATAGTATGTCGGCAATCCGTTAAGGGATGTAGGAGAGATCATTTACAACTGTGTAACCCCTTTTGACTCCTATTCAAATGTCAACAATTTTCGAGTCTTATACCATTTTACATTTTTATTTCATACATTTGAAAATGACCTCTCCTACGTCCGCTTAACAGATTGCCGACATATAACCAATAACCCTGTATATATAACCTTAACCCGCTCCACATTCATTCAACACATTAAAGCTAAATATAACATTATTATTACAAGACCTTCAATAGCTACGGGAACGTTGAACACAGGTTCTCGAGATTATTATTATGTTTGAGCTTATCGTTACACTTACACAAACCCCTTTGGGCTTTACCCGTAATTATATTAAACCCTTGTGGAATTATTTGTTTATATCGTAGTTTTATTAGTCACTAGCTGCTGCCCGCGGCTTCGCCCGCGTGAGTGTCGGAAATTACCCCATACATCCCCATGGGTTTTAAGTATAAATATTGAGTTTCGAGTTAATCGGAGAGCGCGTTAAAATTCTTCCATACAAACACTGACACCCCCCAACCCCCCTTTAGGGGGTAATTTAGAAAAACAAAAAACTACAAACTTTATAATTTATTTAGATAACTATTCGTGCGAAGTTTCAAGTTTATTACCTCAAGGAATAAGATTTTTCATACAAACTTTCATCCCTTATTTGACCCCCTAAGGGGCTGAATTTCGAAAAATGCTTCCTCATTCCTTGCCTACATTATAAAGGGAACCTCTGTGCAAAATTTCAGCTTCCTAGGTCCAAGGGTTTGGGCTGGGCGTTGATGAGTCAGTCAGTCAGGACTTGACTTTTTATTAATAGGTATAGATATCGATAGTAGGATAGGATACTTTTCCGGGATAAAAAGTACCCAGTGTGGTGCCCAGGATATTAAAGAATAATTATACCAAGTTTCATCGTAATCGAACCGGTAGGTTTTGCGTGATGCCTGAACAAACAGACAGACAGACACACAGACAAAAAAAAATTAATCAAATTTTTGGGTTCGGTGTCGGTCTAGTAACACAGCCATTTATTTTTTTGATATTTTCAATGTACAGAATTTTCACTTCTACAGATTTATTATAAGTATAGATTATTTATCCGTTGTCACTACCTCTCCTAACAATAGGAACAGTTTACTCAGAGGTCCCAGCTGTGGGAACATTATGTGATCTGATTATGAAATGGTATCGAATCTTACTGATTTGGGTGCGATTGTCCGATTGGCGCATACTTTTGTATCAGAATCGTTAGTTGTGGAGACTGGCGTAAAACAATAATCACCAGAAACCATGAAAACCTTTCATTACTCAAAGGTTATCATGAAATTGGCTCGTTGGGTGGTGAAGAAATTACGAGGTCGACTATACCTACATTATGTTGTTTATAACGCGCAGAAGAATGGTACTTCTCATCCTCTTAAACATACGATTAAGATCAATAAACAGAATTGCGAATGAAACGTAAATAGAATGTACCGTGCGTCCATCTCGAACAAACGTCTAATAAACCTCTATTACGACGCAATAAATCGAGCGGGAAATATTGCCCGGTGTAGGCAAACACTCCCTGAAGTAACGTTACTTAGAACACACACACAATATAGCCCGTGGACTACGCACCTAGATGTGTATGTCCATGTGGGAAGGTACACAATGGTTTCAAGGCTAATTTACGCAATTTGGTTCAGTTCGAATCGTAATTTAAGTCACAAGTAAGACATTTTTGTGAAGCATCAACAAGCCATGTGTGATGTTATTGTATAATATGTGCCATGTGGTCATAACGGACATTAATTCTATAAATATACTCGTAATAATAATCATGCTTATAGTAAGTACCTACTACAGTACTATTACTACTTCGTAGAGAAGCCAAGTATCCGCTTTGAACGCGTTAAAATCGCTTTTAGCCCTACACGGTCTTTAGATTGTATAGGTTTATAAGTAATTAAGACTGGTGCCTTATAGCCCTAGATAGGGAGAAGTGGAAGGAGAGTCGGGGGAGGCCTGTGCGCTGCAGTTGAGAAGAAAAAGTAGTCGGGGGTCACCCGGTTGGGACGAAGTTCCTTTCGCTATTGCATCATTCACCTGCCCGTATCCCAAGTTCCTTTCACTATATGTTATTTATTAATACAGAGAGTAAAAGTTTTTAGTAAGCTAAACAATTTTACCACACTCCATTTATTTTAACAGACAAATAACGACAGTTATCATGCAATATCATTGAAATGACTGCCCTATAGATTACATTGCTTTGTACTTATCGTGAAATAACGGCGTTTATAATACGTTTATATCTAAAAAACTAAAGGATGTTAACCATTATTTGTCTAATCTTACAATAAATGGAGTATAGATGACTTACTACTATGACTTAGTACTTGAAACTGATATTTTCGGTCTCTCTATAGATTTCTGCCCGGGGCTGCAGTCTCGACATTAATCACGATCGCTATACAACCGAATTCGGTCGCAAAGTCCTAATTGCTTGACAATCACGAAAAAATCACGCGGTTGTCAAGCACGTCTCACACGTATTGGGACGTCATTAGGACTTTGCGACCGAATTCAGTCGTGTAGCCATCGCTATCCAGCCCCAGTATATTCCTACCGCAAGCCGCGTTAAAGAAATTCATTCCTAATAATAAGCCCAGTTTGGTTTCTTGTCCAGTGTACTGTATAGTCATCATTATCTCAGCTGAAACACGTCCATTGCTGAACCTGGGAAGAATGACCGCTCCAATAGCAGTTCCTGTACTGGATCAACGCAATTTTTCTCTTCTATTACGAAGTTGCCTCTGTTTTTGAAACTTTGATGATCAATTTCATTAAGTCGACCCCCAAATGCCCACCAATTAATGTTTCTACAACTCTGTTTCAACTCTATATATAACTTCATTGAAATCCCTTCAAACACTATTAAAATTAACTACATTATAAACTCATATTAATCGGATGAGTAGGTAAAGGCTCTCCAGCTTGCCCTCAATCCTATATAATCTTACCGAATATAGGTTGGTATACCAAGTATCTTAATACAGTTGGATTACTTTGCCCTATTTTGTATTGAGCCCATCATATACCCTTTCAAATAATCCTGTATTGGAAGAAGGATTGCTGTATTAATAAAATAAACTTATACAATACATGGCATACCATCACGCCTTGTTTTTCCGAACGGTTGGGCAGTGGTGTACCCATAGTAACACACATTTCGCCAGTTATGTTTAAGTCCCATGTAATACGCGAACCTAATGCCGCAAACGGGCTCAAATCCAAACTCCGGGCTGCTAGTGCTGTAACTGAGAAATTTCAGATATAAAACCCAACAAACCTTTGCCCGACCTTTTTTTTTTTTTTTTTTTTTTTTGGGTGGGAAATCATCAAATAACTTCTCCCGCTCTGGGCGGAGCGGGAGGGCGTGTCAGACTCTTACTGACTAAAACCCACCCGTGTTCCTTCAGTTGCCTGTGTTGCCAGGGGCCACGGTATCCCTTTCGGACTTTCCCGCAACCCCAGCAGGCATCGGCCCTAGTGGGCCCCGCCATTGGTGCTGACATCTCTTTGAGGCGCGCGTGGAACACAACGCGCCGTCGACCCGGGCCTGGTCCTTATCGGGGGCGAGCTACCCATTGCTCACCGCCCGCAAAATCAACCATGTGAACGATACCGACCACTTCAAGGCCACGTCGCAGGCACAATAAAACCACCAGCGACACCGTGCTGTAGCGGCCGGTCACATTTCAAACACGAAAGAGAAAGAAGGAAAAAAAATACGTTTAATAATAATAATAAAATCTTTATTGTTCAAGAGAGCAGTACAAATTCGAATAGCACTAGCCTCCACACTAGGATACCCTGTGTCGTGGAGTTTATTTGCGGTAAACACGACGCAAAGAAAGAACACATACATGAAAAGAACAAGTTAGGGGAAAATATGCGTCATATCCATGCAATACGGCGTTCGCTCGGTCAGGTGCTGGGACCCTATGCGAGACGGAGCCCTAGCGATGGTTACGACGATCGAAAGATCTGAATGTTAGCTAATATAACACTAACCATATCGGAACTACTAGCGTCAAAGCAACTGCAATCAGTTACAGCGACACTATTCACACGTCACCATTGCTTGCCCACATTTTGTCGCTACGATGTGGTGTGGTTATGGTACGACGTGTGCATGGGTCTTAAGGTGGATGCTCCAAGGTAGCCTGCGAAATACATTTTTTTTTTCGTTTTTTGCAATTTGCAGTTCAGTATCAGGTTGTATGTTGATCTAAATATGATTCACGACCGTATCAGATATTTATTTTTAGAAATAAAGTCATAATAATTATCACTACAACTCTCTAAAGTTCATATTTAATCCTATTGAACGACTATTTCATGAAATCATGACATTTGAGGATTATTCTAACTTATAGTTGTGTTGTTGATTCTAATGATTACAATTAATTCTAGCCTTATTTGTTACGGTCGCGAATCATATTTTAATCAACATTCAACTTGACACTGACCTGCAAATTGGAAAAACGTAAGAAAAGTTGAATTTCCCGGGATACCCTGGAGCATCCACCTTAAGGCTAAATAGACTAGAATACTGCCGATCTTTTTATCTTAAGACGACGATCATTTTATCCTTCTCAACATTAACCATTAAATCTACCAATAAAATTGATATGACGATTTCCTGTTGAAAGACACACTGGACACGTGTAAACGTTTTTATTTCCTGGAATGAACATTTTCAGTACGAGGAAAAATCCTTGAAAACACCCGTCCCCCCTAAATCCTTGATTTAGGTATTCAGAAGCTATGATAATGTGTAATTCTGATAGTCTTTTTCCAGGCTCCACGCTTTATCTTCTCGCGGGTGAATGATCGGTGAATGTCGTAATGATCTGCCAGTCAGCAAAATTAGCAGTGGGCCAGACATCCTTATCGCCTCGCAACCAGACCGAATAATCAAAAATACTGTTCCTTACGTAGGCAACTAACGTAACTAAACAAAAGAGGTAATTTTCTACGTGAAAGCCGGAACACGTGTAAGGGTACACGTGTTTTGGCTGCCGGATGGATGTAGAAGTATAGACGAAACCGTTAACCGGGTATAATGTGACGGCACGTGTGAAAGTTTTCATAGTTATCGATGCAATTCGCCACCCGGCAGCCCGGCTCCGACTAACTGTGGACCCTGAGATGTGAATACCTACTCTCTAAGTGTTCCTGGCCTTCGTTAATCCTACAATATAATTTACCACAACCCAAATTGAAAAGAGTATGCTTAGATGGTTTTATCATATTGAGAGAATGGATGGAAGGTGACTTAGATAAGGTATTTACAAGCAGATGTGAGTGCAAACGCTGGGAAGTAGGAGGACATTATTGACCTTGTGGGTAATGTTCTTCAGAAAGGTCAAGTGCGTAGTACTCGCAACCAGCGTGCGTGTATGACCAGATGTATGAACGTAAACGTAAAATACAATAGACGTAGATACATTAAGATTATTTAGTAACCTAAAAACCCTGTAAGAAATCGACACGTGTTTCACCTCTCAACGAGGCATCTTTAGGATGCAGGACTTGTCGCAAACCCGAACACGACGTGTTGCCACGCCGAGCGCTGGACGCGAGGCAACACGTAGTATTTTCCTAATGGATTTCCGCCAAGTCACGCCTGAATCGAAGCAAAAGTAGTATGTAAAGAGCGTAGCAGATGGCATTCTGTAGTTTCTGCCTTCCCCCATGGGCATAAGACATGACTTTATGTATGTCTAGGTACTCTTAACACAATCCACAATCCAAGAGATATCCCTAAACAACAGCATTACAGCAATCATCAGGACTTTATCGGGATCAACCCGGTACTAAGACAACATTGTGACGACCATTATCGTTCACAAAATCGTTCTCTCCCTCCCCCAGTTTCATGGTACAAGGTCGGGAACACGGGACATTGTATGCCCCTCTGCCAAGGTCAAGGTCGTCACTCGGATCGATACGGATGCTGTGGTGAAAAGAGATGGAGGTAAGTACCAAATGCGTAAGTGCAAACGAGAGAGCGCATTAGTGTAAAAGCTATGAGGATAGTGTTTTCCTATTACGACACAGTGTAAGGATGTCCATAATGTGTGGAAATTTTAATTAGTGAAAGGTCATTGCTTGGAGATTAACGGGTTGGGAGATTAATAGTTATGTCGGACAAAGAATGAGTTATTCTAGTGGAGTACCATAGAAATTGGTACAAGTTTCAAATATTAATATCTTGGCCTGAAGAAATGAAAAGAAAATATTTACTGAATTAATAAGTTCTTCAGCAAATTATGTAAATGTGTTATTTTCTCTGTTTTTCTACAATGAAGGCCAGGCCTTTGATTACTCAGCTTTTCAGCTAGAGCTTCTCGCCTAGTCTCTTGAGAGAACTTCTAATTACATGACTATCAAGAATAGCATTTAGTAGAATTTATCTTTTTTCTATTGTTATCGTCGTCTTTGTGTAATCGCAAAATAAATCTGATCCAATAAGTCTATTGCGAGCCTACGATTAGAAAAACACCTTTCCTTACAACCACTGGCGTTCTGCTATTTTATATAGGTATTTTGGTCTTCAATAAGAACTTTCTCTAAAGTCCGATTCCTATAATTTACGAAACGTTATCAGTTATAGTTATTAAGACTCTTGTATCTTTATTAATAATGAAGCAAAGACCTCACAGCTTTGTATAGTAGACCCTACCATATGGAAGTAGCTATTACAGGTAAAATAAATTAGCTTACGGACCTACTCTACTTATAAGCCCAGTGTGCCAATTTTTTTTTTTTTTTTTACTATTGGTAGGTAAATCGATTCGTTGTTGTTTTAGGAACCGAGCATAAGGGACTACTCACACTTATTCAGCTCTATTCAGCGTTTACCCATAGAAAACGCGCAAAACGCGTACGCGTCCTTTCAGTTATCCGCAGCTGAAAGGACGCGTACGCGTCTCATACAAAATCGTAGTTTTCTATGGGCTAACGCTGAATAAGTGTGAGTAGTCCCTAAGTCAGATTTTTTTATTAAAAAAATGTCTATTACCAACTGAAAGAAAGATCCGGAATTAAGGTCATGGATCCTTGCAGCAGATTATAAAACAATTATTAATCCACGACCCTCCGTCTGTGTATCCATGGAGTACATATACATATACATTATTGTACCGAACATTTTCAAGCAAAAACTTATGAACCATACCTCTAGACCAGGGATCGAAAACCTTTATAAATTACGGTACAGATATCGGAGAATTTTGGTTACTTCTACGACTAAGGTTACCGCTATCTGGGTAACCCAAGAAGAAAGATCTTAACTCTTTTAGGTTACAGTTTTAATACCGGTTACAAATACACACACACAGGAGATGCGCGCCCTTTGACTAGTGTCAACGGAACGGCATGTGTAAGATAGAGTAAATTTTTATTTCGGTAACCGGTATTAATACTGGTTGTATCCAATTTAAGGTAACCTTCAAAATTACCTGTAAAAATTTAAATGTTATAACCGAAGAAATGCCCGTAGGTATTGATCGGTTTCGGTCCCTTCTGCACTAAACTAGTAAATGTCCACTGTTATACATAGGCCTTCTAATAACTGGAACAATAAACTTCTTAGGAAGAATATTGAGAAGGTGGCCCAGGCTGTATGTTGTGATTTCAAGGCTTGTTTTGTGGCCTACACATAGATAAAATATTATAGAACAAAGATTATAGACAATTAAATGAATCCTTGAAGATGTCCAGTAGTTTGTGTCGGTAGTTTTATTCAATTATTCAATATCATCTTGTAATATTATTGTGACCAAATTCGATACCACCATCAATTCTAGTGTACTATTTATTACCTACAAACTCTCCATTCAACTTCAAAAAAATCGCACCGTGTTTTTCCGTGTTGTTTCAACACCCTATTTTAGACACCGTGTCTCTCTGTGTCTTCAGTTGAAACACCCCTCGTTCAGGGGTACATGTCGTCAACGGGTCATTTATTAGGGCAGGCTTACCCATATGATGTGAGAGAAAAAACGGGTGATTGATGACAGTGATATGCGTTAGCGCTGTTTTTGTGAAAGGGGTGGGTAGGAATGTTACCCCTGTAGATGACATATTATGCATTGCTCTTGTATTGGAGGCTGTAGATAGGGCTTTATCAATGGTGACGTAAACAAGTGAACCTAGGTCGGCCCAAAATATAAAATTCAAGACTTTACTTTAGGAAAATACGGCAGTGATAGCCTAGTGGTGTGACCGTCGGTCTGCCAAGACATAGGACAAGACATCTCGAGTACGAACCCAAGGCACGCACCTCTGACTTTTTGGATTAATGTGCGTGTTGTATAATTATCACTTGCTTCAAAAACGGTGAAGGAAAACATCGTGAGGAAACCGGCATGCCAGATATCTCGACGGTATGTGAAGCCAAGTCAGAGGCCCATGGGCACCATAAAAACTCTGACTTCAGGTTAGTCACTAACCGAACTAAAAAGAAGAAGGAGACTTTAGGAAACGTATAATAATTGTATCAAAAACGTACATAATTCCTAAGAGACGCTGTAGCGCACAACTGCGAAGGAAGGTTTATCTAAGAATTGTAAGTTAATCGAAATGGAAGACTTACGGCAAATGAAAATAAAGTGAGGAAACTAAGACTTAATAATCCGAAATCACCAAAACCTGACTGAGTTTACAAGTATTTCGTTACCACGAAAGGCTTTGTTAACGCGCGGCGCCGCTGCTGGCGGCCGCGGGCAGAACCAGCGCGGCTGCCAGCGGCGGCGACGCAGGCCGCTGCCATTCCGATGTGACTCGGCCCTTACCAACCATTTACGACACACTCAAGGATAAAACTTCAAACTACCCACATTAAAAACCGCGGTAACTACATGGCCTAACCTGAAAGTTTCGCGGTGTACAATTATAACGTTGCCACATAGGTACCCTGTGAACTAGGTTGACGACCACAATGTAAGTATTACTGTTGTGGTCATACTGATATACTGTGCAGTATTATGCTTTATTGTCAATTTGGGAACCGTGGTTTTAATAGAAAAGAAAATGGAGAAAGGGCTCGAAATTGGTCTCCTTTTGTCTGTTTTATTTAAATGTAGACTTGAAAGGGTTTCCTTTGTTACACGGTATTTGTAATAAGTTTGAATTTGGGTTCGTCATTGCATTGCATCTAAGAGTATCTTCACTTTTTTTTTACGGTCTTCCACTCTTTCTTCTACTTTTCAAGGTCTCGCTTACGCTGATTCAAAACTAACATGTTTCGTTGGTCAATTAAATTACAATCGACATTAGTATATTTTTTGACGCATGTTTTACCTCATGGTGAATGAATTCGCGGTTTATTCGTTACTTGGTCAAATTGGTTGCCAATTTTACTGCTTTTTAATAGCAGAATATATTTTACAAAGGCTTCTGTACAATTCTTTACACCCAAATTTTTTCTCCTAATAAATTAATGGCGATAATGACGAGACTCTCAAGAGAGACCACTATAAATATTAAACGTCATAAAATATTGACGAAATGTCTGTTTCGGGCTTAAACTAAGTACCGAGGATACCTCTAAAAGGTTTTACGAATTATGATCAATATTTAGGGCATATTGGCCTTCAAAAATTACAGGGTTAGGCCCGTTTAATTATTTTCTTTGAAGGCTCAGGTGTCCTTGTCTTTCTTACTCCTAAACCAAATAATTTATCGGCCCTCCGTGGCGACCCATTAAACCTTATAAGTGGGAAATGAAATTGCTTTCTGTCAGCTAAATGCTTTATTAAAGTGGTAATTTATGTTAGTTCAAGACTTATTTTGATAGGAAAACCTTTAATGAATTTAAAGCTGAATGGAATTCCTTCTAATTGATCGTCGTTGCCATGGTGATTAGTTTGTTGAGGTCCAACTAGTAGGCGAGTGTTTGAATTATAATGATACAAATGCGATTTTGATCTTCAATTTTGATAACAGTCTTTTTTTGCTCACGATCAATGATCGAAGCGTCAAGCGAAAGCAATCTGCCTAGCCTTTTCCCAATTATGTTGGGGTCGGCTTCCAGTCTAACCAGATGCAGTTGAATACTAGTATTTTACATCGGGCGACTGCATAGGCATCTGACCTCCACAACCCAGTATCTGGGATAACGATACCCCTTCGTAAGACTGGTTGTCAGACTTCCGAGCTTCTGACGACTCGTAACGAAGATCTACGAATGACAGCCAGGACCAACGGCATAACGTGCTTTCCGAGGCACGAAGGTTAAGTTGGACCCATCCACGGACCAACCAAGCGTAGCTTAACCTGATGGATCGACCCGTGCGGCTGTTATTACTTAGCCACGAGCTCCTAGCGTTTATCCCTGTATAAGGTATTTCTTACTCAGGATAGACCATAATAAAGAGAATTTATTAGGATATTCTGAAATACCTCATAAAGCATAATATGGAAAATTTTAAAGGACGCTGTTGAATTCTTTATTTATTCAGTTGGCTGAACGGCATTGCTAGGACACGGCCTCATTTCCGTTGTGTGTGTGTGTGTGTGTAAATATTATCATCTGTGGTCTATTGCCACAAGTGTCATTAGTTGGTCAATCGTATGTATCTGGAATGTGGTGGATGTAAAAGTTGTATTGTATTGAATTGACGTAGTATTATTGTTTGGCAACTTCTTAGGTTATGGTGCAGGTGAATTTTCTTTAAGGTGATATAGTAGGAAGCCCTTGACAGACAGCCTTGTCGCAATAAGTCCACCTTTGTAGTTATGTACAGACGCCAGCACATCAAGCTACTAAAATCTGTCAAATTTAATTAATAGATTTTCAACTTTATCGTTGAAGCATTAAGGTTCAAGTTAGGGAAGGGAAAATCTGACAGTTTCGGGTAGCTTGACCTGTTGGCGTCTGTACAAGAATCTTCTATAGAATAAAAATTAATTTCTGTTCATTAGTCTCGCTAAAACTCGAGAACCGCTGGACCGATTTGGCTAATTTAGGTTTTGAAATACTCGTATTTGAGGAAGTTCAGGGAAGATTTATACGGTGAGAAAATATGAAAAAATTGCTGTAGGTAGGTAGCCATAGATAAGTACTTAGTGCTATCCGTGCGAAGCCAGGGCGAGCAGCTAGTTTCAAATAAATAAATACCCAGTTATTGGTATTGCTCGCCCCTATTCGTCATTATTATTAGCAGCCTTGTTCCACCCACTAGGTCTGCTTTCTGTTATGCTACCCTGGTCTAAGTGAGGCTCAACCAGGTTTCGCCCTCCACTGCATGAAACTTAAAAACATAACGGGCGAAATTGTACTATAAACCTCTGCATTTCCCCTTGGGGGAACACAGGCGTGATGTTATGTAATGAGAAGCGAATTCTACTACTAAAAGGGTTAATAGTCTTTATTTAGGGACTCACTTAGTGAGTGATCTCTTAGTAAGAGATTTAAGGAATTGTAAATGAGTCCTCCTATGTTGCTTTTGTCCCAAATAGATAGCACAGTCAAATCTGCCTAGCCTTTTCCCAACTATGTTGGGGTCGGCTTCCAGTCTAACCGGATGCAGCTGAATACCAGTATTTTACATGGAGCGACCGCCTATCTGACGTCCACAACCCAGTAAACTGGGTAATACGATACCCTTTGGTAAGACTGATTTAAGACTAACGACTGCCAAAGATCTACGAATGACAGCCGGGACCAATAGCTTAACGTGCTATCCGAGGCACGGAGGAGTCTCGGTATGTAAAGATAGTCACTCATCCACGGACCAACCCCGGCAAGGGTAGCTTAACTTGATGGATCGACCCGTGCGGCTGTTATTACTTAGCCACGAGCTCCTCCACGAAATGAGATAGCACAGTATTTGGTTAAATGGTTATTTTATTTTTACGGCAAAGCTGGATTTGCGGGTATATCGACGTATGCTAGCTGACATAAGCCAAATAATTTAATTTAAGTTTGACATTTTTGGGTTGCGTATTGTTGATTATTTTGCATACTATTGTATAGAGTTTTTATTTCTTTTTCTAACTGATCAGACAGCTGTGCTGCTGGGGAGTTTGTTGCGCCACTTCTTCTTCCCAGCTAAAGCACTAGGAAGTGGTGAAGGGTGGACGTTTTGGTAATGTCTGGTAGTGTCTTATGTAATTTTGACGTTCGCAAAGTGCTGATACTCAGCCTAGTTTGAATAAATGACTTTTGATGCATATCAACACGCATAGCATTTGAATGACTCATAATTATCTCACATCTTCTGTCACATCAAAAACAGAAGTTATGTTATTGCATTACGCAAATATCGAAAAATTCACAATTCAACGTAATAATGTATCAATTTGCTTAATCTCTTACATTGGCAGTCATCATTTTGAATTTCAAATCGTCTATGAAATTATTCGGTTTCTCGCGCTCTACTTGGAAATCTCTTGAATTAATGATCTTCGAATAAAATTGCTTAAGAATACATTAGGGGAGGCCAGATAAGTGATTTGCGAACAAAATGTGTTGAAAACGTACTCTCTACCTAGCAAATATTGATCGATTGTATGAAACTATGAAACTAAATCCAACGTAATATCTGCTACTCATTTACGGTGGTGCAAATTACACTGGTTTAATTCCAGTGCTTTTTAAAGAATATTATATTATCTTTGTATATTCCTAGCAAGAGTAGGCAGATATTTACCTAGAACAGTGTACCCAGTTAAACCCCATGCAACAGAGGACCAGCTTTTGCCATGAACCTTGCACTAATCCAGTCGGATCCATGAGAATCCAACCCACTGCTGCCTTTGCATATTGTAAGGATATTTCTTAAGTCCTTGTGCTTCTTGAGAAATAATTCTAAAGTGCATTGAGACGCAGTTTAGCAATACCTTTGATGGGCGTGGGAGTTAAAGATAAAGTAGAATGTATTTTGATTCCAATAATTAAACATCCCACACTGCTTCTAAAAGTCAATTGAGATAAGGTATTATTTGTCTGGTAGTTTTTCAGGTTCTTACCCATATAGAAAAAACAAAAATAATAAAAAAACAGCTGTTCCATACCATACATTTAAACCGTGTAGGGATTGCACTTTTTTGTGAAACATTTACAGAACAGTTTTACAAAGTTTTAATTTCACGCATTATTTGAGAAAGTACTATAAAAGCCTTGGCCGCAATCAGGCATTGCTGGACTCACATAAGAGCCACTCCACATTATCACGTTCGTCCACCAATACCTCTTTTGCAGGCCGCTGCAGTAATGTACTATGCGAAACCCTGTAATTTTAGTAGAAACTCTAAGTCTCTTTAAGGTCCCGACGCAAAGACAATAAATCTTTGAGTAATTAAGCTGTCTATTCATCCATCTGTTTTTATTTATCAAGATATAAAAAGACTTTATATAACGTACAATATTTCCTTCATAATTATTTTTATTAAAAAGTGCCAAATCCCCTATTTTTAAGAAAGTTACGCATTCGAATGTCATTCGCAATCTGTCAAAAATACAATCAATTTACCAACACTTTTGAAACTTTGACAGATTGCGACTTCAATGTGACCGTTAAAATAAGAACGAGAATTGGCCTTCAGGACTGTTGTAAATCTGTACCATAAAGCGCTCGAAGCAATCATCCATCGCTAACCGATTAAAACTTCTCCTTTTCAACTTCCACCCTCCAGCGCCACTTCCGCTTGATTCTCACCTTCACCCTTTGTATTACATAATCTAGGTTAGGTCGTGGACTCACCCGTTGGTTTCAGGGGTTTGTTTCAGTAGCTGTTGCCATGGTAACCGGTCGCCCCGACAAGACCTGTAAAAATAGAGGTAATAATTAGCTTCGTGTAGGTAGTTTTTTTTTTACGAAAATTGGTGGGAAATTATACCTACGCTACGTGTGTTGTTTGGATAAAGTTTTACGAAGTAAGGTTGTGTTTGATGAATAATTACTGTTTTATTTTCTATTGATAGAGATTTGTAACTATTGGAAAAAGAATATTGACCATGGATTCAAACTCTACAGCCAATCTATTCTGTAAAAATCTCACCGTTAAAACTTGCGTGGAGTGAGATGTCAGTGTCATCTCACTGGTGCTAGGGATATTGACACTATTGACAGCTCACTTCAAGCTCACTTTACCTTAGTTTTCACGGTGACATTTGTACTATGACTGACGATAAAGGGATGTACCTATGTTTAGAACGCACAGAGCGTCTTTAGATATCTATTGGAGCACCACACCACTACTGACTGGTAAGGTAGGTATGGAAGAACACGCAGATATGTTGTGCTAGGAGAATGATGATGTTGAATGAACACGACAATAATTAGTGAACTATTTGATAAAAGGCAGTACCTACATAAGATAAAGTATTCCGCAGTAAAATAAAAAAAAAACGTTACAGACCAGGGAAAAGTGGAACCGTTCTCATCAGTAAAATATTCCAAACTTAAAAATAAAACCGTTCCTAAACACGAGTGGTCCTTCTAAAAGTCAAGTAATCCGCCGCCGACCCTTACCTCGTAAATAATCGGAACCAGCCGTAATTGCTGCTTGAATTTTTTATATAACCTGAAACACTCATATATTTTTTGTAACCGACTTCAAAAAGGATGAGGTTCTTAATTCGTCTGTAAGTTTATATTTTTTTAAATATTCGGGCATAACTTATAAATATCGGGCATAACAAAAATATGAACCGATTCGGGTTCTTCTTCTTTGTTTCAAAGCCCCCATTTAGATTCTCTCAAATGGTTTCCATTTAAATTATGGGAAGATCTGATGAAGAACTTTTGAGATCGATGAAGGAACCCGATAAGTGTTAGAGGGTGCCTGTCGTCGGGCACACAATCAAAATCAAAAATCATTTATTCAAACTAGGCTGAGAATCAGCACTTTTCGTACGTCAAAATTACATATGACAGTCCCCAAAAACCCTTCACCAGTTCCTAGTGCTTTAGCTGGGAAGAAGAAGTGGTCCAACAAACTACCCAGCAGCACTATTCAAGACTTCCGGCTGCTATTAAGAAAATCCAGACAAAAAAGCCCTAAACACTTGCACAATCTGGAATTTACGTCACTTTACCAACAAGACAACAATAATAACATTATATAACATCACGCATGTAATCCCCGAAGGGTTCGACAGAGGTGTACCAATAGTATATCCATATTTAACCAGTTATGTTTAAGTCCCAATGTAATAGGAGGGCGAGCCTATTACCATCAGCTGGGTACAAATCCTCCGGGATGTTATCGAGAAATTCAAGATGGAAAAAACCCAAAGACACTTGGTTCTTCTAGAGATCCGTACCCCACGCTCTGCAGTTCCTTTTGCGACCACTTGACCAACGAGACAATCAGACATAATCGTAATAAAAGCAGTTTAACAAAGTATCATTACGCTTGCTCCCTTTGTGGGTAAGGAGATTGTTAATTGGCAGGTTGGAGTGGCTTCAGACTCGGGCGTTTCCGTTTCAAGACCAATCTGCTTGATTTATATAACCCTCCCGCCTCCGTACGCGTAATTGTTTTTGCGATCTGTTGCTTCGTTCAACTTACCTTGGTCTAAAACATGTTGTTAGATTTTTTTCAAAATAACGATACCTAGGTACTTGCTACACCTCTTGTTTTAATTTAAACGCTGGTATTTATAACGACTAGGGTAATGTAAAATTAATCATTGAGACCAAACTACATAACTCTTAACATCAGTTTTTGAAGTATTGTTCTAAAGGCTCGTTCACACCGGCGCGACTTGTCGCGCGACGCGACACCGGCAATTGTTCAATCGTGAAGTTTTATTAGATATTGTATTGTAAAAGTCGCGTCGCGCGACAAGTCGCGCCGGTGTGAACGAGCCTTAATGATCCGCAGTAATAACCCTAATAACCAGGCTGTAATTGTACCACTGCAGGGTAAAGGCCTCTTCTCATACAGAGAAGACATGCGCATAGATCATCACTCTTGCTCATGGCATTTCTCTGTATTATTTCTTTCCGCTTCCCTTCGTAGTAGTTCCTTCGTTTTGTAGTTATAGGACCTATTTATTATTTCCAATCACGAGATTTTAATAACTTTGCCCACATTTTGAGCCGTTTTGCCACTAGTTCCCACAGTAAACGATATCTTCAAAAAACAAAACAAAGACCAATAACTTATCTTCCAAGAATTTCTAACTTAAACTAACAAACAGATTCTCACAAAAACTGAACCAGAAGTAGACCTAAATCGTTAACAATAAATAATAAAAAATAAACATATTGAAACAATACAAGTTGCAATAAGTTGCGTGACGGAACCCACGGTATGGCATACTACTTTTTTACTCAAGCCATTGAACTATTTACCAGAATACAAACGCAGTTACCGTCATCCTTATCGTAGAGACAATAAGTCATATTTTATCTTGATTGAAAAGTTATTGCTCGTTTGTCGATCCATAATAAAAGTGGTCTTGTCTTTACAGTTGTTATCAATCCTAATGCTATTAAATAAAGTAGAGTTTACCTTGAATTAAGTGTCGGTATAAAGTTGTTAAGTTGGCATAAACTTGTCTTGTGGTAAGTTCAAGGTTTTGCGATGTTTCCGGATGATTACTGCTGTCGGTTGTTTGCGGGGATAATTCACTTTTAATTGGTCGTATTTAGCTGACGATGAGTAGGTAGAATGTAAGGGCCGTTTGTTTATAGGCGATGCGATGCGATGGGTCGGGGGACATAGAAATTTCACTTGGACGAAGTCGCGGGCGTAGTAGTGTAATACAAGGAGTATTCTATTCCATCTATCTATTCTCCGTTGCCTAGCCGATGAATCTCAGTAAGAATTAGTAAAATAGAAACATAAAAATCATAGCGAGAGCAAATCTATCATGTTTTAAAAATAGAACTGTCCAGGTTTTATATTTCTCTTGGAAAGATCGCGATAAAAATAACATGTTCCACTAGGGATGTGCAACGGTCCGGACTTCGAAACGCGGGATCCGATGCGCTCCTTCGTGGCTGATACGAAAATAGAAATTCTCACATTAGATATTTCATATTCAAGCAGCATGAATTTAATATGGATTTTACAGTAGATATGTACATTCTAAGATTCTAACTAAATGAAACGGTTTTTTTTTTGTCCCGCATAATCTATTGCTATATCCTTCAATGTATTTTCGAGTACTATTCAAACGATTCACTTAAAAACAAGTACTTCCAATGGTCTCAGGAACCCTCTGCGTCCAGCGCTCGGCGTGGCAACACGTCGTGTCCGGGTTCGCGAGAAGTCAATCGTCATCCTGAGGATGCCTTGTTGAGAGGTGAAACACGTGTCGATTTCTTGCAGAGTTTTTTATGAATGTTTAGGAATAGTAAAGCGGAATAGGTTACTTAATATATCTACGTCTATTGTATGTTATAATGGATTTCCGCCAAGTTACGCCTGAATCAATTAACTATCCCAAGAACCATTTCAAACTTCTCCTATACTAAGAAGTCTCTTCACATACAATCCCACTTGGTTTAGCAACGGTACTCATATCGCAACATCTCAGGAGGATACAAGACGATTTCCTTGCTAAAATAGGACTCGGATCTGTTCCCAGGAGATATGATTTACAGAGCCGCCACAAATGGAAAAACCGCAGCTTTCCCAGATGGTTATGGTTTAATAATGCATTATGTGGTTCGTTATAAGAGGCGAATTAATGTTGGATTATCCCATTATTGTTTCTGTTTTGTTTTTCTGTGTTTGTGCGGTGCGTTGTTCAGATAGTTCACGCAAGTGCGTCATCTGTTAGATTGGCTCTGTATTGTGGCTCTTTCTCGACGATTGGCACCATATTTTTTGCATAAGACTTATAGGAGACAATTTGACAGGAGCCCTTACGATCGGATAAAATGTCTTCTGTAGAAGCCAAACGTCACTTTATCCATGATTCATCATCATCTCAGCAAAAATACATCTACTGCTGGACATAGCTTACCCATTGTATCCAGCACTGCTGTAAAAACTGGACCTTCATTGAAGACAACTTCTCTGTTTCAACCTGAAGATGATCCTGTGTTGGTTAACACAGGAACATCTCGCCTTTATTAATAAGTTACCAACACCCCTTATTCTTCCTCCATTTTTTACAAACGCATCATCAATGTGAAAGTGGCCTTACAAATTCGTGAGTGAGCGTACCTCCAAGTGCTCTGAGGTCACGACAGTACAATTATATCCCACAATGCATTGCGACATCACTATTATGAGTTTTTGTAATTTTGGGAACTTGCATGAGAATTAGAACAAGGTGTTAGTACTAATTGATTTTGAGAATATTATCTTTTGAGAGTGCATAAGAAATTATTCATTTCGAGAATACTAGCGAATACAAAAATGTGCAGTAATGTTCATGATTTCAAATCGGTTTTAGGTCAGGATGTTAGATCGAATAATATAATATAAGGTATGAATTCTTGGTTTTGTCAATTGGTCAAAAAGGAAAGATATAAACCTGTACCCTCTCCGGAGCAACTGGACAGATTCGCAACTGGACAGATTCGCAACTGGACAGATTCTCAGCTGGACAGATTAGTAACTGGAAAGATTAGTAACTGGACAGAACGTGTACAGTCCATGACATTATTAAAATGGATGAGTTGACTACAATTAAAGAAAATAAGCAAGTCAAGATAAAGTCAGATAAAACCTCATAGAATAAAACATGACCATAACAAATAATAATGAGTTAACAATCAGTTCAAGTTTTCCCAACAACCATAATTATCCACAATTCCATGCAAATCAGCTCAAATTCCATCGCGATGCCAAATAATTGTCCCCATATAATTCCGAGTCAGTACGGTACCGGAGAAATGAGGACGAAGATATAATTCAATGCATTTTAAAATTGCGATCGCATCGTGTTCGCAAAAGTGTAGTTATGTGATGTTTATCATTCTTCAATGATGTCAGTTTGTCTGTAGAGAAACCGTTGTTTCTCGGAATAATTATACTTTTGATCTTAAATATTACAGTACAACCAATAAGTGCTCACTTCCTTCTATAATCTATTATACATTGTAAGAGCGAATCAATTTTCCAAATATTTTTGATATTCGGATAGCTCTTGACCTAAACAGGTGCTATAAAGAATATGGCACCTCTTTAAGAAAAGAATTCATCCCAACCATGTTGGGGTCGGCTTCCAGTCTAACCGGATGCAGCTGAATACCAGTATTTTACATGGAGCGACTGCCTATCTGACCTCCACAACCCAGTAACTAGGTAATATGATACCCTTTGGTAGGACTGGTTGTCAGACTTTCGGGCTTCTGACGACTAATAACGACTGTCACTTAACGTGCTTTCCGAAGCACGGAGGAGTCTCGGTATGTAACGATGGTCACCCATCCACGGACCAACCCCGGCAAGCGTAGCTTAACCTGATGGATTGACCCGTGCGGCTGTTATTACTTAGCCACGAGCTTCTCCTTTAAGAGAAGAATTAAAAACATTAAAAAATAACGTGATATTTTACGGGTATTCTGGTTTGGTACAAATCAAATCTATCTTTAACTAAAAGATCGTTTCCAACCCACGGATTTAGAATTATATCCCTTGGTATTAAATCCCTTTAATGGATCAAGTCTGCGTCTTTTGTTGAACTCTAGAAGAAATAAGTTATTCTTGTAAGTACTCACGAAAGTATAAGTGTATTATCAATGGCTCAAAAGACTTTACCAAAAACTGTTTATATTCTGTCTTGTAATCCTTTATCTTACAATCACTTTACAAGTATCACATCATGTAACATCAAAAATAAATCTAGTTTGAAAACAACCTTGATCTACAAGCTAGATATCTGCTTACAACGCTGCGAGCGAGCCAATCCAATCAGTCCCTGAGGTAGGTATTCGGGAAATGGCGACGATCCCCGCCGATTCAATTTCCTTATTGTGATGCCACCCGAATATGAATATATTACACGTTAGACGTCAGGGCTTTAGACATCAATTTTAGGATATATCTGGATTAGATGAACAAAATCTCTGTTTTGCATTTGAGCATAAGACGGGACTATAGAGAAGTGAATAGATTACTTCTACGAAAGTCAACCATAGTCTACCGCATACTTCATTATCATCTACGTCAAATTCAAAAGAAATCGTAATCAAAATAATTTACTTCACATAAACCTACATAGGCACTTATGAAGGTAGCTAGGTGCACGGTTCCAATTGGTCGTTTCCTATGGAGAAGAGCCGACAAGAAACTCCACGGTAACTCTTTTAAAAACAATTAGCTTTTACAATGTTTTCAAAGAACAGTGTTAATAGGTCTGAAAGGACAGTGTAGGCCTGTCAACAAGTACCAGGTGCTTAACAAAATAGAAAATGGTCTAAAAATCTACAAGTCTAGCCTACAACAAAATGTAAAAGAATCTATATCAAAGATAAATAAAATGATAAAAATAAAAACCTTTAAATACCAAATGTTATGATGGCCATTACAACTGTAACAAATCTGAATCAGTCTAGTCGAATTCAGCAGAATACCAGACCATACTTATATTTTACTTGGAGCGACTGCCTATATGATCGCCACAACCCAGTTGCCGCATCATCACTTCATATCAGAAGACATATGTAGTACCTAGAAAAATGCAAGCCAGAAAAATGAAAATAATTTTGTAAAAGAGCTTATCTTTAAGTTTAAAAGCTAGACACAAAGTGAAAATCACTTGGCTAAATATTCCTAATTTCCAAGTCGGCTTTCGTGAATTCCATTTAGCACAAAATGATAAAACCTAGTGCTTCGTTTAGAGTTTCCGGAGGCTTTACGTATACTAACATTAACCTATTTGGCAAAATGTATCTAATTTCCGGATCTTCCTGCTCGAGACATATTTTATGAATGTTTTATTATAAACATGAATATAGATTTTAGGATTCAAAGCCTCGTTAGTTTATCTAATTTTCTCATCGGATTTACTGCACACTCTGCGACACTTCTGTTAGATTTCAAAGTACGTTACATATTCAAGATATTGTATTTTCATCATTCTGGATATAATCGCCTTTCGCTTCCTTGTATTTTCTGTCCTCATAAAGATTATACTGCTTAAGTTCATTAATTACTTAAACAAACAAAATAGATATATAAGGTGCTATAAAAATATCTGCCACGGCTGCAATGGGAGATAGTATTGTGTTTATAGATTACAATAGTAAACATAAATTATTGATCATGTGTCATATTTTTTTTCATACAAAAAATTGTACGTATAAATTTGCAAGTGTCGAACTAGTCAGCTGATTTCAGTTTTCATTCACAGAACAGATGGAAAGAGATAGCAGTTGTTTTCATTGACGAACTACGTTATGCAGAGTAGAGTCAATGTTTATTTAACTACTTTATTTTCTCATAACTGTGCCGGGGTACGAAATTTCTTCACTATTGTTATCTTTAAACACAATACTACCTCTCATTAAAGCCGTGGCAGATATTTTTATAGCACCTTATATACTCTTTGCTCCTTAAATATTTTATGATCTCCATTATGTTCAGTTTGTTTCCTTTCCCACAATTTATCGTGTAAGACTTAATGTTATGTTTAGACTTTGTCTAGTCTATAAATGTTTTTCCCTAATGTCTGCAATTTCCTTTCTTGTGACATTTTCCTGAATATATTGTCTTTAACTTCTCTTACTATTACAGTTTAGTGTGTAACTTTAGTACAATTTATAGTTTCCTTTCATTCTTGTGTGGTCGCAAATAAAACCACATTTGGGGTATTTATTTTTTAAGATTTAAGTAGAATGGTTCCACGTTCTTAAATATTGCATTTGTCAGTCACGGTTACGCTACATGCTAGCTATACTTAGCTATAGTCAAGTAAAATATCAATAGTCGTAAGTATGTTAATTACAAGTGTGCAGCTGTTTTGGTATGACTAAGTTAGGCTTGCCGTAGTGTATCTTGATAAGAATCAGTGTAGTCACGATTGGTCTAGTATTAGCACCTACGTAAAGATTTTACAATTAATAAGCTATGCTTCATCAAAATGAGAAACAACTTTGGGAAAGATCTCAACATATAAACATTTGGAATTATTTAGAAATTCCGACTAAAACCGCAAGATATTCATAACCACAGTTTTCAAAAGGAAGTACTGAGATAGAAATACAAGTACTCTGCAAATAACATTAACAGGTTACAGGTGCCAGGAAACAAGCTTATAATCATACAATTCTACTTTCTCCAGCTCGTTGCAAACTGTCAATGTTTCTAAACATCGTATTTCCTTTCCTAAGTATAGAATCTACTGCACGCATTCCTAAGCATGCCACAAATAGATAGAACCCTCCTTACTAACTTAACCCAGAGCTCAACATTCATCGAACAAAACGATCAGTGCTTTATACATTGCTGACTTTACATTAACTCTTGAAGTACCAGCTCTGTTTGAACGGGTAATGTATTAGGGATTGAATTAGGTCGAAGTGGTGAAGTTTTTAAGGATGATGCAGCCAAAACTTAGATGGGATTTTGTGCTGCGCTGTTCTTTGACTTTGTTCGGAAGTTTTGAAGCGATATCAGGCAATGTGTGTCTTACGAATGGGTTTTTTATTTCAATGCTATCGCCTTTTTCGCATGCTGGAAATTGAAACAAAAATGGGAAAGTTTGCAATATTGAGGAGACTTTAGAAACTGACAGAGACATACCATAACTTTTTAAGCTAATCTTATTAGAGGTCTAGGGAAAATACGCGACTGATGTTAGTGTTATTAACAGTCTGGTGGCTAAAAGAACTCTGGTGGACTTTTGCGCTATTGCAATGACCCAAGAAACAAAAATGCAACTTGCAAACTTTAATTTTGAAGCACATCGTCATTTAAAACAGGTCATGCTCCAAAACTTGATGACTGTCATAAAATACCTACTATTCCAAGCTTCAACCATCTTAAACCAAAAGCACTTGAGAACATGCATCATTCTTGCACAAACATAGATTCCAAAGCATTTACTTTATAGGCTAGTCCATCAGCTGAATTTGCCTGCATTACTTCGTTATCTTCAACACTATCCAGTCTGCGATCAATGTTTATTTATAAAGGATCTGTCTGTTTGTCTGTTTCAACTGGAGTAGTATTAACATGTGCAGGGTGAGTCAGATTATTGGAAATACGTTTAATATTTATTGTTTAGATGGTTGTCTTGTTTATTGCAGCTGCTACTGGGCTTAAATGATCGTTTGGGCACGTGGGTACTATGACCGTCGGCTTTTTATTTTCATCTCTACCTAATGTTATATAATATTATAAAGAGGTAAAATTTGTTTTTGTTTGTAAGTTTGTATGTAGGCAGTTCCGAGGTCCCCGGAGATTACTACACACAGTACACACGTAGTGGGTATTCTCTGGAATGCATTAAATATCCCAATTCTTGAGGTAGGATATAGGCTATGTTACCTACATCACGCTACGCCCCTTAGGAACCGAGCAAAAAAAAAATCATCAAGAACGCTTAGCGAAAACGAAGTAATGGTGCGGGCGGGCGATGGGATGCGATGCGGCGGATCCGGGCCGAAATATCACACGGACGAAGTCGCGGGCAGAAGCTAATTGTATCATAATTATGAACAATCTGTTGTTATTATAGTCCGCGCGCGACTGCTAGTCACCGCCTGTGGTATGTGGTGAGACGGGGGAGGTAGACAAAAGGTCAAGCCAAAGCTTGACCTTTTGTCTACCTCCCCCGCAAAGCAAACTCAGTTTGCCACTTTTGTCAATGGCGCCCTCCCCATCTCACCGCTCACGTACCTCAGGCGATGACTAGCAGTCGCGCGCGGAATATATGACTAAGTGGCTTCACTTTCTCTACTTGTACCAATGTCAGGTTCTTAAGCGTTCTTCAAATTAAAATTATATCTCACTAAAGTTTTGTAAATATATCTACCAAGATGTTTCCGACTCCTTGAAATTTCAAAAGTTCCTGTTAATGTTTTAGTTATAATAAATCCTTTGCGTTGAGTTAAAAAAAAGTTTTATGCACCTAACGGAAATCAATAAATGAATTCAGGAAATATTCATTCATAATAATCTTGAATGCCATTTCCAGTCATAAAACAAACGATATTGAGCGTCATTAAAATGGGAATAAAAAAGAGATTCTCAGTGAGGCGCCTCAAACGTCCGGTAATAGGAATTCTTAAGCCGAGGTAGGAATTCCTAGGAACTTATATTTGCGGGCTTCATAATAAAGTCTGCAAGTCGAGTTTTATATTTGTTGAGCCTCTTAAAGAGCTATGATTGTGGTAATAATATAATATGACTTTTGTTTGGTCGGATAGCAATGGATTTATTATTACCTTTTTGCATTGGTATATGTCACATGTCTTCGAGTTTTTTGTTCTAGGATATGCCTGACGATGTTAGCCTCAGAGCGAATGACTCGGACCTATTTTGAATTCAAAAAGGATGCATTTTTTGTAAAAAGTTACAAAATTTTACTGTAAGTTAGGCTGAGAGTTACACAAGTACGCTATCGCAATAGGTTACCCTGTAACGATATAATTATGTAAGTTGGAAAATAAATAAATAAAAAATTGTTATTGTTGTCGTTGTTTTCCTTCACCATTTTGAGAGCAGTGGCGATGAAATGATTTACACAAAGTAAAGCGCCTGGGTTTGAACCTACAACCTACAACTCGTAAGTCACGGCCGTTACGACTCGGCCACCACTGCTCTCCTCGTGCAGACAAGTTTGATATCTTATGACTTCGGGACAATTCACAACGATCATTGTTTATAAACCATACAACATGCAACCAATCTTTTACACGTGGTTTTAAAGTTGAAAATTGTTTACCTACACGTGGTTTTAGGAGTCGTCGCACTACCTATTAATACAAGCCAGTTTTCACTTGGCCATCACTTCATTACTAGAACTGCACGCCGTGACGAATGACGCCGGCGACATTACACTAGCGTGACAAATTATGATAAAGTTCTTATTAATAAAACTGTTGATTACTGGAGCTCCTTGTAAATTAGTGAAAATGTTTTTGTCGCAAACAACAAATCGCTATTGTATCACCGTATTGTTCTGTTCCGGATTGAAGAGTGAAATTAGAAGCATGGGTTGGGGCATCTTCACTTTTTCTATAGATGATTGAATTTCGACGCCTAATGATGCGTAAAACACATCCTAGCTGGATCTATGAGGTTAGCCACGTATTACTGCAAAATATGTCAATCGGCTCGCCCCCTATAACATGGGACACATGGGACAGGCGTGATGTTATGTTATGTTGCTGCTAAATATCCAAAAGGCTACCAGCCAGATCTATTACTTTCTCAAAAAGAAGATAAAGGTTTCAAAAATAGAGTTGAATAAAGACGACTAAAGAGGAAGAGAATAACTACATGTAGGAAAGTTGCCATCTTCTCCCACAAAGGTTGCTGACGACCAGAATTCACTCGACTCTACTATCTACTCTAGTAATCATAAACACCAGTTTCTGTCCTGGACTTACGCCCACGTGGAAGTCAACTTATAATACCATAAAACAAACAATTGTAGCTCTTATAATATTAGTTTAGAGACGGAAATTCTTTTGATTCACAACAAGCGTTTGATCCACTTTAGATAATAATCTATGGCTGATCCAACACAGCTCGAAACATTTAAAAAAAACTCTGGTTTCTCTTGGCCATCACTTCGCTTCAATTATTTCGTGTAAACTCCGTGACGCAGCGGTGGTAGCGACAAATCATGCGCAGCTTTTTGTCGCATGTAATGTGTTGTCGTTTTCGTAATAGCTTATTACTATTTATGGTTTTTGCTGTATTAAAGATATTTAATAGAGTTCGTTGTTTCGTTTGTAACTTATTAGCAATTGTGATTGGAGTCATTGGAAACAGTTAATCATTTGTCGACTATTCTGTTTGGATTCGTTTTTTATTGTGTATTGAATTTTTTATGCACGACATAATTATCTTCATTAAAAAGAAGACGATTTTCAAATGGATAAAGACATGTCGTAAGTATCGCAAATAGTTGACCAACACCCTAATTGCGTAACACACGATCAATCATAATCTGTTTCATTTCAACATTCATTGCGTTACGTTGGTGAGCAGACAATTTTTTTTCGAACATATATGGTGCAATGGATTAGCTATATCCTTCAAAATGATTCAGATTATGATCGATCGTCAGTTACTCAATTAGGGTGCTGAATAGATTTCCAGTGTGATAAATGAAATATTGGGGTGACTCCAATGGAATGCATAATATTATTTATTATGAGAATCTAAATGAAAATACTCACTGCCTCGTGGCAGTGGTGGCAAGCGTTACTACTGAGCATGAGGTCCTGGGTTCAATTCCCGGGTCGGGCAAAGTGTTATTGGGTTTTTCCATCTGGGATTTCTCAGTAGCAGCCCAGAGTCTGGATATGTGCTCGGTTGGGTTAGGTTCGGCCCCTATTACATGGGACTTAAACATAACTGGCGAAATGTGGGTGTACTATAGGTACACCTCTGCCCAACCCTTCGGGGAATATAGGCGTGATGTTATGTTATGTAAATGAAAATAAATATAGGTTCGTAGATTTTTCACCACATCGTGGCGGGCTTATATTGCTAGCAGTAATCTAAACTGAGGATCGGAATTTCTTGTGAAATTCTAGCCCAATGAAATCGGGTAATGTAGGATTTTCCAATTTCGCGAGGAAATAGCCCAAAAATCTGGATTATTCCGCTGAAAACAAGGTTATGTAAAACACATTCATTGTAGCGATGTATCGTGTAATATCGTTCAGGTTCATGCGCCGCCTACCGTGAATATTGTCGGATATGGCAGCCATGAATTTAGGATGGCTGGGACTTTCATTGACCTAGTTTACTATATTGCCAGAATGAACTTTGTTAGGGAAACAAATTAGAATTTAGGGTTGCTGATCCAAGTCAAGGTCCTCAAGTTGGTGATTTGGGAGTTATCGAAATGCAGGTTCCATTGCTCTTCTTCTTCGCTTCGCTCTTGACAGAGCGGTCATGGTCACGATGAACTGTGTCCAATCGCAAGTGTAGTCGTTCCCCGCCTCACGATCTCTCTCCATCTGGTTCTGTTACATGACAGTCTGGCGAATTCATTACCAGGGCCTCCAACCACGGATTTTATTTCATCGGTCCACCTCATCAGTGACTTCCACTCTGACCTGCACCACTAGACGGATCTATGGAGGCGTTATTCCGCCTGGAGACGGAATAATAAGCTTCCCATTTAGCAGCCTTAAAAGTTGATGTGTTAAAAATCCATACATCCATAATAATCTAGTAATATTATCAATGTGAAAGTATGTTTACAACCATTTACACTCCTACGCCTGAACGGATTACGAGGTTTGGCAGGACGACAACACTAACATAGGACTTTTTATCCCGGTTGTATGTTCCCGATAATTTCCGACCTACGCGCCGGCCAAGCCGCGGGCTATACTTATATACACTCCTGCTATTGCAGACGTCAGGTGCATACTTTTGCCTATATTTTTCAAAATGCTAAGGCGGACACCACCCAAATCTGCAATCGGCAGTGAACCTCTGGTTCACCACAGTTCAGAACCAGATTTAACAACTCCAGTATCTGAACAAACGTTGGACAGGATTACTTTACGACAAAAACGTAAACATGATTCTGAACAACTTATCGAGATGAAGTCCCTCCGGGAAGATATTATGTCGTCCTTCGAATCTTTGAGAAAGGAACAGCAGGAGAAATTTAGTGTGATGCATTATAATTTAGACCAAATAATAGCCCAGAATACAGATCTAAAAAATACCATTGAATTCTTGAGTGGTAAATATGATGATTTGGTAAACAAATTGACTCTTTTAGAAAAGGAAAAAAAGAACACATTAGAGTACATTGCATCTTTGGAGGAAAAGGTCGAAAATATGGAACGACATTCGAAATCATCAAGTGTAGAAATTCGGAATGTGCCTAAAAAGCCCAGTGAATCTAAAAATGACCTTGTAGAAATTGTTAAGTCTCTAGGAATTACTGTGAACACCGAAATTCAAGCGGGTGAGCTCCGAGATGTGTATCGTCTCACTAGCAACAGGAAGCCCCAAACCGATGGCCCTATAACTGCCGAGTTTACTTCTACCATAACCAAGGAGAAATTTCTAGCAAACATAAAAAAATACAACCGAGACCACAAGACCAACCGACTTAGCTGCTCACACATCAAAATGGCAGGCAATAGTCCTATATTTATCTCAGAGAGTCTTACCACTAAAGCCAGGAAGCTGTTTTACCAAGCAAGAGAATTTACCAAGCTCAATGACTATGCATATCACTGGACATCGCATGGTAAAGTTTATATTAAAAAGGAAGATGGAGCGCCGGCTAAGAGAATTACCCTGGAATCAGACTTCGAACGGCTGAAACAACAAAACAAATGACTAGAGTCATTTATTAACTCACTAAAATGCGACCTACTTGAAACACAAATGGTTCATCTAAAAATTACTTGCCTTGTTTTTCTTTTATTTAGCATGGATTTAAGATTTTCTATTTTGATTTTTATATTCTTGTACGTGCATGCCAACACACTAAAACTAGACATCAGAACCCTGTTTACACAATACATACAATCATCACACATATCAACAAATAACAAACACAATACATTAGATACATTACATAAATTTTCAATAAACACATCTACATTTATCTCACTGTACCTTCTACATCTCATATACATAATTTATAAACGGTACTATAAATGCGTGACCACTTTGTTTTTGCTTAATTTATTTAATGTGGTGGTAGTTTATGTTGCTACATTTTTATATTTTATATTTAACATTCGATTGCAACGTTAATCTAAATATAACAGAACAAGTAGATACGGCTGACCCAATTGAATGTATATCGATTAGTGACACCTCTCTTTGCTCGAAACTACTTGACCATAATTTTCAAAAGCAGAGTGGAATAACGATATTAAGTATTAATATTCGTAGTATTAACTGTAACTTTGACCTTTTGGTAGCTTTTATTTCCGCTCTAAACATGCGCGTGGACATTATTGTATTGTCTGAGTGCTGGACAAATTTGAACAATCCGCCTCCAAATATGAATGATTACAAGCAATACTGGACCCACACTAGCCTAAACCAAAACGATGGTGTGGTGGTATATGTTCGCAGTGATATTGTGGCATGTGTCTATGAGCCCAGGATTAGTGAGGGAAATTGCCTAATCGTTACTATTAAGCCTGACTATACAATAATCTGCTCCTATAGGCCACCAAGTTTTAAAAATCCTAAGCCCTACCTTGAATCACTTGATGATATCCTATGTCAATCTCGAACAAAAAACGTAATTTTTACCGGAGATATTAATATTGACATTTTACCTCAAAATCTCTCTAGTGCAACCCAAGAGTACCTAAACCTGATGGCTCTGCATGGATTGCGACCGGGCGTTGACAAACCAACACGCATCAAGACATGCATTGATCATTTTATGGTTAAGTGCGCACACCGATGGAAAACGGCAGTTTTTGAACAGCCTATAACAGACCACTGTCCGATACTGTTATACATTAATAGCTCTAAAATACCAAAAAAAGGTACGGTGCACGACAGAGTAATGATTGATTATACTACAATAAATAAAATACTCAGTGAAGAGACTTGGGAATACCTATATAACACAACGGATATAAGTATCGCAACAGAAATACTAACTTCAAAACTAATAAACATTATTACAAACAATACTAGTGCAATAAAACAACCAAATAGAAACAAACCAATAAAACCGTGGATAACAAAAGGAGTAGTCAAGTGCATTAGGAAGAGAGACAGGTTACACAAAGCAGCAGCAAAGACACCGGACAATATACTTTTACATAAAAATTATCAAAGGTATAGAAATACGTGCAATTATATAATAAAAAACTTGAAAAAGCAGTACTACCAAGAAAAACTAAATACTAACAAAGGCAACATAAAGAAAACTTGGGAAATAATTAAAGAAGTTTGTGAAATGAAGAAAAATATTGAACCCACTGTTGAACTATTAGATGTTGATGCTTCACCAAAACAGTCTCTAGATAGGGTCAATAACTTTTTTACTGGAGTAGGAGAAGCGTTAGCAAATGATTTACTGAATAGGATGGGTAAAACGGAACAGGATCTATCACGAGAAGCTGCCCAGGATACCTCACCAACAGACTCTATGTCATTCACACCTACGGATCCCTACGAAGTGAGGGGTATTATTCTAGGGCTAAGATCGCATACCGCACCCGGCTGGGATAAAATTACTGCAGAGATTCTGAAGCAGAATGTGGTATGTCTCGCACCACCTATAACATACATGTGCAATCTTAGCCTGTCAACCGGCAGGTTCCCATCCTCATTTAAAAAGGCAGTTGTATGTCCTATTTTTAAATCTGGGAATAAAGACCAGCCAAATAACTATCGCCCTATCTCTCTTCTATCAGTGCTATCCAAGATCCTAGAAAAAGTCGTCAACAAGAGAGTCATTAACTACCTGGAAAGTAACAAACTGCTTAGCGACTACCAATTCGGGTTCAGAAAAAATAAATCTACCGAGGATGCAGTTTTGGCATTAACGACAACTCTTGTTTCATGTCTAGATAGGGGGGACAGGTGTCTTGGGGTCTTTTTAGACCTTCAAAAGGCATTTGATACCGTGTCGATTAAAATACTTTTAACACGTTTGGAGAACGTTGGCATAAGAGGTCTAGCGCTGGACTGGTTTAAGGACTATTTAACAAATAGGTCTCAGCGTGTTAGAGTAGCTGGCTACGAGAGTACCGACTCTATATGCAAATATGGCGTACCCCAGGGAAGCACGCTGGGGCCTACACTATTTCTTGTTTATATAAATAACCTATGCAAGATAGCCGCCAGCCTCCCGTACATGGATCTACTTATGTTTGCTGACGATACGGTGTTGGTGTTTCATGGTCCCACTTGGGACATGGTATTTGGAGTAGCTGAGACCACCTTGGCAGAGGTGACCACCTGGTTGGAGAGCAGTCTTCTATCGCTAAACACTAGCAAGACAAAATATGTTTGCTTTAGTAAAACATCAGCAGGAAAACCTGCTGCGTCATACGACCTGAAAATACATACCTTCCCGTGCAATAGAGGAGAGTTCCATACCAGCTGTGACTGTGCGACACTATCTCGAGTCGCCTCTGTTAGATATCTGGGTGTGACGCTGGATGACCAACTTACATGGACTATACATCTATCGCTGACTATAGCTAGAATAAGGAAACTAGTTTATATATTTAAAAACTTGCGGACAGTTGCAACTGGGACTCTTCTGATACAAACTTACCGAGCTTTGTGCGAATGCACCATCAGATACTGTATTTGCGCTTGGGGAGGTGCAGCAAAAACACATATGATTGGAGTCGAGCGGGCACAGCGGATGGTGCTCAAACTACTTTTGTACTTACCGTATCGGCATCCAACATCTTTGGTGTATGAACTGGCAGGAGTCTTATCTGTCAGAAAAATATTTGTCTACGAAATGCTGCGCAGATATCACAAGCGTGTTGTCCCTGACCTGCCCATATCACGAAAGCGCGTAGAAAGCTGCCCTGTGCCTCGCACTAGATCAAAATTTGCTAGAAGGTTCTACTATTATTTAGCTCCACATTCCTATAGTAAATATGATAAAGCCCAAAAAGTTAGGAAGTTGAGTAATAATAAATTTAAAATTACTACATTTGAATGGTTAAAGACCTTGGATTATGTAGATGTAGAAAATCTCTTAAAAACATAATTCATTGCACTTCCACACACACAGGTACACATTTTTATTCACTGACCCACGCATACACACACTTTTCACCCTCTTACACACTCACACACACCCACCTATACACACACGCACACACACGCACTCATACGCATGGCAGCACCTTTGTAAACTAATTTATATTGTAACCTTTTATTTTTCTTTTATTAAATTCGATAGGACATAAGAATATTGTCACCATAGGGGAAGACACTAACACCTGCAACACAGTCTTGACTAGCGCAGGTGTTAGAGAATCTTATTATATTGTAAATGTACTTATGTCAATAAAGTTTATTATTATTATTATCGGGAGTGTTTTTTTTTCTCAGCTTTTATGCTGGTTTTTAGCTACATTTACGGGCTTAAGCCAAGTAAATGCAGCGTGTGGTGAATTTTATGGTGAGAGTGTACTTTCGTCTAACTGCATAAATTTCCTGACGATTCTGCATGTGTTAAGGATGGCTGCTTTCTGCAGATTGATGTATAGGGATTCTTCAATTATTATTATTTTTGTTGAGTGTTTTCTCTTCTCAGCTCTTAGGCTGGTTTTTGCAACATTTACGGACCGAAGCCAAGTAAATGCAGCTTGTGGTGTGTTATGCTTATGTTACAGATGTGTTGTGATGAGAACCTATTTCGTTTTCATCTATTTGCATGAACTTTCTGACGATTCGACATGTATTTAAAATTGCAGCTTTTTGAAGGGTGATATAGAGGGTTTCTTTTAGATTTAGTAATTTAAGGCTATGGAGAAGGTGTATTATTATTATTATTATTGAGAGAAAGCGTTCAACCTGTCAGTTGGACCATTTCTAGTGGAAATAAGGATCAAATTCGCAAAACACATATTCGCTAGTATGAAACTTATATTTTTACGTTGTTCGTCTTTTTCTGCTACGTAACCAATAATCTCTTGCTATAATTGAAAACTGTGACGCATGGTTACCCATTGGGAGGCCTGCGCGCTTACCAAGCGAAATCCCACATTACTGAGCAAGCTGAAGCGTGAAGGGCCATACCTACTAGAATTAGGTACTTTAGGTACTGAATAGTGCTTACTACGAGTATATACAAGGTGGAGATGACAATACAACAGTAAATTAAACTGCGTATATGACGTTCCCAGTCTGCATACGAAAATTAAATCAAAGATCTCCAATAGTTTAGTCACTATAGCTAGTCAAAGATTGGCAAAACCCATAGTCTGGCCCCTCACTACTATTTAGTTTGTTAGAAAAAATGTTAAGATTTTTTGATAGTTTCTACATTCTCCCATGAAGTCATATTGCCAGCTTTTTCATTTATTGTTGTATTGTCGTCTCCACATTGTATTTTGGAGTGTGCCATGAAGGAATATTTATATTTTAGAAGGTGGCTGTCAGTCACCTGGGGAAGGGAATAATCAACCGCCACGCATCGGATCTATTTCTGGAATTCCATATTCAAAACCAGTCGAACCAGAATTCTATATTATGCTGCTGTGTCAATCTGATTGATAGCTAGGCATTTAAAATTTTAAAAATGGGAAAAATTCTGCGACTTTGTTTTTTCTATGGAATTTTTATATAAAATATTTTTTCCACAGGACAACGGTTCGGGACAGCTAGTTTATCATATTTATATCCACAGGGGGTAGAGTTCATCTAGGCACACATCTGTCCAACCAATCGGGGAAACAAGACGTTGTTACATCCACTCAAAATACCCTCAACATCATCTCTGTAATACCAGTACACCAACAACACTGGCTACAAACCAGCTACTCTGTGGCACCGCGTCGAATGCTCGCTTTCTCTCACGCTCGGCTGGCAGAGAGGCAGATGTCACAGCTGAGCGAACATTCGCAGTACGCTTTGATAGGCTCTCGGATTTTAAATAACACGCCTATTATAGCTCTAAGGTCAAGTTTAGTACAGATTTGAGTTGAATAGTTAAGCGGAATAGGCTACTAAATATATCTACGTCTCTTGTATTTTATAATGGATTTCCGCCAAGTTACGCCTGAATCAATTAATATCTTGCTTTTTGGACCTAGTTGTCGATAAGTATAATTTGCGAGGCTGGGCATTTGATTTAAGTAATTCTTTTTTTAAAGATTTCCCTATATTTTAAGATTTTTGAAGACAAGGGTGCGTGTATGTCCAGATGTATGAACGTAAACGAAAAAAGGAGTATGTAACGATCGAAGCAGGTTTGTAAAATAAAAATATGGCCCCTATTTTAATGACATGCATATTCCCTATTAATATTTCAGAAAATAGTTAGAATATTTGTTTTCTGTCTGTGTTTGTTCAACTCAAACTGAGGTCTGAATAAATTGCATTGAGCTTTAAGCATACATCAATTGCTCAGGGTTAAGACATCGATAACATTCCGTGCAAGAAATTCCAATATCTACATAGTGAACCCAGGGCCTCAAGATCAATAAACTTAGTTACTATCTACTAATGAGAAAAACAATAAAAAGAAGGTGCACATTGCACTAAGTATTTGCATGCAAGCTATCAGCCAATCTCGCATGAAAATATTATTCGCACATAAAAAAACTAAATTGTAATTCCTACTGCAGGGCCTTTTTTTTTCAAGCATTGGTCCATCAGCTTGTGAGTTACATTTTGACAATTCAACAACAAAAATAAGTACGTTATTTACGTTGTCGAGAAGACAAATTTTTCAAACATTTGCAATTGGGCAAAGAAATGGATCTGAAATTCCCTTCAAAATGTTTTCATTCACCGTTTGTCAATGATTTCAAGATTTACTTAGAAAAATGTATTATCCTGTAGGTCAATCTGTCTAGCCTTTTCCCAACTATGTTGGGGTCGTCATCCAGTCTAACCGGATGCAGCTGAATACTAATATTTTAATTGGAGTGACTGCCGATCTGACCTCCACAGCCCAGTAACTGTGTAATACGATGCCCCTTGGTAAGACTGGCTGTCAGACATTCGGGCTTCTGACTACCCGTAACGTCTGTCAAAGATCCACGAATGACAGCCGGGATCAACGGGTTAAATTGCTTTCCGAATCACGGAGGAGTCTCGATATGCAAAGATGGTTACCCCTCCACGGGCTAACCCTGGCAAGCGAAGCTTAACCTGATGGTTCGACCCTTGCGGCTGTTATTACTTAGCCACTAGCGAAAAAAAGGTCGCATGGGTCTTGTCAGGTTCAAACTATTTACTCAATCTATTTCGGTCCTGCCTAATAGTTGTATTATGCCTTGCACGAGTTGGTGCAAAACCACCACCCCGAGGTGAACTTCATAGGCCATCAGAACATGTTTTCAGTGAAAAAATAAACATTGAAAGTAAACATAATGAATCACACGATTCCTTGAAAGATAACATAATGAATCACACGATTCTGCGCACGATTCCTTGTTACTCAGTTATTTTGTTCCAGGCAGCATTGTCTTCTCTTATCGCTGTGTGCAGCGTGTGTTTACATAATGTAGATACTATGTAGCTTATGTATTTAGTGGCGATCGAAGGACAACATTGTAGGACGAGATAAGGAGTTGGTGCGTATTGTACTTGATTATGTAGGTCTTTATTATTTGGAAGGGATAGAGAACGACTTGAGATAGATAGATCGTTTATTTGGTGCACACAAAAGACAGCACAACATACAAAAGCACGATAAAATAATAACTAAGAACATAAATATTAGGAAATAGCTACAGACAAGGTGATATAATATTTAAAAAAAGTAGAAATCAAGACATAAATTGTGATATCAGAATTGGCTATGTCACAAGTGCGTCTCAAGGTTGCACCAAATGGAAGTCCAGCTCAGCATGTGTCAGGAAAATTTACCTGTAGGACTTTTCCCATAGTGCTTCCATCTTCTCTCAAACTTAAATCTAGATTAGGTTGAACATGTTCAATATACAAGTAGGGACTGGAATTGATGAATTAATTATATAAGTAGGTATCCTAACATTTCGCCTGTATTCCCTGAAGGGATAGGCAGAGGTGCACCTATAGTTCACCCACATTTCGCCAGTTATAATAATATGTTTAAGTTCCAAGTTCTAAGGCGAGGGGGGAATTATATAATTAAAGATAAATATATTAATAAGCAGGCTCTCTCAGTCTGATATCCACGCAAGGTCGGATTTTTTTTTAGATAACCAAGAATAAAAAATCATTTATATGCCCGGTGTCGCACCTGTGTACCATATTGAACGTGTTTATTGATACAAAAGTACTGCAAACCAATCAATCTGCCTAGCTTTTCCCAACTATGTTGACGTCGGCTTCCAGTCTAACCGGATGCAGCTGAATACCTGTATTTTACATGGACTGATTCTATCTGACCTCTACAACCCAGGTACTGGGTAACGCGATACCCCTCGATATGACTAGTTGTCAGACTAACGACTGCCAAAGATCTACGAATGACAGCCGGGACCAACGGCTTTTACATGCTTCCGAGGCACGGAGGGCTCTCGATATGTAATGGATGGTAACCAATCCACGAACCGACTGCGGCAAGCGTAACTTTACTTTCAATCGACCCGTGCGGCTGTTATAATATAACCACGAGCACTGTAGCTATTTACTGCAAACCCTCCGTTTAAAAATACTAAATATTGGTGCCGATTGCCTTGTTCACAAACTAAACTAAATTTAAGTTTCATTGCATCTTTTTCTTTCTATTTCATTAAGTAAAGGACAGAAGATACATTTAAATTAATTAAATTGACGTAATTTTAGTAGGCAAGTTCTTAATCACGTCTTAACTTGTATGGAGTAGTGAAAGATTTGACAGGACTAAAATAAAATAATATATCTTCTGTTCTTTTCTTAATGAAATAGAAAGAAAAAGATGCAGTGAACTTCAATTTAGTTTAGTTTGTGAACAAGGGAATCGGTACCATTGTCCAAGAAATTATCGAGTGGGTTTTCCTTGTATGTAAGTTTAATGTATAAACAATGATAAAGACATAACAACAAGTACCACACCACCTAAAAATACCAGCTACAGATACCAGTGAATCATCCTCCGACTCCTGCGCATTCAGAAGGTATGCTCTGTTCTGAGAAACTACACTAATTGCATTCACTTATCGTTGTTACAATAACATACTGAGGTTACGTCACGGCGTGTGATGTCATGATGCAGATGTTGTATGAGCACAACAAACTTTAAGTTGGCTGCATTTTGTGTAACATAATGAAAAAAAAATGACCCAATTTATTTTGTACTAGCTTCCGTCAGTGGCTTCGCCAGTGATACATCTTTATAAATTGTAGTCTATGTTACTCAGTGTTAATATAGCATTCTACTGGTGAAAGAATTATTTAAATTGATCCAATAGTTTTGAGTTTATTAATAACAAACAAAAATACAAATCTTTGACCCTTATAATATTAGAGCAGATGTGGCACAGTAAAAAAAATGTTTACCAGAGGTTATTTGAAGTAAAGTCCTTAATTTGTTAGTACTTTACATTACAAAATCTTAAAACTTGTTAGTCATGAGATATTATAGTCTAGAGTCATATCATTTATATTCAGAACAATACCAGGCGGTCAATTCTGTTAAAATCTCACCGTGAAAACTTAAGTGAAGTGAGCGTGAAGTGAGCTGCCAATAGTGTCAATTCCTTGCATCATGTGGACTGACAGCTCACTTCACCTAAGTTTTCACGGTGAGATGGTTACAGAATAGCACTGCAGACCTTTTAGTAAAGACAGCAGATCATCGCAGCTGAAATTCTTCGCAAGTTTTCCGCGAAATGACTCTAATTTGCTATTATTGGCCATGTCATACGCGTTTGTGTTCATGATGGGTGCTGGTTTGATAAAATCGGGAGAACAAATTCTCAGACTAAATGTCTCTTTGTGAAAGATTGCCGTAGAAATATGTTCCTAGAGAGTAAAGTTTTTAAGTATATGCATGAAATCAACTCATTTTTCTCATTTCTGCTACAGGCTACTTTGCAATGTAGGTAAAAAAACGCAATGTAGTTTGTAGCATTTTGCTAACGTACATTACAACTATCATTGAGTTGTACCTAGTAGCGCGTAAGCAAACGCACAATGACACATGGACTTCTATTCTTTTCATTGCTTTCTTGATTTAAAAAAATTATCTGCAGTCTAGCCGTCGAGAGAATGCGTTCTTGACTCCTGTCAGTTTCATACTAAAGAACATGTGTTTTGCGAATTTGATCCTTATTACTGCTAGAAATTGTCCAACTGATAGGTGTCAGGAAAGCTTTCTCCAACGGCCAGACCGCACTCTAGGATATCCCGGGTGGCATTGTGTTCATTAAGCCCGGTGACGTCATCTAAAAACAAAGCGTAAGCTAAAACTGTACATGCTTCTAACATTGCACACAGTTCAAATGCAATAAAGATTCCCATGCACCGTGCGTTCGAGGACAAACCAGTAGTACGCAAGTAATTGTCTTGACATGAACAGATAACGAACTTCCTCGTACATAATGGCGTGGCACATATTTTTTGCTTTTATCTACGCATTATATCTGTGTGCGAAGTTTCACCGTGTTTACTTTTCTGCTGTGTTTACCTATTATTTTAGTGAGAGTTGCGTAGAATTTTAACATTGAAAACAATGTGAAGGGTAATAATTATTGTGTGTGTTATCGGTATGGCAAAATTTACCTATTGGTAAATGTACCAAGTGATGCTTGTTGATGAGGCTCTTTAAATATATTTTTTACAGACCGGATAACATGACCTACAAAATAACCTCTGTTCTTACTTACCCAACTCGAGTTACTATTTAAGTAAAAACATACCACTATCGAAACGACCCTTATCTAAACCTCATTACTCTAAATTCAAGACAAACACATCGTCCAGCCGTATTATGAATGCGACGCCTTACAAGTGCGGATGACTCACTCAATGAACTTGCCCGCCGCAACTCGCAAGTTCAACGATTGTCGCAGGGGAGGTCGCTCTATCGATTGTTTGTACGTGCCGTGAATAGGCGGCTTTAATTACTAGTATTACGAATCTTATGTAATGTTTTATATTTCCTTTTATTTGTAATGGTTACTTGTAGTTCTATGAAGCGGCAATAGCCTGGTCGGTGTGTGGTTAAGGCGTCGAACTTGAAAACGTAACGGAGTTAGTGACTTCGAATCCCGCCTGATTCCTAACTTCTTATAAGAATATGGAAATTTGAACCGTCTTCTCTATATTAATGACATGATAATTATCTTTCTAAAAGTATATTTCCATATATTTTTTTATCAATCTGTCTTGGGGACATTCAGCAATAGGTAGGTAGATGATTTTCAAAAATTGAGAGCGAAAATATTGAGCTTAAAACTGGGTGGTCTTCAACCAAGAAGAAATCCACTTCATTTCATATTCTCAGGAGTACCAGAGGCCACTTTAAGATAAAACTCTCGCCTAAGAAGTGGCTGTATCGTGGCCTTTTGGGTACTATAAGGGAAAACTTCAAGATGGGTAGCAACAATGTCTATGCATAAACTTCGCGATACTGAGAAACTGTTTTCCCTGTAGAACCTAAATTAAAAACAGTCAAGATTATATAGATACCTATACTCTTTTCGTTTCATTTTAAATATACACAAATATAAATAAACGTGTAAGCTAACTAAAATTAACTTTTTAATTTTACTAATCTAACTAAAATGAAAAAGTATATTAGTAAGTTGTGCTTTGTATTTTGTATTAAACGTTATTCTTTCTATATTTTTGTAGTAAACAATTGATAATGGAATACCCAACTTATTTACTTATATGTAAAGCCAAATAAAATGTCAGGTTAAATCATTGAGGTATTATTGTACTAGTTAGTACAATAACAACTCAATGGGTTAAATAAGCATTTATCATGTGTCATGCAACGCATGGTCACATGAACAGACTATACAAGCGCACTAGCCCGATTCTAATCCATTTTCTTCATCAAAACTTTCGTTTGGACCAGAAACAACAAACAATAAACAACCTTAGTGCTACTAAAGCACAATAAATCAATCGCTTGTCAGTCATAAGTTCACAACGTTGTTTACTTTTTCTAAAGTTAACTGTAAACGTACTGTAAACAGTTTCCCATCATTAAAGCGAACTATCATGACACAAAGGTGACTTGTTGCGACAGAGCTCCCGATATGGCGGGGGCATAGAGTAGGAAACACATGGAGTGCTAACTTTGTGTCTTTCAATTGTGTCTGGCGTTATTTTTTCTTAATATGAGAACACAGTAATGTCTGTTTGGCTGTCTGATATGCGCGTTTTAAGACAGTGTAAGATTGACATCTCTACATATAGGTTAACTATCCTGCTGTCTGTACAATTTCCGGTGGCACATCGCGCATAGTTCTCGCAGCAGCCCTTCTGTAACTATCAAAAACTCTTCTTTAAAACTATGGTGAAGATAGCGAAAGTTAGTCAATCAGAAAACTATCTTCTAAGAAAGAAAACCTCCGATTTCTCTCAATGGGATAGGACATAAAGATATATGGCACTTGAGCTACTTTAGATCAGCCAAAGATTTAGCTCCACTTTTTAGTCACCACAGATTAATACTAATGGTTCACTCCGCAAAATCATTTAAATAAAAAGCGACTCTTGCTGCAACACAATAAAGTGCAATTCAGATCACACAGCGCTAACTACCTACAGTTATATTCACATAGAAGTTGCCTGTTTCTATCGCGTAACTCTTACATCTTCTTTGTACGTTACACTCACTGAATGAAACCCACAAGACGAGCCCGCCGCGGCGCGTACTTTTAGCTTCATACCTAAAATGAGGAGTGCGTCTTCTGTACTATTCTGTGCTACCACTCTATGTCACAGCCTGATACGGCTCGTTCCAGCCTGTCTTGTTACACCCACAGAACAAGTTGTTTGATGGACGTGCGTCCTAGAATTCGTTATTAAGTTTCGTGTTGTCTATGTAAAGTTTGCTGAGCAGCTTTGTGCGCACGATTATTGGCCCGTTAGCTTTGAGGGTAAATTGATAAACTGGGTTCAGCTTGAAATTGGAAGACACCACACTCAACTAAACTTACAGCCACATTTCCCGCCTGCGTTTTTACTTCGTTTTCGCTTATCGTTCTTTCTGACTTTTTCGTCGTAACGTGATACTGCGTGCTATTAAACAGCCTTGTTCAAGAATTGGGCTATTAAATGCATTTTTTTTTCAAATCCTACTTTCAGTTCCAGAGATTAATGCGTTACAAGTATAGATAAATTGTGTATTGGGACGGACGGGTTTGGCTGATTTCCAATAATTACTAGTTCGACGTTGAGGTAAGGTTATGTTTAGCCGTCTGGTGTGTTAGCTGTAGACGTATTTGGGCTAATATGAATCATGCTATGTACTGGACATTAACCTGACTTAATTTATTGAACGTCACCCTAGTGTAGATTGATACATCGAGTGATTTTCAGTCCCTCAACTATAAATGAAGTAGTAAAGGGTTCCGACCGAAACGATTCATTGCAATTGTAAATTTTTACGTGTTAGATACACATTGATCTGCAAAATTATTGACTACAATATACAATAATTGAAGTGATTCATCGTTTCGGGGACCCTTTTCTGATTATAATCTTTTAGTTTCGTTTGATTAGGTATACAGTCCATGTGGAAGTGGAGGAGCTCGTGGCTAAGTAATAACAGCTGCACGGGTCGATCCATCAGGTTAAGCTGCGCTTGCCGGGGTTGGTCCGTGGATGGGTGACCAACTTTGCATACCGAGAATCCTCCGTGCTTCGGAAAGCACGTTAAGCCGTTGGTCCCGGCTGTCTTTCGAGGATCTTTGACAGTCGTTACGAGTCGTTAGAAGCCCGAAAGTCTGAAAACCAGTCTTACCAAGGGGTATCGTATTACCCAGTTACTGGGTTGTGGAGGTCAGGTAGGCAGTCGCTCCATGTAAAATACTGGTATTCAGCTGCATCCGATTAGACTGGAAGCCGACCCCAACATGATTGGCAATAAAATGGCTGGAAATGTTCTCCGTACACCATCAATTTATCCTCAAAATATGACCAGTTCATGGCTTCATTTAATTACCTTTCAGCAAAACATTAATATTCATAAACTTAAACCGAATATAACTTTGCGTCGGCGAAACTTGATATTTGCCTTCCGTTTAGCGTAAATTGTGTACAAAATTCTGTATTCTCATATTGCGATTAGATTTATTAGTAATCGGTTCTTAAACGCGATGTTATTGCAATGGCCGTCAGAATTTTAAGCCAAGCGTGGGTGTGTTTGGTAAATGTTGTTAATTCACGAATAATGGAGAAAATTAAGGCTGTATTTACATTTACATTGACATTAAGACAGTTTAATTGAGAATATTGAGCTTTGAAACTATAGGCGTATCTCTACTTTTATCAATTCTTTGAACAAATCCGCTGCGCCTGATTATTATCACAAATGCGTATTTTTAGAAGCTTAGATGTTTGTTCATTAATCACGCCCACCGGAACACCGTTACGGTCAACGGATACGTTAGGAGTTACTTCTCATCCCGGAAAACTGATACTTGTCACATACCCAGAAGTCCCAAACCCAGCTAGTTTTACAAATTGTACGAAGAATCAATTAAAATTTCCCCAAAATTCTTGTACACACGGCTACACATCAAGCTATACATTTCCAGTTAATGCTGATCTCGCATTGTATAGGATTCCCGTACAATGCGAGGTCAGCTTATACTGGAAATGTATAGCTTGATGTGTAGCCTTGTGTACCTCGAAAACACGGATCTAATTCCGAACAGCCGGTAACATTTCGACACGTGTCACCATCGGCGGATAACCGGGTTTGTGTCGTTGGCGTGCTGCCAACCGCTCGGCTGTGCACGTTGCAGTTATAGTGTTGTTATGTTGGTACCGGCCGTCACCGTGACATAAACTGATTTGAGTTTTTTTTATCATCATTGTAAGTATGGTGCAGTTTAAAATAAAATTGACTATGTACTTTAACAACATTTAAAAGTCCATGAAGAGATTCTCGGAGTCACATAACTTTACAGAATCTTCGTAAAGTTTCAAAACAACAATAGTATCTACATTTTGATGTAAATGTGCACTCGAGGTGTGTGCAATGTCAAACTTCCATTAGGTATTTAATCTCGTCAAGGACAAAGGACATCAGGTTTCGTACCTTTTGTATCCAAAAATAAAAGATAGAAAATAAAATCGGGTACTTATACGAAATGAATTATGTCTTTTGGGTATAATGTACATGTGTAAGGTAATAAGACTCTTGAACTTATTGGTGAGCTAATCATACGATAACTTCGAGAATATTTGTATTTATAAACTGCATCATGACTACTTTCTACTTCAATGTGGTCATATTAGTTGTTGAAACAGCAGCAACTCCAAACCCCAAGGGATTTTTTTTTTAAGGTAACACTCACTACTTTTGCCTTAGTTACCGAAGCATGTAACGACACATTTTCATAATTTTTCCTCATTCACAGAAACTTCTAAGCGTGACAATATTATTCATGCAAAACTGAAACACCAGTAGAACACAAGTAACCAACTAACATACAGCTATCTGGGTTCAGTCAGGTCACGCGATACGGCGGACTGACCACAGCAGTTAACTTAGATGCAAAAACACGTGGTTACAGACGCAATTACTTTAGGAATATAGTGCTTATTTAGTTTATAGGCTCATATTTGGCCGCTTTTTATGTTATTTTCTTTATTTAGGCAACCAACAGCAATACATATAGTATGGTATTGTATGGCTAATAATAGGTTTCCCTGTATAACTAGGATAAGTACATATCTATACTTATAATAAATCTGTAGAAGTGAAAATTCTGTACATTGAAAATATCAAAAAAATAAATGGCAGGGGGTGTTACTAGACCGACACCGAACCCAAAAGTGTGATTAAATTTTTTTTTGTCTGTCTGTCTGTCTGTCTGTTTGTTCAAGTATCACGCAAAAACTACCGGTTCGATTACGATGAAACTTGGTATAATTATTCTTTAATATCCTGGGCACCACACTGGGTACTTTTTATCCCGGAAAAGTATCCTATCCTACGGTTGGGGGGTGTCAAAGTTTGTATGGAAGAATTTTAACGCGCTGTCCGATTAACTCGAAACTCAATATTTATACTTAAACCCAAAAATTAAGAATAACGTGTATCAGGATTTTTCGAAATTCAACCCCTAAGGGGGTAAAATAAGGGATGAAAGTTTGTATGAAAAATCTTATTCCTTGAGGTAATAAACACGAAACTTCGCACGAATAGTTATCTAAATAAATTATAAAGTTTGTAGTTTTTTGTTTTTCTAAATTACCCCCTTTTTTTTTTTTGGGTGGGAAATCATCCAATAACTTCTCCCGCTCTGGGCGGAGCGGGAGGGCGTGTCAGACTTTTACTGACTAAAACCCACCCGTGTTCCTTCCCTTGCCATGCCAGGGGCCACGGTTTCCCCTTAGGACTACCCGCAACCCCGGCGGGCAACGGTCCTAGCCGACCCCGTCAGTTTTGCTGACATCTCTTTGAGGCGCGCGTGGAACACGACGCGCCGTCGACCCGGGCCTGGTCCTTATCGGGGGCGAGCTACCCATTGCTCACCGCCCGCAAGCCCGCGCCTACGGTGGCCGGGAATCCTCCAAGGAGTCCCGACGCCCAGGGCGTCTCCTACGGCGGCTAGGCGCGAACTTTGCCTCATGCGTTCCGCCTCCTCCTTCGTCTAAATTACCCCCTAAAGGGGGATTGGGGGGTGTCAGTGTTTGTATGGAAGAATTTTAACGCGCTGTCCGATTAACTCGAAACTCAATATTTATACTTAAAACCCATGGGGATGTATGGGGTAATTTCCGACACTCACGCGGGCGAAGCCGCGGGCAGCAGCTAGTAAAACATAAGAATGGACTAATAAAGAAATATTTAAATTCAAAAGGTGTAATTTCAGGTGTATTACTTATAGTAAAGTTTTGAAAAGTTCCAAGCCGGTGTTCCCGGCTGTCATTTGTGGATCTTTGACAGTAGTTACGGGTCGTCAGAAGCCCGAATGTCTGAAAAACAGTTTTATCAAGGGGTATCGTATTACCTAGTAACTGGGTTGAGGAGGTCAATAAAATACTGATATCTAGGTTTTTTGGTGTACATAATAAAGAGTATTCTATTCTATTCTATCTAACTGCATCCGGTTAGACTGGAAGCCGATCCCAAGCAGATCATGGCTTATAGTTAAGTTAAAGAAAAATAGTTTGAATAAGAGAGCTTTTAAAAATAACTACAGAGAGTTAAATTCTTTTAAACAGTTGTTCTTCTCTCTACAAGATTCTCTCCTAAGACAGGCTGTACGAGAAAAGCGTCAAGAAAAGATTTAAAATGTCCTAACATCATTATCTTGCCCAGTCGTTATCTCGGTAGTCACCCCCTTTTTAGCTATATCATCTTTCATACAGTTCATTGATCGTTTCTTTGGTCTTCCCCTACTCTTATTCAGTCTAACTGGTCTTATGCAATACATATTTAGTTACCTACAATAAGCAACTTTCGTTCTTGTGAACCCCCAACGAAATCCGTTTACAGGTGCTATAATAGGAACAGCTATGATATTCAAATCACTAATCTAATAATCTTTACCACCTAATTCCAAACTCCACTCAATTTACATACCTTCCTAATTCCCACAAACTTAGGAAGACTAAGGCTCAATTTATATTGCCGCGGAACGGAATGAAAGCGATTTTTTTTGTAAAAAAACTTAATGAACTTTATGTCAATAGTGTAACGGAAAAACTAGGGGTCGAAGTCCGTCAACAAAGATACGGACCCGTCCGAAAGTAGTTGATCGGTAAAAATTAGTGCCAAATTAAATTTTACGGACGGAAAAATACATATCGCGAGTCATCTTGTGTAACCATGTTTCAGGCAAATAAATGATTTATGATTATGATTATGATTACGGACAACTGTCAAATCGTGTTGTTATACATTCTTCGCTTGGGACCCGAAGTTATCATACAGTCCGTAAGTGATACGGAGTAGGCAAAGTCCGTAACTTCGACCGATACTATGGATTTCATGCTTAGGGCGAGCCAAATAACAGAGGGGCAATTCCCGTATTTTTAAGAACATTCGCATTCGCATCCCATTCGCAATCTGTCAAAAATACAATCAATTAACCAATATTTTTGACTGCATTGCCACATGACGCTGGCAATAGTCGACATCGGCTCAGTTGCCAAAAGAAGAAAAAAAAACATTTTTCACAAGTTTGACAGATTGCGATTTGAATGTAAACATTTTTTAAGTATGACAATTTTATTAGTCGGACATCTTCTGTAGAATTCTCGGAAACTCTCGCAGTACCTACCAAGCTCGTGTCTAGTTTGTACGTCAGACAATTGACGAAAAGTTTGATTTGTACAATATTGTTACAAAAACTTGTTTCCACTCCGTTCCACGGCAATGTAAATTGAGCCTTAACATCTACACATTTAACACTTAGCGAGTTATACAACTGAAACCTTATTCTGGTGGTATACGCAAAATTTCGCCGCCGTAATTGAATTTACGGCGATCAGTTTAGTGAGCCAAACATTGGATTATGTTTATATTAGCGTTACAAGGACCTTGTTACGTCATTAGGGATAAATTGGGATAATCATATTAGATCATTTACATACATTGAATATTTTGAAGGGAATTATGGGAGAGTGCTTTTGGATTAGCGGCAATGGAAAATTAAGAGGGGAAATTGTTGTATTTCTTTTTAAATTACTTTCTGGGATTAAAAACGAACTGTGGTAAATACTATCATATTTTATGTCATCAGGGTTTTAGTTACCATCTAAAATCAAACTGAACTTCAATATAGAAGACTTATTAGTGAAACAAGAATTTTTAAAAAGAGTTCAAGAAGATGACGATTATACTCAGTGAACTAGCAATCTGTTTCAAAACGATTCAGATTGTGATTGATCGTGTATTACGCAATTAGGGTTCAGGTTTAATAATGAGGTGAGGTTGTAGTTCTGAAGTTTTTAAGTGCCCATACTGCCCATGCATTTTCATGTTATATAAATATTTTGAATTTGAACCAGCATTACTAAGAGGATATCAGTTTATCAGTGTGTTTATTGTGGGTACAAAAAAAATTGTAGGTACAGGTGTTCTGCAATATATCAGATCTGCTATGTCCCGTCTTTTATACTCTGCTGATACTGCATTGTCTAACTTTGAGACACGGACAACCTCGTACAATGTAGGTACTATCGCGGACACACATATCTGAACACCGTAAGGACTATTCCTGCTTCAGCCGGTATAGTAACACTAATTACCTACAAAAAAGAAGGGGCGGTAAACAGTTCGCGTCGCGCGGTCGCATCACGCCTGTTTGTGGGATCCTTTATATCTTAACCTATACCTATCATTCTCGTTATGGTTCCTATCTGATTTCTTGTTTTATAGGTAGCTGCAATGTGGTACTATTATCAGATGCTTATTATTACCAACTTGTGAGTCAAATCACGTGTAGATTGTAAATAAACAAATACTATTGCAACAAGATTTAATGATGAAGGAAAACAGCGTAATAATATAATATGCATACATGTTGTAAATATGTATATGAAAATACGTGTAAACATAATACACCTATGTTAAAATTGAAAGGTACTCTACTGATTCAAATAATCGTTTGAATGATAAATGATTTATTTTCTGTAAGTAGGTTTGTACAAACCCTTTTACACGTCAATCATATTTTTTAAACTAGATGAGGTCGGCGTTTCATATCTGACTATACTGAGAAGAAAGGTCGAACAAACTCAGATGTCTCTTTTAAACTCTAGACATAATCTTGGTCAGATCATGTGAATACCATGTAGATTCGTGTCTTAAATGGTCTTTTGAAGAAAGAACCAAACAGATTGAGTGGACCGGTCCAGACTGCACGCATTTGTAAGTAAGTAATCGTGCAGCTCAACTAAGAATGTAAGGAGCTCAACGATTCGACGAACAATACCAAAAAAAGGACATTTGGGTAGGCCGCAGAAATTACTCTAACTGCCAGACCATGATTAACCTGAGAACTGTTTGGAAAATCCATAAAGCGAAAATATCATTTGGAAATCGTAATGGTAGTGTCACGCAGTGACACATCAGTCGTCAGTAAATATCCTTTTTCTTTCCATTTAGTTTATCTTTGAACTATCATAAGTCTTATCATAACTGTCCTAAAAGCTGTAGAACTAATTTTTTCTCCATCAACGATGCGTAGGCGCGAAAGTTGAGCTTATCTCGTTCCAAGTCAGTTCTCACAGAGTAAAAACAATTGCTTATCACGCTACCTAGCAATATTTGTACACTGTGGTTACTTGGGAAGTGCTTCCGACCGACACGCTTTCTTCAGAAGCATAGCTAAATTATTACATGTAGAGGTTATGTAAACAAAATAATTGTAGCTATGTTTGTAAGAAAGTGTAATTGGGTTTTCTATTACGAAATTCTCAGTATGAGACCAGAATGTGATTTTGTGTCCGATTAATGAAAAGACAGAAAGAAAGGAAATACGTTTATTTATTTTTACTTTCGTTTTTTTGATAATTTGCTAATTTTGTTTGTTTTAAATGCTGCTTTTTTACCGTTTGTATGTCCTGTGCGTTTCCCAAATATTTTTCTTTCTTTCTTTCTATGCGGTAAAATATGACGCAAAAAAGCACAATGTGGGGGAAAATATGCTTCATATCTACGTAAAATTGGGAATACCTGGCCTTAAACAGTCATCCAGCACAACGTTGGGAACTTGTGACTGTAATGCCATCTATAGGTTCGCTCCCTGTTACAGGAATTGTGTTGTTATTATAAAATGTTATAAGTATTGGGTTTTATTTTCCCGTGTTACTATTTGTACGAAGATGGGCTCGAAACGCATCTCACATCGAATTTCTGCACCATCAAATCTCTTCACCACATATAATGCCTCTTAAAGGCTCATACACACTAGCGCGATATCGCGAGCACGACAAGGAAAGCACTGCCTATCGCGCCCGCGATATCGCGCCAGTATGTACGCCATTGTGCCACCATATGTAAAATTTCTACATTTATAATTGTAATTTGTATGGTGAACATAATGAAGAGTACTCTATTCTATTGTTTTCAAATGTAGGCTAGCTAGGAGTCAGCTCCAATTCCGAATATTCTCTTTGTCTTTATGAGACGAAAAATTCGGCCAATATTCGAAAATACAGTCTCTCCAGACCGCGACAGTTTCTCACGGCAAACATACCTTAATGACATACATAATTACACAATCACAAGCAGGTAAGTAGGTGCAGCAACACATGCTCTACAATACAAATGCAACAAACCAATCAGCGTATCCCCCACACCTTCCACTACAACAAAGCGATCAGATGATTCACGACCGTGCGCGCGCGCTTCCTGCCGACCTTGACTGATCGTCCGCATGTCACGTTCGTGCGTGATTGGTTAAGCAGTTAGTTTATTGTTAGAAAAATTTGAATTAAGAACATCGTTATATTGCAAGGTGATATTTGAAGATGATGAAGATTAATGATGATTGTGAGATCATTTAACATACTGCTAAGTGGTGAATAATTTATTATTTAAATACAAGTGTAGGCTTTTCCCCTTGAACGGTTATTGAGGGACCGGCAATTAATGAGTTTTTAAATGGTTTAATCTAATACTGTCTAGTAGATTCGGACCGAAGTTCGTTTTTGGCCGTTATCACTTTGGCCGAAAAAAAAGTCCCTTTACAGCCCTGCAGACAGGAGCGACGCGACACCGGTAGACGGATTTCCTAGAAGTAGTTGTTAAACAAGAGTCAGTGACTTTTCTTTCAAATCCAACACAACCTCACAGATATATTTCTCAAAACAGCAAAAACCCAGTTCTCTATACGTACAGTAACACTTATTTAACAGGATTAGTACACATTAACGCAGTTAGTGACGCAGTCAACCGAATGTTAACCACAAATCCGTAAAATTAAAGCAGAAATACAATACCAACCATATCACATTACATTTAATTTCCTGAAAGGTAACTTCGAAATAGATTTTCCGAGGTGCCCATTATGGAATATAATAGTATAGTAAGTAAAAAGCTACACGGGGTATTACGGCTTCTCTATCAGGAGTTCAGAGCCGATGTAAGCCGGCTAGTCCATGTCACTTCGTAAGCCGCTTCCATTTTTATTTTGGGGCTATGAAAACAGCGGGTGGAAAAGGAAGCAAACAGCATTCTAATTAATCATTCTAAGAAAGCTTCACGGTAGTACAATTACCGATGCTGCGTCGCGGAACAAGTCACACCAGTATGCACGAGCCTTTATTATCACACCAAAATCTAATGTAAGTACTTATTCAAATAATAATCAGCAAGGTTTTGTTGCGCTTCGGGTATGTTTGCCGATGCGAGGGTAGATGACTTCTACGCCATTGTTCGTAAGCAAATGTGCTTCTCTCCGACAAAGAACATGTTCCAGCTCCAACAGCATCTTGAGGGCATTGAGTGACCGGTGGGACTGCCCGATGCTTGGCCGGTGGGTGAGACTCGCCGGCTCTAAATAGCTGTACATCTCAAGTATATTTAATTATGTTATTGTTCAGTGTTGTAAATGTGTTACTAATAATATTTAAATAAGTATATTTCATGTCATTACTAACACTATGGATTTAAAGGTCTGCAAATAAAGGTTTATTTATTATTTAAAGTCTGGACCTGAATTTCACATTATCCGCGTAGTTCACATGTATGGTACGTACGTATTTAAGAAGTGTAAACTAAATTAGCAAATAAATAGTATGTACCTACCCATGTTAGGCGGAAAATTGTTTTGAAAATATGTATTTTACAACAGTGTGTAGCTGTTTAGGAGTGAGATATCTCCTACTGCCTGCCCTTGACCCATTTTACGTGAGGTTGCGCAATAGGTCCTGAAATAATGTGATATATATTTAAATTTATCCGACTTTAAAAAGAAAATTGTTTTGCATTTTATTCTGACTGAGTATAATTTGTGAGCGAACCATCCCTATCAGTTAAAAATGTATAGAACCCGCTTTATCATAGATTTCGTGAAATTTTCCAACTAATTTCCTAATTTGGTCATGCTGACCACGTTATATAAATTATAGAATATAGAGAACATTTTTAGTACATTAGGAACTACAAGTATTTGTAATTAAATGTCGCAGTCTGTCGCAGTTGTGTAAATTCCAATTTGCTGGTTGTAATTTAGTTTAAATTGGATGCTGAATAATAAATACTCGGTCAAAGGTAATTGAGTGACATACGACCTATTTGTGATTGTTTCATTAGTTTGTTTACTACCACATTCATTGGAAGAATTAAGTAACCGAGTTCCGAGCATTATTACGTATATAGCATAGGCCTTCCATGAATGACTAAATTATCTAACATCCTATTTTTTATAAATCATCTTTAACTACATAATAATTATAAAAAGTTGCGTTTCGTGTGTATCTGTGTGACCTCGAACGGATTTTGATGCGTTCTTCACCATCATTTATATAATTTATTCCGGAATGTTTAAGTGTATACAATATAAGTTTAATGTAGGTGTATTACTATTTATATTAAACTTATGTAAAATATAGAAATCTCTCTATTTTTTTTAGTCGTAAATACCATGTGAAGCAGAGGCGGGTCGCTAATTATATTATAATTTAATGCCAATCGTATAAAAGCTGTAAGAAAGAATATCTATTCTAAATAAAATAATCAGCAGTGGCCTCAAAATCTTGCTATTTAAAGTTCAATTGCCATGCCATAATAATCAATCAAGACCTCGTTACTCTCATTAATTATATTGCTCCTAATAACCAACGCTTTGCCGATAATCGCGGTTTTCCTAGCCCGACATGTCATCCGCCTTGACACCCAGTTGATCTCGGTTTAATTGCATCCGAGCTAACGATCAAAATCAAGGGGGACACTGTTTCACGACCAATATTAATTTAGGAGCTAAACACTGGCTGGCAACTTTTAAAAGGATTCCATTGTTCGTTGGTTTTTGACATTGTGTATGGTTGCGAAGCCTTTAATTTTTTGCAAAATTGTATTGCAAGAGTTTTGTAATGAAGAATGAAGGCAATTTTATGTTTTCTACAATGGTGAGGAAAGAGGAAAAGTTTTGTGTATGAATGTGGGAAGTAAGAGAAGGCGGATCTGAAGAATTTCTATTAGCCATATCCCATAGGAATGAATGGAAGAACAAGACACGTTGCGTCATACACAAAAAAATCTGATAAGTACTGATAGCGAATGTAATTGTTGAGGAAATCAACAAAAGCGTTGTCTTTCTTTACTGTTGATCTCTAATAGATATTTAGTACCTTATGCAGCTGCAACTTTGTAACGTAAATTATTAACAAAATGGAATTTACTGTAAAATATTTCAGCTTCGTGCATTTCCCATCTCCGGACATTTTAAGCTTATGTCATCTCCCCAACACTACACCTGCCAACGAAATGTTTCCAGTATTGGACAATGTACCGTCTACCTCTACAATGCAATTCACGAATGGCCTGTCGTTGTCCACGTCCATTTTAATCTGTTTAAGAGCACTGACATATTTAATGCTTGACAGCAATACGTTTGTAGCCGGGCTCATGAAAACAACACTGTGGTTTGTGCACTCCTGCTGACTCATGACACCGAGGCCTTTATCAATGTCCATTATTTCCGAAGGCATTGACACAGTGGTAAGAGCTGGAACAATCCTTATAATCTAAAGGGCCTCTTGTATTTTTTACTCCCAGATTTTCGTGAAAGTGTAACGCACCAACTCGGAGGAGCTCGTGGCTAAAGTGATAACAGCCGCACGGGTCGATCCATCAGGTTAAGCTGCGCTTGCCGGGCTTGGTCCGTGGATGGGTGACCATCTTTACATACCGAGACTCCTCCGTGCTTCGGAAGGCACGTTAAGCCGTTCGTTCCGGCTGTCATTCGTGGATCTTTGACAGTCGTTACGGGTCGTCAGAAGCCCGAAAGTCTGACAACTAGTCTTACCAAGGGGTATCGTATTACCCAGTTACTGGGTTGTGGAGGTCAGATAGGCAGTCGCTCAATGTAAAATACTGGTATTCAGCTGCATCCGGTTAGACTGGAAGCCGACCCCAACATGATTGGGAAAAGGCTAGGCAGAATGATGTAACACACCAACTACATATAAGTAATATAGGCATAATCAACCAATCATGATTGAAGGCCGTCCGTCCCTCGCCAACCTACTCCGACATCTTATTAACGTTCGCGGGAATCTATTTGGGTATAATCAACGCTGTGATGCCAGTATTTAAGCGAAAATTGAGATGTAAATCGAAAAATGGGGTTGGATTTTTACTTAATAAAATGTTTCAAAACAAGGCTTATCTAATAACGGCTCGTACACACTGACGCGGGCGCGACAAGGGTAGCGCTGCCTGTCGCGCCCGCGATATCGCGCCAGTGTGTACGAGCCTTGAATTGATATCTCACTATACGTATTCCTAATAATTAAAAAAAAAATTGTATGTTTGTTACTCAATCTCAAATCACCTGGATTAAAACAGGATACTTTTTATCCCGATATTATCACGGGATCCGGACTTATGCGGGAAACCGCGCGGTGCTCACTAGTAAGTGTATAATGCCACAAAGAGACAACGCCTGTCATATTCAATCTTTACGTATATAAACGTAAAATAACAGAAGGTCAATTCTCGTAAGTACTTAAATAACGTTCACATAAGGAATGAGATGCCTTTTAGCCGTTCCGATGCAAAAGACCAGAAAAAGGCTACTTACAAATCTGACAGTAGTGTAGCTTCACATCTTGATAATCTTCAGTAAAGCTTTCAACTTGAATTACCTGAAACAAAAATACGCTTTGATTAGTACAGAATACATTTTTAAACCAACAGATGTTTAGGAAAATGGCGGCCTCATTACTTCAGCTGGAAATCTTAAGGGGATTAAGGGATTATGTCAGATGGGCTCTTGGGCAGCTGCTTTCATTTATATTAGACGTTAGTCACTGGCAGACGTGGAGATTATGGCTATATTCTGTTTTAAGATGGGTTTTTGTATGACTTATCTATATTTGGTAGACTCTCTGTTTAGTCGAGCTTATTATAAAGAAGAGCCCGTGGCTAAGTAATAACAGCCGCACGGGTCGATCCATCGGGTTAAACTATGCTTGCCGGGGTTTGTCCGTGGATGAGTGACCATCATTTAGATATCGAGACTCCTCCGTGCCTCGGAAAGCCCGTTAAGCCGTAGATCCCGGTTGTCATTCGTGGATCTTTGACAGTCGTTACGAGTCGTCAGAAGCCCGAAAGTCTGACAACTAGTCTTACCAAGGGGTATCGTATTACCCAGTTACTGGATTGTGGACGTCAGATAGGCAGTCGCTCCATGTAAAATACTAGTATTCAGCTGCATCCAGTTAGACTGGAAGCCGACCCCAACATAGTTTGCAAAAGGCTAGGCAGATTTATTGAAAGCTGGTACTACTGCTGACACTACAGTGTTATTATTCCTGTTAACTCTTCGAATTCGTCAATATCTGGGTTCAAGTTTCAGTTAGCAATTTATTAAAGCCAAAATTAGTGACATAAAATTAAACGGCGACATTTTCGTCCACCTTCTGGATTCAGAATCATGTCTCGTCCGACAGTAATTTGGTCTACACCTCATATTAGCAGATCGACCAGCCCTTTGCCACTTCAGCTGTCTTATTCTGTAGTCAAAAATATTCCCCCATAAACAGAAATAAACATGACTCGTACTAAAACTGCAGTTTCGCCGTGCATGCTAATGGCCGAGTTTCGCGGCGCGTTAATGTAAGTGCCGCAGTTTGCCGTGCGCGTGCTAATGACAGGCCACACTGACGTGGTTTTAAGTTTTAATAGTAAGGCGCTGTAATCGCCGCTGTTGGTTTAGTTCTTGTTCTTGAGGCGTGAGACTTTGCCGGAGGTGTGTTGATGAATTTTGTTTGTATTAAGAATGTTTAGAGAGAGAAAACAGTACTTAGTTATTTAGGAGCTCATTAAGGCCGTCCGCTGCGTTAAGCAGGTGCACGGAGCGGCCCGCGCAGCGTGCTGTTTTCATTTATCATCCTTAGAGCAGCGCTGCGTGAGGCGGGTCTCCCGTCGCACGCGGCCCATAGAAAACAGAACGCGGGCGCAGAATGCACCCACTTAACGCAGCGGACGGCCTAATTCGCTAGCAATTTTGATCTATCGGTACACCGAAAAGGTTGTCTGCTTTGTTAATTAATCAACTCAGCCTATCGTTATCTGAATACAGCGGGGTGATTCCGTAACACACTTACAATCGCAATTCCTTTCATTTTGACAACTCAAGAACATTCATTGCGTTATTAACGCTGATGAGCTGGTAAATTTTTAAGCTATGGATTAGAAATTTCCTTCAAAATCTTTCGGATTGTGATTGAAAGTGTGTTACGCAATTAGGGTGCTGGTCTTTCCAAAGTCTTCCACGTCTAGTTTTTTTAACAATGGGGTTCTAATAAAGCATTTGTGCACTTCTAAATCCTTAGATATTTTTGGACCAAGTTTCTGTGTTAGGGCGAATTTCACCAATGAAACTCTGTTCAGTTTCATTGGAAAATGATCTAACTTTCATACCTCCCGCTTTTCTTTTCAATTAGCAATGAAAACTTCACAAGTCCGCGTCCTACGTCACACATAGAGTAGTCAAGTCGTGCGGTATCGCGACGCGCTAAGTGCATCGCGTTATGTGCATTGACACTTACATTTTAGCACTTAGTAACGTATAGCCATAATGGGTAGGATGCCTGTCTTGTGCACTTATTACGCGTAGAAGTTCGTGACTTGGATACTGAAAGTAAATTGTGTTAAATAGTTAGTTCTGGTGTTGTTTTATACAAAGATTTTGGGGTAAAAAAAATGTTACCTAATTCCTTGCGGAAAAAAGTATAGTTGCAAAGCTACTAGTTATAAAACAGACTGTTCCCGTCTAATAAAAAAAGAGTTTAGACTTTATTTCAAGCCTAAAGTTAGAAATTGGGTTTGGACTATACTAAGAACTCGTTTTAAAAAGAGAACAGCTAAAATCCACTGCAAAATCTGGTTTAACGTGTGTGTCGTGAATGTTTACGTTTTTATGAGAAGATGGATGAAAGATAATTCGTATTTTTATTTTAAAAAAATTCCTCTTGGTTGCAGTTTGTTTGCATACAAATGTTATTTTGTTTGTTAACCTTTGTTATTTCTCGTGTCTGTGTCATCTATAGTTTATTTTTATTTTTATTATTATTTTACTTATGTAGGATAAGTAAAATAAAAATAAACTGTGGTAGGTATGGTATGTCACTTAATAGTTTGTAAATTATTCTCTACAATGCATAGGAAGAATATTCTGTAATGTTGTGCAAGAAAATTGAATAAATAAATAAATAATAAAATACAACATCATAGAATTCATAGATATAATCCCTGCGATACTCGAACTAGAAACTCGAGTTAAAAACTAGTCAGAAAATCCAGGAATAAATACGTGAGTAAACCGATAACAATTAATAACCATCGATGGAAGTTCTGCTCCCGAAATAACCTGTTTGAATATTGAAAAACTGATTTAATCAACTTGAATTTCAGTATCTATTAAACGATGTAACAGCGAATCAATTTTCACGCCTCCCCTTTAAGACATAGGCCAAATATGTTTTGATATTCGGATAGCTCATGACCTAAAGAGGTGCCGTTTAGAATATGAAATAAAATTACTTTAAAAAAAAAAGTGAAACTTCGCGGGTTAAAGCTAGTTTAATACAATAGGACTAATTGGACTTTAAATTTTTAGAGCAACACTTGAGAACTTCCAACATGGGATTCGAAGAGAAACTCCGATTTTGAACCGTAACTTGGCAAAATAACTGAGGATTTCACACTAGCTACCCGGAACCAGACACCAGACAGGTACAGCTGACATTCTTACATCGTTTATGTATTATTTGTATACGCTGGTATTTACTTAGCATTTCGTGTGTTCTTATGTAAAATAGTTTATGATATTATAGCTGCATTCCTGGAGAGGCGTAGACTCCATTTAAAATGATTTGCTTGAGAACATTTACATAGTATTAGATAAATGCTTAAGCACCAGTGGCGAAGCATCATCCACCATAAAACAATTAATTTAGCTTCTTTCTTAACATTGCTTTAATAAACTTAGTTGTTTATTAATTTTGGCTACAGCTGTGCCACAAGCTATATCCGACGTTATATCCTGCCTCAAAAAATGCACCCCTAGCAACCTCTGCGCTGTCACCGACGATGCCGTAGAAGTGGCGAAGTTATGTGCCAATTTTACCACACTGTCGTGCCATCGACAAGACGAAAAGAATTTTGGCCACATGTTTTGAACTGGCTTCCTATCTGATTATTGTCACAATTTACTACTGAACATAGTGTGTGCTGTTTGTATTTTATTGAAAGTTCACCCATAAATATTACTGCAGAAGCAATTCTAAAGCACAATCCCGATTTATGACAGTAAATAAGTCGATGGACGATTTATGTGCACTGTAGAGATCCTTTTACGACTATATAAATAATTTTAAGTCACATAACATTTACAATGAAACGTTCTAGGGGAGCATACTAATTGTAATTAATTATTATGTAGCAGGTGTATAATTAATTCCCTTACGTATTAATTAATGTCTCGTTGGTACAGTGGTCGCAAGCGCGTTACTGAGTGTGGAGTCCTGGGTTCGGTCCTCATTTCGGGCCGTGTTTTTTTGACAAGAAAATTCTGAATAATACCCAAGAGTCTGTTTATACATATAATATAGTAGCATAGGTAATGCCAGGTTATTGGCAATAGACTTGCCCCGTATTATATGGAACTTGAACATAATTAACGAATGGGTACACTATACACATCAACTATTACCCTTCGAGAAATCCAGGTGTGATATTATGCAATAAATTTAATTAAGTCTTTCTATTAATTGAAGACTTAGAAGTGACAGGAGCCATATTTTACTCAAACATAGTTAACGTTTGCGTGGACAATTATGATTTATCAAATATTTTTTTAAAGAACTGTCTGTAATACAATTAGCGAGAAATCGGTAATTACATATACTTTGTTGTGTCTGTACATCGTCACACTTTTTCTGATTGAAGAGACTTGAAAGTGAAAGAAGTAATTTGTAAACAAATTGTACACAATATTAGGACCGTAATAAATAAGAGGAGCTCGTGGCTAAGTAATAACAGCGGCACGGGTCGATCCATCAGGTTAAGCTGCACTTGCCGGGGTTGGTTCGTGGATGGGTGACCATCTTTAGATACCGAGACTCCTCCGTGCTTCCGTTGGTCCCGGCTGTCATTCGTGGATCTTTCACAGTCGTTACGAGTCGTCAGAAGCCCGAAAGTCTGACAACAAGTCTTACCAAGGGGTATCGTATTACCCAGTTACTGGGTTGTGGAGGTTAGATAGGCAGTCGCTCCATGTAAAATACTGGTATTCAGCTGCATCCGGTTAGACTGGAAGCCGACCCCAACATGATTGGGAAAAGGCTAGGCAGATTGATTAGGACAGTAGGTAATAATAATCGGTGTCTTCTTCGATGTTATTTTTTACCGACTTTCAAGGAGGAGGCATTTTTCTTTTTATGCATATCCTTCTATATTTTCGTTAAACAATGGACGGATTTTGAAAATTCTTTTTTTATTTGGCAAAAGAATCTTGCGCGGTGGTCCCTTAGAAATTTTATTAACTTTGCTTCGGTAGTTTTTGAGTTAGCTTCAATAATACGTATTTTTCCCACTGGACGATGTTTTAAATAAGTTCCTGTCACTGTTATTTACATAGCAGGAGATATTTGAATTTGTGTGGGGATACCAGAACTAAAAAGTGAAAAATAAAAACGAAGTCGTTGTCTTTGGTTTTGAATTTTCGTTTTTTGCCACCGACTCGTGTTTTCGCAAAAACCCTAACTTTTTCGGGTAAGATAAGATTGAGAAATGTTTTCACCATTGTCTAATTATCCGTGTTTTCGCAATATCCCTAGTTTTCGTGAAAAATCGAATTATCATATATCTCCCTACGAGATATATAAAATTTGCATTAAAAGTAGAGTCTAAAATAAACAAACGAATTGTGTCCAAATAAACGTTATTCTTTCGTTCTTTAAAATAAGTTTTCCAAGATTTTACATTATCTTTTCGCGTCAAAGAATTTCTCACACAAAACTGCGACGGAAATAGTCGCAACTATTCCGACTTTGTGCCTCCATTTCTGTATCACTTGTTAAAAAAAATAAAGATTTTTGCTTCATTTTATGTTTCTCATTAAATCTCAACTTATAATTGCCACAAGATAACTTTACTTCATTTTAATCGGTCTACCTGAAATATTAAAAACTAGCTGCTGCCCGCGGCCTCACCCGCCGTGGACCCTTATTCTTTTTCTAAAATAAATGTAGTCAGGGCACTATAGGCAGCCAGGCTGCGGCAGCCGGAATATTGAGAATTTCTTGGCTGCCTAGTGCGCGGGCTCCTATACAACGTCATATGTTTTACTGGCTGCCGCAGCCTGGCTGCCTAGTGCGCGGGAGGCCTAAATTACTCCTTTTAACATCAGCTGTCTGCTAGTGAGTTTTTTTCTTTTTATTATGTACATCATACTTCAAACATTTAGTAAAAAGCTGTTATTTTGCCATTACAAACAGAGACTTGAATTTTATTTATTGTATAGATAATACCCGTGACATGTAAGTATCAACAATACAACAGCCGTAAATAATGTTATCTTTCAGTTGTCAGCTATCATGCGGGTGTTCGGTTGCACGCAAAATGTGAAATGAACAGTTTTATAAATATAAATGTAAGTACTAGCTTTTCCCGTGACTATTCAAATGTTGGTCATCAAGAACTCACATTTTCCGAGCTGAAAAGCAGGATACCTACCGTATCCAGGTTCGTATAAGAGCGATATCACAGTGACGATTTGACACCGTTTCTCGAGCTAGGCGATCTGTGAACGTGTTCTCCGCGGATACGAAGCGAGCTTACCGCGACTACGCGACGTATACAATATTGTACACTCGCTTGTCTCGCTCTCTCTTGTTTACTCATGTCAATCGCTCTCATTACGCAAACGTGGCATATACTGTGCGCACTAGTAGCGTGCTCGCTACGCACACGCAGCGAGCGCATTGATCAATCGCCTCGCTGATAAGTGATAACACGCTGGCAAATCGCCAGTGTGATAACGCACTTATTTTAGCTGCAATTACCTATTATTATGAGCTCTTGTACACTTTTAATGATTAACCTCTTAGACTAAGTGTAACGAAACATATTTTCTTGTCTAGGTATTTCGAAACCGCACGTAAGTAACATGAAACATAATTATAAATTATGTTGGTTGTCAACCAAAAATTCCATAAATTAATTGTTTACTCAGAGTTGCAATTACAGTAAATTAAATACATAAATCACGATTACAATCTTAAACGACAAATTATTACTCGTCAATTCTATTACGACTATTACGAGTGACATTAGCGAGTGATTTAGAACATCGCCCCCTCCGGGCGAGGGGGCGATGTTCTGATGTTTCTTAGGAAGAGTTATTTCGCTTTATAATGACAATGGCTTGAGACGGAGGAGAAGACTTCTTAGTTCAAGAAATGCGCTCATTTGCACGACAGCTTAACTTGCGGCAAGTTTTGGAATAAAGCCAAACTGTGTATAAGGGATTAACAGGAATTATTTACTGTTTAATATTTAATAAATGATACCTAATAATATAATTGGGTAGGACTCCTGGTAAGGCGCAGTGATGACAGAGGATAGGCAGGAAGGGGAAGTGGCCAAGAACTGCAAGACGAAGTGCCGGTCGTTCAGCAGCCCATCTTGGGCGGACGACAGTGTTACCATCGCGTGAAGAAGCTGGATGAGGCGTGCACAGGAACGTGTGGATTGGCACAAAAAAAGAGGGGGCTATGCTCAGCAGTGGATGAAGTGAGCCTGTGGATGATAATGATGACGGATATATCAGCCTGTAATGTTCATTACTGGGGCACAGGCCTCATCTCTCCGGTAGGGAGTGGTCGTATTCTACAACGTAGTCTTAATGTTCTCTCTGATGGGGCACAGGCCTCCACTGTACGCGCCAGTAATGTACAGTGGCCAGCACATCAAGCTACTAAAATCTGTCAAATTTCTTTAGTAGATTTTAAACTTTATCGCTAAAACATTAGGTTCAAGTTTGATTGGGAAAGTTTGACAGTTTTGGGTAGCTTGATGTGCTGGCCACTGTACTATAATTGAAATAAATGCTTGGAGTTTGAGTTTCATAAACAAGGTACCTACTAAACTGTCACAGTTCTAAAGCATCCTTTTGCTTTCATATCTTCATCTCTAATTAACCGTGGCTTCTGAAATAATCGGATCTTACGAATTATAAACGATTATAAATCCCTTTATTCATTTCCTCTCCATTACCAAATTCTTCACGTGGAAATAATCACCAAAGTACCATAAGCTGGCAGAAACATCACAAAACGACAAAAATTACGTCACTATTCCAAGTCCCATTTCATTCCAACTCAAAGGATGACTTCAAACTTCAAACGCATTTCAAAAGATCTCTGCCTCACTTTCTTCATCAAGTAAATTGTATCCTTAACCCTTCAGCTATAAAGTTTAATCTGCCTTGGCAAGATTAAATGAGTGAATGGAGGGTAGGTAACAAAATCAGGTTAAGTGTACTTGCCTACAGGTGGGAAGGCCTTTTTACATTTTGCGCTTGTTACTTGATGGGGCTTAACGTGGGGAAAAAACGTCAAGTCCTAGATCCAGGGTCTCTTGCCAAGTTTGATCCTTTGCGCGAAGAATTCTGAGCACTATCTAAAGCACTTAGGTATTGGAAAAAATGAGGGTTATTTTAATTTAATTAGAAAGGAAGGTTTTAATTTAATTAGAATTTCAGTTGGTGAAGAGATTACTGAAGATTTTGAAGTCGGGAAAATTAATTTAGAAAAGTGGGAGAAGGATTTTGAGTTTAGATTTTATTAAGTTTTAGCAAACATCTGTTTCAATGAGGCCTGTTGACATAGTCTATGAAGATAAACGTTTTTTTCAATGGACATTTTGCAAAACTTGACAATAAGGAACGCATAACATAACATCACGCCTGTATTCACCGAAGGATTATGCAGAGGTGCACTTATAGTATCCCAAATTTTGCCAGTTATGTTTAAGTCCCATGTAATACCCCGGCGAGCCTATCCCTATCAACCGGGCACAAATCCAGACTCCGGCTTGCTACTGCAAAAATCCAGATGGAAAACCCCATAACATTTTGCCCGATCCGGGTCGAACCCAAGACCTCATGCTCAGCCACCACTAGACCAACGAAGCAGTCTGATAATACAGAAGTTCCTATTAATGTCTAGTTTCTATATAAAAAGCCCTTTGTGATGTTAGTTGACCAACCACACAGTCTCCAGATTGATTTGTTACCACACCAGAATTCGCGCTTGCCTACATTTTTAATTAGTTGAGATTTTAAATTCATATTCTTTATGGCACCTCTATAGGTAGCTATCGGAATATCAAAATATATTTGGCCTAGGTCTTAAGGGGGAGACGTGAAAACTGATTCGCTGTAACAATGTATAAATAGATACCAATGGCTGCCTACTTGCCTAGCAACCTTTCTAAAAATGTTTCCCTTACTCCATATTCATGAATACTTACTTAGAACTGTGCCTGTTTCCTATAGGAACACATAACTGTAGCTACACGTGCTTCCCCCCAGTGGCTGACGTAAGCGACTGGCAATGCAACCTTTAATGACGTCACGCATACATATGCACAGTAGTCAGCATATCATAAAGTTTTACAATGCATTGCATAGAAATTACTGCGGAAGATATGAAAACATTCTTAGTTTGATATAAGAATAAATAATGATGAATACAGGAATACTTGAGATGTTCATGGTTATTACAATAGACCCATTTACTACTCATTAAAAAAATAAGGAAAATTTACATAATCTTTACACTTGGCAACTGAGTTAAGCTCGTCACACACTTTGAAGATAATATAAAATACATTACATACATACATACAATACATACATTATCTTCGACATATCGCTCACCGTACAATTTAATGGACCACTACACAGTGAAGATAATATATATTTTCTCAAGCATGCTTGGAAATTCAAGCATTATTTCGACAAGCTTCTTCGAGATAAATCGAAATTGCGGTACCTACTCGGTGGTCGAATACGAGCGAGCGCCCGGCCGGCAATGTTTGTATGAAAATCCATATCTGTCGTGTTTAGCAGCCAAATAAATTACTATGAAAACTCATATCTGTCGTGTTATTTAAAAATGGAACGACCTTTTTACTTCAACACATGGCAACCAAGGAGGTAACTTATCAAAGATTTTATTTAAATTTCGATTTGGGTTGCAAATAGAGCTGTATAAAGTAAAGAAGAAACAAATTACAATATTGGCGCGTGAAACATTATCATTGTTCGTCATTCATTGTGGAATTTATAATTAATTTACTTAGTTTGAATTTCCGTGCATTATTTGAGAAAAGTACTATACAAGGCTGGAATTGATGGACTCACATATGTGTTCCATCCAAGCCCATGTTGCAGGTCGCGACAGTAATATACTATTTACATTAGTGTATATTAGTATATAATCTTCGATATGTGCAGCCTAGCAGACTTGACGGTTTGACTACCGAAATCACGACTAACCTTGAACCCAAAAACTGATATAACATCGACCATATTTCAAATTGCTTACAAAAACGACAATAATTGAAATCACCTAAACATTCCGTCTCAATGATATAATAACGTTTTTTTGCTATCATAACAATATCTCGGCCGTCAAGCTTTCTGAGACAGTTTTTCTGTTGAAGATAAGGATAAAAAAAACTACATAGTCAATGAAGCAAAACATCGCGTGAAGGCATCTTTACGTCTCGCTTCGCATCACAAAATGTTGAGAGTTCAAGGCAATGGAGATACGCGACGCACTTAGCGAGAGGGATGGAGATAGGGAAATACGCATGTTAGAATGAGACAGACCGTGATGTCGCAGAAGGTAAACATTTTATGAAAGTACTTAATTATCGAGTGTTGACTGAGTCTGAATGTTTGGATTATGCAGTGTGATATTGTTTAAAGTGGACTTGTTTGCTTTAACTTGTGAAGTGGGCCATTCGGTTCATTGTTTAGAATTTTGAAGATGTCAAGTGTATACTCGAACGGACTGTTGCAAATAATTATTATCTTCTTGTTTATTTTTTTGGAAGAATCCTACGGACCAAGCTACATTTTACAAAGCTATTTTCTTCGAAGCGAAATATTACTTTGGAAGACTTGTAATGTGGGAAGTCATATTTACGTATATCCTGTTATCCTTCATGGAATCCTGGGTTTGTAGAAATACTATGACTCTGAGATTTAAAATGCAAAAATATGTAAACAAAACAACAAAAGCCTCAGCTGAGAAACTGGTACACAAAGACGCTAAAAACAACAAAAACCGACCGTTTTTATTTATCACTCATCGATCACAAACATTACAAATACCAGTCTCCAACGAAAAAAATCTCCATAACATTTTTCGTCTCAAAATAAAAAAGAAGTTCGCATCTCATTTAACGGTACTTGCTGAGGCTTCTGACTGACGTCACGAGGGGTGGAGCGAAGATGGGGGGGAGGTCAAGGATCAAACGTTTATGGAGTAAGCATGAATTAAAATTGAGTTTGCACACAGATGTAGTGGCAGTAAGATTGTTGACAGTAGTATTTAAGATCATTGAAATAGTAAGGTACCCAAAGGTAAGGAAAGTTAATATAATTGATATGGGACCACCGTGCAAGTGTTTTCTACCAAATGAAAAAGATTTTATTCCTATTACATGGGACTTAAAGGTAACTGGCGAAATGTGGGTGTACTATTATAGTAAGGTAGGATAAGTACATCTGTCCAACCCTTCTGGGAAACAAGGCGTGATGTTATGTTATGTGAAAACGATTTTTGTAATCGGTCCACAGTTGACGAAAATATCGATGAATAAACATAAAAAATATATACAGAACAATTGGGAACCTTCCCCTTTTCTTAATATTATATTTTCTTTCCTCATGACTAACATAGTTTTAAGATTATGTAATAAGTACTAACCTAATATGGACATTTGAATAGTCTGAAATAAAGAATTTTTATTTATTTATTTATTAAGAAGTCGGTAAAAAAAATGTCAAAGATCCTTTGATTCTCTTAAGCATAGCATAAGCATAATCAGCCTATAATGTTCCCAACGCTGGGTCATAGGCCTTCTCTCTGTGAGAAGAAGCGGGCCGTAATCCACCACGCGGGCCCAGTACGGGTTGGTGGATGTCACATTACATTTAAGTTTTTGGTTCTAGGACATGCCGGTTTCCTCACGATGTTTTCCTTCACCGTTTTGAGAGCAGTGGTGATGAAATAATTTATACAAAGTAAAGTGCCTGACCGATTTCGAATCCACGACCTTCGACTAGTAAGTCGTGGCCGTTTCCACTGGACCACCACTGCTCAGTCGCGATGGCTTTGATTCTTAGCAAGTGCTAATCTGTTTTACCTATTTTGAATTAATTACATTTTGATTTGATTGACATAAACATCTACCGGAAATTGTTGGGAATAAAGCCAACTATACAGGGTGGCAGAGATTTTTTGTCGGTTTTAAAAATAATAATGTCTCATATATTTTGACCGCGTAGGAACAACACTTTAATTGTAAATATCAAAAATTTCAACGCATGGTTTTCCAGAATCATGTATTGAAACCAAGGTAACAAGTTGTGCGTCGATGTCCTTGCCACCCAGTATTTTTTAGGGTCGGCTTCAAGTTAAACATTATGGATTGCAATAAACGTTTTGATTTGATTTGATTTAAACCTCACATGCCACTGAGTGAGTAATATTCTATAATAAATATTTAAAATATATGCAAGAATAAAAAGCTAAAAAATAATCTGAAGTTTCATTAACTTTGACAAAGAAGGAAAGGATTACATTGAAACCGAAGTAATCAACGTCGGAGCGAAGGAAAGATGAGACGAAATGAAAACGAAGGCGGACAACGAACATTGAAATGAAAGATCTCAAGAAACTGTGTACTTAGAAGTATTTGTGGAACAAAAGATTATTTTGTTGGTTTCTGAGAATAACTTGAGGAGTTTTGATAATTAAATGATGGTATTATTTTAGATTCGGTAGCATTTTGTAATTAGTTTGATTTCTTGAAGTTTTCAATGAAATTGAGCTTGTTCTGGAGTAAGTGATTAGAAGGCGACATCCTGGAATAGGTAATTGTAAAGGTATATTGAAATCTGATTCCTCTAAGGATTATAGCAGTTAGACGGGTAGACAGTAGTCGCGCAATTTGCTATAAGTGTTGATGGTTGGGAATTTTTTCGTAACGTTTAACAGCCTTTCTGGCTATTTCTCTAATTTCATTGATCTTGGAACGAAAATTGATACTGAAGACCCTGGGAAACTTGTAGCACTAATAACACTTCACTCGCTTCGTAAAGGATATAAATCCCTAAATGTATCTTTCGTGGGCCTATAGGTCGTCAAATTGCTTAGCAAGATCCGCCGTTATGTCGAAACTACTGCAACATTAATTTTGAAATAAATATATGTTAAATTTGAGGATTAATGTTAGCGACTATGATAGCCGAAAACACACGATTTCATAAAATTTTCTCGATAGAAAAAAATCCGAAGTTACCTCCAAACCCACCAATAAACCGCTGCTATTCAAAAAATACTTCAAATTAGATCATGAAACTTGGCACACTAACTGAACTAACTATAAAGCAGCGACTATGTTTTTATTTTTTTTTAAATTACCATTATTTTCGCCGTAAAAATAAATTACCTTAACTTTTGCCGATTTGTTGCCGCCTCTGTCTCGCTCGCACTTAGTCCGCGAGTAGTATAGTGCGAGCGAGATAAAAACCTGAGGTTGGGTGGGCTCTTAAGGTATAAATTATTATTTTTGTGACTCCGTCAACAAAAATTTATAAATGTCCCTCTCCTTTAACAATTTCATCTTCAAACGAACGAGTATCATTACAAAACAATACGGTATTTTCTCAACCAAAGCTCACAGTCATTAACGGTTGTGCATCAGTGACTCAATAACCTAAAAACTGGCAACATTAATGTTCAGACAAAGGAGGATCGTTAGTGTGTGTCACTGAAATGTGGTAACACTCGTCAGTTGCGACATTGAGGTAGGGTTAGCAACATCTTTGTCCTTTCTTTAAATTAGATAACATTTTCTGACTACCAGGGGCCTAAGTCTACTAATTTATAAACGTCACAATGGTGTCATAATGGTTAGTTTTTGACAGATTTGCCATACAAAAACTGTCAAAAACTAACCATTATGACACCATTGTGACGTTTATAAATTAGTAGACTTAGGCCCCAGATTTATGGATACGATTCCTGCCAAGTACAACAGTGAATTTAGAAGTGTAACAGTGAAGAAAAACATCTTAAACCTGGACTTAATGGCCTGAAATTGTGGACCAGAAGTGAGCCAGAAGCAAGCCTAGTGATCAATGCTCGTTCTTTTCAGTATCAGAAGTGACTGTAGAGGTTTAAGTAGACGGGGGGGTTGAAAAGATATAGACCGCGGATATATGTGAGAAGATAAGAGACCGGAAACGATGCGAGAATAGGAAACAAAAAGAATCTATTTATTTCATAAAAATAAAGGTTTTTTTTTTACAGCGCCCTCTGAAAAATCCACCAAATCCGCCCTGGATTTGGTGGATTTTTCAGAGGGCGCTGTGGTCAAAATCATAACCCTCCTTTTTGCTTCGGCGTAGTCCAGTAATTTTTTTAACATCTGTGTGGTAAAATTAAAACACAGCATTAAGAACAGATCTTAGTACATAGCCTGTTGATACTAAACATAATCTAGAAAGGCTTATTGCCGACCCTAAACACAGGTGACACGTATCCGGGTTGCTGATGTGCTCTGACCTACTCCAGTTGGGCACAATGACCAATTTATCGAGCATAACAATCGATGGAACTAATTCATATAGCTCTATTATATGAATGAGCATTATATTATGTGGAGGATCGTTGACATGTTGTTCAACTGGTTCGGTTTGGGCATTATTTTTGTACGAACAAAAGTCGTAGTTCCTTTTTACCCGACTACGGCGAAGCAAAAAGGAGTGTTATGACTTTGACTGGTATGTATGTTTGTGAAAGTAAAACCAGTTAACTACTGTTAATGCCTGCTGCGGTTTTTCCATCCGATTATAATTTGGGTGTCTTCAAGGCTAGACTGAATAGGCTCTTAATAAACTAGTGCGCCTCACCATCGACGATTGCATCACTGCTTACCATCAGGTGGGATCGCAGTCAAGCGCTAGTTTATAACCATTAAAAAAAAAAAAAAAAAAAAAGCCCCGCTGCATGACAAAATCCTCTTTTACAATGATGAATAGTGATCACCAATTTATCACAATTTTATTAAGACTAATCTGTAATTCTGACAGTTCAACAACATTCATTAAGTTATTTACGTTGTTGAGCAGATTTTGTTTTTCCAGCTTATAAAGCAATTGGTTAGCAATCAAAAACAATTTTTCAAAACGATTCAGATTGTGATTGATCGTGTATTACGCAATTAGGGAGCAGATTCTTCATTATACTTATTTTATTCAAAAACCTATCGTGCAACAAACCTCTTCATAACCTCAACCACCCCACTTTATATAATAAACTTAAAAAGCCATATGAATAAAGCAAAATACTTCAAATAAATACCCAATCATGCAATAAATACTTTCAGTAATCGTAATTAAAATTAACATAACTTGACATGGGCAAGCCGTAACTCTCTGGTGGGTAATATTGTACAATTAAATGGCCGCAGCAGACACCAATCGATGCTGACATCAGTATTCACATCGTGTGCGCCAAGTCGATGGATATTTCATACATAAACTTAGCTACTTATTGCAGAACAAGTTGTAAGATATTAATACCTAGGTAACTATATTTTCGAGCCGTTTGGTGTTGACACCCTAGGGTCGTGGAGGCCGAATGCTCATTGTTTGTTCAACGAAATCTCCAAACGGCTGGTTGGCACTTCCCGTGACCCAAGGGCTGGCTTTTACCTTGGCCAGAGGCTAAGCATTGCCATACAACGTGGCAATACCGCGGAATACCACCAGTCTCTTGGGTACACTACCAGTCGACAGGGATGCAGAGGAATTTTTCGACGCCATTTTTTTTAGGTTTTAGTTCTAGTTTTTTTTTTAGTTTGGTTAAGATAAATATATTTTTTATATATTAATATGTAATTTATTAATCAGGAGTAAGATGCAGCGAATTTAAATTTTACAAAGTGATTTTTAAATGTGCATTTTTGCCTACTATCGTGATTGATTCAGAATTTAGGCAGGGTTTAGGTTCTTACTATTGTATTGACTGATTATTGAAATCTATTAAAAGTCAGGGCTGTTTTTGGCTGAATGTTCTAACTTAAAAATCTTGGAAAGACTAAATTCCATTTCAATTTCATTACTGTGCTGAAAAGTCACACGACTTCATGCAGTGCACTGCATTGTTATATGGGGAAATATCAGATCTATACGCCATAAAAATCCTTTTTACCAGTACCAAATCCGCTATCAGTGTCACACTTGCAACCTCATCTAGTTTTTCCACTACAAATGCAAAAGCACCTACGGACACTCCATCACCAAGGCTTGCATAAATTTGGAAGTACGGAAATTCTTACCAGACCATTTCCTATACTCTATCTACTGACCTTCAGACTTCTACTGGAAAGACAGGTACTAGTCATATTAATTAGCAAACAGGTTTTATTTGAAGCGATTCATTTACATATGAGTATGGCTGGATCGTGTGAACCTGGGCTTAAAATAAACGATGGTGTTTGTGAATAAATGGTGTTGGATGGTATTGTCGTCTGATTATTGTTTTATTTCGTAGTTGTTATTGTAAGGGTATTAGAACATTGATCTTTTTTCCATACCTATCAAGTTTTTATGTTTGTCCCGCTCGATTCTGGTATCATTGGTATTGTTTGTACACACGACTACATATCAAGCTATACACTTCCAGTATAAGTTGATCGCGCATTGTATAGGATTTCCGTATAATGAGAGGTCGGCGTATACTGGAAATGTATAGCTTAATATGTAGCCGTGTGTATGTTGAATTCGTTTTGGTATCAAATTCTTGAACAATTCTCACAATGTTGCTATAATTCGTTACCAGAAAAACCACAAATGTTTAATATGGATAAAAAATTGATTTCAATAGAATCTGCTATATAGCTATTTTCAGACCCGTTAAGCTCTTCACGCTAACGTGGCGATTGAAGCCAGAAGCCTATTTTGTCAGATTTGAGCCTGCGGACTGACGGTGTGGCATTGTGCTGACGGCTTATGTGCAGCTTTGCACCGGCGCCGGCGGTCGGCATGCCGGCTTTACTGCAGACCTAGTCAGATATGCGCGCTATAATTCGGATTTGCGAAGCCGAATAAACTGTAGCAGGCAATTTTCAACGTGAATTATGGTTGTGATATTATGTATATCACTATTACCTATCTGACCTCCACAACCCAGTAACAGGGTAACACGATACGCCTTGGTAAGACCGGTTGTCTGCCTTTTAAGCTTCAGACTACCCGTAACGACTGAAAAATCTACGAATGACAGCCTATAATAACCTATTCCGCTAAACTATTCCTAGAGATTCATAAAAAACCCTGTTAGAAATCGACACGTGTTTCAGCTGTCAACGAGGCATCCTTAGGATGACGATTGACTTCGTTCGCGAACCCGAACAGGACGTGTTGCCACACCGAACGCCGGACGCAGAGAACTCTCTGCAAACCTTTGAGATTCTCTGCGTCCGACGCAATAACTAGAATGAACTGTTCGAATAATAAACATTTGCTTTCCAAAGACGCATCAAGAATCCAAGGCAGACTATCAACAGCATAACCAAAACTATAAATAACCCCAATCACTAATCAACTTAAAAACAAACTGTAGATGATGGTCCTAAACTCCTAAAGCTGTAATAAATAGCTGTCATCCCTTCAGAACTGCAGACATAGGTGAATGACCTCAGCTATATCGGGATTGTCTCGGACTGCAGTAAAATTTTCAGATAGTGTCACCACGATTTCTTGGGACAGGATTAGAAGAAAGTGTAGTTAGCGACAATTTGTTCTGTTTGTTAAAAGGTGGCAGGTATGAGGAGCATTGGAATATTGTATTTGGATTGTGGCGGCTTCTACAACGCCACATGTGAATTAAGCATCACACTGACGTCATGCAAAATGCATGCATCGCGCAAGCAGAGTTTACCGTGCGATGAGTGTAATATACAGGGAGTAATTCTAATCACCGTTTTCCTCTTAAGGGGTCATTGTACTCATCATTATGAACAACTTTTACTATGGCACCAAACCTGAAATCGTGCAAAAAAAATCAGCTGTTCCCTACATTTATGTTCGCATAACTCGTCAAAATGTAGGGAACAACTGATTTCTTTTTCACGATTTCAGGTAAAATTACACCCAGTATACAACGTCCCGACGTCAATTGTCGGGCAGTAGCCTACCAGACACGACACTCGTCTGGTCGGAGGATCCTCCCTTTTCTGTAGACGATCAGTGCACTTTACACCTGTTCCTCATTATTTATAGGATGACTAATCTGGGCAGGAGTGGTTATTATGAAAATGAATGGCTGCTCAGCAATGGACACTGATGATAATTACGGCGTGGATGAAGGTAACATGTTATTTAATAGTATGCTGTTTCCCGAAAGGCCGAAGGGCAACTTTCTCCTATGAAAGTTCTGTGCGCTTATCTAAATTAACTAGAAGTCGCCTGATTTGTAGGACAATATTAAGGCTCCACAGACAGGCGCGACGCGACACCGGTAGAACAATTTCCGTGAAGTTCATAAAAAAAGTTACACCAGAGTCGCGACGCGCCTGTCTCAGGAAGCCTTTAAGATGTATCGCAGTATCCGTCGAAACTCTGTTATTACTGTAAACTCAAAATCAAAATTGAAAGTCATATATTCAAACTAGGCACAGAATAAGCAGTTTTCGAACGTCAAAGTATGGTCGAACGTCAAGTAAGTGTAATTTGACTACCTTAGTCATCAGCATCTTTCAACGTAGTAATGAATAGGTAATTCACCACCACCACCATCAAGATCGCCAGGACCATTCACCAAGAGAGATTTTCCTCAAGAAAAACCCATGCTGACACATGCAAACCGTCTCTTGTTTATTTTATTTTAATTTAACCTTTTTTAACCCACACTATTTCCTCTCTCCATAAAACATTCATGGCTACCACAGGGGCATTGACAGTGATCCGGGGGATAGACAGATAAATCCTGGCTCTAAACAATTTACGATAGTACTCTGTCGTATCGTGTCGTATCCGATTCGTCTTGCAGGTTTTTATAATGTCGTCTTTATTACTTGTGCTGGGTTTAAAGGGACTTCAGGGAGTCGATGTATCTATTGGATTAGGTTCAGAAAGACATATGGTTTCAGGTGTAAGAGCATTCGTTTTGATTTGGGTTATGTGGTGTGGGTCTTTAAAAGCTTTGGTAATGAAATGAAATGATTTTACTTTCTGTAAATAGGTTTGTACATACACTTTTACACGTCAATAATATTTTAAGAACTAGATGAGGTCGGCGTTTCCTATCTGACTACTCTGAGAAGAAAGGCAGGAACAAACTCAGAGACGTCACAGTCTCTTTAAAAGTCTTAAGGTACTGGATAGGTATAGGATACTAACCGGGGTGTTACGAGGTGTAACGTAACATTCGCAGCGAATCTGATAAGTTACGCCGTATCCTAAAATCCATATAATTGCTCGCGTGTTCGTGCTCGTTTGCACGTACCTACTGACAGAACGAATGCTCGCTTTGTAACATGTTACATTACGCCCCGTAACATCGGTCAGTATCTACCTCTAGAAGAAGAAGGTAATCTAACAAGGTAAAAACATATAAAAAAGTTGCCAAAAGCTCCTGCAGACCGGCGCGACACCTGTAGAATTTACGTGAAGTTTTCATAGAAATTGTTCCACCAGAGTCGCGTCGGCGCGCCGTCGTGTCGCGCCTTAACAAGTTACCAATGGTTATAAAACAATTTACAATATGATAGCGCCGGAACATAGTAAAGGCAATGACAATGACACATCAAACTCTCGAAGTGTTTATGGAAACTACTTTTTCATGAACAAGGGGAACTCACCCCTTATCCATAAAAACTTAACAACAATAAATCTTATCTACGTATCAGTTCAAAACGAGACAGTATTACAAAGTTACGGGACCCTTTATAGTTAACTTATAGACATGGTGACAAGTAACTTTAACTTTTATGTGACTTTCAACATAACATAGCACCTCTTTTCCCGGAAGGGGTGGCAGAGATGATACTACACTCACTGTTCGCCATAGTTATGTTTCAGGGTAATGTTACAAGGGTATGCAAAATTTCCACTTTTGTGTTTTTTCAACAAATTGTGTCTAGTTTTATGTGACCTAATCTAATTTTACTAATAGATATTGACCGATAACTTTTATGTGTGGTGGAAACTGTAATTATAAATTGGTTTAAATAAATAAATAAAAATAAAAGACGTACATAATAAAAAGTGTATCTGTTCTAATCCTAATGAAATATTTCAATAACGCTTATAGTGATTTTTAACGCTACGCTTAGCGCTGAAAGTTGAAAATTCAACAGATTGCTTTTATTTAGACATTCAGTAGTCGCCTAGTATTAGTGAAAACTTTTTATAAAAAAGACCAACCGACTTCATTATTAATTTTACACTTTTTAGTTGTGGTACCTACCCCCTACAAGTTCGAATATCACGACCTGCTATGTAAATAACAGTGACAGGAATATGTTAAGACATCATCCATATAGGCTAAGTGGGAAAAATACTTATTAATGAAGCTAACTCAAAAAGTACTCAAGCAAAGTTAATAAAATTTATATGGGACTACCTTGAGAGCATACCCTTTCAAACAAAAAAAGAATTTTCAAAATCCGTCCACGAAAGACAAAAATATCGACAGACATACACAAAAAAAAAAAAAAACACGCTACGAACATATATTATAACCTCCTCCTTTTTGGAACTCGGTTAAAAATACGCACTAGCCCGGCCTGGGAAACAAACCCAGGACCACTGAGCAGTCGCCCATCTTATAAAATGCACAAGTAACTACTGGGTGACAAATAATTCAACATTTAACAACTTTCAACAGCAGTTCGAATCAAACATTGAAGTATACTGTCTTCTAAACTTAGCTTCCTCAGTTCAAGGCACTGAGCTGGAAATAGACAGACAAAACAACAAGTTCAGTTAGGCTGAAATAAGACAAGTAACGTTCTGACGGTACTTCATACTTGTCTGTAAAGAGAGCTTCTGTAGTTGAAGGATTCAGGCTAGTTTATTTATATTGTTTGTTTTTTTTAAGACTTGCTTGCGAAGAAATTAAGGAGATTTTAACAGGAATCGGCATTGTTTAAAGCTGAGATACACGTTCATTAGCACATACTTTGGCTAAGCGTTGTTCCTGTCACTGTCGCACAACTGTCAAACTGCAAGCATGGATAAGTACACTAACGTTAAAAACAAAGGGTCAGCTTCCACTCTAACCAGATGCAGCTGAATAGCAGTGTTTTCAAGATACTACGGCATATGTGACCTCCACAACCCAGTTACTAATCATTTCATATTTAATCCACTTACACGATTATCCTCTTCCAGATGCCTAATCCAACTTTTGGCACCTAACATATTCACCCACTCGATGTGTGCCTACAGGGGCGTTAAATTGGTCCCATTTATCAGCTCAGTAAACATGGCTAGCCTAGATCCGAGATCTGTTTACTACTATAACAATGTAAACAATGCGATGTACTTGTAATGATGTTTACTGTTGTATGTGATTCATCTAACGTAGTTGATTGTGTGTATCCAGTTATCCACGAAGTACTCTAAACGACTTGGTGGATTTTGATGCAGTTTGACCATCATGTAGAAAAAAGGCGGAGACGAATCATCGACACTCACAGTACCTACGGCTGGTCAAAGATAAAGATAAATTTATTTGTTAAAACATGTGTAACATGATACATGAATATGCACATATAGATGGAAACAAATTCAAATTCACTGAGCGAGCTATGGCACGGGCTATGCTTGGAATCACTCTGAGGAATCGAATCCGGAACGTGGTGATCTGGCGGAGAACCAAAGTTGTCGACAAGGGTCACGGAATAAGCAAGCTGAATCGGCATTGGGCCGGCTATATTAGCCGTAGAACCGATGACCGGTGGAGACGTGTTCTTGAGTAGAGAACGCGAACCGGAAATCGTACGGTAGGACGCCCTTAGGCTAGGTGGAGCGACGAGCGACGATCTTCGCCCGGTGGCTGGTAGCAGCTGGATGAGAGATGCCGAAAATCGAATTGAAGGGCGTGTAATTGGAAAGGTTATGTCCAGCAGTAAAACTACTGGCTGATGATGGTGATGATGATGTAGAAAAAAATCCTAATGAAGGTTTATGTGTCACTGTCACACAAATCGTTATATGTTCTGTGGTCACGTTTCTGCCACATTATTCAATATCACCTGTACAAAACCGGGGCAGGTCGCTAGTATGAAAATAAAAGCACTCTAAGCCATCAAACATAAAAGCATAGAAGATTTAAGAATGATAATAAGATAAATGAAAGTAAACATTATCGTTCGGGAGTCCCAAAGAGCGATTTTTCGGCCCCCTGTAGATCACGCCAAAACAATTTTCCGACAGTAGAAGACGTCTTTAAAAATATGGAATGTGTGAATTTAAAACAAGTAAACATCAAAGTTGACGATACATTCTCTAGGGGACGTTGTCTTGAAAGGAACACACACTATACGGGTGCGAAAACTGCGAAAAGTATAAAACTTGTGAAGTTTTCAAGAAGTTAAAATACAAGTTGTCTATACGTTATATCCCTCGAGAAATAAAACTTGGAAGCCAAGGGAATATATGAATAAGTTAGTTTTAATTTAAAGTTTAAAATAAACTAATAGCATCAACAAGTTTTGTTTATGTTTAGTTTCATGATAACATTAGGTTAGGATCTGGGGGTACGGTAGTACTCCCGCCAAGACGAGCAAAAAACAAACAGGCAGGGGCACTATACCTACCTTTTATCCAAACATTTCGTCATATTTTCAAACCCTCATAATTTGCCTGCCTGTTTATGCTAAAGAGCTCAAATTCTCAGGATAAGATGTACTTAGTTAGCAGACTTATTAAAGATGGTTACCCATCCACGGAACACCCTGGCAAGCGTAGCTTAACCTGATGGATCGACCCGTGCGTTCGCTTAGAAATCGTTTCGTATTTCTACAACGATTTTCAACAGGGTTGACATTCGCTTATAGAAATAATGGTTTTTGCTAAAAATAATGGTTGTGGTTCAAATAACATGGTCGACTGTTCATCATGAACTAGATAGCTACCCAAATGTGGCGCCTCCTTTAATAATAAACATTTTAGCTATGGAAGACATTTCCGATAGCCTTGGCATTCACTAAATGTTACTTTTAAATGCTAATTACTTTGTTTAATGTATACCAAAATGATGAGTAAATGGATTGTCTATGTGTTTGTTTAAAGCTGGATTCACACCATACGGTATGTACTCGAGAAAAGATTTGTATTTTTGTTTGTGGAATAAACTCAAAAACTACTGGACAGATTTTAAAAATTATTTCAGCAGTACAATGCTATATTATCACTGAGTAACATAGGCTATAATTTTTTAAGATATCACGCGGGTAATGTCGCTGGTGGAAGCTAGTATGAAATATTTTGGTGTAACTTAATTAGTTAAACCAAATATTAAATTATATAATTAATTACATAATAAATTAAGATAATGTCATTGTCACCACAGATTGCAAAATAAAACCTTGCAAGAATAACAAGTCAACAATTTCAAAATCACTAAAATAAAAACGTAAAAAAATAAATATTTTCATTTCGTTAGCCATAAAAAAGCATCATCTATGCAATCTGCATGACAACTATAAAATGATTGGCTATCAATTTAGTTTGTGAAATCGTTAATATTTATAAAATAAATTTTAATAAACGTCTTGGTTCAGACGGTCACGCGTTGTCTCGTGATTAGACGTCCGCCTCTGTACAGTATGCATGTGTGCTTAAAGTATTAAATAAATAATAAATGTTTTGGATCGATCGAATTAATTAGCGCGCGGCAAACCATGTAACGGCTTTGTCAAGTTGTATTAACGTAGGCCTAAGTGCTCCACACGACGTAAGTTAAAGACAAACTTTAAGTCAGGATAAAATTGAAGTTTGCTCATTTCTGTTAACGCTTTTATAAATCGAGTCAAGATGACGACAAAAATAGGTAAGGTTACGATGAGGGGTGACATGCCTTAAAGAATACACAGACTCCAAAAAATAATTCCCCGAAAAAAAATTGCTTGCTTTGGAACATAAATAGTCACACTTGCAACTTGTACGCTCTTCATCATTACAAACCGGAAATTATCGCCGAGTAGAAAGACCTATAGGGCGTTCACCAACGCAAACTGAACGCGATCAGCATGTCATCTAAACCGCGGTTAAGAGCTGTCAGTGTCATCATTGCTAAGGAATATTGACGCTGACAGCTCTTGAACGCGTTTTAATTATACAGAGGGGCAATTCTCGTATTTTGTTCGCATTCTAATCTCATTCGTAATCTGTCAAAAATACAAATAACAAACATTTTTGACAAGTTTGACAGATTGAGACTTGAATGTGAACGTTTTTTTAGTACGAGAATTGGCCTCCTGCTCCTGATCGTGTTTAGTTTCATTTGTGAAATTCGCACTTAGCATGTCCAACAGGAAATAAAAAAAAGCTGAAACGGCGCATAAATCGCCTCATCTAAACAAGCTCTTAGATGCATTTTATTAAGCTGCAAAAACCAGTGCCTATCCGTCTCTAATGGGTCGCCTGACCTTAATGATGCACGAACATTGCCTCACAGCGAATCTCGTTAACTAGGTGTTTCAATACTTGTATAATTTGGCATGCATGACTTTTGCTTGCGTATGTATGTACCTATTTGCATAGATAGCGCAGGTACTTTGAAAGAGGAAGGAAGTCTTTTACTGAAGTTGTAGAGTAATAAAAAGTCAATTAAGCTACCATAAATGTCGTAAGCGGTGATTTAAAATCATTAGAGCAGTGGACTAAGTCTACTAATTACAAGCGTTGCAATGGTCTCACCATTGTGTGTTTTTTGACAGATTTGTCATACAAGATGTGTAAAAAACGCACAATGGACCATTGCAACGTAAGGCCCCTGGTGTATGAGAAAAGACCTCACGAGTTATGGCAATGGCTCAGGAGAGGTGGAAGAAGTGTTGCCAGACCACAGACCAACAGCTTGGGTGAATGGCGTCCAAAGGACCGCGGAATTGGAAGAGACAGACCAGCAACACCAGCACCTTAATTGCGTAACACATGATTAATCATACTCGGAATCATTTTGAAGGATGTTACTAATCCATTGCTTCATATGTTCGACAAATGTGTCTTCTCAACAACGTAAATAACGCAATTAATGTTATGGAACTGTCAAAATAAAACAGATTGTGATTGATCCTGTGTTACGCAATTGGGGTGCAGCACCCTATTTGTTTCATTTTTTTCATACACGCACGCCGGTTGCGTGTACTACGCACCTGACCTTTCTGAATAACATCACCGATAAGGTCACTATGTATGTCCTTCAAGGCGTCCACTCACATCTGCCTTGTAAATTACCTTTTTTTAGTCATCCATCATTCATCCTCTCCAATTAATTAAATGCACATTAAATTCATGCTTCGGTTGTTTCTAGCTAGCACGGAGTAGGCGTATTCTTAGCAGTAGGTGAAGCAAGACACTAATGATGATGAGGAATCAATAGTCTTTGTGAGGAATGAAGTTCTACCACTAATAATAAAACAAAATATTTCTGACATAATTTTGTCAATTATCGCATGATAATTGGATATCGTTAGAGATAACTAGAATCTTAAACTCAGCAATATTGTCAGTTTTGATGACATTAATTTAGTAGGTTCATAACGTTAACGAGCATTAATTAATTTTAGAGGCTTTCATTTAAAGAGGCTGATCCTTATTATATTTTGTTATTGAAGAGATGACAGCCATCTTGTTAACTTAAAGCTTCCATTAAGTTTCATCGAATAACTTAATCAAACAGTTGAGATGGCTTTGATGGGAACATTAAATTAAATCGACAGTTTTGATGATTTGTCAATAACTTTTGGTAAATGGGTTAGTGTGGTTTTCGTCAAACGGCATTTAGGTAAATAATAAGGATTGAAATGAAATAAGTAAATAATTATTAATTATTATAAAAAAAACATTGATATGTAAATAATAAAAGGATATCGTCATAAAAACCAACGTTGGACAGCATATCGTCTTTTAATTCGGGCGATTTCGGTAGTTTATCCATTGCGATCAATAATTATAAGTACTTACTTAGGACCTTCAGCTTCACTCACAAAAGCAAATATTCTTAAAATTCCACTTATACCAGAATTCCATGATTAGCTTGCAATATTTCGAAGTCACTGCGGATTCTTACCTGGAAACAAATAAAAACAAACATTAGTTATTTATTGCAATTAAAAAACACACATGTACATAAATAAAACTACTTTAATTATGTAATCAAATTACTTTATAGCGCAATTTATAATGGTTAGAAGGTATAAAATGTACGCCTACTGACTACCTTGGCAGGCATATAAGTGAATGCAGTTGAATTGCAGTATGATGTTAACAGCAGGGACCGAAAACCGTTATAAATTACGGTACCGAAGAATTTTGGTTACTTCTAGGTTACCCTTATCTGCGTAACCCAAGAAGAAACATGTTACCTCTCTTAGGTTACCGTTTTAATACCGGTGTAACACACAGGTGATGCACGCCCTTTGATTAATGCCAACGACACGTGTAAGATACAGGTAATTTTTATTTCGGTAACCGGTATTAATTCTGGTTGTATTCAATTTAAGGTAAACTTTAAAAATAGCTGTAAAGCCGCGATTCCATTAGGCAAGTTTTGCATGCAAGTATGACGTCACATTTGCGTACAAGTTGCTTGCATTGGAAACATGTTTTTGAGATTTGAATGTTATGTATGAAATTTAAAATTCAAAAGGAGTGTGGGCAAAAGACACCCAGCGCCGCCACGGTTAAGATTACTGTAGTTTTGAAGACATTACTTCTCCCTTTACTCAGGCCAAAGCGCATCAAAATCGGTCCCGGGGTTATTGAGTTCCGACAATGTTAGGTTAGGTTAGGTTAGGTAAGGTTTTAGCTCACACCCAGCTCCGCCACAGATAAAATCACTGTCGTTTTGAAGACATTACTTCTCCCTTTAATCAGGCTAAGGCGCATCAAAATCTGTCCCGGGGGTATTCAGTTCCAGCAATGTAAGGTTAGGTTAGGTTAGGTTCTAGCTCACACCACGCTCCGCCACAGATAAAATCACCGTCGTTTTGAAGCCATTACTTCTCCCTTTAATCAGGCCAAGGCGCATCAAAATCTGTCCCGGGGGTATTCAGTTCCAGCAATGTTAGGTTAGGTTAGCTTAGGTTCTAGGTCACACGCAGCTCCGCCATAGATAAAAACACTGTTGTTTTAAAGACATTACTTCTCCCTTTACTCAGGCCAAAGCGCATCAAAATCGGTCCCGGGGTTATTAAGTTCCGGCAATGTTAGGTTAGGTTAGGTTCTAGGTCACACGCAGCTCCGCCACAGATAAAAATACTGTCGTTTTAAAGACATTACTTCTCCCTTTACTCAGGCCAAAGCGCATCAAAATCTGTTCCGGGGTTATTGAGTTCCGACAATGTTAGGTTTGGCTAGGTTCTAGGTCACACCCAGCTCCGCCACAGATAAAATCACTGTCGTTTTGAAGACATTACTTCTCCCTTTACTCACGCCAAGGCGCATCAAAATCTGTCCCGGGGGTATTCAGTTCCAGCAATGTTAGGTTAGGTTAGGTAAGGTTTTAGCTCACACCCAGCTCCGCCACAGATAAAATCACTGTCGTTTTGAAGACATTACTTCTCCCTTTACTCACGCCAAGGCGCATCTAAATCTGTCCCGGGGGTATTCAGTTCCAGCAATGTTAGGTTAGGTTAGGTTAGGTTCTAGCTCACACCACGCTCCGCCACAGATAAAATCACTGTCGTTTTGAAGACATTACTTCACCCTTTAATCATGCCAAGGCGCATCAAAATCTGTCCCGGGGGTATTCAGTTCCAGCAATGTTAGGTTAGGTTAGGTTAGGTTAGGTTCTAGCTTACACCCAGCTCCGCCAAAGATAAAATCACTGTCGTTTTGAAGACATTACTTCTACCTTTACTCAGGCCAAAGCGCATCAAAATCTGTTCCGGGGTTATTGAGTTCCGACAATGTTAGGTTTGGCTAGGTTCTAGGTCACACCCAGCTCCGCCACAGATAAAATCACTGTCGTTTTGAAGACATTACTTCTCCCTTTACTCACGCCAAGGCGCATCAAAATCTGTCCCGGGGGTATTCAGTTCCAGCAATGTTAGGTTAGGTTAGGTAAGGTTTTAGCTCACACCCAGCTCCGCCACAGATAAAATCACTGTCGTTTTGAAGACATTACTTCTCCCTTTACTCACGCCAAGGCGCATCAAAATCTGTCCCGGGGGTATTCAGTTCCAGCAATGTTAGGTTAGGTTAGGTTAGGTTCTAGAAGAAGGAAGACAACCTCTATAAAAAATCACCCCAAACCTCCAAGCGGCGGCGCACCGTGAGGGAGGTTGATAGCTTAACTAATGGGTAGCTAAATTAGTCGTTAGTGCGAACCACGTTTTTTGGTTGGTTGGTTGGAACTTTATATACTCGTGGGAACAAAATGGATAATGATAACAATAATTTAATAAAGAAGTTGCCGATCGTGTTGGTCGAGGAGATGGGTGTTGGTGCGGTGTCAGATTCTGACACCGCATCGGACAGGATGAGTGTCGCGAGCGTGGCAAGCGTAAGCTCAAAGCGCTCGCGGACGAAAGGGAAGGTGGTTGAGCGTGCTCCCAAATTTTGGAGCAAGCACGCTCCCAGGGATGAGGAGTCTTCCAGCGAGGAGAACCAAGGAGAGGGCGAGGTCGCGCAATTGGTGGAGCGTCAGCTCCATCTACGACGCGCGACTCTCTGGGGCGCTTTTTAAAACGCCCCGATACGCCGGCACCCAGCGGAGGAAGCGACTCGGGGTCCAAGCAGGTGGACCTCGAACCCACAGTGGTGGACCTTGGGGGGGGCTCCGCTATCCCTTTACTCGGGACCAATCGGGCGGAAGAAAATGCTGCAAAGCGGACGCAGCGGAAGGCGGTGGCGGCTGACGAGGTCAGCGAAATGGCTCGACTGGCCCGAGAGCGACGCTCTGCTCAGGCGGCTGCCGGAGAGAGCCTGTCGGCGGTGGCGCTCAGTCGCCAAGTTTTGGACGGCGTGGACGTCATATTGAAGGTTGCCACAAAATCTGGCAGCCTGAAAGGCACGTTCACGCGCGCTCTGAAGGAGGCGGCTGGCGACATTAAGGAGGCAGTTGGGGTCCTCCTCAGTCGCACAAGCTCAGACGAGACGGCGAAGCTGTGGGAGGAGAACAGCCGTCTCAGATCGGAGCTCGAGGACCTCAAGCGGGAGCTTGCCGCACAGAGAGCGGAATGGCAGCAGAGGCGTCCTGCAGCCACAGACTCCACTCCCGTCGTCGCCCTGACGCCACCGCCGCCGGCCCCGTCGTCGGTCCCTACCCCCACACATGCGGATGCGGAGATCGAGAAGATCGTTCGCATCTGCATGCTCCAGTGTGGGGGTATGTTGAATGCCCGTCTGCAGGGCCTGGAGTCGAGGCTTCTCCCGGCAGAGTCTCTCCGGCCGCCGCTCGCTGCGGACAGGAGGAGGAAGGAGGAGCCCGTTAAGCCGGGTCCAGCAACGTCCGCTTCCCGGGCGGCCGCACCCTCGGCGAACGCACCCTCGACGACCGCACCCGCCACCGCGGAGACCTGGACGACGGTCGTCAAGAGGGGCCGCCCCAAAAAGGCGAAGACGGCGCAGCCACCACCACCGGCACCTAAAAAGCCTCAAGGGCCACCTAGGGTCAGAGCCCCACGCTCCGCGGCTGTAGTGATTACGCTGCAGCCCGGAGCCGTCGAAAGGGGCGTCTCGTACAAGGCGGTCCTCACAGAGGCCAAAGCCAAAGTCGCGTTCCCCGACCTTGGTATACCGTCTGGCCTCAGATTGAGGCAGGCGATTACGGGGGCGCGACTGCTTGAGGTGTCGGGTGCCTCTAGTGGTGAAAGGGCAGACGCCCTGGCCGCCAAACTGCGGGAGGTCCTCAACCCGGAGGACGTTCGGGTATCCAGGCCGATGAAGACCGTGGAGTTGCGCGTCGATGGCCTGGACGACTCGACGACTCCAGCTGAGGTCGTGGCGGCCGTCGCCCGTGCCGGTGAATGTCCGCTCGAGGACGTGCGGACGGGCGAGATTCGCGTCGAGGCTTCCGGGCTCGGCGCGATCTGGGTGCGGTGCCCAGTGGCAGCGGCGAACAAAGTCGCCGACGCTGGGCGTCTTTTGGTGGGGTGGGTGGCAGCGAGGGTGAAGCAGCTGCAACCCAAGGCCTTGCGGTGCTACCGTTGCCTCGACATTGGGCATGTCAGGGCTCGGTGCACCGCCGAAATAGACCGCAGCGAGCAGTGCTATCGCTGCGGTCAGGCCGGTCACAAGGCGGCCCAGTGCTCCGCGGCGCCAAACTGCAGCCTCTGTACAGCTGCAGGGAGGCCTGCGGGGCATAGAGCGGGCGGAAAGGCCTGTGGCGCCCCCGCCAAGAAGGGAAAAAAAAAGAAGAGAGGGGCTGCCAAGGCTGCCGGGGGCTCTTTACCCCCCCCGCAGCCTGACTGCCCTCCGGCCGACTCCCGGCCTAGGAATGGTGCGGAGGGAATGGATTGCGCATAACGGCGCTTTACCATTTCCTCCAGGGCAATATCAACCACTGTGCCAGAGCTCAGGATCTTTTGTTCCAGAGCATGCCCAACAAACAAATTGGTTATTTAAAACATATCTTATGCGACTTTCGGTTATTTAACGGTTGAATAGACGTTATTAGACAACTACGATGTTGTATAACCGTTATTCCTACAACGATTCAGTCCCAGTGACTAAAAGGTCCTACTAAATAGTTGAGTGAACGTTTTAACGACCACTTTATACAACGTCGTATAATGGTACGAAAAAATAGGTTAGGTAAACGTTATTACAACTATATAATGCAACGTCGTATAGTGGTACAAGTGTATAGGTTAGGTAAACGTTTTTATGACTTCTGTATATAACGTCGTATAATTTTGCCAGTGAATAAGTTACGTAAACGTTTTTACGACTGCTTTATACGACGTCGTATATTGTAGGTTGGGTAAACGTTTACCCAACTAAATAATACGATGTTATATAACAGTTAGTTAAAAGGGTTCGTTTAACCAGTGTTGGTGATCTACGTAACCTTAACACGACTTTTATGTAATCAAACCGTCGCAAAAAGTTTATTTTTAGACCTGTATATAACGAAGTATTCTAGTGGTGAACTACGAATCAATATACGACTTTAGCGATATTTTATAACCATTACAGAACTTTAAGCAGACCTAAAAATTATATAAAGGTCCAAAAGGGCCTTTTTTAAAACTAACTACCATTTTGTCAGTTAACAAACATTGTTACGATATTTACAAAAATATGGATCCAGATCAATGGAGAAAGCTTAAACAAAGTGGGGCTTTTAAACGGAAAGTAAGAAAAACTTTTGAATCACTGAAAACTGGCCCGCCATCTGCGAATTCTTTACCTCAACAAAGCCTCAACAACAAAAATGGTTCCGTATAGATTTTATTTTTATTAGAAGTATTTCTATTGCTTGTTTTTTATTATTATAGTTCTCTTATAAATGACATTCTTAAATATTCCAGATGAAACTTATGAGTCAAAATCAAAAATTAAAAGTTCATCTGGTGGCATTGACTTATTACGAAAGAATATTGTACCAGAAATAAATAGTAAGTTTATATTTTAAGATAATCACCTTATATTATAACTATATACAATGTTTCAATTTTGATTTAATTATTTTAGGTGACTCCGTTGATGATTATTTGGAGTATTTAGAGCCCTCTGAAGGACTATCTTCCGATACTTCAAGCTTATCTGCTGACAGAGATATCGAATTTCAGGAAGATATACAGAAATGGGCTGTTACATTGTTGTAAGTGGTAACTTAAAAATAAAAATGCTGAAAAACTGATTATATCTTTTTATTTACTAAGTTTTGGCATGCAAAATCACAGTAAGTACAATTAAATAAAAAAGTGGAACTTTTAATATTTTTAGAACTTTCCTTATTACCTACACAATCACTAAAAATAAAGGTTTGCCACGCAAAGTTGAGACACAGCTTAACGTGGAAGCGCCGACCATGTTTATATCTCACGGAACTCTAAAATCATTTATAATGGCCGGCTATCTTGGTCGCAAGAAACCGCATTATGGACCTTTTCGTTCTATAAATTGTTGTATAGAAGTCACTTCATAACTTTGACAAGATGGCTGGTATTTAGTATAAAAACAAATTTTAAATAATAATCAACAATAGTTAAATTTCAACGAATTCGAGGGGGGTGCAAAAAATTTCACAACAACACACCTATATTTAATCATAAAACTAAAGGTCCCATAAAAACAAGGTGTTACACACTCTGTTCGCGTATATTACAAACCTTATATAATAAATGTCAATTTAGTTATGATAATTTCTAACTTACCTTTTAAATTCTATTTTTATAAAACACGATGCAGTAAATATCAGGAACGAATGAGAATGAATGGAATGGACTGAATGTATACTATAAACGTCGATGTTAAACACTTGTGCGACATTTCAGTCATCTTCTAATGTCTATTTAACTTTTATGGGACACCAGTGGTTCCATAACAGTCGAGATATAACAATTATCTAACCAAAAAGTCGGTCGGAAACTTTTATTTAACATTTAAGCAACGTTAAAATAGTTCTCCACTAACTATTATGTAACTTTTAAATAACAATAATGTTGTATAATTTGGGCCTATTTCGCGTTATATAAACGTCTACAACTACGTTTATACAACCCACCTTATAGAACCAACAGTAAATGAAAAACGTTTACTCATCTATTATACAACGTAAATTTGTTACTTGGGTGGCAGAGTGGTCGATTCATGTGGCTGTGGTCGCCGAACCGTATTTTGTCCCCCCCAGGGATAACTGGGTGGGAGACTTGGACGGTTTGGTGGCCATCATTGGCGGGGCTCTTGTCAACCCGTCCCGAGGACACGGCTGGGTAGCCGCCCTCGCGGACGGCATCGGCACAATTGGGGCGTACTTTTCGCCCAACAACGCATCTCGCCGACTTCGAGAGGTTCCTTGTCGAGTTGGGTGCCGTCGTGGGCCGACTTCACCCTCGCCCGGTGCTGTTGCTGGGGGATCTCAACGCCAAGTCTGCGGCGTGGGGATCCCCTGTGACCGATGCTAGGGGCGAGGTGCTGGAGGAGTGGGCGGTCACGACTGGCTTGACCGTCCTTAATCGGGGCTCGGTCCACACGTGCGTGCGGCAGCGGGGCGGGTCTATAGTGGACGTCTCGTTCGCCAGCCCTGCTGTTGCAAGCCGTGTCCGTGACTGGCGTGTCGCCGCGGAGGTGGAGACGTTATCGGATCACCGATACATCCGTTTCGACGTCTCCGCCCAGACCGCTGGCGGCCGCGGTCCACCGGCCCCGCGAACGGACGGTCCGCGCTGGGCGCGTAAGCGCATCGACAGGGAGCTTCTCGAGGAGGCCGCTATTGTCCAGGCCAGGAGCCGGGAGTCGGCAACGAACGGACCCGTTGACGTCGAACGAGAGGCGCTGTGGTTCCGCGGGGCGATGACGCAAATTTGCGACGCGTCCATGCCCCGGGTCCACGCACAGTCTGCAAGGCGCCAGGTGTACTGGTGGACCGCCGAGATTGCGCAATTGCGCGTCGCGTGCGTGGCGGTTAGACGCCAGTACACCCGATACCGGAGGAGACGTCGTCGGGTCCCTGACGAAGAAGCCGCGCTGTATGAGGTGTACCGCGCGGCTAAGGAGGCTCTGTGGCTGGCCATCGGCGAGTCGAGGACGCGAGCCAGGGAGGAGATGTTGGAGACTCTAGACGGGGATCCGTGGGGGCGCCCTTATCGCGCGGTCCGAGGGAAACTTCGACCCGCTGCGCCCCCACTTACGGAGAGTCTCCAACCCGAGCTGCTGGAGGAGGTGGTCGCAGCCCTCTTCCCGGCGAGAGCGGAGCATACTCCGCCGCCGATGGCTTTGCCCACAGCCGCAGAGTCTCCGGAGGAGAACGCCATCAACGTCCCAGAGGTGACACAGGCAGAGATGAGGGCAGCCGTGATGCGGCTCCGGGCCAAGAACGTGGCTCCGGGGCCCGACGGGATCCACGGCTGCGCGTTAGCCCTCGCTCTGAAGGAGCTTGAGCCCCAACTGAGGGGACTCTACACAGCGTGCCTTGAGCAGGGCCAGTTTCCCACTCTGTGGAAATCAGGTCGTCTGGTCCTGCTCAGGAAGGAAGGGCGCCCTGCAGACTCACCGTCCGCGTACCGGCCCATAGTGCTGCTAGACGAGGTGGGCAAGCTGTTTGAGCGGATAATCGCAGCCCGCCTCGTCGGCCACTTGTGCAGAGAGGGGCCGGACCTGGACGACAGTCAATTTGGGTTTCGGCATGGGCGCTCCACGATCCACGCTGTGTCGCGGGTAAGAGTCCTGGCGGAGGAAGCGGTGTCCCGGGGCGGAGTGATGTTGGCGGTGTCCTTGGACATCTCCAACGCCTTCAACACCCTGCCCTGGAGTTGTATTCGGGAGGCACTGCGGTATCATGGCGTGCCTCCCTACCTCTGCCACATCGTTGGGGCTTATCTGTAGGAGAGGTGTGTCACCTACATGGGACGAGATGGCGGAAACCAGCGCCGCATGTCGTGCGGTGTTCCACAGGGCTCGGTTGTTGGCCCGCTCCTGTGGAACATCGGGTACGACTGGGTGCTGAGGGGCGAACTCCAACCGGGCGTCGACCTGACGTGCTACGCGGACGATACGCTGGTCACTGCCCGGGGGAGCTCGCACAGGGAGGCAGCGTTGCTGGCGACGGCTGCGGTCTCACAGGTGGTGGGCCGCATACGTCGCCTGGGCCTGGAGGTGGCCCTCAGCAAGTCGGAGGCCATGGTGTTTCATGGCCCCCGGCGGGCGCCGCCGCCCGGTTCACACATCGTGGTCGGGGGGGCTCGGATCGCTGTCGAGTCTACCATGAAGTACCTAGGATTGGTGCTCGACAGCCGGTGGAACTTCGAGCCCCACTTCCGGCGGCTGGCGCCCAAGTTGCTGGGCGCTGCTGGGGCGCTGTCAACGCTGCTTCCTAATTTGGGGGGCCCGAGCGCCGCTTGTAGGCGGCTCTACGTGGGGATCGTGCGGTCGATGGCCCTTTACGGGGCCCCGATCTGGGCGGCTGACCTGACGGCCGGAAGCATCGCAGTACTGCGCAAGCCGCAGAGAGCGATGGCCGTCAGAGTCATCAGGGGGTATCGCACGATCTCCTACGAGGCGGCTTGTGCACTGGCCGGATCCCCGCCCTGGGACCTCGAGGCGAAAGTACTCGCGTCATCGTACCGGTGGCGCGAGGAAGCGAGGGCGCGGGGCGAGCAACCGATGCAGCGACATATGGAGCTGCACCGGTCTCAGCTCCGCGAGGTCCTGGTGGCGGAGTGGCGGGACAGGCTTTCACGCCCTACCGCCGGCCTCGACATCATCGAGGCGGTCCGGCCGGTGCTCGACCTCTGGCTCGGGAGGAGGCACGGCTCCCTGTCGTTTCGGGTGACGCAGGTGCTCTCGGGGCATGGTTGCTTCGGGAAGTACCTGTGTCGCATAAACAGGGAGCCGGACGCCCGGTGTCACCACTGCGTCGACTGCCGGGAGGACACGGCGTGGCATACGCTGGCAGAGTGTGCCGCTTGGGAGGAGCCGCGCCGTGCCCTCATCTCAGAAGTAGGCAGTGACTTGTCGCTGCCGGCCGTTGTGAATGCGATGGTCGGCGGCGAGGAGTCCTGGGACGCGGTGGTTTCCTACTGCGAGACAGTCGTTTCGCAGAAGGAGGCTGCGGAAAGGGAGAGGGAGATTACGTCCACTCACCCGGCCCGCAGCAGGCGCACCGGGCGTCGAAGGAGGGCGGATAACGCCCTCTTCCAGCCCCCCTAAATGGGTCCAGGGGCGACGGACTCAGGGACGTCTGTCGCCCCCCACACATCAGGACCCGAGGTGGCGGCGCGTAGTGTTCCACGCGCGCCCCTCTTAGACGGCGCGGGGGGAGTTTAACACCTCACTCCCCCCTGACCCGAGGAAGAGGCCCGCGTTCGCGGGCCGGCACCAATCGGGGGTTGCGGAAGATTTTTAAGTTCCCGCGACCCCCGGCGTCGGTGTGAGATGGGACACCGGGGTGGTTTTTAGTCAGTAAGAGTCTGACAGACCCCTCCGCCCGCCCCAGGGCGGGGGACATCCATGAGGATTTTCCACCCCGGAACAAAAAAAAAAAAAAAAAAAAAAAAAGGCTCGAACCTATGATGTGACCTAGCCGGTTCTAGGTTATACCCAGCTCCGCCACAGATAAAATCACTGTCGTTTTGAAGACATTACTTCTCCCTTTAATCAGGCTAAGGCGCATCAAAATCTGTCCCGGGGGTATTCAGTTCAGGCAATTTTAGGTTCGGTTAGGTCACACTCTGCTCCGCCACAGTGTGAGATGGAACACCGGGGTGGTTTTTAGTCAGTAAGAGTCTGACAGACTGAGATGTCCTCTATAAGGACCTTCCAGCCCAAAAAAAAAGATCTGTAAGGTTTTATATCCCAAAACTTTTACCAACCATTATTGATTGAATAACACTGTTTTTTTTTAGTTAGCCTTTTTTATTTACCTATTTAATTATTATTCAGTAGTGTAGAGTCTGCTCCAATAAAACTCGCTTTTATTATTACTTTTATTATTTCACTTGCTTGCAACACAGTAACAGACTGACCCATGAGCTAACGCGCTACGCCACCGGCATCCAAACAGTGTGGGGGACTGGATATAGCACGCCACCTCGTTTGGTAAAACAGTATCATTAATTGACATTTATTTATTTATATAATAATATACTTTATTGGACACCAGAAAATACATCTTGAATACAAACCAAAACAATTCAAAATTCTTATTTAAAAAAACTAAAATATGGCGTCGAAAAATTCCTCCGCAGGCTATAGATCGGTGTTGCACCTTTTGTATACAATAATAATAAATGTTATTATTTCAGACGACACAGGCCCATAGAAAAATACCCCTAAACATACATGCAATGGTTAAGTTAGATGGTCAGGTTGTATGGTTAGGTTATGCAACGATACTAAGAACAGGAGATGCAAATGATAGATTATCACAGATCTTCCTTAACAGTCGAAGAAGCTTTGAACGCTTAATGAAAATCGCACGTGATGCTTTTGCACATTAATTTGGTTTTTTGCTGCCAGGGCATCTTCCAATGGCACATTAGAAGCTCGTTGTAAACAAGGCCGACAGATGAATTCGCCGTTGTTAAACGCAATCTGTAATAATATAAAATAGAGTCAGTAACTATTTCTTTCTAGGTTACTCAATTCAAGGGATCAACCGTACCTATACAACCTATCTTCTATACAAAAACAAATTGCGACACACACTGTTGCGAATTATTTTTCCACTGCGTCACAGGTTCGAAAGCTCATGGACTCGAATGAAGTAGTCACGAAAGACGCTGTTTCGAAAAACATTTTCACTGCCTCATACGCTCGAATGCTTGTGATGCAACAGCGTGTGTTGCAACAGCGGCGTTCGAAACAACATAGGGGATCTAGAATACCTATAGGGGGTACCTACTATAGAATTTTAAGCATACCGTTTTGTACAAAACAATGTTTAATAATAAAATATTATGTCTTACTTGGTCCGATCCAACGTTATTTGTGATGAATCTTGTGGCCGTTGGGTTCTGTTCGAAGAGTTGATTGGTGATCGTAACTCGTCTTTTTCTTAATACAGACCGAGTGCAAATTAAATAATACAAATTGTTCCACGACGAGTAAGAAACATGATAAAATTCTATTGTATAATCAGATCACACCGTCATTGGATCACACAGATAGCTAAGTGTAGTCAGTTTTTTAGGGTTCCGTAGTAAACAAGGAACCCTTATAGTTTCGCCATATCTGAGGACCAATTCTCGTACTAAAAAAACGTTCACATTCAAGTCGCAATCTGTCAAACTTGTCAAAGATGTTGGTATATTGATTGTATTTTTGACAGATTGCGAATGAGATGCGAATGCGAACGTTCTTAAAAATTACGGGAACCCTCTGTCTGTCTGTCACCGGCTTAGCTCACATATACGCCGACAAAGTGGTAAAATAAAATCATTTTTTTTTTATCGTGCCTTCCATGCACGTGAAATGAGGTTTTTTTTTTCGTCTATATTATATTATATTCTATATTTTTTGTGGGGTATCTATAGGAATTCAACGAATTAAATGGAAAACTATCACAGCTAAGTAGGCTCTACCAGTTAACGAGTAATTATCGACCAACTTACATTTGCAGTTTCTAAAACATGTTCTCCCATACATTTCGTATGGGAAAACATGTTTTTCAACTACAATGTTAAGTTTGTTCTTGGTGTAAATTCATCCCTGCTACGGAACCCTTCATTGTGCGTGATCCGAAACGCACTTGGCCGGTTTTTCAAACCTTGTTCGCTAATGTCAAAATATAATTATGTCATGCAAACATAAAAAAGCAAAACCTATTAATGTACAGTTTGGCCAAAGAGTTCTCACTCCATAGGTTTTAGTTGCCGTTGACTAACAGATTCGGCTGGCTGTCGGCTCTTTTAACTGTGGCGGAGCTGGGTGTGACCTAACCCAACCTTTTTTGTTTTGTTCCTCGCGCGTGGAACACTTCGCGCCGCCACATTGGGTCCTGATGAGTGGAGGGCGATGGACGTCCCCGAGTCCGTCGCCCCTGGACCCATTTAGGGGGGCTGGAAGAAGGCGTTGTCTGCCCTCCGCCGACGCCCTTTGCGCCTGCTGCGGGCCGGGTGAGTGGACGAGATCACCCTCTCCTTTTCCGCAGCCTCCTTCTGCGAGACGACAGTCTCACAGTAGGAAACCACCGCGTCCCAGGACTCCTCGCCGCCGACCATCGCATTCACAACGGCCGGCAGCGACAAGTCACTGCCTACTTCTGAGATGAGGGCACAGCGCGGCTCCTCCCAAGCGGCGCACTCTGCCAGCGTATGCCACGCCGTGTCCTCCCGGCAGTCGACCCAGTGGTGACACTGGGCGTCCGGCTCCCTGTTTATGCGGCACATGTACTTCCCGAAGCAACCATGCCCCGACAGCACCTGTGTCACCCGAAACGTCAGGGAGCCGTGCCTCCTCCCGAGCCAGCGCTCGAGCATCGGCCGGACCGCCTCGATGATGTCGAGGCGCCGGTAGGGGGTGAAAGCCTGTTCCGCCATTGCGCCACCAGGACCTCGCGAAGCTGAGACCGATGCAGCTCGATTTGTCGGTGCATCGGTCGCTCGCCCCGCGCCCTCGCTTCCTCGCGCCACCGAAACCTAACCTAACCTAACATTGCTGGAACTGAATACTCCCGGGACAGATTTTGATGAACCTTGGCATGATTAAAGGGTGAAGTAATGTCTTCAAAACGACAGTGATTTTATCTGTGGCGGAGCTGGGTGTGGCCTATAGAACCTAACCTTTTTTTTTTTTTTTTTTTTTTTTTTTTTTTGTTCCGGGGTGGAAAATCCTCATGGATGTCCCCCGCCCTGGGGAGGGCGGAGGGGTCTGTCAGACTCTTACTGACTAAAAACCACCCCGGTGTCCCATCTCACACCGACGCCGGGGGTCGCGGGAACTTAAAAATCTTCCGCAACCCCCGATTGGTGCCGGCCCGCGAACGCGGGCCTCTTCCTCGGGTCAGGGGGGAGTGAGGTGTTAAACTCCCCCCGCGCCGTCTAAGAGGGGCGCGCGTGGAACACTACGCGCCGCCACCTCGGGTCCTGATGTGTGGGGGGCGACAGACGTCCCCGAGTCCGTCGCCCCTGGACCCATTTAGGGGGGCTGGAAGAGGGCGTTATCCGCCCTCCTTCGACGCCCGGTGCGCCTGCTGCGGGCCGGGTGAGTGGACGTAATCTCCCTCTCCCTTTCCGCAGCCTCCTTCTGCGAAACGACTGTCTCGCAGTAGGAAACCACCGCGTCCCAGGACTCCTCGCCGCCGACCATCGCATTCACAACGGCCGGCAGCGACAAGTCACTGCCTACTTCTGAGATGAGGGCACGGCGCGGCTCCTCCCAAGCGGCGCACTCTGCCAGCGTATGCCGCGCCGTGTCCTCCCGACAGTCGACGCAGTGGTGACACCGGGCGTCCGGCTCCCTGTTTATGCGACACAGATACTTCCCGAAGCAACCATGCCCCGAGAGCACCTGCGTCACCCGAAACGACAGGGAGCCGTGCCTCCTCCCGAGCCAGAGGTCGAGCACCGGCCGGACCGCCTCGATGATGTCGAGGCCGGCGGTAGGGCGTGAAAGCCTGTCCCGCCATTCCGCCACCAGGACCTCGCGGAGCTGAGACCGATGCAGCTCCATGTGTCGCTGCATCGGTTGCTCGCCCCGCGCCCTCGCTTCCTCGCGCCACCGATACGATGACGCGAGTACTTTCGCCTCGAGGTCCCAGGGCGGGGATCCGGCCAGTGCGCAAGCCGCCTCGTAGGAGATCGTGCGATACCCCCTGATGACTCTGACGGCCATCGCTCTCTGCGGTTTGCGCAGGACTGCGATGCTACCGGCCGTCAGGTCAGCCGCCCAGATCGGGGCCCCGTAAAGGGCCATCGACCGCACGATCCCCACGTAGAGCCGCCTACAAGCGGCGCTCGGGCCCCCCAAATTAGGAAGCAGCGTTGACAGCGCCCCAGCAGCGCCCAGCAACTTGGGCGCCAGCCGCCGGAAGTGGGGCTCGAAGTTCCACCGGCTGTCGAGCACCAATCCTAGGTACTTCATGGTAGACTCGACAGCGATCCGAGCCCCCCCGACCACGATGTGTGAACCGGGCGGCGGCGCCCGCCGGGGGCCATGAAACACCATGGCCTCCAACTTGCTGAGGGCCACCTCCAGGCCCAGGCGACGTATGCGGCCCACCACCTGTGAGACCGCAGCCGTCGCCAGCAACGCTGCCTCCCTGTGCGAGCTCCCCCGGGCAGTGACCAGCGTATCGTCCGCGTAGCACGTCAGGTCGACGCCCGGTTGGAGTTCGCCCCTCAGCACCCAGTCGTACCCGATGTTCCACAGGAGCGGGCCAACAACCGAGCCCTGTGGAACACCGCACGACATGCGGCGCTGGTTTCCGCCATCTCGTCCCATGTAGGTGACACACCTCTCCGACAGATAAGCCCCAACGATGTGGCAGAGGTAGGGAGGCACGCCATGATACCGCAGTGCCTCCCGAATACAACTCCAGGGCAGGGTGTTGAAGGCGTTGGAGATGTCCAAGCACACCGCCAACATCACTCCGCCCCGGGACACCGCTTCCTCCGCCAGGACTCTTACCCGCGACACAGCGTGGATCGTGGAGCGCCCATGCCGAAACCCAAATTGACTGTCGTCCAGGTCCGGCCCCTCTCTGCACAAGTGGCCGACGAGGCGGGCTGCGATTATCCGCTCAAACAGCTTGCCCACCTCGTCTAGCAGCACTATGGGCCGGTACGCGGACGGTGAGTCTGCAGGGCGCCCTTCCTTCCTGAGCAGGACCAGACGACCTGATTTCCACAGAGTGGGAAACTGGCCCTGCTCAAGGCACGCTGTGTAGAGTCCCCTCAGTTGGGGCTCAAGCTCCTTCAGAGCGAGGGCTAACGCGCAGCCGTGGATCCCGTCGGGCCCCGGAGCCACGTTCTTGGCCCGGAGCCGCATCACGGCTGCCCTCATCTTCACGGCTGCCCTCATCTTCACGGCTGCCCTCATCTTCACGGCTGCCCTCATCTATAGAACCTAACCTAACCTAACCTAACATTGTCGGAACTGAATAACCCCGGGACCGATTTTGATACACCTTGGCCTGATTAAAGGGATAAGTAATGTCTTTAAAACGACAGTGATTTTATCTGTGGCGGAGCTGGATCTGAGCTAGAACCTAACCTAATCTAACCTAACATTGCTGGAACTGAACACTCCCGGGACAGATTTTGATGAACCTTGGCATGATTAAAGGGTGAAGTAATGTCTTCAAAACGACAGTGATTTTATCTGTGGCGGAGCTGGGTGTGGCCTATAGAACCTAACCTAACCTAACCTAACATTGCTGGAACTGAATACTCCCGGGACAGATTTTGATGAACCTTGGCATGATTAAAGGGTGAAGTAATGTCTTCAAAACGACAGTGATTTTATCTGTGGCGGAGCTGGGTGTGGCCTATAGAACCTAACCTAACCTAACCTAACATTGTCGGAACTGAATAACCCCGGGACCGATTTTGATACACCTTGGCCTGATTAAAGGGAGAAGTAATGTCTTTAAAACGACAGTGATTTTATCTGTGGCGGAGCTGGATGTGAGCTAGAACCTAATCTAACCTAACCTAACATTGCTGGAACTGAATACTCCCGGGACAGATTTTGATGAACCTTGGCATGATTAAAGGGTGAAGTAATGTCTTCAAAACGACAGTGATTTTATCTGTGGCGGAGCTGGGTGTGCCCTATAGAACCTAACCTAACCTAACTTAACATTGTCGGAACTGAATAACCCCGGGACCGATTTTGATACACCTTGGCCTGATTAAAGGGATAAGTAATGTCTTTAAAACGACAGTGATTTTATCTGTGGCGGAGCTGGATGTGAGCTAGAACCTAACCTAATCTAACCTAACATTGCTGGAACTGAATACTCCCGGGACAGATTTTGATGAACCTTGGCATGATTAAAGGGTGAAGTAATGTCTTCAAAACGACAGTGATTTTATCTGTGGCGGAGCTGGGTGTGGCCTATAGAACCTAACCTAACCTAACATTGTCGGAACTGAATAACCCCGGGACCGATTTTGATACACCTTGGCCTGATTAAAGGGAGAAGTAATGTCTTTAAAACGACAGTGATTTTATCTGTGGCGGAGCTGGATGTGAGCTAGAACCTAATCTAACCTAACCTAACATTGCTGGAACTGAATACTCCCGGGACAGATTTTGATGAACCTTGGCATGATTAAAGGGTGAAGTAATGTCTTCAAAACGACAGTGATTTTATCTGTGGCGGAGCTGGGTGTGCCCTATAGAACCTAACCTAACCTAACTTAACATTGTCGGAACTGAATAACCCCGGGACCGATTTTGATACACCTTGGCCTGATTAAAGGGATAAGTAATGTCTTTAAAACGACAGTGATTTTATCTGTGGCGGAGCTGGATGTGAGCTAGAACCTAACCTAATCTAACCTAACATTGCTGGAACTGAATACTCCCGGGACAGATTTTGATGAACCTTGGCATGATTAAAGGGTGAAGTAATGTCTTCAAAACGACAGTGATTTTATCTGTGGCGGAGCTGGGTGTGGCCTATAGAACCTAACCTAACCTAACCTAACATTGTCGGAACTGAATAACCCCGGGACCGATTTTGATACACCTTGGCCTGATTAAAGGGAGAAGTAATGTCTTTAAAACGACAGTGATTTTATCTGTGGCGGAGCAGGATGTGAGCTAGAACCTAACCTAACCTAACCTAACATTGCTGGAACTGAATACTCCCGGGACAGATTTTGATGCACCTTGGCATGATTAAAGGGTGAAGTAATGTCTTCAAAACTACAGTGATTTTATCTGTGGCGGAGCTGTGTGTGGCCTAAAACCTAAACTAACCTAACCTAACATTGTCGGAACTCAATAACCCCGGGACCGATTTTGGTGCGCTTTGGCCTGAGTAAAAGGAGAAATAATGTCTTCAAAACGACAGTAATTTTATCTGTGGCCGAGCTGGGTGTGAGCTAGAACCTAACCCAACCTAACCTAACCTAACATTGCTGGAACTCAATACTCCCGGGACAGATTTTGATGCGCTTTGGCCTGAGTAAAGGGAGAAGTAATGTGTTCAAAACTACAGTGGGTTTAGCTGTGGCGGACGTGGGTGTGCTGCCCATACATTTTTGCCCACTGTCGTTTAAAGTTCAAACTACCTCACACAAGTTGAAGCTTGTATGCAAGTTTGTTCAAGTTGTATGCAATTTGCAACTTGCATACAAGTAACTTGCCTAATGGAATCGCGCCTTAAAATATATAAAGTATGTTGTAACCGAAAAAATACCCGTATTGATTCTACCGGTTTCGGTCCTTGGTTAAAAGATTTAAATATTATATCAGTGAGAGTTCAAAATAAACTGTTTAAAATATGTAAGTACAAAAAAAAACGAAGAGTATTTTAGGAGATATGAGGGAACAGCTGAACATACATACATAGCCTGCTAAAATAACCCTCCTTTTGGCTTACCCTTAGTCGGGTAACAATAAACCACTTAGCCTATTTTGAAATCATTAAACCCGGACATGAATTTAGAAAACTGGGGACTTTACAAGATAAAACTTTAGCAAAGTGCCTTAGATTCTTTTAATACGAGGAAGAAATCCGGGGAAGCCCGGATAAACCTATGATAGCCGTTAAACAAATACACTGTTTAGACTACACTCTACGATATATAGACAGATACGATAAAGGATCAGTGATTGATAGTCAACGGAAGTAATGTATATGTCGTAGGGACACCGATTTCGTTCGAATTTTCGCGAAAACCCTAGGGACATTGCGAAAACACGGATAATTAGAAAATGGTGCAAAAATTTCTCAACGTTTTGGGCGCTCGGACCGGCCAATCAGCGCTCTTATTTCAGAACAGCTTACGTTTTGTTTCGCAATATTACTAGAGCGACTCATGTTTTGCAAAAATCTTTTTCTCTATCTTTTTCCAGATTCTCTAAGATTGAGGAATGTTTTCACTATTTTCTAATTATCCGTGTTTTCGGTTTTCGCGAAAATTTGAATTATCAAATCTCCCTACGACATAATATATAATATATACATTAATTGTATTGTGATAATGGCGTCGCGGGGGGGGGGGGGGTCTATGTCCATGTGTTAACATCTTTCGGCTGGCATGATCTAGATGATGAGGAAACAATTTACTGACGAACCTTTACCTTAAAGTTCGTTTTTTTTTCAACCTATGTTTTCACACTGCTGGACTAGTTCTCATTGAGAAAGTAATAAACATTAGTTAACCCATTATCACAATTTTCGAGATAATACGTTGCTCGACCGGTTCTCTGAAAGACAGCTTAATTAACAGACACAATATATACGCTAGACAATATCGAAGATCATTTGTCTCGAATGTTCCGATCGAGTCTCCCCACAGTCTGGAGTCAGGACCCTCGGTCCAAACAATCAATGCAGCCTTGAATCAATTGGTTATAGTGGTCCACACGTCAAACGTGATAGTAGTTCGCGGACATGATGTCGTTAGACAGTGATTTGATGACTTTTATATTTGAGATACATACACTACACATAAAATAAATGAAGATGATGATACGCTGTACAAAATAGAATACTCTTTATTATGTAATTTCTCCATTTAATATCATCTGTAATTTATATGATGAAATTACAGACATTAAATGGAGACATTGTAAATAGGTAGAGTGACACTATGGGCGGAATTATCGTTGTACATGTATCAAGATGATGAAAGTGGCCCTTAAATAATAATAATAATAAGGGTTCCGTACCCGAAGGGTTCCAAACGGAACCCTATTACTTAGCCTCCGGTATCCGTCCGTCTGTTTGTCTGACAGCGGGCAGTTCTCATGAACCATAATAGGTAGACGGTTGAATTTTTCACTGATTGTGTATTTCTATTGTTATGTTGCTATAACAACAAATAATAAAATAAAGTTAACAAATTAAAGGCCGCATACCTACAATAAACGTGTTTATTTCGGCGTTTATTGCTAAATAATGTACACGGTGGTATGGAACTAGGCCGGTTTTTAAGAAGTTTTTGTGCCTAGATTTGAAGCCAGAAAAGATAGAGCTGCTTTGAAATAGGCTTTAGTGAGTCCAGCCTTCATTAAACCAAACTTCTATTCGGATACGAATACATTGACTAAATAAAGTAAGTAAATTCTATTTACTCCGAGTTTTTTTCGGCCATTCTTCTCAGAGAAGTCAGATAGGAAACGCCGACCTCATCTAGGTTATTTTATTTTATTTTTATATGACGTGTAAAAGAGATTTCGATATCCTATTTACAGAAGAAACAATTTCATTTTAGCTTCTCGGCTGTTTGAGATAAATTAATACTAATGATATTGTAGATTCTGTAGCATCGCCTACAGATTATGTCTGTAATAGTACAAGACACGTCTTCATCCGTTAAAAACTAAATTAAAGAGTGTAACTAATTAAAATTCCTATCTCCGGAATTGGCAGTGTAAACGTGCTTTGGCTGCAGCTGCCAGATTCTCCAGTTTTGCATATTTTCATCAACAGCTGCGATACGAAATACTTTCAGATTGTTAATGCGAAATTATTTTCATTACTTTAATCCTTCATTGGAATTTAAACAGTAGAATATTTTAATTAATAGAATGGAAAATGAAAAACACAGCAGCCGATAATGAAGGCTGCTGTGATTCGATAATGTTATTAATTTTTAAACAAAATTAGTAATAGTTATAAAAATAGAAACAAGAATTAGTGTTATGAAAAAAATGCATAAAATATTATCCTTTGCGAGAGACTGGCGTCCATACTAGGATACCCTGTGTGACGGACCACCAGGCTCTCACTCCGAATTTAGTCTAACTAACATTACAAGTTTAGTAGTGGAAGAGTATCTTTTCCTATATTTCGGCTTCCGTTCCAAATTGATCATCTACTCAAAGCCATTGATCATCTACCCATTGCTAAGATCTGCGTTACCCAATACTCCAATTTTCTACCCATCTCCTCCGATTCTTGTCTTCTTTCATAACATCTCTGCCTTGTATTTTTAATCCAGCTCCTACTTTTTCACCCAAATGCTCCAATTCTTAATACCTAGTCCTTATAATCTACTTCTAACACGATTAAGAACTAATCAACAACAACACTAACATATAATTATATATATTCCGTGACGTGCTTTGCATACAATAGAACACGTGTCGAACATTGATACTACGATCACGTACACAAAGCCCTTATTGAGATTATGTTATTAGAATATAATGTAGGTGTTAAGTTTAGGTGGTATTTAAATAATAAGGTGCAAGAAGAATATGATGAGCACTTGAAAGATGTTGTTACTGATAATGAAATATTAGCGATGCAAAATACAGGAACAGACGCGATTAAAAAATCACTTATGTCAAAAATTCAGAACAAAAAAGGATGAAACACGGTACGATTCGAATGAATTTAGTTTAATAATAATAATATATTCTTAATTACGGACTAGACATACAAGTACACACTATCTATATAATATTAGTAACAAAGACTTACAAAACTATGTTACTAAACTTTTGCAAACTAAAAACAACTAAAACTGACGTGGCCCAAAACATGTACGCACGTGCCAATGAACACAGTGCCTTATAAAGTGTGCAATTATTTAAGTTAATTAGTAATAATTTAAGTTAAGCACGATTTGTAATTCTCCAAAAAGAGTTCCGTTCAAAAACACACGTCATTCACGTAAGTAATTTAATTTAATGTCAAAGACTTAACAGCAATCAGCTAAAACATTACACACAAAAAAATGTCATAATACATTATACTATTCATTCCAAAATAGTCTACGTTTATCACATGTTTCCTTCACAACAGAGCAAGGTTAAAAACGCAATGACTTGTACAAACGAAGGACATTTTCATCGCATTACATTCGTCACTACTTGTACGGTCAGTAACAACAATTCAGTTTATTTTAAACTAAATTTCTAAGCAAAATATTAATGAAAAATCGGGCCTGATTTTAAGTTAAAAAACTCTTAGCTTTTACGTCAAATAGTGAAACATTGTGAATCGAATCATCTTGTATCAATTTAGATGGTAATATTATCATTTCATTCTGCTAGCCTTTTCCCAATCATGTTGGGGTCGGCTTCCAGTCTCACCGTTTGCAGCTGAATATTAGCATTTTACATGGAGCGACTGCCTATCTGACCTCCACAACCCAGTAACTGGGTAATACGATACCCCTTGGTAAGACTGGTTGTCAGACTTTCGGGCTTCTGACGACTCGTAACGACTGTCAAAGATCCACGAATGACAGCCGGGACCAACGGTTTAACGTGCTTACCGAAGCACCGAGGAGTCTCGGTTTGTAAAGATGGTCACCCATCCGCGGACCAACCCCGGGAAGCGTAGCTTAACCTGATAGATCGACCCGTGCGGCTGTTATTACTTAGCCACGAGCTCCTCCTCCGATGGTAATATTATATAAAAGTAAAAAGTTATACATTTAACTGTGTCAGTCGGATTTTGTTGCTGATTGTACCACAGTGTTACGTTATATCAGCTTATTATTCGTAAACAAATTGTATTAGTTTGAAAAAACGTGCTCAAAACAAAGGAGGATTTAAAAATACATTGAGATTACAATGGTACCTGTTCTCTGAGTTTTCTGGGAACAAAACAGCTGTAAATTCAGTTCATTATTACATAATATTGAAGTGCTCAAGTTGAATGTTATTTTCGAATTCCTGTTTATCAAATTTTTCAGCTATGTAGATAAGAATTAGGTTGTTGCATCTGACCATTAAGTAAAGCAAAGTTAGGTAAGAAAAAAATCGAAGTGAGTGTAGTAAGGTAAACGATTAAGTTTTAGTGGCAATTGTGAATCAAACTTGGAAACGGTTTTCATGCTTGAAAATTGTTTTCAGACTAATTTTCTTGAATCATCCGAATCCATAGAAATTTATGAATTATGCTAGTGAAAATTTCACCTGTGTAAAACTATTCGAGAATTGTACGAGTATTTTTCCGCTAAGTGACCCACTGAATAACACTTTGCTTACAGAAGCACTTACTACTAAAACTTAGGTTCTTTACATTATGAACGAAAAACGTCAACTTAGGTAAATAACCGTTTTGAAAGCCTTTCAAAACTTAGAGTCCCTTGTTTTTAAACTGTCTTAAAAGCGTTTAAGAAACCCGCCAACTTTAATAAATATCAGAGCTCGAGTTAATGTTCGAGCTTTTAAAATTTTCTAGAGGAAATAGAAAACTGACGTGTATTTCCTATGACATTTTAAACGAGTTTGAGATGGAAGATTGTACTTATAACATATTTATTATATCTAGTTTTAATATAGACAGGCACAAATATTACATAGAAAGATGTAAGGAAATGGTGGCTGATAATCACGGGTCTGTCATTCATGAATAGGATAGTCCATAGCGCCTTAGGCATAGCTCTTTCTTCATGTTTGTATATGTGTATATAAATAAAATAAGAACTCGCCAGAGGATATAAAAAATATGGACAATTTTTTCAATTTTCCTGACTCTTAAACGCTAAAAGCACAGATAATGTAATGAACGGAGGAACAACTATAGAATGGTTAAAAATTTGTTTCATTTAGGCATAGAATAGAATGATCTTAGCAAGACATAGAATACTTTTGACCACGCAGCGCAGGACGGAAAAAATATAGCGAGGATATATTTAAGGTGATGCTGCAGTGTCACTGACGTTGATTAAAATATGATTGGCGACCGTAAAAAATATGGTTTTACAGTATTATTATCATTAGAATCAGCAATAACTAACTACTAACTAACTAACTTCTTAAGTTAGAATAATCCTCAAATATCATGATTTCATGAAATAGTCATTCAATAGGATTATATGAACTTAGAGAGTTGTATTGATGATTTTTATCACTATAATTCTATATATAATTATCTGTTACTGCCGCAAATCATATTTAGATCAACATACAACCTGATACTGACCAGCAAATTGCAAAAAACGTAAGAAAATTTGAATTTCGCGGGCTACCTTGGAGCATCCACCTTAAACTTAATTTATTTTATAAGCGTCCTTGACTCCAACGCAAACACTAAGAAAGTTAAACATATAATAACCAAAAAACCACACATGACATGTGCATGCATGACTCATACTGCTACTAATAATCAGAAAACAAACACCAATTGCAACAACTGTAAATGATATCAATGATTTACAACCCGGGCTAATATATGCCGTGACTGATGATCGTGAGTGACATAAGAAAGTCGTAACTCACGGAACAGACTGTCCAGTTACAATGCGGAAACGTTGTCGTGGAGCTATAGATCATTAACCTAAAATTTTAGTAATTGTTAATGTAATAGATGAACTGCTAATGAAAATTACCATGGGATCTAGGCTAGGTAATGCGATTTATCGTCTAATTTTGTTTTCGAAAACTGGCGATTAAATATGGTCAACAAGGAGTATCGGTTTTCTGCTACAAATAGCAAGTATGAAGTTCTAAAACTAAACTTTAATAATGAATATGAAAATGGCACAAAAGTTGATGGATTTTATGAAAAATTATGTACCCTGGGAACGCCATAAACACTAGATGATGGCAAGAGGTAAGTGCTGCGCCTACCTTAAACGAATTGGTATAATGATAAGCACAACAGAAGAGAAGACTTGTACAGTACTAATAATAATAAAATCAATCATAAATGCTTTGTAAAACCATTATCAGAATTCCCCATAAATATGGCACGATAACCCGTTACTCCAGGTACTGTCACCGCAATCAACACTTTTATAGCAGATCGTTAGCGCGTGTACGATGTTTTTATGTTCCAATGCCGTCGATACGCGGTAGTTTGCCGCGTTCTTGTAATTCTTGTAATTTTCGTACTCGTAAAATATTGTGGTTAATGGTGATTTGGTGACGCATTAGGTACTTGTGTTCTTGCTTTTGGTAATGTAACTACAACCTTGAGATTTTCTAAAGGTTTTAATGGAGTAACAGAAATTCTTGTTACTAATAACATTACAGCCATGAAATGTGGCACTTCCTGATATTATAACATAAGCTCGGCCACTATTGCATGGCCAGTTCCAAAGAGTATCTACCGAGCTAGAATACAGTAGGTACTTAGGTACAGCAGCAGTCTACTGGTGCAAGTAATAACGTCTGTTACATAATATGTTACATTTGACAGTGTCGGCATCGTGATCTTCAGCAAAATCCTCCAATACATTTCTGGTAGTGATCACTTTATTTTAATCTTATCACAGAGGAAACTGAACTGATACTTCTTCTTTCATTCATGTACTCAAACAAACTGATACTCAGTTTAAGCTTACACAACAGTCCGCAAGTTATATCATCCATTGCACTCTCCACTCAATCTGTTGCACAAATAAACGTTTATACGCGTAAATTGCATTCGTTTTATCCACCATTTATTAAAAATCATTTATAGAACAGACGACTGTGACGTAACGTGTACATTGTCGGGCGAATGCACTCGCCTTAACTAGAGTTCACGTCACTAGTGGAATAGGGTTGGTGATTTGACAGAAAATCGGAAAATCTATTTTGACGTTTATCTTCGTGAATTTAAAAAAAGCAGTATTAGCCAAAGAAATTGTTTTTGGAATGAGTTCCAGAAAAAAATGCAGGATGCGATTCTCAATTTGTATGTCGAGTTGATTGGTTTAATCCTTACCCTTTGTTTACAGATTAAAAATTGGTCTCATTCTGGTCTCTTCTTAGAATCAATTGGGCACTATGTACTACATGTTACAATTGTAATGCACTATCTTTTGTATGATCTATACCCTACTTGCAGTTGAGAATTCTAAATCAAACAACACGACTGCCTATCTAACCTCCACAACCCAGTTACTAGATAACACAAAACCCTCGGTAAGACTGGTTGACTTCCAGATTTCTGGCGACCCGTAACGACTGTCAGAGATCTACGAATGACAGCCGGGACCAACGGCTTAAGGTACCATTCCGTAGCCGACCGCAGGCGGCAGCACCAGGCGACGTGTCTCCTTGACAGGGTTTCTATGAAAGACGAAGTGTCGGTAGCTACGGAAGATATTGGGTACCTTTAACGTGCTTTCTGAGGCATAAACTTTAGCATTCATTTTTTTTTTTACCACAACTGGGTAGCTCTTGGCCTGAATCTCACCTGATAGTAAGTGATGAACAGGCCGAAGGTGAAAAGCGAGCTTCACCCGGAATCCTCTACCACAGAGGAACTGGCTATCTTACCTCTTACTGCCGGAACACAACAATGCTGGTAGCATTGTTGTTATGGCGACAGACTTAGATAAGATGGTGGTAGCTAGCCAGGCGGACTTAAAACAAGCCCTACCACCAACCAAACCGAGCAGTAAATTTTGCCCCCACTGGGATTATTCTCCAATGTTCTTCTTACCTTGTGGCAGCCCTGTCATAGGGAGAGATCGTTGCACCACAACATTGCACTATCCACACTCCTCAGTGAAACGCATCCTAAGTGGACCGTACCAGATATTTATTGCAAATTGTTTTACGTACATAATACATTATAGCCCACGTTGTAACACTTCCAATTGAATTTGTTTGAGGATTTACGTCAATGGATTTTAAGATTAGGCAGGTTTTAAACTTAGTTATGTTGAAAGGATTTTAGCCAATAACAGCCATGTTTCAGCGAAGTTAGGGTTTAGTAAGCCTTTCAATATTTTGTAGTAGTAAACTTCTAATTGGTGTTTGCTTAAGATTTCCAATAAGTAATTTAATAAGGCCAAACATCTTTAAGAAACAGCTGAATAACTAAGAAGTTGATGGTAAAGAAAGGCAATAATTTTAATCCCAAAAACTTATAACTTATATAAAACTTCAAATTATCTAATTCAGAACTTAAAAGGCAGTGAAAGGAAATGACTACCCTAATCTTAGGGATCATATTATGATGGGCAGCAGTAATTACTTAACAGGTTACCCTAATGACCCCAAACTAAATAAAAAACCCTTTCATAAGCGTTTATCCACTACAAGTCTACAATATTATATAAAAATGGCTGTCTTGGAACTTTTAAACCATGTCTATTGTTGAAGTCATAAACGTATTGTTCAAATTCTAACCACAGAGTCCTAAGTCTCACCACACAAACCCATCAGCCGTGACGTCACCCACACAGCATTATCAATAAATCTAGCAATTGCAACAGATAGCGACGGTTGCGCAAGCGCTTCTTTACGACGCATTGTCTACAGAATTGGTAATTGCTCGCGTGAAATTGACCGATCGAGTATCTTATGTAGGGATGTAACGGAACATCATTTCCTCGATACGATACCGATACCAGTTATTGTAGTAAAAAATCGGCGATACCGGTACCAATGCTGATATCGATGGCTTAGTACTTAATAACTCAAATAAATAATTAAGTATGCACCTCGGGCGTACAACTGTTTAATACAAGGGTAGCGCTGCCTGTCGCGCTAGCGATATCGCGCCAGTGTGTTCGAGCCGTTATAGTCCTCACTTCTCTGTGTGAATTAACAGAATCACGAATAGCGGTGAAGTGAAATAGGCACGAAACAATACATCGCTCAGCAAACTGCAAACGTTGCCGTATGCCGTGTTGCCATGTCGCAAAGCATGCGCTGCGCAGCTCTCCCGCCATGTGCCAGCCACGCCTGCGACGAAACGACAATGTTGCGCGCGCATCGTCCTTCGCTTGCTTTTCGAACTATATCGTTTGTATATAATCGGTGATGCCGATATATCGGTATCGGAATCGGAATCGTTACATCCCTAATCTTATGGTAAGTGAGTTATGTCATGGTAGAAAAGTAAGATGGGTTATTTTTGTGTATTTGGACTGCATACCTACTTTGAATGCATTATGTTAAGAAAGGAGGAAATACTTATAATTGGTTTTTGGTAGCATCAGAGCACACGCGGCATGATAATTTCTATATCTACCTTACGAAGGCAAAGTGATATACATATATGTCTTTTCTTCGCGCCGCAGAAATCTTTCTACAATCTTTGATCATCTTTCCTTTCTTCCGTTCTTACGGTGGTCTTGCAATGCGTGCTGGTTATTCAAAATGATGAGGCATTTTCAAACCAGTGGCAAAGGATTCCAGATTATGTAAGTGAAATTGATCTTGTATATCGGCGGCGGCTTTTCAGTTCCATCTAGATTCAAGGTGTCCTGTAGGTACTTTTTATTCCAATTTGAAAGATTTTTTATTTTGAAGTCTGAAGACATTTCAAATGTTTTCTTGGTTTGACCTATTGTATTATTTCAGTCGTTGACAGACGAAATCAGCATCAAAATGCTTTGTTAATAACAGAAATATCTGTCATCAATCACGAAAGTCGTGTCAGTGTTGACATTGCATTGGTAGTCACTGCCCTTTCGACTTTGCCATTTGAAGGTGAGCTCATCCCTTCAATACAAAATAGCACTATGAATAGTATCGGCTGTCTATATCATGTACATTCTTAGCTACGTATAATAATATCACTCATAATCATAACATCGTGATGGTGATTATGATATCGTTCCTTTTTTCTTCGTCAATTTATTTTCTGCTGCATGGTGGTGGTTTTTTTAACCTTAACTCTTCCATGCTTTTCTTATACTTTGATGATTGTCCTCAAATCACTTTAAATTTCTTTTGTATTTTCTTCATCATAATTTCAGACCGGAATCATCCTCTGCTGGTTATAGGCCTTCCCTTTCTTCGGCCATACTTCCCAATTCCATGCGAAGCCCCTCATCCAAGTGTTTGCCTTACTATTAATCTCTTACTGACGACTCTTGACTGCTGAGAGTTTTTTATGGAGGAGACTCGCGTTCATCAGTGACTGTTTAATATTTCCTACGATGGTTTTATCCAATCCTATTTAAAACCTCGCATCGTTAGGCTCCAATCTTGAGCAACGACCAACTAAAGAGTATATAAAATAGTTGCAATCTATTGTTGATTATCTCGGCATCTGCCTGGCGTACCGTAAAGGGGCCCACACTATTGCATCCGTGGTTCAGACGCGTTACAACACTATTGTTAAAGACGCACTTTACGCGTTGCGATAGATTCAAGTAATCTTTTTGAATATGTGGAAAAAAACTGTTTTAGAATGTGTAATGCTGTAGCCAGCAACATAGCTTCTCTGTCTGTTTCCTCATCCTGGATTATTCCAGTGCTGGGTCTGGCCTCTTTTCCTATGTGCCTTACGGGAAGTAAGGTGGGAGGTAAGTACGCTGCGTTATCCAGGTGTTCCCCGCGATGACAATACCATCTCAATCTTGTTATTCAATGACGTTTTGTTCAATATCAGGAGCATACGCTTTTACATGAAGAGCGACCTCAAAAGGAACAATACCAGGCCAGGAAATCGATTGGTCTTCTCAATTTCGCCTTTACATTATAGTAAGTTAAAACTCTGGAAATATTCATTCTAAAAATAAACTTCATCTTTTGTTGAATAATAACTTTGCCTTTGGCAAAAGACCTTCAAAATAATGTTGCATTCAAATCCAGTTATTTCTAATATTATAAATTACATAATTTCTTATCAAAGTTGTTGCATTGCGTTTAACCATTCATCGTCACGCTTTTTTCTCGTACTGAATGAAGTCGATTCCAAGGTAAGTATGTGCATCAGAATCGCTTAATGCCACATTCCCACTTTTTCTAGTAACGACAGTTGGATAGTTATTGGTATGGCTCTATGGGCTGCTATGGTGTCTGGTATGTTATTTTAGGGCTATATTTGGGTGATCTTCGTCTGGACCTTTAGTTATTTAACTCAGGTTATTTTAGTTTCAATCAAACTCTTGATAAATACGACAGATTCAAGTTAGGTAAGTACTCTTAATTGTAAAATTCTTTTATTACAAATGAACCGGAGCAGGCATCCATGTTGAACCCATTATAATTAAATAACGAATCAGTGACAACGAAACACAATTTGGTTGACAACTTTCCATTAAATTCGACGCTTTAATTCAATAGAGTTTATTAGTTCATAAACAATCACAGTTCACACCCAGCCCAGCATAACTCAATTGTCGTCAAAATTTAATGCAAATCTGACCTTATTTCCGATGCACTCGATATCAAACCTTACCGTTTTATCATAAGGTTTAAAGTCCCTTCCATAGTAGTCAGAACTGTATTCGGAGTAACCGAATCATGAGTGTCAGCAATTTAATTCGTCAGTTACGAAACGCATGCGACTCGATTCGTTTGAATAGGGATTTACTGTCATTGTGTGCAGCCAGTGTCACTAGACCTGTGGTGAAGTTGGGAACTATGTATCGAAATCCTTCTTTCCAATTGAATTTAGTTCCAGAATATCGTCTTAATGCAAGCGTGGGTTAATAAAGTTGATTTCAGAATGACTATTGTAATAAAAATGTTTGAAGCTGTAGGGTAAACTGAACTTTATATGTGGATATTGAAGTTGTTTTTCCAAAAACATGTATTTGTTTACATGTTTGGAAACTCAATAGCGAACGCAGTATAACTTCAATGTAATGAGATTTAGACAGTGTCAAGTTATACCGGGTGGTTGTGTTGAAATATGTGTGGGTTCGCTGATGGCACTTTGTTTGTGGTTAGAGAATAAAAGGTAAGTAGACATAATTTATGTCAGCTGATTATATGCCCACGCATGTTATCGCAGTGATAGAGTGTTCTGAGTGAAAACCAAGGATTAGTACCTTTTGAAAGAACTGGCGAACAAATAATGACAAGCCAAGGCAAGGTATGGCTCATGGATGCCAAATTGAAATGAGATGTTGCAATTGTACTTAAATATTTCTGGTGCAGAAGCAGTACAGTACGATTTAATTAAACTTAATGGCCGCTCGGAAGTTAGCTACTCGCTGCGCAGTACCCCACCCCTCACCCCCGCTGACACATGAAATTGTTACTGCGCAGCGACTCGCCTCATGTTCCGAGCTGTAGTTGCAAGCTTGCCGATTCCTCAAGCAAATTAGAAGAAGAGTAGAGTACTCATTTATCGAAGACCTAGCTCGTACCAATATGAGCTGAGAGAGGAAGCTCCATAATTCCTTATGTCAGTTTCATTATCGACATGATCAATGCACAGACTTTCCGACCAACTTCAACATAGCCTCTGGATTCATACTTTGCCCGTAACATACAAAAATCCACAGTAAAACTTTATCCCGGCTCTGATTGTGAACAAACATAGTTTCATTCGTGATCCGACCCATATGGCAGGATTGCAATTACTCTGAATTTTCATACCAATCAGAGCGGATAAATTGTGTTTGATACTACACGCCCGTAACTGCATAATATGTTGTGATTTTATGCTGTAGGAAAACTCCCAAGAGATGTTTTCGTACAGAATCAAAAGATAAACTTGTAAAAAGTTTGCAGTTTCCAGTGATAAAAAGAGTTATCGCAGTTTATTGATATGGAAAGTCACTCATGTACTGGGTTGAGAAGGTTTTTAAATATTAATAAATTATCGCCGCCCCGCGGTTATACCCGCATAAATGTTGATCCTGTGGGAATATCGGGATAAAAAGTATCCTATGTCCTAACCCAGGTCATGGTCTAATCCTATGCCGATTTCATCCAAATCCGTTCAGCTGTTTTAGCGTGAAAGCGTAACAAACAAACAAACGAACCAGCAATAAACTCACTGTCGCATTTATAATAATTATTATAGTTAGGATTTTACGCGTGTAAAAAGGACACACGTCTCTAATGCTTATGAACTAAAAACATAATGACATAACACAAGAAAGTATTTAAAAATCAGAAGGACTGACGAGGTCTCCAATTTTAATGGAACTTCATAATAAAAGTGAATAATTTAAACATTTCCATATTGTCCTCCATCCAGGTGTTAACTCAGTTCACATTTAATAAAAAAACAAACACTTTCACTCCAATACAAGTTTCAAAGGAGTGAAACTTGAATGTATTTTGCATACAAATTAGCATCACACTTCCAATAAAGCATTGATACACAAATCCCAATACTAGCCTGTCATTTTAGGCGTTGAGCAGACGATGGACTATTTGGAATCTCACGCGCAGGTAGGAGAAAATTTCCATATGATTTCAAGTTATCTGCGGACAAATTGTCCATCGTCTGCTCAACGCCTTAAAGGAGCGAGTTCTTCCGATTCTTATCTGTCTAGCACGAACGTGCGGATTAAAACGCCAATCCACACGCTCCTGTCACAGTCTCATCCAGGGCAAATAGGGCAGTTGTTGGATATTTAGATCTACGAGTCAAGGCTTGTATAGTACTTTTGTCAAATAATACGCGAAAATTCAAACAAAGCAAATCTATTATAAATTCCAGTATAAATGCCAAACAACCATAATTTTTCATGTGCTAATATGATCATTTGTTTCTTCTTTACTTTAATTAAACAACTCTATTTGCAAGCCAAGCCAAATCGAAATAAAATCTTTGATAAGTTACCTCCTTGGTTGCCATGTGTTGAAGTAAAAAGTTCCTTCTATTTTTAAATAACACGACAGATTTATGTGTTTAGATAGTAATTTATTCGGCCGCTAAACACGACAGATATAGATTTTCATACAAACATTGCCGGCCGGGCGCACGTATTCGACCAGCACGCGTAGCATGATAACCATAGAAACGGTTTTTCTACGGGTTTTGTCGACGGAAGGATAGACAAAATGACAGATTGTGATTGTTTATCTGTCATTTTCTCTATTCTTCCGTCGACAAAACCCGCTTCCACGGTGGTCATGCTACGCGTGCAGTACCGCAATTTCGATATAACTCGAAGGAGGTTATCAAAATAATTTCGAATTTCCAAGTATGTTTGAGAATTATTATTGTTTTTCTCGCGAGTTAAGACTAGACCATTATGTATTTAACTCAACGAGAATGTAACTACGGCTCATAAATTAGGTAATTATATTGGGTTCAATTTAATTTATAAATATTCATATGGACACCAATTATTTTAATTCGAACTGTGCTGCTAAGTTTAATTAATTGTCATTATGTGTGGGTAATCATAATAAGGTCCCAAGTAATTACAAAAGTAGATATACAGGGTGGCAGGGACATCGACGCGAAAACGGTTACCACGTATTCAGTACATCATTCTGAACCACCGTACATAGAAATTATTCATCGGTTATTAAAACAAAAATCTGCATTTTCCTACAATAGTGCAGTTTCCTAATCTGTAGTTTCCTACACGGTCAAAATGTATGGAACAGCAATTTTCTTTTCAGTAACCGATGAATAATTTCTATGTACGGGGGCTCAGAATGATGTACTGAATACTTGGTAACCGTTTTCGCGTCGATGTCCCTGCCACCCCGTATGGGTACTTATATAATTAGTCGCGCACAACAGATGAGGTATTCATTGATTTTGGGTAAAGTCTATTCAAATATTTCCAATTGATGTTATTTACACTTAAACGAATATCACCTTTATAGGAGTTAATTTAAGTTGATTTCGAAATGACTACCTAGCACTGTTGAAGAAGTCATAAAAATGTTTGAAGGTGTAACGCAAACTTTTTAGCTTCCTTAGCCTTTCCAAAAACACATATTTGTTTACATTTTTGGAAGCTTAACGCGAACGCAGTGTAGATCAGGTCTCCGAACGAATTGCATGGTGATTTGATTTGTTTCAGTTTTAGAGACAGTCATTAATTCTTGTGTTTTGCAACTTCTGTTATTCTTTGATTCTTCTATGGCATAAGTATCCATTGGAATGAATCATTCAACTAAATATAGTTCTGTTCATTGAAACAGAGGCCTTTTAGTCTCTAGCGTCAATTAAAATACCAATTATTTGCCATATAAATATAAAGGCATTTAGTCATAGCTGTCAGACATACAGCTATCATTTTACATCTTTCATACAGTTTACCTTAAATCTTTTATTAGTCCCCAATTGGAAAAAAACCTTCAAATCAAGTAAATCGTAAGAATTCTCATGATTCTTGGAATACATAAATCTCCCTGATTGAAAGGTATTAAGTTCTTGATGGTCCTTTTATCGCGAACTTCAAACAAAATCAGATTTTATAAAATAAATACCATTAAAAACATTTTTCGTCAGAAATTCGTCACCTTCGCTTGCAAACATAACATAACATCACGCCTGCAATCCCAGAAGCGTGGGCAGAGGTGTACCTATAGTACACCCACATTTCGCCAGTTAGGTTTATATTCCATGAAGAGCGAGCCTATTGCCAACAACCGGGTACAAATCCAGACTTTGGGCCGATATTGAGAAATTCCAGGTGGAAAAACTCAATAATAATTTGCCCGACCCGGGAATCGAACCCGTTTGAAAATTATGATTTTTTTTTCATGAAGTATTACTTGTCACTTAAAATATACAGTGTGATTCTTCATAATGTGCACATATCGAAATGACGGATTCTATGCTTAATTTGACAAACGGAAAAAATATCTATTTTTATTTTTTTATTTGTTTTGTATTTTTTACCCCAATGTAAAAAAACGGTGTAACTTTTAAATGATTTATCGCGATGAAACAAACTCCATAATGATTGGTTGGTAATAATTAAGTGTTCTTATAAAATTAAAATTGTGGGAAAAAACCCTCCCAATTAAACCCAAAAAACCCTCAATTGAAAATAAACAGGTATTTCGTCCAAAAATCTGTTTTTTTAATAAATTTTTACAATAATCGTAAAAAAATTCAATAAGACGAATTTTTTTAAATAAAAAAAAAATGGAAAAAAAAATGTATTTAGATTTATTTTTTTATTTTTTCCGTAGATAAAATTAGGCATAGATATGTGCACATTATGAAGAATCACACTGTATAGGCTACACACTCTAAAAATAATGATAAATTATAAACAGCTTTTTCAATACAAAAACATTTACCTAGGTCTGTACTTGAATTAATAGAAACACATCACCTTAAAATTAAAACTTTTCCTTCAAAAATCCTCTTTAATCTCCCCTCCTCCTCATTGAAGACTCATAAACATAAAGTTCAGAGTTCACACCAGGGTCTGGATATATATTATATTTGTGTGCCATGAATAAAACACGCCGCGTCCTTTTACGGGCCTCGACGAATTTAGCAATATTTAGAAAATGGTGGCGTAGTATTTATATCTTTTATCGGTGAAATGTCGGAGGTTATCGTTGAGTGGTGTTGGTGTTATTTTCAACTTTGTACCTATACGCGTGGTGGTATTATTCCTCACAGATGTCAATAATGAGCAGTGGTGGCCCCGTGGCAACTAACGGCAGTCACTTACGAGTTGTAGGTCGTGGGTTCGAAACCCAGCAGGTACTTTACGTGTAAATTATTTAATCACCACTGCTCTCAAAACGGTGAAGGAAATATCATGAGGAAAGCGGCATGTCCTAGAACTAAAGATTAGAAGACATGTGACATCCGCCAACGGCGCCAACCCGCACTTGGCCCGCGTGGTGGATTATGGCCCCTCCCTCTCACAGAGAGGAGGCCTGTATCCCAGCTGTGGAAATATTATAGGCTGATTATTCTATGGCAATAACTATAAAAAATTAAAATATTAATGCAGTTTTAAAAAGAGCGGTTTTAAGGTGAGCCTTAAAACCGCTCTTTTTTCACAAACAGGCGAGTCGGCGCGACGCGACTTTTACAATACAATTTCTATAAAAACTTCACGGTTGAATATTCTGGTTCAAGATAGTAACCACTTATTGTCTGGCTGGCTTAGCTTTTCACCAGAGCATCATTATCTGCCTAGACTTTTCCCAGCTTTATTGGGGGTTTTAGCCTTGCCGGATGCGGCCTATCTGGCCTTCACAACCCAGTGACTGGGTAACACCTTACCCCTTAGTAAAAAAGCTTTTTATCCTAAGGGCTAAGTACTACTACAAGCCCAGAAGGGGGAATATTAGACATAGGCTGATGAATTTGATATGATCTATTATTTCCGTACGTACTCTTGCCTACATGAGAAATTCATAATTATTATTCAACATCTCGTTCATCATAACAATACAATAATGATCACAATACTGTATTAGCAGTTTTCGTGTGAACCTGTCATACAAACAAACAAAATTCATAATCATTTGCTTCCACTATGATTCATCTCGTGGTTTTACGGTAAATAATTACCCGTTAATCATTTTCACGGGTATGTAAATTACCTCTTAAACAAAGATTTATCAAGCCATTGAATGTAAAAGCTTGACATCCGGTGTATTCACGATATTGTCTGTGAAGATCATCTACTATACATTGTAACAGCCTAACAGCGAATCAATTTTCACGCCTCTAGGTATTTTTTTTTTATATTCGGGTAGCTCATGACCTAAAGAGGTGCCTGGTGAGGTATAAAAAATATGAATTAAAAATCTAGACTAATTAAAGAGTTATGCAACAACGCGAAACTTCGCGGTTATTGGTTTGTTTAAGACATTACAAATTATCTCATTTTGAAAAATTGCAGTTCGGTCACAATGCGCAAAAATATATTTAACAGTATAGGAGCTTTCATCTTACATCTATTTGTTTGTATCTGTATGCTGCTAAAATAACAGGTTTTTCCGAACATAGAAATTTCATTATCAGCCAAGAGCAGTCCACTGCTTGACTTAGGTCTCTCCAGTTCCACGCCATTCAGCTCGAGTCTCGGCAACTCTCATCCAGCTGCTACCAGCCACTCAGTGAAGATCGTCGCTCCACCTAGCCTCCTACCTCACTACCTTAAGAAAACGTCTACCCCAAAGGTCATCGGATCTACGGGTAATATGGCCGGCCCATTGCCACTTTAGCTTGCTTATTCTGTGAGATATGTCGACAACTTTGGTTCTCTAAGGGGTCACACAGAAATATAGAATCATATAATCAAGTTCTGTAAGTATGATGCAGATATAACCAGAATCTCATTGTTTTCCTCTGTTTACATTTACCTACGTGCTTGAATAAAGCATGATTTATATGTACATAAAATCCTTCACCATAAAGAATCTCCCATTGTCCCACAAACTGTGAAGCGTGCATTAAAACTATTAAAATAATTTACGACACCAATGTCAAGAGCGCACGATAAGGGGCTAACATTTAAGCCAATATTAGCCCCTTATCTCTTGTAGCCACACATTCATCAGTGACAGTAATATGTTTCTTGCGATGCTATGAATGCTATGCGATGCTTTTTGATTTTTGATCATTTTTTTTATTAAAAGCATGTAGGTCGTTGTTCAAAATAATAAAGGGTTTATTTTTACAGAGCTGTCTGTCTACCTTCTTTTTGGCAAAATTCTTGTATGTAGCTACTTTTTTGATTAAGCCAAATATGCTTGCCGTAAAGGTGTTTGGATTCACGTCATGCTATGTCGGATTGGAGCTACAAGACATCTCCAATCGGCAATCAGAGATGTTCATCGTTAGGTTATTGTCGGTAAGCAAAAACAGCCAGGAAATAATATTCCTCCCTTTTCTCACTTGTTGTGGTTTTAAAGACTTATAAATCCCAGGAAAAACAGCGCAGAAATCTAAACCCCATTAAACTCGCAATTTGTTCAATGTCACTACAGAATCCCATTTCACAATACAAATAAACCGAAATGAGCCTTGAACTGCTAGCGGCCATAACTTGGTCATAAAACCGAATGACTCACACCACGGGATGTATTCTTAGAACCAATGGAAGCCATACATGTATGACGCACGGACTTCCCGGGAAAGCCTTGGATACGATACCGGGATTGAGGCGGGAATCAAGAGCTGTTGTTTTATTTTTGAAAGTGTGATTCACTGATCCTGTTGCCATCTATGTGCTGATGCTAGGGCAAAAATCAAGGTGTCTTTTTTGGTGGAATTACTTACCGTTATGGTTTCTCTGGTATGACATGAAGAATATAAACTTCAGTCGATAAGTTAGAAATATGAGAGAGTTTGGAATCGTTGTCTAAACCCCAGTTACCGTATTCTTCTGCTAAGGGCAGAAGACTAATGTTACGCTGCTACAGAAGATTGATAAATAACAAGGAATTAGAGTTTGTTAGTCATTAGAATATGTCATCTCGTCACACCACATCAGAAACACAACGTTAATTATAACTCTTAGCAGCTAAATAATGTAAAGTGTCGAAATACATAGGTCTATCTACTATAGAAAAAAAAAACGAGAATCGTAATGAGTTCTCAAATTGAGTTGGTCATCTCTTCATCAGTATTGAAGCGTGCAGAAAGAATTCCGAATACCGATACGACATTAATCTCAATAAAAATGTAAATACTAAACATTGATGAATTGCGAAAAACTAAAACTGCTAATAAAATGCACAAGATTCCCTCAAAGCAGTCATTACACCTGACAAGATGACAACAAGCAAACAGATGTCCAGATGTTTTTATCTACCATCTTAAAAAGGAAATAAATTCCTCGACTACATGATGTTTTAGCAACACTTGCAACGTAGTGTGACATCGCAATGGATAGCAGCAGAATATCCACTGCACGAAAACATGCATTCATCTGGGTGTCACGTGGGACGGAATAATGGTTGGATTACAAATCAAGTGGACGGGCTTAAGATAAATAATGAGGGAGGTACTTTTTTACTGTAGTTCTCCGATTAAAGGCTCGTTCACACCGGCGCGACTTGTCGCGCGACGCGACACCGGCAATTGTTCAATCGTGAAGTTTTATTAGAAATTGTATTGTTAAAGTCGCGTCGCGCGACAAGTCGCGCCGGTGTGAACGAGCCTTTAGAAGATACGTGAGCAGGATGGGTAGCAGTGAGCATAATTATAGGCTTTGATTTGAGCAATATACACTAGAAACTAGACCCACACATTGATAGTGATGATAAGCTTGTTTGATTGAAGGGTTAGAATTTCTCGTGTGCTTTATTTCTACTGGTTTACGATTGTGGTTTAATATCCTATAAGGACATTTTGGAAAACGGTATTAAAGGCTGTGGTGTAGACACTAGACAGACGCACAAACTTATATGATAAATAACCTTGTTACTAAGGATTGCGATTTCGAGTCCTTAATTATATTTTTAGTGGACCCGCCTAATTGGTTTTGTGGCTTCAACCACTTACCGAGTGCGAGTCGGATTAGATTTACTGCACTTAAAGAATTATGAAGTGCAATCTGAAACTGTAGGATCAAATTGTAGATATATTGCCACCATCTAGATGAGATCTTATCGAAATATCCATTAAAGTCTTAGTATAATATACTATTGTATAGAATCAAGTCCTTCTAACTAAACAAACAGTTGTGCTGTTGGAGAGTCTATTGCGCCACTTCTTCCCAGCTACTAGGAAGTGGTGACGGGCGGGCGTTTTAGGGGACTGTCTTATGTAATTTTGACGATCAAAAAGTGCTGATTATCAGCCTAATTGGAATAAATTACTGTTGATTTAGAGTCTGTTGTGTAACTCAGATAATATCTCACGTCTTTACTAATTGTCCTTGTGTCTCTCTCATTATTCTGGCCTACTAATGTGTCGACAAATGAATCTGACGCTATCACCCACAATGATGCGATATAGCAGTGGCGCTAGTGGACCGAGACTGAACCAATGACCGTGTTACTGGGGAAACTCGGCTAATTTCTAATGGGTAATGTAATGTAGTAAGTTATATTAACAGCAGTATTATGTCATTGGTGAGTGTTATCGTTAGTTAATTGATTGGGAATGTCGACAGCCTTTATAGTAATTTGTGGTTATTTTTTATGTTCCTGATTCCTTTTTATAAGCACTTTGTCATGGTAGCTGGCGAGTGTTTTTCGGTGCCATCTTTTATTTATAATTCTGTACTAAGTGAGAAAGTGCTCACTGGTTTTCGTTCACTTTAAATAGGAACTTAGTTACGTTATTTTTTAAATGACAGATCTGATAACCACATAATCTGCAATTCATTCCATTTGCACACTCACACGCAGACACTCATAAGATCTCAAAGAATTCTCAAACGTTTTTAAAATTGCATTCGAAACTGTTGCTCAAAGCACGACAATATAAAAACAGCTAACAAAACTACCCACATTTGACAAAGTCACTCACTTCAACCCAAAGTGACAACAACATGAGTTTCTTCACTAGTAGTGGCACTAGTTAGCGTGATGGCACGCTTACTACACCATCACGATTTGCTAGTCAAGTTATTGAATTTCAGACGGAAGATATATCAGGCTTGGTGAAAATTAGCTCAGTTTTATGTGATACGAGGAATTTTTATTAGATTATACATGTAGTCAGTGTGAGGTAGATTCATGAGGTTCTTGCTCTATTTACCGACAAGTATTGGTAACGTTTACTAGTAACGCGTGGTTTGAATCATGCTGTAAACGTGGGAGTTTGTTTGCATTATTTTAGTTGTTGTATTTGAGAACATAGTGGAAACAATCGGGATTATGATAATAAGTTAAACTTTAGTACTTTTCCGATACGTACAGTGGCCAGCACATCAAGCTACCCAAAACTGTCAAACTTTCCCAATCAAACTTGAACCTAATGCTTTAGCGATAAAGTTTAAAATCTACTAAAGAAATTTGACAGATTTTAGTAGCTTGATGTGCTGGCCACTGTACTTCATGTCCCATCCTTGAAACATGATTGTCATCCTGAAACTTGATTGATTGATTTATCTGTCATTTCAGTCAAATATTTTGCACAAAACTGATAGATTAGAGCCATTCCTTCTAATCATTCAAATAGTTCAGTTGACCGTTTGTGCAATTGTAAATAGACAACTGTTATATATTCCTTCATGCCTACAAAAAACCAAATATGTTGAATCGCCAGCAAAACTAGAGCCCCTTAATTTTGAACCCAAAAATTCGACACAACACCTTGCAAATCAAAGAGAACAAAGATAAAACTTCAGATAAGCCTGATCCGACATTACCGAAAGATTTGCGGTTCGTCCGGCCCGGATCTGATCAACACACGACCCCGGATGAGGAACACAATGTGGAATTACGGCGGCCATTATGGTTTGGCTCGAATCTATGTGTAGCAGGATTGAGACTTGAGAGATTTCAAGATATTGGTAAACAAAGAGCATGTAGGTATTGGCAAACAATATCGATATGTTTGCAAGGGAAATTTTAATGTAAAAGGAGAACAAAAATGTTGTTAAGTGAACATCTTCCTGCTGACTTCATAAACATCTGCGGGTCGAGAGTAAGGAGTTGAGAGTAGGAGGACACGCGGGCATTTGAAAAGTCAGGTTGGAAAATGGCATAGGAAGTAGCTGCCATCTTACTTAGATATGGTCAAAATAAGGCTGTAAGAACTTCTTTCTTTTTCGTGTGATTAGTGACTAACCAGGGGACTAAGTCTACTAATTTATAAACGTTACAATGGTCTCTCAATGGTGAGTTTTTGATAGATTTGCCATACAAAAACTGTCAAAAACTTACCATTGAGAGACCATTGTAACGTTTATAAATTAGTAGACTAAGGCCCCTGGTGTCAAAGTTTTTATCTCACCATGGCCTCTGACTTGACACTCTCACGATGTTTTCCTTCACCGTTTTTGAAGCAAGTGATAATTTTACAATACACACAATGCATTCGAAAAGTCAGAGGTGCGTGCCTTGGGTTCGAGCTTGAGACCTATGACTTGGCAGTCCGAGGGTCACACCACTGGGCTGCTATTGCTGTAGGATTTAAACGTAAGTTATGTTTAAGTATACCGTTATTGTCACAAAAATGCCAACTACAAGGCCGTTATACACATTGTAAATCAATCTGCCTAGCCCTTTCCCAACTATAAGGTAATACGATAACCCTTGGTAAGACTGGTTGTCAGACTTTCGGGCTTGTGACGACTCGTAACAACTGTCAAAGATCCACGAATGACAGCCGGGACTAACGGCACGGAGGAGACTCGTTATGTAAAGATGGTCACCCATCCACGGACCAACCCCGGCCAGCGTAGCTTAACCTGATGGATCGGCCCGTGCGGCTGTTATTACTTAGCCACGAGCTCCTACACACACTCCGTTATACAAAAGGTTTTACAGAATGTAAACAAGCAACAAGTTGTTGTTCTTGATCTTGGCTGGCCACTCCACAAGAACGAGGGTAAAGAATAAGTAGAATATCTGCATAGCGTTGAGAGTTCTAATATCTGAGTAGACAGTAAAGAGGACTCTTAGTTTGGTACCCAATACCAGAAGAAAACAGAAAAAGAAAGAAAAAATAAATAAAAGAAGAAATAATTCAAGCATTTACATGATGTTTGGAAGACGGGCCGACATAACTTTTTGACATTTTTTGATTGGGATACAAAATTGTATTATTTATCGCTTTTCAAATTCAATCTTAACACAATTTTAAGACTCCAAGCACATTATCAAGTCATTTTCTAAAACCAACCGAAAGAACATAAATGTCATTGCAGATAACACCAAAAATTATTGCGATCAACAACAAAAAGTTATTGGAATAAAACAATATTTTACCTCAATTATCAAGCGTGACACCTAAGACAGGTTTTATGCATGAAAATTAGGATATGACACTCCCTATCCCTAAGAAGATTGTGTCGGTCCTTCTACCAAACACCCTGTATAATTAAAACAAAACTAGCTTGCACACGGTGAGCAATGGAAAGCTCGCCCCCGATAAGGACCAGGCCCAGGTCGACGGCGCGCTGTGTTCCTCGCGTGCCTCATATAGAGATGCCAGCACAACGGCGCCCGCTAGGGCCGATGCCTGTCAGAGTCGCGGGAAAGTTCGAAAGGATTACCGTGGACCCTGGCAACATAGGTAACGGAAGGAACACGGGTGGGTTTTAATGAGTAAGAGTGTCACACGCCCTCCCGCTCCGCCCAAAGCTGGGAGAAGTTATTTGATCATTTTCAACCCAAAAAAAAAATGCTGTTTCTGGTTTTATCCAGTCCAACTTCCGCCATACCCTCGAATAGAAATGCCTGCCAAATATTGTTCCTCAAGTTAAATAACACTCGTCACGGAAATTCATAAATAAATAAAATTAAACGCGAAACAATCCGTCTGTCTGCTTGTAACAGTTATATAAAAACAATGTTCAATGTAATAAAATATAACTTGTTCGTTGATTGAGTTTAACGAACTGTGAACGATGGAATGATCGCTAATAGACTATCTATTTAGGATTATGAAACTGAGTGAAATAAAGATTTGGATGATAATACCTGAAGCACAGTATAAATAAGTAAGAGTATTACGTCTTCATAGAAAACTAGGCGGTTCGAAATCTCAGTGTATACTAAGTACGCAACAGTCTCGAGTGCGCGGCAGTTACGCACAGACGCGGAAGGTTTATCTACCGAGCGGTAGATAGGTAATTATTTCTAGGTCACTACCGAGACATAATACTGTTACTTTATTATGCTGTGCCTGAAGAGACTATTTTAAACATTGAAAGGAAATAAATTGGAGATTACGGGATTCTTTTTGTCAGTGATCAAATCGATCAATGGAATTAAATTGTCGCATTTACTTGACAGAATAGTTAATTGAAATTGATTATACATTTACCTGGTGAACGTATTACCTACAGCCCGATCGAAAGCCCGTTTTTGTTTCGGCCGAAAACGAAAGCGAAATTCGGCCTGATTTATATTTTCACCAGAAATTCGGTCGGATTCTAACCATAGAACTTTCTTGTATATCTATGACCGGTCGAGGTATTGCTCCCAACACGCACTGGGCCAGCGTGGTGGATTATTTATGCCATGCTCCTTCTTATAGAGAGGAGGCCTGGCTCCCAGCAGTGGGAACTTCATAAGCTGATTATGCTTAGGTATTCTTCTAGACGTGAGTTATTTAACGGCTCCAGGAAAAAAAAAATGACCTGAGACAGAGAGACCATCATAGACATACAAATTGCTTATTTACGGCAACAACACATCAAGAACAAGAAAGAATGAACATCATTTTTAAATTAAAACAAGATACTGTTTTCAAGAACACAGTCGTCATCTGTCCTCACATAATCCAAACAAAGTAAACGCAAATGTTGCACATTAGCATAGTGCACACAAAATATTCACGCGCTCTTTATGAGTATGTGCATGACACTGACTCACAGGCTGAATATTTAAATGTTATGTGGCAACTATGTATTTTGAATGGGTGATACTAAGACTATATTACTTCATATGTTTTGTTTTTGAGACGAAGCAATACACAGCCGTATCACTGTATCATTCTTGCACGACGAAGTATGCGCCAAAATAGACCCTAAGTTGCTGTAAGTTCATTGTGTCCCTCATGCCTTTGTATAAAGGACCTCTATGGATGATGTGTACCTAACTATCACAGACTCAGTCTTACAATGTAACTATAAGCAAAGTCATACATTTTGATTCACAAAAATTAAGTTTCTAACATAAAAAGTTAAAAACAGACAATACGCAGAAATGTAACACAAATGTCAGTATGATGCCAAATACAGAAGGAAGTTCTAAGTGCTACCAAATGTGACACACAACTAACTCCCAAAAAAAAAATATGTCCACCAAATAGGACAACAAAACACTGGTAAAGAAAAGATTATCGGTAAGCCATTACTGCCGTAAACGGTAGTCGTTACCGAAGTGTAGTTTAAACTAATTGACGAAACAATCGGACATGGCTTAGAGTTAGGATGGTTACACATCTGCGACTTCGTAGCGCGATTTAGTAGCACAGTTGAGAGTTTGAGACACGTCAACATTTTCGCCGTTCCTTTACTGCCGGGGATCACGCGGCTTATGCGGTCTTCCGTGGTCGGATGTAGAATCTTAAAAATCTTCGTTCATCTTAATTTTGTAACATATGATTCAAAATTTATTTGATTTGATGGCGTTCGAGCCTTTTTAGGGCACCTTTTGCGTAATGACTGGGCTTTAATCAAACTTAGTCAACACTGAGAAAGTTCAAATGACAACCCGCCATCTTATTGTCCAACTCCAACAGTCCTGCACCGACAGATTTTGTATTTTTTACTATCCTGCGCTGTCCCACTAATGGACAAAAGCCTACTTTCACTGCTTCCATCTTTCAATAGCCCGCGCGTCCTCCTTCCAGTTTTGACGGAACCTATCCAGCTAGTCTCGCAATATCCTGCGTGGTCTGCCGCGACCCCGCCTCAATATCTCAGGGAACCAGTTCTGTACTATTGGCCCAGTTCGTCCTGCATGTGGCAGATATGTCCTGCACCCTAATTGCGTAATACACGATCCATCACAATCTGGATAGGTTTGGAACTGATTGCTAATCCATTACTTCATAAGTTCGAAAAAAAAACAGATTAGTCGGAATCGTTTACGACAACGTTTTACGCAATTAGATAACTGCCCAGTCCCATTTAAGTTGAGGAGCCATTTGGGCCACGTCAGCTGTCTTTGTTTTGGAACGCACTATTTACAACATCAAAATAGAACACAGCTAAATCGCGCTTATAACCTATAAATGTGTAACCACCTTTATCAAAATTCCGACCGATTGCTACGACAATTTGGTTAAACTATCGATTGAACAATAGCGTACAATGGTTATCTTACTACCCACACAAGACATTCATGTTAGTTTAAAGGAATGGCGCTGTTAGCTATTAGTGTGCGTTGCTTGCTTTACAAAACGGTGTCTGGTCTATGGTTGTTGAAGAAATAAAGGCTGTACTTTTGCGGTGTAATTGTGATTCGGCTATAAGTAAGTAGTATACTTTTGAAAATCAAGACTTGAGGCCTTCTGCTAAGGGCTGCGATTTTCACAAGACGTTTAGTATTTCAAAAGCAGCTGATCTAATCTGTCAAAATGTCACCGTGAAAACTTAAGGAGAAGTGAGCTTGTTCCACGTAATGAGGGGTTGACAATATTCACAGCCACACCTCAATTCAAGTTTACATTTTTACAGATTAAACCGGCAGGCTATCTTGCCGAAAGTCATTGCTAAATTACGTGACGTAAAAAAAAAAACCTACTTAAATCAAGTTTCAATTTCGAGCATTTTATTTCGTTTGTTCACCGTTTTGCATGCCTAAATCGGACTTCACAAATACAACTCAACACTTATTTACCTTCCATTTTTCGCCGAAATAGCGCAAACATACGACATATCAACAAAAATGGCGTAAGAGAAGGCTCTATTTATTGGTAAGTAAACGTGAATACTGAGCTGAATACACGAAAAGCACTTTGGAAGGACCACAAATAAATTGTGAGCCTTGTCTATGTGTGGTCGTGTTTGGGGCTAGATTGATTCTGAAAAGGTTCTCAATTTGCTAAGGTTTTTCGTGAAAAACATCAGAGTATTTGAAGGGTCTATCTATTTCAATATCTGCCCCTTAGGTATATATACCATAGGTTGTTACTTGTTGGTAATTTTCGCCAACCAATTGAATGAGGTAACTATTCTATACTTATCTTTTGAGCAGCTTAGGATTTTACTGACTTCAGAATTTAAAAATTCCTCACTCAAATAAGTACTTAAGATCTTAAAGTCAGATATAGATATATAGATAGCTTTAAATTTGAAGGTACCTTATGTCTTTTATAATAAACTTGACCGATATAAAATTACAAGAGTTTATAAAAATCTTAATTTTATTTTTTCCATGATACAACCTTACAAAATATAAATAAATACCTAAAAAATCTATGTAACTGTTCAAAATGCCAGACAGTGTGACCTTCATGTTGAAAAAATAATTAATTCTAATTAACATGGTAACTGGGCCATTTCATAATATATTACAAGTTTTGAACAACAATACGTACTTAGTTACAACATTGAGAATATGAATAAATATAATACCTATGTAACATCATCATGTAAGTAGGTGCAAACATCTTGTACAGTCAACCGCACGTCGGTTATAAAACTGTACCCTTGAGTTGGCTTAGCGTAGTATGGGGGTTTAATAGAACAAGAGGCCAGCTTATACTGGTCTTGTTACCACCGACGTCCGGCTGTACAAGGAATGAATCTAAACGAGCACAGGAAGACCAATGGTGAAAGAAGATAACGAACAACATCAACCTTCTCGGGCAGACCAGGAAAAGATTGTGCCAGAGTAAAGAAGAATGGTGTAAAAGTGTCGTCCCTTTTACACCATTCTTTCCTACTCTGTCACACAGTACGTCACGTAGTAGGCACAAATGATGATGAATAAATATGCAGTTTTTATTTGTCGAGCAACATTGGACAAGTAATTTACTGAGGACCAATCTGATGTTTTCTCCGGTGAAAGTGTTCCCAATCATTACAGATATTGGTATCGAACATGTGTGTTCTAAATAGTCCACTCATAGATATTACCTACTTTTGTTTTGACGACCAATCGACCCGAATAGCCCATTGTCAGAATCTGGAGCTCGTAGTCCAAACACAGATACAATATAGTACCTACAGAGACAATAGTTTTTCGATTTCCCACGAAAACCAATACCTACAAAAAAACTGGTTTTCTCGCCCGCATTATAAGTTTTTTAGTGCAAATGTTCTTCCTCAAGTAATCCTCCAAACACGTGGCTACTCTTCGGAGAAAACAGGCATAATGTTATGTGTTTACTAATATAATTACAATGTCTAGTCCACTTCCACTCATTGAAATAAGAATTACAATAAAACATAAATCAAGGGACAAGGTACTCCTTTCCCGACATTGATATTTTACAGCTAAACAATTGCATCCTCGGCGCCATAGCTTTGCATAACACTCGGCTAATGTAAATATGAATCACAAGTAGTACTAAAACAATAGGGTTCAATCATAACAGCAGATGTTACTAGCGTGTTGTTAATATAACACTATTGTTGGACGTCCGTCGTTAGGTTAGTAGCGTAAATTCTAAAAGTATCATTAGGATTATAACTGATCCTGATGGTTTGGGAATCTTTGCTTATATCGCCTATGAATCCCACGTAGTTGAACTTCGAGTTCAACTATAGGCTAAAGATGGTTACGATAATCTTGCGGTGTATGGAGATCTCACTTTTTCTAGCCTATTCCTTAAAGAGTTCGTTTTACAAGCAAAAAGGGTTCAATCAATTATTATAAGCCAGTGTTGTCCAACTGCAGGGCAAAGGCCTCCCTTCCCTCTTTCCCCTTTTCCCGGTCTACTAGGATTGCAGAACAATCCTTTAAGGAGTCCAGTTCATCCCGCCATCTCTTCCTGGGCCTGCCGCTTAGTCGTTTCCTACTATTTGGGATCTACTGAGTGGTGGTTTTTGCGTATCGCTGTTGCCCAGCCAGTTAGACTTCAAGTCCAGCAACTGTGCGGCCATCGTTCTCTATTTGTGTTTTGGAAAGAAGTATAGAGTTCCTACGGTCTGTGAGTTTGGCACCTGGTATATTTTGTTTCATAGCCAAGTGACTCCAGACTCCAAGTGCAATAAAGCTTGGCAAAATTATTTGCCTGAAAACTGATTAAGTATGACAAGAGGCTCAGTGTCTTCCCATATGCTTGAACAAACCATAAGGCCAAATAGGTAGCATTTGTTTATTCTGGTTATGACGTGTGCCCGTTCCTACTGACTGTATCATTCATTAACAAGCCATCTTCTCTTTAACAAACCATAAGAAATCTGAAATACCGTTGCACATAGAATAAATCTTTCGCAGCGAAGACGTTTCAGAAAAAAATCGAGATGAGATAAACGACACTGATAAATCTAGACACGTTACTTTTCCAGCTAATTGACTTTTTATCCACTAACACATTAGACTTGTTTAATAAATTATTCATTAACATAGTAACGCATTTAAAATGGTAATTTTCTGTATAAACAGTACGAAGAGATGTCCATTATGAACACGGGTTATATACACCGCTATAGATCTGGACTCGAGATCCCCAGCAAAGTTGTGATACGGATTGATGACCACAATTCCTTTAAATTCGCATCCACATTTATTATGCGCGCGCGCCCAAAGTGTGGAAATCTTTGCCAGCATCTGAGATTCTATCTACGTATAACCCGTCAGCCTTCAAAGCAAGAGTGAACAGGCTTCTTCTGGGCATGCTCGTTCCATTGTAGACCACATCCATCGCTTTCCATGGGGCGAGATCAGTGTCAAGAATAGTCCCATTGCGCAAGAAATTAATCATAAGAATTAATATCGCGTTTTCTAAAGACAACTCACTCCACTGTAAATGGTATTGTTCAAACGATAATCAGTGGGCTTTGGAAACGTATTGACTTATTTGTGATTCCAGTACCTATTCTTTAAAATTCTTCTAAAACAAAAATCTTGGGTCAATCAGCCTTGTCATAACTTTAGATTGCTTAGTTTATGTTGGGCCTATATGTCATTGTTCGCTCTCCAACACAAAACAAATAAACTGAAAATTCTCATCCAGGGATTGCTTACATAAGGGTACACCTTATATCCATATTACATACAAAAAACTTTTTTCTACCTACCAAATATCGATATGAAAACGTTACGAATAGTTCGGAGTTTATACTAAAACTTCCGTGATTTATTCAGCCCTTTTTTGTAATATCGATAAATAAACAAAGGCTATTTATTTCATAACGACTTTATGAAAACTGTTAATAACAATTGGGTCTATAAATTGTTTGCGGGCTAAAATGGGAATAAAACGGAGGGTGTAAAGCGGAAAGAGGGTTGAAAAAGTTTTCTGAAATGCGGTGTTTTCTCTTAGGCCCATCCTCACACAACCCATTAGTCGTAATGCCACCCAAGGAAGTGATAAAAAGTACAGCTGCAAATTCATTTTGATGTCTCTAATTGAAATTTAATTAACGCTATGCTAAACTAATTAGTACCATGAAATCAACACGTTTATACAGGAAGACGGCGTAACATAAACTAACTGCGGATATTAGTAATATGTGCTAAATGTAAACTTGAATAGGATGTACTTGGGAGTTGAACCTTGCGAGACGCCGAGGCATGCTGTCAGGTTGGATTAAAAGCCTTGTTAATGGCATTATAAAATAGCATAGTGGATTTAAAGAATAATCAGTCCTGCAATGGACTGCAATAGAAGAGTCACAAGTGATGGTACTAAGCGTTCTTCTAGGGCATCCTGGGTCCGCTGCGCTCCCAACTTGCTTACCAGATAATCTTTTTACCGGGGCATCAACTAATATTCTATTATAGTATCGCTTGTACCGAACCGAAAGAAGAAAGCAAACCGTTTCGTTGATGAAAAAAAAACCAGAAAAAAACTCAAAATTTGCGCCTGACACTGAAACTGCTCAGACTTCTTGGCATACTTACCAATTGTACTCAACGCGACGCAGCAGAACAGATGTTCCTTGTATTGTATCCTTACACAATTTTCTCGACTTCCAACAAGCGATTTATCAGTGTTCGCCATATTTACTCGATTTTCGACGATGCGATCGACAGAAATCGAGCTTGAAAGCACGTAACACACGTTAAATTCTTCCAAAGGGAATTTGCCTGGGTGTTTAGAGATATACCAAGAATATTGAAAGGATAATCTTATAAACAATACACCAACTATGCTGTTAAATTAAGAATTGATTTGAATATTTCGCCATTTTGTAACATAGTTCGCGGTTTGTTAGCTGTCAAATTAATTTCAAAAAGTGTCATGTAATTTCTATAGAATACAATAATAGTATACACTTCTACCCATAATGAAGTAACTACATCGCATTCTAGGTCAGTCCTATACGTGATACCATTCTGTATATAACATGTAAATCACGCAAAACAACACTAATAAAGCAATCGATTTACTACAACACATAGCTTTGTCGGAACCTTTCTGCATGATTTAATTCTAACACCAGCATGTGAAGATCGGTATCAAGTGAAATAACACACTACACACACTCGACGCAACATCACGACACGTTTTGAATCGATAATCACTTATTTGTACGTCATTTCACTTTAACTTTCTAAAAGGTACGTAGAATAGCACTTTAAGGAACGTTTTGGTGTACGGAAGGTGCACACAAAGAAATGTCACCTGCAAAGCTTGGTATTCATTCTGCCTAGCCTTTTCCCAATCATGTTAGGGTCGGCTTCCAGTCTAACCGGATGCAGCTGAATACCAGTATTTTACATAGAGCGACTGCCTATCTGACCTCCACAACCCAGTAACTAGGTAATACGATACCCCTTGGTAAGGACTTGTTGTCAGACTTTCGGACTTCTGACGACTGTCAAAGATCCACGAATGACAGCCGGGACCAACGGCTTAACGTGCTTTCCGAAGCACGGAGGAGTCTTGGTATGTAAAGATGGTCACCCACCCACGGACCAACCCCGGCAAGCGCAGCTTAACCTGATGGATCGACCCGTGCGTCTATTATTACTTAGCCACAAGCTCCTCACCTGCAAAGCTTGGTATTGCTCGGCAGAATTTTAGGGAATTACGCGTTTGGCGCTTATCATCATCAACATCAGCCCACAGACTGCAGTCCACTGCTGGAGATAGGATAGGCCTGTCCAATTACACGCCATTCGATACGATTCTCGGCAACTTTCATCCTGCTGGTACCAGCGACCCTGTGAAGATCGTCGCTACCTGGCCTGAGGGCGTCCTACCTTATCTTTGCCGATTCGCGGTCTCCGCTCAAGAACAAGTCTATGTCCATTCGATCTTATGAAATTCGTAAAATAAACATATACATACAATTTTATAGTTGAATGAAGACCTTGGGAAAACTAAATCTGTTATAAATCGATAAACTGGATTGTACTTTAAATTGTAGACATTTGGTAGTGTTTCTATATACTTAGAGGATAACTTAGGGCGAATTTCACCAAAGAAGCTGAACGCGATCAGCAAATAAAGCAAGTTTAAGAACTGTCAGTGTCATTATTTTCTTTGGAATATTGACACTGACTCTTGAACTCGGTTTAGATGTGCTGATCGCGCCCAGTTTCATTGGTGAAATTAGCACTTAATAATTCAATTAAGTACTATTTATATTTTGTGTGGTTTTTTTTTTACAATAAACAATAGGTAAGTACATAAATCTCGGATTTGCGCTAATCCCATGGATTTTCGCTTATGACACGTGAACACGGTACTTACTGCTTAATTTTTGCACATATTACACATTTTCATGTCCCCGAAATATAAACTTGATTTATAACGGTGACTAGACTTAAAGGAAAACTTTGAAACGGTGTTTTTCCTATATCATAAGTTGTTTATGTTAAATAGACAATTATAAAATGTTTTATAAAGAAAAATTATAAGTTAATACATAATGTACAGAGGCATTTTAATAACAAAACGTAAATTATTGCAGTTATTACAAAGTAGGTACATTATGGACGATGAAGATGAACCATGGCCGGTCTGAAGTTTGCGCAGAAGGCTGCGCAATAACATTTTTTAGGAACTAAATGGTGACATGAGGCGAGTGTGAGTGAGAGAACATGCGCGAAAGTTCGGAGAGCCTATGTTCAGACCGGCCATGATTCATCGGCCGTATTGGACACGTGTATTCCTTAGATGTTCTTACATAGGGTGTTCTATGTACCTACCTGAGAAGTTCCATGTTACATAATTTACTTATTATCTCATAAATAATGTGTTGCGGTCTTTAACCACGAAACATATGTTTATTGCATAATTCAAATGCAGTTAAGTACTGTTTTTATGGCTTGTGACTTTATACCAGGCAGTAAACTGCTTATACCTCTCAATAACATCTGGCTTTACTGAGAGAAGTAGATCGATAAAGATTTTATGAAGACTCGAGGTTTTTGGTAAAGTTACTTTGCTTTAGTTTTGATGGCAATCTAGAGTCGACCCAGAATTCCGACACAGGTCCTGTAACATTTAGCCAACAGGACTCTCAGGACACGATATTAAGTGCCCCATTGGCTAAGGAACGGCACCACATTTTAAATCATCCGGGCGGAGTCATCTGCAAATCTCCACCTGAGCAGGTTTGCCTTTCATCGGCCAACCTCAGTCCGGAGTCTATTTAAAGGACTTCCAGGTGAGCCAAGGCAACGCATGTCCAGGTGAGAGATTTTCTTCCTAAAGTTAAAACACCAGACTATGGTCCATATAAAAAAATGCTAAATGTCTGCTAAACACAGTTAGGTCAACACAATTAGGTAGTAGGTAGGTAAAATAAATACCTAGTGGTTTTCAAAAGGATCTTTGTTTGAACAGTCAGGAATGCCACACTCGTGACGTAGTGCCGTGCTCCGCAGTTTATGAATCGAGACCATTGTTCCGAACCAACATCTGTTGTAATACGTAAATGTATTGCCGACACTTGTAGTGTACATAGAATGGAAGTAGTTGGTACTTAGGTACGCAAAGAAACTAAACCTACGTGGAATATATTTTGCATAGACTAACTTATTTTCCTTATCGAGCATTTATATTCGAAACAGAAATCATTGATGTAGCTCAAAGCCAAAAAGCTGAAGTGTTTCTAGGCTGGCCACGTCTGCCGTATGTATGCTCAATGAGTTGGGTATAATAGGTAACCACTATGTGGAGCCCTGACACAGCCAGAAGGCTTCGCGACAAACCACGTAGAAGATCGGGTCGAGCTGGACAAAACTAACAAACAACAGTGCATATTGGCGCTGGAAGATGAAGAAGTGTTTGATTTGCTGGTCGTGTTAGTTTTTTGTGAGGTATGATAGAACATAGTGGCATGTTAACAATGCCAAGGCGTTAAAAGCTATGAAAAACATCATAATTGAGCACCGAGCTAAGAATTTATGCAATAATAGAGCTTAAAACATTAAACTCTTCGTAAATAAAACGATAAAATATTATAGAAAATATCGTAAATCTTTATCGTACCTACCTAATATCTTTTGTGAACCTACGTGGTTCATGTTCACATATGAAATTGTAAACTATACAAAATATTAGGTCTGTTTAATTAAGAGGCTTATTACATTTCGATCGTGATTTTTGCGATAAATGGGCAACTTCGGCGTTCTAATTCAAAATAATAAAAAAACAAATCATTTATTTCCAGGTCATAAAATCCGCGTTCAAGAGCTGTCAGTGTCAAAATTGTTATGGAATATTGACACTGACAACTCTTGCGCTCGTTCAGTTTTATTGGTGAAATTCGCCCTTAGAAGTAGTATAATATTGTCTGTTGAAGGAAAAATTAAGAATAAGTCTAATGTCTACAGTATTAAGCTGATGTTGGAAATAATTGACTTCTCCACAACCATAGTTGGAAAACCCATAACTTTAATTCAAGGATAAATTTAGTTCATTAGGGTAGTACTTACTTATATAATTTGTGAAAGGTTTACTAAACTCACTATAATTACCAAATTAATAGTCAATCCGTTAGTTTTGGGTTCCTAAAGGCGCTTAGCACGTGCTTGCCGGGTAATCCGAAAGATACTTGGAAAAATATACAGACCCCAAACCGGTTTCCATACAAAAGTGAAAAATAACCCGTTAAGTACTTAAACGTCAACACAACACGTAACAATAAAATAAAACTTTCAAGTAGGTAGCATCGAAATGTTTGCTTGAAATTCTGGTCACTTGGTAAGCCAAATACTCCAAAGACAATTTGCCTTGCACAGGTAGGTAGGTATTTGTACATTAATCTCATAAATGGCGGCCCAAACTATAGAAAATAACACGTTACGTTGCCTCGAACGTGATGATACGATTAAAATAACACATCGACGTGTCGATAGTATTGAAAGGAGTTGACTGGGTTACTGACTTTCTCCGCACCTGTTATCAAGTGCCACAGTATCCCCATAAACGCTATCAAAAACAAAAACCCCAGCCCGCATCCTGTTTTCGAAATAAACCCTCTATACTTCACTAAGTTCTATTATTCTTGCTTCCATTATTTAGTAGACAGACAATATTTTTCTTTTCAAAAATAGAACGTGTTAAAGAGTTCGAACGTTTTTGTTTGAACTGTTAGAACAACAGTGAGTCGAAAACTAAACAAATGAAGCTACGAGATGGGTCAAGGCCGAAACAAATAAATATTTGGAGTAAAACGAAGGCTGAATAATGTAATGAGCTTCGGCAAAGGGAGACAATTTACTGAACCAATTTCAGTAAGTCCATTACTTACTAAAATAATAAAGAATTGGTTCTTTTAATTTACAAACTGGTATTTATACTTATAGTCTCCAAATACGATTGCCAGGAATGTCAATCTTTTTGACACATTAGAATATTTCAGGGCTGAAATCGCTGATGTTGAAGGGCTTGATTTGTGGATATCAAACAGACACCCGTAATCAACTTGCCTGAAATAAGCTTGATTATTATAAAATAGAGAAGTATGAAAACGAGTAGGTATGAAAATAATCCGGCCAGGTTTCCGAGTATGAATAATAAGCATAATAAAAGTTACGAGTTTCGTGCCAAACTGTAGGACTGGATTCAAATCCAACGTAGGTGCACACTTGTATTTGACACACGTTCTGAAAGCCGAGTTCCTAAATGTCAAATAGAAAGTTTTAAAATTGAATTGTCGCTCACACTGAAATGTGAACACTGTTCACCACATTTAAATAAAGTCTAACATACCTAGTAGGATTCAGATCAAAACTTATATTCCCTGACGTTCGAATCTATCCCAACTTCAAGACATAAATTATACACGTTGTGCTCTGTCATTTGTTCGTCCAAAGCTGTTCTTGCGATCTCATTGGAAAGTTTATTTGTAGCGTTTGATCAAAGGCAGCCTATACTTCTAGTTCTGTACCTAATCTTATTTCTATTTAATGCCCGGTTGATTTTGTCGCGCCCCGTAAGCACCATTATCGTTTTGTTTAGAAACGGCTTGGAAGGAATTTAATACATGTGTTGGGATAAAAAATAATCGTCGCTCGAACACTTAGCGTGTCTCGCAGGTGGCTTGGATCAACAAAAACTATTTGTCGAAGAGTTTTTCGTGCTCCCTAAATTTTTAAACACTCTTCAATCTCATCAACGCTTTTTAGAAGCATATTTTGAGATGAAACGAAAAACCCCATTTGTAAACCTACTTCAATGAAGATGCCAAATCCTTGAATGTCGATAATCTAACGACAAATGACGCGATTTCCAACCATAATTTCATTTCCAAATTCGAATACTTATATGATAATTAATAATTGCTTATTATTAAGATTAATAAAATAGCTATTAAAAAGCAATTACCCGTCTTATTGTATCATTCGGCAGCATCTGGCCATCACAATATATTAAACCCAGTTGGTGGTAATGTGTTCGGAACCTCGGACTAATTACGCACTGACTGGCTATGCAAGTGTTAAAATAACTGTGTTATTGCTAAACCACTAAAGAAATTTACATAGTAGGTACACTATCTATTACATCTTGTAACTATTCTTCTGGCGGGAAAAAGATCATATCTTATGTATTTCCTGTTTCGCTAGCTCTAATTGCCCAAAAACGTTAAAGCATCAGTAGCCATCTTTGCCAAATTCCACAGCGAAAGATTCTTCGAGATGTTTATCCAATTTCTTTTTCTTGTGTCAGTAATGACTTCAATAATAAAGGGTGCCAATTTCGTTTGCTTATCTAGCGGCAAGAGAAAGTCGCTAACCTTGTTCGCAAGATTATAATCTTCGAAATTGTTGAATCGATTTAGATCACTTGTTATGTTTCGCTGTCTTTTCATTTATAAGTTAATTTAACGCAGAGGTTTTTTAACCAAAAAGGCAGAAAAAAGTTAATTAAGTGAGTCAGGTTTCCGAGTAAGTTACTGAAGCAGCCCTCTAAAGTTGTTCCCTCTTTTCTTTATTTTTTGCACGCGAGTCAAGTCATCTCTTACTCAAGATGTTTTTCTATCGAAACCAGTTGAAACCATCGATTTATTATTCAATGTCAGTTGAAACCTGACGTTTTTTTCAGTGAGCCGTTGGTGTAGGAGAACCGGCTCGACGGGGAGTGCCGAGTCAACAGGTAGGCTATAGGGCACTGACCTACAGTTGTTGCGATGCATGAATGGCATCGAAGTCGTTCAGCTGGCTGCCATTCTTAATGAACTATCGATTTTTGAAAATAGAAGTAAGTAATTACAACCACAGGGTTCACATCACATTGAAAAAGGGAACAGGCATAGTGGGAGACGTTTCATTGCAATTTAAAAAAAAACTTTTAGGAGCTGTGTTTACGAAGTTTGATAAAGTTGAGAATGTGAGATTTTTAAACACTGCTGAATGTGATGTAGGTACGTATAAGAATAATAACTACCTACGCTCATTAGCAGCATGTAGACTAAGTAAACCAACTGATATCAAGTCAAATAACGGGACTTATCTAACTAATTCCAAAGTGAAAGAAATACTATTTTGAATGCAACGATAAAAAAAAATCTCGTTGTAAAGATAACTGTAGTTTGAAGAGTAACTAAGTAGGTAATTCATGCCGCTCACCTTCTCGCAAACTGCAGGCGAAACGTGTCGTTTCGAGCCAGTTGCACGCCAGTGTCCTTTTGAACTTAACAAAGGTCTACTTTCACCGACGCCAGCCCCCAAGATTCAACTACACCATATACGGCCCTCTCGACGAATATTGCAACTTTGCTTACGCGCTTTTTTATCGAACAAAACAGTAAAGTACAATTGAAACGGTAAATTACGATCGCATAAAAAAACCGTAGACGCACTTCACAAACACTCGTCAAGATTGACCACTTTTATTTCACCGCACTGCTGATTCTGGAGAAAAAAGTGTTGTATCATGGGCCCGTTTAAAAAGTTGGGAAACTTTTCGACTGTTTTCGTTGATCGAACGTGGTAGCACGTTCGTCGTGGGGCGATGCCGCCGCGCGAATGGCGGCTGGCCCGGCTTGCCGCGACGAGAACAAAACGAGTCGAGAGAAGCGGAGCGTGTGCCGCGATGCAAAATACACCGGGCATACGAGAGAGAAAGAGATAACCGCTCAGAACCGTTTACCAACCCCCCTAGCCCCCCCGCATGCCAAATTTAAGGGGAAGTAAAACACCTGCCTGTAAAACATTATTTTATTGAACATTATCGACCCAGATATTTTTGCAAAGTTTCTTTATTACAAAGAATTTTATTGACTTAGTTGGAAGTTATCTGAGTCAATTTGACGTCACAAGGACTACTTTTACAAAGTTATTGTTTGTAGGAGTGTCATTCTTCAGTCTTATAAAATTTACATATGGAAGAAAAAGAAAAAAAGGAACTCATCACAATAATATTGTAAATAATGTATTCAAATAAGAGAGAATAATATAAAGAATACCTGACTTTATACAAACACAAAACAATACATGTAAAAATAAAAAATAAATATTACTCATAATTAATATTCTGATCTTACTTGCATAATTTAAAATAATATATATAATAATAAATAATCTCAATGAATATAAAATTGTATAAATTGTGTCTACTTAACTTATCAGTTTGTTACCAATCTTAGTTAATAGTGGAGTGAAATAATTGAAGTCAATAAAAGTAGAAAGAACAATAAATAATAATTAAGATTCAAATTAGATTTCAGTGGAACACAATACTTATAAAAATCTCTATATACAATACAAAATTAGGTAAATAATAATACTTATTACTAATTTAAATTTGCTATCATGGTCTTACAAGTTCTACCGGAACACTTAAATCTGGTGTGACTAACAACGGATTCGTCTGTGGACGAATCTTAGCATCATAAGCTTGCTTGTGTGCAACCGCAGTAGGTGCAACTTTCTTGAAAAAGTTTGTTCTTATAGCTAAAACTATAGTACTCATAAATCCAAGGACGATGTAAATGCCACCGATGATTGAAAACAGTCTCAACGTAAATTGAAGTACATTTTCCCTTTCTTGGTATACTTTAACTTTTAAAGCTGCCATGTCATACTTGACAAAGACACCGGGGACTCCGTGAGATCCTTTCATATGACTGATTGGCCTTTCAAGCTCTTTGACAGCATACTGGAAAGTTTTTATTGTTTCAAATGTGGTATCTACATCAGTTGGGACAACTTCTATAAAATATTGGTACAGCATGTTTTCCTCTTGTGTCACTTTAAGGTCGCCTTCCAGTGGGTATATTAATCCATTAGCTGGACTACCGAAGCTGAGACGGTGTATTCTGTGACTGAAGTTTTGGGGTGTGTCATCAAACAACATGTTTAAATGTATGTGTCCTCGTGGTAAATGTAAACTTTTTCCTGCTGTTACATGGAAATTTCCAGCAACTTTGTTTAGTGTTAGCACACCATGAAGTCTGCATGCGTCTGGTCGACGGTTAGGCTTTGTTTTTCTCGCCGGTATCGTAGCACGAACAGACCCATGGCCTTTTTTCCATAACAATTGCCAAACAGAATGGTACTCTTCTCTGAGATAAGAATTTAGGTATTTTACAGCATCAAAGGCGTCTTGTTGCTCCTGTGTGAGCTCGAACCATGTGTCCTCCTCTTGTAATTCACCAAAACCAAACACGCTTTGTGAAGTGGAGTCCAGAATATCAGCCCCAATGTTAGAGCAGGGCATAGCTACAGTCATATCTATGTTTATTCGGAGCTTTTCGTCCATATCAATATCTGGCATGAATTTGAACACTAAATTACTGTCTAGATAGTAAGTTACTTCGCTATATATCAGCCACATAATTATAAAAAATGCGATAACTGAAAAAGTGCCGCCTACCGGTGTGCTGTCCACGTACTCTTCCGGCACTTTGGGGAAGGCGTCCAGCTCCTTCACTCTGTCAATAACTTTCTTTTTACCTCTATATCTTAACATTTTTAATTAAAAATAACCGTATCTAACGTAAACTTCTCAGTCGACGTGTTTTTGACTTTTTGTGATTTTTATTATTTTGCTTCCACTTGACAAATGACAAGTTGACACTTGAATTGACTGAAATTGAAATTGACTTGAAAACTACGAGTTTGACAGCAAAGCAACGAGTCACAGGGTGCGTTCAATTAGTACGCTCGACAACGAATGAATGAATTGTGGAATAGGTACTTAACATAACAGAACATAAATTCTTAGTTGTCATCAAAGCCAGTTAGCTAATGAATACTGGAGCTGGCAATAAAAAAAATTGCCAATAATCCTGCAGTTCATTCAGTACTAATACCGGCCAAAGTAGTCTCAGCGTCGCCTTCGACCAAAATAATGGAACGCACTCACATAAATGGTAGTACGTCTACGTGGAGCGTTTATAAAGCCTTTCAGAAATACATAATTGAAAACAGCCATTTCTTTAAAAATAGATTCAAATAAAAAGTGATACACAAATAACTTAGTTTATAATTATCATAATCTTATAGATTACACGATCATCGTAAAAACTGAATCGATTTCCTAACGAAACCAAATGTCATACGACAATGACATTTCATGTTTTCTGTGTGTCGTTCGTATCATCTGTCATTTTTGCTTGCCGAGTTTCGCCCGCTGCGAAAAACGGAGTTTTCTATTTTTATCCGCATCGGGAGACAATAAATACAAACATTTATGCAGTCCGACGACGAAGACACGTCGTTGCATTCATGCTTCGACTCGCTGAAAACCGCCGTCATGGGGTGCTGCTATAGTATTTGCCACAAAGACACGGATCCACAGGTAAATTTTACGCTATTTTTAAGTGTTAATTAGTTAAAATAGCGTGCGCATGTTAGATAGAGGTTTATAAACGCCTGTAGTATGTTTCGAGCGTGAAATATGAGTGGATAAGGAACTATTTGTTCCATTTCCCGTTTCCTAACTTTGACACTGACATACTATCGTTATCTATATGTCTAATTTCCAGTTGACTGACATTTTATCTAATTAAATACATAAACAGCATGGTTTAGTAATTAATATAGACCTTCTAGATAGCGATAGTTTACAAATACCTCAATGTTTTAGGAAGTTGTATGGAGGTCTTTGTTCTAATGTTTATGTATTATGTCCATTGTGCACCATCATTATACATAAGCAATCTTTGTTTATGATAGTCATTACAAATGCTTTTTAACCATTAAAATATTATAGTAGAAAAAAAGTCCAATAAGACTGAAACAACTTCTTTGTTGTTTAATATTACAAACAAGTTTACATAAATACATAATTAACCTTGTTTTGCAACCTGTTTTTGCATAAAAAAAAACTCGTGGCTAAGTAAAAACCAGGCCAACCTAGGCTTGCCACAGTCGGTCCCCTCGTGCCTCATTGAGCAGTTTATACCAGCTGTCATTTGTGGATCTTTGACAGTGATTACGGGTCATAAGAAGCCTGAAAGTCTGACAACCAGTCTTACCAAGGGGTATCGTATTACCCAGTAACTGGGTTGTGGACATCATATAGCGCCATGTAAAATACAGGTATTCGGCTGCATCCGGTTAGACTGGCTGATGAAACTGATGGAAATATTTCGCCTAAGTTTCCCAGAAGTAGTTTGTAAATTAATAATCTCTATCTTTTTTATGATTCCCTGGTATCCACCCACTTCTTAGTTGGTACAGTGTGTCATCATAAACATTTATGACGTAACTATATAATTTAACTAACATGATTGTTAATACACACAGTGGTGATTATGTGTGTGTAATTTGCAATCTAAATATTAATAGGACGACCTTTTGTAAAGCATGATATTCACAAAAGTATTTGACTGCATGCTGCAAGTCAATTTGACTCGAAATAATTTAATTTGATGACAACAAAATGTGTGCATTTTCTTGCCGGCTCTTCTCCATAGGAAACAAACAATTGGAGTTGTGCACCTAGCTTCTGACGTTTCATAAATATCCCATGTAGGTTTATGTGAAATAAAATAATTTGATTTTGCTGTTTCCTATTATTAAAATGACAGTTAAAGAGTAGAACAGAAACAAACAAATAGGTATCTATTAACTTTTCAATATGCCCTCGAGAAGAATGGGGAAGGACTTGCAGTCTCCTTAGACGTCTCGAAGGCCTTCGACAGGGTATGGCACGCTAGCCTTTTGAGTAAGCTTCCAGCGTACGGCATCTCTCCTGGCCTGATTAACTGGATAAAAGACTTCCTGAGTGAACGGTCCCTCCGAGTTGTTGTCGACGGATGCTCATCAGAGCCCATGATAACTAATGCCGGAGTTCCTCAGGGGTCTGTTCTCTCTGCAACTCTCTTCCTGCTCCACATTAACGATCTGCTGATGCCCGGTATCTATGGGTATGCAGATGATAGCACAGTTGTAGAGAGATACTTGCCGAGTACTCAGGCTAGTAAGGAGTTAATCCGGTCTGAAAGAGAGGCTATGGTAGAGCGTACGAATGACTCACTTCAGGCAGCCTCCAAGTGGGGCGAAGCCAATCTGGTGGGATTCAACGCCACCAAAACACAAGCGTGTATATTCACCGCTAAAAGAAGCCCGTTCACCTTGGCTCCTGCTTTCCGGAATGTATCCCTGGAATGCGCCGACCGCCTTCAGCTTTTGGGAGTTGAAATTTCCTCCGATCTTAACTTTGGGCGGTTCATTGAGTCCAAGGCCAAGATTGCTGCTAGAAAACTCGGCGTTTTGGCAAAGGTCCGGCGGTACTTCACACCGGGACAGCTTCTAATGTTATACAAAGCACAGGTCCGATCGTGTGTGGAGTACTGCTGCCACATATGGGCTGGAGCTGCAAAATGCCACCTGGCAGCTTTGGACTCAGTGGAAAGGCGTGCAAAGAGGCTAATTGGGGATCCAGATTTAGCTAAATCCAAACTACAAAGCCTTGAGCACAGACGCAGGGTAGCCAGCCTTTCGGTTTTTTACAGGATACATTTCGGAGAGTGTGCGCAGGAATTGCATGAATTAATTCCGCCATCCCCTTTCCACCATCGGACAAGCCGTCGTACGGCGGGTATCCATCCTTTCGTTGTCCAAACCTCTACGGTCCGGACTAAGCGTTTCGCCTCGTCGTTCATACCGCGTACATCGAGGGACTGGAACAATCTGCCTGCTGCGGTTTTTCCGTCCGATTATAATTTGGGTGTCTTCAAGGCTAGACTGAATAGGCTCTTAATAAGCTAGTGCGCCTCACCATCGACGATTGCATCACTGCTTACCATCAGGTGGGATCGCAGTCAAGCGCTAGTTTATAACTATAAAAAAAAAAAAAAAAAAAATATGCAGGAAATTGATACTCAGAGATAACATGATTATCATTGATAGCATTCAAAATAATGTTGGTCACAATAATATTATTGTCTTTATATCACCAATTTACTATATGTATAATATAGGTACAAACATTTTGCTTCCTTTTTATTATAAGTTTCTATATTGACTACTAGCTGACCCGACAGACTTTGTCAAAATAGTTTACCTATATGAAAATCTCATAGAAAAAAGGACATTCAGTTTTACCCGAATTTGAAAATTTTCCTGGAAACTTTTCCAATTTTTCTTTACGTAAAAACCTAATTAGGACTACTGCGAAAAATTATAACACAAAAGTTCTCAAGTGATCGCTTTCCAGCGAATATTATATTTTAATTTATATACCTACTTAATACACAAGTGATATTCAATAGATTCCTAGGTACAGTTTATGAGTTTACAAATACATGTCTAACATGCATATACTACCATTATCTATCTATATAAATAACAATCTATGTATGTTTGTCCTCTAAGCGTTCCTAAACCATTGAACAGATTGTGATGGAACTTTAGTAGGGTGTTGTTTGAGGACGCCCGTGAGGATTTTTGGCCCAAAAAATCTATATATAAAAAAAAAATGCATTGCAACGCAGCTAGTAATGGATAAAATTTGAAATGGAAAACATTCACAGGTAAGTCAATATTAGTTCAATAAAATAAAAAGATACATACATAATGAGTCAGAAAAACATATTTATTTCAAATGTTGATAAATTGAGGAAAAGCAGTTCAATGCAGATTATGCGTATGTAGGGGTTTATAGTTAGTAGTAAGGACAAGTTTGTTAGTAAGGACAAGCAACTGTATAACCATACATTTTTGGCTCTTAAGAGGGTGCATCCTAAAAGTTGGCAACGTCGTAAATAGCTGTCAAATATTTACCTGTTTCGATTAATTTGGAAATAATACTGTATGGAAATAAGAAATGTGGCTAACCAATTGACTAGAATATTAATAATGAATTGCAATTATAACATTGAATTTGATGTTGTACCCGTTTTAGGTGAAAAAAAGGCATTTGGAAAGTTACCAAATACTTTTTTTACATCTAAAACTAACTATTCGGTGTTACGATATTAATTATTGCATTTCATAATCAATATTCTAGTTCGCTAGTTAGCCACATTTTTTATTTCCATACAGAAATATTATCAAATTAATCAAAACAGCGAAATTTTTGACATCTATTTGCGACGTTGCCAACTTTCAGAATAAACCCTCTTAATAAGCAACTTGTATAAATAATGTGCCATATTGAAAGCAATGTGATAGGTTCTGCAGTTGCAGCATAAGTTTGGTTTAGAGTTACACATATCTGTAACAACTTGTGTTGCTGATTTTGTGTTGTTATGAACTAAAATAATATAAATTGTTTATTAAATCTACTGATTTACATTAAAGTTCAGTGTTTTCCATCATACCATAATATTATTTGTCACCAAACGTAATGAATCAGCCTTTTAAAGCACCATTTGGGTTAAGTGTAAATGTGGTTCCACAAATACACTAACTCGTCGCCTATTTTTGGGCCGATTCCATTAAGATTGCCATAGACACGCTCAAAAGAAGCCTCATTTGTAGTGTACATAAGTACATAGTCCTGCTATTGACATTAAACTACTGCTAACTATGCTATCAGATACATCACTACAACTGCAGTATAAACATTGATAAAATCAATTGGTTAGCTGTTTTGTTATAGTACCAGAATTCCCGCGAAATTTCGAGGATTTATTTGGACAACATTTTAATTGGTCGAGATTTATCATTCATATTCTTAATGGCACGTCTTTAGGTCATGAGGTATCGGAATATCAAAAAATATTTGGCCTAGACCTTAAGGGGGAGGCGTGAAAATTGATTCGCTGTTACATTGTATAATAGATTTTGGTCATGTCTTTTAACAGTAAGTACTTATCACTTAAAAACTATTATTCATTCAAAAAATTCTTACAACTTAAAAATAAACAACCATAAATATTCAACCCCAGATACATATTAATTTATTAAATTTATTTATAAAATTGCAATTATATTATTAATTGATTGCAACATTAACCTAATAACCTTCTGATTGAATAATAAAACAACACATAATCTTATAATGTATTCATTCACTCTAGAATGCGCTAGTAGTTTGTAAGTAAATGTATCTTTAATATTTTATTATTTTAACTTTTCGCGAAAACTTTCTTTCTAAGGCGATCTTGCTGCTTGCAGTAGTTAATGGTTAGTCAGAAGGCTGAAAGTCAGACTACTAGTCTTACCAAGGGGTAACGTATTTACCAGTAGGTAACTGAGTTGCGGACGTCAGATGGCAGATGTTCCATGTAAAGAAAAAAAACTGGAAAAAACTTTCAGCTGAAAGCGACTGGAAGCCTAACCCAATATGTAGTTGGAAAAAGGCTAGGCAAATGATAATATATGACAATGATAATATATGATAATATGTGACAATGATCAGCTAACATTGGTTTTTCTAAACTGTTCTTCCAGGAGAACACAGTAAATGAACGGACACACCTCCTCGAAGTGACGGAACAACAGCAGGAGACGCCGGTGCCCGCCGCCTCGGCGTCCACTCCGCCGCGCAAGCCTGACGAGCAGAGCGCGCTCAACAGGATACTGCACGAGACTGCCACGTGAGTGTTTTTACTAGTGCTACACATAGCCGTCACTACAAGAAAATTCTATGGGATCAAACCAGAAATCGCGAACAAGATTCTGCTGTCCCCTACATTTATGTTCGCGTATCTCGTTAAAATGTAAGGAACAGCTGATTTTTTTTCGTGATTTCATGTTTGGTCCCATATTAAAAGTTGTTTCACGTGTTTAAGTATCGATCACTAATTACCAGTCACCCTATATACATTAAATACTTAAGTACGTATATATTGACTTATAAAGCCCCTTTTTCCGTACTTTCCAGCAATGTAATAGACGTAGGCGCCCTCGGTCCGTACGCACTCGAAGCGGGCGCGTACTCGGAGCGCGTGCGCGTGTACAGCGCGCGTGTGGCGGGTCTGGGCGCGGCGCCGGCGCCGCCCCCGCGCCTGTTGGCTGATCTGCCGCATTCCGAGCGAGCTGCACTGCTGGCGAGGCCGGCGCTAGCGGCCGAGGATAAGGACTTTGTGAGTGAATTTTAATTTTTTGTAAAAACATAGGAATTTCTTAAAGTTAAAATAATGGACGTTGATCGACGACAAATTATTTTTATTTTTTTACAATTTTTTTACCACTATAGGGCAAAGACCTCATCTCATACAGAGAAAGCATGGGCATTGATCACCACGCTTGCTCAAGGTGGATTGGTGATATCAGATTTATACTATTCCATTACTAACGACCAGCCCCTGCTTCGCACGGTTTTAATGACTTTTATGTGGTGTCTTTATTATATCTAAGTTAAATTCTCTAAATAATGCTGAAAACCGCATCAAATTTCGTAGCGTAGTTTAGAAGAACAACGCGGTCAGACAGGCAGATACGACTTCAATTTATATTATGTAGATAAGGTCTAGGTTTCCTCACGATGTTTTCCTTTACCGAAGTCAAATAAGTATTTTGAGTCATATCATCAATGAGCCGAAAATTTTTGTGGCGACGACGGTTAGTTGGAGCCAGGGACCAAAAACCTTTATAAATTACGGTACAGGTATTGAATAATTTTGTTAACTTCTACGACTAAGGTTACCGCTATCTGGATAACCCAAGAAGAAGAAACATGTTACCTCTTTTAGGTCACCGTTTTAATACCGGTTACACACACAAGCGATGCGCGCCCTTTGACTCATGCCGACGGCTCATGTAAGTTAGAGGTAATTTTTATTTCGGTAACCGGTATTAATACTGGTTGTATTCAATTTAAGGTAACCTTTTAAACTGTAAAAAATATAAATATTTTAACCGAAAAAATACCCGCATTGATCATACTGGTTTCGGTCCCTGGTTGGAGCTTTAACGCTCCTGCAGACAGGCGCGACACGACTCTAGTAGAACAATTTCCATGAAGTTTTAATAGAAATCCTTCTACTAGAGTCGTGTCGCGCTGTCTGCGGGCGCCTTTACCAGGATATGACACAATAATAATATAAAGGTTGTAAGATTATGATTGTTTGGACAATGATACAATAATAATAGTAATACGTATTGTCACAAGTGCCACCTGTTTCAAAACCACACCGCACTAAACCGACATCGAAATGACCTTCAAAGTAAAGAATATAATCGTACCAACTATATGTGATAGCGAAGCCATAATATGTAACTCCACTCCACATTGAGTGTGTGATACTTAAACGGGTAATATTTAGCGAAATAACTCTCCTACAAGACATACAAAAACTGGCCAAGTGTGAGTTGGACTCGCACACGAAGAGTTCCGTATAATATTTAGCAAAAAAAAAAGGCGAATAGGGCACGTTTCTTGTATTGTTTTTTTATTATTTGTTGTTATAGCCGCAATAGAAATATACAATCTGTAAAAATGTCAACTGTTATTATGGTTCAAGAGATTACAGTCTGCTGACAGACAGACGGACGTACAGCAGAGGCTTAGTAATAGCCTTTCGGTGGCACAAAAACTCCCACCATTAAAATAAAAATTCTCCATTTCAGATAACGAACGCAGTAAAGAAAGCCGCGGCCGCGATTTCTGAGCTCCGAGTTGAACACCACGAGGACCTGGTGGTGCCCTTCAGGGTGCCATAGCAACGGCGGACCGCGTCATACTGCGAGGACGAGCGGCCTTACTGACGCGACAACATGGCCGGGACACACAGTAAGAAGTTTATGTAGATAGGTGAATTAGGACAATGAAAAGATTGATATTAAAATAATCGTAAAAAAATCTCGCGTTTGCTGCGCGTCTAAGCAGATATCAAACGACCCCCTTTTTCTTCATTTGCGGGACACTAAACGCCCCCCTGATTTAATAACAATAAAACTACTGTTGTGTATTGGTAAGTACCAGAATACCCGGGAAATACGCGTTGTTGCATAACTTTTTAATTAGTCGAGATATTGAATTCCTATTCTTTATGGCACCTCTTTAGGTCATGAGCTATCCGAATATCAAAAAATATTTGGCCTAGGTCTTAAGGGGGAGGCGTGAACAATGTATATTAGATCCTTCAACCAATTAAGGTTACGAACTTCAAAGAAAACAATCGGAGCCTTAAATAATCTCACTTTCTTGTCAATCCGTTAAAAAAAAACAGAGGTTTTTCTCAAGATCTATGGAACTTAGGAATATGAATTTAGGCATAATGGGTTATTTCTTTCATTTTTCACAAAGTGAAACATCTCAACATAAAATGAATCAAAATTGAAAAATTATTTCAATAGTGAACCGACTCAACGATGTTGGATTTCATAATTCTTCTTTGGCTCGCCTATCGAATAATAGAAAAATGAAATTAAATGGGCTATTGTTATTTTGTCGGCGTCGTGTGAAAGTGGAATGAACAAAAATGAACATTCACTCGAGTCTGAAGCGTCTGATATCAGCTTTAGTTGCGCAACAGTCGCGCGACTTTTTTGTATGGTATTTTGGTTTGGTGCGAGGTTAGTCGGCCTTTAAATTGAATTTGGAAGGACTATTCAAAGTGGTCTTTAAACTTGTTTGTAAATTGGTTTGTATAGTGCCGGTGACGAATATTAGTTGAAGAAAAAGGTAAAAAAAGAAGAAACTATGACTGACATTCGGTAAGCCATATGTAAGTGCGAAGGCAATTAAAGATCAAGAATAGCCATAGGTTTTTTTTAACATGTCCGCCTTTTTCTTCTCGAAATTTTCTATTAAAATCAATCCTCGAAAATAAAAATTTACTCAGTGTTATGTAAAAATATTTCAAGAAAAGACTAGTCCCGCCATTTTTTATTGCAGTCAAGTAACTGCCAGACTTTCATAAACTACTAAGATTTAACTAATAGTTGCAGGTTACTTGCAGTTATTACTGCAAGTTTTAACTGCAAGTCACTGCAATATGGAACTGCTAATTAATTTAGAAATAAAAGTATCATTATTTAACGTTTTTTTATAATATTTTGCATTATCATTTTGTGTGCCATGGCTGAAGTTAATGCCAGGGTATGATAGCATCAACCTTTAATTTTGGTGGCAATACTTATCTGTTTATTTAAAAAAAATCAACGAAATTGTAAATAATTCGCAAAATATAAATGTATATAATTATTTTCGCTGTTACCTTGTATATTCGATTCTAAAAGAAAAAAAAAAATATAAATTTTTACAACGATTTTATTATTCAAAGTACTAAATCGACATATTTCTCTGTAGCTTTTATTACTTTTTTTTATAACACGAAGCAGGTATCTAAAAATAAGGCCAATGACCGCTGATGAAACCTTAAGGCGTATGTATATAATAATAATATATATCTATTCAAAATCTCGACACCAAAATTAATTTAAATGAAATAGGACCATTATCATATCATTTAATGAGAATATTCAATAGATTTAAGTTGTATGGTAACCAGTATTCATTCTGTGTGATAAATTCATTACTCATGTTTCATTATTTCTTAAAATGTTGAAAATTTTCACCAAGAAATAGATTATTTAGCCTAAAGAGTAACTTACTGTTGCTGTTCATTATTTTAAAGCAAAGTGTTGATGACCTTAGGATCAATTTGAGCGACAGATGGCGACAATCGCGCAACAGTTGCGCTACAAACGCGCAACTAATTGCTAATTTAAATAACCTTGTAGGTACACTTATCACGCAAATGTTGCAGTCTGACGTTCAAACTGAATAGGCTACAATTTTACAATTAAACAGCTCATGTAACACAATTTTGCTTCCTAATTAAAAAAATCTACATGCGATCAAGATTCACATCAAAGTGACTGTTCTGTCTTTTTCAACGTTTCTGGAAATAGTGAAACATTGTTAGTGTAGCACAATTAATATCTTATTGTGTAATTATTTTATCTAAACAGTTTTCGCTTTATTCTAGACTAATTTCATGATATTATACCAAGACGTTTATGTTATTTGACAGATAATAATAAAAACTAATAATTATTGAATATTGTTCTAAGAAATAAAATAATATCGACAAATTTACTTGGAGTTGCTGCAGTCATTTTTCAGTTTATTTCTATGTGTAAACTAAAATTTTGACTAACATCCTAAATTAGAACCAAAAATATCTTTATTGTAAAATGTAGACGAATTGTAACGACATAACTTTATTTAGAGAAACAAATGCTACGCAAACAAATAACCATCAACATTTGTGATAGAAGGAAATATTACAATATCATGATATATCGAGGATCATAATCATTAATTATCCTATAAGAAATATACACCTCCCCTGCCTAACTCTTCGGCGATTACGGGCGTGATGTTATGCATGTATACATATATTATACTGAAGCACACAAATGATTCATATTTCTTCTATGTTACATCGTCGTATTTCTATGACTGTATGATGATAGATATTGTCTGATAATGTTATATCCCGCATAGTCATTTGCCTTCCTGAATAATGTGGTTTACAAACCTGCGACTAATCTTGAATATCTGCGATTAATCGCAGGTTTGCGGCGTCTATTTACTAACGTTGTGTAAATAACCAAGTTAAGCCTAAAGGAATCTGTGATGCAGATTTTTTTATATGATATAATATTGCAGTCTTGTTATGTGTCTGATAGTAATATTAATATAGACTGCTTTGATTTCGCAAGTTTGAATGGAATTTTTTGTTAATATAATTTTTATAATCTATGATCTTCCCCATTCTACTTGAAGTATTAAACAATAGTTAAAAAATACCTTTTTTTTGGACTGTAGCGCAGTTGGGTTAAAATAAAATGTTAAATCAAAGCAGTCTAATACATGTATAGATATATAAAAAACGATCATTTTGAAACTAAAACAAGACGACTGACTGAATGTAGTTAGTTTTATTGTAATGTATAGAAAACTTATTAATAAAGCGTGTTAGAATATCTATGGGTTACTTTAAGGCAGCTTAAGGTAACCCAGCTAGTCAGTCATTCTTATTTAATATTATGTACCAAAAAATGCCTCGATACTGACTAAACGTATTGCCATCTTGTACTACCAAGCAAAGTACGAAAGAGACAGAGGAAAAGACCCGTCAAATTCACCGTGTCAGTTCAAAAATAGCACGTTCTTTATGCGCCTCATTATTTTGAGTCGTCTCTCTCTGATGATGTCTAGTGACTTTTATTTTTGAACATCTGAGATCAATTAAGATACAACTCTCATAAAAACATTATTAATTTAAAAATACCTAAAGATATTTTAACACGCTAATTATCGTGTAAAGAATTTTGCTACATATTAAAAGAGCTTAATCTTGATTTAAATGTTAACATCGATGCCATTTTTATATGTTTTTGTATAAAAGATGCGACTGTAAGCGTCTTGCAATTATTGTAGCGATCGTACGCTCGTGCGGAACCACCCTAAGAAGTTATTTTAAGTTTTATGTTTGGAATGATAAAGGTGCATGTGGACAGTGCGATTTTTTATCGATAATAGCAGGTGCTGGTCGCGAATTTATCTTATTATATTATATATAGAACTTGGATCCTACAAACCCGCAATCGAGAAAAAAAAATCCGCTTCTCCATACATTTCTTTGTTTTTGATGACAAAAATGTATGGAGCAGCTGTTTTTTTTTTTTTGCGATTTCAGCGTTGGCCCCATAGCAAAAGATGATCATAATATTGTTCAATAGCCCCCTTTTCAGGTTTCGGATAACTGTATTATTATTTTTCGGATACTTGTATATTGAAAATTCTGAATTCAAGTGTAGGTGCTTGATAACTACGGCTTAGGCGTGAGACACTCTTGTTCAGCTTGATTCGGCACAGCCGAGCGGCCAAATCGAATATGTAGACATAATGTTCGGGAAAAGCCACTCGACTTAGCTCGAATTGTGCCGAACCGACCCGAACATGATTCAACGAGGGTAGATGGCCAATGGAGTTTGGCGATCGACACGAGCCGAATGAAAGCCGAATATGTGTAGTTACTGCTTCGGGTCGGCCACCCGAAAATGTGTGAATCATCCCTTGTCCGTCGCGCGAATACACGATCGTTCGAACTTTTTTGTCGGTGAACCTGAACTCGTAGTCACGCCGGCAGAGGGCGCTTTCTGGTTGTCCTTACAAAACCGACATATGCACGCGACCGATCCCATATTCGCGAGACGATCGCTTATTTGCGTGACGGCTTCTAATTAGGACGCGGCCTTAGGTTCCAAGTTCGATATTCATAAATATCAAGTCGCTGTTGCGACAAAAAATCGCACTGTTTATACTCAAGAGTGTTATTTTCGCGTCGTGTTGACAACGACGCGTAGGAAGAATGTAATTAAGAAATACATAATTATTATTATTAATACCAGTTATTTTGTTATGCACACCAATAATGTATAATAATAAAAGTGATTATAAATTTATATTTAAATATTCTGTGTTTTATTTATTTTATTCAAGCAGTGAAGTTAGGTTAGGTTTGAGATTTTATTGATCAAGACCTCTCCGAGCCTCGGAAAGCACGTTAGAGTGCGCGCCACTTCCGAAGGCCGGCGGAAAATTGCAGAACTACATTTTTTTAAATGTAATGTGATGCAATGACATAGACACTAGCGCCGCGTCAAATGGACTATAATGGTGGCGTGGACTTATCCGTTGGTCCCGCCTGTCATTCGTGGATCAAAAGTCCGAAAGTCTAACAACTAGTTTTACCAAGTGGTATCTTGTTACCTAGTAACTAAGGGCGAATTTCACCAATGAAACTGAACGCGAACAGCACATAAACCACGTTTAAGAGCTGTCAGTGTCATTATTTTGGAATATTGGCAACAACATGGCACCATTAAAAATAGTTTTTTTTAAGTTCACGACTTTTTGTTCTCTAGAGGGCGCCATATTCATAACCAGCGGACAACGAGACGCTAGGTTTCCAACGATACCCCATTTGTCAAATTATGATGAGTAGTTTAGACGTTATGAGGGAACAGATAAACATACATACATACCGGTCAAAATAATAACCCTCCTTTTTGCTTCGCCGTAGTCGGGTAAATAATATTAGTGGAATGGTGGATAATGCCTCAAGGAACACAGCTTATGATTGGCCAAAAATCTTAGTTTTACACACTACACATATAACTCATGCACATGGGGGTAGGCAGAACCTTCAGAACGCCACCTGCTACGATCATTACATGCTCCTTTTGCTTATTTTTCCTCCGAAGCTAAACTACATGGACCACGAAGAAATGGACATTACATGGCTAAACGTGTGTGTACTATAGATACTAATCCTTAGCTAACCCTTCGGGGTAAAACGGGCCTGATGATAACATCAGGCCCGTTTTGTTGTTACGTAGGTATCTATTGTCTGGGTTGAGCTAAGTCATTTCCGGTGCCATTAAACGGTTCAATTCAAATACCTAGTTTTCAATAGACTTATGACTGATGCTGATTTGATATTTCTAGTATAAGATATTTACCCCTTTTTGTTTTATGGAGATAAGAGGTCTGTAAACATGAAAACTCTGTGGTAAACATAAAAAAGTAGCTACCAAGAAATCGAAAATACAACTGTCAGGTACCTACGGTCAGAAAAAAAACAAAATAAAAAACGTCAATTCGTGTACAACTGTCAAAAACAAACCAAAATCAAGTTTAATTATTTTAAGTATTTTTTATTACAGTATAATTTACAAAATGTCTGTCTTCGACGGCGAAATAGAATACCGGTCGGTTTATATGGTAGATTATGACAGAAAGACCAAACCGTAAGTGCCAAGCTATGACGTACATACATAAACTCACGCCTTCCAGACGACGAGTATTTCTTCCCGCTTACGACGCCACCACCTGCTCGTCGACGGAGAGTACGCCGGTCGCCGGACGGCTTAGGACCTCGAGACCCACCGTGCAGCGAATGAAATGGACACAATCCATCAATGAAAACGTCATGCCCTCAAACTATGGGGCTACAGAGGGGGGAAATAATCTGACCGCGTACCGTTTTAGGATGCTCTGTCTATTGCTTGCCTAGTAGCTATCCTAACTAATATTATAGATGCGAAACTCGAAAGTACGTTTATTTGTTTGCTTGTTTGTTACGCTTTCACGCTAAAACGGCTGAACGGATTTGGATGAAATTTGGTAAATGGGTAGACCATGACCTGGTTTTGGACATAGGATACTTTTTCCGGTATTCCTACAGGACTTATGCTGGTGAAGCCGCGGGATGCAGCTAGTATACTATAAGTAGGTACCTATACCGTCTTCCGTGGTCATAGCGTACGTATAAGCCGCGTTTGAGCATGGAGACGCCTCCGCTATGAGCATGGAGCAGCCGCTGCTATAGATGATATTGTCAACACTTTCCATACAAACCAACCGTGTTACCGTATACGACACAAATGACCGAGGCTTTGAAGACGATCCGTGATTAAATTTGTGCGCTCAACGTGCTTTCGATGTTATGTTTTTTTTTTTTAATCCACCCTTAGGTAGTTAGACTCGGAAACGTATGCACGAGAATTCACCCTATGCCTAGTTGGATAATAGTATCCACCTTAGGGTGATTTTTTTGGGGTGGATACGGAATAACCCATATTTATCATGAGATGATTTGTATATATCCTGCGATGATTTGTGTATGGTCCCTCTGCGAAAGCCTGGACCTTCCTTTAACATGTGTGGTTGATATAGGTATAGAATACCTACCTACGCTTTATTTACTGCCACTAGTATAAATATATTACTCGTACTATGGACAACTCGACAATAAAATCTGATTTCATGATTCATCAAATATGACGGCAAATATACAACGTGTAACGTTAAATGCGCATAACCTCAGACACCCCAACAGATTTTTAATTCAATTGACATATATTAGGAAGAAAAAAAAATTAAAAAAAATTGTATAGCTTTTATGTGTTGTTTTAGTTTAACTGGCAATTCATTGCATTGAAATAAAAGCTATTATTAATCCGCGTATGAGAAATTTTTGGTCGACAGCAATTTGTTTTTGCTTACCTATTTTGGCGGGTATGCGCATGTGATGGCTTGACCTATTAATAAATAGACACGGCAACGTTTTTAATGAGGATATTTTTGAAAAATGTGACCTATATTAAAAAGTGGTTCAATTAATAATTCTGCTCGTTATTCTGATCAAACTATTTTCAGGTTTTGCGCATTTAACGTGACACGCTGTATGTGATTTTTTGTGGTGGGCAATAGTAGGCATAAACAAGTAGCAGCACAATATATGTGACATCGAAGGAACACCAAAACTATCTGGCAAACAAGCGACGCGACGCCAGAATATAGGATGCTGCACGGGCTTAAAAAATAAAACAGTATATAATTATGTAAACTCTGAGACTGGTGACTGGCCAACCATATCAACGGTATTTTCTATACTCTGTTCGCAGCAAGAGTGCCCGTCGCAAGCGCATCGACGATGACTGCCTGATAGTGGGTCTGGGCCGCGACTTGCTGAAGGCTAATGAGGAACCGCGGAAGTACCCCGACGTGCTCTGTCCACTGTATAAAGAGTACTACAAGGATGCTGTCAAGAGGGTAAATAAGTTTAATGTTTCATTACCTATACCAGGGCCCTTGATACGATTCGTAAATAATGTGACATAATATTTTGTGTTAAATTACAAAATTTACATATTTTCACAAATGGTACCTACTGTTTAGTGACTATCCTTTGGAAGGGGCAACAATTTTTTTTTTTAGTTTTTTTTATTTAATGGACCTCTGGACGTGGGGCTAGTTTTTGATTTAACCCGCGATTTGCAATCATAGCAGAATAGACGACCTAACGGAGTCTGCAGAGCGCTATGAAGAATGTCTCTAATAATGTTCATGATTGATTTCTTTGCGTTTTTTATCTCAGAAAGTATTTTGGTAAAGGAGGGCGTTGATTCACCTCATTTAAACATCTATTAATGAGAACATAGCATCGATTTAGTTCACTAATAAAATTAACAGTAAAAGAAACGTGATTTTGAGTCTTGACTTCCTAAAACATTTTCGATAGTTTACAGACGACTATCCTAAACTCACAAAGATATACATGACGAAGGACATCGACCCCACGCCAATTAAGAATGAGGCCATGGATCTGATGAGGACGGAGTATTCAACTAAGTACTGTTCTAGAGGTAAAATAAGAATGAAGATAAGAATAAGAAATGTAATAAAGTTGCTTTCTGATAGGTTTTTACGACTTGACAGTCACAACATCGAGATTTCTATATATTTAAGTTTAACTGTCAAACACGAATGGTAGGTACTGTGGCGGAATGTAAAACGCCACATGTGAACTACGCATCATGACCTGATGTCACACAAATCCTGCATCGCGCTATTAGAGTTTAACCTATATTCTACATGTAGATAAATTCTATTCTCTAGCCCGTTTTTGTGTCTGTCTCTGTGGCCACAAAAGTTTTTCTAAACTACACTAAACGCGGTTTTGAAATTTTGATAAGCATTCACCATTATTTAAGGATTTTTTTTCGGAAAGTGTCGGTATGTTTTGAGCACTTTAGAGGTATGAGGAACAGGGTGTAAGGTTCACTCATCCTCTATTCAAAAGGGAGGATCCTCTGACCAGACGGGTCGCATCTGTACTAATCTGTGTCTCTCTGTGAGGACCAAAATTAATTTGCAAATGAGGACAGATACTAAACACCATCCAAATTTAAAATACTTCTATACTATATTCTATATCTACCTTTCCACAGACCTGCCTTTCATGTCCGTCAACCTAGCCCGCCGTGCGCGTGCGCTGCAAACTTTGCGTCTGCCGGACGACGTCCTCATACCGGACACCACCCAGACTGGCTCCTACCGCCATCCCCAGCCAGAGAAATACGTGGACCCACCTTCCGCCATGTCTATGAGACCAAAATTCGACGATTCTTTAACGAGTTAGTATTTTTAGGGTTCCGTAGTAAACAAGGAACCCTTATAGTTTCGCCATGTCCGTCTGTCTGTCTGTCTGACTGTCTCACCCCTTCTTAGCGCAGAGACTGTTAGTACTAGAAAGCTGTAATTTGGTATGAGTATACATACTAATGACGCCGACAAAGTGGTAAAATAAAATCTTGAAAAATATAAAATATTTTTTTGGGTACCTCCCCTACATGTAAAGTGGGGATATCTTTTTTTCTTCTCGTCTAACCCATGGTGTGGGGTATCGTTAGAAAGCTCGTTCAAAATATTGTGAGCTTGTTAAAACCATTTTTGGATTGAAGAATCCGTCTGCGAGATATTAAGCTTTAAAGTGCTAATTTTTGTCAGAGTCAAGTGTACCCCCCTGCCAGCTAAACGGTTAGTTCTGGATATGTGGAAAAATTTACAGCAGTAGTATATATAACGAAATTAAAAGGAAAACTATCACAGCTAAGTAGGCTCTACTAGTTAACGAGTAATAATCGACCAACTTAAATTTGCAGTTGCAAAAACATGTTCTACCATACATTTTGTATGGGAGAACATGTTTTTCAACTACAATGTTAAGTTTGTTCTTGGGAAGTTCATCCCAGCTACGGAACCCTTCATTGTGCGTGGTCCGACACGCACTTGGCCGGTTTTTTAAATAGATTATGAAAGTACACCCTGCTGGCGAAAAACCTTTTTTTTTAAAGAAATTGATAGCCTTTTCTTTCCGAACGGGCTCAAGGAACCTTCATAACATCACATTATTCCGTATCACAGAGGAGCTCCGTCGCATCCTGCGTGTCAACACAGGTGACACAACCTACGGCGCGTGTCACGGCCTCCTGGCCAAGGTCGTGTTGGAGAAGAATCCGTTCGGCAAACCCCGCAAGGAGCCTAGATACGGCCGCTGGAAGAATCCGTACATGTTTACTTATAGAATTTGAATGGTTTTGTTAACGATTAAAATTGTTTGTTGAGAAGATGCGTTTATTTTATTAAATAGGTACATATATTAAATGGACATGGCGAGGGTTTGTGTTGTGTTTCTTGACACACTAGTCGTGGCGGTTGGGCCTATTTGGCGCAGCCGTGAGACAATACTGTGTTAAGCTTTTGTTTTTATTTGAACATTGTGTGCCTTAACCTGGGTCAAATAAATTTATTTTCTTTCTATTTTCTTTGGTCGTCATGATTATTGCTGATTAAAATAATAAAATTCAAAGGCAGATTTATAGAGAAAATGATATAACAGAACAGAAGACCCATAATATTCAGAACTAACATTGCGACCAAAAACATCCGTTTTATGGAATAAAACCTTCACGAAGGTTCTCCTACATTGACAAGAAATCAAATAAAAACAACAAATCAAGTCCTGTCAATCCTGTAATTTTGGCAACGTCATAAAAATTTGATAAATTTTAAATTCCAGTGAAAAAATTAGTAAAATATGCTTGCCCTTTAGATCTGATCACAAAATTGCCGGTGGGAACGAGATGAGATAGCGCGGACAATTTTGACGCTATGGATCACTACCTGACTACATATAGGAAGGACTACCTATGGCCCAACTTGCCTGGTTCCGGCACTGCTGCAGCGGGAGGGCCGGGGTCAGGCGGTGAAGGAGGACGTTTCGCAGAGTGAGTGTACTTCCAATATCCTGATGTATGACAGGATTTTGTGAAAATATAGGAAATATGGTAGCTGATTTTGAAGGGGTAACTTGGCGCAAAAAATCATGGGTCTAAGTTTTTTGTGACTCAGACCGGATTTTAGTGAAACGCCTGTCCAGTTGAGGATGTCTATTCATCCTTCAAAGGCTTAAAACACGCATGACATGAATCTGGTAGTCAGTAACCAAGGTCGATCCGATCCGTTTGTGACAGGGGCCGATAATGTCAACGATGCCGAGTGATCCTGATGAATGAATGATGCACTCTGTAACACCGGTGTTACAGAAGTGGACCTTGAACGTTTTAAAAGTTTATCAAGCTAGCACCAGTTGGGTCAATTTTATCATGTCGTGTTTTTTTGCTCATTTCGGTGTTTTTATTTTATGGTTTTATTGTTTTTAACTTTAAATAAATTATTTTAAATAAATAAATAGATGGGATAAGCACGTATTCAAACCACCACGATGACAAATTAAGTGGTTTAACATTATTTTTATAGACTAATTAAATAAAATCCAAGCTAAAATATATTATTGCCTATTTTTGGGTGGCAGCATTTTCTTTAAAGAAAAAAATATTTCCACTGTATTTTAGCTTTCTTCAGTGCCATTTTTCATCCACGCCACGAAAATGTTCTATTTGGGAAAATCCCCCATTTATTCCTAGTATTACGTGAAAGTTTAACTCAAGCAATTAAAGATACTTTACAGCCCCAAGGAAAATGTCTCGGAACAAAATAACTTTTAACCATAATTTTCACTGTTCTCACATTCGTAGTGTGCCGAAACTCTCAGGCGAGGAATTAGCCTTCTACCAAGCATGCATGCAACACTCGCGTCCACCAGACTGCCGGTGTCCCCAACACTCTGGTGGGGAGATGCCGCAACTACCGCCCGGGAAGGAAGGCGGGTGGAGCCGGAATGAGGTAGAGTACCTTGCTTTGTAAATCGGATAATAGTACCATAGAGGTAAGAAATATATTTGGAAACGAAACTCATGCATACCGCTGTGTTTTGTGACCTTCTGATGCCGAAATAATCAACTAGTACCGTTCCATCGCCGTACGTCCCGCGCGGTCAGATGATACGAAACGGTGCACTAAAAACGTAAATTTTTATCGGGACCTAGTGGGATGTGGGAGTAGTAGGAATAGAACACACAGGAAACTCCCAAGCTCGATAGCTTTAACCCTAAAGTCAATGACCTTTACCACAGGTTCAAGGTTAATGACCTTAGGGTTAGATAAAGGTCAGTGATGACCTTAAATGACCTTAGGGTCCGCTGCAATCGAGCGGGATGTGGGACGTCGCTCAATGCACGCGAGTGACTGGCGGAGAGCGCGTGCGGGGCGGGGGCGCGGGCGCTAGCGCCCGAGGCGAGGCAGCGGCGCTTTCACGAGGATTGGCCGCCGTTCGATTTTTGAAAAACCTTTGTTATCGAACGCGCATGCCGCTTCCACCACTGCCGCCGCCGCCGCCCTGTTTAGTCTGGTACCTATTCGAATTTACCTAATTTTATGGAAATATTATTATGTAGAAATTCTGGAAGATTGCTTTAACTTTGAGTATAAGCATAATTACCCTTTACTGTTACCTCTGACTCTGGCCCCTCTAGACTTTGATTACAAAAAAAAACTTTGTATTTAATATTTTCTTTCTCATTATTGGGTTATCAGAGGATTGGGAATAACGTTACAATTCCTAAACCAATTATCTGACAAACGGCCAGGGGCCTAAGTCTGCTATAATTTATAAACGTTACAATGGTCTCTCAATGGTGAGTTTTTGATTGTTTTTGTATGGAAAATCTGTCAAAAACTCACCATTGAGAGACCATTGTAACGTTTATAAATTAGTAAACTTAGGCCCCTGTTTGTTTAGTTGATTGTCAAATGGCAAGCGAATCCGCGAACTACTAGCTTCTCTCAATAAGATCAAATATTCTTGCTTACATTTCACTTTTCCAGATCATGGGACCAATGTTGGATCCAAAACTGTACCCGGTGCGGGTTGCAGCGGCACCAGAAACACCAACGTCACGTTACGACCAGCCAAATGCGTTCTTGGACAAGGTAAGTATCTAACCATTGTTTTCTTCCACATTCAATTGTAGCGGTTGCACACTTGAATTAAGCCGTAGAAGGCTGTTATTCTGCATGCTTTCGGACACTCCAATATAAAGCCAGACTACAATCAGTATAGTTGTCATAGGGCCCACCTATAAATTCATAAATATATAAATATAAATTCATCTAAGAACAAAATGCTGATGGTCGGCATCGGCAAAAATCCTACTCTGGGTTTTTTTTGTGGGTGGAAATGATCAAATAATAACTCGTAACTGAGGACTCTTACTGACTAAAACCCACACGTGTTCCTTCAGTTGCCTGTGTGTTGCCAGGGGCCACGGTAACCCTTTCGGACTTTCCCGCAAGGATGTTGCTTGCCTATCTCAATAAGTTTAGGGTCACCGTAGTCAAGCGTTTTCGTCCATAATTATATTTCTATTACCCGTAATTTCAGAGTTCACCTCCTTGCAAACATATTCATCTTTTACACAATTCATCCACATTTTATCATTATTTTTTATCTTCTTTCATTTACAATTAATACTACCTCACACTTTTCTTGCCTCATGTGCTTTACCTACTATGAAGACCAACATAATTATGTTCTTCTCTGTCCATCTAGTTACAATCGAAGTACCCGATGCTGTATAGCATCCTGCAGAACGAAGCGTCTCCGGAGCTGAAGCAAAGGATAGACAGGGATCGGAACAAAACGACGTACCAGGTCGATTTCTGCGAAGCAGGTACGTTTTGCCAGTTACATTTGTGTCCCATGTAGGTAATGCTGCTGGGGAGTTTGTTGCGTCACTTCTTCTTCCCAGCTAAAGTACGGCAGTGGTGAAGGGTGGGCGTTTTGAGGGACTCTCTTATGTAATTTTGACATTCGAAAAGTGCTGATGGTCAGCCTAGTTTGATTAAATGACTTTTGATTTTGAATGAAGGGCGTTCCTATTGGTATCAAATGGGCACAAGTCTAGACTCAGGGTTGCTACTGAACAAATTCTAATCGAAAAACAGAATAACACTTTACTTGACGAACGAGGTACGCAAACGGCAAGGAATAATTTTAAATTTTTGTCAGCTTCTCTATACAAAAACTGACAGACTATGTGCAGTGTTGTCTCTCCTTCTTAATACATCCAAAGATTGTCTTTAAAAGACCGCATTTGGCGATGAGATCGTCCATTGTGTCAATCTATGTAAAATGTCTACATTTATATCCATAATTCATATGGTGTATGTATAATAAAGAGTATTCTATTCTAAACAACACTTTTATTCCACAGATAAAAGTTATTTGATGTTGGTATTATAATAATTATTATTATACCGAACATAACGCGTTTTTCTTACCAGGTCCTGGCGCCAAGTTCGAAGGTCTACAACGCGCAGCAGACGAGAGTGGCACAGGTCCGTGTGCTCAACCGATGCGTCTGCCGGGCGACCCGTGCCGCGTCGGACCTAAGCCGGGACAGAAGTCCGCTCCCAAAACCATCTCCAAGCAGGCTGGTGCCAATGCTGCGAGCGATCCGAGGGCAAAATGCGGTAAGACTGATATTTGCTACGGTATTTTTTATTTAAAAGAAACGTATGTTAGCAAATGTGGCCACGGTTCAAAAGCAAAGCAATTCAAGGAATGTTGTCAAGATTGCAATATTAAAGCTTAGCTTATTCATTTCTTAGGAGGCTCCTCACGTTATACTCCAGCCATTTAACCTCAAAGTGCAACTTGACATTTTAATATTAACTTTTGAATTAAATCTCAAGGTATAACTTGACACCTTTAGATTAAACGGCTGCGATGACATCAGCCGTTCAGATCAATCCAGTGTGTGGTGCATTGCAGCTGGATCGTAATCATCGATCGACCATCTGTTTTGAGCCAATCAATATCGTAAATCGATCGCAATTTATAGTTGCACCTTTTCAAACATTTTAACTTTCCAAAGAGTACCTAGTTCCTAATTTCAATGCAATAATAATCACACGATGATAATCTTGGCAGAAACTTCTGCGGCGGTGCCACCTCTCGGAAGGACAGAGTACCAAGACGGTGTCTCGAAACTGGGTGGCATCATCATGCGAGACAAACTGCATCGGAGATAGACCAGAACATCATACAGATTATGAACAACAGGAGCAATCATGGAATAAATCATTTGGAAGACACATTTTTTGGTGTTTTTTATTATTATCATTTCTTTCTTTAAATAACATGCATCTCCAGGTCAAACATTTTGACGATAATATCCTGAAGTTAGAATTCAACTAAGACTCCTGCTTTGCTAGTCCTGGGGGTTCTTCTGTTTATCTACCCCAAAACTTTCACCATCTTTTTTTTTTGGGTGGGTAATCATCAAATAACTTCTCCCACTCTGGGCGGAGCGGGAGGGCGTATCATACACTTACTGACTAAAACCCACGCGTGTTCCTTAAGTTGCCTGTGTTGCCAGGGGCCACGGTATCCCTGTCGGACTTTTCCGGAACCCCGGCAGAAAACAGGTGGATACTCGGAAACGTATGTCCAAGAGTCCACCCTTAGCCTATAAATTCCATTTATCCAACTAGGCCTAGGGTGAATTCTCGGACATACGTTTCCGAGTATCCACCTTAGAGTGGATTTTTTGGGATGGATAAACGGAAATTCACAGTCCAGGTCCACCTAAGCTATTATTATGTTTCGACCATAGTGATATTAGTATACAGTGTGAGTCTTCATAATGTGCACATATCGAAATGGGGGAATCTATGCTTAATTTTATCGACGGAAAAAATAAAAAATAAAATCTAAATACATTTTTTTTTCCATTTTTTTTATTTAAAAAAATTCGTCTTATTGTTTTTTTTTTTACGATTAGGTATTGTAAAAATTGATTAAAAAAACAGATTTTTGGACGAAATACCTGTTTATTTTCAATTGAGGGTTTTTTGGGTTTAATTGGGAGGGGTTTTTCCCACAATTTTCATTTTATAAGAACACTTAATTACTACCAATCATTATGGAGTTGAGTTTGTTTCATCGCGATAGATCATTTAAAAGTTACACCGTTTTTTTACATTGGGGTAAAAAATACAAAATAAATAAAAAAATAAAAATAGATTTAAAAAAGAAAAAAATCCGTTCGTCAAATTAAGCATAGAATCCCTCATTTCGATATGTGCACATTATGAAGACTCACAGGGTATTACTATAAAAACTTAGAAACTTGTTCAACGTGTGTCTAATGCCAGTTTTACGTCAAACTCCATTTAAAAATGTCGTGTTTATAAGGTGTTTAGCCTAAACAACTGATTAACATGCTTTTGTGGTAGTGAGGACACTGTATAATTATTCCGTGTGTACCTTTCACCCACTAACTAATATTACAACCACACCCATGCAAATCATTTATCCTTTTTTTTTTGTTATCATACCGCCACACTTGAGAGACGAATACAACTTCTGTTGTTAACCTTCACGACATCCCGGGGTCAAGAAATGGCTTATTCTTATACGATCCATCCCCATTATTAAAAAGGGTATCTAAAAGGAAAATATAACTCCAATAAAACGCTCGCCAAACTGATAAATATTAGTGTATGTATGTAAAGTCAGAGTATATTGTCACGTGGAGGGCCTGGCGCTGGATATCAGCTCGCCTCTCTTGTACAGCGTGCCCGACGCCGGGCTCACGGCGCCGGGGACCGACGACGCCGACGACGCTGACGTCACGGAGGCCGCGGACTCCTTGCGCGCGCCGGCGGAGCTGAGGGTCTCTTGTCGCGACGAGCTGCGCGTGCGCACCGTGGTCTCGTCGTGCTGACGCAGCATGACTGCGCGAGCGTCTGAAGTGTTGCGCTCTCTGAGGGGAGAAGAATTGACTTAGTAGATTGGCAGAGGATTTAAAGATCGTGTAGTGGATATCATAGATGTACAGGTTGACAGTTTTGAATAGTAGTTTACTTTTTGCTCTTGTAATTTCAACATGGATAAAGTAACCAAAATATGTTGTAACAATATTTTGATGTAAAAGAGTGTCTATGGACTTACATTTCTTCTCCATAGGAACCTACTACGCTTTGAGTTTGAGTTTGAACTGACCTGCTTAGCGCCATAAGTCTGTCAAGATCAGGTGAGGGGCGCCGCAACTCCGCCGCCGACGTCAGCGTCACGCGCAGAGGAGTGGGGGGGGGCGCCGCGGGCGGCGGGGAGGCCGGGGGGGACGACGTCGCCGACGCCGACGCCGGCGACGACGAGCCGACCGCCGAGTCGCGCTTGTTGGACGACTTGTTGGAGGACTTGTTGGACGACTTGTTGGACGACTCGGAGCCCGACGTGGAGCGGCGCCGGGGAGTCGAGCGCGGGCCCCTCCGGCCCCCGCCGCGGCTGAAGGCGGCCGGGATGTGCAGGGAGGCCGTTATGACGCAGTTGTCGTCGTCTGACCCGCCTAGCGTCTGTGGGAGAACGGAAAAAATAAATGAATAAGAAAGCAGCATCACCATAATATGCAACATCACAAGTATCGAAGGTTCCTTCCTTTTTTTTTTAGAAAAGAACACCTATTCTTGCTGCTGCATCCAATCATAGCGTACTAAAAGCAGTCCAATGCTGGAGTTCAGCTTGTTCAATGCACTCGATCCTCGGCAACTTTCAACAAGTACCGCAACCTAGCTAGAGCTAGTCATAAGCTATAGCACTGTCACACTACCCAGTCAATCAATCTGCCTAGCCTTTTCCCAACTATGTTGGGGTCGACTTCCAGTCTAACCGGATGCAGCTGACTTCCACAAACCAGTAACTGGGTAATACGATACCACTTTGTAAGACTGGTTGTCAGACTTTCGGGCTTCTGACGACTGGTAACGGCTGTCAAAGATCCACGACTGACAGCCAGAACCAACAGCTTAACATGCTTTCCGAGGCAAGGAGGAGATTAAATAAACTGAATGGCGCTCGATGAGTCGTCATCCAGTGCCACATTATTTTGTGGTTGTCCATTTTGTTGCCCACAATGGCAACCAGGCTGTTGGAGCTATCGCGCATTCGTCGCATATGCCACGTCATACGTGTCCGCATAAGTGCGTAAAAATCAAGCACGCCTATCGCCGCGAACATCCCCGAATGCACCGCAAAAACATGGTGGCACCAAAATAACCCAGAAGACGTCGTTATTCGTAGATCATTGTACGAGTTTTAAATGTAGTAGTTATGTACCTCATTGTAGTCGCTGGCGGAGTCGTTGGAGTCGTTGCTGTCGGTGCGCGCGGCCGGCGTGCTGCCCCCGCACACCACGCCACTACTGCCGCACTCTTCACTGCTACGTACCCTGGAAACAAGGATGGAACATTTTCATTTTAAATGCAGCTGCCGTTGTTAGGTGAAATCCTGTGTCGTGGGTAGGTGGACACAAGTCTCAGACATAGCTCTGCTAATCAATCTTGCATGATCGTTTACGTCGTCTACGTCATGGGTATCCATGTCGTTGACTCGACAAAACTGGACATCAAACCAGAATTAAAATTTTTGGTAATGGATCTATGTTCTTTAACCCGGGTGCTCACTAACTACAATCGCTTTTACAACCTTGTTATTTATGTACTCAGTTACTCAGTAGTCAAACCTTCCATATTATTATAGTTCTTCTTAATAAGGTCACAGATGAATACAGATAGTTCAATCCGCATTTTAGGTATGAAGCTACAAGTAGGTACGCGGCAGGCTCGGCTTGTCGAATTTAGTGGACGTAGCGTAATCAGAAGAATATATCTTCTAGTCGAGTTACGCGATAGAAAGAGAGGCAACTTCTAGGTGAATATAACTGTCAGTAATTAGTGCTGTTGGATCTGAATTGCACTTTATTGTGTCGTAGCAAGAGTCGCTTTTTATTTAAACGATTTTGCGGAGTGAACCATCTGTGGTCTTGTGTTTGAAAAGTAATAATTTGACCTATGTAGTGTAAATATTTTAAGTAATATCTTGGCTGTTAACTTATTGCTTTTATTGACTAAACATACTGTATGTAAAATTTCGAACCTGGTAACAATAGTCATGGCAGACGACAGGGATCCGGACGAGGTGTCCGAAGCAGCCGTCTCTCTCGTCCGTCTACTGCGCGAGTAACTCTTCTCACTGCGCCTGCCGAGAGAAAAGCAGGGGGATTAACAGGGTGAAGTTCATTGAAAGACATGGCGGTAGACCCTAGCAGATGTCTAAATATTGTATGTCTGCTAGCTTGGCTTGGTTGACAACCAGTCTTACCAAGGGGTATCGTGCTACCCAGTAATTGGATTGTAGAGGTCAGATAGGAAGTTACTTCATGTAAAGACTTCGGTTAGACGGAAGCCGACCCCAACATACTTAGAAAAAAGCTAACGCAGATGATGAGCTTGGCTAAGAAACTACCACTGAGTTATAGAATACCAGCGTGCAGTAGCATCATTACACATATAGCTAGATTTAGACACGTAAACTATCCCAATAGGTTACCCTGTAATGATAAATGTAAGTTTGAAAACTAAATAAACATTTTTATGGTGAGTGACGAATTCATAATCTTGAACCCCAAGTATATTCTGACGTACAACATGGGTTCTACCTTCAAGTTTGACTTCACATCATCCTTGCTCTGGTGTGGTGGACGATTATGAATAGATGGCGTCAGGGGACCCCTATATTCATATCCATAGAAGTACAATAAAATCAAACAAAAAACACTCTTAAACCAAAACAATTCGGTGCACAATCGAATCGCCCCAACACCTTCTAACCTTCAAAGCGATTCGAAGTTTCGGACATAAACTTTTGCAGCAGCTTCACCTACAAAGGGCAAAGACCTGATGCTTCATGATTGTGAAGCAATGACCTGTTGCTTCGTGTAACCTGGAAGGTGTTTACCTAGGCATGTTGTCAGGCCCGCCGGTGGCGGCTGCTCCATGTAGGAACTGTTCCCTGGACCACACTTGTCTCATGCTGTTCTCATTGTTCTCCGCGTTCGCTTCAGCAGCACACCTGGGGAAGGACGGTGAGGTGAGGGAGGAAACACACACTCTCAATCGTAATGTATTTGTACAAATGGTCTTTGGATCCCACGGTAGTTTGTGGTGTTTTGATCCGGTTATTTACATGGGGTAGGAAGTGACGTAGTGATTCATCAAATGATTACCGAAATCAAAATAGGGTTGGTCAAACGTTCCATAGTTCGTTTGTACTTTCAGGCTTCCTTGACATTATCTAGACCACTGAATGTCTGTCACTGTTTCTAAGTCTTTTTGTCCTGACGCTGACGGGCCATTTATCCAACATTAACATTACAGATACAAGTTGTTTTTTTGTAAGCGACAATGATCTTTAGTGTGACAACACATATTATTAGTCCACATTTTGATTTTCATTTCCACTAACACACACAACAAATTCTACTTACCATAGTATTAGGGTGTAACAGAAAATTAATCTTCGATGCACAGTTCCGCTGACGACCAAAGCTGACTCACATAGATAACCCGCTAACCTTCCAGTGTACTAACCTGAATTCTTGGGTCGGTATCGGGCAGCAGCGACACTGGTGCATGAAAGTTTCATTCCACCGGCAACAAGCAACATTCCATGAACAGGTATTATATCCTTGAAGACTAAGACTACAACACCCACCACTTCTGTCGTGCTGGTAAGCTGGCACTACTCCTAAAAGTTGGTACTTACTCAGCTCTCCTCAGTAGCAAGGAGTCAAGGTGTGTAGGCGCGGTATGAGCCAGGTGGATGTATGCCTCGTGCAGGAGTTCTGCGGGTAAGGTCCACAGCTCCCCTTGCTTCTCCACCAGCTGTCGCACGACGTTGATGACGTCAGCGCGCTCTGAGAGTTGTTCCACGCTGGAAATGAAGAGGAAACAAAGTTCAGTCATTGTTGGATTTCCAACAATGTTTTCGATTCCAATTTTTGCAAACGGAGATAAACTTATTAACAAAAAATATGGTTTGTGTTCTAATGTCTGTATCTCATTACCTGGGTGATAATGGTTGAATGTATAACATAAGAATGGCAAAAGATTGATGATGCCAATAACAACTGGAATCCATTTACGAGAAAGATCGTGTCCAGGCACTTTGCTTTGCCTGATCATGGCGGGATAATACCGTACTCCCAGATTCAAATGTGTTACAAATCAGCAGTTCCTCCCTTACTCTTAAAACAGAACAAAACTTTTCTATTCCTCTCAAAAACACCACCAAAACACCCACCTGGCAGGCTCATTAGGTTTATTCCTATGTAGTATATTGGGCGCGAAGATTGTGGCCAAATTAGCGGCGTCCATCTTGTTGCCGGGCTCGTGACGGTCATCCTCGGAGTGCGCCGCCAGCTGCGCCAGGAACGACAGCAGCGCGTTCAGCGTGTCCCTGTGTGCTGCTGGCAGCAGCTGCACGATCAGGCGCAGGGCTTCCCATTGGAAGCGACGGTTGTGGATTTCTGGAATTATGATCAGCTTTTTTTAAGAACAGGTTTTGAAGAGATCTTGGGATTGTTCTTGGCAAACCAATTTTAAGATTAACCGCTTAACAATGAAAGAAGGAACAGCACCTAAAAAACCGTGTCCTAAAGATCAAGCTGAGGAAAAAAGGTGTGCAAACTTCCCAGCAAAATTTTTAAACGCAATCTTTAAAAAAATAAACAAAACATGACAATATTGTTCCAAGGTTAAGTTATGTTTAAAAAGTTGATAAAATCGTCAATCGAATTCGAAGAAATCATAAGTTTTAAGACCCATATGAAACTCACTTTGCGTGTGCAAAAATGCGGGGTACAGGTCCCTGCAAAGTAGAGGGTCGGGGAGGTCCCGGAGGAACTCCTTCAGCAACGTGGCCACGTCATGTGGACATACTGCCGAGTCCAGCGCAGCCTCCTGACTCCGCTCCCAATCCTCGCGTAACTGGAAGTACAGGAGGAAATCTGTTAGTGCTTATTGTAGATAAAATTAACGTGTTGAGGGTTCATCATCGCTATCCTGCGTATTTGTAATTTCTTCTTCTTCTTCAGACTAACCGAAATGAGTTTATGTAAAACAGAATATTACCTACATCCAACAGTGCCCGCATATTTTTGTCCATCCTAAAACTGTCCGCTAGATTTCACTTGTCGCTATAACATCTCATTGTTCAGTTTTAAAAACAAAACATTTGTTACTCCAAAACTTGGGTTATAAAAGAGTGTGTCTATCAAGGTAGCTATAATTCTTCTATAGAGAGTTTAAAAGCAGTAAAGTTCGCAAAATAAACTATTTCAATCGTAAGTCTGTATCGCACTCAAATAATTCGCTCACTTCACAAACAAGTCTATCTTCGTCCTCCAACAATGTACCAGCAATCAGCACGAAACATAATACTTAGCAGTACAACTCCGTAATAGATGTAGCAACTAGGCCACGGAACCACTCGGCAATACCTTCGTTTGGGAAAACATCTAATTCCGTCGATCAGTGTTATATTCTCACGGAGCATGTTGACTCGGGAGTGTAAACAAGGGACTCTTGGTGATTTAGTGGCGTTAATTCTGTCATAGCGCGTATAGTTTACATAGTTGGTGCGCTGATTGGAAAATAAACTTTTGGAAGCTAACGTGTATGGTAATTTACATCTTAAGTTAAAACTTTATCTAGATTAGCTTACTTTATCAGACGACAAATAATTTGATAAAGGTGAGCAAAGTGTAGTAACGCTATGCGGTGCTTTTCATTAACTTAAATAATTAGTAATATTTCTTCCCACAATTATCAACACCAAATCAAATTCGAATCATATCCGAGTATAGATACTTCCATACACCCTTAAATGACCATCAGGGGAGACATATAGTCAGTGAGATCAACGAATTAAAATATAGCATCCAGTTTTAGATCTTAACCAAAGCCAGAATGTGGCGTTATCTTGCCAATCAAGGGTGTGCTGTTTCCTTAATTAAGATCTTTAGATGATTAGCCATCAGACGCATCACAGGCTATTATTGAGACGTTCGAAATAGACCGCAATTGCTGTCTTAAAGTGATAGCTCTATTAAAGGATTGGACTATGTTTAGAAAATTGCCGAGACCGTCACTTAGAGATACTGCTACTACTGTATCAGCAGATTTTCATATATTGTAGCCATGAGTATATTAAAGGCCTCGTTATTTAGAATAAGAAACTTCATTTGTTTTTTTTTGTTTTTATATCATTCCCTTTATTCTTGTTGTATTGTCGTTGCCTTCATCATCTGTGTCATTTCTGACATTAGAAATTTTGACAAAATCACAGACTATGAAAACAAGCTAGAAATTTTGGACACTCCAGTTAAAGATAAACTTCTTCTCTTGATTTATCTTACCTGTCTCACTCTCTTCTTGGAGGCGGATACCCTGAACAGTCCGAGGGTGTGTATGCCATGCCTCCTCAGGTGTGAGAGGCAGGCGGACACAATCCCCGGGACCTTGGGGCCTCCCAAACCGGCCTCCTCCAGGCCTGCCCAGCCCCATTCTCCTGAGTCACAGGATTCACTCTGGAATGGCGAAAAAAGATGGGTTAATTTTACACATAACATTACATCAAGCCTGTAATCTCCGAAGGGCTTGACAGAGTTACAGAGTAACCACTCCAAACATGGTGATGCCTCTTGCTTGCTAGTCAAAAGCTCAGGCTGCTGCACCATTGCCTCTTTTATACCTTCAGCTTTACTTTACCTACAGCAAAACCTTATTGATTACATCCATAACTATCTGTTCTAAAACTATCTTCGGCATTTCCAGTTTTCACTCTCAAACTTTCCAAAACATATTACAATAAATGAGCCGTCCAATCACATTCTCTTCCTTTTGTAAGTCAGCACTCCGTTCCCACAAGGTAAGCAATTTCATCGGATTTATTATAGACTTAGTTATTTTAGTACAGGGTATATATACACGGTGCGTCGGCGCGTCATACGATAATTTTATCACGGCCTTAATGATCAAGATGTGAGGCCAGGTAACCAGATACCTATGACGACACGTGACGTCACAAACGACCTATTGACACTGTAACACAAGGTTCGTTCTTAATTACAAATTATTTTCAGACAGCTTTAAATAACCTAGGAAGCTTTTTCATGTTTTGCAAAGTTTATTTTTATAGATTACGTGGAGAAATTACTCAATGTTTCGCTGAACATTGTTGGTTGAGCTTTGGCGAGTTTTTGCGAATCTAAATTAAAATATTTCTGCGTATTATTAACCGTTGACATTCATTATCATCACGTGTTAACGCGTGTTACATTTTATATACATTTGCTTTAAATGTTACTATAGTGTCGTTCAAAATGTCTGTGATATGATACAATGTGTTAAAATAATTGAACACAGAAATTGCCTGAATTGGCTTTCGATGGAAATTTAATTTGTTAAGTGTCTCTTATTTTATCTCAATCAGTATTAGGTTTGGAGTTGATAGTTGAGTTAGTGCTGACAAAGAAAACAATTGAATTCAGTAACTGCAAGAACAATATTTCCGTGAATAAGGGTCCACTCACACGTACCACAACCACACCACATCGCAGCAACAAAATGTCAGCAAGCAATGGTTACGTATGAATAGTGTCGCTGCAGCTTCTTGCAGTTGCGTTGTGGTAACTACAAAATCAAATCAATGGTCGACGCAACGTTGTGTTTCCGAAGTGGTAGCCGGCCGCTAGTGCGCGCGGTCTCGCTGGTGGTTGCGTTGTGACTGCGGCGTGGCTTTGATGTGGTCGGTATCGCCCGCACGGTTGATTTTGACAGCGAAATATGGTCCATGTGAATAACATTTTAATTTTCATATAAATAAGCGGCCATCCACGTGTTGTGTAGAGTGGTTGCGGTGCGTGTGGTCGGGCCCTAAGTGGCTCGATACGGCCCCTCACAAACTTGAGAAGTCTGAAGACCTCAAAGAGTATAAAGACCCGGATTCAGTGTGGTGTAGTTATATTAGAACAGATGAAAGTTCTCTCCGTGTGGCAACATCTGGGCAACTACTACATGACATCCCAATATCATCGCCGTAAACAATAACCCAAGGAATGCTGGATCAAACGTACTGTAATGTTGCAAATGTGACGAATGAACAATATCCCACACCCTTTAGCACGAACTATCGAAAGCGACGGTCCATTAGGACAACGCCTTACGAGTTATAAATCTCCAACATCAAAGACTTGAAATAAACGCTACATTAATATAATATGACGTGCTGTTTGTCACGATCAATATAAAGTAACGACGCATCGCACATACTTCGGATGCCAAACACTCGAGTGTAATGACTGGCATCTGATTGAGTACTAAATATTTACTGGTTGTAACTCAGTTAAGACAAGTCTATATGGCTACTGCTAAGCATCCATAATAAGTGGTAACGATGATAGCTAACGAAAGGAAGAAAGTGGAATCATAATGGCCCCAATAAAATGAGATATTTAGTTAAAGACATAACAACTTTGAAAACCGTTGCTATATCTAGACAAGAAAAAGAAAAGTTTAAAGTTATTGGGCGATATCGGCCCAGGAAAGGAATATTGATTTAAACAAATATACGCTTCAACATATAAGAGAAACTGTCTTCAAAGAACCTACAAAGGACCAGTAAAACTAACATCAACGATTGGTAAACACAACGGTCCATTACTGACATAGCAACCAGATTGAACCTAGCAACTAAACTGTTAAAACGGCTATCATTAACCCATTACATAAAGCAAACCTCAAAGTGCAATAAATCGAAATTACCTCACAACAATGTTGCCAACTGCATCGTACCACAAACACAAAAGCCACGATATTAAGACACATCTCTTACATACAGCGGATGTCTGTCATGTCTTCAGTTATAACCAGGAATTCCAAAACAGCAATACATGTTTACTCGTCAAACCGACGCATATCTTGGAAACGAGAAGCTGTCATTGCATGGTTCTTGATTGATAATAGTGATTAATTGATCTGTTTGACTGGCTTTCTGCTTTCATCCTTGTACGGAATTCGATTTTTAGGGTTCCGTAGTCAAAAAAGGAACCATTATAGCTTCGCCATGTCTGTCTGTCTGCGGCCTAGCTCAGAAACTGTTAGTACTAGAAAGCTGTAATTTGGCAAACGAAATTTTTTAGGTTATCTCCCCTACTCGTATAGTGGGGATATAATTTGTTTTTTCGTTTAACCCAGTTTTGGAAAGGTCGTTCAAAAATATTGTGGTTTTTGTTTCTTATTAATTCCTTGCACTGATGAGAAATGACTGAACATTTCACATCAATGCAATGCAAGGAATAATGATGATGATGTGGAATATAACAGGTTATTCTAGCTCTGTAGTTTAACCTGTCCATACATGTACATATGTACGATAGTTACTGTAGACCCGAAACGATGTTGACTTTCAATTTAAGCTACTTTGCTTTGAGACACATTCACTGCAGGTTTCCTTTTTGATCTTATTTAGTTTCAGTACGGCAATCTCTGGACTTTTAGTCCAAATTTATAGATTTTATGATGGCCCAGAATGCCTTGCATAACCAAGTGGGACAGCTGGTGCTGACCTAAAAAAAAGATTCTGTAATTCCCCATAGTTATAAAAAGAGCCCAAATTCCAGTACAAAATTCTTGCTAACTACCATACAATTTGAAACATTTATCTCCAAACCGCACCCACGTTAACCTAGACGTTATGTTTACCCGTCATACAGACGTAAATCTTAAACAAGACGATGCTCTGTCATTACAGGGATTTATTGACTCGTTAGCTGTGATCTGCGTTGTCATAGCAACGCCTACGTTATCGCCGTCTGCGCAACTGTCTGGGCCCTATTTCTGAAGGATTAGTTCACTAGGGTAGAGTAAACTTCACGTCACTGTTTCGTTAAACGTTATACTTTTGCTTGTAACTAGTAATAATATCTAGTGGGGTAATTTCCGATATTCCCAAGTTGGTTGATCTTAGCATGGTCTGAGGTTTATACGGGTTCGGTGCAAAATTGCTTATTCATCCAACCATCTTTACCAGCTGTTACCTGGTCACCCTCTTAATATCCATTTCATTCTTGCCACAGTCCAATGTTTCCTCGGAGAACATCCTTCTTTGCCGTCCATATCACACTCAAAACTTTCACTCGCAACATCTTCCTCATTTCAACTCGTAATAATAATCAGTAATAGTAATGCAGTATCAAGTAACGTAAACTTAGCTTCCATCACTTACCCCGTTTTATTTGGGGCGGCACAGGATTTCTTTTTCTCCTAGATATCTTATCTATTAGCCATCATCTCGTTATTAACCCTCGTTCTAGCTATATCATCAACGGTAACTACTAGTATTATCACATCATCAGTTTAAGAGTAAAAGACTCAAAAGCATTGCCTAATAAAGTCTTTATCTAATGACACCGTCGATTAGCACAAGATTCGATGTTTTACATAATGATATCGTTCTATTTGTGGTGTATGTGTTTAAGAATTACAGGTAAATGTTGACTCAGGTAAATGCTGTTGCAATTATTGGGTTATTGGTTTCAGCATTATGTGTATTGTTCTTTGATAAACATTTATCTTTTACTAATGAATCTACTTTCGATCTTGTTGGATGTTATTGAGATTTTCTTTTAGCATTGTTTTAGTATTTGGCGTACGTGACCACGGCTTTATTAGTCATCGGATACCTGTCTATTCATTATTCAAATCGTTATTTGATGTTTTCGGAATCTGATTTACTTATAAGGGAGTGACCATACTAAACTTATCGACGCGAAATCGGCTTGAGTCGATCACGTATCACCACACTTCGGTTACTTCAGGCGATCAGAATTTTTGCTCGATGCAAATAGTTGCCGATCGGCGTCGAGTAGCGTCGTCCAAACAGAAGCGAGACAAATGACTTCTTTCTCGCTTATATAGTAACGTGAACATAAAGCTTTTTCTGAACGGTACAAGCCGATTCCGCGTCAATAACTGTGGTCCCTCCCTGATACCGCTTAGTCAATACAAGATGCAACGAATGGTGAAGATTCTTCTTTGTAAAAGTTTGCCGTAAGCAGACCGAAAGCAGGCTGAATTAACTAGTCCAGCGGTGTATATTTTGTACAACTAAAGACTAATGTTGAAACCAGCCTTCGTTGAAACTCGTAGTAAAAACAATTTGTCACATTTCTCAATACTAACAAAAACGTTACAGTTCACTTGAATTATAACGTAACCAACTAAAACTACTACAAACGCGAAACATAAAAGCGTCGGTCACAAATATAATGGTAGAACAAAGTAATGGTCATTTACCACTTAGTTTCATGCCAGTTTTCTGTTAAACGTGGCTAATGTAGCGAATGCGGCGCGGAAAATTTTCTAGTTCACATAAACATGTTATAACTTTTATCTACACCCATGCTATAAATGCTCTATAAACGTTTCTGAAACAGTTAGCTTATTGCCAACATTAAAACGACCAGTGTCATAGGAACCATATTATCTCCAAACGAGTGTTATAATGTTGTACTCATTATGCAAATTCTTTGCTTGTTCGATCCCTTCTCATTCCCTTCCCATCCTACCCGTCCACCTGCTGACCCCCGCGCCGACACATGATTCACATTTTCCAAAATACGGTTCTTCATGTTGGGAGGGCTACGGGCTATGGTCGTTTTAATGTTGGCAATAAGCTAACTGGTTCAGAAACTTTTATAGAGGATTAATATCATGGGTTTAGATAAAGTCTTGTATGCAACTGTACATAATTAGGTATTAAAACACTCATATGATACTATTATTACCCACATTCGTGTATTTAATACCCCTTATTAAACAACAGCTGCATAAATAACTATTGGTTGTTGCATGTTTTGCACTTTATAATATATCTTCATTTTTAAATTAATTTAGAAGTAGGTAGGTAATGTTCTTCGCTAGGTGAGCGAGTGTATCTAAGGAAATATGTATGGACTATTTTTCCGCGTTTAAAGCATCTGAAGCTGGTCAGTACCAAATTTGGTCACGGTTCTCATAGCAAGACTTCATAGTAAACGTTGTCCACATAACTATGAAAATTCAGTAGGTATGTAACTTAAAACTACTATACTCTTACTAACTGCAAACTAAACCATTGCACGATTACTGTTGATTGTAGCCATTTCTGTTCAAGACCATTTAGACTTTAGATTGTCAAGTCATATTATATGTTTAGGTCCGATCCTTTAAGATCCGGATGTGCACATTTTTTCTTGTCATATTTTAAGCAAATAACTCAGCGTGCTCCAAATCGGTCAATCCAGATCTGACAGCATGACGAATTAAATGAATCAACAAATCGAATCCATATTATCCAATTTCTATTATCCATTCCTCTTCAAAGAGTGAGTAAACTGATTTGCATGGCTGATAGTCCCAGGTGCAGCGCCACGTCACACATTACGTGTCTTGGCGACCACTCTAGAACTATTTCTGAGCGCTCAAATGGCGAATGACGAAAAGTAGCATTTACATGACCAGTCTATCATGACCCTCCTGACCCCTCCGTATTCTAAAACATACTGGTTCGAAAGGGGATGTGTGAGGGGATGGTAGGGGTCTACGAATAATGGGTGGTTGAACCTAGACGGCACTGGGTTGCATTAGAAAATAGATGTCAATTGTATTATAGATTGATCGATTGATGCATCTTTTAATTCATCGAACAGTTCTATTGTTAGTTTTTGCGATCTATTTTTGGATGTAGTGTTTGGTTATCGAACTTTGTGGTTATGACTCATTGCAGCTGTAAAATTCTTATATCTGGATTTAGCGTTGCCAATAGACAGGCGGAATTGATAGGAATCTTCAAACTAGTCATAATTTTAATTCTGTTGCAATTTTCGATAGTTTTTTCAAACACTTTAATTTCTACTACTACGTCATCATTTGCCTAGGCTTTTCTCAATTGTGTCCATGTGTTTTACTACTTATATAGGGTGACCCAAGTAGTAACGTCCAAAAAAAAAACTAAATTTCTCATACCCAGGGCTATTTGAAAATACCCCTGTATGTTCCGCGATTTTTTGTAGTTTTCGAGTTATTATTTATTTTGTCATTTTTTGGGTTCTGCCAGTGGAGCTTCTCTTTCCATTTACACTAATTATACTTCACATTTTCTTGTTATATTTATACTTTATTCCCTAAAGTCTTGTACACACTGGCGCGATATTGCGGGCGCGACAAGGGTACCGATGCCTGTCGCGCACACGATATTTCGCCAGTGTGTACGAGTTGTTATTCTTGCGAATGACATGTCTTTAGCACGACATACGAGCACCACCATGGTCGATGACAATTTGCCGCGGCGTCACTTGGTTTCTTGGACTATTACAAAATGACGAGGCATTTTACAATTTGATTCCGGGATTTCACAAAACAGCAGAGATTTTCAAACAGGAGGCGCCGTTTGTATAAGGACGAATCATGCAACCTATGACAGATACAAGACATTATCAACTTAGGACAAGACTTACATCATCGCCCTTTTCGAGGGCTCCTAGAGAGGCGAGCGACGCCCGGGAGCCGCCATGCTGCTGCCGTCGCAACGCTCGCTCGCTCTCCACGCACTGTGCCAGAGGCACTCCGAATACACTGCCGCCCGTGGACTCTGGAGAAAGAACAGAAAGAGGGTTAAGAAATGAAACAACATCAAAAAGGGTTATAAAAAAAAACATTGTGTTCTTGGGTGGAAAGAAAAACGCCTTTAAAGGTAGGAACTTAAAGTCGAGTATTTTTTTACCCTGAGTAGAGTTTTGAGGGTTTTAGAGCGTTTTTATCAAGAATATAATTTAGTCAGTTGCATAGTAGTTTATTGAGGTGGAAACAACTTAGTTACTGGGGCACTGGAAGCAGAACTACTACTAACTACTACTACTAAGAATAATGAGAACGGTTAACGAATAGCGGACAAATTCTTGTTTAAGAACCAAATTCCTATAGTGAAACCAGACTTCCGTATCGTGGGTATTTCGTGGAAACTTAAGACGGGGTTCCCCGAAAGGGTAGGCGATAGTGCATTGTCCTACACCCACCACTCGTCTGTAGTTGTCGACGGTATTCAGTTCCCGTGTCAGGGGGCGAGTCTATAACTAAGACAACATGACGTTATTGATCATTTTCTCTATTAACTTCTTACATCACCATTGATTAAAACTGTTATCAGCTCTTTTATTAAATGTCAAAAATAGCATGCGCAGCATGACCACTTTTATCTCTACTCTACTAAGAGCGAATTTCACTGACAGCTCTTCAGCGTTTAAGATGTGCTGATCGCGTTCAGTTTCATCGGTGAAATCCAGTCTAAGACAAAGGGATACTTCTTTTCTTCTCTCTGTTATTTTGTATTTCGTTTCTACGGTGGTCATGCTCCACGTCGCATAAAATCGTCATATAAAAATCGGGCGTCTTCCACTGCATTTTAGTGCAAAAGCTGGGTAGGAAAAACATAGAAGATATCGTAAATCACCCCACTGGACAAACAATTAGATTAGAACTGCCTAATCTCTTCAAGCAAATCCCTGAGCCACCTCTCAAGACATCCAACGGTCTATTCTCTGCTAGGAACTAAATGCCATGTTAATATTAGCCAGGCTATTTACACCGTGGTATTAATATGATGCTAAACGCTTCATAAAGTTAAGAACGGTCGCAGACGGGTGGGTAACAACTGCGACAAAGGTCGCGTCTATTCCGAGCGCCGCATGCGCAGCGGTACGTCGCTAATGCGGTAGCTGTGCATTTTTGTTATCATTATCATCTTCATATTTTTCAGCTAATTCCTGTTTTGTATGGGCTCCTACCTAAGAGATTTATTAAGTATGCCAAGTATTATTTCAATCTGATGCCAGGAAGTGTTGGAAAAATCAAATAAAAACATGTTACTGGAAAAGCTTATGAACGAAGCGAGTTAATAAAAGGCTTGTAAAAAATATAAAACTTCAGCCAACGACGGTTTACACCAGTTCAGGCAATCAGCCAGTGTGGTAGGTATAAGGTTTTCATCATATCAGTCTGATTCTAAAATCAGATCCACGGCTACATACAGGTCCAGGTTTTTCCACCAGTGGATCAGATTTAGAAGATGGCTTACAGCAAAACCCGACGTTGTTACGAAAAGACTTTGCGGAAAAAGCATAGATGTATGTACCTACTCTTTTCTCAACTTCGAAACATTCATAAAGATCAGTACAAACATTTTTGTCAGCTGGAAACAGTCAGACTAGCCTAATTACAAAGCACAAACTAACACAAAAATCCTAGACAATACACGCCCATGTGTTTTTCATCGCAGTCTTTAACTTTTTTGCTTCGATGATGGATGCTCCAAAGAACAGGTCAGCCACTACATTTCCCATCATATTTGTGTGATGACTAACTTTTTCTATTTAAAAACAAAACAATAATAGAGAACTTAGTCATTTTCCGTGGGCATGAGGAAGCGAGTGTTTGAGAGTGTATGAGCCTCATACAAGTCATACAATTGGTATTTTGATGTAAAACATACAAAGTTATATTTTAAGGGGATCGTTACCATATTGCTTGAATTATGGAAAAATATACAAACATCAGTTATGATTGATAAACACGTGGGTTGATAGTTGAAAGCAGTGCATGTGCTTTTTATTTGATTGGTTAACAGACATACCGTCTGATTTGAAGTGGGTAAGGAAAATGGGCCGAAGTGTAGCTGCACAAAGTGCAAAGTTGAAACAACCTATGTATATGTTAATGGTCCCGTCTAAATGACTGGATGTTTTTTCTTACAGGACTGTTTACTACTGCTAAAGCTGAAGAAGTATCATCAAGATAAACAACAGAAACTAAAATAGAAGAACAGTCTAATCAACATAAACTAATCATTTAAGATAAGGAGAACAGTTTTTCGGCCGTAGGTCACTGGTGCGAAGAGACACATGACGACTCTTAAGTCAATTTGGTAGCCCACTAGCACTTTCCCAGCAAAATTCAGTTTTTTCGAATACTTGTTAAAAATGTAACACAGGAGATAAGCAAGATAAGTTGTAAGCTTTAAACTGGTTACACCTGTAAATGATGAAGACCACACACGTGAAACCACGTCTACTACACTTTCACACATCTGCACCAATTTTCCCATCATTCAAGGCCGAATTAACTAAACAAAACTATTTGCAGGTTCCCAAGAAAATCGCAATAAAAGCGCGGTTGGGCCTATCAAAAATGTGTGTGTATGTGGGTAGTCAAACAATATAGGCGCGCGTTGACGGACACTTCTCAAAAGCGAGTCTGCTTCTATTTTTAAATCTGTACTATGGCAGAGTTGGCGCTTACGATATTTTAAAAATCATATTTCTTTCTTTTTTCGTGTTCGACTTTTGTATCATAGATGAGTCAGTTTGTTATTTTTTTTCTAATCGATTGGCGTTCTATTGTTTGTGCTTTCTGTCGATTGGTTTTGCAAGGCATTCTTTCGGGCTAGAGATTGAGATTAGCAATTGTATATTCTCGTCTAAACGTAGGTATAGATTTTTCTCAACTTGTTTCGATTTTAAATAAAAAGCAGTTTACAATGGGGTTTTCATAGAAAATTGCTATTCAAGCTCAAACTCAAAGCATTTCAAATAACCAATTACAAGCATATTTAAATTACTTGTCTTATGGTACATTTGTGGGCTGGTTCGATCATAATATTTTTAAGATTTTGTAAGTATAAAATTTTACTAACATTAATATTAACGAATCTAGTTGTATTTTTTTATTGCTGTGATATATATTTTGCACTTGACCTACTTCTAGTTTTTGCACAACTAAGAATTTCTGATATATCACTCGCTTTTTCTACATTGGAACCCTCTGTTCAAGCAGGGACTGACTTGAAATTTGACAATAACAAATATAAGCTTAAGATATTTTAGAAACGTTTATCGTTTACACAAACTTCCTATAAAAACTGGGGCGTATCTGAACGATGCAAAAACATTGTCCAGACGCATCTCAAGAAGACGGTATTGTTACTCCTTTATACACTAAGGCCGAGCTTTCAACGTGGGTTCCTTCAAGGACATAATAAATTAATATTTTGTTTATGAAAAGAAAATTACAATCGCTTTAATTTTAAAACAGACAACATAACATCACGCCTGTAATTCTCGAAGGGGTAGGTAGAGGTGTACCCATATAGTACACCCACATTTCGCCAGTTATATTTAAGTATCATGTAATAGGGGGCGAGCTTACATCATCATTCATTAAAAAAATCAGCATTACTATAATTACTTTGCGTCAATTTATTAGTCGAACAAACGGTGTCAATCTAATGAAGCAATGAATATCCCTATTTAAAAAAAACTGAAAGCTTTGTGTTTCCGATTGTGACGCCATGAAGACGCAGCAGTAACCCATTTATTTACAATTAGCGAACCTGTTTCGCACGGGTGCAATAGCGATATGTCAGAATATCGAGATTTCTGTGTTATAGATAGATTATAATGAAACGAAAAAGAAAAAAACAAACAACGTGTAGAAACAGTATAGTTAAGAACCTTGCTGATAGGATGTATGCTACCTACAAACGGTGGCTATAAATAGCCGCGTAAATGTTTTTAAATTTTTAATGTGTGTAATTTTTGTTATTTTTTTATTGTGTTTTTTTATATGGATCATGGCAATAAAGATTTTTATTATTATTATTATATTATCTTATATAAAAATGTTATTTTATTATAGTTACAAATAAATCATCCGGAATAATAAATGCTCAAAATGATGGTGAAAACCTATATCAAAATCGATGGTGTAGTTTAGAAGAATTTTGCAGTAAGACACGAAAAGTGACACACATACACATACATAAACTCACGCCTTTTCCCCATGGGGGTCGGCAGAAACTACAGCACGCCTCCTACTACGATCCTTAAAAACTCCTTTTGCCTCGTTAATGTTCATACATCTGGTCTTACACGCACGCCGGTTGCGAGTACTACGCACCTGACCTTTCTGAAGAACATCCCCAAGAAGGTCACTATATTATGTCCTCCTAAGGCGTCCCCGCCCGGCGTGGACGACGGCGGCGTGGTGACTTAAGTGAGTAATTAAAAAAAAAAAAATGAGAAATTATAAATATCCAACGACTAAATAGAAACTGCTGAATACACTTAGGTATGCAACCCTAAGTAGGTATATACAGCAGTTTTTTTTCTGGGACTGGACTATAATCTCTTCAGTTCAGCCGAAATGATGGACTTTAACTTAATGATCGATTGAAAATTGAAAATTATCTTTGGCCGAGTCTAGCAACTCTCAAAAAGCACACAAGTAGTATAAGCTTGACTATAATCAGCCTATAATGTTCCTATTGGAACACAGGTCTCTGTGAGAGGGAGTGCGCCGTAATCCACCACGTGGGCTCTGTGCCTGTTGGTGGTCAAGGAAAAGCACACAATATGGAAAATAAATTCGATCAAACGTAACTAACTCAACATTTTCTTTCTGTAACGTAACAGTTTACACACAATTATAAACACAGGTGAAGTTTGTAACAACCTTGAAATGGAAGCCGACAAAGTTAAGAAATTGGCCCAGAAAATACCGGTGTTACGGTTTATTTTAGCGGTAAATGTAAATATTAAACATTCGGTAATAACAATGTTTACATAATAGTAGTGACCCCCGCGAATAAGTTCTCGTATCATGTTATTTGTTTTTGAATTTCGTGCAACAATCTACTTAGATTCTAAGAGCTAATTTTGATTATGATTAAGCTTAAGCGATCTGGTTAAGCTGCTCTTGCCGAGGTCGGCCCGTGGGTGGGTTCCATACCGAGACCCCTCCGTGCGGTTGGTCCCTGCTGTTATTAATCTTTGTCTTGACAGTCGTTACGGGTAGTCAGAATCCAAATAGTCCGACAACCAGTCTTGCCGGATATCGTGTTGCCCAGTTACTGGGTTATGGAAATCAGGGGCCAAGTCTACTAATTTATAAACGTTACAATGGTCTCTCAATGGTGTAGTTTTGACAGTTTTTGCATGGCAAATCTGTCAAAAACTCACCATTGAGAGACCATTGTAACGTTTATAAATTAGTAGACTTAGGCTCCAGATAGACAGTCGTTCCATGTAAAATACTAGTATTCAGCTGTATCCAGTTAGACTGGAAGCCGACCCCAACAAGGCTAGGCAGATGATTATTGGGATTTCATAGGTTACAGTTATCAATCTAAATCTATCACAATAATGTTCTATTATAATTCAGCTGGATATTTTCCTTAAACATTAGAAAGCGCGCGTTATTTTTATCATGCCAGCTATTCGCTCAGCATTCGCGGAATTCGGTCCGTCATATAGGTAGGTATTACATGCTGCTGATTCTACGTCCACAAATTCTAATGAACGTGAACGTATGTTGAGTTTAGTTGCTAAGGCTCAGAGTTAGATAGACACTTAACATAGAAAAGCACGATAAAATAATAGCCGCCAGTAGGGACTGGTCATCTCTTAGCTGCCACGGCCTTTGAGGTAATATTGGCCCATGGCTTATTTTAATTTTTGAATTATTTCTATATTTTTATTACGGACGCTTTTAACGTGCACGTCTTTCTACATTGTTCTCACATGTATAATTTCAACATGAATGATGTAACAAATATTTTGTAAGATATTATGATTTAGAAGTGTCCGTGAAGTTTCTTGCCCGTTTTTCTCCATAGGAACCTACTACGCTTTGGAAAGGGCAACTAGCTTCATCTTTCTGACTGACCGGCCGCTTGACAAGCTTTCAAAAGAGCCTGTACCTAATTGGTTTATTTGAAATAAATGCTTTGAGTTTTTTTTGACTAAGTACATAAATATTAGGAAATACATAGCTACATACAAGGTGCTATCTATTATAGCGAATCAATTTTCACGCCTCCCCCTTAAGACCTAGCCCAAATATTTTTTGATATTCGGATAGCTCATGACCTAAAGAGGTGCCATTAAGAATATGAAAAAAAACGCGAAATTTTGCGGGTTACACACACACTAGCTAAGCTACAGCTAGTTATGTAAAAATAAGAAGTAGAAAACAGGCCATTAATTGTGAATTGTGTAATTGTGGTAGAAGATTTGGAGTTAAGAGAGACCGCTATGAGGCTTTATAATGTTGTCTAAGTAGCAACGTTTTTTTTTAGTTTGACAGTTCATGATCTATTGAGAGTACGTAGTGAAAGTAGAGAGAGAGTAGATGCTAGGGAGATGTCAATGATAAAATAAAGCACCAGCAACATACTTGCTGACTAGCTGATTAACACTTTAAGGGACACAAAACGCCCATAGGCGCGAAAACAATACAACTTCTGTATCTCGTTCCGTGTCCGTCAACCGATTAATAAATTAAATCATAGCTGCATTAGCTGCTGCATGAGCTGTAGCCTAAACGAGAGAAGAAGACGCATTACGAAGCGCTTTATATTGATGTGATCATCTATATTTTTTATTGATGACAAGTTGACGAAAAATCTTTATGTTGTTTTTGTTAGGGATTCCCCGAGTTTAATATCGCAGTCTTTAGACGTTGGAAAATACGCGTTTTATGTTGCATTGTTAACTAGAGGCTACCATACTGGAAGCGTCCGCTGCTGCTACATATTTGATCTTTACCTCTATAACTTTAACCTCACTAATAAGAAAACAGTACAAAATTGGGAATCTTTTTAATTTTTAGTAAACTAAACTAATAGACAGTCTTTTGTTATCCATTCAAATCTTTCACTTCACACGTGTCCTGTCCAAAAACATGTCATAACTCAGTAGATGGCGATCGATAGTGGTTTGATAGTGGTGTGTTGATAAACCGACGCGGGTAAACGGCGTGATGTAGTCTCAACTCACTCTTGGCACGGGTTCAGATAGTCGGAATATTTCACTAGTCAGCCCCCGCACTAACCATGTTTTAAGGAACTTTTTGCGTTAAAATGCTGTTTAAATTACTGGGTTTAGGGTTCTGTTGTAAATTACCTTCATTAAAATTACTTGCCCGAAAGGATTGAAAATGTTATTAAATCAATAAATAAAAGCGGTCGTAAAGTTCAAAGTCAGTATTTAATTAGACCATTAAAATGCCCTTTTGAATGTCAAAAATTAATAGAATAAAGAAGAATTTAATCTAATTCCCCTTGCAAAAGGTGGTTCCATGTGACACTGCTTACTACAAAATTGTATACCTTGTTTGTTGTTGTTTATTGCTTTCTTGTTTGAACCAGAACCAAGTCCTTTTCTGAAGACGAGTTAAATAATATTTAAAAATTAATATTCTCTCTGTAAGTTAGATTTTCTCTCTGTCTTAATTGCATACTGTTTTTACATTTTTGTGTTTTGTTTGTATTTTGCATGCCGAAAGGTAAAATATGGTACGAAGATGTAATCTTGGTATCATTGTTACATGATTTTATGATTTCATTTTCATATTGTTTACCCATATTTGCAAACAAATGATTTTTAATTTAAGTTATCTTAGTGCGTTCGGACAAACCTAACTACTACGGAACCCTTTTTGCGTGGTCTGATATTGTCTTAGCCATTTACTTTTACAAGACAAATTAACTTGGCGCGTCTCTTGACAACCTAGGTAAACAATGCCCGGACCCTCTGTTCGGCTAGCCTAATATATCAATAAATCTAGTCTAGAAATTATTATTACTTATTGTGCCAAGTCCTGCTCTTTGTATTAATTTGTGTAATCAAATAATAATCTGTGTTTATTGGGTGTAATATTTCTTTTACGTTTTAAACCGGGATTAGTATGGTGTCCTTGTAGATGTAGGCGTAATCTGTAGTTTCATGAACAATCTAACGATCCCAAAGTTACAAAGGCTTTCAAATAATGAACATTACCATCTTACAAAAATATATATCAATATTTTTTTTGTCTGTAGTTAATAAATTTCACTTTTATAGCTATAGATTGAGTCAGTTGTTTCTATGCACGGCCATTGAAAATAATTGAAAGACTGAAACAAACTCACGAGGTCTAGAGTCAAGTCCAGACATTTGTTTTGGTTAGATAATTTGAAGTAGTGTATTTTGAGAGTGTAATTTGTCTGAGATGGTCTCTTAGGGAAATCCTCCACCTCCAGACAGAATTTCAGCCATGGCAGCCAATCTCAGTGGAGACTAGACATTGACGCGGGAGATATTATAGTGCTCAATATGTGCGCAGACACAGGTGCACTCGCTGCTCCCTCACTCACATAGTCCGATGAGACGGCAATCCGACACGACCGGAGGATCAGGAGCAGGATCAACTCAGCTTAACGTGCTTTCCGAAGCACGGGGATATCACACCGCAAAATTCCAAACTCTGGGCTATTACAGAGATCTTGCAACCACTCTTGTTTGGAAAACCCAATAACACTGTGCCTTACCTGGGAATCAAACCCAGGATCTCCGTCACGCTTGCGACCACGAGACCAACGGGGCAGTTAACTTAAGGAAATAACCTTAACAACTCTTGTTGAATCAAGAGTTTTTGCAAGATCCCTTGAAAACTTGAACTGCAGTAGTACCTAAGTGTGCAAATACATAATTGTTTATTAAAAAATCATTGCACGGCAGTTGGAACGTGTGAAAACGCACGTAGCACATTGGATCAGTATTTAACAATCGCATTGAAATACCTTTCTTTTGCTAGCAAACGTTTCTGAATAGTTCGCACTATAAACTTTTTTGGATAAACAATGAACAGTTGAATTGTAAATATTTGGAGATGAGGCGTTTCTGTGAACTGGCGGAGATACGAGAGGTATGCGATTGTATGTGCTGTAAAGTGGCATGTGCTCATGTGCTGTTCTACTTTGTCTATACACCAAGCCTTCCGTACTAAGTGAAGGTACAAATACCACATGGACTGAGTGAAAGGTGATAATGACTAGAAAGAGTGACAACGGTGATGACGACCAAAAGAGAATTATGGAAGGAAAAGACACGTTGCGGCGAACCCAAATAAATTGAGACAGGGGCAAAATAATGATGAAAGATGTTAGGGCTCAAACACATAAACACGTTAAGACGACGCAACGTGGCACGCAAACGCAAGTGCTTACATATGTCATAGTTTTACGGAATGTAACCAAAATGTTTGGGAAGTTAAGGTATGTTTCTACCGTAGTGATGTACCTTTAAACGTAAGTACTTTCAAGTGTAGATGTTTGTATCAGAACTGTCTTACAGACAGCTGACAGACGTTTATGAGGATTGTTTATTTGGATTCTAACCCAATAAGCGACCTATTTGCGGATGGATGGACGAAGATTTTATTGGTATGTCAGAAGTACTGTGAAAGGAATGTATGAAAGTGTTGTTAACCTTCTTTTATTTATTCACGTTTATGTTTTGTATATTTTAATATATGTTATAATTGACTCTTTTATTTTTATAATTTTAGTTACTGAAATTGGTTGTTACACAACCGTTTAGCTAAATAAATAAATAAATGAATTAGCATTTAAAGGATGGTTAGATATGTCCACAAATAAAACAATGTCAAACAGAGAAAAGAAAGTAAGAAACAAAATATTCTGGTCCTGCACAAGTTAGAAATATCTGAAAACAAAATAGTTTTCAAAACTTATTATAATGCTATATTAGGCTTCGGGCTACCCTAAACACTGTCAAATATCTACGAATGACAGCTGGGACCAACGGCTTAACGTGCTTTCTGAGTCACGGAGGGGTCTCGATATGAGTGGGCACCCATCCACGAATCGACCGTGGCTAACGTACCTTCGATCGACCCGTGCGGCTGTTTTTCTTCAGCCACGAGCCCCTCTAGCCATTTTACAGGATATAAAGAAAAACAGAATATCGACAATAACTCATTAATCTCAACAAAAAAATGGTGGAAGTTAGAATATAAACCAGCAGCGCCAATCACAAAAACCATATAAAATAAAGTCTATCATATTAAAAACATATATAATATGGTTCCCGATGGATTAATACATTCATTGCCTTCTTGACTTTTACGACTCGACGAACTAATACATGGGTTTTCCCCGAGAACAGATAAAAAACGGTCTGATCTTCATAGAAATCCAATAAACAATTTGAAACGTGTTTTTTCCTGTTTATAGAAGTCATTATAAAACATATTTCAAGCGTACTAACTATTCATTCGTTCTTCATATGAGCATGGCCTCTGCCCTGAACTGGGTCACTTAAAGGCAGACATTATAAAATAATGTCCTCATAAACTTATTTTTAGAAACATCACGCCTGTATTACCCGAAGGGTTGGGCAGTTGTATCTATAGTACACCCACATTTCACCAGTTATTTTTAAGTCCCATGTAACAGGGGGCGAGCCTATTGCCATATTGACAAATCCAGGCTCCGGACTGCTACTGAGAAATTCCAGATGGAAAAACCCAATAACACTTTGACTCACTAGTTTTTAGAGTCCATAATAATAGATTAATAAATGTTATTTGTTCCTCCACTATTTTGTTTTATTTTTCCAGCAACTACCTACGTTGAGCTTATTATGATCCTTGGTCTTCGCATGGCGTCGCTATGCTTAATCACAACAGGCGGGGGTGGAGGGGAGAGGGGGGAGAAGATATTTACGTTATACGTAAAAACATATAATTTATTTAGTCAGGACAAACATGACTTTATCAATATAATCCCGGGACAGAATCTAATAAACTTAAGCCAGAATGATAAGACATATAAGCACTTTTATTTCCCGCAAGTCTCATCAGTAACCAAGGACCAAGTTCCAGACATGTTTGCCCTTGTTCGATAGATCGTTACAAAATATGATATTATTATGATCAACTTACTTAACAAACATTTTCTTTTTAAGACAAACAGGCGCGACGCGACTTTAACAACACAATGGTGTCTCTATATATAGTAGTCTATGATGGTGCCGATTCCCTTGTTCACAAACCAAACTTAATTTAGGTTCAGTGCATCTTTCTCTTTCTATTTCTTAAGAAAAGGACAGAAGATAAATTTTAGTTTAGTCCACTTTCTAAGAAAACTTCACGGTTGAACAATTACCGGTGTCGCGTCACGCAACAATTCACGCCAGTATGCACGAGCCTATAAAAAACAAAGTTCTTGCGCGTTCCAAGTTTGAGTGTTTGTACTTACATGTGAGATCTGACAAAATGTTAATTTAAATCATCAACAATTAACATCAACCAAGGTCAATGAATTTTCATTAATTTTAGTAAATAATTTGTGTAAATTAAAAAAAAAACTCTAGATTTCACATAATTATTATTACTGAATCTCAATAAAACTGCACAACAAAAGATTCGCTTACAACGTAATTATTGACTGACAAGCTATAAATCTTAAGACGACGTCTTAAATTCAGATCAAACCGATGTTTTACGATATTCTGGTTTACATCTCAATTAAATAATCGTATCATTTACACACGTTTACATTTATATACGGGATTTCATTGTTCTTAGAATTTCAGATAAAAAAACTAAAGACTAGTAGTTAATCTACAAACTGATGTCGAGCCGTTGTATGCCGTATAAGATTACTCTTTTTACCCGACTGCGAAAGCCAAATACAGAGGGTTATGTGTTTAACTTGTATGTATGTCCGTTTCTATGCTCCCTAGTAACTACTTAACGGCTAAATCAATTTTGATGAAGGATATGTCATTAGATTCGTATTTATTGCACGACTGTCACTGGGTATATTAAAATTATAATAAATCAAAATGGCGGATTTTGCCCCCAAAAATGTATGTTAAAAAAAAATCCCTAGCCTATCGAGTGGGGTGTCAAATTGAAGGGTTTTAAAAGGTGGTTAGAAAATATGTACAAATTATATGTTTAAATGCAATTTGGAACGAGAAATGATAAAAAAAAACCTGAAAAAAAGTAATTTACAAAAACCACAGTTACACCATATTTCAGGTTATTAGTTTGTCCCGCCGCCAATACCAACATTCTATAGATTTTATTGCTTGTTTTTATTCTCTTTTCAGTTGTGTTTTTGTGAAGCTGTATTACGTGGAAACCATTAGCAGTATTACTAAGTACTTCTTTTTGTATTAATTACAAACCTATGGCTATCTGCAAAGATGTACCTTTCAACTGGTGAAAGAATTTCTCAAATTGGAGTAGTTCCGGAGATTTCCCTCCACGTGTACACAAACTCACAAAAATTGCTCTCTCTCTCTCTCTATAAAGGTAATATGAGTATAGAATAAAATATATAAATTAAAATATGTTCTACTAAAACCTATTAACTCTGATATCAACAATACTTTTCAATTGAATTTTTAAGAAAACTATAGTAAAGTTGGGTCTCACAACGGACTGACCTTAAACCATGACGCACATAGTTAACCTGTCTACGACATCTGCTACGGCGTAGGCGTCTACAGAATGCCTACGATTACGGGCTACATCAAAGATCGGTTACGTAGCAGCGTAGCAGTTAGTTTAAACATGTAAAATCTATATTTGGAAACAGTTGTTTATAAAAATAGTTTACAGTCACTAGGTCAGAAATACTTTAATGTTTTAGTTTGTAGCATAAATGAGTTTTTTAGATGACAACTTTAATTTGGCAATGTAAAGGCCGATTTAGAATATCAAGTTAATAAAAATGTCTGTCTGTTCGATATAAGATGAATTCCTCTCACTTTGTCTTCCTCTCACATGTGGAAGCAATAAATATATTGACTATTGAGTACTGAGTATTCCTTGTTGCGGTTTCTTGCCCCAGATTTTTTTGCCCCATATAGGGTACCTAGAATAAAATTATAGGTTCTTCGAAATGGCACTGGGTCAAAAGTCAAAAACAAGTAAGTTATTCTTAAAGCCTCTGTTTTTATTTTTGTATATTACGATTGAGGAAATAAAAACAGCACATAGATTTATTATTTGTGATTTGTATTTTTCTTTTCCTGTGTCAGCACGTGAAGATATGTTAATAAGCTAGTCGACAAGGTTAACTTGGTTTAATACTAGAAATGATGTTACCAGTGGCAGTGGAGAAAAATACTAGGAAGTGGTGATAGGGGTTTTTGGGCAGACTTTTGTAACTTTTGACTTTCAAAAAGTATGTCAGTGTAGATTGGTTCCTATGGCCGAAATTTGGCCTGGAGGATATAGTCCTCCATACCGAATTTCGGCCATGACAGTGAATCTCAGCTGAGACTAGGCATCTATGCGGGAGATAGTATAGCGCAGGACCTACCTCAGTAACGAGACGGGACGTTTTGTTACACAACCTTAAATTGCATTACAATGGTAATAAAACAGTGGTAGAACTCACCCTTATCCTTGTCGGCGTCCTTGGTGCGGCTCTGGTCGAAGAATCCGGTGGTAAGCGCTTTTCGCTTCAGAAGGTAGGCGCGACGCTTTGGCTTCGTCGCTGCCACTGCATTCTCTGAAAAACATACATGAATATGAGGCTTCTGGGTTAAAACATGAATAGCAATGTATATTTTGTGAAACAGATAGAAGATGGTACTCTTTTTATTCGTTCGAAGTGGAACGTCTGAATACAAAATGAATCAAAAATGAAAAATGAATTCATTAGTGAACGGATACAATGATGTAGGATTTCGGCATCTTTCACCGAATGATTGAAAAATGAAATGAGCAGATGAACGTATATTGTAGTTTGTTTTGAATCATTTACTGAATCGATTTTTTTTTATTTTTTTTATAGAAATCGGTATAACAATATGAATACAAGAAGGAATTGTCATATCCCATGTAAAGCAAACTGACAACCTTTGTCTATTTGCCGAGTTATAGCCATTTCATATAACTATCAAATTACAAATACATTTTGCTTTACAACTAATTTCCCTACCCATAACGATGCGCGATAAAAATATTAATCTTCAAATGAAACATCCCGTAATGGAAACATTTCTTCACAGTAGCTATCATGATTTATTTCGGCCACAGTATCTCATGTCGTAAGCTCAATTATTTAAGATGATGTATACTTGCAATTATTGTTCCAATTGTTAGACAGCGGTATTGTACTACATTATTTTAGACTTGGCGATCGTCTCCACTTTGTAATAATAGAATGGTAATTATAGTCGCTAATCAGCTGATTTCTTTACGTCAATATTGATAAAATATTTTTAAATACTTTATGATACAAGTCTAGACTGCCTCTGTCTCTTTCTGTCTGTGCATTTGCACTTATCTCAAGAACTGTTTGGTAAACTTTGGAAAGTTTTCTTCAAATCTATTAAGGGGAATATTTCATTGCAAGAAAACGAAATTTGCGTTGTAGTCGGTGGGAATAATGTGTAGTAAGCTTACAAATGGTGATGGCCATCCCGGTAGACATAGTAACATTATAGCAACTAGAACAGGCAGTCAGAAACTCGGAAAGTCTGCCAACTCGTCTATCAAAGTTAGTTAAATTATATGGGTGTTTCCCAATAAAATGTAATGGGCATTCATTTGAAAGTAAGTAGAGAATTCATAAACGAAAATACAGATACACCTTCTTATTGCTTATTTCCTAAATTATATCATCATGAGACTTGCTCATTCAAAAATATTCCAAGCTAAACATCTCAACAGAAATATTTGACAAACAAATATGTAACTGGAGTGGTGTAACCGACACTAGTACGACTCGTGAACCTGACACTTGTTGTGATAGAACTGCAGGTCACAGCCCCCGCTCTATGCCAATACCTAACGTTCTAGTTGTATGTATGTATTGAAAACAAATCTATAGATACCTACACCTATTTGTGGTAGGTATAAAGGGTGTAAAAACACCCTTAACGATGTCGAGATTTAATTGTTCTTCACACCTTAGTGTAAAGTTAATCACACCTTAGAACATTTGGGTTACGGAGACATTGAAGGTTGAAGTTCAAAGAACAAAAACACATTTAAAATGTTATAAGTCAACTATAAATACTTCCACGGTCCCTATACTGTTGAATGCATTGTTTTGCGTGCGTTACATTGCGCGCTACAGTATACAGTAGTAGTAATTTTCACTCCAAAAATAGTTTGATTGAAAATTAACATTTGTTGGGCAACAAATACGATGGATTATTTATAGATTTATTGTTTTAAAGATGAGTACCTATCAGCGGTTCGGGGTTCTAAAAACCTCAAAGTGTCAAGGGAAACCCGAGGGAGGTCAAAGTGACATTTTACCAGCGATAACGATGATGAAAATGTCAAAAATATAACGGGGGACTGACATAAACTACCGAAAAGGTAATGTCGATCCAATTGTCTGGGCCCTCTGATTAGTTCCGTTCGTTTTTATTAGGCCTAGCCCGCGCTACGAAATCTCACCAAGCGATTTTTAGTCGCGCTGTAAATGGAATTGTGTTTGGAATTGAATTTCAGCGCGAATTATAAATCCCCAGTGCGTGTAGATACTAAGATACCATGTGTTACGGAATTTCGTTAAAAATTTCGCGCGATTTTTTATCGCAGTGCGGGCTAGGCCTTCTGGTAAACGAGGTATGGACATAATACGCCTACCTACGCAGGAGAAACTTATAGATGCTTGATAATATAGTGGTTACTAGTGGCTAACTGCTGGGCTGATATGATTTGTCTTGCTGTAGGATCACTTGGAAGAAGTAGAAAAACAACAGGAAAAAAGTCTAAATATATCTAAAATGTCAACACAAACAAAATCGCGATGCTCACTACTGAAGTCATAAAATTAACACGTGTACACAACAACGGAAGAGAGGAATTCTAACAACGCCAGGAATATAAGTTCCATTAAAATAATACGCACTAGTGCTGGCCCGCGACCACGCTGATATACAGGATGCGTGAAAAAACAAAGAAAATGTTATTATTAGCAGAAAATCTGTCAAAAACAATCGCGGCTGATGTCTAGCGTCTTAAAGCCTAAGTGACTCCTAATTGGAATGTTTTGATTCTAATATTCGGCACCCGACTTAGATTTTTCTTTAAGTAAATAAAAGTCAACAGCCAGTTTTATCATTTCTCAACATAAATGAACGATAAGTAGTATTTTTATAACATTTTCTTATACTTATTTCTTTCGAGCTGACATAGCAACAACTCAGTGACACTCGATAAAAACACAACTCCAATCAAACGATCAATATGAATCACACCTAAGATTTTCCCGATATACTGAAGAACAAAAATAGAACCAGGTTAATAGTGTTGCCATTAACTACCCCATCTATATAACCCGACTGCTAAAAATACCCAAGTATTTCTGTCGCAGCACAATGATGCAGTTCTAAATGATTCACTCTAGAGTCGCGCGTGTGATCCGAAGTGTCAGACAATGCAGTTTGCCCAGTTGCGAATACCGCGGATATTTTGGGCTATTTATAAAAATGCATTAGTGAGCCATCATGTGATTACCTGTTCTCAGGGCGCACGTGGTGTGTTCAAAATGGGTGAACTTTACTTCAGACACATACAAATAGTATGTAAATACATACATAACTAGTAGTAATATGTTGTGTTATTGTTTTTGTTGGGTGACGTGTTCTCGGTATATATATATCACTGTATACTTAATAGTATATAGACTTTTGGGCTCGTTTTCGTAGATCTTCTCATTGGATTACCACTTTATATTATGACTAGCAGCGCCCCGCGGTTTCTCCCGCATAAGTCTCGATCCCGTGGGAATATCGGGATAACAAGTATCCTATGTCCTAATCCAGATCATGGTCTACCCATGTGTCAGATTTCATCCAAATCCGTTCAGCCGTTTTAGCGTGAAAGCGTAACAAACAAAGTGATTTTCGCATTTATAATATTAATATATATTAGTTAGGATTATCCCAAGAATATCCACAATGTTTTAACAAAATTATCTAGTACCTACTCGCAACCGGCGTGTAACGTATGAACGTAAACGAAGTAAAAGGAGTATGTAAGGATGTTATAGCAGGTGGCGTTTTGCAGAGTCTGCCTACCCCCATGGGAAAAAGGCGTGAGTTTATGTATGTATGTGACATCTCCTAGTACTTTCAGTCAAATTAGACCCAAATTAATGAGTCACTTCGTATTTTTTGGAAACCCCTATTCTCTTTCTTTTTTTAATGCACCGTCTAGTTTCTAGACTACAACCAGCTTATATAATATTAATAACACATGCCTGTCTATCTACAAGAAGTTCGCGGACATAGCGTAACGTGTGAACAGACAAGGTGGGCAGGGAAGTAAATAACCGGAACGGATGGCGCCCCTCACTAGACTTTACCTAGGGTTGAACCATTTGAACACAATAATATTTGAGTGTCAAGCAAGAGTGAACAGGTATTTTCTGGGCAGGCTCGTTCCATCATAGACCTCATCCATCGCTTTTCATCAGGCGAGATCGAGGTAAAAAGCAGGTCCATTAGGCAATAAAAAAAAAATTTAAAAAAAAATGCTGTGGGAATTGACTGATTCTTTAGTCTAGTGGTCGCAAGCGAGGCTGCCGAGCTTGGGGCCCTGGGCTCGATCGCTAGGTCAGTGATTATTGAGTTTTTCCGGTTTTGCGTAGCAGCTCAGTCTGGATTTATGTAAGACAAATGGTTATTACATGGGACATAGGTATAACATATCTGGCTTAATGTGGGTTGATCATGCATCTCGCTCTTTGCAAAATACTGGCATTTAAAATGGGATGGTGGATTTCGTTAGACCTAGTCTTGTAAAATTTTGATTCAGTTTCAATCAAAAAGGTTGAGATACACTTGAAACACAATACGTCTATTAAAAACAGCTCGATGTAATATTTTGGTATCAGACGGTAAAAACTTGAAAAGTAGTGTAGTAGTAGGAGTATTTGAGTACTAAAATTAACGTAAATAATTAAGAACATTTGGCAGCCCTGCAACCGTCGCCGGCGCCCGCGCATATTAATATTCTTAATAAAGATTTATTTGACAACAAAAACGAAGACGACACTAAAACACCCCGAGTAATAATATTTAAAGCTAAAGTCTTCAAACTCATCGTAAACACTTTAGCTTCAAATGCAAATTGTTTGCCACTAGGTCTTTATGAAAACGGGAAATTTATAGTTTTGTCCCAATTATTGTATGTCAACATATTGCTTCTTGTCACCCTTTGGTTGTTGAGTGGTAGAAAATACCAAAGGTACAAAAATATAGCATTAAGTCCGCCGCTTTTTTACAAAAATTTTAATAAATAAATAACTTTACATTTCATACAAAATAATAATCTTTTAGTAATATAATACGTGTTTTAACTTATCATTTAGTTGGTCTATAAATTATGTGTAGTCTTATTTAGTATACATCAAAATGTCTAGTAAAATGATGTGAAAAAATCTTACGGCGTTTTCCCAGAACATATCTGAATGTATGAAAATTCTCAGAAGCTTTCTAAAACTTCAAGGAGAGCCAATGCATTACGCTGAATCAGGTGGAAATTACTTTTTATCGCATAAATGTGATAATTTTTTAAATGTCGTTTATGGAACTCATGCCAAACTCACATTTTTTTTTAAACGTTTTTATTTTGATTTAATTTTTTAATAATAATTTATAATATTTGTAGATAATATTGTATAATAAAATAATAAATAAATAATAGTTTACTTGTACACAAAAACCAAATAGTACAAGGAAGAGTCTTATAAATTAGGTTGTACAACATTGACACAGTATCTTCACTGTACCTTAACTGATTTTTATTATCCGTGGAAACGTAGCGGATTGTACTGTAGCCATCCTCAGATTTAATTTAATTTTATAATTATGGAATCCTCACTGGTACAATTGTTTGTCTATAAAAAATAATAATAATAAAATAATCATGAAAAATTCTAAAGTTAAACCGTTAAACATTGTGGATATAGTGAAACTTTATAATATTTTAAGAAACAAGTACAGAAGAAATCCTTGGTAATGATTCATGAAAACGTTTTGGATGAAGCAGTGGTATCTGGAGAAACGCTTATAAAGAGGGACATTGTATTATTTTCCTGAAGAAAATTATAATATATATTTACACGTCTACGAATACGCGTAAATGTGTTCTGACTTCGTGCGAAGAACTAATTTACTTATATTACGTTGAGCGTTTCTTTTAATCAGTGAAATCTAAATACAGCGTAACTAATTAAATTGTGAAATATTGTTATACTCTGCGTCCAGCGCTCGGTGTGGCAACACGTCGTGTTCGGGTTCGCGACAAGTCAATAGTCATCTTGAGGATGACTCGTTGAGAGGTGAAACACGTGTCGAATTCTTACAGGGTTTTTTATGACTCTTGCGGAATAGGTTACTAAATATAACTATGTCTATTGTATTTTATATTGTTATCCATTTGAGCCTTACCTCGATATTTTTTATAACAACGGCTATACAAATTTTATCTCCAAAATATCACATTTATCTCAAAAATTGATTTATCCATTCGGAAAACAATCACACAAGACCCTCCTTTAGTTAAAATTATTGCATTTTGAAACCACAAGTCAACATTGTCTGACCTACTCATACATCAAAACAAAACCACGCCCAGGTGCCTAGCTAGTGATGTAACACCTAAAATTAATGAAACCGATATCAATCAAAGATATGTTTGCGACCACCTCGCGTAAGAAATAATTAATAGCGCTGGAAAATTATTTACAACATTGTGTATAAAATAGTGTTCATCTGCCCACAGAACGGCAACAAATCTAATTAGGTACGACCACGGCTACTTTTGAAGCGACCACAAATAAATGTTGTGGTGACAATTTGCAGTTTCAAAAGATAATTAGTTACATTTATTATTATTTTTAATATATCGTTAATATATTCTTGTAACGTAGTTTTTTAATAATGTCACATTATAAGGGATTTAAATGTAGCTTTTGGTGCGGTGCCTTAACTTTTAAAGGAGTAAAAAAACTGTTAAATTTAATTAATTTTGGCTGTGAGTCTAAGGTGCTAATCACACAATTTTTGTCGAGCATTAATTTTAGTATTTGCTGAATTATATTATACCAAAATATTACATAAATATAAAACCTTTGATCTTGATAATTCATAACAGTTGCTTACGCGGATCACGCCCACTTTAATTTATGGTATTTTTCGAAAGTTAGTCACACATATATAACATAGTTTAATGTTCTGTTGTCTCAACATTATTTTTAGTAAGTAGTTAGGTCACAGTAATCTTTTTATAGCAATATTTTAGTAATATTTTCTACTGTACTGTTTATGCTTGAAAACTTTAGGTATATATCTTTAGTAAAGATAAAATTCAATAAGAAATTCTTTCAGTGATTACTAAAAGTTAGAAGTAAAGATTCTTTACTGCTATCTTTTTGATATCCCTAAAAGAATTTAATGATTCTTGAGTTGAAATTAAATGATTGTCGTTGGCAATCCATCTTATATTCAGATTCATCCATCCCATCCATGTATTGTTTTCTTTTAGGGCTATTCTCAGGCACATAACGAAACTGATACGCTAACATTTCTGGTTCCAAAATACCGCATTTTTCGTTCACTAACCAACACGGCAATTAATATCGATAATTGTATCTATAGATCTTTGTTTACATTCTCCTTTGAAGTGGACCTTGAAGGTTACTCGATTTACGTGTCAACAACACTACAGGTCTATTATTTAGTGATGGGCACACCGAAGAATCGCGTCTACAGAGCGAGCCAACGCTATCCGATTACTGTGAGGTCGAAAGAGAGGGAACGTCTCTTAGCTGTCAGAAGTGACGCTAAATAATCTACCTGCGTAATAAACTTATCGTGAGTGTCGAAATACATCGTTTGTCTGTCTGTCACAGGGTATAACTCGCGACCGATTGAAGGCAGATGTCAAATGGTCGCGTCAGTTTGGAATGGAACAAAATTTGCAAACTTCTCGTTGAATTACGAGTGAATTAGTGATTTGTTGGTATAGTTTGACTGTTTTCTGGTGTCTTGAATATAATAAAACAGCTATATGGCTTTAGCACTGTGAAAGGGTTGCGTATGACACAATAAAAACATAACAATTACTCCAGTTTTCAATCTGTCTGGCAAATTATAAACAGAGAATTAATCGCCTTTGATTGTAAAACTATCGTAGGACATGTGGCAGGTTTATTTTTTGACCTGTAGTCTATCATTGAACGCCGGAATAGACTAGAAAAATTTGATGTTATAGAGAACGAAACAATTCATAACAAGGTTATATTAAGTTTATGTGCAAAATAAGTGTTAGAATTTTCAGAATTGAATATTTAGATTTTATTATTTAGAATTGTCCAGTATCTTCTTCGCTGTGTGTGATTTATATATAAATATATCAATCAGATAACTCGTGGAGATGGTGCGTAGGTAACCATCTCTAAATTATTGTTTAAATTATTCTCAGACGACGTGGCCCATTTGCAACCATTGAATGTAATAGTACGTAAATAAATATTCATAACTAACACTAAATTGTCCGGAAAGACGTTTTCATAGAAATAGAAAGTAAATTGTGAACCTGTGTATCCAAAGATTACGTAATTTCTAAATTTTTGAAGTTGTTTTGTACCATTTATTTTCATAACAGATACCGCTAAACTTGTCTCGCTGTCTAGGTCCAAGTCCACACGTAATTTGAAGAAAAAAAAAACAATATATGCCAGGCTTCCATATTTTGAGTTTATAGTTTTCACAATGTTTGGGCAATTTGCTTTTGTAAATTGTAAACAATATCCAAACGGGATGTTAATCCACACTTTTCATCTTATCACAATTCCATCGCACCATATATAATACTAGCAACCCAACCCTGCGTCGCCGGGTTTTACGATTTGACAAAACATAGATTTAAAAAAAAAAGCATGTTTATTATATGTGTGTATTATACACATAAACCCTCCAGAATAATAAAACCAAACCGCATTGGAACGCTGCTTCCATAATCTAGCCTGTATGTTTTATACGTTCAGAGTATTGAACCAAGACCCAAACTAGCTAACAACTTGAATCATCAGATACAGTTATCCTCATCGAAAGCTGATAAATATAGTCAAATTCGTCATCCAGTCGAACGTCTACAGAATCCACTACAATAACACAATCATAGTGCTTACACCGAGCTGTCGGTTGTATAAAAAGAATGATTTATTCCTGCCGCCATCTCATCTGGGGATCTTATTAATACATTTATTGACTGCTTATCATTCTTGCGGGCTGAGAGACATTCGCGTTGCTATGGCAACGGTATTAGAGTTACATGTGGTGTTGTGGGCAGTCAAGGACTAACATGCTCACATAACAAAAAACCAAACTCTCTTTGTGTTTTTATGTGCGTTTAAAACTCGTAAACCACTTATCCAATTTACTTACGTGATGTTATTTCAGTCCATAGGTATTTTATTTAGTAGTAGTTTTAAGGTTGTTATGAACGTGAAAAATGGAAAAACAATGAAATAAATCGTTAATCAAGTCAAAATAGATCGAGGATCACTCCATTTGTGTTCTGTAAGCTGTATAAGTTACAAGTCTTCAACGGCAACATTATTTCCCATATGGCTCAATGAGATTTCAGTTTTAAGAAATAGCAACATTGGTAGTGTTTCACGGAACTCAGGAACTAAGGAGCCTCCTTGAGTTAACCAAAATAAATCGGTACTCATGAAGACTCCTATAATGCATGCATTTACATCGTAACGACATAAATACCACTTTGCCCCACATTCTTATTTATCCAACAAAACTTACTAACTGACTCACATTCTCAACTTAACTTGCAACCCACATACCTTAAGTTCAAGTGAGCATTCCTTCAGTGACACATGGACAGACGTACAGATAATGCGCGCGAGATTCCTGAACTAAATATAGCTTAACCTGGTTGTAAGTGATCGCGGATTGGCAGCTACGTATGCGTACGTAATACCCGATGCGTTTGCGCCGGTGACGACTGAAGAGCGATTGATTGGAGGTATGTACTGTCGGTCAACGGACGTATTTGTCTGATTGGTGGAGATGAAATGTGTATTAACTGAATGATGAGTGGTGAATTTGATGTTTGTAACTGCTTTCATGATTTTGGTTGGTTGGAATTTATGTTGGTTTTGCATAATACAGACATACAACATCACACACACACACACACATTATAACATCACACCGAACGAAAGTGAAGTTTTGGAGAAAGAAGAATAGGTATTTGAAAAATGTGTTATTTTTTTATTTTTTTTAACATTACCTTTTTTGAATAAACCATTGATGACAATGGCTATGTCCAGGTTTAATAACTGGACTATAGACAGACATTCATAAAGATAACTATAAGTTTAGTAGTAGTGTCACAAACCCTGTGGTAGTGTTCAAGTTCTCAAAAGAAATGTTCCAACTTTAATTCAGAAACGCCACAGAGATAGAAAGCATCCAGGTAATTAATCCAAAAGTAAATCACATTAAAATAGAATCACAAAATACGATTTGTATATGAAACAGCGGACGGCCAAGATTATTTCGCAACAACAATTATTTGTAATAATTTATCTCGTGCACGCACGAACAATAAAATCACATAAATAAATACCTACCTATCCACAATTATTTTAGGACTAGGTACCAAGTCCCACGTCACTATTCAAAAACTAATTATAATTTCTTAAAATATCTGTCTTAACGACAAACAATTGCACACATTTCATGAAAAAGAAACAATAAAATAGACGTTTATTAGTAAGATTTAAATGTAGAAACAAGTGACGATTGTGAAGGAAACATTGACAAAAGACGTTAAAACTAAGGCTCTGTGCAAACGTAGACACATTAGTATCTTGCGTTGGCTTCAAGCAGCACGAGACATGTAGCTACAATATAAAATGAACCACGTATGAAGTGTAAACTAACCAAAATGAAATGGATTCGAACCGAAGGTGAAATGGATTCCTTTTAGACGTCGTTAGTTTAAAGACGTTTGGAGTTTTCTGTAGAAGAACGAGCTCCGATAAAAAGATAATCCTGGCATCTTCGACAGCCCGGACTCAGTTACTTAAGTCGTTTGGGCGGACTATCCCGAAGAAGACTTGCCAATATTTCAAGAGCCACCGAGATTTAGTCTTATGAAAGCAACCAGCAACTGTTTCATTTACAAATAGTGTACTCAGTCCACGCAACACCTAAGTCTTACTATGACAATACTCACGACAGTGATTTAAATCCCACCTACACCTACATTCCTAATCACAAATAATCTAACAAAGAGAGCATGTGATAGTTCGTTAGAGGTAATTTTCTAGAGCTGCCAAGTACAGTGCTGAACACAAGTTATTTATTTATTTATTTGGTACACCAACAGCAGTACGCAGAATTAGAAATAATAAAAAGAGTACTATGCCTATTATTGCTATTATGTTATGCCTATTATGTTTGTTTGTATAAACCTATTTACAGAAATATTTCATTTCATTTCATCTAAGAAAACATTAAATGAAATCGTTTATTCTGACAATAGTATACTAGAATCACTTTTACACGTCTTATTAAAACATTAAAAATAAGCTAGATGAGTTCGGCGTTTCCTATCTAACTACTCTGAGAAGAAAGGCAAAAGGCAGAATAGTGTCTGAAATGGTCTTTTGAGGAAAGAACCACACAGATTTGAGTGGACCTGTCCAGTCAGTGAAAGCATTTGTCATTAATCGTGGAGCTCAAGTCAGAACTAAAAAAGCTCAGCGACTCGATGAAATTACAACATACAATAATTAGAATACAATATAAAATGGATATCACTGAGTTAGAGGTGTATATAATGAAGGGCTTTCTTAATGATGAGGAAAAGTATTTTAATTGTCATCTTTGGTGTTCTGCCAAATGTTGATGATCCGTCGTCAAGGTGACGTTTAATCGAAGTTCTTACTGTGTACAGGAAAATTGCAGTGCTTTCTTGATATTGTTTGTTAATTTGCGTATGCAGTTGTTGGGTATTTCAGCTAGCTCAAGAGTTGAATATCAAAATGAGCTGATTATAATCAAATTGTTATTTTCAATCACAAAATAAATATGAAATTAGCATGTCCGTTATCGACCACCAAATAACTACAGAAAAATAATCCAACAAATTGTGAAAAAGCGTTCCCCGTCACAACAAGTTAAAATATCATTTCTCCCTTCAAATATTTAATACTAAAATACTTTACACTTCATTCCAACTATCACGATTCTCGATTGTCACTCTCAAAAAAACAACATAAATAAAACAATTTAATTTCGATATAAGTGTACACATGTATATCAACACGCTGTATAATGTCCCGCCGTGACGTCAGAGTGCGTCACGTTTGCGTAACGGCGCCCGCGCATACGACTACAACGTATTTGTAGCCAACAGATAGATCATAAAGAAGTATCACTTTGACGAAAGCGCGTTGAAAAACAAACGCAGACTAAAATGGAGACGGGATTCAGAAAAAAATAATTTCGAACCAAAGGGTTTTTCAGTATTAAATTAGCAATTAGTGGCCTTCACTTATCAGTGGGATATGCTTACATGAACATGGATCATAAGTGTGCCGTATCATAAATGAGAACACATTTGTAGCAACCACATTCTTCGTTGAGCAAGGTCTGAAATGTAACAACCATTATTGTTCTCTTGCGGAAAAGGGATGCTGCTATTAGCCCTGTATGTCTGTCTCTCAATATCTTTAATTAAAACAACTATTACTCTTAGCACGTCATAAAATGGCCCTTTATGAAATTTAATGCTATCATGGTTACAGTGATAGAGACAGACGGAGCAGATGACCGATAGCATCAACCCTATTTCACCGGACTTACGGCCACTGTAGTTCGAAAAAGCATGCTATGAACTTCGTACATCTTCGTAGACCTTCGTAGCATACGGCGTAGATGCTACATTCTCGACAATCACAACTAAACCTTCTGTCCCTTTCTTGCCCACTATACTTATTTGTTAGCCGGCCATTTTGAGAATAGCACATGTCTTGTATGTGTCAGATATTAATAGCTGGGATTGGGTCACCTATAGCGGCACTTCAATATTTACAGGTGCCTGCTCGTCATACACTTACACGTAGGACTGAAAGTACCTATAGATTGTCGAGTGTATGTGATGGGTGTAGGGATTTTTAAAGACTGGCAATAGGTTTGTAGTCGTTGTATTAAATGCAATGCTATAACACTGCTCTCTTAACAGAATTAGCAAGATTATTCAAATGTCACTGGAAGTTTACTTTAGTTTTACTTAAATTGAAAGAAAGTCGAACTTCAGGTAAAACCTATTAATTACTATAATCGTGCATTTTAATGAAAAAACAGGAAAATAACGAGTAACTGCATATTAGTAAGATACTAGTTAGTATTTGCAATCTATCTAAAAAATAAAAAAAAACAACCTTTCATACAGTTTCGCATTTTCGATTAAAAATCGAAAGAACAAAGTCTCATACAAATATTTTCAGTACAAATACCATCCGTAATCCGAGCAGTGAGCCTGGTAAACTAGAGCACGCCAGTTCGCTTCACGTTGCAAGCTAGTTGGAAGCCACGTAGAGTACCATTGACAATACAACAGAAATATATGTTAGATGAGGGTATTTAATAAATATGCTGCCAATGCACACACGCAGAACACGCACATCTGCTTAACTTAAATTAAATTCAAAATTAGATTAGATTATAAAGTAAGAAATACCGAAAGTTATCTTAAGAATATATGTGTCAAACGTAGTGGTCCAAAGGCAAATGAGATAAAGCGGAGGGGTCCACCTATCATTAAAAAACATTCGTTCAGAAAATTTCGCTATTATTATTTTCAAGAAACTTTACCTTTTAGTTCAAATCTGGCTGGAAGATGCCTGGCAAGGCATCTTCCAGCCAGATTGAATTGATTGACCAGCCAGAAATGAATATATTAACTAGCGACAATAAAGTTTATTTTTTTATTCGTTACGGTTCTCTTCTGATGAAGAATCTGCCCAAAATTCTGATAGAACTAATTATTACAGTAGTAGAGTTAATAACATCCATTAGTGATCACCACCACAACCTCACATGACCTTACAACCTATTAGATGTATCAGTACAGTATTTACTCTGATATTTTCACTTCATTGGAATTTTTACGTGCTTGGAAATTCGAGCACTATTTTGACAACCTTCTTCGAGATAAATCGAAATGGTACTGTACTGGTCAAATACATGCGAGTGGGTGGCCGGCAATCTTACTACAAAAACTGTCGTGTAATTTAAAAATGGAACGAACTTTTTACTTCAACACATGACAACCAAGGAGGTAAATAATCAAAGATTTTATTTAAATTTCGATTTGGCTTGCAAATGAAACCACCTATTGAAAGTAATGACGAAACAAATTAACATATTGGCGCTGAAAAATTATAGTTTTAGTTTCAATTTCTGCGCATTATTTGAGAAAAGTACTTACTATACCTACAGTATACAAGCCTTGGCCGCAACCAGGCATTGATGGACTTACATATATTTTCACGATCAGGCCGCGACAATATGTACTATTTCAAGTTGACTAAAAGCATGCTGCGGATAATCTCTTTACTAGAATGTAGAGCTTAGGATCTTTGACTGGTCCGCAATAAAATTAAAAAAGGTCAGGCTACAAAAAAAGGTCAAACACAAAGTTTTATATCTAGATGGAGAGAAAACCTAGACTCGGTATTGGCAACTTTCATGTATTCGACTTTTAAACTATTTGAATACATCTATCAATATGTATTTATGAAATTATTGCCATCTGTAAATTGGAAAAAACTGCTGTCTGAAGTAGACCCGATCGCTAAGATTTATCAGCGTTCGACTAAACAAGAGGTAATCATAAGCACGCGATAGTCTCGATCATAAAGTCAGTTCTTTGTAATACCTAGCTACCTTTAAAGTCCTGCTTTCTAATACTAATTCCCTTATCTATAACACTTATAATAATCGCCACGATATGTGTAGACATCCGCGCGATCAACAAACAAAACGACTGGCATTCGACCAAGTTTCGCAACAGTCGCCACACAACTCCCGACACTCGCCGAACAGTTCATCTTAACTCATATCCCGGAATGTTAGGACGAGAATACAATATCAGAAAGCGAAAGTATCCATACTTTAATTAAATAAAAATGCAAAAGTAACTCTGTCTGTCTACCTGTCACCTTTTCACGCGTTAACGGCTGAACGGATTTGAATGAATTTTGGCACAGGGATAAAACATAACCTGATTTAGGATAAAATATATTCTTTTTATCCCGGGGAACAGCTAGTCAGCCTATAATGTTCTCACAGCTGGGACACAGGATTCCTGCATGTCAGAGGGTTTTCCGTTAACACCACGCGATTGGATGAATCTGCGAGGTTAAACTGCACTTGTCACGGTTATTTAGTAAATGGGTGAACATTCTTTACGCTATGGCAGCATACTGGCTTTGTACAGCACGTTAAATCATGGAGACAGTTTGTCATATAAAAACTGACATATTTTATAGGTATTGAGGACCTGAAAGTTTGACAAATAGGTATCATTTTATGATACTGGGTAGGTATCAGATATCAGAATCACATCTTACAAAACACCGATAATAGTTCACATCTGGACAGAGAGGTAACCAACGCTAATAATTTTGAAACATGGCTTGGCCACCTAGTGAAATTTCAGCAATTTCGCAGTCAATGTACCCATTACCTAACTCAAAAACACATCAACCTCTTAACAGCTAACTAGAGACTATTACTCAGTCTCTAAACACCTCAGAAACCCATTTATCACCTCGTAAATACAGGTGCAAAGGGATTTACTGAAAAATCATTTTCTTACCACCCTTTGAACTTCAGACATGTTTTGAAGATCGCCCAATTAATTAATTTGATTTTATATGACAGGTAAAATTAGTATGAGTTGGCTTCGGCATGGTTTCATAATGTTTCTTTATGATGTGTTATGATTTATGATAAAGGTTTTTTTTAAATAAAAATTACGAGTATAACCTAACTATTCTGACTAATATTATAAATGGGAAAGTGAGTTTGTTTGTTTGTAACGATTTCACGCTAAAACGGTTGAACAGATTTGGATGAAATTTGGCGCATGAGTAGACCATGGCCTGGGTTAGGACATAGGATGCTTTTCACTATGTATTCGATGTGTATAATCAAGTAAAATTAAGTACTCACCCTCCGGTATTTTGATAGCAGTTCCAAGGTTGATCTGCTGCAACCTGGCGAGCGCGGCCTGCTGCAGCGCTCTCCGTTCCACTTCGCTGAGGGTCAGCAGAGAGGTGTCCGTCAAGCGCACGCACCGCCCACTGCCGTCTGCCCAGCAACAGCTGCCCTGCACATAACGCGTGACGTCATCATACCACACACAGGGAATCTTGCTGCGTTTGGTGTAGCACAGACTCATGTAGATTTATTACCACACAAACAACATGCAACGCATAGGAACTAGCACTGTCTCACCATAGATAGAGAGGGAGATGATGACTTTGAATGATGATGATCTTAAGATAGAGAGGAAAGATGAGAAAAAGCCAAGATAGAGAGAGACGGAGGCTGTGCGTATGAGCCAAATCAATAATGTTTGATAGATTCCATTTACGTTTGCTCATAACATGTCTTAAATTTTTACTACCTACCAATGAATGGTCAAAGGAAAACTGCTATAATCATCATGCTTGGCAAACGGCTTTGTATTTGTTTGTTGTTATTATTAAAGAAGACACTACTGCCCATACACTGATATATTTTTTCTGGGTGGGATTTAAGCACACTATATGAGTTATTACAAAGGATAAGGAGACAAATTCGGAGTTGATGGCATACCTTCAGTAATTGGAGAGGCACCTAAAGAAGAAAAAAGGAGTTAGTAAAAGCATTCTCAAAAAGTCCGGCCGAAAAAACCTCAAGGTCAAAGCAAGCTTCCTACTTCCTACTACGCGATAAAATATACATAAAAGCACAGAATAGTGCAGAAGGCGTACTCCGCATTTTAGGTAAGAAGTTATAATTACGCGGCGCCAGCGGGCTCGTCTTGTCGGGCCAATTCAGTGAGCGTGACGTAGTCACAAGATATGAGAGTTACGCGATAGAGAGGCAACTTCTAGGTAAATAAAACTGCAGGTAATTAGCGCTGTGGGATCTGAATTGCACGCTATTGTGTCGTTGCAAGAGTCGCTTTTTATTTAAATAATTTAGCGGAGTGAATCTTCTATACTATTCTGTGATAAAAGTAGCAAATAGGAGTAAAGAATGCGTAAAGTGTTATCTCAATGAATAATACCACGTTAATGTCACAAATATACGCAGTAAATTACCCACAGGTGTCCATATGGCGTTTTTATAGATACTGCTTTTATATCAAGAAGTGTTTACGATATCTGAGTGGTTTTCCTGACTGGCTGTAGCGGGATAACTGTCTAACTTGGCAATTTATACCCAAATCAAACTGGACTGCGATATGCTGATAAAAACATTGCAAAGTGATATTTGTCTGAACATTATTATATAGGTACCATGTCTTTACTTTGGTCAGATTCATCATCATTCACCAAATTCATCATTAGCGTCATAGATCTAGGCAAATAGGTACTTATATTACCTATATCTGACGACAAAAAGATATAGCTTACTTCACGATAAGTTCGTTTTAGGATATAGTCTTGCATTGTAGATGGGGAACTGGTAGAGGGACAGGATACTACCAAGATGCATATTACGCTAATATTCTATAAGCTGAATTAACATTACCTTACATTACAACACAACACGAATACGGTAAATACATAGTAAGCATAATCGGCCTTTATCGAACACATGCTTCAAATAAAATCTTCAAGAAATTGCACAAAATCTTCTTCATGCACCTATTCATTATTAAATGACTCTTTCTTCATAGCACAATGTGCTGAACTATTTAAAAAATAAGAAATCTTACTATCTTTACACAAGGAAGTTGACGAAAAGAAGTATTTTTTCACTGCCTTGTTAGAGGTCATTAAAATGGATACAAATAAATAGAATATTCAATGCAGCAGATGTTAAAAACAGTCCAATCTGGGTCACTTGTCAAAATTAGCAATACAATCGGAAAACAACAGGAAAAACGCGAATAAATAGCAGAAAAACATTCACACGTTTTCAAGGCAAAACAGAGAAATGTTTTGTCAAAGACAATCTTGTTTTAATATCACACTTTCAAACCAAGGTGACAATTAGGAGGATACATAAAAATATAAACAGAAGAAAACAAGCGTATAAAATTATATTAGTCTGTAGGATAATTATGTTAATTTATTTTTATTTCATCTAACAGATTAAAGTGAAGAACTCATAATCTAGATGAAAATAAAATTATGAAATGAAGAGTTTTCAAATTCGAAATAAAATATAATTATAGTTAGTTATAATTCATTTTAAACTGGAATTAGTGTGTAGGTATTTACCTACACAGTAATTTCTGTTCATATCTTCGCTCATGTGAACTATTTTACTTTAATTAAGTACGTAAGAAATTAAAAAGTATAAAGCATCAAAGTCAAAAGAAAATTCCAGCATCTCAGCCATAATAAGCCACTATCTGCCAGCTCTTGAAGATTAGATAGGTAAATAGTATTGATGAAACAGTTATATAAAGAAGCACAAAAGTCATTTAAAAATAACAAAAGTAATTATAGCGATAAGCAATGCAGTTCATAAATTGAAAAGCATCAAATTGAATAATAAAAGAAGAAAGAGAACAAAAGCATTAAATGAAAACTTGAAAGGTAAGTGGCTTGTTCGTAGGTAGGATGCACAATAACAATATAAGAATATAATAAAATAGAGTAAAGAATCAAATATATTATTATTAAATATATATTATCAAATATATTATTTATTACACAGCGACACATAGTTCCTGCGTGACCAAAGAAGCGATGGATAGATTGTGAGAAATATGATATGGGTAGAAAAGGAGTAAATCTTACTATTCACTGGTTTCTAGCTGGTATCAATGAATCACAATAAAAAAAAATTGCTGTGGAGTACGGGTATACGGAGATATGAGACAAGATGAATGGACAGAATGATGTGCATATGGATGAAAATAGAGTGTGGAGTTTCTTGCCCATTCTTCTTCATACGTAACTACCTTTTGGAAGGAACAACTACAATCAATTCAAGTTTTTTGTAAATTTTGACGTTCATACGTGCCATTTCTGTGCCTACATGAAATAAATAATTTGACTGTATAGAGAATTTGTACCGACCCCAAGTAACATGGGACAAGGTCAGGCAGAAGATTACCAGCAAATTACCTCTTACACACACCCCAATATTACAGTGATAAACGACAAGTTTATCCGTCCGTCTGTCACTGGCTCGATATTAAAGAGAAGCTGATAGTGAGTCAGGCAGCGCTAATAAATGTGTTGTGTCTCATATACGCCTACGATACTCTTTGATAGTCTGCTTTTAAACGACCAGCGGACTTGGAAGCGGCATGTGTGTATATTTTTTGTTATATTATGTAATTTGAATGTTGAGATTGGTGTGAAAGACGGACTGTATATCAAGATTGCAGTGCATCTAGATTTAAGAGGAGAAGTGTTGATGGATGGAGTACGTCTGGCTTGCAATGAAAATGCAGAGTTAAAATTAGAATTTGGTTTTTATGCTGATAGAAACAGTAGAAAAGCATTGAGGTTTCATGAAGACAACTGCACCTTTTTGTAATAATATGGATGCACCCACCGTGTAGTGTTGTTTATTAATTAGATTGTTTTTCAGAATGCCCTGTAATTATTCTTAATGCACTTATTTTATTCAAAAGAATTTAGATTCTTACTCAATCTAAAAGTAATAAGGGATGAAGATTCCTTATGATTTTTGAACTCAGAATTAAAGTACTTTCCTGATTTTAACTTTCCTATCCATTGAGTCCCGGGTGGATGGTGTCAATCATTGACTGACGCTGATACTGACGCACAAAATGTAGACATGTCTTGTCATGATCATTTTTATTTTATTTTAATCAACTACATACATTAGCTAGACGAACAAGATGAAGGTCAATGGTCTGTAATGATCATTTTACTGCTAATAGTTTACACAGATGAGTTACCGCAGGCTGTGGTTGATTAAACGTCAAACGACGGAGACGAAATAAGTGCTACAGAAATATGGCTGATTGATGACAAAAATAACTCAAATGACTAACGAAATTCAGAAATAAATAGAAAAACTAATGCACCATGTGATTCAGTACCAGAGAAGTATAAAAACTGACAGGTGGGTTTTTTAACTTGCCTGGCATCGGATCTACGATGACTTAGCCTGTATTAAATTCGCTCAGCCAAAGTGTATAAATAGTGAAGCAAAAAGGTTTTCAGTATAAATGTATTGGGATAAATATAAAAGGTTATTTCTGTATGTGTAAATATATTCCGGTATATTTAGAATGACACGAGTTATCTGAATTTCAAGCATTTCAACACAGGTGCATCGGCACCTCTCATCGGTTTGTAACCCCAATATAAACGTGCGAATTTATATGAAAGCTTGTCCGAAAATAACGAGCAAATACAAATAACATCTAAAATAAAGATATGTACAATCAAACATGGTAGATTATATGTCTGATAACATCTTTAAAGTAAAAGCTAACACAGCAGTTGAACGGACATGAATAAAAACATATCGTAAGGACACCAACAACAAATAAAATATAATGACTGCCAAAGTAATACACGAATCGAGAAAATGATGTATGCTTCAAATCAAAACAATCATACAAAAGGATGGTGACAAGCCTGATGCTGTTGAAAATACCAAGAGCCTGGTATTTAACATTGGACTACAATTAGGCAAGAGGATAAGATTAATACAAAAAGAGCCAGATAACGATTGTCAATCACAACGATATTGCAGTAGATAGAATTAAGAATAGACAGAATCTGTGTTAACGCTTATGAAAGAAGAACATTTCCAAACTGATCCTCATGAAAAAGTAAAAGCATCCACTGATACTATCGAGTATACATACTTGAAGAACTCAAGCCTACGCGTCTCGTTGAAACCGAACGTCGACGCGACTGGAGAGTGCATTACAGACGCAATTTATGATCCTCCACAAATTATTAGTGTAGTAGGCAAGTAATGTGGTATGCGGCTTTCCGAATCATGTGATACCCGTTGATAGGGTGGCATGGATTGAATGGGATTGGTAAGAAAAATGGGTCTTTGACAGTTAAAAGATGTAATGGGAGAGGTTTGAAAACATACATTTTTAACAGTTACAGTACATAAGGACCATTTTTAAATGGCACAGGTTTTATTCTTTTTTACAGCAAAAGCTATATTTGGATAAGTTATTTAGATAAAAAATTAAAAAACGGAAGTGAATGGAGTGATTTAAGAAAGACCTTTGAACGTTGCGTATTGTATCATATTATATAGCATATGTAAAAAAACGTGTTGCAAAATCATCATTATGTACTATTTATTCCTTTATATATAAAAATCAACAGTCTTCAATCTGCGTGAAGTTTGAATGAAAATTCCAGGACAGTATATTGAAAACTTTGTATAGCCTTAAAGACATTAATAACTAATAGGCGCCGGGAATTTCATAACAATTTGGAAATATTGCAGGAACGCTGAAAGTAATGAATTGTGAAAGTCAGCCCTTGTGTGCATCTGTAGTTCAGTACTAATTTATTCGTGCATAGTTGCAGAGAACACATTTTGATTTACAACGCTGAAAATATGACGTGAATAGAGACTAAAGATATGTTTAAAGTTTTAGTCAATTGCTGCAGTTCGAGATCCCTAAAAGAAAATGTGCATCAACAAACGATCGAACTCATCTAATAACTTAAAATCTTCAGGAATCCTTATTTGTGGTCAAAACGGTCTTTAAGATTATAAGGTAAGGGCTTTGTATTGTTACTACATAACTTCAATTGTCAATTAGTCGCTAGAGTGCACAAGTGGTCTAATTAGTAACATCGCATTCATAATTTAAATTTTTCCAAACATTCTTAAGAACTAAAAACAAAATCATGTATTGGAAAATCTGCACAAAATCAATTCTCAAATACGCACAGTAATTGCTAAACAATTTTAAAAATATGCGGAAATCCCAGCAATATATTTATCGGGAATTCTCGGTATAATGCAAATATTATACAAAAATACAGGTGCATAAACATTCAGACACCGAAACAATATTTGTGGTCCTTATACAAGGAAATAACTTAACCAAACGGAGATATTATGCAGTATCAAAGCTTATGCAGGGGTAATAGCGTACAGAAACACTGCCCTTTTATGGAATAGACGTGAATTTAGTATATTATCTTATCAGGGAATCCTGTTCATTCGATAATCAGGGAAGACGGAGATTGATTGACAAAACTAATAAGAATGGAGCAGTATTTACGATAATCTTGCTTCACAGCACGTGAATCAGTATAATATAAGAAGAATATCAATCAGAGTAGTCTTTTAGGGCATAGCTGAGACCGATAAGCAGTGCGATGACGGACATGAGATGACAAAGGCACTTCTCCTGATTAACATTAGTATGACATTGTTTACTATTTGTTTGTATACAGAACATAAACACGATGTCGTCACCAAAACACATACACACACAAGCGACCAAAGCGACACACAACACAAACCAGAATGCTATATATAAGACAATATAACGCGCTTCCAAACACAGTCTATAATACGATAAACAACATAGTCTATAATGTGATACACAACACAGAGTATAATGCTACACACATCAGAGACTATAATGCGACTGACCTGAGGCGTCCATGTGGCGGCGACGCGCGACGAGCTCCGGCTCCTCGTGCGCCACAGCTTCTTGCTGACACTCTGCACCACGCTGCTCGAAGACCGCGACTTCTGCATGCCACCTGCAGGAGGAGCCACAGTCGGAGCGCTTCTACCAAGCAGCGTCGACAAGAACGAATGCGACTGTGTAGGGGATACCGGCGACGGCGGCGACGACGGCGTCGACGCAATCGACGCGAACCGTAACTCCCGATACGTCAAAATCCATCCTTCTTCTGTCTGGCAGCCTTTGTGAGGACCATCATCGTCTACGTCACTGGGCATACGAGGTTTAATGTTTCGCAAATTCTTATCGTAATTGATGCGCTTGAACCGATCCGCTTTATCAGCGTCCACGCTCTTCTTGCGCGCCATCCTCAGGTATCGCTTGATGGTGTCGCTGACGGATTGCGACACATCGTCGTGGTCCACGCTGGAGCGTCGCCGCGCCGGCTTGGGCCGGTCGGGTGGGCCCCCCGTCGGACTTGTCGGCGCCGTCTGCAGCTCCAATTTCTCCCGGTACGCACGCTCCAGCTCCAGTAACTCTTCCTCTGGAATAGCATGCGTCTGCGTTCCACACTCCACGTACTTATCCTCCAGCGACTCGTGGAATACCTCAATGAGTGGCGGTGGGGACATCGGTGGCGATCTATAAGGATCATCGTCATCTTTAAAACGCGTAACACCAACAGTTCGAATCCGCGGAACACTTCTAGAGTTAGAGCTAAGGGCACTGACGAATCCACTAGGTCCATAGCCTCCGGCGCTACTACCACCGCTACCACCAATACCACCACTCCTACCGCCTCTGTAGGGCTTGGTCTTGCGAAGGTCATGATACAGTCTTTTCAATAAATTCCTATCGGTTAACAGGTCCTGCACTATATTTTCCCTGTTTGGGGTTCGTACGTAGTACCTGCTGAGGTTCTCCAGCAGGGTCCTTTCCCGAGAGGGATTAGAGTCGGCATCGGCAGGGATCCGCTCCGACTGCTGCTTAAGATATTTCCTTAACGAGCGGACTAGCTCTTCCGTGTCCGAGTGCCTCGTCGGACCAGAATCATCCTCTACTTTCAGGTACGTGCGCAATAAATCAACTAGACAACTCTCTTCTTCTTCGGGCACGGTTCGGCTCACATCACCGAAAGCCGCGGCCGTGCGCGCCTGAGACGCGGCGCGAGCCGATGACGCTGCGTTCAACTTTGAGGTGGAGGCGGCCGGGCTTGGGGCTGCGAAGAAATCACGCCGGAGCTTGGCAATGTCGAAGCGGCCGCCAGAGGTGTGGCCGATGTAGAGATCGGTGGGCCGCGCCGGTGGGGCAGGCGCATCGTCGACGGGCGAGCGTGCACGCACCGAACCACCGCGCGCACGCTTCTTGCGGCGCGGGCGGGTCAGCGCGCCCGGGTACGAGCTCTTGCGCCACAGCAGGAAGCGCGGCTCCTTGGAGCAAACTTCCTGGAAATAAGCCTCGAGGCGCGGGACGTCCTCGGGCCGGTTCTGCGCGCCGTCCGGAACGAGCCGGCGGCCGGCGTCTGACATGTACTTCCATGTCTTGCGCGTGAGCAGCCAGCGCTCGCGCGGCTTTTCGCGGCGGCGCGCCACCTTCGTCATGGGATCGGGCGCGGGCTCGAGGCGGCGGCGGCGCTCCATGGCCGCGGGTCACATGGGGTCAGGCGGGCTTGCGGCGCGGCATGTCCGACCTCGGCCCGCGCACCTGCCTGCGCGAAACTGAACACTACTCCGCACGGTGCGGTATATTATGCGCCGAAATAGCCGTCCGGTTATAGAGCGGCCGTGAACTGGATAGGGTGCGCTCGCGCACGACGGACCGGCGCTGGCGGCGGCTCGGCACGGGACTGCCGCCCGCCCGTAAACAAACCGCGCCCGCCCACGCGCCCCCGCGCCCCCTCCCGCCCCGCACGCCTTGACCTATGTGGTGACATGCCCTAGCAGCCGTGATTGACGATGGTCATGGCTCATACTTCCGATGCGCTTCATTCATAAATGCACTCGTGGACGCCCCAGGACCAATAAATTCCAAATTGCGAAGTCAGGTGGTAGCAATCAGCTGGTCACATTTTTTGTTGCAGAATCTCCTACATATTTACTTCCTCTTTTCGTTTTTATCTTCTTAAAGAACTAAAACACTTTGTCCAGTTCATCAGTAGATCAACGTAAAAAAGCTGCGGCTTCAGTCATTTCTTTATTTATTTTTTAACACCTGTGAGCTTCACCCACCTGTTCTTGTGTTTATAACAGCCTGGAGTGCTTTCATTTTGATTCTTTGATTTTACGTATTCAAATAGTGCAAGTACTGAATCCACAAAAACTGAACACTGAATCATGTAGTTAAGCGATTCGCATATTTCATTAAACGACGAACATAATTTTTAAAATAAATATGATAAGTGTTTATGCCAAGTTTTAATAATAATTTTCTAGGTACAATAGTTTAGCCAAAACACGGATGAAAGAGTTGTAAATAATTGCTGTGAGAGAAGAAATTATTTGGAAAATAATAATAAAAAATAAAAAAACAAAAGTCACCAAACAATCCATATGTAACAGCTGGACAATATGAAGTAGACTGTCTTGTAGAAATTATGAAAAACAAAATGAAAATAAAGCAAACTTTTATAAGTGAAGGTCAGATTTTATATTTCTAGATTCACCAGTAATTTACAAATGTCTCTCAAATGAGCCAAACAAGATATTCATCAGCATTCAGCTGCTAATTATGGTAACGAGGCAGTGACCGCGATAATCATAATTAATTTCAGTGTGGTCACCAAATCATTCGGGATATTTGCACAAATGTGCGTATTTACATTCATTGCTTATATTCATTATTTATATTCATACCAGCATTTCATGACAGTTGACATAAAAATTGGTCATGGCCTGCTGATACTAAAAAAACTTAGCGTGGGAAAATTATTTATCATAATAGCCTGCACAGTTGAACATAAGGCCTTCCACTGATGTACGTATGAATAGTCATTTGGTAACCATAGTCAACGTCAAGGAGAAAGAGCCATAAGTAATCAGCAGGATTGATAAGGAATTACTGATGGCAGCCCGTTCTGAATTGTAGTCTAAGGACTCTGTAGATGTTATTCTAACTAATCCTTAACGCTAAGACATAGTTTACGAGTAAGTTAAGTGAGGAAATTGTGACTTTTTCTTTAACATAGCCTCAGGTGACAAAACTGGGAAAACGACCGGAAGGGTTGATATTACGAAAAGGGTTGCAACGGATGCGAGCTACCCTCAGAATTTCAAAGCACCACGTTCCATTAAGAAGAAAGATCATACACACGAGACATTTATGGAAAATCGACAAAAGCGGAAAACTAGGTCAAAAAATTAATCTACCCTGCCCATAGGAAACGAAGGACTTCGAAATACAATAGGGTTGTGTACCCACAGTATAAATTACACTGTGGTTGTGAGATGAGCGAATTTAAGCATCAAAAACTTAAACCGAGAAATGGTCTCCTACTTAATAATTTTATGACTGATTATGTCATTATCTAGGAAAATTCTGGTTAGTATAGCATTACAGACAAGTTATATTAATAAGATCGAAGCTATTACAGGTCGTCTGCCCGTCTGGCTATAAAGTCTACATCACGATTGTTACCCAATTCATTGAAGATTTCTTAAGCCTACACTCTAAAACAAATTCTTCAGTATCAGTGGCCTACAATTCTAAATTCTTTCCATGTTGCAGCACTACTGCTGCCAACTAAATGACTTTTGTATTACAAAAAATATACGGCTACCAGCTCATCTAATCCCAAAACAACAACGGACTCAAAACTTTCCCACCGTTGAGCGTCAAAACAGACTGAAAAAACGTTTTATTGCCTCGGTGAAATCAATAAAAATTCAACGTAAAGTGTTCGTAGCGTGAAATCGTCTCGGCACTGCACCGCCAGCGCCACATTCTGCACAGCCGCGGTATACATAACTTCCTAGGCCACTTATAAAACGCTCCGATTTAAAAATAAACCCACGACATAACATAAACAAAATAATTTGGAAGCTCTCCTCGAAGACTGCTAACGCCATCTAGCGGGTGCGGTGCAAACAAGGAAAATTGAAAGCTTGCCAAAACTCCCAAATAAATTCGGGTTTGAATCTGGATTTTCTTATGGTTTGAGTTCAGGCATTGACCACTAGATGTCGGCACTATTAAATCAATTTTGAATGAGACAATAAGTATATAAACATGTATGTATTTATATTGCACTATTTATATGAATTAGGCACTACGAATATATCTTGCGCAATAAAATGTATTTTAGTAAGTTCGCTACGTTCCAACAAAATTAATGTTCTTATTATGACAGAGTGAAATGCAGATGACGTAGTTGCCGATACCTTTGTAGCTCTAACGCTACATAATGCTACAAATTCGTGCAAACGTAATATCGATCGTTAGGTGAGTTAACGAACCGATAACAATTGGTTTATAATGAAGTTTTGGCATGCTCCCGCGCATTGTATCACGCGTTCCAATTTTTGCGATTCCATAATTGATTTTGCATTGTGATGGGCTACAATGGCAATGGTGCCTGCCAACATACCGGGGTACATTTCGAGGAACAGTTTGCGTCAATAGTATGAACAATAGAAGAATACGTAAACGATTACAAAATACGTTTTGAGGTCCAATCTATGATTGATCGGTTATGTACCTATAGCAGCAGAAAGTAAAAAAATCGCAATCATCGCTTTCTCAAAGTTAACATTTCTAGGAATCTAAAATTAGAAAAATTGACAGCTATAGAAGAAAACAGAGATGTTTGATGTAATTAACATAAAGTATGCCACTAGTGATGAAGCGAGCTATATTTAGAATAGAAAACATTGGAATAATGTCAAAAAACAAAATCTTAACAACGAAGAAATCTTTTGAGTCCATAGTTTATTAGACATCAATGCAAAATAGGCCAACGATAATAAATAAGACTGTAGAAAACGAAATAACACTGAAGTGCAATTTTGAGATTTCCAAGACTAATTTGCAAACAGTTTATCACTTCCCAATGAACTGACCAAAAAGATATAGAGACTAAGAGGTGCCTTGGACTCAATAAAATTAAGGAGACACAGTGGAGCCATTTCTTAAAATAAAAACAGTTGACGACGTAAACAGTGAAAAGTACCTAATATTTGTTGAGGAAAACAGACAAACAGTTGTTGATATGATCAACGCGAAATAGGCCACTGATGATGACGATAGCCGTTTTACTCAGAAAAGTCTATAAATCAAGCCGTGTTTCAGTTTGAGTCTAGGATACAATATTTGTGTATCTCTTCGAATTATGCCACATGCTGGCAATACTGGCATTGAAATATTATTTAATCTATTAAATCACACAACATCATAATGATGTGGAAACGGATAAATGAATTTGACTAGAAATTATTTCAAACAAAAGTTGGTCTTGGGAAGACAGATGTTCACGAAGTGGTTTTATAAAGATGGTGAACAAGGAATTCCTGTAATAGTCTTTGACATATTATATAAAAAATTAAATGCAATTCTAGTAAATAATGTAAGGCAGGAAATGTACATTTGGGATGAACACTGAGCCTGCCAGAAATTTTTCCTTTTAAATGTGGCAAGTTTTCAAGTGGACTACTCAAACGCCAGACCATGATGCCCGACAGATGTGTGGTCACATAAATTACACGCATCACGTATGAAATGACAGATTAATTATGAAATCTTAATCTCAACAAATGAACTCTAAAGAAAAAGGGACTCCCCGACACTACAAAAAAACACAGAATTCCACTTTTCCAATTCGGATACAGAATATTAAGAATAATAAACTGAAATAAAACTCCTGAAAGAGTCAGAAACAGAAAAGTATATTTAGAAAGAGAGAGATATATTCGCAAAAGAAAAAGATAAATGGTTCTGGCGCAATTATTTTGTCGGGAACGAATATTTTTTTTGGGGAATTTCATCTCGCGGTAGTCGACCTGACGAGGTCTAATGAACTTTTGGATTTGTATGAACATTTCTTAGACATCTACGGTTAACATGGATTACCTATATGAATTTAATTTAATTTTTATATTATGAAGAAGAAGAATTTTATATTTAAAACCACCCGGTATATTCTGTTATTATCTCACAGCGAAAACGTGTTGAAGTTAGCTGGCACCACCTCATGCAAGGGACCTAAGTTTTCACGTTAAGATTTTTTAAGAATAAATAGGCTACAATTTAATTTTTTAAATTTGATCGTCATGTTGTGGATGATATAGATTATGCTGATATGGCTAGTTTTAAAATAGCAAATAATTGCGTTCTATATTGGAACTTTGAACGTAGCTAATGTTTTATCAGCTGTACTGTAACGAAAATCAAAATGAATTCATTCGTGGTAGCAATAAATAGCGGACCTACAAGCAAATCCTGCCACGAAAACTCGATTCTACTTTGCCTTCACTGGTAGTAAAATTTTAAACCAACCGCCATCGTCGTCTTAATAATTAGAACCGGTGCAAAAAAATGGCGGAAACACTTTAAAATCATGGTAAACGGATCCGTAAATCTTGCATCACTTAACTAATAATAAATATCTTCATTTTTCTTGTTCATTATTTTGCAGTATTTTTGTTCAAGTTAGTCACTTTTCATAAGAGTGTGCGTCTGCGTCAGTTGATGTTTATTTCGCATGTTTGTGTTTTTTTAATTTCTTGTATACTGTTGTTTGCTGTTTTGCTTTCGACTTTCTAAGAACAATCCTTTTCTTCATTAGTATTGCAATACTTTCTTAATTATTAGTATTTGCTGTTTATGTAACTATTTTCATGATGATTGCCCCTTGGAATGTGAATGTGTGTGTCAGCTACTTTTGTTTCTTAATACATTGCTATTTACAATCAGATTCGTTATTTAATCTTATCACCACTGTTCTGGTAATTGTTATCTCTTCGCATTGTATAAAAGATGACTCATGCATATAGAGCTTCCAAAATGTAGAACAAAGTAGTTATTTCTAATAGTTTGTCATAATTTTTAACTTCAATTAACGTCCAGAAGCACTCAATATTTCCACTGTTTTGACATCAAGGTCTGATCCATCACGAATTGAGGTCATCAATAGTGTGGGATTGTAAGTTATTCCCAAAATTGCGCAATTAATGTGTCTGTCATATCATATCGACAGATAACTGTTTTGTTTTGACGTTCGTTAGCGTAATAGCGAAAATAGTGCGCAGACGCCGAAGTACAACCGACATTCCAAATACAAAATTTAAATTATCGCCAGTATTTGTGAGTTAGTCGCATTCGTTCGTTCTAGGCCGTTAGTTTGACATTGAACTTAAACTAAAATTATAAAATAAAAATATTTGAAGACACTGAGAATAGAAATCCTGACTTTTTAGAGGACAAGGATGAATGTTTCCTGTTGCTTTGCTTCGATAGCAGATTTAGTGTGTTCTAAATTGGTCTGTGCAAATAAACGAATGCAATGCGAGACTTTCTCGCAAAAATGGTTATTTATGCGTTCTTTTACATGTCCTGAAGTGAAACCAGGCTTAAAGCGTTTTGTTGTATTTTTAAAACTTCGGTGTTGCTACGTTTTCTTTAATATATTTTCTCTAGACTCAATAGATGTGGTCGCGGCGTAATAAATATATGTATAACACAGATAGTATGACATAATCATACTAATTTTCCTGAATAAATGTTTCGCTGTTGGTTAAGGTTGAACACTCGATTTATGCGATTGACATGATTTTGTTTTTATTATTTTATCTTTTTTACTAAAGAGCTTTTCTGACCTGTTTTACATTAGATGTTGGTATTTTTTTCTTCTATTTCTTGTTAGAACTGTAATAAGTACTAACGTAAACTTTTGTTAAAAGTGTTTGTAAGTTTTTAATGTGAAAATGATGTAAACTGGTAACGATCCTGCAAAGAAACCTTACTTTGAGGAAACAATAAATGATGAATTATTGTAAAACAAAAGTGGTACTGTAACAATATAAATTAAACTAAAAGTGTTGCACTTATAACAAGCTTTATTTTGTAAAATTATGATAAGAGCACCAGCTGTTGTTTTCCTCTGGTAAGTAATGTTTATGTTTTCATTAAATATATAATAAATATATTTAATGAAATACAAATAGATAAAAATTGAGAGTTTATAATGTAGGGGATAATCTACGGTACCGATGCTACAGTATTACCGAGTGTCATTAGATATCATTTTATATCAAAACAAGAACAGCGGGCAGAAACTTGCTATACATATTTTTTTTATGTCATAATTTTTCTACACGTTGGTTTTAAAACGGTGTTGAACTTTCATATCGCCGATGTGAATTGTATCGAAGGACCAAACGTTTAATGTTGTTATAAAAATATGAATTTTGTTATTTTTCTATAGATTTAGTCAATTAATTATTTAATATTAAGGCTATTTAGTCCCTTTCCAATAACAAACAAGTTTCATAAGTGTATAAAAGCAATTCGTCAAAAATTTAAGCGATGTCCACATCGCTTAATTTATTTTTTGGTTAAGCCTGATTTCTTCCTCACGAGAAAACATCTTATCAGTCACTTCATTATCCTGGTTTTATGCCTAACTTTGAAACATTCAACCTTCCTCGTTATGTATACTTGCTTTCATTTTGCCAAAAATGTAAGAAAAGCCGAACCAAAAATGCTACTAGCCACGAATGTCGTAATTATGTTTTACAGCAGAATGTTTAACATCTTTATAGTAATTTTAAGTAGCATTCCATAAACTGCTTTTGTTTACGTTCTTGGCGAAATAAATTAAAGTAGTTTTTACTCTTTCCTTCTGCTTTAAAACTTTCTTGAGCTTTAAATACACATTCGAAAACTTATGTTACTAAAACTGTTCCAATACAAAAAAAAAACATGAGTCTATCAATGTGCACTTTGTAAAAAAAATGCTTATACATAACTGCATCAGATAGTTAAAAAAAAAAGATCAGTTGTTACTACCATATGTAGTACCCTGACGTAAATAAGTTAAGTGACTCAACTTACATGAGTTACTATTATAGTTCACAGAATTCTCCACTTGTATGCCCATGGTGCTCACACCATGCTTTCCCAGTGATCCTCAACCGAACCACGATGCACTTCATCCGAGCACTTGGCACTTTACATCTTACACTTTTGATGCACTTTGCACTTTCACTTCACTTTTTGGGGACGTTTCATTGTTTTTGCATTCACATTGATCCTTGACTGTGGAAAAAGTATACGTTTTAGTCATGATCTTATTAAATGGAAGGACCATTTCAGTTAAAATTTTAAAATGGAACTTTCGGACGAATTGGGAAATTTAAAAAAAAAACAAAGTCTCAATGAAAAATATTGTAAGAATCACGAAAAAATCAATATGAATGCAAGATATAAAGGCGCACATGAAAAACTGGAATGTTTAGTATGTAGCTGCGTTGCGTGCGGGGAGCGCGCGCGCACGACCGAAGCTGGCATGTCACTGCGCCGGCGTCTGAAACCAAGACAAAAATCCCTTTATTTTCGTTATGTTCGGAAACGGAATGCGGAAACTCATGGCAGATTTTTTTTGACAACCGTCATTTTTTCGGTCTTTAGGGGCAGGGATAAATATGTGTTAATAAATACTTTTTTCTGGAAATAGCTTTCTATTCGCACCTTCCAGGTTAATATCCTCCGTACTTAGTTTGTGCTAGAATAGTCAGATCTTTATTACTATTTTTCTTTTGAGCTTATTATTCTTTTAAAAGCCTGTAATATCCCACTCTGCTGATCACTATCCTAACCACTTTCCAGTCTTCTAATTTAGACAAACAATATATACTTACAAATACCAACCTAGTAGTGTTTCATCGGTACACAGAAAATAAACGCGGGAAGTGACAGTTTCTTTTCTTTTCTAAATAGGTTACTACAATATGAATGGGAGTAATATCAACAATATTTGTATGTGTCGCCCTTTGACAGAAGTGTACCGAATATCTGTGTCGTATACCTATAAATCTCGCGAGAGCACTTTCCAGTGGGCCAATTAGAATTTCCGTATCTAATTGTGAGGAGCCTGAAAGTAACGGAAACATTAAGTCTGTGTGACTATAAAAGTATAGTTTTCGTGGTGTTAAACCATTCGTGTCAGTCACAGCACCTGTTAATAGTTGCATCAGTCTTCCGCTCCCGAAAATATGGTTTATTTCGCCTTTGATCTATCTAATGAAGATATTGTGATTTTCCATGAATACTTAATTTATTTGAAAAATCCGTTAAATACAAAACAAATAACTCCGCTTTTCAAATCACAAATAATTTTGTTTTAATTAATTTTCCCTTTCTCACAAACAATGAACAAAATTGAAGAAAATCTGTTGATTTCGTGCACGGCCCCTTAAGTTCCTTTAAAATTTGTTTTGTTCTAAAAAACCGAGGCTACAGTTCACGGTAAAACATACTTTTGAAGATACAAACCAATATGTCATTATTAAATTTTCTTTTAATGTTATAGTTTCTGCTTTTACATAATTGTAATTTTAGACGTTTACTAATGAATATCTTGACTCTAACCGTTTTGTAAATATGTTAATTTACTAATTAATTTGTTTGTTCTACTTGAGAGAGTCGGATGATCTGTAACTCAGGACTCTCCTACCTCAGATAACATTGTGTAAAGTTGAGATAAATAACAATTTATGATAACATAAAAATAACTCCGAGTATACGAATTAATCGAATTCTTGGAGAACTCAAGAATTAGGTGAACGAATCTTAATATCTCTTAATAGAACAATAAAACTCCACGTAAACTTAATAAACGTTTTACACCCATTCTGCGAAGTACTATAATAAAACCAATGTATTTCTTGCAAACTGCAGGCGTCTATAAATTCCAGCATTTTCTCCTCGGAATTTAATGATAATAAAGTTTGTGGAACACGAGTGGCTATCATAAAATTGCAGTCTTGATTCTACAGAATTAAGAAGAAGAATCGTACATTACCAGATTACAATGAATCATAAGAGGTAAGACCTACGTGGGTAACCGCTCCACACGTGGCACCGATGACCTGGTGTAGGTCGCGGAATTTGCTGGATGCGGAAACAGATGCAAAGAACCAATCGTTGTAGCGATACTTGGGGGAGGGGGCCTAAGTCCTGCAGTGGTCGTCTTTCAGCGGACAGACGAATGATTACAGTACCGTGATAATTTCAGTACCTATCCTGGAAGATGATAAACAGCATTTCTATTATGGCCAACCGGCTAACCCGCTCATTTCAAGGATTTCCATGAACCTGTAATATGGGTCAATATCAACAAAGTGCATTTTTTTTTCAATTTTGGTGGCAAAATTTCGCCACCAAAATTCTTCTTTTTTCGTGAAATGCATGGAAAAACCGCCACCAAAGCCACCTAAATTGAGGCACCTAAATTGGAACTAGGCATAAAAAAAATCTTTAAAAAATAGGGGTTTTAAGTTACGCTAAATTAATATCACTGATTTATTTGTAACCCAAATCACTACTCTATATCGTGTGGCTTACTATTAAAACACTTTAAAATCAACAGCAAATCGATCCACCAAAATTGAACAATTCTTGTCCCCCGTGCCACCCAAGATGATACTTACGCTTTTGGCGGAATATCACAGCACTAATCACACGCACAAATGCTGGTGCAAGACTGTGACATACTAAATAATAAAACGGGATTGAACGCACACTCACGAAACTTTAAGTTGAACAAGTGCCACCAAAATTTTGATTTTTGCTTGGACAAACTTTGATCGAGTATCCTGTGCTTTTAAATTAGATTTTCTAATAAGTTTTAATTGTTTTTAGATAATGTATCTCATGCATATACTAACGAAATTGTTTATTTTTTATTGTACTTTAAACTGTTACTTTGGTGAACGCAGTTATATAAAAAAATGGAGCTGGGACAAGCCACCCAACTTGAATTTTAAGGCGATTTTTTTCCCCCATGTTATTTACTTCCATACATGTAAAAAAAAATGTGGCCCTAATTGAACCAAGTTACGTAATACACTACAAAAAAAATTAAGAAACATCCTATCATTTAACACCTCGATTCTCAACGTGGACACGTATAATTTTCCGCAGGGATATTCACCCATATAAACCTGTATATTTCCAAAATAACCGCATCACATCCTAATCAATCGACCCTCAACAAACTGCCTACTAACGATGACTGGACATTGCACAATCGTTCACTACTCTAAAGAAATCATCTCACTGACTGATTCGCAGTTAGTAGAAACGTATAAATAGCCACGTCCATCAACCAGGCTGTTAGAAAAGCAAAAGAGCTATCTGTTCTCATGAAAAACACATCCATCTTGTTCTGAAACTGTTTCAAGTTCTGACCCTAATGATTAATAGGTTTCAATTTTTCTTTGACAAGAAATTAGTAGAAAATTTGGGGAGTTATTTGTTTCTTTCGTGTTAAAAACAAATGCAAGGTTTTTGTGTGTCGCGGGTATAACAGAGATACATTTGGATCAAATTAATATTATTTCTTTAAGGCCATACTAATATATTTTAGAATAGAATTTGAGTTGAAAAACTACGGTAATATGTTATTGCCGGTTGACCGCCCAAGTATCATTTGTTTATTCTTTGGAATCGGATAAAAAATTACGTTGCCAGATATTCTGCCACTAGCTAGACCATAGACTCCAATATAGCTACTACCAAGTAACAACAAAAAGAAATGTGTATATCCTAATGTTGGGTCTTCGGACTTTCAAGGCGGTCTGATAAGGGGTACATGTAAAAGTTGCAGACAGATGGCGTCCAGAGAATAGCCTGTACCGTCCTTACATAACATCACGCCTTGTTTCCCCGAAAGGTTGGGTAGAGGTATGCCTATCTATAGTATACCCACATTTCGCCAGTTATGTTTAAGTCCCATGTAATAGTGGGCGAGCCTATTGCCATCAACCGGGCACGAATCCAGACTCACCGTACCGTACCGTACCGTCCTTATCTCTGTTAAAAACAACTTTTTACAATCAGCAATATATCAAAATATTGTGGTGATAATGACGATACCCCTCCTAGACACTCATGTTACGATTAGAGACAAAAATCAGTAAACTATCGTGAAAATCATAAAATATAAGATTATGATCATCTATGTTTCTTCACATAATAATTTTTATATTATCTAATATGTACAATCATTCTGTCACTGGAAAGTTTAGAATCAATGAACAACAAAGTGGGAGGAACATATCATATGTACATCAGGTAGGTAATAGAAACGTTTTATGAAGTATATTCGTTGAAAGTTATGACAGAAAATCATCTCAGCACCTTTTAAATAGCTTTGTCTATCAACTAATAGTTATAAATATATTTAAATAAAATAAAATAGAGAAAAACTGAAGAAAACTAAAATAATTTAATGTTCAAAACTTGCGCACGCGTCATTTAGCGTTGACACTAGATATAAAAGTGCACTGAATTATTGTTATATGCAGTTTTCTAAAGATCGTTTTTCATATTTTTAATGCAGCGGATTTTTTGTCGTTAACTAAATATAGTTACGGCGCTTAGGAATGCATAGACATTATCATATCATTTAACCTAAGCTAAACCATAGAAGTCAGTAAACTCGCTGGCCCTCGCTGAATTTTGGAATAATAAACAAATAAGGCATTTAAAGTCTTAATTATAAATTAATTCTTAAAACACAATATAAAGATAACATTTGATCATATTCTTTCATTTGATAAAAATTCTCAGCAGATAGCTACTATCCCAATGTCTCATTTCAGATTATCAAAATTATCCATCAACATCACCACAATAGCTATCACGTGCGCTTTATTCGTGTCACCATCAACAGGTGCCCAACCCTACGATAAAACATCCCACTCTTCCCAATCAATCACTAAATAGTTGTGCAATCTTCCACTATCAACCAGCATAACTTGGTCTTTCACTACGGCGCCACTTTGCAAAGACCACTGTCAATTTTTGAACCATTTTAACTTAGTTCTAAATTTTCCCGCGTGTCAAGATATAACGGTAGGGAAGCTTAATATAATAGAGATGTCATCAGGCGTAGACATTCGCGATCCGGTGTCAGAAATTGTATTATTTATTAATTATACTTTGTCATTTTGACGTCATTGACTACTCAGAATTCGGGTGGTATTATAACCAAATAGATTCTGAGAACTGCCATCATGAAAGTCATGTTTCTCCAAAATTTTAGTTTTATCCATTACAGTCATAGCTAACATTTTTGCAGCTCACATTCGCGGCTCGCCATTTTAAACTATCAGCTTATAGTTTTCTATCTAATAAGTAAAAATCTCACCGTGAAAACTTATAAAGGTATGCTGCTCTGTATGAAGAGATTTCTTTAGAAATAAGCATTGCCTTTGTACGTATTTTTCTGTTCCTTGTCTGTTTATATTATGTGTGTGCATAAATGATTAAATAAAAAAAAAAATAGAGTTCCAAAAACGGCACATGAAGATATGCTGCGTAGGTTGTCATAGAATGGTTTCAAACGAAAATGTCTGGAAAACGTACAAGACCTAATCAGCCTGCAACAGACCTGTCCTTACCTAATCAGCGTCTTAATAGTCTCAACCTAACACTAACTGCCACTACCCACACTCAACCCTCATCATCCCACCACGACAATGACTAGACCATGTGCCATTCGCCAACATCCTTACTACTTACATACAATCCAAAACAAAACGTACAGTTGGCCCATCTCCCAGTCAGGTGTTACTGCTAAGTACCCGAGTGGTATTAATTGAGGGCTAATAATGCTATGCAAAGGCCGTTGTGTGACGTGGGTACCTGTGACGTCAGATGACGTAAGTGAATGCAAGCCAATTGTTGGCCTGCATAAGTGGTAGAGCGTCTTAAGGATGCGCGCAGTAGAATTTTTCGTAAGACATATTTGCGTTTATAAATATTCAGCAACAATTAGACACGGCATAACCGTCTGTAGGTAAAACTTATAAATATTTAAAACGTGGGAGGATAGAAATTACAACCCGTATTGCAGGACCAAACGTAGTGGTCCAAAAGCAAATGAGGTAATGCGAAGGGGTCCACCTATCATTAAAAAATATATAAACTGGGATACTCTGAACAGTTATGAAAATTTCGCTATTATTATTTTCAAGAAATACACTTTTAGTTCATATCTGGCTGGAAGATGCCTAGCCAAGGCATCTTCCAGCCAGCCAGATTTGAATTCGTTACGTCGAAAATTATATTCACAGGGTAGAAAAATTCAAGTGGAAGTGAACATTTTTGAAAATAATAATAGCGTTTTCTGAACTGTTCAGAATATCCCAGTTTTATTTATTTTTTAATGATAGCCGGACCCCTTCGCTTTACCTTATTTGCCTTTGCACCACTATGTTTGAGACACCCTGTATGTGGGCCGGCAACTTCGACCTGACAAGGTGGAATTCATTAATTCACGGATGACTTTTACGCAAAAGGGACATAATATTTACTAGCGTCACTAAGGTGTTCTACAACGTCTAAAGACTGATTACGTCGATGGTATCTTACTCAGTTGAAGAGTTTTCTTGTGCTGTAAAGAAATTGAATGCTCATTTCTTTTGAGAAGGTTAAGGTGTACCGAAGCGCTTCTTCTTTATCGATGCACTCTTGACAGAGCAGTCGTGGTTATCACGTTGCAATGAGATTTCGGAGTACCGTGATTTGCCTCAAGATTATAGCGCTAGAAGAACAACTACCTAATCCCCATTAGGTAGTTGTTCTTCTAGCGCAACAATTGATGATAACTTTTTTATTTATATTTTTTTTTAGTTTATCATATTATCTCATATATAAAGCGTATACTTCTAGACAACTATTGTACTGTCGCATTCATCAAATAAAACCTAATTCTTTCTTATTTAAATATAATTTGCTGGAATGTTCGAATGAGAACATAGATATTTACCAGCCTGTACGACATAAGGTCGCCTTTCGCTTGTAACATTTACACGATGGACCGCTTATTGAAATAACTTGTGAAAATCTTCGAAAATATTTACAGATATTTTTCTTATACCTCTTCGTTAATTTTTCAGCGCCCAATACTCGCTGACCTCAGTGAGTCAGTCATCAATCACTCAGTCAATCAGCAATGAACAACGTTACGTTATGCACTGCTGTGACACGCCATGACGTCGGCTGACCTCATCAAGGTCTACACTGACAAGGCAATAATGAGTAGATCATTTGAGTACCACTTAACATACCTACTTATTATTGTGGTACGAATGCATTACTAATTTTGTGCATATAAATAAATGCAACGTTTAAAAACCTTGTCCCACCCGAAAGGGGCACGTATACGTAATGCAAAAACATTTCTGAAAAGTAATAACAAATCTTGTTATTATTCATAATAAAAAAGCTATTGCTATTTAAAATTCACGATATAAAAAAATCCCCGTTTTTAAATTCCACACATCCACGAATCGGGCAGGTTTTTTTAAAAACATATTGTATACTAGCTGCGCCCCGCGATTTAACCCGCATAAGTCTCGATCCTGTTTGGATATTGGGATATTATATTGGGATACATATTGGGATAAAAAAGTACCCTATGTCCTAACCCAGGTCATGGTCTACCCATGTGCCAAATTTCATCCAAAATCGTTCAGCCATTTTAGCGTGAAAGCGTAACAAACAAACAAACTCACTTTCGCATTTATAATATTAATTACTTAGTATTTAACTTGGAACTTGATAAACTTAGATAAAACCTACGATTTATAAATTATCACTGATAATAGAAAGTATCTCAGAACGATTGCTGGAGTTTGCATTTGAGTCTATTAAAATACATAACATATTTTTACCTCACGTAAGATTACTCGTTACTAAAGCCGTGGCTATTAATATTACTCATTACTTATTATTCAAGCCCGATGGCGTTTCCCGTCATCAAAAATTACGAACTTCCATACAAACTTTAATTCCCTATTTATCGCTCGATAATTATGTATGTAAAATGTCTAAAATGTCTGTAATTTTTATGGTGTACATAATGAAGAGTATTAATATCTATCTATTTAACATTCAAAAATAATCTTCCGTAGTGCTCACATTCGTTATTGGAGTTTTTGTGCAAAAACGGATGCTTTTAGACCCAGCAGTTCAGGTTGTGCGTTTTTAACAAAAAAATGTCCTTTGACATCTATAAAATATCTATGTCAATAATCCTACTACAACTTATATTCAAATTCTTAACAACATCATCTAAGAACACTAAATAATAATGAAAACAACCCTAAATTAGAATCTAATACTATGCAACAAATACTTTATACGCAACCTACAAAAGTATTTTATGTTTCCTGTAACACCTCATTGCCGCCAATAGATCTTAAAGTATATATTTTATAACACTCGAGTTCAAACAACGCCTACCAAAATAAAACACAAAAAATATAAACAAGAAAAACATTCTTCTGTACGTCAAAATAACACTATTATCTCCTGTGTATCTATACTATGTAATATACATATAATTATAATAAAACTGAAGAGTATGTTTGTTTGTTTGAACGAGCTAATCTCTGGAACTACTATACTCCATTTATTAAAATACTAGCTGCTGCCCGCGGCTTCGCCCGCGTGAGTGTCGGAAATTACCCCATACATCCCCATAGGTTTTAAGTATCTCAAACTCAAACTCAAAGCATTTATTTCAATTAAACCAATTACAGGCACTTTTGAATTGTCAAGGAGTCAGTCAGTCAGAAAATATGAAGCTAGATGCAAATAAATATTGAGTTTCGAGTTAATCGGACAGCGCGTTAAAATTCTGCCATCCAAACACTGACACCCCCCAACCCCCCTTTAGGGGGTAATTTAGAAAAACAAAAAACTATAATTTATTTAGATAACTATTCGTGCGAAGTTTCATGTTTATTACCTCAAGGAATAAGATTTTTCATACAAACTATCATCCCTTATTTTACCCCCTTAGGGGAACTATCATCCCTTATTTTACCCCCTTAGGGGTTGAATTTCGAAAAATCCTGATACACGTTATTCTTAATTTTTGGGTTTAAGTATAAATATTGAGTTTCGAGTTAATTGGACAGCGCGTTAAAATTCTTCCATACAAACTTTGACACCCCCCAACCGTAGGATAGGATACTTTTCCGGGATAAAAAGTACCCAGTGTGGTGCCCAGGATATTAAAAAATAATTATACCAAGTTTCATCGTAATCGAACTGGTAGTTTTTGCGTGATGCCTGAACAAACAGACAGACAGACAGACAGACAGACAAAAAAAAAATTAATCAAATTTTTGGGTTCGGTGTCGGTCTAGTAACACCCCCTGCCATTTATTTTTTTGATATTTTCAATGTACAGAATTTTCACTTCTACAGATTTATTATAAGTATAGATAACAGTTACTCGTATCACCATTTCGTTATTTCGATAAAAACGTATAATAATCTCAGTGATTTCACGATATGATTTATATAATAATAAGCATATATAATATAATACAAAGCAATGTAATCTATTTACCATTTACATTAAAAAAATAACTCTAAAGTGCAGTTGTTTCAACAATATTACACAATAACTGTTGTTATTTAGCCGTTAGTTGTCTAATGTCTAATAAATAGAGAATAAATTGTTTTGAAAAAATCTTTCTGCATTTGATAGCCCAATTCTTGAGCAACTTTATATACTATTTAACATCACGCTACAACTCTTAGGAGTCGAGTAAAAAGAAAAAGGCACAAAAACGCTAAGCGAAAACGAAGTAATAGCGCGGACGGGCGATGCGATGCGGCGCGGTGGGTTGGCGGAACAAGAAATTTCACACGGACAAAGTCGCGGGCAGAAGCTAGATATATAAAGAAACATAGATATGAACACAAGGCTACGCACTTTTTCATCTTGCAAATTGAGACAGAAATATTCTTTAAAAAAAATTGGAATAAAGAAAACTTACGAGTATTCGCAAATATATAAACTTCTGCGGCGATGTATTTTGGATATACTTAGGTATGTATATTTAGTTATGTTTTCGACGTCATGATTTCATGAATCTAATTCGACTCAGCCGCATCGTAACGTTAGGTTACCTTGTAAGCGAAAAAGCACTGTGGTGTAAAAATATTTTAAGTTGTTAACTAAAAACGTTTCATATGCAATCACATTATTAGTGATAATATAGATGCACCATTGAGAGACCATTGTAACGTTTATAAACAAGTAGACTTAGGCCCCAGTTTACCTGCTTAAGTGAAATATTATCAGGTGTCTGATGATGTCAAGATGACTCGGAATAATTAAAATAAACCCTGACCTGACACTGAATCAACACACACTTACATACCATACAACACCTGCACCCTAATTGCGTAATACACGATCTATCACAATCTGGCACGGTTTGAAACAGATTGCTAATCCATTGCTTCATAAGTCCAAAAAATAAATCTGCTCAACAACGTAAATAACGCAATGAATGTTGTTGAACTGTCAAAATGAAACCTCTCTAGTCTCCACTCTGGAAGTCGTACCCCGAGCCCCGAGATACAGACTAACTGTCTAGTTTGGGGTTCACTGATAAATAACATATTGTAACCTAGCTGTAGGTCATATAGTTACTTATGTCGTTTCAACTTGCTGTTAACCTGTGAACCTGTTTCTATTTCTATTGTCTCTAAGCAGGGACCGAAACCGGTACAATCAATACGGGTATGTTTTCGGTTACAATATTATATTTTTACAGGTATTTTTAAAGTTTACCCAGTATTAATACCGGTTACCGAAATAAAAATTACCTGTATTTTACACGTGCCATCGGCATAAGTCATTAGCGCATATCGCCCTGTGTGCGTAACCGGTATTAAAACGGATCTTCTTCTTAGGTTACCCAGATAGCGGTAACCTTAGTTGTAGAAGTAACCAAAATTCTTCGATACCGTTGCCGTAATTTATATAGGTTTTCGATTCCTGTCTTTAGGTATCTGTTAACAACTGTAATACTCATAACAAAATAATTACAAATCTACATGAGTCAGACATTTTTAATATACAAAATCAACACTCAACATACTATTAAAATTCCGATTAAATGACACTAAATTTTTTCCCTAAAGCGTTTATGACGTAGGAAGAACGCCCCCGCTCCGTCTACCGCTGACTGTGCGACCCACGCCTTATACTCATCGGTATATATTTAAATCACGATAAACCATTATTAGTCAGTGAACTCTTCCATATGGCGAGTGGTAGCATTTTTGTTACTTCACTAGTATCTAAAACGTGACTAAGATATTTGTTAGATAGACTCATATGTGAGTCTATTTACATTTGTAGAAAATGAGATTTTATTCAGTTAGGCATAAAAATCAAAATACTTTATTTCACATAAACCTTTTTTTTTTTCAATCAAAATCATAAAATAACTTCTTCCGCTCTGGGTGGGTGGTTCAGACTCTTACTGACTAAAACCCACCCGTGTTCCTTCAGTTGCCTGTGTTGCCAGGGGCCACGGTATCCCTTTCGGACTTTCCCGCAGCCCCGGCAGGCATCGGCCCTACCGGGCCCCGCTATTGGTATTTCACATAAACCTACATGTACCTACATGACCACTGAAAATCAGCGTTGCGCTGTGGGTCCCCCATAGCACAGCATCATGCTGTGTGCAAGCCTTCTTGTCACAGTCATGACGTGCAGCTGCCGACTATGTCTGTTTTATGCTCGTACCTATATTCTACATCTGATATTTTAAATCTGTTCAGATTACCCATTTTTCTGTATGCACGTGTTTCTGTGATAAATAAACCTATTTTTCTTTCTTTCTTTCTTATTTTGACTGGGGTTGTCCTGCGTGAAATCTTTATAAATTACTAGCGGCGCCCGGTTCCACGGTTACTTACGGTTACGGTTTAAGTCTCGATCCCGTAGGATTATCGGGATAAAAAGTATCTTATGTCCTAACCCAGGTCATGGTCTACTCATGTGCCAAATTTCATCCAAATTCGTTCAGCCGTTTTAGCGTGAAAGTGTAACAAATAAACAAAAAAACTCAATTTCGCATTTATAATGTTAATATATCGTTAGGATAGCCATATTACTCAGTGGAATTATAAAGATGAAAAAAAAAAACGGTCATGTAGAGTTTAAGTGTATTCATTACAAACAAAAATACAACTCTTTTCTCTTTAAGTATATATTAGTTTGGGTGTGTGTGTGTGTGTGCTACGAGCTACATGCTACGAGCTACATGCTACGTGCTACGCGCCTACAAAAAACCAATGGGATCCGAACTAAGCCTACGACAATGCTTGTCTGTCACAAGACTCTTTCTCCGTAACAGTAAAGCTTTGGTTTCCTGAGAAAGCGGTGAACGGTCACACAACAACGGCTGTCCAAATACAGAAAGTTGTTTGGCACCTTTATGTCAAAAACTGGTGAAAATAACAGCGGACCTTGACGGCCATTATAATATGATAGCATAGCTTAAGAGAAATTCAACCGAAAATACAGGAAGCAAATACACGGTCCATAATAGTTTTTAAAACTATTGAACAGTCTTCGCCACAATTCCTTTAATAATTTTTTTGGGGCTGAAAATCTGGAAGGAATTTTGTTGAATAAAATGTGTCCCTTTGAAGTAAGTTCTCTCTTAAACATAAAATCACGCCTTGTTTCCCCGAAGGGTTGGGTACATGCAGTACACAAACATATAAGTAGTATTTTTTTTATGTAGCAGCCCGGAGTCTGGATCTGTGCCCGGTTGATGGCAATAGGCTCGCCCCCTATTACATGGAACTTAACATAACTGGCGAAATGTGGGTGTGGTTTCTCCTAAACTATTAATAATATCTGAACATACATAGGGGTATTTCCGAAAGCCATTGGCGAGAGGCTTCAAAACATCGTTTTGGACCTCTGTTAACGAGCCACACTGTATGAAATTCCTGATTAATAAAAAGATTTAATACTCTGTAAAAGAATTCTTTGAAGATAAATTATTATTTAATATAATTAAAATGATTGTGATAATTAATATACTTAATGTGATTTAAAAGAATAGTATGATTTAATATAAAATGTATGAATAATGATAAAATGCAATCTGTCTAACAGTAATATTATGAGAGATAATAGAGTATGTTTATATTTTTTATTAATAATTATAACCATTTAACTTGCAACGCCTTACCAGGCAACTAAGTTTCTAAGAACCCACCTGTTGTTAAAACATCTTCAAAATTATGTACACTTAGGACATGATAAAGAATTTGAATTTGAAAACATTTACTTTAAAATTCGGAAACAATTTTCGATTTAAATTACCTGCCTATTACGCTACTACGCATAATATTTATTAATAGAACAATATCAAGCCGTAACAGCTGCTTGTCTATTATTGATTATTAAATAATAATAGTTGGCAGTTTCCCCGACACATCAGGCGCCCTTGGTCTTGGCGCAGGCGTGGACGCATCCAAATCGTTACGTGTGCGAGCTGATCATCATGTATCATCAGACCAAGTGATGCATGCCAACTTGTAACGTGTAAACAGCGGAGCATTAGTAGGTAGAGTAGTAGGGCGGTTGTGTATGTAACCTATAAGTAGTACTCACTCGACTAAACTCTGGACACGTGTTTTGTTTGTTGGATTGAAGCTGTAAATGTAAATGTTTGCATAATTCAAGCTACAAATATTGTTCACCAGAGTAAAAAAAAATCAAATTAATAAAAAGTGATTCATGCAAACTAGGCTGAGAAACAGCACTTTTCGAACGTCAAAATTACATTTGAGAGGCCCCCAAAACGGGCGCCTTTTAGTAGAAGGTTTAGCCTGCATTTTAGTTTAGTATTCCGGCTTCCATTATAGGTAAGCACCGACTTAGTAATTACTAGCAGGTGTGATTAGTTATCAAGAAAGAAAATAAAAGAAAGAAAATACGTTTATCAGTCATCAATTGTTTACAAGTTTCAAGTGACAAGTTTTACCCAAATCTAGAAGTCTATGGTCCAAGAGTATCTGATGAGAATGTAAACAAATGGATCACAAAACGTATCGGTCGAGGCCATTTTGTACAAATTAAGTGTTTTGATTCCATTATTCAAATACTTAAATCGCAAATCCTGATTTTAAATCACCATAAAGATGTAAGTATTTCATTTGACAATTATTGAGGCTAATTTTAATTTTAAAACTTTAATTTTCATCGATGACTTTTCAGTTACGATTTAATCATTATAATTTGAAATCTTCTAAAAATGAAGATGAATGTGTTACAAATTCCCTTTAATGAGTGATTGCAGAAGAATTTTTAACTGAACAGGGTTTGTTTTCACATCAATCAGATACTTTTGAAACAGGCTATAATTAAAAAATTGTTCCTACAGACGACAACTGCAAATCCTAGTTTTAACCCTGCAATACTCCTCAAAGCTAATAAGCGCAATGTCCAAAAGAAATCGTGGTCGGTACTAGCATCATTCTGCCAATTGCCTGCCAGAAATTGTTGGCACGGAAAGGTGTGTTGGCCGAAAATATTTTTTCTCGCACTCACGCTACTACATTTGTATACGATATACAATGTTAGTCGTATATGTGTCAACGGTTATCATATTCGCATCAGCAGGGAACAATGTAGCTTCTTTTTATTTGACATGAGTTTGGTGATGTGACACTATGAAAAGAATTATGAGATATTTTTGTTAATTGATTTGCCTATTTTTCCATAAAAGCACTCAAAGGGGTTAATATCTATTCTATACTTATAATAAATCTGTAGAAGTGAAAATTCTGTACATTGAAAATATCAAAAAAATAAATGGCAGGGGGTGTTACTAGACCGACACCGAACCCAAAAATTTGATTAAATTTTTTTTTGTCTGTCTGTCTGTCTGTCTGTCTGTCTGTCTGTTTGTTCAGGCATCACGCAAAAACTACCGGTTCGATTACGATGAAACTTGGTATAATTATTCTTTAATATCCTGGGCACCACACTGGGTACTTTTTATCCCGGAAAAGTATCCTATTCTACTATCTATATCTATACCTATTAATAAAAAGACAAGTCCTGACTGACTGACTCATCAACGCCCAGCCCAAACCCTTGGACCTAGAAAGCTGAAATTTTGCACAGAGGTTCCCTTTATAATGTAGGCAAGGAATAAGGAAGCATTTTTCGAAATTCAACTCCTAAGGGGGTCAAATAGGGGATGAAAGTTTGTATGAAAAATCTTATTCCTTGAGGTAATAAACATGAAACTCCGCACGAATAATTATCAAAATAAATGAAAAAGTTTGTAATTTGTTGTTTTTCTAAATTACCCCTTAAACGGGGGTTGGGGGGTGTCAACGTTTGTATGGAAGAATTTTAACGCGCTGTCCGATTAACTCGAAACTCAATATTTATACTTAAACCCAAAAATTAAGAATAACGTGTATCAGGATTTTTCGAAATTCAACCCCTAATGTGGTAAAATAAGGGATGAAAGTTTGTATGAAAAATCTTATTCCTTGAGGTAATAAACATGAAACTTCGCACGTATAGTTATCTAAATAAATCATAAAGTTTGTAGTTTTTTGTTTTTCTAAATTATCCCCTAAAGGGGGGTTGGGGGGTGTCAGTGTTTGTATGGAAGAATTTTAACGCGCTGTCCGATTAACTCGAAACTCAATATTTATACTTAAAACCCATGGGGATTTATGGGGTAATTTCCGACACTCACGCGGGCGAAGCCGCGGGCAGCAGCTAGTATTATAATAAATACATTATTGTGCACAGCATTTTTTACTGTCAATAATTAAAATCACTCAATTTTCACTTCAATTTTTGGCTTCGCCGTAGTCAGGTATAAACCAGAGAATTTTGCCTTAACATCATGGTCTTTTCCGATTTCTCACACCAAAATCACAAGAGTCACTTAGTATTTTAGTTATACCGAGCCATAATAGATCAGTAATTCGACAGAGGGGGTAGAGCGGTTACATTGCATGCAGATGTGCTCAATATTTAAAAAAAAAGCATGTCAATAGCTTCAGCATCATAGATTGTAAACATTTTCTACTACTACATAATAATGTTCTTTAGCAGTAAATATTTCTCAAGCCCTAAAAAATCCCAAGGAATCTCTTTTTTTTTTCACTGGCGCACATTTTTACTGGCGCTGAGATTAAATCCTTTTAAAATGGCGCCACGCAGACAATGTAAATATATAAACAAATAATATTTACAAGCTAATTGGCGTTCAAAGCGTGCTGACGCAGATTTCCTCCCCCTTTTATCTTACCAAGCCATAAATAACCTACTTTGAACTTGTCACGGTGGATCATATTCTGTGACAGCTTTAATTATCTATAATTAGGTTGTATGAATTGGGAATGTCTATTAACTTCTAGCGACCCGGCCCAGCTTTGCATGATTTTAACAACTTGACAAAACATGAAGATTACTTTATTAAATCTAACTTTAAATATTAATATAATAAAGATAAACCTGCCGGAATAAATGCTCTAAATGATGTTGAAAAAGTATTAAAACCCGTTAAACAGTTTGGAAGAAAAACGCAGTCAAAGTCAAAATGATTTATGTATAAAATTTGCCAGATACGTGTACATAGGCCGTCCTATGTACAGAGAGACACGAACCGCGAATATTATGTATTAATTAACTATTACGGGAATAACTTGTTACGTCATGTTCCTTGGTTTGGAGTAACTGTGCTGAACAATAACGTGGTTTTTATTGGTGTCGTTAAAACTACGGTTGTTGCCATGTTGAAGAATGAACATTGTTACGGTTCAAGCAGTTTTTTTGCATTAATTTAGTTTTCTATTACTTTACCTCGCTAAGTAAAACATGTATATAGGTAAATAATACTTCTTTTAAATGTAGACGCGTGTTAGAAAAATAAATCTTTATCTTTATCTATAGAATAATACCTAAAAACTTAATTGATTTGTAGTACGCAATGAATTGAATACTTTTGATTGAGATTTGATTTTGATTTTGATATATTTGAACTTCTTTAAAGCTTATAATGCCCTTGTATGTTTACCCATTCCTTAGTCAGATATAAGAGTAATCAAGGCTTCCATCTTCAAGGACCAAGTCTCTACGAGTTTATTTCAAATAATGATACTATGAAAAAGTCAATAACATAACATCACACCTTGTTTACCCGCAGGGTTAGGCAGAGGTATCCCTATTACACCCCTATGACACCAGTTATGTTTCAGTCCCATGTAATAGGGGGCTAGCCTATTGCCATCAACCGGGCAATAATTTAGACTCCGGGCTGCTACTGAGAAACGCCTGATGGAAAAAACCCAATAATACCTAGCCCGACCCAGGAATAGAACCCAGGACCTCATGCTCAGCAGTAGCGCTTGCGACCACTAGACCGACGAGGCAGTTAAAGTTGAAAAAGTCAATCTCGGCACTCATATAGAAATGACATAAAACATAATAATATCTTGGCAGCAAAATCAAGACAAAAAAAATATCATCAACGCTCTCAATTTCATATCTTATTACAGACACCTACGATGACGTGTTTTGACGTGTATCATGACAAGTGACGTCACACAACTAGCGTCAGTTACCTTCCAATCTGTCAGTTTTAGTTAGGAAAGCAATGATATCACCTCAGGAATATTTCCACATAGATTGAGGTAAATTCTTGGCATTGACGGTTAAAAGAAAATATTCTGATTGCTGTCTACTACGCCGCTTAGATCTGATTTGATGGCCAGATTCCGGTCTGGCTTCTTAAGCGAAAACATGTAACTTTCGTGAAATTATTTATACTTTTGATGTTTTATTTTTAAGTTTATTTATTTGTAGACATGCTGTAATATTTGCAGTGATCGGATTTATGATAAATGACGTGAAAACTACGCTGAAATCTTTAAAGCGTCTTTTAATGGTCAGTTTTTTTTCTTTTTTCTTTTGGTTAGTATCTAACCTGGTGTCAGAGTTTATGTTCCTAGTAGTTGAGCATAGGTTGTCATAGTTACAAGTAGGTATAAATCATCGCATTTATTGCAACTGCGATGTAATATAATAATCCTCAAAAATTAAACGATATCCAAAATAAATAAAATAGACAAAAAATATGTATTTTCAGCAGACCGTGTGACGCAAATTAGTTTAAATTATTAATGTTATCGTTGTGCGCGCGCGCGGTCAGACGATTCACACTTCATATGATTATTTGTAGTGACTCATTCATGGTCTACACATCACCTGAGACATATTGAGGGACCTCGTCATCTTTCTCAAGTTTTATATTAACGTCTTCAGTATCAGTGCTGAGTGGGAAATAGGCCTGAATTATTTACTGAATAGTTTCTTTTCATCACACTTTTTCCGGGAAATTGGCAAAGTTTTCTATGGGTGACAATTTGTAAGTTAATATGTTTGAAGTTAATCGATAGGTAGACAGAACTGGTTCTAAAAACATTGGCTTCCTTCCTCTTGAGAGCCGAGGGTCCTGTAGTGTCGCAGACAAACCAGAGGCTTAAAGAGTTACATTGGAATACATGTGGACTTGATTGCAGCTGCCAATAAGGAAGCGTGTTAAAATTAGTACTTCGATCATTCACTGAACAATTAAAGGCTAAAAATTATACTCAAAGCCACACCTTGAACACCTAAATCTCTCTGCTATCATTGCCTGTTCCGATTCTAAGGGCCGATTTTACAACTGTCAGATAACTTTTATCCGGGGAATATGTTTGACTTTTTGACAGCTTTTGTATAAAAAATATGTCAAACCGCTATATTTATTCCTCAGATAAAAGTTATCTGACGATTGAAAAATCGGCCCTAAATCATGTTAATTTTAATTGGTTGTATCGTCCAGCAGTTGGAAATATTCTGCCAATTCAGGGAAGCGAGCATCTAATATAAAACGACGCGCTTATTGACTGATATACGAGTTATGAAGAACTCTGCCGTTATTTATGTTAGGTACTGACAAACTGACGTGTATTTAGTTACTACTATATATTGATATTAGATATGTAGGTAGAATATTCCTGTAAAGCGTCGTGCAGACTGGCGCGACGCGACTATTACAATACAATTTCTAAGAAAACTTCACGGTAGAACAATTATCGGTGTCGCGTCGCACCGACGGATCACGCCAGTCTGCACGAGGCATAACACGAAAAAAGTTCGGTGTACATTTTTTTTTTTACTACAAAGGCCTACTAATTATACTTATTTTTCTGATAGATAATGTACGGAACAGGGCGCTCACTAAGGGTTCCGTACCATTATGTAACTCTGTCATCTGAATGCGGTTCTCAAAAAACTTCCCAACCATCCCTTTTTTTTAAATTGTTGTAAGTTGATCTTTATTAGTAACATCTTAGTACATTTTCATACATACATAAACTCACGCCTTCTTCCCATGCGGGTAAGCAGAAACTACAGAACGCCACCTGCTACGATCTTTACAAAGTCCTTTTGCCTTGTTAACGTTCATACAACTTGTCATACACGCCCGCCGGTTGCGAGTACTACGCACCTGAACTTTCTGAAGAACAAAGAAATTTTTTGAATTGTTTTTGTTTTAATGTACGGACGCTTTTTTTATGCACGCATTGTTCTACACATGTATAAGTAATTTCAACATGAATGATGTAACCAATGTTAATTTGTAACAATTTATTGGATTTAAAAGAGTGTCCGTGGAGTTTCTTGCCCGTTCTTCTCCATAGGTACCTACTACGCTTTGGAATGGGCATCTAGCTTCATATTTTCTGACTGACCGACTCCTTGACAATTCAAAAGTGCCTGTAATTGGTTTAATTGAAATAAATGCTTTGAGTTTGAGTTTGAGTTTGAACACACACACACACATGTAGTACATTATTACATTTTATATTTTCAATACAAAGTAACATCGCTTTCCACAAGCCCTTTGTCAAGTTCAACAACTAAGTAAGGCGTGTGACTCATGTAACTAATTTATTTCTGATTGCACTCGCCTTTAATTAATCCCTTTAAGACTGGTCGAGTTTCAGGAAAAAAGGAACTAAAACGCACAGGAAACCAACTCGCCAATAAAACGGTGGCACGATTTGTTTCAGTTATTTTAGGGCTTAAAACAAAGATACGTTCAGTTTATTTATCGCCTTTGTTAGAAATAAGTTGATGTGTGAATGTAAACATAATAAAGTAATTATTTTAACTGATCACTCACTATTCACCAATTTATTTTGAATAGGTATTTTAAGTTGATTGTTTACCCATAAGCGTTCTTTAGAATTCATCGGTCAAACAAGGTTTTTTGAAACAATTGAGTTAATAATTGTTGTATTTTTCTATTCTTTTGTTTGGATGAAATATGTTTTATATCTTTTGTGATATCGTTATGTAAATACTTTTGATAATAGGATGAATGCAATTCCTATGGTTAACTATGATAGCCTTTTCTCAACTATGTTGGGGTCGGCTTCCAGTCTAACCGGATGCAGCTGAATACCAGTATTTTACATGGAGCGACTGCTTATCTGACCTCCACAACCCATTAACCGGGTAATACGATACCCCTTAGTAAGACTGGTTGTCAGATTTTTGGCCTTCTGACAACCGTAACGACTGTCAAAGATCCACGAATAACAGCCGGGACCAACGGCTTAACGTGCTTTCCGAGGCACGGAGGAGTCTCGGTATGTAAAGATTGTCACCCATCTACGGACCAACCACGGCAAGCGTAGCTTTACCTGATGGATCGACCCGTGCAGCTGTTATTACTTAGCTATGAGCTAGCTAAAAACATTGTACACTAATACAACATGCCAACATGTATACTAATATACTTAATATTATAAAAAAAATCTGTGAGTTTGTATGTAAAGGGTAATCTCCAAAACGACTGATCCGATTCCGAAAATTCTATCAGTAATGGGTAGCTACAGTAGTACAGAGTGTCATAAGATATATTTTATGTTATATTATGGACGAAATTGCAGGCAGAAGCTATATTACTTATTTCAGTTCATTAAATACAAAAACCATTAAAAACCCACTCATTTTCACTAGAATCGGAACTAAAGATCATCATCTCCCTGAAAAACATAAGTCCTTGACCTTGAAGCCCTGAAACTATTCATTTACTATGATCGAGCAATTACCATTGAGCTGTCATAATAACAAATATTATAGAAGTGTTGGGCCACTAGATCAGCGAGGACGTTACCGACCGAGCGGACAGGGTTATGTTGTTGTGGACCTATGAATATGGCGGTGGCGTTAACGGGTGATGGGGCGAGAGCGGATTCGTGTTTTTGAGGAGAAGATATCTACTACTAACTAAACACATATTAGCGGTACACTCTAAGGTCAGCTTGTACCACAAATCACTAAATACGTTTACCGCTAAACATATTTAAAAAAACATTTCTCTCTGTCATCTTCAAACGATAGAAGAGAATAGAATATATATTGTATTGAAACATGGTATAATAAGGTCTTAAAAATAGGGTTATGATCTACATGTGATGATGACTCGCCATGGACTGGCATACAAATGTTTAAAAGAAATCAATTTATAATTAAATATACACCTAGCATCATCAATACGATATAACTAAACTATAAATTGACAGAAACAAAACGATATTTTAAATGCGTAAACGTATTTAGTGATTAATTCTGCTTCAAGAAGGTTTTTATTGCTTCTTAGTTTCAACCGTTTTAAGGCTCCCACAAACAGGCACGACGCGACAGCGCGACGTGACTTATAATATAATTACAATACACAATACAATTTCTAGAAATCTTCACGGTAGAACAATTACCGGTGTCGCGTCGCGCGACAAGTCGCACCAGTGTGTACGAGCCTTTAAGAAAATTGGAGGTTTCAAAGATGTTGAACGAGTAAGTTGTAAGGGAGAACTGCATTTTACTTGTACGTGCCCCACTGACCTTAAAAAGCACGAAATGCAATAAAGAAACTGACAATGAGAAACTTTAGTTTCATTTGTTTAAAATGATGGATTCCTCACATACGTGGGAAAACGGAATACGGTAGCTCTGTAATTTGGTCCTATGTTTCTGTTTGTAGCTTTCTGACCTAAAAATTCGAATAAACTGCCTAACCCGCTCAAACTGGAGCTCCACACAATGAGGGCTATTGGTCACAAGTGATTCACGGGCATGAGTGAGTTAATGCGTATCACGCCTTATTTCAGTCCATACACCTTGTATATTAGTTCTTATTTACTTTAAACATGATCCAAGGCTTCACAATGTTTGATGCTACGTTTCAAGATTTATGTTTAATTTCGTGTAATAAATTAACTAAACGTAGATTTTATAACTAAGTAAACATCATTATTTTTGTGTTGATTAAATAATATTTGAAATGTTGTAATACATTTTGATTGTGCATGTACTAGCATAGAAAATGCTGGAAACTCGATTGAACTAGATAATTCAATCAACGATTATTTCATTAAATATTGGTGTACAGTTAAGCATATTATATCATCATCATTGGCAGCTTTGTTCCACCCACTGCTGATTGTTGACCTCCCGCCTTTTGTGTCATGCTTCCCTGGTCCATGCAACTGTTTACATATATTCAATAATGCCATCCTCATGCCGTTCCATGCCCAAGCGAAAATGAGTGAAATTATTTTCCCTTGGCGAAGCAAACCCGAACCTACGTTTTTACGTTTATATCAACCACGTTTTTGTAGTCTCCGTCCAATGACTGCGAACTATTTATAGACCGGATACATTTTTTACAACAGAACGAACATAAACGTTGTAATTCGGTGAAAACCCGGATTTAAGGTGACAACTACTCATCCGTGCCTGTTAGTTCAGGGTGATGAGCTTATGACAGCGTATATTTCACATTTATGGGTTGATACTCTTTGATATTTTGCGAAAAATATAGAATTTATCAGAAAGTTGTTGACGGATAACTTCGTGAGAAAATTAATAATAAGATATAAAGTTCATTTGGGTCCATTGTAGAAAATTGTTTGTTTATAAGCTGCCTGGGGTGCTGGCAGCTCATAAACAATTTTCTGCAATGGACTGCGTTATGCGTATCACACTTTGAATCACAATCCGACGCATTTTGAACATAATTCGCTATTCTCTATCTCACCTACTTCCAACTTCCAGGTCCTCCCCCTGACCCCGTTCCTTGCATGCCAGCAGCTGAGGTGTCCCCATTAACAGACCATTAGACACTGTCCTCTGCTATCCAAAACATTATAAACGACAAACGATTTTTTGTATGACATTCAACTAATATCTCGTTGTCATAACCGGAATGTGGGAATCCATTTATTTTTTTAATTCCTGGTGAATGTTAAATCAGTGGAAGTTTCCCCAGATGTGTTTGGGTTTAGACCAAACGAATATTGAACCTGAGCAAGAATAAGAGCATTCTTTTTCGATGATGTATTAGTATAACTACATTATCTACATATAACTTCTAGGAATGATCTTTGCCTGTTTATATATAAAGAATTTGGTAGAGATATCCAAACAGACCTCGAGACAAAGGAAAATGTTATAATTTATACCAAATGCAGTTCAGAGATACTTAAATGAGGTCATATCTTATTTGGATTAGGATGCTAATTTTATTAGCGTTTTGGGTGAGATGATACGATTCTGAAATCATGCTGGTATTCAGCTGCATCCGGTTAGACTGAAAGCTGACCCCAAGAAAAGACTAGGAACATTGATTTGGGGAGGGATGATGGGATGGGAAGAAAAATAAGTTTTCACTCTTGTTATCAAAACTTCCACAAAAAGGAAGACAGTAAATAAAAGCTTGATCTCTTTTGTAAAAATATATGATTCAAACCTATGTAACAAACTTATCACTAACTTGTAATTTTATATCCTTCAACATCATTAGACCTTTAACTGTTATTTTAGTATATTACCGCTGGATATAAAAATGCCGATCACGCATCAATCAAAATGGCGACTACGATCAGACATACAGACATACACAACTCCACTCCTGACGCAACGCACCAATCGTTCAACTTTTGTATAAACGTTCGATAATGTTAAAAGCTTCTGAATCAGAAGCTTGCGTACGTGACAGCTTGCATGTACTGAAGGTAAACATGGTTTCGGTTGAGTAAGGAGTAATGGAGGTCGATGTGAGCTATATTATATTTGTATGAAATAGGCGCCGTAAAATATATTGGGTTGAGAGTAAAACGCACCCACATGATGATAGGGGTTCTAAAACTCAATAAGAAAATGGCCGCTTGTCATTGGCTGTGCCATGCTGTTGCCGTTGCAATGACGATCAATCATAATTTTTGATCAATAATATCGGCCAATGGAAATCGTCCAAGAATGTTGAAAATCATGGTCTTCTTTCCACAGGATTATTTTATTACATTTTGAAGACAGTTTTGGGGCCATTCAATTATGTAAGCACTAAAGGGGGTGAGGGGCGGTCTTGGCGTATTTTTGATGACATGGCGAAGGTCTGGATGGTGATAACGTCAGCAATATTTATTTATTTAAATTTCAGATTTCTCTGCAAATGTTAGTAGATTCTGATTTGAACAAATATGGCAACCCTATTTGTTTATGCTCGAAAATGAAAAGCATGTTCGGGGATTCCCTAAAATAATTGATATTGCTTACTCGATCTCACGCGGTGTTTTATGAATAAGTCAGAAAGTCGGGAAATTACTGAAATGGGTATTAAATTACTTTCTATACGTATATATATGTAATATAATATACTCATAATAAATAAAATTGTAGTGTCTGTTTGTAATGTCAAAATGGCAGATTTTTTTTAATGCTTATGACAGTATAAACGGTACTGTTTTGTCTGTCTGTTTGTTCCGGCTAATCTCCGAAACGGCTGTACCGATTTTGACGGGACTTTTTTTGACGGGACTTATACTGATGCTATAAGAAGTAACTTGGGGCTACTTTTATTTAAGTCCACACGGGCATAGCCGCGGGCAGCAGCTAGTATTCTATAAATAAGACAAAAAGAAACCTGTATAGATTAAAAAAGTAAATATACCAAAGAGCAATATAGAAAAGGTATACCAAAGAGCTTTGCCTACTTTTGATGACAAGGGGGAGACAGTTAAGAATTACTAAAAGTCTGCTTACGTAATAGGTAGTTGAATGGCCCAAGAACATAAAACTGAAAATAGAAGTAGAAAAATCACAAGGGAATATTTTGAATGAAACACAAGAACAAAAAACTTTTCGACTTTTTCTTTCAATTTCTTTCAATGCAATGACGCCTTTTGATACGTACTTACGTAGGCACTATATGTAAAGTACATACAAATCTTTCTTATATCTATGGTGAAGTAAGTCACGACGACCTAGTAGATTATGTAGTTTTCAATGGACAGACTATTGGTTTACCACTAACCAGGGATATCACATTATACCAACACCAAAATAAAAAAGGTAGAAAAAAAAATCATGGCATCCACATTTTCGCATGTACAAAATATCAAACGGTAGTTTGCCGTTTAAACAAAGCTATGAGTACAAGTGCTCATTAAAAAGCTCAACACGAGAATAAATAATATTCTTGTCACAGTTTCGCTTTGTTGTATATTCACGGCGGCTATAAACCGAGCACCGGCTGTGATCGTAAACCGCGGTTATCATGACGTCAGATGACGTTCGTTCGTACAATCATGCGCATGGTCCGTGACGGCATGGCAGCACGTTTCAATGGTGAAATATATCTTGAAACCACCTCATGAAATAGGTCAACTTCTTGTACAGACCGATGCACACTCTATGCCGTAACATGTTCACATGACCGCGGGGGCATGGATTGTTATACACATGGCTACATATCGAGCTATACATTTCCAGTATAAGCTGACCTCTCATTGTACGGCAATCCTATGATAAATGATAAATGATTTATTTTCTGTAAGTAGGTTCATACAAACACTTTTACACGTCAATCATAATTATGATTTAAAACTAGATGAGGTCGGCGTTTCCTATCTGACTACTCTGAGAAGAAAGGCCGAAACAAACTCAGAGGTCACAGTCTCTTTTAAAGTCCAGACATAATCTTGGTCAGATCATGTGAAGAATATGTAGATTCGTGTCTGAAATGGTCTTTTGAGGAAAGAACCACACAGATTGAGTGGACCTGTCCGTCAGTGCACGCATTTGTCGGTAATCGTGCAGCTCAACTCAGAAGTCAAGGAGCTCAACGATTCGACGAACAATACCAAAGAAAGGACATTTGGGTAGGCCGCATATAGTACTCAAACTGCCAGACCATGGTTAAAACTGACTAAGAAAAGAAAAAGAAAAAATCAATGACCCACATAGTCTTCACATTCACAATAATAAACAAAATAAAAAAAATACTTTACATAGTAAATATTCATGTCATATAAAATGCGAGATCAGCTGTTACTGGAAATGTATAGCTTGATATGTAGCCGTATGTACTACGAAGAAGTAGTCCACTTCAAAACCACCATAAAGTTTGAAGCTCGCTGTAGTGCTGCAAAGAATCCTTATTTTTACCCGACTACGGCGAAGCAAAAATGAGGCGATTTTGACCGGTATGTATGTTCATCTGTTTCCTCATACCTTCTAAACGACTTATCATAACTTTCCCTTCTTTTTTGCTTACTCTCACTACAGTGAGAACTGAAAAGGTATACCTAAAAAAGTCACAGACAGACAAATTAAAAATCCGGAGTCACACGTCGGGTTACGGCACAAATCGAAGAGATTAGGGCGTGTGGCTCCGGATTTTTAATTTGTACTACTGTGTCTGTTTAAGTACCTATACGTTTTTAGTTGGCGTCTTTGTCGTCTTTGGGTTTAAGTTTTTATAACTTTTATTTGTCAGATACTGTAGTGAACGATCATTATAGCCATAATTATACTGGTTACACGGAAAGCTGACACTAACATAGTTGGGAAAAGGCCACTCTGATGTATGAGAGATGAGAACTAGAAATAAAAACGTTTTTGAAATGTCAAACTTAACAACTACGCTTCGAATCACCTTTGTTCCAAGAAGACTTTGATAGTAACTCGATCTTAAACTGACAAGGCTATATCTTATATGCTAAAAATAGGTAGAATAGGTAATAAAAAAAACGTATTTGGTCGAGAGACGTCCGTCAGGAACGAAGTCTTTTTACGCGATAGGTACTGGCATGCACACACACGTATATAATAAAAAAAGAGAGAGAGAGAGTACGTCGCTTGGAGGAGACATAACGCTATTTCTTTACGTGACGATTTCTACCAGTCAACTCCTACCGCATGAGGCCTAAGTCCTGAGAGAAAATTCCTAAGGGCCTACAAACAGACATTCTATCAGCAATAAGCTGGATGAAGGAAAAGTCAAAAATGTATTGAAATTACATAAACTACAGAAAAGCGTATGTCAATCCTGTTGTAAGTTGTTGTAGAAATACGAAACGCTTTGAAAGCGATTGCCACTCGTCTAAACCCTCTGCGTCACGTACGCGTAGCATGACCACCATACACAATAATGACAAAAACCAGACAAAATGACAGCTAAACAATCACAATCTGTCACTTTGTCTATTCTCCCGTCGACAAAACCCGATTCTCGAGAAAAGGGAGAAACTAAACAATTTGCAAAATAGTTGACTAAAATAACACCATGTAAGTGTTGATGGATCGAGTTTGTCGGTAGACAACCCACCTTTTCCCTGTTTCAATTCCCAACACTTTCTTAGAAATAAAAACCTATTAATATTCTTTTGTGTAACATGTAACTCTGATCCCGACGACAGGACCTGACGTCATAGCACGGTATTTCGTCACTTCCGCCATTTTATGCGCAAGAGTTTAGTTTTAGAGCTTCGTAAGCTGGTCGTTATTTATCGCCAGTTCGACCTCATAAAACTTTTTTAATTTTAGTGATGTCACGGGGGGTGTTAAAATCTTTAGCTGATGAAATAACTTGGATTCCTATGGTTTTACTAGCGTATCCGTTTGACAGATGGATGGGTCATATAAAAGTGTTAATTCTTGTTCGTGTTTCCTTAGACACATCAGCTTCTGTACGTAGGTACTAGTAGAATGCTAAAAAATATGAGGGAAAAGATCGTTCAGATTTTTGTGTCTTTATTCTTTTGTTTTTTTCTGTTACGTACCAGTCTTACCAATGGGTATCATATTACCCAGTAGGTAACTGGGTTTTGGAGGTCAGATGTAAAATACTGGTATTCAGCTGCATCGGGTTAGACCGGAATCCAACCCCAACATATTAGGGAAAAGATCCGGCAGATTATATAACTTTAATGACTATGTGCATGAACTTGGTATCAAACTAACAACCATTCGTTCGTAACCCGCATTTAAAAACCGCTAAACAAGTAATTGATTGTTAATTTTTATATCCTATTTATATTAATGGTGCTTTACAAATGTATTGGGAAAAGGCTAGGCAGATAACGATGCAGAAGGAAAAAAAAACATCTTTGCGTTTTAAGCATAAATTCTGCATCGAGCGATCAACATATATAAGACTTCCCGACATCAGGTCGTTGGGCAGTTGCCCGCCAGACACGACACCCTTCTGGTCCCTTCCCTCTCTTTTCTATAGATTATGACTGAACTTTACACCCTGTTCCCCATACCTCTAAAATATACTTAGGTACTTCAGACAAGCTATGTCAGAGACTTGGTTACTTAGTAGAGTAGGTATCAGTGTTGCCTGCCTATGTTTCAAAGCTACCTAACCACATGGGTTTACTAGTCGTCGAAACAACATAGAAGTAATGGCCATGTATCGATGTATTTAAATAAAGCAATAAAAATAACAATTTCCCAACTATCAGGATGTGAGCTGAAACCTAGAATAAAAAGTTTTCACATGCAATAACCTTTGATATATTGAACGCGCGAAGATGAACGTTCTCATAAATTGCCTTTGTTGATAAACACTTCGGCCTTACTCCTAAATCTTCATATATTGCTCCGGTATTAATGTTCCTATTCTTATTTAACGAAATATTACTGTGTTACGTGTAAAAAAAACAACTTGTAATTATCAAAGTAAGTATACATAATAGTTACATTATTTACAGTACTGAACAGATTTTTTAATGCATTAAAAAAAATCTAAATCCAAAGCATTTATTTCAATTAAACCATTTACTTACAGGCACGTTTGAGTTGTCAAAGGAGACGGACATTTAGAAAGATAAAGCTAATTCCAACAGAGAACACTCACAATATTCTGAAAACGCTGCTTAGCTAACAGTTACACGTAGGTAATATTTATTTGTGTCTACTTCAATAAGAGTTACATATCGCAGTTATCAACAGTAATTGCGTCAGACCGATCTTAGAGCTTGTCCAGATAAAACGTCTCAACTATACGTAAAACAAGAAGTGAACGAATTATGTATATTCAATATCATTATAATTATTGAATACACACCGTGTATTAATAGAACTCTCATAGACAAACTGTGAACGCGCCAAAACGGTTTGGTGCGATTTAGTTTAAGACTATTAAAAACCTTTAAAAGACTATTTTACAAAAAAAAACGATTAAAAGCACTAAAAAGTGAAAAATAACTTTAATTCCGGAAGCCGATGACAAAAAATTAAAATACAGAACCAAAGACACCGATTTCTGAAATAAAAGTAATTTTTCACTTTTGGGCGTTTTTTGTAAGGTCCGTTTTATTTTTTGTAGTTTTCTTTTATTTGTGGTTGACCAAGGTTTTGAGATGTTTTCCCTTTTACACCACACCCGTAGCTCGTATCAATAAGCTAGATTTTGATGAAATTGGCACTGTTCCTAAGTTGAAGTAAAAACCAACAAAAATAATTTTCAAGATCCGATTAATAGTTAATAATATTACATTCCTACGTGTCGAATTGATAACCTTTTTTTTTAAGTCGGTTAATAAAGAAACATGATTCCTAGTACTAATACTTAGCATTGGATTGATCAAAGTCTTAAAAAGATGAAGAATGATAATCTTACGCTATAAATAGTTAGGTAAGTCTTCCGAAGACCTGGTTGGACGAAGTCCCTTTAAATGCCATGCTTTCATGATTTATGTTCATAAAATAAATCAAAGCTTTCCACAATGACGTCACGAACACACGAATACCTAAGTTCGGTTTGTAACTGAGGCGATTCACACGTAAATGACACATCTTTTTGTAGATATATCGTTTGACACCCGAAACGTTTCGATGCAAGCAAAAGTATTTCAGCTTCAGGTCGAGATCAAAGCTCATCATATTTATACAATTCATTCGCATCACTTGATCTTCTTTGAGAGCAGTGGTGGCCCAGTGGTAACAACGGTTGTGGGTTCGAACCCAGGCCGGCGTTATCCTTTGTGTATATAATTTCATCACCACTGCTCTCAAAACGCTGAAAAAAACCTGGTGAGGAAACCGGCATGTCCTAGAACCAAAAATTCGAAAACAAGAAGCATTTACCAACCCGCACTGGGCCTGCGTGGTGGATTACTGCCCCCTCCCTCTCTCAGAGTGGAGGCCTGTGTGGGAACATTTTAGGCTGATTATGATGATCTTCACAAATTTGGGCCTCGAGGCTAAATTATAACTAAAACAGAAACTCAAAGCATTTATTTCAATTAAACAACCATTTACAGGCACTTTTTAATTTTCAAGGAGTCGGTCAGTCAGAAATATGAAGCTGTCCATTCCAAAGCGTACCTATGGAGAAGAACGGGCAACTCCACGTAGGTACACTCTTTTAAATAAATATTTTTTTACAAAATATTGGTTACATCATCCATGTTGAAATTATACCTACATGTGAGAACAATGTAGAAAGAAGTGCACGTTAAAAAAGTCCGTAATAAAAAAAATATATAAGCCATGGCAGGTAAGAGATGACCAGCCCCAACTAATAGCCGTACGAGTCGATCTTCAAGGTAAAGCAACGCTTGTCGAGGTCTGTCCGTGGATGGGTTACCATTACATTCTGACACCCCTCCGTGCCTCGAAAGCATGTTAAGCAGTTGGTCCCGACTGTCGATTGATTCGTAGATCTTTGAAAGACGTTAAAGGTAGTCAGAAGACCTAAAGCCTGATAACAAGATAAGGGGTGCTGGGTTGGTTGACATCCATTAAGATAGGCAGTCGCTCCATGTAAAGTACTGGTATTCAGCTGCATCCGATTAGACTGGAAGCCGACCCCAACATAGTTTGGCTAGGCAGATAATGTTGATTTTCGTAAGTTCGAAATAACACATTACACTCATCTAATTGAACAACAGTACCTACTTACTGTTTTTTTCGTATTTCCGAACAGTATTTATAGACACTACTTACTACGTATACAGTTAGATGTACGCGGAAGTTTCATAATCTTGGGTTTTAAACGCTGATTTCCTCAAGGTTGGATCTTTTTTATCTTTGAACCCGTAAAATTGACCGCGAAATTGTTTTTTCACAGACGACTTTTACGACTGATGCGGAATATCTTTATATTCTTCTTTAATTGTATAAACAAGATATCATGCCAGCCGGCAGTTCGCAGCACCTGAACAAAACACATAATATCACGCCTATTTCTTCGAAGGGTTAGGTGTAGAAATGCCTGAAATTTAGTCGACCGTCTACTGCTACATAGGATGTGCAAGTAGTGGCCACGTTAACTGCGCGGTTCATTTGTTTTTCGGCCATATTTTGGTGCATAGCGTGGTCGTGAGTCGTGGGTCGCTGTGAAAGCCTGCCTACATTTTCATTCAAAACGAAGTTAGGGACACGTGCTAAGCTTAGCAGTGGGCTGCTGTGGAGCAGCACCATCACTGCACCTACCAAAATTTAATCTACAGTGGACTTAGAGAAAGTAAACAAACCATCTTCTCGAAACCTTCAAGCATTATTTTAGTATTGGATAACCTCTTTCTTATTGCGTGCATGCGTCCATGATATATCACGCCTATAGCAGACGTTCTCTATATAAACTAACATAAATAACAACCACAATATCAGTTACTTCATCGATAACACAAACACGAGCATAAATACACGTAGCAAACTTCGAAAGCGATTTTCTCGTGGATCCTGAGAGTACAGCAGTGCACCCGCCAAGACGAGCCAAGAACAAAAAGCAGGGGCACTATACAGTACCTCTTCTCGAAGCTTTTCGTCGTATTTTCAAACCCTCATAGCTTCGGTCTGGATAATGTATGGCTTGGCGGTTCAATTGAACTATTTCATGACGCAACATGAAAGACCAGTGATTTATTTCTTACCGCCAATAGGAGTGTCTGTGCATTTTGACCAAGATGTAAGATTTGTAGAAGAGCTCGTGGATAAGTAATAACAGCCGCACGGATCGATCCAACAGGTTAGGCTACCCTTACCGGGGTTGGTCTGTGGATGGGTGACCATATATTACATACCGAGACTCCTCCGTGCCTCGGAAAGCACGTTAAGTCGTTGGTCCCGGATGTCATTTGTGAATCTTTGACATTTGTTACGGGTCGTCAGAAGACCGAAAGTCTGACAACCAGTCTTACCAAAGGGTATCGTATTACCCAGTTAATGGGTACTAGAGTTCAGATAGGCAGTCGCTCCATGTAAAATGGTATTCAGCGGCATCCGGTTAGACTAGAAGCCGACCCCAACGTAGTTGGGAAAAGGCTAGGCAGATTGATTGATTGATGATAGGTTTGTAGAGTAAGGCCTTTTAGATTTAGGGGCTTGGCTCTTCATTTGATCTGATAACTTTTTAACAGTAAAAGAGTTATGTTTTTTGGGTGGGTTACGATCACAACATTGAGATAAGACCTATCTCATAATTATATAGGCTCCAAAATACTATGTTCCTCGCAACATAAAATTACAATCAAAACAGTAGGAGAAGATAACTTTTAAATGTTTAGCGTATTCATATTAGTGCTCGTGGTACACAACACATTCAAATCGAGTAACAACAGTGTACATCGAACGCTCGCCAATTGTCTGTTTTTACTTTTATAAACCGTTCTAAAATAAATACAAACTTCTTGCTATTACATGATTTACTCGTGTTCATTCTAAATCGATTCAATTTCTGTTCTATTTTGTGAGTAGTGCGATAAATAGCTTCGTCATGTTCGTGGGTGTGGCAAGGGATTGAATCAAGATGGGGCAGGCTCAAGTGTGCTCAAAACATCACTACGATTTACTCTTGGCATCGTGACTCAGAAAACATGGCTGTATAGCCAGCAGTGAACCCTTACTAGTATTTCTAAATACGAAAATTATTGTAGATTGTATGTAGGTTATAAATTGTTACGTATAAACTAAAACATACTGACAATATGGTAAAAAGTTTAAAAGGTAATTTAATTCCGGAAAATTCAAAATTGTACCCGCATGAGGAAAGTGAAGCCAGCATTTGATAAAGATATCTATCACCAACACAACAAACATAACGCTCATTTTCACAGTTAAAACTTGTGCTATTTTACTAATCATAGAAGCATAGCTAGAACTTATTAGAGTTCAATGTCATGAAAGTCGTTTTAAAACTAGCCTTAAAATAGCCACCTATCCTACAAGTTTCTCACAAAGACTTTCACAGGTACTACATAACTGGCAAATTCCAGAAAATTGCAACTTTTAACCATTTTCCTTATTCCTCCTCACCATGTGCCCTCATCTTCCAACACTTGTGTTACAACTTCCTGATGCGCGGACGTCTGCCGCCAACATTGAATCACACAAACAGATTTGCGCCGGATTTAATACCAATACCAATGTCCATTTCAATTTTAGGGTTGCCGAAATATATAGACGACTAGCCGCCGTCGACGCAAGAGATATTATAGTGCACAAGTGTCTGCGCAGACACAGGTGCACTCGGTCTTCCTTCCCTCTCTTAATCAGATCGGACGGCAATCCGACACGAGCGGAGAGAGATCAGGCGCAGGACTCAAGCGGCAAAGGTGAAATAAGATGGTTTTGGCAACAGGAAGGGAACTGGGAAAACCTGGAAGAGGAAAGCGGATAACCGGGCATTGTGTCGCAACTAAGGAGAGGCCTATTATGTCTGGCCAGTGTCTGCTACACATAAGCCTATATGACTCCGATGGATGACTGTGATACACTGAGTTGATTAATTGTTGCTGTTACTGGAAATGGATGTGGTGTCTATTGGTGTCAATTGTCTTGTATAGTACGTTCTCTACAAGAGTTGTCGCCGCGTTAAGTACTGAGTCGTCGGGCCAAAAATCATTGTCATTAGTCTGTCTCGCTCGCACTTATGAAGCTTATGGGGCAGGTAGCAAACTATCAATAAGACGCAAGGTGTTACAGATTCTTATTATGTCATATGACACTGAAATTCATGGCTCGACTTATTTTAAGTTTACAGAAAATGGCGTTATTCCCAAAAAATCCCGTTTATCATATACCTTTATCACATAGAGACTACCAAGAACTTACTACGCATTGAAAAACTGGCTTTATTAAATCGGTAAACTAGGTATTGTTTTTGTATTAATATAACATCGAGAACCCTACCCTCTGTTCACATTTAGCGATGCGTGTATCAATGATCAACTGAACAGTAGTAGTTGTGGTATTAATAGATATAATATTATCCACTCCCGTTTGACACCCAAGGTGATACACTCATAACGCTTTGATATTCTTGGACAAGAAATTAAATGAGATATTATTGTTTTGATATAATTGCTTTATTTTTATTATAATGTTGATAATAGAGAAGTACAACAAAACATTTGTTAATCGAGTTGCTTTTGACGATATTGATGATGAAAATTTTAATTAGAAAGAAAGAAAAGATTTTTTTTTCTGCACAAACAAACCGCCAATTCCAAAAAAATATATATATATAATACTTAAAGAGCATCGATCACTATTAAAGAGTAACATCGCAATAAAAGTTTGAAAATTTTGACTATTTTTGTCTATTAAGCTCGTGGCTAAGTAATAACAGACCCACGGGTGGATCCAACAGCTACCTTTGCCGGGGTTGGTTTGTGGATGGGGGACCATATATTACATACCGAGACTCCTCCGTGCCTCGGAAAGCAGGTTAAGCCGTTGGTCCCGGCTGTCATACGTGGATCTTTGACAGTCGTTAGGGGTCGTCAGAAGTCCGAAAGTCTGACAACCAGTCTTGACAAGGGGTATCGTATTACCCAGTTATTGGGTTGTGGAGGTCAGATAGGCAGTCGCTCCATGTAAAATACTGGTATTCAGATACACCCGGTTAGACTGGAAGCTGACCCCAACATAATTGTGAAAAGGCTAGGCTGACTATGTAAGACTAGGGCTACTTGTTGGCTATATTTATTACAAGGATCTTACTATGATGTTGCTTGCGGAAGTTGCTGCTAAACCTTTAGTAATAAACATTAGCGAAGTGGTCACTTTATTCCAAGAACGTTTGAACGGTACCGGAAGTACCATCTATGTTCTATCTATCTATATCTACCTATCTTTATAGGGTCATTGGTTATTGTCGGCAAAGGAGATGTAGGAGAGGTCATTTGCAACCAAATGACCTCTCATGACCCCTATAATATTTTTCGAGTCATTTGACATTTTATGTTTTATATTTACTTAATTCATTTTAAAATATAAAATGACTCTTTTTTTGACATTTGCATAGGAGTCAAAAAGGGTCATTTGGTACTACATGACCTCTCCTACATCCTCTTATTGGATTGGCGACATATGACCAATAAACCTGAAAAGATAGATTATATTAAGTAATAAAGATAGAGGATATATATATAGACATTTAAAAATCAATTGCCGTGCGTTAGTCTCGCAAAAACTCGAAAATGGCTCGATCTATTGTGATGAAACTTTGATAAGTTTTTGTGATCGAGCCGGAGAAGGTTCCTAACAAAAAAATAATATGAAAAAGGTATTGCAACGCATTAGCTAGTTTACAATAAAAAATCCTGAATAATCTAGAGATCCAAAATTCAGCCAAGGCCACACAGACAGGAAAGGTCAGTGAATGTTAAAGAAATGGCATGTTAAATGGAAATAAAATGGAATGTTAAAGAAAATTTTGTTAAAGCACTTTAACAAAGCGGATCTTGGCAAAACAATTTAAAAGAGAATAAAAAAACCGGCCAAGTGCGTGTCGGACAACGCTCAATGAAGAGTTCCGTAGTTGGGATGAAGATCTTAAGAACAAACCTAATATTGTAGTTGAAAAACATGTTCTTCTATATGATCCCTCCTTCAAATTGCATGTTTTGAAATACAACTACAAACTTACGATTTAAGGACTTTTTCCTTTACTTGTGCTCTGAAACCTTGCTTCTTGCCAAATTTCATGATTCTAAGTCATCCGGAAGTAGCCTTTAGTAGGTTTTGATTTATTTGCGAGTAAAAAAAAATATGGCCGTATTTTTTTTATACCGTTGACTTAGAAGTTTGATTTTTTTAGAGCTCCAAGGGACCGTAGACATACGTATTTGATATTAATTTCAACCTGATACCTTCACGCATTCCTGAGAAAAAGGGTGTAGACAGACTGACAGACAGACGGACACCGAAGTGATCCTATAAGGGTTCCGTTTTTTCCTTATGAGGTACGGAACCCTAAGTAAAAAGCAATTCACAGATAAGTATGCTGGAAGATAGAAAAAAGAAGAAAGAAAAATTGGTTTATTTGTAACACACATAACACATATACATATGTACACACATATAAACAAACAAGAAGAAAGGAATAGAAAAATACGTACAAAGGCAATGCTTTCTAAAAGTATTACCTTTTTTTATTCTGCGACTAAGGCCACCAACACACCATCAAAACGAATCGGTTCTCTACCTATTGTATATTTTGAAAATAAAGTGGTTTACAAACACGGATCACACTTTTATTAAAAGCACCACTTTTCATATGAATTGAGATATATTTCACTCAACGGAAACGCCTCGGCTTACTTCAGCCATTCAGGAGATTTTTGAACAATTCTTAGAAGCTAAACTAAGATTAGATCTAGATCTAGACAGATCACGGCTTACGACACATAAGACTGACGTCCACTGGAGCGGAGAGGAGCGGAGCGCCAAAATTGCGTAAAATCTCCGCCCTTTCTCAGTGGACAAGGATTTGCGAACTGGTTTAAAAATTCATTCAAAATCGGGGTAGGAACCGGGGGGGAAGCGAAGAAAAACGCAAATTACTAGGCGCGTGAACTGGGCCTACCTCCGCATAGTCCGCAACTCCCTCGGTTCGAATCAATTAGACGGACACAATCCGCAACTCCGCTCCGCACTACCTCGCTCCGCTCCGCTGCCTCGCTCCCCGTCAATGGACAGGCAGCCTTAATCTGTTTCACTTTACTTTCACGCTTAAAATAAAGAAAATTATGGAAACTTGGAAAAATAATACCTACATGTGAACTGAAGGCAATAAGTAAAGTGTAACCAAAATTGTGTCCTGCAGGGTAGCTCCGTAACTCACATAACATGACAATTGACCGCAATGCTTTCATTTTGACAGTTCAGCCACGTTCATTGCGTTATTTACGTTGTTGAGTAGATGAATTTATTCAACCTAAGAAGCAATGGATTAGAAATATCCTTCAAAACTCTCGGATTGTGAACTCGAAGCATTTCTATCAAGTAACGGAGGCAACAAACGTATGTGAAAGATCAAAAACTATGTACGTACCTATGAAACATATAATTAGAAGAAGGACCATGCGCTATAACTACCAAAATAAGTATAGCACATATCTACAGCTCATTAATATATTAACCAGAAGGCGCATAAGACGAAATCATCAAAGAACAAATCAACTACATAACCCAACACACGCACAATCAAAACACTTCCAACTAAGTAATGCGTTTATGTTGAACACACAGCGTAATGTTGAACAGATAGTGCTCGAAGGTCTCTCGTGCAATATTCTTGAAATGGGTTTACGATCGCTAATAAACGTTCGATGCAACAAACATTTGTGGGGTTTCAGTAGTAGCGATGGAATTCCGCGAGGAGATCATGAAAAATGGCTTATTTGTGAATTTAAATTATATGCGGCGGCGGCGGTTATCATTTGTCCATAAATTGTTAGTTAGAAAGGCCTTAAAACTATGTTAGTTGTCATTCACAAAAAATCTAAATAAATAAAATTCAAAATACATATTACTAGTGCGAAGAAACTATAGATAATTATCTATACTTTCTTCGCACTAGTAATATGTGAAAGTATTATTTAAATATATCACAGAAGATGTTTTGAAACAATTCAATTGAAATCCACTCACAATTAACAATGACATTGTATTATTTGTATTACACTGTGACTGTAAGTGTACCCATCTGAACTGTATACTGATTATGTATGTCACTTTTCATCTTTGCCCATCTTTGTGTTGATATTTTCGAAAAAATTATTATTGTTTTATTTTCTTTACTAGACATACAATATCTATTCCATTCTCTAAACTTTGAGATAAAGTGAAACCCATTGCTGATTCTCTTAAGTGCCATTCAAATTAATATTATCAGTAAAATTGGTACTCTTTTACAACGCTTATACTATCCGCTGCCACAGGCTCCATACTACCTCAGCCACCACACCGTCACTGGCTGCCTTCATCTTTGACGTCATACCCTCATTTGCCAGTTCACTACTAATGAACCTATATGGCTTGCCTTTATGGTTCGTTTGATTTGTTACCTCCCCGTAGTTTACTGTTCCATTGTGTTCAGTTTTGGAATTTTGAATTTAGACTAGAGAGTGAGATTCGGGATTTGTCAGCGATTGCTTCCAATTTCTTTTTGATCAAATTGAGTCCAAATGCGTCCCAGAGGCCGGAAGTAATGTTTCAAAAACGCTAATTGAGTATTTCATGAGCCTAAAGTTTATTTCTAATGTTACCACGTTTGTGTAATTTACCAGACCTTTTCATCTAGTCAATCAGTCCAGAAAATATAATTTAGAGTTGGTTTTTGGCATGATTTAAAGCAGCTAAAGTACTCAATATCAGTCATTTACAGGGAACAAGGGTCCAACTTCCTAAATCAATCAGCTAACTTCGGACATAGGTACTAAGATTTGCCTTTTCTAGAAAGAGAAAACTGACCGTCTTCTTTAAGACCATCCTGGAATAGTCTAGGCTCTTAGAGACCTGAATTTAAGCTGTAAACATAGCCCTTAAAGCATTTTAAGCCTTAAAAACATCATCCCAGTACTTCTCACCTCCTACATCAATCGTCATGCCCACTATGCATGTACCACGAACCCTTCACATTGGCATCATGGTGCTCGCGTCACATGATCGTTTAGAAATAATACATCATGTATATATACAGTGTATGTGTCGTGTATAAATATGTGGGTTGCATCTAATACACGGCGTTCAATTAGCGTCCCGCTCGAAGTTGGCCAGGCGCCCGCCACTCTGCTTAACGTTGGGTTCACAAGGGGTTTGTTACTGGGTCTTGCTACTAGCTTGATTATTTCCCTAAATCAATGGTAGAACTTGAGAGATTATAGCGATTCCCAACGAATTTTATTGAACATCCCCAACAACCATTTTGATAAATACAGCAACAGGACATACGTCTTCTTTTTCTTTGGTCCAAAATTCAATGAACTTTGAAACTGAAGTGAGCTATTCTTCTATTCACCTCCGGTTTCAGCCTACGATATTAACTATATGAATTAAAAATTAAAACCTATGCAGGAAGTTGCCATATCACAGTAAGAGTAAAACTGTCCTTAAGACGATTGTTGACAACACCCTGGCTTAAATAAAAGATCTCTATCATACATTAAAATGTGTGAGATACCAACTTGCCAAAAGTCGCACTATTATGACCATGTGCCCCCGCCGTTACGGCAGCGCATCGGTATCGCCCGTGTGCCGTGTTTGGATTCCGTCAAACAAGAATAGCTCGCAAGCTTTTTATAGTCAGTGTCGCGTTGGAAGAACAAATATAGCAAGTGTTATTATCTGCACGGATGAGTGACCTTCGCAGCCATACTGTTGCTGCAGTTTCATATTTGGCATGTGATTAAGTTCCGAGTCTTTGGTGTGTTTTAGCCTATGGCTACTAATAAGACTATTAATTATATAGGTTGTTTAACAGCCCGCCCCTGCTTCGCAAGGGCTTTACGACTTGTCATAAGAAAACATCAAGATCTCCATATTATAACATAATCCTAGTCTTTTCCCAAGTATATTGGGGTCGGCTTCCAGTGTAACCGGATGCAGCTGAATACCAGTATTTTACATGGAGTGACTGCCTATCTGACCTCCACAACCCAGTTACTGGGTAATACGATACCTCTCGGTAAGACTGGTTATCAAACTTTCGGGCTTCTGACGACCCGTAACGACTGTCAAAGATCCACTAATGACAGCCGGGACCAACGGCTTAACGTGATTTTCGATGCAAGGAGGGGTAGGTAAACATGGTCACCCATCCACGGAACAACCGTGGCAAGCGTAGCTTAACCTGATCGATCGACCAGTGCCACTGTTATTACTTAGCCACAAGGCTCTTTATAAGATTTCTACATTTTAAGTAAGTTTCAAATAAATGTATTACACCTAAACCTTGAAAAAAATGGAAAATGTCGTGAGGAAAGTTTTCAGTATTAATGTCGATGGTTATATGAGTAGGGGAAGACCAAAGAAACGATGGATGGACTCTGTGGAAGATAATATGGCTGGAAAGTCACCCCCCATCGACTACCGAGATAAGGACTAATAGACATGTATGGAAGAAAAATACATGTAGCGCCGATCCCAAATAAATTAGGATAAGGTAGGACAAGTATAACTCGAAAACTATCCAAGGTCGCGGAACACACTTGCGGGTAATTCGGATACCCCACGATACGAGGGAACTAAATTTTATTTTTGGACGTCACTGTTCCGGCCACCCTGTATACAACCACTTACCAAAGTCCATACTAGAGACTCCACCAATTAATGAATTTAAAAAGAAATAAAAAGATTCTTGCAATTTAAATGTTATTATAGTATTCAGGATGATTTAATAGAGGATGTAAAGACATAATTATATTGCTCTAAGAAATATTGTAGTTGACGCGACATGTGATTAATGCACTAATTATCTATTATTATTACTTTAACATTTATTTACAAATATATCTTGACATTCTCATTTAATACATGACATTTAAATTTTAATTACTCTAGTGACATTATTATTTACCAAAATTGTGTTATTAATTATAAATTATCGTTGCAAGTAATTGTTGTGTAAAGTAAAAGCTTGAGTTTGCATGCCCCAAGGCGTAATATGGTTGAACTATGCTCTATTTTTTAACAACTTTATTGAATTAGTACCCACATTAGCAAATAAATGATTTTTAATTTGAATTTGCATTTAAATGTATGCATCAGCTACCTGCGACATCGTCCGCATGGAAGTCGAAATACATTATAATGTATGTTATGTACTACGCTTTCGGTTTGCGTTTTCCAATCAAGGACTATTTATTTATATTATAATATCTCAAAGCTATGTCGATGATCAGTTTTTTTCTAAGATTTTATATTCCTCACCACACCATCCACTAAAGATATTGCTTCCATTAGAAGACAGAAGCTTATATCTTAATATCATATTTACTTTTTGTGCAATAGAAATTGGTATCGAAGTTTAATAAAGGTACCACCAGAAAAGACGTTTCTGTCCTCTTGAGGAAAGTAATTTGGTGGTCACAAAGTCCTCGCCCCCAAACACCAAACTTCCAAAATAATTTCTGTTAGAAAACACTTATTACACAAGTAACCGGCTAACCGCGTCATATTACTAGCGGCAGTGTTGTCATCGCCGACAACCGGTGTAATGTTAGCCACGGTTGGCACACTACAGTCATGCCAAACGAGGTGTCAGATGTAACAATAGCCCACCAACGGAGCGTTGACAGACTATCAACGGATGGGTGGGGATTGCAAAAATTACGAATACCTAGTTGATTTTATAAGAGGAAGGGCAGAAGTACCCACCAGCGGTTCGTGGTGGTTATAGCACTTTGTCCACTAATAGGGCTAATCCTCTCCTCCACCATTAACGATGCAACGCCTTTGATGCCGGAATAAACGAGGCCGCGTACCGGGCTAAGCAGTAAAATACAGATCTACAATCAATAAGGAAAGAAGAAGGGGCTAATTAGGTGATATGATGATTGTAAAACTTGTATTAATTACAAGAAAAAACTATGAGCAACAGTCCATAACAAGCATGACATTTTGGCACTAAGAGTATCATTTACAGCCATTACAAATTTGAACCATGGCTACATCTAATACCGTAAAGAAACATAGTTCACCAGAATCCACTCCGTCTCGAGAGCTCACTATACGTCGTCCACAGACAATATACTCATCATGCAGGCCCATCCGTGCGTCTATACTATAAATTAGGCTATAAAGTTGGGTCTTTAATCGTATTTGTATGCGAGCCCTGGGCACACTCCGATCTATATAAATACGCGATACGACAGACTTCTCCGAAGCGTCAAGTGTACGACAGAAATAGAAACGCATCATGCAGTCGGATGGGCAGAAATTGTGCAGTAAGACAGCTGTTTGTGTGTGGTATGGGTGTGGTTTAATGATTTGTGCATTAAAATGGCTACTAGAGCATTGTCAGTAACCAGAATACCCGCAATTAAAAAAAAAGAATATTCTTCATGGCACCTCTTTAGTTCATGAACTATCCGAATATAAAAAATGTATGGCCAAGGTCTAAAGGAGAGCGTGAAAATTGATTCGCTGTTACAAGATAGAGATACTCAGGAAGGACAAATTACTAGAAACTTGGGAAAGACAAAAGAGACCCAAATACTGTCTAGTAATATCAAATTATATGGGTCTGGTCAAATTGTATAGGTAGGTAATGTTTTTACGAAGGATATACTAGATTTCATAAGTTTCTTGGTCACAAAGCAGCTTATGAAATCTAGTACCCTTCGTCGTAATTTCTAATCTTTCGTAAAATTCGAAATATATTTCGCTTAGCTGTACCCAGGTCTTGAAAAAATAGGTAGAAAAACCACAGACGTTTTATGACTTTAAACAGGAAATAAAGAAATCAGAAAAAAACAATAACTCAAAGCTCCAAACAGTTCATTTTTCGTCAAATTACACGTAGGTACAAATGCCGAAAAGATGCCAAAAACTGCAAGGCGTGCATAGAACAACAATGTGTCATGGAGTGTCGACAGATGCGACAGATCATAATATTCGTGTCGCGACTCGCGCCGCACGATGTTCCTACACGTTAGTAGCACCTCGCGTATCCGCATACTGTGTAGTTGGAGACAGTAGGTCAAGTTCAAGGTATAAGAGATGTTACGTAAGGGTAATATAAAAAAAAAAAATATATGTAAGTATTGGTAACTCTCCAATTCCTATGCTAATCACAATTCGTTTAGTTATCTAGTAGAAGTTACGGCAGGATGTTTTTATTAAAGAATACTGGAGAAATGATCATTATTAGAGAAGCTGCCATATATTCGCGAATCCAAAAGATGGGATTGATGGGAGATAGACGGACAGATGACCTTATAATGGTGGCAGGGACAGACTGGATGCGGAAGGTTGTGGCACTTGTGGCTCATGCTTGGAAGAGGACTATTCTCAGTAGAGAACTCCGATAGGCTGAATTCATAGACCTTAAAAAGACTGGGTTCTAGAGAAGCATCTTGCACTTCTGAGAAACACAGGAGCGTTCAGAAATGACTTTTTTTTAAATAATAAAGATAAGAAAAGTAAAAATAATAGTAGTAGTAGAAATACAGTCGAACTACGTACTATGGTACATAGGTAAACATTGATGATTCAAGCATATTAGATCACAGTCAAGCTGAATGACTTCTGCAGTTCATGCTCATTTCCCTAATTTGCTGCAGAACCGTTTGTCACACGTATTCGTCACAGTTGTGTTAGCCGCACGAGACGTTCCGTCTGAACACTCTATCAAGTTTACAAGTTTGGCTAATTAGTAATAGTTCTTAGCTCGTCTAATAGCAGCTATTAACTCAATAGACCATAACCGCAGTTGCTATGACGTTATAGCTTTAAATGTCTGATTCCAATTACTACATTTGCGTTAGTTTAGTAACTGGATTATTGTTGACAGCGATCCGGACGAATTTTATGATGCACTATAATACCTTCGCCCCTTTTTACACACCAACTCTGTTTAGTGATAAAAATGAATAGATAATTAGTTATCAAATTAATCCAGTCAATTAGAGAGATTGTTATTTTCTCAATTGAATAAACAAACCTTTTATTTTTGGCTGACCAGTAGTGTATGTAATGTAGGTATGAACTACTAAAAGGGACACACCTGAGATGAAGCCAACTCAAAAACTACCCAAGGAAAGTTATATGGAACCACCGCGCAAGTTTTCTCTACGAAATTACAAAAAATAAATAAAAAATCAGTCCACAATTGACGTAAATATCGATGAACATACATAAAACATATAAACAGACGAATGGAGAACCTCTTCCTTTTTTAAGAAATCTGTTAAAAAGATTTTACCAAAGAAGGATGTTAACAATGAGATTAGCAGGCAAAGCATCAAACTAGTAAGACCTTTTTTTTTTTAACCACGTCTGGGAAGTCGTTGGCCTGAATCTCACCTGATGGTAAGTGATGATCAGGCCGAAGGTGGAAGCGAGCTTCACCCGGTATCCTCAACCACAGAGGAACTGGCTATCTTACCTCTAACTGTCGAAACACAACAATGCTGCTAACATTGTTTTTATGGCGACAGACTTAGATTTAGATGCCGCCCACCAAACCGTGCAGAAAATTTTGCCCAAACTGGTAATAGAACCCGGGACCTCTGGATCTGAGACAGGTGGTCTAACTACTAGACCACAGAGGCGAAAAATGAAAAATGATGGGGGAAAGAAAAATGTTGTGCAGACGTAACAAAGTTAAACTACTCTGCATCACATTATGAGTGTTGTTGTCGTAAGCTGCGCGCGCGACGCTCTGTTGGCGTGTCCACAAGGACATTACTAACTAGCGGTGTAACGTTGTATTAGTAGATCTTTTGTTTGGCGACAAAGCTTCGTATTTGCTGTAGTTAGTTATATCATCCATTAGTCACTGAACTTGGATGGAGTGAGTAAACTGAAAGGCGTCATTATGGACTCACTAGATACGTATTATTGTATTTCCATTTCTCTTTCTTCTTCTTTTGTGCCGGCTCGAGCATATACCGTTAGTAAAAAGATTAGCGCATTAAATGCTGTTAGTAAAATCCGCAAGTTAGTAGCGAGCTGACTTCCCAGTCCGAACGCTTCGTAAGGCCTTCAAAAGCGATCATCGCACGAATACGCGATCGTAGCGTGCAAATGTCAGTTTCTGTTCGGTGAACCTGAACGCGTGGTCGCGCCGACAGGGCGCTTTCCGGTTTTGCGATTAAAAAGCGACATAATTATTCGCCCGCGACAATCGCATATTCGCGCGACGATCGCTTTTGACGCGAGATTGAGCTCGTTAAATTTGCACTGCATAAATAATTGTATCTTATTTATATCTATTATGGATGTTTGACCATTTACTGAGTCTCATCACTCTTTCAACCTCAATTTCATGCAAAGTCAAAATGGGCCAAAGGACATCATAGGGATAGCTGAATAGCTAGAAAAGTATAGAGTGGTGGAGAAAAATCCTAAACTCACTGGTTGGCGAAAACAAGCTGAAAATAATAATGTAGATGATGCAAAATTATATCTGCATGACCGGTATAAGAAGATACATCATTACACTCAGGATTTATAGTAGAGAACGAGCAGACTTGAAACTGAAATGATTTACAATATCAAGCGGGACACAAACTAATACCTACAACAAACGTTAAATAATGAGTGTCAGACTGAAAGCTAAAAGTGTCATAGTCTAGTCACTGAAGATGATTCACCTCGTTTACGTAAAATAAAGAAATATATCCATCCGTCCTATATAGATGACAAATGAAAGACCTGTAGTAATTAAAGAAAAATAAAAGTTATAAAAGCTAAAACGCATCTACGACAAAAACGTTAACTAAAAAGGTATAAACAAGACATCACAGACATTAGGGCATAAATCGAACAGATTAGGACGCGTGGGGTTATAATCTTTTTTTTTTATACCCTTTCATTTGATACCAAAACGGCACCATTAAAAAAAAACATTTCTTGTTATCCTCTAGAGGGCGCCATATTAACCAGCAGACGATCAAGAGCGTCTCTCCAACGATACCTCATTTTGTCAAATTATGATTTAGTTTAGAAGTTATGAGGGAACAGATGAACATACATACATACTGGTCAAAATCATAACCGTCCTTTTTGCTTCGCCGTAGTCGCCTAAAAAATAAAGCCAAAATTATAATGGTACAATGTCAAACCATTACATTGATGATTATCTTTATGAAGAACCTAAGTATTCGAAGGAAATGCAATCTGGAAGAAGAAAACACGGTGGGAAAAGACAAAGATCAAAGACGAAATGAAGATAAAAGAACTCTTCAGTCAGAGAAAACCACCATCTGACTTTCAACAACTTTTAGTTCTAAATTCATTAGAATTATTGCGAAAATGCATTGCATTAATTTTATACAATTATTAGATGTCAAGTTCGAATCAAATTCGATTAGATTCAACCAAGAGGAAATCTGGAGTAAACCAGCTGTTCCCATTATACTCCTGCGACTGATGATCTCAGAACCATTTCTTTCTGAAACACAAATCCATTCCAATTATACTTATGTCAAACGCACGACATTGACAACACGGACATAGGAACATAATTATATACACGACTCCCACGCGTAGTATGGGATGAAAAAATCATAAATCTGTATTAAATGTGGGTACGGGAATATAGCGTAAAAGAAATGTAGACGGAACGAATTTTGCCCGGATTTTAATAAGGTAAAACAAATACTATTGACAATTTTTTCAAATTTATTATTCTTTATTTATGCTGATGTATTCATGTTCTATTCAGCTAGGTAGTGGAACTGAGTGCATAAAGGTGGACGCTAGACGTTACCTACTCAAGTATCGCCACTGCTAGTTTCATATTCCCTAATTGCGTAATACACAATCAATGACAATAATAATCGTTTGGAAACAAATTGCTAATGCATTGCTTCCTAAGTTCAAACAAAATATATTTGTTCAACGAAGTAAATAACGCAATGAATGTAGTTGAACTGTCAAAATGAAAATGATAAGTCTTAATCGTTTACGAAAATTTGTTACGCAATTAGATAGCAGGTATAACACAAGAAATGTAAGAGGGAATGAAAGAAGTCCTGCCTCTGACATTGATATGGTCATATTCGTTATTTCGATCACACATAGATAGTAACATCAAAGTGTAAACCTAGCTGGATACTTGATAATCAAAGTAGACAGTAAACTCAGCCGAACAAGAAAACATCTTCCGCTTTTCCGGATGAAACGCAAACCACATATCACAAAACCAGTAGAGCATTTCAGTATCACTATGTACACTGTGGGTAAAATTAGAACGTTTGCAGGCACAAATAGGTACAAGTCGTACGTTGCCCCAATAGGTGCTAAATCATAGGAGTCTAAACCACCAGCTTTCAAACAAAGCTAATTGTAGGAAGTCCGTTATAATTACAACCATTTTGACGGACTTACTCTGATTCAGTACTTAGGTACTTGGATTCAAGGAATCCAGCGTAAAATTCGTCTGCAAAAATAACCTCTACTGCACACACCGCTTATTACAGAATCATGCTGTAAATAGTACCTCGTTTGACAAGCAAATTGAACATGCTAAAAATAATACTCCACACATACAGAAAGGTTTTAATCATAGACAATAGAAACTCAACCTTGAAAACTTTCCTTGGAGAGTTCAGTATTTTTGTATGTCAAAAATCCATTTATTTTCCCAACAACCGGCCAATTCGAATGCTTTACTTAGTTAGACCATTTCATCTACAAACAGTCGTTCCAGAGTTAATGACCAGTACTAATAAACAGCTCAGCTATAACTTCTAAACACCTGTCAAATACTAGAGTACACCTGGCACCCTTAGGAGCAAGATCAGAGCACACAGCTGGATATTAGTCTTGTAATAACAGTCACTGTTTTACGCCCACATAATCAGTCACACATCGAAAGAAATACTGACAATTAAACACACATATATGATGGAAGGTAATAGGTATAAGCATGAATACTCACAGGCAGGATCGTTGGCCATAACAGTGAACTGAAGGACTCTTAAAATTAACCTTATGAAGGGCTATGCGTAGGAGCAGTGAGCACTCGCTGATTACTGCCATAAGAGAGAACAACCTGCTCCAGACATATTAAGCTATCAGCGTAGCACAGGAAAAGCATGTTTACGTTCTCAGACTCTAAGAAAAATCCACACACACGCTCAAGCTTTTCATAAACCATAAAGATAAATCAGTACGAATGGTATAGCCTGACATATACACTTACAGACAGTAATACGCACACATACACAGTTTGATATTCACACTACCTCCGTACTACACATTATGTACGAGCACACATACACAGACGAGCTGACATTAACAAGTAGGTACACATTAACACGGTCGCATTTAGCGATCGCCTGTAAACAATGCGCAAGCGCTCGTCCGGTCGTTTCAGTTCAGCGTGCTATCCCCAACAGAAGTCTGGAAGTGTCTGAGCTGAACACCATCGTTTCATCATCGATTTAACTTAAAATCAATCCGCCTTGCCCCAACTATGGTCGGGTCAGCTTCTAATCTAACCGGATGCAGCTGAATACCAAAATTTTACATTGAGTTACTGCCTATCTGACCTCCACAACACAGTTACTGTCAAAGATCACGTATGCCAGCCGGGCTTAACGTGGTTTCCGAGGCACGGACGGATCTCGATCTGGTAAAGATGGTCACTAGTGCACGGACTGACCTCTACAAATCGAGCCGTGCGACTGTTATTATTTAGCCATAAGCCCCATTAAGGGGCCGCCTCCACGAGCGAGAGAATCGCGCCGATATAATCGTCGTGCCACGTATTAGTATTCTCTCGCTCGTGGAGACAGACCCTAAGAGAGTGTCTCTTAGGGTCTGTCTCCACGAGCGAGAGAATCACGGCGATGCGACGATTGGCCGAGTGCGAGCGAAACGTCATCGTATCGCCGCGCGCTCACGCCGCGGAACGTGGCGCTCTCGCAGCGGCGATCACTTGTTCTAAGAGCCAAAGATATCGGAATCGCGGCGATTCCGTTAGGTACGAGTCGCGACGATACGCTGGCGGAATAATCGGTCGTTCGTGGAGATTACCCGATGTAGAAGCGCGGATCCATCGCGATTCTCTCGCTCGTGGAGGCGGCCCCGAAAATTGGGTTCCGAAAAGCCAATATACAGACGAGGAACTCGTCAAAACTACGCAGACAAGAAAGGAAGCTCATGATGCTATCTTCAGAAGTAGATGACAATTTCGAACAGCTGAAATGAACGATGATAAATCACATCCCTGATTAGTAAATCTGTTTTCAAGATTGACTTTTGTTAATTCGTTCACAACAGCTGACGTGGGACTTGACCAAAAATAACACACAAGCCACTGGTACTGATCACATCATTCTAAAATAAGAATTTTGGTTATTTCCTTTAAATCCACTCCAACATCATCATTTTGAAAATTAAACTGCGTAGATAGAAAATTAGTTTTTACACTTAACAAGAACATATGCAACACAAATATAAAATGTTATTGTAACATGCTATAGTTTTGTAGTACCTATCCTTTTATATTAAGTAAAACTTATTTGTTTATTTTGTATATTTTACTAAAATAAGTTTAGTACCAATTCGGTAGGTATTAATGTATTTATTTGCATATCTTAAACTGGAAAAATATGAACTGTACACAGCCAACTTTTACAACTTCCTTCTTACTGGTAACACCTGTATTTCAAGCAAATAAATGATTCTTGATTCATTTTTAAACCTAACACACTGACAACCTGACATAAAATACTATGACGTCATGTAACAGCAGCTAATCGGTTTAGCTATGCGACCGACACCATGTTTTGTAAACACTGGCCGGTCAGGGTACTGCTGACAATATGACACGATGGCTATGTGCGGTATGCGGTTATGCCACCACATAATGTAAGTTAGTGCCTAAACTGTTCCGTCTCGGATACATTGTATTCGAACTTCAAACTCAAAAGGATTTATTTCTTTTAACTCATGAATTGTCAAGGAGTCGGTCAGACAGAGAGATGAAGGTACTTGCCCATTCCAAAGCTCCTTTTTCTATTAGGTGCCTGCTGTAATTGCGTAACACACGATCAATCATAATCTGAAACATTTTGATGGCTAATACATTGCTTCTTATGATCGAAAACAAAATCTGCTCAACACCGTAAATAACGCAATGAATGTTGTTGAACTGTCAAAATGAAAGCCATTGCTACGGTAAGTGTGTTACGCAATTACCCTGCAGTCTTTAAACCCTATTACAAACACACACCTTAACAAACAGTGTTGCACATAACATATCGATAATATTACATCGATTCTCGTTTCACTCGTAAAATCGGCGCATCACGTCGATTCGAGATCAAAGAGTGACGGAACGCAACACCAGATGGCGCTGCTATCACTGATGCGTTTGTCTAACCCACATTCAGCCAACAATATTAAATTGTGTGATTTACTGAGCGAATCGTTTGTATGAGGAACAAGAATAGGTGTAACTTTAAAAATCTGCAATAACACGGACCTAACCTTGGGCTACTGCAACACTGCATACCTTCAAGTAATAGAAAGCCTTCAACATCAAAATGTCAGCTAAAATTTTGATTTAAAACGGGGGTCCACCAAGTTTCTTGCCCGTTCTTCTCCACAGGACTTCTTTCTTCTGACTGACAGACTCCTTGACAATTCAAAAGTGCTTGTAATTGGTTTAAATTGAAATAAATGTTTTGAATGTGAGTTTATCATGTCAAGGATAAGCAATCGTTATCGTTTCAGTCGAAAGACGTCTACTGATGGATTCAGACCTCTTCTCTATGGTAAATAAATAGCAAGATTCTAGTACATTGTCTTCCGTTTCACTAACATTCTTACAACTACAACATACATATGCGACATTACCTACTCACTGTAGAGTCTGTAATGTTTATTGTCTAAGGGTCGGTTTTTCAATCGCCAGTTAACTTTTATCCGTCGAATAAGTTTGTCATTTTGACAGTTTTAAATGGACAATGTGTCAAAACGTCACATTTATTCTCCAGGTAAAACTTATCTAATAATTGAAAAATCGACCCTAAATCTGTATTTCACAACATAATAATCGATTTAATTATAGTAATAATGCACCGTTTAGGCATACTGGAAACCAACCTCCAATATATTATACATAGATATGTACTAGGACTAAATGAAGGTTGGTGTGCTCTACAGTCAATCAGACGATACATTCCTATATATACTAGTAAGTTTCTTCTTATGTATCTGTTTAAAATCACAAGCTGTTACGAAATAAACCCCAACAGATCTATTCAATCAGCATTATTTTAACATCGACGCGTGCCTATAAATTCGAATGTATCAAAAAATTCTAGAAGTCCCACACTCCAGCGCATCTTATTTTTAGATAATCAATGACAGATGACGAAGGAGCGAGCGAGAGGCAGAAAGTGCCGTCTCTTTTTATAATGGACGTAATTTATAATAACTTCATTTGCTATTTTGTGTTTTGGCGCAAGTCACATGTGAACACACAGATTTTCAATAAAACAGAAACGTTGGAAGAAAATGACAACATAAAGCAATCTTGTTACGTTAATTGGGTTGGGAAAAGGCCTGTTTTCATCATAGACTGTGATCAGCCTACGGCTATTAGTTATAGGTAAGCCTTTTGGTAAACCCTGTAACAGGCACTTCGCTAGCCGAAATAATATAACGACGATTTTGTACCTAAACAAAAATCATTCACAATTTGCTAACAATTCTGTATATTTGAAAAAAAAGTACATCAAGAAAATTATCTAACTGAGAGCTATACGTTTCCGTAAGTATAATCCCGAATGAAAGACTTACCCCTGTTCTCCTGCACTTTTCATAAGTTCACAAATCTCTTAAATAATATTAAACACAGCGCTAAAACTTTTATCTAAGTACCTACATTCGATACTGCCACTACCTACTTTGCGAACAGAAAAGGTTGCTTCATAAAAGTGACGCTTTCCATTATGCTGCCTACTTTTGCTTTGATTACCTATTTCAATATTATTTGTTCGATCACATAACAATACATTATGTTTACATTTAATTATAACAGAAATAATTTAATCATTCAAGTTGAATAGCTACAAAACTATATTTCACAATGAATTTCAAAACAAAATCAAAACAAATGAACATCGTTCAATCGTTCATTCTTAATTGAATACAATCAATTATTTTTACATTCTAAAATACGAGTCCATCAATATAATCCATCGACAACATTTTATTAAAACCGATTATAGTGATGCGTTACCGATTTATACATCGATACTATCGCGTAGCGTAGGGATTAGAGGGTAATGAAACACGTACTCACGCGCATTGCGAAGTAAATCACTCACTAACTCTTCAGATACAGAGCAATAAATTATTTGACGGACTTTATCTGCTCGCGTTTGATCTACAATATGTTTAGTTGTTAAAAGAACGGAACAAAGATCTTTTAAATGTTTGTTTTACGCAATGGCCGTAATGATATGGTTTTCGTTAACTTTTGGTATCTGTGAAGTTTATTTCCTGCTGTACTTTCGGAGGTTTTGAGTTGTGTTTCTATTTTTGTGTTGCAGTTTGGTATTACATTTTGATTGATGTAGTCAATTGAGGTTGTTAAGACGATGCAAAAGGGTTTAAAAGGTCTTGAATAAATTGCCACAATTCAATATTCCGAAGGAGTTCCATAATTAAACATGATTCTGAATGCTGTAGATCTCCAACAAGTATCTATGTAGTTATCTGTGGGGTATCTCTTTTTATTTGATTAACGTCTTTAAAGGTTTGCTGTACCTCTTTCTCTAAATATTTAGATAGGCAAGTCTATTGAATACCGACTCCAAGGGACTCATATAGAACTAAGTAAATAATGAAAAAGTACAATGGGTAGTGTTTAAAATACCTACGGGTCGAAAGTATCATGACTACTTCAAACAACCAACCTGAAGGTACTTTGTGGGTGACAAAATGGGATTAGGAGTGATGTTATTACCTATCAGGAAAATGGCTATAAGTCAGACTTTCGAACCATGCAATTATTGAAGGTTAAAACGGTCGAGGGAGGTGTTATTCGTAAGCCTTCTCGATGCGATGCTATTGGATGAGGCCTTCTTTAACTTGTGGATAATAATGACGCCAATTTTAATGATAATAGGAGAATTGGCGGAAGGAAAATAGTCTGTCGATTCTTAATTTCAGTAGATTCGTTATTGGTATTTAATTTCATTAAGTAAACGACCGTAACATTGGATAAAACACTCATCGCGTGCAATCAAATTTATTAGGTCCCAAATACATTGCTCAATGGTAGAATATAATTTGATGTGTTATATATTTGTTCATAAATCAAATAAAAACTCGTAGACTATTTAAACGTCACACTAACGTGTCATCAACTTGTTGACGACTCCAATAAAATCAGCATGCATCGCCAGTTGGTCGCACAACTAATAAAACTTATAAATAAGTATTAAGGCTTAAGGTCTTTGCACCAGCCGAGGCTGGTAAGCCAGATTTACGACTAGATTTAATTCTAATGCATTCACAAATAAATGAAAGAGATTACCATGGCGTCCGTGCAAAATCTTCCGCGGAAGAGGAAACCGGACACTAGTGAAAACAAATCAATCGTATCCAGTCACAGGACAGTATCGATGGATCGATTAAACTTCATCATAATCACTTTTGCAACACTGACTGTTTTAAACCACTGCGGTATTCCAAACTGTTTCGAACGCGGAATATCGATTTAAAAAAAAATCTAATGTCACTCGCGGTCGCTTAGGCGGGAAAACTGGAGGGCGGTCCGGCCGGCGCACGCGCGGTTGCCACTGAAACTGCCCGCTACGTGCCAACTGGTGCCAGTCTACGTCACCACCACCAACGTTTGGCAAACACGCCAACATTCTGGCCGAACCATTTCGATACACCACAAATTGTTTACATAGCGGTTCATATTGGTGGTATTGTATTTTGTCGCGTTGGTGTCAGAGCTGAGCCACCGTTGTTTTTGCTTGAGTTAATGACACATAAAATCGTGTTATTTTGATGTTGGTCTTATAATATGGTTGATATCGATGCTAAACAAAGCTTATGAAGGTTTGTACGGAATTGGAGTGAGGACAATGGTCGGGAACGGTCGCCGTCGTCGGTCCGCTAGACGATGCGACGATACGACGTGGATATTTGTGTTGACACGCTTGTCGGCGGGTTCTCTGAAAATGTATCTAAAATAGTATCACAATAATTATCCGTTTGAGAGCAAAGAGAATGGCTAATCACGAAACTGGATCGTAGACGATGAACCTAATTTCAGGATGACGTGAAGCTCTAGTTTTCGAGTTATTTAACTGACAAGGGGATTAGTTTCAGTCATTCTGGTAGAATCTTCTATTTTAATTACTTTATTTTCGACTTAAATTATACAATCCTAACTAGTCGTAACCAGTATTGAAAATTATGCGAGTTTTTTCCACTTTCCTAGTCAAATTGACTGCGTATAAAATCTATTTAATTCCTGTAGATTAATTTTCATACAGGAGAAGTCGTGAACAATAGCGAGTTATCATTAAAATATCAGCGTAGGCGGAATGTCGTCCGCCGGGGTTGCGGGTAGTCCTAAGGGGAAACCGTGGCCCCTGGCATGGCAAGGGAAGGAACACGGGTGGGTTTTAGTCAGTAAGAGTCTGACACGCCCTTCCGCTCCGCCCAGAGCGGGAGAAGTCATTGGATGATTTCCCACACAAAAAAAAAAAAAAAAAAAAAGGCGGAATGTCGTAGGGTAATGTCTACAAACATATACTGGTTTTCCTGTATGACTCATGTATGCACAGGAGTGAGTTCAAGTGGTAAGCGTCACTGCAAAAAAGAAGAGGCGTCAAAGAAATAAAAAACAATTTGAACTTAGCTGTTGCATTTATTTGCCCTAATTCAAAAGCGACTAAATAAATAAATAAACAATTAAGTACCTACGGATCTTATATTGGAACTCCATCTTCATAAACAAAATTACTTTACAGCTCCTGTAATGCCAAAATCCCACATCAAAGTCCACTTTGATCCCTCAACCGGAATGATATCATTTAAAAAACCTTTGCTTACAAGCAGTTGATACGATACTACTCTCAGACTGTGATACAAAACATTTGGACGATAATAAACAACAACACGACGTGTCCTCGACTGAGGACAGGGCCGACCGTGTCCTCGGCCGAGGACAGGGCCGATGAGATCAGTTTCATTTTGAAGTATCTCAATGTCAATGTAATTTCGGAAGTAAAGATACAGACACAGAAGCAGACAGTTATTACTTGCGTTGATGAGTAAAAAGTGTTTATTTAACTGTTTGTTATTTTAAGGTTTATAGCAAGAGTGTCTTGAGTCGTTTTATTTTCTCGAAACTTAAAGAGTACTGGCAAATTTAGGCGGGTAGCACACCTCTGCCGCGAAACCATAGCAGTGAACATGAGACGAGTTTGTTTAATCCTATCTGTAGGTTTCTAGAAAAGACAGGATTCAGATTTCCAATCCAAGTATTAGATTCTATTTGAGCCGAGTCAAAAAGCTAAATGATTCATGAACATCAAAACTGGGTTAGGCTTAAAATCAGGCTACATTCTGTGAAAAGCAATTTTTAATTCAGTCACACAATAAAAATAACTTAAGCAGAAATAAGCTTCTTCCTAAATTATACAGAAACAATCTTCATTTAGAAATTCAAGAGAAACGACCTCACAGAAGTTCAGTCGAGTGTGTTCATTTTATAATTTCGTCGAAAGCTGCTTACGCAATACCCTTCCTAAAGCTATGTGACATCATCTTCTTTGTCCCAAATGCTAAGAACACTCAATTTATCATTTCGAACATCTTATTTAGGATAATTTAAAGCCGTCACATTACATTTTCTCTTAAACAACAAACCAACAAATCTTAGGAGCATTCTCAAAAATTTGAAGTTGATTGAGATTTTCTGGGAACGCAATGATATAGAACAGAGGTTGTTCTACGAAATGAGAATCACCTCTTCCTCAGTAAATTGAGTTAGTAATGTTCTGATGAAATGATTTTAGTTTACGTTGGCTTTGTCTGATCTAGAAACGATAGTGAAACAAACATACAATTTATGTGGATTTGAGAAAAAATATTTGAAAAAAGTTGCTGATTACTGATTTAGACTGGGTAGCCGATCATCAGCAAAATAGTAGTAGGTACCGTGTAGATATATCCAATTAACTACAATGGATTCATAGATTCATATCTTTGAGACGTGGTTTCTCGAATACTCTTTATTATGATTGTAATTACACCATGTTCATCATTCATTCATTCAATTCATCGTCACCATAAATTAGGTAAAACGCTTTCCTAAACGAAACATATCTAGGTATCTCGGTAGGTAGCAGTCAAAGAAAACACCTACCTACGTAGCATGTTCTTTTGTTTTCTCCATCATTGTATTATCACTGGATTAATAATATTCATCAATATTGGATTCATCGAAAGCAATATTGTGTTAGAATGTGACGTCAATTTGCTGCTAAGAACTAATCATTAGATCATGAAATTGCCAAAACATTAATTAGTATTTACCGTGTAGTACTTAGTAATAAATTCTCAATAGTAGAGTTTCCTCTCCAAGTCTCCGAGTTTTGGATAGACTTTCCTGTTGGTAATCTATTAATGAAATAAAATTCTGGCACACCAAAGAGCAGGCTATTACAACCTGACAAAATAAAAATATCTCATTGTTCTTTGAATATCAACCTGAGTCAAAATCGCAGGGAGAATTCCTTAAAGTACTTTTTACGATGTCAAATCAACTAATCCTTGGTTTTCCGACTGAAGAACTGTCGTCTGTTTTCCTGAATTCCAGCGACTGCAGTAATTTGATATCTAAGTACTGAGTTCAACGGGATATCAAGATGTTAAATCCCATCACATCCTGTCAGTGACTTTATGCACTATATCTTATCATGACTTGACTATGAGGAGCTCCTGGCTAAGTAATAACAGCCACACGGGTCAATCCATCAGGTTAAGCTGCGCTTGTCGGGGTTGGTCCGTAGATGGGTGACCATCTTTACATACCGAGACTTCTCCGTGCTTCGGAAAGCACGTTAAGCCGTTGGTCCCGGCTGTCATTCGTGGATCTTTGACCGTCGTTACGAGTCGTCAGAAGCCCGAAAGTCTGACAACCAGTCTTACCAAGGGGTATCGCATTACCCAGTTACTGGGTTGTGGCGGCCAGATAGTCAGTCGCTCCATGTAAAATACTGGTATTCAGCAGCATCCGGTTAGACTGGAAGCCGACCACAACATAGTTGGGAAAAAGCTAGTGAGATGATGATGATCTTTGATTTCATAATACAGCCACAAGATGTTTACTGAGACTTTTTAATAAGAATATAGGTACATACATATGAAACTCCTGCCCAGCCCTGCGCCGCTCGCTTGCGAATTCTACCTTTATTTTACTGAAATAAACATTTTCATCCGTTATAAATAAACATGCACCTCCCGTAATAGAATATTGTAGTTATTATTAGCTTCTTCTTCACGCTGCCGTGTAGATATTTCAGTGAGGAAACTTGGGCGCTCGGGGAGGAAACTGTTCAAGAGGGTCAAACTAAGAGACCACGATGTACTACTGACTTCTACCTGAGCTGACCAGGGAAATCTTGACCCCGAGGCAGGACGACGTGCGTCGTCATAGCATGCACAGGCATTGACTTTTCTTAAGCCGCGTCCTAACCATCGCGATTGTCGTAACAGTATGCGATCGTAGCGTTCATTGTGTTCAGCGATCCCGAACGTATGCGTGGTGGAGTCGACACTTTCCGAGGTTTTCCGAACAAATGAGTGACATAATTGTGAACGCGACGATCACGTCATAGCGCGAACGATCTTTTTGGTTAAGACAAGGGGTCACATGACAGTATGGTGTTACTGCATCACCATTTTAAAGTTATTATTACATTGCTTGTAATGTTGCTTTTATTATCTTTCTTACATGATCAGTGATCATGTCCCAGAAAATACTAAGCACGAATAGGGCATCGCAGACCCTTTTCACTTAATGGATGTGATAATTCTGTGTGAGCATTCCGTTTTCGTCTATAACCACATAATTATGAATCCTGATAATATAGAGTCTTTACCATTTATTTTTTGAGTAGTAGGTCATTTGCCTATATCATATTTCCACTTTATCATAGTGTAATTATGTAATATTATTAAATAACATTTCTGTAATCCGGTATGAAATTAATGAAAGTGAAATACGAAGATCGGCTTTCGGCGAGCTATTTCTAAACTATTGCAACTGTCACAAAAAATGGATTTCTAAAAGAAATTCACTTCAAAGACTTTTTAATTTCAATATTGCATGGTAACAGAAATCATCAGTTACTCTTATGATGTTCTTTTATAGGTTTTCTAAAAAACTTATTGAATTTACTTTCATCTTCACAAATAGAAAAGTTCATGAATATAATAATTTTCACTGTCTATTACCTACTTTTATATCAATTTTATTATTTCGTCGTACAAGAATCAACGTTACGACCAGAGTTTGATTCAAAAAGTGTAAATTTGTATTTCGATGACAGATGAGCAATCTCTTGGTGAATCTTTCGGGGCGAAGTCTTCAGATCTATCACATACATACATCATTCGTCTGATATAGAATTATTATTTCAACTGAGTATACTGTTATTCAAAAGCAGGTTTATTTGAACAATAAAACAATGCACATTTGGCATCATGCGTTCGTATGAAGAAATCAAACATCATGCACCGTTAAATTCGTTTTGATGTGGTTTAAGTACTTACAGCTTTTTACCGAAATACATAAAATGGCTTTAAATAAAATGCATTAAATAAGTTTGAAGAAATACCAAAATGATTGCCTTGTACGAATACCCCTACCGATTCGCAAGTTTCAAGTGTAATAGGTTTCTAGGGAGCTACAGATGTTAGTTTAAATTCAAAAGCTTTTCAAAGGAGTGAAGAACAAACTAACCGGTTGCTCGTAAACTTCAGTAAAAACCAGATTATTATTGTTTTCCTTCAACGAAAAACAACGAACTTTATCTAAAATCACCTCAAGTTTAGGTAAGTAATACTATGACCCGGACATCTCTCTGAATCTATTACAATTCATAATTATAATGAAATATTTACAGACTCTAGACGTGAATTAACAAACATCTAAGCTATCTAGCAGTAGTGGCCCAGTGGTAACGGCCCTGACTTACCGAGTTGTAGGTCCAGCCAGGCACCTTGCTTAGAGTAAATCATTTCATCACCACTGCTCTCAAAACGGTGAAGGAAAACATCGTGAGGAAACCGACATGTCCTAGAACCAAAAATTCGAAGACATGACATCTTCCAACCCGCACTGGGCCCGCGGGGTAGATTACAGCCCACTCCTTTTCGAAGAGAGGAGGCCTGTGCCCCAGCTTTAAGAACATTATGAGCTAATTATCCCTATGCTTAAAAGCTATCTTAAAATAGAACCACAACCCATCAAGACTAGTCCTGACTCAGAGAGTAAATTAAGACTACGCCTTAACACCAAAAAGACCGAATAACAAGCTAGGCCAATGACAGATAAGCAGAGCAAAACAAATGAACATGACGCGTTCTGCGCGGGAGCATCGCGTCTCATATACGAACTGACAATGGGAGTGCACTTGGCAACAGTCCAGAACAATTAACTCTGCTGTGTCCAGACTCTGGAGTTTAGCTTAAGAGCTAGGGAGACGAGAAAGTGGATTAATTAAAATAATTAAACGTTTGAATTTTGGGGCGGCAGTCAAACTATGCAGATGAATGTATTTTAAAAGACAGGAACTACTGCATTTTTGTAACTGTATTTCTTTCTTTTGGACAATGCCTTCCCGCGAGGTAGACCGATCACCTTGTTTAGTCCGGAGTCGGCTGGATGCGAGAAGCACAGAACCGGTCGAAGGTCGAAGTGGCGATGCTTTGGTTCCGGGAGGCCTATGTCCAACAATGGATGTCCGTCGGCGGAAATGATGTTAATGATGAAAAAAAAGACTATGAAAGACGAACATACAAATAAGCTTATTTATCAGTATATGCCGAGTAAGCGTAGGCTCGAACAGTATACCTGCCTGTCTGGAAGAATACCTACAGTATAAGGACAACCTAATAAGTAACTTCGCAGCGGATTTACTTTTTCCACTCAATAAAATAATAGCTCAAGCCGTGAGCCGTGACAGTCATTGTCAGCATAAGCAAGTGCGGGACTTACAGTCAAATCAGTGAGTCAGTAAGCCGCGCCAACTGCCCTGGGGCCTAAGTCTACTAATTTATAAACGTCACAATGGTGTCATAATGGTTAGTTTTTGACAGATTTGCCATACAAAAACTGTCAAAAACTAACCATTATGACACCATGGTGACGTTTATAAATTAGTAGACTTAGGCCCCAGGTTACTTACGTTCCACTTGGATGCTGGGATCAAACAATAGTCTTATATCTGGATAGGTAGTAGGTATTGCTCACAAGCTCCCCGACAATCTCCACAATACATAAACACGTGGCTCAAGCATCTCTTTGTCAGATATTTCCTTGTTTTCAAACAGCGACAATACATTTTCTACATCTTTAAGTCTTCAACAATATCCTCTTTTTCTGAAAACTCGTAACTTTCTGTTTATTATGCGTTGAAAGATTGATTTACCAAAACATTTATATTTTTTGCAAAATCCGTTGTTTACAAGGCTTAGCTTTAGCGTTTTTGATGTTTCGCTCGGGGATCGTAAACGTCAATTTATCAGTAAGTATCATTAACATGACTCAGAAACACGAATATCAAAGAACACTAGTGAAAGGAGATGAAAAGTCTTCATAATAACTACGTGTAAATGAGGTGAATCTCTTGGAAAATGAAACTTAAATGTACCGTTTTATAAGTGCGAAAAAGTATCGTATGAATTAATTATCGCCAGACAGAACACATCTCTGGGAAGCCATTTGCATCCGCTTTGGGGCCTACTCACACTTATTCAGCGTTTGCCCATAAAAAGCAACGATTTTACGTAAGCGTCCTTTCAGCTATCCGCAGCTGAAAGGACGCGTACGCGTCTCATAAACAAATGGTGGTTTCTTTGGGCAAACGCTGAATAGAGCTGAATAATTGTGAGTAGTCCCTTAAGTAAACTCGTCGAGATGGTTTAAAATAATGTTTACAGCTCTTTATGTATCACCCACTCGCTTTTACTTTAACACAGTGTCTATAATAAAGAGATTTGTTTTAATCTTAACACTGGATATTTAATTATGATCATGAGTCATCGTAATCTATTAACCGTGGCTGAATGACATGATATTATAGATACATTATAAACCGCGAAAGTTTCCAGGTCAGCGAGTCCATTATTGACTATACTGCTTTTTATTGCAGGTAATGTGCACCTCACTTATTTTTATTAAAGTTATTTCTTATACTAAAACGAGATTTGTGTAGCAACAAGAAATCCGTTTACAGCCTACAAGCGTAGCCATTTGCTACGACAAATCTACGGATACTTGCTACGGACTGTAATTTCGTAGCGAAGGCCTACGAGCTACAGGTTGAACATATTGTGTGGTTTTATGAGCTCCTGGTACACAAACTGTCTAATAACGTACTAAAATGCTGAATTTGTTGTTATAAATAAATTCTTGGAGTGTTTCATTATTAAGAAAATGTGAACACCATCATCAAAACTTCATACTGAAGAATTCTTAAAAAAAAATTGTTTCAGGTTTTAAAGCTTTTTCTGAATAGATTATATTATTTTTATTTCTTTTACCTAAACTGAAGATAATATACGTGGGGTCTTATTACATTTGGATATAATTTTAAATAAGTAATTAAAACAATCATTTATTGTACTGGCTTAAGATAATTTACTGTTAAAAACAAAGGTATACAAAAAAAATTAACACAAAATAGAAAATACCATTTCACTTACAAATTTCAACTAAGAAAATATTAAATATGTTTTTCCAAAAATCCATGCTTAAAGCTGATTAGAGGGTGAAGATTAATAAAGTATTCACTTTCTTTATTGATAATTTTGCATCAATTGTTACGACTATGAGAGTTCCACTGAAAATTTGACGTAAAATGTCTTCAGTCCAGTGAAACTCGACACTACAAGGGCTTAAAGTTTACTAATTTACAAACGTTATAATGGTCTTCAAACTAACCATTGAGAGACCATTGTAAAGTTTATAAATTAGTAGACTTAGGCCCCAGTTTGCAACAACTAGATGGAGAAGCAGTTCTTATAACTAATCCAAGTTACAGTTAGTTTCCAAAAGGACAGACATGCGAAGTCGGGTTACGAATCGTTCGACCGCGGACCGCAGTTACCCCTTTTATTTCATATAATCTTAAAAATGATGGTTCAATTTTTTTTATAGCAAAAGGATTGCAACGATTATATGTAAACCATACATGTAATTGTTGGAACATTATTTATTTGTCACTTAAACAATCATTTTTCTATAAATCATCATTTTGGATTTAAATAAACACTAAATATTACTTCAAGATACGGACTATGACTATAATGCCAATCCCTGATATTTCTTTTAAATAAGTACAAAAAAGATTAAATATTACATATTAATGTTAAAATAATCCCCTATTTTACCCTCTTGGGGGATGATTTTACAAAAAACGGTGAATTACGTAATTCTTTATTTCTTACCAAAAGTAGAGCTTTATTATCCCTAACTTAAAATGCTGGCTTTCCCATACAAACTACCATCCCCTATCTATATCCCTTTACGATTATTTTTGAGATAAAATTACCATAACATATGTTCCCTATTCCTCCTTGCTAAATAATTTTATCGAAATCCGTTGACAGGTCAAGGCGTGAAAAGGTAACATACAGACGTAGTTTAGACCACCCTTCGCTTGATTGAAATCAAAACAGATGCAGGCCTAGTTAACCATTATTATATTTTATTAGGTAGGTCAACGGTCAACAAGGTAACTGGTCCGCGGTCCCAGTACCATAGCTGGCCGAACGAGGTTGGTTCATTTTTTACCATTTTGGCACAGAACCCTAAAAAGACTGTCATACAGGACGGTCCGAAACTACGTTCCAGCAAGCCAATTTTTTTAAACAACTCATAACGGCCCCACACCTCTTCATTTTCCTTTTTTTATCTAGAAAAACTAAGAAGGTATTAGTACTATACTTTAAAGCAGCCTCTCTCCATCAAAGGGTACTATATCCAACTCAGGTTGCCTCTCTCCCTCAGGAGGCAAGCCCCACTTGGGTCGGCCACCGTTGTGCGCGTAATACCGCGGGATACGATCGTCGCGTATCATCTCGTACGCTAACCGAGCTATGCCGCCCTGGTAGTCACTGATACCGGTGTGCCATAGTTGTCGACGGACATAGCTGTATACTGTAAGAAAAGAAAATTGTTATTTAGAATGGGGAAATACTGGGGACGCAGTAAAGTGCTTAGTGGTGCTGTGTGTTCTGCTAATGGCGATTGTAGATCAATAACTATATAAAACTGTAGGTACATTTTAGTACCTTGAAAAAGGAAGAAAGCTTTAACATGTAATCTACCATGCAAAAAACATGGTGAATCATGATCAAAACTCATCATGCTGAAGTGCAGAATTCGTTTTTCAGAACATCTTTCTCAAATCAGTCAATAATAACGTGCCGGAATTCATCTATAGTAGGTACCACGACAATGCATCCAAGGGTGTCGTGACATGAGCCTCCGCTTAAGCCAGCTTGTTGACATAGCATCAAAGTAATGTGGCTGCTAGTGATAGTACAGTGGCGTGCTGGGGGGCTGCTACACTCTTGTTTATATTGCTCTGTCACCGAGCAATAACAACACTTACATTTAAAAACAAGGTATGACGATATTCAAACGTAGAGAGACCAAGATAATCAAGGCAATGGACCACTGTTTAAAATAATCTTTGCTACTTTTCATACTTACAAAATTGTAAGCTATACTTTCTACTACATACTACAATCTATATAATTCAAGCACGAGTAAAACAAATCTTATTATATCCAAAACTCACTCTCAGAATATCGTTAACAAAATGAAAACATAAAATAATTAGTAAAACCAACATTGTAAAAGGAAGTGCGATGGATTTAGCCGCGTGTTGTTTTAACAAAAATATCAGTGCATGTGTTGTTTGTTTGTTAATAACAATTATATACTCACTTGCGTCAATGGTCCGTCCGTTTGCAAAACAAAACATTTTGTTACACTTTGTACAATGTACATTCTTTACAGATCAGATAATATCGGAGAAAATATCTTCTTCTCCCCAGCTAAAGCAGTATATAGGAACTACTGAAGGACGGTCGTTTTGAGGGATTGCCTTATGTAATTTCTTTCTTACCTCAGCCTAATTTGAATGAATGACTTTTTATTTTGAATTTATTACTGTTGCCAATCAACTCAGACTTTGGCCATGAAGTATTTCTTGATGGATACCTATATTAGGGCTCTCCTATAATCCCACAACCTACAATACAGCATAGCGTGACCACAATAGAAACTAGGTTTTGTCGATGGAAGCACAATCTGTCATTTTGTCTATTCTTCCGTCGACAAAACCCGTTTCTACGTGTGCGGATTTCTCTTCCATTAGGTACTTACCTTCCTTTTAGTAAGTAGGGAGGATAAATTAAATCATGTCTGAAAGCACTTTAATGCCTTAGGCCATGATCTTGAGCTTTGGCTAGAGACACACGAACGAAATGACATTGTAAAATAAATTAAACGATACATAACAACACAACATATTTTGCTGAATTTACCTAAACATAATTTTAAATGAATATTAACACGGCTTTTATAACGACTTCGAATCACGTCTGGCATTGAAACTTTCTTAAACTTATTTATTTACTTCTGCCAAGCCAGCTTTCTCACGACTTTTGTCATTTCCAACGTAGAATGCAAGCAGAAGTTTACGTGTAAAAGTTATTTAATCATTTGCAACCTACCTTATATAATAACTACCTGGTAACTAAATAATTGGCTACTAGCTAGCTGCTCCAAATATAAGTTTCTAAAACAATAGTACGTAGTTATTGATTAATGCATTTAATTACAAGCCCATCTTTATAACAACAATGCTTCTTAATTTACGACACAATTAAAATACCTATTCTATGACTTTTAATCTTATGAAAATAGTTAACAATATTTACAAATTACCTTTGTCAACAACACATCGTCAAAATTACACGCCAGCTCTCGCTCACCTTACCTATAACGTAAAAGCTAAAGGAACCTGGACACTTTGTAACCCTAAGTTGAATCCGACTTACCCCTCAAATGTGTCGGCAGCGGCTGCAGCGTGGGTTTATTCTTGTCATACTCGTATAGTTCCTTGGCCACTTTCATGAGCTCCGTGTCTTTCATGGCCAGTTTCTGGGGCTGTGGTAAGTCCACCTCTTCTTCTTTCTTCGCGAACTGCTCTGCACACGGTCGGAGCTTCTTAATGCGCGGTACGAAGGGACGGGTCTTGAAGTCTGGTGGAGAAAGAAAGAAAGAATTACATGTTTAAAGTTTAGAAACGTGCCACCTCGATAGTAGTAGGCAAGGAGGGGTGGGAAACAAACTCAAACTCGCATTTATTTCAATTAAACCATTTACAAGCACTTTTGAATTGTCAAGAAGTCGGTCAGTCAGAAATTATGAAGCTAGTTGCCCATTCCAAAGCGTAGTAGGTACCTATGGAGAAGAACGGGCAAGAAACTCCACGGACACTCTTTTAAATCAATTTTTTTTTACAAAAATTGGTTACATCATTCATGTTGAAATTACTTATACATGTGAGAACAATGTAGAAAGACGTGCATGATAAAATCGTCCGAAGACATAAATAAAAAATAAAAACAATTCCAAAACGAACATGACGCATGGATTAGCACCATTCAGCTCAACCATTTTGAAGTGAGCTAAATGATCCAACATACACGCCACCATCAGCGAGACATCTGAGTGAGCATGACATACTCACAGCCGCCAGGGCACACATTAAAGTCAATGAAAGACATAACATTACCCGGTAAATGGTGGCACTCTTCGTCGTCTCGGTTTCATATCAGCACGAATATTGTACATAAAGTCTGATCCAACAATATCTGATGAAAGTGTAAACAAACCCGGTTAGTGCTCATATACACGAGCGGCACGTGACAACGGCAGTGGCAATTGTAGCCGCCGACTCATCGACGGCGGCCGTCGACGTGTGTTATCATCAACTCAGCCGAAAGACTTTCACTGCTGGACCTAGACCTCCCCCAAGCACTGCCACTTCGCCCGGTTCTATACTTCCCGCATCCAGCAGATTCCACACTACGCCTTCAAAAACATTATGCGATTGTAATTGAAAGATCATCGATAAAAAAATAACTTATCTCAATTGACATCTTTATGGTGTTTAAATTATAATTTCGGGTTGAGTATTCAAATAATCAGCTCAAATCACTCAATTTGTTAGTGGCACTACGAGCTGGCATCTACTGGTACGTGTTGTGATGCATTTGTTTAGATTTTCATCAGATATTTTTTGAACAGGCCATGATCAAGTAGGCAGTACGTAAGCTAGTAAGTAGGACATGCCATAATGATAATTAAGTTATGTTAAGTTACCTTCTGAATGATGAGCACAGTAGGAATTGTAGTAGGTGGACTGTCCTCGGAGGCTTTTCATCGTCTCCTTGATGAACGCGTTGACCTCGTCGTCTGTCCATTCTTTCTAGTGACATATGAGGTGAGGGGTATTATCAAAATAAATTGAAAGAACTACAATTAAGACTATTCTAGACTCCTTTGCAACTTTTAGCTACAGCGACACCATAAGCAGAGTGGTTATTCTTAAAATCATGGTTGGCAACTGGATACCCAATAGAACTACGTGTTTGGAATATCCATAATAGGTATAAAGAGTCTGTTAAAATACTACAATTCTGTAAAATTATAGACTACTCTCCTAGTCACAAACTTACGTCTTGTGTCCCAACTTTTGGGTCCAGCCATTTTCCTTCCAATTTCGCCCATCTAAGCTCTGGTCGACACCTGAAGGAAAGAAATATATGTGGGTCTTATAAGGGCCCCTTGTATGGATTTAGAACTATGCACAGGAAGTTGTTAAGATACACAAACGTTATATAAATTATAGGTACCTAGCTAAAAGGTGTACAAATAGACTCAAAAGGAACAAAGAACGTAGACGGTAATTTGAGGTGGAAAATACGTAGATAGGTAACTCCTAAGAATAGTCCTACTGATAAGCTGGGGTGGCAAAACTGCACGTACGCTTAAGGCTATCCAGCAGCCAGGCTCATAAGAGAATTAGATAGACATTTAAGTACTTAATAGCAGCCTTCAGAGGTTAAGTAGGTATAATCTTAAACAACATTATGTACCTACCTTATGCTAGGGACCTAACGGAGAAGTTCGCCAACAAAACTGAACGCGACCAGCCATATCTAATTGCGTTTCATTGGTAAAATTCGCCGATAATAGGTATATTGTTTGTCAGTTTATTATCATAAAACTACCTAGGTACTGCCTAAACTAATAACTAACAACCTACAGCCTAGGCAACTTAGGATAGAACTGAAAAACACATTTTTTGAGTTAAATCGTATGTTTTGAGAACTTACATTTTTGTTTTCCTGATGGGTTGCTGTCGGTACTCGTCGAAATATTCCGTTAGAAACGACATGATTCACACTTTAATTTATATTTTCACGATAAAATTATCCAAAATTATTTACAAATTGCTGACGTCAATAACAAAGAATTTAAAAAAAAGTTTTGATGTATAGAGAATTTGAAAAAAGTATTTTATGTTAGTTCTCCTGCGGCAGGTCGTAGGTATTCTAATCAACTGAACATAAGCTTGTAATTTTTCTTTGTAAGTTTCTTTCATAATAAGCTTAGAGTTATTGCGGTTTTGCATGTTAAGCTCGACTTTTTTATGGGGTCGCCAACGGTTTCACTTTGATTCAAAGTTACTTTTACAAACAATAAAATTATTTTCTTTTCAACTTTTATGTTTTTTAGAACATAAATAAACGTTAACCATAATCATTTGAAAAGCAAAAGAAAAACAACATTAAAAATTGTTTAGCATAATTTATTATTCTGTATATTTTGAGTTACGATCATTATAAGACGCTCAATCACTCGCTAAGGCCACAAGTCACAACCGTCACGACTCCTATGACAGAGAGTAGTAGAGACAGGTCCAGAATATTATATAGTCGACCTCGTAATTACTTAACCACTTTCCAGTAAATTGAAACTTGAATAAAGTTGAAACTATCTGGGGGCACGGCACCCCCTTAATGGGAGGCGCAAGTCTGTTTAGAAAATAAAACCTCTAGGGTACGTACCTATATACTTCCTGAAGTCCAAGAAAGCTGAAGGGTATGCAGGCTAGGATTTGCACGCAAACAACAAAGAAATGAAGAAACTTTTAACTTTAATCCTCCAACCCCCTGAAACCTCGTGCAGACTGCCGGGACGCGACTCTAACAATACAATTTCTAAGAAAACTTCACGGTAGAACAATTACCGGTGTCGTGTCGCGCCAGTCTGCACGAGGCTTAAAAGGAGGTGCAAGTCTGTATTTGTTACGGATAATGTACCTACAAAAAGAAATGAAATCCCACCAAAAACATTTCAATGTGAAGTAGGTTGCCAAGACTCACGTTTTAACTGTTAAAAAGTTATCACAAGTTATGTAGTAGAGCCAAGCCAACATTTTGACTGATTGCAAACCTTACATCTTGGTCAAAATGTATGGCTTATGATCACCAAAGATGCCACTTTAGTTTGACTTAATATTTGAATAGAATACATTCAGGAATAGATGTCGTATCCTGCGTATGCGCAGTTCCGACGACTACCCTATGGAAATGACGTGTAAGAACAGTGACACGGCACCACGGCGTGATCGTCGAATCATAGCGGATTTGCGTGACGTGTTCGTGAAAACATGCGTAACCGCAGCGTGATGCGCGATCTATAACCGTCTAGCCAGCGAGGCGCCTACTACGCGACCTCTGTGCCTTGTAACCCTATTACAATTATCTATCTATCTTCCTACCTACCTATCCATTCTAGCGCACTTTTTCAGGTACTGTTGACACTTTCTTACTATCTCCATACTACTAATGCGTCAAAATTGGTGGGTATATAAAATACGGCGCAAATCCTAGTACAAAATAGCTATCCACAACCATTCGACAGGCTCCCGAGTCGAAAATGACACATTTGAAAATACCTGATTTGAAAATAAAAATTTCTAGCTGTCGGTGTGTGGTCGCCTACTCAGTTTAGCATAAGCATAATCGACCTATAATGTTCCCATTGCTGGATTACAGGATTGCTCTCTTCAAGGAGTGGGCTGTAATCTACCACTTAGGCCCAGTGCGGATTAGTAGATGGCCACATATCTTCGAATTTTTGTATCTAGGACATGCCGGTTTCCTCACGATTTTTCCCTTCACCATTTTGATAGCAGAGGCGATGAAATTATTTACACAAAGCAAAACGCCTACCTGGGTTCGAATCTTCGAACCAACAACCTATCATCTTGTAAGTTGGGTCGTTACCAAGGACCACCACTGCTCATTGGTTTTCACTATTTAGTTAAACTGTCAAAATGTTCGGGTTTCGAATTTAATTGCTGAACAGCGTTGCTTCGATAACATTGATTGATGTTCAATTTGGCACGGAAGCGTATCAGATGGTCTTGAACAAATAGCTGATCTTAGAGGCCTTATAAGAAATTAGGTAGGTAATCTTTCGTCAGACGATAGAAAAAAAAAAACTTACTTCTAAACCCAGCCTAAAGTTGCGATCCCCTACCTCGTCGCGACCTTTCTTTGGCTCACGATTTTTATGCTCGCTCGCTACTTCGGGTGGCGTGACCAGCCGGCTTCAATCACGAGATCGCGCTATTTTTAGACGTATACACTTTGTCGTAAAATTGTATCTGCAAACCGAAGCATATTGAAGGTCAGCATCGATCAAAATAATGTATGTTCTGTTCAATTTGTCTGGTCTTCGTGTCGCTTTGAGTGAGGTACCTACCGTTTGCAGGTGAGGGGTGATTTGTATATTGTATGACACATGATAAATTCGCGCCTGGCGCATCCCTGAGGGGCGGCACACGTGTATTGGTGTACCCATATTACGTAGTTGTTTGCAGCCAAAAATATGAAATATTTATCAAATATTGTTGAAGACAAATCCAATTTTCAGTGGGCCATAGAGAGATTATTATGTGCGGGAATCGAACCCCTAACCCATAGCACGAAATTCAGTCACTGATTCACTGGGACTAAGCCAATCTGACCTGTCAACTGTAATATTTTAATTGTGTTACAGGCAGACAAGCAAGCAGAGCATTTCTTTAGTGTTTTAGTGTTCTCACAAATTAAGTCAAGGAAATTAATTGTAATGAAAATAGACTACCAAAAATCACAACTGTCATTTACAGTAATACGTTAAATATTGACGTAGCGTGTTAATTTGCTTAGCAATTTATTTTCCTGACTGTACCTACAGAGCCACTGCATTGCAAACAGACCTAGTCTGTTTCGGGTGTTCTGGGTGTCCGTCAATGGCTCTGTTACTGACTGAGATAGTATAATTTTAAAAATTTCCCGCCCCTCCACTACTCCACTAATATGTATGTACAAAGATTTGCAATGTGTAAGCAACAAGCATGGAGACGTGCAATTTTAAATTAAACTTTCTTTACCGACTACTGCCATATAATGTTGGCTTGCCACTTCAGCACGGATTACTACATGGTTCACTCCGCATTTTAGGTATGGAGCTACAAGTACGCGGCGGGCTCTACTTAGCGGGCCAATTCAGTGAGCGTAACGTAGTCAGAAGATAAAAGAGTTACGCGATAGAAAGAGAGGAAACTTTTATGTGAATATAACTGTAGGTAATTAGCGCTGTGCGACCTTAATTGCACTTTATTGTGACGTAGTAAGAGTCTTTTTATTTCAAAGATTTTGCGGATGGAACCATCTGTAGTAATCTGTGACTTCAGTCAATTAAACCCAATGCAAAATGTAGGAATATGTAAATAATCAAAATAAATAATATATTAATCATAGTTTATTACGAGCTTATCATAGGATGACAATAATTTGAGAAATACGTAACATAACGCAACATTCACCACTTTGGAACAAATCAACATAAAACTCTTAACACAATTGTGGTCACCATTTACACTAGGCTAATATTAAAATTATTCTCAGTTTCAATTACGTCATTAACTAAATTATCATAAACTATATAAAACCAAGGGGCGGGCTTTTGAGGAATAACCTTTTATTACTACTCTTTACAATTCATTAAAAATCATGTCGTCATATTTTAAAACGTTGATATAATAATAGTGAAAGGTTCCCCTTTTAAAGTTGTTAAATACATATTTTGATTTTCCATTCTCGCAACACTACAATAAAAGGAGAAAGTATTAGTGTAAACCGTTTATTCAAGTAAACAAACGTTGCATTGTGACTTAACTAATAAATTGTCTTATATTAACATTTCCACAATAAAGTTAATTGAATGTTTCTGTGCGGGACACTCACGGTTCTATGAAAGCAAACATGTACCACTACACAATGATATATTGGAGTTACATCGAACTTATTCTCAGTTATTACAACATTCAGACAATTTAAAACTGCTAATGTAATCTTAAAACTGTCTAATACAACAAGGAAGTTAAAAATGTATTACATATTGGTAGTTGGATGTGTCACGAGCTTCCGACAATATTAATATGATGTGAAAATGCAACACATTGTGCTGATGTTCGAAGTAGTCATATCTATTACTATATTGATTAAAACATTTGCACATAAGGTATTATGAGTAATTGCACAGTTTAGAGAGAATAGCTGCCTCTTGAGAAGCGACATCTATGGTATACTTTCAGAACACACCACGGATATTTTCGACGCTGCGCCGGAGTCGGTCCAGCTACGTCTGCTGTACCTGATTAAGGTATTTAATGTAGTCACGTCTTAATAGTAAGGTAGTTATTCTCTTTATACTGTTATAACATACTTATATTAATAAGCGTTGACTCAAAACAACGCTTTAAAGTCACTTCTCAAATTACTGGGGACGATACGCCTCGGGCACACGAGTCTCACCTTTATACACTTTTGTATTTAAGTTCATATTCGCACATGAAAGATACCAATGAGAATTCTTGTAATGAAAGTAAACAATATAGATTGAAAGTCTAATAAAATATTGAAGAACATCGATAAAGCGAGAAGAGATTGGTCATTCGATATTTTATTCACAAAATTATTATTAATAAAAATATTTCTTCTGATTGCAACATTTTAGAGCCTAGATTATGATTGTTTTTTTCAATAAAAACGCAAGGTTATGTTTATTTACTCATAATCAATTAATTTAATCAACAAACATACCCTGTGATTTTCCTTGATTTTAAATGCACAAATAACTCAAAGATTACTAATATTTTGAGCCGAATAGAAGACCCCAATTTCAATCTAAATGATATCGCCAAACATGGTTTGATAACCTAAAAAAATAATATTTAAAAATACATATGATAGTCGAATGAAGTAACTTTTACAGAATATTATATGTAATGCCATATTATTCACTTCAGATTGTTTAGACCTAGTTTCTTAAAGCTAGCGAAAAGGCCCTTCAAATTCTTTACAGGCCCACTACTAACCAAAAGGATTCATAGCGTTCCACGTCTTTCTTTAAGTTGTTTATTCCGGTTATTTCGTCATGATGAAATCTAAAGTCACTTTGGTCCTCCTCATAAGGCTTGATCCAACATTATGTCTTCTACTTTAACTTTAAAAGAAACTTTGATCGAGTTTTATTTTCTTAAGGATGTAGATAAGAAATGTTGATTATATCTAGCTCATTTTTTTAAAACAATAAGCTTAGATAAGTTGTAAAAGTATTTCCGATGTTTTATTTATAGAATAAACAATTTGATTTCCTTTAATTTTAGTTTCTACAGAACGTTTTCGATACGGGGTCACACATAGAGGAGGCTCGAGTTCTAGCAGTGGGCACATAATAGGGTGATAAATAAATTATTTATTATGTATATTCCATAAAAGTCACTTCAATTTAATGAACAAAACAGAAGAAAAAAATACAAAGTTATTCTGTTGTCTCCTCCATAATGTTAGCACTATTGGTAGTTTCATCACTATTGTTGGTAGCGATAACGATATCGTCATCTTCGGTAGTGATAGCATAATAAATTACAGCACTCTCGCCATCGTTGGTAGCGGTGACAAAACTGCCACCATTAGAAGTGGTGGCAATATCGCCATCGCTGGAAGGAGGGACAATATCGCCACCACTGGAAGTAGGGGCAATATCGTCCCCGCTAGAAGTAGGGGCAATATCGTCACCGCTAGAAGTAGGGGCAATATCGTCACCGCTAAAAGTAGGGGCAATATCGTCACCGCTAGAAGTACGGGCAATATCGTCACCGCTAGAAGTAGGGGCAATATCGTCACTGCTAGAAGTAGGGGCAATATCGTCACCGCTAGAAGTAGGGGCAATATCGTCACCGCTAGAAGTAGGAGCAATATCGTCACCGCTAGAAGTAGGAGCAATATCGTCACCGCTGAAAGTGGTTGCAATATCGGGCACGCCGGGCGCGGGGGCAATATCGCTATAGTCCGTTACGAAAACATAGTCTCCGACATCGTCCGGCGCGACAGAGCCGGCCGCGCATCAGAACCTCGCGCGGATGTACACGGCGGCGACGTCGTGGTTGGCGTACCCGAGGCGCTTGGCGTGCTTGAAGATCTCGTTGGTGGTGGCCGTGAGCGGCAGCGACTGCTCCAGCGCGTCGCCCAGCCCCAGCGCCAGCTTCAGGTCCTTCTGCATGTGCATCAGGGGCTGGTGCGTCGAGTACGACGACTCTATCATTGCTGGAATTGGAAGGTAACTTATCTTTTATTATCCTAATAAACAAATTACATGTTTCAGTATTTTTTTTTTACATTTGGAAGAGCAAACATCACGTAATGACGAGATAGGAGATAATTAAGTCGAGTAGTTATAACATTTAAGTAATTAAATTTTATCACGTTTCACATTTAAATGTTGTTCAAATAAAATCATAATGGTCGCCAACCATACTCTTACATAGACTACAACACTCTATTTCGCGAAGCCGTACTTTATAGTCTACAAAAGCAATAAACCATGCTAAAATACTCTATTTACATTCAATTCAATTTTGAGTCAAATGAATCGAACAGCAATTGTTTTTAACGAAAAACTTTCAACGCAAGGGATCCAGAATCATGTACTAAACCCATGCTAACAGGTTGCACGTCAATGTCCGTGCCACTGTGCGTGTAGAGACTGACTAATAAAACTCGTGGCGCCAAAAATGTTTTGAGGGAACTTCTATCACTAGCGGTCTGTCTAAGCTTCTATGCGTTCTTTATATCGTAGTGTGAGTAAACGCTAAGGCCCGCCGGCACGCTCGGTGCGTATATAATGTATCGCCAGCTCTAGTTGTGGCCGTCGAGGCGAAATTGAGATGCAGATCAATTCGAACTTAAAGCTTGAATGTCTCGAGTAGTTTTTTTTTTATACCAATATTGTTATAATCCACAAAAATGACTCTTTCTTATCAATCTTTATTTCCCCTCTTTCTTCAGAAATAGTCTCCTCACATACCGCGGCCCTTGAGTATGAGATGCGGCGAGGCGAGCGGCGTGAGCGCCAGCACGTCGAGCAGGTCCGCCTGGTTGAGGCCGGCGCGGTCGGCCAGCGCCAGCCCCTCGGCCAGCGCCGCCAGCGACACGCCGCCCACCACCTGCAGGACCGAGTTCATCTTCGACGCGTTGCCGATGTCACCTGCGGACGGGCGGGCGTGTTGAATCACCGTTTTGTACGGGGGCGTTAGCTTTTTACTTTAACGGAGGCGTAGAGGAGGAAGGTCGAGCTATCTAGCCTTTTTCATCATAGATTGACCATAAACAGTTGTAAAAACTGAAACCCGACTACGACGAAAATGCCAAATAACGAGACATCACGGACAGACAAATTAAAAACCCGGAGTCACACGTCTGGTTAGGACATAAATCGAACAGACAAGGACGTGTTCTGTATTCGTTTTCTTCCTGTAAAAAAATCCATATATTATTGGTTTTTGAATGAGTGATTAAAGCGGCTAAGATAGTAAGTGTGATAGCAACATTATAATTGGTGCTTATTGCATAGTGCAACCTTTTTGGTAAGCGTGGTGATAATTTCCAAAACTGATTTTAGTGGCAAGCATTTACAATTTAAAATGCTATGAAGAACATGAATTGAATACCACCAATACAATTAGCAATGAAGTGTATGTGCTTGTTAATAAATTATGATGAACTTATTTTTAAAAGGACGCTCAGATTAAGACGTTGACAGTTAACAAAATATAAAATCGAAGTCAACAGAAAATAAAATATAAAAATGCAAAATAAAAAACTGAATAAGCCCGCGATGTCAATCACTATCATCCGAATCAACAACAATCAACTCGGCCTACTGCTGCTGGACGAAGCCTCTCCCAGCCCGCGCCACAACACCCTGACCTCCGCCTTCCACATTCATCCGAATAGAATTTATAATTTAAATATAAAAAAAAATGTTTCATTCATCTAATGTTAAAGCCCAAAAGGCAGACCTTATCGTCACTACCTAATATTAAAAATATGATAAAGGATTCTGTCCCTCCGTCTTTTCCTAACTTTCAGTAAGTTTTGATAACTTTTTTTTTTTTGTGAATGTCATATTGGACGTTGCCGACTGCTTAACCGGACTATCCTGTGGATGCCAATAAATTAAAGCCAAGACCTCCAAATAATGACTGTTATAAGAACTTTACACATGTCTTTTCCTCCCTTCAGTTCAGTAACTTTTCATGGTCTGATGATAACAAGATTAAATTGCATACAATTTTGCGGAGATAACTACGTTCCGATGTTGGCGCGTGGCCAAAATCGGAACTAACGCCGCCATCTTGTTACATTTCACAAAACATTTGCGCAAATGTTCACCAACAGCACCCCCTGTTAACGTCATACGAGCGCCAAAAGATCCTTGCAGCAGTGTTAAGGCAGCTCGTAGTTACCAAATCCCTATATTTTCTACACAAATTGTTCCATTTGTTTCGAGATTCATCCTACTACATCGCGGGCCATAACAAACATAAATGTCAACGTCCAAGGTTCTGTACATCCGCAACCGGAGCAGCTGACTACTACCAAGGTAGAAGGAGTTCTTGCTCATGGCCTTGAAGCATGACTGGCAGTCGTCGAACAGCGAGCGGTCGCCTGCGGCCAGGATGATGAGGGTGCCTTCCTCTGCTTGCGTTTTTGAGCCTTGGATCTGGAAATTGAGATACAGAAGTTATAAGTATAACTTAAAATTACAATAAACTGATCATTGGGAGTTGGGAGGAATATTGCAGTAGTAACCTATGAAAATGACTTATTCCAAGAGGTGACAGTGACAGTTGTTTTTCCTATTACGTTTATAATCAACCACTATTACGTTCAAACAAAGTGGCTGAAGAACAGCTTCTCACATGGTGCAACTGCCTGCAAACGAATAAAAGGTTTCAACTAAATACTCCATTAGTGGTTTTATTTGTTTCTGCGGTAGAGAAAAAGTGCAAAGGTCGTGTCGAGAGTCAAGATTCAATTACTTGTAACAATAAAAGTTTCATGGCAGCACTAAAACTTAATGGGAGACATCAACCGAGGTACGTTTAGAATATAACATAAAATACACCGCTCATGACACTTCATTTTATTCTGTTTTACCCAAAAGCTTAAAATAAAAATCAATTCATAGTATTTAAAAAAGGCTAGTTTAGTGTTCTGTACTGCCAGCAAGCCAGTTTCATCATTTACTTATCTGTAATCTTTATCCGTCAGGAGTCACCGTTGAGCTTTTTCAGCAGCCCAGGCATAGAAAACGTTTCATCCCGGAAAATCAACAAGTTCACTCGGCTCTGTTACACCAACGACCTGCTACAGCTTGATACTACTGGGTACGCAGATGACAGCACAGTCTCAGTAAGATACCTGTGCATTGCAAGAGCCAGCTGAGATGAAACAGCTACTCTTAGAGAGGCCATGGTGGAGCGAATGAATTCGACCGTAAATGTCGTTTCCCAGTGGGGCGACGACAATGTGATCAAAATCAATGCCCTGAAAACACAGGCGTTTTCACTGCAAGGAGCCAGTTTCAGCTATCTCCTACTTTGCGAAATGCATCTGTACTAGTTACCGCCTACAGGTTTTGGGCATGGAGTTGACGTCAGATCTCTACTTCGGCTCAACCATCGAGTTAAAAGCCCAGACCGCAGCCAAGAATCTGGGCATACTAAATAAAGTGAGGAAGGAACTCATATCTAGACAGCTTTTTAGTTTGATGATCCGTTCCTTTCAGGAGTTTTGCAGCCACTTATGGGATTGCTCAGCAAAATACCAACTTGCTGCACTTGACTCGGTGGAACGCAGAGCAAAAAGGCTTATAGGCGATGAAACCTCGTTGGCTAGGCTTCACAGCCTCGCTCATCGACGTAATGTTGCATGCCTGTCGGTCTTCTACAGACTATACTTCGGCGATTCTACGCAGGAGCTCCACGACCGGATCCCACCATCGCCCTTTCATTACCAGACTAGCAGATGTACTGCAAGGTACCATCCGCACTTGGTTGAAATCCCGTCTCGTCGTACTCAGCGATTCTCCTCCACATTTATTATGTGCACAGCCAAAGTGCGGATCGCTCTGCCAGCTTCTTTGTTGCCTTCCACATATAACCCGCTTTAAAGGCAAGCAAGAGTGAACAGCCATCTTCTGGGCACGGTCATTTCATTATAGACCACATCCATTGCTACCGATCAAGATCAGGATCGAGATCAAGAGCAGGCACATTATGCAATAAAAAGTATAAAAAATAAAATTGACCTGAGCTTCCAGGTACCGTCCGCCCTTCCCGCTGATAGCCTCGACGATGTCATGCGATGTGTCGGAGTCTATAGATGTCATCTCGACGTAGCCCTTCGACTCCAGCGAGGGGCAATGCAGCACGCCACAGTTGCCGAACACCATCTGGATATTTACACATAAATGATTAAATAAAAGTATATAATTATTGAGGATCGACGGATATGAACATTAAATTTGTGGTGTGGAAAGGAGGAGGAGGGATGAAACGCATGTGAGAGGAAGACCAAAGAAAAGAAGTATGGATTGTGTGAGGGATGATATATTTATAATAAAAACCGGCCAAGTGCGTGTCTGACCACGCACAATGAAGGGTTCCGGGTTTACCATACTTCACGATCAACTCTCCAACTGCAAATGTAAGTTTATAATTGCAGAAAAATATTGCAAATATTTTATATGTGATAAAACAGCAAATTAACAATTGACATTTTCCTTTACTTGTGCTGTGAGACCTTGCTTCTTGCCAAATAAAAACCTATTGCGCCGACCCCAAGTAACATGGGACAAGGGCACGAAGAAGAATATAATTATGATTATTAAATAATAATTTTCAAAGTTGCCATAGACGAAACACTTGTCAAGTGTTTGCACTACAATCTTTGATAATACGGAGTAAAAAATAATTGTCGCTCCAAAGATGATTGGGGGGTTTTCTAAAAAGTTGGTCCCACACGACCGTAGGTTTCCATATTACCGTCAAATCATCTTTACTTTTAAACATCAACCACAACACAAATGGAGAACGACAAAAGTTAAGAGCTGGAATCGAAACTACTAAGCTGCGATTGAACTTTAATAACTATATTTAACACACATTTCGCCTTTTTGTGAGTGGGACATGTAATTTCACTAGATCATAGGATGTTTTTCCTTCACACTAGTACTCCTGTTAACCTTTCCACTACGTCGTAAACCCACGTATGTGGTGGAAAGGTCTCGGTATCGTAAACTTTACCGAGTGGGTGCGACATACAGTGATATGAGCTGCAAAACCGTTGCTACGGAAAACAATGGGATGATTCGAGAACTGTGCTATTGTCGAGTGTTCCTTACAATAAAGATACTATGTGCACTGTACCACCGCTGTTTTAGAAAATCTGTGTTTATTCCGTTTCAAACAGTTCTTTAAATCTTTTTTCTTTAATTATGTTTCAAATCTTATTAAACGAAATAAAGGCTTTTCTTTTTAATGCATTTCTAAAAATTTATTCTCGGACTAAATAATAACTTTTATATAATTAATATATTTGATTTTATAAAAAAATATTAAGCTTGGAATTTTATCCCAGGGCTGCCCATACTAAAGAAACTCTTCGGTAATATCATAATTTTGACAACAAGATCACAGGTTCAATTGGAAGAATAGTCCACCCCAAAGTGGAATACTCCTCATCCCTTCACAGTAATAAAATCTTCGCCATGCATTTGAGCCATCCCTTCCGGCTCAGTTCGCTGTTCATCCCTCCGTAACGCATAAAGATTCCCAGTAAAGGTCGGATCAGGGTCGCGGCCCTGACTCCCGCCTGACCTTTGTGCAAACACATCTACCCGTGAAATCAGATTTTATTTATATTACAACGTTATGATTTCTTTTCGGGACCTACAATTGGAATAAAATTTGACCTTTGTACGTGCTTATAGAACTCCTCCATTACAGAACTTTTACTCATTTCCAGTCTGTGATTATAAGCAATTATCTAATATGGGCATCCCTTCTTCCCCTGAGTATTATATTAAAACTATTAAGAGATCATCTCAGGAAGTAAGAGCAGGCTGTAATAGTTACTGTGGCAGTATTTTGGCATTAAAAGTAATTAGTCTATTTTGTGTTAACAGTTTAGTTACTGGTCCATACCAGCAACCATACTGGTCAGCAGTAGCGTACAAGGGTATTTACTATATCGCAACCGCTCACAAGCACATCTAGCACCCTTATTGGCACAGCTGTGAGGCACTTGTTCTTGTATTTTTTTTAAATTTTTTTCACGAACTATTGCCAACTGAATGTCATACTTTCTTTTTTTCTTTCAGGCAGGATAGTATTGGCCCACAACCACGAGGAACTCAGGATCAACGACAACTCTAAATCACAATTCTATCAGTGCTTACCTCTTTAGCTGCTTGAGGGTCTGCGACGCAAGAGAAGGTAATGTCTGCCTCCTCCACCACGTCGCACGGTGTCACCGCCAGCGTCGCGCCCACCTTCTCGAAGTCTTTGCACTGGAGACAATAAAAATTATACTTTAAATAAATTTATATAATAGGTATATATTTTTAACTAGCTGCTGCCCGCGGCTTCGCCCGCGTGAGTGTCGGAAATTACCCCATACATCCCCATGGGTTTTAAGTATAAATATTGAGTTTCGAGTTAATCGGACAGCGCGTTAAAATTCTTCCATACAAACACTGACACCCCCCAATCCTCCTTTAGGGGGTAATTTAGAAAAACAAAAAACTACAAACTTTATAATTTATTTAGATAACTATTCGTGCGAAGTTTCATGTTTATTACCTCAAGGAATAAGATTTTTCATACAAACTTTCATCCCTTATTTTACCCCTTTAGGGGTTGAATTTCGAAAAATCCTGATACACGTTATTCTTAATTTTTGGGTTTAAGTATAAATATTGAGTTTCGAGTTAATCGGACAGCGCGTTAAAATTCTTCCATACAAACTTTGACACCCCCCAACCGTAGGATAGGATACTTTTCCGGGATAAAAAGTACCCAGTGTGGTGCCCAGGATATTAAAGAATAATTATACCAAGTTTCATCGTAATCGAACCGGTAGTTTTTGCGTGATACCTGAACAAACAGACAGACAGACAGACAGACAGACAGACAGACAGACAGACAAAAAAAATTATAATCACATTTTTGGGTTCGGTGTCGGTCTAGTAACACCCCCTGCCATTTATTTTTTTGATATTTTCAATGTACAGAATTTTCACTTCTACAGATTTATTATAAGTATAGATATAGATAATAAAATTTATGTGAAATCATTTCGCTAAGATTGTTCTAAAATAATCTATTAACAACCCTAATACAGCTAGTGTGGGATAAAAAAAAAGGTATTCTTTCTTCAATTAATCGCATAGTTGAAAATAAAACTACTAGACAATTTTCCTTCCAAACTTCATACTCGTAGCGCCAGCTATCATCAGAAATTGAACTACAAGCTTCTGCTCCATGCTACTAGATGTCGCTGTACGTCGGCGGGCCGGTACCTAAACGCAATCAATATCCGCGCCACGCCATCGCCACCGACCGAGCCGCGTCAACGACCGCGGCGCGCAATGGCCGACGCCACGCGCCGCCATTTTGACGGCGATAACGGCGCCTCTCTAGCCACCACGCACGCAGCGACACAGGCGAACACTGTGACGAGTCTCAAACGAAAGTCTCGGGGAATTCATTCTATGGAAACGACACTGTGTTCGTTTGAAGAGTTACTGGAAAACGGAGAATGCATCGATGCCTTTCTAGCAAAAGCAAATCTGCGGCTTGTATTTTCTGCAGTATTTGCAAGTTTGTAGCAATAATTGACAAATCTATTTGAGCAATTTCTATTGTATTCATTATTTGTTTAGGGAAAAAAAAGTCTGGCAAAAAAGCCCCGGCGATGCTCTTTTATTTTTAGATGACTCCCTGGCTTTGACAAAAAACGCATATAAAAATAGTGTACAATATTTAGGCTGTGACATTTCGAAAAAGGTCAGGCATTGCCCAGTCTGCGCCTACACTGTAGCAGGTATTGACTCGGAAGGGAACGTAAATATTTGCTTATAGTTAGGTGGAGAAAAAGGGCAGTCCCTGCATTAGGTAATCCAACTTTCAATGCGAGAACAAGAGGCATTGAATTCAATACTATTGATTTTTACCACAGACAGAACCGAACAGGTGAACAAAAAAAAAGATGCGACGTTGGTGCAAAAAGGATTCTCAAATTCAATATAATGTTTATAGCTAACATCAAAGCGTCAAGTGTTTATAATAAAAGGTTCGCAAAGTATTGATGGTTCGCGACAAACAACTGTAGCTGCGAAGGTCAATATCAATGTTTGCACAGATGGCGCCAGTTTCGCATCCTGGCTACATACACTAGTATATGATAACACCCACCCACGCAGATAGATATCTATACTTACATAGTATCTATACGACCTACATACAAAGTAGACCTGTGCAGATATGAACAATGTTCCTTCCCAAAATGTAGTTGAAGTTAGGTATAACAACTTACTTTAATAAATAAGTAATGGAGATATGAATGGGTCAGACTAGGTCACGTGATAAAGCTTTTTTTTATAATTCCGTGACGGCAGTATTTTGCAATTATACCTATTATGCTATATAATGATGCAGGACATCAATCTAACTAAAAATATATGTAAATTACATTAAATATTTCGCTTGCTATTTTCTGAGCGTTTCAAGTAATTATAATAAAAAATGCCTCTATACATTTATACGATACATCCTTTATGCAATATCCGTATCGCAGTAACATTCTGTTGCGCAATCGTTTAAATATTGAGATGATAGTGGATTTGGCACAAGTGCAGCTGTACTTGGATTCTTAATCTGAATCACAGGGCATCTGCTAACGGAAATTAATCGTATATCTCTCGGATCTGCTGTAGCTTTTATGTAAACTGTTTCGTTTATTTTCGGGATCCCGTTTCGTAGACGTGTTATGGGTGTATCGTGCGTGCAAACTGTAAATGAGCGGTCTACGGGCTTCCCCACAAAGGTGTCATTCACAGTTGTTGCCGTATCTCCGAGCGCTGGCATTTCAAAGCGGTATTTCAACAATTTCCTTCGAGACTAGCTCGTAATTACTTCAAAAGTGCATTTGTCCCGTATTGGTATAGCGTACTGTAACGTGTTGAACTAAAAGATAAGAGAGTGCATTCGTGATAAGATTATTAGGACCTGTAGCACTTTCTACAGATGTTAATTTAAAACAGAAAGTCTAAAATGTGTGCATTTGACCTGCATTATCGAAAAAAATCGAGTTGGCAACGCCAAATCTCATACCATTCTTTTGAGTTGACCTTTCTTTATACTTTGTAGAAACCGACTTTCATTTGCAGACTCAGTTTCTACATTCCCACCCACGACGAACATATTTTCTCAAGAAAAGACATTGCTCAGGTTGCATAACGCTTTCTTTAGAGTAGGTAGTCCAAAAGGTAATTAATCTAGAAGAGTGCATTCCCTCCACATTCCGGTACTAGGTGATTAATTGAACAATATTAATCACCTAGTACCGGAATGTGGCCGGATTCTCTCTCTCCTTTGTCAGAACCGATTCTATCATTTTCGAAATTCAGTTTTGTGTAATTTTGATTAAAGCCGAAGCCGTCGTGATGTTTCTCAATATTATCGTCAATGCGAGAACCTATCTCATTTCAAACGATACTGGAATTCCAGTACTTACCTTTAATAGGAAATGACACCGAATTTCTGCGAAATTAAAAACCTTACTGAACATTTTTCTTTCATTCAATATCAAAACATAAATTCCATCAACTGGATTAAATTATTATAACAAACTTCGTTAATACCACTTGTTTATCGGAGTTCAGTTCTATTTTAAGCCTTATCTCTTTAAGAATGAGTGTAAATTAGTTTGTGGTATACGTACTTATTGTTATAGCTATGTGTGGCAATAATATCTGTATTTAAATGTTATGCCACAGCCTAGAAAGGTGTTCGGTTAATAGATTGGTAGACTGGTCGATACTTCTACAACAAATGGAACACCTATCAGCACGGAAAATGCTTCGAACTGTTTATCGTTGGATACATTTTCGGTCAAGGTCGCTTCCATTCCATTTTCAAGATGCCTTTCGCTTCCTTCGGCTATAAATTCTCTCAGTTTGAAAACTGGAAAAGTGTTCGTTGCAAAGTTTCATGCTGCTAAACTGTATTCGTTAATCTCTTTGCTGAGTGCTCTTGGCTGGGAATCGATACTTTCATAACATCTTCCATTGTTCTTATTATTAGAAAGATGACCCACATGGCTTTCTGGGTGTTTTAAAACCGCGTGTGGTCGCTCTGGCAAAAGTGGTACTATAAATCTACTAGGGTTATTTGTTGTTCCACGTTGCGGTTCTCTCTGGTTCTCCACTCATGCTTGATTTGATTCGATTGACATTTATTTAAATAGGCATAATCGCTATATGAATTATTGCGTAATAGTACGGACGGCATTTCGTGTCTAGATTGGAAAACAGATAATAGATACAGGTCTAGGAAAGTCTTTTGCAAACCAAACTTATTCCAAGACTATATCTTTCTTTATTTACATGTGTTTATTTCGCTACAGTTCATAACTAAGCGGAACAGTAAAAAGACATCAAAATCGATATAATTTGTTCCACTATTATAGATAATTCGTACACTTACGCTCCAATTTGTTTCGTCTGCCATACTGTAGCTATACCTACATATTTAATCAGTTAAGTACTTCCCTCGTATATAAATTCTACATTTGCGCAGTAACCCCAATCATTGAAAACATCTATCCGTTTTTTAGACCGTAAGGGCGTTTGTGCACTACAAGGAATTTTACGGTCCGGCAGTCCGATTCTCAAGTAAATATCACGTGATCCGGAAATATAAGTATGAGATTTTACATCCGGAACCGTAAAATTCCGTGTAGTGCACAAACGCCCTTACTTTTGCAGTCCTGATGAGCTCTAACTTACATAACCCTGTTGTGTAGCCTCTACATATAACTTGCCTGTTCCCATCAACATTTACATCAACATCGACATCATTAGCAATGCTGAACAAAGGTCTATCCTATGGGCTACTCTTATTCAACTGCTACCAGCTATCCTGCAGAGATCGTCGGTTCAATCCTGAGGGCATCCCTACGTTTCCCGATTCGCGGTTTACATTCAAGTACACCATTTCCATAGGTTCAAGCAGTACTACAGTACAGACGAACAATGGTGATAATTAAAAGTTCAAAATGTCGGACGGAACCGCTTCGTTGATTATTTAGTAGGTCGTACGTGGTCTTTCACCGTACTGTACTGTCTAAGGTTGCCAAACAGTATTATATCATAATATTATGTGCGTCATGAAATTGAGCGAATTGTACGTTCAATGTTATGTTGCTTTGCTGTGCTGACCTCATTAAGTAAGTGTCTTTGCTTATTATTGTATAAATCAGTTTATAAGCTAGAACTGAGAGATTGGCCACAGGCGGCCGACATAGGGATAACTGGAAGAAGGGAAGGGAGACCTTTGCCCTACAGTGGGTATTCTAAAGGCAACAATAATTAGTACTTAAATATGAAGTATATTGTGGTACTTTACCAACCAAATGCTATTTACAACCATATTAATGTTCATTTGTCTTCTAGTGCGTTAGGTAGGTACTCATTTAATATCCTTATAGTTGAGGATAATTTGTTTGAGTAAACCTACAGGAATAATAAGGAAATATTATTTGATTTTTAATCATTTACTGTATTCAAGTAAAATTAATTGTTTATATTGATTCATTGATTACCTACGAAAGTCAATAACGGTAGTCAGTCTAAAGAAAATTTAACTGAATCAAAATAAGATTTGGACAATAAAATGCTTTTATTTATGTACAAATGTTTTGTGTAAAAACGATGTACACGGAAGTGAGCAACCCTGTATCAGGCTGTACCTATCCGAAACGAATGCCTAGACAATGGTAAGACCACGACGCAACTGACAATTCAACAAAACTCAATATAATTGTTACATCATGTCGGTAAGAAACTGGGTTCGATTTCAACAGTTTATTGAATACACTAATTGTTATTCAAACTTCCGACACCTAACATGGATTAAAAATTCAATAAGACAGTTCAATCACTTTTTACAGATTTCTTAAAAAAGGAGGATGTTCTCAATTCGTCTGATATTGTATATAATTGTAAATGAGTATTTTTTGTCAATTGTGGACCGATTTTGACCTACCTACCTAACTTTCTTAATTTTCTTTAATGTAAGAACCTTCTACGTAGTATTAGAAAACATTAAAAAAAAAGATCAATGAAATCGGTAAAGTCGTTCTAAAGTTATAGCGTGACCAGGAGAAATAGGGTTTCATTTTTATATATATATATTATAGAATATAGATGTTTTAGATTTAATGACGTAAATATCAGCAGGTGAATAAATAATTAGTGATCCTAAGAAATGTACTAAGGCGACAGTGAAAAGTGAAGCTTTTTGATAAGGACAGCAATTGCGTCAAACTGATACCTATAGGAAAATATTACCATCAGAGAATAGATAGCGTCCTATAATACTCATAAAACAAATACTGATAATGTGAGCAGCGCTAGCAAATAGTTCATCTATACATCAACCGATCCACCTAAAAGCATTCTACATAGCAAACTAAACGATATTTTTATTATCAACCAAGGTTATATAGTCAAATAAAATATTAGATATTGAAGTAATGAATTCACGGAAATAAGCCTATCGGACGGCGACCAACACTTATCTGACCCCGGACAGAATAATAAACATCCCAATGAGATCGCACTAAATTATCAGAATCTTAGGACACTTGCACTGAATTTTTTGGCGGCTTTCCATAGAAAGAGGAAGTTATTGCTGTGGGGACAGGTGTTGAAGCTGGAGACATCGAAGAAGTACTTAGATATTTTAAGATTCAACTATTTTAAAGCGACTGTGCCAAAACTAAAACAATGGGTAATTAATTTTGATGCACATTATGTCAAGACGAAAGATAAAACGAAAGAATTAGAGATTTGAAAATTAATTATCTTAGCACCTGATAGCCTAATACCAAATCATATTATAATCAAGAATAGAGAAACGTATTTCATGTGTGCGATTGTTATGGTGAATGGACTAGCCATTGTCTTAAAACATAAACAATGGATAACTAGGTAGGAATTTCTTTCGCAGAAACTAAGCATTGTTAGGTATGGTTTAAGATAGCTATTTAGCTGATTACTTATATTAAAAATGTCTAAATAAAGATACTGAAGTAGATTTGATCGACAAAACACTGGATGTTATGCAAAACAGCTATAAAACAAACAGACAACGGTAAGTAAACGACAGCGTCGTTCTACCAGGAACCCTTATAAGCAAAACGAAAGCGATGCACTTTATAAAAATTGGTTTCACATGTTACAAGTACAACTGAGCTGGAACACTTTTACGATAAACACGATCTTAAAATAATAATCGCGAATCTCTTAGGGTTATTTTGATAAATGTGACCAACGTGGTTCAAAATAAACGGTTCAATATATCTGAGGAACGTCTCCCAGACCAATCTAATAAGCGAACAGGAAAAGCGGGAAATTCCGGTACGTAGTATCCGTTCCCTCGGAACCCGACACCGATTAGTGGTTCATCGATCACTGCTACTAAAACCCACGTGTCATCCGATACATCCATACCTACTTTATATATAGCTAACATAAAAATAACCGTTTACACCCATCATTAGCAATTGTAGTGTTCCACGTAACCAGGCTTCCCAGACCTTGACGAGTATCGATAATTGAGCTATTTAGCTTCATCATACTATGTTTGTCGAAACAACCCGGCTATGAGACGTCTTGACAATCTTCGTTGTTCCGATTTCTTAAGATTACTCTTAAATAATTCGTTACATAGAATTTTGGTTGATTAGTCTTTAATAATGACCAAGGTTAGGCTCCGGAAATTTAAACAAGATATTTCGAAAATATGACGTTTACGTATGTAAGTACGACTTTTCAAGGTTTTGTTCTGCATTTTAATGAACGTTGCGTCCGTCGAAAGAAAATATCTATACTTATAATAAATCTCTAGAAGTGAAAATTCTGTACATTGAAAATATCAAAAAAATAAATGGCAGGGGGTGTTACTAGACCGACACCGAACCCAAAAATTTGATTAAATTTTTTTTTGTCTGTCTGTTTGTTCAGGCATCACGCAAAAACTACCGGTTCGATTACGATGAAATTTGGTATAATTATTCTTTAATATCCTGGGCACCACACTGGGTACTTTTTATCCCGGAAAAGTATCCTATCCTACTATCGATATCTATACCTATTAATAAAAAGACAAGTCCTGACTGACTGACTCATCAACGCCCAGCCCAAACCCTTGGACCTAGGAAGCTGAAATTATGCACAGAGGTTCCCTTTATAATGTAGGCAAGGAATGAGGAAGCATTTTTCGAAATTCAACACCTAAGGGGGTCAAATAGGGGATGAAAGTTTGTATGAAAAATCTTATTCCTTGAGGTAATAAACATGAAACTCCGCACGAATAATTATCAAAATAAATGAAAAAGTTTGTAATTTGTTGTTTTTCTAAATTACCCCCTAAAGGGGGGTTGGGGGGTGTCAGTGTTTGTATGGAAGAATTTTAACGCTTTGTCCGATTAACTCGAAACTCAATATTTATACTTAAAACCCATGGGGATGTATGGGGTAATTTCCGACACTCACGCGGGCGAAGCCGCGGGCAGCAGCTAGTTAAAAATAATGAGAAGCTGAATAGGCATGACAGCGAGAAAAAGTTGTACAAAGAAACAAAAAGGTGGACACGTACACATAACAAAACCAGCGCTATAGAGATTAACAAAGAGGTGTGAAGTGTCGTTAGTAAAGATTTGAGAATACGTCCGCGCTCACTGGTGGGCGTCGAACAGTCGCGTGTGGAAACATAGCCACGTGAAAGGAAACACCCGCCATTAAATGAAAATATTTTTTGTTTTATTTATGAGACCGGAACTTGTCTTGCATAACTGACGCTTTGTTCTCATAAAAAGGAATACATACTTGACTAGCTGTCACAGTTAAGAATTTGATTAAAATTTGCACGATTGCAAAAATTCTGCTTAATAAAACCTTAGACATAAAATATTACAAAATGGAGTTTGAATAAAAGTGAGTAATTAATGTACAGTTTGGCTTTTTCAAGTTCTTCATGAATTTTAACACTGGGAAAATAACAATGAGAATGTATTACACTCAATTTTACGCGTGAAAAACAAATGTAAAAAATCATTAGATTTTTATGTAAATGTTATCGTTCTATGATATTATAAACACGATAACTGATAATCGTAAACACTGAATGTAAATATTTTGATAAGAGATCCTAAAATAACGTGATACATTTAGCAATATTTGTGTAGAGAACGGAAAACGTGTCTATGCCAGAGGCAGCCAATAAAGCGGTCAGAGTCTAGAAAATCCGGTCGCGGTCCACATAAATGAAAATATATAAGCATGAGTATTACGAAAGTGTAGCACAAAACGGATAAAGAAGGTCCACTGTTGAACTTGAAACTTTAACTGCCACACATTAACTACTAGGTGAGCATAATCAAGAAGTATCTCGCACTTGCCAACCAAGTGCGACATAAAAATCCTAGGAAGCACACATACATAGATGCAGAATGGAAAATAAACATGCGAAGCTACTTGAGACTTCTGCACCAACTCTCGTGGCACAAAACGTACGTATAAGTAGTATTTATGTACGCACGAAGTTGCAGACAGGATGGGTTATAAATATAGAACACCTGGGCATCGGAATGAAGCAAGCAGGTCACCTCGCGACTACTGAGAAACCGCAGCGGTAACTCTACCGTTTATAAAACTGCAGGTTTTCCGGCCATTGGCGAAAGAAGGCACAAATATTTGGACGAATCTACTAACTTTGCATTTTGTTGCAGATCCATTGGAAGAAAACATGATCTAAATGTGACTATACAGGTCAGCATTCTATTCAACCTTTGGTACCTCTCTAAATTCATTAATCTCTGTCTAATATTTCTGGTATGATTCATCGGTTTTAATTTCTCGATCTTTCCAAATCTATTTGCAAACCCTAAAGCAATACGCGTGCACTCTTCGCAAGGCTTTTAAAACGGCATCAGCAAGAGGCTGGAATCCGGGAAGGCGTACACTAAGCTCCCTTGCAAACAATAGGGCTGCAACTAAACAATGGCGCCAAGGGCAGGTACAAAACTGGAGCCCCTTGAAGGTAACATGGTAAAACGCCTCGTAAATGTACATTTATAAAAGGATAGCTTGAACAGTATGTTACGCGCAGTGATTTGTGCGTTGACTCATTAAAAGTACTAATGGATATCCCGATATGGTGACCATTATCAGAACAAAACAATGGTAAGCCGTCCAATACTGAAGTCGGTAACGTCAAGAGACTGATCGGTTTATAAAACTATAGTTAGCTGATACGGTGGGAAATATTGCTAAACTATTCGCATGAACAGATTTCGTTAGTCACACATTCTAATCTTGTCGAAAACGCAGGATCTATTGTACGAGTATCTACTCATGAAACGGAAACGCGACGCAATGATAGAAATGTATGAGCTCTTTGGGTTAATTGATGCGACTTCTTTTGCGTCATCAGCGAACAATTCGCGGCGCGTGCGCATTGCGTGTCTTTGTTCTTGAGTCTTGACATAATGTTCGACTTATGCACATGTGTTCAAGACAAACACCTGGACGTATGAACATTTATAATGTCCATTCCGTCTTATAGTACTTGTTATATTCGTTTTTACGTCATTTAGAAAGAGTAAGAGAAATTAAACTCCATTATAAAATGTTTAAACATCAATTGAAGTAGTGCTCGTAAAGTTGGAGAAACTGCTCTGTTTTATGAAGAAATGCAAAAAAAATGGCTGGCAATCCTCAGCATTCTCGCTTTGATACGTAGGTATGTTTGTTTTGGCCCGTCCGTTTCAACTTGCGAATAAAAAACTAAACAAGGCGATTTATACGGTTTATAAACAGAACTATCATCATAAAGCAATCTTTTCAGCCAGTTTCCAGAATGTTCCAGATTATTCGTACGTTACACGTTTCAATTTAAAGTTGTGACATCGCAATCAAGGCTTGGTTTATGACCTAAATTCGAGGAGTTAGTTACTGTGAAGCGTTTGACAATAATTGACGTGCGCTAGCATACATTTAGATTTCCCAACTGTCGTTAGAGTATAATTTTAAAGACACGTACAACTACCTACAATGGACAGACATAATATATGATAGTGAAGCCAACAAAAAACAGAAAAGTAACAAATGAAAGCAGCTGATGTTCTGAACGGTAAACAATCAAAGGTCAAAAGCTATGAACCGTGTAAAAAGGTTTTGACTTTAAAATTACAGTATGTACAATTCGGTGTTAGGATTATAGGATATGTGTTGTCGTTCGGAACGGAGCAGATTCGGATCAGACTTCAGTAACACTGTAACACGATTATCCAATTTGTAACAGAAATGTAGGCATTGATTGAGAATATAAGCAAGAATATTGGGTTGCTCTTGCTCGTGGAGAGCCTATATTAAGACTCGGTCGATGTGCTGCCGATTGAGGCCCTAAGAAGTACGCTGATATTAGAGTACTTACCCTAAGAAGCCTCAATAGTATTTCTGTTGATTAATCATTGATAGTTGATAGATATTGAAGTCTTTATCTGTACTCCCAATTATATAGTCGATATCTTTCTTTAGTTTGGCACGAATTCATTGTTCAAGTTGTTCGTTATTGAAATGAAGTAGTATTATTGAATTTTATGAAGAAGTATTAAAACCATCAATGGAAGAGAAAATGAAGACGATCAGCCTTTATAAATTATAACCTTTGGCTTCCAATTATTTCAGTCACAAGGAGATGCAACTATCATCATTTAGTGAATAGGATATACGAGTAATTGTTTCTCGTTATAACATGATTGTGACGAAGGTAGAAAATACCGGTTATATCTAAAGATTAAAGGTCAACACTGTATCCGCAATTAGTTCAGTTATTCTCAGATTCCATCTAAGTGGAAATGAACCTATTTAGAGATCAGTTACATAATTATATTTCTGAAAATACTAATTGATTCATTAGAAAAGTACATAATGAACCTAATATTTTAGCGAATTCATTCATATTTGTATGTTCTTGGTCAGCAATACATGTGAAAGACGAAAAGATCGGAATTTCCTTCTCAAGAATGAGGGAGGATATAAGATGAGAGATTCTTTAACATAGGTTTGAGTCTCACAAATTCTTTCCTTAGATGAAATTCGCCTGGATTCGTTTTAAACTTACTGCTTTACAAAGAAATGTACTTATATTTTCTATCATTTCAGTCTCTCGATCGTAAAATTAAAGAAACATTACTTTTAACGACCACTTCCGTCCTACTCCTACTGCCTCTTCTATTTCTAAACATTTTCAAAGAGTCGTTGACAGGTTTGACGCTTAAAATCTCTCCATTCTCCATAAAACTGAGTGGTTCCATTTTCTCCATAGATGCTGGTCGTAAAGTGAGCAATAACGCTATAACCTCGTGGGCCTAGACCACCTGGCTTGCTAGCCGTGACCTTCTAGAATAAACTGTATGATAACGTTCTGAATAGACACGTAACACGCCTAAAATATGCGGCGATCAATCCTATGTGTATCGTTTTCTTTTATCTTTGTGAACGATATTATTTTTGATGAGCACGAGTCGTCAGTAACTGACATATCCCAAACAACGGTTAAGAATCAATGAGAGTGCGAGACTGAAGACAATGTTGGGTTCTTGCTGTAGTTGCTACAACAGATGAAAAATGAGCATCTATTCGTAGAAGCATCGTCTAACACTAAAAATAGTGAAACTCACATGATTTAATCATGAATAACTTTACTAACTAAAATAATTACGGGGATACAAAATAACATATTCCCATATAACTCCAAAAGCTTTCCACATCGATCACTTTTAATTATTCATAAGTAATTGTCATAATTTATCATCAAGGCGTCTGGTGCGATTAATTCTATCGTGCCGAACTCCAAGGGTACCGGTATGTGCGCATGTAGGTCAGGTTGGCAGCCTGTATCGTGAGGTAAAGGAAATCTTGTTTCCAGCCAGTTTTCGTGGTTCCTTTCATTATCTGTTTTATTTGCAAATACTTCGACAAGTTTTCCGTAATTTCAATTTCGAGAAATTCAAGTTTGTTGACCTTGTTTTAGTAAGGAAAGTGTAGAATTTATTACTAATACTTCGCTTTTGATAGGATATTCGACGATTCCCATGTGCTTTCAATATTCGCACTTGAATAAAGTGGGACTGCTTTGTTTATACATTCTGGAATAAATCAAATCATTTTCCCTGTTTCATATTTGTGTGTTAACGAACCAAAAGTGTGAAAACGGGCTAAGTACCTACAACTCATTGACGTCATCAGCTATATTGCAGACTGTTTTATTTTAATAACATTCAAAATTGTATACAGTCATTGGACTTCTAAGAAAAAGTTGCTGCTGTTTTATACTTCGGACTACTCCGTCCTTTGGAGAACCAGGTCAAGGCCTGAATCTAAGAAACAAAGGTAATTCACTCCTGATATACCTACAGCACAAAACAATACAAGTCTGAAGTGACGGACGGAATGTTACAGAGCGGTCTACGTCACTACGGTGCCAAGTCAACGATCAGCGGCTGTCCGATGATTGGGGCCATCTTATCTCTACATTATCCACTTCTTGTACCCCCCTAACTGTGGCGTGTCTATAATTGTGTTGTCCACCTTATCGCCTTTAATGCAGACAGACATCCGTCTCGTCTCTCCATCGATCTTGCCACGTGAACTTCCCGAACATTATCTGTAAGTTAACTCATGTTACGGGCCACATCCGCCCATGTCTTGCCATACATACAGTTTTGATTATTTGGAAATGTATTCACCAAGTTTTTGACACTACGCTCTTTCATATCCGGAATTTAGGAACAAAAATTGCATTTTACTGCAATTTTTGTACCCAAATGCCGGAAAATATGAACCCTCATTTCTTTACCTTAGAGATTCTCAACCCTGAAAATTGCTTTGCGTACTATTTTAGCAACTTTGCATTTTTTTATTACGGGGGCCTATAAATAGTCTCGCTAATTTTAGCTATATTATGTGACGTACGAGAGGGTTCACTATACAAGGCTATTAGGAGTTTGTTTCATTATAATTAGCGATGGCAGTCTTTATTTAGCTAATAATAAAGAGTTGGCAAAAGGTCTATTAAGCAGTTTCTTCCCCAAAATCTTTCGCCTCCTTCACTGATGCACTGTGTTCTTTTCTTCCTAATCAATAATATGTTTCCATGAAGTTTATTTCTGTATGTTTTTAACTCGCGTGTGCAACCTAATAAACATGGTTTCCAAAAGATTTTACCGTGTAGTTATAATGTGCACCGAATATGATTTCTTGCTTCTTGCTCTTGCTCTTGATACTTGTTTATAGACTGCCTCATAAAACATTATATTGTTTAGGAAACTATCGCCACTATAATATTATTTCCTATCGGGTATCAACGTCGCGTAACGTGGGTATTAATGTAATCCAATTTTTGTTATTACGGTGCCGTTAACATGCTTAAAGCCTGCGTTAAACTAGGTATTAGGTATTGTAGTATAGCCTATAGGAACAAACATGTTTACAGCTATATTACTTTATATGCCATTGTATTCAAACAATTCTTCACCTTCATTATAAAGGACACTCGATTCCAGTCAATCGATGTTACTGATAATACCTACATAGTCTATATAAGTCAGGGCAATTGTCAACAATTCGATTAAACGTCCATCAATTAATCTAACAAGATGACATCGTCGTTATTGGTGGACTTAATAGATCATCATAAGGCCCGACTTCTAAATGAAGAAGACGAGCTGCTGATAAAAAAAATCCTTGACTATTTTATCATCCACCTATTACATGTCACCCTGCAAGGATACTTCTGATCTGAGCTTGAAACTTCAATTTGTCTTGTCAGTCTGAAATCGTCAATTCAGCAAGCGTAGTGGTCGATGTTCTTAGTATAAGAAGAGGCATTTGCCCTGTAGTGGGACAATAATAGACCTTCAAAAATCTGATTATGCCCAGCACCGGACATGGATGTTAAAAGTCCTTACGATTTTAGGTGCCATGGCCGCTGTATTGTAATTTGTATACCCAGCAATAAACACTACTGCGAGTTCTATTAGTACCCGCTGTGTATCGTGTGATACAGTGATAAGGATCCCATACGTGTGTGTGTGTGCATGGGCCGTGACGTAACCTAATGTGCTAGTACAGCTATCACAAACGTGCAAAAACCAAACGGCCTTGTCAAAATTTCACTAGTCACGCACACAGATGCAGTTTAAAGTGTGTAGGTGACGTAGGTGTAAATTAGTGTTAGGCAATGCGCGTTCGATACAATCCTATAGTAACTGTGATATAGTACTGAATTGGTAACTTTATGTATGTCTGACGGACTTATTGAGTTGTAGATAATAAATAGCTGTTATCACGGAGATTATTTGATAATGAATATTCGATTTTGATTGCATCAGTGTTTTTGTAAACAACGTGCTGATAAAACCACAATATTGTGTGGACATAATGATGGCACAGAATAGCCAAATGTTGAATGATGTAAGTAATTCAGATTTAATCTTTTGGTACTTAAACATTACGTCAATGTTCACAACTTAGTTTTCGACGTTTAAATAAATCATTATATACTGAGCTACACTATCTTCTTACGCACGTCATTTACGCAAGTGTTGAATAAATAAGGATAAAAATTATCATACCGTTATAGTATTTTTATCCCACGATTTCGAGAGCTACAAAAATAGCCTTTATTCGCTATTTTACATACACATGCATGAGGCAAACCTTTTTGTTCAATCAATGAACGAGTACCTAAGATTTACAATACATGCTCGTAGGTATAGTCGCAGGGTCAACATTATGACCGTGACTAAGTGGGTTACGATACAATCTATAATCCAGTTATTATAATAGTATACAAACAAGACCCCGTTTAGCAAGGAAATGTGTAGAAATAAACCTTCTAGCAGGTTCAACACAATGTAATACATTTATGAACCTGAAAGGTCAAGCAAGACGAGGTGAAACTTGAAGAAATGTTTCAAAAGATATTCGCGTCTGCCCAACTTTTGTCCGTAGTTAATGGTTCAGAGATAGATCAGAGAGTAAACTTATTTAATAATACAATAAAATGTTCAAACAATTCTAGAAGCAATCGGTCCAGAAGCCCTTCAGGTGACAAGGCCAAGTTCGTTTCAGACTCACGTGCCCAGTCTCCCAGTTCCTCTATCTTCATCCATCCTCATAAGAGTAAAAGAGACAGATAAAGACACGAGTCTCGGGTTACAGTTCAAAACAAACTGTAATATAGTAAGTTCTAGGCGAGGAAAAATGCACGTGCATAGCGGAAAGTGAATTTAAATAGGTCTTTGTATGTTATTATGTGATATGCGATCTTTGAACTCAGTAATGATCGTGTTGGCATCTGTTCCATTTATAGTAAGGAAATATCGACTCGATCTTTTCATATAGATAGTCATTAAAAATATTATATCTTCTATTTAATTTAGCTTCTAATCAATTTATTGTTGTCTTCTTTTTAAATGTTCGATGTAAATTGATGGCCTGAAACACAGGTTTTCATAAACCTAGATCAGGCAGGTCTACATTACAGTTAGAATTAAAACCTCGATTGTAAATTAATGTACATTATCTTTTATTTTATATATTCAAGAAGTCAGGCCACTTCTCAAGAAGTTTTGTACATCGTTAATACAAAGTGAGGGCCGTAATACTATTTCGGCACGTGACCGAGATTCTGTTGCAGCGATTAGGGAGACAGCAAATTTATGACCGTGAACGGCATGAACTAACATTAATCTCCACAGGAACTCGAGAATATATACCAGCCGCATTACAAATTGCATCCGAACCTAAGTAGGAAGTCTCCTGCAATGCATCACGGAATGAAAACTCACGTGTAAATTATTTATAGCCTAGCTTATCCAACTGTCCCTTTCATACTTGATGTTTTCGAGTGAGAGGCAAAACCACGTAAATTCAGCGACCGGTAACGCTGACTATCTTTTCGGACAGACATCGGCCCTTAATTATACTGATGGAGCAATTGCTTTGATGAATGGGAAGAGCCTCCTCCAGTAATTCACAAATGGATAAGCTTGATGCTAAGTTGATGTTCCTCGTGCACGCTATTTTTGTCTCTATTACATTGAAATACAACCCAAATCGACATTTGTTTAACGTATCAATTTCGGAAATATTTAAAACGGAACAAACAGAATACTTAATGGTCATTTATTCGCGGAAACTTTCGCAACATTCGAGTCGTAATTAGTTTTGCTAAGTTTGACACGACACCAGAAATTAAAACACCGCCTGTTTCTCATACATTTATCGAGTATTTCCCACACTTTTTATGGAAAAAAGAAAAACCTTTGTGTGATAATATATATTATCGCTGTGACTGAATCACGCGGCAATTAAATTAGACTTTTGTATAAATACTTGAAGTACGCGCGATAAAATGTGGAGGTTGCCAAACCACTGACGTCTGTATCCTAATTCTAATTGGATTTCCTAATTTAGTTATGTCCTCACAACATTAGTAGACACTGACACTACGTAAGTCCTCCTACATTACACTTACATAACATACGCAATATCGTCTTCTAGTGATTAAAAAAAAACATCAGCAGTTCCATCATGGAACTGTTAATGGTACTAGTGGCAACGAAGCGTGATACAAAATTCAACTTTAGTTCCATTATGTTCAGATTCTTTTAAAATGGAAGTAGTGATTTAAAAAAATCATCAGTAGTTCCATCATGGAACTGTTAATGGAACTAGTGGCAACGAAGCTTCCGGATGACAGCCATGCGGACGAGTACTTCGACGCCTAATGTCGTTTTGGTTTTGTGTTTATTTGAATAGTTAGTTAGTCATTTAATTTAGAACCTAGTATAAATAGTTTCATTTCATTTGAAACGTTAAATATACTTATAATAAAATACGCAATATCCTACTCGTTCATTAAGAGAGAGTCCTACTTATAATAATATATTACAAATAAATAAAATTGAAGTGTCCGTTTGTAATGCCAAAATAATAGCTTTTTACTAAACGCATAATATTACAAAAGTATAATTATTAAATTTTTGTCTGTCTGTTTGTTTATTGCGGCGATTTTGCCGGGACTTTCACTGGAAGATAGCTGGTGTTATAAGGAGTAACTAAGTGTCGCCGCACACGGGCCACCGGCCACAACCACAAAACGCCGCGCCGCCACCGGCATGCGGCATAATGTCCTGTAGTTTTCATACATTTTATATGGACTCGCCGCACACGGTTGACGCTGGTGGCCGCCACTTGAATACAAATCTAGCTTCTCGTGGCGGCGTTTGTGGTTGTGGCCAGTGGCCCGTGTGCGGTGACCCTAAGGCTACTTTTATTTTAGAAAAAAGAATTAGCGTCCTCGCACGCGAAGCCGCGGGCAGCAGCTAGTTATATCTAAATTTGAAATTTTGTATGTTTGTTACTTAATCACACAAAAACGGCTAAACGAATTAGGATGAAATTTGGCACACAGATAGTTTACAACCTGGATTAACCCATAAGATACTATTTATCCCGATAATACGTCCCCTGTGGGATTATTTTCCGAAATGCACGTAGGCGAAACCGCGGGCAAATAAAGACTTCATGGCATGCCATTCTATTAGTTCCTAGTACAATTTCTTGGTCTCCGATATAATATGTAATCCCGAAATTTGGCAGATGCGTTTCCCTACATTAGGTCTCATTGTTATAGAAATAAGCCTGTGTAAATATGCGCCAGACATTGGCAATCTAATAAAGACAGTCAATTCAATAGTCTCTAAATCTATTCGCGTGTGGTGTTTATCTGCCGTAATCTGAATATCAAACTTCAGTCTTGCATTATGTTTGTTTTGTCTAACTGAGTCCATTCACTCAGCAGGCAGCACGTTACAAGGTCGTATCCATATCCTCTGAATTATTTACTGTTCAATAGATTTACTATAGCGTTCCTAGAATAGATTTTAGTGTTTTGAAGTAGTGCGTGTCTCCACGCAATGAATTTTACATGATAACAATAAGCGTAAATATTTGCGTATTAAATATTCAAGAAGCTGGTCGCAAATATGTAAGGAAAACTGAAGGAATATTAGAGTTAAATGAATGAAACCGAGTAGCCGCTGTATGCTTCCTGTCTGCCTGGTAATAATACTCTGAAATCTTATCCTTCTGAGATCTCGTGTTCTTATAACACCTACAAAGATAAAATAAAATAATTATAAGATATGATTTGTGTATCTAATCCAAAGGTATTTGCAGTCGGAAAATATAGCGAATTTCAAAAGTTGTCGGAATGGCGCCATGTCGTGACTGTTACATATAAATTTTAAATTTGAGTCCATAGGTACGCGTTCAATGGGCTTTCTATTGCCAAAAATTAAGGTCATTACCTTCCCCATTGACCTATTGCCATCACTACCAAGCTTGAAATGTTCTGATCTTGTTGATGCAAGGGAGTCTGCAGTTCCTATCCTCCGGACATTACCACCTTCGTATTTCTGTCAACATGTCATTTGCCAGAACATGGTGGGTATTCAAGCTATCTATGTCTTACTTTTCAGTAGATAGGTACCTACAACATTTTCGATAAGTTCTCTAGAATGGCTATCAGGTATTTCCTTTCCGCTCGTTATGTAGAACATAATACTTAATTTAATGCTCAGCGGCATCTGCGCGGATATTCATTGTAAATGGGAGCTCTTTATGAGGCAGCATGTAATGGCAAGTATAATGTAACACAATCAAATCAATACTGCTAACTACTTCGTAAGTGACTTCAATGGATGGTCCAAGGACGAGTGTTGTTGAAGAGTACCATCTATATACGTAGATGTTGACAAGAGGCTTCCTATTGAAAACTGAGCCTTGGAGTTGTCAAAAATTTAAAGAACAGTACCTACAGGCACTGCCTGAACAATAAACTAGTGACAGACGAGGGGACCTATAAATAAATCTGCCAGTTTCTAGCTCCAACTCGGTCCAAAACAACACATCAATGTGATTAGACAAACGGTAGCACGCGTTGCTAATTTAGCACTCCTATCAATCCCGAACTCTGCAGGAACTAACACGATAACCGGTATTCTCGTGCGAATCCATCCAATAGACGTAAATACTGAATACAGGCGCGACATTTATGACACACAAATTAAGAGGCGCTTACTTAAAATGATTGGCGAAACTTTTAGGTGAGATGTACACGTGATTCGCTTGGCAACGGCTTCACACACGCGAATACGACGCACGAATCTTCTACATTATAAAATTATTGTTGTGCATCAAATGCTAAGACAATTACTTTACGGACTTTGATCATACAATGCGACATTATTGCGGCAGAATTGTAATGTAATTTGCATGTCTGGGCAATAAGGAAGATTTATCATTAAACTTCGTTTGCGATAGTCTGAGTGCTGCCAATATTGGGTGTTTAGGAGCGTTCGAAATTACACAGTTATTTGTAATGTTTCAAAGTTTATGAACACCTAAAACAGGCCATTTGCACGTACTCCATATACCCAAACACCTACGTCAAAGGCAACAAGTCTACCAGGAGTAATTTGGTAACAGAATTATTTCGGTGTATTACTCAGTTGTACTGAAGATTTTTCTGGAAAATCTGACCTCGGACGGAATCAAAGGACATCAAGGCCGGACGGAAGCAGTCCTAGCCACAGACGGCACCAAAGCGGCTATCTATTTGGTAAATTGGTACTAATCTACTGGCATACGACCGCACGAGCGTAATAGGGATCTATTCTTATCAATTGAATGTTACTGCTTTTTTTAGTATAGGTACATGTCCAGCATCACAGATGAACAATTTTGGCCGCGGGCCTTTAGTAATAGCTACTGGCAAAATCTCCTTTTTGGGAGGACCCATACCTTTTTTCTAACGTTCATCTGGCTGTTGCCAAATGACCGAAACATTCCAAACACGTGTTTGGCACTGATAGGTCCCTCAGCGCTAAATGATAAGGATAACGATGATGACGCATAATACTTAAAAGTAAATCTGTCTGCACACAGAGATAATGAAATAAGCATGCTAAGTCGCTAGCTTAAGCAAATAAAGGTGTTTGATTCGCGATTAAGCAACGTCCTTCACGGAACATACCTCTGATTGTCTATAACTAATTTTATAAAGTGTTCTGCAGGTAAGCTAGACCATTTTAGGTTTTACTTACAAAAATCTGGAGAGCTAAGTAGATGAAATCCCGAATGTTTGTTTTAGGGTATAAGACAGAACTACTGGCATTGTCGACCATCCTCTTGGTAAATGATATAATGTCAGAGTCGCTTCTCTTAATCCCATGTTCATCCGTATACTCATGAATACACAATCAGCTTTTTTAGGCAAATCACACTTGGCAATAGGCCAGGATAACACCATATCAATACAGAGTATCACAATTTTATTATGTATTCTTACCGTGTCAGCCTACAACGACTACAATAAGGGAATTCCTTATAGACTTGTAGGTATTTAGCCTTTCTGACTAACAGTTTCGTAAGTTGCTTTATAGGATCTTCGTCACTTCGTAACTGTACTGTGATGTTACTGCAATCACAAACTACGTAAACACTTCAGTCGTTAATCAAATTCCGTGATTTAAAGCTGACTTTTCTGCAGATTGTACTTCAACATTTGACATTTATCGAGACTCTCGTTTGTAGTTGCGTAAGTTTATCCCAGATATTGGTCCAGTTATCCAGAAGTATTACTAGTATTACAGACAGATAATTACAGATATATTTTCCTCAAACTCTAAGTTTGGTAGGTATGCTAATAATATGGCACGAGCTGTAATAATAACGCACACATAGGCTCGAATTAGTTCGTAAATATTTGACGAATGCATGCCACTGAATTAGGAGCTGAAATTACTTCAACATGTAACCGTTTGTATAGGTCACGCCTCGTTACGTAATGCTAGAAGTTTTTCAATTAATGTAATTATGGTAAACATACAATGAGGCCAAGAATGGAAATGCCAATTAGAACGTATGGATTATACGGTTTTAATTACCAAGGGCCGTTTCGCTGAACCGATTAAATTCAAAGTTGGTTGAAAGCTTGAAACCCTATTAGTGTAGGACTGGATGTTAGTCCGTCATCGGACAAATGTCAGCATAGCCTTGTGACGCTCAGGGAAGTGGGTGGATAATATAGGATTACAGGTGCGCGAGTTGTGACGTAAGCTTACCCATCTAAGTGGAGAATTTATCAGCATTTTCGGAACTTATGTAAGATGACACCACGTTTGTATTACCCGAGGAGGAAGGCAGACGGACGTGTACTATATCGCCAGTTTTTTGAAGTTAGAGATCAATCCCTGGGCTGCTACTGATTCCTAAAGGAACTGCCCAAAAACACTTGACTTAAATTACGACTTGTCTATACAAAATTTACAAAATACGGTCTACTATTTTGAGGGCAGCTGCCAGATGTGACCGAATTTGTGACCTCCGCTTTATATTATAGCAAGCCACTTATCAATATTCTATTTCCTCTGCTAAGATTAGACCAATTTTCAGATATCTTTGAAAATTTATTCATATTACGAAACAAAGTATAGTCCGCCATGTTATCTGACAGACAACTCATCTCCTGCACACAGCTTATCTGTTCCGAGATATAGCAGTATTCGTTTAACGGCGCCAACCTTTATGTCTAGCATTAACTTTATCACGTACCACGAGGGTATTACCGCCAATAAACGAGTGTCACGGATATTCCTCGTAATATAAAAGAGCATGGAACAGATTAGTATTCACGGTGAAGTGTTTTTAATTTGGTGGTAATTTTCTCTCAAAACGTCTTCTTCATTATCATTGGCAGCCATGTTCCACCCACTGTTGGATACCAGGCCTCTTCTATGAACCATGCTTCCCTGGTATTTGCGAGTCTGAACCAGAATGTCAACCTCGTGTCCTGCAAAAACTCCTTCTACCAAAACTTCTTACTGTTACTCAATAGATTTCGCAAACATCAGTAGGGTCTCCACTGTAATCCGTGGACACACTGCCTACTACGGCAAGATTGGCAAAACGCAACATGTCAAATTCTGTATTTCACATTCACACTAAAGGTTATACTAAAATGTTATTAACTAAAGGCACCAGTATCTCGCAATTAAAAAAGGGGCCTTTGGAAAAGTTAGAACTCAGTTAAGTCGGTGCCCTACGGAACCACGGTAGGCAGTTAATGGTGAATATGGTGACCCTATGCTGTGAATGTTTTCATATCACAATGACATAAGTTCATTCAATGCTTGTCAGTAGTTATAAACTGTCATTGTTTTCAGTCAACAATCATTTTATCGGTGCGATATCCGTTGTAGTTATAGCATCAATTGGGACTAATGGTGTTCATATTACGAGGGGTTTAAATAAAACGATGAATTTTAAATATAACGACACAGTGAATTGTGTTTCTATGAGTGTACTAACAATCAGATCCAAAATAATACTCTATTAAATCTTTTATAATAAACAGGGTCAATCAGGACACTTAGGTACTCCTCAAAATAATAATACAGCTGACAGCGTTCAAGAAAACCTTTGAGGAAGTCTCCTCATCCCACGCGACCGTCAATTTTCTTTTTGTTTCATATCATTCAATCGGCGAGCCCTCTTCGTGTTTCTAACCGGTTTTCTGTATTATTTAGTAGTTTATTTGATAACATCTCAACATTTTGCAATGTCCCCTCGCGTGACCATGAGAACTACATGGCAGTCAAAACTAGTTTTGATTTCAAAGAGCATCAGAATGACGTAGCACGCAATCACGGACAAAAAAAAAACAAATCAATCAAACATTTGTTTATCAAAGGAAAGCAACTTAAAAAAAAATCAACAGATCCGTCGATTAAACTATAAAACTCTACATGGCCATGATTTCTGTGATTTAATTCAGTCCGTTCAAATGATAAAAGATATAGTGGCGATAATGTCACAAGCTAACGGGTTTATCTACTTAATCATATATCTTATCATAGCATCCAGTTGAGGACTTCCCTATTGCCTATTTCCAATGTTTCAGCCGTTTTATGCTGTAACCCTATGTTTCAAGGAATAATCGGGAGAGGAGAAAGGAGACGATTCGGATTCCATAAAAAAAAAAACTCAAGCCCGAGCGATGCAAACGTTTTGTATCTCAGATTACACAGGAAGAAGAGTAGTTATGTCCTACCAATATTATAAATGCGAAAGTTTGTGAGGATGTTTGTTACTCTTCCACGCAAAAACGACTGAACGGATTTGAAAGCAATTTGGCACACATATATTATAACCTGGATTAACACATAGGATATTTCTTTTTATCCTGATATTCCCACGGGATCGAGACTTATGCGAGTGACAACGCAGGGCGCTGCTAGTATACAAAATACAATCCTTCGCTATATCTGTGGCTAACATGTTTTTGTTGCCCTTAGATGTTCGTAGGCTTCAACTATAGGTACTGTTTACAATACAAGTTGTTAAAGAAGTGAGCTTGAAATTAGCTGTCATTTCACCTGATGCTTGGGATTGACACTATTGACAGCTACTTCACCTAAGTTTTCACGGTTATTTAACACAATTTTAACATTTTAAATGTCGTTTCTCTGCTGTCGTACTCAATGCCTTTGCTAATTCAGCAAATATTTCGTACATTGCATGATTTCTGCGTCCATATAAATAACCGTAGTTTTTTCCATTAACATAGTTACAGGTATTAAAGCTATTTCATAATTAATTCTATGGCTACCACTGGCGTCATTGTAAAAGTAATGACCGTGCCGACGTATTTGGATGTCAAACATCTGTTAGGGAACAAAAAGTAACAAAAAAACTCCATGGCATAATACGCTTTATTGCTTGTTGGGTAACGATTATAATAGCATATTTTTATTTTGGCAAACGATAATACCTAATTTTCGGTCGCATGTCTGGGTTACGACGATGAATGACTCACAAAAAACTAAATAAAAACCTCTGTATGAACGTTATTGCTACGGTGCCGGCGGTCGCGGTGGTAGGTCGAGCACGGGTGTACTACGTTATTTGACCTTTGAACTTGAGGATTTAATAATTACTTTTTAACCCAGCTGCTAAGCTACGTAATAAAATAATAGAAAACGCGCGCACTACGCACGCGCCCTTACAATTGCTACATTTAAGGAAATAATGCGCTCCCCATATCCTTTACAAAACGTAATAAACATCACCATAATTATTGGAAAACCGTTATAAAATTCCACTACAAAATGTTTTTTTATTATTAAGTACATTGCAGGTGTAAAATGAATAAGCGAACGTTTTTCACAACTGCCAGACGGATCCCTAATAAAGAGACTTGTCCCCTCAGAGCCAAGAAATACTTGCAAGAATGCGTCGGTGTTCGGACACACGGCGCGCTTCCGAAAGCACTTTCGCCTACGTTCGGAATCGTTCGGCAATCTCCGCACCCCACAGCTGACTGGGCCAAGGTGGGAGCGAGAAGAGCATGCGCGGGCCGACCGCGCGCGACAAGGACCGCGGGCCGCGCAACTCGCAGCGCCGCCATTTACTTCTTTTCAGTGCTCGGCCCCCGTCGTAGTGACAGTGTATTTCTTTTATCACTAAGCGCAGAGCTTATTCGTTTTAATTGTGAAATTCCTATATAAAATTGTTTACAAAAGTTTGGAAATGTGTAATTTGTGAATGTGCAATGGAGTTAAAGTTAAATAGGTGAAGATACGAGCCATTCGTAAGAGCATGGCTAGCTTCATCGCATCTGTTGTCAACATAAAATAACGTGGATTATGCAAGTTGGAGTAAAATGTGGACGAGTGTTAGGTGAATTATGTGTTTTTATTACGTTAAACGTGTCAATGTTTATAATTGTGTGTGAGTTTTAGTTACAAGTGTCCCGTAGTACCATATAATTGAGTTGGTGTAGGTACGTACAGCAGACGTCGGCTGACGATTGTATGGAGCACGTACGTAGTGGAACCTAGTGTAAAAGACGAACACAGTGCACGCGGTGCAATTATTAGATTATCTTCAATTGCGATACATAATACGAGTGTGGCAATAAAGACATACTAATGAGCCGCTCATGCTCAGCTCGTGTTTTTGTAATAAAAACCTTCCACGAGCGGTCGACTGGATCGTTTCCACTCGACGATAGTAGTAAATAAAGTAAAATAATAAAAATATAAAAGTGACTATGCTTCAGAAAAAATAAGCTGTTATAAACACACAGTAAACATTTCATACTTAATAAATAATTTAGGGAAGTATTCTAGTTGCCATTACAGTAAGTTGATTACGGTTTAAAACCTTGAAATCTAGGTCTAGGCGGGCAACTATTTATTACACTAACATGCAATGTAACAGTATCGAAACCGGAGTCTGCTATAAATGTGATGGCACCGTTAAATACCTATTTTATTGAAAACAAAGAATGAACTCATTCGTTAATATTTACAATCACGAACAATCATGTTTATTATGATTTTTATTCCATGCACACATTCTATTCTTTATCATAATGTGCCAAAATGTAAATTACCTAACCAGAATTTATAAACAAGTAAAATATTCATTATTCTAAGTTGTTCATTCGACTAGCTACGCTTTGATAAAGAGTGAATAGTTAGGACACAATAAACACAGTCAGTACAATAGATAACACAGCAGGAACTTGAGCAAACAATTTTCTATTGTTACAGTAAATAAGACTATGAGGGTTGTAATATAATGCAGCGGCTGCACAAAGTTTTAGCGCTGGCAATAATTTGCGCAGCGGTGAGGGCGCAGGACTGCCCACCGACCTGCTTGTGCAACAGCACCCGGCTGGCGTGCGACGCCGCCGCGGTCCCGCTGGACCGCCTCGCACGAGACTACTTCTCAGCATCCTACGGCAACCACCTCCAGGACCTCTCCTGGACCAACTCCAAAGTGAACACCCTAGAAATACACGTCTTTGACGGACTCAACGACTTGGAATACATCGACTTGAGCAGAAACGAAATCACAAGAACCGAACACGGCCTGTTCGGCGGACTGAGCCGGCTCAAATCTCTCAACCTGTCGCGTAACTTCATCGACGATATTCCCCGGTTCACGTTCGCCGATTTAGAAAATCTAGAAGTCCTAGATGTGTCCCACAACCGGCTCCACGTTATACCATTCCAGGTCTTCGGACCGATCATCAAACTCCAATATTTGGATATATCACATAATAAGATAGCTACTTTCTTAGATTACTATTTTAATCCTAATAGACAACTGAAAGCACTGTTCCTAAATAATAATAGCCTAGTCAAAATTACGTCTAATGCTCTAGTCAACCTAAAGGATTTGGAGACACTGGACATCTCTAGCAACAAACTAGAATACATACCCAAATCTATATTCGACAACTTCGAACAATTGAGAGTGCTGAATCTAAGCTTCAACCAGTTCCAGAACATATCACAAGATGTTTATAAGAATCTTAAGAACTTAAGGTGGCTAAGCATGGGTGGCAACAGACTCCGAACGTTGCCGCCGACGCTCTTCCAACATAACGAAAATCTTAAAACGGTCTACCTCGATCACACAGAACTAGCAGTTATACAAAACACTAATTTCAAAGGCTTAAGTACTCTACAGCAATTATACATAAGAAATAACGAATTTTTAAGAGAAATAGAAATGTATGTATTCCAAGACACGCCAACCATCACGCACCTGGATCTGAGTTCTAACGCGCTGCTGTCCCTGCCTCAGTCTTTGACAATGTTGACCAGCTTGCAAGAACTGAAGCTGGCCAACAACCCGTGGGCGTGCGACTGTCGGATGGCGTGGTTTGCGGGCTGGGCCGACAAGAGGAAAGAAATCATCAAGTCGGATTTGAGTTGCCCGCTCACCTACCCTAACGATATGATAAGAATATTGAACCACACCAATTGTAAACCTCCGACGTTGGTATCTAGTAGTCCTCTAACACTGTACAGTTTGCAAAAGGACGCTCTACTAGAGTGCAAATTCGCGGGAAACCCCATGCCGTCCATCACTTGGATTACGCCTACGAGGATGGTGTTCCACTGGAACCCCGAGCCGCTGGTCCAGGACATATTCCACAAGCATGGCGTCGCCCATGACCAGTACTACCACGCCATAGATAATTCCAAGTCGAGAGTGAGAGTGCTAGACGACGGATCACTGTTCATAGGAGATATACATAGAGAAGACTGTGGAACTTACTTATGCTTTGCAACGAACCCCTCGGCCAACCTTACGGCCGAGGTCGTGCTCAACATAGATCCGATGACTATGTTCGAGATTAAAATGTACAGTTTATTGTGCGGCGCGCTGTGCGCCGCTGGATTCTTAGGACTGACACTGCTTGTGCAGTTTTTGCGCTACATATTTTTCAAGTGAGTTAATTATATTACTGAGATGTTAAGTTTGTGTGTGTGTCTATGTCAGTCTAACGTTGCAATGTATTTTTGTTTCCAGATTCCGTCTGATGGAGACGTGTTGCAGTTGCTGCACGTGCGTGAGCCGCGACGCACCGCGATCGCGACAGATATTCAGCATGCTAGACAACATCGAACAATATAAGAGACAACAATTAGAGAAACTACGAGAAAATTACGCAGTTCAAGTCAGTTTATCATTAATTAGTTGCCTCTCGTCACGTGGTTCACACGTAGGTACCTATTCTAAGCCGTTAATGTTTTTACAGGTTCATCGCATCAAAGAGAACTGTACGCAACAGATGGACTGGATACAGAGCAGTTACTCCTCACAAGCAAGCCATTTACGAAATATTAGAGACATCGGCAGCAACCACTTGAGTGCCATGAAAGACCAGTATTACGACCAGGTATTAACATATATTTTTGGAGTTGCATTTTCTCATAACTACATCTGTGTTCAATATAGTTGTTAACAATTATAGAATCAACTAATTTGAATATAATTGATCGCACAGGTGAAGCGGGTGCGCGAGTACTCCACATGCCAGCTGAACTGGGTGCGTGAGAACTACGTGTTCCAGAGGAACAAGATCCGCAAGTTCAGCGCGCACCAGGTGCTGCGGCTGCGCGAGTCCTACAAGTACCAACAGCAGACGCTCAACAAGGTGCTAGAGAACTTGCCCAGCCTGTACTTCGAGAACTGTCGCAGTGGCTCCTGCGGCCGTAGCGACTCCATGGCTTTCGACCCCGACGTGGAGGTCATCGACATGTACCTCAAAACGAAGATCGAGAAGCTCTCGAACCTGCCCAACCCGATATTCGACGAGGAGAGTAAGATATCGGTGTACTACACGCCGACGGAGCGGTCGGTGAACTCGCGAAGGAACTCGCCGGTCTCCGAGGACATCCACATCAACATGATCGAGAATGGTCCGCCGCGGTTGCTGGCGATGATCAAGCCGCTGCCGACGGAGCCGCCGCCGACCGAGGAGGGCTCGCCGTCGCCCACGACGTCGAAGGCGCGGCCGGGGCGGCGGCGCACGCGCGAGGAGCCCAAGCCGTCCAGCGAGCCGCTGCTGGGCCGCGACGTGGTGACGTACTCGCGCGGGCGGCGGCGCGTCACGCTGCCGGCCAGCGCGTCGTCGCCGGAGCTGAGCGCGCGCGCGGCCGACGCGCACGTGGCGGCGCGCGTGCTGCTGGCCGTGGAGCTGGGCGCGCCGGCCTGCGCGCGCCGCCACGCGCCCGGCCAGCTGCTGTGCGGCGAGTGCGCGGCGCTGTGTCCGCGCGAGCCCTTGTAGTACCGGCTGCTGACGCGCGTCTTCAAGATCTACGCCGTCTCCCGCGCGCCCGACGTGCAACTCTGTGATTTCAGCGGCGAATCCCCTTCCTACGTATGATTGTGTTCGTGAATAGGAACATATCTTGCCGGATGTCAATAATAATGTAAGGTTAGCATAGTGCGAAGGGACCTTTGGACTCGGGTGACGTCGCCGCTGCCGGTGCCGCTTGTACTTCTAAGTAAGCTGTGATAGACTAGATTTGAATTTAGCGACAATTTAATTTCGTACTGTCTCTAGTGGTAGGCGATAAGGAGTATACTGAAACGATCTGTTCGTAATCGTTCGTAGTAGTGAATCGAATGAACGTGTATAATTAAGCATTCTGTGGGTATTAGAACTTGTAAATAACTTCTGTTTGTTTCAATTTTTCTTTTTCCATTTTGATGTACGGTTAGGGTTACAAACTCTTAGAGTTATGCATTTTATATTGTTCAACTTAAAGTGAGGTATAAGAGAGTTGTTACTGTATTGTTGTAATTGTTGCGCGGTCATTGTACATGGTGTATCTACTCGGGAGGGTATCCTGTGACCCTCTGATCTCAACTCACTGCACATACCATCGTCACACATCACATCGTCCACGTTACTATATACGCGTGTCAACAAATTAAACTGTCTGTAATTATAAACTATTCCTTATAATATTTATATATTTTGTGACTGTCCTACAGAATGTATACTCTTGCAGTGATATGCCAAAAATACAATCCAGCAATGATTATTATATAACGTTTCTTAATATAAAATATACAAATATTGTTGAAAATTTTCTAAATATATAACAAGAGTAAAAACCGCTAATCATGGAGAATAAATTATTTTTCAATGTACACTATTAGTCTTATTTGTGTGGCATTTAAATTGCAGTAAACTTACTGAACAATCCCAAAAACACTACATAACCAATTATTTATTAATAATACTTGTGATGGCATGTTATCTTTTGCATCCATCAGAATCAGATAGTCACAATTCAAAAAACTAACATTGAACAATAGGTAATGTTTTACAGACTAATAACTTACCATTAATTTATAAAATCAACTCATTCAAACAACACTAATGTCATTTTAATAACTTCCTAACACAACAATTACAAAGTACTTTTTATTTCTTTCGATATTTACTTTAAATGATTGAAATATTTTAATGTGTGGAGTGTGCCTACAACTAATTTAGATTATTGAGGTTTGATTTAAGAACAGTTCTTTTTAAATTGAAAAATAAATAAAATATATTTCTGACGGAGACGATCATAAAATAGCTCCATTTCGTGTACATTCAGAAAAAAACATGAATGTCCTTTTAAAATTCCTTAAAAATACAATTTTGATACAATATTGTAGTTATGTCCTACGAGTACAAGACACCAACAAAATCGTGTACAGAGTAGAAGCACACAAAATTAAAATGTCAATGACCGCATTATTGCAGTAACTTCAAAATGGCGGACATAACGCGACTGCGAATAAATTGAAGCCGCACAAATAAAACACTTTGTTCTCATATCAAAGTTTATTTGACACGACGTATCATCTTGCATAACAAAAGCAATCCATACTCCAATGTTTTCACAAAAATATTATAATAATAACGAACACATACACTTACATAATATTATTAATGATATAGAAACTGACAAACAGCTAGATAAATAAAGTATTGAGGTACAAAGTGAAGAAAAACATGAAGAATATCAATAGAATTGAAAATGTTCTGAAATATCACGCGACGTTTTCTATTGGAGCTTAACAAATATGACGACGAGCCTTTCAAAAAAAATATCGTAAAGTAAATAAAGATATTCCATTGTCCATAACTAGGATATAAGAGCTATTATGGCGCTTGTGTACAATGCTTAGAAATTGCCATGTCACGCATCATCAACGTTAGTTCAACATACCTACCATCATGAATTAATATTTCATTTAGATTGTAATGAATATTTAATATCATGTTCAATCTATTCTGGTATTGCTCTGTATTACTATCACAGGTCTACTCCAAGATAACTTCTCTATCATAAAGTAACATAAATACTTTTAGATATTTCCCTTCTTCATTTGAATCCATTATTACAAAATTAGTCCTATTTAATCCTGATATTTTAATATGTGTCCTATAACTTTTAAAATTATACTGCGGCCAAGCCGAACTTTTAACAAAAATATCAATTTGCAATTGCAAGTCTGCTAAATAAAATAATCTGTTCTTTAAATCCTATTTCATTCATGTATGTAATTTAGCCGTCAATACCTAAATTTTAAAATACTATTCGGGTATACGTGAGTGTAGACAGAAACATGCTACAATCCTATCATAACTCATACTATAAGCCATTTTCGAGCTAAAATTTAAACGAATCCTTACACAAACAAGACTGCTTGCTCAGTGCACTGCAAACACCGTGAAAGCTGACACCGGTGACAGCAGAAATCGCAGCCGCTGTTCAGTGGCATCGAGTTACACTACATTAGCAAAATTATTGGATTACTCAAAAATGGCGTTTTAATTTACTGCATAATAGTATAGTGCATTTAATGCATAACACAGCTGCGTCCGATTAGACTGGAAGCTGACCCCAACATAGGAAGGAAAAGGCTAGACTTAAGGAATGACTAAGAATAATGTGTTCTTAGTTAATTAACGTCGGTTTAGATCAAGAAAAATCTGTATCTAAATACAGCTCTTGTTCTGTTTCATGTTCTTCTAAAGGTGGAACTCCACCTTTAGAAAAAGACATCTTCAGGTGGATTTAGAGTTAGACCAAACAAGTGAATGTTCATTCTATCCCCAACCTACCAAGTTCTCTTGGAGTATATTGAGATAGAGCATTCTTACACTGTTCTATCTTTATACGAGCACAAGGAGCGAGCGCTGAACACGCTTTGTAATTATAGATCACGCCTGTATGCCTCGAAGGAGTCATACATCCACATTTCGTAAGTTCCATGAAAAGGGGGAATGGGGGCCTAGCTTTTTTATTATCTCTCTAGCTTCCGCCAGGGGCTTCGCCCGCGTAATATCTTTATAAATTATAGCATATGTTACTCAGTGATAATACAGCATTCTACTGGTGAAAGATTTTTTTAAATCGGTCCAGTAGTTTTTGAGTTCATTCATTACAAACAACAAAACAAATCTTTTCTCTTTCTAATATTAGTGTAGAGTACTATGAGTATGGTGTACTATCTAAGTATCCAGCAGCTTCATACTATTTATGGTAGGATTGTCAAATAAGCCATCGACCTGAAAGTTGAAGAGTGGATAATGCTTTGCCCTGAAACTCTATCCTATGTCACGAGGGCAAATTTCCACCCCTAAGACTAAGAGAGCAAAGCCTAATGCCATTTATTTATTTATTATCTGGCTATAGGCTATTATAGGCTGCCCATGTTCTTACAGCAATGAACCTCAAGTCTGACAGGCTAGCTTGCAAATCAATAACACCATCACTATCCGTACAGAATTCTAAATTATATTCTTAACTTGACTAATAATTTATTTAAAAATAACATTGTCAATGGTATCATTATGTCACTGTATTTTATCTCCTATTAAATGTCTTGAAATTGACTGCTTATGTAAAGACATGTCTCATACTATAAACTGTTGACTATAAATGTATGTAGGGAGTGTCACTTATTTGATTGAATTAAGAGGTCTATCACAAAATTGCGATTTGGCGACGCATCGCACTATGTAGCAATTTTGCAGTTGTAATTACGTTTATTTTGAGTTTCATATTTTTTTTAATTTAATTTTGATTCCTTTTGATCTAATGTTTATTGTGCAATTTTTACGTAATAATATGAATGTAGTAAGGAGGAATTTACAGTTAATTCTGAGCGGTTTTAGTAGTTTTATGGGTTTTTTTTTTGCAGATATTCCATACATATTTCAAAATTCTGAGGCCGCTATGAACTTATCCACTTTTTAAGAGATATTATTATGTATTTTTCATTTAATTTGATTATGTACAGTAGTTCAATCCACGAGCTCGAAAAAGTGCCGACGCGCATTTTATGAAACACTTGCTTTGGAATTTTGGCTTTATATAAACAGATAAGAAAAAATTGCGAAAAACGACGCCGCTATAAACTCCACTAATAATTATTCTCCGTCACTCAAGTCAAAGTTGTCGAAGTCAGTTTTTCAAAATAAGAACGACACAGTTGCCCATTTAACGCAAACATCACGGTCGAAAATAGTCAAAGAGGCCTCGTAAGCAGGTAAATTACATCATTACAGCGTTATTATTTTAGCCCTAATTAAGAAGGTAATTAAATTAAACTTAGAAATTATTAAAATATGCCCTCGTGTGACGAGGGCATTATTATTATATAATTAATCATGGCTTGAATATTCCTTTAAAGAATATTATATAAAATGAAATATATTTAAATAATAGGGCTAAATTACATGGTAATTTAAACTGTTCCATATAAATATATTTAGATAATCAATGTAGTTCATGATTTTCATTTTATAATATGAAAATTATTTAACATATGGCAATGCTGAAAAAATATAATAAATGGCTGAATTTCAAAAGTAATTTCTAACCTATTCAATAAATCCTGAAGTCTGAAACCTGATCAAGTCTGTGAACAGAGAATCAGGGGTTAAATCTCATGATACCTGAGAATTTTGATAGTGTGGTCAATATCAATAGACAGACAACTGTGAGATTTTACAACACATCATTACATAGTTCCATAGTTGTGAACTCTCAACTATGGTACTACAAACTAAATAGGACAAAGTGAGGAAGAAATTATCTTACCCTAACGCATAACTGCATAGACCAACACTTCATTCAGTATTGAGTAACATAACACCCTATCAATATAGCCCTAACCACGACAACCAAAAATCGAAACCAAGACTTTTCTTTACAATTCAACTATCCCTGAAAATGGATTACTCAAATAAGTTCCTTGCTGCAAAACCTCCTACATTCAAGTGACACCAAGCATCCCACTTACCTTGGCTGCAGTCCTGTTCCAAATGACGACCTTGTGCCCAGAGTTAAGCAGGTTCTTGACCACGCCGCTGCCCATGATGCCCAGGCCGAGGAAGCCGAACTTCATCTGGCTGGCTTGGATGTTCTTCTCCAGCAGAGTCTCGGAGACGTTCTCCAGGTCCAGCGGGGGAGTGTCCTGCGGAAAGAGGAAAAGGAGAACGGGTTATTTTGATAATCAGTACTAATTTATCGTAGACAAATATTTGTACCGAGTGGGAATCGAAGCCGCGAGCAAAAGCCCAGGGCCAACTTGTGAAGCACTGAGCTGCGGATTTCAAACACTGATAAATAATGATGAGTTGAGAATGAATTGTTGGTGTGGTGACAGCACCTTCTTGCCATAAAATAAAATATTGAGAGAATTTACGTCGCCAATCTTTGTAACAGAAGGCTTGTGTTCGGTGTGAAATATTTCAATGGAATTATGTGTACCGATTATGAGGCGTCGGCACAGCGTAGTTTCAAAATCGCCAAAATGCCGTGAACATGGATGCTGTACAATGCATGATCCTTCTTTGTTTTAGAGGCTAATGTGGAACAATTACAGGCTATCAAAATTAACAATGGCATTATCTGGCGCCTCCTAGCAAGGAGGCCAAATCTCCTAATCTTGTTCACTGGCCAGGATTTTCACTAAGGAAGATACTCAATGCATGTAGCTGGGTGTCATGAAAACTAGGTGTTGCTATACTCAAATACTTTAGTGCATTCCATAATGTGTAGGTACATAATAGTTGGTATGTAAGACATTGAATCAATTATGGACCCTGTCGGGCACAGCAAAAGTTAATTTTTAATAGGAGAGAAGATAATGGCGCTTTTTGTTAAGATTAAATTAAAATAGTATCTCTATTTTATATCAGTATTTATATATTTGGTTAGTAAGTTATTGCACGATTTACATTATATATTTTTGCTATTGATTTGATTGCTACTGATGCAGTAGGTAGTTACTTTATTTCTTACAGCTGATAACTAATTACGTATTGTAGCAAACTTTTTCTATTGCCACGGTTATTCCGGTGTTATGACACGGTTTAGCGAGTGAGATGTCGGCAGTTCGAACCCTACCCGTTGCGCTATTGACATGACATTTTCTAATAAGTTTGATGGGATCCCACGAATGTGTTACTCACATTACTAGTAGGTAGTCTTTAAAAATAAGACTTGTTAAGAAATATCTTAATGGCTCTCCTTTTGCTGTCTTATCCTCGTACCGGAATTTATACTCTAAGCTCCATGCCGTTTTAAATGGCAAAGGACCCTAATTGCGTAACACACTTTCAATAACAATCCAAAAGTTTTGAAAGATATTGCTAATCCATTGCTTAATAGGTTAGAAAAATTTGTCTGCTCAACGACGTAAATAACGCAATGAACGTGGCTGTACTGTCAAAACTCAAAATAAAAGCCATTGTGATCGATTGTCATGATAAGTGTGTTACGCAATTACCCCGCAGGGTGCTTCAGATGAAACTATATTTAAGGCGAAAGTGTCAACGAAATTCAAATTTTATTAGGTTGTATGTTGATCTAAATATGTAGCATTCTTTCTATTGCTGCTGTATTAGTGATAACTTAAAACATATTTTTAGTAATCTATACTTATAATAAATCTGTAGAAGTGAAAATTCTGTACATTGAAAATAACCAAAAAATAAATGGCAGGGGGTGTTACTAGACCGACACCGAACCCAAAAATTAGATTAAAAAATTTTTTGTCTGTCTGTCTGTTTGTTCAGGCATCACGCAAAAACTACCGGTTCGATTATTATGAAACTTGGTATAATTATTCTTTGATATCCTGGGCACCACACTGGGTACTTTTTATCCCGGAAAAGTATCCTATCCTACGGTTGGGGGGTGTCAAAATTTGTATGGAATAATTTTAACGCGCTGTCCGATTAACTCGAAACTCAATATTTATACTTAAACCCAAAAATTAAGAATAACGTGTATCAGGATTTTTCGAAATTCAACCCCTAGGGGGTAAAATAAGGGATGAAAGTTTGTATGAAAAATCTTATTCCTTGAGGTAATAAACATGAAACTTCGCACGAATAGTTATCTAAATAAATTATAAAGTTTGTAGTTTTTTGTTTTTCTAAATTACCCCCTAAAGGGGGGTTGGGGGGTGTCAGTGTTTGTATAGGAGAATTTTAACGCGCTGTCCGATTAACTCGAAACTCAATATTTATACTTAAAACCTATGGGGATGTATGGGGTAATTTCCGACACACACGCGGGCGAAGCCGCGGGCAGCAGCTATCACTAATAAATCAGCAATGGAATGCTACATTTTACATGCTGGTAAACCAACTTTAATTTGATGGGTCAAACCTCTATAGAGTTCCTGGCATTGTCCTTTCTTCTCCATAAAAATAAGACAATATGGTTGAAATTCGTGTATGCAGATTGACGCATGTCGCAGGCAGATGGTATGGTGGTGGATTCGTCATTATACAAACGGCGCCGTCCGTTTACAAAAGCTCGCAGTGAGAAGCGTATGCTTCCGTATGGAAGCGGTAATAATGGCCCAAAGCCTGAAGCAATCATCCACCAACCCGCACTGGGCTCGCGTGGTGGATTATGGCCCACTCCCTCTCATGGCAAGGAGGTCTGTGTCCCAGCAGTGGTAACATTATGGACTGATTATGCTATGCCTGAATGGAGGCCTATTTACATCAACGCCCAGCCTAAACCCATAGACCTAGAAATTGGAAATTTTGCAGACTTTCCCTTCATGATGTAAAGTTTGGGTGTGATTATGGGTAGTGCATCACTTGAGAATGGCTGGACCGGTTAAGCTATTTTTTGTTTTAAAATTTCCGTAACTCGTCCGATGTATGTGCATTTTTAATGGAAAGAAAAATTGGAAAAGTTTCCTTGAAAATGTTCAGATTCGGGCAAAACTGAACGTTTTTTGTATGGGATTTTTGTATAAATTATTATTTGGATAGGATAACGTCTGTCGGGTCAGCAGCTAGCAGGTACCTATATCAATAAATTCTAAGAAGTGTGTTAAGTTTTTCATGTTATAAGATTGCAAATGTGTAGTTACTAACTTATTATAAGGCTGGCAATTGTGACTTCCTTCATTCGAATCCTAATCACTGCACAAGTGGCATATAGACTCCTGACACAAGCATAATCTTATCAGCTTTGTTGAAGAGGGAGTCTTGTGGCAATAGTCATGGGGGACGCACATGATGGTTTTTTAAGGAAATACCTTTTTTATACTAATGAGCGGTTTCATGGTTTTTCTACAATACTTTCAAATAAATTAATGAAGTTTTATTAAATTAGGTCGTAGACACTACTCGTATGACGTTTCGAGACTGTACTTAGACAAAAAGTATATATTTCTGGGAACTGTATTGTGCGAATCAATAATAAAGGGTAAATTACACAATATATGAGTTGCAAATACTTTCTTAGTTTCGAGGTAACGATGTCGAATTCGTCGATGTTTTAGTAGATCAAGTTTTATATTATATATGCCAGATCCTCCTGCAACTCTTTGCTCATAGTTGCCCAAACTGATTGCTGGGTCTATAACTACACATATTTTAGAATAAAGTCGCTATTTGAGTCAGCCTGTGTGACTGCTCGGTTTTTCCAAACTATTCGATGGATTTTGATGCGGTTTTCACCATAATTTGGACAATTTATTCCCGAAGGCTTGTGTGTATAATACGATAACATTTACCTTAGATATAGCTCAGAAATATAGATGTTTTGGCATGTCGCCACGACTTCAGTATATTGCACCCGTGCCATGTGAAGCGGGGGCTAGTAAGCGAATAAAAAAAACTGTGTCATTGCAAAGATTTACTGTAATTCTGCAATATCTTTTTCTTTGAATATTGTGTCCACCTTCCAGCATAATAATGTCATTGTACTTGAAGTCTTTATTTTATCATAACATCATGATAACCTATGCTAGTTCAGCTGTATACTTCTGCCTACGCCTCCGGAAAATAGAATGTCGCTTAGATTTCCAGTAATTTCGATTTCTATGAGCCCTTGTTTGTTTATGGTCTCATCCTATTTTGCATGCATGGTTAAGAACTAAGTGCATCAATAGCTTCCACGTCTGGTGATACAGCGAACATTTGGTACCATACCACCTTGCTGACTGGCATAGTTGGCAAGGCATGAGAGGTTCTCAAATATTTCGTGCAATTACGGGAGAAAATAAAAAATCTGTATATTTTATTTCAAATAAACTTGGGCACTTATGAAACGTCAGAAGCTAGGTCTACGGTTCCAATTGGTCGTTTCCTATAGAGAAGAGCTGGCAAAAACGCCACGGTTAGTCTTTTAAAAATAATTGGTTTTTACAATGTTTTCAAATAACAGTGTTAATAGGTATGGGGACAGTGTGGGTCTGTCAACAAGTACCAGAAGAATGATTGTTAATCGAAAACAAATCCACTGATTTTTGTTTCCCTGCTTCGGGCCATTGCAGCACGTTCTCGCGGTCAATTATTCCACCAGCATTGTACCTTTGCTGAATCGGCCAGGGTTCAAATTAAAAAACATATTTCAAACTACAATGCGTATGTGGCACATTCCTCCACCTCGTCGTCTCAATCGTTTTCCACCGGCGGAGATTCTTCCCATTCATCATACATTCTGATCATCTACTGACTGCTGGCCTCAGGCCTTCAAAACATGTCGTCAACACACTCATGTTTGGATCCGGAAAACCTTGAAAACCTCTGCCCACCGCGCGACTTCGAAGTGATGACTGGTGTTTTTATTAGAATTGAAATAAATGAAACACTAAATTATAACCAAATCTATGATTTATTTGTAAATAAAACAACAATGATAATTTACATATAAATATTTCAATTCAATTCCGAAGGCGACCGCTGACTGGATACGGAATCGTTTTCATAGAGCTACATACAGGTAACAAGACCCATCACAATATCCAAGCATTCTATATATCAATATAAGTTACATTGACCAAAAGTTTTGCTGGAAAAGACTTCTTAGTGAGCGCAGCGAAACGCTGTTTACGGCAGCGCGCAATGTAACGCACACAAAACATTATGCTAATGGGTGCATGCAACGGTACAGGAATTGAGGGGGTATTTAAAGTTAACGTTATAACATTTGCAACATGTTTTCGTAAAAAAAAGTTGGAACTTTGTCCTCAATATCTCCGTAAGCAGAACGTTCCCAGGTAAAGTCCAGTACAATAATTCTCAATGACGGGGAGGTGACTCTCAGCTCCGTTACGAGTCTTTTTTACAGCCGTTAGAAACCAGTAGTGTCGCTGCGGTCTGTCATTGCGATTGAACGACATTGCCGCTGCGGTTTGCGGTCGCCTTCAAAATTGTACCTTGAAGATCCATAAGTCCAATGATTGTACGTCAGCAACGAAAGTCTACTAACTCATTACTTTCATATTCATGTAGTATGAGATTATATTATCTTAATTTTACACCAGTTCCGTTTCTTTTTATAAGTATTGTACTCAATAATTCTGTACTTACTAGAAAAAGGTTAATCGACTTGCGTTGCTGACCGTGCAGTGATAATTATTTTATACAAAATTTCATAATCTTTGGTCTACTTAAGAATGACATAGTACAATGATTTAATATCTAATTAACCACACAATATGATCAAAGGACTACACTTACCTTGCTTCGCATTCGGCAATGAAAAACGACAATTTCTTTTTACATTCTTACACTTCACAATAAGTACTTTTAGCATTCTTTATTTAAAAAACGCGCGCGCACGACTCGATCGCGTGTTACGCGTGGGAAGCGTTTTGCTGTGTGAACGTTTTGGTTTGCGGCCCGCTGCAGCTTGTGTCTTGGCCGCCTCGACGAGCGGGTTGCGATTAACGCGAGTGCTTGACCGAGTGGAGGCCTGGTGCAAAAGAAACTGTATTCGCAACTCTTCTTAACTAAACGCTGTTATTTAAAACGCCAAATTGTTTTACCAAAAGAGGATAAATGCTCATCAAAAAAACTTCATTTATTTTGGGTGCATTTTTTGGTAGGTTTAAAAAATATATATTTTGGTGACTAATTATAATTTACAAGCCAAAGGGACCGTGCCAAGGAGCCTTGTGCCTAAAGGGATATCCCATCGGGAAAAATGACGAACTTCCATAAAAACTTTCATCCCCTATTTAACCCCTTAAACGGATGAATTTTCTAAAAATCCTTCCTTAGTGCTCACTTTCGTTGTTTATGGAACTCTTGCGCCAAATTTCGTGTTTTTAGACCCAGCGGTTTAGGCTTTGCGTTTTCTGTCAGTGAATTAATGAATGAATTTAAGATTTTTATTAAGTAGAATGTAAAAGTTACTTACTGGGCGCAGAATGTTGGACGGGCGATGCAGCAAGCTGGACTTCTTGGAGAAGGAGTGGTTGAGCATCGAGGGCTTCTCATTGGCTGCGTCAATATCGGTGTAAGAACGAGACACCTTACTCTTCTTGCGAGGAGTTGACTTGCCCGTCGACGATGACCGTTTTATAGGCTTCACCTTTGAAATGCCCAAACGTATCTATAAATATTGAGAATGGTCATTTGTGAAGTAGTGAATTTGCCGCTATGCCAAAACCTATTGTTATCATGCTTTATCCCAAGTTTATAGTCATTCTTTGATGATATCCAAAATATACGTAAGCACCTTGCATAATTTTGCCTCAGCTGAGACTCAGGCCTCCTCTCTATGAGATCCCGAGTGAATTTAAAAAATCCTCGCGGGCTTGGGAAAGATATAATGGTGGCATGCAATCATGCATGAAGATGAGTCATGCTAAGAAGACAGATCTACTAAATTAACGTGATTTGTAGATGAAAAGGATAGAGATAATGTTGTCAAATCATAACAACTTAGATTCGATGTTAATTTGGTCAACCAATGTCAGCTAATATTGATTCTTGATCTCTCTTGATCTTGACAGGAGATTCAGGACAAGTTCCCATGCAAATATAAAGGGTGGCAGGGACATCCACGCGAAAACGGTTACCACATATTCAGTACATCATTCTGAGAAATTCATAGAAATATCATTTTTTTCAATAACCGATGAAAAATTTCTTTTTTTTTTCGCGTCGACGTCCCTGCCAGCCTGTTTAATATGAGTAGTTTTTAAATGTTTGGAATAGTTTTATGATTCACGGAAGAATCCCTAATCCCCTATCTCATTTTTTTTTTCATGGAGCTCTAGTCCTGTCTGATCAGTTTGTCAGACACCTTCATTCTTCAAACCTTTTTACATCCATTATAGTCAGCAGATTAATTAGGAAAGAAAGGATTAGTCAGTCAAAACTAAGTCTTATTCCCTTACCTTAGGAGTAGAGCTCTTCTTCTTGGAGCTGCTGGCTGCTGGCTCAGCGGCGGCTGGTGCAGCCTCTTCCTCCTCAGCTGGCTTCTCATCCTGGCTCTCTTCTTCTTCCATCACATCCTTTAGTTTGTCAAAGTCTTCTTCTGTATTGCGGACGTGTTCATCTAGATCGCCGAATTTCTGAACAGAGGTTAGGATTAGTTGTTGACTTTATTGAGGTGTTTTAAGTGAGAAGAACTATGGGACCATGTGGACGGAGAATATTTGCTTGAATAGTTGTTGTGCAATTGAGAGCTTATTTTGAAAACTGCGAGGGAATTAGGTCAACCAAGGAATATGGAGGAATAACTTAAAACTGTTTTTAATTAACAGAAACTCATTTATATTATTACGAATCTGTTGTGTTTCACTGCGTAAAGGCCTCCCTTCAGTCATTCAACAACAACAATCCATTCAACATAAAACTGAACGCATGTTCTATAAATGCATAGTTTATTAATTAAAGTTGTATTTGACAGGTGCAAAACAATGTTGCCATACGTTTTTATTTGTTGATTAGATGAATTCCCAGCTCATAAACCATTACATTGTACCTGATGTCAATTCATATTTAGACCATAACTTGTAAACATAACATTTCAAAGCAATTTATGAATCATCTGCCTAACCTTTTCCCAACTATCGTGGGGTCGGCTTCCAATCTAACCAAATGCTGCTGAAAACCAGTATTTTACATGGAATGACTACCTGACCTCCACACCCCAGTTACTGGGTAACAGGATACCACTTGGTAAGGCTGGTTGTCAGACTTTCGGACTTCTGACGACCCGTAACAACTGTCAAAAATCTACCAATGACAGCCGGGACCAACGGCTTAACGTGCTTTCTGAGGTAAGGAGGCGTCTGGGTATGTAAAGATGGAAATCCACGGATCAACCGCGGCAAGCGCAGCTTAACCTGATCAATCGACCCGTGCGGCTGTTATTACTTAGCTACAAGCCCCTAATTTCAATGTAATTTATGAATACTTTCATAAATTACATATTAGCATAGAAACTTTATTCATATAGCGTACGAAGTTGACACAAATTCCTCAAGCCCTGTTTTATTTCTACTATTTGTGTGTATAATTGATGTATGCACATAAACGAAACCAAAAGAGTATTTAAGGATCGTAGCATGTGGCGTTCTGTAGTTTCTGCCCACCCACATGGGAAAAAACGTAAGTTTATGTCATCATCATCATTGGCAGCTTTGTTCCACCCACTGCTGAGTATAGGCCGCCTCCCATTTGTGCCATGCTTCCCTGCTCCGTGCGGGTCTCACCCAAGTCCTCCCCGCGATCTTCTATAGGTCGTCCACCCACCGGCCATTGGTTTACCAACGTAAGTTTATGTATGTATAATTGTATACACACAAATACTAGAAATGAAACAGGCTCCACTAAAATAGATAAATATTTAATTTATTTGATAAACCTACCTCCGGGTGGACAATAAACTCTTCGATCTGGTTGACGGCCTCTTTGAAGGCGGCAGTCTTGCAGGACTTGATCAGCTGTTCTTTAAACTCATGGTACGGCTTTATGTTGTTGTCCTCGATCCAGGCACTGTTGACAACAAGCGGTCATCAGTTTCTAGGTCAGTGTCTTTTATTATTTGCAGGGAAAATCAAGGTGATAATTATCAGTTGCGCCGCATATGGGTCAAAATAGCACGACTCTTCACTTTTTATTAAGGGATCACAAAATACAATAGACGTAGATATTTTTAGTAACCTATTCCGCTTAACTATTCTTAAAGAGTCTTGAAAAACCCTGTAAGGTCGTGTTCGGGTTCGCGACAAGTCAATCGTCATCCTGAAGATGCCTCGTTGAGAGGTGAAACACGTGTCAATTTCTTACAGGGTTTTTTAACTCTTCAAGAATAGTTAAGCGGAGTAGGTTACTAAATATATCTACGTCTATTGTATTTTATCATGGATTTCCGCCAAGTCACGCCTGAATCAATTAACTAACTAAGGGACGACAAAACCGTAGGAAGAAATAAAACAAATCTGCTATAGTATCTAACATTTATTTTTCGAGTAAAACTGCAATCTCAGCTCTGCTTCTCAGGACTGGCGGAAGGCAGAATGATGCATCTCTATGAACGATGCTATATGAAAAGGTACCTAAATCCGAGGAACACATGACGCATCCAGCTATGTAAAAGAAAATGTAGGCACATACTATGTTCCTATATTGACTTGCAGCACACTCCCTTCGAAACACTAGCTATTGGGTGTAACGTCCTACTCCCTACCACACATGCGCTTCACCTATTTACCTTTTCGAAACATAAGGGAAAGTATGTCATTCCATATTTTACACAAAAGCATAAAATAAAAACATAATTTTATAGAATCCTCATAAAGGAATCACTTTTTCCTAGGAAATTATTTCACAAACATGCATGAAAAACAGTATTTTTCGCAAAATATATTATAGGACAGAGTATTCCTCTCAAAAGAATTCCAAGATTTAGGTTTCCAATAACGAAACAACTTTTTAACCCGTCGTTTGTTCGGTAGTTTTTTTTTTTTTCAGTTTTTAGGTGTGGTGACCCGAAACAAAAAAGAACATCAAAATCAATTCATAATTAATTGGTGGAGTAATCGCGTAACAAACATAGGAATAAAATAAAAAACGGATTGAGAACCTCCTCCTTTTTGAAGTGGGTTAAAAATACTGGCCTATATCGTATTCAAAACTAGGTCATGCAAAAGGTGGAGGTGGATACATGGAATAAACTAATTGCTCCGATATTAAATGAGGCCGTCCGGGTATTCGCAGAAAACGCTCCAGCTTCGGTCAGGCACCCTAGAATGTGGACCAGGGATGACTACATCCCCAATATTATATACCACATAGGAACGGTTATCCAATTATGCGTTTGCCGGAACCCGGTCGATACTCAGGACACGTGATATGAAGATAAGCCTTGATTGAATACTAGGGCTTGCGTTTTCAACGCCATGGCTTAAAACGCATTGACGTGCCCCGTACGCTCGCACCATGCAATAAAAAGTCAGTTGTTGACTTTGTAGGTCATTTAAAATATCAGCAAAGTTTCGAAAAGCTAATGTTAAGAATTGTGTATCGGCGTATCCCATGCTTCAGTCTAAAGCTGCTTCATCGCTCCTCAAAGACCTCGGATGTCTATTAATTCGATTATCCTCTCAGTATCGTGTTTAAGCAGAGGTCAGCAAAAGATTGGCACAAATTGCCTTACTAGATTGAAGGGGAATGCTAAGTGCATAATGCATTTTGTTACTCCTGGTCTTACGACTCGATATGTAGGTCCCTATATTTCTTCGCAATCTGGGTTTCAGTCATGGCCAATATTTGACAGACTGATCAACGATATTGTGATTACGAAAAAAGCCATGCAACCTACGTCACAAGGGTGTCAGTGCCTACTTTAGAAATATAAAGTCTGGCTCTAGTACTATGAGTATCGTACTGGTAACTTTTTAACCATCGAGGCATCGACGCACGTAAACGATAAATGTAACGTGAAATGAGGTAACGCGGTTTTACAGACAACAGATTCGCACTGCATCACACTTTCTTACGTCCTAATATTCGCGATCGCAACAAATTAAAATAGAGCATCAGTAAGTTACAACGATATAATTCGTATCTTGTTGAACACCTCTGTCTATCCCGTCGGCGTCGGGAAATAAGGCGTAATGTTAGATTCTGCTACGTATCCATAGTTACTTTTCAAGTGCATTATAGCTTTGTCACTCATTCGCTGTTACAATGTACAGTAGATGTAGGACGGTACATTTATGTCAGTAACAATTTAGCTTTCGTCGAGCAAACGCTACATTCGATGGGATCGCAATTCGAAAGCTGAACGAGCGTTTACCCGATTTACTTCAGTGATTTTGAATCACGGACTAACGATTTTTAGCAGAAGAACGTTGCTGTTCAAGTGCTGTTTAACAACTTGAACCCCGCAGAGTCCCGCAACTCGTTCATCAAATGCACTGAATAAGGTTGTAAGGCAATAATGCCATTTTAAACGCGTTGGGAGCGGTGGTAAAGCTTTCTTACGAAGTTTTTTCCGTCTATGTCAGTAGAACGATGATATCGAAAGCATTTTCTAGGCACGGTACGTTTATTCAATGCTGTATTGTTTGCGACTACATGGTTCAATGCATAGGTATCTACAGTTATTGTTTGGACTGCATACCATGTTGGCATTGATGATAAAGTCCTTAAAAGTCTGACTTTTTTTTGTAATCAAGTTATTTCTGGTTAAGGCTACCGCAGACAGGCACGACCCGACAGCGCGACACGACTCTAGTAGAATAATTTCTATGAAAACTTCGTGGAAATTGTTCCAGTTGCCTGTATGCGAAAGCCTTAACCAGAAGATAAAATGTATGTTTCAATATAACAGATTAAAGATTTTCTACATCGATTATTATTAACGAATGCGTTGATTCTTTTATTTTTCTAAGAGCCGCTCCATGGTTCGCAGCTTTTCCCCGAAGCCAGATCAATATAAAAACAACAACATAGTACAGTCTAGGTTTTATAAAAATGGCGCCGATCTCGTTCAGCGCGTACTGTTAATAGCATATAATAAGCGTTATGTCTATATCTATTGTGTTAAGAGTAGGGAAACACCAGAAACGATGGCTGGATTGTGAAAAATATGATATGGCCAAAAAGGGGTTCACTACAGGTACAGAGATGACGGCTGTTAGAGAAAACATAACATTTATATCACGTCTGTAATACACGAAGAGTTAGGCAGACCTGTAGCTTGTACAACATCAGATTTCGCTAGTTATGATTAAGGCCCATGTAATAGGGGGCGAGCCTAGCGCCATCAACCGCGCACAAATCCAGACTCCGGGCTGCTTGTGCTGATAGAGATGTATGGAAATAAACATGTTGCGCCAACCTCATATACATTCGGATAAGAGATGCTGATGATGGCAAAAATTAAAAGAAAAAAACTGGCCACGTGCCAAGGCAATGGTAAATTTTCATCAATTTTCTTAAATATCTATTAAAAAAAAAAAAAAAATAGATCCTCGCAACAAGCCCTTTCATTTCATACGTCACACGGTACAGTTTGCAAAACTTAATCACATCATTGTTATTTTCTACTTTGGTCAAAACAGCCGAAGGGAGGAGAGAGTACCACAAATGACAGCGAGGAAGATCTGGACGAGACTTATGGGATGGAGGATTCTAGTCATCTTTAATGGATTAGTGACGGAGAGTGGCATCAGGAAGCGTATAAAGGCGTAAGGCCACATAGATCGCCGAAAGGAAGATGGGCAAAAATGTATGGAAGCTGGTACCCAAAAACCAATATCAACCAATAAAAATAATTTATATACAGTTTTTAAAGGTCTAATTATGTAGAATAATAGTCGTTAAAGGGTTTAGTTCGCTGTCAGCTCAGAGATATGACAACCTTTAACATTAACATTTTTCTGTTCATGTTTTAGAACATGAACATTTACAGAAAATACACAGTTGTAAAAGTTGGTAGTTTAATTAATAGGGTGGGGTAAAAGGGCTTGTATAACACATGAGTATACACCTGAAGTAAAAAAATAATTTGATTTTGATTTGATACCTATATGACTAAGAATTACGAAACAAAACCCGCATTTTAAAGAACAAAATAAAACTTTACTTTTGTAAAAAATATAAAATGTAATTATGAGAGAATAGAAGTTACGTTAAAGAATGGAAATTACAAAAAAATCACCGTCGCCATCGCGCGCGAGGTGGGGTTTTTTCACGGTTAGTGACGTCAGCTTAGTTATCTTTATCTAGCAAACATACAAAACACTAGTAACTGAAGCACAATTTGAAATATTTAATTAAGTAATTTATTTATTTGCTGATTGCAAATAAATAAATTACTTATTTAAAAAATTCAAGACATTCGTGTTTTTTTTATACTCTACAATCCGCTTGAATAGTAATAAAATTCTTGTCCGTACAAAACATTTTACCACATCAAAATAAATACAATAATTATTGTCGGATATGCAATAGTATTAAAAGGCAAATAAATTACTTACTAACATTATTTTTTACCAAAAATCCGGAAATCCGTCAATACGGGGACATACTGGAGTAATTGTACAGATGTGTGTTATCGTGTGTACTACAGTTACTGTAAGTATTTTTTTCAAGCCTGTTTTTTCCCACTGCTGGGCAAAGGTCTCCCCATACTTTTACAATTTTCCTTATGTTGTGTCTTTTCCGGCCACTCGGTGAGGAACGAGTCCAAATCGTCACGCCAGCGTTTTTTAGGTTTTGCCCCAGTGACGACGCCCGTCATCAGGTACCCACTGTGTGACGATCCAGAAGTACTTATACATTGTAAAAATAATTTCAAGAACATTATAAGTAAATAAATATATTTATTTACGGGCGCAGGTGAGACTTCACATATCGGTTTTTGTACGTAACAGTTCCTTTATCGCCATTTGGCTACGGAACCCTAATACCGATATTAGCCAGAATGTAGTTCCAAATATAATTAACAAAATTATATTATATAACAGCATGAGAAAGAAAATGATCAAAAAAATTGTATTTTTTTAAATAATTTAATGTAAGTATATGTTTTTGTGCTTTCTTCGCGAAATGAATTCTTTTTAGCTGTCTGGAACTTTCAAAGAAGGCAAGACGCGTCATTGGTTGTGACTTCACATCACATACAAGTACCTAAATAAATCAAGAAAATAAAAGTAGCCAATAGGAGATACGAGCTTTACGAGCTCATAGAACTCCGTCCGAGTTCGTAACTAGTCGGACAAACCCGAAATAAATAGGTGAGAAAAACAGTACTTAAACATTTATAAATCTAAAAACCGGCGAAGTGCGAGTCGGACTGCCTTACCAAACACTACCAAAAATAATATACTTTACCTCTTTTATTATTTGCCATGATAGTGGCCACAGTCTCACGCATCCTGTGAAAAATGTAACTGGGTACCTATTACATTTAGAAAGAAGAGAACAGCCGTGTGACTGACAGTCAGACGGACGTTTTAAGCTGCATTCGGTTGGCTGTCATTTATTACGCGACTCATCTTGGGGGACCGAAATTACGCTTTTCTCACCCTAAGAAATACGGTTAGTTAGCACCACAGCTCAAATGAGTACGACCAAACTTTTTTGACAATGCAAAATCGAAAACGCTGCTTACAGTAAACTTGCGTTTGCTATGTTGTGACGTCACTAAACGGAAGTGTCACATTCACATCGGAATCATAAAAAATATTAAATGAAAATAATTATATTGGGCGCATCTGTGCAACACAGCATAGGCAACTTGAAGGCTTGTTCGGATCTAACCTAACATGTACACAGTCTACCCACATTTAAAAACTCTACAATCAGTCAAATCAACGCCAGCGGAACAATCCTGAGAGGAGATGCGGGGGGAGGGGGCGAAGTAGCCATAGTGCAGTTTGGAACATGATCTAGATGTCTGTTTTACTTTGACTAGATTTCTCAAGTCTAACGGCCGGTTTCTTCCAAATCCTAAATCGCCGACTGTTATCCTATTTGAATATAATTACTTAACCCATAAGATGTAATCATGTAACTTGTAAGGACAGCAAAAAAATAAAGTATTATCGCAGATTACAGATGGTTCACTCCGCATTTTAGGTATGAAGCTACAAATAGGTACCTACGCGGCGGACTCAACTTGTCGAATTCAGTGGACGTAACGTAGTCAGAAGATATATGAGTTACACGATAGAAACTATAGAAAGAGAGGCAACTTTTAGGTGAATATAACTGTAGGTGATTAGCGCTGTGCGACCTTAATTGCAGTTTATTGTGTCGGAGCAAGAGACGCTTTTTATTTAAATGATTTAGTGGAGTAAACCATCTATATTGATCTGTGGTAGTGTAATTAATTTTGTATTGAGAAAATAAATGTTTCAGTTTTATAATAGTGCCTTTTAAATTAATAAAAGTTTGGACAATGTAATAAATATTTTATTTTTATTTTTTTTGAAATACCTAAGGAAAAAGAATGGTTTATCTGCAAATATGCATTTCATCTAAACTTCTAAAGCAATGGTTTTTGTTTTTTAGAATGATTTAGATGATTTGATTTGTATTGCAATATTTGTCCTACAGTGCACAGCACATTAGCAAGATGTTGACTACCTCTGAAATAAGTCACTTATTCTCTGTTATTATTGATCAACGATTCAGTGTACCTGTACATTTAATCAAAGGTAGATCATACCGACGAAAAATCAGTGACAATTAATGTGGCCAACTATTTCAAACTTGGGGTGGTCCTCGCTGGAATAGTCTAATCCTAAATCCCAAACAAAAATGTGTAGGTATTTTTTCATTATTGGCCACCCTACAATATCCATTTCCTACTGTTTTTAAGAATGATATATTTTTATGTTTTATTTTGCAAATGTTGTGTGCCTTATAGCTTGCTCTGAATAAATATAGCTTCTTTCATTCATTCTTCAGAAATGTTGCAAGTTTTTCATGTCCAAATCATGTGAAAACAATACATTCCATAGCAACTTTGAGATTCATAAAAGTTTAAGAAAATATCTGGTTTATGTCTGCCATCAAGAGAATGTTCTGATTTTGCAGCATTGCCATTTATAGTTTGTCACCTATGCCCAGGGGCCTAAGTCTACTAATATATAAACGTCACAGTGGTGTCATAATGGTTAGTTTTTGAGAGTTTTTGTATGGCAAATCTGTCAAAAACTAACTATTATGACACCATTGTGACGTTTATAAATTAGTAGACTTAGGCCCCATGTCTCAAAATTTGTAAGGCCCAAATTATTACCCTTAAAAATACAACTAGTGAGTGACCCTGTCCCTGTAGACCAGTACTAATAGTTGACTTAACTAATTGTTACAAAACATACTTAATGGCAACATTCAGTTGTGTAATCTGTTGCAGTGCTATTTATTTTTATAACTTTATATTCCAAAGTTTATTTTGTCCATTAAGAATCTGATTTGTTAGAGAAAAATCTTTATCATGCTTATCATTACCTACCCCATTGGTACATAAATAACATAAACATTGTTCAATACTTGGTCAAAGACACTTATGGGTGTTGCTATTGAAAAAAATATCTCTTACCACCAAAAACATTTGAAAATAATCCATGATAAAACAAAAGCAATTGTTTCAGTTGTGAGTGTCCTAAAATTGGACACATGTGACACTTTTTGTAACATAAGCAGGACAAAGGCCCACAAACTAACCCAACAAGCGAAACTTTATCAATTATTGTTATTTACTTAATAAAACTTAGCACTTACTAGTTATTGGTTCCGAAGAAGTAAATGCATTGTACGTTCATCGCCTTCTTGGGAGGCTTTAGCTCCGGAGTAGGAATGGCTACCTGAAAACCATCACAAACCAGAATTAGGGTCAATGTTTTCTTTCATTATTATGACATTTCTCAACTTGTTTATCTACTTTGACAGCTTCAGTTACTATAATAGGAGATATTTATAGTGTTTCTCCGGCCAATACCCTAGCCACGCAGCATTATAGCCAAGCATTCATAATTATCAAGAAATTTTCCCGCCCTTATTTGCGTGAATCTTATCTGTCAATTTCATCAACAAATGCTCCAACAGTTGTTTACAATTTTGATTACAGGTATTTACTGATAGAAAATGAGAGATTTATTATTTTTAACTTCAAAAGTAATAATGAGGCGTCTTACCCGGCCGGGCCAAGGGCTGAATCCCTTCATCTTGGCCCTGAAACAAACATATGTTATGTATTACCAACACTGGAATCGAGTAATCAACACAAAAAGCTTTAAAAAGCTCCAAATTTCAATACATACCACACAAGATCACCAAGTTTGAAACTTTCAGTCATCGTACACAACTGCTCTGTTCGGCTTTCCACGACGAACTAACCAAAGAGAAAATGTATCTCATCATAGAACAGAATAGCCTTCCGCGTCTTTTGGTTTGTCTATGATCGATGAGAAAACCGTTATTTTCCGGTAATACATTGCAACTATGCTGGTTCTACACGCATGGCATTTGCCGCAAGGCGCAAACTACAAACGAGTGAATAAACAGCGCTTGGCGCAGGTTAAACGGACACTCGGTTGGATCGGCAAATCAGCAAAAAGTGCTTGCAAAAGTTGCAAGACCACTACTGTGGCTAATTGGCTATTATTATTCTACAAGCCAAGGCTAACACGCTATCCACACGTTTGAATTTGTGGTGGATTTTACTCAGCTACTTAAAAGACAGTGTTCCAATTTATTTTTAAACCTTGTTTTACGTATTTGATTTGACAGTTCTTCATATTTTATCTGTTTTGCTATTTTAGTTTTCAGTTTGCAGAGGTGGACGTACCGCCAAAATTAAATTTTTACGTTGTTTTGGAATGAATTTTGTATAAAAATGTCCAAAAGATTTTATCCGCAACATCAAGGTGAACGGAAAAAAGCGAAACTTGACATTAGTATATCTGATCACAACTTTCCATTGAGTCAAAACAATGAATTCAACAAAGGTAAACTTCCCAAATTGTACATTTACTGCTTATTCTTTCGTTATTTACGTGTAAAATAATAAAACTAAGCTACCAAAGTGTCTTTACAATGTAAGTTTAAGCACAAAACACAATTGATAATGTTTCAAGTTAGGTTAAGTACAAACTTTTATGCCATAGAATCTAACATTGATGAAAATTGGGGAGACGACAATGATGACGAGATCCTACTCCTCGCCAGCCAGGCTTGCGAGCAGGCCTACAACACCAACGACATCAGTCAACTGGCAGACTACAGTTTGTGCATGAAACCAGGCTCAACAAGCACCCAGCTAAGTTTCGAGCCTACTCCTAGCACGAGCTCGTCAAAAGCCGAATTCACATTCAAAAAACCGTCATTCAACACACCCACTTCCATAACAACAATTAAGTTAAAAGAAAAATGCCATAGAATATCCTCACCGTTACCTGGAATCTCATCAAAAGTTATACCCACGACTAATGGACAAGTCAACATGTCAGATGACTTGATATTTAGTGACAAAGTGTTCAAAAGTCATGATTCGGACCAAGTGTACCGCCAACTGCTTCAGATGCAAGAGGAGAATGCTAAACTGAAGTCGGAAAATGGTAAATTGTTGGAAAAATGTGTGACAAAGGAAGGTGAGGCATCTATTCTGCGGACTCAGCTGAAGAGTTGTCAGTCAGCCGTGGATCATGCCAGGTTGGAGAAAATAAAGGCTCAGGAGAAAGTGCAGATGGAGTGGACGGAGAAACTTAGTGCTGCTAACTGTCAGATGCATGATCTGAGGACACAGTTGGATTTCAAGGTTATTGTTTACTTTTATGTACATTATTATTTCAAAAGTTCTGAGGGCCTGTGTAGTTTGTGGAAAGTCACCTGCAAAATATTAAATTGTTAATTGAAGTATAACTTATCTAAAGTTAGTCTAGATATTAAAGTTATAATGAAGGTATCGCTATATTCGTCCTGTTGTCATAATATGTGTACTATTTCAGAATCTAGAAATAATAAGTGTAAAGGAAAAGTGCAAGAAACTGGAATCTTCTAAAGTAAGACTAACACAAGTTACTGTTGGAGGAAATGACATATTGCAAAGGTATAAAAACCTATATATTTTCTTGAATGATGTGTAGAAATAGCTTAATATTTTATGCTGGTCTGAGAAAGATTTAATGGTTTGATGTCAGTAAGATATTGTCTGTAGTCTTCAGACAATCTCTTTTTGACATCAGCCCCAGTAAAGCTTCAGACGGAAGAATATAGGTACTTAAGTGGGGCTGGGGTAGAATCAATGGTGAAAGTAAAGAAAGCCCACATTAATCTAAAACTAGAATACTGACCTATATGATGAAAATTATTTGTAAATATACTGCTGTAAATGATATTATTTTATTTATTTTTTATATTCTCGACATTACATTGAGGTGGTGCACTACTGCCGTTGGCAGCAGTGATGGCTTGGAATATTCCTTATAGTTACTGTAACTGATTTAACTGTTTCTATTCACAGGCATTACAACAACACACTACAGAATGATACACTTGTAAGTCAAATTAAGAGGGTGAAAACTGCATCGAATGCAGTGCAAACTGATGACAAGGCTCACATGCTGAAATTGAATAAAACATACAGAGCAGGTACAGTAATGCAATTGATAGTTGTTTAATTTTGTCGAAAATTAAACATTGACGGGTTTTAAGTAAGGTTTTATTGGAATACAGTTGTTTTTTTTTATTACAAATAATGGTCAAAACTGAAACCCTGTTAAACTGGGAATCTACATAATAATACATTAGTTATAGCCCGACTTTTTCGTTGGTGACAGTCAAATGGTCCTAGCGGGTGAAGGGGGACGCGGGTCAAAACAAATGATGCGCACCCAACTGCATGAGGTGTAAGATGAAATTTACTTCCATGAACGAAAGGCCTTCTTTGAGCAAGAAATACAAAAGAAACATTTTTTGTTGTGTTAGAACAGTGGTAAGTAAAACTATTACTTTTATTTTCTATTCTCAATTACAGAACCAACAACCGACCCGTCAATACTCCCCTACATACTAGAACCGTGCACAAACCAGCAGCATTCCATACTAGACTACAATGAGAAGCTACAGAAGACTACAGACCTATCACAAAACAAGTGCAGGATATACAGCACGTTCCACAGACTGCCCACCACGCCAGTGCCCAAAGAGATAGGGAAGAACAAAGTGGTGATGGGCTGTGTTTATGAAGATGTTACGAGTGTGTTTACTGGGGAGAGTGATAGAATTGAGGATAGGTATTTTAATGTGAGTATGGGTGATGTGGTCGTAGCTCGATATTTAGCGTCCCATCGTCATAATAAGCCACCTAGTCGCGAGCACCAGCACTCTGATGGTACACCACAAGCCAAATATATTCATAATACCATAAACACTTATTACAGATCTTCAGATCAATAAAATTTATACTGAATGAAACTCGCAGTAGACTGGAGACGGTATGTCAGCGCGTGACGACTTCCTTCCAGAAGGAAATGGACGAGAAGTACATGGACGTCACCTCCAGTTACCAGTATGTTAGCAAACAGGATCTGTTGAGAGGCAGGTAGGTAATGTTTGATATTTTCACTGGTCTTCTTTGCAGAAACACATTCTGAAAATTCAATTCATTTATTTTTTTGGAGTTTTACTGTCAAATCCATTTTTTACTCTCAAATCCAGTTCAGAGCAAGGGCAAAAAAACTTTTAAAAAATCCTTAATTTTTTTGCGTATGTCATAGCAAGCACACGCCTAGTTTTCGAGAAAAGAAATCCTAAAGTTTCAAAAAATTCTACTTGGGTGGGTAAAACAATCTATGTGAGCTAAAATAAACTTCAAAACAAAAAGTCTGTTTCAAGGCTGCAAATTACAAGTAACAAAAGCTTTTGTTTTAATTTGTTCTTATTTCAGTGCACTATACAAAGAAGAACAAGAGATTCTATCCAGAAGAATGGTTGCGACACTAGCGTATGTTCTAAACTCTTCTAGAGGAGTGTACTGGTTCTTCAAACATGAACAAATGTCTGACGAAGGTGCAGAGAAGAGAGAACTGTTTATTGACATTATCACCAGGATATGTATGTTACTTGACAATGCTGTGAGTAGAATATTTTTTTCTTTTTATAATTGCCCTTTTACTGTGCGAAAATATTTTAATGTCTCTGAAAATTAGAACTTCAGTAAGTACTGTTTTTTCACTTTTAAATGAAAATCTAGAATTACCTTCTCTCTACTGTTCTAAACTTTAGAAAATAAACTAAATGCAAGACAGTTATCTAAGGTTCTGTGCAGACCTAAAGGAGCGCAAAGCTGTGATTTTCGGAAGACATTCAATGTTGCACTTTATGAATAGTACCAAAAAGTGCAAAATTGTACACACAGATAGACACAGATCTCAAGCGGGCTTATATGCACTGTACGTCATTGATAATAAAGAGGAGGCACAGAGGAGGAGCTCGTGGCTAAGTTATAACAGTCGCACGGGTCGTTCCATTAGGTTAAGCTACGCTTGCCAGGGTCGGTCCTTGGATGGGTGACTCTTTACATACCGAGACTCCTGCGTGCCTCGGAAAGCAAGCCGTTGGTCCCGGCTGTCATTCGTGGATCTTTGACAGTCGTTACGAGTCGCCAGAAGTCCGAAAGTCTGACAACCAGTTTTACCAAGAGGTATCGTATTACCTAGTTACTGGGTAGTGGAGGTCAGATAGGCAGTCGCTCCATGTAAAATACTGGCATATATGCAGCTGCATCCGGATAGACTGGAAGCCGACCCCAACATAGTTGGGAAAAGGCTAGGCAGATTGATTTTGTTACTAAATCAAAATCAAAAGTCATTTATTCAAACTAGGCTGAGAATCAGCACTTTTCGAACGTCAAATAAGACAGTCCCCCAAAAACGCCCGTCCTTCACCACTTCCTAGTGCTTTAGCTGGGAAGAAGAAGTGGCGCAACAAACTCCCCAGCGGCACAGCTGTCTGATCAGTTAGAAAAGAAAATGAATCTATACAATAGTATCCAAAATAATAGCTATTAAAACTGGAACTCAAAGCCACAAAAATGTTAAACTAGGACCATCGAAGTAAAATAAATAAACAGTTAATTACTAATAACAATAACAAAACCATGGACAGCAAGACGACCAGTCACCACGAGCAGTACCCGTTCACGAGCATAACGTGAAGATCAGCCATCACCCCCCTCGCCATATTTGAGGGAAGGAGGCAACCCGACCCCCGACGCTACCGCAAGCAGTGACATCTAAGGGAGCATGACGAACTTGCTGCCGGTTGCTCAGGCAAAATACTAATACTAATAATAAAGACCAAAATGATTTCTTAATAAATTCTTAAATTATCTTTTCCAGTCCTGCGCCACACTATACAGCGGCCTGCTACTATCAATAACATCCCTCATAGAAGCCCTAACATCTTCCGATATCAACAAATCAAAAATCCTAGACATTATAAAGACAATACTGACATCTAGACCTATGCCATTTGTGGTCACTCATGTTCTTAACTTATTGAAGACTGTGGCACTATGGGACGGGTTTATGAAGACGTTCTGCCCTGGAAATGGGACGGGGAATCTGAAGACTGATTATGATCAAGGTGTTCTGTTGTATAAAAAAGGTAAGAAATATAATTACATGCCATAATTATAGTATGGCGCATTGAGATTAGGAAAGTTCTCCTTTGTACACCAATGTGGGCGTGCATATCTACGCCCAAATACTGTACAAATGATTTATTTTAATTGTTGAAACTTTTATTTGCATGAGCCGAGACAAGTGGAAATCACTTTCAAAGCGTTTCGTATTTATATTACTGACTAGCTGCTGCCCGCGGCTTCGACCGCGTGCACTATGACTTGCGTTACAGAAATCTCCCGCACCTCGCATATGAGCCCTATAGACCGATAAAAAATCAGAACCCTCCTTTTTGCTTCGTCGTAGTCGGGTAAAAATGAGCCTCCAACTCAAGAATTTTCGTCATCCCAAGAATCCCATCTCAAAAACGGTATAAATCAAAATTATATATATTGGTTTCCACTTTCATCACAAGTTGTTTTTTTTTTTCCAGATTCATGTTTCATACAAGTGCTTCTAAAACAAATAGAAGCATGTCTGAAATGTATGGAGAAACAGAAGCTTACAGACAAGGCAGTAGAGACCACACAAAACCTTATCGTGTTGTATAGCAATATCAATGACAATTCTATCAGCAGTTTAGCTAGAGAAATATCGAGGTATGTAGTAAATATAGAACTTATTTTCTTACATAACTTGAATACGTATTCTCAAGAAAATAGCACCAAGCAGCAAGCTTTATGCATAGTCACAGGACCACTTACTTAGAAACACTATAGTAGACTATAGTGTTTCTAACTATGAAAAGATTAAAGTTGAAGTTTCTTGCCCATTCTTCTCCATTCCTACCTACTATGCTTTGGAATGGGCAACTAGCTTCATCTTTTTGACTGACTGATTTCTTGAGAATTCGAACGTGCCTGTAATTGGTTTATTTGAAATAAATACTTTTTAGAGTTTTTGGCTCTATAAAATAGAATTTTGTTCCAGATGTGATTGCCACCTAGTCCTAGTCCAAGTGATAGTATACGCTTTAAGGATATGCGCTGTAATGTTGGAGAATTTTAAACATAGTTTTATTGGTAAGTCACGAATCTATCAAATCTAACTATGACTGTTTGTTACGAAGCTTACTCGGCAATTAATATCAAAAATAGTGATCGTTTTTTTTATTGTATGCACCATACTGAAACTGTTACATCCGTTTTAACCGTAATATATGATAATACGGGCTGGTGTCCGCAATGCCAATGCGCGTATTTTGGAATTTCAAAGTACGTTACTAGAGCGTTGTAATAGCGTTGCTCCCGAGGTGGACACTCTACTTTTTATCACCCTCTATGAGAAAATAAGTAAATCCAACGTATGAATAAGAATAGTACCTACGTTTCTTTTATACGAATGGAAATAAAACATCTTTTAAAACAGCCCAAATCTATGAACGAACGACTTTAAAATAATAAAAAAGTAGTTCATTCATTAATTCATAATTGAAATAATCTTTCATGTTGTGCATAAAAACTTATGGAAATACAGTATTTTAATTTAACTCTGAAATCACGTAAATCAGCGAAATCAGCAAAAATTTGTTAAGTCCCTATTTCCGAAAAATTTGCTCTTTTTGAATAGAGGTGATAAAATATGGTGTTTTTTTCTTTCCTCTAGGTGATAAACCAACAAACCAGTCTGTATTACTGTCAGTGTGTCGCTGCGGTATACTGCTGCTATACCAGTGTGCCGTCCGCGACGTGGAGTTCAGTACGCAGCTGTCGCACAACGAGGGACATCTCATCGAGTTCTGTGAACTTATGAGGGGCTTCGAGCATAGTGAGGCTACCAGTGAGTATATTCTGCAGTATTTCATGTTATTTGGTGGCATAGAACTGTTGGTTACTGGTAACTGCCGACGCTGCCTAAGGACATCTGCAATACAGGTAACATCAGCAGTATACAGGCTGACTTTGAAAACATGCGCCAAAATTTAAGGAAGTGTTCTACCCATCAATATGAACTACTTTTACTATGGGACCAACTAAGAATATTCGCAAAAAGATCGACCTTCTTATACAAAATGGTATATTATCGGGTATACCTTTATACAGGAAGGTAGATTTTTTTTTGCGAATTCAAGTTTGGTTCTGCAGTAAAAGTTGTTCACATTGATGGGTAGAAAACCCCTTTAAATTTTGTCGCATGTTTTCAAAGTCAGCCTGTATATTGTAGTCTCACAGACCGATCAGTAATGAATTGTGTGCCTGCCAAATTAGTATCATCATAATAAGTACCTACTGGTAGACGTAGGTCTCAAGAAACGCCACGTCATAACGTTAGGTGGAAGACCAGTAACTATAAAATATATTTTTATTTTCAGCAAACATGCTATCAGAACTTGCCGGTACCCTGCAGTCTTCACCAGAGGATATGCCGCCATCATTCCATAGACAACCGTGGCTGAAAAGTTTCCAATCATTCTCTCTGGTCGACTAAACTCGAATACGTAGTGATTACATGCTCTTTGTATGATATATTCTATTTTTAGAATAATAATGTAAATATTGTAAATAATCGAAATGATTTTGTATGTTTCTATGATTATTTAAGAAAGAATACAATTATTATTTATTTTAAACATTTATTTGTTTCGTTTAAATTATAAGACTTTTTACAGTAGGAATGTGGAAATCAAGAAATACTTACGTTATCATAATAATTTTATAAATCCTTATAGCACATAATAATATAAGTTTTACTCCTAAAAATTGAGAGGTGCCTTGGCATAATATACAATATGCATGATTTTCAGTTCTCTCTTATAATTTCGTAGACATATTATGTAATTCATTACTCGTACATAATATGATTTGCATCAAACAAACACTGATGACATTTACTTACAGATTTTCATAGTTGCGTTTTGAAAGAGAATGTGCGTGAACATGTACAATTTTTTTTACTTATCTGCTAGTTACTTGAAGTTAATGTTATACATCGAGAAAAACTAAAATATCACTGTACCAATACTACAATTAAATGGCATAAAGTAAACGGGCTGTGACATTCACAGGCACCCATCACAAAATCCATAGTGCCTTTATTATAAAATAACTATACAAATGACTATAATTGGGTCTAAAACTCAATGCCAGCTTATTCATACCATGAAACAATTTATAATAGTGTCAAATTACTTCAAGTTAGAGGTAAGACCGCTGTACACCACTACAACTGACTTCGAGGCCAATAAGTGAAAGGGTACACACAATATCTGCTGTCCCGCTCCCACATTTTAGTATCGAGTTTTTGACCCAAATATAAAATTAAAAAAATACAACTTATGGGGTCAAAGGCTTCGCAGTTGACATAACAATATCATCAGGTGTGTACGGTTGATGAAAGAAGTACAACATGAAACCAGCTGCTAAAAGAAAATGGAAGCCTAGAATGGATGCAATAAGGATTAGAAAGTATTTTGATTTTCTTAGGGCGGGCATGAGCCAGAATATGAGAACTGCACCGGATACGAAAGCTGCCATCAGTACGAAGAGCCACTGGAGCCAAAACACTTGAATCGTCCATAATACGGCCACTGGTATGTATATCGAGAGTGAGTATCCATAGAGGCAGAATAGGGACATCATTGTTGGTGATTTCGCATCCTGCGAAGAGAAAAGTTTATTTTACTATTGTGTTAATCAATAAGCCACGCTTTTTCGATGGAGTGGCGTGTGTTTAGACTTCACATAGTTAGGACCACTTGCACCATAAATCAATGAACGCATTTAGCGCTAAATGAATTTAAAACATCTTTCAATTTCTGTCAAAAAAAAAAAAATGAGCTTACTCAAAATATGAAATTTACTGCTTAAAATACTAATCTTCCGACAACTTATATGCGAATACAAAAAAAGAAACGACTGACTAAAATACTGAAAAATTTATACAGCATTTGCTGACGTAAGTAATATTTTTTCACCAGCTTAAATTGTGGTTTACCGAAAACTATAGTAAGACATTTTAGGGCCTGTGCACACCAAGTTTTTTAAACGCGCCGTCGACGCGCGTTTGTAGCGATACAGACGCGATACGCACGCAAGTCAGACCTTTTCTGTAGGATAAAAGCGCGCCGTCGACGCGCGTTTCTAAAATGCGCGTCGACGATACAATACAATAATTTGTCTTATAATATTACCCTTATTTACCTGATTCTCTATTTCATCATGTCCATCAGTATTTGTAGTCCACTTCAAGGCTGCCCACAGCGCTAGCGGCACGAGCCACACGTAGCATGTAATGGCTGTTGCTGCTATGGATACTAAGTGAAAGTCATAGCGCCAAATGAAGCCCTTCTTATTTGCATTGTGCAAATAACTTGCTATGTTACCGCTCACGGCTATTGTGAATATCTAGAATTGTTAGGAGGTAAATTGTTAGTTATGTGTTTATTTTTCATTTTTAGTATAAAAAATAAGGTAAATGACAGGTTTATTTCAAGGGAAAAAAATCTATTCAGTTAGTCAGGAAATTGGACATGATAGGGTTTGAGAACTCTCAATGCAATATACCATAGTCAATCAATCAGTTCAGCATATGACATGACAGGCTAATGTTGGACATAAGCGTCTACCAAACTGCACCGCATAACCCATGCCATAGATGCCATATTTATCAGCATCGAATGCACATAAATATGTAGGTACTGAAAAATTCAACCCTATCTTAGCTTGAATATTGCTGAATTTCATGTTATCAAGTATTATACTGTTCACCTACCAGGGTAACAGAAATCCAAACAGGTCCATACAGATCTGGCTTTCCCTTGATTTTTTCATCAAAGTAGTTTCGTGAAACCTTCTGCGGCAGCACAGAGGATATGATCCTTTCCACAACCTCATTTGTGTGGACATCAAAGTACTTCTGGTAATATTCTATAGTCCAGAAGTTGTGGTTTGCTGGAAAACAAGGGATAATAACATAATGATTAGCTGATAATAATTATGTTTGGCTCACTTTTTTTTGCTACTAGCACAATATAATAAAAAAAGACAGTATATTAGTTAAAACTAAATCTACACTAATATTATAAAGAGGAAAACTTTGTTTGTTTGGTTGTAATGAATAGGCTCAAAAACTACTGGACCGATTTAAAAAATTCTTTCACCATTCGAAAGCTACATTATCCACGAGTAACATAGGCTATATTTTATTTTGGAAAAAAATAGGGTTCCGTAAGATATTTGGGTTTTTCGGACTCAAGGTGTAAAAAATCAACCAGAAAAGTTACTTATTTTGCGTACGCTGCCTAAACTATAAAAGACAGAACCATAAAATATTCTAATTAATTGTAGATCTTATAAATATCTACAAAAAAGTCCGCGACACACTATACCTATCTATGTCGAGTGAGGCACAACAACCGTTTTTTTATTTAAAAATCTTGATTTTTTTTTTGGACTACATTTAATCGCGTTTATTTTACTCATGCTATTAATCCTTATCAAAATAAATTATTTCATCACTAAGTACAGTTTATGTAGATAATATTTGGTCTTTGAATGATTAAAATTGGACGTTTGGTTTTGAAGTTATGGCGAAATTAAAATATTACGATTTCTGCTGCACGGCCCGTTGCGAAGTGGGCGTCACCAAGGGAGTTTAGTGTCTGTGAATTGACCTGGGAATCATTTTGCTGACCATGTCTTTCCTGGGTAGGCTTTTTGCAGCGGTAACCGACATCCACGCGGGCGGAGCCGCGGGAGACCGCTAGTGTTACATAAATCAGGAAGGAAGCAAATGTTACCCTGTGGTTGATAGATGCTAGAGTAACGAAGCATGGTGTTATGTGTGGACAAAGATAACCACTAACAAGTTAGATAAAATATTATTCAAAACCCAGATAACCAAAAAAACAATACACAATCACTTTACAAATACTCAGAACCCAGTAAAATTAAAACTACAGTGTTACTAATACAGTGATTAGATTAGAATCTAGTTAAAACCTACACTAATTGGTAGATAGGACAGGACCATTATGTTGTAAAATAGTTGTCTTCTTCAACTAGAATCTTTAAATCAAAAGTATTTTAATGTAGGTTCTTACTTTGTGGTACAGCCTCTGGTTCATCAATCGCTTTGGGTTCTTCAAAATTATAGTTTGGATTGGACATAGTGTTATTGTATTGATTTGTGTGCACTGCCTCCACGTCGATACGTGCACTTCGATTATTATGGTCAGGGGAATAGTCCTGGAAGTCCAAAAGTTCACCCGTGTTTACGTTCGCCATAATTGTTTACTTCATTTAACACCACAGTATTTAAAATCCATGCAATTTTAACAAATTGTAAGTTTTTCGAGAAAACGTCACATTAGTCACCCATAAATAAAATAAACTGTCAATTTTGACAAGACATTGAAGACATCGACATGTTTTCAACAAATGTGTACGTCACCAATTTTGAAAGGCAGATACTCTCGACTTATTACGAAAACCAAATACCGGTTTTTAGTTTCATCTAAAAACTGTCGTCATTATGCAGCATGCGGAAGCCAAAAGTGATAACAACTAACTAGAGATAATAAAAATAAAAACGAAAGACAGTTTATTTTATTTTATAACGATTACATGCAGAGTAAGCAAAATGTTCCCCTTTGGTGTTTCTCAGAAGTCTTTAATTAATGGCTAATCTTTTGAACTGCTGCTAGAATGATATGTAATAGACCAATTTAAAAAGACTTTTACGAGGTTTTTTTTTTGCAACTGAATCTTCATGAGTATGAGTACTACTTTTATGCATAAAATAATCAGCTTCGTAGCTGTGATGTAAGTTATGAAAAGGTTGGTCTAAAAATCCTAGTAGTTCAATTTAAAGTTGAAAATTTAAATTAAAAATGTAAATTAGAAAAACGTCCATCCAATCCATCTCAATAAAATAAACGGATCACAGACGAAATCTAAAACCTCCTCCTTTTTGGCACTCTTGTTGTGCAAAGTGCAAACTACAATGGCAACCCTTGAACTCCCACTTTTCACGCCGCATTGACGACGTCGTCGTCGCGTGGTAGCCATTTTGTTTTCAACAGGACTTCGTTACGTCAATACGTATTTTCTGTCGGGAAGAAGAAAACTTAGCTGTACGTGATTTAATAATAATAGATGTATTCATTCCATTTGTACGTGAGATGATTGCAGTAATTACGTGTGTTTATCGTCTGCAGTGCTGTGATATACGCGATAACGTAAGTTCACTACGTGTTCATTTCTAAAGTCTCGCCATATTGGTTATCCACGTAACGAATAGAGTTAAAAACGAACTATTTTGTTATTTACAGTGATGTGCAGTTGAAGATTGTGCTTGGCATGGTGACATCAACGACTACGGTCGTCATTCAAGATGTCAAAAGAAGTAGCGGAAGAGTATGCGTCGAGTTTGGCGGACCTAACCGTCAACAGCAAGCCGCTGATAAATATGTTGACGATCCTCGCGGAAGAGAACATCGACCACGCCGGGGTTATCGTTGAAACAGTGGAGAAGCATTTGGAGAAGGTGAATTTCAATTTTTAAAAATTAACGCGTGTGAGGTGCCGCGGAATTTATGCCACAGTCACGTGAGATTCGGGGGAATAATGGGAAAGTGTTCTCAATACGATGACGCACGCTCTTCGTTGCGTGCTTTACGTGTTTACAATGACAAGTGTGACTAATTCGGCCTCGTTGTAACCAGTCGAAGCTCGTAACAGGTATCTCCTACCAGATGTTCCAATTTCACAACATTACCTCAAACAATATGACAGCATTGGCCATCTATATACTTCTGTAAATTGCTCATATCAAGTCAGTATTAGATTACAACAACCTTGTTTTGGGACAATTCGCTGCCTGCTCATATCTTTGATGTTTGCACAAGTTTTACCATACATTTCTAGTAGCAATGTTGCTTGGCTCTTTGTTCCAATACTGATCTGTTATTTATTCATACATAAATGATTGAATATTCGAGTTGTAAGCCTAATAACCTTTGAGTTCTACTTTCATCAGCATTTGAACTACTTGCCTACTTAAGTTTAAAATGTTGCATAATTTGACATACAATCATTTGCCTAGTTGTCTCCCAGCCAAATCTGAACACCATACAAAGTGCTAACTTTAATAGTTTTATCACATTGTAGCTAATCTTGATAAAAGGCACATAATAGTAACTAAGTATGAAACTCACCTAGATTACAGTATTTCCTTGTAGACCTGGCAAATGTTCAAATTACGAAACTTTGTAAAAGATGAAGATATTACTTTGAAAAAGAGTTTAGGTAACCTTTGTGAGATATAAATCAATAGAAATCATGTTATTTCTTGTTGCAAACTTACAATAAACAATTAGGAGATACCTGTATCAAAAGATAATTACAGATAACACAATCTGCTTTCAAGGGTATGTAATCCTTATCTTTTTCAGTTGTATATTCAAGAAATTGTTCACAATAAAGCTTTTTGAAACTGAATTCTTATTTATTTTTCACATATTAATGATTAAAAAGGTTGATAAAGCAAATTCTTGTCTTATTCTATCCCGTACCATTATGAAAAGTGGGTGCCAACCTTTGAGGGAGGACGTCAAGTGCGTACTTGGCCAGCCTGGGGTTTGGGACTAGAAGTTGTTTTTCCTCTACACAGGTACAACCTGACATCAAGCTGCCTGTACTGTATTTAGTTGATTCCATAATCAAGAATGTTGGGGGAGCCTACACTTCGAAGTTTTCACAGAGCATTGTCAATATGTTTACAAGGACATTCAAACAGGTAATTGTGAGTTAAATTGTCATATTTAAATGCTTTGTGAATTTGTTGTTGATTTTGTGGCATTCTCTAATATGAAATGTTTTCACAGGTTGATGAGAAAATAAGATCACAAATGTTCAAGTTACGGGAAACTTGGCATGATGTGTTCCCAGCGACAAAGCTGTATCAGCTGGATGTGAAAGTGAACTTAATCGACCCGGCATGGCCGATACAAGCACAGCCGCAGCAATCAAACATCCATGTAAATCCAAATTTTCTGAAAAAGGTGTTTTTTAGTTGATTATTGTTTTGATGTTGATTTAGTTTAATGTGCTAGCTTTGGGCAATGGCCGCCGTTGGTATAAGGCTATAATAACTGCTTCCTGCATAATATTATATCCATCAGTAATCAGTATATTATAATTTTGTATGCTGTAATGCCCACTGCATTATTTCCATTTGTCAGTAGTCTGGGATCTCATGCTTCCGTATACTGCCTATTTTCCACCTTGTATTATTGCCCAGCATGAATTTGACCCATACCATACATTCACATTATTGAACGCAATTAGTGGTTGAGATATTCAAAACATCTATTATGTGAAAATATTGTCACAGCTATTAAATGGGAGGTGTAATAGAATTTTCATGAATTAACCGAAGAAGTGTGGGGTGACAAGACAGAATGGCCATAAAATTCAACAAATATGTATAGATAGGGAGACCTTTACCCAGCTAAGATGCAGGATACTTTAAAAAAAAAAGCGAAATACTAATACTAACAGCGACAGCCTAGTCCAACTAAAACATTCCCAAGATGCCTCTTCATCTTTCTAATCGCAATTTCTCTCAACAGAATCAACAGAATGTGCCTACCACCAGCACAACAGTGACACCAGTCCCATCAGTTCCACCCGAGGAGGACGAAAAGATGAGGAGCATCCTCGCGAAGAAGGAGCAAGAGCTCCTCATGCTGCAGAGAAAGAAGGTCGAAATGGAGCTGGAACAGATGCGGCGGCAGGTCGAGATCGCTGAGAAAACAGTCGTTAAAAAGGTAAGATTTATTCTGTAACTAGCTTTTCGTATATATTTTAATTTAAACTCTAAACATATCATACAACGCGCGATCTTCAATAACAGTGTAATGTAGGTAATAGCGTTCTCCGAACTCTACATTACTTAAATAAAAACAATAGGCGTCTGTATTGAATTGAATGAAAATGAAAATTTTATCATTTTAAATAAATAAATAGTATAAAAAATCAGCAATACGACTAGGATAGGCGCATTTATAGTTTCATATTACTCCGTTTCAACTTTTTTAAAACCTTAAATAATCTAAATTATTGAGGTAGGATCAAAAGAAAAACGATAGTTTAAAAAATAAAAACCGGCCAAGTGCGTGTCGGACCACGCACAATGAAGGGTTCCGTAGCTGGGATGAACTTATCCCAAGAACAAACTTAACATTGTAGTTGAAAAACATGTTCTCCCATACAAAATGTATGGTAGAACATGTTTTTGCAACTGCAAATTTAAGTTGGTCGATAATTACTCGTTAACTAGTAGAGCCTACTTAGCTGTGATAGTTTTCCTTTTAATTTCGTTATAAATACTACTACTGTGAATTTTTCCACATATCCAGAACTTACCGTTTAGCTGGCAGGGGGGGGGGGACACTTGACTCTGACGAAAGTTAGCACTTTAAAGCTTAATATTTCGCAGACGGATCCTTCAATCCAAAAATGGTTTTAATAAGCTCACAATATTTTTAAAAGACCTTTCTAACGATACCCCACACCATGGGATAGACGAAAAAAAAAGATATCCCCACTTTACATGTAGGGGAGGTACCCAAAAAAAATTTTTTTTCATGATTTTATTTTACCACTTTGTCGGTTTCATTAGTATGTATACTCATGCCAAATTACAGCTTTCTAGTACTAACAGTCTCTGCGCTAAGCGGGGGACAGACAGACAGACAGACGGACATGGCGAAACTATAAGGGTTCCTTGTTTACTACGGAACCCTAAAAATCTAGGAAGTCCAATAATGAGTAATGACCCAAAACAATATTTTCTACATAATAATTACTTTTCTGTACACGTCGAAACTTTTGTACACAAAATTGCTTCTCAATTTAGAACTAATTTCAACATTAGCACTAATAGCTCTATTGTTTCATTGTTCATAAATAATTTATATTTAAACCACAGGCCACAGGACAAACAACATAATAGGTTTTAAAGTCATTACAATAATAATGAACATACTTAACGCGGAATATAATAATTATTCCATAAATAACTAATTACAATCTGTGTTTCCCTTGCGTAATTTACTGTATTTTCCATGTATGTTTATTACTCATTAACGTAAATGCTTTGCCTAGTTGTAATCGCAACCATGTCAAGCCGGCGCCAGAAAAACAGGGCAAGATTCGACCAGGGTTTCCGTGGGATATTTTCCGACATCCATGCGGGCGAAGCCGCGGGCAACAGCTATATAGACTCATTCTATCTACAGAGTAAAGAAACTATCTCTTGGCGTTTTGAATGAGTGATTGGAAGGCTATACAAATATTTATACCCGTGACACCAGATATAGCCCAAATCGACACAAATGTAGGCAAACATCGCAAACGCGCATTTAACTACGATTTTTTTATATATTGTTGGGTCCCCTGAAACAATCTTGGGTACTTATAAACTACTCTCATTCATCTCATTTTGACTGGGCTATATTATACGAGTCGCGGGTATAAATTATATTTGTATAGCCTTCGCAACAACTTGCTACGCTACTTGCTTGTAATTAATTGACCTTGAATAAAAACCCGGGAAAGGCCCCCTTTAAATAAAGACTTGACTTGACTATCCACATTGTAAAGAACTTCAACTGTTGCCCGCGACTCCTTCCGTGGATTCCGGTATTTCCGATAGTGCGTAGGAAATCTAAAAGGGCGTAAGTAAAGCGAAAGTAGCATCCTTCAGAATTGCTCTTTGAGCACGCTCAAGAGGGAGAAAAATTGTAAAAAAAAAAGTAAAGCTGTATCTATAGTACCTATAATACTTAATGTTAGGTTAGGTATATAGTCTATACATATAGTACATTTCTAGGTCCTGGTATCGTTTGATAAGCCGTCAAATCTTAGCAGACAGAGGCATTTTCTAATTTATAATATTAGTGTAGTTAACCGATAACATGTAGACATGCGTTTCATACGCGACTTACGAATTACAATTCGTAAGTCGCGGATGAAACGCAGGTCGTAGGTTCGAACCCCAGAAAAGCGCTTTACTTTATGTAAATTATTTCATTACCACTGCTCTCAAAACCGTGAAGGAAAACATCGTGAGGAAACCAGCATGTCCTAGAACCAAAAATTGTTAGATATGTGACATCTACCAACCTGTACTGGGCCCACGAGGTGGGAACATTATAAGCTGATTATTCTATACATTTTAGATTCGTTTCAAAACGGTCAAGTTTAGAAAAAGATTACAGTACTTAGTAACAGTCAGCCTATTCTTCTGCGAATTTAAAGCATCATGTTTATGTTTCCTAATCATTGTTTTCTTGAAACCCTGAATGAACGTTAATGTTATCTCGGTGCTGTGTATCTATATGAGGCAGATAAAACACGTGTCATTGCACAGTTAACTGCCTCTGCTGAGATAATGAGACGTGCTATTGTAGTGCACGGTTCGTGGGGCTTAATACCGCAGATTAGACACTTTATCAACTTTAATTTTTTAACTCTGAAGTAGTCATTAGTTGCTTTTATTCCTAGCGTGAAATTCTCGGGACAACAAACCAGCTATATTGAATTCTATAGACTGTTCCAAAACGATTTGATGAACATGTCAACACAAACAAAATTTACACCATATTTCAGGTTATTGGTTTGTCCCCCGCCTGCAATACCAAAATTCCATAGATTATAATGATTGTTTTTTTCTTTTCAATTATGCGTTTTTGTAGTCAAACCCCGACTGCAAAACCCTGTTGCTTTTTTAATTTTCTCTATTGTACTCTTCTATATATTGACTACCTACCTAAATTATATCATTACTTTTGCCCTCGATATCGAGGCCGTTTTCACTAAATAACATCTTGGGTTCTATGCCAATGATTATTTTAAGGGCAACACAAATAACATGGCCCTTTTATACTGATTAATTTACATTTATACCACTAGATCAATATAATAATAATTTATGAGTGGCCTTGGGAACGCCCACTATCTAACAACCATCGTCTAACTGTTACAAAAAATATCCAATTTACAAATAAAGTATAATATAAACAAAAAAAATCTTGGTTTCCCGGTTTCTCTGCCAAATGTGATCAAAATTGCTTCCGCATTTTAGCTTTGTTGTACAAATAAATAAAATTGAATTGTCTGTTTGTAATGTCAAAATAACAGCTTTTTACTATAAGCATATGAATGTAGGGGTAGGGTAGGGTAGGTATATACGGTGCTAATATTTTTATTGGTTGTGTGTTTGTTCCGGATAATCTTCGAAACGGCTAGACCGATTTTGATGGGACTTTCACTGGCAGATAGCTGATGTTATAAGGAGTAACTTAGGCGTACTTATTTTAAGAAAATAATTAGGGTCCACGCAGGCGCAGATGCGGGCAGCAGCCAGTAGACAATATAGACTTACTCATTTTCTCGTTTATAATATTATCGTTGGTTGCGAAGTTGCTGGTTCAAGTTAATTTCATTCATGCAATGTTTTCCTTAATCAATTACTCGGAAAGCAAATTGGTATTTACCAGCACAATCACAAGTGCCAAGAATAGATATGCTTATTTACTGAGAACTTGACTTTATACACACTTTATAATAATGTTAGCAAAGATATTTCTTATGTTTTTATGACTAAAGTAACAAAGTTATTTTGACTGAAAAGTAAAGATGCTGTAAGTTGATGTTGTATTTCAGGACCGTAACTTAAACCTTATGTCAATGTTAATAAATGTAACATAACGCGCGCTTGTAATGTGCAAAATCAACATTTTATTTTACTTTTTGAAAGTAAAAATGACGTAGACAGTCCCCCCAAAAATGCCCCTTCCCCACTGTAAGTAGTAGCTGTGAAGAAGTGGCGCAACCAACTCCCCAGCAACACGTCTGTTTGCATCAACTTTATCTGAGCCCGAATAATTGCGCAAGTACTAAGCTTTGCTTATTTCCATGGTTGTTTAAGCTGGTACTTACGTGATTCATATTTTATCAATTTATCGCCTAACTTAAAAAATGGAAGTTCAAGTAAAAAATTCCACTCAAATACAGATTTACAGATAAAGTTTCAAGCTAGTGTAAACGAGACCCGTTCCAGAATACATAGAATAAAAGACGGTTTTCGTTCCTCTCTGTGTAACCAGTTACTGCTCATATACAACTGCAGCCGTCGACGAAAATCCGGAGTCACACGTCATCTGGTCGATTTATGTCCTACCAGTCGTGTGACTCCGGATTTTTTATTTGTCTGTCTGTGATGTCTTGTTTATACCTTTTTAGTTGACTTTTTGTCGTAGTTGGGTTTTAGTTTTTTATGTTACATGTACAAGCATAAATATTGTTTTGTAAATAACTGATAAGTTTTGTTCTAAGAAAATATGTTTACCTAACCAAATAAATAAGCATTTGCGATAAAACGAATTCAGACTTAACAATTTGCATGATTTGATACGATCTCAACAATACTGATAGCGGTTTATCAATATCAATTTTATAGTAGCCTACATCGAGATTCCGTTTTATTGCCTACACATAACATGTTTCTACTATAACATTTTATTTCCTATTCAATAGTACTTACAAATTATTTTAAAATAAACTTGATTTTGGACATGAGTAAACTTGATATTTAAGTACTAAGAAATAAAATTGGTTTGTAAAAAAAAATATAGTTGCCCCTTACATTTGTGTTTGTCTACATAAATCGACAATATGTATGGGACAGTTGATTTTTATCTCGCGACTTTGTTGATGCTATACTAAGACCCACGTAAATGACGGTTTTGTTTCTGTCAATCGTTTGAAGAAGAGAGATACAGAATGATGAATAAAATATGTTTAGCGCTAAAAGCATTTAGTGATTTGTGGTGCAAGCAGGCCTAAACTTCATAATGATGAGTAAAATGACCCCTTAAGGCCTGTTTTCACCAACATTCAAACCACTGGTTACGTATTAAACAGTTGGTTTATGTCAAATTTCGTAAGGAAATTTTATATATAGAACTGACTAAATATCTAAACAGTTGATTTAAATTTTGGTGAACACTAGGCTATGAAGGTTAGGGTGAACAAAAACTAAGTTTGTATATTTGAGGTGTGTCGAGTTTACTAACAACCAGCATTATTATTGTTACAGGTGCCATCAATACCAGCAACAAACAGTATCTCTAACAGTGTGTCGGCGCCCCCCGTACAGCCTGTGGCGCCCGAGGTGTCCAGCATATCCGTCAAACAGCGGCTTGGACCGGTGAGTTGATCATAACATTACATACAGACATCTGCTTGACCTGTCTCCAACTATTTTAGGGTCGGCTTCCAGTAACCGGATGTAGATGAATAACCAGTATTTTAGTTGTCAGACTTTCTGACTTCTGAGTACCCGAAATGACTATCAAAGTTCTACAAATGACAGCCGGGACCGACGGCTTAAAGTGCTTTCCGAGGCATGGACCCCTCCGTATGAAATAGATATTTATGATCTACTCCACCACAGACTGACCTCGGCAAGCTTAGCCTAAACTGATCGATTGACCCGTGCGCCTGTTATTTCATATTTCAACATTAAACAAGTTAGGGATCGGAAGTACTATTCCGTGGCTTGATTTAAAAAGCAAGATTGCATCATCGTTGTCTCCATTTACAGCCTGTGAACAAGCCGGCGGGTCGCATCGCGCCCGTCAGCGCCGCGCTCGTGGCAGCGCGCCGCGACCCGCGCCTGGCGCGACACCAGCCGCCCGCGCGCCCCGGGCCGCCCGCGCGGGCCTCGCCGGCTGCGCGGGCCCCGCCGCCCGCGGCCCCAACACCGCCCGTCGCCGTCGTGGCCCCCGCCACCCCCGCCGCACCCGCCGCCACCATCGCGCCCAACGTCTTCGACATCAAACCGCTCGAGCGCGTCACCAAGCGGAAGAACGTCATCACCATAGACGTCAGACCGGACGGCGAGGCCGCGAGACCTAGAGACCCGCGGCGCCATGACCCGCGTCTCGACAAGCGAGACCCGCGCCGCGCCCGCGAGCGGAGGCGCGAAGAGATGCGCCGCGCTGAGATAGAACGCAACGCGAGCAAACCCGAGCCCGAGCGCGGTCCCACGCCGGCGTACGTCGACAAAATGCCCGACGCCAAGAAAATAAGCAAAATGCCACCGATACCCAAAATCTCTCGGCCTCAGGCGAAACGAGACGGCGATGCCGTGCCGGCGAAGCGTAAGCGAGACATAACGCGAGCCGAGCGCAGGCGGCGGCGCGAGGAGGAGGCTCAGAAAGAGCCGGGGCGCGCGAAAGTCGCGCCCCCTGCGCCGCCCGCGCCCGCGTCTCCTGACAAGGAGTTGGGCGAGGTGGTGACGTTCAAGGAGCTGCGTAACTACAACAAGGAGCACTACATGCGCCGCAACCGACAGAAGTCGGACAGCCCGGAGCCGGTCGCCGCGCCCGTCCCAAGTAAGATATCCCTCTCTGTAGCCGCGAGCGCCCAGACCTCTGTGATACTAGATATAAGCCGGAGCGTGCATACGCTTGTTGTGTGGAAAATAAAATGTTTTTTAACTCTTGGAGTATTCATATTGACGTGTTTTCTACGGCGCTTCTTTCTGTACCCTACTTTACACCAGTCGAGTTCGAATCCTAAGTTATCTGTGTTGACTATCGAGAGTAATTAGTTCAACTTTAATTGGTTATTCAGTATTCATTGCACTTAATAAGTTTTACTCTAGTCATTGATCAATACATTTAGTAAACTGATCAGAGGATTCAATGCACAATCACATTTTCTTCTTGGCGTGAGACAATAATTTGATATGATTTTGTTCACTCTTTCAACTTATCAATGACCTAGCATTTCGTTTTTCTTAATGCAATGGCATACATCACAAAAATATTGAAAAGCCTTGGACAAACAACGGTGGAACCTCATCATCAAAACTGAAGTATTTTGGACAACATTCATGGACTGTGGACCTACTCGATATCTGAGGACGTCGTTGGAATCTGGAGCAGCTGTATACGTAAAAGGACATAATAGTGGACAGTGTTCTGCCTGCACAAAGTGATATAAAATTCAAAACTTGTAGCCGTCAAATTTTTCGAAGGACTTTTATTCAAGGGTTTTAATTCAATCTGGATTTTAAAAAAGTCTGTTGTATTTTTGGGAATTTAGCATTTATTTATCATGCACGACATGAGAAATAATAAAAAAAGAAACATTAGCATAGGAAACTAAGTGAAATGCGTGAAAAAAGAATGCCAACCGTAAGTATATTCATTAAACGCTAACAATAAAATTTAATTACTGGTGAGTTTTGTACTCTTATTTAAATCTAAAAAGTTTTTTAACTTCACAGAGTATTGAACAAATGGAGTGCATGCTACGCTCAATCTGTGACCCATACTGGCAAAGTTAAGTTGACAACCATTCGATTGAATAAATCGACATTCAGTTTCATCAAGTCAGCATTTCAAACGGTAAGCTGCGCCATACGATTAGGTATTTAATGGAGTGGCTGTGAATTTTGTAAAAAGTTGCTCTCGGGACAATTTAAAAAATGACATTATTGGTAGGATTCTGGTTCGTCCACCTTGGCAGTTGGATGTGCGATCATGTATTTCTGGAGACGTGAAATGAGCACTCCATTTGTTTGCTTCTCTGTGCTCTATCCAGTGAGTTTCCAAATCTTACTTTGTTCTGAATAAACTCTGCCCTTGTCTAATCTGTCCAAGACTTCTTCTTATCTACTAGATTTAGCCTGCGGTTTTGCTCGCGTTGCGAAATCTAAATCCAATCAAAGTTATATTGTTTACTGGCTTACTATTTATTAGCTGCTGTCCGCGGTTTCACTTGCCTAGGGGCAAAAACTCTATATACCCGGATAAAAAGTGCAGCACACGTTAAAAATTCTTAAACGAACAAAAAATGTCTAGTAATAAGTTGCCCTAAAGAGTCACGAAGCCGAGATATTTGATGGTAAAGATCGCCACATGACAACAATACGACCTTTAAGCGCAGGACACTGGGAAGAAGCAAAGTTCGTTTACCTTCGCTCAAGAAGCTACCGCGTCTTTTCATACTTCGGATTCATAGTTCGCGGTGTGAATCGAAGTATGCAAACACGCGGTAGCTACATGAGCGAAGCTAAAGGAACTTAGCTTCCTACCCAGTGTGACCTGCGCTTTAGCCGTAAATTTCTTGGAAACGTGATACTTTAGAGCATATTTTACAAGCTTATTTTTGCTCTTTTTAGACACGTCTACCCATCAATTAATACTAGAACTTAAAAAAAAACAAACAACATTGCTACGCCAGATGCCCTTTCAACCAAATCCGTTCTGGCGTTTATGCGTGATTAATAAAGGAACCTCCAGATTACAAAATTACTCTGCTGATTTACGTAATTCTCAGAGGAAGCTCGTGTAGTCTCATATAAATTTTATTCATTTTGCTTGAGTAGATGAGTTAGCTTCAATCATGTTTTTAATCTACGTCATCAATGTTGACGATCTAATAATTTTCACAAAGCAAGTAGTGGTAAGTACTTACACGAATTTGTGTGGGATTCACCACTGCGATAAAAAGCAAAAAAAAAAAACAGTTTTCCAAGTGTGAAATAATACTATTCTGGCTTATAGGAGATGTCAAATTCAAATTTTATTTAATAGGCACATAAAAGGCACTTTATGTAAAAAAAAAATCAGGAAAATAGAATTGATTCTGGTTGCCCAGATTCTGGTTCCAAAATGTAGTTTCGTATAGAGAGGAATGGGCAAGAACTCCATAGTTACCCTTTTGTAATGTTTAACAATATTTTGTATAAATTGATTATGCAATTATATGTGAAAACGATGTACCTACCTGCAATAAAAATACGATCGGTACAAAGTATTTAAAACTACCTGCGCCCCGCGGTTTCACCCACGTTAGGCACGAACCCGTGGGAATATGGGGAGAAAAATTATTTTATGTCCTAACCCTGGTCATGGTCTACCCATGTGCCAAATTTCATCCAAATCCGTTCAGCCGTTTTAGCGTTAAAGTGTAACAAACACGTACAAAAAATCTAAACTTTTATCTTTATAATTATAATAATATTAGTCTGGTAAAATAATTATGGCGGTAATGCATTTAAAAAAAAAACTATTTGGCTGAAAATAATCTGCAGTGGCACTGGCAGAATATTTAAAAAATGTTTAACCGACATAAAAAGGAGGCTTTTAAATTTTATTTCATTTAAATGTAATGCAACACAAAGTATTTTGTTCTTACATTTAAACTACTTTAAATAATTAGAAAAACGTCTATCACTGATTTTGTTAAAATGATGTAGATTTTTTCTTACATGCATAAGTTTTTCATAAATGTATTGACAAGGGACCGTCATAATAACTTCTATTCAGCATTTTTTTTATATACGACTGGCATTGGAATATTGATACGAGATATCTTTTCGAGTACGGATACTGGATAGTGGCTTAATATCCGGCCGGATACGGATAGAAATGAATCGGCTTTGTCTGGATGGCAATGCACCTGCGATGTCGGTGCTCCACCTGCTTGTTTGCCAACCAATATCTTAAAAAATATGTTACGCTTTATTTTTTAATGCTTAAAAAGGAGGAGGTAAGTTTTTTTACTCGACACGTTTTTAAATGTATTTGTACGGATTTGTTTGAGATTTCTAGACCAATCATTGTACTTATTTACACATGGCCAATGTGTAAATAAATTAAAAAGTCTTTTCTATATAAGGTGCTATAAAAATATCTGCCACGGCTTTAATGAGAGGTAGTATTGTGTTTAAAGATAACAATAGTGAAGAAATTTCGTACCCCGGCACAGTTAAATCAATTTGAGAAAATAAAGTAGTTAAATAAACAGTGACTCTACTCTGCATAACGTGGTTCACAAATTACGCGCGAAGTGCACTTCGTCAATGAAAACAACTGCTATCTCTTTCCATCTGTTCTGTGAATGAAAACTGAAATCAGCTGACTAGTTCGTCACTTGCAAATTTATACGTACAATTTTTTGTATGAAAAAAAATATGACACATGATCAATAATTTATCTTTACTATTGTAATCTATAAACACAATACTGTCTCCCATTGCAGCCGTGGCAGATATTTTTATAGCACCTTATATAAGCTGGATTTATACAGGATCAAATTAAATTAGCTAGCAATACTCCGTAGACGTTATGGGTATCGATATCTAAACATGATAAAACGGAAAAGAAAATAGATTTTCTCAACTCATACTTCAAGTAACAACAGCGGTCGTTGACCCCAAGAGAACCCATTCATTTCTTTTTTTTTGTTTTTGGATATTGATACGCTTCATGTCTGCGGAGTTTCTCTAACTAATTTAATTTGACCGTGTATAGATGAAGGGAGTTTCCGTTGTTTTCCGTCGCGATTGCCAGATTGTCTATTTCCGTGATTGTCGTCATGAATCCATAAATACAACAGACGGAAAAGCATATACAATTTTTATACCTACTGAGGCTATTTGGCCGAAAATAATCTGCGGTGTATCAAGAAGTGGCACAGGCACAATATTTAAAAAAAAAATAACCAACTTACAAAGGAGGAAGGTTATGTACTCGAAACCTGTTTTTTTACTGGACTTGATATAAGACACCAACTTTGAAAGTGATTTAGCTTGTAAGGTATAACCACACAGGAACAGTTTATCATTAACCTACACTGTTTATTACTGAATAACTAATTCTTACTACTCTCGGTTGTCGCTAGATATTCTTTAGATTTTGCGCTATTTCATAAAATAACTAGTGAAAAATGCTGGCACCTTCAGAACATAGCAACTGCAAGTTTGAATTGAAAGTAACTTTGTTGAGATTTAAAAGTAGAACAATTTCATTAATATACTGCAGTTGCCTCGTGTAACGGCTGCAGTTGTGGCGAACCGCTCGTGCATATGAGATGAACACGAAAAGCACGATAACATGAGTGAACATTGTTACTGTATTATCTACTGCATATTGTAATTAATCTTTTCATGTGTTTAGTATATAGAATAGAAAAATATAGATTCGCTTATGTTCAATTATGATATAATATGCTGAATTTAACCATGCTAATGTTGATGGGTTCGATCTACATCATATTAAGTACCACACGCTTCAAAATACGAATGTAGTATTTGATAAATTTTTTCTAAATTATTTTCATTCTAAAAAAAAAGCATATTAAATTAGCTTGAAGTTTACTCTTGTTTGCAATAGGATTTCATCTGGACCAGTAGAAGATATTTTATTTGAACTTACAATTATCGTAGCTATTAAATTTTTTAACCCTGTAACCATGGCATGGGCATGGCTTTCAGAATATACTGATAGAAAACGGCTGTTTACACGTCATTAAAACATATTGTAACTGAACTTTTTTTTTGTTATATTTACTGTGTTTATGTAGATATCATTTGAATGTCGCCACTATTATAGAAACACAATTATTCAATTTGTTACCAGTTTAAGTATAATTAAGTACCTATTTAGATGTAACTAGATAATAATAATAGTGTAGTATAAAATCTCAACAAGGTTACTTACAAAGCACACAGTTTGCTTATCACATCTTCAAAGTATAAAAACTCGCAAATCTATATACTTATCAGAACATCGCATCCTAATGCTGAACAAAATATAACTACGCTAACGAATAACTGAAATGCTTCAGCAACATACATACTGAAGCGACCTACAACGGCATTCATATGCAACTGTTTCAATAAATGGATATAAAAACACATGTTAAAAGAGACCCCGCAGTATTAGGTAACTTCACACAAGTGCATTTAATTAACCACTACAAGAGATCTTCTTGCATCACATCCATGGACCGTCATTTCTCAATTTGTAGTGCACCGCGAAAGGTCACCAGGTAAATAAGGGTAAACGGTATAAGGCATATTAGACCTTAATCACATCATTAACCATAGTCATAAAGATAAAGTCGTATTTGCAGGTGTTCCAGAAGTCGTGACTGAGACTAAGGACGTAGATCTTAGGGTTTTACCGGCCGTGGTGACTGAGGCTAAGGCCGCCACAGTCGCGCAGAAAAGACCATCCACTGAAGCAGTTGAGGTTAAATCCAAGAAGAATAAACTGGATAAGTTTGATGTGTAAGTATGGTTTTGGAAATTCCTCCTTGTTTTTTCTAAGTTTGCTATAGTTCATATTTATGCCTTTTTGAAAGATAACCCCCTTAACTTTCAAGCGCATTTATTTTCTAATTAATAATTAGGCAATCTAGTTAATCTGCGTTTCATATCAGTCTATAACAATGCCCTGCTGGATGCGCGTCCAAGCTGTTCTGCTATTCTTCACCCAGTTTTTACCCACTGCTGGGTACTGGTTACCTCGTCAGGTTTATCCATCTTTCCATGGTTTTCATTTTATGGTTTCTTATACCACATACCAGTCAACCATAACCAACAGAGTATCACAACCGGAAGTCGTCTTCTTCAGACTAAAAACCCATATACTTCACTCAATTAATTGCTTAACAATAACCACCAGTCAAGACAACTAACACATGACACATTACAGACTATTCGGCAACGAAGACGTGGACTTACGTCAACTTCCTCAAGTGGACGAGCTGAACGCTCCCCCGCCCCCCTCCATCACTTCCTCACCGAAATCTGACAGCAAGCCTGATGACGTCGATATGGCGATGACGTCACCACCCAAGGGCTCCCCCAAGAGAGACTGGAATGAGGTCAAGAAAAGAGATGATAAGAAAACTCCTTCGAAGCTAGACCTCGTGAGGGCCAAGTTTGCTGAAGTGACGAAGGGCAAACAGACTGATAGACTGGGGAGGCCGCTGCTGTTTAGTAAATCACCTAGTAAGTACTGTTTGTTTTATTTATTTTCGTGATGCCGAAGTTATTAGTTACTTTAATGTAGGCGATAGGGTTGTTATCGTGACCTATTAATATACAATATTGCTGGACATTATACTTAAATCAATTTTACTGTTCACGGTGTTCAATTGTCGTCTATTATTCTAGGTATAGAAAGAGAAAGACGTCGCACAATGAGTGGCGATGACACAGACCTCAGAGAAGAAGATGAACAAGGCTTCGTTGAAAACAAGAAATCCATCTCCATCATCATGTCACAAGCCAAGGAACACTTCACGGACGGACAACTAGACAAGAACCAATACAACACGCTCATGTATCAGATAATACAGCTCAACGAAAAGCTCAAACTGAAGGAAGCCAAACAGAGAGAGTCCCTAGAAATATCCAAGAGACGGCTCAAGACACACATGTTGGAGGAAAACCACAATAACAAAGTTGCCAGTCCGAAATCGTCGCCAACTGAACGAAATAGATTCGGAGATATCGATGAAAGAATCACTCCATCTGTGTTTCTAGACACTCCGCCTGACAGCCAGGGATTGTTACCCACAGGTGCTGATTTAGATATGAGAGTCAATTCTGACGGTGTCGATGGGGGGATTAAGAAAGGTTTGCTACCCCTCCCGCCTGTCATGCCAATGTTCCCTTACCAACAAATGTGGCGAGGACCGAGGCCGAGGGGTGAAGAGTACGGACCCAGGAGGTTTAGAGGTCCAGCACCACAGTTCTACAGAGGAAAGTTTGATAAGAGAGGTCCTAGAGCACCCTTCGAACCTCGAATGCCAATGCCTCCTTTACCTACCCCCAAAATTGGAATGTGTCAAGGGGAATGTCCCTTACCACCTTATGAACGAACCATGTCCCCACCGCCTTTAGGAGCCCCGGGCTTCGCCATCCCACCGACAGACTTCAATGTCATTGAATACATAGACCAGGATCCCTTCAAAACTATCCAAATTGATGGCGTCCCGAGAGAAATCAGGTTCTACGGTGATACGGGCGTTATAATGTTAGACTGGGACGATCCTAGAGAAATCAAGTTCTTGCCTGGATGTAGGAGAATTACGTTCGATAATAAAGACTCAATAGTTCTTAATTTCAATGAAAATTATAAGCAAGTCGAAATAGATGATCAAGTGTTTGAAATTAAATTCGGTGCGCCAACTAGAGAACTGTACATCAACGGTCGATGGTACGAGTGTTTCTTTGGGGGGCAGCCTTTAGGAGTAATAATAGACGGGAAGCCGAGACTGGTACATTTGGAAGGTCCGATGCCACAAGTTGACATCGGTAAAGCAAAACGTACAGACCTAGTCGCCGGGAAAATCAACCTTATTGTGAACGCCACACAAATGCACCCCGTATACTTAGACGCGAAAGTGCAAAAGATCTTAGTTAACGGACAATTCTTGACAGTTCGCTTCGTCGATTCCTTTAGAACCGTTTTAATAAATGAACAGCCTTTCAAAGTTGAATTTGGTGATCTTCCGAAGCCGATAGTGGTTGGCAATGAGAAGTATTTCATCAGGTTCTCTGCCTTACCTCGGAACATCAAGCCTGGTCACATACAGATCACGAACATGGAAGGCGTGGGCTTGCCCTTGGTGTCACACGTGAAGAAGTTTGAAGATGTAAAGGAAGAAGATATCAATAATATGGAGGTTGATCAACAGGAGCCACTCGACAGGCCGGTTAAGACTCCCAGTCCTGAGATCAATCCCGAGACCTTAGGTGAGCATTTTTAATTGTCTATTTTATGTCACAGTAGGACTCGTTAAAATCTTCAATGATGTTACAACAACTTGATTATATTCATGTTCTTTAGATCCGTTCTCTCAGAGCATAAGCTATTTTTAAACAATTTTAACTTTTTGCTAATAATAAAAAGAACTTATAACTTTAGGGTACGGTAGTTTACATCACCGAATAAAACCATCGAAAATGAAACAACTACGGCCACTCCCTCTCGCCGAGAGTAGGTCACTGTCCCACCAGTGAGAATATTATAGTCAGATTATACTATGATTATGCTAATGTTACCCATCCAAAATAAACAAGTAAACAGTACACATCAAGAATTTGTTTTCATATAGAATTTAAAAAAAACCCTGTTCTCATTGTTCAGGTCTCGACATGCTAGCAAGCGTGATGCCTTCAAGCACAGTAGAAGCTTCTGGTTCAGACTACAGCGTCGCAGAGCCACTATTCGCCAAACCAGAGAAGATTCCGGGCTTAGAAACACCTTCAGATGAAAAACCACCTGCCCTGCCGCTTCCGATACTACCTAACATTAATGTCAAGGATTTATTTGCAAAACTAGTGGCCACAGGGATAGTACAAGTGAAAGATACGAAGGATCAGAATGGACAGGAGGATGCTAAGGTGGAGGACAAGACTAAGCCGAGAGAAGACAGGAATGTAATTCACAAAGTTGACTTTATGAGGATCGAAACATTCAGAGTGTGAGTACTGTTTTATTTATTAAAATATATTATAATATAACAAGACCTGATTGTTAGTTTAATAATTTGATGACGTCGTAAAACAGACGCTTATATTTAAGAAATTTCGCCGGTGGGTGTTCCTGCCTTACAGTGATAAATAAAATAGTATGATTACTGAAATTTGGAGGAGCTCGTGGCTAAGTAATAACAGCCGCACAAGTCGATCCGTCAGTTTGAGCTACGCTAGCCGGGATTGGTCTGTGGATGGGTGACCATCTTTACATACCGAGACTTCTCCGTGTCGGAAAGCACGTTAATTGTCGGTTCCGAATGTCATTCGTGGATCTTCGATCTTTGACAGTCGTTACGAGTCGACAGATGCCCGAAAGTCTTACCAAACGGTATCGTATTACCCACTTACTGCGTTTTGGAGGTTAGATAGGCAGCCGCTCCATGTAAAATACTGATATTCAGCAGCATCAGTATAGACTGGAAGCCCACCACAACATAGTTGGGAAAGGGCTACGCAGATTGATTGATTACTGAAACACTTTCTACATGTAATTTTTTTTTTTTTTCTCTGGACTATTTTATATGATGAGTTGATGAGGCACATCAATATTCAACAATGAATGTTTACAGGCCGACTAATCTGCATTAGTCTAATTAGTTTCAATTAGACTATAAATTGCAAATGCATTTTGTACTGTCAAAGAGCTGTCAGGTGGCCAAAAAGAATATTAGTACTTTATTTATTTATTTAACAGTTTATGTACTTTATATAATATACTCAGACTAAAAGAAAGGAACAGAAAAATATGTACTTTACTTTAAATTTACAAAATCTCTCCCATTATAGGAAACAACCTGGCCTGGTAGCCCGTCTCTACGGCGGCATGCAGTGCTCGGGCTGCGGCGCACGCTTCCCTCCCGAACATACCGTACGATACTCGCAGCATCTCGATTGGCACTTCCGACAGAACAGGAGAGATCGGGACTCGGCACGAAGGGCGCATTCAAGGCACTGGCACTATGACCTGTCGGACTGGGTGCAGTATGAGGAAGTTGAAGATTTGGAGGAGAGAGGTGAGACTCTTCATCATTTTTGTTTAACTAGCTATCCGGCCATGCTTTGCAGGGTTGTTTCGACTTAATAAACATCGAGGTTTTTTTTTTTTTTTTAAGTTTTACTAAATGTATTATACACAAAAACCTGTCGGAATAAATTATCTAAATAATTGTGAAAACCGAATCAAAATCACGACAATTTATGCTAGATTAGGTAAAGCTATCTACCTCATCAATTTCTTGGCAATAAATTAGTTAAATAAAAAACAAGTTAACAATTCTAAAAATAATTGTTCAGTTCTGGCTTTCCATTGAAAAATGGCAAACGTAAGGATTCCGACTAGAAGTGATGATCTCCGTAGGGTAGCTGGTAGCTGCTAGCAGCATTATAGTAGCTGAGGATTGCGTAACATTGCATGTTATAAAGGAGATGTATGAACTATGTAGTTATAGGCTGGTGATGATGATTACAAAATAAATAAGAAAATTAATAAAGGACACACAAAACATTTCGTAACTTTATCGCTCTAAAACCCTCATAAAACAATCTCCACATGTTCCCACAGAAAAGAGTTGGTTCGAGACGGGCGGTCTGCCGGCCGGCAGTAGCGCGGAGGGCGCGGCGGAGGCGCCGACGCCGGCGCCGCCGCCGCCGCCGTCGGCCGCGGCGTCGGCGCCCGCGCACCACGCCTGCGCGCTCTGCGGGGACTCCTTCCAGCAGTTCTACAACGAGGACAAGGAGGAGTGGCATCTCAGGAACTCCGTCAAGCACGACGAGGATTACTACCATCCGCTGTGCTTTGATGATTATAAGGTAGGTGGTTTGGGAGTTTGTGGCTATTTGTTAGCGTTGTTAATGTATCAATTAGTTGGTTAGGTGCTATGTACTTGTTTGGATCGGCATGATTCGGCAAAACCGGGTGGCATAAATATACATTCAATTTTGCCGCTCGGCCTGTGCCGATCATGCCGACCCGATGTGAGTACACTAGTAGCACTTCGATCAAAACTAGCACTACATTGAGGATTAGGAACAATTAGGCCGCATATAGCTTAGTTATAAACCCTAACATTCAAACAAAGTTTATTATCGTTTGCAATATATTTACTACTTCTATTAAAAAGTACACGTATTTTATAATAAAAACAAAAATATTTAGGTTGAAAAACTATGTTGTAAAATAGGAGCACCACATTATTTGTGATCTAATTTTTCCGGCCGTTTTTGATGCTCATCAAAAATTTCCTAGCTACTATTACTACACGTACATACTACGTATTTCTCAAACTTCTGAAATTGGCTACATGGTTTCTCTAAAAAAAAAACCCCATTAAAAGTATCGTCTTATATTTCATGTGACCATCACATATTATTTTCTTTTTTAATAAATTGCATTTTTATATCATCAATATGTTTATCGTACCTAAAACTTTTTTTTATCCAAGAACAAGTACTTGCACAAAATATTTTTTATAATCCGATAAATATTAACCAACTCTTTACCTCCAGGCATCTCTAACCAAAGCAGAAGAAGAGGAACCATCTCAAGGGTCGTCCGATGACGTCACACCCATTGAGAAGGCAGAGGAAGAGGCCATAGAGATCAAAGACGTGGAGGATGACCCGGCGGAGCAGTCCGACAACGAGTCTGTGGTCGAGGTCGTGGAGGATGCAAAAGATTTGGATCCGGTTGAAGTGAGTACTTGTGGATATTATTAGGTGTATAGTTGGGGATACGCGACGTGTAAGAACAACAAGCCTAAGCCATTTGACTGAATGTTTAGCAGACAGTTTCATGCATCGAGGAACAATCCAATCTTTGTCTCTGTTTATGTACACTGGTACTTCCACTGCATAATTACCTCCAAGCTTTACAAGTCTGATCTACTCTCAAGTCGGTGAAACCAGTGTCAATTCTTAATTTCTTATGTAAGCGACTGGCTAACCAAAATAATAACTTGTTGACATGGATCAAAATCTCATTTTTGATTTTTGTCTATCAACTCACCATTCCTCTTTTACTAACGTATTTTCCCCTCATCCCACAGATTGACGAAGGCGAAGAAGACGATGTCGTCTTCAAAGCGGAGCCCGTCGAAGAAGTAGTGGTGGATGACGAAGTGGACACGGACGACGAGACAGCAGCCGAGCGCAAGGAACGCGACCGGCTCGCGGACATCGACTTCAGCAATGTCAAGGTCAAGCAGGAGCCTATTGATCCTGGTGAGTTACATGTTCTTATAGAACAAGCCGTGCGCCGGCCCAATGGGATTTCCCATCGTCAAACAGAAAAATCTAAAAATTCCATACAAACCTTTCCATAGTGCTCACCTTCGTTACAAAAAGAATTCCAGTACAACAATTCATGCATCTCGACCCAGTGGCTAATGCTGTGCATTCACTGTTGGTGAATATAAGAATTTTATTATGTAGAAAAGTTAAATCTACACTAATATTATAAAGAGGAAAACTTTGTTTGTTTGGTTGTAATGAATAGGCTCAAAAACTACTGGACCGATTTTAAAAATTCTTTCACCATTCGAAAGCTACATTATCCACGAGTAACATAGGCTATATATTATTTTGAAAAAAAATAGGGTTCCGTAAGATATTTGGGTTTTTCGAACACAAGGTGTAAAAAATCAACCAGAAAAGTTACTTATTTTGCGTACGCTGCCTAAACTATAAAAGACAGAACCATAAAATATTCTAATTAATTGTAGATCTTATAAATATCTACAAAAAAGTCCGCGACACACTATACCTATCTATGTCGAGTGAGGCACAACAACCGTTTTTTTATTTAAAAATCTTGAATTTTTTTGGGCTACATTTAAACGCGTTTATTTTACTCATGCTATTAATCCTTATCAAAATAAATTATTTCATCACTATGTACAGTTTATGTAGATAATATTTGGTCTTTGAATGATTAAAATTGGACGTTTGGTTTTGAAGTTATGGCGAAATTAAAATATTACGATTTCTGCTGCACGGCCCGTTGCGAAGTGGGCGTCACCAAGGCCGGGGGTGCGCGTGCGGGAGGGGAGTTTAGATCTATAGTAAGTAAGAGTAAGGTACCCGCGCGGATCGCTTTAGTTATCTATCCTAAAACAACGGGTTGCGCTCTGGGACTGCCGGCAGAAGTGAAAACTTAGTATTAATTGCATTTAAATATTTTCATCATTAACAACTTTAACATACACAGAAAGACAATCTGTGCAGCCTGCGGATAATGACTGCGTCGTCGATGTTACTGTCGGTGTCCGTGAATTGACCTGGGAATCATTTTGCTGACCGTGTCTTTCCTGGGTAGGCTTTTTGCAGCGGTAACCGACATCCACGCGGGCGGAGCCGCGGGCGACCGCTAGTGTATAATAAAATTACGTGAATAGCCCCACGTGCCTATTGTTGGAAGTTTGCCAAACATAAATGGGTCGATGCAATCAACCGACAAAAGTGACTAAAAGCAATACACATGTTCTTAATATTTACTACTAGTAGACATAGTAGATATATTAGCATCTTAGAATTCGTTGTCTTGGCTTGAACGGAAACCTACAACAGTGGTACGGGAATTGCGTTTCATAACTGCTCTGCAAATATTCAAGTGGATGTTAGTTTGAGCTCCTTATCACATGGAATTGTTTTACTTTGTTGAGCAGTAAGTTATGCTGATAGGTGCTGTTGAAATTCTGTCATATTCAATTCATGTCTTAATTTCACCATTTTTTTATCCACAGACGACGAACCCATAGTAACAGCTGAAGAAGAGTCCATCCAAGCGCGAATAGACAGCACGCACGCCACAGTGGAGTCATCTATCGACGGTAACTTACAACTCGACGCGGCCAACGCGCCCGCTACCGCCATTCCTCTCGGCGGCATACGTATCAACATCTCCAAGTCTTTACCGACCTTCGTTAACAACCAGGAAGATAAGATGCTAGAGGATATTAGTGCTGATGATGAACCCTTACCTCCTGGTGAAGAACCTGAGATGGAGTATAGTCTAAAGCCAGGTTTAGAAGGCGTGCAGTTCAGCAGGCAACCGCCGGTCAATAGAGGCAATGAGCTGTCTGGGTTGTGCTCTATCATGTAAAGTGATTCTTGTTTCTATGTATCCAGTCTTTAGTTTACATGTTGCTAATATATGCCATTAGCAAATGGTTAGTGATTAATGGCAGTTAATGATTGTCTACATGGTTTGTGTTACTACATTTTAGTATTTGATTACTTGCTAATGACTGGATACGTCTGATTGAGCGTCTTAGGAAAAGGTTTTTAGTAAAACCAACTAATTTAATCAAGAAACGTTTACGATTATCTACCACATAAGGCATGTTTTAGATTTAAAAGCATGCTGAACGGTAATCCATTGACTGATAATAATTATGTGTAATCAAGTTTAGCTTAAATAAAATCCCGAATAGAGAAACATGTAATAAATATATTTAAATTAATTAATTGTTGCATTGCGTATACACCAATCAAATTCAATCGATTTTTATAATGAATCAGATGACTGAATTAGTTGGTTTATTGTGGATAATGATTCTGTACGGATGGTGAAGGTTATTACTATTAGATAAGGCTTGATGGTTCTAATATCCTATTACAAGTAAGTTGTGGGAAGATGAACGTATTCTGTGCATTCATTGTTGAACAAGTTAGGGGATTAGTTTGATTGCAGTATGGAACAAAACTTATGGAATATGGCCTAAAGATATTTGTACCGGGTTTGGCTGCACATTTGTGTTGGTATCTGTAAGTGCACTAAGATAATGGGAAGGAATCCTAGAGTAGGGCTAATATCTTACTTATCATAAGATTTATTGTTGCCAACAATGGACGTATTTAAAAAGTTTATTACCCCTTAAAGTCTACGTAAAACTGATGAAGACTCCCAACAGTTTTATTACCAAGTTCTTGATGATTTTAACCTTAACTGTATAGTCATAAAGTCTATCTTTGTCATGAATAACTGTTCTACTTTTCGTCAGTATTGCGCTGGCCCATTCGAGATTAACGAGGCTCAGATTTGTATGAATATCTATCGAATACATCACGTAAATGATAGTATGTTTAAAAATATTTAATTAATTACCTCTTATAGTTTTAAATTGCTATTAATATGTAACCAATCGTAATGAAACAGAGTTTCATTGTAACTCGTGGGATAAATATGAAAATGTCTTTGTATTGCTACGCAATATATCCATAAAACTGCCACTTTATGTAATAATGTATCTTTATCTTCCTTTCAACTCAGTATATGAACTAGTTTACCTACATTCATAGAGAGAGTTGGTGTCAACCTTCCGTGAAGCCACGAAAGAATTGTTAAAACGAAATGTGATATTAAACTTAAGTTTACGACTTATTTAACTACGAACGTGCGTTTTGTTTGACGAATTAATTGTGTATATCTTGTAGTAAATGTAAATATTTGGTCAAACTGTGTATGACTGTATGTAATTATTTAGGAGTATTTGTAGGGTACAAATTGTAACTGCGTTTGTATGAATTTGTATGACTGATGAATGTGTAAATATTTAATTATAGAGAATCTCTGCGTTTGAAGGGTTTTTATTACCTTAAGATATTTTTTCTTTGCCACATCGGTGGATTTTCCCTTTTATTAAAAAATCTTTGAAAAATAACTACAAAAAATTGAATAAATATTGATAATTTAAAAAAAGGTATTAGTTTAATTTAATATTTTAATTTATGGTAATCGGAAAGCACTAATCTTTTGCCTAATCTTTTCTCAATCAACTTTTCTTTCACTATCACAATGGTGAATCTTGGATCACAATGTTTGTTTGTTTAGTTTACAACTTGTAAATAAATGTTTACAATAACTTTATTTCGTGTTTACTTTTACTCAACCCTACTCTGAAAGATTTGAAACTTAATTTTGTACTGAAGCAGAGATTCAGTACGAAAAAAAAGAACAGGCATCACATAGTGGAAAAAATGCTCAAGAATACCACAATGACTTTTATTCTTTATACAGTAAGCTATAGCTCAATAATTTACAATTACCTCACAAATTAATGTTCAATCAGATTGCCAAAAAATAAGAATATTTTCTACATGTCTTAACAAAGTTTACAGAGATATCACAAAAACATATTACAACATCAGTTTATCACCTCAATAATGATATCATACAGCACTTAACACTTAGTACAAAGAATCCTTATCTTGTTAGTCTATTGTAAGGGATTCCCCAGGACCTACATATCGCAATTATGTGGCCATCTTGGAAAGGGCAAAGTATCCTTAATATTATTGACATTACAAATAACTTGTAGTAATCTCTCTAGCCCGAGACCATACCCTCCCGTGGGTATATTACCGAACTTCCTTAGCTCCAGGTACCAGTTCAGTCTTTCTGATGGTAGTTTTGACTTGAGCTTCTCAAAGTTGTCTTCTCTAAGGCTTCCACCCACAACTTCACCTGTGATAGGTGTTAGAAGATCCAAGGCGCCCACCTGAAAATTAAATGTGAGTTGTTGAGTTTTATAAATGAAATTATCAAACTTTTTTCCCTGGATGCCCCATTCTTTATTTTTATTATTAAATTGACATTTAAACATTGCATAATCTTCCTTATTGCTTTTTTTATATAATAATAACAATATTTGTGAGGAAAAGACCTGTATTGAAACATCACTATCTCTATTATAAAAACTATCAACAAATTGAAAAGCTGTCATTTACCTTGGTTGAATCTTCAGAACATTCCTTCATATAAAAGGACTTCATATCTTTAGGCCATTTCACTACAAACACTGGCACACCATTGCAATGTTCTACCAGGGTCAACTCCTGTTCCTTATTTATACCCTCATCTGTCAATGTTGATCCCTTCTTCTGCAGAATTTGTCTGGCTTCATCATAAGTTAGTGTTACAAACTCCTTGGTGACCCAACTAGGAGCTTTGTTCTCTTTGTCAATCAAAAATAGATCAGCCTCATTGGTGTTTCTCGTCTCAATGAACACATATTTCAGTAAGTCTTCTATTGCTCCCTGTAACTGGTCTAGGGTTTCACAGAAGGCTAACTCTGCTTCTAGCATGTAGAATTCTGATAAATGGAGCCTGGATCTGGAGTTTTCTGCTCTGAAGGTAGGACCAAATGTGTAGACATTACCCATTCCTCTACATACTGCTTCTAAATGCAACTGTCCGGATACTGTTAGGAATGTTTTTGAGCCAAAATACACAGAATCTCTATCTTTACTCTCCTGCATCATAGCTTTGACAGTTTCTTCACTGTCTGGCTGTATTTTAAATACCTCGCCAGCACCTTCACAGTCATTTGAAGTTAATATAGGAGTGTGAATGTTTGTATAATTATTTGCAGCAAAGTAGTCATAAATGTGCTTAGTTACAGCACTTCGTATTCGTAAAATGGCAGAGGTATAGTTAGTTCTGGAACGTAAATGTAAATACTGGCGAGTGTATTCTGGTGGATGTGTAGTTCTTGGGTTAAATGGGTAACCATCCAGCACAACACAGGTTCCTAGCACTTTAACATCGTCTGCGACGAGTTCTAACTGCCCTCTCGGGCTTTTCGACAGTTTTCCAGTAATATGGACCGAGGAACCATAAGATAATGAATCTGTTGTAAGGTTTTTTGGTATCACTATCTGTAGTTTATGTGCGCAAGATCCATCGCTCACGTCGGCGAATATAAGGTCTTTCTGTTTTCGCAAATTCTTCACCCAACCCTAAAACACAAGAATAAACTTAGCATTGTAATTCTTTCATTCTTTTAACAGGTTTTGTTTGAAAAAATCTAGATAGTAGATAACCTTTATTTCGGTAACATTGCCAACATTCGGCTTCTCTAAAACAGCAGCTATGACGCTGTATTTTCTGAAAATCTCATTACTTCTTATAAAGTTTTTCAGTTTACTATAATAACAACTTCTGTACATCATACTAAATATTTTATTAGAAAATTAATAAATATTTTTGGTTATAAAATGAATAACAACAGCTGACAAAAGAGATGACTAACTGACAGCTGTTTGCTGTCTGCACAGAATATGAAATATGGCTGTCTGTCTGTGTGACTGTCAGTCAGCAGCCAGTAGATGAGGAGACCTTTGCATAAGGCCTAGTAAAAAAAATCCTAGATGGCTGCAATGCATTTGTTTACTCCAAACCCTGGGACTTGAAATACCAGTATTCTTGGAAACCATGTGATACCGGTATATAGTAGCACCTGTACTATGGGTACCGGAACCATACGTAGACACGTAGTACATAGTATTGGTATTTCTAATCAGTATCGGCACTGTACTGGTACCAAACAAATGTTACCGTAAGTTAGAGTGAGAAAAAACACTCACATTCAATTTAAAAAAAATATAAAAATAAGTTCAAGGCACAAATACGAGATTTGTGGTTCGTGGTGGGTACCTGAATTTGGTACCAGTGTCCATTTGGAACCTGTACCCAAGTACCGAAATGGCAAGAACCGCTAAGTACCGGTACAGCACCGTACAGGTGCTGTACCGGTACTTAGCGGTTCTCTTAGCGGCTCTATTGATACTTATTCCAAACCCTACTTCAAACCAGTGTCGAAAAACATCGGTTTTCCAACTCGGAACCAGTACCTATGCCTATCTGGCAAGTTTTTCTATCTGTCAAATGTCATTCGGCAAATCATGCATGTTCGATTTGTTGCGTTGTGAACATTTTGTGAAATTTAATTTAAATTTATATTTATCTGTGTTTTAAGTAATTAGTGTAGAACGTAAGTATACCAGAAAAAAATATTTTCTATAAAAGTTTGCTATTTTCCCATGAAAACGATGATGATACTATTACACTACTATTGTAATAATTTTGTTAATAATTGATGATTGAAACTGGTTTTCCGAGTTATTGCGTCCTTGGTCTTCGCGTTATGTTAATACGGACATATAGAGCCCTGAGGTTTAACGCTATTTTTAATATTTTTATTTGAGTGAATTGTCCAAAAATTTCATGCATGGCCTACTGTTCCACTTTTTTCCTCAAAAAGTCTTTTTAATGGCACTTTCTACTTTGGTCGTGGTCACGTAAACGCATCAAGTCGGCGCTTAATTGTGGTTTCGATGTTCCACTGTAGCCAATAAGAGAATGTGTAACTGGATTTTTATCTATTGTTATCTGATAAAATGAGGCTGAGTGAAACTACTAGTTTTTCATGAATTTCATAACTCTTTGATAGTGACACAGCAACTTTGTGATTACCATTTTCCTTATACATATGTTTTATTATGAGTTGGTGTTCTAGTTCCAATTGTGTTATTAACTAAAGTTGCAGTTTTGCCATTACTTTAAAATACCTACACGAAATTAAAATACCGATCGCTGCATCACATTTATATACTTGAAAGGTTATCAGTTTAACTGTCATTAATAAGACACAATAGAATTTTCTATTGTTCTCGCCTTATAAAGGCCATTCAACACATTTTAGGGAAAAGTCAATCTACTCTAAAAATATTGCATGCATTTCCAAAACAATGTGTATCAAAATGTATTGCACTGCACGATTCAAAACAAGAAGCTTTTCTTGATTTTTCTTAATACTATATATTTTTTTTAGAAAATGGCTGAAACAGAACCCCAAGCTGGAGATGCAGGACCCCCAAAGGGAATTCCCGCCCTGAAAGCCCACGTAAACGCCAACAAAATAGATGTAGCACTATGGGCTATCCGAGTACTGACTGTGCTCTTTACCATAGGATATGTACTACCTTTGTTTAACAAGTAAGTAAGAGTGTTCACTTATATGTTTTTTAATTCTAAATCTATTTTTTTAAATTTGGTTTAGAATAAAACAATAAAAGCTTGTGACAACTGGTGATTAATCTGGGGCCTAAGTCTACAAATTTATAAACGTTAAAATGGTCTCTCAATGGTCAGTTTTTGACAGATTTGCAATACAAAAACTGTCAAAAACTCACCATTGACAGACCATTGTAACGTTTATAAATTAGTAGACTTAGGCCCCTGATGGCATGTTAAATATTAAAAAAATATGTAAAAAGGGCTAAATCTACAATAAACAAGCTAAGTCTCAGTTTCATCTTGGCAAGGTTGTTATAGTTAATTGTTTTATTTTTATAACAATGGATGTTCTGGTGTAATGTTTCTGCATATTCAGTTGAATCAAGGTCTTTGTTCAGTAATTAGGACAATGAGGATTAAAATAATGCTGAAGACAATGACCTTGACCTCTTTGTAACTAAATTAACTGGTCAAAGATTTCACTTTTCATTTTCACAGCAACTTACATAGCATGAAGAAAAAAATATTTAGCTTTAAATTATAATTAGAAAAAACTTCTTAATGCATTGTTTATTCACTATTTATCAGCTCAATTGCAGAAAAAAGAAAAATTATAAACCTATACAGTGGTGGGAACCAGAACAAAATTGATAGTAATCTATGAGGTAATATACCAGACCGAGAAGGATTTACTGTTGATATTAGTGATAAATAATTCCAATTGCTAAAGAAATCTTAAGACTGTCTTAGCCAACAATTTTAAAAGACATTTTTTTATTCACTCATAGTAAGTCTCAATAAGGCAAAAACAACCTTGAAACACATTTAAACACACTTGCATTGCTTAGTAATGATTCCAAAATGATTTGTTTAGTATGTTATTCACAAAAAATTAATATAACCCTGAGTAAAGTGTTTGTCATCATCAATCATTGATTATTTATTTTAGATAACCTTTGATTTTTGATGTTGGAAATGGTTTTAAAGATGATTCGACCTATAAGGTACTGGAAGTTTTAATTTACAACTATGTAATGTAGGGTACTTATATAAAAAATTTAAACAAGTAACATAGTTAATATTATAATAATATTTTTAAAAGAAGTTTATTTCCACTACCAGTTAAACAAACTTCAAGAGAGTAATTTCTGCTTTGTTTTATTTCTATGAGTAAATCATGAGATAATTGATTATAATAAGCGCGTTTGTGCACTAACTAGTATTCGTGTTTTTTACGAAAAGCATAAAAACGGATCAGAAATTCACGAATGGATGCTGTGCATACTTCGTTCAATTATTGATCGAAGTGTGCATACATCAAAATCACGAATACGAACCGAATACGAGGTAGTGCACAAACGCCCTAAGAGTCTGCAAAAAGTAAACTAAAATAATATCTACTTGACTTTGACTTTTTTTAAGTAAACAAAAGTCAATGACATTAAATACAGATTGAGTTTAAGGTTAATATCTGAATGTTGTTTTATATAGACGTCATAAGTATGAGGCCACATTGAGTTTGAGAGAAATAAACTCCGCCCGCTTAGAGAATGCGTTCTTGAAGCCTCGTCCCCACTAGGGCCGCGCGGTTCCGTGAGGCCAAGCCGCGCAGCCCTAGTGGGGACACCGCTTGACACTTTCAGTTGGCCACGATTAGGAAATAATAATTTGTTTATTTTTGTACTGAACTTACATGTCAGGGAGCATTCTGTCGACGGCCGGAATATAAATAAAAACGTTCTGTACTGATTTATCTAAAGTTGTTATTCTTTATTTTTCGCCAAATTTGTCGGTGCTGCAAAATTTAAAAGCCGCAACTCATTTAGTAAGTTGTATTACTGAAAGGTAGACACAATAAAGACGGGTGCAGATGCAGACTGCGAGAGCATATTACAGGTACCAGGCCAAAGGCACCCGGTTAAGTTTATTTATTTTCGACTTTATTTTTAACACGTACAAGATGGATATTTATATGACAGGTTTTATTCGCGCTTCGCCAGATCTGCAACCATCCTTATTACATACCGAACGCAAGATCTATACAATTTTGTTGTTTTGGTTCTGCCTTTAATCAAGCCTTAACAGCTGTGTTAGAACCATGTAGGAAATGTCGATTCCATCTGGTTTATTTTATTTTTTAAATATGTCGTGTAAAAATTATTCCATTATCCTACTTACAGAATAAACAATTTCATTTCGTTTGTGGGGTTAAATGTGGTCCTTTTCTGGACGTTCTTAACGAACTCGCCTGTTGCTCTAACCCCATGTTTCCCCCACAGTCCAGTATCAGCCTTTTACAAGGCGCTGCTGGCGAACGCGGCCACGTCAGCGCTCCGCCTGCACCAGAGAATCCCGGCGCGCGAGATCTCCATCTCGCGAGAGTTTCTGGCGAGGTTCTTTCTAGAAGACAGCGCGCACTACCTCTTCTACTCGCTCATATTCATGAATGTGGTGCCTAACTTGTGTATCCTTTTTCAATATCGTCAACCACACGCAGAATACGCGCTTGGGTGTGGAGTAGCGGGCACAAGCCTTAATAGCAATACAAAATATGGTTAAATACATTCATACTACTTTCTCCATGGGAACAACAGTGTAATCGAGAAAAATAATCAGCTTTCCCATACATTTGGGTTGAGTGGGTACTGAAGTTTTGTAAGGAACACTTGATTATTTTTTCACCAAAACGAGTCCCATGGAGAAAGTTGTTTAGTGTGATGGTCTGTATCACACCTTAGATTTGACCACACCTTTGACCATACATGCTGTATTCGTCGATCAATCGATCCGTCGTATAACTAATGCCTCTATCTATACCACAGAAGTTACATAGTACGGTAAATGTCAGTGGTAAGTGTGGTAATACTTGAACTTCGAAGACCGCCCTTATTGCTACGACATAAAGGCGCTATCTGTGTCAAACTGTTATCATAGACGTCGGGTTTTATGTAGCCTACAACTCTACAAGACAAGGGTAGATAAAATAGAATTAAATATTGGGGGTTCTATGTAGTAGAACTTTTAGCTGGCACAGTTTATGTAGCTAGAAGGCTGGCTGAGCAACTGAGAGGTCGTGAGTTTAAAACCTCATCCGTAACACTGTAGTGAAGAATGTACTATGAGCAAAATAAAGATGTACTTAGCCTAGTGGAGGAGGACATTATAATCTTAGAATAAAGATTTAATTAAATACACAAACATAAAAATAAAAAAAGTATTTAAGAAGGCACTTAGGCTAAATTATTTCTAAAGGTTTTCATAAAAAGTGTCATTGTAGCTATAATCTCGTAGCAGGCGTAGCTTGTACTGTAACAGATATTTATTCACAATTAAGTAGTTTGTCCACCTCAAGGTGAGCGCCTACGTCATCATTTTCATTTATCTTTGCATTCTAATTACTTTATCATAGCATTACGTAAAAAGCTTACCTTATTAAGTTCCCTCACGTACCTTAGCTAAGCTAACGTATTGATGTTCTATTGTTGTACTTTGATGGTATTGTTAACCGAGATCAGTGGAAAAGGAGGTCGTGCATTCGACGTGTATTTTGGCAAATAATTTGTTTATTTTGTATCTTGCGTTTGGAGTTTATCTCACCTGATTCGAAGCGATGATGCAACCGCTAATAATTGTACATAGGTACAATTACTACGTTTCATGATTCACACTTTTATTCAATCTTTTATGCGTGGCTTGTCCTTATTGGTTCTCCTCTTAACACAACCAACATAAAATATACTAGGAGTACCCACATGTCAATAGTGCAAGAAGTGGGATTCAAAATCACGACCTCTTGGCCGCCTGTCCGACACATAAGCCATTGTGCTCTTTTATAATTTCTCGTGGCGGCATCACTTTAACACAGGGAAGTAAAATGTATGGAAATATATGAAGACGTTTATAAATTAAAATAAATTTAGTTTAGATTAAGTTAAATTAAACGTTATAACGTGCACGTCTTTCCAGACATTTTATGGACGTGAACGTCCACGATGATATCTAAACGTTAGAAATGATAAAAGCGCACGCTGGACTATTCATTGTGGTTATATTACTGATGATCATAAATGTTCGCTAACACACGCACAACACAGTGAATTATTATGGAACAATGTGTAGTTTTGACACATTTTAATCATAATAATATAATCTCTTAAATTCGCTTCATTTAAAATACTGGTATTCAGCTGCAACCGGTTAGACTGGAAGCCCACCCCAACATAGCTGGGAAATAGTTAAGCAGATTGTTCTCTTAGATTCTCGAAACTTAGGCTAATCCTCAAATCCTAACCTTATCAATCTGCCTAGCCTTTTCTCAACTATGTTGGGGTCGGCTTCCAATCTAACCGGATGCACCTGAATACCAGTATTTTACATGGAGCAACTGCCTATCTGACCTCCACAACCCAGTTACTAATACGATACCCCTTGGTAAGACTAGTTGTCAAACTTTCGGGTTTCTGACGAGTCGTAACGACTGTCAAAGATCCACGAATGACAGCCAGGACCAACGGCTAAACGTGCTTTCCGAGGCACGGAGGAGTCTCGATAAGTAAAGACAGGTTTCCTTATAAATACAATTAATTAATTCTACATAATTTGATTCAAGCCATTATCATGTCTGCTAGAATGAATATATTGTAACTGGAATATAGTGTGATTACATGGGATTAGTGTTCAAATAATGTAATATTTAACTAATAACCGCCATGCACTGGTTGCCTTGTACGTCCGGTCGAAAAACAACTTTTTTTTTAAACTTTTTTTCCTGTCCTTGTCACATATGTAGGTATAACTTGAGGTCAGCGCTAAATGTTTTTGTTTTTAAAACAACTGAATTTTAAATAACCATGTGATTACACAAAGTAAAAAAAAGGCGCAGTAGAAGCAAGTTTTTTTTTTCTTCATTTACTTTTGTATAATCATCTTAATTAGAATCTGCTGGAGAAATGGGATATCATTTCCAAGATATTACATTACAAAACCAAGTTATTTACAATGGGGATTGAGGTCATTTTACGACACAGGCGTAGACAGTACATCATTCCCTATGTTATAATATAAAGGATTTCTCCATATATCTGTCATCTTTGTGCAAACGTAATACCTTGACCAGCACACAGTGATCCTGACGCCCATATTCCTGTTCGCGCTACTGCATGCCGCGTCCTACTCGCTCACCATTCTCGATGTAAGTACAAAAATATTATTACAATTAGATTTAATTGTTTACTTCCTCCATTATTGTTAGTAGGTGAAATGTTCGGGGACGGCGTGTTGGAAAGTCACAGCTGTTTATGTTTTAACGACTGATTTTGATTGACGCCATAACATTCTTGTATGACTTGAATGACGCACTTCCGAGTCATACAAAATTGTTATGGCTTGCGGTTTCTATTCAAGGCTGGGTGTATAAGATTTTGCTCGGAAGATTATTGAAAATCTATCTTTATAACAGGTACAGGAACAGGTACTTAGTAACGCTACCGACTCTAATCGGCCTAGTCGAACGTGATTTTCCTAAGTTTGGTTTTCCGGTCGAGTATGCATATTATGAATTTACTTCTATTCTTGGTAACAGCCCAGAATTTGGCGTTGGGCCTCGTAAATTTCAACTGGTTCACCCCACACTACATAGAGCTGAAATCCATCAGATAATTGGCATATTGTGAACTAGCTGCGCCCCGCGGTTTCATCCGCATATCCCATGGGATTATCTGGATAAAAAGTATCCTATTTTCTAACTCAGGTCATGGTCTAGGTATCATGTGCCAAATTTCATCCAGATACGTTCAGCCGGTTTAATCTTGCGTAACAAATACCAAAAAAAAAAAACACTTTTGCATTTATAATAATATAAAATATTAGTTACGACGTATTGTATATCCCGTCCAGCACCCTAAACTGCGTAATACACAATCAATCACAATTTGAATTGTTTTGAAACAGATAGCTACATCCATTGCAGAATCCATAGCTTCAAAAGTTCGAAAAAAAAATCTGCTCAACAACGTAAATAACGCAATGAATGTTGTTGAACTGTCAAAATGAAACAGATTACTCTTAATCGTGTACGAAAATGTTTTACGCAATTAGATAGCAGTATCGCGACCAGACGCTACACATTGATTTTCATCAAATCATTTAGGTAGTCACAATGTATATTATTAAATTCGCCAGACATTGATTTTTATCAAAGCATTATCGCATAGTACTGTTAATAGAGATTTAATAGATTTTCCTTCCATTTATATTCTGCTTTTTCTTTGAATAGATTGTTTAGATATTTATGTATAATTGTATTTGCAGCAATAAACCTTGAAGTTAAAAAACATTTAACTGTGCAAACAATCATACTCACCTAAGCACAAAGGTTCTTTATTTATTACTAATAATATTAAGAAAGGTCAGGTGCGTAGTATAACCGGCACCCGAATTGCGTAACACACGATCAATCACAATCTGTTTCGTTTTGACAGCTCAACAACATTAATTTTATTTATTTTATTTTATTTTTAATCAAATGATAAATGGAAACAAACGATAAAGGAACAACAAACAGCTACAATATACAGTATAGAACAAGAAAAACACATAACATTTGAATAATTTGCGTTATTTACGTTATTGAGCAGACTTATTATGAAGCAATGAATTAGCAATATCCTTCAAAATGATTCAAATTATGATTGATCGTGACGGTGCAGATGAACGTAGACGAGGCAAAAGGAGTATGTGAGGATCGTAGCAGGTGGCGTTCTGTACCTACTTTCTGCCTACCCCTACACATGGGAAGAAGGCGTGAGTTTATGTATGTTAATAAGTATTTTTATATGCTTACTTATTTTTAAAAGCTTTTATTTAACTTCACTTGTATGTATGTCCTGGAATATTTCAATCAATATTTCACCCACTTCCACTGAAGCTATCGGGCTGAAATTTGGCATACGTGTTTGGTTCCCGTGACAATGCATGATAAAAGATTTTTTTTTTTTTTTTTTAATTAATAGCTTTAATTATTATATTTATGTAGGAAAAACTATTGTTTAAATAAATTATTTACGTCGAGGCACGATACAGGAATTCGGCGTTTATTCCTCATAAAATTCTTTAGATTCGAATAAAATATATTGAGAACAGACAAAGTATTGAAGACATAAAGATAGTGCAGCTAAATAGCTTTTTATTGACTGATACTCCATCAATCAATGAATCACTTAAATATAAGATATAGAAAATGAATTTGACCCGTTATTCGATGAACCAGACAAAGGCAATTCATGACTCTATAACAGATGGATACAAGTAACATGAATCATCTGATTTGTGTGTTGAATACCCAATATAATGCAAAATAACATTGTATTTGTTGTTGAAAATGGAAAACGAAAGTGGTAGACGTGTCAGTATATTCTTTCTTATGTTATTCATTTTCTTTCTTATCTTATTACATTTTTAAATATTTCTTCAAATAAATAGATACTTACTTATTAAAAAAAAATTACCTAAAAATATAAAAAAAGAGATCCGCTCCGGTGTCAGTGCTGGGTCCAAGTTACCGGTGGTTAGGTTAGGGCTGTAGAAATAATAAGATTGAGAAATGGTTTCACCATTGTCTAATTATCCGTGTTTTCGCAATATCCCTAGGGTTTTCGCAAAAAATTTGAAATTGAAATTATTTATTTCCAAACTTTAGTACCTATACATTACGTCGATTATATACATACATATATAACATCTTTTTGAAGCTGACTGAACCTACATTATTCCTAGTAGACTAATAGACTTTTTATACTTGACCCTACCATGGCTCGCTCTAGAGCGAACTATTAATACTGTGCTGCGTGCCGATGCCGCCTGTAATGAACTAATGACACTGTACTTAGTTATAATAATAAGGATTTATAATTGACATAGATATATGTTCTGTCTGTATCGTGTACATTCAAGTAATCTTGACGCGAGCAGAATCTTATGCAGCGTATGATTCCTGTATAAGTTAAGCTAGCTTCTGCCCACAACTTGGTCCGCGTGAAATTTAGGCTCCCGAGTGTCCCGACTACGTTACCTACTTCGTTTTCACTTAGCGTTCTTTCAGACTTTTTTCTTTTTGCTCGTGGCGTGATGTTTAAAGCCTATATAACCTTCATCAAAAATGTATCGCTATGCAAAAAGAATTTTTCAAATCCGACTGGTTCCAGGGTTTAGCGCGTTCAAACAAAAAACCAAACTCTTCAGCTTTATTATTAGTGTAGATAAATATGTAGTTGTTTTTCTTACCGTACTGAAAAGTATGCCTACAGATTAATCGATATCAGTGTCAGAAATATTTGTTATTAAAATTTCTCTATTATTGTTTTGCTTTTTGATGAAGGAAAGAAATTCCCTACTAAAATTATAATAATAAATTCATTTATTTCAGGTAAATAACACCAATTGCCAAACAAAAATTACATAAATAAAATTGTACCAAACAAAAACAAAATCGTAATATAGTATAGTATTTTTTTTACTTGTGCATAATGTTTAATAAAAATAAATAAATTATACATAGGTACGTCACTAAAACTGACTTGTTCATGTCTGATCACAAGTGTTGATCTACAGAAAACAACGTCACCGAGCACAAGCATCAGTCTTGTAAGGACATGGCAATGGTTCAAAGTTCAAGCACAATAATTATTATACTATGAATTAACAATGAATGCAAACATTAAAACCTTGTTGTGTGAGAGACACCTACATTCAATATCTCATTTACCCGACTGTGTGACAGCAAAGACTGGGTTATGTTCTTCACAGACACAATGGTAATATAAACTTGTGAACAATTATAATTATGGAAATTGCAAGTAGTTATCATAATAAAAAAGAAAGTTGTACATATGAAAGTTTTTTATATCTACTGTGTTACACTTCTGAAGATATTCATTAACAGATTCTGTGGTAGTGTAGTAGGTAGTTACGTAAATGACAATCATGTTACAATCTAAAAATGTCATTACATAATGTCTGTCTCTTTGCAACGTTTTCACTGCTAAACTGCCAGACATGTTCTCATGAATTTTGGCAAAGAGGTAGCTTGTTTGATTCCTACATGTGTACAAATGAAATAGCACAAAATTATTCTCTACTAACGATAGTACAGTTTAGTTTATCTGCACATAAAATGTGAATGCTTATCGTAGACAATCTGTACCTACCTACCAAAAATGCATTAAACCATGTAGGACGCGGATACAGGGATTCCTGATAAGAAAAAACTACAATTGCATTAGTAAATCTGTGCGAAAATGTAACACTCGACAATTTGCCAGTAATATCCAGAACTGTTTTCCAGAGATCCTTAACTCGAACAGGATAAGTAAAAGTATCTTTGTTTGTACAACAGTCACCAATGCCATACATTATGGGTAGGTAGAGTCTCAAAACGTGTCGTCAGAATTTCGTCTCTCACCTACTTAATAATTAAAATGCGTTCAATGCTAATGGCAAATTGGCAATAAGTATAATGTGCCACTTTTTTGCTGTAGTGGCAGCTAGCAAACCCCGGGATAGGAAATAGGCCGATGCTACCTACAAACACTTATCCTGAACACAGCATTTTTAACCCCCGACGGAAAAAGAGGTGTTATAAGTTTAACGTGTGTATCTGTCTGTTCCCTCGTCGCTCCCAAACGGCTGACCTGATTTTGATTTGAAAGATGTCTTGATCGAGAGTGTTTTTAGCTATAATTCAAGAAATTCGGTTCAGCCGTTTCAGATTATCGGCTCTTTTCTAGTTGATGATTGGATGTGCGCATCTTCCACACACACGGTCTGATCGATTCGAAATTTAGTATTCTGTTACTTCAATGATATTAGAAGAACATAGTAAGCTTGAACCGATACTGCAGCATCACCTGGAATTGTGTCGGGGGTTATTTTATTTTTTTAATTTTAACTTGTAAGATATAATAACGGATCTCTCGTAATGTTTTCTCCACAGACCCTCGGCCAGAACTCCATGTGGGTGGCGCGCCTGCTCATCTCGCTGGTGGAGTTCCAGTCGCGCAACATCCTGCGCGCCGCCGCGCTCGCGGAGATCCTTCTGTTCCCGCTCGTTGCCATCATGGCGCTCTTGTGAGTATACTTATTACTTTTATACGATGCCAACGAGACTATTACAGTAACCGGATTTTATGAGGTTGCATTCTTAAAGTTGGCAACGTCGCAAATAACTGTCAAATATTTCGCTACTTTCATTAATTCATTACTATTACTAAATTAAATTAGGTATTTCTTATCGGTACTGTAGGTACCGGTAACAAACAAGTATTTCCGTAAGTTAGAGTGACAAAACCGATATTTGTGGTGCGCGGCGGGTAAAGAAAGAAAGAAAGAAATTAAATTTATTTAGCACAGACACAGACAAAGGCATTCAGGCAGGTACCTGAATTTGGTACCGGTACTAATTAGGTGGAGGATCGGTACCCATCTGGAACCGGTACTCAGGTACCGAAATGGTAAGAACCGCTAAGTAACGGTACAAAACCTGTACTTTTGGTGCAGGTTCCAAACCCTCTGTGTGGCAGAGATGACGCTCAACTAATCCGAACTATTTCAACAATTCTGTGTGCCATAGCCGCGTACTGTTTCTTTAAGCACCTGGGGATTATAATAATATGACCTGTGTGGTGAACCTAGGGAGGTAATGTGTACAACGTGTGCGGTCGGGAACCACCGTCAGGAACGAAGATCACTTCAGTATTGAGGTTATTCAACCGGCCGCGTACAATGCTCGTGTATAATAGAGAGAAAAAGAGAGAGAGACATGAAAGGGGCATAACGTTTTTTCCTTACGTGATGATTTCTACCAGTTTACTCCTACTGCATCAATAGCTAGTTGTTTGTCATACTAAATCATTTTTTATAATAAGTACAGTAGGTAGGCTAGGTACTTAGTTATAACAATAATTTTACTGCGAGCAAATATCATGAACGTGTGATGGCATTGTCACACGCGATTTATTCAAAGCATGCAAGATGAAAAGAGGTGATCGAACTTAATGTGAACTAGAAAAATCTACGTTTAAAGGAGACAATTCACCACCCTTGTAAACGTCACACACTTGGAATGACAATCCTTTTAATTTTAACAATGCTACAAAATCTATAGATTTGTATAGGTATTAAAATAATTTGATCTAAGATTTTGCATCACAGTGATCTTTATTCTTGTTACTACAAGGTTGCTGTCAGAGGTACAATAACTGCGAAAGGATAAAATATAAAGTTTTATCTATAGCAAAATTATTCTCGATATATAAGTAGAATTGCCAAAAAATCAAAAAGATTGTTATTGTCATTACGAATCTGTTGCTGAAGACGAAAACTTCTAATGAAGTTGAGGATTGTGTCAAGAAAACTACTTTTAATTTGTGTGGAACTAACTGCCTAGCCATTTCTAGTATTTAACCTTTGTTACGACTTGTTCATAATCTTGTATCCGACCGTCCACAGCGGCTACTGCGGGCTCCTCACGCCCTTCGTGTACTACTACTTCGTGACGTGGCGCTACGCGTCGCGGCGGAACCCGTACACGCGCAACACGTTCCGCGAGCTGCGCGTGGCGGCCGAGCGCGCCGCCGACAAGCCCGCGCTGCCCGCCGCCCTGCGCTCCGCCGTGGGCTCGGCCGTGCAGCTCGTGTGTCGCATGGCGCCGCCCATGGAGCACGTGCAGCAGCAGTAAGTACTCACCAGGATCACTTGCCGCGTGCCTAAAATTGAAACTAAAACAAGATGGCGGTTTTATCAAAGGGCGGATTTTTTTTAAAGTGTACTTTACGTTTTCGTAATGTCCCTAAGCATATAAAATGGTTGTACGTTGTTTTATAGACAACAGTTTAATAGAATTTCGTTTCACATAAAATGTTTCTTATATTATCATTTCATAGAATAATCAATACGCAGAATACTTACTTTGAAAATTTTTAAATCGTAGATTTTTGTTACAAATAAAATTTAATGTTTCGATATTCATAACATAGAATAACAAATCAAATATTCTTTATCCTCATATTGTTTACTTAATATAATTTTTTTACTTAGAAATGCCTATTTATGAATGGCAAGAATAACAAAGCGTAGTCGACGGAGCCCGCCATCCCCTTCTAACCTAACCTGTCCGAGTCGGGGTGCCCCAAGTCCCGAGCTCGCTTCGCTCGCTCTTGCATCCTAAATTCTCCTAGTACAGTAATATTGCATTTTGTACCATCCCTTCAACATATTTTTTACGACAAACGGCTGGTCCGAGAAAAAAAAAACAACAAGATGCTATTAGCCTTATATTTATGTGATATACGATAGAATCGAGAAAACAAACGATTTGCGAAAATAAGTATTTTTTCCTCAGTGCCCCGTTACGTACACTCCAACCGGGCTTTTAACCACATGGAAAAATACCCCGAACAAACAATATTCTTTAAAAAATAATTCTACTGTTTGATAAGTATGTTAAATAAACAAATGTGATTATAAAATTCATTGAATTGTGTTTCTGTGAAATATGTTTCATTCAAGTAAATATTCGTCAAATCATATAAAATAGCATCTTAATCATTTTAAAACTAGCAACTGAACTGAAAGCGACGTGTATTTATTTGTTTTTTTTGCCTTGACACATTGTCAAACAATTAGTTTCATAATAACACAAGGATAGGATTAGGGCCCAATTGCGCCAACCATTTCAATAAGTTGGTAAAGCAATCATAATTGGCAAAAAAATCCTTCATTGTAACCAGAGGCCTTACCAATGAGTAACTGTCCCTCTAAAAATAATTCAGCATTTTGGGTTTACTTTTGTGTACAGTTTTTAATATTTTAAATATTGTTATGAAAACAACATATTTGTTTTATTTGAAATGTTATGATAAAATAGTAATCAATGAAAATTTGAATAGTTATAAAGAAAAACACGAAACTGATTAATCAACAAGTTAGTCAGGGGATAAACACATACAATAATTTTATTCCTTTTTTCGAACTAAATGTTTATTATTTTCATATAAAAACCTACCTCATATTAATAAAAGGATGATTTTCATTATACCCGTTTTATTTAACTCACTGAGTCAGATAATCAATTGTTATTCAGTGGAACCCAAAATCCTCTAACTGAATTTCAATAATTTATTATAATTAATTTGAAGCAGCTATTCAAATATTCTATACATTTTATTATAGTTCACTTATTATACCATAAGAATTCAACTACAGATATAGAAATAGAAACAAAAAAAATGTTACCCTCATTTTAAATTATGTACCTACACTTTAAAAAAAACCGCCCCAATAAACTAGCTCTGCCCGGCCCGGCTTCGCACGGGTAGCACTAAGTACTTATCTACAAAATTATCCAAATCGGTCTAGTCGTTCCCGAGTTTTAGCGAGACTAACAACAGTAATTCATTTTATATATATAGATTTCACAAAACAATTATAGAAATGATAACCAACAGCGTCCTGTCGACGTTATTCGAGCGCCAACAGATCCTTGCAGCAGTGTATTTCATGCGTTTTCGCTTTATTCGAGTTTTCGCATATTCGCTTTTTCACTTTTCACTGATCCCGAGTAAGGGACTACTCACACTTATTCAGCTCTATTCCGAGGATAGCTGAAAGGACGCGTACGTAAAATCGTTGTTTTTATGGGCAAACGCTGAATAAGTGTGAGTAGTCCCTAAGGCTGGCACACTCTAGAGTTACGATTAGGAACCGTAGCAACCGTTCAAGTTTTACGCGTCATTCGGAATTTCATTTATCCGGATTTTTCGAGTTGTTTATTTTAACACTTGTTTTTTTGTTTTCAGGTAAATTTTTCGTACGTAAGGTCAGTTAAGGTGAACAGAAAACTTTCTACATCACTGTCGTTCTTTTATATCAAAACTACGCAAGTGTGCAGTCTACACGTCTGGATGTGTCTATGGTTTAGTGTACTTCAGTTGCTAATTGTTTGACGAATACACGGATTCTTACACGGGGTACTACATTTAAAAAAAAAAAAAAATGTCAATTTAGAGCATATTTTATGTATCAATGTATTTAAAACCATTTATAACTGATGTACATTGCCAACAAAAACTAATTAAAAAAAATATTGACCATTATTTTTACTATAAAATTGACAGCTTGATAAAATATTATTTGTCAAAAAAAAAAACATTCTGTGAAGGTCAACATCCATTTAAAGGCGAACAAAACACCGTCCTTTTGGACATCACTAAATGTAAGAACAAACTATCCAAACCATTGCAGTACAAAAATTCTACATAACAGGCACATTATTTAGCTATGGCAACCCTGAAATGTGAGTGGGTTAACGCTTTATCACAGCTGATCCCTAAAAAGAGACGACATGCTTGAGAAGACTGCCATCGTTGAATAATCCACCCGTACAATGTATTCCAATGCATTTCATAGCATAATCTTTTGGTTGTTACACAAATCAGTATATTGTAGTTAGAAGATGAACTTTATGTATTTAAGTTTTATTAATGTCGGTCCAATTTTATTTAAGACAAGGAATGTTGAATGTTTAAGTTAGACTGATAAGTGATTTATTCAATGTAGGCTTTTATTATAGAAACGGAATTGTCTGTCAGTATTTTTTTTTGTCACAATGGAATTAATTTGTCGTTCGGTTGAGGTCGGAATCTTGAAGAATGACTCTTCAAGATTCCGACCTCAGTTTGCTAACAGCTATTTTAAAATATATACCAGTAATTTCGAGCTAATATAAGCCTTTTTTACGGATCATTCCATTTGTGTATTGTTCCATTTTTGTCCACTCCTGGTCCGTTAATAATTCTCATTAATTAAAATCTATCGGACATCTCAACGAGCACATATCTCTTTGGAATTGAAGCTGGTTATAAATATTTAGTTACATTATTTTAATGAATCGTGTATTCCTTATTTTGGTTATGTTGTGTATCGCCAGCGACATTTTTGTGTTTAGCAATAATTTTAATGCACTTGGTTTGGGGTGAATGTAGTCAGGTTTTTAAATAAATGTTGGTATAAACGGTCGTATTGTTTTTTTTTTCCTTTGAATTGTCTCCATATTTCTCAAGTCTTTTCTTTCGCCTCTGGTAAACGTTGTCTGTTAACACGTTGTGAGGCTAGTTACCCTGTTAGGGATCTCGCGCACTAGACGGCCACGACCACGATCGCCACCAGGTAAACTATAGAAACCGATACGAATCGCGCAATTGGTCACAACGGCCAACTAGCCGCACTCCATACAATACCACTAGACGACCAAGACTGGCCGGAGTCGCCGCCGTCTAGTGCGCGAGATCCGTTACGCTGCGGGGATGTGTTGTCACGCGATGAGACTAGCCTGTTACAGTTCCTAACATAGTCACGTTTGATTCCTATCATTATCCCATTCCCCAAGTCCAGGTTAAGGTCAATCAAAGGACATCCCTAAAGGACGAAAATAATAAAAGCGAAATTTTCTGATCTGTTCAGAATATCAAAGTTTTTAATTTTTATATACGTGGAGCCCTTCTCTTTACCTCCTTTGCCTTTGGACCACTGCGTTTGAGACACCCTGTATAATATGATAATAAGGGTCAGCGCACACCGAACTGCAAAATGTTCGCGTATGGTCTTGACGAGTACCTATTTGCAATCTATGGAATTGTCAAGATTCATTTTTCAGTAGTCTCAGAAAATGCTTTGCTCTTCGTGTGCACTGACGCTAACACATTTGTCCTCATTTTATATTTGTTTGCCGCGAAAGTTGAATAGATGCGGAAAGCTGAACGGATGCGTACGCGTCTCCATACAAAATCGTTTTCTATGGGAATAAGTAGAAAAAAGTGTAAGTAGTCCCTAAATCGGCCTTGGAACACCACGGGGCGGTGTACTAGAGGGGGATACATTTCATTATTTATGTTTGCTAATAAAAACTGAAAAGGGTTTCATCGTCCAATCATATTGGTAACTTCATCCATTCAGACCATCAAATAATGTGTTTGCATTTTGCAATAAACAAGCAAAAAAAAAGCAGGTGCTTAAAGATGGTAGAAAGCCAGACATCTTTCAGCTTCTACAAGGATGGATGTCATATGCAAAAAAAGAAACAGGATTTGTTTAGATTTTTTTATTAATTATTAGCTTAAGACCTAAGCCACGGGTGGCACGGGCTGGGGCAGAGGCGCGGGCGCCAGGGAACGCACGTCACTTGTTGGCTCCAGAGGAACGGGCTCGTCCTTGGGCTCAGTCACCAGGATATGGTCGGGCTGTGGCTTCTTGGGACCGTTCTTGCCTGCTTGGTCCCATGGCAACATGATCTTGACCTGTAGAAGACAATAAATGGGTTACTATCAAGTTGAACGAGTCTTTCTGGAAATTATTACATATTGCATGTTATCAGTTTAAGATAGTACAATTTAAGACAGTGAGAAAGTCTGTTTGATGAAAGAATAAGGGCTGATTTTTCAATCTTTATAAAGGTTTTGTATAGAAAATAATAATATATCAAACAGTCATATTTATGATTTAGATAAATGTTACCTGACAATTCAAAAATGTACCCTAAGGAAATATTTTACATTTTCTTTCATGATTATCATGGTAAAATGTCCAGCTTGCACCGTACCAGAGCCTGTACAGACAAGCCCTCCAATAAACAAGCTGAGTCAATCTGCCACAAATATTAGACCTCTAGCCATTGAGGGGCTGGAAATCCCTGATATTGTGGCGGCGCAAACAATAAAGCACAACAAAATTCGAATTTTGTATTGAATTTCCTTTAAATCTATATAAATAATAAAGAACACATCGCACATCACACACATCCACAGATTTATTTAACGCTGTTCATAAACTTTAACACCGACAGATACTAAAATACGGTTTTACGGCATGAAATTACGTGAATAAATTAGCCCACAGGTTTTGTTCTCACCTTGATTCCGAGTACTCCTTGCCTGAGCAGCACGTGTCGTGTGGCGGTGTTCACGTAGTCATTGCACGGGTCACCAGAGTGGATCATAAGGCCATCCACGAACTTCATGGACTTGGCACGCTGACCACGCAGCTTGCCGGAGACCACCACTTCGCAACCACGGGCACCAGACTCCATGATGAAACGGAGGACACCGTAGCACGCACGACGCACGGCAAGGCCTGGCGAAAGTTGACGATGTTAATCAAATTTAAAATGAAAAAAAATTTGCCAAGAATTTATTTTGTACAGTTACAAATTAAGTGATTCTAATCATCTAAGTTTTCTTAAAGTATGTTTTGCTTCTTATTCCGGTAAATGTACTGAATATCAACATTTTACACAGGGCAACTAATAAATTGTGGAGGATTGAAGCCACAGGTTCAACTCAGGCTGTGGTATTGTGTTTTCATATCAGGAATTCTCAGTAGCAGTCTGGAAGTGTGCCTGGGCAATAGTGTGCCCCTATTAGATGGAACTTTTCCCTGTACTGATCTTCTGCTTCTTCTTCTTTACAAAAATACAGGTTTGTTATTATGTTAAATGATAATTTAACATGTTAATAATGTAACCTTGCATAGTACAGATAAGCCCAAGCAAGTTAGCAAACTGTGGATATGATACAAAGGTAATGATGTGTCCCTAGTGAAAAACAACACCAGCAGGAATAGTGGAGATGTCAGGTTTAGGGCATGCGGTTAGTGGGGTAATAATGATAGGAATTGATGAATGATTTGGTTTACTAGATGTGGACACATTTACAATATTTAAGAAAGTACTGCTGCTACTGTCAGGCCAGCCATTCACATTAATGTGAAAGTAGCAAAAACAAATCTTGTTGAAAGTATCCATTCATTTGCAATCTGTGCCACACTTATGATTATTTTTATACATTGATGTGTGACCCAGGTTACAATCAAAATTTAATGATATTAATTCCCAGTTTTTTTTGTTCATTATCGTGTTACATGTTCTTTTCTTTGGCTGCATATAATTTGTTAATCATAACAGAATGCCATGATTTACATGCTGAATTTGTCTTGGTTGGGCATTCAGAAACTGGGGGTAGATCTGTAAATTTGCATGAAAGTGTAAAGCCAGGTCCGCTGCGCCATGTTTTAATGTTTTATAAACATGAAACATCAAACTCGAAGCAATTTGATTGGTTCGTGCTTGATGTTTAAAAAATTAAAACATGGCGCAGCAGACCCGGCTTTAAGATTTGTAGTAAAAATAATAGACTCATCATCTCTATGCATCGCCAGCATCGCAAGTGCATTGATTGATGAGAAAGAAACATGCAAGAGCATTACAGAATGATTAGAGGTTAAAGATTTAATTATTATTCTTGAATAGTACAACTTTAAAACAAATGACAGTTTATAGATTTAGAAATTACGGTAAAAACTAACTGCGATATATTTCACATGTTAAAACAGCAAAAACATGAGTAAAAGTAAAAAAAACTAACCTCCAATGAGTTTGTATCTGAGCGACTCAGCCTGTGCGATAGCGCACAAACCACGGGTCGCAACTTTCTCGGCGTAAAGCTCCACCGACTGCTCGGGGATGTTGAACCTCTTCTGAACCACGGAGGTCAGCTCACGGATTCTGCGGCCCTTCTCTCCGAGCACGCTCTGTGTCCTCGTCGCCATAATGATAATCTCCGAGCGAGTCGGAGTGACGCGCACTTCCACACCGGAGTAGCCATCCTCAGCAAGCTCCCTGGTCAAGAACTCATTGAGTTCCGCCTTGAAAACTCCGTCTCCGACGAACTGCAAATTCACCGAGAGGTTATGTTTTGGTCATCGCATTTTATAACGAAAACTTTCTGGTCACACTGCTGGTACTTTGGCCATATGATGATTTATCAGATTCGGCGCAAATAACTAATAGCGTTACGGTAAAAGAAGGCACAAGAGAAACATAACAATCCCAGTGCGGGTGACAAGTACTGGAATATCCACTAACATCACAAGTTTCACAAATATATCGGACCAATTATTTAGGTTTATAGGCTTGTCAGTTATCGTTTAACGATTTATATTATTTATTTCAGAAATAAACACTCGTTTCAACGTACTTTTCGCTTTTTAGAAATGTTGGTCACCGCCATGTTTGCAACGGGGGAGCGAAGGAAAAGGCCGGAAACAGATTATACAAACGTCAATGTCAGTTTAAAGCTACGTTCGGAAATCTTATTGCAAAAGTTTAGAAATCAATTGGTGTTGAATCGATTAGATAGAAAAATAGTTGATAATGAGTAAATAAATAGCACGTAATAAATAAATAAAATTATAATTTTATTATACACCGTGGATTAAAAAAACAACAAAGGTGAATTTTATGTAAGCCGTAGAACGTGATAAAATTATGGATTTATCCATCAAAATACACTTTTTTTTTATAATTTACCTGTAATGATCGTGTGGTAGGCTCTACATCGCCAAATTCGAGCTACGCATCACACTGACGTCACGCGAAATCCTGCATCGCACAAGCAAAGTTTATCGTGTGAACATCATTTCAGTTTCCGACATCAATCGTTGGGCAGTTGCCCGTTAGACACAACACCCGTCTGGTCGAGGATCCATTTTCTATAGAGGATGAACTTTACACCCTGTTCTTCATACCTCAAATACGGTTGGTCAGTTGTACGCAGGGATTGAATAACCGAAAAAATATGGTTAAAACGGTAAGCGGTATGACGCCATACCTTTAAATTTCGATACCTTAAAATTAGGGATGGGCCGAAATTCGGTTCACATTCGGTTCAACCGAATTTCGTCAGCATGAAACGAACTTCGGAATTCGGCCGAAATTCGGTTTAGATGCCGAACATTCGGCACAAGAAAAATAATACCTACTTGCACAATTTTGACTGAAATTTAATAGAATTAGAATAGCATTACTGTAAAATTAAATTACGTCTTTTACTCCCTCATGGTCATTTATGTTAGTTAGGAACATTGTAAATGTAAACCTTAAATTAAATCAGTCCACATACCTATATTACAAAAATGAAATAAGCTTAGTATTCTTGTAACACACATCTGGATTACAATTCGTAAACTGAATAAAAAAATCACGTTTTTGCTTCATTCTCATATTTAAAATTTACTAGAGGCAGTGTATGGTGCAAAAACACCAAAGATTCTGCCTGATCTGGCAGAAGTTAGTTACGTTTTTTTTCGTATTCGTTTCCTGCCTCCGAAAAAAGTCGCTCAGAATATACCGAGCTTCCAGGTGACGATAAATATATTCGAGCCAAATAACTCATGTTAGTTAGTTGTTTACGAAATTGAACCGAAGTTCGGCCGAAGTACGGCCGAACTTTTCATTTAACCGAATGTTCGGCCGAAGTTCGGATTCGGTTCAAACCACATTCAGCCCATCTCTACTTAAAATAAAGGTACCTTTAAATAACTATGCCTTAAAGTAACTGTATGACTTACCCATAATGTATTGAAATTGAAAGTGGGTCGCACGAACCTTCCGTTACCTACCGAGCAGTCGGGTGCATTATACAAAGCCGATAGGGATTTTCAAAAATTTAAAAATGATTTATTTTGAAACTACTACTGCGCCGGCTGTAAGTACACGGAGTCGAAAATAATTTCTTAGGTAGCGCTAGGTTTTCGAGCGTTCGCAGACGGCATAAAATCGGTGGTCGATTTTTTATAGGAGCTAAATGAAACAGTAAAAATCGCTAACAGGGTGTCCTGCGTGAGCGTCGCGTCGTTTTCGTCGCTCACGCTGGACACACCGTAATATATCAATATTAGGGATGGGCCGACTATGACTTTGGCCAACTAGCCGACTAGTCGGCTGCAAAATGACCGACTAGTCGGCCCAGCCGATCATTACTTTCGGTTGAGTTCGGGTGAAATCGGGAATGTTCGTAAATACGCTTTCGGCTCGTAGGGCGCGTGGCTCACGGCGACCATGCGGGCGTGTCGGGACATGTTTTTATTTACATTGCATTTTTTCATCATTTACGTCCATCCTTTTCTAGATTGCACTTAAAATAAACTGTAAAATTGATTTTATAATAAAAAATAATAACAATAAAGATTTCAATTTCATTTCAATCACCGTCTTTAAAAAATTTAAATAAACGAAACTAACTAATACGACTAAATAAATGGGCCGACTAGTCGGCATTTTTAGCCGACTAGACGCCGACTACAAATATGGCCGACTAGTCGGTACATCACTAATCAACATACAAGTCGTACGAAAAAAAACTGACAAACTGTAAAAAGTATGTATTGTAAAAAAACAAAAAGTATGCTGTGTGCGAGCTTTGAGCTCTCTTAGGAAAGTGGGAAATAAATAACAATATTTTTATTCAATGCAATTTATTAATTACTCAAGATCTTTTCATTACATACAAACGCACCATATACTTAGCATAACAATAATTTATTTATGGACTTTATTGCCCTAATGTGTAAAGTATTGAAAGAAGTCATGTCATGCAAATTAATAACCCTGCATAACAAATTTTTAATTTTACAAATAACAGTTAAACATTCAATAAGTTTAGTCGGTGGTTAGTTGAAAAAAGCATAGTGCACAATATATAATTACAATTTAATTAAGGATCGTGAAACATTACGATGATAATAACAATATTGAACATGTTTAACGTATCTATTATCTATGTTAGATTAATATTATCTGTGGCCTAGCGCGCGAAATCAAAATGTTCTTGGATTGATTTCGTTCTACGTTCAAAACATAAAAAATAAACTTTGATGATTGATGTAAAACAAATAACGATCTCACAATATTGTTAAAAACCGATTAAATTGTATCTAAATTCTACAACAAATTGCACCGTGATTATTTCTAGGTGCTAAAAGAACAAACACTTACTAAAAACTTAACGTTTTCCTATTCACTTCAAACTCTACTGGGACTATCAAAGAGAATGTCAAGCAAGCTAAGCAGGACACGTGGTCTGTAGCACTTGAATTACATTTATTTACTCACCAAAACAATAGGGATACTTTAATCCTTTCAAAATACTTATTAGAAATGCCGATCGCTTTCACCAAACTAAGCCTACTGCGAAACTACAATTCTACAAGTTCTAAGTCTATTTAATTACTATCGTACGCTCAACAACTTTTATATTGTTAATATAAGGTTTAAGTTCATTACACTAGGCGATACTTTTGTAAGGGCGAAGGCAGTTGGTTGATTATGGTTACGTGTTTGACGCAAGGACTATTTTGAAAAAAAAAAGCTAATTTTATAAAAGGAAATCAAATCCTAAAATCATTGTAAGTATGAAACAAGATTTTTCAATTTTGTGAGTTTTCTTGTTTTAACGCGTGAAAAGCGTGACTAGTAACTATGCATTTTGAAAATAGATACGATAAAAATTAAGGTTTTCTTTCAAATTGAATAATTTTAGCAACTTTTCCATATTACAATGCTTACACTTGATGTAGCTTACATATAAATGGACAGTGATAATTATTATACAAGGTGTACTTATCCTACTAAATAAAAACGTTATTTTTTTTATTCTAATCAACATACGACCTATAACTATTTAATCTTATTAATAATGGACAGAATTGCGTGTAGCGTGTTTTTGATAAAAACAAACATTTAGGGTGACGCGTGATTTAGATTGTGAAGGATTTTTAAAGTGATAGTGCCAGGGATAGTAATATTTAGATTTTTTAAGTTGGTCACACTGAATTTGTAGTAGATTCCATTTCTGTACAGGTGGTGCGAAAACTGTTTTCTACAACTACCTATTAATTTTCAATTACCAAATCTATTAATAGCATTATGCGCTAGATTATTGTAAGAGTATATCTGAAACGCACTGGTTGGGTGATAGATAAGGACTAAGGCTCCGGAACTGAAAAGATAGTCTAAATTGCATCTAAAACAAAATGATTTGTCTACAATAGCATAGATAGATAGTGGACTATATTATAATAAATAGAAGGTACAATCTACATGTAACTGGGTACGCTACGACTACAGAGGGACGTGAGTTCAAGGGTTCAAGAGTCATTTGTACAATTATCTATATCTACGTGAATAATTCGACTATAGAATTTTTCTAGAAAAACTTTTTTATCTAAAACTAGAAGAATCCTCTTTACCACGAAATTCTGATTTCTTATTCATGTTAAGAAGTACGATGCGATAAGTTACCGTTGTTTGGGTGAATCTAGCTGGTAAGGAGGAAGTTCGGCTTAATATTGAAGCAAGTCATGAATGAACTATTAGTAGTTTGTTTCGTATTATATAATCACTGATCTGTCTCTCATATTGTTAACCTTAGTTTTGGCACAGAGATAGGAAAACGACGAGAAGAATAAACTTTCGTATGTCTAGGAGTGCATTTAAGCCTAAATCACAGAACGGAAGGAGCGGTGCCTGCGTAGTGATGCAAAAATATAGTTTATAATTGATTGTATATTAAATACAATGTTACACGACGTATGCGTAAAAAACTATGTTTTTTGTAACGTATATGTGACGTCACTTAGCCGTAACACAACTTTATTTAGCATTACATTACATTAATATAGTCTAAACTCGTCCTAACGTTATATTGACATAGTTTAATTAGCGAAAATGACTATAGTATTGGCACTTTCGCGCTGTTGTCCAACATCATCGAGTACAATAATGCTTTATTGATATTAAATGCTGCCAACAAAGCATCTAGAGAAGCGCAAAGCAAGTCATAGAATTTGTACTAAAATTAAATAACAGGCGTCTTACAAAATCCGAACTACTAAAATCATAGCAATCAATGGTATAAGGGCAAAATAAAAGAAACAAAATAATTCGCTATAACCATTTAATAAAAACCAAAAATTAATTACAACAACGTCAATTATTTATCATAATATTCAAAATTAAGTACTTGTTTACCCACCACCATTAAAATAGCATAAGAGTGAAAAGTAGGAATGATTATAATGTCTAATTCTGGAATGGTAGAAAGAGAAAGCACATTGGTTAATTTAAATATAAATTGAAAATATATAAGGAATTTGATAGATAGCTAGTGATTCATATTAAAGAAGGTATTGCACTTGTAAAGTCAATGAATAAATAACATAGATTTAATCTCAAAATAATACATTGGCAAAATTAAAATGGACGTAATTTGAAAGGAGATCTTAGTTACATAAATAAAATCATAAATACACTATAATGCGCTAAATTAATAAACTTTCCCTATGGCACTACATAAATAATTTCTTGTAAATTAATTGCTTCTTTTAATAAGAATAAACTTTTTTTAATACATAGAATACTATTGGTGGACCCGGGTTTGAAAGAATAAGATAAACGCAATGAAAAGAACCTCCTTTCATTGAATTTACTAATAATATTCCTTAAAACCATGGGCCTTCACTCTGCTACTCCATCAAAACAAAACTTCTACAGTAGCATAGTTTTATATTCCACATTGGCAACACTTACGTGGTACAGACAAAGCCAGAAGTGTGGCAGAGTACTTTATTGAAATATTAATATAGTACAATGGTACGACTTCAGTTTTCTTTTACTTAAATAAATAACAATTGATTAAGTACCGATAAAATATAATTATTTATAACTACGTTATCTTCATCTTAGAAAAAATCTTAACAAAAAAGATCTTATTATAATAGTAATTTGGTAGTAAATTGTATGGAATGTTTTGAAGTCGTCTCATTTTAATGTCTTAGCATTTTAATACAGTTAATTTTTACTGAATCAATAATAATAAAAATCAATGGAATGTCAATGCAACTTAAAAACTAATTAAGTACTTACTTGCCGGTTGCTTAATACTTTTATTATCCAATATAGCATTAATGTGTCGAAATTTTACAACCCAACAAGATTTTTAATAATTTTAAATTTTGACAAGTGTGGTAGTTTAAACTCTAGCTGACTTAAGCTGCCATTTAATTAAAAATACCACACTTTTAATATTAATCGCACTGTTCCTCACAATTAAATTACAATTTTTGCTACGAAATGGATGATCATCAACGCATCGAGAATCTAATCCCATCAAAATTATTTAGTTCGCGTTGAGCAGCATAGATGGCACAGTACAAGAACCTTATACTACTCGTAGATGGGATGTGATTTGGTGTAAATTGTAAAGAACAGTGACTTTTTAATCATAATAGCAGCCAAATTACGTTCTATCGCCTACTCTGAGCGTAATATCGATACCTAGATGCGAACGGTAAACCCGGAAACAGACTTATAATACCCAATATCACGTGACTCTATGGTTCGAGTTGGGTATTGCAAGTGTGTGGGACTGGTAATTGAATTATGTGTCGTAATAATAATTAAGGTACCGCGGGGCTCAGTACCGTTGCTGGTACTCGTGGTGCCATCTGTTGAAGTCTATGTGGAACACAACCAGGGAGCCGTTTTCTAGACCCGCTAACAGGAACCTGGAAAAAATACCGTGTTATGATTATTATAGGGATACTCATAAATGGTGGATTTGTGCCTGGTCGATGTAACATGTAACTGGCGAAATGTGGGTGTACTATAGGTATATCTCTGCCTAACCAATGATGATAATTGAGTAGCATTGGTTGACTGAAATGGTGAAGTGTTCTATTATGATGGATGGAATCTGTAAGAGAAGATATGGCTAAGAGGCAAGCGAGCACTAAGAAACGGCTAATAGAGATGAACGGAAGAACAAGAAGACTGCAGACTCTTGTAAAATGAAAAGTAATGATATGAACGGTCGAATGTCGATACATACTTCTGGTCGTGCGAGAGCGCGAGCGACGTGACGGGCGCGCCGGCGGGCGGGAAGGCGTACAGCGGCGCCAGCGTGAAGGCGCGCCACACCTCCACGACGCCCGCGTCGCCGCCGCACACCAGGTACTCGCCGCAGCGGGACAGCGCCAGGCACTACACACGGTTCAGTTATCAACATTTATTATCTAGTATCCATGGAGCTCCTTGCCCGTTCGACCCCACAGAAACCTACTACGCTTTGTAATGGGCAACTAAGCGTTATCTTTCTGACTGACCTACTTCTTGACAGTTCAACACTGCCTGTTAATAGTTTGAATTTAGCAAACATATTCTCTAAGAAACAAATAATTATGTACAATAATAATACTTTTTTTACCAAAGGATTAAGTATGGGACCCAAGTTAGAACTCTATGGGCCCTGTGGCATTCCATATTTGACTACATATATAATGTAGAAGATTAACATGTTTTTCTTAAAACTTTATCAAATTTTTATGAAAATAAACAAATAACATTCTACCTTGAAACAGTTTTATTGGAAAAAGAAAAATAAGCATGAACCATTTTATGAAAGGATACACTGAAATCTTCTGACTTATTGAAATATTTCTCACATATATTTTGCGTTATTGAAAGTCTTTTATTAAGCTCTTCAATTGATGACTTCCTGTCTGGGTTTATTTGCCATCCTAGATAAAAACGTACCTGGAAGTTATCATTATGCGTCTCATGTCTGAGCCTCCTGCCATTGAGCGTGAAGGCAGCGAGATGTCCCTTAGCGTAGGCCACGACGACCACGCCCTCGCGGGACAGCGCCAGCTGCTGCGGCCCGCACACGCCCTCTGCCGCTGTCAGTGCGCGGAGCACCTCGCCGAATGTCGTGTGGATTAGGACTGGACCGTCTGGAAGAAAAGAACATAATGTTAATGCGGTGATAGCTTATTAGACAGGGACATTAGTGATTTTGAGGGAATAGAAAAACAAAAGATTGTCTTTATAAGTTTCCTTATCTCGTAAAAGAATCATCTGGATGTGAACTGAAATAGTTTTCCATACCTTTGATCCAACAAGGTCTGTAATAATTTGGGTCTATTGTCAATTTGTGTCTCAGTTGTGACTTGACGGGTTAATAAAGAATAATTCGAAAAGTAAATAAAAATAATAGACTTTGAAGGTAAAAATCGCGTACGGAATAAGTTATCCTTAGCTTGGTGACTTTACTTCGCCTTCAAACAGTCTTTCATATGAAGTTATGTCAAGATTATATACGTATACTCACTGACTGACGAAGATATAACCAAGCCCAGTTCAGCGGACACTAGCACTCCGTTGATAGGCGCGTCGTGTCCTGTGAGCGTGACGCGCGGCGCTGGCGTCTCACCCTCGCCTACGATACCGCCGTGACGAGCAGACCTAAGGGACAAGCGTTGTAATTATAGCAACACATTGCTCAACACCAGCGACCAAGAAGCTGATCCTATAAAGTTGGTCAGCATATAGATTGGGGAAACCAAGATTTAAAAACCCTCTCTATGTCTTATTTTTCATGTTATGTAGCCCCAGTAATCCCAGAACAAAAAGTTGATGCTACATGCGCCAGCGCATGTGCAACTATGCTGCAAGACAGAGATCAAAATAGAAATCACAAGTCATTTATTCAAACTAGGATGAGACTCAGCACTTTTCGAACGTCAAAATTACATAAGACAATCCCCTAAAACGCCCACCCTTCACCACTTCTGCTGGGAAGAAGAAATGGCGCAACTCCTCAGCAGCACAGCTATCTGATCAGTTAAATAAACTTGGATCTATGCAAAATAATCAACATTACGCAACACAAAACATTAAATTAAATTATTTTCCATATAACTAGCACATATAAATATCCTGAGGATGATAAGACGGGTTAGGAGCAGGTTTGTAACTAATACCCCTGTGGCAACCAATGCAGGAAAGCTGAGTTGGTGCAAGTTGGGAAAGAGGTTGGACAACTGCATCAAACTTCTCCGTCACGTCACCTTTGTAACAGAGAGAGTAGTCTCTGTCAGTGTCACTTTACTTACCAATGCCACAACAAGACGGTGCAGTCTTCAGACCCTGAAGCGATGTAGCAGTCGGAGGTAATGTTGCACTCAGAGCGACACACGCAGGTCACGACCCCGTAGTGACCGAAGATTATTTGTACTATTTTAGCTGTGAAACGAAAAATGTAATATTATAGATAGACGATCGAAAAACCACGTTCAAGAGCTGTCAGTGTCTTTTACTCCAGAGCAATGATGACACTGACAGCTCTTGAACGCCGTTTATTCGCGTTCATTTGAATTGGTGAAATTGGCCCTTAGTTTTTGAACATTTTCCCGAAAGATTACTTACCAGTTTCCGTGCTAAAGACTCGGAAGCTGTTATCCCAGAAGCCGGCCGCGATTAGGAAGCGCGAGTCCACGGTGGTGACGAAGCAGTTGCTGCGCGCGCGCACGCGCTGTGAGAAGTTGTCGCCCAGCTGTCGGCGAGACAGAGCTTGGGCACCTCCGGCCGCTGGAAATACATGATTTGAATATTTAGGTTTTGGAGACATCATGGCGATAGTGGCGAAATTAAATCTTTTACGGTTCTTTTAGTATAATAAAATTTAACAACTTTTTTACCTAGTTTAATTCACAAAATACTAACTCTCGCACCGAAGATAATAAAAAAGAAAGAATGAAAGATGTTAGCAGAAAAGATCTCTCGGATGTGTAGTAAAAGTGGGAGTCCCGTAGGGCACAATTGTTGGGCCATTTTTGTTTACTGTTTATACAGGGTGTAAAAAGAGATATACAGGATGGAAGAAGAAATAACATAGCTGTTACGTACACATTCTATACATTAATCTGAGAAATATTGAAGAAAAGTTAATGCTGTGAATCTCGGCTTCGTTAAGCGTTCGTTTATGCCCATCGTAAATGACTCGATGCGAAAGATAGTTCCGCATAATTGATCATATTAGTTGAGAACTCACCCCACACAGGATCCATAAGCAGCGGATGGTGCGGGTGATGGTCGGGCTGGTGTCGCGCGGCGTGCGGCGCGTGCGGCGCGTGCGCACAGCCGCCGCCCGCCCAGCGGTGCGCCGCGAAGGCGCGCGCCGCGCTCACCTGCATGTCACAATAACACCATTCATTCAAATTTTATTTAGAAAAACAAAATAACCCGATTGCAACTTAAAAATTCAAAACGAGCTTTACTTTTCAAGCAGTTTGTGGCAGTTATTTTAGTTTCTCAGATTTGATGCCACCGACTGCATCATGAAATGAATTAAATAATTTCATTTCATACTGCTTGAAACCCTGTCTTTGCTGTCGCACAGTCGGGTAACAATATCTGTATAAATTAAATGAAGTCCAAAAGAAACAAGTTGTGTGTTAATCTGGTATTTATGAATGGTGCCTAAATTAAGTACCTACAGTCAACCACGTGCGTAGTATCCATTGGAAATTGATACGCCTTCATGCCGTACCAGTAAAGTTGATTTTGTTATACCACTGTTGTGCAGTTGACAGTACAAATTACGGCCGCTAAAGGTCTCGTATAAAAATATTAGAGAAATTGGAAAAATACAAGATGAGTATTTATTATTGAAAGTCTTTGGAAGAGAGCAAATCTTTAATAGAATGCCTGAGTCAAATTATTATTACATTAATGTTTTTTAAGTTGAGGGCGAAATTCCAATTTTTTTTATTAGATATATTTAGTCCATTTTCATAAATAACCACCAAACTTACCGTAACAACAGCAGGCATAGCCAACTGAGGATAAGTATTCGCAGACACGTGGACCACGGCCGCGTTGGAGGGTAATTTCAGCCTCAAGCAGACATCATCAGGAGCGGCCGCGAACATCAGAGGCGCGAGGTGCATGGTGGAGGCGCGGGGCGGGTGCGGCTCGCTCAGGAGTTGTGCAGGAGTCTGTCCGAAGCTTCGGATCTGGTCTTCAATGGCTGCGCGGGTCACGGGCTCTGTGATCTGGTCGAGACGGACCCCGCCTTCGTAGGTGAGGTAGTAGAATACGTTCGTCGCCCGGACCGCTTCGGGACCTGGCAGGAATGTGATATGTGAAACAATGTAAAAACCATTTATTTTTAAAAGAGTCACCGTGGGGTTTCTTGCCGGCTCTTCTCCATAGAAAACGACTAATTGGAACTGTCTGAACTGTCTGTTGTGTGTGTGTCTGTGTCTGTGTTTGAACTGTGTGTACTTCTGACGTCTCTTATGTAGGTTTATGGGAAATCAAATATTTTTGATTTGAATTTTGTGTTTCTAATACTGCAGTATAGAACAGCTTGATTAGAAAGGGACAGAAATAGTTTTTCATTTTTATTATCTGTCCTAATTTATATTGAAAATCGTGCTGTAAAGACATAAGATTCAAGATTAAGATACTATTACAAAGATATGTTTAATGTTGGTCAGAAAAAGTATTTTATGTTTCGCTTTATTTGCCCGAAATTACTTTGACTAAGACTTTAAAATGGACGAGGATCTCTGCGTTTGTTTCAGCATTTCTTATCAAGAATCAGTCAGCTAGGAAATGGCGGCGCTATCAAATTTTAAAATATTGACCAAAAAATTGCCGTGTAAAGGTGTCTTAAAAGATCTACTTGGAGACATAAACATCATTTCATAACTTCATTTCATTTACATATTAAACAAAATCCAATGATATTTTCTAAAACCCTTTCCGAAGCACTTAGTTACCTCTCTGCTTATATCCGAATATGAGGTCGATCCACTGATGCAGCTGACAGCTGACGAACTCGGACTCCAGCGCCATGCGGTTGATGCGCACGAACTCCTCGGCGGAGGAGGCCCAGGGCGGCAGGATTACGTCACCCGACGGCGACTCCGGGATGCCCAGTCGGAAGCCCGAGCTGTTCACTAGCATCTCCGGCAGGAAGAACAGCTCTGGTATGAGTTCCTGCACAATTAACATAATATTTGTCAATTCATGAGTAGTGCGAAAATATCAATGTTAGCAACTATCAATTGGGAACTAACGCTGCCATCTTGTTTTTTGAATACATTTCAAGTGACAGTTCCCAAAACAATTGCGCAAATGTTAACCAGTAGCCCCCCCTGTCTAGTCTACGTCATACGAGCGGAGCGCCAACTCAAAAGACCCTATTAGCGGTGTATTTTCTTTGGGGAACCGCAGGAACAACATTATGGTCACGGGTCACGAATTCACATTTCTCTTTTTATTTATACCTGCTCGCGTGCCGTAATTACAAAATCTAAAGACAACAAGAAATTTGATTCAGAGGGAGGCTCAGGCTGATCCTTGAAATACCATAGACGTCTTTCCGAGGCCATCCGTGATTAATCCCCCCAATTATTTTATTTATTCACAGATGTTTTGAATGTAAATTGTGGTAAGTATCTATAAAGTCAAGTTTTTATGGTTTACCTTGACGTCCGAGGTGTCTCGCTGGCAGTTCTTCCACGACATGGCGATGGATGAGAATAGTCTGTTGGGGTGGTCAAACTTGCCGCCTTGCAGCGCTAGGAACATCGTCGTCATCGGCTCCTGGAGAGGAAAGAAACATTCGGATTGGTCTCAAGATGTAACCGTAAGCTTGAAAATGGCAGATTTGATATAAAAGAGGAAGTGACGAGGGAATGGTCTTTAAAAAATAAATAGTGTTAAGATTAGGCAGATATACTCATTTCATTCGGTGACTCTTTTTTTGATTTAATATGTTTTTAGAACTAGAGGTTAAATGCAATCTTTCAGAACTATTTTTAAGGCCTGAAAGAATGCCAACTTACTGAAAGTTAGTCTGTATATTTTCCCCTAACGACATCAAAAAAACACATTCTATTTCGACCTCCTTTTAACATCTTTTACCTTTTTCTTGTCACATACAATCGAGCGCCAAAGCGCATCTGTCGCGGCGCGTCTCCTGCGCACGTTTTGACGCGCACGCTTTTAGTGCAGACGACTTAATGCACTCACTAATTTACTATGATCGGTAGCAAAGCGATGCTCTTTGAAGATGTCCTTTATAGCACCCACAAGACCATTGTTCAAAGACTTAGAGACTCCTACTTGAAATAACAAGTCGACGACTTGTAAATTTACGTGTTCAAGATAGATGGATCCATTAGAATTTCGTGCGATTGAAGTGAACGATATACGGATAAAGCATTCTTGTGTTTGTGAAGTCTTAGTACCTAAATATTCTACTAAGACTCTTTTATTGTTGCAAGCGCTCTTTTATGAGCGGATAATTCATTTTTAATCATTCTCTGATGTATTTACCGACTTTTTAAAGATTCCAGTTTTAAGATGCACAGCAAACACGATCGTTTTAGCATCGATTTTGTAATTGTAGAATCGCGATTTAGCGAATCTGCGTTCGTTCGCGGTAAAACGTTGAAACATCGAGTTTCCGAAACGCGAATAAACCGCTAATCGACGATGTTAAAAGTATTGCGTCTGCGGCAAAAAAATCAACGACATAAAATAACAATTACATATGATGCAAGTAAATCTACAATACAAAAAACCACTCAGACAATTCAATACCGAATGATAACCAGCCGCAATTACTCAGCAATTGACGCATTAAATAGACGGTGAACTGTACGAAATCAATTTATTATTCCATTGTTTGAATAGTATTAATCTAAGATTGAAGACTAATCGTCGACACTGAGGCTAATTAATGGTGTCTCGGTGGTATAATGGCGTCTTAGAGATGCACCTACCTATTTACGATCTATCAATCTGCCTAGCTATCTTTCGAACCCCAACTACTATCAACGAGCCTCGAATGACATTCGGGACCAACGGCTTAACGTGCTTTCTGAGGCACAGAGGAGTATCATATGAAAGGTGAAGATGGTCACCCATCCACGGAACAACCCCGGCAAACGTAGCTTAACTTGATGGATCGACCCGCGCGGCTATTATTACTTAGCCACGAGCTTCTACTCCTACTACTATTTACGATCTAATCATAAGATCGAATTAATAAAAGTAGAAATGGCCCCTATAATGACAGCAGTATAAAGTAAGGTAGGTAAGGTGCTTAGAGAATTTCTGATTCAGAAATTATTTTGCAGGGGACTAGTTTGTGATATTATTATAAATGATTACAAAATGTTTTATGGCAATCTACATTGAGTTTATAATACTATGTTATCAGGCTCGAAGCCATATGTTATTTTAATAGGTTTTTAGGTTGCTTTGGTTCGTTGTTGGGGTTTTAGGTCCAGTTGAAAACCAGCGTCAGCACTTATTGTTGTCTGGCATTTTTGCTGAACTGGGCCTTTTTGGCGCAGCCGTGAAGCACACTCCCCTGCCAATTTTCTTACTTCATACTTACCCCCTTTTATTTGTTTTATTTTTTATCTTTTTTGTCTGCTATATGTTACATTGTGTGCCTGTCTGTTTAGTCTGTGTTAAATAAATGTATTTTCTTATTATTTATGTATTAATATGGCTTCAGCTTCCACACTTTCCTTCTGCGTCATCTCGTTAGTCACCTTTCTAGCCATATCATCTTTCACACAGTCCATACATCGCTTTTATTAACACACATTTAAGTACATAATTTTTGTCTGTTTATTAATACCAAAATAGCTGCAAAAAGTGTTCAACAATGTTTATGAAAATATTTCATTGCAACCGCAACTGTAATTAGATCCGCACGGGTGACATTTAATTCTGTCGCCAAATGTCGGGTGAAGCATCGAAATTGATGTGCCGTTTATTTGCCATAAATCATACACGCGCTGTTACTGGCAACACTCAATTAGTATTTAATTTTACATGCAAATGTGTTGCCATACTGAGAGGAGACGTATTTCGATTTTAAGTGCACGTAATTTAATATGTTGATTAGGTTCTGCTCTTTTATATGTTTATTTGTTTTAACTATCTATACTTATAATAAATCTGTAGAAGTGAAAATTCTGTACATTGAAAATATCAAAAAAATAAATGGCAGGGGGTGTTACTAGACCGACACCGAACCCAAAAATTTGATTAGAAAATTTTTTGTCTGTCTGTCTGTCTGTCTGTCTGTCTGTTTGTTCAGGTATCACGCAAAAACTACCGGTTCGATTACGATGAAACTTGGTATAATTATTCTTTAATATCCTGGGCACCACACTGGGTACTTTTTATCCCGGAAAAGTATCCTATCCTACGGTTGGGGGGTGTCAAAGTTTGTATGGAAGAATTTTAACGCGCTGTCCGATTAACTCGAAACTCAATATTTATACTTAAACCCAAAAATTAAGAATAACGTGTATCAGGATTTTTCGAATTTCAACCCCTAAGGGGGTAAAATAAGGGATGAAAGTTTGTATGAAAAATCTTATTCCTTGAGGTAATAAACATGAAACTTCGCACGAATAGTTACCTAAATAAATTTTGTTAGTGTTTGTAGTTTTTTGTTTTTCTAAATTACCCCCCTAGGTTGGGGGGTGTCAGTGTTTGTATGGAAGAATTTTAACGCGCTGTCCGATTAATTCGAAACTCAATATTTATACTTAAAACCCATGGGGATGTATGGGGTAATTTCCGACACTCACGCGGGCGAAGCCGCGGGCAGCAGCTAGTACATAATAGAAATACATCACTAGGAAAGTGTTTAGATTTTCAACTAGTACCTAAATAAGTCAACTAATGGTTTAATTAACCCTTAAAAATGTACTCACGATGCGAACTAGCCAGTTGAGCACGAAGGCAGCGGTGGAGTAGTGAGTACCGTAGTGGAAGGGAGGCGTGGATTCATGCTCCCAAGTGTTGTACCGCTCTTCAAAGTACGCGCGACGGCTGGGATTCAAGGCTCCGATAGGCTAAATAAAAACAAGAAATATGATTAGCACCGTGACAGAAGTAGAGCTATGAAAATAATGAAAAGGGGTTCTCGAACATACTGGTAGGTAAATGTCGCGACGATTTTCTCTTTCTTTCGCAATAAATTATATTGGCGATGGCTCCAGCCTAGTAAAATCAAACTAGATCTGACTCTGAACATCAATAAATTCTGTTGCAAACTGGAACCGAAGCGGAAATTTTGTGTTAAGAATCAATCAATTTTAGTCCCGATTTAATTCATCACAATTAGTGCAGTATTTACGTTGAAACTTTCTGTGTGCACTAGGTAAGAAAAGACTGCAAATTATTTCAATGACAAGGCATTGAGTTAATTTCCACAGTGACCACGAAGTTCCCTTGGAGACTAAATCCCTTTAGTATATTTCGTCATATCTCGTGCAGGCGATGTACCAGGCAATCATAGGGCGTCAAGGTGTTAAGATTATGTTTACTTTGGAGAGATCCCTGTAGTTGGAAGGCTGGCTCAGGTCCAGCTCCTCGCTCTCGTAGTTTGTCAGGATCCATGGGAACACCGGGTATTGGTTGAGGTCATTGTATGTACGTCCTGTGGACAGTAAAACTTATTTAGTATCAAGTTGAAATTGAACAGTTGTTAGGGTAAGTAACTACATGCATGTATTTATAAATATTTAGGCAAAAATTAATAATCTTTCCATTTAAACATTTATGATTACAATTCATTATTGTCCGTGGATAATTGTATGACAAAATCATAGGATTTTTATAATTTAATTATTAAAACGGACGGCACAGGAAGGATGTAGTTCCATAGTGATTAAAAGCTAATAACTTTATATAACAAGATAATTAAATTACGTAAGGCTAGTCATAAATAAAAAGATGTTATCTAAAGTAATTACATTTAACTATCCAGTAGACATTGAAAACCGTAAAACGTAAACGTAAAAATTTTCGGCAACGCGACGTCACTAGGTCGAGTTTCCCCTTTGACAATGGGTTCAAACCATGGCGCTGACCTCGCGCCACAGTTGCGCAACAGTTTGCCAATCATCCTTCGCAAATAATTTGTTGATGTGACACTTGAATGATTAAGTTATTGACCCTGTTTATGCCTACTTGTATTTCGTACTCACGTTATTGTTTTAAATGACGATGATGACGAAATGATAACAATCAAATTGTTTGCGTCGAAAGCTACGCAAGTTCTCAGTGAACCGACGCGGTCAATGTTTACAGCATTTTACACGCGTAAAAGAATCGAAACTGAGAAATGAAATAATTTAGGACAGATTTCTCAACACTATTGTTTTTGATCTTTTGGTACGACCATGTTTTATGGAGGTAAGTGTTATCAAATCAAACTGCAATAATTAAGGAGAGTGCGATTTAAACAATGGACAATGAAAAATCCGATGGTCCCGTAGGTCCTTATATCTGCGATGTAGGTACAGTCGCCGTCAGATATATTGTAGCAGTCAAGGTGACCAAATACTTCTGAACAATTTAAAATGTCAATATGTTTCGTACACTAGAAGTTACCATTCATATCTGAACATTTATTACTTCATTAATATCTGAGCAAATGCTTGTCAATAATTTCTATATACCTACAAAAATAAACACGTGCTTGTCTGCGTAGATACACTTGACGTTGTAAGTGTTCAGATATTTTTGGTTAGTTTTATGTATATCAATTATTGACAAGCATTTACAATATATCTGACGACGACTGTACATGCAACTAAAATGAAAGATATCTCTGGAGTAAAATATCCGGAATAATATAAATTTTGGTTCATGTTAAGTTTTCAGCCAAAAATTAAGTTAAATTAATTACACAGCAGCTGAAGTAATAACGAGTACGTTGACGTGACTTTTTGCGTATTTTTTCGGAATATAATTAAAACAATTTATGAAGACATCTATTTATAATACTAGGATCACATAAACAGAAACAGGTATGACGTAAATGCAACGTTCCACGTTTTGAAAAACAACAAGAACTATTCAAGATGGCAGTATATCACTGAAAGGAATATTTAATCAGCAAACACACTCTTTAGAAACATAAAGAGGGTCCTGTCAATAGATAGGTTAATTAGTCATTAATAGAGATATCACGAAATAGGTAAACAGTGCGTTTCTCTCATGTGAAGGCAATCAGACTGCTGATTTATTGTGATTTTAATGTTTTGTTTACTGCAATCTGTGTAATAAAGATTACCGTGGTACCATCGGTGTTTTTATAGTTCCTCATATTTCCCCACATTTCGATACTATTATAGGAGATGGCGCAGTCAAAGGTATATCGTAATTTTTATAACGTTCCATCAAAATAGGTGTTCTATACGTTTAGCGCCTATTTTAGGGGGCTCTAATCTGTTTGATCGAAGTAGCTAGCCGTATACAGGATCACACTGATCTTTCACATGGTTTTATGCCATAAATCTCGAGTCACAATAACCGCAGTTAACAATGTCGGTTAACGCCTCGTTATCGGATGAAAGTGGCTATAAATATCAATAGAGTAACAATTGCAGTGAGGAAAGAGTTACTGCATCTCTAAATAGGACATTATTGTGACTGCAGTACCGTCCAATCACAACTGGTGGCCGTGTTTCAGAGATTGTGGATTAAGCAAGAAGATTAGTACCATTTCGGTATGAGCAATTTAAAGAAACAATGGGTTCTTAATGAGACCAACTTTTTGCAACCGTGCAAGTAGGTAAATCCATAAAAAGTAGTCCATCTCGAGCAAGGAGAACGAAGGATTTGATTAGGTGCATGATGATACAGAGATCTCTTACTAAGCTGAAGCTTATTTTGGTATAAAGTTAGCACATTTTGTGTAGGTAATCACTTCATCGATATTCGTTGAAGTGTAATCGCATGCAGCGCAGACCACAAAGTTTAAGAATGATCTGTGATGCCTATGGGCAGATTACTCGGAGCAATTATCGGAATGAACTTTAAATCAATGTGGTGTAAAGCCTTGTAAAAAAAGGTACTTGGAAACTAATCAAGATCCAGGTTACCTTGCAAACTAAAGGAGTCATAGAGTCATGGATAAACCTTCAACAGTAAGCACGAAGTATACGAAGTAACAAACAAAGTGAAACAAACGAACAAAGTGTGATTCTAAGTTTGTTTCGAAGCTATTTTTGGAAAAGAGTACGACAATCTAGTATATGTACTTACTCTCAAGTAGACCATCGGCCTTTATGCATTTAAATAAAAATTAAGGGAACCGCGTCAAATTTCAACAAATTAAAGTCGTGTTTGCATAATTTTATGATTCAACTTGCGAGGAACTAGCCACAATTTAAACTTATGTCCAAATTATATTCGGTTTGGCTGACGGGGGAAATATGAATTCGCTAGGTGGACTGGTAAACAAACATTATTTATATTCTAAACGCCTTTCTAAAGGTCGTTCGCTACTATCCCTGCATCAAAACAAAACACATCGCCGATCTGGATGTAAATGTATCGACGATCGCTTATCACTGGCCTGTGACCCCATCGTACAATTATCATTATATATGCGTGTCCGTTGCTATTGTTGTAGTCACGTGGTCACTTTTCCCGTCTGCCAGGCAAGTCGGCTAGTTAGTTCAAACGCCTGCCAACTTTCGTGACAACCGCATCTCTGAACAATGATACTTGAATACAAGCACGAAAATAAAAGGAAAAGTTTGCAAAACCGTTGAACAGTAACACAGTGAAGTGAGAGTTGGTTTCGCGAGTGAATTATTACCGTTGCGATATAGATAACAATGGTACAGTGAGTGAATAACACTGAACTAACTGTCAACATGTTGCGGAATAAGGCTGTGGAGCTTCTGAAAAGGTTGGTGGCACCTTCCTTTCATGTTATCCTGGTAGTTTGATTGAAGGTCGCACACACAAATGACACGAATATTGAAATCAAATAAGAAAATAGTTGAGTTTTATTTACAAAAAAAAAACAATGTACCTATCTCGTATTAACTAAAATTATAACTGAAATAATAAGGAAAAATCACGCATTGTGTTAGACAATAAACAATTATGTGACATAATGAATGTGTCATGTGACAAAATACCATCTGCAATAAAAAAACAATGTCAATGAACGATCCTTGAGTAATTTTGGCACACTGATATCTACCATAAGAATTTAGGATGTTAGGAAGAATAAAGATAAGCAGTCTAAAATAAGTAGATAAGCCGCCAAAAACCGGTGTAGATAATAATAATTCGATGTTTGAAATTAAAATTGCAGCAAATTCAAATCACAATCACGAATATTTTGATGACCTCTTCCGTTTATTTTTTATTTTTTCCTTTACATACTTACTTACACATGATATATATTTATGTTGGTATTAGATTGTATATTAACATTGTAGAGATATTTAAGATTTGTCCTAACTCAATAAATTTATTATTTTAAATCATACAGAACGAGATTAACTAGGTAAGTTACAAAACCATAAGCAGATAAAGTTTGTAAATAGACCAAACTCACGAAAAAATGATGATTTAAAATTAGCTTTCGTTGAGTAGGTGCAGGTAACATTCTATTCATGAAGATTTAATGAAAGATCTTTTCACCCGCCGCGGTCAATAACCTTATCTATTTGACTGCTGTTAAGAGGAAGGTAGATACTCAAGGAATCTGACTGTATTATTATTATCTCTATCAAATCTTGTTAATAAGCTCATGTAATTAAAATAATCATGTTGTTTACCAAATAAGGAGGCTGAACACATCACTAATTCTACGGTGTTTAAAGTCTGTAATAATCGCTCCTGCTACCGGTAAGGAATCTTATCAGCTATCAAGCACGGATAATTGCAGGGAGTTGCATAAACATTTGCAATAAGAACCAATTATCACATTAGGTACACCATGCTTTAACGAGAACATAATTATAAGGATCGTTAGTTAACTAATAATTATCTAATGTTCCAAAATTATTGCTAGGAAAAGATAAGTATTTCATTGGGCATCAAAAAGGAAGGAACCAGGCCGGCATAATTTGCAAGATGAATGAAATTCATTCGCAACAACCACAATAGAGATTGTGTTAATTATGTAAGCGAATTGCAAGTGAAAGTGAAGCCATACAAAAGACTGTATTTTGTGTTACGCTTTTGATGCTTCAGCTATCCATAGACGAATCGTTTTGTTTGATCTAACTTGAATTACGTGTGCCTTGAACCTTCAATGAATAAGTTTCGTCAGTATTTCGAAGTTTAGTGCTTGATAACCTAAAACAATAGCGGCCTACGGCGGCATGGTCTAAAGGGATCCATGAAGATGAAGGCCCCAAACAGATATACCAGCTAAGCGATTTCTCTTTGCACACTAAGTTAAGTGAACTGTGCGGGCCACGTGGATTTAGTTTCAAACGATTTTCCTTTCAAGGAAAACGATATAAGCTTCTGCGCGCGGCTTCGGTCGCGAGGGATCCTGGGATAAAAAGTATCCTATGTCCTTACCTAGGTCATGGTCTACCCATTCTCACATGTAATTTCAACATGAATGATGTAACCCATAATTTGTAACTTCTTCTTTATTTTTCGTGTGATTAGTAACTAACTTGGTGTCAGAGTTTTTATGCCGCCTCTGACTTGGCTTCACATGCCTTGCATTTCGTAACAATAGTTTGATTTAAAAGAGTGTCCACGGAGTTTCTTAACGATCTTCTCCATGGGAGGTTCACCCTACTGCGCTTTGGAATAGGCAACTAGTCTCATCTTTTTGACTGACCGAATCCTTGACAACTCAAAAGTGCCTGTAAATGGTTTAATTGGAATAAATGTTTTGAGTTTGAGTTTGTGTGCCAAACATCGAAATCCTATACGAATTATCCTGTATTGGATGAATATTCTACATTAGGTACTGATTCTAGATTGCACTCTATATCCGGTGCATTAGCACAAACCACTCAGGCAGTAAACTTTACCAGTATAGTGTTTCAATTACAAAACACGGAGGTATAGATTACGTTTATCATGGTGTTGTAAACAGGCTGTAGCGCCGCCTGCTGCAGTAATCAGGTGCTAACACCTATGGTCAACTGACGGCATAATACTTGCACGATTCTGATGAAAACTGTAGATGTTTACGTAATAGGGCTGTAATTTAAGTCATATTGAGGAAAAAACTATTTAAATTAAATATTAGCCTAAAGTTACCTCAATGCAGGATATGGCCCGTTTTATTGGTTACACTCTGTTCAATTACTTTCGGACTCGAATTCTTAGCCCTACCTCCAGGGACCAGCTCCAGGTTCCCTCAATGTTTTCCTTTACCACATTCTTACGTCCAAGATTAACTTATAAAGTCGAAATGACATTGAAAAAGTCATTGCTACCTACTTTTCGTTTTTGAAACCATGGCCCCATGGCCTGCTTTATCCCTACAATTACAGACTGTGTAATATTTTTTTAAGTTGTAATTCGATAATTGTAATTCCGTACAAATTACTTACCTACCATACCTTGTGATTACATAATGATCGGTAAGTAGTGAATAAGTGAACATTGTTATGAACTTGACGTATCAGACAGGGTTTATAAAAGTAACAGCATATTATATGAATTAACAATGACGGTTGATAACGTGACCAGCTGCCTACCAGCTAATTAGTTGAGAGATTACATGCGTGTAGGTAACAGCGTGAGACAAGAGCCTATTATGTGTGTTCAAAATTATGTATATGTTAAGTAATAATAATACAGGAGGAGATTAGAAAATATCAGAAGAAAATATTGATGAAATGAAATCAAGCGATGACCTGCAGAGTTCAGCCTTCCAACCGTTTGATTGTCGGTTTAGATTTATCAAAATTACTCTATATCGTGAAGATAAAACAGCAAATTATCAAACAGTTTCTAAGCAAAAACTATGATTAAAATAAAACAGTGGATGATTTAAATAGGATGGTCAATCTCCGGGACTGCTTAGATGCGGACGTCGGCAAGCCAGGTGGCTTCCAAACCAATACGACCAACTTTCAAAATAAACCAATCAATATAACAATCAAAACACAATACGATTATCTGTGTATACAACTCAATTAAACATAGATACAAATATATAAATTGGAGCAAATACATCTGTAGGTCATACAAATATTTGCGTCAATATACGGAACTGACTCGCGGCCGTTAGGTACGGAACCTTGGGCCACTGTAATAATTAGGACCAAAAATTCTGGGTACCCACAGGGCACAAAAGGTACAATGGAAAGCGGAACTAATGACGCATGTTTACAGGTTCAAATGTAAGGCGGGAACACCCGTCGACATGATTGGAGATAACTCTTTGTTTTTCCTTTAAACAAAGAAGCATGCCTGGGTATATTACCATAATCACGAGGCTTAGCCAGGATATTGTGTTATTACGCAAGAAGCTTCTTCTGCCCATACTTTTAACCAGCCGGTTTGAAAGGCCGGCTGATTCCGGGTCGCCTTAAACGACTCATTAGAAAAGGACCTCCTAGTTTATTTTTCAAAAGCTCTAGGCAAATAATATATTTAAGCAAACAACACGGCGGTCTTTCTACGTCAAACGGAGATGAATGCAAACAGTAGTAATTTAGTATGCACACGTAACTGTAATCGTGTCGACGTCGCGGTAATTGATGCGCCTGCGTTTACAAACGAGGAATTCCTGCTCATCTAGCCGTGGCTGGCAGATTGGTCATCTTGAACATTATTGTATGCTAATGAAGTACACTCGGGGTTATTTATTATACTTTGTCAGGTATAGTATTGATGAAATTCTTTGTTGATTTTTATTTCCGAATATCTATGGTTTCCCGGACAACAAAAGCATTCTTAAAAAAATATAAATAAAAGATCGAATTTTCGAGTGCTCTTAAGCTAAATTATTTTATTTTACCAGAACAATGATCTTTTGTTGAGCTTCTAATGAATCTTTTCATCTAATATATCTTTTAACCTTTAATACGACCTCTTTATAGCACGTGGTACCAGGAAGGCATAACACATGAGTCAGTGGCTCAGTACGGTCACTATCGGTGTGCATGTGACCAATAAATTGGATTATTTGAACCGTTTGCACCGACAACAAATTTTCTAATAAACGCTCTATTTACTGCGCAAGTATTGTTATTCAGTCAGTCGGCTAGCAACGCTTGTTCCATTGCCACAATATAACTTGATAGGACATTCTTGATGGCCAAGATTGTAGGCTAGAAACTGTGATTTGGTACCAGGGCTATGGAGATGGGAAGAGATTTGACATACTTTTAATGATATTTAGTGAGCTTTGGATTGAGCTGGTACTGATGATCGAGTCCTTAAGCGTAGGGAGCATGGGCCTAAACATAGCGCAGAAAGACTTTTTACTTTTTGGGTAGTGGAATTTTTGGAAAACAGATTTTCTTGCATGAGAATGTGGAACTTGGCTTTGTACAGAGTAGTGGACTTTATTGAAAATTAAAAAAAACAGGACAGTTGAACCATTATGTTTTATGCACACGAAGAGAGATTAAGAAATCATTTTTTACGCGATTTCTTTTTCCAAATGTCATGTCCGTTTACTATTAAATACAACTCATATAATATGGTCATTGCCACCTTCTAAATCGTTCAAAATGCTTTTAAGTTTGCACAATGGTTGATATTTTATTCGTTTTTCTATACAATTGGTGTTAAATTGAAGTTACATGAGCGGTTTATTCACGTTATGTCATGGGGACTGTGAAGTGCTGGCACATAACACCCAGGATCTTATGTAAAACATATGTAATAGAAGTGAAAAATAAATGATGTTTCTAACCACCGACGTTGCTCTAAAAGCCACAAAGTTTAAGTGGGACTGGGCTGGCCACGTCTGCCGCATGCCCAATTTGCTGTGAGCCAAAATAAGCACTATGTGGAGACAAGACAGCTAGAAGGCGTCGCGGCAGCACCGTAGGGGATGGCGGGACGAGCTGGACAAAACAAACGACCAGTGTCCACATTAGCACTGGATCGCAAGCACTGGAAGTCCTGGAGAGAGGAGAGCCTTTGCCCAGCATTGGGAAGATACAGCTTAACAGTAACCGTCACGACAGAAACTTGCTGAGGCAGTTTCCATTGGCTTTTAATAAATCATTATGTTTATCTACAATCTTGGTGTACAATTTTAAGCAAAAACTAAACGATATCTCCTGAAATACAGCAATTATAAAAACAATGAAAAAATAATCAATTAAACATTGTAACAGCGACCTAGGCTCATTTTTTTATTAGATATTCGCATAGTTCATGACCTAAAGAGGTGCCATTAAAGAATATGAATTAAAATTTTTAAAAAATCTTGGGTTTCAGCTAGTTAAATACAATGTAATAGGCTGGTTCTGAAATATTATCTACATAATAGTTTAATGTTCCGGACTATGACTAAACGTATGATTAAACTAGTTTCTATCCGTTAGATATGGTCAATTGGCTACCTCCTCAGCAAGCATGCCAACTTAGTACTTGTTACTTGAGTGTAAACGTGACGTACCGAATTAAATTGATTAAAAATTTAAAAAAGGAACATGAAAATTGGCAGATTTCAGAGCCTCTTTTGAAATGTCATTTTTTTATTTATTTATTTATTAAAAACTCCCTTACAACTATCATTACAGGTGTATACCTAATGCGATAGTGCGGCCTTAAAATTTACTATACAATTTAAAATATGATAACGTAAATAGTATGATAACTTACATCTAATAATAAAAAACTTCTACACTAAACCTAAATATAAAAACACAATAATTGCGATATAACATAAAAACAACAACATCTAACCTACTCTAATCTACACTATAACATAAAATAAACAATAGTATTTTTGCGAATTCACTCCAACAACATGTCATCTAAGCCCTATATCAAAATGTATTAAATTAGTACAGTAAAATAAAAATCCTTATCAATCGAATGTAAAAGAGTACAGAGTGGTTCAATTTTCAACCACACAAGTACCTACGCAAAACATTAGACAAAATTATTTTCAAAGGTCCTCATTTAAACTATCTGAAAAAAATCATCCGAAGAATTGAGAAGGTCACATCATTCAAAGGATCAGTTACATAAATGTTGTAATTGGATAGTCACGTCTCCAAGAGAGATATTTTTTGCACTAATACTGGGCTTAATGCCAAGGTCTTGACAAAATTAAATAAATTAACAATACGACAATACTTTAATCTGCGTATTAGTTTAAGTATTATGGCAGGCGTTTTAATAGTACAAGTAGCTCCACCTAGGGAGAGCCGTTGGAACTATATTAACGAAGGTTTACGAATATTTGTGATTTCTTGTCGAATTATATTTTTTTAAGAGCTTGAATGAGGGCCGCCCACTGCCAGTGATGGCCACTGGGCCACTCGTAAGTCGTGGGTTCGAGCCCAGACAGGCACTTTACTTTGGGTAAATAATATCATCACCACTGCTTTCAAAACGGTGGAGGAAGACATCGTGAGGAAAGCGACATATCTTAGAACCAAAAATTCGAAGACATGTGACATCTACCAACCCGCACTGGGCTCGCGTGGTGGATTACAGCCCACTCCCTCTCACAGAGAGGAGGCCTGTGTCCCAGCTGTGGGAAATTACCAGATAAATTCAGAAATGTAACAGAATGAGTGGGAAATTATCTGCCACATAAGCTGAGAGGGTAAAACAGGCCGCGAGAATTTTAAAAACGATGTATCACACTTTAAAATGTGCATTATTATTGAAAATAGTTTTAAGATAAATCCATCTTAGTCAGAAAATATAATTGCTCTTAAATTTTGACTTTTTAAATAATAAATAATATTATTCATGCTTTAACCTCACTCAAAGAAAAATGGCGGGCTAATCAGACATTAGTCAAAAGCTGTCAAAATATTATTGCACAATATTATTTGAAATCAAGTTTAATTCGTTAGAGTTAAATCTATGAAAAGTTGTCCTGTGAAAAACTTTAGGTAAGATCTGATGCAATGCGTGTAGGCAGATAAATTGTTAAGGAAGATTATGTTAGTCTGAAGTCTGAAATGACTTACGTTGACATTTCTGTAATTACCACAAGTTGTTAACTAGTTGTTAGCTTGCTTGGCTGAAGTGATAGGATGATATAGTATGGGTTTTCCTTTATCATAGTTTATACTAATGGTCACGTAACTGTGCGGGTCTGAAGTTCAAAGAACGTTTCTTAGCAAAAGTATCTGATCCATGCGGCCTGCCCGGGGTGGCGACTTATTTTCAGTACCTATTGTGGTAGTTGGTCGGTGAATTGATACGTAGATCCAGTTTTGTAAATATGGGGAGCCTCGTAAGGTTTACTAAGCATATCTAAGGCTTGATCGTAGGTACAGGAAAGTGTCGCCGTCTGTTTCTGCCATGACCCATGTAGGACCTTAAATCGCCCACCAAAAATAGGTTGGTAAACGTTTATTTCATTTTTGATTTTCAAATCTTTTAAAGTAAAGGTAAGGGAAAAGTGGAAAATGCTGTATACCGATATAAGTGTTTTTCCGTCAACCATGAAAAAAAAAAATTAGATGATTTCTGATCTTAAAGTATTTCCTGTGCTATGTTACTATAACTGACCTGCAATAGTGTTGAGGAACATGAGGTACTCGAAGTTGGAGATCTCGCGGCGCTGCCACTTCTGCGTCATGTTGGAGTTGCGCATGAGTTGCCGCGGCGACATCATCGACGCACGTCTGAAACAATTCGAATAGCAATTATTGACAAACACAAATACAATCCATCCTGAGATCTGAAAGAGTACCTAGTACGCCGTTGATAAGGCACATGAAGTTTTTGCTACAGACCGTCACACATACGTACGTATGAGCAAGAAGACGCTCTACTCTACTAAGTATAATTTTTACTTATGTTCCGTGTAGCTTAACAACAGCTAGGATAACCTAAGTTTATACGATTTTAATCTTTGTTTTTTTGCGTGAACTATTTTTAATCTCCTAACTGCCTAATATTAGAAAAATGAATAAACATGAAACACTTTAAAATTGTACAGGCGCTACTTGTAAAGTTATGACTAATTTCTTCAATATTTTTAAACTGGCGTACTTTAAACTAGATAATTAAAACTTTACGTGTTTAAACCATAGTTTTACATGTTTTGGAGATTTATGATCAATTTGTAGGCCTAAGTCCATCAAAAGATGATTTGTCTCGGTTCGGTGGATAGCCATAGAACAGCCGCGATTTTAAGATGGCTCGCAAAAACTATGTTATCATGGAAATTGCAAACGATAATGTTGGGTAATTTATTTTTGCCAATTTCTTGATAATATCATGCGTGAATATAATTAGATGAATATTGGTCGAGACAGCAGGACAGCATTTGCAGTTCGAATGTATGGGAGGACATGTTTTACAACTACAATGTTAAGTTCCCCTTCATTGTCCGTCGTCCGACACGCACTTGGCCGGTTTTAGACTTTTAACAGTGGGTTTTCAACAAGAGAACAAGTTGTTTTATCCGTGAGAATATACTACAGTGACCTTTCCTCGATGCGAAAATATTAATTAGGTAGTTTATACCTAAGTAGGTATTTTATTATTCTATTGCATTCAATATAGATGTATCACGTCTTGTCTGGTTTTCACACATAGACGAGCAACAGTCATGCAGTTAGCAACTGACACTAACCAGGTAACTTTGTGAACTTTTCAAAAAGCTTTTAGATTTATTATTTCACAGTTTGTTTTTTTGGTGGAGCATTTTGGATACATTCTGTAACAACTAACGACGACCATGTGATCTTTGTTGTAAAATACTTATCTTTTATGATTAATCTCATAATTTCTGCGTAACTTAATTGGAATACATTAGCTAGGGATTCTTTTTTATAATTGTGCTCTTTATTTTTTCTCGAGTGGAGTTTTTATAAACTGTTTTTTTTAATATACTTAAAATCATGTAATAATCTGAATCTGATTAAAGTTATGTACTTCTTGCGTGCCGTTGACCCAGTGATCATGACCATGGTTTTATACAAAAATACCATTAACACCAGGAAGTTAAAACGAACTGTATCGTAAACAGTTTCGAGTCATACGTTGAGTAAAAGTTACGAGTAACGCACAGTCGATGGTAGGTCACTTCCGAGGTATTATGTCGGTCAACTGCGCGGGGGTTGCTGCTTCACTGAGCTGATGTTCAGAAGTCAAATTGTTGTCAGTTTTCGTTTTATACCTAACTAACTAAAAGATAAAAGGTTTTTAGAATACTTGTCGTCACGTGACTAGCCACTTTTCTAGCATAATGCGATAACCAAATTACCAATTAAACAAATCTGCAGTATTCTCCAATGAATACAACTCGTGAGGCGGTGGTGTATGACAGTTTTGCGTGTAAGCAAACTAATGCCGCATTCACACCAATCAAACGTAACGCTCGTTTACAGTCAGCTGTCACCATCAGCAGTCATTCGGCGCCTGATGTTGTTCATTCATACATTTTGAACTTGAAGCTAACAGTCGGCGACTGACTATAAGTTTGGTGTGAACGTGGCTTAAACTGCGGGCGGCGCCGCGTGTTCGCGCTAGTATGTGATATCGGTGTCAGGGTCGACGCGGTTGTCGACCCGCGTCGCTGCGTCTGCGGCTGTTCTGTGCGGCCTGCGCGCACGCATGTGTAGTGAGGCTTTCTCGACTGTCACTCTAAAGACTACTACCCGGTTTTTCAATTGAGAATTGATTCCTTCAAAGTAGACCGAAAATTCAAAATTTCTTAAGTGTTTTGCAAATCATACAGAATTTTGGGGGCTTTCACCTTATGTAATGCTAAAGTAGACTTCGACCGGGTACGTAAGTTGTTAATATAGCAGTTTATGGATAATAAGATGAGCTGTTTAATGCTGCGTTAATTTGTAAGATGTTTTAATAAGATGTTTTAATAAGATGTTTTATTGGAGGACAGTGGGGTCAATGTAGGACTGTTTTTCATACATTTCTGCTTGAGCACGTTCAGTGATGTCTGAGGATCGATTTCCACGATTGTAATTCAATCCTATGAAAATTAGGATCGAAATTAAATAACTATTTTTAGAGTATTTGATATTTGGCTAATTAATGCATTGGGTATGCACCACCCACCTACTAATATCAAAAAAATTCCATGAGCTTTGCTTAAAAAGCTTTTACGACTTATTAATTAAATATGAATAATACAAAACGAATAAAACAGTTACCTACACCCAAAAAGCTTCTGAATGTTTTAAATACCATTCATCCAATTAGCAATAACCAAATACAGACAAAATTGCAAGCAAAGGCCAGCCTCGAGAGGTCAAAAGCCCACTTGATACATACATAAATACTGAACCAAAATATAAATTATAAATAGCGTTGAGACCGATACCGATACCGGTGAGTGGGTGACCAAGTGATCTCGATACCAGCGTACCGGAAGCGGATGGGAGGCTATAAGACCTTATCTTGTAAATAAACAAACAATTATCTACTAGGAACTAGGAGTTAGTCTATTTTATTCGCGATTCTATGAATTAATCAAGTTATTATACATATTTTGGCGTCATCTAGAGCAGTTTGTTATATCTATATGGATTTCTGGAACTAGTTAGGGAAATAACGCTTTCTTGGTAAGATTTAAAACTTAAGTAGTGCAATTAAAACATTATAATTCTTCACATTTTATAGGCTTAATAGTAGTGACTTAGTAAAGTAAAATAATTATATTGTTGCAAAAGTGTGTAAATAATTTGTTCCAATTTCTGCGCAGTAGCACCATTGCGATACATTTCCCTAATCTGTCTCACATCTAGCGGGAAATTGAGTAACAAACATTAACTTTGCTCTACCTCCCCGTTAGCACAACAATAATCAAAGCATTACATTGCAACATTAATAAAACACAGTTGCCAGCTTTTACGAATGCCAATAATAAACATTTAAAAAATCTTACGAGGTGAGGTAAACCTCTGTGGTACCTTGTGACCCACGCCTGACCATACTTTTGTTCCGAGTTTAATTTCTGACCAATCAGGGAAGGTCATAGATGAATTATAAAGACTACCGACCTCTATAGTGACCAGTCCATTGATATGTTGCGAAATTTACTACGTAGAGTTATTGTTTTTGGTCAAAAATGGCTTCTCGATGGCGAGTGAGCATATTCTGTTATTGTTATATGGTCAAAGTTTATGATCATGTAAATTATTGTACAACTTATTTTATTGATAAAAATACCATTGAAGTTTAATTTGTATGTGAGAAATGCCGTAAAAATTTGGTACCAAGGTATTGTCCATTGTAAGATGGATGTTAGTCCTTTTTAGATTTTGATTCAAGTTTAAAATCATAATGCATGACAATATTATGCTGTAATATCTATCTACATGTTCTGTAATATTACACGCTTTAATTTTACACAAGGAACCATGTACTTAAAGGCTAAATGTAGCCATTAATAGGGCGAAATTGAATTCACAGAGTGGAAGAAAATACCGAAAGAGTTCACTCGCCTTAAATCGAAAATAATGTTTAATGATAGGGAAATTTGTCATCCCATATTAGCTTGAACCATTTTCGTACATAAGCACTTAGCTTTGTCAAAAATGTTTCCCTGTTAAGATAAATGACCCCAGAAGTACCTATACAAATAATGTTCAGACATTAACTTTCATAATTATGGTCAAAAGAGATCCATGAATTTCATGAAATATGTTCAGATAACGTCCTAAAACGTCATACAAGATCGGGTAGCGGAAGTGTTGTCGTCCGTAGTATATGGTAATTCAGAAACAGAAAGGCCATTAAATTTTAATGTCTTGTAAGTCTACTGCCTCGTTGGTATAGTGGTCGCAAGAGCTACTGCTGAGTATGAGGTCTTGGGTTCGATTCCCGGGTCGGGCAAAGTATAATTGGGTTTTTCCATCTGGAATATGTCAGTAGCAGCTCGGAGTCTAGATTAGTGCCCGGTTGGTGGCAATAGGCTCGCCCCCTATTACAGCTTGTGAAATGTTGGTGATTTATAGGTACACTTCTGCCTAAGTTTTCGGGGAATACAGACAGCAGTTATATTCCTCTCTAGTCTCCACTCTGAAGTTCTTACCTCCAGGCCTAAGATACAGACTAAGTGTCAAGTTTGGGGCTCACTGGCAAGTAATATATTGTAACCTACCCGTAGGTACAGTTCGATTCAAAATTAATGACGGCACGGAACATGAGGCGAGTCGCTGCGCAGTAACAATTTCATGTGTCAGCGGGGGTGAGGGGTGGGGTACTGCGCAGCGAGTAGCTAACTTCTGAATCGCCATTAAGTTTGAATCGAATTATAATATTTTAAGCTACTCTGCATTACCTGGACAATAAAATATTTTCTATTCTATTATCTCCACCAAAGATAACATGCTATTCGCCAGCAGATTAATGGATTTAATCAGCCTTCCCGAAGTCAGAGTGCAGTTGTACCTGTGACGGTCACTGCTCCCCAAACAATTGACCTCAAAAAAGTACAGTCACGTTATCCTTAATTTCCATTTAATAGACCCTTCCTTCAAGATAGTACAGTACCGTACATTTACAAAAATGAGGCAGGTTAGATTAGAAGCCAGTTCCAACAATTACGTGAAATAATTGCTTGATAATGACATCTTGAATAGGGGCAAAAGAACCCGCGGTTGTCAATCATTCAATTTCGAATAGAAACAACATTTTCGCACTGTAATTCTACATAATTCAGGTAATCATGTCATCATAGACAATCATGATGAGAGCAAGCGGGGGAGGGGGGGGGCACGTCATCGCGTGATTCTGTCATCCACTATGATTGTTTACTTTCGTACACGCGCTAAACGATTTTTTATTAAACAAGTTTTATCAGAAAATTGTAGCATTGTCATCCATGAGAATCATTTTTCGCAAGACAAAAAGTTGATAGCAGACCTGCAGATAGTTTAAATCATTTTAGCGATAGATGATGAAATATTTTTAGAATTTTGGTCAAATCGATTAAGATTGACAGAAAGGGTGACTGTGGGTGGGCTATAATTGCTCTATAAATAAGACTTAATAAAGCACTTATAAGTCTAGTAGGAAATAATAACACTTCCTATCGAAAAGCGGTCATTTATCTTCCGAGCGGAAACTTGCAAGTTCAACTCGGCGCGCATTCTCGACAATATTGCGAAAAAAGACACAGTACAGTATCCGAAAATACATGTGGTATTTTCGGATACCCCTGGTCATGAGGAATCAATTTTTGACGTTTCTATTTGGACCATCCTGTATTTTGTACGATTAAACTGAATAGAGGTGAATGACCGTTAATAACTGTAAACTGTTATTATTTAAGTTTAAATGAAAAACGAATAGTGAATTATTGACGTGGTAATTTAATTACCTTCCAGTAAAAGAGATGACTGACGGCGGATGAACGGAACTCCACATGCATATAATTCTAAAGTGAGACAAACTTGTTAAGTATTCGCGTGTACTCGTGTAACAGTTTTAATTACGCTAATAATGGCTGACGTAATTAGTATTCAACTGTCCATCTATATTACGAGTGTTCTTTATGTTGAATTTAATCCAGGAAATCATTAATGTACTGACAACGAATCATGTTATCTTCATTCAGAACATTAATTAAGATGTTTTGTTTTATACTATTGAACAGTCTCTAAAGACGCGACAAAGTCGTGAAGTCGCGAGTGCGCGCCAGTCGTTAAGTCTGTGAGACACAAATTGGCCGAGCGATATGTCACACATGTCCGGTAAACATTGACATTGGCAACTGTACGCTCGCGCACACAAATCATAACGTGTTTACATCATTTTATATTGTATTTTTTTATGATATTTTAAGATGTGAACGTACCACATTTATAACTTTAAATGCAAAAAAATGATGCGAGCTTGCTAAGTTTTTGTATCCAAAAGATTTCGACGTTATTTGAGAAGGAGTGTATGCTTTTTAACCCGGAAATAAAAAACTTTCCTACGCTCATATAGAGTTGCAATTGCCGTTAGTTTACAATACTTATTTAAAAAATATAGCTGATAAAATTGTTCCCACGAGTAATTAGACACGTCTTAATTAATTGTTATCGACTTGTGTAACTTTAACGAGTTTATAATCATCTGTTTGTTTTCATAGTCTTAATGGATTTAATTATCACAAATTAGCAATGATATGTATGATAAATGTTTTAATTCACAATGTGTTTCGGCAATTTAATGGATGCTTCATAAATACTTAAATATGTACAGTAAATTAAACCAGAGGTTAACTTTGACTGTGATTAATGAACTATTCTGTATCAATTTCAAATATGTTGGTAGTAAATGATAATTAAAATAAATAGTTGTTATTAATTATATTAATTAACGACTAAAATTAAGTAATTGCTCAGCCAGGAAACGAATGGCCATTGTTTACTTCACCTAGTGAGATAATATTGTGTTTTGCCCACCGGAACTGATAAGAAACACAACTTTAGGGCAAAGAAGCTGTTTAGTTAAACTGTCTGTGCTTGAGATTCTTTGTGTATATAAATACTACTGTTTTTGTATATAAATAAAATAACACCTTATCTAAAGAATTGACATTTATTTTTTATTTAACAAATAATTCAGAAATTATAATTTTTTTCCTTCTGCATAAATGTAGTTCTTCTAGAAAATTATAATTTAAATTAATTAAAACCAAACTGACTCTCAACGAAGAAAATAATAGTAGTTAATTTTGACTCATTAATTATTTTTTTAATTTAAGATTCCTGTACACAACAGTACCCAAGTCAACATTTACATACTAGCAATCAAGTATCTTTGATGTAAGATCAACGCACTTCTACATATCATTAACGAACACGATCTATTGTTTATCACGACCTATGTCAGGGGAACCTTCAATGTCGCCCCTTACGATAACTATAATATTACTAGTGCTCGAATTAAACGGGAATTACGAAGCCAATATAAAGTTTACGATTCCGGTAGGAAATTGTTATATTTATGGGCTTGTAATTAACGTAATAGATAATTCTTGGTAGTTGTGAAGGTGGTAATGGATAATGAAAAGTGTATGAATAGTTTTGTGTCATATCATTTGTGATTAATTGTTTGATTTTCAACAAAAACCTTCTTGATACATCTTGAGCACTATGTAGAGAAGAGGATGAAACATGATTTCATTTTGATTTGAAGAAAGAAAAAAATCAAAAAAATTGTTATTTTAATGGATATTTAATTTAAACCTTAATTATCTTGTAAAAATTTACCAAAGAAAGATCGAACGGTATCAAAAGTGCTATATCAACCCCTTTTACATTCCACCGGAACTAGGAAACTTCATGTTCTGCACACTTTACACTAATTAAAGACAATTCATCCCGGCGGCCATTACGTCTTATTAGCCCATATATATTGTATTATCAGCTGTCCAAGGCGAGCTATCGACCCGACAGGTGCTGGGCAGTTCCTCCTTTTACCGACATCACTTAATATATTGGGTCAGGAGACACTGACTGAGAGTTGTGACCTTTGGTTCCGGCGTACCGGATTACGTGCTTTATTGTTTTCGTTAATATTTGGCATGGCAGTTTGATTTTTTATGGGAAAATCTGTTGATAATCTGCTTTGTGCTGTGGTTTCCCCATAGCAAAGCACGTGCAGCTGCCGACTATTTCTGTGGTGTGCTCGTTACTATAGATCTATTTTTTTTTTCAAATTAACTTACTTATCTTTTTTGTATGCACGTGGTTCTGTCACAAATAAACTTATCTATCTTTTTTTTTTTCTATTAATACTCAACAATTAAAATATTTGGGGTTTAATACCTGGTCTGTAAACTTTTAATGTCTCAATGCTTAAACATGAAGCATCATACTCCACTATAGTTTTTTGTATTGTGCAAATAAATGATGTGTTCATAAGACTCAATTATAATAAATGACATGTTGATAACATGTCATGATATTCGCCTGTATTACATAAAAGGCAAGAAAAACAGAACTTCAGCGTCATTGTAAGTTGCATGTTGGTAACTAAAGCTTTTGGCAATTTAGTAATCATAAAAACAGAATCGTCACGTTACCGTAAAAATATAATTAACATACCGTGAAAAGAAATCAATACAATTTGACCACATCACTACTCCAAATGGTTATATCCAGTTAGAGGCAAGAAGTGTCAATATTCACTTGGTGACGACTGCAAAATAGATCATGAGCTCAGTTTTCCCAAAAACTGACTGAAAATAAACAGTACATTACATGTTGTCATGACAAACAATATTTTGAAGAGTATTCGTATTTTCCGAATTTAGTATTGTCACGTATGTCGATAAGTTTATGTGTAAACATTGTTTCGCTTTGTGTATCGTTACAATTTATTAACTTGTGGTTATTCTCTTTACTATTCTAGTTACTTAGACTTCGATTACCCGAAAATATTTGTAAATGCTTGCTAAATGCTACAATGACAAGTATTTTTTAAAACTTTTGATTCGTCTTAATTACCAAATAGGTTACCTAGTAAAGGCGAATTGCAGTAAAGCTAGGCAAAGTATACATGAACAGGAACATGACAGAAAATATCCACAAATGTCTCGTACAATTTACATGTATGTAAAGTCGGCCTAGATATAAATCAATCAGGTACAGGGTGACTGGGCTCAAAACTGCTGAATCACAACCGCAGACCGCATGTCGAGCTTTCAAACCAATTGTTACGAGTGACGAACGCTTGATTCACTGCAATGCATAATAAGGCATGAATTGGCAAGGATACGCAAACTATATTCGTAAAAAGATTTACGATTTGTAAGTAGGAAAAACCCGATTTCTCGTCATACAGGTAAATTGGATTAGGTATTTTTCAATTCAGCCCTATGACATTTTGCATCGTAAGCCATGAATGAATCAATCCACGATTATTTCTTTGTTTAAAATAAAATTGTGTCGGTTTTTCTAATATAGTCAGTACAATTTAATTCAATAAAAATGACAACACTATTTTATAAACTGAATCATGATTTATAATACTAGGACCGCAGAACAAAACAAGAACGTAGAGAGATTTTTAAAATATGTAGGTATTTCATACCATACAAAGGCTATAATAGCCGAGCTATTTATATTATTTTAATAATAATGTTGCCCAGCATTCTCCACGTTACGGTTACAACCCGTAACTTCCGATTTCCGCGTACAGTTATAACTTGTGTTCGTGACTGTACTCGCTGAGATTGTTCACATTTACACTCTCTTGTTTGTAAACAAAATCATTGTAGGTATGTTTTTTACGATTTATTAAAAAAATATTTACATAATAATTAGAAAGTGGTGTGATATGATATAAAATATGGGTTCAACAATTTTATTGACCGCCTTTCAAGATTTTGGACGGGTGGAAAATCTTTTATTCCGATTCTTTTAGAAGATTCTATTAGTTAATCATTTCAATACAACACGAAAGTGAGATAGTAGTGTCAGCAGTAAGTTTCTTAGTTAATAAGCGTTGCTCCTAAGCAATTAATAAGCGTCAAGTAGGTATTAGGTAACAATAAATCACGAGCAAGTCGGCGCGTGCGTCATATTGACACTTAAATAATATTGTTAATTAGAATGCAGTAATTAAATATTAATAGTTTTGTGATCTGAGGGTATTATATATTTAATAAATAATGGGTGCGATAATTAATATAGATTTAAATGGACAGTATAAAGACACTAATTAGGCAACTTATATTTAACTAGCGACCCGCTCGTTCTGTTTTATTTGCTTCGCCTGGTTTTCATGACTTGACAACACATCGACATTTACAACATACACATAAAACTTCCGGAATAAATTCTCTAAACGATGGTGAAAACTTCATCAAAATCTGTTGCGTAGTTAATAAGAACAACGCGGACATACAGACAAACACGAAAAGCGAGTTTCATTTATAATATATATAAAGGATACCGTCCAAATAAAATAGAAAAGTGGGAAGTACGCCATGTAGTGGTAATTAATACTTGAATAGTCATAGTATCAAAATATATTGAAGCCTTTTTAGAAAGCGTAGGAGACAAATATGTATTGATACATTATAAGTAGGTATTCACTTAGTTGCGGTTTGGAAATATCTACAAATCAGGGAAAATCTACGTTAAAAACCCAAGTTTGGCTAAAAAATTAGAACCTGTCGAACATTTAAGTAATTGATGTGACATAGGTATTTAGAAATCCTGTTTTCAATTATATTATGTATACATATAAGACTGTGTTCATGTCTATCTGTGTGACGGCGTTGTTCTTCTAAACTTCGCAACGAATTTTCATACGGGTTTCACCATCATTCAAAACATAATATTCCGGAACTTTTATGTATACCTAAAATACATTAATATTAAACTTAAATACAAAAAAGATTTTGTAAGTCGTAAAAACCAAGCGAAACAAGGACTTTAATCTATACAAATGTATACTAATAATAAAGCTGAAGAGTTTGTTTTTTTGTTTGTTTGTTTGAATGCGGTAAGCTCTGGAACCACCAGTCAGATTTGAAAAAATCTTTTTGCACTTTATAGCCCAATTCTTGAGGACATACCGGACACATACATACAGGACCCGAAAAGCTGAGCAAAAAGAAAAAAAGTCAGAAAGAACGTTAGGCGAAAACAAAGTAATAGCGCGGGCGGGCGATGCGATGCGACGCGATGGGTTGCGCGCGAGCAAAAGCTTATTTTGAATAAAGTAGATAGCGATACATTTATGTTTATGTCTGAAATACGGCTTTTCTTTTAGTTACATCATATGCTTGAGACGCTTGTTAGGACCAATAGGCAGTACTGATTTTTTTTTCTACATTCTTCTTAGTAAAGTTTTTAATAATATGCCCAAAGGTCGGTCGCTATAATCGTAGAAAGCATTATGAAACAATTGATTGCAATTTGTGAAATATCAATTACCAGTAATAAATTAGGCATAATTAATTAATTAAAGAAAACCTGTACTAATGTAGCGAATATTTTAAATTAAATAATGTTATGTAATAATGATGAGCTCGGAATAGAGAGGTTTAGTGTAGCGAAAGGACGTAGTGACGTCATATCTGTTCATTATAATTAAAAAAATCTTTGCCTTTCCTAGACAAATGACTTTTAAAAGATGGAATTGATGAAATACTAATTAGCATTATTTGTTAATATTAATGACTTTTTACCCTAATCCGGCAAATTAATTAATAACAAAAGATGGTGCGATGTTAGCGTCGCACCATCATTTGTAATTTATATTAATATTTAGATGAAATAATATTCTGTAATATTTTGTTTATTTGAGATTTATAGTCTTGTTCACGCTGATCTGGGAGAAAAGGGGATTCACCAGCTTATTTATTTATATTTAAAACTAGCTTCTGCCCGCGTGATTTATTTTTACATAAAATATATCCTTTTTCCCCCAACATACAAACTCACAAACTTTTCCTCTTTATAATATTATTATAGATAATAAGTAAATGCATTGACCAGCGTCCGCTACCGTATTAAGAAACACGACTGTGGTGATATCCACTACATTTGATCTGTTTATGCATCCTTATGTCAAGAAACGTAGTATTTCACTTCGCAGTCAAAAGAGCGTATATTCTACGACACGTGTACAATAAATATGAACAGACGAACATTTATTTGATTAATTGCGTATCTATGTAACACTGATAGTGAACTCAGTGTTAGATAACAGAGTAAATGCATTTATTCAGGAGGCACTGAATTCAGTAGCAGACTGCAATACTTAAACAAAAAATGGAACGAAACTTTCTACAGAAACCTTATAACCCTGACCCTATTCTAGATAATATTCATTGCCTTATACAGGGTGGCCGGACCATTGACTTCCGAAAAAAAAAAACATAACTCGAAAACTACGAAAAATCGCGGAACATACATGGGGGTGATTCGGATACCCCACGATACGAGGGAACTAAATTTTATTTTTAGACGTCAATGTTCCGGCCACTCTGTATATAAAGTATGAACACATATGGTGGGCTTCTTAACAGTTAACCTTTGGTTCAAAAGGCAGTTATGACGCTGTTTCTAAATGTCTCAAGTTGCTTTTTCCTCATAAAGAAAGTGCCCACAAATGTCAAGCAAAATTCCAGTAAATTGATTACCATAACAACCAGTGAGTGATAATCACAATCGCGACAGATCACATAATCTGCGTTCGCGATTTAGTTCCCAAACATGGAAACCGTTAGGTACGAGATTTAGGAAAACAACTGTAATACCTACACATAAGGTTCACTTTACATTACAACTTCATATTTTTTTGGACTTTTTCAATAGTCCTAGTCAGTCTAAAATCATCTTAATTTACATTAGCATAAAATTGATATTTGAAACAAGGATTTGAATAGGCCTTACACTGTCGTCCGTATCAGACGGATGGAATACATTGTCGCTCGGATCAGAAGAACACATTGTTCTCGCCCTACTAAGCAAACAATGGAGACGGTATGTCTGTCAAGTACGTAGAAAGTAGCCTTGATTCCTCTGTGTTGATCTCGAGTGGGTAGGGATGGTATTATCTTGTGACGAACTCGTCGCTGTTGATGACAGTGTAAATATTGCAAGAAATGTTGATAGTGTGTGGAATCGATTGAGGTCCTTGTAAAGTACAGCACCCCATTTACGGTACACTTTCAATCAATCCAACGGATTTTGAAGGAATTGCAAATCCATTGCTTCATATGTTTGAAAAATTCGTCTGCTCGACAATCAAGATGAAAGGCATTGGCATTGCAAGCGTGCACTGACCCCGCACGGCACTCCAATTTCTTGTAGCAATGTAAAGTCCATAAAGGGCTCAGTTAAAAATCATAACCCATTTTTGCAGTCGGGTAATTTTGCCCGACTCCAAAAATGGATTATTATTTTGAACAATGGTAATAATAACCTGTTCGCTGTGTTTAGAGGAGAGAATGCGATGACTTCCCACTTTTATGGCTTTTTGTTGCCATGATTTTTTTTTTCTGTTCGCTGCTCATCTTATCGTTAATTTTATCTTATTTTTTACCTGGTATACATTACATAACACATAATTAGTGACATTACTGTCGCGTGCTCACTTCCTGTGAAGAACAATCACGAATGGTATAAACTGCTCATTTTCTCCGCTGTATCACAATTATGTAGGTACCACAACATGGCAGACGCAACCTATCATAAACATCTACTTGGGTTTTTCCTTTTATATGTTTTACATGTTTTTTCTTCACGTTCATCTAAAACTTGAGTATTCTTCTGTGATCAAAGGTTGTGCCAAGAAACGGAATCTAAAGAAAAAAAATCTTATTCCACCAAAAATGCGACTTTGATTATTCTACTAAAGGCAATGAGCATTTTTTTAAACTTCTAAATATTGTCACAATAATGTAGAACTATATTCAGTATACGAATAAAAGAATATAAACCAACCACTATTTCATAAGCGTGTGAGCATCGCATTACAAACCGCAACACTGCACCTGGACCGATCTTTTACATAACATGCGGAAACTGTTTTCATTTACCTATACAAGATAAATGTATACATCGCGGGTTGGCTCCAGAAAATACTATAAAATGATAGGCGCAAAATATTGCGTAGGACCGCTACGGTGCTACGCCGTAGCTGTTCCCGTGAAGCATCAGCTACGAAGGTGCTACGCGCGTCGCCCTTCTAAGGAAGCTTGCTACGACGCGACGTTATCTCAAGGACTAATGTTACATCTTCGTTCTTATCAAAACACCAAACCAAACCTTATGAATGTAAGAAGAAAGAAGATTATCAATTAATGCAGGATTTTTTGTCTTGAAAAGAATTTGTGAAGATATTGTAAACTCTGAGAGAATTTGTGTAATAATGTGCATATCGTCAATTTAGCTAAGTAGGAGAGAAATATAAAAAAAAATGTTTTAGGAGGTCCAAAGAAAGCAAACTGCAAAGCGGTTTGGTAGTTACAAAGTGCGAAACTATCAGGCACACCTAATAAAATGCTTGTGCGCAAAGGCGAAAATTCTTCTAAATAAATACAACAAAATAATATAATTAATTAAAATGATTTAAAACGGAATTAATATATTATTAATTATTATATTTATATAATTTATAATATTTATCAGAGGAAGGTAATTAGGAAGATTGTTAAGAGTCCTTTGTTTTGTGCATTATTGACCTGTTGTACCGTGTCTCGTGACTACGATTTACAAAATTATTTAATCTAGCAAATCTAGGACGAATTTTGTACTTTAGTAGATTTATAACGATAACATATAATTTAAAAAAATTGTCTTAAAAGAAGTGATATGATTTAGTTCAGATTTTTAGTCTGCTGAGCTTATTTGACAAAAAAAAAATAACTTCTAGTTGAATTTCCTTCGTACTCTTGTGAACGTGTTTGCCGACTTTTTTCAGGAAATGACTACGTCATGGTCGCTTGCGCATTAGATCTTCATATTAAGATATAATCAGATATAATGCTGGTCATTTAACAAATAGTATTTGTGACCTCTCTCACAAGGAAAATAAGCTGGAGGATTATGAGTATTATAGGTTTCTCTCAGAACTCCTGGCAATAAAAATACTTACAAATAATTTATTTTTGAGGAAGCTAACTAATGTTGTATGACTGTATTCTTTGCATATATTATGTAGTCTTGTGACAGCTGTCATTCTGTGAAGCATAGTGATGGGACAACTTAAATCAAAACAAAATTGTATCGATAATTTTATTTTGATTCAGTAACCTATGTTTAAAATCTTGTTTAAGTTCGCTATCTAATTGCGAAACACATTTTCGTAAACGATTAAGACTAATCTGTTTCATTTTGACAGTTCAACAACATTAATTGCGTTATTTACGTTGTTGAGCAGATTTTTTTTCGAACTTAAGAAGCAATGGATTAGCAATCTGTTTCAAAACGATTCAGATTGTGATTGATCGTGTATTACGCAATTAGGGTGCTGGATTGGCTAGTATTTTCTACATTCATTCTTTGTGGATTTTTTTACAATTTCTTTGAATAACTACCAGTGTCACAAGTATCAATATATGGATTTAATAGACATCTACGAATTTAACGGCATTTAATTTGCCTTTTCGCTAACCTTGTTACACCACATACAAAACATGTGACGAAATATGTTTCCTCGAAGTCTAGACAAGTATTTGCGGTCTAGGTTCAGTTGCACTACGCATTTTTGATTGGCTTCATAAATTAAGTAGGATTTTGGTAGGATCTGCATAATATGCTATCAGCCACTTACATCGGAGACTAAGCTCCGTTGTGTGCAGTTACAATTTAATGCAGTCGTAACTTCTTCAATGTACCAAGCATTTCTTTAGGCTTGTTGGAAAGCCCATGGTTTATTCTTCGTTAAAGGATTGTTGTACCTGCGGGCATTTGACGTCAGTTTTTTTCCAATACAAGCAAACCTAGGGGGCCCTTATATTAGAAGTGAGTTACTTCGATATGGGAAATATATATCATAGGAAAATCCCGTCGATTCGGAATTTGGCTCACGTGCAAAGATTCCCATTACACATCGATTTACATTTAGAACTGTTTACTAATACATTGTTTAATTAATTATGTTTATGATACCGAATTGTTCTAGGTGCTGACTACAATGAAGGGTTCCTGGGAAAACAAATGTTTGCATAAGTCATAGAAATGAAATATTGAATTTCACAGACAACCACCATGCATATTATATTTAAGTAGACACCACGTCGTCAGTCAATTCAACAGGAAGGCTAATTATAACAATCAATACGCGTTTTGTTGGATTTATTTATAAACATCTTGTTAATTTCCTATATTTCGTTCTGACACATCGATTAATTCGTTTCCGGAGCACCCACAACACGGCGAGCTCGTCAGCGAGTCTGTGACACTATCAGCATTTGGCGCACACAGTAAAAGTTATGACAACAATAATGCGTTATAAAACACGCGGCGTCAACGAAAAGTCGCTTCAGTTGGACCGAGCAGCCGCAAGGTCAAGAGCACGTGGACTACTTCGAAAACAGTCGATCGCCGGCCTGAATCGCGATGTGACATACCCACTAGTAAAATACAAATAATAAAATAAATTACCATAGACCTATTATTAAAAAAATAACACTTTGGGCAGTTGTTATTTTAAAAACTTGTAACGTTGACGCGTGTGTAAGCGCACGTGCGGGTAAAATTAAAACCGAGCTTCGCGCGGAAATAGTTTTTCACGCACAACAGCTGTGTTCGGAGAAAAGGGAGTTTTTGTGGAAATAAATTTTGTTAATAATAATATTAAAATCTGTATAAAGTGCGCTGAATAAAACGGAATTCAAGGAGCTTCGAGTAATCGGGCTTTTACTAAGATACGGAGTAAGTATTTTACGTGGAACTTATGAAATTATTGCAAATACGTACTTATTTATTTTTATGTTTTCATGGTATTTATCTCACACGTTATTTAAAATTAGAAAGATTTAAAGTCTTTTGTGAAAAGTTTCCGGAATATTAAATTCGTTAGAAGATTAAACGACGATTAAACGTTATTGAATAAAACAACTCAATAAAGACAATTCTATAAATTCCCAGTGTATGTAGACAAACTAGACAAATGCACTGATTGTTACTAATACTCTTAATACATACTGCAAATAATTTCAAAGAAATAATAGACATGCAAGTGCATTGTCAACAGTATCAACAGAATGCTGTGACAAACCTATTTATTTTATAATAATTAAAACAAAAGAATCTGCATACAAAACATCCTGTCCCTACAGATATGCCTATGTCAAGATAAATAGGATAGGAATATTGAATAGATACTATATTGTTTGAAATACTTTAAATATAGTTGAACGAAGATTTCTCGTATTGCGGAAGTTTGTAGGAGTCATTTGAGGAAACACGTTTTTGTGATATTTTTAGGCAACAAAGCCCTGCTGTATCTGTGAACTTTGAGTTGATTCTTATAAAATGTATAGTATAATAGGTCCTACTACTACTACGAGTACATTACATATTTACAATACTACGATACGTACATACTACAGTTGTTTTTTTGAGTTTGATAAACCGCAACACGCATATTTCGGTGCGCAAGCGCAGCTAGATTTTGACAAGTGCATTTATACTTTTCAAAGTTTCAAAGGTTGGGAGAATAATAACGATGAAAACTTTTTTGTTTCCGATTTTTGTACATTTTTCATTCTACTTATTCATGATTCAAAAAAAGAAAATAATGAGTGAAGCATGTACTGTAGGTACAGTTGTTCAGTGAGTGTATGAAGCAATTTCATTTGGAACGATTCATCACGCACAAGTCACCAGTCACGGGTACTTGATCAGAGGACGATAAACAACCATTTTCATTTATTATTATTGTTTTTATATTCCATTTATGTTTCAATTTAATCTTTTATGACGCCTATTTCCCGTTTCCAAAAATGATTTTCAGTGCGTGTGAATATGAAAACCAGCTGTGTGTATTCACACAATAAGCGCAAAAACGCATTTATTGTTTCTTGGCTTATTTCAGACAGCATTTTTTGTCATTTACAAGTGATCTCAGTTCTGTCATAGTTTTAATTTTGTCCTAATGATTTTTAGAACAATATTTAAACCGCGGATTCAGTCCACATTGTAATATCGAGGTAATTTATATAAAATACTAGCGGTCGCCAGCGGCTTTGCTCGCGAAATAAAATATAAATTAGCCTATTAGATGTTACTCAGTGATAATATAGCATTCTAATAAATATTCTATTAAATAATTTTAAAATTGGTCCAGTGGTTTTTGAGTTTATTCATTATAAACAAAATACAACTATTCCTCTTTATAACATTAGTGTAGATACTGTTCAGTTGAGTAGGTGACTAACTTGTGAAACTCATTTATTGGCATGTGATAAAGTTTTATTAAGTTAAGTGTAATTTTGTGTAGCTCTTCTAACGAAGCCAATTTATTAACTTTATGGAGCTTTGAGAAATAAAAGAGTCGTTATCAGCGTCATACTAATTTGTTTAGAGCTATAGAGTATTCCAAACAAAATAATGCTAAAATTTTAATACCTTTTCAAATAGTGGTATGTAAACAATTATTTTTTGGTACAAAATACTTGATATCAATCTGCTTAGCCTTTTCCCAACTATGTTGGGGTCGGCTTCCAGTCTAACTGGATGCAGCTGAATACCAGTATTTTACATGGAGCGACTGCCTATCTGACCTCCACAACCCAGTAATTGGGTAATACGATACCCTTTCGTAAGACTGGTTCTCAGACTTTCGGACTTCTGACGACTCAAAGATCCACGAATGACAGCCGGGACCAACGGCTTGACGTGCTTTCCGAGGCACGGAGGAGTCTCGGTATGTACAGATGGTCACCCATCCACGGACCATCCTCGGCAAGCGTAGCTTAACCTGATGGATCGACCCCTGCGGCTGTTATTAGTTAGCCACGAGCTCCTCAAAATACAAAATACTTGATAATTTATCATAAAGCCATTAATCTGTTTCGATCTTTCCTATTTATATTTAACACTATAAACTAGGTACAAACATTTAAATAATTGAACGCAATTCATTAATGGTTGCACTTTATCTGTTCCTGGTACCCTAGTGTTAGGGTTAGAAAGTTGATATAGAACAAGTAGATAATACAGATTTATGTATTATAATATCATTGAGAACATCGCTTGTAGATAATACATAATATGTATAAGATAAGCAACAATGTAATAATCTTGGAATGTAAATAGCATAAACTAGAGTATTCGATGCGTCTTATTTGTGCTACGTCTATTGTAAAATGATATACGTATGTTTGTGTATGAATTTGTCAGCTCAGAAACTGCTAAACATTTCCCAAAGTGGTGTTGAATATCAAAGAAGCAAAGCTACCGTACATCAATAATATTGAAGTTGTAATAAATTGACCATGAACCAGTTAGTTGAGAATACCTATGAGAATACCTATTTGAAGTACACATATAAAAATGTTGAAAAACAATACAAAATGTTTAAAATTTCTTACATGTTTTAAAAATAATCTTCATTCCCACAGCCATGTCTTACTCAAGAATGAATTTCACTTTATTCATGAAATCGTAAAACAATGCTACTTACGTTTGTTTTCTTTGCTTAGCATATCTTAAAATAAATCTCATTTAAGTCAGGCGGTCAGCAGGTGCTTGACTGATAAGAGGATGATGATCTATCTAGGACGCATGTGTCAAATATTAGGTAAATTATCGTGAAAACTAAGATAAATGCTGTTTACTGGAGAATTAAGTGTTAAAGATTTCGATACGATATAGGTACTGGGATGGAACCTAGACAGGTGCTTTACTTTTATAAATAACTTCATCACCACTACTACTCTCAAAACGGTGAAGGAAAACATCGTGAGGAAACCGGCATGTCCTAGACCCAAAAAGAAATCGAATTCATGTGACATCTCTCAATCCGCACTGAGCCTGCGTGGTAGATTATAGCCCACTTCCTCTCGAAGAGAGAAGGCCTGTCTCCCAGCAGTGAGAACATTATAGGCTGATTATGCTATAGGTACAGTAAACTAGCAATCTTCACTTTGATAAAGTCCGAAGGAGTCTATTGAGAGTGCTACTATTCAATAAGAAACTGGGTTTAGAATAATTATATTTTAAAGACAGTTCATTGATTTAATTCAGCAAGATTGGCAAAATCCCAAATTGCTTCCGGTAAAAGAATATCTGGCCAAGATAATGAAACGATTGAATCGTTTGGCTATCGTTTATTTATTCCGATAGAAATACCAACATCACACACATTTACAATAGACAATCAAAAAAACACATTGCGCCATTTAGATTCAGCAAGGCATCAATATTGAAAATAATTGCAAGTCAGATAACTAATAGATTTAAATCATTTCCCCGTAGTAACAAACATGTTGTTGTAGCCACGTATCTACTAATTAACTTTACGATAATTTTCACAGTTTATCATACAGTTATATTCTCTGTGTACTTTATGTAACATCTATAATACTCAACAATACGTTAATATATCAAGACTACATACACAGGATGACAATGGTAAACGTTAAATTATTCCATAGACATAAAAGTCGAAGTTATTTAAGTAGTAAAATTATGTCAAACTGCGCATTATATCGACAGAATCACGCAAGGGAAAAGTGGTTTTAGATTTTCCGAAGGAATGAAAATTTTCAGTTGCAGCATGGAGTCTGCATTTGAGACTTTTAGGCTCGATATTCTTACGTGGAATTTTTCACAAAACTGGTGAAATGTAGATGTAGTACCTCAGTCTGTTCCAAAACTATGTGTGGAAAGGGAATCAGATGTATGTGTGTGTAAAATGTATACAAAAGGATCAGAAAACGTACATATGGATACCAATTTGTAGTGCTATTTACAAATTGAGTGCTTAGATTGGATTATTGTGTTTCATTGCTAAGAACTTAACCTGAACAGGGTTTGTTTACACTTTCGTCATATACTTTTCGAACAGACCATACTCTACACTTCTACCTACTCTCTCGGCAATAGAGACGTAAGACGTCATGTTCATTTTCGGGCATCCATGTCAAATAAAAGTAACAGTTGAGGTTGACTAATATGTTGTGTGTCTCAAACTACACGTAAATCGGACAAGCACTCGTTATCTATGAAATTACAGAATCTATTGGATCAAAGCCTAAATAGAATATTCTAATACCCAGATTTCATGGCTCGCCTACGTTTTTGGTCTGTGATAATGGCCAGCACTGGCCAATAAATTGGCCTATAGGTCAGTAGTTTAAAATGCCTATAATGTAGTGGCAAGCATCCCAGAGATGCAGTTATCTAAATAATATTTATTGTTACGATTCGAACAATAGTGAATGGTGATTGTCCGTAGTCAGCTGATCATTTATATTTTATACCGTTGTATTTTGATAAACATGATGTTTATTTTAGGTACTAAAATAATATCTATCCTTTATTGACGAAATACAATTTTAAACAGACATTTTTAATCCTTTCTTTTTAAATATTTTACTGTATTAGAATTAGTGGTGTTAACTAATTAGTCAGTGGTATTAACTACTTGTTAAGTGAAATTAATTCATTAATGTAAAAATTACTTAACTACCCAGTCATGGTTAAGTTTATCAATAATTAATAGGTTAGGTTAGGTAAAAAAAACTCGCGAACCTAAGAATGATGACCAGGAATAAATATTTAATTAAAAAGGAGACTACAATGTTCATTTACAAGCACTGTTTAGTGTTTATATAATTTTTAATATATTATAAGTTAAATATTTTGTTTCGTGTGGCGCTGATACGACATGTCTGGCTGATTCACTCGTACACCGCATTCAGTTAGTTTTCGTTGTTATCAATATGTTTTATAATAATATAAACACTCTTTAATCAGCGCACACTTGTAACAATTGTTAGAAATACTTGTACGCTGACGTTTCTAAGAAAATCGAATACTTGTGTAAAAAGGCCCGTGAAACAATGTAGTGCATTGTCCTTTTAGAGTTTGCCTTAAGTAATAATGGTATCGAGTCGCTCGATTTAATATTGAATCGATGAAAAACTGGCAAAGCAATCATCGATATTTTGAATCGAAGAAAGTAGAGCGGTGTCGGACTAGTAGTAGTAAATTATGAAGCTTCATGTATTAAAGCAAGTCCACCTTTGAAGGTGATCTTTCACTAGTATAATGCTTTGAGCAAACACATTGCAAACTAACGATCCCCGTGTGAGATAACTAGCACGCGATATATTTTTTTCAATCATACATATCTGCTTTGCAGATTGTCATGTTCAATAATAAATATAGGTACTTTATCGAGATGAAAAGTTTTCTATTTGTAATGCTGATTATTGCTGATACATTTGACGTAGGTATTATAGCGTACAGCCAGGAAGGAGTATTCACGTTACGTATTTCATTTCTCCATAGGTATAAAGCGTGTATCAGATATGTGTGGTCATATTTAAGGGTGTGGTGCAGACCATCAAACTAAATAACTTTCTTCATTAGACCAACATCGCGAAATATAATCGCGAAATCGATTGGTATTGATTGATTGATATTGGGTATTGAAGCTATGTATAGGACGGCTCCAGCGATTACTTTTTTTAAATACCAGTGTTGCAGAAGTCAAAGAAGAAAGAAGAAGTGTTGTAGTCTCTTCCAAATGAATCTAAAAATATGTTACGAGATTCAATATTTTAACAGCACGTTTTCTTTATTAAATATTCAATGTTGAAAACACGAATATCAATAACATTTTTAGCTAAATCTAAGATAAAGTTATCGCAGCAGTTTATTACGTTTTTTGTACGAAGTTTTTTTCTGATTCCATAACCTGAACAGCGGAAAATAAACTGAACAGCTTAAAATAATGGCGACTAGAGGCAGAACATTGTAAGATGCGTCTTGATCGCATTTAAGATAAGAGTAATGTTTTTAAGAGATAAAAAAGACAAAATGATTTATTGAGCTGTTTGCCTAAAAGTGGTCCAGACAGAGATTAAGATACAAAAAGTCTACCACGAGTTTCATCTACTGCTTCTATCGTATCGAGAATCGATAAACGGAGAAAAGCTATCTCTCTACGATCTGAAATCTGACCAGTGATTGATTCGTCAGTCGTTTACATGTGACGCTTGTACATACACCGTTATACCAGACGAGTACTTGTGACATAATCACTTTTAATACAGATAGGAAGTACCTAATGACATTCTCCCCGTGTCGCCCGCGCATTTCAACAATCTTATCAAAAAGAATACAATAATAAGAAAATTTCCTTTGAAACAGTTTGAATAGTAACCCAGTGATGAATGTTCTAATATTTCTAGTGCGTGTATTATAATAAATGTGTCAAGTTCTAGTTTAAAATTAACTCTAGCATGAGAGACTAGATCGAGTGTTTTGTTTGTGGGTTGTAAACATAATCAATGTGGTGAGAATTCTTTCGTCGATCATTGTTTGAAACTTAACCTATTGGCATTATTCTTTGTGTGATTTCTTGGAAACTGAATCTCATTTTCCTACGTGAGCACGACGTAAATAAAAGATGGTTGAACTCTAGGCATGTGACCATGTGGAGTGTCGGATTAGACTGGGCGTGTCATTTATTTAGAACAAAGAGTTCGTTTTAGTATAATATTATGACGCTCTAGTTAGTATGAGCGTCAGGGATCGCACGCGCGTATTGCATTGTAATGGAACTATCAATATTAAACGGTTTGCGGAAAAACTGCGGTTTTTAACACAAAAAGGCAAAGTTTGCTTAACAATTTACTGCTGAATTCGGTACCTACTCTAGTTCGTCTATTGTTGATGAACAATGATAATGGGAGCAGTAAACCAAATACAAGTAGGTACTTACAACATTCATTCAAAAGAATTGAAGAGAACGAAATAGTTCGGAACAAAAAAGGTTATGGGCACAGGTCATTTATGTTACAAGCCAAGTCCCAGGTCGAGCCACAAACGCATGAGAGTGACCCGTGGTTACCAATCGAAGGAAAACAAAAAGTAACGCCATTATAATAGAATGTTGGTATTATAACAGCCCCGGAACACGAAGGTCTAGAAGGAATAGAAACTTCAAAAAAAAACTGTCTGAAAAAAAATGCACTTTCTAGACCACGGACATATAAAAGGAATTTTAGAACATGTCACATTCAGTAACGTGTTCACGTTTTTGTGTACGATTCGTAATTAAATAACATATTATTATCTGCATATTAACCTGAGAAATAAGTCCCCATGTAAACCATCCTCTTCAGCAAGTAGGTACTTATGATCTGTCGAATGATCATAGAATAATGTAAACCTAATCATCCATAATCAATATTCATTTTCTGGGACTAACTTTTTCTACTGGATTTATATCTTTCGAATAACATTACTATATCCCGCCTGTTTTTATCCGAAGTCAATTTCGCCCGTTATGTTGCAAGGGCCGTGTAATATGGGCAAGCCAGACACCGCGCTAACTGACACATTTCTACTGGAAATACCCGATAATACTTTGCCTGACCCCAAAATTCTAGGACCCAATAATTAGTAGTAGTATCCTCCGGATATAGTTAATTGTTATTTGTTTTTCCTATTATCTAACAAATGTGTTGTATTTTTCCAGGGGCGCTCGAGGAGCGCGCGCAGCGGCGGGCGCAGGCGCGGCGTGTTGGGGCGAGCGACGCGCGCGCAGCATGCTCACCAGCATTAAGGGCTTCTGGAAGGTGTGCCGCTATGGCGACCTTTACATGGTAAGGTTTCTTTCTAGCTACATGATATAGGTGCTAAGACTAGCCTCGCTTGCACCACAACTCACTAAATGCATTTAAAGCTATACGTATTTCGAACATAATTCTATCATCTGCAACCGATCGACAGAAATAGAATGATGTTTTAAATTCGTTTAGCGCTAAATGCATTTAGTTTTGTGATTTGTGGTGAAAGTGGGCTCAAGTCTCTTATTAGGAGTGATCCATAAAAAAAGGGTAGGTCCTTACAGTTTTTTGGAAGGATGCATATTTGGTAGCCCTTTTTCTGCTACCGCCGTAGAATTGACAATAGGTATGCCATATTTCACATGCTCAACGATAAGAATCATTGGAAAATATTATCTACAGAAAATAACATAGCAACGTGTCATTGTAATGAATCCCGCATAGCTGTCAATTAGCCGACCGCTCGTATCAATTGTATTTTTTATTAATCTGTAAGGACTGAAGTGCTTATTGCTTTGTACAAATATAAGTTTATCTTATGTCTTCGGCTCCTTGTGTTGACTTTACGCCTCGATCCTGGCCTTAGCCCCAGGGTCCTTTCTGAAAGTGTGGCGAGTCGTGATGACCGGCTACATCTCGATATCCTTTCAAATATCATGTTCTAGTTTCGTTTACGTTCGTGTCAAGGGCAAGGTGAGATAAATTTATTTGAAAACACTGAATTTTGCAATTCGATAGTCGTTGGGTTTGGCAAGAACAATCGTAAAAGGCAATTATATAATTCAAACGCCCACCGAGTATCGTTTGTATTGCGCTGGACGACGCAGTTTCTCTTAAAATTTGGTAATACTTTGATCCTTCAATACTGTTTCAGAGGGTTAATAAAATTAGCCGATAATTGCGCGACAGTTATACAAAGTAAAGATTTTGATTAAGATAAATATTGCAGGATACAAATAATGTCAACTGAAATATCGTATTGACAATATTTAAATCTCATAATATAAAAATTCATTCATTTCATGATTATACAGGTAGTATAACTAAACCTGTTTTTACTGTAGTTTATTTGCGTACATTTCTTAGTTAAATAGTTCTAGTTTTTATTGCATATCGGAAATGATTTATTTATCTGGGGATTTAGGCTACGTACTCAGACAAAAATACTTTGAATAAATTGGCACACTAAAGTTTCTTTGGTTACCAGGTCAATAGGGAAATATCGAAAATGGATAAAAATGGTCCAACTTTATAATTATCGAGTTCATTACGGAAATCCCGGACCGGTTCAGTTCCGGAACTATAATAAAACTTAATAAACTTTTGAGATAATAATAGCGACAGAATTAACTTTAGATTAATTTCGGATAGGACTACCAGGAAATCATGAACGTGAAGCGGTTCGCACTCGTGCTTTACATAATGTTAGATCATCGGCATACGATTAGTGCCGCAGCTACCCATAACTGAACGACCTGTAATCCGCACGAGAATTGGACGTAACGTGAACAAAAGTGGTTTCACACATGTTCTAGAAATAAAAAAGGTTTAGTACCTAAATAGTTCTATTACGTAAGCGATTTTATACTTGCTTGCCTTCCATTTTCCTGTATCGTTAAAGAATAATGTTTAGTTAAGATATCTAGATTAAATAAAAATAAATATATAACAGATTTTTTTTATTTCAGACTTTTCTAAAACGTTTGTCTCTAAATCAACAGTAGCTGATAATGTCATCCTAGTATAATAATTATGTTTTTATTCTGATATTGCTATGCATTCTACAGAAAAGTTAAACAAAAAAATAAATTATAGAAACAGACTCATTTCGACAAGTGACAAAGTATAAACATTAGCACGATATTAACTAACCGATTGAAATCGTAACTAATATTATAAATGAGAAAGTGAGTTTATTTGTTAAGCTTTCACGCTAAAACGGCTGAATAGATTTGCATGAAATTGGCACATAGGTAGACCATGACTTGGGTTAGGACATAGGATACTTTTTATCCAACTAGGTGAAACTGCGGGGCGCAGCTAGTTATTTTTTTTTTTTACGATCAAGACATTTTTTTGGGGTCTTCATTAGATACAAATCAGAAGAATTCGAGGTTTAGAGAATGTTAATTAAAACCTTTAACTTGCAGTAACTAGCTTTCGCCAGCGGCTTCGCCCGCGTATCTTTATAAATTATTGCCTATGTTTCTCGGTAATAATATATCATTCTACACTGGTGAATATTTTTTTTTTAATCGGTCCTGTACTTTTTCAGTTTATTAATTAAAAACAAATAATATAAATCTTTTCATTTTATGATATTATTATTATTAGTGTAGATAAATAACTTTATTGCTAAAAATTGTGGGTATCAATCACTAATTCAATCAATAAATAATTAATTAAGTGCCAACAGACAGAGAGGTGTTGCTGGGCATTTTGTTGCGCCACTTCTTCCCAGCTGAAGCACTAGGAAGTGTTGAAGGGCGCGCGTTTCAAGAGATTACCTTTGTAACAGTTGACGTTCAAAAAGTGCTCGTTTTGAATCCTAATTTGAATCTAAATGATTTTTTATTTGAGCATAGTCACCTACTAACTCACATATAAAGAATTTCCTATATTTATACACGAAATTATCATAACCAAAAAATGTATCACGATATTGCACATCAGTTTAGCATATATCATCAGATACTAGCACTGTGGTTACATAAGAGTGTGGCCGTGAGGCGGTCAAACCGACGAGGTTTGAGGCTGTCCGTTCAAGTTCAATAACGCGATTCGTAAACGACTGACTGCCGACAATGGATCGCCTGCTCACATAAATATATTATAATTATGTATCTATTTAACTTTTTGTGACGTCATAATAGATAATGTTTTTGGTAATGAGGTATGATAAGTTGCTTTTAACAAATTTACATTTGAAAAAAAATGCAGTTTTGAAGGAGATCTCTTAAAATTATTATTTTACTCGACTTGTATATATAGAAGAACAGATTACTAATATGAATCGGACCAAAAAAAATATAATAGAAAAATATTGCTTCCTGTTATAAAAATGGTGACGGAAAAACTATATTTTAATCTACTTCCTAATTGTGAGTAGATGAACATAATACCGATATAAACATACGTTTATGTAGTACATATAGTACGCGCGTAGTAAACAAAACGTCAATGAAAGTTTATAAGTAAACGATAATCAAGGTGATTTCAAGCTGTCTTTATTATTTAATTGACGGAACGGAAGCGGAAGGAGAAACGGCGACATTTTATGCCACGCAAGAAACTGTGTGTGTTGAGAATAACTTTGTAGCCACAACAAACGCGAAATGTCGAAGTGAATAGGTAACTTGTGAACTAAATAAGGTACGAAACTTGTATATCTATACTTAATATTATAAAGAGGTAAAATTTGTTTGTTTGTGTGTAAGTAGGGAGTAATCTCCATAACTAACAGCTGGATTTGAAAAAATTGTTTTGCATTGGATAGCCCAATTCTTAAGGAAGGTTAAAGAATGAGACAGTAAGCCACGATTCTTAGGACCCGAGCAAATTAATAAGGCGGGCGGGCGATGGGAAACGACGCGGTGGGTCGGAGGCAGAAATTTCACGCGGACAAAGTCGCGGGCAGTAATTAGTTATTTAATAAAGAAAAGAACCTTTTCGTTACGTCAGATTGTTCGATTTTTGATAGATCTTTTTGCTTCTTTTACATTTTGTGTTTCATAAACGTGATCTTACAATAGTTTTTTTAACGCTTGGCTATTAAGAACATTTATTTAATTTGCTGTAATTAAGAAACAACAATCAATCTATGTTTTTAATTTGAGATTAATTTAAATCATCACAAACATTTACGTCATAGTTACAAAGAACAAAGCGTTTTTTTGTGTATAATATAAGCATACAGCTCACTAGCTTATTTTTATGAATATTTATTTTGATTTTCGTTACGATAAAAAATCAGAATGTTGACAAAGCTCTGACCATCGAGATCTTTGTTCACAGAGCTTGCTCTCATATAAAAACTTTGAACCGATTTCAATTTAATAGCATATGAAACTCGATACAGTTCTGTTTAAATATCGGTAGGTATTGGACAAAGTGCGAGAGGAGATTTTCCGATAACCAGCATGTTTTTATTGATATTTAACTCTCCATTATTCACGGATATGGTCTGTTTATTTATTGTGGCCATTCCGGCCATTAAAATATGTATAAAATGTATTATCGACCGATTGCAGAACATATTACCCTTGTATAGTACTACCTACCTACTTGATTATTCTCATTAACAGTTAGATTATTTTCCAAAATTAATTAAATACAAGGTATTTTATGGACATGTCAATTGAAAATATCAGCACATTTTCTTAAGAATCTTGGCAAAATCAGTACCTACGATAAAATGTATTGGACATTAAGGACTTCGGAAATAACGTTAAGAACCCCAAGTTTTGTACTTTGTTATACGGTACCATCTTAGTATTTTTTAATGTTTTTTTTATTAGGTAGGAAAGTACTTGCGTTCTAGATCACTGGGCACTCATATAATATACCCCCTTACTATCGAGAAATTATTAAATTAGTATAAATGATGTATATAAAATATAAAAAACTGTGCAGACATCTGCACAGTTTTCAATTGAATTTATTTGAATTATTTACAATTCAAAACAATTCGTTCTTGATTCAATATGTTCTGATTATTCATAAATTATCTACGCAGGCAAAAGCGCACGTGGATGCATATAAAACTATATAAATAAAATTATTTTCTTAAGAAAAGAAAATGTTATGTTTATTTTGCAATTTTAAGCGAAAAGCCTGTTAAGCCTGTTATAATTTTCAATCAATTAAATAAGCCTAAAAAAACTGGTCCGATGCTCAATTATAGTCAATAAATATATTATTTTTTGCTAGCTTGCATAATATTTTAAACTAAAAGACCTGATCTGAATCATTATACTATTTAGCATACCTATCAACAAAAAAGCTTATAAAACCATCCGTGTATCCAAGAGACTTTTTGTGACAAGCGAGAGCGACCCTGTCTGAAATTGTAATAGTATTAAAACATGAGTCGCTGACCTGTTCACATGCCAAATCATTTAAGAACGTGGGTACGAAAAATAACAGATTATTTTGGGTTCACTGCCACTGAAAATACCCTTCAACTACGAAGTTGGCTGAAACCGCTGTGTAAACATATATATAGCTGTTAAAAGTTAATGACAAAATAAACGTGGTTTTATTAAAAACAATGTGACCAGAGACGGATGGCATCGCTCTTAGTTTAGTTAAAGGACTTTACTGATTTCCTTTGTAACACTTTGTAAACTAACCTCCGTTAAACATTTTTTTTATGTAAGTACATTATTATTAAAACTTACTGAAAAAAAGATGCAATTGGAAACGTTATGAATCTTTTTTTTCAATAAAGCAAATATGAAAAGCTTTTAGATAAATAAAAGCACGCAATTAGTTCACAAGTACCAGGCACACATAAGCTTCCAAGAAGTACAACTAGAGCTCGGAGTAGTCGGAGTGAAGGCAACACAGTATCGGCACGGTCAAGGTTGTCAACATGCGGGTTACTACTCTATCACGGTATCTTTGTCCACATCCTTCCGATATTATGCGAGCCTGGTACATGTATTGCAGAATTATAGATTTGTTGATTAAATAATTATTCAAAAAGTATAGAAATTATTATAAAAAAATTGCAGATTTTGACATTTATTCAAAAGAAACGTTTAAATTAATAATATACAACAATACAGTTTTTAATTATCTTTTTCTGTTACAATCATCATTTTGGTACTTATGCAAATATTATGGGATGTTATTCATGTAAATTAGCATTTGCAGAAACTGCAGTATTAAAAAGCTTGAGACCATACAATTTCTAGAATTCACGAGAAGTCTGTGTATAATGTCACATAGCAAGTGTCACCCGATACACGGTAGGTGAAACACATACATGGCCTTACGTTCACTTAGACTGTTATTGAGTTATAGTAACTGGAAGTGTTATTAAAGGATTGATAGCAGTGCGGGGTAATTGCGTTACACACTAACAATTGCAATGTCTTTCATTTTGACAATACGACAACATTCATTGCGTTATTTACGTTATCGAGCAAACGTTACGTTAGGGATTTCCTTCAAAAGCCTTCCGATTGTGTAAGAAAGTGTGTTACGAAATTAGGGTGCTGGTCAAACTTTGCAATCTGCTTTAAATATTCAGATTAAAGAACTTCTAATCACTAACTGGTTTACTAAGTAAACTCTGCTGCACAATATTTATATTGGGAAAAAAAGGCATTCTTTTAAAAAAAAGGAGCGCGTCATCTGTTTTTGTCACGCAGCTTCTAGAAGATTCTAGAAGCTGCGCCCTTATTGGATGAGCGGTTCGAAAGAAGTTCCTGTTACAATTTATGTTATTCTACATGGGTTTGTTCCGCTAAGAAGCTAATTTAAACATACTGTGTGTGTTTAATAATAAAAAATGCATGTGAATCCCTGACCTACGACGAACAACAAATTGAAAGATTCCTTGTATTTTTTAATCGCGGCTCTTCCATATCTTTATTTCATTATGGTGGGTTATAAATATAATATAAATGAACCACGGATCACCCGCAGAGGCCAGTACATACAAGGCATTAGGTACAATAGCCAGTGGTAATGTACACAGATACAGACAAGTATTTCTATTCCATCGGAGTTTCCCTCACTGTGAGTATGTATAAAAGCGGTTGAAAAGTTAGTCCTAAATCCTAAATAAAATAAGGGTGGCAGGATGAAGCTTTCCACTATTCTTTTGGATCGATTATAAGGCCTTAGTTTTACAAAAATGATGTAGCTTTCACCTTCCAATAAAACTTTATTAAGTCAGCATGGTTCACTTTGTATCGATCTGCACCCTAATTGCGTAACCACTTTCAATCACGTTCCTAATGTTTTGAAGGATATTGTTAATCTAGTGCTTCATAGGTTTGATAAAATCGTCTGTTCAGCAACGTCAATCACGTAATGAACGTGGGTGAACTGTCAAAATGAAACCGATTGCGATCAATCGCTGTATCTCAATAGGCGCAGCAGAATCTTAGGTAGGTACCTACTTCTTTCTAAAAATAGTGTTTTTTCATAGGCCTATTTCCAATGTCAACACGCGTGTAAAACACGTGTACAGAAGATAATATCATCCTAGGCTTGGGACCGCGGAAAACTTGTGAAAATGTGTGATAAATCATTTAGCAGACAAGTTTTCAGCAACAGTAGATACGTCATTAATTAGGTGACTTAACTGAAGTTAGCGTTTACAAGTCTGATATTTGTGCGTTTTCATCTACTACCGATTTAATTTTTCATATCAATAAATATAGCTGTAATGTTTGTGTAAATGGAACAGCGATTCGATGCGGGTTTTAGTTTTAGTATGCCAGTCATGTGTCAGATATTTATCTCCTATTTAAATTTAAAAAGTGCTGTTGTTCTGTAGTCAACTATATATTCATCATTATAATGATTTTAGATTTTTATGTCGGGCATGCTGTGACTTACAGACCTACCTACCATGTAGATACATAGTTGGACTCCGTATGCGGATCGAAGGACCAATTTTCATGACTTACCCCATATTTTCACATCAATAAAATCGCAAAAAAAAAAACATCGCGAATCACGCGAAACAATCAGCAAGTATTTAGTTATTTACGGTAATTAGGGTCCGTGCACATACCACAGACTACTGGTCGTTAGCACAATCATAAGAATCGTTCGCCAGTTATATTGTTCCGGTAGTTGACCGCCATTTAAAGACCACTTACACGCATGTAATGTAAAGTCATTTTAATGTGCTTTGACATTACAGGAAAAAGAATCACAACTTTGCACTCGAAAAAACAAAAAACAGAAACACGTGTTTTGTAACATGATTAAGAAATAAGTATAAATGGTTTCAAATGGTACCTAAGCGTTTATGAAATTCGAGAAATGTCTGAAAATGTGTTTTTTCACATTATATTATTATTATAATTAAGTACGTAAACTTTTTATATACCTACCTACATTTTATAGTCTTGCATCTTTGTTTACATATATCACAATAATACTGAGAGCAGAAAATATGGTGATATAAACATTTTATTTATTATGAAAGACGCCGACAATAGAAACATTACGACAAAAAGTACACTTAGACCTCAAGATTGTAGACAATTAATTAGTGTAATGAGTGTTCATCACCAGGGAGACATATGAATGTATGTATTACGTAGTGGAGCACGTGGCCACAGTGGTATACTATAATTTTCCTTTCAGTGCACGTTATAAGATAAACATCAGTGTTGACGATTACCTAGTCACTGTTAATGTTTTGTCGCTGACGTTTCATACTATTTTACATTCATCATTTTTTATGTTATATTTATAGAGATTTTTAAATATTTCAGATATTTCCACACGTAATCACAGTCAAAAATAAAGCTATCTTCACTTGTACCTACCACTTTTCAAGAACTATTACTGCTTGATCGGTTTTTTTTCCACAATATGTATTACATTATGACTTTAATTTTGTGAATATTTTCGAGTTTTCAGTTTCATAAGATAATTAGTTTCCTCAAGTCCCAATACCCAGTATTGGGACAGTCAGTGGTTTTAACGCTCTAATTATTTGATTGCTTGTCCATTGCCACAAATGGGATGGCCTCCGTACCGGATTCTGTAACTTCCTAGTTAATAGCATTTGTGCCATTATCGACTGAATAATGTCGTTGACCCAAAACATAATTATGCAGTAATTTTAACTAAATCTACAGTAAAAGTATGTAGTATTTATATAAATGTCATATGTATGTATGTCATGATGTGACTTCTTAGTATGTTTGTTTTAGTCGTGAATATAGAAATTGTATCGAAAAACACGTGAGGGCTGCTATTGGTGAGACCAGCGGACGTTAACCATACCTTCTGCGATAATTTGATAATACTACAGAAGTATGTAATAAAGTTATTATGCCGGTAAGACTGTGACAAGTTAGCCCGTTGAGTTAAGAGCAGTGTAACTGCCACGCAGGTGATACTGACTTGCATGTTGGGTTGTGTTAATTTTAGCTTTCCGTTAATTACAGTTGACACACACACTAGGTACCTTCATTAAATCTATGTTATCCTTGGGAACACATTTTTTATTTAAACACCCATACTTCTCCTCTCATTTGTATGTTTATTATAAGAGACTTATGACGCGATGTTATGATTAATGTCGATAATATTTTCCTACGTATAAATCTGTTTTAATTACTTCAATACCGAGTGTTGAGAGAGTATTGAAGTATTTTGAAATTCAAGCCCTAAGGAATCACCCGTAGTTTTCTACATAGGTATTCATTACTGTTAACTTTTACTTTACCAGCAGTTCATATATTCCAGGTGCTGGCGGCACTGGCCGCGCAGTCCATCAACATATCGGTGGGGTTCTGCCAAGGCTTCTCAGCGGTCCTGCTGCCCCAGTACACACATGAACATCCCACGATTTCGTATGAGCAGAGTTCATGGATCGGTAAGTCACATTTTGCATATTAAAATGCATTTTAAATGCCTATTAAAAACAAATACTATAAAATTGCGAAAATTTCTTCTTACAGAAAAGTTAAACCCTCCTCATACTTATTACATTGTAAAGACACTATTTATCTAACAGTATTTGTCATTATGTAAATTGTGTTTGTTTTCTGAACAAATGTCTTGTATTTATAGAGTGCACTAAGCGTGATCGTCTGAAAACTATTATGGCTACAATGAGTTTGATTAATTACACAAACTACGTCCACAATGGTTTGTGAATATTTGTTAATTCTTAGCTATCTGTCAACTTTGTCTTCAATATCACATGATATGTAAAGACAACGCACACATCTGCTTTGCAAAAGGGAAATCGTTGACTAAATGTAATTTACGCGAAACGATCATCTTCGTGAACTTATCTCAGTATCCACCTAAAATTATACTAATCTTATACGGTAATCATGGTTGATTTTAAAATTTTCTTAGCGAGGGTCTGGTACTACCTTTCTGAATATAAATAACAACGTAAACAAAGAGATGGAAAGTGATGCTACCGGCCAAACTGAATGGGCACTGCTAAAACAATGTTTACGTTTTATTTCGGGAGCGGCGGCCGATGCCAGGGCGACACGTGAGCTAGCGCAATGAGGCCGCTAAAAATAATGTTCTGTCACACAGCACGTTTTAAAGAAAGTGAGGCGATATTGGGAACATTCGGTGTCCGAAACTACTTCAAGACGAGTTTGAAATATAAAAATATCAATGTTTTATTCCTACAACATAGCAAATACAGTTAGACAGATATTATCAATACAAACAAAGCAACATTTTGTTGACATCGCAAAATTAAATATTGACGCGAACTGCCGACGTGCCGCAAACGAGATAGCGTAGTCAAACACATCATTTGTACTAGGAGATAAGTAACACGAGGAGGTAGGGTCGTAAGCTTAGCGCCTTATGGCGGAGCACGCACAACGTGAGGGTATGGGAAGTTATGGTTATGACGCGTTCAAGGAGCTGGTCCTGATAAGGTTAGGCTTAACATGAGGTCGAGGGTTTATCTTCAAAGATTTTGATAAAATTGGTAGTAAAGCGTGGTTTAGACGTGCTAAAGGCATCTTGGCTATTGATATGGAAAAGTCAAGTAAAAACTTGTTGACATAAGAAATTCTTGTAAAAATATTTTGATAGTGTTTCTCTTGAAACGATAACAGAAGGTTTCAACATCAGCATTCGTCATTATTCATACATCTCCATCTAACCGCTATTGTTTCTCTTTTGCAGCAAGTTTGGGTGTGATATCAAACCCCATCGGGGCCCTGTTGGGGGGCATGATGGTGGATGCTGTGGGCAGAAGACTACTGCTACAGTCCATCGTGCTGCCCAACCTGGTCGGGTGGCTCGTCATCGCCTTCTCGGAGACCTACATCTTCCTATGTATTGGGAGGTTCATCACTGGATTTACCATCGGTGAGTAACAATTTCTTAATCCTGAATAACGTGTACTTCTATGAAAATGTCTTGAATCGAATTTCAATGCCGTAAGAGCATTTCATTTTTAGATTGGTCATATGTAGATTGGCGTCACGAAAATTCATAGGAATAAATAATGATATAAATAAATAGTAGAAGTCAGCTTATCTAAAAATGCAATGACGAAAGTCAACGACTGGTGAAAATTGGATGACTCACTAATTGAATCCTAGACAAACGAACCGTGGCAACTGTTCACGCTTTAACAGCGTTAATAATGAGATTAACTGTTCACATTGCAGGCATGTCAACGGTCTCCTATATCTACGTGGCGGAGATCACGACACCAGAGAAACGAGGAGTACTCAGTGCCTTAGGACCAGGTCTGGTGTCCACAGGCATTTTCATCGTATACTCACTGGGAGCCTTCATACACTGGAGGAAAGTCGCGGCCATATGTGCAGGAGTGTCCCTTCTAACACCTTTCCTAATGTACTTCGTCCCAGAGTCACCTCTCTGGCTAGCCTCTAAAGGACAGATGAAGGAAGCCTACAACGCTATGTTCTGGCTCCGACAAAACAACAGCACAGCACAACAAGAGCTCATGGAGTTTACCAAAGATAGAAAAGTAGGAGAAACTATGACATTCAAACAGAAACTCAATCTTCTCAAGAGGAGAAGTGTCGTCAAGCCGTTCCTTCTACTCATTATCTTCTTTATATTCCAAGAGATGTCGGGCATCTACGTCATTTTGTACTACGCTGTCGACTTCTTCAAGTCTGTGGGGACAAGTGTCAATGAGTTCACGGCTTCTATCATTGTCGGTGGAGTGCGAGTGTTCATGGGCGCTGTGGGAGCGTGTTTGATCAACAGCTTCAGAAGAAAAACGCTAGCGGCTACCTCAGGACTGTTGCTAGGCATTACTATGCTCGGTGCGGCGGTCTGTGACAGTGTTAACGGACCTCCTTTAGTAAAACTGGCGTGCGTGTTACTGCACGTGTCATTCAGTATGGTTGGGTTCCTGCAGCTACCGTGGATAATGTCCGGGGAGCTGTACCCACATGACATACGAGGAGTCATGTCCGGCGCTACATCGTGCTGCGCTTACGTTCTCATCTTCTTTAACATTAAGACTTACCCTCAGTTAGAAAAAATGTTAACAAGTAACGGAACATTGTACCTCTTTGGGTTCTGTGCGCTCCTGGGTGCGGCATATTGTTACTTTTTCCTACCAGAAACTAAAGGAAAAACTTTGACTGAAATTATGAGGCAATTTGATGATGAGAAGAAAGAAAACGACCCAGAAGTTGGGTTCACGGCGGAGAAGCCGTGTACCATAGAAGGAAAACCAGTACAAAGGCGACACAGCGCTGGGGCTACAGTATCTTTAGAAAAGAATTGGACGCAAGATGAATGCAAGAAGACTTCAGACCACTGCGAGTGAACTTGACCGTCTTATGCTAGTACTTTTAGTTTTAAAGAATAAGTTACCAATGAATTTGTATAGTTAACTATTTTTAATAATATTATTTTATTGTTTGTGAAGTTTTGTGATCAGTATTAATTAGGGCGATTTTTACCATTTTGATGATGTTACATTCCACTAGTGATAAATAATTTTAATACAAGGTGACGACATAGGTATTTAAAGTTTTGCCTAGTTTTAAGTACAAATATTGGTGTAACTAAATCGAGGCACTGAAGTGATTAATAAAGTAACTACTATTTTTATACCGTGTAGGTAGAGAATATTTTTATAGGTTTGTTATACTGCAATATGCATTACTATTTATTCCTCATAGAACATCTAGGTGTACCTATTAATATTTAAGAGCAAGAGCTAATATACAGGGTGAGTGATTGTATTTTAATATAACAATAGGGAGGACTTACATATTATAAATGAACATGAATGCTGTGATGAAGTGTGAATAAAGGAGTGAATTGTTTACAATGTTTGTTTAATTTCTATAACTGTTGCCCTGGATATGATAAGATATGCAGGAAAGAAATGCGGTCAACGTTCAAGTGCACAGATAGTATGCAGCGAGAGTAAACACAAACAGTATCATTAATCTGTACATATAGTAGATGGTAATATAAAATATAGTACTACACCTCCTTAGCACTTGAATATAGAGGAATGTTAAACAATATATCTATATAACGTGTACCTTTTGATATCCCATAACTCTAGGGTAAGAATCAATTGGCATAAATCTTTTATTATTCCCCAAAAAAATATATGCCAACGTCGCATTTTCTTAGCTTTAAATATGAATTATTGGTTTGAATAAAAAATATTTACTCGTACTTATCAATGAAAGTTAGACACACATCGAGAGGCTAGTGTTACGTTATGTAATACTGGTCTTAGAAAATTAGTTCCTTCCTAGTAAATCTTATTTCCTACTACGAGAAAATAAGAACATAATAATGTTCCTTATCTTAGAGCTAAGCGATTCGGTGTAGTAAGTGTCGGTAAAATGGTAAATTATAAAAAGGACATCATTAAAATAAATAAAAGATTTCTGAAGGATGAATTCAGGTTATTCAGCATAAGGATTCAAACTGAAGACGGATAAAATTATTGAGAATATAATTAAAGAATTAATTCCAATAAGAATGTTTCGCGGACTTATTTTTATGAGAACACTGAGATTGCTAAGGTCGATATTTTTCAACAACATGATACTAGTAGCGCCATCTGTACAATAAACAAACAACTATCGAGTTTTTCTCTACCAACAAAGGTCACATCAAAGCCTTTTAATACGCTACGCGTTCACTAGATGGCAGCACATCAAATTGATTGTATAGGTAGTATAGACTTTCTCTAGAAAATAGCATTGGTTTTGGTATAACGGTTACTTCTGAACGCGTATTTAGCGTGAAGAAAATTGTTACTCTTTTTAACATTAACTAAAAGATATTTTAATTGAAGGTCATTTTGGGTCAGACCAACAGCCGGCGAAGCAGCTCGTAACTTTGTTCTTAAAAAAATATTGAATATTTTGTTTTTGATTATGCCGTATTTATTTCCTAAAATAAACATGAATATTTTCTTTACAAAATAGTTTCGATGATTCACATCTGCCAGGCATCCCGCGGCGGCTCAATTTTTTAAAAATCTCTAGTGGCCAAATACAGTTAAACATTCGGTATTGATAACCATTCGTTGAAAACCCTGAAAGACTAAATGATATCACTAACCTGGACTGCGGTATGCCATACTTGATGCCGACGCCAACTCTCGGCAGTGCCTTGATGACCTTTTTCACGGTCGCCTGGTCGGGGAACGCGAAGAATATGGACGCTGAAACATGGAGGACACCTTATATATTTTACGTGTAATCATACTTGTGGCCGAAGTCACCGGAGACGGGCAGCTGCGTCACCGGTGTGGGATGGGTCTGCGATCACCAATCCGATTGACCTACTATGACAATATACATAGATATACGTTCCTCCTTGCTTGAGAGGTCTATGCTCAGCACTGGACTGCGATGGGCTGTCCAATTGTTCATAAAGGTTATGATAACAATGATGATAATTTTGAAGCAGTTGTAGAATTGGTCCTTATAATTATACGCAATCTCAGTGTCGTCTGTACAGTCTTGAGCCTAATAGTAAAGCATATTTAGGAGTGTCTAGGTTGTATATCGCCTGTAGAATAGTAGCAGGAGCTATGCTTATTTTTGTCTTCTAATTTCTTTACGGTTTATCTTAGTTTTCTCGCGAGCATCACCAATAAGGTGGCCAAAGGACCAAGAAACGCGATCCTCGCAAGTTATTTTATTTGCGTGCAGTGGGGGGATGCTGCCGCGTGCAGTTACACTCGCGTGCATACATGCCAATATTTTTAGTTCTTGTTTAGATGAAGGCAGGGTTAGATAGCAGTTGCTTCGTTTAAAATAGATAGGTACTGATATTCCATAGGATCTAGTCAGACTGGAGAGGAAACTCTCGAACTCCATGCTTTTAGGAAAGGTCGAAATGGTGATGGACCTGGTGTAAAACACTTACTAAAAAGAAAAGACATTGCATGCTTTGAAAATTGTGGCAGTAATAGAATGACGAATAGTCAATTAACAGTAACTTAACTAAGTAGGCTACACACCGAATAAACATAGGTACAGCGCACACCCAACAAATGCAACTTTTAATTTTTCTAAAAGATTAACTTGACTACTGTCTGACATAAGTCTGCGCCCGCCACAGCATTGATTTGAACGGCGCATTAAAGATGTCCTGGAAACTCCAGTGCAGGACATTATGAAACTGGCTTGTTGTATGTTTCATAAATGTGCAGCCTACTATATATTAATATGCGTGTATGCTCACTCCTGCTGGCGAGGAACATCTCGATGGCGACATTCTGCAGCAAGTACCGGCGCGAGAAGATCGCGCGGATCTCGCTGAAGTACCATTTGCCGTGCAGGTGCTCGCAGTACTTCAACACCTGGAATAATAGAGAGAGAAATGTTGTTAATCAGGCTTATGAAAACAAACAGTGCGATATTTTGCGGGTCCTAATATTTTCAAAGGTTTATTTCGCTTTGCATCTTCTCGCTGTGAAGTTGAGTAAGGTATGGTTTATCTATTTGTTAAATGCACGCAGCCAATCTTTAAAACTTGAGACACTGCACAAATCGCGTCATTAGTTAAATGCGACCAGCAACTTATGTTTTGGAAACTCTTTATGTGCGCATTCAACACCACAAACCCTGAACAAACAAGCTGACAATTAAAATAACAGTCACATATCAACATTAAGACATAAACACAAGTACCTATATGTTAGTCATAAACTCGTCCGCAAGATGGCGTTGAAAAACGAAAATAGCCGAGAGTTTCCGAATACCGTCGTAAACGTAAGAACACGTCCAGTCGTAAAAAGTTCGTTAGTTTTAATTTATATGTACAATAATTGTGTAAATCAAGTGAGAGTACGTCTGTTATATTGTTTTAAATGTGTGTTCAAGCGTTTTAAATAATGTCGTCGCATGTTGATTTAGACTTCTGTATATTATGTACGAGTATATTTGTATGAACAAAGGTTTTTGTAGACGCAAAGATTTATGAAATAGAATGGCACATAACTTGTCTTGAATTTACAGTTGGCAAAAACGTTTGTAAGCACGTCGACTGACATTTCTTCCCGTGCCTGAATATATTGCTCTGAGTACCTAGGCTATGAATCAGAGACCTAGTCTACCTATAGCAATTGACTCCCCACCGTCCCGTTTGATCGTAAATCTAAACATCAGCAGAAGTGCAGACTTGGCAAGACGCCGACATATTAGACTCAAGATGACATGATGGTTGCAAGGAACTATCGTCACCTGTCAGATTGTCTAACCCAGGTCTAAAGTGTAAAGTGTCTAAACCGACCAAGCAGACTAATTAATTACCGAATACTTTGAGGTGATTACAGATCTATTACCTTTTGTTGATTGAGAACTATCTGTATGCAGTGTGAGTCAATGAAGAAGAACCTAACAACTCCGTTAGCAATTTAAGGCAATAGTGTTAGGAGATACGGTTGGATACCAGGGTAACATAACATATCCCCTATTAGTTTATTGTTTAAAAGGTTCTTTTTGGTCCTTACCGTCGCCTTCTCCAACCCTAGTAGCTCAGAATGTGCGAAGTTATCTAATGTGAAGCTTTTTGCCCAACCACCGGGGATATTTGTTACATTATTAAAACATCCGTTTTATTTGCCTACAAAACCTCAAAACAACCACAAATTAATACACCATCCGATACTCCATTGTAACTTACAGAACAAAACAAAAAAGCGCATTCACGTACAAAACACCCACGTGTCAGTTCCCCATACAAAGAGCATGCACCAATCTGCACCATGCATGGGGTCGCTAATTGGCACGCGAGATGGATTGGCGAGAGAGCTGCACTGATTCTTATGGTGTTGTCTATGGGGTGGCCATTGTGTGAATGAGAAACGACATGTGGTACTAATGTGTGTAGTGATTTGGTTGTGTTCTCTTCATTGAAGATGCGTTGTGGAAGAGGTTACTTAGATTTTTGTAAAGTGATGAATGGTCCTTGTTGCGAATATATTTGTACAAAACAGAGTAATATAATTTTGAGTCTTCTACTTTTTCTGAAAGAAACTTATCTAGTTGTTTAGTCCTTTGTAGGTAAACTTTTTCAAGTTACTTTATTCTAGTAATAACCCCAATAGTTCTCAAAATCTCCACACTCAAGTACTTACTACAATTATCCACTACAAAACACCTTCAACAAACAAACCATCCCATTATCCCATTATTGTCCAGTGATGAGTCTCATATCGCCAGCACTTCAGCGTCCCCCGCAACACTCTACGTGAACTAATGGCAATTCAATATGACAATGGAACACCCTCTGAGTATCCTTGTTCGAATTTGTATTTAACTGTGTTATTCATTGGGGAGGCCAAGTGTGCAAATTAAGTGTTTCTGAAAGATTTACTGCAGTTTTCAGTAAGTTCCTCCTATAAGATTTTCTTATTTTCGCGTATTCGTAGTGATGGGAGTTCACGACAAAGTGACAAGATCAGTTTAAAATATATAAATAATAAGTTGAAGTTGGTCTTACTGGGATACAAGACAAAAAACGAAAACTACAAACTCAAAATATTTCGTAGTGAACCATAGTAATACTAGGGTAGCAGGAACACATTGAGGGTGCGGGTGCAAACGTCCACTTCAATTGTAACGCAATTTGTCAACCACCCCTCGAACATCGAATTTTAGTTCAAAACACCTATGACTACAATGGGTACCTATTATTTTATTTCCATTTGTTTGAATAAAAAATAAAATAAAATAAAACAAAACAAATGAATGATCTACACTTATATATTGGCTTTGTAGCCTCTGCCCTTAATGACATAGGTATTGTGATTCATCCTTAATACAGTTTGTGAGCTGCATGCAGTTTTTTTTTTTAAACAATACAATGCTTATATTCTCTAATCAGTTCTAAAATCCGCATGAGAAACTTCCATCCCCTATTTATTAAATCTCGACAAGTTATGCGCGAAGGTTACTAAGCCACCCTTGACAAACAACACCATTATCACCAAGTTCCCATAACTGAAGAGAGATGGTAGATCAAACATTCAGTTTTAGATAGATCACGCACGCGAGCGATCAAGTGATCGTGCGAATATTAGGAAGGGCAGGGCCCATTTTTCCATTTATTTGGATACTCCAAACTCTAAGATAAATGGAAATAAAATAAAAAAATATAAAATATAAATAAATATGGATAAATGGTAGCCAAAGAAAAACCAAAATGGCATATCGCTTATATAAGGTGTAAAAAAATTAACTTTACAAACTTTAAGGAGTGCTTTAGGCTATCGATCTGAATAACTTTTACTATCGGACCAACTTCGAAATCGCAATTTCATTGTAAAGTTAATTTTTTAACACATTGTATAATGGCATATTAGAGCATCTGCATCTGATCAAGGCAAACGACTCCGTTCCACAAGCTTTGAAATTCAAATATTCAGCTGGTGATGAGAATTACTGTAAACCCTAGTCCTAGTCTTAAAATGGGAAGATTATTCCTGTTTTTTCAATGCTATGACAAGGGACCACACGGCATAACGAATGCATGTTTCTTTATTATAATTTTATACAAAAACAAAATCGTTACATATTCGTACATGTATTTAAAGCATCCTATTCAGCGGGATGCATCATGCAGTAACATCATTAGATCATAATGGCTGCTTGTCACGACACCGAGGGATGCAGGGCGCCGTCGCGTGGTGGGAAGCGGACATATGTATTTCTTACTTGATTTATTTGCTATAATACCATTATGAGAGCATTAAGCGAAATGGTAGATGAAATTATGTAGCACTTAAGTTTTATTTTTGCGTTTTGTTACAAAATTGTGCTTCCTCGAAACAGGAACCCTGTTAGTTCGTTTGTTTCACTTTCGTTTTATTAGAAATCTGTCAGGTAGCTACTACAATAGAGAGGATAGGTTGAAATCGTCAATTTATAACTTAAGCTTTGGCAAAGCCAAAAGGAAGGGTTATGATTTTAGCAGTCTTTGTATGTATATTTGTATTTACGTGTGTTCCAACTGTGTAAACTACTGAACCGATTTTGATGAATGGGGTATCAATAGATTCGTAATAAAGGTCCGGGTGACATAGACTATATAAATTCTCCCTAAAGTTACTATGGTTACAGTTTTTTTAAAACTTTTATTTTATTTTATTAGCAGATGTTATCAGTCGTTTTATTGGCGTCTGGGAACATGAAGTCAGTAAACCCTAGATTTATTGCAAGATAACCAGTAACATTTTATAAAAATAAATAAACCTAGAGTAATTACAAGACACATTTTATAAAACCTACTAATAATAAAAAGAAGCAGCAATGCAGAACCAATTGCACTAACAATTAACATCTATTCCAAATAAATCTTTAAGAGAATAACCTCATAAACTTAATTTAGTTCTCTGCGGACGTTTTTGTGGATGTGGACTAAGCAGCAGGTTGGGCGTGCGATGGTTATCGGGCCCCGTAAATAAGGGCTCGGGCGCGTGACAAGCTCGGCCATTAAGGGCCGCGGTGACGGCCCGAGTCGCGGTAAGACGCGAAAAAACGCCGCGCCCTTGCCGTGCGCCGTGTACTGGCTGCATAATAATGCTCGTTTTTATTTTAATTAAAGTTGCAAAAAAATGTGGGAGTAAACGTAGGTGTTGCGGCTAGGGAACTTTGTAGTGTTATCGTTCAATTGAATGTACAGTCTATTTATTAAATTGTTTTAAGTTATCAGATAATAGTGGGTTAATAGGTTTTTTAAATGTAATTATATCTTATTTACAAAAGCTCTTGCTTTTTTTCGAACTTTGAAAAATTGTCTAGCAAAAAAAAGCAATTGACAACCACTGTCGTTTTTTCTATCCATACTATAACAAGGTGCGTCAAAAGATAGGAAATGTAAATAGCAGGCTGTCACAACAGGTCCTTACGTCCGAAGTCGGACGAGTCGCTCCGATACAGCGTGTGTTATCTCTAACAGGCGAAAGGTGGCGAACAACTGCCAACTATGACTAGTCCCTTATAAACTACCAATTAACTACAAAAGGACATTTTTTAAACATGTAGAATTGAATTTAAATTCTATTATTGTTTTTTTTATTGTATGTTAACGTAGATAAAGTTTACTAAATATAAACTACTTTTCCCCTTTATAACGTTTCAGTTTTTTGCTTTTAACGACGGGCGCTTAAGTTAATGTAAAATAATAATATTATTGAACTAATTAAAATAAATGAAAAGGGCGGGCACCGGTGGTGAGACAGATAATTTGCATAAGTAATGACCCGTCAGTTTATTATCTTAAATCATGCTCTCATGTAGAGACAAGAGCACAAGTTTATGATGCTAACTATAATGGCGTTCTGGTTGCAGAGTTTCGTAAATAATTGTTAAAGACAACAATAGTACATTTTATGAAGAGCTCGAGTATATCAGCTGGGTATGTTTCTGGGACAGCATGGAGTAATCCGAATAAATATTTACATGAACGAATAAAAAACAATTTTATTCATTGGAACAACTTAGTAGGAATTAAATTCAATAGGGTACTTACATAATTCAACTCAGGTACTAACTCCTATAAATATCAATCTATAGCATCAAACAAGATCAAGGGGATTTTCTTTGGGAAAACTTCGGATCGAAACACCAAGATAAAGCTGTTATTCATTGATCTCCTTTGCGAAAAAAATTGTTATATAATGTAATAGCTTTTAATAAGAAATGTTTGCTGTAATCCAGCTGTATATTATTCGCGGCTCGCCTGCTTCTAATTAACACCAATCCAATTAGTAAATAACTAATGTTTATATCTGTGTGTCTGCTGTACTTACAAAACTCTAATTAAACGTCTAACAATGTTTTCCTGAACAGGTATTTGTTTTAGAAACTTTCTTTGTCTATTCACGGAACACGTTTTTAAACGAGTTTTTTTTAATATAAATCATATTCTTTGGTAATAAAGCATAAGAATGAAGTACACGCTGATACAGTCGTCATAGGAAAGCGTACATTTGGTTTAGTAAACAATAACTCGACATACTAAAGGACCAGTAAAAAGCAATGGAAATCTATGATTTTGCCAAGGTGCCATGAATGATCAAACAATTTAAGACATCATTTTTTCAAAAATCAAGTCATTTTTTATTTGTGTTACATAAGTAGTGAATAAAATGAAGTTGATTTGAAACCCAATCAAACCTTAACAGCGAAACAGACGATCCTGGCCGTATATCGTAGTTTCGTATTACATCGCTTTCAACCCAAAAACAACCGCTATCCCATACAAAGTTCAAGTTATATGTAGGTATACCAAGGAAGCAGGACCTCCAAGGGTAGTGAAGGTATCTGGTTGATATTTATAGCGTGGGATCACCCCCGACCCGTCGCTTCCACGAACCCGTAGGGACCTTACCACGCATCCGTACCGAAGGACCAACGTATTCAAATTACACGTGAAAAACGATGTCGTTAACATCTTGTGGAAGGAGAGGCTTCCTCTTAGATGGGAAAGATATGGGAGATTTGTTATCAAGATTTCAGGGTTTGCTTATTGTTTTACATTATTTACTTTAGAAAGTTTAGATGATGTTTAACTGGTGTAGTAATTGCCTACTAGACTAGAAGCCGTTTGCATGTGCGCTCAACGGTTTTCACGATTATTATTTATTGTTGTTTCGAGTATTTTTCATATGAACAATCGCTCGTTCATACGACATTTTGTCGGGTTAAGTACTTACATTTTAATAGAACCTTTTGAGATTCTGATCACACACAAGTGCTTCGAGGACAATTGATCATCAGTCAAAACTAGGATCAACTTTGAAAATGTCCGTCAAAAATATAATACATATACATTTAACTAACCAAACTCATTTTTATGAACAATCCATTCGAAAAGAACCAAGCCCACATTTCAGGCACAATAGTCACAGATCTTAGGCAGTTATTAATTTGATGATCCACAAACAATATCTAGTGCCAACAAATCAGTATTTCTCACAACATTTTCTAGGAACTTCCTTTGATCATATCTTCATTACTGTTGTTTTCTTTTTAGCTGAAAGCTCATGTAGTCTTACAGTTGTTGGTATAATGCAGAGTTCGGTCGGGTGTCGGCGTCGTGTGAGGAAGTCCTAATTAAAACGCCATACATCACGCTCGTGTGCGGCGAGCATGCACCTCTATTACTGATGCTGCTACTATGGTGTGTCGATAGTATGGTAAAACAGAGTGTTAGATGAAAATAATTATCTTTATCGATAAGTAAAGGATAATTTTTGAAACATCGTTAAAGTATTGCCTGGTAGAGTTTATATGAAGAAATAAGAGCTTTACTTGACCATTCGATTATAGTTATAGTCTTATTATAATAAGTTTGCCCTTCGTATAACTGAAAACTTCACTGATTTAACTTTGTGTAAATGTAGATTTTTAATTGCTATGACTAAACAACAATTTTAACAAACAAAACTTTATGCTGGCCTATTTAATATGTCACATGACACTGAAAACCTATTAAAACTCATTTCCTTTCAATATCTCACTTTTTTCTCGTTCCCCGTGAGTCGTAATCTCGTGGTAATCCGTCGGTTCCCTATTTCGCAGTTAGTCATCCCGAATGGTTAATAAATTCCCTGTCATCGCATCTCTACGCTTCACATACTATTTCTGGAGTTATGGTTTTTTTAGATCGTCGTTTTTTTCTTTAAAAGATTTTGAGGATAAATCTGTGGTGTCTTGTGTTAGCGGTGAAAGAAACTGAATATTTATGTGTTTTTAATTTTTTGGTTGGGTAGTAAATAATTGTATTATGTTTTTGCCTTGAAAATTATCCTTAGATCCAACTAGGACCATTTTTGAGGTTCCGGTATTTATAAGACTTGGATGATTTATAGTTAAAAAATTCTAAAAAGAAATATTTAAACTGCTTTCAAATAGATTTAAAGGCCGTAAAATTATAATGAAAATGTTCCGATATGAAAGAACGATGAACAGGCGTTTAGTTTCAAGTAACAGCGGCTGTCAGTGACTGGATTATCGGCTTAGAGACTGAGGCGACATTATTATGTTAGAATCACATACTTAAATATAAAGAATGGCGAATGCGGTGTGCCGGTAATAGTTGGGGATTTGTGACATGTGCGACTTGACTGATCCTTAGCTATCATGTGTCTAGTATTGATAACCAAGAAAGGTAAGTTTAGGTGTAAGTACTTACGAGGCAGACGGCTCGAATTGCGCACTCTTTGATTTGTTTCACAAATGTTTGACTGAACACATTTGTGTGCTCTAAGTATCTGAGATTTGTGTCTGTAAACGCACACACGGATCAAGCGAAATCATATCCTGGTTATTTGCATGTACCCAGTTGGTAAGTATAAGTATTGTAAAATAATAAGTGTTATGATCTGACTTGCTCGCAGTGCGAATTTGCTAGACGTAAATAAGACATTCCATTTATGTCCAGAAGTAAAGTCTGAGCAACTCATAAGTCATAACATAACAGAAGCAAATGATACACTTTAAACTCATTTGAAGTCAGAAACGTAACATTCAATTTACTCACGATCACCTACAAACGAATATTCACACAAAAATAAACCCCAACGCCCACTGGATCGTACCAACAAAACAAGATACAATTAGATCTGTCTCCTGTGAGCGTCACGTTCGATTACAGTTCGCGTTCGCGCGTAATTCGCACCACGTGCGTCTGCGCAGCGGAAGTGCGCCATCTGCAGACAGTTAGTGGCGCCACCGTCGCACGCGCTTCCGGATTACCGCGAATTTTGAATTAAGAAGGGTGGCTCAGTATCTAGGAATTAGTTAAGTGGTCTTTGGAGTTGTCTGAACAACTGACACTTTGTATTAAAAGATGGAAATGATAAAGGAGGGAATAAATTGTCTTTGTGATGTTGCTTTGATGTGGTAGTCAGTAATGATAATCTGATGCGGTACAGGATTAAAGTACTGTGAGGATAGTTGTCAGAAGCTGCCGTAAAGAGCCGTATTAAATAATTTATGTACCTACTGTTTTAAGCAATGTGCATTTATTCATGGTGTAAAGCTAGATACAGCACACAGATCTATACTTCAAGCATTAACCCCCAAAATCCTGTCAGTAAGATTTAACTGTTTTTATTTAATCTGTGAATACCTCACTTCCTTAAAAGGACTAAGTAATGAATTACCTACCTACATAAAAAAATGTCAAACTAAATTAAAAGACAAAGACACTAAAAACCCGCAGCTTCTCCCAGTTACCGAGCAATAAATAAGGCAGCCGCCCATAGACAATCAACAACAAGTAGTCATAGATAAGAGCGCAGTAAAACGCGCGCTACAACCGCGTTATCTGACCGGCGCACGCGCACGCACCATAGACAAACCTTCTACAAATTTTACGTTTCGTTAACATAGTGTAGACTGTTTGTGATAACGATGCTGGGTTGTTACCGACTACCGTGAACATACAAGGTAGGGTAATGAGTTTGACATTTATTCGTAGGTGAGTTTACGTTACTAATTACCTAGGGGCGATCTGGTTCTGTATTTAATCGTTGAAGATATGACATATCTACCTACTCTTAAAGTAATACGTCACGCTTTATAAGATATCGTTACCTAAAGTTGCAAAGAAGTTCCTCCCTAACAAATTACACTAATTTGAAAGACGCGAAAACTTTTACAAAAGTTTTTACTTCAAACACAATTTTGAAGAACATCTTAATCATTACGCGCGGCCATGCACAGAGCATGTTCGCAGAAACAATTCGTTAATGATACAAAACCGGCGCAGGAACCGCGACAAAACAAAGAGATCCGAATATTATCTCAAATCTTTATAATAATTACAAGAGACAAGTGTACGTCTCAATCCGGGGACGTAGCCGATCTCCACGCATGCTGAATCCAATTACCGAGGGCAGGCGACCGAAATATCTTTGCATTCGAGAAAAATAATCGTTAAAAAAACACATGACTTGCTTTGTACAACCCTAACTTTATGCCTTCAAACTGAAAGCTAACTTTCAAGACTGTTCCATAGAGTCGAGATTCAAACGTAACGTTCAAAGTTCTTGGTACGTTTTATTCCTTCATAGGTATCCCTGATTGGGCGGAGCATCTCCCCACTTCGCGCTCACAGAAGGGTGGGACAAATGTCAGTCGCGCGCCAGCGGTGGGGGATGACAGATGTCTGTCTGTAAGCATCGTTCATATCTCAACACGATAGCGAATTCAATTCTCAATAAATAATAAGGTTCTGCCACCGACGTGTTGGCTGTACAATGCTGTCTGTCACTATGTTTGCACACGCGTGTTGATAGAACGGCGGTGGAATCCAGCGCGACGTTTCAACAGTTATTATTAAATCGAGTGACTCCTCAAATCCAAACATTTGATTTAACAGTGCTATTAACAAACCAAATGCTGTTTGTCATTACGATGGTTATAAATTCTGGTCCTCTCGGCCAAATAAGCGGCGCTAGTATATTCGTACGTGATTGCAATAACGTCTTGCTGTGAATTAACAATTGTTTTTTGTTGAACAAAACGTATGTGTAGCTGAAATATTCGATCATGTGAATAATATATTTTTGCGAACAAATAGTAGATTATCATCAACATTAATTTGCCTGATCTTGATATCTATCCCAAGAAAATTCAATTATGTATTCGCTTTGTGAAATAAAAACGATCCGAAATTGCTCTACTAATCACCGCAAAAACGTGAAATAACATGTTTTCAGACAAACAAAGAAAATTCGTATTTCCACGTACTATTTTGTTAAGCAAGTTGTTATTATAATAACGCATCGCATGTAGTGAAAACTAGAGACTTTACCTCAGTGGGTCTGAAATCAATCACATGTTCACGGATGGGCGAGGAATAAGTGTCCGCTGGACCCGCTTATGACAAACTTGATGCAACACAAGTCTGATGCACAGGTTTGATGAAATGTTTATCCAGACTCTTAAAAATGCGGCCTAATTTGGTGGATATTGTTTGTGTGCGTATTTGTCAGCAATCTAACGATATCAAGAACACTACAGAGTTCATAAAAAGGAACTGGAACAAAAACATTGAGCTCAAAACTCAAAAAAAATTGGTCTTTCGAGATTAAAATTGGTCCTTTCATTCGAAATATTTTTCTTTCTTTATTACAGACTCGGTCAACATTTAACATTATATAAACAATTTCAATGAATTCATATTTACAATTATTATAATACTTTATAGCAATTCCTAATGAGATAATTATTTGACCTTTAGCTTTGGAAATAAACGAAGCTCTATTTCTTTTTAATCTTGCTTAGCTTTATAATACCCATTCAATTGAATCATGAAACCTGCAATAGCTTGATCAATAAATTAAATAATAAATACATTGTAGTCAAATAAATATTATTCGGTATTAAATTGCATATAGCCACAACATGGGGCCTAACCAATTATATTAAATTTTCTTTTGCGGGTCCTAAATATACCAAGTAGGTTATAAATAAAAAATGTGGTTACCTACATACTGTATAAAAAATAAGGTAATTTAATAGAAGGGTGGCCTCATCCGTCTGGGCGTACAGCCAGCGGACATCCGGCGGAAGTAGGTGGGGCGTAGCGGCCGCCATTTTGCGTCGCCCGCGCGTGCGCTCTGCCGACGGACAGCTTTATAAAATAATAAACAACATAGAATTACGAAGCGAGGCGAATTTTGGGATCTTTTTATATTCCTCAGAGACTTATGCTAAAAAATATGGTGAATATTCTCACAAGGCTGGTGTGCGATTACCGTAAGTTGTACAGGGAAAGGTCCATAGCGTTATAAATTAGTTCCTTGTGTGAGAAACATATTATATCGTGTATGTGAACAGCATTTATGAATATCATTAAGTCGCATCTTGGTAATATTTATACCGTGTTCATGTTTCAAATAACCAAAACATGTAATATTTTATATTCAGTTATATTGCAGAATATGTTTGTGTCATTGAGAATTAAGTAGCGATGACACTACCGTTAAATAGGTGGTGTTATCGCAAAATAGGAAGGACCAGCTTAAAATCAAAGCTCTTAAGGTGGATGCTCAAAGGTAACCCGCGAAATTCAAATTTTCTTTAGTTTTTTGCAATTTTCAGGTCAATATCAGGTTGTATGTTGATCTTAATATGATTCGCGGCCGTATAAGATATTTATTTATAGAATAACAACCATAAAAATCATCAATACAACTCTCTAAGTTCATATATTCCTATTGAATGACTATTTCATGAAATCGTGACATTTGAGGATTATTCTAACTTAAGGAGAATTATAATCAATAATGATTATAATTCTGTAAAGCCATATTTGTTACGGTCGAATCATATTTTAACCAACATACAACCTAAAAATGGCCTGCAAATTGCAAAAAACTTAAGAAATTTTGAATTTCGCAGGCTACCTTGGATCATCCACCTTAATGCCAGCGGTTGTTTCATAGATACCCATTGCTTTACCAGCTGTCCGGCAATCAAAGCGTGTTTTTATTTTGGTTGAACTAAGTTTCTTCGTGAAACATTAATTAAGCGCATAATCTTCATCTGGAACACGCTTTTAGAGATATCTAAACCTATAATGAGAAGATAACCCTTCGCCTGCGAAGATTTATTTCCAAAACAAAAACTGAGCCACAAAAATAGCCATCCGTTATGGTTTAATTTAATAAAATTATTACAGCGATTAAAATTCCTTGTTATTCCAAGTTTATTTCCTTTTCCGTCTCCCGAACTATCCCGTCCGTATACCAGGCTCGCATGAATCGTCAGGAGTGAGCCGGGACGTAAATCAAGCCGCGTAGTCCCATCCATCACGCGACTCCGTCCCATCAATCGCGATGCGACCGAAATAGCCGTGCGGTGTATAGCTAAACTTGGACATCTTCTCACCTAAGGGACGCGGAGAGCATTTCTAAGAGGATTGTTAGCTAGGCATGCTACAGTTTATGAAGCCCTAGAGAATGCACAAGTTATTTAAATGAGTCTGTTTATTGGTATTCAACATTCTTGCTGCTCTTGGTGTTTATGTTAGGAGAGCATTCGATCAGTAGGTACGTAATACTTACTGGGGATCGTGCACATAAAAAAAATGGTTCAGAAAATGATGTTGAAGTTCTTTTTTAAAAACCATTTGACTAGCCAGTTGACTTTAAGTAAGTCTGTGGTTGTATCATTGCAATCAATGGGCACTACAACTTTTAATAGCAGGGATACAGGGTGCCAATTTAGACACATGCATTCATCAAGGGGGTGATTCTACGCCTCAAACAACAACTTTCACCATGAATCTTACCTCCGATTCGTGAAGAAAAACCAAATTCCTATACAACAGTAGGCAGACTATTTCGAATTTCGGTACACGTATTTTTTTGGTTACGAAACTTATTCATGTATGTGTTTAATAGCGAAAGTTGCTTAGTATGGGTAGAATCACCCCCTGGACGGATGCAGGTCACTATTATCGCTACCCTGTGTTGGGACGCTCTGCTTGGACGGTTAAAATTTTATATTTTAAGATTTTTAAAGAACACATATACCTATAGAATATATACCTCTAGAATTCTCAGATATACCCACTAGAATTCTCAGATATATCCTCTAGAATTTTCAGATATATCCTCTAGAATCTAGAGGATACTTACTGGTTTAAGAACGGAGAGATAGAAAATGTGGGTTTCTCGTTTTCGAATCTCCAAAAAAAATATTTGTCAGTGGTAATTGGGTTTGGATGTAAGTGGGTAATAATAATAATTTCATTATTAAAAAAAGTGACAATATTGTAACATTTAAACAACATACAGAAGTAGTGTCTTAAGCATAGGACCAATGGCTCCCAAACTAGGTCTATACCTATGACTTGGTTGTTATGTTGTTAGGTTAATAAGATGAAGTGAAAAAAATACATAGAGGGACATTTTTTAAATCGATTGAGTACAAAAATTGCAATCATTGGAGGCATGAAATATGTGTGTGTTTATGGAGTGTCCGGTGTATGTATAAGGGTTTTCTATTTTGTCATAGTTTTTCCATCAACCACGTTTTCACTGCGATTTTATATTGTGTTAATTAAGTTCCTTTTTGTATCGCGAACTTTGTTAATCCTGTTACCTAAGTATACTGTTTTTGACTGAGGTAAGAGAACTGGTGTTCAGCAAAGGTGGTATTATGTCCTACAGGTGGAAGTGGAAACACAATATCAGCTCGACGGTTTTGTGGTTACTTTTACTGGCACGCGAGTTTTTCTCAGTAGGTATGTTGCTTGACACATTACTTAATATTAGGTTTAATATTATTAATTTTGGTTATAATATATTCATGTTCTATCTAGTCACTTTTATTTCTACGGGAAAATTCCTAAAAACATTCCTTTCTTTTAGCAGTGATAAATTATTATCAAATGAAGGCAAAAGAATAAGAAAATTATATGTTTCATAATGTCAGATGTTATGAGGAGCAAAAAAATCCGTGTAGTACCGTGCCCAAAAGTAAAGCAACTTAACTGAAAACAAACCAAGTACTGAAAATAAAGAAATTGGTGAGTATCCCGTTCCTAACTGAGGCATACAACGCAAGGACCAAAAAATTATATTAGAAATATTGCTGAGGAGTAATGTCACATTACATAGGATGTATAATTTGCACACATTACTAATGTGTGCAAATTATACATTCTTAACAAACAAGTCCCTACTTACCACTGAAAGTAGACGTAGTAGTTAAATGGAGTGGACTGAGGAAGTCTTTTTAAAAAAACGGTATTAATACATTACTGTATCTATTAATTTAAAAAAAAATACTGATTTATGAATGTAGGGGAGACCAGGTATAAAAGTAACACGGGAAGAACGTAACAAATGAGTTACTGAATGAATTATGTTCGCTGCACTGATGGCTATATGCACCGATATGCTCCATTTTGAACCCCCCCCTCACCTCAGTTACGCTCACCGCGCTGTGCTGACGGATTGTGGACGTAGCGAGTTGGTGCCACAAAAATACCTCCAAAGTAAGTTTTGACCGTTTTTTACAACCATGTTTGTTTGTATTATGGTAGGTTTAAGCTCGGGTGTCACATGTCAGTAAAGTAGCATAACTAGTCGTTGTTCTAATTTGGAGTTGGAAACGGTATCTTTCTAACGGGTTTTTAGGTTATAGCCATGTGTTTGTCATATTCGGTAAAATTTAAAGATAGGGATGAAAGTAACAACTTGTTACTTTCATCCCGATTGTGGGGATGTTACAGATGTTGCAGTTCCATTACCAGACCCGATTCCGCCAACAAGTCGTCAGATTGATGCAATTCCCTCTTCATCATCGGCATGCGTGCAAGCAATTTCGACTCATGATATTGCCCCTGCAGCGTGAGTTACGGTCACCGACATCATAATCACCATTGGTAGCTTCACCATTACTATCCCTCCTGAATTAAATTTGACACCAATAAAGCCCTTGCCATCAACAACTATTTCGGAAGTAGATGTGGCTATGCTCCATCGACATCGTTTGATAATACCATCTACCTCTTCAGCTAGTGTTCGGACTTCACGATAACAATCATAGTTTAGCCGCTACCAAAGGCGGGACCCAGGAAGAATAATTAAAAAGGGAAGGAAAGGCAGAAAAACAGATATAATGACTGATCACTGATGACTGACTCCAAACAAGCTTGAAATTCAAGAACAAGAAGAAGGAAAGCTGAAGAAAGACTGCATTGCAGACTGCTAAAGAGACAAAAAAGCCAAGGGTTGCAATTATTAGAAATCTATTTTTAAATAATGTTCATTACTTTATAAGATTGTTATCTTTCCTAGCAATGTTTCATTTTTTTCAGTATTCTGATACAAATGGAAAACCTAAAATACTGATTATAAATAAATAATAAGTTGATTATGAATGTAACTATAACTATGTTTTTATTTACAATGTTACAACCATCCCCTTACACTGTTACAACCAACCCTAGGGGTAGGGATGATTGTAAAAAATTTCACTTTCGTTATTTGGTATTTTTTCACAAAATCTGTAATATCTGTTGCATTTAAGTTGGGGTTAAAAGATAGCTGAAAGACCAATCTATCTTATGTACTAATTAGAATTTTGATATTCAAAAACGTCTGTGAGATATTACGAGAAAATTGCAAATTGTTACGTTCATCCCTGGTCTCCCCTAATACAAAATTTGTGTATCTAACATTTAAGGTAGCATGAAATTTAGTAAACAAAAAACTTAATTTACAGCGACTATTTTCCCATGTTATTCACAATTTAGGAAATTACTCAATTATCTTGTTAGGTTGCCTATTCACAACATCCTGCCCCGCCTAAACTTGAATTAATAGGCCCAATTAGAATCAAGATAACAAGCGGCTATAAAAAATATCCTCATTAATAGAGCCAAACTTGTTACTGCTACCGAATTAACGAGCGCCGAACTAACGCAATCATGTAATTACGAACACCTCGGCTACAGCCAACACCAGTGGGATACCTACAGCCTCGCGGAGAGGCGGGGCCTCCCACCGATCAATACGAGCACAACGCACTAATGTTACCGAAGGGAAATAGCTGTGTCCCTTTCCGACACGCCTCACACTACCTCCGGAGTGAACGAGACGGAATCCGACCACCTCATTCGTTGAGACACATCCCGATGGGCGTTCTCCGGCCTTCGCAGTCGGGTAATTCGACATGGCTCAGTCGGTAAAGAACCGCGTGCCGTGCGCGTGCGTGCCCGCCGCCGGCGTACGATGCACTCCGCGTAGAGACAACACATAGTCACCATGCTCGTGCCACCTGAGATGATGGCGGCGCAATCGAAGCTAGTCTACCAGATGAACAAGTACTACAACGAGCGGGTCGCCAACCGCAAGGCGCAGATCACGAAGACGATCCACGAAGTGTGCAGGATAGTTCAGGATGTTCTCAAAGAGGTGGAACTTCAGGAGCCGAGGTTCATATCCTCGCTTACGGACTACAATGGACGATTTGACGGTTTGGAAGTGGTTTCGCCTCATGAGTTTGAGATAGTTATTTACTTAAATCAAATGGGTGTGCTGAATTTTGTGGATGACGGCTCCCTGCCCGGCTGCGCTGTGCTGAAGCTGAGCGACGGCAGGAAGCGCTCCATGTCCCTATGGGTGGAGTTCATCACCGCGTCAGGATACCTGTCCGCGAGGAAGATCCGGTCGAGGTTCCAGACCCTGGTCGCGCAGGCGTGTGACAAATGTTCCTACAGAGATTGTGTGAAAATGATCGCCGAGACGACAGAAGTGAAACTACGGATTCGGGAGAGATACATTGTGCAGATAACACCAGCGTTCAAATGCGCCGGCTTGTGGCCGCGCTCGGCGGCTCACTGGCCGCTACCTGCGATACCATGGCCACACCCTAATATTGTCGCTGAAGTGAAAACTGAAGGCTTTGACTTACTATCGAAAGAATGTCTCGCGTTACAAGGAAAGAATTCTGCAATGGAAGGTGACGCGTGGGTGTTGAGCTTTTTTGAGGCTGAGAACCGTCTGCTACAAGGCGGGTGTCGGCGAAAGTGCTTAAGTATCTTAAAGACGATTCGGGACAGGCATTTAGACTTGCCCGGAAACCCTGTGACGTGCTATCACATGAAGACATTACTGCTGTACGAATGTGAGAAGCACCCGAGGGAACATGAATGGGACGAAGTTGCAATCGGGGACAGGATCAACGGCATCTTCCTGCAGCTGATATCCTCGCTGCAGTGTCGCCGGTGTCCGCACTACTTCCTGCCTCACGTGGACTTGTTCAAGGGCAAGTCCCCGACGGCGCTGGAGAACGCCGCCAAGCAGGTGTGGAGGCTGACGCGGGAGATGCTCACCAACTCCAGAGCATTCGAGAAGCTGTGAGCGAACTCTCGACGAGTGATAGTGAACGTGGAGTGGTGTAACGCTTGTTTATTGGTCCTCCAGTCATTTTCAGTAGTTTAGCGAAGCATTTCGTGTTGATAGGCAATGTGTTTGAAGACGCACAGTGTAAAGTATACGGCAGTAGTATGAGAGCTATCTGAAATATTCCATTCGGATCGGACAGACTGTAAGTAGAAGTGATACTAATATACGCTAGGGACGCAGTTTCGATATAATATTTTTGTGATATACTGTAAATAGCTTAAACGTTGTACAATTTTAGTGATATATTTAATTTAAAATCATCGTGTATTTATTTGACTGAAATCTTATAAAGTAGGCGCATAATCTACTTATAGTTAAAAATAAATAATTTGAAACTATAACTTTTACTTTGATTTGTAGACATGTTCCCACACTAACATACACACATCATTATAAAGACATATTCATGTAATCGGTTCGAGAAAAGGATTAACATATTGCATTTTTCATTGTGCAAAGTAGGCCTACTGATGCCATGGCAGAATGAGCTCGGTTGGTTGTGCAAGCAACTATCTGTGTAACCTAAATAGCCAATCATATGCATGCACATTCCGATCATGTAGGTTTTGTGCAAGCGTTCATATTCTGCACAATTTGCATAGGCTAATGATCATAGATTAATATAAATCGTTGATCGTATGAGTAGATAACATACCTTTACATCGGATACAATCTTAGCAGTTTATACCTACTTCGAATTTCGCAAGACAGCTAACTAAATCATAAGACAACACATTATGAAAAACTACTCCCGTTTTTCATTAAAAAATCAAGAAGCTTTTAACGACCACATCTTAGAAGATAGGCTTATCTAAACGACCGCAGTTTACACTGTAACGACTAACCTACAGCGTGACATTCAAATAACGATATGTAAATTTTATGGATGGGTAAAGCACAAACTTGTATGGAAGGCCAAATTTTAAATACTATCAGACATCATGAGCCTACTCGGAGACACAGCCTATTGAATACCTCAGCCACAGTACTACATAAAGTAACAAAAAAAGCACAAAACGATGTCAAGTGACAGCGTTTGGTACGTCCTACGTAGACAGTATCAGGTTACAAGTCGATATTTTACATGTAAAAGCCCGTGGGCCGAGTCCGGGCACGACTCCGCGAGCCTACGGATAGTCGGCGACCATTAATTTATACAGTGATATCTAGACGCGATATTCGCGCGAATATACGATGGAAAAATTGTGTGTAAAGGATTTTAGATGTGAGATAAAACTTGGATAAGTTACTGACGCTCTGCAAGCTTGTCGTCTCGGAGATAGGGATCTTATTGATAGGAAGATAAGGGCCACGATGAAAACCGAATTGATTGGAGAATAACGTGCAAGTACTTGAGCAAGCATGCAAGTACATAAATTATAATTATATTTAAAGTTAGGCGATAATCAGCTGCATTATCTTGATGGTCCTTTGAGTCCGTATGTATGCGTTTACAGCCTCTGTATGGCATGTGAGATGTCAATCTGATGTTTGCATAACGTTGTACTTACGTACTAAAACGCATCTGGTTAGACTGGACCCCACCTAGCTGGGAAAAGGCTCAGCTGATTGCATAAGATAATATCTATAAAATATTCCCATAACATTCTAAAAGTACGAATAACGATACATTGAAACTGAACATGTATTGAGAAGGAAATGTAAACGAACTCGCCTCAATGCCTACACTGTCGTGCCTCAAAAAGGGGTAATAACTATAAAATCAATAACCTCAGAACATAACATTATTAAAACAAACATTAGTATAAACAATGCCATATCAAACAAACCAAGAGCGGTCGCTAAGTGTCCACAAACCAGTTTGTCAGTTGGTCACCCTACGCCGACCGACGCCTACGCTTGCATTTGTTTTTAGTTTTTACTTGGCCGTACAAACAGACGTACGGACACATTTATAAATAAAATAACCTTAGAATAAAGAACTAAAGTGAACTCACAAGCCTGTGACACATGAGGAGCAGGCTGAGATGTAGTTTTCCGACCCACACCTCAGTTTTTAGACGACGATATAAGGTCCCTTTTGCAATTTATCGGGCACACACAAGTAAAACCTATTTTCTGAATTGTATGGACCTTTAACTGGCAAAGACCTGCAATAGGCCAGGTTGATGAATAAAATCTAACTAGACATCTGAAGTTAGACGATCTGAATTAAGTGCTTTAGATCCGCAAACTGCGTTAGAGTAGAGGTGAAAAGATCAATGTACCGAAGGACCAAAGTGTCTTATAAATTAAAATGTAGTCCGAAAATTATAAAATATAGATAGCACTTAAAGGAACGAATACATCTGGTATTTTGATGGTGTTACAAAAATAGAGCAAGGGTTTTTTAATGGCCGTTGAGTGGCGATACGTAATAAGCTGTTGATGACATTAATATTACATTATAATTAACTGTTAAAGAATTTATAATTTATCAGACTATTAGTTAAGTAATGGCCGAGCTGATACAATGTCACAAGTCGATATCACTACATATTATAAAACAAAGTCCCCCCGCCGCCGCCGCGTCTGTCTGTCTGTCTGAACGCGATAAACTCAAAAACTGTCTAACGGATTTTCCTACGGTTTTCACCAATGGACGAAGTGATTCATGAGGAGGGTTTGGTGTATAATTAATTAAGGTTTTGTGTGAATCGGCTGAAATATGGCGATGATAGTTGAAGATGTCGGAAAAAATCATGCCGACTGGGAACTTTACTGGCGTCCGCCGCGTTATACAATAGAGTGATATGAAAACAATATATCACAGAATTATTCATCTTAAAAAGATCTATTAAACTGAAGCAACAGTACAAGTATGTCTATCTGCATTTTGACATTTCTCTGTGGACTCAATTCTGAAGTCCACACAGACGAAGTCGCGGGTAGTCGCTAGTTAATACTAATTTCAATGTTTCCTCGATGCGGGTTACCTACGATCCATATTATGTTAGATGCGAAAAATCTGAACCACAGACATTGCATTTCCAGAAAGTAAACATAGTTATAATTGCTAACTATGTAGGTATCTACTTTATTTTATAGTCGATCAGAAAATAGGCCAAGAGCGTATAGGACCACGCACTATGAAGGGTTCCGTAGTTGACATGTTCTCCCATACATTCCAAAGTAAGTTTAAGCAAATTAATGTAATTTTGTACGCACAATATTGAGATAATTACCATATTATTTTAAGACCATAGACTTCTTGTAGGTTTTTCTGTAATCTATGAGTAAAGAATCATATTCTGTATTTTTTTCAAAATTTGTAACTCAATAGTTTCGGGAATAAGTCGGGGGGAATGGTCAATTTTCATCAATTTTTTTAAATATCTTTAAAAGTACATTTGAGATCCTCACAACAAGTCCTTTGTTGTGATAATCACGAGAAAGGGCGGGCATATTATTAATATGTCACACGCAAGGAATAGTTTGCAAAACTTTTTTATTGAAATTTTCCAGGTTTCCCCCGAAAAGTGACCGCTTTTTCAAAATTCATTTATTTACGTTACACTTCTGTGTTTGGGTCACCGAAATTCATATGTGCACCGTTCAATTTGATTGGTCCAGTAGATTCGGAGCAAAGTGGCTGTGACACACGGAAAGCAAGTCAGACACACGAGGATCTTATAAGGGTTCCGTTTTTTCCTTTTGAGGTACGGAACCCTAAATATACTGGCTGAATCTAATTTCAGCAGAAGACCGAAGCCGTTTAGGGGCTGATAGTAGTGAATTAATTTCTGAATATTTATCATAAAAATTATCCTCTACTCCATTCGTAACAGAAAACGATTTTTTTAGCTTTGTATTTAATTTTATCATCAAGTTCCCTTTCTCCACTTGTTTTTTACAATATCAATAAACTTAATGATCCGTTAAGACATTGTTAGACAAAGCAAAAAAAATTATAACAGGATACACTTGAAAAAAAAAATGTGGAGTTCTTTAAGACATCTAGGTGTGAGGTGAGATAAAAAAAAATTGCTACAAAGCATTAGCGAGTATATTTGCAATTGAAATTGTTCTGTTAACCTATAATTTATTACTTCTATATAACTTCAGCTATGGATGTTTATTAACATTTTCTACAAGGTTGATAGTCGTACATTGTAGCAGTAATTAAACACAGAACAATCCCGCAATAAATAGTGATCTAAATTGTAATAAAATAGTTAACTAATTATAATAAATTGTAACCTAGATAGTTACAGTTGGTGAAACTCAAGTTATTATTATAGTCCTAAGGTATTAACTGTTGTTACTTTTTGCAATAATTTATTAATTAGCCACTTTGTTAGGTACGTGCCCTTTATGAAAGAATTTAATAATAAGGGGGCTTTTATCCTGTTATGGATTGGTCTCTTAGTTAATAGAGATGCAATCAATCGATTAGGTGTAGTTTGTCTCAATTATTTTTACACTATGGTATTTTAAATTTAGAAAAGTAGGTAACTACTGGACGACTAGATCATTTTCATGTTTAGAGAGCAAAAAAAATATGTTTAAATAGATCTAAAATGTCAACAGAACGTTAATTTAACTGGTTAATATACTTTAGGATAATTTAAAGTATATGTAGATATTTCATTCAGTCGATTCCGAAAATGTTCCCGACTTTATCCCATAATACATTTTTTACTACATTATATCCGTGCAGCTTAATAAATTGCAGTGGGCGTTTAGTTTTTAATAAAACACGCATTATAGTTATAATGAGGAGGCAAAAGGGGGCGTCGCAGGCGCCGCGGACGTCCAAACAAATATTGACGTAGGCCCATTGTGATTAGCGCAGGAAAAAATGGTCCCCACAGTAGGAAATATTGGAGAGAATTAAATATAGTATTTATGATAAATCTTATTGGTTTACTGTGTGTACGATTTAGTTTGTGTAAAGAAAGATGGTAGAAGGTACTTACCCCTACTATTTTATTGTATTGTAGTTTTGTTCAAAATCAAAATCAAAATCAAAATATTTTATTTCACATAAACCTACATGGGCACTTATGAAACGTCAGAATCTAGGTGCACGGTTCCAATTGGTCGTTTCCTATGGAGAAGAGCCGGCAAGAAACTCCACGGTTACTCTTTTAAAAATAAATGGGTTTTACAATGCTTTAAAAAATGTACAGTTTGAATAGGTATGCGAGGACAGCGTAGGCCTGTCAACAAGATACTTAAAAAAATAGAAAATAGTCTGCAAATCGACAGTCTGTTGTGCCTACAACGTTCTCACATTCACAAAATATAAAGGAATCTATATAAAGGTCGAATAAAATAATAAAAACCAATTTAACCCAAATGGTTGTCACTACAACTTTAACCAATCCGAATGAGAACCCTACTTTAAAATGAAATTTGAATTGTAGGCATATAATGTCAAATAATGAAACTACATGTCAAGTAGTACCTAAATAAAAAAGTAAAATAAAATACATATCGTAATTTGGGAGCAGTTAATAGACATTTACATAATTATGCCGTTAATGAGGTACCAGGGAGGCCACATGTGCAGAAGGAATTATTGCCAAACTTCCTTGTCATCAACGTAGTCTTTAATCTTGTAATATGCTTTTTTGATAAGGACACGTTTTATGTGGGTTTTGAACTTTCCATCGTTAAGTTCTGTAACCGACTTTGGCAACTTGTTATAAAAGCGAATACTGTTTATAAGGAATGACTTGCTAGTTTTAGTTAATCTAAATTTAGGTATCACAATTTCATGTTTACTACGTGTATTTATATTATGGAAATCACTTCTAATTTTGAAAAGTCCTAAGTTTTTGCGAACATACAAAATACTTTCTAAGATATAAAGAGAAGGCAGAGTTAGTACATCAACTTCTTTGAATTTGTTTCTAAGGGACTCACGAGGACCCATTCTATAGATCGCGCGGATTGCTCTCTTTTGTAATATAAAAATTGAGTCTACATCAGCTGCCGATCCCCACAGCAGAACGCCATAAGACATAATACTGTGGAAATAAGCAAAGTATACTAACCTAGCTGTGGCTACATCAGTCAACTGCCTTATTTTTCTTACTGCAAATGCAGCTGAACTTAATCTACCTGAAAGAGCTCTAATGTGGGCACCCCATTGCAATTTAGAATCTAGAGTAATTCCTAGAAACACAGTTTCTGCAATTGCATCTAGTTTTTTGCCATCAAGTTTTAAGTTTAGACCTACTTGGGGTACATTTGGTAAAGAGAACTTAAGACATTTAGTTTTGTTCGCATTAAGTAAAAGATTATTAGCTGCGAACCATTTAGAAAGAACTGCCAAACTATCGTTGACATGTAAGACATCCGTATCTTTTCTATCTATTTTAAAAATAAGAGACGTGTCATCAGCGAATAGAATTATATCCGATAAGTTAGCCATCATGTAGGGAAGGTCATTAATATAAACTAGAAATAGGAAAGGGCCAAGAATCGAACCTTGGGGCACGCCCATCTTTACTAGAGACCCCGAGGAAGTCACCCCGTTTACGCTTACTTTTTGCTGCCTGTTTGATAAATAAGAAAGAACAAGATCAGCAGCCTGTCCACGAATTCCGTAGTGGTGTAATTTACAGATCAGTGTGTTGTGGTCAACGCAGTCAAACGCTTTTGAGAGGTCACAGAATATGCCAATTGCATCCTGGGACTTCTCCCAGGATTCCAAAATGTGACTGATGAGTTTTACTCCAGCGTCAGTCGTCGACCTTCCTTTCGTGAAACCAAACTGTCGACTATGTAAAATCTCATTTGAATTAAAATGTGACAACATCTGGTCCAGCATGATTTTTTCATATATTTTACTCAGTGCTGGTAGCACAGATATTGGTCTATAATTAGAGGGATCACTCTTACTACCCGATTTGAAAATTGGTACTACTTTACTATGTTGAATAAACTAAATACATAAACTGGATCAGCTCTTTTTGCTGTTATTTTCAGGCTACGTTCATGTGCAGGTATTTCAGTAGGACTGTTAAATCTCTGCGGCTCTTAGGACCATTTTTATTTACAAACTTTCTGAAGCTCTCTTTCTGTTTTTTATAATATTACGAGCTTTAACATAGACTGACTGAATTTAAAACAATTCGCAATTAAATACCTGTCATATAGCGATAATTCAATTATTTTGATCAATTTACTTTATTCTACGATTCATAAGTCAATTATTTTGATTAATTTACTTTATTCTACGATTCATAAGAATGTATCTCAGTTTTATTATGTACTTAAATCAATTTCAGTACATTAAAGGATCTTCATTCTTCACGATTTAACTATCGAGTACTTCAAAGCTGCTAGTTGAAGCCACTTGACGTCAATAATTGCCTATTAAGTAGCAATTAAAGATACCAGGAGAGCATAGGATCGTTGGTGATCGATTACCGAGGATTTATAGGGCTATTAACGCAGCTTAAGGAAATATGGGCACACTGCCGATTTATTGTAAAGGTTTTGAATATTTAAATTGTGGGAATTTAATTAGGGAAATTCTTAAGAATTCTGAAAGCCGGGCCGGTCTGTTTGTTGGCAGGGTTTCTGTGAAATTGTCGGGAAAATGGTTATGTTTCGAACAGATTGATTCGTAAAAAATAGGTAATAGTTTGCAAACATTTATTAGTACCACTTGCAACAGTTTCGCTTACAAAAACCTGAAAAATTTGTGAGTCTTCAAGATCTAATGCCTCAAGTATCTAAGTCAAAATTTATTAATTGGGTCTTGGGACGCAGTCTATGCATGTGTCGACTTTATTGTAGTTGATCTCGTTAATCTTAGATATTGGTCACGCTTTTAGTTAGAACTATGAAAGCCTTCAAACGAAACACTGTCAATGTCAACAGTGAGCGAGTTAGACCTCTCTAAACGCTGGTTTCCGGCTGAAATCGTTATCCACCTTTTAATAATCTACGCTGCCCCTTCACAGTGTCATCAAATTAACACTTTCTACCTACCGACAAACGACTGTTTCATATCAAACCATCTTTCCTTTAAAAAAATATAAAAATGTGCATCAAGAGTAGAAAGATTAGTATGCGACGCGAAACAACGCGGCGACGCGCGGCGCCACCTCGCGACACACGACAATAATTCAAACAATACCGCTACAATACGTGACTTTCACAGTACACTATTAATATGCATTAATATGCGTCATAATCATACAATATAATGAATCCTATGTATTCTGTTAGAGTATTGTCTAAGCGTTTCTTGTTAACTATTTCCTATGTAAATGTGGTAAGAAATGTGGCGTCTTGTGCGAGTGCGCGGTGTGGTCTGCTGTTGCCGGCTTGTCGTAAGTTCATCTGATAGTGATCATGCTGGGCGCTTGGACTACCAAGTGATTTTGGCATAATAAGATCAGCAAGCTGCGGATGGGAACTTTTCTATAGAGGAAGATTGATAGGGCCTATTTCATACATAGATAGATAGGGCCTATTTCATCACCAGCTCAGGATAATTTACGGTTAAATTCTGTTCCATTTTTCATTTATCTAGTGGACAGAGTTTTACCGGAGTGACTTAGGCTTCTGAAACAGTAGGAATAATTTCCCTGTAATTTATTAACATCGAGAATTAGAAAAGTTTACTGAAACCATGCTGAAGAAGTTTATGAACAGAAAATTCCTTGAAAAAGGATAAAGCTCTCAACAATACCTAGCCATTATCAGGGCGACAGAATTGGCACTAGAGTCAGCCCAGCGAGATATTTACATCGTTACTGTCTCGTAGCAGTTTGCATATTGTGTTAGATAGTGTAACGGCTCACTGAGATGCAATATTGTACACAGATAGTGATAACGGAGAATTTAATGTTGCTTTGCTTCGATTCCCATCTATTTAATTATTAAGCGGTCTATTGCGCACTACAAAACTTGGGCGTTAGAGCAGAATGTTACATATTTTATTCAAGTTTTATTAATTATCCTTCATCTTCAAAGTTGGAAGACATTTAGATATAGCTGTCTCCATCGCATTGGCAATTGACACCAATTTATCAAAACCTACAGATAAAATTCCTTCAGCTTCAGTAAATAGGAACCTAGTAAAAACTGTTTTTCAAACAAAGCTGGAAGGAGAATGTTATTTTATAAAGGTTAAAAGGAAAATTAGAAAAGCTAGTGGTGGGCGGTTCCATAATTAGTTAATGTTTCGTTTATGAAACTTACGGACTGTAAAAATTGGTTATGGGCGAAAATACTCTCTACGTCAAGTAAAATACATATAGTTATGAAATTAGAAGTTGAATGAGAAGAATCGAAGAAGAGATAGGCGCCACTTACGTGGAAGACAGAACATATAAATAAGATGGATATATTAGGAGTCTAGGATGCAAAAGAGTTAGCGGAAAACGGATGACCCGGACCTGGAGCCGGTACTTAAGCAGTCCAAAGCGGCGTTGTTGCACGAACACTGTAATTCCTAACAGTACTATCACTTGCATAAACAACGGCCTATCTTTTCGTCTAATCCGCGCCTCGCGGCACCAGGAGCACAGGACTCGTGCGAAACGCAAAATTTTCACGTTGCGATTGCATAACGAATGCGCAAACGCGTTCACGGCGACAAATTTCAATGTAATCTGTATAATATTACAATTTGCTGGATGAATTATTCAATATGGCGGACGAGCCACGATGTTTATTCGATTATAGCGAGATTTACATACATATTTATAGGTAGGATATGTGCGAGGCTGTAACCTGTTGTCATATCCATAATTTGAGCTACCGTGCTCGCTGACCTGCGGGGTGAGTTTGAGTCAGGCGCCATGTTTGATCAGCTGAGGGTTACAAGGAGAAGAAGCTGGAAATTAAACAGTTTGAACGCGGCTGATAATGTTCTGTAATCACGCGATGTAAGTTTCGACGGATCAAATTGAAGGTTTCTATATTTGGTTTGTTGTATTTTATTTGACTGGTTGTGAGGCACATTCTAAAGTCATCAGGTTCGCATAGGATTCCCAATTCCCACTTTAGCCCTAATTATGTAGACCTTGATACAGGTTTGGCGTTATATCAGCAAATAATACTACACGATCCATCTTATCTTCAGACGGCTGCGATTCAATACCATAATATAATATTCATGAAACTGTTAGTTTGTACATTTCAGAACATTGCAAGTGATTGGGTGGCCTACCCACAAACGGGGACATTACGACCTGGGTTATCCAAAAGGACCATTTAAATGAGCTAAATATCTAAATATTGCAATAGCTCACAGGCACTGACAGACAAACCCACGTTTATTAAGCACCCGAGCAATTTATTAACCTGGGCTATTTCCTATGACATTTATAGCGATAGTTATTTAATAAACTCTGACATTTGCGTGTTTTGCGGTTAGACTGTTATTTTATACAACGTTTAGTAGGTAACTAGATATTATTAGTACATTGCGTATCTTAGGACCAAGACCCTGTTGCAAATATCCTGAGAATATAAAATGCTTAGATAAACAGCTTTTGCGTTAGAGTCAAATTTATAATTTAACATTGGTAATCATAGGAATTTATTTTTGTCATAATTTTCTTTAAGTTTTTCTCTTACTAATTTGTATATTATCAAAACCTGAACCTGTTGTTGGTGGTTTGTTGTAGGTTAGGTTATGGGTTAGGCCTCTATAGGTTTGAGATTCGCTGTGATTACCTTATTATCTATTGAGATCACACAAGTGCACAACTAAGTGTATCTTGTTGTAATTCATTCGGTTTATGGACTACGCCTATTAGCGTTGCTTCAGTAGTACCAAGTACATTCAACATTGTCCTAGAGTAAATAGGCGGGAGCTTTATTTAACCCTCATTTTTTTACCCACAACGGAGAAGCTCTTGGCCCGAATCTCACCTGATGGTAAGTGATGATCAGGCCGAAGGTGGGAGCGAGCTTCACCCGGAATCCTCAACGACAGAGGAACTGTCTACCCTACCTCTAACTGTTTAAATACAACAATGCTGTTAACATTGTTGCTATGGCGACAGACTTAGATAATTATGATGGTGGTAGCTAGCCAGGCGGACAGTGAACAAGCCCTTCTACCACCAACCCGTACATATACCTAGGTCGTGGACATAATTTAAGTTTAGTAGGTAGGTTCAGGCGGTACGGAGGAGCTCGTGGCTAAGTAATAACAGCCGCACGGGTCGATCCATCAGATTAACCTGCGCTTGCCGGGGTTGGTCCGTGGATGGTAGACCATCTTTACATACCGAGACTCCTCCGTGCTTCGGAAAGCACGTTAAGCCGTTGGTCCCGGCTGTCATTCGTGAATCTTTGACAGTCTTTACGAGTCGTCAGAAGCCCGAAAGTCTGACAACCAGTCTTACCAAGGGGTATCGTATTACCCAGTTACTGGGTTGTGGAGGTCAGATAGGCAGTCGCTCCATGTAAAATACTGGTATTCAGCTGCATCCGGTTAGACTGGAAGCCGACCCCAACATGATTGGGAAAAGGCTAGGCAGAATGACAAGGTGACCAAATACTTGTGAACGATTTAAAATGTCAATAAGTTCCATACACTAGAAGTTACATTTACTTAGTTTTTTGGTTAATTGTGTGTATATAAATTATTGACAAGCTCTGATATTAATAAAGTAACGAATGTTCAGATATTAATGGTAACTTGTAGTGTATGTAACTTATTGAAATTTTAAATTGTTTAGAAGTATTTGGTCACCATGTCTGTTACAATATAACATATCTGACGGCGACTGCACTGGTACCTGGCTATCGTCACAATTTCACCAAACAGCAAATTATTTACAGCAATATCCCAAAAACGCATAGAGCACCACATAGCAATGACCTAGTACCATCACAAACAAACATTTCAATAGGTAATCTCAATGTCTAGACAGCCAAATGTATTCTAGTATTTGTAATACAATGACTGAACACTAAATCAGCTTCAGACTTCACCAGAAGACCTAGGTTTTGAATACTGATGTCACCTCAGTGATCAGCCTTCGATAGTGAGGCAAACGACTGGCGCAGTACGAATATAGGTATATAGTTTATTCAGCATCATTAAGAGACATAAATATGTCTTTAAACAGGCATCAACCTCATGAACATGCAAATAAAATCGTTATACGCAGCTGCGTTACTTAATTAACTTAAATCGGTACATTTTCTGATTAAAATGGACATTCCAACTTTGTAACTTTCATTTGTATTTAAAGATGGAGAATGTCTTCATCGCATAGTTTTAAATGACGGGTAATGTATATAAAATATAAAGAATTATAGCCCTGTAATTAAGTACACAATATAAGATATTTCTTATACTAATGTTCTCAGATGGCTGAGTAACAAAACCGCGCAGTAAGGAACATCAAAGAGTACGACTGGGCAAATAGTGCTGTAACCGAACGCTGCATACATCGCTTGATATTTAATAATTCATCCGAACAGTGTGGCCGCTCGGGCATGTAATGCGTTGCGACGTGTGTGGCGCACTTGTAGCGGGAAGCGATAAGTGACGCATAAGCGGAGCGGTGGATATAGTGCATACTATTTTAAAGATGGTTCATAATGGCCCGAATAATGAAAGTGCATTGTTTTCATAAGAAGAAGGAACATTAAGGTCCTTTAGAGTAATAAACCAGAAAGAGAAAAAAGGGAAAAGCCGAAAAGTTGTTCGGGCCTTCAAGAAAACCGGTGAAATACCACTTAGTGATGACATCTTTTCATATAGCTTTACTGAAATGCGTGCTATGATCCTTCAACTGAAATACATACACACGGCTCTTGAGACTTTCCTTCGCAAAGTTTAGTTTTTCCTGTATAGTTGTTGCTTTTCTTTGAGAATAAACTAAAGCTAAAAGTTTGTTTTTTCTACCGCTGTCACTCGAGCCCTACGTAATTCATTGGTGCGTAAAATATAGAATTTTGTACAAAAACGGTTCTCTTTCAAGATGTTATTACAGTCTATTATTAATAGAGAATAATGTTTATTTCTATAAAGACCGTCAAGCCAAGCATGTGATACACAATACAAATATGTTATTATTTATAATTATTATACATACATCAGCGACTACCTTGATGTATCGGTCTGACATTTATATACCGACGGAGATTATACAGGGTGGGTCGTTGAGGAGATATTTATAAAAAAAATATTGGGGGCAGAGACGTAAATGGACCTAACCTTGTTTACTCGCTTCGGTGCGATAATGGCTTTAAAACTATGCCCGAATCGCTTTAGCGTGTCAATAAAGGTCATTGGTCTTTCCCTAATATCTCTCCGTAGGAACCTAAACAATAAACTAGCTGGTATGGTTTTTCGTTATGGAAACATGTTGAAGATCACGATTGATATTGATTCGATAATTAATGTCCGTTAACGAAACTTACTTTATTTCAGTTTTTGAAAAATAAGGATTGCTAGAAAATAGGTGGGTCAATCACCGCTATTGCAACGTTAAAGCGATTCGGGTATAGATGTTTAAGTTTTATCATTAATATAAGACAGTGACTTCTTAAACATAGAAACATGAGTCAGGAATTAGGATATTATTCCTATAAGTTATAAATACTTCATGAGCAATTAGAAAAGTGAATAGGTTTTTTTTCAGTATTAGGCAATGAGATTATTATTACACAGATGAAATAAGCATATTTTGTACCAAAAGACTAATTTTTATAAAAGTGTCGTTGGCCTGTACAGTTACCTGAGTCTACTGTATACTGAAAAGGTTAAGTGCTAGTTAATCAGAGTTATGTCCTTTTAATACTGATGTGTTTTAAAACATGGATCGTGATAACCGTTTCCCGATGTTCGCAACTACGCATAGACGCCATTATGTGATGTTTTATTTATTTCGCGATATTGAATTAATAACAGATGCAATGTTGAATGTAAGTACGGCAATAAATGTCCTACTCAATTATCGCTCAGGTGTTGTTTTATTACATTACACATAAGTAGGTACCAATGATTTTATATAATTATGTACCTATAATTAAAGTATTTGTGTAGTTATTGTGCGTAACTTGTAGGTTATATTTTTCATATTCTCTACAATCTACATTATACAAATTCTAAACTATAATATAAGTAGTAGATTGGAGATAAGTCTTATTTACAATAGGGTATTCCGTATCAACTGTTAACTGGTAACAGTTGAACTTTTCATGGCATTTCAAAGGAATCTGTTAATGTTTAACTATTTATTTGTTAAACCTTTTGAACTTCATAACATGTTGGTAGTAGTCAATGACTAAACAACATGCAAAAAATGTTTTATGAAACGATTAGGAGCGGTTATTTTTAACGTACTTAATTCTATATTCGCGAAAACGTTGGTCGTTAGTAATTTGTTCATGCCACTAGGTGACAGAATTCAGAACAAATTACCTACATATTAATAGTTCGCTGAAGTTTACTTACTAAATTATTTATATGTGTCTAGGAACTTATGTTTCGAAACTAAACCTAATTATAGCTATCCTGAATATAAGAAATGAAAACAAACCCCAGACGTTATTTTTATTTTTTTTGCGAACATTTCGGCAATTTGAATACAAAGTCGAGGTTGTAAGCCGTTCGCAAACTTTTTGTACCCGCACGATAACGCACGTCACACAAAAAGCTTTTCTGTGTCATTCGGTGAAAAAAATATGTAAAAAAACTCGCAGGCCGTCAGTGATGCATCCGACGACATTTTTCAATATCGCAACAAAAAATAGAAATTAAGGTAAAAATAAATGCTATCTCGTACCGGACGGTGAAGCTTTTATCGAAGGAACAACTTTTGGAATTTTCGCAAAGTGAACCAGTGTTTTTTACTTCAAAAAATGTCTTACGATATTAGTTGTTTCTATATCAGAACTTTGATCGGATGGAAATAATTCCCGTGAAGTTATTTTCGTATTAATTCGATTTTAAAATACGCATCGATGCCAAAGGATAGTCGAAAAGAAAGTCCCATCACTATTCAAATAAGGTTCGAATTTCAAAAATAAACGTGATTGTTTCAAGCTATTCACGCATGGCTAGCAAGAAAGAGAGAGTTAGAATGCGACCAAGTGCGAAAGGGACGGGAGGCGCTATGATGGACGGGCAGCGTCCACTGCTGGGACACCGATCGTAGCTCACGACGTCCCGCATACTTTCTCATCGCCGTACACCAAAATAAACTCTAAACTTTTTATGCGTTCCTGGTATATTTAGATGATATTGTCGCTGCGTTTTCAGTTTAAAAAAAAGTGTTAAGTGGATGATTTATATTAAGTGCGGCCCGTTATGGGCGGCTTCCGGCGTAATTATTTACTAAAAGAGTACGACAGTGGCGTTCTGAAACGTGTGACCTCTATTATGACGATGCACTGACAGAATAATTCATGTATTCTGGATGCAACGCGCCCTTTGTCGGTGACAGCGGTGCTGCGGTGGTAGCAAAGGGCTATGTGAGAAGAGTTCCTAAGTAAACAACCAGAGTCTTGATAAACGGCAGCCATTAAACGCAGCGGCTAAGGTCTACGCGCACGCGCATAGTTTGAAAATCGTGCTGCAGCTAGCACTGCATGTTATGTTTAAAACGTTCAATATTAATATGTGTGATGCTGATGCACAGTTTCCTGCATTAAACGTTGGAAAATTAGTAGAAAACAATAATCGTAATAACTGCATTATTTTCATTATTTAAAACTCATAAAAAATTATATGTAGGTTTGGGTGTTTTCCTGACATTAATTCAGCTTGAAATCATCGTCATTAGATTCACCTGTATCGACCAATGGTCATACGGGGGTCTCTGGTCTTCATAATAATACTCAGGATTTAAAAGAATATAAAATCACTGCAAATTAAATTACCATCGATTATTGCACATAAACTCGTATACACGGAGTTATTGAACGAGACAAGCGCTTGCGCTGATTAATAACGCATTATAGTCGCAAGACTGCACACGCATGCATATGCATAGCTCTGAGCAAATACTTGGGTACGTTAAAAATGTGCATAAGTGTACTGTGTATTAAGGGGTTTTTTTTCTAAAAGGTTTTTTTGTTTCTCTAACATTCGATAAGTCAAGAATTAATGGAGCATTTTGTATTTGGATTGCAGATTTGTTAATGCAGATTAGATTAGATAAAGAAAAATCATGCAAATCTGCTGGAAAATAATTCTTTCAGGCTTACTAACACAAGTAGCTTCGTATCGAAAATTGTTTGTTTCAGCTGTAGCTATTAGTGGCTCGTGGCAAAATAATAGCAGCTGCACGAGTCGATTGAAGGTAAAGCTACGCTTGCCGCGGTCAGTTCGTGGCTGGGTGACCATCCATTACATACCACGACTTCTCCGTGCCTCGGAAAGCACGTTAAGCTGTTGGTCCAGGCTGTCATTCGTAGATCTTTGATAGTCGTTACGGGTATTCAGAAGCCAAAAGTCTGACAAGCAGTCTTACAAATGGGTATCGTGTTACCCAGTAACTGGGTTGTGGAGGTCAGATTAGCAGTGGCTCCATGTAAAATACTGGTATTCAGCTGCATCCGGTTAGACTGGAAGCCGACCCCAACATATAGTTGGGAAAAGGCTAGGCAGATTGATTAACTACTCGTAACTAAAAAATTGGTCTGTTTGTAAGTACCGTAACATTTTGAGCACATAGTGTGCTCCTGTTGCTGTTCTGAGTTATTGTCAAAATGTATTACATCAAGTAAACTTAATCGAAAAGTGCTAAGTCTTACTAAAACACTGCATTGATAGCGACCATAGACTACTAGAATGTAAGGAAAATTTGTGAAAAGCCTATCTGCCAATTTTTGCAAAATATTATGCAACAAATTCAGTTAAATTATACCTACTCCTATAACAATAAATTATGTGAATTGTGAATAATGAATCAAGATCTGAAATAGGATCCAAATAAAAGATTGTTATTTATTGAGATTCATATTAAATTGGCCTCTCCTTAGCTACTACCAGCAGACGCCACTTACAGAAATACCTATAATATGTTATACACACGTGACACCTAATTCTAAATTAATTCATACGAGTATAGAAAAAATAACGAATGTCTGTCTAAAGCTTATTTACTTGGAATTAAAACAGTCGTTTAAAGAACATGGCTATTTTATCACCGATCCCAGTGTTAAGATAAGAATTATTAACAAAATGGCAACTTCAAGACATTAACCTTAGTTCAGAACAGCGAAAAATCGCCTCCTTATCTTTTAATTATTCATTAAAGTTTTAAGAGTATATGAGTGAATATTTAACGAGCTTAAAGTGCGTACCTAAAGGGTTTTATTATGTTTTGACTGACGTTTTTATGATTTTATTTTGTTTTTAGTAGAATCATATATGTACCTATAGGAGGTAATGCGGACAATTACACATAATAGTATCATGATACATGGCTATTGTAAACACATACATTTATTTGTCATTTTTCATAAGCAAAGATATAAATTAGAATACATCCTTTCAGAATAACTGCGAGTTACATTTTTTAGAGCAGCGCCATTACCGTTCTAATCTATCTTCATTTCCTGGTCGTGTAACACCTGATTATATTCAAACTTTTAACACAGACATCACTTCAGATGTTGAGGGCTTTAAGAAAATCATCGCTTCGGTTACTGCGACTGCGAATTTACGATTAGATGAGTTGTACATCCTTTAGCAATGATTACGTAATCGATGAAAATTCAACTGTGTAGACTATGCTTTACTTTTTCTCCTTATGTGTTTGAATAAAATGCTCATGTATAGTCACTATAGACAGAGACAGATATTTTAGAACGTAAAATATACCTACACAGTAAGTTTTTTTTAGCAAATTATACTCCAACATTTTATTTGATTTGTGTAAAACTATAATTGGGTACATTGTGTTTGGCACTTTAAATGAGCGCCTAAAGCATAAAATTGGATAGGTTTTTGTTTTTACAGACTAATTAATCTAAAAGGTCAATAGTTGCAGAATTCTAAAATAACAATACATAGAAAGCCAAGTTGCAGTTGCTAGTGTTTTTCAATAGATTATAGTTATTCAAAATGGGAAATATTCCCTATTTTGAGTCAATGTTTTATCATCACGCTGCACGCTAGCAGCGTGTTTCTAAGATTGTTGTGCCATCTGTCATGTACTGTTAGTGTACCGGGCTACCAGCAGTGTGTAGGCGTAATGAGAACTAGTGGCCTGGATTTAGTCATAAATTCGGGTTATTAGCTGATAGGAAGTGACGATCGTCTGCTTAATTAGACGTGTGATGAATGAGGAAAACCTATAAAATAACGCTAGCTTTGGTGAATTAATCAGTTCTTTCGGCGTCGAATCACTGCTTATAACTGTATGTCTGACACAATACGGGACAATGTGAACCCAGGAATAAATATGCAGAAAGCATAGGTTTCGAATTTGTTTTCAGAATTGCGAAATAACAAAAAACTTTATTATTATTTTACAATGCATGTGCTCGAAAAGAGCGTTTTCCAAACAACCAAATTGTACAGAAAGTGCCATTTTTTCACACTAGTGCTTTTTACTTTTCAGTTTTTATTTTATTTTTAACTTCGTCATCAGCCCGACGCAAAGAGTTTTTATTATTTGAGAAAAGTTGTACAAATTAGTTAAGTACAGATTTAATCATATAAAAGCTACAATAAAACGAATACTTCATTAAACGCATTATTAATTACTCTAGATTTGATTCAGATCAATAAATTAATTTTTCAATATATATTTTATATTTCCTCGCACTTGCGTAAGATGATTTCCGCACTTGTAGCATAAATAAATATTTTTATTTATTTTCCTCGTCTATCCTAAACAATAAAATTATTGTCATCTAAGTGGACGCTTCATTTACCAGGAAATCAAAGATACCATTAATTATGACGATACATAAACAAAGACGATACGATGATAGGTGCAATATTTATTTCTATATTGATTTACTTTGTTTTTCAAATGGCACTTTATTAATCAATGCGACATAGATGCGGCTGAATCATGGCCGGCCTTCGACTCGGTAAACATGCCAACACTGTCCAGATGCCAGCTCAGATGAGTATATAATGCAATTAGGTTGACTTGCTCGTGTGTTAGCAGACGGTTAGACGTTTCATCCCTAATTGGTTTATGTTATCCTGGTATCGATTCAGAGTGTAGCATTCACGCTATACTTTCTTATATTCTTCTTTTTCGTTTCAAATCAAGAGCTGTTTTGAAGGTGTATTAAAAAAACAGCAATGGATCATCAGTCTTCAACTTACTCTCTCAAAACATTTTTTGCATGATATTCATTAAAAGCTTTCCCTGAAAAGTAAATTGTCCAATAACTATTATTTCACTACGGAGCCATTTTTACCAATAATAAACTATCGTGTAGACTGTTGTAGATCATATAGGAGATCAATGCGTGTGATAGGAACACTAATAATAATTTACTACCTACATATTATTATTTCTTAAGGTCAAGGTACAGACGGTAATAAATGAAATATTCCTCAGTGATGTAATTCTATCTCCATTTTAAAACATGGCGTCGCCGGAGGGATTGTGTCCATTACTATTAATTAAGATCATCATGCATTCAACGTAAAGCGCTCAGTTATAAAATAATATGTAACAATGTTCACAGTGCTGTGGGAGTGAGTAATATCATAGAAACATGATCTAACAGAGAACATTACCAGTGAGCAGTAAGTGAGCCGGTACTATGGGACTTGTACGTTTTTATGGGATGTTACGGGAAGGCCGGCGCGGCATGGGGCAGGCGCCATCCGTACGGGGGTTCCATTCCACCGTTTCTCTCTAAACACAAATATTATATTTTTATTCGTTTCCTATCTAATCTTACGTCGTAAATCTTGACATTTTGTTTATACGAGATTGTCCCGTGAAGTTTTTTTAATTATCGCACCAATAAAATGTTGATAAAAGCCCCTAATGCGATGTTTGGTTCTGCGAATTCATTTCTGCGGTCAACGTACATGCTATTTTATTTATTTTGTTTTTACTGTGTGTGTTTAGACAGCTGGAAAACGACAACAATGCTGGTTTTACTCGTATATTGTAAGAGTTATGGTTGATTATGATTGGCGCAGTAAATTCAGCTATCTAAGTATCCTAATAACATAATATGAAACACCCCGAAGAATTCATTACATTGATAGGCATTGTTTTATATTTTGACAAAAGTGAAAATGTAAATTCATAATAAACTCCAGAAACAGTTTTATCATTTACTTCTTTTCTATTATTTCTTTGATATTGAGAGCGAAATATACGAATGTTATGAATTCGGCGCGACTAAAGTCATTAGTGGTGATAATCGCCCGGCAGATTACTATTTATTGTACTGGTTCTACCATAAACTTGCGATTCCTCTGTGTTTGCTTACATTTTTGTTTAACGAATTCCAAATGATTTTCTGATTATTTTGATAATACTGTATAATGTCTTAACTACATAGGTTTGGCACATGGTCAAGTTAATGATAATTAGTTTAGAAATAATAAGTAGGCGGGTTAGTTTAGGAAGATTAAAAAGAATAGTGGCAACAAGTCGGGTGGTATGGAGATGCAGAGGGTTTAAAACAAAACCCACTTGACTTACATTAAGTGAACGACAATACTATTATTAGACCGACAGACAGGTGTTTTCTAAAATTAAGGAAAATCGTGATTTTCTAAACAGCTTCGAAAAACATAATTATCTACTTAAAGCATCACAAATAAAAGAAATTAGACTACCAGAATGCATAAAATATGAGGTGAATAAGCATTCCAAATTCCATTCGGAAAATAAAGATAAAGATTATTAGCTAATATCTCAAATCGTTAACGCTATTAACGTCACTAGTTCCGTCCGCATAATAATAACATCTAAATCAGATTCAGTATACATACGGCCGGCAACAATTATTGTGATCTCGTCCGCGTAGGCATACAAACTTTTTTCTTGAGGGGTGAAGCGTAATGAAAACAAATGACAGAGACCCACGCGCGTCCCATAAAAAATTCAATTCATGGTTGCACGAAAATAGTAGCACTGTATTGAATTTAATATCTGAGAGCATTTTAGGGTTTTTTTAGCTGTCACAGCGGCAGCGGTTAGCTGCGTGAAATACGACTGTTTAGATTGAATTTGAATCTTTTAGAATCAGCTGTTTTTAATACATTGACGGCTCGTCGGCTAATTTTAAAGGGAAATTTTTCTCATAGTATTTCCACGAGTGTCTCTATACAAGATAAGAGTTACTACTATACGCGTATCAATCGGAAGACATTACTTATCCACACAGCACACTATTAGCCGTTGTTTGACACAAATCCCATGAATATGTCTCATTTACAGCAGTGGCGAAAGTACCAGGAACTCATAGATCCAAAGTGGATATAATTTACAACGTCGCCTAATGGAAGGAGCACATTAAGCGAGCATCTTTAAGCGTTTACGTATTAATAGAATAGAGGCAGTGTACCGGGAGCCAGGTGCTACACTTGGGAGGTAATTGCTTAATAGCCAGCGACTCATTAGAGGGACGAAATTTTTAAAGAAAGCCCTCCGGGTATGATACAGTTTGTTGATATAGGTAAGTTAGTACATTTTTAATGAAGTAAAACCAGCTCCATTATTTTGTCAATTAATTTGCAACGTTATGACATACATTCATTTCTGACGGTAAATTGGTATGGTTTCAAGACAATAATCTAGTAGTTACCAATGAAATATTGACTTACAGTATTTTGGCAAACATAAGTGGAGACATGACTGCAATTTTGGATCTAAACTATTCTAACTCATTCTTTGTACCGTTCCTAGATGTTTATGGAGTCCTAGTAATCCCGCCCTAACTTCATTAAAGTACAAAGCAAAAGGGTTGGTACTACACAGAGAGCACTTTCCAACCCCCAAATTATTTTCCGAAAACAAATTAAAAAGCATAAAACATGATTCAGTGTTCACCTCACTTAACCCTTTGCTGCGTCGCAATAAAATTACTCTCGTGAATTAACCCTTCCCCCTTCGGAGTAAAACACATTTACTTGCAAAACGACCCCCGAGCTTTTAAATTATGATAGATTGGCGGCTAGTGACAGGAATCATTTGGGTTTTCGTTTAGTAAGCAGCACAGAATGGGTGATAGTTTTTTTTTAAACCAATTATCAGGAAATATTTGAAGGCAGGGGAAAATATTCATGAAACTATGTTTATTGAGTGTCTTACACATAATTTTTGACGAAATTCTCTTCAATTGACTGCCAGCTTTGAAGGACTAAAATTTGGATAACCAAGCAAGCTGTTTCTAGACACTTGAAATACGCACAGTCCCGTAATACACCTGTACCGTAGATAATATTTTTTCATTAGGAAGCCAATGCAAAAAACCTACATCCGCTTACGGTAATGTGGAGAGCCCTCGAGATGAGATCTACATCCCAGGGGGACGCGCTTCTGATCTCCCATGCATCTTCGCCAAATGAGAACTGCAGGGTTGTCCGAAAATAATATTATGTAGATTTTAATACGACTTAAAAGGTTAGGCAAGATTTTTTTTGAAGTGATCTTTTCGGTATTGACGTGAGTTTACTAGCTGACCCGTCAGATGCTGTCCTGTTGTGATGCTGTCGAATTTCAATTTGTCACCTTTTTTTTTTTGGTTTTTCCTAATTTTCTTTTTTCCTATATCAGGGAAAAAATTAAACAAAAAAATCAGATCAGTCGAGCCATTTTCGAGTTTTTGCGAGACTAATCGATTTTTATATATTTAAATAGATTTTAACCTCAAAATACACTTTGTCTTACATGGTTGGTTCAACATGGTCATTTCTTATTTATCTTATCAAGATAAAACAAGGCTCGTAAAGGAATATTGTGAATACTATGAAGCTATTCAGTACAGTATAACCACTACATACTTTTATCTGTAGCACAATCATTGCTAAAGTGTGAAAAATTGTAATTACTAGCATTTGTAGTGTATATCTTTACAATTGCTCATGAAAGTCATATGTGAAAAAGTGAATAAAAATGCGCATCTTGATAGCCCTACAATGCAGGCGGGTTCCACACCGAGCGCGCTCACCCTGTATGTTTTGACTCCGCCGTTTCCCGCGTATAAATCACTTGCTTAATGTATCGAAATGACGCACCAGTGCACAGACACCACTGTGTTGCCATCCTTATTTATGTAGCATACGAAATTGCACTCTGTTTGTTAGTCGGTAGAATAGAATTTGTAACTTTTTGTTTAAGATTAGAATTCAAGGATGGTATTTGGATTTTAAACCAAATGTTCAAGGGGTAAGGTGTAAAACGCATTAAATTCAAAGAGACAATTGCAGTTGTATAGAGCGACAGTCTAAGTACATTGGGAGAAAGTCCATCAGAGGACAAAAAAAAACGCAGTTTTGGCAAATAATAGAGTTGAAAATGGCTTGAACAATAGATTATTAATCGCAAATGCAAGCTGGTTTACATGTAATCCACATGAAAGCTTTCGGATTAGTGTTTGATGACATCATTATTTTTCAAATGACGATCGTGTTGCGATTTTCTCTGCCCTTAAGGGATCGGAGGGTGGAAAAAATTCGTAGTGATTTATTATCAAAAAGTAAATTGGGGAAAATTTTGGTATTTCTTGAAAAATTGTCTAAGCTTTTAGGAAATTAGTTTTTGATGTTTTAAAGTATTTGGTTACGTAGTGGTCAATGTGAGAAAAAGAAGCTTTAAAACTGTAATTAAAAGCTTAATTTTACCGTTTTGGAAATGAGGTAGGTATCTTTGAAACTTAAATAAACCAACCATACCTACTATTTTTTTATACCTACTATTGTTTAAATCACCTATACCAAAAATGAACAACCCATGAATCCCACTACCCCATCAAACAACCAACATAAATATAAAACACCGGTCGAATTATTTCCTAATAATTCTCTTAAATCCTTAAAATCGCATGGGACGTGCCAGCCCAACGACCATCTTCCCACCAACTCTATTTTCAACCTTATTCGTAATGGGATAGAGGTGTTAGTGTGTGCAAAGTTACGTTGGTTAATTGTACAGTTCCCTTGTTTCAATTTTCCAGATCAGTAGTCCCTGTCGGCCTGAGATTGGGATTTGTGCGGACAGAAGCGCACATGTTGGGATGAGCGCGTTTTTGATCATCAACATGTTGATTATTATGCACAAGGGAAAATAAGTGCCAGGGGAATATTATTTATATACTTTTTACTCCATTTGTTCGCGAACAGGTACTGGGAGTTTGAAAAGGTGAAACTAGAAAACATCTATTGTTTTTATTTATAAATGGGCCCGCTCTTGTCCGCGATCTCTCATATCTTAACAATTTAAGCTTTCTGACTAAGTAAGGTCTAGTACTAAAAAAAAAAAAAAAAATCACTTAGGAAACTACATAATAATAAAACCCTAGTTTACTATCCAGTGGAAGTGTCCTAATTTATTAACAAAGCAATACACAGCGGGTACATCAATGCCCACCGGTACATTACTTATCCCGGGGGGCAGCATCCCGGGCATCCCGGGTAATCCCGGGGTCCCGCGGGACTCGTAACACGAGCGCACGGACAAATAGATACATTTGTACACATACATTACAATATGTTAAGAGGCAACCCTATTGCGATTGCGACGTGCTTGCAAATATGTTATCCTAGTTATGCGTGGGTACTGGGTAAAACGTCCCAGACGAATTAAATAATACTTTCAAACTTTTCTCTAATGTTCTGCAAACTGTTCATCCTAATTTTCATTATTATTTCATCCAATTAATTGGACTCTGTAGACTTTATTCCGACTAACCTAACATGTTTTTTCAATTTGTTTTTCCGTTGTTTAAGAATATTTTTAAAATATTAATCAATGTATGTCGGCCTAACGGAGCCAAAGATTTGTGCAAGGTCCTTCGAGCCGGATGATGACGATGATGATTTATTGATGTAAGTCAGTAAAAATAATATTATACTTTGATGGTCATGGGAACTAATATGTACCCGTTCATAGATCTATTACAAAGTGAGTCCCTTCTCAGAATCTTCCAAAACAAAACAATTCCGTTTTCATACCAACCTCACCAAATCTCAAATCATAAAAATAATATCACTTACCTCCCGTCAGCGTTATCGCCCCATCTTTCTTCCATATATACATACCACTATCAGCGATCATCTTACTAAGTCGAGTGTATGTCTGTACGTCTGCAGTGAACAAACTCTCGGGTTACATCAACACTTACCTGCAAAGATACAAACAGATAGGTTACACACCGCACCGTTGAGAAAAAATTCGAGGAATTTATGTATTGGGATGGCGATTTTTTTGTAATGTAATAGTATGTATTTTAGTGGCGTTCGAGATGTTTGTCGAGATAATATTGTATTGTCTGTCATAACATTATAGTTTTTTTTAAGTAGCCTACATTTTGGTCTAACCTCCATTGTGTCCCATAGTGCTGGACAATGGTCTTTTACTAACCTAGCTATCAGTCTATTTAAGCGCTTGGAAAGAGACCGAACATGAAGTCATGAGTCAAAATCTAATTGTTGTTTTTGGCATAAAATTCGTAGCTGTTAAGGTAGGACAGCAACTGCTCGATGAAGGTATGTTGGCCTGTCAGAAAATTGCTGAAGAACTGCCGAAGTTAATCAAACAGGGGAGCACAAACCTTACAACGTCAATAAAACACTTATTTTACTACCAGGTTTGACACGAACATTGTCGTTTCTTGAAGTCGATAAACATCGCGTTACTATGTAAACAATTCCACTATCTCCTGCCTCTGTTACCCTGGTACCTAACAAGCTAATTCAAACACGTCTAATAAATAACTCGATTACATTAATTGTAGCTAGTTATCTACACGGGCTACTACTATAAACACACAGTTTTATGATCTGAAGGAGGCTGCATTCAAATGTGTAAGTATTTCGGCGTTATCTTCCTAACATTGAATCTTTAATTGATGACAATTAAGTTAAACTTTAACGACGAGTTGGGTTGTGTCGAGGTATCAATAATCTAATGTCTGATATTTATGACTGTCTGCTTTATTAAACTTGAAATACTTATTATAACAAACAAGCATCAATAACAACACTGTTATGAGATGAGAGATGAGTTCCTCGCGGATATTATTAAAGATCTTTCTCAATACCGCTAGATAACATAAATCTCGAGGCTTATAGTTCATTATCTTCATCTAACAATCACCGCTGAAAAGACAAATAAAATTATTTGGACATCTCAAAGTTCCCCGACTGAGTTAATCTCCATACAAACTACATGAGCAAGAGAGGTAGCTGTCACTCTCCTAGACGTCCCCGAGTCACCCACATAAATAATGTCAACAGTCGGTGATTCAGAACAATCGATGATCCATGATACCGCGTCACCGGCCACTCACCGCTTCCACGATCAAAAAAATACATTGGAAACACCACTCCCGAGAACACAGCGCATAAATATATCAAATGAAAACAATAGGGCGACATCAGAGATATCGCATCACACACCACGGACCCACGGACATATTTCAAAAACCGGAGATAAAATAAAAACAAAATGAAAAAAAAACAGTTGAAAAACCAACATCGAAAAAAATACGTGACGGGCATTAATTAAAACGGACCCACGACCAGGAATTCAGAAAAACAAAGAGGTTAAACAAACCTTCGCAGTGGGATCCCTCGCAATGATCATCATCTCACATTTTTAATCATCGAACATAAAATCTTTTTTGTCGATGGAAAACTGACCGTGCGCGGACGGATTAGAGATGGGAGTGGTGTCATGGCCGATACCACATTTATCGACATAAAGAGCTGTTGAAAATTATTTTTTGGTTGGATTGTCACCGTTGTTTTAATGGTATTACGCATTGAAGAAGGGTTATCTCTTCGATCCGATCTCTGGGTCCAGGTATAAGACCAAGATTGATTGGACACGACCCGACATTTTTATGTCCGTGCTCTCGGGTGTCGTCGACTCCGTTGTTAAGGAATAGGTTATTAAATTAGTGGTATCGATCTAACAAAAACTCGTAATTATCGCAGCCGTATAACCGAATATGCATCATCATTCTTTTTGACGTTTTATTGTTTTATTTAAGTGAATGAAATGTCAAGATAATTGATTTAGACGCTGTTGATTGCGGGGTGGCTCATGATATAATCGTGTTTTGGCAAATTAGGTAACATATGTTATTAAAAGATACCTTCAGAACTTGCAATATAAAGACATTTTGATTAGTTAAAGAATTGTGCTCATGCATTTAGGTATAATTTCCACAAATAAATTCTCAATAAAACTTTTATGAATTTTTTGTACAATTCTTTCCACAAAAAGTTCGCCCATTACTTTTATTACGATCACTTACATTGGGATTTATAAAAGGATTGTAGATTATTATGCAGGGCGATAGGATCGCGTCGCAGGCGCAACGCACAATGGTTGTCAACACAATGTCAGGGGACAGCCAGGGGATTATGACAAACGCGTACAAAAGGACAACGGCGCTTAGCGGTTGTTCAGGGGAAACTAACGTATTTGTATGCTTTGTGAGGGTTATACAGTACTTGAATGTTTAATAGAGCTTTGGAGTATGAATATTTAAATATCTGAAAGAACTCTAGTTTGCTTATGAGATTTTATTGGCCTAGTTTTATTTGCTAGAACGATAATTTATTTTAAGTTCAGGCATTCCATAAAATGGCATTATGTGTCATTAATGAATCAGTTAACTGACAAAATCGGATGATTTTAGAAATATTCATCCGACATTCGACAATAAATTACAGAAAACCTTGGTATCTAGATGAAACTACGAAGCACGCAAACCAAAATCTACCAAACAGCATCATATCCAGGTGTCATCATCAAAACTAGACAAATAAATAAAAAACATAACAAACAAGAGACCAGATGATCTGACACTCGATCCCATCTGGATAAAGCAACAATACCATATTACATTACCGACGTTTATCTATACAAAAACTGTACCAAAAACGGCATTGCTGAAGGACTAACAATACTGAATAGAGATTTAAGAAGGGATTTGGATTCAAAGGGCCGTCGAGAGCGAGCTTTGTTTCTCGAGAGCCTTTTAAATTTCACGTCTTGAGGTAACTGGACCGTGGTGCGGTGGAGTGCCGGTGCGAGGAGTGAGCGGTACTGGTTTAGTTTTGTTTTTATTATAAAATGTAAGCGAGGGCAAAGAAGCCATGGACGGCTGGTGGCGATATGGCTATAAAAGAGCTGAATACTGGTATGGCGGTTGATAGTAGTGATGTACCTATGGAAAAATATAAACGCTGTGCTGATACTAAATAAATTGGGATAACTGCGGACGATAATGATGAAGAAGTAAATGTTTGATGTTACGGACAGTTAGATAAGACGAACTCACCCTAAAATATCATAAACATGGCGTTAATTAAATTTAGTAACTCAAACGAAAGTGTAAAGCTCTAAAATAGTCGTTCTTTTCCTAGAATATACTTTCCGCTAACAGTGCTGCTCAACCTTTATATTGGATTTAGTGTACTCGGAAGGCTGCAGCGGCGTCGCTTTGTGCAAGCCTTAAAAGGGCGTGTGATTGTAGTGTCGAGTAATGGCCACTTTTTGCGCTTGCGCTCTAAAAAGGCGGCGCAGCATGAGCGCGCGCGCATCGCCACAATTCAGATAGCGCAATATTCTGCTTAAAGGATTATAGTAAAATTTCTGCGTATATTTAGAGTATTAATATGTGTATGACGTATTGATGATTAACCTTTCGTATGTCGTAATTACAGACACAATTATTGTTGGATCTACGTTACGTTTTACGAAAGCTATAGTATATTTAATTACAAGGCGTGGCCCACCCGATGGGTTTCCCCATCGGTAAAAACGACAAAATTTTATACAACATTTCACCCCCTTTTAGGGAAAACTGTGCAAAATTTCATGCTTCTAGAGCCAGTGGTTTAGACTGCACGTTGTCTGTTAACGAATTTAAGATTTTTATTAAGTAGATGCCATAATTATTGCAAACAAACCTCCTCCAACATAATTTTAATTTTGAAAAGGTCTTGTACCTAGATTCTGTTCTTAGATAAGAAGACTTAAGTACTAATTTGTTTTTCGTGATATTTCTCGAAGGGTTGCTCACGCGCATGAAGGAGTATTCGTAAACTAGAAGTCAGTCACGATTGGTGTTCGATTACTATCGTACACTTGATAAGTTGTTGCAACGCGTTGCTTTGCGATTCCAACATAGTTGATAATAGTTGATACAACGCAAGTAATGTTTCATGCTACTGTGGGTGAAGTTTACTGCGTGTTGATTGATATAGGATAATAACGTTTATGATTCACTTAGATTAATGCAATAAATTGGATGAAAAACGGTGTAATTTGGAAAGAATCTTGTTAAGTATTAATCAAACAATAAGCGCTTGTGATCTTACATTATCAATGTTTATGGTGGCTCTTGAAAATACAATATGTCATCCTCAACTCTGCATTGGAATTGTTGCCATGTTTAAAAACGCTTTATTTAGTAGTCAAAGTACTGAGTAAGTGCTGACCAATTAGGTACGTTCTTACGGGTGGCCTATCCAAACCAGAGACCACACGCCATCATAGAAAGCATAGTCAAATATGAAACACGATACCAGGAACACCTGAGTGAGATGTGTGTCTCAAATGATGAGATTCACTCATTCGAAATAAAATGTGCACTTTAGCATAATAGTGTTGTTCATCGATGCGGAGCTCTCGATAGTCGAGTCGATAAGTGACGGTGACAAAGGTCGGCTCAGACAAAGCGGCCCGTAATCAAGATATCAGACGCGGTATTACCAAGTCATAAACCAAAAGCGGAATATTTTGATATATTCATCGATATATGCGCTGGAAATGGCCTGTGCTGAAAGAAACTACATAGGTCTCCTCTCCTCTGAAAATAAGTTGAGTTGATTTTAGGTATTACCTACAATGCGACAAGATGAAAATGTAAATGCTTTATGAAGCAACTGCTTACAAAAATCTTTGGAATAAATTATAAGTTACCAAAATCCCATAAGGAGACCGCTGCTAAATCCATTCTCATCTATTCCGCTTACCTACTTCAGTAAATAATTGGCAGGAAAGTTAAACTACGAAAATTTTAACTGCATTTAATGTAAAAAATTATTATAATTATTGTAGCATCTGTTACTGAAAAAGTAAATTAGTTAATTTAGCAAAAAATAAAAATTAGATAATAATATCGCTGACTTTCATCTTTTGTACCTTTAACTATAAACGGAACGTGTATGCGTCTGCGCAGCGGATTAGTGCAAGGCAGTGGAGCGCAAGCACGCAGCAGACCCGACGTAATGCGCGCGGCGCCAACTACCACCAATCATTTACATGTAGCCTTTTTTAGCCTAAAACCACACAAAATCTTAATCTCCTTATTTTATGCAACTGTTCAACCATAAACGGAGACGTCTGGGCTTGCTTACCGGGATCTCATAATGACTGTATTAGTTTTGCATAATCAAGTCTGCGAAAATGAGTGATTCTTATTTCTTTTGCCAGAATTTCTTCGTATTATAAAAATTGTTATACTTACTTTTTGAAAAAAATTACTTCATCACAGTAATATTTTCCTTCAATCCAATTGAAAAGATGAACGCAAACTTTAGTATTGAATCAGCGCAAGTTGTAGCATTATCTATCTATTTTTGTAGCACAAGAAACTTCCTAGTTTACCGAGTCGCACTTCAAATCATTGTCAAAGTATCATGTGAAGATCGTGGCGTTTTATTTTATACGTTTTGGAAGACATTAACGTTACGGATCGAGTTACTCGTCGGTATAATAGAGCGTGGCCCGTGTTTGTGTAGTATGTAGTGAGTATAGTTACTACTCTGGTGGCCGCCGGTTGATACAGGTCACACTGTGGGCGGATGTCTGTACTGTCACCGTTTCTTCTTCTTTTTCGATGGTGCAGTTACTTACTGGCACCGAGCCTTTAATACGTTAATTTTTCAAGTTATATTTTTATAAACTTTTTATAAAGTTATTGCTCCAATTTCGACGATATATACATACCTACAAAAATTTACAGTTTATTGAATAAGATGTGAAATAAAATCTCTGATTTCATCAGCACCCTAATTGCGTAACACATTTGCCATCACAATCCGAGCGCTTTGAAGTATATTACTAATCCATTTTTTCTTATGTTGAAAACTTCGTCTTCACAAAAACGTAAATAACGCAATGAACGTGGGTGAACTGTCAAAATTAAACCAATTGCGATCAATCGTAATTTTATGTGTGTTACGTAATTGGGGTACAGGATTTATAGATTAATTTATAAAACGATTTGATGTATTAAATTAAGAAACGATTAAAAAGGTTTTATAGAGAATATTGTAAATTCCTAAATTAATTAAGCAAAATACGCGCTTGGGCGTAGAGTTTCGGACACCAGCTCGTAAAGGCTCGTACACACTGGAGCGAAAACGCGGGCGCGACAAAGGTAGCGCTGCCTGTCGCACCCACGATATCGCGCCTGTCTGTACGAGCCGTTATAATTTAATTTCTAGTAATATAAACAGCGGAAAGGTGATAAAGATCAGGGTATAAAGACAGCGTCTAAGTAAAGAAACCAAACAAAACTGAACATCACATAACTACACACAATTAATTACCCACATTTAGTTTCCCACATCCACTATACTCCACAAACTCTGAGATCTAAGTAAACGACATCCGCATATAAATTAAAGCTCCCCATACATAAATAATTTACAGTCTATGTTCTAATTAAAATCTTGTTCTATTAAATAAACTTGCGACGCTGGGTAATTTCTGCTACAGAAAAGCGCCCCGTTGTGATTTTAACGTTCGAGAGTTCCAGCCCTTTATCATTAATCTGGATACCAGTCGATAAAACCGTAGACGTACGAGGCGGTAAAATCCATCGACAAATTTTATGTGACATCACTACTCGCCGTAGGGCGGCGTAAGCCCCGCCCACTTGCGTACGTAGCTGTGTAATGAGAGTGCGTCCCTTTCACTCACTTCTAATGCATGACTTACATTCATTGATTAAATACTTTTTACTTTTAATTGAGTTATAACTTAGTGCAATGTCAAAACTGCGACAAATTGAAATCTAAAGTGAAGAATTAAAGTAGAAAAATGTTTAATGCGAACAGCTACATTAATTTCAGCTCCGATGATAAGGTTGATATTTATTATTTCCATAATTAATATTGTCAGTGACTAATTAGTTATACAATGTACTGTACCCAGTCTACTGGGTTAATATTTAAACTTCGTGCAGTGACAATTTATCCTAAGAAAAAAATAATCTCTACAGATTATGCTAAATACATTATTTGGATTAAGTCATGAAAATGGCTACAGGAAAATTAAGTTCAAGCCTAATAAACTTCATAAAATAATCGAAATTAAAATCAATTTATGAAACAGATTTTTAGGAAGACAGCTGCAATATTTTTTTTCTTTAGTACCGTATGAGCGTTGACAGCTGTGGTTATTAAATCATGTTCTGTTGAGTAATCCCAGGGATTAGTGCACGCTCAGCGGAATCCCTATGACGTGACAATTTGTGCCTCAGTCTGCGGGGTTAAGCAGAAAGATTACTTTAACATGATACAAGACACATTTGTCAAATGTAACTTCCTTTTTACCGAGAAGGATGTAGGTTTGATGAACCGTTCTGGATAAAATTTATTTTTTAAACTACATACGGTTGTAAAGTATGAACCAAGGCTCAACGCCGCTGAAAACCAGCGCTGGGGCTCTGTCTCGCATAGGATCGCAGCATTATGCTGAGCGATGGCCGTTTTGCGTAGATGTGACGCATATTTTCCTCCAACTTGTTATTTTTTGTGTACATTCTTTTCACTGCGTCATGTTTGCCGCAAATAAACTTATTTTCTTTCTTTCTTTCTTTTATATCGTAGCTTCTAGAAGGAGCAGAAGAAGAAGAAGCAAGAAGGAACTCTTGAATCGGAGTGTTTCTCAGGAACTGCTTGGGTCCTACACGAGGAAAATTTTAGAACCCTTCTTAAGCATTCACAGACTGGCAAGCCCCATCGAAAATTATGTAAAATATTTGAAAGAATATTCTTGTTCACTGGGTTATTTTCTGGCTGAGTGTTCACGCATTATCAACGAACCTTTTTTTCCCTAGCCAATAAATTCATGAGGACAAACCGACAGACCGGCAAACTATGCATAATATTAATCGGAAAGGCATCAAAATCCTATTTCACGCACCAAGAGAGCGCCCAAGTGCAGGAGTATTCGCGGGCGTGTCGGATGACGGCGCGTGGCGAGTGTGGCGACGCGTGGCCAGCCTTGCCAATTCTGCTGCCCTGGTGAATTTACACAATGGAAGCTGGAGTCATTTGCCGTTAAATAATGACTAATCTAATGATGTCATGATTAAGGGGTAACTTAACACTATCCAAATCTCCGTGTCGGTTTTGGGAAAGTTCTGTTTGTTTTCGTTTAAGTTAGACTCATCTATGTCTAACGAGTTCTCAAACATTCTTAATTAACTCATTAATAGTCATTTTGAGTTTAGGTTATCTTTATAATCTTGACATATTTCAAATTCTTCTGAGGTTTTGTGAAACGGGTAAGACCTAAGCCACTGGGGCAGTTTCAACAACACATTTTTTTTATAATTTGCCACTAATACCTTGAAGCCATCAGGAAATCTATTTGAAAGTCAAACAATGCCTCCTCTCAATAGTAACTTGAAAAACAACAACGAATAACACTCCACAGATAAACAAATACTGCCAAGAATGCACTTGGCTAGTTAATTCGATAAGTATAATGTAATAAAGTTCAAATGAAAACTAATGTCAGTGCGGGAGGCGGTCAGGCGGAAACTTCCGAGCACAATCTAATTTGTGTCCCCCACGCATCTATAGTGGATGCTGCAAGAGGGGTACAGATACAGTTTTTGCACTTTCGTTTTGTTTTATATGTGTTATTTGAATTAAAGGAGGAATTGAAATAAGACAGGAAGCAGCATATCGAAGAGTTTTCTGGGCTATGTTTTAGAGGTTGTATCCGTATTTGCATTGGCGAAAAGTTCTTCACTTAAGATGTACATAATTATAGAGTTCATTGTTATAAATAAATAAAAATCGTTTAATTCAGACTATTTAAATGTCCATATTTTCTTAGTACTTAATTATACAAAATCTTAAATGATCAAAAGTCATGAAGAGATCCATTCATGTATTAAATAAAGTACATAACATAAAAAAATAAACAAATGATTTAATATAAATTAAAATTAAAATAAATTTGGAATAAATAAATGAAAAAAAAAATTAAATTAAACGCGGAGAGACTGAATAAAATGAATGTTATTTTCGAACCACAGAAAGTTAACAACAATTAATTTAGTTACAAAAAAGATTTTGTAAACACTGTAATATCAGTGAGCACCAAAATGGTCTGAAAATATTATGAAAAAACAATGAATTTTTAACAAACGAAATTACAGAAAGATCTCCAAATAGAACAATAAGCAAGGAGTGCAACAACACAAACAAACAATCACCAGGGGTGCAGCAGTAATGAAATCCGAACTCGATTAGTTGGGGGGCTAATGAGGCAGGGGTCGTAACGAGATTACACCTCCGGAGAGCTAAAGTGATTACAAGACAACCCTACCGGCCTGCCCTCGATGCAGCGTGATGATTTGTGAGCCATCACAAGAGTGGGATGGTGAATTAGTTATTGTATGTTTGCTTTTGATATTTTTCTCATATTTGGGAAAAACTCTCTAATCTCTTAACTGAAAAACGCTATCTAATCTCTTCGCCACCCTTGGTTGAGTGGTAGAGAATGCCTAAGGCGTTAAGTCTGACTTTGTACCTTTTTTGAGTGCGAAAAGTTTAAATAAATAAATAAATGGCACTGCAGTGGGATAATACTAGGTTGTAAGATAGATACCTGAATGATGTTCAGACATAAATCCAAAAAAGGCAGAGATCCAGAAAGTAACACAAAATGCTATGCCACAAAATACGTTCCCAGCCAGTATACTTAACATCAACGCCTGTTCACTGCCATTTTCTCGAGTTTCATTAGATTGTTGTTCTTTTCTTTCTTTATTATTGTTAGTTACCTGGAATCTACAAAAGCTATCTTACTTTCTGGCATCGATGACTCACTCCTATAGATGCTTCGCAAAATGAAACAGAATTAAAAACATCGTTCAACAGTCAATCATAAAAACAAAACGCCATCTCGTTTTTCCCTACAAATCCCACGAGCTCTATCCTACCCTACCTCCATTACCTATCTAACTACCCCCATACAGCGATGTTGATGGATGGTAATAGTGCCATAAGTAGCGACGGGAGGCGATCGTTTGCGGGCACAGCGGTACGCGCTGTAATGTACTTCCTTAATAGACTTACAACGTGACTTAAAATGCACGTATGCAACACTTGAGTTAAGGTGCCTGAAGACTCATGGCACTACGGGAGTACATGGTAAAGCGGTAGCATTCAGATCCTAGGACCAAATATTCGCTGACTTGAGAATTACTGACCGATATTACTTAACAAGGATGTAAGTATGTCACTCATCATTATACTATGCCTCGTTATTTATGTTATGAACCTTTACTCCTGGATTTTCTACCCGCATCTTAAACCAAAGCTCGCGAGCAAAAACTGCAATCAAAGAAAAAAATCTACCAATATCATGACGATTTTTTACCTCATTTAATATTCAAGAAGACCTTTAAACAGATACCCTAAATTATTAAAACAAACAGTGCCTCAGTTGCGGCACACCACAAAGGGTCGTATGCGCTCGCGCAACTTGGCCGCGTTGATTTATCAATCAATTGCGCGCATCGTTAGTGCGCCGCGGGCTGTGCGCCTTTTGCTCAGCCGCCGATACATGCGCGTTATGTATCCTTAGTACCTATAGGTACAATGGAATATTGATCAATGGGTTCATAGCATTGTATTTATGCAAACCCTCATGGGCATATGTGTAGCTGGCAAATGAAGTGGTACGAAATGTATAGCTATTTGAATGAAGACTGAAGGATTTGAACTAAATCTTCCGCAGGACATGTTGCACGCAGGCGGGGTAAAACTGAGGCCTTGGGGATGGTTGTTGAAAACGGGGCATAATATAATTATAGAAAGGTTAGTTTATCCAGTTATTTTAACTCGCAGCAACTACAACACACCGCTCAATAAATCACAGAACATTCAGCAACTAGTTCATAGTTCGTTTCACATCGTACGGATCTTCAAACCAGCTCGAGAATCGATAACAAATGATGGTGGCACAATTCCGTGAAATAGAAAAATGATGATAAGTTGATGTTTGTTGTTGATCCAAGCTCTAAAACAAACGTAGAGCATTAGACGACTATGATCGTTGACGTTGCGGTCACGCACAACTCTCGGCCATGATTTATCGACGCCCTGCGCGCGCGCCGCTCACTGCCCCTACCTACTATAAATTATTATCGGTAATGATCAATACGAGTGATTTATTATTACGATAAATAAATCGATACGCGCCCGAATAAAATATATATCGTTGCGATTGAAATCGATAAAAAATATACGATTTAGCATAGACGGCTTAATGACGATTACATGTTTACTTGGAGTATGCGCAAGTCTGGTTTACTGTTAACCATTAATCACCACATATTGGAAAAATATCGGAGGAAAAACAAAGCCAAGGAAATCAAAACTAAAAAAATATTATTTTCGTACCTACTCTTAGATAAGATAGAAGATACGACATAGTAAATGTCTTATCTCTATCTAGACATTTTTATTGATCTACGAAGATTTACTTGGGTCTAAAGAACATGAATGCTAGGATAAACACACACACAGCAGACTCCATTGATGTTTTACAGTACAACCCTCCTCAAAAATTACACAGTTAATGAAAAGTCACCAAAATACAGCAGTCAATTTATGAAAGAAGGTTATGAAACCAGTTGACATACATACTAACAATCAGCAACTCATACAATTCATTTCACATAGCTGGACAACCATTACAATTTTCTTTTTTACGTAAGATCTTAATTTTTCACGAAGCTAACCTTGGTATCCATAATCATTCCTATTTCGGGGTCAAAAAGAAACCACATTCTGGTGGTGGTCGTTTGTTCGACCAAGGTATTTTAACGAGCTGGACGCTGGCACGTCTGCGGACGCGACAATGAAGCGATTACAGCCCGCACCTTGTTTTTGTACCGTTTGGGAACAAGCGTGATGATAAAGAGAACAAATTATAAGTAAGTATTGCTATATTTCTTGCGATGTTTTTTCTTTGTTTTTGGCGATGAAAGTTTAAATTCAAACCATGCGGGAAAAAAGGCTTTGCCAGTCCACTTGCAAGCTCCACCCCTAGAAGTTTAAAACTTTAAAATTCAGTTGCAAAATACAATTGCGTCATAAAAATTTCAAGACGACATGCGCCATTCTTCTGTAAGAAACACAATAACATAAACCCCGTGTTAAATTTTCCATGTAGCACTACCGAGCATGGAGGTTTTTCCACTGAGTGAGCGCGGGCCCAAACTTAAAGTAGTAAATAGTGGTTACCGGGCAACCGTTGTGTTGTTAGTCCGCGGGTCTCCACAGGCTCGTAAAATAAATCGTAAGACGCTCGAGATACCATCTACATCCCGTACGTTTCTATGGTAAAAATGCAATGTTTTAATTCCGAGGAGCTTCGCCGGGAAACACTCCGATGCTGAGGACAGATAAACGTCGGAGAATATTCCAACTTTTTATTTTTCGAAATATTCGAGGGACGGCCTTTTTTAGTTCCTAAGTTATGTGGACGGCGCGGTACTAAAATTTCATTGGCTATTCGAAAATTCCGAGATGGTGAAGATTCGAGGGTTTTGAACGTTGAAATGAAGCCACTGCGCTTCTTTATTGTAGTTTTAATTATCGTTGAATTTGTAATATAAATTACCGTTTTGAGTTATTACTGTTAACTAAGGCGAGATAGTTAACGAGTGATATATTAATTCCAAGAAAGCGTCGGCTGGTAGCTTTATTACCCTAGAAGGTACAAATTCCTTATCAGCAGCAAAAAGGGCAAGGTTAATTCTAGTTAACGAATTCTTTGGTTAACTTGTTTCAAAAACATTTCAACCTCACCGAACGTTAATCGCACGCTACGAATCGTTTGAAAACCATTCCATTGAATCTTTTGAACCCCGAATACCATGTTATCTACAACATCGAACGAGTAACAACAATCTACCGAGCCATGATACTGACCACCGTTCAATAAATACATGTATGAGACAAGAGTACATAAAGTGATGCTGTATGCTCTGCTGATGATGTTAATTACAAGGAACATGACTGGAGATACGCTTGTTAGAAGCCGACGATGATGCGATGCTTTTAGTAATTGAAGAGCATGTTGGAGTTTATGAATGACTATTTGTTAAATCAAAACGTTTGTTTATTGCAATGTAAACGTTTGTGAGTCCAAAACAATATGAACTTTAAAAATCGAAATGTGTAAACGAAAAACTATATATTTTCGACTCGTTAAACTTGCAACTAGCTTGTCGAAATTTTCATCATCTGGAAGGACCTTCTTATCATTGTTCTCCATTATTTTAAAAACTTGATATTTAAGAGATCTTGAAGCACAATATCGCGAAGTTTTGAAGTACTCATCGTAAACTATGTATTAGCCTACCTACCTGTACCTACCTTCCCCAGATCATTTACTATTTAATTATCTATTGAAAGGTACCTATCCCACCCTTATTCCAGAATTTCGGGCCAATATACAGTTTCAATAATTTTATCTACATAGACTTGCAAATACCGTGTCGCACGGCTCTATATTCTCCACATATTCCCAGCACATAAACATGAAATATCAAATATGACAACAAAAACATGTCTGCAGTCCTATCCACAACTCATAACCCATACTTCTCAAGATTAAGATGCACCAACGACTAATAGATTCAACACGACATACAAGTGTTGCCAAAGGGAAAAAAAACTGTTTGAGAATAAAACTCCGAGTGCAGTGGAGTAGTTGTTGAGGCTTCAATCCATACATAATACATGACGGACATGTGTCGTGGTGATTGGCTTGCAGCTTGCAACACCGAGCGGCTGTTTTTACTGAAGACACAGCGAATTCCTAAACCGCGTTATTTTCTTGTGACGCGGCTTTTGAGATGTTTCGCTGATTGTGGACACCGCTTCATTATTTGGATACGATCAATCGATGTTTAGCAATAATGTGACTTTTCGTTTTTTTGATAACTCTTTCCCAATTGAATTCTCAGGGGCTTTGGAAATATGGACACCTCAAATTCACAGTGATAGGGTAACAATTTATCTGATGACACAGACTAAGAATATCTCCCTTGTGTCTCCGCTCCTAAATATTTGAGGTTCCTATTTACTTTGCATTCCCTGAACCGCTTTTGCCATCATCGAAATTATACGAACTTCTATCAATATTTATATTCGGTTTTTATTCTCTTTCAGTCTATTTGCCATCCTCTATCCTTGGAGATCATTAATATTAATCACGCCTAAATAACTGGGCACATCCAAAACCGTCTGAACTCCTAGTTGATCCATGCCTAATCAAATTCCTACACGCTGTGACAAAAACCAGGCATTCATAAGTGGCAAGCATCACGCTGTTCGCGTCGTGGTCACCGACGACACAGTCTCGGCAGACTACAAAAACAACTGCAATATCACTTAGCAACAATGTGAGAAGGCCTACTCGAACGCAGATCAGAAACTATCGTGTATACACAGATGTCTATTGTAGATGCAACCAAGGCTCTGTTACATACCATAAAGATTAAATTAAAAAATTGAGCCAGCTTTCCAGTTAACTAGATCTATTTCATTGACCCAATAACGGGCGCCGTCGTTACCAGGGTGAGAGGACAGTTTTGGTATGGTTTTCGACTTGCTAGCTTAAGGCAAAGCGTTGTGGAGATTACTAATTTGATTGAGATTACTGACGATGATCAACATACGATGATGAACGACATCAATCAATATACATAACTCCAATCCACTGAGCTGATTTACTTAATTATAGCATCAGATGAACAGGAATACAATATAGTTGGAAAAGATAAACAGACAATGAAGTGTCGCTATTGACTACGACTTACGCGAGTTACACTTTACTTTGTCATTTAACATCATCATCACTGCTGTCAAAACGGAGTAGGATAACATCGTGAGGAAACCGGCATATCCTAGAACGAAACATTTCGTAGACTTGTGACATCCACCAACCCGCACTGGGCCCGCGTGGGCTATGGCCTCGCAGGGGGAACATTATAGGCTGATTAGGTATTGGATAGTTGACCAGTCAACATGAGGAATCGCAGACTTTGAAGAGGGTTTTATGGCGAAAACCATGAAACTTCTGTGCTTATAATTTTAGTGTAAATAAGAAAAGAAACACAATGGTCCATAAATCATAGGAAACTTGTCACCGCAACAAGGGTCAAGGGGTTCCATTAGTGAACCGCTAATTATATCGTGTTCCTTTAATTGTGCAGCCATACTTTTAATACTAAAGTGTTGGATTCAGCGAAAGGAAGAGGAATCTGTTTTTGTATCGTAAGATATGGCGTTGTTGAAATCAGTGTGGAAGAAATACAAAGGATTTATCAGTTAGTTATTTGGATAGGTTTAGGCTTCATCTGGGTAACTAATGGGATCAGCAATATTGTAGCTTCCTGACCGTTTACTAATTGATTTGGTGTCAAGTAATATTTAATTAATATTGAAAAGTTATATAAATGTTTCATTTTGGGCGTCCAACTCGAGTTTGTGAGATTATAGCTTGGCCATAGCTTGGCTTCATAACGTCCCTCATATAGAGCACGATAGCGCAGCACCTCCACCTAACCCAATTAATTGCTGAAATGACTAACTCAGAACGAAACTATGTAAAACCAGTCCTGTATTTGGTAAGATTTTTTTTACTCTTAGGCAGATCCTTATTTGAACCCTGGACGAGTGCACTTCTGCTAACCCCTTCGAAAAACGACTCCGACTGCGGCTGTAAAGACCGTTGCAGTCCCTACCTACCCCAGCATTTGTTAGGCCAGACCCTCAGTGCCTCAGTTACCAAGTCAGGGCGCGTAGGCCCTCATTTGGGGCGTGCCATATAAGGCAGTGTGCGGAGAGACGTCTCGGGCGCGCGTCACCTGCGACCGAGCCCTTTTTGTGCGCCCGCGCCGCCATCCGACACACTGCAGATTTACTGCCTGGGTACAGCGAAGATGTGGAGCTACTGGATTATCCGAGGTTAAGGTACTTACCAATATCGAGGACGTGCAGTGAAAACATCATGATTGCAATCAACGTTATTTTACCGGGAAGACATAAACTGCCTGAAAAATGGCCGTCTCTGACGTTCTCCGAGGTTCATTATCATCAATGAATGGGATTAGCAGCATCGAGTTGTGCACATTTGTTCTAAATAAGTAATATGTATTATGAGGTTTTCTACACTAATAAAAATAAAAAGAAGAACAATAAGTTTTCTTTACGAGGTTTTCACTGGACGGCGACGATATGTGAATATTATGATTCTAAACAAGATAAATAAAACAAGGATCATGATTCAAATTATAATTAAGATAATATTTGAACCTGTCCATTCATTCACAAAAAAAACTTTCCGGGATAAAAACTTGTGCCTAACTTTATAAATTTTCTCTCTACACGCTAGTGTCTGGTCTACAACTATCTGAGTGAAGTTATGATGATAAAATATATTCAGAAATTAATTAGAAAAGCTCCTATCAAAAGTATCACTTAAATCAAATCATTACTTAATCCATAAACTATCTACGGCTATTTCCATTAAATCAAATGAAGGCATTTCCAGAAAGTTTAACTCTTTCCCTGTGAGTCCACGTGCCGCCTCACTGCGCCGAATATGGTGTCGTCGAAACAACAGATTTTCTTTATGGTTCATTGTGACATTTTTGTCAAAATTTTTATACGACGAATAAAATTGCTTAACGGTTTATAAATATCAGCTTGTGAATGTGTATTCAATCTTAAGAATTGTGATTCTGTACAAAGAAGCGCTGCATAAGGCATATCGTTAAGGTATAATTTTATTGCCAAACGAAACATCAAAGCTGAAACAATCGTTTTTTTTGCTTATTTATTGTTTTTTTCCACAGCTCGCTTTAATCGCATGATAGCTCTATGATTTACATAGATTCCTTGACCAGTAAGTATGATAAAAACAAAAATAAGGCTACCTACTTAAAATAATTTAAATCTCTCCTCTATAAATAGCCATAAGTAATTGCAGCTATTGCCGAGTCAAATCCATATTTCAACGCGAATTCAATAAGCAAACGCAAGTGATTCACAGCCAGCCATAAAAAGAGGCCATAAATCTATAGTTTGTATGAGATCGCGTGATCGCCCAGTATTTAACTTAGGGCGCCATGATAATTACAATCAATAATCGCTTACACGATATATAAACTGAATAGCGACTATTAATCTGATGATTTCGATGTGCTCTGAGCATTCCTTACGCATTCCGATTACCATACAACGGTTTTTTGGTTCAAGTGAAATTCGTTCTTAAAGTTAGTGTCGTAAAACATGGAATTGTTTGATATTTTTCTGAGTTTGAGGCGTTTGATTCAATGGAAAGTATCGAGAGCTAACTGTGATAAATAAACTTTAAGTAGCTCAACTGCCGCGCGGGGGAGAGGGACGTTTGTATTGGGTAGGGTGTGAGAGTGAGCGAGATGGGGTATTCTTGAAGAGTTAAGGGGGTGAACAAAACAAACACTGGGCGGCAATTACAAGCGCCCGCGGTGAGCATGTCGCCGACGACACGCGCGGCCCGCCTGCGCCGAATATTCCCCGAACGCAGACACGATAAAATAACATTTATAATTATTATTTTTTTGTTAGAAAAACATTCACATGATGTGGACAATCAACGGAAACCGGACGAAGTCCTCATGATCTGAAATAAATATGCTAGCGACATTAAAAGGTGAACTTTTCTTTGAAACCGCTAATGGCAGGTCGTAGTCGATACTCTAGACAACGAACCCACATACTGTATTTTGCTATTAGTTATATCTACGACAAAATGGTACTTTTCAATATGATGCATAAGTATGTACAACTGGTTTGTACAAACCAGTCATCAATTTGATAAATTACCCAGTGCATTATAATATCTGCTAAAAATAAAAGGCAGAGGAGTAGTTCTGAGCATTACTCAGAGATGTATTAGGAGTACAGCGCGGGTCAGAGGTGAGCATTAATATTCAATGAGGCTAATATCTAACATGAGTGACCGATCGACCGGCTCCCAGTGTTGGACATACGTGGGACGTGTATCTTGTTAATAAATTAGGTATTTTACGTTTAAACCTTCCTATGATCTAGAACTATATTGCTGCTATAAATTATGTTAATAACAGTTAGCAAGAAACTAACCTAGAAAAGGACGATAAAATATGATCACTGCTTCTGAAATTATCGTAGAGCATGTTAGGTAAACAAAATCGTAATGTAGTTCAAGCATTCTGCCTGCAAGGTGAAGTTATAAAAATAATAAATTTTATTCCCAAACATCAGAACAAAAATGCAACATTTCCCGTATACAACGCTGAAAACCCATTAACTTCCAGTTCAGGATGAAATAAAGCTATTATTCTCCATCAAAAAAGTAGCCATGCTTTCAGAAATTCACAGCTCGTCCCGTCCTCCAATTAGGAGCGCAGCGCTACTAAGAAGTGGTGTAATAAAAAATAGTGGGACAGTAAAGAGCTTGAATTTAAAAACAATACCCACGATTTGCGAGGGCAACAGCCGGGGAACGCTGTACAAGGCATTAATCGTCGCCTGCGAGCGGATTCCGCGAAAACGGCCGATATCGCACGAACCATCTCCGGGACACGGAGCAACCACGCAAAAAGTTAAATTAATTATAACACCGTGTCGGTAGAATGGTCACGTAGGTTTCAGGGACCAAGGAATCAAGGTCACAAGCTTTTTCTCTAAAATTATAAAAATCAATAACCTTGGCCACCTACTCATGATCATTTCGAAAGTACAATTCACTCATTCCAAGAATCAAGAAAACAGGACAAAGCTTCAAAAATCCAACCAACTTCAAACAAATTTATGTTACGACTGTATATCGAATGATTAGCACACTAATTGGATCTTATCCATGTTTAACGTATTCTAATCGAGGTCTGATCCGAGTCTAACTGACCTCTTACTGTGCAGGGATCGACGCAGCGTGTCGTCAACCTACGCCTGTAGTTTTCCACCAACCCTAAAAAGCAAGACTACATAATTACCGACGAATTAGAACGACCATAAACCCATTATATTCGTTGCCATACCGATTACCTTTTTTGCGAACCATTCATTAGACGGTTCACGTAGAATCGAACATCGATTCACATTCAGACAACATAGTTCGTCTGCTTCACTTATCGACTTCCCACGGCTTGCTCTAGCTACTTTTTATCTAACAATGCTTTCACACATGTACCCTAATAGAATCAGCGAATATGTGTAATAGGGCATCGCGATATTACGAACACGTTTCGGATTCGTTCGTGACATTCCGATGCGGTTTGATTGGCCAGCATTCGATATAAATCAGCGGTTTCACGTCAGACAGAGCTAGTATGTTAGTAGATATCGACGGATGCACATTTGTATACACTTTCTGAATAGGTAATGTTGGAGATGTCGGCTGCAGCCTGCACGCGAGCTATGTTGCTCTGACCACGTATGCCATTTGTTATTATTAGCATCGTCTTTTGTTTTCTTTTTACTGCTCCTGCTGTTTTTTTTTCAAGAAAAAAGTATGCATTCATGGTATTTTATTGGAGTTTTCCCACCTGGAGTTATGCTATTAAATCAATCAGATGTTTAATTTAATCGCATTCGTATGAGCACTCAAAGGCGTCCCGCACACGAGGGGTTATTCAATAGCTAGCTGGGCACGGGCCGCTCACACACGACGAATCACGCAAAAACTATAATTATGAAGATGCACGTTCATTTTTTTTTTAAACCATTTCTTGTTAAGATACAGCTCTTAGGGAAGGGTTTCAACACGATTTAGTTGATATTTTTAATTTATCTTCATTTTGAAGCAAGAAGCAAACGGTTAAATATTTACTTAACATAACATACACGAAAATTAGGTTTTAAGTTAGGTATACATTTTCTTTAATATGCACTTACTTCTTTGACCTTATTATTAGAAAACATAACTTATACTAAAGTCCTGCAAGGTTACATAGTAATAGTGTTTATGAAATCGATGAATCAATAAACGATTTAATATCTATACTTCTATAGCCAGATTCAAAACTTGCCCTTAACAGAGCCGTTTAAAAATAATTTCTTATCATTCTCTATAATTAATTAATCACTATAATTATGTTTCTTGTCGACAGATGTATTATTATTTCATCATAAATTCATATTATTAATTAATAGTCGTAACTAATAAGATTGTTATTATGGTATTTACATTATGATTTTATTTTTTATAAAAACGATCTCTATATGATTAGGTATTGATGTACTACCCATCCTCGAAATTCCATCAGCCAACAATTACATGTTATGTTAATCTAGGTAACCTATTTTAGCCTTTTATTGGAAATATGATTCTTTCTTGGTTTCATGTCAATTAATTTACTTATCTTGAATTTGAACCTTCTATTACATAGGAAAGTTCCTTGAAATATTTTCTCAATTTAATTATAAAGCCCAAAATTCTATTTCATTCGACTACAATGAAATAGGGGTAGGATATTAAATTACCATAAATTAAAATGCCGAAAAACGAAAGCGGAACAAACGCGAATGCACCAGGCAGGCATAAAACAAAAGGGGTTCGGATAGTGGCATAAATCAAAATGCGACCGTTTGTGAGGAGGAAGCGGTCAATCATCCCCCTTCTTATAAAACACACAATGTGCTATGCTAGTTGCCGGGTATGGTTGGGTTATGAAATAAGCGGGAAATAGAATTTATTTTATCTTTTTTTTAAATCTAAGTACTGTAATTAGGTATGAACGAAAAAATAAACAACCTAATTACATAACAAAAGTTTTACAAGCAACATCACCTCCTTATCAATTTCTGGAAGCACTGTAAGCAAACCTGGACCTTTCAAAAATAAAAAAATCATCAAAATCAAAATATTTTATTTCACATAAACCTACATGGGCACTTATGAAACGTCAGAATCTAGGTGCACGGTTCCAATTGGTCGTTTCCTATGGAGAAGAGCCGGCAAGAAACTCCACGGTTACTCTTTTAAAAATAAATGGGTTTTACAATGCTTTAAAAAATGTACAGTTTGAATAGGTATGAGAGGACAGCGTAGGCCTGTCAACAAGATACTTAAAAAAAAAAAAAAAATAGAGAATAGTCTGCAAAGCGACAGTCTGTTGTGCCTACAACGTTCTCACATTCACAAAATATAAAGGAATCTATACAGGGTGGCCGGTCGGTTGACGTCCAAAAATAAAATTTAGTTCCCTCGTATCGTGAGGTATCCGAATCACCCCCATGTATGTTCCGCGATTTTTGATAGTTTTCGAGTTATGATTTTTTTTCTGAATTTTTGAGAATTTTCGACCTGATAAATTAAAAAATTAAAAGAAAAGAAAGTAGTAAGACTTTTACGAGATTTTTTTTTTTGCAACTGAATCTTCATTAGTAGTACTTTCATACAAAAAATAATCAGCTTCGTAACTGTGATGAAAGTTATGAAAATGTTGGTCTAAAGTGAAAAATTTACATTCGGTAAATTATGACTGAAATTTTCAACTTTAAATTAAAAATCTAAACAGGTGACTTCATGGTTCCTAAGTAAGCTGTAAGAATGCGCCAGACTCTCAGCTTTCATAATCATTAAAAAAAAGTAGTACTTAATGGGGCAACTTTGGCTAAAATCGGCCTTCAAAGACAGCGAGGTGGAAACTTCTTAAAATTAGTCATCTGATAAGTACATTTTTTTTTCCCAATTTTCTCGTTCCTAAGATTATTTAGCTTGTTAACTAACCAAAAATGACTGCAGAAAAGCTAAGATTTAAACACTTGCCGGTAATTGGTCCATCTGTCGCGGTATTTTTCATTTCAGTAATTTCTTACCTGCGTTGCGTAGTGACACGGGGCGCCGTCATTAACCGACTTAGCATAAAGGAGGAGGTTATCATTTCGGTTGTATTTTTTTTTTATGTGTGTTACCTCATATCTCCGTCATTTATGAACCGATTTGAAAAATGTTTATTTAGTTTGAAAGGGTATACGTCCCAGGTGGTCCCATTGTCATCAGGTCAGAATCTGATCATGGAACCCTGGAGAAATCGAGGGAAATCTTTAAATATTATTGGCACACTTATAGCGATTTGGATATTTTTTATAGTAACTTGTGCATTTGCTCTCGGAAATCACCACCATAAAAGGAATAGAATAGAGCGAAATTTTTTACTCTAATACCTTTGTTCGGTTAGGTTAGCCTAACTTAACCAGCTGTTTTCTTTGATATTTTATATGATTACCCATCACAAGAATACGGTGATGCTGTTCATCTTTGAGCAGTTCCATGAGCCTACCTTGAAAATCCAAGATCAGTTGCTCACTTTTAGGAAAGGTTAGGTTCGCTTAGGTTAGGTTAGGTTTTCTCGGAAAGGTGTCACTTACAGGGGACGCGACGGCGGGGACCGGCGCGAAATGTCGTGCGGTGTTCCACAGGGCTTGGTCCTGGGCCCGCTCCTGTGGGACATTGGCTAAGACTACGACTTGGTCTTGGGTTGACAAAACATGTGATGTAGTGCACGGTTAAAATATGTTTGTTACAACAGCCATCACCGCCTCTACAACCCACCTAAATATCGTGATTAATCAGGACTTCTTTGCTTGGTCTATTGTAAGCTGACTAGCGTTCCGGTCATTTGTAGGTGGAACGGGACTCCATAGCCACACGATTCGATATCATTAATGCTATCGGTAAAGCCCCTAGCTACTATGAAAACATCCCCACTGTTGAATTGAACCAATGCATTGGTTTTCTTCATTCATTAATAATTGGATATTGGTCGCATCAGAGGTTGTAGCACGCAAAGCATCCGAACACAAGCGAAAAAACGACATAATTAATTATTTGGTAGGTTTAAGTAGGTAGGTTAGATAGTTGTTAATAAAAATAAGCTGCACATTTACGGCTACTACTAAAGTTGAACATTACTATTATCACTGATATTTCTCGAGACGTTCTTGGTGAGGCGTTCGCATTATTGTTGTGGTTATGTTTCAGTTTCAGAGTCTAGTTTTTTTTATAGTATCATTTTTTTTTAATGTGGTTATGTGGTTTTGTACAAAAAAAATGTTTTTTGTTAAAAAATAAACACATCATTGCCGAAAAGCTTTCTTTTTTCTTTATCTCTAAAAAATCCCATCAACTTTGCTATTATTGACATGTATCTTAAGACTGTTGGAGGGACTTTTTCGAGGATCAATTGAACACTGTTAGGTTAGGTTAGCCTAACCTAACTAGCTGTTTTCTTTTAATCTTTTGTATAATTACCCAATCACAAGAATACGCAATTAATGCTGTTCATCATTGAGGAGGTCCATTTGACCTTCAAAATGTAAGATCAATTGAACTTTGTTAGGTTTGGTTAGGTTAGCCTAACCTAACTAGCTGTTTTCTATTAATCTTTTGTACGATTGCCTAATCATAAGATTATACAAATGCTGTTCATCATTAAGGAGTTCCATGTGACCTTCAAAATCCAAGATCAGTTTATCAGTATTAGGTTAGGTTATGTTACGTTAGGTTTGGTTTGGATAGGCAAGGTTAGGTTAGGTTAGGAATGCCTTCTCCGCATAATTTAAAAAAAAAAAAAAAAAAAGGTTAGGTTTGCCTAACAAAATGCTTTTTGTTATTACAAAAAAATCCCATCGATTTTGCAATCGTACAAGACAGTAAGTCTTTTTCTGGATCCTTATAAACATATTGACATGCATATTATAACTGTTGGAGGGTGGAGACGGGGTCCATATAAAATCCCCCATGGTCCTTTCCACCTCGCTGTCTTTGAAGGCCGATTTTAGCCAAAGTTGCCCCATTAAGTACTAAATACCGCGACAGATGGACCAATTACCGGCAAGTGTTTAAATCTTAGCTTTTCTGCAGTCATTTTTGGTTAGTTAACAAGCTAAATAATCTTAGGAACGAGAAAATTGGGAAAAAAAATGTACTTATCAGATGACTAATTTTAAGAAGTTTCCACCTCGCTGTCTTTGAAGGCCGATTTTAGCCAAAGTTGCCCCATTAAGTACTACTTTTTTTTAATGATTATGAAAGCTGAGAGTCTGGCGCATTCTCACAGCTTACTTAGGAACCATGAAGTCACCTGTTTAGATTTTTAATTTAAAGTTGAAAATTTCAGTCATAATTTACCGAATGTAAATTTTTCACTTTAGACCAACATTTTCATAACTTTCATCACAGTTACGAAGCTGATTATTTTTTGCATGAAAGTACTACTAATGAAGATTCAGTTGCAAAAAAAAAATCTCGTAAAAGTCTTACTACTTTCTTTTCTTTTAATTTTTTAATTTATCAGGTCGAAAATTCTCAAAAATTCAGAAAAAAAATCATAACTCGAAAACTATCAAAAATCGCGGAACATACATGGGGGTGATTCGGATACCTCACGATACGAGGGAACTAAATTTTATTTTTGGACGTCAACCGACCGGCCACCCTGTATAAAGGTCGAATAAAATATTAAAAACCTATTTAACCCAAATGGTTGTCACTACAACTTTAACCAATCCGAATGAGAACCCCGTATTCCACAAGTCTCTACTTTAAGTTGAAATTTGAATTGTAGGTATATAATGTCAAATAATGAAACTACATGTCAAGTAGTACCTAAATAAAAAGTAAAATAAAATACATATCGTAATTTGGGAGCAGTTAATAGACATTTACATAATTATGCCGTTAATGAGGTACCAGGGAGGCCACATGTGCAGAAGGAATTATTGCCAAACTTCCTTGTCATCAACGTAGTCTTTAATCTTGTAATATGCTTTTTTGATAAGGACACGTTTTATGTGGGTTTTGAACTTTCCATCGTTAAGTTCTGTAACTTTCCTTAGCATAATCAGCCTATAATGCCCCCACTGCTGAGATATAGCAGGCCTCCTCTCTCGAGAGGGAGTGGGCTGTAGTCTACCACGCGTGCCCAGTGCGGGTTGGTAGATGTCACATATTTTGGTTCTAGGGCATGCCGGTTTCCTCACGATGTTTTCCTTCACCTTTTAGAGCGCAGTGGTGAGGAAATTATTTATACAAAGTAAAGCGCATGCTTCGGTTCGAACCCACGACCTACAACAACTCGTAACTCGGGGCCGTAACCACTGGGCCACTACTGCTCCCTTCATTATAATAAGTTATTTGCCACAGTATAATTGATAAGTATTCACACTTACAAAGTAAAAACTTATCTCATATCGATACAGGCACGAATCGCGAGTCGTAACATAAAGAGGCCGTATCTACCCGCTAATCTAATGGCCCTATTTGACATTATTATGGTACGCCACAATGACATACAAAACACCTTTTGTGTTTAAAAAAAATGTTCTTTCTTAAATAAACGTTTGATTAGTATTAATAAGGAAAAAAAAACTTTTATTTTATTTAAGTTTAACGAGGTGAAGCAGTAAGGCAGATACGTTTTGCAGTAAGCCTCAAGTTTCCGACGTTCAAATAAGGTAATATGATAATTTTCATTAGACTTAGTTGCAAAACTACACCCAGTCGGGCGCACACAGTGAGGGCAAAAGGGTTAATGAATACAATGATAATAACCTACGTTATACTCATGCAAATTGACTTCGTGGCCCATAAAAGGATATTCTATTTAAAGTTTACCTTTACTTAACACAAATATGCCATAAATTTAGTTTTAATTCAATTACATGGGTTGGAAGCGTACCAGGATGTTATATGGAGTGAAGAGTTGTTAAAAACGCATCAAGCGTCCGCTTACTGGGCACTTAGAATAATCGACTTTTCGAAAATGTTCTACCGCCTAACGAGCTTAGTACTCCCAGCCCATCTGTAATTATAGATATTTGAACAAGTGATATCATTAATGACGTAAACTAATTAACGACTTGTTTGTGTTAATCAAGTAAATTGAAAACTGAAAACCCTTTTACGAGAGGGATGGATTCATACTTCCATGTATGTCACTTGCAAAACTCAACATTTTGACAGAGTATCCACATGATGACACAATTTGGAGCTATGTACTTGTTGCTGAGTCACTAGAAAATCAGCATCTGATAGTTTCATCATAAGCTCGTCAATACTCGAATTTCCTTATCGATGTCGGAAGCATTTTACATTATGTTACAAATTGGCCGTCCTTGATGGGGGGATTGGGCTGATGGACCAATGATCTTATTTATTGCTATTATCGGCTATTTACCCACTTATCTTGGAATATTCAGCATGTACATACTTATGACGGGTAGTATATATAAATACGCGAGTGACATAAGGACTAAAGAGGTAGACGCAGGTACAGTCGGGCTCATTAGCAACGTTATCAAGCAGGCGCGGGCCGCGGGCGCTGCGCATAAAATTATGCCGATGCATTAGTATGAGGACTGGCTTCTATGGCGAAGTGGAGTTGCATTTGGATATAACTTATTTATAAGGACACAACATTTGAGCGGTTTGCTCAAATGTTGTGTAGAGAAAACAAGCAAGAAAGCCTTATATTCAGCAGTGGATAAACCTGAAGGAGAACAAATACCTAGACTCCAGAGTAGTCACAATAATATCATAAGTTTTTATTAGTATCAAAGTTGTCAGTAATGTTAATGCTGTAACGTATACCATGATAACCGTCCAGTAAGACTGTTATTTACTTTTTTTACAAAACAAGTGAAGTGCCTCTTGCAGTCTTGCCATGTAAACCCTGCACGGTACAATCGTATACAGGCCGCGTTGCACCGGATGGATGCATGCTTTTAGCGAGGGCCGCGATACCGACGAGTTTCGGCGACATCAGTCGATAACACACGACTTACGGCCGCGGCGACACGTACGGCGGATATATTTAAACCATTGCGCGATAAAAGTCCCGGCTCAGAGCAAATATCTTGTTTTTATTGCCGACTGTACTTGTTTATTTGCACTCTACGTTTTTATATAGGGAATTTTAATGTGGGTATTATTTCACTCAGAGGATCGTCCAAACTCTGCGCCGGCGCCGCTTCTGTACCTAATATTGTGGTAATAATTTTAACATTTAATAAACCTTTCAGAATGACCTTTTTATAGGGCCTTAATGTTGGGAATATGATTGTTCGATACTTTTAAGTAATTAAAATGTTTTATGAAAGTAAATAGAGTTTTGAATCGAATTACAAGTTGACATTATAGCAATAAATTCAATTGAAATATTATTATATAAATAAAAATAAAAGTAATAAAAACTAAAACCCAACTACGGCAAAAGTCAACTAAAAAGGTATAAACAAATCATCACAGACAGACAAATTAAAAATCCGGAGTCACACGTGTTTAGGGGATAAATCGAATAGATTACGTGTGACTCCGGATTTTTAATTTGTCTGTCTGTGATGACTTGTTTATACCTTTTTAGTTGACTTTTGCCGTAGTTGGGTTTTAGTTTTTATTACTTTTATTTTTATTTAATTTATTTTGGGGTTATAATATATATATTTTTGAAATGTGCTAATTAAGCCCTTTCATTTGATACCCAACACGACCCTATTAAAAAAACTTTTTTTTTTAGTTCATGACTTTTTGTCCTCTAGAGGGCGCCATAATTATTCAATTTAATGTGACGTCACATAGCCTATAACCATCGGACGACCGAGACGCTTCCAACGATACCCCATTAGTCAAACTATGATGAGTAGTTTAGAAGTTATGAGGGAACAAATGAACATACATACATACATACATACATACATCCATACATACCGGTCAAAATCATAACCCTCCTTTTTGCTTCGCCGTAGTCGGGTAAAAAGAGGTTTCGTTCACATGTACCCATACAGATCCTTCTTTGGAACAGAGATGAAAAATAGTGCGCATGTTGGATTTCAAACAAACCAAATCGGCCTAATCGTTTTTAAAATTATCGCGGACACAAGTAACATGACAAACAGGGCACTTCGCATTTTGAAATTGGTTACATCCATAGTTTTGCTCAAAATTGGGCGATAAAATATTTTCACACATCCAAATTCAACCCATTCAAATATAAACAGGCCTCACAAAATTACCCTAAACCTCAATAAAATGTTTACCCCTTCCACTGCCACGATATCACTACTCCTTTAAACAATAAAGCATGTATTACTGCATGCCCGCGGCTGGCAATATTCCTGCCTGATTTATCGGGCCTTGCTTTTGTTTACTCAGTCTCATTGGCGGGCCGCACCGTGTAATTAATATCAACGTTAAACGCAAACGTTTATTTGTTCGATGTGCGCAAGAGTCGATCGCGAGGGCTATTGTAATAGACGCTGTGAGGTTTGTTTGGTCGCTTTTTATCTTATGAGTGATAGTTATGATTGGTAAAAAGTGATTTGGAGCCGAGTTAAAGTATGATTTGCAAGTAGATTTTAGTAGGTATCTGAGGGGAAATTCCCGTATTTTAATGAACGTTTTACTCATTTTTATTCCATTGTCTTTTTTAGGATGCATATCCGGTAAGGCTCTAATAATCCTTCCATATCCTAAGGGCACGTCTTTCCTACCATTACCGCGCCATCCAGCCTACTCCATGATATGCTAGGCCCATGACACATGAGGCTCCGGGGACTAGTGCAAATCTTTAGGTTCATTCGAGTAATCGAGTTTGATCAACCCACGCCGTGGTCGGTTCATAAGTCTTTGACATTGATTGTCGCTGAAATGAGATTGCAACTTGAATTTGAACGTTCTTCTGATATATTGGATCTCGAACCTCGAAAAAATTGTTAACTCTTCCTTTCTACACGACAGTTACAAATACAAGTCCATGTGTTAATGTTGTGAGTAGTAAGGTTTAAAGTTTAGCGAAGTCTCATAACATCCTTTATCTCGTGGTTTTTAGGTGACCCTAAGAGCAGCGACAGTAGCCGTTCTCCCTACCGTTCGTCTGCCAGTATCACTAACTGTTGGACAGGCGAACTCAAAAGGTTCCGAGACCTGCCCTGTAAGACACTTGTCTTGTATCAGCATGACAACACCCAGTTCGATCAAGCTAAAGTTCAAGTACGTTTCTTTGGCAGTAATGTATTCTGATGGGCTTTCAAGGCTTGATCATTTGATGTATCCCTACGCTGCCCTTTTCAAACAACAACATCTGAAGAGCAAAGTCCCGTTGCACAATTACCGCCCACCTCGCGATCCATCACCGCATCCTTAGCACGGCAATTAATATCAATGTATACAGCGGTATACTGGCGAATATCTCGATAGTTGGGAACCAGCCGAGTCAACAACCTGCGCACACGTCACTTCGCTCGTTTGCCCATCACTCAGAATGTTTATTTTTCAATTTAACCCGTCAGTGGCGAGGCCGGGAGGGCCCCGCTGAGTTAGGGCCGCCACACACCGCGTCGACAGATTACCGCGTGCACAGCGCCGCCTACCGGCTCCGCCCGCAACTGCATCAACCCTGAACCACTTGGCCCACTTGCTATTAATTGCTGGTTGTGGTTATTAGTTGATTAGTACGTTGGGTTATTTATTAGATTTGTGTTAATGTTAATATGTTGTTTGAATATCAATTTAAAAGCAACGATTATGGTTTATACGATATTAATCTTATTTTATTATTGTTTAGATTGTTTTATGACAGCTGATGTTTATAGGAAAGAAGTGTATAATTATAGACATTAATGAAACGGACACTATTTACTTAGTGCTTGCTAGTTTGTATCACTCATCATCCTGATAGTAATACATAATTATTTTGCCACAGAAATTAGCAAGCAGTCAATACAATAGTTAAAACCTGTATTTACTATATCTATCAAACGACCTCGATGAACTCGCCTGCCGAATCATTCAAGACATACTAACACCCCATCAACAACGCAAACCAAATAAAATACACAAGGTCACACAAGTCGGTGCTAACGCGGACAGCCCTACAAACAACCCGTGGCATACAGGCGTCGAGACCTACAATTAGGGCCGGCCAACAAGACCACGACCGACCGCCGCTAATACGCACTCCACCAACTAGTTACACACACGCCAATCTTATTAGCACACAACATGCGCGAAAATGATCCTTTACCGCCACGGAACATGGCCTTATACATCGCAGACAGAAGTTTGAGGGTTAAAACATCACTATGATGCTTTACAACTTTATCTTTGCTATCCGTATTACCGAAATCTGCTTCTATGCGACTGGCAATAGGGGTGATGTCGAGTGTAGAGAGATATTGGTAAGTCAGGTATGGGAAAATTGTTCTTTATTGTTTATTGGCTCAACCATTCATCAATGAGTTATTACACCATGAGTAAAGTAAAAATATTGGGTGAAAATTGATTTTTCTCAAGACGGATTGCACGAGACGTGCTTAAATCATCAGGTCTTGGTTAGAACTCGTGTATGTGTTGTGGAGTTAATTATAATTGATAGGATGGAATTCTCGGGAGTTGAAATTAGTAGAGAAAAGGCTTAGCAGCTAGAAAGCTTGGAAATACTGAGCTATGTTTAAACATTCTACTAGTAATTGCAATATATGAGTATTCGAATTGCTTTGTGAAGAAATTAAGATATTTTAAAGCTATGGAGACTATTAACAGTATAATAGAGAGATAGCAATGTAAAGCTGACCATGGTTAAGTTCAACATTTAAATACTATATAGCTTAGATATCAAACTGTCTATCTGTAAGTCTATTAACAAAATCTGGCCATACCCAAATTGAATATGGCCATATTTTAAAGGATATATTTATTTATTTTGCAAGGAAGATACGGTGCCATTCTACTGAGCATAACCAAGATCTGCCTGGTACATCTCAACTTTAGGCTCCCTGGTACATCACTCCATTCGAGTCACATCTCCTTAATAAAGTAGACCACGGATGATGTGTGAGGACCACACGTGTGCATGGCGCCGAGTTGTGTACCAGGACCACACAGGCGGCAGGCGGTAGCCACCACTCTGTGGTTAACGTAGCGGAGGACAGCCGCAGGCAATGGCTACAGTGGACTGCTGGAGCGGGTCGCCCTTCATTGGGCATCTTTTATTGGGTCCAGTCTGTTTTTTGAATTATTGGACACATAATATCGACCCAAATTGGACAAGTGTTACTTGCCAAACGCACAGAGCTGTTCCTGCAACGCATTATTGGTTTCTGCTGTAAATGATCGACATGCAGTTGACAATTAAAGAACAAACTGTCCACAAAGACCACAATACATAATTACGCCTATTGAATCTGTTGACCCTACAATTTTCGTCCGAGTTAGAAACTAAAACCGTCAAAAGCTATTAAATCCTGTCTAAAAGTTTATTTCCCCAACATCATTCTCCCTAACGAGTAACACACCGCCCGTCGCAAGCAATCATTTTCACAAGATATACGGGTTTCTGACGCGATGATCGCGATTACAGTGATTATATAGCTCCGTGCGTGGTGGTACACCGGCCTATTATCTCAAGCACGCTTTATTGAAAAATTAATTTACTTTACTTATATCGCTGACATTTTTATATGTAATTAATAGCTACATAACGGGATTCGTTTCGCTTGATGGTTAATTACCGCGCCTTCATGTTTGCCTGGTAGGTACTAAAACTTTTAGAATGCCTAATAAAAATTAAACCTACCGATTAGTGCTATGATACAATCTTCTATAATCAATTATAAGTTGATCTGACTACTCAAACGGATAGATTAGGTTCAGCATCATATGATCAGCATCCAGAACAAAACTAAAATCCATGCAACTTATTAAAAGTTACAAAGAGAAGGACAATCCATATTTGTCATTCCATCCAGTCATCCTTGGTTGTCAACTTATAGCTGGACCTACGGTTTCCATCACTTCCATATTTGTGGGCACCAAGTCTTCGATTACTTAACTGTCAGTCTGACAGTAAGTACCAACATCAGGGCTTCAAACCACGTCGATGGGTACGTGCCCGAAAACTACGTGACGATGCATATTCAACGCACTATGCAAGTTATGGATTTTTGGAGAAACAAGTTAAAAAAAAATGTTGTAGGTTTAGTCGTCAGGTTTGTGAAATACATGTTCTTTTTGATGTTGGACTTGCAATTATTACAGAGTCGAGTAAGTACTTGTTCTTCCACCATTACTACGAAAATCAGTTGGACAATGAACATTCATAAAAAAGAAACTCGAACGGTGACCAACGCGATCTTTTCTAAGTGCTCTTAACTTTGCAATGTTCCAAAAATGGCTCTCAAACACAATTCAACAATAAATCCATAAAATACTTTGTAGTGACAGAACTGGGCATCAAGACCACTGTTTACAAAATAAAACGTTATTTAAATATCTTTAGCGAAAATTAAGAGCACTGAATAAGTGTATAGTGGGTAATTAAAACTATAAATATAAGGAGAGAGTCACAAGACCATTTAAAAGTAAAATGGCGCTTGCCAAGGAATGTTGAAACAATATTGTGTCAGTGTTAATTACTTGTTTGTGGTTATCGCGCAATTATTGCTCTCTACTCGGGGAAATTATTGTTTGTCTGTTTGTACTTTTTGAATCATGACGAAAGACCACCTCATTTTTCTCCCAGGTTAACAGAGAAAGCTTCTACAGCTTGATATACTTAGCTAAGTCCCTATATCCCTCCATTCTCTTTGTTGAGTTTGCTACCCCCGGCTAGTTGGTATTCATGGCGACGAAGCTAGACATGTTGATATATCTGGGGTGCTCGAAGAAGAGTGGTCCAATGTCGTAATCTTTTCAATTTCAGAGCCACTGTAGTGTCTTTTAATTTAACAATATTGTCTTTATTGAGTGCATGTTTTTGCTTCTACGCCACACCATAATCTTAATCGTAATATTCTTCATACATGCATTAATTTAACGTTATCAAGTTTTCAAGTAAAACAACAGTAGGTACCGAGACAGCTGCTTCTCATGACACGCCGTGGGATTATTCTTATATATTTTCTATAAACTGTTTACAACGTATCATTATTAACGCGATTTTGATTACGATAGCTTTAAGTAGCTTTAATTTAACACTTCCATTAACGTGGTTCTGGCTTAAAAACTAGCTATTTGTGGCGATCATTAATACCTTATTAACGCCTGCAACCATGCTTATTAGGTTCACCGTAATTATTAAACAGGTGGATATCAAACTTATACTCTTTTCGACTGATAGTACCTACCACACTGAATTTCTTAATCTTTATCACTGGACTATCTACTATAGCTTTTTTTCTTGCCTTGTTCCACCCAATGTAGAGTATAGGCCTCGTCCCTTTTGTTTCATCCTACCCTGGTATGAGCGAGTGTCATTCAGGTCACAACCGCTATTTTTTAAAGGTCTACACTGCAGACAAATCCGCGATTACAACTCATAGTGCCTGACATATACATAAAAGTAGGTCTGTCAGTTCATACGACGTTGTATACACTTACAACTCAGTTGTAAGTATTACGAGCTAAATTATTTGTTTACGTCTTCAGTCGGAATTATAATCTCGTTTTAAGACATTACATGCTTTTTTAGACGTTTGCAAAGATTTATTAGTATTTTCTCTGAATCAGCAGAAATGTAACGTTAAACCTTCTTGCATTTTATTATCAGTACGTTTTAAAACTGCGGTAAATGAAGTAAAAGAACTTTATTTTTAGGGTATGTAAGTACAAGAAAGGTAGGTAAATGGTGCAAGGACTTATAAACTAAACTTACCTTACTAGAAGCTCGTCGTTTTTCAGGGCAATTGTGATGAAAACAGATAACTTACCTGAAAAAAAAACAATTTAATTTTATATGATTTCAGAAGTTACTTTAAAGCATGAACTTTCAAACTTAATAGCTTGTTTGGAAGCCGTTTTGTTACCAACACACGTACTACGTAACAATATGTTGTAGTAGTTCAATGGATAACGTTTGTATTACAAACAAACGTGTGAGAATAAATCCGTGTCAATCAAAAAGAAAGTCGAACAGTCATATCGTTTTAGTGCCGACGCGACGCTTAACAAACTCGTGTCACAAGCAAATATCCACGGAAGCTATTGTTAGTCGCCATAAACGAGAACTATGTGAGAATGTCGTGACTCCGGCCTATTGCCGAGGAGGTACTACGGACCTTACACACGCACGGCTAAGAAAAAGTAACCAAGACGCACGTGTTACTCATCAATTAAAATCAAATTAACAATTTGCCTGTCAAAGGCAATTCATTGTCCAAACTAGGATAGATACACCTATTTTTAGACCGATTGATTTTAGACTTTGTAGCTGGTGAGATAAGATGCAAATTATTTCGTCAATGAGTCAGTAGTCTTATAAAGATGAGTGGCTTAGCCAACAAATTGCGTCGGACACTGGCCGCCTATACCTTATTGTTTTTTAATGGCCAGTCCCGCCCCCGCCGTGCCTTCATCATCCATCATCCTCCTTGAACATCCACTTTCGACGTTTTTTCTTAAAGTTGTTCAAATAAAAAAGAGTCGAATTCCCCGCGGCGTTCACTGACATTCCTTAGAAAGTTAAAACAACATATAAATTAATAAACGATCGTAAGGGTTAATGTTGTTGGTATAGTTAGGATAGCATTTATTCGATACCGATTAAAACACGATTTAAAGTTGAATTGAGTCTGGTTCCACATACAGTATGACTCGATTGATCCAGCTCAAGAAAGGAATAACTTTGTTTTCAAAGTTATGCAGTTTGCTAAACGTGGCCGTTACTTAGTTTTTATAAATAAGAAGAATGGCGATAGCGTATCTATATAATATTTGGGGGACGCTGGAGTAGTTACGTCTCCATAAAATAAGCAAATGCTATAATAATTTACTATTATTTTGTCATCCCTCATTTAACCACTGCAAAGGTGACCAAATAAATATTCCACCCAGGGCAAGTGGCTCATAAACTTGCTATCAGTAGTACAATCGCGGACAGATCGACCATCTGCCGTCAATACCACCTAGTACCTATACGTCATGGGCTCCTGGTAATAACTTACGGGTCTTTAATAGTAACCTATGTAAATTCGTGTCACCCTAATGAGACTTACTGGGGTGTTCAGTTGGGTTTTTGGAGGGGTATCTAAATAAGTGAATATTTTAAATGCAAAGAAGTTTTGGCTTGTATTTTAAATTTGTGTATCCCTATACTAACCAATTGAAAGGTCAAAAAATTATGCGGTAGGAAAAATTCCTTTTATTTTTTCAAAATTATACTTGTTTCCCCAGTAATCAAACGATTCCTATCAACACCTAATAATTTACCTAGCAGCTCAGGTACACAATAAAAACCAGTAGAGCTACTCAAATCAACAAGACACAGCATATAGGTTGGCGATCAGCTGACGAACAGAGGTCAGGGAAAGCTTCCGCCCAGAGCACGCACGCACGCCTGAACCATCCCATTGAATTGCCCGTATTGCCACGGCACGCACAGAAGATATACACAACAATAGTGTAACTGTAAGATATGGCACAGCAAAGTAATAAATATGAAAACCATCGAGTTCAGAGCCTACTGCTTTGTTTAGAAATGTACTAGCCTAATAATCTATTTACGATCAGAATAAGTGACTTGCGGGTTTGAGACAAAGCAGCCTATACAGTTCTGCCCGAAATGCAAAGACCATGATAATAACATCCAGCCAATATTTCTATTGTATTCTTGATCCAGTCTTGATAAGTCTAAACACTTCTAAATACAAGTGTGCATCGTATTAGAGTTGATCTTCTCTTTTATGTATTGCATGGTAAAGAGCCGGCGCCATTGGGTTGGTCCACCTGTCAGGATGGTCTTGGTTAATGTATTGAAAGGGGCAAAATTTAACAGTTTATGCTCATTTTCTAATTATGTGGTCGATGGTTTTGTTGAGGTGGAAAAATATGAATATTTGGCTCTTCTTGTTCATGAAACCTTCATATTGACTAGACTATGCATGATTCATTGGTACGAAGTTCTTTAACACGGCATGCGGTAGGAGTGAACTGGTAGAGATCCTCATGTAACGAGAAAGCGTCATGCGTATGCTCCATACGACTTTCTCTCTCTCTGAAAGTGTGAATTTGGTGAAAATCCAAGATGGCGAATTTTTTTTCGAGTGTGTTAGCTGATAGTGACGTTACAATGTCAATCCAAGATTGCGTCTGCGGAATTTTTCTTTCTTTATTTCTTTATCACCATATTCACCATGCTTGGAAAACGGATTACTGTCACAAGAGAATGGCACAGCCCTTCCCCCGCTGGCAAACATCTACCTATCTATATACCTAACTAGTCTTTATTCTCAGTTTTCTTGAGTTGGTGCATAATCTTTTCCTAAAACTAGACGATACAGCAAAACATCATTCATTCTGCCTAGCCTTTTCCCAATCATGTTGGGGTCGGCTTCCAGTCTAACCGAATGCAGCTGAATACCAGTAACATGGAGCGACTGCCTATCTGACCTCCACAACCCAGTAACTGGGTAATACGATACCCCTTGGTAAGACTGGTTGTCAGACTTTCGGGCTTCTGACGACTCGTAACGACTGTCAAAGATCCAAGAATGACAGCCGGGACCAACGGCTTAGCGTGCTTTCCGAAGTACGGAGGAGTCTCGGTATGTAAAGATGGTCACCCATCCACGGACCAACCCAGGCAAGCGCAGCTTAACCTGTTGGATCGACCCGTGCGGCTGTTATTAGTTAGCCACGAGCTCCTCACGATACACGCAACGATACAGCAAAACATGAAATTTAAATAAAGCCCGAATGTAAAAGAACAGTTTTGTCTAAGTACTGTTTATTAATTCAGGAAGTGCGACAAATAAGGATTCCGCGTAAGTACCTCATTATACCATAAGCGAAGAATTTCCCACTAGGTTGTTCGTTGGAAGCATCACAATAAAAAACTAAACGCTCAAAAGCACGCTAACTAACGAGATCCCAGCAAAGTTTTATTATTGTTGTATAGCGGCCATAAAAATGGCGCCTGTCGAGCTTTTATTGATCCGTGAATGGTCGACGAATGGCCCAAGACCTCTGTTACGACCAATTTAACCGATATCAATTAGCGATGTTTGATATCTTGAAAGGCAATAAATTAGTTTTCAATTTGCTTGGTATCCTTAAAGTATTTGTAATTGACACTTGAAGACCTCGCAGACCATGACTCAGAGGAGAATTAGAAATTCCAGTATTTCGCTAATAAATTAAATGGTCACTGTGTAAATTACACTTGACTTAAGGGGGTCGGAGGAATTGCAATGAATGTTGAAATGTTAAAACAATTACTGTCCAAGGACTTCCACTCCTGACTTTGGTATTTTTTGTATTTAAATAAGTTACATATTTACACGGTTCAAAAGTAACCAGATATGTTTTATTGGTTTGTCATTAATCGCGCTGCGCTCACGCATGCCTTATGATTGACGCACACCGCCGCCCGCGCAACGTTTTACATATAAATTACCAATTACAGACCCCTCACAGATTTCACAGAGTAGCAGAGGTGGCAGTTTTACAATATTTATAATGTGTATTTATTCATACATGTTTATTTTAGAAATGCCTATTAAATTAGATATTTTTGTAGGCGTAGATAATGAAGACCAGTTTTTTAATCGACGTGGATTGCATTGATTTGTATATTTTATCGATAAACTAGCATCGATTGCCTAATTGGGCTCACACGCTCTCTGTAGGAATTCATCGACCAATCAGAGAAGTATTCAAATATTTCATAATTCTCAAATCTAAAGATACTTATACATCACATCAGTATTGGTAACCAATATTATTAGATGATTTACTTCAAAAGAACTTCGTAAAAATTCAAGTCTTCCTAATTTCTGTAAAAGTTTCATTACTAATATTTGTTGGATTACATTTTCTAGCGTCAAGTAAACACACAGTATGAGAATCGATAATCTAGCATAAATCAGTGGTAATCTATACGTTGTATAGCCGCCTCCACAGTAACGGTAGCCACTTCTAATAATGAGTAATGAGTTAGAAAGAATGCAGGATAACAACTGACGGGCAATTGATGGGAAGCATACCGCCGCACCGCTTCTGCCCGCCTGGTAACATTGTGCATTAAATAGACACCGCTCATTAAATTCCATGATTGATTTTGTGGCAAAACCAATACAGTAGTCGCTACCGGTATGATTAGTAATTAAAATACGTCTAATAAGACTGAGATAGGCAAACAAGTTGCTCACGACCGAACAGTCCGTTTTAATGAGTTGACATTGATAAATGACTACCGAATTGTGAATTAGCATAAGATTCGAATAAGTTTCAAGATCAAAATTCATTCATATCGGAATTTACAAACTGATTCGCAAAGCTTTTAGAATTTAGATTGTTTATTATAATCAGAGAGGACACGGTAGAGCTGGAAAGATAAATTGCATGACGTGTAGCTAGAGAAACTAAACTGCTTCGACTACGTTATGTGGAGGTATTTCATTTTAATGTTCGTAACAACAGCAAATCTTTCAATCAGATACCAAGCAATCATAGGATAGCAGGTATGGTGAGTAGGCAAGCAGAGGCCCACCCGCCGCGCGGCCGCGGGCACGCACGCGCTCTCGCTAAATTGCCCAACTGATGCAAAAATACCCCCTTGAGGTTACAAGGTCTCTAACGGTTCCTTTCGTGATAGAGCCTCTTATATTACACATTTCCTGAGAATCATCGCAAAATGTTGCTAATGGTTGGCACTCATTTGTATTTGATATTGAAGCTTTACTTGAAGCTGTCTCATGTTCATATTGGTTACACGGACAATGTTCTGTGAATTCGAACATAACGATAGCTTTATTTCCACATGCATCGAAATTGATTGTGAGAACATTACGCACACAAGAATGTCACACCGCCGCATAGTACCAGTTCCCATATTCCAGCGACAATTTCCTGGAACATTTAGCATTACACTTATAATATCGTATTGCTTTCCTATCACGTTCAGAGATGACTTTATTTTGATATTGCACGCTTGTACTTTATCACCCATTGTCTTTTTTATTCACACTCCTACGTGCCTCAATGTCGGCGCCTGAAGTTTGTACATATTTCACTAATGTTACATTGTCATTCGGAAGAGGTGTATGAACTGTGAAAGTGCGCTTTGAATGAGTATCAAACGAGCTGATGGGCCGGTGTCGACGTCACCATGCCGGGCTGACAGCTCCGGACGTTGAGGAAACTTTAATGGATTTTGCATCAATAGGTAGCAACTTTAGCTCGAGGCTAAGTAATAACTGCCGCTCGGGTCGATCCATCAGGTTACGCTACGCTTGCCGGGGTTGATCCGTGGATGGGTGACCTCTATACATAGCGAAATTCCTCCGTGCCTCGGAAAGCACTTTAAACCGGCTGTTGGTTCCGGCTGCCATTCGTGGATCTTTGACAGTCGGGTCGACAGAAGCCCGAAAGTGTGACAACCAGCCTTACCAGGGGGTATCGTATTACCACATGAGTAACGAATATTACCCAGTTAAATACTGGGTTGTGGAGGTCAGATAGGCGTCGCACCATCTATAATACTGGAATGCTGTTATTCAGCTGCGGCCGGTTAGACCGAACCCAAAATCTTTGGGAAAAGGCTAGGCAGATTGAGGTAGCAAAAAGTTTCATGAAAAGCTAGCGCTTTACCTCTGACTAAATGCCAGCAATGCAAAGTTTCCCGTTGAAATTTGTGGCGTTTCTGGCATGAGGCTGGTTCATTGTGCCATAACAAAATATCACAGCGAAGAGAATGTTCGCATCATGCATACTTCCCCGATTCAATTTTATAAAATAAACAGAGAAGTGTCACGGAGCAGGCCATAACGATTCTGTTTTACGAAGCTAGCGTGTTCCACTCGAATAATGTACCAGCAGATAGGGCGCTTTTTGTTTTGCTAAACGGGCAAAGTTGTTCGCGTGCCGTCGACATCCTGCGGTCGGGATATTTTTATCCTTACTTGCTTTATGTGTCAGCACCTAATCGATAGAGTAACCTTGGGAACCAGAAGGTCATTGTGACGAAAATCCTTTCATATATCATTAAAAAACAACGACCTAAACGTAGAGGCCATTAAGCCTCTTCAATTAATATAATAAACATGTCGTCGAACCAAGAATTTAATTCATAAATATAAAAAAATCTGTTAGAAAAATTAAGCATTCGTGTTGAACATTGTTTGAATTAATGTGACATTCAATAAATATTTCGAAACGCGTCAATATACATGCATGTTTAGAAAATATTATTACCAGCTACACAAATTAGGAAACGAAATCCCAAGAGACACATTTTAAGTCAATCCATTTCCTAGGGTAACCAGGAACATATGAGGAGATTTTTTCGAATAGTTTTTCAGTGTAGTATCAATTAGGAAACGTTCTGTGAGATCCGCCTCGACGTTAGCGCTCCGTTGGCGGCAATTAGAGCTGCTATGGCGCCCGCGGGACACCGCCGGATGCCCGGAATGTCTGAACTCCTGGCGCGGTATGCGACCCTGGTAATTATTCTCGGGTGATGCACGGTCTATTGCTCCTGGTGACTAATTAAAAACAATTTCCGTGATTTATTTATTAGTGGTCCGTTATTTATGAGTCACCCCAAATAGAGCATAAGTTATAAAAATATTTGAAACAAGTTGCATGGTATGCTATACGAGTAGCAAACTCAGTGTACTCAGTGAATTAATATCCGCGGAATAAGCCTTCTCATCCAAATATATTTTGAGTTTTTGACAGTTTCTCCCTACGAAAACTGTCAGAAGGAAATCTTATTCCGCGGATAAAATGTATATGCAATGCATACATATCTCTCAATGGTGAGTTTTTGACAGTTTTTGTATGGCAAATCTGTCAAAAACCCACCATTGAGAGGCCATTGTAACGTTTATAAATTAGTAGACTTAAGGCCCCTGAAACCTTACAAGCGAAAATCTTCTGCATAATAGTAAATACATTGGTTCAACGATGTGGAGATATCAATTAACGCTAACTAACCTATGCTAAGTGATCTACAATTGCAAGGTAAGTAAATAGTTGTTTTCCGGTCCAAGTAAATCAAAGATAATCATCTAAGCACGCACAATATCAAGTAACAAGACACTGTCCTATACAATTAAACATGAAAATCATAAGAATGCAAGATATTTCATATAGTAAGGCCTAGTGATGAGCAACGCTATCTATCGATAAATCGGAGACGCGCAGCGGGGGCTGGCTTATCGACTCGACATCTGGCGCCTAAATTCTTACATGCAACGTACACCGGTTGTAAATAAGGCAGGAATCGCCACTGACAGACAGACCAACGGAACAATATACGACTGTAGCTATCATAGTATGGATGTGGCCAGGCCAATTTATAATCAATAAACGGTTTATAATAAATCACACGTTAAAACGTTTAATAAATCAACAAAGCCAGTCTGAGCCAATTCAAATGAGCATGGTGTTTTCTATTTCTATGTTTTTGTAAAATTGAATAATTATGTATTAAAACCCGTAGAAATGAAACAAAACATGATGTAAAGATCGACAAACACGGAACTCCCACTATTAACAGCGTTTAAAAAGTTGATATGACATACAGAAAGTTATATCCTATTTAAAAAAAATATTATTCTTTTTATTACACGGTACAAAACTGTAGCGATACTAGTAGAAATACTTATTTTCACCTACTTAGTATTTGCATAGAATTTGCAAATGCTTAAACAGCAAAATAATCTCTAAAGTCCTAACGTCAGCAAATCCTTATCAGTTTTCATAATCAAACATTAAATAGAATGTTGGAACGACAGGTAGATACTGAGATACAAACCTGCACTTTCCCACACCTTCTAAATATCGACTCTAACTGCTTAGCATCAAAGTTCAAAGTGCTTTTGACATTGGAATAATAAATTTGAGGAGTATCATGACACGTGTCAGTTTCGCTGCGAGCTGTCAGAGCAGAGTAATATATTTATTTATGTGCTGCCGTGGCTGCCGTGTAGCCTCTGTCAATGATGACGTGAGAACGGTTCCGAAATACTTCCTGAGAACCTATGGTGTGCTGGTGCTTCTACTCTACTATTGGGCTATATAGCCATAGAAATCATTGTTAAAATTGGATGTTTTTAAAATTGAAATGGAATTATTATTTGCCACCTAAATAAGCAGTTTTCTTTTATTGACTTATTGACTAGCAATTAATTAGTATTACCAAAAACAAAAGTAGCATTCAATCACATAGGAGTCACAGTGAGACAGTTCAATATTGTTAACATAATTTATGTGCATACTAGGCCATTCGATCGGTATATTATTGCAAATTAAACGTCCGGTCGCGGTAATCATAAAGGATTCACAAATAATAATGTATGTTATGTATTTAATTAGGTACTCGTAATTATGTGGATCGATGGCGCACTAACTATGCTAGTGTATTGGCTCCGTATGTATATTTTTACTTCTCAATTGTCACTCTGTGCTAAAATAAATGAAATTATATTATATGAATGGATTTTTTTATGAATGAGAAAATGGAATGTTACCAGCTATCTTTGATAATTAATACTGGGCTTATTTAAACAGGATTTTATTAAATTCAGTTTGTAGCAAAGCAAACATTTTATTGTGTCTCCAATCCATATCATACTGATTTGAATAACTTGAACTTGAACTCTCCAAAAACTATCTGAATCTAATTTTTACATAAAAATCGGAGATGAAATTATTCACCACATTTTTCCATTGCCACCCAGAACACAATTTCCATTTACAAAAATATGAACTAAAAAAGCAACCATTAATTTATCAAAAGTTTAATTATGAAATATGCACCAATAAATCGTTGTCGTTTGTACGAACGACAGGCATAGCCGGGATTCCGACTGTGTACGTATTTTTTGTCCCTCTCGCACCGACTATAAACACGACACGGTTAATTAAAACGGTATATTAGCATAAACAAATAAAATGCCCCATTACGAATTCAATTTACAATCTTTGAAATCGGTTAAATTAGTCGCAGTAAATAATATCTCGGATACAGTTTCGATAATAGCGTTGGGGCGCAAGACACGAGCGGCGCGGGGTAAAACACCACACAACTACATATTATATGCATTGCCTATTAATGCTCATCTACAATTTAAAGAAGAAGCAAACCAGTTCTTTTTTGCCGTCATTTTGAAAGGATGCGCTTATAGGGAGGAAAGCAGGCTAGTTGTTTTTGTCAATGCTGGCTCCCACCTTATTTTTGAGGAAATAAGTTACGGTTTTTATGTAACTGTGAAACAGTTCCTTAGAATTTTATATTTATTAAGACTATTTAGGGCAGTATTCTTACTATATAAATCTTTGTAACTATGTTTTAGTAAAATCAAGCGGTACAAAACATTCAGATAATTATATCTCTATCCCTACTTGGAATAAAATCTTTCGTCTCAACCCGCTATATCTTATAACTTAGAGCACGCACATGTTATCACATGTGGTGTAACGTCGCCCGTGCAGTGGATCGATGCCTTCATTTAAATTTGGTGCGTTGAATATGGTAAATAGTGCAAATTATTAATTATAAGCTTATTTTATACAATTAATGTTGTATTTGATTGATTCACTACCGGTCTGATACATAATTTAATATTTTATGTAGTGCAGTGAAGTCCAAACGTTCTTTTTATAGATACTGGATTTCTTTCTGAATACTGGTGCATAGTTTATTTGAATACCACAATTAAGCAAAATATTATAACAATCTACCATCGCTCCTCATGACAAAATAATTTATTATAACTAAACCGAATTCTTATAAAACTGATTTTTAAATGAGAAGTTTCACCAGAGGATTCTATTACCATAGGTAGGCAATAGAATCCGACGTAGACGGAACGTACCATAGGTAGACGACGAATCATGAAAAAATATAATCTCCGCGCGTCTGAAAAACACTATTATTCCAAGTAAATGGTGTAAATTCACCACCAGTCTACCATCACAGATGTAACGTCAATCACAATCCCAACTACGAATTAACAGTAATTACACGCGTCCAAATCAAGCGCGTGCACAGGTATGCTGCCCCCCTGCCTTCCCCTTGGCTGCTCGACGGGGCGCCATTGTCCCGCTGTCGGGCACGAACGGCGCCCCACACAACGACCCGGTAGGCACGACCTGGCTGCCAAGGTATCGATAGTATTAGCCAAATGTACAATATAGCCGCACCGGGCCGCAGCGCAACGTATTTTCATACATAAAAGTGCGGTGCGGCCGCCTGTAATGTGTGTTGGTCTGGTTCATAGAAAATGTGCGAAGTGATGAAGGAGGATTTTTGGCGCGGTACACCACAATTTGCTTTAGCCTTTATGGTCAGGTTCCTAGGTATGCCTCGACTAGCTAGGATTATTTTGGGCCCATAGCAGATCCTGATGGCAAAGTTACAGAACATACAACAGGAACATGGATTAAGACACTGTAGGCGTTATTTAAAAGGTCAAAACAAATGAGATAAGTCATGTTCATGTTTAGGAAATCTAGTCATGTCATGACAGGTAATTGAACTTCAATTATTAGCTCCTGGAATTACTATTTTAAACAAAAATGTTTGAGAATCTACCAATTATTAACACGAAGTTCTGTAGTGAGTTAACGTATGTATGAGTGTAAGTTCTTCAACGCGGCTTGCGGTAGGAGTTGACGAAAGGAACTTCGTCTCAACTGGATGTCCCACGACACCTCCCGACTTTTTTGTTTGATGATGACATACAAGTATGAGAAAACACACGCAATAGTGTTTAAATGCACGGAATTAACATGTTATCATAACACCACCTATTTTACTGTTCTTGTCAACATGTACGTTATTAGTTTTAATTATATGTAAATGAATAAATATTAACATAAAGTTATCGACAGCGGGCAGCACTATCGTGGCGCCTGTTCGACAGCGCACCGCGGGGACGCATTGTCCGCGCGTCTAAGTGCCTCATATTCGGTTACCCAACTATATTACACGGCTATACGCAATATCGATATCTCACACAAAACAAATCACGAACATCCTTACTCCTAACCAACACAATAAATTTTCAACTTTAATTTTTGGAACTGAGGGCTTATTTTTGCGTGTATGCAAATTGGGTGATTATGCCAGTTAGATCGAAATACAAAACGATATAATTTTCATTTTACTACTCCTTGAATACACAAGAGGTTTAATAAATAACGAAACAAAGCTCTCACGTCGCACCTTATTTGAAGGCAGTTTTGTCAAGCGATTGTCTCAGCTTCACAAATAATTTATATTATTATATAATAGATTTGGGAGAAAAAGATATATTTTTATAGCGGTTATAGCAGACGATTTATTGTATAGTTTTAGTTAATAAGTTATAAAGTTAATTTATATTATAATTTGTTAAGGTATGTTATTAAATCACTTTTATGTTTTGTTTGTATGGGTTTGGTTGGTGAAATGTAGAAAGACTACGATTAAATTAGCAATAAACATTAGTTTTTCGACATTACTTCTGAGATAACTACGTGCTGGACACCTGCTTGAAACGTCGGGTATCGGCTAAAGATAGCAGAGGCATACTATATGCGGACATGTAACCGGTAAGGCTTTTAGGTTGGCATTCGCCTGAGTATTTTAATTTTCAAAAGTTTCTCAAGCATCATGAATAAAAAAGCTCTTTTCGTGCACTTAATGTATCCGAAAAACTGTGGAAAACGTAAACTTTCGTAATTTGTTGATATTGCAATCCTGTTTACCGTATTAACACTTACCTAATTTCTTATATTCAATTCCAATTCTCCGATTACTTTTCTGAATGGATTCCACCCGTATCGGATCAATAAACATTATAATGGACATCATACAATTATTGTAAACAAGTCGCGAACAATGTTGCAGTACTCTTTATTGTATTTGATTGGAAGTATCGGGTAACAAGTAATCTCCATTATCGTGGAATTTAATACTTAAGCCTATATCAATTATTTAAAATATATGACTAAAGTTATACTTTGCGAATATTATATATAAGTAAGGTTACAACTGGGCTAAGCAGGATTCTCGTGATAGGTGGGTTAGCATCAAAAATGTAGGAAGTAGAATCGAATGTCACGACATCTAGCTCGCCTGTCCGACAACGCTTCGCCATTGGTGTATGGGTGCTTACATTACGCACAATGCAAAATCAGTGTGGTCTATTGAACAACTTTGTATTTTGCATACCATTTAAATTCAATTTATTCTGTCCGCAGTCAATGCCGGCTATCAGTCGTAGATCTATGAAAGTTGTTACGGTTAGTCGGAAGCCACAGTCATAGCCATTTATTGATACGGGGCTATAACAAGTCATCATAATAAAAATCTGAGCCTGAAATTCTGACAACCAATCTTATCAAGGGCTATCGTGTTCCCCAGTTACTGGTTTGTGGAGATCAGATAGGCAGTCGCTCCATGTAAAATACTGGTATTCTGCTGCATCTAGTTAGACTGGAAGCCGACCCCACTGTAGTTCGGATAATGCCAGGCCGATAATGAATCACTTCCGAACATAGAGTGGACCGTCATTTTAAACACACAAAATCTTGTAAAAGCGTTACAATTAGGAACCTACCTCAGGGTCAATCTTTTTATACTCGGGATCCTCTTCATCCACTTCAAAGTACAGTTCCGTGGAAGTCAGCGATACGGTTCCCGGCGCCACCAGCCCTGGTGCCACCAGTCTTGCCTTCGTACTTATGTTCACTGGACCTGCGTATTATGTAAAAATAAACCGTGAAAACTGCCAATAATGACAATCCCTAGCATCAGGTAGAATAGCAGCTCACTTCCAGCTCACTACACATAAGTAATTGAATAAAGTATGATTACCAAACCAATTCATATCTCAGTATATCATTTTGTCCAATCGTATGGTATACACGGCCAGTCTTCGCAGTAACGTTTACAAATATTTATAACGCCTGACGTAGTATTGAATGCAACGCACACAAACGATACTGCTCAATTATTTCCGTCAGGAGTTGAAAACATTGAAATTCAAACATGAACATTCTAACTGAATCAGTAGGAAGTCTAATATGATCGTAACAATTAGATTTTTACGTGGATAAAATAATAAAATAAATACTTTGCTGAGCATTGAAAAGGAGACTTTATGTATTCAATTAAATTAATCCGATGATATGGGCCATTTTAGTTTTATTCGTTACCAGGAGAACATAAAATGAAGAAGTTCCCCCAACACATAGTTTTGTGTAATCGGTCTGCTTACCAGTAAGGTCGGCATCGATTTCTCTGTCATCTACCAGGAGCTCAGCGTCGTCTAGGAGTTCTGCGGCCGCGGGCGTAGGTAACTGCGCCCCACGACCCGCACCGCCCGCCGCTATCCTAGAGTGCAATTCTTCCGTTGCCTGTGATTGAAAAATGCGTAAATTTTAAAATCTTGGATTCGATTGCATTTCATTGTTCCTGTGCGAAAAAGAGATAATGCTAATTCAAGTCGAATAGTGCCATCCCTTTTAAGCCCCGCGACAGAAATCGTAGATACATACTGCGAACAGTTTTGAAATTTTACTAGGCTACCATACTATAGCAAGAGATTAATTTTACCTGCAGGATGGCGTCGTGGTGATGCGTGCTAGGGTGTGGCCTGGCTAACGCAGCGGCCACGTGTCTTCTCCCTCTCGCGTCAGGGACCAGTCTTCGTCGTCGACGTGCGTCGTCTTCCCAAGAGTCTAGCTTCCAGAATTGACTGCCACTGCTGAATATCAAACAAACGATATAAATAGAAAATAGCCAAAGCCTAAATAGAAACAAATTTTAGTTGAGCCGTGCTCCATGTCCACTGCACAAACTAATTTTCGATTTCATAACAATGGAGTTCATTCAGAGAGCAAGTTCAAGTTATTTATTTCTTAACAAAAATACATTTGTGTCGAAATATTTGCACTGTAGGTACATAAAAAGAAGCAACATAGACAATTATAATATAGGTAAGTAACCTCGTCCACAAAAATACGTATAACTTCGAATTATTAAAAATAAAAAAGAACCAATATTTGAACAAAGTCAAAGAGCAATGGGTACACATATTACATTTGAGTTTAATTTAATACTAGTCTAAAGATTTTTGTCTTTACAAAATTCGTCAATGCTGTAATAAGCTTTATTTCGTGCCAGTGTGTACGAGCCGTTATAAATGCGTTGATTTTGATTTCGCAGTTATAATCTTATATCCTGGCTGGCTCCTATGTTCACTTAGTACACTTTGCAAAAAGCAAAGCAACAAAGCGACCGTTATCTAGTTTCCGGCCAAATATTGGCCCACCCATCTGTCAACCCACGCGTTTGCAGCTGATAATGGGCAATTCTACGTTAGATCGAAAAATATGATCAATTATTTACCCAGGATGTGGCGTGGCATGAGAAGCCGCGTGTCGCAACTTGTCGAGCAGACGCGCGGCGGCCGCGTGGTCGCGTCTCCGCGCGGCTGCGATCAGTCGCTCGCACGTTCGCTCTTCTTCCGCTCGTTCAGCGCTACTTGTTGCGCACAGGCACTGCAAAAAAAATATGAAAATAAAATTATCTTAATTCAACGATCTAGTCAGCAAGGATGGAGTACGAGGTACTGCACTGCGTGCATGAAAATATCCGAGATAAAATTAAATATTGTTATGTTATTTGTGAAACCTTACCTCAAAATCTGCATGTTTGAGTACATCATCAGCCCTCATCCTGTTCAGAATGAACTCTGCTTCATTGGCGACCCTCACGATATGATCTCTCATCGCATGCGACAACAGCCTCCCCTCATTGATCAGCTCGATGAACGCCAGCCCCGCATGCTTCTGCAAGGAGTTCTGCCACTCCTGGGAGCAGAGCAGCATCACCAGTTCTACCACTGATGTACTGGATTTGAAGGTTTGAAGACCTAGGTGATATGGTAGGATACAACATTAGTGATCAGTAGTGCAAAAGTTATCGCGACCGCAATCACTATAGACATCGCGGTCACGACAATGCTATTGTGTGTTAATCTAACCCATTACATCTACCACCATATTATGCATTTCTTCTAAAAAGAAAGTGTTGTTTGTTAGTACCACATCCAAAGCCCATCTAATTCTAATAGCTTGTACATAGTCAGCTACATAGTTAAAGCTTTATGAAACACCTTCAGTTGATACAATTACACCTTTACATGTTACTAAGCGATGCCGCATGGCCGACCACCTAATGACATTTGCACTCTCTCTAACGCTTAGCAGTCAAATAACACTATAGTTCTCTGTCATAGCTACATATTTGCGCTATTTGATATCAAAGTAAAACCCAGTTTGTTAATTTAAATGGTACAAAGTTAGACGTTACATAGTTATTTTATTTTCTAACAAATCCCTCACTCCTGATTTTTCTAAAGCTAAGCAACTTCTCCATTAAAAATAAAGAACCAAGCATGATAAGCGCACTACCATGCTTAATACCGGTCTACCTTTACCCTCCATTAGTAGCTCCTGTCCGTGGCTGCCCACCAGGGTCTTAGAGAGGAAAGGAGCAAAGTCCAGCATGATCTCCCTGAGCAGCGGGCACACCGGGCCGAGCGCTGTCTCCAACTTGTGCGTGAGCGACGCCTCGCGGGACACGCCGTCTGCAGACATTGTGGTGTTCATCGCGCTTAGACCTGCGAGTGTCTCATTGTCCTGGGGAGAACGGTTTTTGATTAGATATATAAGATATTGAATGGCATATTAAAATAATAAAATAAAAATGAAATGCGGTAGGTAGGCCTTTCAATTGTAATGGTAATTATGTCGTTAGCCGACGAAGTAAGATATAAGAAAATCATGGTCTTGTTATCATTATTTCTGCTTTCTCAAATATATTTCTGGTTTGAATCGAACTGGAATCATTTTCCAGCCTATATTTTCAGTTAGAACTTGTTTTTACTGATGGGAATTTTAAGCTAACAAGAATTCTCATAACTTACGGGATGTAAATGCCTCTGCGCTGCTTGTAGGTTTCTGTTTTGATGCCTCTGCGTGAGGTGGTGATGTGACTCAGAGTTCCTCATGTGAATTTGTTTGTCTATATCTGGAATCAAAGCAAACACAAATCGTGTATTGTTTGATATTTATCAAAGTGAATAAAGATTAGTCACTAGATTCATTTTCATCGATCGAACTTTCAAATGAATCACCCTTTTACTGTGGTAACTTTTTTTTAACTGAAATCCCATGCATTGCTTAGTTTCTTCAAATTCCTTTCTTTGCGAGCATTTCACCAACATTCAGTCTTACAAGACAACATAAAGTGCAATAAGTATTAAAGTTATAATGACCTTCATGTATATTTCCTTCATGGTCACGCGTCCTGCCAGTGATAGTGGCTGGTCCACGCTCTCCGTCTTCGTTCAGGTTCACGTCAGTCCATGATTCATCATTGCTCACCTAGAAATGTAAAGTAATATTGGTTTTAACTACTTCTTTTATTTTATCATCTATATCTATCTGGCTACTTATAGGAAGGAATCCTTGCTTTAAAGGCTTTCTTTTAATGAGGACCTTCCACAAGGACGTCCCTGTATTTCTAGTACTTTCTTGATTTAGTGTTGCCAGTGATGCTACAAGTGTTAAAATCATTTACCATTATGTAGACGACATTTTTGAATCACTCAAACTAATGATTATGTAATTCATTTGTTATTTTTAAAGAAACTTTCGTATGACGTTAGTATAATATCTATGGCATGGCCTATGGCATTAAGTCCGCCTCTGTACATTTCTGTGCTTGAAGTATTATATAAATAAATAAATATCTGAATCAGAATATTTTCAAAATTAAAACCCATACGTACCGGATGCTTATTATCATCGAGCGCGATCTCGCTGGAGGTCTCCGGGTCGTTGTTGGTGGTCTCGTTGGAGTTCAGATGGAACGAGCCGGCGTCCTCGATCGAGTCCACGCTCTGCAGACACACACGCGTGATACACACAGTCGTACGACACGTCTACGAGACTCCTAACAACACTAACTGAGCTAGACATGTATAGGGACACTATGACAATCTGCTTTTAGACTATTCAACGTTAGGAAAGTCTAAACAGTTATCTGTTATGTCTAATTTATTAGTCTAACATTGGAAAATACTAAATGAGTTAGGAACTAATTAATAAATTATGTTCACATGAGAAACACGATTTTTGTTAATGAACAGCTAACTTGGGAGTTGATCTAATGAAACTTCGCTGATAGGATATTCAATTTAGTTTTTTTTTCAAATCTTACCTTTTAAAACGGTTTTAAAATTCAGTGTAAATTATCTACTATGTGGTGAAAAGAGAATGATAAAAAGTGGACATTACAGTAAACAACATGCTTTAAAAGAATCCAGTGAAAAAGCAAGCATAGCACACACATGCTGGAAACAAACTTATATTACAAAGTGGAAAATATTTGGAAAGAACACACGAACAACACATTTTTCGACAATAGAATCAGAAATGTAAAATTCCCATCCCTGTTTTGATTTTATACATAAATAATTATATTTGTCAACCATGTTTCTTCTAAATAATTACATTATTTATAGTTTTACATTATACATATTATTAAGGTGTCTGGTGCTTAGTGCTTTAATATTTTGTGATTTCTTTGTCAAGAATATCAAACTAGTGAGCGTAGCTAGCCTATAATGTGTCATTTCATTTAAATTGTACATTTACGTATGTATTGTGGCAAGCTTGTGTAAATATGTGTACATGATTGGAACTGGAACCACTCACCATTTTATAAATTCTTTGTCAGAATAAATTAAATGGCATAAATAGATCAAAGCAATTTTAACAACACTTTTAACTAGACTACAGAAACAAATTTTGTAACAATAATAGAAGTACCAGGATTACAGAACCAATCAGGAGTGTCAATACTAAATTCCATGTTCACACCAAGTCAGAATGTGTACAAACCAAATTGACCACCGACACCGTTATCCCAGACAATGTTTTGGACCTTGCGGTTGGAGGCTTACAAAAGGACAATAACATTTATTTATTACATTAAATTATAAACCAGATACAAAATAGATAAACTTAGAATATGTTGCTAGATCTGGTTTTATATAACCCATCTTGCACCAGATAAATCTAGCAGAATTTAAATTCCCCCTTGAATTTTAGTAAAATATCTAAACTAAACAGCAACGAAGGGACCCCAAAGATCACAGTTAAGGAGACGCAGAAACTAATAGAAAGAGATAGAGCATTGGCCGAGTCCCCACAGATCTACTAACCTTGGGTTTGAGCTGGCTTTTGATTCGGAGGCTCGACTTGAATAGCGGCTCTTCCTTTTCCGAGGCCGGGGACAATTCCGGCTTATCGCTAGGCTTTGCTTTCTCTCCTGTACTAGGCTTCAGTTCATCAGTAGTCGTTTCTATTTTCGCAACACCCTCTTCTTTGCCATCCGTCTCCTTTATTAATTTTATTGCAAAAGCAAAACAAAACGAATATAATGAAGCGTCCACGTATTACATACAATCTTCCACATTTAATGTTTCATTCAACATATATTTTATAGCGACATCGAAAACGAAAACCAATCGGCAAACAGCAAATGAATTTGCCAAACACAATGAAACTGATGACTAGACTCGACTAGAAGGGACGGAGTACTGAATAGCATGCGCATAACGCTAAGTTAATCCTAAATCTAGAACTAACCTTATACTCAAGCTACACTACATACAAAACAACTTTCTTACTTTTCAAGTAGAACACCTAAATTGGAAGAGTTCGAATATATTGGAAATACATGCTATGGAAAGACATATAATATTTAGAATAGATCAATTTCATCAAAACTATCTATTAATATGGAGGCTAACAATAAAAGCTTTAAAAATAAATTTTAAAAAGTTGCTAACGTTGGTAATAAAACATGGGGTTGATGATATTAAAACTAAGCTTTTATGTTTAGCGTCAATGGACTACGTAATGTTACTGCTTACTGCATTTAATTCAATACTCACAAAATTCTCAAAGATAGAAAAAGAAAGACAGGGGTCTATCAAAATTCTGACATGCACATGTTCCGTACACAAACACGATTTGGTCTATATTCGCATACGAAATGATCCACTTAATATGAAAAGTTCTAATGATCTTACCTTCATTGATGGAGAATCCAGATCGTTAATGGTAGAATTATTCTCATCGACCACAATCATGGCATACTCCACGTCATCTCCATTGTGTTCTATGGGGGACATAGAAATATCATTGGTTAGTTGTTTATAATAATATATTGCGTCATTAGAGACAACATCGACAAAGCTTTGCCTTAATAAAGCCAGGGGTCAGGTATCCTACATAATATGTTACTATTTCTGGGATTTATACTTCTATATTTACATGGAATTCTGTACAAAGCAAATTATTTTCTTACTAGTTACTTTTATATCTGAAGCGCATTACTATTGGCAGTTTTACAATACAATTCAACGCCAATACTACAAATACAAGAAAGTCAAGCATTGTCCACAGTAGCGGATCGCACAGAATTCCGGACGGTTACTACAACCAATTATTATAATTTCATCTTAAATCTTATACTTGCATGCTTCTTAAAATTTATGGATTTCTCAATATCTACTTCAAAATGATGACGCAACTTAAAGAAAAATGGGAAATAAAAGAAGCGGTGCCTCAGCGGTGCAAAGATTTACATTGCTTTGTCTTTGAAGACGGGAACATTGAGCAGACGAACAACGATTTCGAAGCTTACAGTTACAAAGACATTGATTTTACATAATTCAAAAGACAAAACATTGTACGCGAACATCGACTACATATTATAGTATCTTGGGCGTCCACATCACAATCATATTTGAATATTTGTGACATTATTGAACGCACGACAGAGCAACCAAAACCACTATGAAGCGTATAAGCGAAACTGAAGCACGGAGATAAAATAGTGTTGTTGCTCTGTCGTGCATTACTATTTATATTTTTTGTTACTGATTTTCGATTGATATTCGAATAATGTTAGTGTTTATACGAATATGAAGAGAGAATAAATAGATTTCTTGACATTTTGTATGACTCAGATTGTTGTGTGCCACTAGGGTTCCTTCCTTCTAGGGCCCCTCTTATTTTTTAAACCTTTCTAGTAGATTTGTATTTCGCGATTTTTATAACTTTTTTGTTCGTAATGCGAACGCCAATAGTCGTCGGCCGCGTTACCTGCGTGAGCGCGGTGGTAACTAGCGATGCGTGTGTGTGCGAGCGTATTATTGTTAACGTGTTGGCCGCATTCGAGCTTGCAGTGCGAGTGTGCGTGGCGGTGCGCCGGGTGCGCACCGGGCAGGAACTGCGGGTACACGTGGTGCGACCACTGCGGGAACAGCGGCCGCGAGCCTGAGGCGGGCCACGGTACCAGGGCAACAGGAGTAAGGAAGATATGGGTAGATAGGAATACACGGGATAAAGATTAGTGCCACCAGACGATACCAGGATATTAGGAAACAAGGCGTAAGTGTAGGAATCGTTGAAAACATAAAGTGCAATAGACATTTAAGTCACATGATGGTATCAGGGAAACAGGACATGGAAGAAGTCAAGACGCAAAGATTTGTATGAAAATACAATATGGTAGAACGAGGATAATAAGATATTGAGATTAGTATAATAGGTATTCCGTAAGGCGAAATAGAAAGATTTGCGAAGAATTGTGTACAGTGTAGAAAGTTTCAAGAAAATAAGGAAATATATACAGTTGGAAGGAGAAAGGATAAAAGGAAGCGGGAAGAAAGTTAAAATACGAATTTTGTTTGCAAAAGTAAGAAATTCGATCGTTAGACATCGCGATGTTTACAATAGCATAGTGATGTGCAGTTTATACAATCGAACGATCGATGCAAGTCAACCAATGGCAGTGCCGCAGTGTAGTAAATGTAGACGATTTTACCAGTGTCCCAAATCGTGACGCGTATATCAAGCGGCGTGAAAAAAGGAGAAACGACACAATTCAGATATACAGTCTATTAGTATCCTTTTGAACTGCCGCTCTCGAAAGTATCTACATCTTCTATGTGGCACAGTTTGTAATATCACCAGTTTGGTCTATAGCCTCTATGAACCAAAATGGTAACTGCTCACTCAACTATTCATCAACTAACTTATGTTACTCGGTGTGCTATTACTTATACTTCCGACAGCGACAACACACAATGATGATGACTGTATCATTTTTAAGATCATAACCAATATATTTGATATAAATATGTTTTATATTGAGTGCGGTAAAGCATATAAAAGAAGCAAAAATAAATAGCATACAATTAATCCATATCTAATAAACAAACCCGATATGTCTATAGTAAGAAGAAAGTATAGTTTTAATAATATTTCATACACAAAATATTATATCAAGACATATATTTCTACATACATAAATACAGTTTATTTCGTTGCATTTATATTTAAATCAATTTTGATTAATTTTTAACGTTTTGGAGGTTTTCTGGTTTAAAGATCAAACAAAATTGGTAAAGTTATAAATAATAAGGTCATATTATATAGAAGGTATATCGAATACATAGTCTACTACATAGAACAGTGAATGCTGACATAACAGTGCCACTACGTTCGTCTATTATTGTGGAAAAGAATATTATAGGTAGGTATTTGGTATTTACAGAGAACATATGTAATTAGAAAGAGAAGAATAACTATAATTGACTTGAAATTGACAGAACTGGAAAGCCCATAGATAGTGAAAGGGGAAAAAATAAAAGAGATTCTTAGACCATCAAAAGAATGTGAATATTTCGATTAAACAGAAACTGACGTTAACGAATTGGACTTTCATTCATTATATTTTGTTATCACATTCACTCGACACTGACTCTCACAAATACAAGTACTTATATTTTAAAAAAGCGTGCATAAATTATAATTATATTTCTTTTAGCAAGTCCAATTGTGTGAATGTGTGTTAATTAATTAAATGATATTAGTCTAGTTGCTCTTGTTTGGCCTTTAGCCGTTAGAGTGACATACCGTGGTGATCGTGCGCATGGTGTGCGCGGCGCGTGCAGTCGGGCGGCGCGTGCGCAGGCGGCTCCAGGATGTCGCGGTACTTCGACACCATCAGCACTGAGATGAAGTACACGATGGCCAGCGACAGGAACTGCGCCTGCTTCGTCTCCTCCTGCCAAACCGATAGCATACAGATCATTTGCTACCTCTTGTAACCACCCAACACCATGAATTAATGAATATAGTCATCATAGAATATAATAGAATACTCTTTATTACGTACAGCATACATATTACAGATATATTATATGTAGAAGTTTTACATGAGCTGACACAATGGGCGGTCATACGTCACCACTATCGTATTTATTTATCCAGATGAGTTATTTTTAGACTAAATATAAAGGAGAAACCAATCCATTTCTCTATAAATATGAAATATACATCACTCATTCATTGATTTTGATTGACTTGTTTTATAGAAATGTGCAAAATAATGTAAGTAGACTAGTTTCAACTTACCACGTCTCTATAAATCACAGCTCGAAGTCTATTCACATCCATATCTTGAAGAAGTCTTTCCGGGTCCTTGACTGGACTTGACGCGTCTGCTAAACTCGCCACCACGCTCTAGGGTTATAAAGGAAGACAAAATACGTTATATCTATCAAATAACAACAAAAAAATTACACCAAAAAAGGGCTGATGCCAGAATGAATAATCAAGTTGGCAAAGTGTAACAAAGTACTAGGAGACCAAAACCGCTGCAGAGGTCTTTATGGTAAAAGTTGTAGAAAATTTAAAATCAAGTAGAAAATATCTACATCGGTAACATGCAATAGACAAACTTGTGAGAGTAAAAATGTTGAAGCGTGTTCTACGTTATTTTCTTTCAACATGCAATGTGCTCGAATCTAATTTATTATAACGCAGTGTGTTTGTGTATCATTTAACATAAAATGTTATTTACCAAATACTTTTTTGTGAGCAGTGCAAGGTGTTGAAAGCTGTCATTAATATCGGTTACAATTTTTATACCAGAATATTAGAAGGGACAGGGAAGTTCTCAAGTTAAATAAGTGCAAGTCACCAAGCTACGTAAAAACTCCTTTAGTTGAAAGGCCCTTTGTGAACGTCTTACAAGTTACCAAGTTCGTGATTGGCTGTTAACATGAATAGTGTAGCTTGCTCACTGGCGATTGGACAAATACTGATATTGGTTCCTGACGTATAAATTAAGTTTTAAACTTTTAAAAGAGTTTTTGTGTTCACAGTCGTTCCCGAGGGAGTGGGTGGATCAATTAACTAAGTTTCGTGTACTAGCAAACCATAAATGCTAAGGGTTATAGTGAACCACAAACTGGTTAATATATTTAAATAGGTTAAATATGTGTAATTCAATAGGTTTTAATACTTAACTTACTACTTTACTTAACTTTGACTATAATCTTTGCAAAACTATTCAACAGATGAGGAAGAAACGGTAATTCACCAAAAAGTACTAGGGGCCCCGAAACGTGAGAAGGTGTATGGTGTATGTGCTTCGTATTATTTACCTTGGGCTCGGGCGAGTCGCTGGTGCGCGCGGCGCTGCGGGCGGCGGCGTAGCGCTGGCGCTCCTTGCACTCGAGGCAATTGCGTACGGCACACGTGCACACCTACGCACACACACACTCGCGATCTACGCCTACGCCGCTACGCCGCTACGACTCGCTAGAGACTAGGAAGTGGTAGCCGTACACGACATCGACCGTACTCCAGCATTTTATGATGCCTTAGTATTTTTGTATTGAAGGATGCACTTGATTTAATTTTAGACAACATCGATATTTGGTTGTTTTTTTATTGATGGTCAATGTGCGTTCATAAAAATCAAGAGTACGGCCAAGAAAAATAGAACTAAACTATAATAAGAAGAAATAGAGTCTACTTTTACTTGATCTAAGACAGAATATTCAATCAGCCTATAATAAAGAGACTATAGTATGATTTTAAGAAGTCATAATTTCTATACGGTCTATGTATTATGAAGATGGAAAAACATTACTAATTCTGTCACAAGAAATCTAAGTATTATCTTGGAATACATACTAAAACTTAAGATTCTCGTGAAGTGACACAGATAAAAATAAAGTAAAATTAACAAAGATACATTTTGAAGTCGTGTTATGTTTTGTCCATTTATGTGCACCATTCCATTCACTGCATTGAATTTAAAAGTTTGAGAAACAAATAATTAGTCTTCGCTAATTAATTCTCACTAAGCACCGGAATTTAAACTTAACTTTACAAAAGTCAACCCAATGCCAAAAAACAACACGAGTTACATCCCCCCCCCATTCCAATACCTCCCCCCCCCACTCACCAGTCTGAGGCACTGTCGCAGGATGCCACCACTGGACATGTTCTTCTCAGCCTCGAGTTCTGCGAAGTTGAGCGCGCTCGCGAAGATCAGCACGTCGGCCATGCTGACCAGTCGCTGCAGGAATGTCACTGCCACTTCCACTGGCATGCCTTGTGTGGGCTCTATTACGTCTAGTTCATTCTGAAAAACGTAAACATTTTTATGAAGTGAATAGCATTGATGGATGTATAGCTCAGTAATTTCGTAGGTATTGCATAGGGTACAAATCAAAACAGAAGCCTTTTGAGAATCCAATAAGAAAATTCAGTACTCCAAGAATCTAACAGGATTCATATCTGATGATTGCCACAAGCGTACAATCAGGGACCAAAAACCTTTATAAATTACGGTACAGGCATCGAAGAATGTTAGTTACTTCTAGGACTAAGGTTACCGCTATATGGGTAACCCAAGAAGAAGAAATATATTTCTCTTATTGTTTATCGTTTTAATACCGGTTGCATCCACACAGGCGATGGCGTCCTTTAACTAGTGCCGACGGCACGTATAATATAGAGGTAATTTTTATTTCGGTCACAAGGAAGACTGGAAAAATATGGGGGAGACCTTTGCCCAGCAGTGGGGCAATATAGGTTAAAGAAAATAAAAAAACCGGTATTAATACTGGTTGTATGTAAAATATAAATATTGTAACCGAAAAAATACCCGTATCGGTTTCGGTCCCAGCTTTTAACTAACAAAAATATTTAAAAAGGTACAGAAAAATAAACAGACACAACCTTACAATGCAGCACCAATAGAATAGAACAGCAACCTTACAGCAACAGCACCAATAGAATAGAACTATCGTTCTTCCTTGTGACGTCACAGTACTTCCTCAGCGCAGTGTTAACGAAAACATAATGATGCAGCAATGCATTGTTATAAGTAGCGAAGTTCAGAGCACATACATTAGGCGAGGTCGCGGACGCCAACAAAGGCAGCAACCCCCCGCAGGCGATGATGAGGTTGTCGGCGAGCTGACTGATGAGGTGAACCGTGTTCACCACGAAGATCGCGTTCTCGCTGCTGTTCACGAAGTCTATCACCGATTTCGTCGAGTGACTTCGCCATACCTGTAATTTGCAATTGTAATTTTAATAAAAAAAGGTACTTACTTATAAAGGGAGACTGGTAATTAGTGACAGATACTTAAATACATTTTATACTCATTAACAAACAACTTTCTTTTTTTCGAAAATTTGGGCGATCACGAAAACAGTGACTGAGTCCATCAATGCCTGGTTGCGGCCAAGGCTTGTATAGGTAGTACTTATCTCAAATAATGCGCGGAAATTCAAACTAAGTAAATTAATTATAAATCCCAGAATCAATGACGAACAAAATAATTGTTCACGCGCAAATATGTTCATTTGTTTCTTCTTTACTTTAAACAGCTCTATTTGCAATCGAAATAGAAATTTTAATAAAATCATTGATAAGTTTAGTTTCCTTCTTGGTTGCCATGTGTTGAAGTAAAAAGTTCGTTCAATAACACTACAGATTAGAGTTTTCATAGTAATTTATTGTAAATTTAATGTAATGTTTGTACAAACATTGCAGGCTGGGCGCTCGCATGTATTCGACGAGTACCGCAATTTCGATTTATCATAAAGAAGGTTGTCAAAATACCAAGCATGTTGAGAAAAAATATATTTCTCACAATTTTTATCAGAAATTTAGCGAAACGTTGTTGACGACTGCTAACATTCAAAAAGGTATATTTCTCTGTAAATAAGTAAATATCATGATTTTCTTGTAATAACACAAATGAAAGAACTATAAGTTAATATGAACAGAAGACTTACTTGAATATCAGTTTCCAAGGAGAACAGGACATCTGAGAGTAATCTTTGGTGTATGTAGGACCAGCGGAATTCCGGTATTCTGAACGGAGGCCGCGTTGGGCCGGGCGAGAACATCGGACGCGAGCACTTCGATGGACGCTTCGTTTCTGTAACAGTGCGAAATTCAATAAACGATTAGACCATAGATTGATTTAACAAAATTGGAAAAATTAATTCGAATAAAAATTACAATGAATAATGTTACGTATTTCAACGATCAGAAATAAAAAACTCGCTATAAGTTGAAATTATGATTGATTGACCAAAATAACAAAAACCGATCCTAACTCATTGGAATGAGCTTTGACAACAGAAAATAATCTATCACACACACACCCCGGACCCGCATCGCAAAATGATAATACTAGGGCGGGCAATTTTCAGTCCAGTTAGCTGAGTAGCTTTCAAATGTGGCACTTACCAAAATGATTAGAATCCACTTGCGTGCTAGTCGAAGCACTGCGCGGCCTCTTAGGGGATGATGAAGTGTTGGTCCCCTGCGTGGCGACACCCTCATCCCTATTGCTGTCCTGCTTCATCTCACTGTCACCAGGCAAGCTTACACGTCTTTTGTCCTTCTCACTCTCGTGACTATCGTCTTCACTATCTGCTTCTTTATCAGCTAAGAGTATGCTTTCACTGATCGTTGAAATTGGAGGAATCTCCGGTACTTCCTCTTCTTCTTCCTCTGTTGACGGCATGTCGACTCTTTGGCTTTCATTTTTCTCATTTTCTTCCGTAACTTCGTCTTTTCTCTCTATATCTAGCTCAGCCTCTTCAGTTCTAGAATTGACTAAAAATTCACCATCAAGAGGCAGTACATTGCCCTCATGCGGGTGATCGGAGGGGATAACCCTTTGCGGACTGTTATCGTCCGTCGTAATATTTTCACTATCTTGCTCAATATCTTTACTATCTGTTTCAACATTTATACTGTCTGGTTCAACGTTTTTACTATCTGACTCAACGTTTTTACTATCTGACTCAATAATTTTACTATCTGGCTCAACAATTTCACTATCAGCCACAACATTCTCACTACTACTTTCAGCAAATTCAACGTTCTCACTTTTTGTCACAACCGATGAAATTAAATCTGTTACTAAGTCGTTAGCGATCGTCTCTGCCGCTCGCTTCTCATCTACAATCTCTTCGATTTCTTGTTCGAAGTCATCTCGGCCGTTAGGAGTATTTCCTTCAGAGTGTAGTCCTCCGGATATCGCTCCCGAGTCTGTATCATCATCAGTCTTTATCCTCACAGTTTCGAGCGCGATGCTCAGTACATCATTGACGATGTTGATGGCGACTCGTTTCGGGTCGTCAGGGTCATCGTCTGATTTATCTAATGATTTCTTCGGACTTGCAGCTTCGCTAGGGGTTAAATATAAGTCTGAGCGGTCCGAGAGTTCGGATTCGCGTTCTGTGACAATGTTTAGTTCTGCGACGCGTTCTGGACTTGCCGTCTCACTAGCGGATAGACTTGAAGGGATGCCTTCACTGCGGTCAGTCGCATCGTCTTTCGAAACACCATCACCAACATCTCTTACAGGAATATAATCTAGGCTACCTTGCCTCGTCAGAGGCTCATCACTCTTCTCAAGCGTACCAACACCGGATTCCGGATCTTCTAACAGTTTAGTATCTTCAATGATGGATCGCACGAGTTCATTTTCGGGCGGGACTTCACTAGGCGACACTACTCGTTCTACGTCATCAGTAGGGGTTTCTACTTCATCGATAGCATGTTCCGTTTCACCGTCCGCACGGCGCACACCTTCACTGACGTCTGTGGGGTCACGTTTGGGAGAATGCACTTTACAAACTTCACTGTACACTGCGTTCCTAGTCCTGTCGGCAGTGTCGGGCTGCGTGTTGCAGCGGCAGTGGTCGAGGTCCCGCAGCGACAGGCCGGCGCCGATCTCAGTCTGCGCGGCGTGGTGCAGCGCGGCGGGCGCGTCGCGGCGCTCCCAGCCGCAGATGGTGGAGATGGGGCGCTGTTGCCGCTCCGCCGGGTCCGTGATGTTGTCAGCTCGCCGCTGCTCGTAGTGCTCGTACATTTGGGCGAATTGGAGCTTGAATTCTTCGTATGATACCTGACGGAGAGTTGGAGTTAGACATTGTCAATGATAAGAATAATAATTAAGAATAGTTTTTCTAAAACTATAATTACGCTCCGGAGCAAATTTCACATTTATGGCTGCGTTGTTCATGTAAAGAAGTATTATGCGCCGAATCCGAGCCCACATAACGCCTTGTAGCGCCAGCACAGTACCTTAGAGTGCACGATGGCCAAGGTGTCGACCCACACGCGCCAGCCGCCGTACTCGTGCTTGATGGCGTGGTGCAGTAGCATCCGGAACAGAGAGTACACCATGTCGGATATCTTCTGTTCTTCCGCGTTCTTCGGGTGTATGTATGCCATCGCTATTAACCATTCCTGAAAAACATAATTAGTTGCTTCACATTGTTAATATAGTATTTTTTTTATTACTTGTTATCATTCAGGAATCCAACAACCAGACTTAACAAGAATCGTAAACTGTTGAATATGGCACCTCATGCATCATGTCATGACTGGTGACGATATTGTACAGTCAGCCATTTCTCAAAGAATTAAAAGTTGAACATTTTGAATATACAAACGTAAAAATAATGTCGGTAATAGTCAATTTGCTTAACAAATAATTTCCCTGACATGACCTGCATGGGCTAGTCAGTAACTGACCTGCCACACAGACATCTGCAGCACCGTCCTCCTGTTCTCCCGGTTGTTACTGCACAGGAGCGTCATATCTGACAGGAACAGTTTCTTCACTTCTAACAGCTGTTCTGTTTGCTTCGATTGTCTTATTAACGTCGCTACCACTTTGAGGATCACTGTAAAATAACATTTGTCTCTCATTAACGTTTCATGCCTGCTAATAATACATTGCGGTTACTGAATCATCTACCAGTTAGTTGATGTTCTCCATCATAGTTTGTTCTGGTTTATCGAAGCTCTTTGTATTATAGTGTCCGTTTTAGATTGATATCAAGTAAACCAAAATGTTATTACAGAAATATACAATAGTACAAAGGAACCGTAAACTGCACTTCAGTAGTAACACTTGATACGAAATAAAGACGATATCAAAGACAAACGATTGCCTCAGCCGTGCCCGTGACTGTATAAATACCACATTTGTAAAAACAAAAACAAAAAACTTTTTTTTATTGCTTCTCAAGTGAACGCACCCATTTTTGCTCATTAAAGTTTATAAAGAAGAATTCTCACTAGGATTCTCCAATCGGAAATGCGGCTGCGGCTCCGGATGGCTCGTGTAGAGTATCTGCTGGCCGACGTGCTCGGTCAGCAGCTCGTACAGCGCGTTGTACACCGGCAGCGCCAGCCCCTCGCCGCACGCGCCCAGCCGCGTCGCCAGCAGCGTGTACAGGTTGTGCGGCGACATCACGTCGTACTTGCGTCTGAAAAGCAGAGACCAACCATAGATGGAAGAAGATATATGAGAACGATGTTGACTTTTCATATAAAGGCACTTCTTTTTCGCTCAAATTAATTAAGTTTTTTTAATAATTTTAGCGTACAATAAAGTATATTCTATCTATTTAGGAGAAACAGGTAACTACGCTGTCCCCTCTTCAGCAAACAGTACTTACTTCTAATCTCTTATTGGTAAGAATTAAGTAAGAAAGTTAGTGAGCTGGTAGAGACCAGACTGTCCAGTGTGCAGGGTCATTTACTTCATCCAGTTAAACTGGCCGCGTTGACATTTCGGGGGCTATCATTTTTCTTGAAAATATTATGAAACGTAGAAAATTTTACAGAAAGATGAAAATGTAGATAAGAAAATATTGCAAATGAATATAATATAATATAGACAAATATAGAAAAAACATATGAAAATAACATGTATTTACTTGTGTGTGCTCCTACTGAGGAAGAATCCTAGTAGTTTCAGTGCTTGTAGTCTGATAAGTTGACTTTCTGATGACAACAGTTTGAAGATTGTCCTGACTCCACCCTGAAATTAGTAAAATATCGGATTTAGGACTTGTATACTCTTCAGCCAAAAAGATGTGTGTCTCAAATGATAATGATGTTTACCTTAGCATCAAAAGCAGGCACCATAGAGCTAGGGTGTTCCGACATCAGTGATATTAACATTTGTAAGACGTCGTGCAAGTTTTCATCCTGAAAAGAAACAAGATTACAAATGTCAAACAATAAATTCATAAGACTCCTAAAAATTGCTATTCATTTTCACATAGTATCTGTCGCAGGCAATTTGTATGATCCCGCTTTTCACAAACGGCGTCGTCCGTTTACAAACGCTTGCTGTTATGAAATACTAAGTCTCGTTTCCGTGGGAATATCGGGATAAAAGTTATCCGTCCTTCTCCAGGTTTTGGTCTACCCATGTGCCAAGTTTCATCCAAATCCGTTCAGCCTTTTTAGCGTGAAAGCGTCACCTACAAACAAACCACTTTCGCCTTTATAATATTAGTTAGGATAGTAAGGATGCCGAAGGCAAAATGTAAATTGTAAACTGTAGAAAACTCGCTTGCGGCGCGCGACGTAACGGATTTTGCGATAATACTAAATAGCCTGTCTAGCTGCGAGCAACTTAGAAGTAACGCTCGATTTTGAACGTTTGCTCACAGTTCTAACCTAACTTAATCCATCTCACAATTTTTAGACAGTTAATAATGTAACGGAAATCCATCTCACAATTTTTAGACAGTTAATAATGTAACGGAAATAATATTGATAGATTATAAAGCAACAATTCTCACACGTTTAAGGTGACATAATAGGTACCTGATTGCTGGAATAAAGTCTGATTTGTCCAACCTTATAGTCAACTGCGCTGAGCGCCGTGAGCTGGACATAAGCTGAGCTAAGCTGATTTGTATCCGACTTACACGATGTTAGTAAAATTTAATGATGTGTATTATAATGGTCCAATAACAATCAATGTCGATATTATAACAATTGAACGAGTTGCCAATTTGCCTTCGGAATATTTCATAACACCGAGCGTTTGTAAACGAAAGGCGTCATTTATATAATGACGAATCATACAATCTGTCTGGGACATATCCATTCTAATTGGAAACTTTGCCATTTTTCTGTCATGTTTCCAATTCGTCCAACGTCTCAATTTCGTACAAAAGTACCAGGACCACATACCTCGTGCATAGTAGTCAGGTAGTTGAGTATGGATTGTAGTTCGTCTTCTTTGACTCCGTTGCCGATCATTATCAGTTGTTTTAGGAACAGCAGAATATATGCTCGGATCGTGAGAATATCTTTGTGGGCAGGCCGAGGTCCTTCTGAAATGGTAAATTATAAATTAATATGTAACAGTTTTTTCTAATTGTTAGAATAACTAAGAAAATTCTATCCTTCAAACGAATTATTTCAATACGTTTCTCGTTAACGATCCCGGGGCATGACCTTCGCAACCCTCGGAATATTTAACTAGATTAAATGTTTGCGTATAATTATGCTCCGTCATGTCATTGTAATTACAACGGTTAAATTTGAATAAGACGGATTTGTTTAATTTCCAGAACGAGAATTATTTGCCAACATTACTCATTCTTTCATTTCACAGAATTAGAATTACCAAGTTGATTTATTACTGAAACATAATTTATGGATAACTTCCTTAAGGCTTTATTCATAATAAAGACCGGTCCAGAAAGAGTTCATATTTAATAATTCATGCTTTGCCAAAAAGTCTAATTTAATTACGTAGTCTCCTTGAGGTAGCTGAATTATAAATGGCGGGAGCGTAATATCCTACTTTGTACTTACCTAATCCCTTAGGCGTGATTCCGCTCTTAGCTCTTGGGTTCACAACCCAGTAGTAGAACTTCAGCGTGTGTACGGTTTGTAGGACAGTACTGACTCGCCTCACACTGCCGTATATGTGTGCATCGGCTAAGAAATCCGTGGCCAAGTAGCAGTATAGCCTGGCCTGGACCGCCGCCGGCGTGTGGATCCAGAGCGCGGGGTTGAACAGAATGTGGTCCAACAGCTGCCAAGTGAGGAAAGATTGGCAGAAAGACTGCGGTTAGCATAGACCTTAAGCTGTCCGATGGTTGGAAGCGTATTCTCTCTTGCTTGTTCGCCTAGTACAGGGATATGCCTACGTATTATCAATACAATTACATTTTGCGTCTAATTACGTACCTACATAATATTTTGGTGTTTACTGCTGTTTAGTAAATATTGCAAGGTCTTGTGTCTACATAATAAATAACATAGAAGCTCTTGGAATAAAATAAAATACAGTTTATTCGAAATACACTCATTGCTTTGTCATCTGAAAAATAAAGTTTAGATATTTTAAATAATAGACGTTACTTGGCTGTGACAGGGTTCCATTTTTCACTGTAAAAGCATTCGTGCAGAACAAGCTAAGGTAAAATAAATATCATTTGAAATAATATTTAGTTCCATTGTGTTCATAATAGCTATTGTGTCAACTAACTAACCCTCAGAAGGCTTTACTTGTATCGTATAAATATTTAAGTATAAAGTGAGGTAAAACAATACGTGTAAATAATGTAAACTAAAATTGCAAGCGCTGCCAGGGTTCATAGTTTAAATTTTACAAGGGAATGCGTCGAGTGTGGGAGCAGGGCTAGATATAAATAAATAAAATACTCAAAGGCTTCAAATCCGCAAATAAATACAGTTTTTATACTTATTTAAAGACTATTTACATGAATGTCTAATGAATAACCTTTTACAATAATCCTGAATTGCCTTGCAACTTTATTTTATTTACAATATTGTGAATTAGAAGCCAAAACATCGGGTACCATCAAACTACATAAATATTTATCAGAGTTGATAGTACCCCTATATCCCTGAATGGGTGTGCAGAAACAACTGTAGTAAACAGTCGGGGTGAAGTAAGCAAGAGGAACATGCGCTAACAACCATCGAACAAATCAGTTGGGAAACACATCGTGACCACGTGCGGTAAGGTGTTCTATTCAGCCTCGATTGGAAATATTCCACAGTACAAAAAAGTACAAAGAATCTCTTTGTATTGTTTGTAGGCCTGGTACTCACAAAGAGATTACGATTGCAAATCGACTTCTCAAAGTCCTTTGTGCAAGTCATTAAATATGTAACAATAAACAAACCGAATAAATATTTCCAATCGAGAAAAAATCCAGTACAAAATTTACATAAAGGACGGGGCACCAGTCACACTTAAAATAAACCTGCCGATACAAAAGTAGGAGTGATTGATTGTTGGTTTTATACAAATTGGAATCCGAATTTAGCCTGTACAACATGTTTGAATAACATTTTTCAATGCTATGACTTTTAAAATACATAGCTATTTTCCGAAGAGGCGATGAATTGATGTACTTAAAAGGAAATTAATGATTTTTCTTACTACAAAATGTATAAACAAAAGGCGTATTAGCTTCCCGCTACAACCTATAAGAACAAGCATATTAACCCAAGCGTATTGACAGGTTCGTTACCACTAGCGTGGTAGCGTAGTGTACGAGGCACTAAACTGTACAAAGGGAACCCAGCCGCTATCGCGTGTTTGTTCCATTATCTAATTGATTTGTTTAATTCAATTACACATGTGTACAAGCCCCCAAAGCTGTGTTGTATGTGGCGTCGTTTCGATTTAGTGCAGTGGTTTCTGTGACTTTTCATGAAATTGAAATTCATAAGTTTGTTTGCTAAAAATCGCTGTCTAAAGTCTAAAGCAGAGATTTTTTTGATTAAATTTTAGTTTTATTTTTGTTACTGGCCGGCTCATAGCTGCTCTTTCTATTTGTGTTGTTTTGTTAAATATAACTCAATGAAAGTCAAGAAAACATCTGTTTTCAAGGAATAGACGAGCTAAACAACGGCCCGATATAAATTACCTTATGAAGGCAATTTTCTTACTTATTTATGAGTTGTTGTACCTTTGTAGCGCGTTTTAAACGAGCTGTATTATGGTAATATCCGACGAATTAATCTTGATGTTTCGGTAAAACGATAAAAACAAAATTTATTGCATTAATTTCGAGAACAAACGAACTTGGACGAAATACAAAATTAGTTTCGTTCAATTTGGGAACTTTTATAAAGTAACTTGATAAAAATAACAAGATTTATTTTCAACGCTTTTACTAAAATTACTTTGATACGAACAAAAAAGAGTTCGTTTAGGTATGAACCAATAAGAGTGCTGAGCAAAAAATACCTCAAAACATACCTGTTTTAGTAGTAGATCGGAATTAGGAGAGCAGCAAGTGACAAGATGTTTGGTGAGATGTAAGAAGGAGGCGAGTGTGTCGGGCGTGAGATGGTCGCGGCTGCAGCGTTGCAGCATGTGTGAGATGACCAGGAACCCACGACACTGCAGCATGTGCTGCTGTACCGTGCTGCACGACTCCACCAGCGAACACACGAACCCCAGCAGTTTTGAACTGAGGAATCACGAGACAATAGTTATAACATTATGCAGGATCTTGGGCACAAAGCTTGTAATTGCATAGTGCTATCTACATTCCTCTGAATTCATTCCAAAGGTAGATAGACGGTAACGATGTAGTCATAACAAATGGAAAAGTAAAAACAATTCTCCAACACATTTCGCGACACAGATTGCGACATGAAAAATTTACTCTCTTATAAAGACATATCCCAAAATGCGATGAATCTCGTTTTGAGTCTATAAATAATACATGTACCTACACTCTGGGATAATGTCCCAGCAATTTTCACGGAATAATGACGCGGTACGCAATTCGGTAGGAAATTCTGTCGTAAAATATATTTCGAATTATCTTTGTGGAAATTCCGTGGAGAGGATCATGAGCCTTCTTATTAGATGACACGAGAACAGCTAGCCCAGGTATCTCTTATGCATAAATGATATCCGTTGTACCTTTGATGTGTTGGTACAAGTTTGATGCGCATGGAGGTCTTATTTATCCGGATCCATCCAGCCGTGACGCGGGTCGTCGAAGGCGCCGCTTTGAACTGTCAGCGCGGCTGTTATAATACTCTTCAACCTACGTCAATATTAAACATGTGCCACCGACGTCAGCAAATAGCCTCTGTATACCTTAGCACAGATTTTTGTATTCATGTGCGTTAGAAGTTTACCAGTGAGACCATTTTGTATAAAAAACCGGCCAAATGCGTGTCGGACCACGCACAATGAAGGGCTCCGTAGTTGATACATCGATATACGTCACGGTCAATTCTCCAAATGCAAATGTGTTTGTAATAGAAAAAAATATGATAAAACTACAAATTAACGAATTTCGAACTTTACTTTATTTGTGTTGTAAGGCCATGCTTCTTGCCAAATTTCATGATTCCGGTCAGCGGGAAATACCCTAAAGGTTTTGATTTATTTGCAAGTATCAAAATATGTCGTATAAAGGGCGGTTTTTTTTATTGCGTCGACTTAGAAGCTTGATTTTTTTAGACCACTACGGGACGAGAGACTTTAAGTATTTGGTATTAATTTTATCTGCATACCTCCACACATTCCTGAGAAAAAGGGTCTTGACAAACTGACCGACAGACAGACAAACGGACGGACGGATAGACGGACAACGAAGTCATCATTATGGGTCTGTTTTTCCTTTTAAGGTACGGAACCCTAAAAAATGGCAACAAAATTATGCAAAGCTTTTTAGAATCATGCGTATCTCGCAGCGTTTTAGTTAGTTTTTATTTCTCGATGGGCTAAATCGGTCTAAGTATTGCTAAATAAGCTGGCACTGGCATTAAGTCACTAATAGGATTACGTTTAACTTAACGCTAAAAACTCACGAAGGCGTCTGCTTGCGTGAGTTTTTCGTGACATTTATTAAAATAAAAATATCGTTTTTACAAGACTTGACGCACAAGCATAATTTCAGAAAGCTTGAATAGTTTATTATTCATGTAAGTTGACTTACATGATAAATTGATCTATTATCCGGTCTAATACCAGTGGTTTCGTTTGGGCGTACTATCAAATAAATCAGATGTTTGCGAACCCTTTAATATTTCATTAATTTTAAGGTCTCCTCATTAAAATTAATGTCACGCCTGATAATTTAATAACCGCCCTTCGTAACCCTATGCTAATATAAATTGTCGCCGCAAAATGTCGCTCATAAATCTATTCCGTTAAGCGGAGTAGACACCAGGCAATTAGGAGTTGCTAGGAGTTAGTTCCAGAGTCGTATTACAGAGTCGCTTCTGGCCGGTATGGAGTTGGAGGGCCGCCTGCCGACGGACAGTGAAAGTGCATTTAGTCAACTAACGCGCCCGAAGCCACTAGGAATATTAATGAGTGGCTTTGGCACTCGCAAACGCTCGCTAAGCCAATGCCAGTGATTTAGTTCTGGAATTCCGCCCAACTTTATTTCGAGACCTAACTAATGTGCCTAAACTATGGAGTAACTAGGAGCTGAGGTAGCAATTTGTTCGGGGGACGTTCAACACTTCCTTTGTTTCAGTAGCGCACTGAATCAATTCACGCAAAGTTTTGTAATAACATTTTAGGCAGTTAGGTTTGCTGTCAACTTACTCAACTTTGGAGACACCTACTACGGGAACTTTCAGCATTTCATTAGCAGGAACATTGTCTCACTAAGCTTATTATAATGAAGTATTACCAAGATCACATACCATAGCATGGGGTCTCTCTTGGGGTCTGTGACGGGCGCATCGTGCGGCAGGTCCAACTGTGCGAACAGCGGGAACAGAACCTGCACCCCGCCGATGGAGTTTAACGCACTGTGTATTGAATGTGTTACTACTGCTTTCACCTCCTGTGAACACATAAAATCAAGTTATTATCTACTTCACTGCAGATTAAGTCTGTCTATGTAAAAGCAAGCTCCTGGCAATGGTAGTCAGAGCCTAGACATAGTCGATGCAGGGATGCATGGCGAGATCCTCTAGCTGTAAGTTGGTCACGACTCCTTTGTACCAAGGTATTAGGAAGGATCGCAAGTGAGTCTCAAACATATCAAATAATAAATAACTGAAACTTAGATAATTTCAGACCACAAGCTGAGTTGGTTGTAATCGAACGCTAAGCGACTCCGCTATATTGGAGCATCGATCGGATGCGCGGTCAGACAGAGAAAACTATGGTTAACTTGGTAACTCAGTATTATGCTAAGTTTCGTTTCATAGCTTATTTACATTCCACTGACTAAGATTAGTTCATAACTTTCTCGACCACTACGTCAAAAGTTCACGTTGGTGTTCGGTATATCAATCTATTTTGCGTTGAAGAAAAGCTACAATAATAATTTACATAACATAACATAACGTCTGAAATCCTCGAAGGGTTCAGCAGAGGTGTAAGTATAGTAATCTCTATTTTATTTGTAAATTTTGACGTTCATAATTTTCATTAACTGACCCCAAAGAAATTTCAATAATTCATACAAAATTCCCATAAAAAATGCACTTTCAGTTTTCCCGGCAACTTTTACAATTTTTCTTTCCGTTATTATATAAATTATATTGTTTTTGATAATATAATGATGTTCATAGCTGGTTGAAAACGTGTGCAAAAGTTCGTAGACGCTAGTAATAGCAATTTTTTGACAGGAAAGCCGTAAGGAATCGTGATAATAGGCAGTTCACGGTGCGGTTCAGTAAACGGGTTAGGTAACATAGTCGTTATGAAACGTGGCGGGCCTAATTGGATGGATGTGGCTGAAATCTATCGTGTGCCGGAGTCGTTTCATCTCGATATAAGCCCATTGTGAGGGTAGCGTAGAGTAATGAACCTCTTTAATAGTATGTAGACAGAAAATTTTGGAAAAACCTTGTCACGACGTTTCTGATAAATCTTAGCAAAATTAAAATCTGGGAAAGTTTTCACAAATTAACGTACTTCACTATAAGTTTAAGGCATTGAAGAACTGAAACTCAATTGAAGTTTGAACCTGGCCAGCATTGATGGTACTTTTCTGGTGACTCTCTTTATTTGACTAATAAAAAAAGATGGTAATTTACCGAAAAGAAATATTCCCTTCATTTACCTGTAGCATCAGTGCATGCGGCGTATGTACGAAGTACGAGACGTTTCCTTTCGGAGCGGACTGGAGACACAACTGTCCGTCAGTAGCTACCGGGTTGTACATGAACACTATCCCTGACGACAGCTTGCCGTCGTATAGGACCTGGTAACATAAGGAATGTATTAGATATCATATCTTTATTCACGTTACAGACATATACACGCAGTGCGTTTGTGAAAAGGTAAGGATTTCAACTCATTTCAATGTAAATTTGTTATTTTTTCTACTTCTAAAGCAAACTATACACGATCATAGGTTACGCTTGAAAATGAATAGGTCTATTGAGAGGAATTTGACCAAGCCTGATTAAAAAAAAAATATCGTATAGAACTTGCTTTGATAATTTTAATTAATAAAGTTTAAGGAATGATAAAACTACAGTTACAAAAAAACATAAACCATTCATAAAACATTCAAGAGACCCAATAAAACATGCAAAGCTTTATAGCAGCGCTATTGGCCTGCTGTTACCAGGATAGCATCAACCATACGAAATTCACAACAAAACCACACCAAACCATACTTTCTTTATAAAACCTGTTTTCCAAATACGAAATTTGTGGAAAATTCTCGCAAAAATTATGAGAAGACGCGTGTAGAAAAAATTATATTGTGCGTCGAACAATATACTCAGCGTATAACGTTACAGCTAATGCGTTTACTTCCGTATACCAGGAAAACAGCCATTATGAGAAGTAAGTCCGTAATAATGCACATAAAACACAATAACGATCACATTACTGCATGAAACATGGGTTAGATATAAAACAGGTTTTGTAAGTTACAACTTTCTTCAAAAATAAGAAAGAGAATAATCCAAACTAAATACCTATTACATTTAACAATGATTAACTCCCAGGGAGTACCTACCATTAACTTCCATCAAAACATTACATCAACTGTTTGCAGAAAAAGTACCAGAAAAACATCTACAAAAATACTAGGACAGCATAAGCTTAAAAATGTAAGCGTCGACCGCAGAGTAGTGTCACCGTGGATGTTAACCACGAGAGGACGTCACCTCTCGAGAGATGTGACCACTAAAAGCTATTCAGAATGTAACCCTCACTAGACCGACGATGTGTGACACGTCGACAGATTCGAAACAAGTTTAATTAATGGAAAACTATCAAAATATTCTATCTCAGCGATATGTGGGCTAAAATGTTTTGGAAAAGAAATGAAAACTAAAAAAATAAATGTCTGTTGGGTTTAGTTTTCACAATTTGAATTTTCTCTACGTAAAAAAAACAATATAAAACGACTCGCAAGTACGTACAGACTTAAAACAGATAGAATGACCTTTTAAACAAATTGTTATTTCTATTATTCAAGTGTCCCGGGGCTTAGTGGCTTTAACGAGACTACTTACATACTAGTCTCGTTAAGGCCACTAAACCCACATTTGCCGAATCCAATTCCGTTTAAACTCGGTTAATGCCACCTAAAACTAATTTTAAGTAATTCTCGGACAGTGGGATTTAAAGTCGCACGTGCTATTGGTTCCGGTGGGTTTCTAAAGTGAATCCTAGCCTAGCTGGGAAGTTTGCACAGTGCACAGACGTGCATTACCGGGCTAATCTAAGTCCCGTCTCACCGGGAGTGCACTTAAGCTTTCGCTACTTTCTGAGCGCCTGATGCTCGTAATGAGATTACGTGTGTTGCGTTAACAAGTCACTGGGTTTATTTTATCCGGTAATGATTATGAGACGACCACAAAAAAAAGAAGCGAAAATTGATTAACATTTTGTTCAATAATGTATCTAATCCTTTAAAGTTGTGTTACTTTGTGTAAGTACTTGAAAAGGTTTCCCTCCCAGAAGTATTTTAATTAAAGTGTCATTTGCTGCTATAATAATAAGATGAAAATGACATGCACTTTAAAAGGTTTTAAAATTAAATAGCATTTTAATTTATTCAAAAGAATAGGTATCACAGCCACACCGAGTGGAACTTCAATTTTCTGCTATCTCACAGAACGGAACGTGCTAACAGGGATATAAAAGAGTACAAAGCAAAACTTTTTAGCTTAATTCCTTTATCTTAACTACGCAGGTAAAAGTGGTAAATATCCTAAATCTGTTTGGCGTTCAGTTTAGATGTCCAACTGTTTAAATTAAATAGATCAGAGTGAACCAGCCCGTGACAATTCAATGATAAAAGGTTACATGTCTATTAAACCCAGTCGTAATTAGTAGATTTCAAGTAATTACATAAAGTTAAAGTCCCCGCATAAGTAACTAGTTAAATAATCAAGAGTATCGGCCCTTCTAAATGGCAGACGTAACTTAGTTTTAAAACTGAAGCCTCAATTAAAACTTGTAATCGTCTTAACACCTTCAGACGGCATTGGCAACCCTCGATTATCCTAAACTTGTCCCGAGAGGAATAAACCGAGATGTCACTTTACAAAGTCAACGACAGCTATCCATTACAAATGTTTGACTAAGACGGAATAAGCTCCGTTCATAGTCTCCGAGTCGTTAATCATTACGTACCCTTTCGCGAAATACAATAAACGTAGCAGTGCAATGAACTTGCGTAGTTACAGCTGCAGTATCCGGGTTTATCGCACAACTTGCAAGTTATGACATCCTGGGTCGCAAGTGAAAAGTTTTACACTTAACAGAGTGTCTTTGACTTAGTTAACATGAATTATGTCTCTGTAAGAACTTTAAGTGCTAGAGCGTTCTTTTATAAAGTTCGTGTTTGAAAACAGTTCTCGAGGCGGTGAGTAAAATTGGATGTGACAACTATTTAATTTTCTCCAACGGTTTTTAGTGAAGAAGGGAAGATTGATGTCTAATCGGTTAAATGATCTGTTTCTTTCTCTTTTCTTTCTCTTTTCTTGCTGTTTCTCCTATATCTTCCATAAAATCAAGTAAATGCAAAATACAGTACTGTACGTAATCTTCATCAATTATTAGGTATTCTTTGATTTTATCCTAGTAACTCCTTGCTGCTCTTTCTTTGCGTGTTGAAGGCGCATTATTCGCTGTTTAGCTATTATTGCGCCTTCAACAAACAACAAAATACTTAGATAATATCCTTACACCAACTTACTTCGAAAGTTAAAGTAAATTCTGCGAGGAGCGTACAAGAGCAATTTAATATTAAAATACATAAGACGAGGCAAAACAATGTCGGACTGCCGTAGACATCTCGTTATACAAGATTGTTTTACTTTAAAATGCACTACCGCTATGCGATGCACGCGAATGCCTGACAGCTGGCTGGATGCGACAAATCCTTTAAATTCTTCGCCCCTAGTACGTTGATAAAATACTTTGCAAGATGCAGTATTATTGCAAGTTGCAGTGTTATTGCAAGTTGCAGTGTTATTGCAGGAGAATAATTTGTTTTGAGAACTTGGTTGTTTGCTCATTGGCAAGCGAATTTGTTTTCGCGATTTTTTGGTAGGGCGCGCCTTCAATTTGACTGCTCTAAAATATGATTTACATTAAAACATGCAAGCTTTTATTACTTTAGTGAAACTTTACAGATCTAGTGTGTAGGTATGCGAGTAACAAAACCAATATGATTTATCACATTGCTCGGTTAGAATCCCAAAAACATTATGCATTTGACCACAACAATCGTAATTTCATTGGCGTTCCATCAGCGTCATTATTTCACTTATCGATTATACTATAAGCAGCTAGTACTTTACATCTTAATTAATTACTAGGCATCTGGACACCAATCGATGCGCAATTTGATGTGATTAATTGATAACCGGGCAGATAATAACAGCTTAATTTCACATGCGATTAGTACGGCATGGGCCACTGGGGTCATTATTTGGTTAGGTTACCGTTAGTGCATGACATTTGATCCCAATTAGCATGATTATGCTTTGGAAAGGGTCTAGCTTTATTACGCAGTGAATTTTATTAGCGTGGGTGGGTTGGTTCACAAAATAGATTCACCCACCCTCGTTACAAAAACAGGCGTAGCTTATGCATGCTTATTTTACGTTTAGTCAACTTCGAAATTGCTTTACGTAAGGTTGTATGTCACTATGTCACTTGATCGACTATACTTTGACGGTTTCCTTCAGGGAAGCATATTAGGACATTCAATGCATACCTACCTAATACATATTTCTTTATATCTGACACTGAAACTAAACTACTGATTCATCTGATAAGATTGGAACAACAAAAACATACTTAATTGTTAAAAGACTGTCTTATAATAAAGAACGGAACTAATTCAATTCCTTTTCAAAATTGTATACCAACTTCCCATCTTGAACAACAAAATAATTCCGTGCACAAGTGTACTAAGAACTTTACATCCTTGTCGGGAGCCGGCATAATGCTCCTGGTGTCACAAGTTAGTTCCGCTTCTTAATAAAACTTGTAGAACACTGGGACAGGCTCGAGCATTCCCCCTCAACCCCCCCCCTATAACGAAACTATATGGTTCATAACTAACACAGAATAAGATGCAGAAGGTACAGTAGTGACGAGCACAAATAGCCTGCAGTTAGGCACCCTAAACTAAAATATTGATAGTATGGTGTAATGGAAATAATATTCTGGAAACCATAGTACTATGAAATAGGTCTTTTCTCAAAGTAACAATCGTTATTTTACGAAAATCTCGCTTTTCATTGTTACGTAAGTGTCTGGTATTTATGGTCGTTATTGAAAAATTCAGGAGGTAGGTAAGATATCCATGGTCGTCGCGGCCATCGTTATCTTTAAATGTTATGTTTTCAGTTTGCTAAGTTCTCAAGAGTATGTTAATTACTTCGTTTTCGTGCATAATTATTAAGAGTTTCTACATATACCTACTGATACTCCCTTGTGCCCCCTCGCCTTCGGTTACGCTACTTCTATGAGTACAAGTGCAATAATGGCGTATGTACCGACCTTCATTAAAAAGTTATAATCAACATGTACTCAAGTATGAAACAAAGAGAAACTTAAGTAAATAATTAAGTTAACATTTCTAGTGTTGTTGTCATTAAGAACTTCTAAGAAGAATTTATTTATTTTTGTGCTTCAGGTCGTAATTCATATAAATATGCAGTCTTATTGAATCTCATTGTAAGCTCCAGAGAACTTCATCCCAATTATATTGGTTCTAGAAATTGGAGACAAACCTTAGTTAGGTTTGGCTTAATGTAGACAATCATAATGAGGTCCCCGTTTAGCCGAGATGCGAACTGAATAATTTATTATTTTCTTTTTAACGAAAGAAAAAAAATGAGACGTCCACATCTGACTAATTAGGAATGCCAAATGCGCGCCACAAAATGGACCCACTAAGTCAAACATTAATTTGCGTTATGATTAAAATTTTGTCAGTGGACGTTTTACCAAATTAAAAACATTTTCTCTTCTTTTGAAAGACAGTATAAATAATTACACAAATTATTCCATTTGGCAGATTTCATTTTTTCATACGAAGTTGGCGAAAATACGTGAACTGTGTACTAAGATAGCATAGACTGAGATTAACGACCTTCTGTAAGTCGCACACATAAAAAAATACAGATTTATATTGCATCGTGCCCCTCCCTACAAAACATGAGGTACAGACATAAAGTTAAAGCCTTCAAATGAAGTCTGTTTACTGAAGACAGGGTTTTCAAAATCAACCTTCCGTCAAAATTGCACATAAAATTCGTTTTACTGCCCCTAAATTTTACGTGCCAAGTAGGTACATTCTCATTACCCAAGTTGTTTTATGACGTTACACTAGAAAAGTTATATGGCACAGTGCGAACCATAAAGCTGCGACGCGAAACGCAAGGAGGTTGAAAGGTTACACTGGCCCCGCCAATAAAGTGTTCGTTCGCTGCCTGTAACTTTCCTTAACTTACGAAACGTGTGCAAATATGCGGTCCTGGTAAAAGTATTTGCTGACCGCTTGAATATTTGCAACATTTTTGTGGATGATAAAAATAAAATACTCAGAAAAAAGGGTCGTATTTTCGTTGAATTTAAAGAAACCTGCAATTATCTATAATGCACAATCAACTATGTAGAATGCAGCTCAATAATAATTAAAGTTTAGCTTTTTTGAAATGGCTTCACTGTTGAACTCACAACCTTAATACATATCATCACTTAAGCAGAGAGCAATGTGGGTTTAAATTACAATGGTTATGGCAGGTCCCCGTTGGTCTGCCTAAATAAACGTTCAAAATAAACATTTTGTTGTCGCTTCGCAATTACGGCTCCCTGACTAAATTAAACACAATTTTCTTAATTAATTTCAAGCAAAAAAGCGAGATACTCTTAATATATTCATGAAGTTACGTTTTCAAGTAGCAGTGTGACGGAACGCGTGAATATTAGTCAAATTAGTACGCCAAGAACGGCGAAGCTCTCCAAAGTCATTATTATCCCTAACTCCGTCATAATTAATAAAAAAATCAATTAGGAAAGTTTTAATTGCATTCCGGCAGCGACAACACTTGTATTTTTTCTTTTTCGCACAGCTTTGTAATAGTAACTTTTTGAATAGGATTGCTTATCAAAAGAGATTTTCTACAACGATTACAGATACATTGAGAAAACCTTCCTCAATATTTAAAACCATTTAAAAAGTAGTAATAAGCGGGAAAGTTACTTCAAAAGGCATACAAAGTACTCCATTATCTGAAACACGAGCACGACGTCGGAACGACTCAAAAACTCATTACAGATTATCTCTATATTAAATATAAGCCGAAGCACAGATTAAAGCCCAAGTATTTAAATCTAATATAATAAGTATTTAAATCTTTAAGGTTTAATAACTGGAATACTAAACATAATCGGGTTATAGGTATTTTCTAGTTCATCTTTGTAGGACGAACAACTTTATCGTACAAATTCTGTTTTTGTTTACAAAGACGAACGACGTTGACTTAAGTGAAACAGAATTATTCACTAAGGGTCTTATAAGATATACAAAAAATACCTGAAGTTACACTAATAACGACTGAATAAATAATACAGAGACGAAACACGCTTGCCGACGTGTAGGTACTTCATAATCTCTTTCTGAAGAGCGTAACAAACTCATAGATACGACCTTCCTACATTATTGTAAAAATTAAGCTCCATTCGAAGCTAACTGAATAGTGAACCAACACGACATTTACAAAGTATTTATTCACTAAAAGACAAGATCAGATTAATCCGCTTCAAGAAAGTTTTTCCGAACAATGTCCTCAAAGACCGTAAACGATTCAAGAGCTAAGTAAACCTGGAAATTTTCCGGAGAATTCTACTATAAATAAATTGTACCATTCACTAGAACTGTAGAAGATTTCTTCAAGTCGAATTATAATGAAACCGCAAGAAGAGGGCGGCCATTACGACTCGTATCAAATGGCTGACCCTTTGGGTTCCTCCTCTCCTAGTGAGGCGTGCGGTAAGTGCGGGCCCCAAAACTTGCCATACTCGTGAATAAGGTGAAACTTGTTCGAACGATCGTGGATAACGGCCTGTTTGTTGTTGTCCCTTTTAGGTGGCGATACTGCGGGGCACTTAGCGAAAATTGCTCATTTGCAGCCATTCTGAATGTTTGTAACATGTAAGTAATTGATATTAGATGCGATGCAAATGGAGATTCTTTGATAGCACCTTTTAGTCAGTTTCCCATTTACATTAGGGATTAATATTAAGAAGATTATAATTTGCATGCTACTTAGGCCCGATAACATTAGTTAGATAGCACGCTTGTCCATAGACCCACACACAAAAATTGAGTTACAAAGTGAACATTAATCGATCGCAATGTAATCCTAAATCTGTATCAGTTTGCCATAAATAAATATTATATAAAACAGTAGGTACTAATAGATCCGATCCCTTATTTATTCAGGACTAATGAAGCCCTGAATGTTACCTGAAACTTTTACAATCCGGGGCCAATATATAACTTTTGAGTCGAGTTTAGATTTAGCAGAGCGTGTAGACATGCCAACAAAACGGATACGTCCGTCCGTATGTACACAGATCGATCTACTTAATCCACACCGTTGTACAGAGTTCTAACTTTAGATTAATATCAAACTCAAGTTTAAAGTAACCTCGGATTAAATTGATTTAACGAATGTACTTGTAAGAAACTAAAATGTTAGTCCACTTTGCTAAGTCCAAGTAAATCTAGGGTATAATTTGGAACTCATTTTAATTTCATTTTCATTAAAAATTAATCGCACAAACACTGCGACATCATTAAAGTTGCAAATGGATTTTCTTTGTGAGTTAAGATAAAATATTTGCGCAAATCATTTAAAATATCAAGCAAGATAAATCTTTTGATTTAGCTAATTTCCTCAGAAAATCGCATTGCTTTAGCAATTTCTAACAATCGAAGAAATTAACTGGCCTTTTGTCGGTTCGTTACCTTTTATGAATTCATTTTAAGAATCTGTTTCTAAGAGAGGACTAAAAGTAATTATGGTTTAATATGTCTCTAATAAGGTTAACACAAGAATTTATTAAAGTTAGGTAGAGTTATATCATTCCATGCAGTTTCTTGATTAAATCTGTAAACCCAAGACACCATCAAGTTAGTGGAAAATGTAGAAATGTAGATCCCGCAATTCCTTTTACAAACAAGATGAAACCCGTCTAGAACACATTCATCAGCGGAGCGTCTTACGTCATGAACGTTCTGCGTCGGATCGTGAATGAGGTCGCCGTAGCGGTCCACGCGGACCTCCATGGAGGGCAGCGGCGTGTGGCACTCGGCGTCGAAACGAAACTGACCCTGGCACCATACATGAACAGCAAATGGACATTACACAGTGACACTTTGTACAGGAAGTGCTCGGTGAACGTGGCGATTAAACATATTGACAAAAGCAGGACAAAACAAAAAAACTGAATATAAGGGCAAGCGGCGCGGCATGCTTACACGCTTGCATGCTTCAATATCTACGAGCATGGAGGCATGCGCGGCGGCCACTTCGCGCGCCTCGTCGGCCATTCGGCGTCCTCGAGGAGTCGCATCTTCTTTCAGAACTACGCATGTTGCTTCTTTGTCCGCGGGCTTAGTATCTTCTTCAGTGGAAGCTACATCAGGCGGCTCAATCTCGGGAGTTTGAGGGGATATTTCGGGATCGGGAGGAGGAGGAACATCAGCGTTCTCAAGCTTGGGAGCGGTCGTCTCGCTCACCCTTTTATGATTCTCCGGCAAACTGATGTTGCATTCGTTGTCGAAACGGAATTGACTCTGTTTCCGTGGTAAGCAAGAAACAAATGTAAACATGATATATTAAATTATGTGTTCCAGAAATCTTTTAGCAATATACATTTTTATCATATTTAACACGATGTTATTTAGACTGATAATTTAGTTAAGAAATCATCTAGATAAACAACCGTGACTTAAAGAGGACTCACCTTATACCCGGGCCCTAGTCTGTGCATTGCGCAGATCTGGTGCGTAGTAAGAGCCTCTCCGAACAGATAGATGGCGGCCATCTGTCCGCAGAACACTCGCTCCTCGTCCAGCTCTGCTGTCGCACCGATGTAGCACTTGTCGAAAGGCTGTTGAAAAGTCAACACGTTTTATTTTACAAGCTTAGCTTCTCTACAGTCATTTTCAGTGGGTGTTAAGTTGCTAATGTTAAAATTCTGTCCTTAATCTCATTTACATAAAATAACTTGACATGATTTTTTTATATTATCTATAATTTTCACAACATATACATATAAGCTCGAAGAAGTCAAAGAATTCTTATTCAAGCCTTTAATATTGCACAAATACCAAATCAAACGTAATTTGATATTATTAAAATTGAAGCGGAAGATACTTATGATATCCCAGTAACTTTCGACAGCTTCTCTTGAACCACTAAATTAGTTCAGAAGCACAAATTACTTCAATAAACTAATTTTCTCTAACAATTATTCGGCAAAGGCGTTTGAGATTGGGAAGGCATTTCATATTCGGCCGATATTTTAGGAAAGATCGAAATAAGGCCAGAATTGAATCAAAACTTATTGGTGGACGAAATTCCTATTAGAGAGCTAAGCAAACATTTGTGGCAAAAGTTGTTTAATACAAAATGAAGAATACCGTAACCGCGAAGTATTTATCGGCGGAATTTGGGGCCAATAAAGTAAAGCAACTTCGCCCGTACTGATTGGAACCTACGGTCAGACTGTTTATATTAATACGTGTACATTAGACCACTAAATACATAATGTTGGTCCTGTATTTAATGAAAACGTAGCTACCATAATGAAACTAAATTAATTTCATAATGAGAACACGATGGAACTATTTGCCAGTAATGAAAATGATTTAATTGAGTTATTGGAAAACACATTTTTTATTGGGTCAGTTTATTTATACACAAATTGCTATGGTGACTACGAAGGTGTTTTTTTTTTTTTATAAATTATTATAATGCCAAACAGTTTCTCGTTAAAACTGAACTGTACCAGTAGGTATTTAGTTATTTGAGTATTTAGACAAAGGGCCGTGCCAGAGTTAGAACACTGTGAACGTAAAATGGATTTTCGCCAAAATTTAGTTTTTTTTAATAAGTTACCGTACTGATAGATATTTGGAAATTCGCAGCCAATACCAGCTTTTTCACCCTTATCCTAAGAGTCACAGGTCATACACATTACAGGCAGAGTCACAGTATATACAGATGTTTCTGAATTTATAAACCTATTCTCAGTAAGTACTTACTTGATATTTAGAACGGATGTAGGCGTTCACATGTAAAAAAGTTCGTCAATTTATTACGAGGATATTATTAGAGCTAAAGGAAGAAACTTTTAACTGGAACTTCTTTACCAATTACACCTCCGTATAAAAAAAGGAGTATGTAAGGAGCAGGTCCTATAGTTTCTGCCTACCCCCGTCCCCCATGGGAAGAAGGCGTGAGTTTATGTAAAAAGCAAAATCAAGTGTTAAAGTAATAACCAAAATTTACAAAAGACGAGTGACATAAAATATAGACATGTTGTTTCGACGTGTTTTGGCTGATACGAGGATATCGAAGTAATTGAGCCTTACAACAATGACGGTCTCGTATCATTTAATGATTTTTCTCAATATGATAAGTCAAGCACTTACGTAACTCTTCCAAACTCGTAATCACCACTAAGAGCCCCCTATCAATTTCGCTGTCTAAAACAGAAAATTCAAGTTTTTCGGCGCAAATTTCTCAATATCCTTATGATATCTTTTTTTTTTATTGCATAGTTATTCATCACCTATTTAACTAGTAAGTCTACGAATTTTTTTTTTGATAATTAATCAATATAAATTACGAAAAATACAAATCTTACACACGTAAGCGCGAAACACCTGGTTTATCAATTACGTTTATAGCTTACTAGTAGCAAATATCAATCTGAGAAACATCCTAAATATATCGGCATATAGCATATTATTGTGTTTGTATTTGTATGTATTTTTTTTTAAAGTTTTATTCTGTTTTTAGACAGCGACATTGATAGAGGCTCTTAAGCTAGCATTAGATAACTCTATAGCAGGTTCAATACACAGTGATTATCGTACGCACAGCCTATCGTTTAGGCCACACACCGCGTTATCTCCAGCTCTGTGCGCAGTAATGGCATGTACATTCACATTTACAGCTAAAACACTCGTGTTTAGTCACAAATGGTATTTTCAAGCGGCACGTGGCGGTGTAGCGCTCCCGATTTTCCCAATATCGTTTGAAAGCGCGTTGCTCAAATCTCTTTTACGTGTCAAATTTTACATGGTTTCAAGAATTTTACAAAGGCTCTTTCATTTAAATTTTTATTCCAGAGAACAAACACTAAATACACCTAGAATATTATTTTTGTAGATTTCATTTAATTAAGACATTATTTTATACATATAAAAAATCAAAGTGATTAAATTATAGCCTTTATTTCAACGCCATTATTAGTGTCCATTCTGTCCATTATTCAAAGCGCCTAAATTCAGTTCTTTGTTAGGCGGAATTTACATCAAAGAGATTTTTTTTCTAACTACCCTTGGTTTCAGAATACGGAATTGAAAAATATTTTCACATAGAATATAAACTTGCGAGAGTTAAATTCAGCTTTTGTTATAATTTAATTTAAAAACTCGACGCCTAAGTACTCGTATATTCTTTTTCATTGGCTAAAATAACACCTTTTCATAAAAAGGTCTTTCAACTATCGAACATATTTACTAGACTGCAATAATTTACTGTTTAGAACGTGTCAATACTCCAGCTCGTCCCGTCACACAGGGTCAGGTATATTATAGTCTTCATAACGCTAGACAAGTTCATTTTGCAGCAACTATGCGTGACCACGTCCGAGCCTCAGTGAATATTCATAGAGGCATGCATGAACTAACGCCAACTTAATCCCTCGAGCGGGAAAGAGAATATCAGGAGAACACGAACTAAACGGAGCTTCACAAAATAAATAAAGGAAGAATCCCAATCAAAACAACACTACAACACTGGCTGTACGAATTCGCGTGCACATTCAGTCTAATTGGCTGCGTATTTTTTTTAATCGGATTACTCGCAGCTTGTAGCTATTGTAACGGCAACACAACATAATTAATGTAGCGGAACGAATATGGACGTGAAGGTATTGATAGATGATTCTGATGAAATGGGGGTTCATTTCTACAATCATAATATTATCAAAGTTTAAGGCCAACGTCGGTCATTTGGGTAACAATTGTAATGATATTCGGGACTCAATCCCTTGTGGCAAGCGAGAACTATGTTCTCGCTTGCCACAAGGGATTGAGTCCACAATCAATCGATGGTTTTCATTTGATTACCGATACAAATTCCAAGTTAGCTAATTATGTTTCGATGTTCTTTGTCATGATCTGTTGTTTATGCAAAAATATAACAATGGAAACTGCTGTCATTATGTGACTGTACTTAAACTTATGATTAAGTAAAGTAAGTAATCAATGCCTCCAGACGGTAGAAGTTTCGTCAAACTCTTAAAACTTGTATTACTATGAAGTCCGCGTACATCCACAGGAATTTGCATGGCATTACTTGTAATAAATTGCTGCTAACGACACGTACGTGACGACTAGAACGCACAACTTGTCGCAAAGGGGGTGTTCACCGTAGATAACCGAATGTATTATGCTAAGCTCCTATAGAGTTATGAGCACTTGGTACTTGAAGCTGGATTAGGGATACCATTTAACTACTTGAGAAACGACAGATTACACGTAAGAAATATGTATAGGTTTATGACTAGCTTCGGACTAATATTTTGGTCGCAATAAATTCATTCGAATCCATGGTACTTAAAAGTTTGAAAAATGCACCATTGTCGACAGTCAGTTTGACCAGGGTGGTTTACTTGTCGAGATATCTTTTTAAATTTTATCACCATTGTCTTTCATGTTGACATGAAAACTATTGGTGTTATATTAGATTTGGATACTTATTCGATTAGGTATTAAATAGGACTTACGTCGTTGGTAGAGACGAACCACGCCATCTCTGTGCTGGACGCTAGCTGGCCGTTCACCAAGCATTTGATCTCGCTCTTCGTCCATCTGTTGTATATGTACACCACCGCTATCGCGTACCATCTGCACGGAAAACAAAACACATTAGAGCTCAAGACGTTATTGTTGACCCTCAAACATACGTTCAAATAGGACTCACACATTATGACAGCCTTTCGTAGTAAACATGAGATTATTAATTTATCAATCATTTCAATTAGGCCTGCAGTTCAGTAATTTATAGTATAACAACTAATTAGTCAAATTAAGACTCTCTTCTTCTACATTGCTGTGCCCGACAGGGCCACAATGATCATGTCTATGTAAAACCTACCACCTAAGTTCGCATTGTGGAATGCAATAAATATATTGAATATTGAAATTACTTAAAGGTTTGAAGGGAAAGGAATGAAGATTTGCCACACATTCAAATAAAATTAAGGAGCATTTTTTTTTTTTCATTTAATTAAATGTAGTGTGTAACTTTGAAAATGTTCAGTCTACTGTAATGCTCTGTTCAAAGAGTTCAAACATGTTAAACATTCTCTCAAACAAAAATTTATAAAACTTTTGTAAGCTGATTCCACATAAAAATTCTAAAACTGATCCCAGTTCATGCACTTTACAACGCACATACATACATGCTCAACGCACACATAGGATAAGATCTATGCATAATATTATGATCTATTATTATACATTGTAACAGCGAATCAATTTTCACGCCTCCCCCATAGGACCTAGGCGAAATATTTTTTGATATTCGTATAGCTCATGACCTAAACAAGTGCACTAAAGACAAAAAAAAACCGCGAAATTTCGCGAGTTAAAACTCGTAATGAATAAAGTAGTAACGAACTAGTTTTTTAGTAGTTGCTACGAGGTATGGGGGAAACGAGTCTGATGTCGAAAACATTTTTTAGAATTTTTGTCCGTTTGTCTGAATGTCTGTTACGGTTTGCCGCAAAAACAGCTGAACGGATTCGGATGAAATTTGGCACACAGATAGTTTATAACCAGGATTAACAACCCTATGTGTCCTACTTTTAATCCAGGTAGATGTTACCGTGGGTTATTTTACTATATCCACGCGGTCGAAGCCGCGGGCAAAAGCTAGTAATGAAATAAAAGTAACTGGATAATATTTGGGGCAACTTTTCGCACGAGAGCCGATCGTCGTCATAAACTGACTACACAGGAAAATTTATTTATACTGCTGCAACTTTTTCACTGCCCTGATTTAGTGTTCTGAACAAAGTTTTAAAATTCGGTAGAAACACGGTCAAAATTAACCGCACCACAGCTTTAAATAATTTCGTGTTTTTAACGATAAAGCAGCATGTCAGTAGGTGTGTTTTGTGCCTCCTGTCCGTAACACGTAACGCAGACAGACTCGTAACAATCGTTCTAAACTATCTCAACACTGATGCAAGCAGCACTTATACCAATTTGCTACCAAGAATGGATTTGCTTGATGAGAGTTGGGAGTGAATGAGTATTGGCTATACTATTGTGCCCTCTTTAAGGAAAAACAACCAATCTATTGTAGTAGTTTGTGTATAGGGAGTGAACTTACCTTCTTGGCTGAAATTCGTATTTGACACAATGTTGAAAGCCCTTGCCCCGCACCTTCATTGATGTGAGGACGAGACAGTTGCCGACGAAGTGTGCCGTGTAGCCCACGCCTTTACTCGTTTTGAAGCTGTCGGACAAATTTACAATATTAGTTAATTAAATAATGTACACTTTAATCATTGACCGAACGGGTGAAGTGACTCTGCTTCAAGTCTGGCAAAATTTGCTTTCGTGTGTCAGTTTGTTGGTACTCCTCTACAGGTCGTATTTTACAATCGATCTGACGAAACTTGATATACAGGTTTTACGACTTCCGACAGTATTCGGCGCATCCCTAGATATTTACCATGTGTAAAAAAACATTGTAAAAAACAAAGAAACATGTTTTTTTTAACGTTAGTGGTAGGTATATTATTTGTTGCAAAAAAGTTTGTGCTCACAAGGTCTACTGTCGCAAAACTACTAGTCTTATTTAACCACTATCATATTATCATGAAATGCAAAAATCATAATCTAATCATACACTCCGGATAGAGCTTATTCAGAAACACTAGAGAATCATAAAAGTAGGTAGGTATGCAGCATATCATGATCTTCAAACTAGACGTGGCGTGTGGCGAACTCGCAATTCAATTATCCCCGGACACAAACCTCAAATGATTTAGCTTAGTACCAGGATAGTAGAGCACAACCGAAACTACACTTGAAACGTCCGAGCTCCACTCAAATCAAATGAAAGTTGGGAACACAGGTGCAACCGCGGTCTGTGGCTACACGCGATTTACTGAATACATTTGGCATTCACACTGTAATACGCTTTTAGTACAAATTGACTTGATATTGCCTATCTAACTCTTCCCAAATTAAATTGCTATGTCTTCTACTGGAATTATTAAATGTTTTCGCCCCAGTAACTGTGTTTATTGCCTCGCATATTATAATACCAAGAAGAGTGTTACCGTGTTACTAAGAATATTGGGGGAATATAAATATGAAGAGGGCAGGTATGTTTTTTTCGCGTAGGTTTGAATGTTTGTTGTAGGTAGTTTGATTTTCACAAAAAACTTTATTTTGAGAATTTCTCTGGGTAACTAACAGCACCAGATCCCATATATACAGTCCTGTCTAATCAACTGACTAAGTTTTATTTAAATAAGCATATCAATTCATAACTATTTACACGTCTTACGTAGTTATAAATCTAAATTATATTAAATTAAATTTTAAAAGAATTTGTACAAGTATTTATCGGAACATAAAAAGGGGGGAGGAGCTCATTGGGCATCAAAAAATTCATCCGCATCGCTGTCAATGGGGAAAGTGCCCAAAAGGCTGGCAGCATTGCCGCGTTGAATGGCAATGCTGATCCTTTGGGCTAAGAATAGGCCAGCCCTCTGGTCACGTGAAGAGTCGACCAGCCGCTTGGCGATGTCCCGAAATACTCGATGAGCACTCGAACCCCAAGGCCCTACTGACTAAGTAGTACCCTCTATTCTACATTTGAGGATAGGTATTGTATCCATATCAATAGTTTGATTAGGTATTTTTCCTTTTTCCATAACACGTCACAATAAAAAAACATTCAAGCTGAATGCAGAAATTAAAAGTTCTCATAGCGAGAACAGGGTGTATACTCTATACACTTGTTTGTTTCACCAGGTTTTGGTCTTCTATTAGAATCACGATTACAGTGAGACATTAAAGAGTCTATAGTGACATAGTTACCAGTATAGATATGGTTTCTCCCTCTCGATGTTGACGGAATTGATGGGGTCGAGCCGGAACCACGTAGTGAAGGTAAAGCCATTCTCATAGGGCCACCTGGCGAGCGGGGGCAGAACTACCGCCTGCAATATAAAAACATCTTACAGTGGGGAATATTTATTGTCGAATAAATAATGCTTACTGAAATTGTAACAGATAACAAAACATTTGTCGCTCAACCTGTGAAACCACTAGATCATAGAGATAGTCAGAAAATTAAATTGTTCGATTGCATTACGCTAATGAGCCGATTGCCAATAACGGTGATGGATGGCAGTCATCTGTATCTTTAAGCTTTGAAAGTGCACCCATTAAGGGTGCAAAACAATATCCACCACGTGGTGTGTCTTTCAAAGATGTATGTACATATCGTAATAATTATGTTCATAACACAATGTTAAAGCAGGTTCATCAAAACCTTTAATTAGATTAGGTGCCATCTTAAATACATAAAAACTATTTCTGTAACTCTCTCTGTCAATATACGTACACTGATTTTCTTTAAAATCGCACATAAAAATGTGGAATCCAAAAGAGCGAAACTTGGCAAGTGGTGCGCTACTCGGCAGTAAAAACTTATTTTATGCTCCGATGGAAGGCCAACACAGGGATCTCTTGTAAAGGTTCCTATCGAGATATCGTCTCAATAAAATCTACATTTATGCTCCTTTTATCGTCACTCCAATCTTCCATTTCGTATGTATATATTCCAGGATAATATACAAAGGTCACCAACAAAATAAACAAGTTATTTCCACCTTTTCCACGAATTACAATATTATTCGTAAAGATTAGTATCACGACATGTTATTAGGCCTTAGTTGAGAAGATTTACCGACCAGGATAAAAGAAGTGGGACGGCGATTACATGATGGTCGGATCTTTAGAGGCAATAAGCTAGAAGACGCCTGATACGAACTAATAAATGGGTTCACACGACACTGATTAAACTAACTCGTCGTTCTAGCTTAGATCTATTATAACTAATTATAAGTCATTAATAAAAATTATATTTTTTTCAATAAATTAAAACAATTTCTAATAAGCAAAAGTTACTACACTATTGGTGAATACTTTAGCGATAAATTTCAACAACAATAAAAATCATTTTTACTTAATACCTACCTACATTTCACTTTGAATATAAATTCATTTTATAACACAAAAATATTAAGAATTTGAAATGAACAGTGCACAATTTAAATCTAATAGCATCCTATACTCCTAAGACTCAATAAATTTTTAAATACATAAGTGTATGTATTATAATTTATAATGTAAATTGTGCAATAACTTGCTTAAAACCAAATAAATATATAAGTACTTATATAAAATAGAGATATTTAATGTTTTCTTAGGAAACAGCGCCTTCATCCTCCTCCGCTCCAACCTCCTCTGTGCCCGAAAGGGTCCATAATTGATTCAATGTCTTAAGATACCAACTATTATGTACACAGGAATGCAATAAAGTATTTGAATTTTGAGTAAGTTATCTAGATTTATTTAGCTTTCCAAGTTATTGAGGAATGAAGAAACCTTTAAATGATTCGCAAAATGTAAATTAATATACTTGTAATGCGGAGCCCACCGGACGCAGACCAGTTGTCAATTGATATCAGTGAGCGCACACAACGCAAACGTGTACATGACAAAAGCGCGGCAATGTGTGCGACGAGGCGAGCAAGAGACGCGCGACGCAGCTGCGCAGCCAACTGATTCGATATGCGTCACCAGCGTCACAGACCGGTTGGAAATCAGTAGCGCGGGGCCCGCCGCTGAGATCACTTGTGGGTTGCGTACCAGTTCGCGATAATGACGCGCGATATTATGAGCGAGCAAAAAACTAATATCCGATTCGTGAAGGAGGTGCAGAAATATCCGTCGCTGTACAACTTTGAGTTGTCTACGTACACTCGGAGGGACATCAGCGACGAGGCTTGGGAGAATGTGGGCAGAACTATGAACATGACACGTAAGTGAGGCTTTGAGTACGTATTTGCGCCGCAGCGGCGCTAGTTATTTCGAACATTCGAGACCGAAACGTCCTTCGCACCATCTTGTGAACGGTGTGCGGCAGAAGTCTATGTTTACCAACGTTATGGTCGTGCATATACTTATGATTATATTATAAGAGAACATCCTTTTGTACAATATTGTGCCCTTTTTTATAACTTTGTTGTGAGTGTTTATTTTGTTATATTTTTATGTTTGAAAAAAGTTATGTTGTTGTTAGAAATACGTTCCTGACACATTTTACTTCTTATGTATTAAAAGATAGATCTTCAAACAAACGTCATATCACTGTTATCTCGTTGACACAATAACATCGAGTGTGACATCACCGCGCGGCGCGGGCGCCACGCGCTCGCAATGTTGTTTGTTATGATGTTGTGAATGCTACGCTCAGTTTCTTACATATTTTGGCGTGGCCGCTCGGCGTGCATCAAATAGACCGGTAGTGACACTGTCTCCCGCCGCCGACGTTCTGACGTCGCTTGTAATGCTAATAATATCAATTACAATATTATAGTGGGGATTCATTAATCGTGAATTATAATCCATAGTAGCGTTTCTTTACACATCAATGATTCACGGATATAATTATTTAAGTAATTATTTAACATAGTATTTCTGAAGGATTAGGTTAAGGTGTTTAGCACCTCATATCGCCAGTTATGATATAAGTCCAAGATTGCAAATCCGGGCTGCCACTGAGAACTTTCTTATCAAAAACCCAGCTTTACTTTTACATTCGGAACTTAGTTCGACCCGGGCATCGAACATACGAAAAGCGCGCTCAGCACTACTCAGCAGTCGCTTGTAAGTCTTGCGATGTCGATACAATCTTACGAGAAAATACATTATAACATTTTGTTTTCAGCTTCAGCATGCAGAGAAAGATGGAGGAACCTGCGAGCCGTCTTCATGAGAAGCATGAAAGCTCTTCCGAGAAGGTCCACGGGAAAGAAGAAACCATACTATCTATCAGAAGTGATGCAGTTCGTAATACCGTTCATGAGACCCGTCGCCATGGTAGAGGCGGCCAAAGAGAAAGGGAAACAACAGGCAAAGGCAACAGAAGAAAGTAAAAAACCCGTACAATTTGAAGTTGATGAAATTAAAGTAGAGGTGCCAGACGATGACTCCGATGAATCGAGCGAACAGAGTATTGAAGAAGAGAAGGAAATTACAGTCACAAGAAAACGGCCAGTACAGGAGGACGTACCTCACCAAACTATGAAAGTAGCTAAGATAGCGCAGCCGTCATCATCATCAATCACTCTTATTGAGAGCGACCATGTCAGGTCCTTCCTTAATAGTCTATTACCTGAACTAAACGAAATGAACTCTGCCCAGTTTAAGAATTTTAAAAGGCGAGTGTTACTGCTAATTGATGATATCGTGTCGGAAATACCAGGGTCTCCGAGAAGACCCACCGATGAATTTATTATATAATGAATAGAAATGTTCAGCTACTTAGATGATTAAGGTAATTTAGAAGGGCGTTGAAGTCCTGTCCCTTTACATTTAATATTTTCATTGTAAAAAGACTTGAAGAAATACAAAAGTTATTTTTACGGAATTGATTATTTTATTTTCCTCACCTGGATACATTATGTAGCATAGATTGGAACTTGCGAATCTGACTCATATTATTTTAAATATCAAGCAGACCTGGGGCCTGAGTATACTAATTTTTTAAACGTCACAATGGTCTCTCAATGGTGAGTTTTTGACAGTTTTTGTATGGCAAATCTGTCAAAAACTCACCATTGTGACGTTTATAAATTAGTAGACTGAGCCACTGCCGATTTGATAAAGGCAATGATCTTTTCATGCATTGCTGGTTCTGTTTTTCTCTCTTCGTCAGCAATTTAACTAACCTTAGGAGAGTTAGGTAGGCATAGTTCCAGAATTTCCTGTCACAGCCGCGCTCACATGAAATTATTGCACACCAGTTAAACACGTTAGAGAGAAGTTTGTAACTCGACTTTATAACAATGTTAGAAAAGGTAGCAAATCACAGCGCGTCTTAATTAAAACTTACAAGTTGATTAAAAATATTGTATTTAATTCAATCACACAAAAGAATACTCAAACACAAATAATTATTCATATATTTTAACAAAGAAATGTAACATTTTCACTAATGATTATTAAGATTCGATACAGTCATCATTAAATACGAATGAACAAGAAATATTTTATTTTCCGAGAACAATATTACCAGGATTCCATAGGCGACAGTAGTTGAACACGATATTTTTTTGCCGGCACATGACATTAATATACTAACAGCACACGCTCGGCCAAAGTAAAAAAGGGCTTTTTTAGGGTTCCGTAGAATAGAATAGAATACTCTTTATTATGTACACCAAAAAATTACAGACATCCGTACCCCAAAAGGAAAAAACGGAACCCTTATAGGATCATTTCATTGTCCGTCTGTCTGTCTGCCTGTCAGTCTGTCAAGAGCCTTTTTCTCAAGAACGCATGGAGATATCATGTTGAAATTATAATACCAAATAATTATATAATACCAAATACGTAAGTCTGTGGTCCCTTGGTACTCTAAAAAAATCTAGCTTCTAATTCAACGCAATAAATAAATAAAAATATGTCGCATATACGGCGGTTTTTAGGGCTCCGTAGTCAACAAGGAACCTATAGTTTCGCCATGTCCGTCTGTCCGTCTGTCTTTCCCCGGCTTAGCTCAGAGACTGTAGTAGTACTAGCAATGTTCTCCCATACATTTCGTATGGTTACTTCCCGTTGCCCTAGAATCATGAAATTTGGCAAGAAGTACGGTCTCACAGCACAAATAAAGGAAAAGATCGAAAATCGTTAATTTGTAGATAATATCACATAAGAAATATTTTTGCGATTACAAACTTACATTTGCAGTTAAAGAATTGACCGTGACGTATATCGTTGTATTGGAGAACATGTTTTTCAACTACAAAGTTAAGGTTGTTTTTGAGACAAATCCATCCCAACTACGGGACCCTTCATTATGCGTGGTCCGACACGCACTTGGCCGGTTATTTTTTATTTTTGACGCGTATTTAATAAAAGGATATTTTTCTCGTGTTTATCGAATGTCCTACATGTCTGGGTAAAAAATGAGAACACATTACACTGACAAAGGTTGCAGTGAACATTGATTGGTGTTCATATACTTTGGCCTTTATACAGTGTGTCCGGACATGGACTAGCGATATTCTAAATTAAATAAATATACACTATTTTAAAGTACAATTACACTCTTAGCTTGGGTCCAATAAACTTCAATTATAATATTTAATGATTTCCTGTTCAGGGTTCCGCCAATGGCCGTTTGTTTTTGCGCATATGCTATGTTCAAACAACAATAACTCTTAAAGTATTAGTGAATGTTATGTTGTATTGTAGCTTAACTCAAAATCTGTCGATCTAGTAAAATAATAAAACAAGTTGTCGGGGGTGTCTTTGTAGTAATTTACAATTAGTGGTTGAATTGCATAATTTTTCGTGATTATTTTCGACTTTCACATTTTTTTCCAAAAGTTAAGGAATTGTGAACACATTGCTTTGTAATGCAGACGGTAGACAATATTATTGCCTTTTGAATAAGCTTATTTTTATCTCAGTATGACTATAATTTTGAGAGATATGATTTTTTTTGTACTCGCATAGGGAATATTTCAACAAAAAAACAAAATGGCTGCCACATAGCGAGGAAGTGTATTGGACCCAAGCTTAGAGTGTAATTGTACTTTAAAATAGTTTACATTTAAGTATTTAGAATATCGCTAGTCCATGTCCGGACACATTGTATATTAGAAAGACCGTATCAAAGGTTACGCCTGGAAATTGAAAACATCGCTCAAGTAAGTACGTCTTATGATGTCATATTTTTCCAGATCTTTATGATCTACAATTTTTTCTTGATGATGATCAGAAGAGTGAATTATAAGGCAAGTTCTCCTTAATTGTAGGTCAGCGTGAGCCAATGTGTTTTGCTTAGCGTGAAGGATTTACATACAATAACAAAACAAAGGTCCATCTAAAAATACATCTTAGCTTGAATCTCACACCTTTCAGATCATGTAAAGTACCTACTCGTTCAACAGCTACAAGCCAATAAAATGTAAATATGCCTCGCTTTCTGAATAAATTCATACAACTTACATATTTATATGTGTCAGTGGTGCACAATATAAATGAAATAATTTCATTTCGCTGCGTCGAGGTTCAGAAACCTAGCCTCAAGAAAACAATTTTCCAACGGCTGGAAATGTTTCCTTCGATTTTAAGCGGCTTCTACCGCGCTCGGGAAGCAATGTAGCTTGCACTTTGTATTTGTTTCGTTTGGCCTCAGCTTTGTGATGTTTTTACTTTTTGTGAATTGTATTTTCTAAGAAACAAATTATATTTAATTCTTATCTATAAATACCACAGTAATACACACTGCCTTGTTTACTTACCTACTTGTCATCGAGCGCATTCAGCGCAATCATACAACACACACAAAGCTTATTTTTTATTGGCACACATAAATCATGCTTACCACATATTTATCTAGTATTAACCTACCAAGCAAGCAGAAGCGGCTAAGAAGCGTCAGTTCGCCGTCAGATCTCCGGATAAGTACGACAGAGAGAAATGGACCGGCCCCGGGCGGGACGGCGATAAATAAGGAAAAAACGGACACACAGATAGCCTAGTATGTCACGCGGATTACGCCGCCGGCCCGTATTTGAATAAGAATTGCCAATAAGGAGGGAGGGGACGCTTAAACTGCGCTCCTAAAGTGTCCTACTACCCTAGTATCGATCTGTTTAAACGGTGAGGTTTTCAGAAATGCTGGAAAAGAATGAAGTGACGATTTGCTTATTATTTGGATGATGTTATGATCAAAGTTAGGGACGGATAAAAGGATCTTGGTGAAGATGAATTGTGTTGCAACTTATACCAAGTTTTCCTTACATGTTGGTGGAACTTTTCTTTACAATGGTTTTCTGATAGTACCTAGTTAGCTTACCGAAGATAGAATGCCATAAAAGCAAGGGAGTATATGTGCGGTTTCTCCTTTAACGGTAGCTTCTCTTCCTCTCCGCAAGATCAGAAATATTAGGTTACCGCAAAAATCTTAAGTTACTTTTTATTAGAGGGTACCTTTCATCAAACCGGAATATAATTATGGCTTTATTCTAATAAATTTATGTCAAGGAAGTTCAAATTAGTTAGAAATCTCCGAGGAAATTCTTACACAATACAATTTTTCCTGGCTTCAGAATGCCGCTCGGAGGCTTCTCCATTACCAAGATGATTTCATTAATACTCTTTAAAAAATATCCGAGTCTGTTGTTTAAATAATTACCGGGGCAAAGGTCGAATCTTAATTTGCACTCGTCTCGATCCGAAAAAAATACGTCAGAAATAATAAAACGCCCTTTATTTCGTGGGCAGATAGATGAGAATCCCGTAAAAAACATTTTGCATTGTAGAATAATGAACAAATCAGGGTCTGAAGCAGGGCGCAGCTGGGGAAGGTCCTTTGAAATACGAGCTCTGTTTATAAATAAAAGCGGGCGGTAATAGCTGGCCGTTTCTCTTCATCTCGTTTGAAATATATTGTAGGTTCGGTAAATTGGGCCGTCAGGTGGTGCCGCGGCGCACAGGGCACTGGACGCGACTTTTGAATTTGGAACATATTTCGATCGGAATCAGGACTGCGCTTTGTTATTAGATAAATAAATTGTGTTCTTGTTTCTGTTCCACCTTCTGTTTGCTGGGCAACGTTTAAAATAAAAAAAGGGAACTATTTATTCTAGTTAGGTTAGGGACTTAACCTGTAACCATTAATCTGTAACCATACCTATGTTTAACAAAATAAATGATTGATTGATTGAATTAACTGGAAGGGCGCACCTTACTTGTTGACGTGTGAAGAAACAATATTTTCACACATTATCGACTCAATATTATGTATGAAGTTTGTTTAAACTTTAAACGATAATATGGGTAATATTATCTACACTTACAGGTTAGGTAAATACGGCAGTATTTGCCTTTACAACTTCAGATAGTTTCGGTACCCGTGTGTAATTTAGCAGCAACATTATGTAGGTGTGATATTAATCTCTGGATTGGTTTTATTGAAACGTGAGCATCAACAATAGATTCAAAGGAAATTAAGTTCATTAAATTATAGAATATTCCAAACACACAAAACAGTGGGCGGTTTGAGAACTTCAAACTCTTGTTTGAGAAGTCTGATGTAAATAAAGTTCGTCAAGTGCGTTCGTTCCGATTCCGACTGCTCGCATTATTCCGAACATATTTGAGTTTACAGAACTCGGTGAGATTCGCCTCGAGTCACGTTTAAAACTTCACTACAATAAAGATTGGGGGAATATACGGAATGCAAAAAATTCCTGAATAAGTTAGGAATGTGTTGGAAAGTTCTAGAATGAGTAGGTACACGTTGAGTGAACAATTGTTAATTTTACTCGTGTTCTTTTGAATCCCCTGTATAGTTTGGTGGACGCAGGCGGGGCTGCTCGCATTAATATAAGTGAAAAGCAAAATTTTATTCGATGCTTCTACAAGAAACCATTTATGTCAGAGAACAAGGAACTCTTTCGAGTCAGACAAGACTATAGATTAGCAAGACAGCTATCATATCGACTGAGTGGTGACAAGTTTCTGCATTAAACTAAAAACGATCGTCATCAAACTAACTAACTAATGCTGCAAAGTTTGACGTACACTCACGAACATAAATAAGTACCTTGAACTATCGCAACATTCAAAAGCGATTTTCTCGTAAAATAACGATTGAAAAGACATAAAATTTCGATAATCATAATTATTATTTGCAACACCATAAAAAAACAACACTTTAGGGGAAATACAATCTTGAGTAGGTATTGTGTAAGGTATTTAGACTTGTGACGTACTTACCAATTTCTCATTGCAGTTGTAAGTATTGTTATTCCGGTCAACAGTTTAGCTACCTAATAATAATTAAAGTGGCTTACGTTGCGATTACGTGTAGCTAATGCAAGCGCAGTAAATACTGACGCCGCGTGCCGGTGAAAGGTATATATTATATATATATATATATATAAAGATCAACGATAAATCCTTGGCCAAGGCAATGCTGCTGGTAATTTACAATGCAAACTGTACTTTCAACTAATAAAACATCAGGGGGCGTAGCTCAGATGGTAGAGCGCTCGCTTAGCATGCGAGAGGTACCGGGATCGATACCCGGCGCCTCCAATTAACTTTATTTTTTGTACCATTCTCATAAATTGAAACCATCTTGCCAATTATCAACGTAAACACCGAAGGTTCCAATAATACAAAGAGCAGCTGTAATAAATAAAATACAAATGTAAATAACTGATGTGCAAAATTACCATCGGCGCTGCCTCCAATTACCATATCGTGATTGTTTTAATTGGATGCAGATTTACACGCTCAAATAAATACACAAAAATACTGTTTCAGGTAAACTGTGTAAATGAGACTTTACTCATTGAGCAGTCATTTCTGTAAGTCATTATTGAATTGATTTGCTTGTTTTTTTTCGTTTCGCGGAGAATCGGCCCAGTGCGAATCGGACTACGAACAATGAAGGGTTCCGTAGTTGTGATGAATTTATCCAAAGAACCAACTTACATTATACAACATACATACAACATTGTAGTTGAAAAATATGTTCTCCAATACAACGATATATACGTCACGGTCAATTCTTACATTCCAACTGCAAATGTAAGTTTTTACACACAATATTGAGATCAACCATGTTATTTTAAGACTTCTTATAGGTTTTCCGGTAATCTATGATTAAAGAACCATAGTCTGTATTTTTTTTAATTTCGCCTCAGTAGTTTCGAAGATAAGGCCCCCCCCCCTGCATATCTTCGAAACTACTGAATGGTAAATTTACTTTACTACTGGAATGGTAAATTTTCATCAATTTTCTTAAATATGTTTAAAAGTATTTATTTTAATATTATAGAAAAACTGTGATCCTCACAACAAGGCCGTCGATTAGATATTCCACACGGTATAGTTTGTACACAAAACCTTCATTTATTTTACGTTACACGTCCGTATTTGGGTCACAGGAATTCATAATTATGTGTACTAAATTTCAACTAAATTGGTCCAGTAGATTAGTAGCAAATTGGCTATGACAGACGGACAGACACCCAGCCTGCCAGACAAACACGCGAGTGATCCCATAAAGGTTCCGTTGTTACATTCGGACGTACGACACCCTAAAAAAGGTCTGCGACAATTAATATTGGAACACGCGACTCTCCATTGGCTGTGCCACTAACAACACTTTTAAATGGGTTGGACCGTAAATGATTCCCTTATGCCCCAGGTTGAAATCGGTACAGTATAAACCTCTTCGATTTTATGCCATCCTTATTCACCAGCGCTCCTGGTCATTTTCAATAAGTCGAGTCACACAGTCCCTGGGCTATGGGCGATTCTATTATAAATAACAATGTGAACGTACCGATCCTTTTCGTCCGGGGAAGCTGAAGAACACGTCCGGTCCGTTCCGGTGCGGCATCTGCCGGAGCACGTTCAGCAGCTTAGCAGAATGCCGGGGCTGCAACACACACAATGTTATTGATTCAAATAGATACAACAGAAGGCATTTATTTGGTCTATACAGGCAGAATGGATAAAATATTATACTATTAGGTGCTTAATAAAAACCTAGAAAGCACGGTCCTTTTTAAGCATTAAACGTTTTACATGACCATTTTTTATTTAATAAGCCATTAATTTTTCGCTTATACCAAAGAAATGGGCTTGAATATAAGCGACATTTTTAAATTTCGCAGAAAACAGAGAAAAATGCCTTTCAACTAAAAAGTTTTAAAATACTACGACATAAACCCTCTCGATATTGGCAGTAATGGCGCCGATAAAGGAAGTCTTGCCAACTCAGAAATAAAAGGAGAAAATATTTTAAAGCTGCCAGACAGTCTTTATCTCACAAAAAATATTGTAATCTTGACTAGTTCGTTGCTAATGACTTGCTTAAGTAAAACCAAAAGGAGCTACTTAGGAATAGATTGTGAGTTAAAAAGGACAAGCGATTGTCGTTCACAAGCAAACATAAACACAAAGTAACTGTGCCGCTTGTGCCGGCTAATTACCGTTTCACCGCAGTGTCTGTAAAACGATGCAAATTTCAAAAGCATTGGCGGTGCGGCTAATTGCACGTTTGGCCGTAGCCTTCCCCATTTGTCCGCGTTCTTCTCGTATCCCTCTAGTTTATGTTGCCCTGGTCGAATTAGATGGTTTTTGCGGGGGCGGTAGCCAGGAAATTGCGTCAGGAACTCTTTCAGTTCGGAGTGGAACTTTGTAATGACATTTTTAAATGTCAACAGAGATAGGAATGTTGCTTGTAAAGCAATAAATTGGTTGTACAGAATAAAAGTTCAAAGCTGGGAATTTTTATATGAGTTACGGGATAAACCCTTTCGCAAATATCTACATAGATATATAGCATATCCAGCATCCTTAAGCAGCTATTCATTAACGCCAACACTAAGACTTCCCTATTTATCTCTTGAAGTAGAAAGTAACTTGACTTGTAACCTAGAAGTAAGTTTGAGAGGCAATAAAAGCCGTTGTTTCTCTCTCTGGCCGTGTTGAGGAAAGCGGTTGTCTCGAGTAGTGGCTCAAGCGTGGACGCTCCCGACTCCCAAGCATACTTGAGCCGAGATGCCCCGGAAACTATCATTTATTTCGTAGGCAGCTTCTTTTCTTCAAAACGAGTATAAAGATACACCGTTTACATCAGGAAAACGTGCTATGTGAGAAAAGGAACATCACTAGATATATGTAGGTAGTATGATAAAGCGATATGTGTAAAAGCGTTTTTTTTGGCTTTTTTGACGTATTTTCCAAGTTAATAAAACTTGAGGCGTAATCACGTAAAGGTCACCATGTAACCTAACTTATTACAGTAATATAAGTTCGCAAATAATGGTTCTCCTCACCCATTTCCCGTTGATCGCTTTCATGGCACTGAACAGCTGTTTGAGCTCTTTGACTGTGACGCTATAGCTGGCCAGGACTCCCAGCATCTCGATGAGCAGATCTGGAACAAAGAACAACCACATTACAATGCATTACCAGGAATACATAAGCCTGGTGCTACGTTCACAACTGGCGGGGGGCTCTGAAAAGGTTCATGGATGCGAAAGGGATTAACTACTACTTGTAGGTATAAACGTTGTGGTAGTGCATAATTTCTTGCTATCCTAGTGAAGGAATAACTGTTTTACTCTACTCAGTATGCATGTAAGTAAGCTGTGAATAATCTAATTTGGCATACCTACTAAGATATCTATTGGTTCTACACTTACTACGCTTCTAGTCCAAATGGATATTTATTTCCGCAAAACAGGCGACTATAATCATGACATCAGATTATGAACAAACCCCCCGCCGCCCGTCGATTAGATTTTCGGAAAAGGAGTTCGGTACTTTGTCCACTAATGCCCAGAAGCTTTAGAATTGACAGATTACAGTATGCAAGAGTGAGCGCAGGGAACTCAAAAATTTTAGGATCTCGCCTCAAATAGGTTAAGTTCTCTATTATTATACTAGTTGTTCTACGAACAGTAGACCTCGTGAGCACAAACTTTTTGCAACAATTAATATACCACTAAAGTTACTTAAACTCCGGTTAGTAACTTTAGTAGTGAAAATAACCATGTCAGTTTAAAATAAGTACTTACTTAATTCAAATCCAATTTTATTTTTAAACGGCCTCTGCTTTAGCTTACTAAAAAGCATATGGCAAGACGATAAATAAACAGAAATAATCTAAACTAACCGACAAAGAATCTCTTAACAGAGACTTTACTTTTCAAGCTACTTTACACCTAACAAAACTCAGTCACACAAAGTGTTCGACGGGACCTAACCATTACACAATAGCTCCATCTAGTCACCTCATTGTAAAACTAACATAATTGTTCTCATGTAAGTACTTTGTGTCTTTTTTGAGAATATTTTATTTATTTATTCACTCCAAACATAAAAGTACTTACAGGCTAGACCCAATGCGACATTGTAGTACATTTAAAAATGACATATTTCCACTAGTTGTACCATAACAATGGTGGAGTACCAACAAACTGCCACGAGAGCAACTTTTGCCAGATTTGAAGCAGCTAGACACTTCGTTCAATTCGCTCGCTCGGTCACTTAGGCGTTTTCGGTCTGAATGTCTTAACACGTATATTTTATTTTGAAACCAGGTAGGTGCAAGTGCACCCTCTTGCACCCCACTCCAGGCCAGGCGCCCATGAGAACAAACTCGTATCAGAGTGTCCATCATTAAAATAGTTTCAGTACTATCAATATGTATGTATTTAGCGTTTAATTACACTGCCAAACGCAGCCCTCGCCCCGTTGTAAAATATACAATCAAATTGAAATGTTCTAGTAATTAATTCAAATTCACATTATAAATTCAAACATACATATTGTGTATAGCTACTAATAGCTTGCTGTACTCGTGAGAATAATGAATAACTAAATATGATTAGGACTGCAATCGACCTCAACTCCACACTAGTTTGATTCTAAATAGTTCGTGAATATGTGGCTACGTTTAATTGAGTTCTACTACCTCGTAAAACTTCAAATACATATCTCTGGTTTTCGGTGCTAGCTTTCTATAGCTGATGTTATCACTTAATAGATTACACTTATAAAACTGAACACTAATTCAATGAAATATTTCTTGCTATCTGCACGACTTATACCGCGTTCTATTTAAAAGCGATTATCGCTAAATTACGACAGCAAACAATAAAATACAGCCAGGCTTAGCACTAGTATATGTTTCAGCGGTCCACGCTAAGTGCGCTACGTTCTGGATCATTGAAAAAAAAAATCATTTACAAGTGGAATCCAGAGATTTGACGAAAAAAAGAACTATTTTTTATCTACAGTACACCGATACTGCTTAATAAAATATTGCGTTATAAACATTATTCTTTATAGCGGTACGCAATAAAATATCTGCAACTTTTCAGCCCAATTTATTGCCCATTGGTGTACGCTCCATTAACTTAATAAAACCAACGATATTATGTATCTACTTTATATAATTGAGATCAAAAACGATCGTTACTCTTTTGATTCTTTTATTGCCGATAATTTAATAATATGTCTTGAAAGCAATTTGTATATTAGATAGTAGAAATCAATTATTATAGCCCGAATTAACAATGCATTCGGATCCTCCGTATAACCCATGGGAGCCTGGTAATCATATTGCGAAATCGTCTTACAACCCCCACGGGAGATGATGCGATCTATATACGGGACCACAAGGCAAAGTATTGAATATTAATTTACAGGAAATTGGCGAAACCACAGCCCCTTGAGCGCACACTTAAGTTTAAATCGCTGGCCTGTTTAATAAATAAATAGCTTACCGCTAAATATCTTCGTAGTTACGTAATTGTTAGGGGCTGCTCGAATCAATATTTGAGCAGGTATTTGAATCATTTGAATTGCTTTGTGAATCAACTCTAACTTTAAAAGTGAAATGGGGTACCTATTTTGAGTTAAAATGGTATACTTTGTCGTCAGGCATTTTATGTTTGCACTGACAGATTTCAGCTCTGCCATTTGCAGCAAGTCAAAAGATTCGCAAAGGGAAAAGATCTTGATATTATGTTCATTAAGTACGACTTTTTACATATTCAAAAAAAAATACATTTAGAGGCATCTCATCTCTCAAGCTGTAGCTGCTGGCAATCATGCAAATTATTGCGCTTGAAAATACCATGAGTAGCGAGCGATGCATTTACTTCTCCACCAGTCATGTCATGTTGACTCTGTGTTACCTGCACTGATGGATGTTATTACTACAATTTTAGTAAGCCCTTTGTTTATTTACGAGGGACATTGCATTTTTTTTTACTGAACCCTTTTAGGATTACTCGTGTGTCTTGCTGTCTGTCTGTCCGTCTGTCACAGCCAATTTGCTACAGATATGAACTTCTGTGACCCAAACACGGATGGCTAAAGTGAATGAATTTTGAATATGGGGGAAGGGTCACTTTTGGGGAAGTAAATAAGCAAATTCGATTGATAAAAAATCAAACTGTACCGTGTGTCATATAAAATAAAAGGACCTCTTGTAAGGGTCTAAATATAATATCAAAATAAATAGTTTTAAATATATTAAAGAAAATAGATACAAATTGATCATTCCCCCTTATCTCCGAAACTATTTCTCCTAAAGAAGAAAAAAACAGAAAACAGTTCTAAGTTATAGATTACAGGAAAACCTAAAATAACATGGCAAATCTCTCAATATTGTGCGTACAAACTTACATTTGCAGTTGGAATGTATGGGAGAACATGTTTTTCAACTACAATGTTTAGTTTGTTCTTGGGATAAATTCATCTCAACTACGGAACCCTTTATTGTTCGTGGTCCGACACGATTTTGCCGTGTTTTTATATTTCTGATAAATTGCAAGTACGATACGTTTTCCGTAATTTGGTTGAACAATTTTTGCAAAAAGTTTCATTTGCCTAGCCGTGAGCGTTGTCAGTATATAGGGACTTCCTAGAAATTATAATAAACTGCAGATATTATTCTGTTTCGTTCATAGAACTCCACGTTTAGAATCAGGTATTTTCATAACACAACATCACATAATTCAGCGTTGTCGTTGTCAATCCGTTTTTATACGTGTCCGCGGTCCCCAGCCCGTATCAATCACGCTCCCTTTGAATTCAGCTTTCATCATTCAGGTAAGTCACATGAGCTTTTTAAAAAACACCTAACAAAATAACAATGCGGAAATTCCATCTGTCACGTAATGGCCGGCGCATTGTTCTCGGGTTAATCCCGGGCAGCGTCGGTGGCTAATCCCGGCGTAATTCCGGCACAGTCCGGGATTCGCGCTTCCCGGAGTCCCGGGGCGGCATCCCGGCGCTCGCTACGCTGTTGACCCGGTTAATGCTAACATCGGGATATTAAAATACTTCTCGCGATTATGCTTTCGAAATATTAATGGAGATTTTTCGCAGCAGTTCGCGGTGGAAAGTCATGTTTATGTTATTTTTATGACCTCAGTTTAGTTTATTGCTAACAGTGCCACCCACTGGGTACTGGTATTGGGTGGCACTGTATGGTATGTCTTGGGAATCAAGTATTATAAATGATAAACGGTGAATACTTAAGTACGATTCCTAGTCGGGCAAAAAAATTCTGCTCGGTTTGGTTGGTGGTAGGGCTTGTTTTAAGTCCGCCTGGCTAGCTACCACCATCTTATCTAAGTCTGTCGCCATAACAACCATGTTACCAGCATTGTTGTGTTCCGGCAGTAAGAGGTAAGATAGCCAATTCCTCTGTGGTAGAGGATTCCGGGTGAAGCTTGCTTCTACCTTCGGCCTGATCATCACTTACCATCAGGTGAGATTCAGGCCAAAGCTTCCCCGTTGTAGTAAAAAAAATAACATTTCCCGTTTTATAATAATCCAAAATATGTTCCTACGGTATCGCTATGTAGCTGGTGCCAAATGTAAAGGATGGAATTTATATATAAGTATTATACATTGTAATAGTACACGATGCAACATGGGCCAACAAACAATTTGAATTCAAATTGTGATGCTCCACTTTATTCACGCACGCTAAATATGTAAAAAAATATGGATTTGTCGACGTAGGTAGGTATTATGGTAGCCCTACACGTTACGATAAGTATATCGTCACGTGTAGGGCTCTACCATAGAGTAACGTGTAGGGCGCGAGTTTACACTTGCACCAGTATGCATGACGCCGGTATTGACCACACACGGCTCAAGTTTGCTTGTGAGATACCATTTCTGTAAGTGACCCTCCAGGTGTGTTGTGTTGCGCGGTGGCATCCATTGGTGACGCTTTGGCAATAGTTGGCTTAATAATGCTACAAAAAAAAACCAAAAAAGACTTAATACAAGTTACTTTTTTATTTATTAAGTATAAGCGTCTATTTTTTTATGGGTCACTTAAATTCCTCCTAATTCTCTGGAACTTCGTATCTCATTCGACATCTTAGCGCGAAACCACTACATGCATGTAAGCTTGCTCAATCGCCGATTTGCACAAGTTCGGAATCAAACATTTAAAATCACACAAACCTAGAAATAAGCGCAAAAATCTCCCAACACACGTTACTGCACACTGGTGTATGGTGCATGTACCATTACAAAAAATGGATATCACACATCCATGGTCAATTAACAAATTAATAAAAGCAACTAAACGCATATTAGAAGCAAAGCTTCCATTTGCACCAGACAAACATAACATGGCAGGAGTTTTAGTGGCACTACTACCCGGCTGAGCTCTAGTGGAATAGTGGCTGAAAAACAAACCGTTCAAATGCTCTCCAACGCACGCTTGTTTGACACAGCGGGTCTTTACAATCAACGTCAAAAATGCACCTATTAATTTCTACACCAATGTCGGACCGCGCAGCGCAAATGCAGATTATAATGAAGCTTTCGTACTTAATTCAATATTTCCCTAGAACCAATTTAATTTGGATATTTCCCAAACGTCGTGATATTATTAATAACGCAGCGTGATTTAAAGTTTAACTTTATTTTCGGCACTGGTCCCCTTATAACCTTCAGAAACAATACGACAATTTATTGCCTCCCCGAGTTACTAAGATGATTGCCCTGACAGCACTATTATATCCCATCCCGTCCAGTTACCTTAAGCACTCTGTCAGGTAAGCTATTACTTCGACACTATACAAACGAACGGAGTCTTTAGAAGCTGAACTACTGAAGCCAGTCTAGTTTATTTAAGAATTTTGAGGTATAGAAAACGGGATAACAACAAGCTGGGATAATACATGGGTTTGTTTATAGAGATGTAAGCATGAGTAACTGACAGTTAACCGAAGGGAAGTGGCAATAAAGGTGACAAGGAACAGTCGTGTACTAAGAGCCCAGGAGTAGGCCAGAGGTTATAATGACGAGAGATGTCAAGCAACAATAGCAACATGGATTTACCTAAATTAATGTGCAGTGCCTATAGCAATGAAATGTCAATTTTAGAAAATTTGTCAGCAATGTTTTTTAAAATACAGGGAGAAATGGCGAATGGACGATTCATATTAACTAAGTGAGCTTTAAAGAAGTAATGTAATGTAAAAATCATAAAAATTAAGTCCTGGAGGCGCCGGGTATCGATCCCGGTACCTCTCGCATGCTAAGCGAGCGCTCTACCATCTGAGCTACGCCCCCGATACTAACTTTATCGAATCTCAAGTTCTGTTCGTTGCAGCCTTGCTAGTTATTCAAGGCAATAAGTAAATGACATAAGAAAGTCACGTACAAATTACTAAATATTTTCAAAAAGATTCCAGTTGGAGGCGCCGGGTATCGATCCCGGTACCTCTCGCATGCTAAGCGAGCGCTCTACCATCTGAGCTACGCCCCCCATTGACAACTACCACCAATTTACAGTTATATATTGTCCAACGTACACAGTACGTATGCCCAAGGCGATTTAATCTAGAGCACCGAGACCACGACGTGACATTTCATCACACGCATTATTATTCGACGCACGCGCACGTGCCTTTCACTTAGGAGTCAGTACAACCACGCAACTTAAAACAATGAAGTAAGTGCTCGATTAATGTAGTTTCGATAACATTCAATTATTGGTCACCTGATAACATTGCCATAACATGATAATACCTGGTCAATCAAGGAAGGAATATGGCACATACATCTTTTCATTTTTTAAATAAACTTAGTCAAACTTGAAGCAAGGACATAATTATATTGATTCTTGCTGACTACTGTTCGTTTATCTTCTCTGCGACATGACTCTTAGCAATCATGGTTTCCTGGTGCCGCCACCGCCGATTCACTATCTACTTACACTTAAAGCTAGGAAGGGCTCAATGACCGTTAAAATAATCTAATCAGGGCGAGGTTTCCTTCATTTTCTGCCCAAGTTTAGGTTGTTTACGGCCTGGGTAAGTGATTGCAAACGCCACCCATAAAGATGAATAGGTCCTTAGGGTACCCAACTGCCCAAAAGAGCACGGGCCAAATTGTACAGCGCACTAAATTATGAGGAAGACTCGTCTAAAATGAAACTGTTCCTCTTTGGGGTTTTACTGATGCTAAATTCGATATTCTGTATAAGACTTTGGACGAAAAAAAAAATTGGCAGTTATGGAGTGAAAACTTACAACTGGTATAAGCTGGCGGTAACCATCTAAATTCTATAGTATTGCACTACGCGAATCCATAAGTTTAGCCCCTACCAAAAATCGCAAGAAGTTTTCACTTCAATAAGAATTGTTCAGATTATTAAAAATCTGTTGGAGGCGCCGGTATCGATCCGGGTACCTCTCGCAGCGAGCGCTCTACCATCTGAGCTACGCCCCTTTTGATTTATTTCATTTATAAAAATATTCATATATACATTATATACATTGCAGTTCAAGCGCTTGCGTTACATGAATTAATGGTGCAAAAATATGTTTTTTATGTGTTAAGTAATAGGTAGAGGCTCGTTTAGATATAAATATTTTCGTCTTTATATAAATTTTCCAACGTTCGTTCAATAATGTATAAACAAAAAGTCTTGCCTACCGTTGCGCCCTCCGTCTTCACAAGCCGAGGGTTACGAACATCTGTCAGCTGTCATGTTTAGGCCAATAAAACTCCATGGGATTATGATATCCTGGTATCCCTGAGAACGTTATTCAACCCTTTTTGAGTTTCAGTAAAAATAAAAATACAAGTTCTTGTTAAGAAATCGAAAAAAATAACAATTTATTCTTGCAGGGACGTTATACCTACTTTCGTGCCACAAAAAAGTAAAAACCGCCATAATTTAAGTTGCTCCTTTTCTGTGCAGGGGTTGGGCTATATACCTATTATAACCCCTACTTGCCGTCGGTGTGTTGTTGTGGCCAGAGGTTGGAATCTGGGCATCATTCCAGGGCCGTATCTAGAAAATTTATTTATTAATTGAATAGTTATTTATTTCCAGGTACGGGATCGATGGGGACTTTAAATTTCACATATAATGGTGCTCTGAACATTCCTACCAATTTTGGCTCTATGCGAATGATTGTACCTTTGCATGTCTAAATTGATCGGACTATAATTTGAATCCTACTATAATTTTTAAACAGGAATGTAGTCTTAATCTAAAAACAATTATTTCGTACCAAAAGATATTAGGACCGTAATGTAATGTAATGAGGAAATTTAGTAAGATGTAATAAGATGAAATTTTATCCCAAAATAATATTAATCAACTGAATAGTTCTTAATTTATAATTTAAAAGTTTCAATTTTTGAATACCATACTTAATGAATAATAAAAAGTATTTCAAGTTCGAACCTGTAATGACCACCGACTATGGAGACTGTGATACCCTGGTATTGAGAAATTATTGGGACCCTTCTTTACCTCCCCAACTGAAAGTCAACGAATGTCGACAGACATCCTTATTTGTCCTGATATCCCAGTTGCAATGGAAATAATAAGACTGATAAAATTTCTTAAGATGAAAAACCTTCTAAGAATTTAACTGTCATCTACTTGGCCGGGAGCTTTAGGCCTTTTGAAAAAAACTTTACTTCAAAACTACAACAGTGTTGTGTTCTCCTGGCACGCGTGAGAATTTAAGAAGCTCCCTGAGATTCTACGTTACGTGCGCGAACCATATCGTTACATTCCAGGGAGCTTCTTAAAACCACCCCTAGTCCCCATGGGTGTGGTACAAAATCACTTAACGCGTGCCATTGGACCCCTATAGAGACTGTGAAACCCTGGTATCTATGAGAAACTATTGCATCCCTTTACCCTATATAAAGGTATTTTACATCCCCAATTTAAATACAAATGAATGCCAACAAACATCCTGATTTGTTCTGATATCCTAGTTGCGATGGGAATAGTAAGAATGATAATATTTCTAAAGATGAAAATATTATGTATCTTCTAAGAATTTTTAAATCGTTTGGCCAGGAACATAGGGTTTTTGAAAACTTTACTTGAGAACTTCAACGGGGTTGTGATCTCCTGGTACGCATGGGAATTTAAGACGCTCCCTGAGATTTTACGCTTATGCGCGCATCGAAGAACACGTGCAATGTGCATAGAACTTTCTAAGGGTTTTTGAAAGTTTATGTTAGCGTCGTAAGAACGAACAAATTTTTCAAATTCAAATTCTTTATTAAATTAAACAAACGTTCAGGTTATCGAAGCATTTATGAAGCGATTAAGATAAACCTAACTAAAAAACAAAATAATAACCAGTTATGACATTTTTCTCAATCCCACATCATCACAGACTTTGTTTGTCAAAAAAATTTTGAAATTAACTTGATGCCCACTGCGGCTTTTTCCAAACTTTTCAACATCAGAGACGTGAAAATATTTAATTTCAAGCCTCTACCGCATCAACTCATGGTAACAGCCAGACATTGCATCTGCAACGATGTACGGCGCATTTAATTAAAAGTTTTCCACTTAAATTTCCGGAAAGAGTTTAAAACATTTTTTATTTGACGTGACGGCAAAGAAAGAAGAGCTCTTTATTTTTGGCATAACTTTCTGAAGTATTTAGGAATCTGTTTAATTTAGCGTTATCTTCAGGCAATCCTTATTTTTTAAGGGAAGCTGCAGAGTTTGGTATACTTATAACTTATTTATGTGTAGCCAATTTTTTTATGACATTCCTGGTTTTTGTTGGGCTTCCGTCAGCATGTGCCGCCATAAAAACAACCCTTACGGACCCATGGTACCTTGGTATCTGTGAGAAACTTTTTAAAAGCTGGCTATAAGGCAAACTGCACTTACTTTTATAATTTTGCGCTAAAATAAATCCCGGATGACTTCTTAATTCTTTATGAGACTCTAGTTTTCTTGGGAATTGCAAGATTGAATAGATTTGTTACAGAGAATCTTATTTACAAAAAAAACCGCCTTCGTAGAGCGTTCTTAAGAATCCCTCAGGTTCTTACAAACATTTTTAAACGTCTACCTGAGGGGTTATGGCTTCCTGGTACGCGTGAGAAATAAAGACACCCCGTGCGATTTAACGCTTGAGGCAGAGATCTCTGCTTCCCCTTTACTTTCTTTAAAAGATGTGAAATTGCGAATGAATCCCACAATAGTAAGTACAAAAAACTGGCCAAAAGCGAATCGGACCACGCAGAATTATGGGTTCCTTAGTTGGGATGGATTTAGCCCAAAAACAAACATTGTAGTTGAAAGTTGTAGTGAAGTTGTAGTTTGGAATCGCAAAGAAATATTTTTTGTATGTGTTAAATCTACAAATTAAGGTTTTTATTTATTTGCGAGTATCAAATTATGTCGCATAGGTGGTGGCCGTATTTTTGTTATTACGTTGACGTGCGTTTTTTAGTGCACCACGGGACCACAGACTTACGTATTTGGTATTAATTTCAACTTGATACCTCTGCACGTTCCTGAGAAAAAGGTTCTTGACAGACCGTCAGACAGACAGACGGATAACGAAGTGATTCTATAAGGGTTCCGTTTTTTCTTTTTGAGGTACGGAACCCTCAAAACAGAAAGGGATGTTTAAAATTACCTTAGCTACAGAAATTATTAAAAATTACGTTCCTACATGGGCTTCTGCGCTCACAGTCGGGTAGCAACAAACAATGCAGTGTTAAATAAAGTGAACCTAAAATAAAACATTGGAGGCGCCGGGTATCGATCCCGGTACCTCTCGCATGCTAAGCGAGCGCTCTACCATCTGAGCTACGCCCCCTGATATAAACTCAAGTGAATATCACGTTCTTAAAATCCACTACTGCGGTACGCAATTCCTCAAGCTATTAAAACTAGATCAAGAACACATTCAGTAATACTTTCACGCACATTTTAGACGACGCGCCATGCATAAAATGTTCTCCATTAAGATGTAGACGAGTTTAGAGTCCTTATTAAATGTGTCCAATTACTTACTTGAATTTAATCTCATTTTCTTTTCTTAACCCGATTTTCCAGTACCTTGCCCACAGGTCGGTACAATTTCTAATGACTGGGACACACCGCACTCTGTTTTAGTAAAAATAATCATAATTTTTAAGTTTCAACTTATGTCTATTCGGAATACAGTACCTACCTAGTAAAGAGAGGTAAGTGAAACCGGGATTTTATATTATTCCACCCTAAAGTTTTAAGCAGTTTTAACAGTATTAATGAAATTAAATTCGTAACATTTATTTCTGTAGGTACTTATGTGTGAAAATAAACTGAATGTCGAGTTCTTCACAGAATTTCTTCGAACGTCACCAGCAGCAGGTGCACTGCAACTAGTTCAAGTAGTTTGATTGTAGCATTTAATTAAAACTTTCCTATGCGTTTACCGTTTCTGGATACAGATATTACTTACACTTACAGGGAGAAGAAAATGTAATTATACTGGTGTCCTCTTCTTAGAACAGTTACAACTACCTAATTTGGAGAAAATCCTGTTTCTTCTTTTTCAATGAACACAAAAGTTTTCTTACGACACATTAAATTGATTGCCCTTGGCTACATTATCATTGACAGTTTTTGTTGATTTTCTTTTAATTACATTGAAATGACACCATTTCCAACGGAAATGAACTAGTCTTTCTGTTACTTTGTCCAACAAGACGAAACCTAGATAGGTTTCGTCTATCAAATTATTTGTTTTAGTAGGTCAGAGTTTCAAAGTGTTTTTTCAAGAGGAACGTCCCTAAAGTTTCCTAAACAGTAATCCAATAGTTTTAAATGTTACACCTAAAGATCAATAGATTCCTCAAGTGATTCCCACGAGTCTCTGAAAAATACTGTTTTAGTGTTGAAACATGTAGGTAATGAAAAGAGTTAGCTAAAAAGTTTGCAATTCGAAATAAAGAACCCTTAGTTTTCTAAGCTAAATAAATTAGACAAGACTTATTGGAGGCGCCGGGTATCGTTCCCGGTAGCTCACGCATGCTAAGCGAGCGCTCCACCATCTGAGCTACGCCCCCTGATAGAAATCACGTTCAGATCGTTCAATTCAACGTTACATATTGCTCAACGCAATATTAATTGCGTATCATACGTGAGGTTTGTTTCTTTAGCCAGAGTCTGATTGGCTAGCGCTGTGATTAAGAACTTTACCGTCCAATTAGAAGCGCTTTAATGTCCTGCAATGGCCAGCAAATAAGACTCCATAGAGGATTCGTACCCTTCTAGCATTTCTGAACACCTGGTGCCAGGATACTTTATATTTTATTACATTTCTTTTTCTTTCAAATGTAACGGTTATTTTACCCTCAAAAACTATGATTAGGTATATACAATAATATTCGAATTCTGCTATCAAATCTTCTGTTCAGAATCTTCCATTTCCTTATGTTTTTTCAAGAGAAACTTGTAGAGAAACTATGTTCTAGTTGGATAAACTTAACTCCGGTCGAATAATTTCAAATGTTACACTCGAAGATGAACAGCTCCCAGGAGTTTGTGGGCTGAGTAAATATAATGTGGAGTTGTGAATGTAAAATATACATTTAAAGGAATATTACACTTATCTAATTGACACGTGCATTAAGATATGTTAAACATTTTGTTATCGCGTTTCGTTGATGCCGGTTTCCAGGTTTTCCGAAAATAGATATGTGCATATACACAACGCCACATGCGAACTACGCATCACATTGAGGTCGCGGCAAAACCTGCATTGCGCAAGCAAAGTTTGACGCGCACTAGCATATATACAACATACCGACATCAGCCGTCGGGCAGTAGCCTACCAGACAACACGCGTCAGTCGGAGGATCCTCCTCTCCTCGTATCTCTATAGATATAGCTAATAAAAAAGAAAACTTAGTCTAACGCTAACCCATACGAAGCTGAAAATTTGTATGGTACCCTCATCTAAGATAATTCATTAGAAAATGTATAAGTTGTTTTAGTCCCAAGTTAGTAGACCTTCGATGAATTCTACTTTAAATAACTATTACCTTTCGTTTTCACAGCTGTTCAATATCCAATAAAGGTACAAAAACTAAACCTACGCAATTTCGAAACAACCTTCTAAGAAAAGGAAACTTCTGTTTAGTTTAAAAAATAAATAATAAGTTACAATGAGAAAATATACCTGTTTCAAAAAGATTCTTATTGGAGGCGCCGGGTATCGATCCCGGTACCTCTCGCAAGCTAAGCGAGCGCTCTACCATCTGAGCTACGCCCCCTGTTGAAGAAATAAACGAATATCATGTCTAGATTTCTGATAAATAACGTGATATTACGTAAGTATAGCACAGGGTGAGATTAACAGCATTGCTTCATTGCCACCCATCCTTTTCCTAACATTGGTCGCTCCCAAAGGAGATGTTACAACAAAGCCTAGTTAAATTGTTTGAATACATCAGAAACTATTATTTTCTTTGGTTTTTTTTATCATACGAAAGATTTTCAAAATAGATTCCAGTTGGAGGCGCCGGGTATCGATCCCGGTACCTCTCGCATGCTAAGCGAGCGCTCTACCATCTGAGCTACGCCCCCTGATACTACAGAGAGCCAAATAATGTACTACATTCTGATCAGATATGTAATAACTAATAAGTAGCGTTGGTTTCGCAAGGTCATTGCAAGCAATTTCGAACATTAATGCTTTACCTTTCACTCGGCAAAACGGCACATTTTCGGTTGCCCACAATAATCTGTTATCTCACGTACTATAAATTACTCTGATATGCCACCGGTATAAAATCAGGTTGTAAAACACTACATAATCCTAGTAATAAAGATTTTAGTTAAAATCAATGATGTATGTAAGCCGTGTTTATTGCTGCATCAGGTACACGAATAACTTAATACTTACTGTTCAAATATTTGCCATGTCTAGGAAATGGAAAATTATATATCAATACAATGATTTTTGCTATATTTAGTCGTTTTTCAAAATCTTCAGGGCCAAATTAAATTAGTTACCGAAACTTCGCAGATGTGACGAGCATTGATATCTAAACATAAAAATAACAGTTTTTTTGTGTAAACTTCACAGACGTAATGGTTTTCCATATCCTATGCATGATAAAACAAAAAAACCTCATTTCCTCAACTCATACTTCAAGTATGGAGTTGAGGAATGACCACACTAACTACCAGCGGTCGTCGACCCCAAAAAATCACCTTTTTTCTGTGTTACTTTTTTCGATATCGATACCCATCTCGTTTGCGGAGTTTCGCTAACTAATTTGATTTGACCCTGTATATCCATATAAACGCCTATGGTCTAAAATTCGTAAGCGACTAAGCGAGTAACAATTCTCCGGGCGATGTGGGTTACCTTGATTCTCTTGCGAACTTGCTCATAGACATATCCTACCATTTCAGAAAACAGACAAGCGGTTGTTTGTGTCTTCTCAATCTACCACCCCTGCAGATGAGAATATAATATAGTGACCGGTGGCAAGTGTATTTAGCCGGGGTGTTCTTCTTTAAATAATTGAAGGATTGAAAATCTTAAGGGTCTAAGTTCCAATTGTATTGCTTGCGGAAATTTTATAGAAATAGGCACTTGGACCCATTTGGATATTGTTAGGCTTGGCGCTTAGACTGTGTTTTTCGTAAAAATATTGAAATGTGAATTTTTGGCACATAGACCCTTTAGATTTTCATCAAGCCTTCAATTATTACTTTTACTTGGTGAAACTTCGCTATCTCGTGTTGTAAGTAGAGTACAGTAGGAATTGTTCGATCGTGATGAAATTGTAAAACACGTTCTACTACTGGATTACGTCGCATTAAAAAGCCAAATAATTATTTTGATACAAAGGCTATCAGGGGGCGTAGCTCAGATGGTAGAGCGCTCGCTTAGCATGCGAGAGGTACCGGGATCGATACCCGGCGCCTCCAATTGTTTTAAACACGCTTATTTTGAGAAAATCAGTACCTAGTGATTCTAATTAGAATATTTTTATATTTATAAATATTTGTAGCTATTTAGGGTATCTATAGTTTTTACTCTAATAAGTTTTGTGATGTTTTTGCTTTTTACAAATGTTAATTCGAAAATATTTCAATTTTTCACTATAAAGATCTACAAAAAGGTTTCCCACAATATGCATAGAGGATGACGTATGACATTCCTGAGCCTCTAATAATAAAATTAAAGTCCTAGCCAACGTTAGTTCGCCTGGTCCGCATCCGATCGGGGCCCACTCCAAACTATGGTTACAAGGAATTCTCTGAACAATGTACGTGAACTGGGACATCAGAAGTTCCCAGAATTACATATATTTTTTTAGTTTTTACTATAAAAACAATCTTCATATGAGGAAATATTCTGGAGAGTAGTGGATCACACAGCAACTAGGGTATCAAAGTACGCAAAGAGAAAAATGGAACATGAAATCACAAAAAATCCCACGATGAAGCGCTTGCATGTAGAGAGACGGAACTCGATTATATTAATATTACGAGAGCCCACGACCAAAACCATGTCGTATCGTTTTACAGCCAAAACCGTATAAAATCGTTAGTTTAGATGATTTTGAACCCGACTCGGTGGGCAGTACCGGTCAGAAACGTCACAGTTTTATGGGAGCCCATTTCAGCTATGTCAAAAAAATCCTTTTCATTTCAGTTCAATGGTTTCGGGTAAGCTCGTAACTAATCGTACGTAAAAACGCCGCAATACAAATTATTAATAATTTCTGATTATCGAAAAGTTGTCTGACTGTTAGTAACGTGAGGCACTGAATTTGTCTGATATTTTTTTTTCTAAATCTGGGCAACCTTTTTCATCATGTCCAACAGTTTTCAGACAAAATGCTATGTTACCGATCTGTAAAATATTTCAACACGTTCAAAATCGTTCCAACACTTTAGATGCTCACCTTTTCTTCTGAAAAACAGGATTTTCAGACGGGTTGGGATAATTTTTTTGCCTCATTTTTTATTTTCTCAAATGGTCAGACACACAGAAAGAATATTGTGTTTCCGGTATCGAAAATCTATCGTCCAAATTTTAATACATTCTGATTCAGACAGATTACTATGAAACAATTCGGTATTGATTAAGAATAACCAAATCTATATCGATTTTATACAGTTTTGTTCGTAAAACGATAAGGAAAAAATTGTGGTCTCGTACCATGAAACACGTGTTGCTAACCAAAATTGGCACATCAGAAGTCACTGTTCTCATAGATACTAGAGTATCATAGGTGGAAAGAATTTTGTATCCAATGACCCCACCAACAAACTGACACTTGATTTCTAATAAAAAAATTGTTTGCAGCTCTGCAGGATATTCATTCATTCAGTTTAGAATTTATGGACAACAACGATAAAGATTAATATGCTGCTCATTGAGAATTTTGGAACAATATGAGATCGCTGTTCTCACAGTTACCAGAACATCATACATCATAGGTGACTAAGGGCGGATTCGACCAAACACGAATAAATTTTATCCGCGGAATAAGATTTACTCTGACAGTTTTCATATGGAGAAACTGTCAAAAATTCAAAATTTACTCGGAAGAGAAGGCTCATTCCGCGGATAAAATTTATTCCTGTTTGGTCGAATCCAGCCTAAGTGAATAATTAAACTGAGGAACACGCGGCAATTTCCCACGAAGATACACACTTTCTCACGGCAGGTATGGTGATTATTATTGTTTAACCAACTGTGTAAATATGAATTCGTTCACCTAAACTAGAACATCAGAAGAACTCAGGAGGATTCTTACTTAATGGAAATGCAACGTAATAAAAAGTCAGGTAAAGTTTCGAAAAGGGAAGAGAATTTGATCTTTTATTTTGATCTTGTCAGATATAGATCAGTTCAGTGTTCTCACAGTTACTAGAGCATCATAGTCCACAATGCAAGTTTTATGAACTACTCTTACACCGTTCTGTTCGTATAATTTAATTCCCACCAAGAGGCATTCTTTCTCACGGCCACGAAGATGCAGTTGGACCGATTATTCCAAACTAAACAAATAGCTATAGTACAATGTTGTATGTAATTACTCCATGCAGTTCATACAAAAACTAGGATATCAAAATCACCTATTCTGACACAAATAAAAGAGGCAACGTTACTCTATAAAAAAAAGTCTGAGGTAAAACTCTAACATCTTGGAATCTTGGCAGAATATGGAACAGTTTTCTCACAGTTACCAGAGTATCATATTTTACAGAGGTTTTACTACCCCACATTTTGTTTTGACAGCTTCCAACGTATTATTTTTTTACAGACTATTATTTTCATTGAACCGTTTTTCACAATAATAGGACTAGCTACAGATCAAATTGTTGTTTTTAATAGTTCACACCTTAACTGGGACATCATAAGTCAGCAGAGTGTGCAACAAGGCACTTACTTTATGGAGATGGGTCTAAAAATCGGGGTTATGGATCACTGTTCCCACCATTACTGGGGAATCATAGTTAACTACAATGTGATATTAGGGAACTGCATGGAGTAATAAACATTGTTGTGTGTTACGACTGCAGAACTATACGGAAGTTTAATTGTAATAGTTGTTCTGATATTAGTTCAGTTAGCACAAAACAGTCATGTAATGGACATAGTTTTACAATGGCTTTGACGCTGGAAATACATACTTACTTTACTGTCTATTATCTCTTGCACTTTGAGGAGTATCTAGGTATTTTTTTTTTAAATCTTTCTTTCTCTTAAGTCATACACCGATGAAATAAGCTACATAAAACTGGCTGCAATAAAATAATGCTATTATCATCTTCATCCTAACCAGGCATTGTGGAGCTCGATGTAAGTAAACTAGGCCGCGCCTGCCACTAGCACTCACTTCAGATGACCTAGTCCAATACCTAAAAAGTGTTAATTGATTCAGGCGTGACTTGGTGGAAATCCAGTATAAAATACAATTTAATAGACGTAGATATATTTAGTAACCTATTCCGCTTGACTATTCCTGATGAGTCCCCTGTAAGAAATCAACACGTGTTTCACCTCTCAACGAGGCATCCTCATGATCATGATGACGATTAACCTGTCGCGAATCCGAACACGACATGTTGCCATGCCGAGCGCTCACTCACTCTGCGTCCAACGTATGCATAATAAGTATTCCTATAGCCACGTTTTAACGTACCTTGTTGCCAACCGTAACGGGTTGTTTTCAGAAAGATCACAGGTAATTAATGGGTAAATGGAATTGGGAATGAATTACGGGGGAGGTTCTATACAGAATAGTAACTTTCAGTGTGGCCTAGCAACTAAGTCTTTCAGTAAATTCAAGGTTCTAGAGAAAAGTAAGGGTGGGAGGAACTCCCATGATTACTCTTCTTCTCCCTATTCAGCTGCTGCGTGTTTTGTAGACTAAATGTGATTCAACACTGTCAAGTTTAGTAAGGTCTTGGTCAATGTCACGTTCAGTAGATTGGCTGACCTTACTTTAAAATTAATGCTACTTAATTGTACTAACAAATAAGAGCGTGTTTTTTATTGTATTTATATAGGGGGCATAGTCCAGATGGTAGAGTGCTCGCTTAGCATTCGAAAAGTACCGGGATCGATACCCGGCGCCTCGAATCAATTTCTTTATTACACATACTATACATCTTTGAACAGTGTAACAGACAAGACAGTTACATAACTTTGGAGACAATTGACAGGTATGCGCCTTGTAATTTTGGTTATTTAACTAATTCACTGCTTAAGTTCCTAGAATAGCGGTAGCCGACACATAACGTCTGCAATTTACCGCCGAATGACATCACTGAAATGTTATCTAAGAAAGTAAGATTTCTGGGATAGATTTCTCACAGTTACTAGGGCGACACAGTGCCCATGGAGTCATAGGACTTTTGCCACGAGAGCTTCTACAGTGGAATGTGGAAGACTGTCGTGCCATGCGTGATTCGAAATTCTAGTTGAAATGTGTTTAGAGGTAATGGAAGAAACAGCAGTGGTTGGGTTTTCTGACAATATCAGGTGGTTACCCATATAAGAAATTAGATAGTGTATGGTTGATACAAAAGTCATGCCAGGTATAAAAAATAACTAATATTTTATGTCTCCGTCCATGTATAGGATTCTGGTTTATAGATCCACCAAGAAGCCCTGCAATGGCTGCAAGCCATGTTTTGATGACATGACTGATGAGTTACAAAAAATAATTACTTTAATCATGTGATACACAAATGTCTGCATCACCCCAATACACATTCATTTCAAGCTCGCGACACATTGACCCCGTTTCCATGTAGAGGTAACATGGAAAATAAAGAACGAGCGAAATGAAGGGAGAGTGGTACTAGGTGAGCATAGGAATACAATAGGTGCACAGAACAAAGTACGTGGAAAAGACGTGTCCTTATATACGTGTTTTGCAGACTTATGACCTGTGCTTTTCAGGACGGGCTGGTGCCACGTGATAGCGCGTATTTTGCGTCTACTTTACGCAAAATACGCGCTATCACGTACAAGGGTATAATTAACTCATGCTTTTTGAGAATTTATAGTATTTAAATGAATCTTCCTTACAACACAAGCACCAAACTGCAATCAAGCACCGACTCAGATATTTTATAACTGCTAAAAACTAGTTGTACTCGAGTCCTTCTTTAATTAGGTATGAACTATTTAATCAGAGTTATAATCCAAAGCATACTTTGGATATTTGCGTAAAAAACTACTGTTTGAAAGGAAACGTTATAAAATAATCTTAAAAGATCGGATGACAAAACAAATAAGACGCCATAATATAAAAAAAAATAAGAATAGCCGGCTACGTATTCGAGGAGCACTTTAACTACGCATGAGGGTCTGATATTATTCGACACGAGTCGTTCAAGAGTTTACCATAACGGATATTGTTGAGAATAACGAGTTTTTCACACAAGGGGAAAAATCATAAGGAAAAAATAAGTCGACGATCAAATTATTTCTGATTTTTCACTACGTTGAACCTTGTGATTTTCTTTCAAGACAAAATAAAATATATAACCATTTAAAGCATTTTTTAAAACACATTTTTCTGACGAGATTAGTAAGACGGATTTTTGTTAAAATTTTCAAATGAGGATGTACTTTTCTCAAGTTACTCTTATAATTTCTTGTTATACTAAGGCATTAGCACTTCACAAGAGGTGTTCAAACATCGCAAGATTTTTTTCCATCCCTTGCTTTTTTACTAAATAACAACAGGTGCCGCAGCAGTCGTAACTTATACTAGAATAGCATGAAAATAGAACTTAAACTCAAGGGCAGAACACATACTGGGGCCGACAAGTCTGTTGGGATGTTTATCATATTAAAAAGGGTATGGAACAACGGAGGGTTAAAATTAATTAAGTGGAATGGGCGAAGTCAAAAAAAAAAACATTACGAGGCCCTTTTTAATGCGGGGGAGCACCAGTTGTGAACTATGCTATTTAACTTCTCACCTTTACTAGGGCAACACAATAGTAGAGAATGTAAGGGAGTAACATACCAGCGACGACTGTCTCAGCTCGGGGTAGCCTCTGCAGGACATGGTGTATGAGGCCGACGTCGGTACAGGCTTGAAGGTTTCGCACACTCTTGCGCAGTATTGCGATAAAGACAGACCATATTTCCGCCTGCAACAATTATAATTTATCAATAATAATTGCTTATTGGACACACATAACAAGCAAATTTTCTTGTACACATTGGTTAGTGACTCAATAAAGCTCACTCAGCTTTATTGAGCCACTTATCGTCCATAAATGAAAGAAAAACGAAAAAAAATATAACATGAAAATAAAGTGGATAATTTTAGAAACAATCCGGGGGAGTTAAAAAGTTAGAGTAAGCCAACAGAAGCTGGCTAGCGTATTAAAGCATAATCCACTTGCCGCGTTTATTCGTCCATACTAACGGCGCGCATCAAGGCAGAAATTTTCAATTTCAAAGCTTTCTGTTTAATAGAGCCTGCAGTGTAACGACGCAGCGACGGCATGCGAAATATTTTTAATGAAATTCTTTTCTGTTTGTGCTCTCGCGGTACTGCAGTGCTGGTAATTTTAATTTTACACAACACTATGTGCGCCCGGCTTAATTTGCTCTAATTTTCGCTAATGTAACAGGGATGTTGAGTTGCACGGCTGGGGAAGCACGAAAACATTAGCCGGACCTTTGTTATTTCAGTTAATGTTTAAATTAACCATTCCGTTTTTACTTTCATTAGCAACCGCAAATGAAATTCATGCTATGCTATTTGATGAAAATGAATGAATTGACTCAAAAATTGACGTTACTAAAAATTAATTTTCACTAAAACAACGGAATTGACTAATTAAAAATCTTGTTCACACGCGCTGTAAAAGGGTTGCGTTTAATTCCCATCGGTACTAGGGCAGCATAAATACGTGAGCGGTATACAAAATTCCGAGAGCGGTGTCCACAAATTCACACAAGCATAATTTTGTTCCCAGATGTATCAGCGCAGCATGAGCGCGTTGGCGATGGTCGACACACATGGTGTTGTTTTTTTTAATGGGAACTGATTTTAGTATTATTAAAATTAAATTGATTCCAATTGACAAGTACTTTTATTTTACTGTGTGCCCCTGGGCCCTGCTACGCACGGTTCTTACGACTTGGCGAGACAACGAGATTTCTTTATTAATATTTTGTAACTGTATAAGTTTAATATTATAGTACATTACTGCCACGGCTTACAAAAGGGGCATTGATAGACGAACGTGAAAATGTGGGCCGACGTGTGAGTCCATTAATGCCCGGTTGCGGCTAAGGTTTGTATAGTAGGTACTATTCTCTAACTGTTTTTAAAAACATCTAACTTCGAACTTCTATCCATTCATCAGGCAAAAAAGAGAAGTTGCCAAATGAGCAAATACTTGTTGGAATACTTAGACTACGAATAATAGAATGTTCTTTTTGTCGTTATTATTATGTTCACGTGCATATTTCCCATTGTTCAGTTCATCCTCTTACATGCTAGAACAAAACAAACCCAACACTGGGGTACTGGGGCAGCAGAAAGCGTAGTATACTTACATTACAAAAGCCCGGCAGCTAACGAGACCGGTTGTAATTATATTACATTCTTCAGCCGTTAGCAGAACAATCTCAGCAATATTACAAGTTCACGGAGAATTCTCGCAATTCACTGTGCGAAGCGGGGAGGTATTTTTATTTCTGCAATTTCTTAGGGCGGTCACTTCATTATTTTGATTTCGGCCCTGATTATGCATAATTAAGAGGAATATGAATTCATTTAATGAACTCGCTTCCATTTGGTAAATGGTTTTTCTTTTGGCTGTTGTAAAAGTTTTATTCGAGAAATCAAGATAAGCTAATTGACGATTGATGTTCTTTATTTAGTCTTTTTTAGGATTTCGAGGCCAAATGGCAAAACGGAATTCTTATAGTTTTTTTTATGACCATTACCGTCTGTCCGTCCGTCCGGATGACACACAGCCATTTTACATTTTACTCGGAGACTATTGGCACAACAACGATGAAAATTAAAAAGAAGTTGTATTCTGTGACTCCTAAACAATGGTGTAGAGAAATAACGAAAATTGGAGCCACCACCAATTTTCGTTTTATACATGGTAATCAAACGATTAATTAAAATATTCGACGCACATAAGCGCGTGGGCTCGACGGTTCCCATATTTGTTTTTTAAAGTAAGAAGATGTTTCTAAGTAACTTTTTAATTTAAATCAATAGTTTGTGAGATACGGGTGTTTCAGTTACAACCGCAGGAATAACTTTGATTTTCACCGACAAAAAAAAGGAGGAGGTTCTCAAGTCGACACGAATATATATATATATTTTTTTGTATGACCACATATCATGGCATATCATTTTACAGAGTAGTCCGATTTGAACGATTCTTTATTTATTGGGGAGGGTATACCTCGAAGTTGGTCCCATATAAATGTTATTAACTTTGCTTGGGTGCTTTTTGAGTTAGCTTCTATAATACGTATTTTTCCCACTTAGCCTATATGGACGATGTTGTAATAAGTTCCAGTCAGTATTATTTACATAGCAGTTCGTGATATTCAAATTTGTGTGGGGTAGGTACCACAATACAAAAGTAAAAAAAAAACTTTTTCTACTAAAACTTTATCTTTAAAACTTTTACAAAAAAAGACAACCGACTTCCAAAAAAAACACTACAAAGTGAAAAATAACTTTAATTTCGGAAGTCGGTGGCAAAAAACGAAAATTCAAAACCAAAGACACCGACAAAAGTTTTTTCAGTTTCTTAATTACTATGAAATACATATTTTTTTTTTAATGGAAAGACGTAAGGCGGTGTTGCGTTGCAGACTGACCGCGTCTCGTCCGCGCCCTGTCTTTTCTGTTTATTTTGTATGAAAAATCATTGAAGCCTGAAGGAGCGTCTGCGACGCGTCCTCATCTTACGTCTTTTGTGTGTCCCGCCCCTAAATATTCATCCTATCCTCCTTCATTCATATCATCCACTATCATCCTTCATTAAGCGTGGTTCGACACGCACTTGTTTTTATTTTGTCTCCAAATGGACCTTCCACATAATAATATACATTATGTACCTACCTACTAAAAATTTTGTTTCTTATGTAAAAGCATTATCATTGAAAAGGCATGATAGTTCCAGTTTGTAGATGGTGTCTTTTTGTTTACAAATCAAAAGAAAATTCAGTCATAAAATATTCAAATTACTGACAAACTCGCAAGTCTCAACTTCGCATGTACCAAACATATTGTTTCGAAATTAATAAAGCATTTGTATTTGATACAAACATTTGTAAAGGAAAACAAAGTTTCTTTAAAACATGTCACACAATAATGAACTGTCTCGTCGGACGAACAAAGTTTTCACTCACTTAGCGCGCGGCAAACTCCATAGGAGTACAATGAGTACGTACGGTGTGGCTGTGTGTAATGATATCCGTAGTCTTACTTCATTATCAGATGAAACTCGCAACACGCGTCATCAACGTCGCGCGTCTCATGTTTGCCGAGTAACGAAAGAACTTGCAGACTAGAGAAAGACATAAGGAATCTTTATATTATGCGAAAACGTTCTATATTTTATATAATACATTAAATTCTATTATATTTTATCTACATGATGTGAAAATGCGAACACTCATTAATTATAATTTACATGAGCAATTTGCGTTATTAGGTTCATTTAGGTTTTGCAAAGGCAGCTAATAACGAATATTGCTCGAAGAACATGAAAGCTATTAATTTCCCAACATGACTGCCACAAAAACTCTAATAACAACGCTAATAAAATCGTTGTGGAGCGCAAGTGTTGCCTAAAAACCATCGTCTGCGGGCTGACAGGGCCGGTGGTCCCCACACGTCCCTAAAGAAAAACTTCTCATAAGATGACTCGGCGGATTCCCGCCACTCAGGCGCGGCGCGTCGTCCATCATCGGCGTGAGTGGAAGGCGCGCTCTGAGATCCTGGTAGTGTAAGCTGCGTATATAGGGTGACTGGTAATTAGTGACCGATACTTAAACATAAGACTTTACTCATCATTATGAACAACTTTCATTATAGGACCAACCAGCTGTTCCCTACAATTTGACGAGCTATGCGAACTTAAATGTAGGGAACAGCTGATTTTTTCGCGATTTCAGGGTTGGTCCCTGTATACCTATATATATATAATACCTTCATTGGTATTCCATTGAATACCTAATCAACCACAACAAACCTTTCGAAGCTGCCATTTCTCTTCCGTTTTACTAAATACACGGCATTGTAAAAAATTCGAGCACTTGTTTTTCTGAATGTGACTGTCAATGGTTGAGTGTCTGAAAGTAAGTAAGATGACAGTGTGGGTGACAGAAACCGACTGTCAGATCAAATTGCGCTAACAAAAAACTTATTTTAAGAAAAACGACTTCTAAAAAGGGTTTTGAGATGTTTTCCCTTTTACACCACACCCGTAACTAGTATCACTCAATAAGCCCGGTCGTCACACTCATATTCGTATTAGCCCATATCTCTAAAACTACTGAACAGATATTGATGATACTTGCACTGTTCCCTAAGTTGAAGTAAATGTAAGCCAATGCCTCGTTGAGAGGTGAAACACGTGTAGATTTCTTGCAGAATCTTTAAGAATAATTAAGTGGAATAGGTTACTAAATATATCTACGTCTATTGTATTTTATAATTGATTTCCGCCAAGTTACGCCCGAATCAATTTATTACAAACATACATACACCTATTTACACCTACATTTTGTAAGTGTTTGGAAGCCCTACTAGATTATCATATTATGTGAATGAATATATTGCAGTTCCAATAATATTACATACATATGTATCGAATTGATAACCTCTTTTTTTTAAAATCAGTAATAACTTTAAATTCGGCAGGTTTTTTTTTTTGTGTTTTAGCACCGAGTTCCGAAATTAAAGATACTTTCCACTTTGTAGTAAGTTTTTTTTTCACTTTTTTGTTGTGGTACCTACCCCACACAAATCGGAATACACTTACTATGTAAATAACACTGACAGAAATCTATTATAACATCATCCTCATGAACTAAGTGGGAAAAGAACCTATAATTGAAGGTAAATCAAAAACTACATAAGCAAAGTTATCTTTATATGGGACCACCTCTGAAGTAGGTATGACGTACCAAACAAAAAAAGAATTCATAATTGGCGGAATAAACGCGTAAAAAACATATAAGTACAAAAAAAACACTCCTTTTTGAAGTCGGGTACATCAAAACTTGTAAACTTCCTATCATAATGTGTGTACTCGTTACGTTAACATTAATTCACACACAACGCGCTTTTCAAAATAATTACTACGATATCCAGATCATATATTTGAAATACTAATAAAACAGCGTCCTGTGAATAACCACAATTAATGTTTGGTGAAGAATTATTATTATTTTCAATCGCAAACACAATTCTCTTCAGTACAATCGTATTGGATTCCATTCAAAAGGAAATCTACTGAGTTAGATAAACAAATACACAAAACGAGTTTACTTTTTCTTTTCCGAGACTTCTATGAGCAACAAACGCTTTTAGAAAAATATTCAGTAACAACAGCTTTCTTTTGTGGAGGATTTTGTATATAACAAGCAGAAATAAATACCAACGGGTTAACAAGCGCACACTGGCTGGTAGAAGTCCTGGGATCAAGATCACCTTTGTCCTTTTGCTTTATGATGTAGTAAAACCACACCGTGCAAAGATAAAGGGTTAACAGGAATACAGGCAATGGTCATGAAACAATATCTACAGTAACAAGAAAAGAAATCCAAGAGGTAACTACAAACTTTTACGAGAGTTTTTGCGATTCAGACGTCTCGCGCAATTGCCTAAGAGACCTTAGGTAATGCATCTACAAATCCATCCGAAGCGGAAGCACAGTTCGCAGCACTATATAATTTAGCGATATATCCTGGGCCAGGCTTACAGAGAGGAATCGCGAGATTAACAGAGCGCGCGCGTTTTTTAAACGTGGTTGGTCAGGAGTTGTAGGAAATTGCCATGTTAAAGATGATGATAGGATGTGAACTCAGAGATGTCAGCCAATAGAGAATACGCGCTGCGCCGCCAAATACAATTAGATAGAATGGGGAGAATGATGTTGATGTTACTTTTTTTTTCAAATGCTAGATTTTTATTAATATCATTAAATTGGGTATCCATCCCATTATACAACTAAATTCAAAATGTAACGTATTAATTATATCATATACTATGCTATAATTTTTTTTTTTTAAATTAATTAGACTTTCTTAAATTAATTTACATTCGGCATTCCTTAACAGATAATTTTTTGATGTCCAATGAGCTCTTCCCTTCTTTCTCTTTTTAAGTTTTGTTATACATATACTTGTACTTATTATTATATTTTAATCTTAGTTTGTAACGAAGGTTTCTAACTGAGTAAGTAAAGTGAACACTCTGATTATTATAATGTTACTTATATTTAACTCTAGAAAGTTAACTAGTAGTAACATCCAAAAATAATTGAACGGATAAATGACTTTTCAGTTTGGCACACACCAATCGGTATTTACCAGGAGTTTATGTTGCATAAGCAGGCTTCGAACACAACACGCGGCGCTGATCCATATTTATTCGATCCAATACACGATATCAGTTGCGGTGCGGAACTGCTATTACACCAAACTAGCCTTTGTAAGTTGGCATTGTTACATCATACAAATCATAATTTTCTAGGCTTTTTTAGATAGGTCTTATAACACCATAAAAATAAATCAAATACCAGTTAGAAACAAAAGATTCCATTTACATATTGTTAAAAAAAACAAAATAGTACGTATCTGTTTCCGCCCGGGATCGAACCGGGGACCTTGTGCGTGTGAAGCACACGTGATAACCGCTACACTACGGAAACTTGAACATTTTATCAAATCTGCCTGGAAGATGCCTGGCAAGGCATCGAAATTTTCTGAACTGTTCAGAATATCCAAGTTTTAATTTTTTTAATGATAGGTGGACCCCTTCGCTTTACCTCATTTGCCTTTGGACCAGTACGTTTGAGACATCCTGTATAGAGTATAAGTGAAGTTTACACCCTGTTCCTCATACCTCTGAATATAAAACAAAAATTTGAAATGATATGCTTCCAAAAAGCAATAAAAAGTATTTTTTAATTTCATGCTATTATTATAGCATAGCATAGCTATTATTTAGATAATATGTTTTGTTTAATTTTATTTGTAGGTATTTGCATGGGTATAATATTCTCTCTATTAAAGCACTCTTACATATAATTTACGGAATGAGGAGAACGAGCATAATTTTTTGAAAAGTTTATCCCAAGTTGTATATGAGGATGGAGGAAGCGTTTCGAGAAAAGGTAGGTATTGTCCTTGCGCTTCGCTTGGCTCGTCTTGGCGGAGGCACTACCGTACCCTCAGATATTACAATAAATTAACGGGGACAACGGGAAGTAATTTTAATTATTTTATTAAATTCCCTTTGTCCCCTTTAACGGGGACATGGCCTACGGGGACAACGGGAATACACGAAAATAACCAATCACTTAAATCAATGAATCTAGTAACTTGATAAAAAAATGTCGATAATTGAGTAACTTTCACTGCAATCACGACCTTGAACTGTGTCGTCCACACTTCAAGGTCGTGATTGCAGTGAAAGTTACTCAATTATCATCATAGAGATTTAATGGCTTTGACGTGTTCGAGGAATACCCACATCTTAAACGGATTTAATTTGATTTCCATTTACATTTTATGAAGTTTTATATCTCTGAAATAAATATGACTTACGATCTCAAACATTATTAACACCCTATTAAAATACACACATTTTTCGTTGTCCACTGGTCAAATAAAATTGAACAGTCTCTAGTAACAGTCGAAGTACGTTGTCTTGTAAAGGAGAACGCCAGCCAAAAGCACGGAGCTAAATCTCTGTTTTCTAGCGTTTCAATTGGACTGCGGCGAAGCCCAAAAGGAGATGGACTTAAAGGTAGACCTCGGTTCAAACATGCTATATCTTCTACTATACTTAGTAGTCAAACTAACTTTATGTGTTAGTAAGAAGTTAGAGATAGGATGCAGAAATATTATTTTCGTTTTCTCCTGAATTTTGTTTGCTTTCAGGTGTTAAGTGTCAGTGCTGTGTCAGTCGGTGTTTAAACTAAAAAGGTGTTGAAACACCCCAGGGTTTTTATCCCAGATCCCTTACATTTTTAAGGGACCTAACTAAACACGTCTGACGTAGTTACGTAGGTTACCGTTTATAAAATGTGATATAAGTTTAACAAACAAAGACCTCATTAATTTAACGTCATTAATTTAACACCTTGTTTAGCTCAAACGGTTAGTTATCTAAAAATTACCCCTTTCAATAAGATCGTCCGTGTTACCAAGATCGCATAGCCAGCGAGGAGATTGAACCCCGTTAAGATGCGCCGAGGGGACGATGACTCTCGGATTGTGCTCTCCCTTTACTGCGTTGCTATCTTCTATCGCAGCCATCCCTACCTCTAATAAGACGCTTATTAATCCTTTCTGCAGATAAAACTTAGAATATTTAACTTCTCATACTTTAGGTATAGACTTTATTTTGGTATCTAAAGTAAATATACCTATAAAAAAAAATAACCGAAGTGTATTTTTAGCTTTAGACTTTTTCAATAATATTAAAATGCTAGGTAGAATTGGACTACCTTCTTACTTTACCCTAAAAGCCATTAGAAAAATAAACAAAACTTAAGATGCAAAATAAGTAAAGGGTTAAACTTGATCTAAATTCATACCAAGACGACATGTGTTAAAGGAGGTCTCTCTAATGGAATTCTTATTTATAAAAAGAAACGCAAAGGAAGGATCTTCGTTTCAACAAAAAGTACTACAAAAAATGCTTCCAATCTCCTGTCCCTTTCAGACTTAAGAATAAGCCGTGTTATAAAAACTGTTAGCTTGCACACTCTCTACAGAGGTGCTTTCTGCCTGCTGCCCTATTATTTAAAGGACGTTCAATTTTAGTCTCACCCTGATAAATTGGCGATTAAGAACTGAAAAAATGCCATCCGTCATCTTTGGGCGAAGTATCTTTGCTACTTACCAAGGTAACACTTTGTGATGCAAATAATAACATAATAAAATATTCACCTGTAAGCTGGGTGGACAGTGATCCAGGAGTTCTAACATGTGTTGAATATTCTGCGCGTCCTGTATCACGAAATTCAACTCCATGTCGAACTCGCCCCCCACGAGCTGCGAACAAAAAGAAACATTATTCATAAACAGTCAAAACACATTTCTCGTTGTGTTCTCGTTTCGGGTTGATCGCCAAATAACGTTGTTGGGATATAATGCTGATTGGAATTCCTGACACGTTATTTATCTTTATATTTTACATCCGAGTAATATTTAATATTCAGTACCTAAGTACGTAAGTATGACGACAAAAAAACTATTTCTAAGTAGGTAGAACTAACGAAATGAAAACGAAAACGGCTTTGTCGCTCCGGCTTACCAGGTTGGTAAGTTTTGCAGGGTTCAGGGCCGGTGGCTCCATGGCCATGGAAATCTGCACTAACCTGCAGGAGGTACCTATTGGTAATACGCTCGTGTTCGAGCTTTTATGCCGCAAAGCTTTTTTTTCAGGGGTGAAAGGAACAATGTTTTTTTTTTGTCATGAAATTTTACTTAAACTTACAAGTAGAAAATACTTCTTGTCTCAAAAAAGCTTTATACCATTGATTTCAAAACAACCTTACCAGAACGGTACGTTGGCATATAACTTTTATTTAATACATACTTACAAAGTAATAAAATTACTTCTACTTGACCTATTAAAGCACGGCTGAGTGCTCGTGAAAGGACATTGTACGTGTCTTTTGGTCACACCCATTTTTTCTATCGGTAGATCATTTTGTGACCGAGTGAAATATTGGCTGTATCTTGAAAAGCTCGGCACAATAGGGTGTTGTCCCCGTCGTGTTCGACGGACATTCAATTTGCGCGATCGGTCAATCGCTGTATAGCTTCTGGTAGCCTGGTGCCCGGTTCTTTTGTGTTTCTCACAATGGCGTAAGCAAAGAACATGAAAAATGTAGTCGACTAACAAGCTCTGTTTCTATGGGTTTTCGCATTTTTTCACTTTACACGCTCTATTTTATCCCTAGTATTTTTTATTTGGTAACAAAATAAAACACCTTTCACGTCATAAAAAAATTTTCTCTGTCTCACTCGCTTTAAAAACACCATGAATGAATGTAGTAGCAGCACCTTGCGCGGGGCGGGGCAAAAGGGCAATTTACAAATGAATATCACTATCCTGCTCCATCGTTAGCTGTCACTGCATGGTATTTGTTATGGTGAATAGCGCCTTTACTTGCAAAGCCGTTAACAATGGCGTTTCACCCCTATGGTGTCGCGGTACTAGGCGATCATAAAAATAAAGAAGTTGTTTTTACCATGGGGTTGCCACTTGTCTCTTTATCATAGAATGTTGCTGGGGCGCCTGCTGAGTGCCGCTTTTGCATGATTTTGAAAAGTTCCTAATACCACATTTCAGAGTTATTGTAGATCACGTAGACAACCGTTAATATATCCGTAGCTTATCGGATTAAAATAAAATATTCAGCTATGTAAACAGTAAACCCACGGCAAAACAATCACGACTCAATAACCGTTATTATTCAATTTGCCCAAACGCCACACGCTCGAATGAACTAGTACCTGATAGCTTGCATTATTCACATAGACTAGAGAACCCCAATATATAGGTAGTTAGGAAGTGACTCTTGTACCACTTAAGTTTCAGTACTTATCAATAAAATTATAAACAGTGAAATTATAGAACAGCAGAGGTAAGGAGATAGTTGAGAACATTGTTTTAAACTGTTGTTTATAGAAATAACACGCTATCCAACCGCACTGAACATTAATTTCGTTCAGCAAAATTCACGTGGTTTAAAATCACAATTCCCAATGCAGACATTAATCATGCTATTTTAATATTCAAGCTAGACTGAATTAGTTTTCATGTAATTTTATTCAAATTCCGAAACCACACGAAGTTGGACGGATGATTCTAAATCACGTCGCTCTCGTGGAACAGAAAACAACATTATAAGTATACCTACCTAAATAATTATTTGGAGTTCGACACAAACTTATATATAACTGACCTTTCGTGCTCTACTTAAAGTAAATAGAAATGTGATTTTTCCTAAGTGACGATACTTACGCTGCTGTAAGCGCCTTAGCAAATGTCGACAAGACATCAAACGCAGGAAACCGCGTAAGCTGAATGAAAAAAACCTTATTGAGATTGAGACCTTAGGTACGCGGAGTAATATAATAAAAAGTCTTGATCCTGCAGAATGGCATATCATAAACTACCTCGAGGAAATCATCCGACAAATCTCTGAACTTTTCAACGGGGAGAAAGCGCTCCACTTAACCCTAAAGTGCTGACGTTAAAAATTATGACGTCGATAAAAAGTGTGTGATCTGTACCTCCGGCGGTGTAATCACATAGTCCGGTGACTGGAGCCCACTGTCACTTATAAACGTGATTATTGCCGGTAGCCGGTCGGCGCGGCGGCAGCAAGGCCGGTAATTTGATTGCTTGCCCGCCGGTTATTATTGCCGGCAACCCTATATCCGGACAGATCCGGTTATGGCGTCTAATAATAACGCTGGCACTCGTCGCTTGTTATTTCATTAGTATCTGTTGGGACTGTCACGGCGAGCCTGTCACGCAGGTAGGCACGACAAGGGTTCGTTTGGGATGCTCCTAAGCTTATTATATTTAGATACGATCCGCTTTGCTTTTAGATTTAACACTTCACAAAACGGACTTAGAGAAAGTTACTTAACCGTGTTGCTGACGTTTTAATTTAATACTGAAATTAAGTTTCATGCGTAGCTTTTGTAGTGTTAAATAGTACGTCGCAGTTCGAATTAAACTAAAACTTTATGAAACGAAATTCGCTGAACACTTCTACCACACACACAAACAAAAATGTTCCTTAAACTTCTCCTAATGTGACGTCACTAAGCGGTTAGTTTGCGAAAACAGTTACCTAACCCGTGTCCGCATGAGTTCACTGTAGGGAAAATATTCGTGGGTTTTCCGTGCGGGCGGGTAGTCGGGTAGAAAGTCAGAACATAAAGCCGTAGGTAAGGTAACTCGAACACTCGCATTAACATTCGCTACGGTGTAATTACGCGGAGTGGACGTCTCCTCGCGGTGCTCGGAGCGCGCCCGTAGGGAAATATTCCGAACTGCTGTATTAAAATGCGATGACATCACGTATCGCTGACGCCTATGAACGTTTATTTTCCCCTTACATTTCTAAATGAGAGAAGCTCTAAATAATTATTAGGGATTTATTAGTCCTGGTTGCAGTTCACGCGATATTGCAATTAAGTTCTGAAATAAGGTGGGTTGAGACTTATTATCAGTTTAATGAAAAAAATTGATTCGCTGTAATAAATAGACTTAGCTGTGTTAATGATTTAAATTACATTTAGGTACACCTCATCTGATATAACTAAATACTTTATATAATGCAAATGCAAAGCTTGCATATTTGTCACCCACTTCATAACATCTGAATTAATAGATTTATGGACCAAGCCAAACGATACTAAACGATCCTGGATAAGTGCATAGAATACTTTTCATCTCGACCAAGTAAGATATTTCCAGCCTGGCGTAGTCACGTGCACAGCTAGTAAATAGTAAATGCGACACCGTAAAAGCTGTCAAATAAGCTAAATGTGGGGTAAACACGAGAGCCTAAAAAGGCGTGCGCACACGGCATTAGTTACGGGAGACAAAGTGGCCGTAAAATCTCACGCAGAACAGCCCTGTGATAAATTGTACGGGACAGACTTCAGACACGGTACAAGTTACACTGCTGAAGCTGTGTAACGTTTACCTAACAATGAGAATCTGAAAAGAAAAGCGAACAAGAAAATCTGTATATATTAGTAGGGAGATGCATAACATATATTCTTTATTGATTAAATGTATCCTATGTCCCAGGTCATGGTCTACCCGTGTGCCAAATTTCATCCAAATCCGTTCAGCCGTTTTAGCGTGAAAGGGTAACAAACAAACTCACTTTCGCATTTAATCATATTATTAGGATAATAACAAAATAATATTCAGCTAGTATTAGCTATTGAAATTTGAAAACAATAATTACTATGTAATTTTAAACGCTTTTATTTAACTTCACTTGTATGTATGTCCTGGAATATTGCAATCAATATTTCACCCACTTCCACTGAAGCTATCGGCCTGAAATTTGGCATACGTGTTTGGTTCTCGTGACAATGCATGATAAAAGCTTTTATTTTTATTTACTACTTAATACTCTATCTAGTTATATTAAAACTCGGTTAGTACCTACGTACATCTATAAAATAGGTTTCACGTACAAAATAACTTGGTGACTTGGGCCAGGCAACTATAAACTGTTACGATCCAAATGGGACGCAAACCTTTCTGCGTCCGTTCTTGAAACGGCCGCACATAAACAAATAAACTTCCCGACATACACGATGACGTACGGTGACGTCGTACTTTACTAAACCAAGGTATATAACGCGATTGTCGTAAAAGCCTCAATAGAATTGCCAGTGGATTATTTCAGAAGCCTAAACAATGCGAGATTTCGAGAACCGTTTTCGGTGAACGAGTCTCAATTACCGGAAATTCCGCGTTTAACTGGCCTCCGCCGGATTTACCCGTTGGACCTCCTTAGAGATTTACGAAGAAAAAGGTTTGCGTCAATAAAACGGGACCATTATTTTGCAACAGAATAATATCCCGCGATAGAAAAACAAGTGAAAATTCAAAGATCTTTTTAAAAGATTGGACAACCCGCACAATCACAAAAGGTATCTAATACATTGGGGGATAGTCTTTTTGCTTAGTACCATGAATAAATATAACCTGTAATGATTTAACATGGGCAAAAAATCTGATGTAATAATACGTTTACCCTACCAACTACCAATGGGATGAAAAGGAACCAGTTTGGGGCGTATTCTTTTCAAAGCCCCTTTTTTATACATCATTTAAAAGTTCTAAGCGCAGGAGGTGTTCATTTTAACATACTGTTCCGTTATGGAATCCTGGTACAAGGATTAGACGTTGCTATTTAGAATTCACTCAAATAAACGCCAGTACCGGCGTTTAAAATAATGAATCATGTATGCATCATTGTCAGCCTGAAATGCAAACATGAAACTGAACAAAAAATTATGGCGGTAAATTAAATTAAAATATTAAATAAAAAATTACAACGAGTATGACCATTATTTCCCGAAGGACCGTAAAGGGTTAAATGGGTGATCACTTTCACTAGGCGCACAGAAAACCAAAGGTACATAAGTACAGGCATTCCCGGCTGTTTTTTTCTATAGGGCGAGAATGAGTTCCCTCGAGATTATCCTAAAGCATTATCGATTCACATGGACATTAGGCGCGCAGTTGTACGAAGGAGGTTTTATGTTTATTTCACCTTTTATTTTTTGAACTCTAGACCTTTTGAACGATGCATTTTAAAACAATAATGAGATTGGTGCTTCGAACTACGCAGAATCAGATGGTTAACAAGAGCTTTTTAATTAAAAAAAAAGATCATCTTATTCTTATGCGGTCACATCTTATTATTCTTATGCGGTCTGCGAATAAAATTTATTAGATTTGTGCTATGGAGAGGACTACAATATTTAACTTTCGAGTGACATTTAATCAATTTTAATAATGAAGTTTCTATAGGTAAATGTACAACAAAGTAAAGAACATTTATAAAATTTATAACTTTGAGGTACATATAAGACCATATATATTTATGTATACATAAATAACAACTTACACTTAATAAATTAATCCAAATAACAATATAATATTCTAACTTAACATACTATGTATTTAAAGGAGATTTTAACAGGCAAAAGCGAATCACGTTTGCTTATTAGATATTTCGAGAATTTATTGGTGAAAATCGATAGTTTCTTCTAAGTTAAGAGAGGTCGTTTTACTTTAAATAATAAACATACGAATACAATAAAAGCACAAACATACAAAATTAATAGCTTCTGTAAAAATAAAGCTACCTTCATACTCGTTATTAAAAGAACCCTTGATCTCTCACAAAATGTTTGCGAAAACTTAAAAGGTCCATGAATATGCAATAAAAGTACCAGGTTGACATAGAACGCGGAGGATGGCAGTTCGCAACAAGGGATGCTGGATGCTGCACTAACCCCTGCGGTTAGGGGCGGGGAGTCGCATGAATGGAGCGTGGGGTGCAGATTTATCCCCGATGTCAACGTCACAGGACGTCGGAGCTCGTTAAACATTTTCCTGCCGAGTATTATAATAAGTTCTGTGCATACAAATGAGTCGTTGAACTTTCAAAGCGATTTGTTTTAAAAGATTATCTGTTTAATCGTTTGTGTGTAAATATTTGATATCGTAAAAAAGTTTTTATTGCAATTGATAACTCAAGAACAGAGCACTGAGTTGAACGTGCATAATATACTAACAAAAAGTTATCAACCGCTTCGTATTCTTTAATGTGATAACTATGGAAGTTTTAGAAGCTTTCCCGAAGCACACCCCCCGCCAACCAACTACAGACAACGCCGTCATACGTCGATTACGACTCAATTCGTAACTCAATTACTTCGTCATGACGCAAAGTGATTAAAGACATAAAAACAAGCACCTCTGCCTATAACAATTTATTCCGTGTCGTTATGGGGATGATTGAGGTGAAGGGCAGCCCGGTAACCCTTCAACTGCGCCCGTTAACGCCAGGTCAATGAGTTCCGTCGTTTATTAAACGACTTTGATGTCAGTTTTACTATAGGTAGCCAGTTCCTACGGTTTAGTGTAAATAATTATGGCATTTGTGAAGGACAGCCATGTAGGTTTGTTTCTAGAGTATTCTTTAAAATAAAAATGAAAATATTTATATCTCGAATTCTTGACATGATTTGACGTGACTGACATACTCATGTTCACCTAAATAAGATCATATTTATTTTTGTTTCCCTACAGTTCGCTTTCCCTTCTAAACATCGCTCCTTCTAAAACAATTAAGTATTATTTATTACAACAGACAGAAACATCAATCCCCCTTTTGGGCAAAAAGTTGCTCCGCCCTATTAGTTTCACATGACTTTGCCGCTTATGGAAGCCTGGTACTTTTGAACGAATGCGTGACGTAATATTCAGGGGGCGTATATATCGCACTTACCTATTTAGGTAATTTTAGAACTTTTTAAATTCCACGCAATATTTTACAAAAATACGAATTCATCCCAACCTACCAACATAAAAACAGGAATAAATAATAAGTTCCCTGAACGCTACACAAAGTAGAAATGCATGTACGAGCGCCATTACGTAGATAAACAGGATCACGGGCTATAGGTCGAAACGCTTTCAACCAAAATGTCAACTGACAGCTAAGCTGAACATACTTTCTGTACGTGCAGTTTTACTGTTTCCTGTTATCCTTATCATTTAGCAGCATGGAAGATATATTTTGCAATCGCTGTCAGAAATAAAATAACAGCGTGTTTTCTCGCTATTGGAGAAATCGGGACTACAATCTTGTACGTCCTTTGTAACTGTTGCGCTCTTTGTACGTAAATGTGGAGAAGATTGACAGTTTTGTACGCCACCTAGGGCCTAGGTAGGGTAGGCCACCTAGGGCCTAGGTAGGGTAGGCCACCTAGGGCCTAGGGTATGCCATGCGACACTTCTCTTTTGTGCCACCATGCTTTTTTTTTCGTTCTTCCAAAATAGTCTATCCAAGTTCCAATCACATCGTACCTTTCGATTCGTTTTAATCAATTTAGATGTTAGTTGTCGTCGTAACGTGGACGTCAACAGCATCGTGTAGGAGCGGCCCCGACCAAGGCGGGAAACAGCCGGCCGGCCCGATAAATATCTCATGAATAAGAATATTGCATTACGTATTCCCTACGAGTGTCCTCACGTACGGCGACTGAAAACTAATTTACTTTAAAGCGCATGTTTATAGGCGTCCGACTCCCTATTTATAGTATCGAGGAAAAATCAAGACCTTCTATATTTCATGTAGTTTGGTAATCGTTTTTTTTATGAAACACAAGTTTAACGAGCTACATAACTTTGTAAGTTGCTCATTTTCAATGGAAATGATAACAAGGGCAATTAACGATAGAATAACTAATTTATGAGAATGTATCGGATAATGTTAGCACACTATGACAGTTCAAATAAAAGAGAATGTTCCTTACACAACTATGTGTCAATCTGATGTGGTGCAGGGTCACCAACACAACAGTAAGCTTGTAATTTTTTTTTGATCTGCCATATTGTTGTTCATTGAATACTGAACTCGACCAAGCATACTTCATGGACATTAAAATATTCTGAATAGGAGTACCAACGAAACTCAAAATTAAACTGTGAAAATAACCAAGAGGTAAGTTTGTTCAGAACTTTACCGTTGTTTTTTTATCGCAGATTTTATTTATTCTACTTTATATTAAAAAGACTCTGCGCTGAATAGAGTCACATAAGTGCTCTTCACGGCATCCCCATTCAGTTTATCATTGTGGAATGGTATTGGGAAGTCACACTAAAAGCTCTAAAGGAGTCGCGAAAATCGTTTTATTTTTTTATCTCTAGAAATTGATTTTCGCTGAACACTCAAACAGAGTAGAAGACTGCTTGACAAACTCTCTAATATACATGCCGAAATTTTGAACAAACATTTATCAATAGAGAAGTCGTCTCTCTAGCGTCTAGTCTATTAGAGAGCGCAAATTATTTAATTTGTAAACGTTCCACGGATTAATATTCGCAGAACATTATAACATACCAACTGCGAGGTCCTTATAACACTGAGTGGTGAAACTAACATTAGTACGAATTATTAGCTTCATGATTCTAAATTACATATGATTACGAAAATAACGGGCAAAGGTCCCGCCGCGCGCCGTGTGCCTAATTTACGTCATTATAATAGGGAAAAAAGTACCCTCGCTGTGCAGAGCTCAATGGCTGTTGTAGTTTTTGCCGCAGAAACTTTTGGTGAGGATGAATAGGGCGCTTAACGTTAAAGACCCTGAGTTATTTCATGATGTTTGCACATCTGTGTCCGACTTCAAACGCACGTAAAAAGGAACTTTTTTACGTACTTTGGAATATATTGCAAGAATTTCAGCTTCTACCAAGGGATCATAAGTCTCAAGGGTTGTAAGTTTCCTAAGTTTCTAACTCATTAATAAAGTAGGTATAGTTACAACAGGATCCGGTCGTTGTACGAGGTGTTGCTAAACTCCCTAAATGTCTAATAATTAAACGGGTTGTCATGTTATGAGCCCCTCCCTGGCGAGTGTTACCCTGAACGGGTTAACTGTCAGATATGGTTGTTGTAACAACAAGATAACAATCGACTGAGGACCATTCCAGTAAAGCGGATAGTAAGGGACAGGCGATTATTATTAGCAAGTAGGTACCTTTACATATCAGAAATCGTAGCTAACAGCCAATAACCGAACTAAACACAGTTGATAGTTCAGAGGCGTGTTGGCGCGGTGTGAGGCGAGTTCGTAAGTAGTTGTTAGTTAGTATCTATTGATTTCCAACTATGTATAATAATTGATTCCATTCACATTTTTTATGACGACTCAGCAGTCAGCATCTACTGAGCTATGTAAAAAAATAAACAATCAGCTCAGCTGCTGCTTCAGTTTGCTAGCAAGTAACAAATCTCTTTGAATTTCTTCTAATACATTTGTTTTTATTTGTTATTCCGCCCTCGGAACATTTTCGGCCCACTTTTTTGTTTTCATTTCCTAAAATTTCAGTGAGAATATAAACAAAAGAGAAATTCTTTGCCTGGCTTTTATTTTTAACCGACGAAAAAAAAGGAGGAGGTTCTCAAGTCGACACGTAGGTATATTTTTTGTGAATATATGAACCTTTTCAATTCAGCCTGTTTCTACAAAAATATTGAGCACAAAAAATTTAAATACTATGGAAAATGGAACCAGAAACATAGAAATGCCTTTCAGAGAAACTTTTTTTCACTATTGTAGTATATTTCAATATAATATTATTATTAGCGTAATTTAAAAAAATGACAACATTTGATTTATAGCATGCTTCTTCGTAGATAGCGTATTCGTATCTACGAAGAAGCATCGTTTCACTTAGCGCATGTACTTAGTACTTACAATATTCAAACAATATAAATAGCTATTTTCTATCGGTTTTCATCGTCTTAACAAAATTCTAATTGACGTGAAAGGTTAGTTGAAAACTTGAAACCAATAACCAATTATACAGTATACATAAAATAATGAATTGTAAAATAAACTATTAAAAGCCTATAACCAATTTATTATTGATTTATAATTTTTTTCCAACATATTTTTCATTTTGACCTTTCTCTCACGATCTCAGATTCACGAGAATAACTCATGCTGAGGCGAAAAGCTTTGCTAGTTACTTGGTCAGTTGGAAATATTGGTAGCAGGGATGACTGCTAAATCTATGTTACAGTTTATTATACGCATAGATAATGCAAACACAGATCATGTTAATTAGTCATTAGCCTAGTAAGCATGATCTGTACAAACGTTCATGGATATTCATAGCCAAATCAGTCATCCAAAATATCGTTTAGTTAGCAACATCTAATGAAGGGAGTAACTTGACAGATTACGTTAACTAGTTAGAAAATTTCTGTTAAGTTAGTTACAGTGTTAATAGCTTTAATTATAATGAAACAAAGACTTACGGAAGCCAGGCTACAAGGTGGCACGGCCGCCATTTTTAACACAACTTCGACAAAGTTTCAGCGACATTTTCGGTATAAAAGGAGGAATAATAAAGAGTTAAAGATATAACGGACTGACTTTTGAAAAGCTTTTTAAAGTTAAATGTTAAATTCCAATAGAAAAGATAGCAACCAGTGAGTAATAAGAAAATTTTAAGAATTAAAGGCGTTTTCCATTTGAATAGTCTGATAACCTAACTACAACAATTGCGTACCTATTATATAATATTATAAGGATGTGATGAAATTCAGTTTGATACAACAGACTCAAAATTTTTGTTGTAGATTAAATGAAAAGTGTAAAGGAAAATTGAAGCGAAAATAATTGCTTTAGTGATAATAATTTACATTTTGTAGTTACACAAACCCGGGGCCAGTTGCTCCGAACCAATTTCCAATTTCCAGCGAGGTTCATGAGCGCTGCGAGAGTACAATATAGTTGGAATACGCCAGTACGCCTGCTTACCGGCCGCCATCGGAAGCTCTCCCCTGACGAATCTCCTCAACATTTCTTACAGCCTCATGTAATTAAATGGCCTTAAACACGCTTTGAATATATTATTTTTTAGATTAATTTATTTGGGCCTTTGAAACTAGTTAGTAGGTAGGTACGTAAAGAAGTTCAGGCATAAATAATATTAAAAAAAAAACAAAATTATCCAAATGACAAAGCAAATACTTATTTTGTAGATTCTTATAAGACTCGACGTTTAAGCCTATTAAAAGGCTTAAAGCAGAATTAACTAATGCAATCATCAAATTAGAGACAATTCAGAAGCAGTCACAGAATTAATTATATATTTAATAGAACTTCACCAAAACTGTCATATTTCGGCGACCCAAATCATAAACAGATAGACAAGTGGGCAAATAAAGTGGCTCAGTGCCCTGAACAAAAGGGAGGTACCAGCCCTTAGCGCCACTCTCGACAGATATTATGAGACCTTCATTATTAACGACAACGCACAATTTACTCCCGCAGATTCCGACCCTCCACTATTGCCGTAATCTCAGTAAAATACCGACTCTTGTTTATGAGTTCCTGGTAAAGGTGATTGTATAATGTCTTTTTGTCTGTTATTATAATAGCGTCGGAAATAAGTACTATGGTTACTCGTTTAGCTACTATGTTTTTCTTCCTTTTAGCGAAAAAGATGTTGACGTAGTATGGCGGACGGAATCTGCAAATACCTCTGAAGTAGGACTGTTGAGATGTGTATTATGAATGAAACAAATTCAAATGTAAAGCAAACATTACATATTATATAACAAGAAATAACAAAACGGCAATAAATGAACACGAATCAATTGTCTATAGAAGTATAGAAGAGTCCTCATAACCCGACCAGCCGGTTAGTCTTCCAAGAAGGAAGGCTATTCGGGTAATGAGGAAAATATAAATAAAGAACACATGAGTAAGTTTAAGCTATAAATAAAGAAGTAAGAGTGAAGCAAATTACAGTAAAACAAGCCTGGTCCTTAGTTCAAAACTCAAAATGGTTCATTATAACATTCAGGAATTCAATCAATTAACTATAGCTACCAAAACCGTCTATCAACGTGTGTGTGACACGATTCGTCTAACATGATTATTGTTACCTGTTTGAATTTCTTATTCCATTATTATCAGAAATGCCTCGTGGTATCCATCACGTCACGTTTCTTAGTTATAGCCAAAAACTATTTTTATCTACCCTCTTTAGGAAACAAAAATAAATAGTTTGTTTACTGTTTTGTTTTGATGCTCAGCTGTGTTAAACATACATTTGGTGTTTTATTTTAACTAATTTAGTAGCTTTTAAATAAGTAGAACTTTTAGAAAAAATATGGAGAAAATCAAAAATCAAAATCAAAATCAAAATATTTTATTTCACATAAACCTGCATGGGCACTTATGAAACGTCAGAATCTAGGTGCACGGTTCCAATTGGTCGTTTCCTATGGAGAAGAGCCGGCAAGAAACTCCACGGTTACTCTTTTAAAAATAAATGGGTTTTACAATGCTTTAAAAAATGTACAGTTTGAATAGGTATGCGAGGACAGCGTAGGCCTGTCAATAAGATACTTAAAAAAATAGAAAATAGTCTGCAAATCGACAGTCTGTTGTGCCTACAACGTTCTCACATTCACAAAATATAAAGGAATCTATATAAAGGTCGAATAAAATAATAAAAACCAATTTAACCCAAATGGTTGTCACTACAACTTTAACCAATCCGAATGAGAACCCTACTTTAAAATGAAATTTGAATTGTAGGCATATAATGTCAAATAATGAAACTAAATAAAAAAGTAAAATAAAATACATATCGTAATTTGGGAGCAGTTAATAGACATTTACATTATTATGCCGTTAATGAGGTACCAGGGAGGCCACATGAGCAGAAGGAATTATTGCCAAACTTCCTTGTCATCAACGTAGTCTTTAATCTTGTAATATGCTTTTTTGATAAGGACACGTTTTATGTGGGTTTTGAACTTTCCATCGTTAAGTTCTGTAACCGTCTTTGGCAACTTGTTATAAAAGCGAATACTGTTTATAAGGAATGACTTGCTAGTTTTAGTTAATCTAAATTTAGGTATCACAATTTCATGTTTACTACGTGTATTTATATTATGGAAATCACTTCTAATTTTGAAAAGTCCTAAGTTTTTGCGAACATACAAAATACTTTCTAAGATATAAAGAGAAGGCAGAGTTAGTACATCAACTTCTTTGAATTTGTTTCTAAGGGACTCACGAGGACCCATTCTATAGATCGCGCGGATTGCTCTCTTTTGTAATATAAAAATTGAGTCTACATCAGCTGCCGATCCCCACAGCAGAACGCCATAAGACATAATACTGTGGAAATAAGCAAAGTATACTAACCTAGCTGTGGCGGCATCAGTCAACTGCCTTATTTTTCTTACTGCAAATGCAGCTGAACTTAATCTACCTGAAAGAGCTCTAATGTGGGCACCCCATTGCAATTTAGAATCTAGAGTAATTCCTAGAAACACAGTTTCTGCAATTGCATCTAGTTTTTTGCCATCAAGTTTTAAGTTTAGACCTACTTGGGGTACATTTGGTAAAGAGAACTTAAGACATTTAGTTTTGTTCGCATTAAGTAAAAGATTATTAGCTGCGAACCATTTAGAAAGAACTGCCAAACTATCGTTGACATGTAAGACATCCGTATCTTTTCTATCTATTTTAAAAATAAGAGACGTGTCATCAGCGAATAGAATTATATCCGATAAGTTAGCCATCATGTAGGGAAGGTCATTAATATAAACTAGAAATAGGAAAGGGCCAAGAATCGAACCTTGGGGCACGCCCATCTTTACTAGAGACCCCGAGGAAGTCACCCCGTTTACGCTTACTTTTTGCTGCCTGTTTGATAAATAAGAAAGAACAAGATCAGCAGCCTGTCCACGAATTCCGTAGTGGTGTAATTTACAGATCAGTGTGTTGTGGTCAACGCAGTCAAACGCTTTTGAGAGGTCACAGAATATGCCAATTGCATCCTGGGACTTCTCCCAGGATTCCAAAATGTGACTGATGAGTTTTACTCCAGCGTCAGTCGTCGACCTTCCTTTCGTGAAACCAAACTGTCGACTATGTAAAATCTCATTTGAATTAAAATGTGACAACATCTGGTCCAGCATGATTTTTTCATATATTTTACTCAGTGCTGGTAGCACAGATATTGGTCTATAATTAGAGGGATCACTCTTACTACCCGATTTGAAAATTGGTACTACTTTACTATGTTTCATTAAATCAGGAAACGTACCACTATCTAAACATTGATTAAATATGCCTGTTAGGACAGGAGCAATTGTGTCAATAATATCTCCAAGGACCTTAACGGAAATTCCCCATAAGTCTTCAGTGTTTTTTATATTAAGACTTTTGAATACTTTTTTAATTGTAACAACAGAGATGGGCTTGAATTCAAAACTTGGAATGTCCTTACTGAAGTTTTTTTTCAGAAGAGATTCAGCTAATATAGATGATGAGGGGAGCGATTTCGTAACCTCTATTGGGATGTTCGTAAAGAAATTTTCTAGTGTCTCAGCAACTTTTAGCTTATCTGAAATGGTTTCATTATTGATTTTTAGAGACAATTCATTCTGGTCCCGCTGTTTTGTGTTTCCAGTTTCTTTGTTAATTACCTGCCACACAGCTTTTATTTTATTATTTGAATTACTGATTTTGTTACTTATTAATTTAGATTTAGCTTGAGCGCAGACTATTTTGAATATCTTAGAATACTTTCTGACATAATTATGAAGGGCTTGATCAGAAGTTAATGATTTCTCGTGGTACAAATTATATAAAATATCTCTGCTTTTTCTAATGCCAGCAGTGGCCCATTCATTAAATTTTGGTTTACTATTGATTGTTACTTTTTTTACAGGACATGCTTTATTGAATTCTTGGCATACTGTAGTAAATAATGTACTGTAGTTTATATTGGGGTCTTGTGAATCAAAACTAGCAGTTGAAAGATTGCTCAGAACATTATTATTAAACAATTTCAATTTATTTTTAGTGAGAGGTCTTATTCTAATGGTTTTATCTAAGTTTAACTTTTTATCAAAGTCAAATGATACAAGTTGACCAGTGTGGTCTGACCTAACGCCACTAATTAAGGAAGAGTCTTTTATTTTGCAATTAGTAAATACATTGTCAATGCATGAAGCTGAGGTTGCTGTTATTCTAGTTGCTTCATTAAATACACATTTTAAGTTAAATGATTTGAACAATGATATAAGCTTACATTTATCTGGTGAGTTAACTAAAAGATCAATATTTAGGTCACCACAAACAAAAACTAATTTATTATCTTTAAAAAGTTTACCTAATATTTCTTCCATACTTATTAAAAATGATGCTAAGTTCGCGGCTGGTGGTCTATAAACACATAGGAAAGTATGGCCTTCAACCTCTGCACATGCTACCTCACATAAGCGATCAACAGAGCAAGCAGTTATATCCTTCCTTTCCTTATATCTGAAACTACTATTACATAATATCAAAGTACCACCCCCTATTGAGGACCTGTTGTACGCACTGGCAACTGAAAAATTATTTACATTAAACAACATCTTATCTGGTCTTAACCAGGTTTCACAAAAACATAAGATATCCATATGATATTTATCTATTAACAATTCCACGTCTAGGATTTTGCCAGAGAAGCGATTAATATTCTGGTGATACAGTAAAATATCCCTATTATGCTTCTCTTTTGTCGAGTCTAAGAGTTTAAAGAATCTATTACAGTATTATTAGAAATACTAGATAATACTGATTCGTCACTTAACCTAGTCTCAGTTAAATTATCAATAACTGCGTGTATATTGTAAGCTAACAAAGTAGCCAATACATGTTGACTTTTTTTGGGAAGAAACAAATGTTCCCGAATTAAAACAAAATCTCTAACAAAATTGTTAGTATCAAAATACAATAAACGGTCACTATGACGACATGACAAAATATGCATTACGTTATTTAAACTAAAAATGTAATCATTTTCTTCAGCATACAAGTTATCTGAATATGGTAACGCACATAATATTAATTTACCTAATTTTAATTTAAGTAGGGTGTCGACACCTTTAACTATGTCCCTTTTTGTGATGTTAAGACTGTTTCCAATTAAAAGAACTACAGTAGTTTGCTCATTCATTTGTGTGTTTTTTATTTTATGAACAAGCTCATTAAAATGCAGGTTATGGTAACAACAGTTAGTTATGGTATGATTAGAGCGGTTATTTAACAATGATCCAAAACCTGCGCCTAATCTGTCTGAATATACCAAAACATTACTTTGAGTGGGATTGATAGATTCAATAGTATGAGTTAGACTAGGTGACGTAGCAGGAACAACATGCTGTGACATGAGAGGTGGCGAAGTGGGAGCACAACTGCAGGTGAGATTGTTTGTCAGTGACTCGTACCTCTCTGCATTGTACTTCACCAAGTCCACCAACTCACAGGCCTCCTGCAAGCGCTCCTTAACATTAGTTGACTAGACTCATACTTACAAGATATTTCCTTAAGTGTATTTTCCCTGCTCAGTAATTCCTTGTGAAGGTTTTGTATGTCAACATCATACATTTGTCTGCTAGTTTCCAACTTAATATTACATACATTGAGTTGACTTCTTAAGTTAATACGTTCTTTCCTAAGATTAATATTAAGCTTATAAATATTTTGTGACTTTAATAGTTTCTTGTACTTTTTGATATTTTTATTAATTTTAATGTACTTCTTAATTTTATTATGACTAGTTAAAATTGGACATCTAGTTAAGGTATCGTCCCCAGTCAGGTCAATGGCAACGATGGGCTTCTCACACTCCAGTCCCGACGCACTACCAACCAGCTCGTTGAAAAGGTTATTGGTGTTGGCAACCTGTGCACTGGCTTTCAGAGAGTTGATGGTGGAAATGGTGTTGTGCGCCTCGCATAATTCCACTTCAAGGCCTGATATGCGTTTAAGTGCCTGATCATGAATGTTAAAAGTGAAAAGTGAATATTCGGATAGCTCATGGCCTAAAGAGTTACCATGTTCTTTAGAACATGAATTAAAAATCTCGACTACTTAAAAAAAGTTATGCAATAGTCCGCGAAATTTCGCGGGTATTAATTCTAGTTTAAAACAATGTAAGAAAACATTTTTTTTTATAATTGTCACACAGTGAATATTAATTAGCTCATGAGCGTGCTCAGTTGGTTGTTACAGAACTAAAAAGTGTTGAGTTGAGATTGACTATGAGAAAAACTTTTGAGCATAGGGTGTCTATTAGCATAATAAGAATATGTTACAATACCTAGATTGGTGAAAACTAACTAGCCCTTGACTTTAAGAATCAGAACCCCTCCTATCGCCTTGGCCAGCATCGGGTAAACAGGAGCAAGTCATGCAAAAATGTTCGCCACAATGCGTTTTAGCTGTATACTAGGGTAGCAAAAGCTAACAAGAGTCAATTGTAGGCGGCCGGGACAGCTCCAACAATGGCGTTAAATCGCGCCGAGAGAATTAGTTCGAGAGGCCGCACGTCCCGGCCACTTTGTTGCAATTTGCAGCAATTTACTGCTACTATTTCGTAACTAGGCTTGCCTGGGACTTCATAAAAAGTATGTTTTAGTCATAGTCGTGAGATAATGTGGATCAACTTATATTATAAGGAACATTTTCACAAGTATTTTACCATCTGAATAATTTTGTCATATTATCAAATCGAACCAAAATGTTAAAATATTATGAATTCTTATAAACACTTTGGTTATCTAACCAACATGAAGTGAATACTTAAAACTGATATTAGCGACATCTATATTCTATAGTAAAGCACTACGGCGCGAGCATGTCGGTGACGCGTATCCATAAGTTTACTCCCTACCAAAAAAAACTCTCAATGCGCTAAAGAAGTTTTCACTTCAAAAAACAAACCTCCCGTCTCGCAAGTCCTGATAGCGAAGTAATGTTTTTCTGAGATTTTCCCGTAGTGAATACCTAATGAAATAGAATATGTATGAGGGATTTAAGTACATCAAAAAGCTAATCTATTAGAGTCGTTGTTCAAATGAGCGCGACCAGTAAAACGTCGCGCGGTACAATATCTCAGCAAATTATTGTGTTTATTGTGTTCTTTGTGCACAGTATTTCGTCGTTAGCAGTGATTTTATGCTAAATAACTATTGCATTACCTCCGCGGAACGGGGAAGCTAAACTGACCAGATTGAAGAATTAAAACAAAGTTCCAATGTTTTAAAAGTTGAGTCGGCACCCGCGAGAGAAATCCGTTAATTAGTCGCGATCTGTAATTAGTGGATGGTCCCGCGCAAAGAGTTGTTTGCTGCTAAAGAGCCGCTGTCATCCGCTCGTAAACGTATAATCTCGGCCAATGAGTCGGGATTTACGATAATTTAATTTGGGGAGCAAACGAGTGCCCCTATGAGGTCAGGATAACAAAGGTGTTTAATTAGAGGCACCTGATGTTGCCACTACAAGTTACGGACGTAATTGGTGGAGACTATGTCTGCGGGGCCAGGCGACATATGAAAGATAATGTGTATTTTTTTAAATTACGTTAAGGGCCTATAAGATCTCAAATTGCTTAGCAAGATCCGCCGTTATATCGAAACTATTGCATCATTAATTTTGAAATAAATATAATATGTTAAAGTTATTTCAAAAACCATATTAAAGTAATCGAATCGCAACCCGTGAATTACTTATTATTGAGTAGTTCCGGTGGCCATCTGAGGTCTTTCTTCATCATCAGTCCCACTTCACCAAATGGTGCTTTCCGAGAGCAAATGCACGAGTTACTATAAAAAATAACCAACTCGCTATAGTATTTGAAGCGTGCCTATAATATTTGAAGAGATCCCTCGATTTCTCCAGAATACCATGATCAAATCCTGACCTGATAACAATGGAATAAATTTCAAACAAAAAAAGAATTTTCCAAATCGATCCAGCCTTCTTTGAGTAATCGGCCACATACATTTAAAAAAACCGACGAACTGAGAACCTCCTCCTGTTTTTGAAGTCAGTTTAAAATAAATCTCACACGAAAGTCTTGACAATTAAAATTGCGAAAGAAGAGAAGACCAGAAAAGTTAACGAGCCAAAAAATTTTAAAACAAAGGAGATTATGATGACATTTCTTAAAGAATACTAGGACACCATAAGCTAAAGGCGGTCATCAACAATGTAAAACCTATGGGACAGATGCACTTATTTGTTATTACGAAGGGCAGGAGGCGGGGCAACAAGGACAGAAACAACAAATAAAAACTGTAGTATTCTACATAAACGGGTACGCCTTAAAAAAAGAAGCCCCCCCCTTGCATTATTCATACGGATGCTAATGGAAATGGCAGGTCTTAAAACTGTAGACGTAAACAATGCCCAACTTTATTGTTTTTGAGACTCAAGGAACAGAGAGGACAATGTTCCCTGATGAAAAATTTGCGACACAAAATGAAAAGGGAATGTTTATAGTCAATTAACAAATCCGTTTGCGCTTTTTATGACGAGCCGGGACTATGAGGAAAGCCGTGATGTTTTTCATTGAGTGTTTACTTTGTAATATTGACAATATCGTGCTGTTTTATCAACAAATTGGTAAACAAAAGTTGTCGAGTTTTGCACTGGACAACATTATTATAACATGAGAGTAGAAGGGTGAAATTAAGAGCAAATTAATGGAGTGTCATCATCATTCTCCTGCCCATTATCCCAATAATGTATTATATTATTTGGGGTCGTCGCAACATGTCTTTTTCTTCTTTTCTTCCATACATGTTTATTAGTCGTCATCTCGGTAGTCATGCCCTTTCTAGCCATATCATCTGTCACACAGTTAATAGTTGATTGATTCAGGCGGAAATCCATTATAAAATTTTCAATTTCTTGAAAATTATTGCTATTACCATACCATTCGCTTTACCTCATTTGCCTTTGGACCACTTCGTTTGAGACACTCTGTATTTAGTAACCTATTGCTAGTGACGTTTCTCAGCGTCGTGTTCGGGTTCGCGACAAGTCAATCGTCATCCTGAGGATGCCTCGTTGAGAGGTGAAACACGTGTCGAGTTATTACAGGGTTTTTTATGAGTCTTTAGGAATAGTTAAGCGGAATATGCTACTTTTGGAAATTAATGGAGTGTATGTGCTGATTGTAATTTTCGAAATATCAACAGAATTTCCAAGAACTTGAGAGTTAAATATAATTCAATTACCGTTTCCGATACAATGGACGTGCGGAGGACCGCAAATTAGTTGAGGTTTATCTCCTGCATCGGATTGTTTGTCAGTACATTGATTGATTGAACCATTTCAGTGTATATAATGTATCTTCGTACACATAGTGAATGTAGGTAATTAGAGTAACATGGTTGACTGCGGTAGTAACAATGACATCAGTACCGAACACATGTGTCCTGATAGGAGATCGTCTATCTAGTATCTACAGGGCGATATTATCGCATCAATGAACCGACACTGCCTCGTGGGTCTAGTGGTCGCAAGCGCTACTAATGAGCATGAGGTCCTAGGTTCAATTCCCGGCTCGGGCAAAGTGTTATTGGGGTTTTTCCATCTGGAATTTCTCTAGTTTTGATTTAGTGCATGGGACTCAAACATAACTGGCGAAATGTGGATGTACTATAGGTACACCTCTGCCCAACCCTTCGGGGAATACGGGCGTGATGTTATGTTATGAACTGACACTATCATTTGTGCGTGCGATTAATTGCATTTATTGTCACTTGATGTGTTACACATAACTCGAATGAAAAAATTCGTCATAGCGTCCAATTAGCGATAGACACATAAAATAAAACTATAAACACCAAGTAATTACCATGGTTGAGTTTTTCATTTTTAACTCCCCGGAAAAGTCTGATATCCTCTTAACTATGCTCGCCCGAGCGCATCCCCTAGTGGGCACTTAAATGCATTCACAGAAAGAGGGTATTTAAATGTCTGCCTGTTCAAACCTCTTCCAAGGAAGAGCGCTATACTGGAAATTCTTTTTTATTTTGTACGTTAAATATGGTTACGGAAAAAAATATTTTCATTCCAGCGATCCTAAGCTGTCATTCCTTATAGTACATTACTGTCGCGGCCAGCAATGCGAGCATTGATGGAAGATCTTGAAAATGTGGGCTGAGGCGAAGCCGAGGCACAGATACTTGATGATCAATGCCTGGTTGCGGCCAAGGCTTGTATAGTAGTTTACTCAAATAATGCGCGGAAATTCAAACAAAGTAAATTAATTATAAATTCCAGAATTAATGACGGATAACGAAAATTTTTCACGCGCCAACATGTTCATTAGGTTCTTCTTTACTTAAAACAGTTCTATTTGCAAGCAAAATCGAAATTTAAATAAAATCTTTGATAAGTTACCGCCTTGGTTGCCATGTGGTGAAGTAAAAAGTTCGTTTCATTTTTAAATAACACGACAGATATGAGTTTTCATAGTAATTTATTTGGCCGCTACACAAGACAGTATGGATTTCCATAGTAACATTGCCGGGCGCATAGTCATTTGTTTTTGACCGGTACAGTAATTTCGATTTTTGTCAAAGGTTGTCAAAATAATGCTCGAATTTCCAAGCATGTTTGAGAAAATTAAATATTGGCTGTGGCCAGGCTCCTTTCTTATGAAAATTCCAAGTTTGTAGGGTGACTATATTTAATGCTTTCAATAATGCTAACCTATGTTTCTAACTTAATTTTAATTTATATTGCCACGTTATATTATTATTATCTCCAGAGTTAGTTAGCAGTACCTAACTACCTAGCAAGTAAAAGTTCCGACGCTCAAATAAAACGTTATTAATTAAAATAACAATTTCCATCATTGCGGTTGAGATTTAAGTAGAGCTAAAAGATATCGGTGCACCAGGCGCGCATAAAAAGCGGTGAGACGCTTTCGGGCGACACCAAGTAATATTAATGCGGCAGGGACGGATGGCCAATGCACGTTAAACAGACGGATGAGCGCGGCAGAAATAGTGGTGACGTCAGATGACGGCCTGTTTTACGAGTATATTGTACCAGACAGCTATGCAATTACCTGAGGACCTAAAAACGCCACGGATGTCGCGATGACGTGGCCATATAGTAGGCCTTACTAATCTAACATAATATCTATAATGTTTTTACCTTTGCCATCGACTCAAAAGAAGTAGAAACTAAGCTAAAAAAGGAGGGTTATGTGTTTGACCTGTATGTATTTTTTTGGAAATATCCTAGATGCAGTATGGTATGATATATTACATACATATATGAGGTGGTTATCGATAGCGATAATCTTGATAGTCGCTTGTAAACTGCTAGGAACTATATAATGTAGCCGGGTAATACTTTCCAAAGGTAGCGTACTATGACAGCTATTTTGCAGGGCCTCAGGTGTTGGCCAACAACTGGGACCACACAAAAAGTTTACATACGCGATAGAGATAGACAATTAAATTATGCTTCTGTCTCGCTTACTACTTCTAGTTTAACAAGTGTCCTGGGGGCCGATTCTACTAACAAAATTGGTAAAAAATCGCAATAGAATCGCAACTGAATCGCGGCTTTTATGCGCTTTCTCATTCTACTAATGAACAACGATCCAACTGCGGTTACGTTTCAGTTGACGCCAACGATCGATCGAGACAATCTCAAAAGCTATTCTGCTAACAAAATCGAACATGAGCGTGACGTTTAGTCGTATTCTACTATTATTTTGACACTCGTTTGAATCGAAACAAAGCTAAACTTCGGCGGTTCATCTGTCAAAATTCGCGGTTGAACACAAGTTTGTAAAGAGTAACTTTTGCCGCATAGGTTTAAAATTCTTCTTATTAAAAATGACTCATAAGGGTTTTGACTAACATTTTATATGTATTTCATAAACATTTATCAAATAATAATGCATTATGAATTTCGTAACTCCATTTTGATATTATTTAACATTCAAATAAGTTCTCCTTAGTATTTGCTACTACAACGGAATGCATGGCTGATTTTTCAACGACTTTTGTCACGTCAAATTAAAGTCATAATTTTATTGTTTGCTTACATTGGGTATCTACACACATTAAGAAATGAAATAAAAACAAAATGATATTCGACTGCCAATGATATTTATAAGTGAATTGTGGTATTGTGGTAGTCATCAACTGCCAAAATAACATCAAGGCTTATGAAGATGAAGAAACAGAGGAAGTGTGGTGACCCGGACCGTCCTGCTGTTCCAACGACGCAGCTTTATTAACGAGTTCCGGCTACACAAATCGACAAAGTCTGAAAAGATTGTAAATTCTTGCGAAAACAAATTTCCTGCCTGAGGTTAAGCGGTAGGAGTCTCGTCACAACACAAATTTCAAATTGTTTGTGGTAAAAGTGCTGGACAACGTCTATAGAAATTCATGAAGACTTTGGGCAAGAGGTGTAATGGTCCGGCGATTCCTGAGCTGGCTACTGAACACACATGACGCCCACTAATCATGTAAACTAGTGACTCCCATAATGTATTGTGTAAGGATAGTATTTAAGTTAGTCATAAGATTCATATTGAAAAAAAGTAAAGCATATTTGAAATCTTTATTGTTTGAAATGCTTTTAAAATTCTGCATCATGTTGATGGCCCTGTTGTAATACAATAATAGGTAGATCATAATTCAGAGGGCTTAGTGTAAGTTTGCAAGTGAGTAAACGTAACTATTGCGTTTGCGTTAAAATTTGACTGATAGATCATAATGCTAAGAATATAAGGGTGAGAATAAAAATCTTAACGCAAACGCGATAGTTACGTTTACTCACTTGCAAACTTACACTAAGGCCTCTGGTGACAAAAGATCCTTTACATAAATAAATCACAGACTAGAGTTGGGTATATACCACGAAAACATAATTATTATCACATAACACTTGGGTTTGGTCATGCTTCCCTGTAATATCTACACACAACTCCCTCCGGGAAAAATTCTGGGCTAAGGACGTCAGCCGTTTGCAGCGCTGAAACCTCGAGGATGTAGGAATTTTTACGACAACTTCAGCAACGCTCTTCGTTCGGCACTGATTAGACCTTGGCTCCTTCTTTCTCTATGTTTGTGAATCCAACTATGGGGGAAATATGCATGAGGATGTTGAGTAGGTACTGCAGCTCAAAAATCCTCGCATACAGGGGTGGTACGGTGTTTGTTGTGGCTGCGCTGCGATCGGCATTTCTTGCCCACAACCAGAGTAAAGCCGTCCTCTTCTTTTTGATTGGTTTGGATGCCTTAGATGCCGATTCTATATCTGAGATAGATGTGTGACATTCATAGATGTGAATAGATCGTGTGATCAATTGATATTTTGATATTTTTTTGCATGAAAATACTTGTAATGACACATAATCGTATTTATTAACATTTGTCGATTCAACTTTTTTTTCTGTGGTATTATTAAGACATGAACGTTTCGTTTCACAGCTTCGGCCGCCTAGGCACATAAAACGAAACGTTTTTCTGAGTTTTTATTAATTAAATGTTGTACACACGGCTACACATCAAGCTATACATTTCCAGTTAATGCTGATCTCGCATTATATAGGATTTCCGTACAATGCGAGGTCAGCTTATACTGGAAATGTATAGCTTGATGTGTAGCCGTGTGTACAATACACAATACAGGACAAAAGTTTATACGGTCTTGATATTTTTTTGCATGAAAATACTTTTAGTGACACTTATTCGTATTTAGTAACATTTGTAGATTCAACCTTTTTTTTCTGTGGTATTACTAAAACATACTATTTGGCGTGTTGGTAACACAGGTTACCGCTGATAAGTTCCCGTTACGATTCAGTTGCGATTCGGTTTAAGTTTAGTTTCCAGTTTGCTTATGAAACAGTAGAATGACTTTTTAGGTACCAATCGAACGGCGATCGAAATCGAACTGTTGCTGAAACATAATTGAACGTGTAACGTTGCAAATTAGTAGAATCGAACCCCAGTTCTCATTTAAATTATTATTGTCTATTGCATACTCTATCTACAGGATATATTATGAAGGAGTGTTACTCGATGATTTTAGAGGTGTGAAATTTTCCTTGACTTTGTTGCAGACTTCACGGCATCTGCATCTTCAATATGAAGGAGAATAAGCACAAAATTGAAGAGTTATTCATTTGAACTTTCATCAAAACTCCCCAATTCAGGTATATAGGTCTCCATGTAATACATGTATTTCAGTTGAAATATATTTCAGACGATAGTCATACATCAATAAGTGAGGCATATTCACCGCCCGTAAGAGCTCCGATGCATACCTTACCTTCCATATTAAATAAGCGAGTGCGCGAACAAAGGATTCCGCATTGTCGTGCAATATTGACGGAGCCAACAATAGTTCAGTAAATAATGCGTCCACTGCACTGCGGTCGCTGATAAACTGCTTTTTAAGTTTCACAATACGAGCTATCCCACCGCGTGTTGCGAGCACCTGACAACCACAGAAACACAACTAATGAACTACTGCTGTAGAAGGTTACGAGAAAAATTGGATTTTATACAAGTTGAATTGTTTTGTTATTCTTTTAATGAAAAAAGGTAGACATTGTTTTTCTCCCTAAAAATAAACAGTAAACCGTAAGCAAAAATCTCCTTTCTAAAGCTTGCTTAATTGCAGTGCTTCTCGCAATGATCTGCAATCTCTTGCAGATAAAGCTAATCCGAACATCTAAGAAGCTAGACTGATAGAGACCTCCATCAACATCCTCTTATATCTGCGATCCCGGTAGTTGTCAGCCACAAACGCGCACAAGGCGGAGCGAGCACAGTGGCGCATCCGGTCCCGCGGCCGTCCACCTCCGGCCATCAATAAGGGCGACTCGTATCCGGCCCGGACGTTAAACACCATCCCATGGAAGGCGTTTCTGGATTGTTAGAACAAAATATGCAGTAGTTTCAATCTTGATCAGTCGACACTGAATAACATGAATCTGTTTTCTGTTTCACAGAAAATCACTAGTAGAAGAAGACAATACGCTGCGCTGCGCCGCGGCTCCGGTCCCAAATAAATTGGATAGCCAAGGGCAGATGACGACGATATTGAGTGTAAAATTTGAAACATAAGAGTTACATAATATGCAGTTGGTAAGGCCTGAATAGGTCACAAGTTTCGACGGATTAGATAAAACGAATTCCATGAACCCATTGTATTTGCATAGCCATGTTTCGAGAGGATCTTTTGTAGTTATCTTGTTTGTACCTCAACCAACTATTACGGTTGTAATGAGGGTTCTACCACCCAGGATATTATTAAGCAGGTACCTTTGATGATACCGAGATAGCTGTGACGAGTAATATACAAAGCCCATGTAGTCCTGCGAAATTGTTTTACTAATTTCACTAAAGATAAGCCTCCGATTATGATCGTTAAATGAAATTCTACGTAAACTAATAAAGCTGCCAGCAAAATGGCGCCGTTCATAATTCCTGGAACTGTTTTATAAATGAATTAATGAAATTGAAAGGCTCCACGAATAAAAATATTATTCTCGGCGAGTACGGGATATGAAAGGATATAATTATCAAGAAATTGGTTAACAGAAACTGTTCTATTTATGCTCTCAGTTCACTGAATGGAATTCATGTTTTTAAACTTCCAGGAAAAACATGTGTCATTCACAGCAGTTTTACAAACTACAACAAAAATGAAAAACAAAGCAAATATTTAATTTAAAATCCTCGGCCTTCAAACACAGCGTCTGAACGGCAGGTATTAGACGAGGAAGTCGTCGCCGGCGCCGGCACCGCGACCGGCACAGCGGCGCACAATGGCGGCAGGACCGTTTCCGCTTCCGTCGTGCACACACACGTCAGTTTCCGCCCATCAATAGAGCCTCCGACATCTAAGATCTGCTGTTATGGCTTTACGGAATATGGGTGTATTTCTTCGGTAGAAATCTACAATTAAATAAAAAAAGTGGAGTTATATATTTTATGTTAGGTATGTAAATCTGCTTTACGTCATTTGGTCCAATAATAAAGATATAATACCAACGTCTGCGAAGCGCTGTACTAAAAGTAGCTTTCTTCGTCCTGCGAAGTTTCGCCTGTCAAATTACACTACAAGTTTCCCTCAGAATATAACAAATATCTTCTTGTGTTGAAGTATTCAAAGAATCAAAGCCTGGGTGAAACGGAGCACCAGATAAGGTGGGTTTATAGATAGTTTGTTCGAACTTAACCGATTTTTGTGAGCGTCGAAAAAAGGCTAGGATTAAGTGTACTTTAGGGTCGTCTATTTTCTCAGGATTGTTTGCGATATTTTCATCTACAATATTATCGGCCAGGGGCACATTTAGAAAAAAAGAAACACTGTCTTCATTTCAGCACTATCAACACCTACATGTACTAGATAGCAGTAGGTTGTTGCTGGACCACACCAATAAACTTTAATACTAACTATGAAAATAAAAGAAGGGTTCCATAACTGTAACAAAAATGATCCACATAAAATAAAAGTCGTGAGAACATCACAGTTGTTTCGCCCCGTGAGCTAACTCTGCTTTATTGCTACAATCGTAACTTTTACAACTGCGATACATAAAACACCAGTTAAGTCACAAAATCGATCAGGATCGCACAAGCGTTGTCGGCACAAAATCCATTTGGCCACCAAAGGATAAAAATAAAGCAGTAACGGTGTCACAGTTATAGAAAATAACGCAAGCCGGAATGTTCGGGGATGTTTTCAGATGTGAGCGGTATAGCCGCCATGCGCGGATCCTTTTAGGCATTCAACCGCTGAAAGCCGGACGCACCTGTGATACGACTCGCGGCCTTTTGACACGGGAATCCTGTCTGATTGTTGAGTACGTGAAAACCAGTACGAGCTTCTACTCTCCTGGTCGTAAAAGTTATACATTCCGCAACACCGATAGATTTTGTAGTGGTGGTGGTCCTCTGACTATTTTGCACTTTGACAGGATTACAGTATTTTTCCTAAAATAAATTTTATTAGTGCCGCTATCTGGTTTCATCTCGAACAGACTCAGCTTAGAAGTTTTATTGAACCGTTCATATTGGTTCAGCTGCATCCATTTAGACTGGAAGCCGATCCCAACATAGTTGGGAAAAAGCTAAGCAGATGATGTGATATTGATCCATCTAAATCAAAATTGTTAAATCAACCGTCTCATTCTCAACCTCACCTTTAGTAAACGACGGCCACGAAATTACTACCAGTCATTGTTTACGCTAAAGCGGTCTAGTAATAATAACAGCTCATTCCGCACGTTCCGAAACTATCAAGTTGCAACTATTCAGTTGAGAAACTCCATTAGGGGAGGGGGGCCGACTAAGATGACATTGTTTGCGCTCCGATCGAAAATCGATGATAGACTCCGGTTTAACACCGTGCGATTGTCGAAGATCCGGACGCGGCGGTTTTAGTCGCGAGGACCAGGCTTGCATGACGTGGCAGCATGTTGTCTGTGCCGGGGCTAGGATTTGATTGGCATTAATATGGTTTTTGGCATTATATGTTGCTTCAGATTGTCAGGCCCTGGTCCTGGTGGCGGAATGGCGGGAAAGGCTTTTTCGCCACACCGACCTCGTCACCATCGACACGGTCTGGCCGGTGCTTGACGACTGAGTCGGGAGGAGGCACGTCTCCCTGTCATTTAGGGTGGTGACTCAGGTGCTCTCAAGGCACGGCTGCTTCGGAAAATATTTACGTCGTATAGGCAGGGCGCCAGACGCTTGGTGTCATTACTGCGTCCACTGTTGGGAGGACGCGGCAGGCGCATCGGGCGTCGATAGAGGGCTGATAATGCCTTCTTCTGGCCAGGTTCAGGTACGGCGGACTCGGGGACGTCCGCTACCCCCTATCATATAAGACCCGAGGTGGTGGCGCGTAATGTTCCACGCGCGTCAAACACCTCACTCCCCTGTTTGACCAGACGGAGCCCGCAGAGGAGGGCTGGCACCAGTAGGGGGCTGCATTGAAGAGTGCTTAAGTGCCCCCGTAGCCCCCTGTGCAAGTGTACGTGGGAACACGGGGTGGTTTTAGTAAGTAGAAGTCTGACATACATACCTCTCGATCCGCCCTAGGTCGGAGGACATCCATGACGATTTCCACCCCGTTACCAAAGAAAATTTTTTTTTGTTGATGATATATATTCATACGCAAACAACGTAAGTACCTACTCAAGAGGTTGAGATACAACGTAAAGTAACATCGAGCTTTTAATATTACAAAATAAAATAGCGAACTTTGTTTGTCGCGCCAATAGGGAATAATAAATGTTGTAAAAAACTTCTATTTCCACTTCTATTTAGCATATTTTCTCTAGAGATAGTTAAAATCCGTTTGCCCGTGACTTAACCTTTGCCGATCTGTTTCCCAATAACCAATCCCAGACGGTATTAATCTTAATCCTGACGAATCTGTAGTTTTATATATTTGAAGAGCACTACTGCAAGTACATTCCTAAGAGCTTTTAATAAAAATATTGAGGCTGCATTAGTAAGACAGATTTATGATAAATCTGTCTTACTTAAAGCAGATTAATGAGTCGTATGATACGAAGATAACATATTAAATAAGAGCTGAAATGAATCTATTTCGGAGCTCATTTTGCTGACAGCTGTCACTGCATTCCTATTGTAAAGTGATAAATCTGGGGGCACATGTAGTGCCCCCGCCAAGACGAAGGCAAGCTAAGTGCAAGGGCACTACCTACCTTTTCTCGAAGCGATTCGTCTTTTTGTGAAGTAAGAGCTTGTACAGTTAGGGCGCGTAAAGTTAGAAGCTTGGATCTACATGAGATCTGATAACTTTTTGACAGTGTGAGCCGCATGGTCTCGTCTTGGCAACATTTTACATGAAAATGTTTTGGTGGGATGTACATTTCCTTGCCAGGTTGGTTATGGAGGGGTTACCCTGTGGTCCATTAGGACATCAGGCAGAATAAGATTGAGTTTATCTGTGAAGAATTTCTTAGTTAACAGCTCATAGACATAGAACTTTGCCTGAAGTATGTACGGCATCAGGAAAGGATGAAGACTAATCTGGATTCTGAAGTGTACCTACGACGTAGCTCGCACAAGCCAGTACACCTGACGAAACTTCCTAAGGAGCTGCTCGTTACGTTCACGTACACCTTATATGATAGTTAGTCGCATTTCTCTGGGTATTTGATCGCGTTTGTTAGGCTGTATTAACAATTTGTTAACATTTTACAGCGTTGTCTGAAGTTTTTTTAAAGTTTACTTAACTCTGAAAAACTCAGTTGTTCAAGTAGGCATCAAATTATGTAACTTTTGTTTCAAGCGCAGATACTTCTTTGAACTTTTCTCTTTGAAATAAAGACTTTTACAAACAAGTGAAAGCTTTTTAACCGAAACTTAATATCCGGTGAAATGTGATCAACGCTCTTTTTAGTCTTAAATTAATATATTCTTCTGGTCGTGAAATACGAAAGCAAAGGTTGTACCTTTGCTTTCGTATACAAAGCGATCTAGGTAAGCGGATTTAATAAACTCGAACAACAAAGTTTTTCTTGATAACTAATACTACAAAACTCTAATACTTGCGTAATGACTTGTAATTATCTATTAAAGTCCTCTAGTTAACTTACGATTCAAAAACCGCATTGTTCTTACCTGAAAACAAAACAAAAACCATTTTAGATTACAATTTCGTATAGCGACGGTATTTAGATTTTCAGCTGACTATTTTTTTAATGTCAGATATAATCCGTGTCAAACATACGGGGCACCAGGCCAGCATAACTGCAGGGGATCATCTGAATAGCCCCAATTACGTGTTTTCTGGAAAACTTCCAACGTAGGCAGCGAAATGCACCCCCCTCGAACTTGATATTATCGTACAAATAGCACTATGAAACAGATATACAGAGCTTATGCGATTTGAGCCAACACTTGCGGTTTAATAACACGATACAACCAAACTGTTTATTACGTGAAAGCTTTTTGTATCCTCTACATGTAAAAGGATATCTCCCTGTAACAGCAAGCCATATTGAAAACGTCGATTACCGCATAATTTCATCGACTTATCCCTCTAAGATTCTTATTTCAATAAACTTCAAGCAAGGGATTCTGCGAACACATCTAATACGCGATCCGGCCGCGGGGCATCTGTAATAATGCACCATATAAAAAGGCATTAGCATTTTAAATGACGTCGTTACGCACCCTAGGGCGGAGGATTTTTATGTTAATATCTTTCTCGTTTTCCCTTGGAAAATAAGTGTTGGCGAGATATTTTTTCTTGATCGCTTACAAATTAATCACGGAAATATTAAAAGACAATCTCAGTACAGGAGAGGAAAGATAAGGAATGTGTTCGTGAGGTTATAGCACAATTATCACAGTGCTCGACTAATTTAACAAGCGTCTCGTACCCACAGCGAAGCCGCAATTTACCAGGAGCCAATAAACGCGGCAGAGGCGTGACAAGCGCTGTGAATTATGCAGCCACGTATAGAAGACTCCTCCGCAGAATGTCATTGTGTGCTCCTCATGTTAATTTAATTTAGCTGCGTAGTCAACCACCGCGTAATGCCGACGATATTGGCTCAATCAACCCTTGCTTGCTATACGACTCAATTATTCAGATAATTCTATGTAAGTCTGCAACTAGGGATTAATTTGTAATTGATACGTAGATTATTTGGTGACTTTGACGCTATGTAGATTAATTAAAGGGTAAACATGTTGTCTTAGTTTAATTGCTAAAGCATGACGCCTTGATACTAGATTGATGGTATCACAACTAAACTTAATCACTTTGTTAACTCGTGCATTTGATGAATGCCTCGCGACCTACTTTCTAAAAAAGTGGTCTTTTCCATGCCATCGAAATCGCCCAAGCAGGTGTGCCAACTTGGGAACTTTAATGAAATCAACGTGATTTACAAATGACACGCGAGAATATATTTATCCCCAAATTCAACACGCGGCACAAACGGTTAGTTTTCATTAACTGTCCATTGTTCCGACCAGTCGTGCGAGTGACCACACGACTCATCTTTACAGACACCATTCTAAGTAGATTAAACATTAACTTTTTCGAGCACAGTACGTTTACTTTTTTCCCAGACATCCCTCGAAAGAATCTTAATGAGTCGACGAAACTTTTAATTAATTCTGCGAGTTAAGTATGCTTTAAATAAATTACTTATACAAAATCATAAGCGGTGTTTTTGGGGAGCTCAGAAATGGGCTCAACCAAAAAGTTTGCTTGCAATTTTTTATCAATTTAACAATATAAGCTGTGCTACTTAGTCTAGAAGTTTATAAAAGATAAATAAGTACTGTTCATTATTAACCGACTTCAAAAACGAGGAGGTTCTCAATTCGACAGTATGTTTTTTTTTTCTTTTTGTTTTTTACACGATTTCTCCGTCATGTATGAACCGATTCGGGAAATTATTATTTTGTTTGAAAGGGTATACACTTCCGAGGTGGTCCCATAGGATCAGATCATGGGATCCTGGAGAAATCAAGGGAATTCTTCAAATTAAGTAACTAGTAAGTAGCACCATTTGGTGAAGTGGAACTGATGATAAAGACCACAGATGGCCACTGGAACTAGGTATTCAATAATAAGTATTTCATGGCTTACGATCCATTTACTTTAATATGGTTGCCAATCAATTTATGCTCGTCATAATGCATATTATTATGTTGAAGTGATGCTAATGGTGAAGTACTCGGAGAACTCTTCAACAATTAACGTCCCTGCATCGAGAAAAGCAATATTTTGTAAAAGGTGATGAGCAGTTGCTATTGTAACTTAGATAAATCACAAACCGACCCTCTAAAAAGCGATAAATAATAGTTATTTGTTATGTAAGGCTGCAAAGTTGTTTTTTGGTGCAAGTACTTGTATTGAAACCTGAGCATTGCGAAGGTTTCAAAGGTACGAGACCCAGAAAAACTTTACTGCCGAGCGCAACACACAACTTTTCACCTCACTACAGCGAGGAAAATGCTAGGTGCAAGAAAAACATATCATGCAGTCGCCTTACTAGCCAGTGCGATTATTCTAACAATGAGGTTGGCGCATTGACATGAAATACGTAGCATTTTCAGTGGACCTGGCAGTATATAAAATTATTGAATAAAAAGGTTCGAATTTTAAAAACTCTTTCCACGCTAGCGAATAAAATGGACTCAGATTTCGAATGACAAACTGAATCTTTCCGAGCTTGTGAGGTTAAAAAACTTTTTCCAAAAAAAAAACAACCGACTTCCAAAAAGACACTATAAAGTGATAAATAACTTTAATTTCGGAAGTCGGTAGCAAATATTGAAAATACAAAACCAAAGACACCGACTTCCTAAATTAAAGTTATTTTTCACTTTGTAGTGTCTTTTTGGAAGTCGGTTGTTTTTTTTTTTGGAAAAAGTTTTTTGGACACTATACGTCTAGTGTTAACTTTTCAACATTGAATCAATATAGTATGTCCCTAGAGTAAGGTCTTTTCATATTTAGGTACAAAATCATTGTTTTAATAAATGATTTCTGTGATCATGTTAATTACACTAGATTTTGCACGTCACCTACCGCTTTTAGGACTAGACAAATATTTATAGACCTGAAATCTAAATACAAAAGAGTAGGAGCACTTAAACAAATGTGTAGCATCGTACTGGTACACAGCTGTTCAGGCCAGTAGTGACAATGTGCTACGTAATCATCTATCTGTTATTAAGAGTATTATTAATGAGCAGGTAAACTAAAAACCAAAAATTACTAGAATAAAATCAAATCAAAAAACCGGCTAAGTGCGTGTCGGACCACGCACAATGAAGGGTTCCGTAGCTGGGATGAACTTATCCCAAGAACAAACTTAACATTGAAGTTGAAAAACATGTTCTCCCATACAAAATGTATGGTAGAACATGTTTTTGCGATTGCAAATTTAAGTTGGTCGATAATTACTCGTTAACTAGTCGAGCCTACTTAGCTGTGATAGTTTTCCTTTTAATTTCGTTATATATACTACTGCTGTGAATTTTTCCACATATCCAGAACTTACTGTTTAGCTGGCGGGGGGTGGGGGGACGACACTTGACTCTGACAAGAATTAGCAGTTTAAAGCTTAATATTTCGCAGACGGATCCTTCAATCCAAAAATGGTTTTTACAAGCTCACAATATTTTTGAATGAGCTTTCTAACGATACCCCACACCATGGGATAGACTAAAAAATAAAAAGTTATCCCCACTTTACATGTAGGGGAGGTACCCTAAAAAAAAATATTTTTCATGATTTTATTTTACCACTTTGTCGGCGTCATTAGTATGTATACTCATGCCTAATTACAGCTTACTAGTACCTACTAACAGTCTCTGCGCTAACCCGGGGACAGACAGACAGACAGACGGACATGGCGAAACTATAAGGGTTCCTTCTTTACTACGGAACCCTAAAAAGTATCTAATCTAGGTAATTATTAGCCTTATCACCAAGCTTGAATTCCTGAACCGTGTCCTAGTGTACAGTACATACATGTTTCTACAGGATTACGCAACAGAATCTACTTCAAATAACATCTTAGAAAAGAACGATAAGTGAACATAATTCAAACAAGCAAAAAGTGTTACAAAACAATCACTGTAAGGGCGTGGGGGCGGCGCAGTGGCGCGATTCGCAAATATCCGTCAAAGAGTGAGGCCCTTTGATGTCGCATCAGGTATTCATGCAGGTGGCTCAGTCGACTACCAATGTACCCACTGTGGGATAATTTGCTTTGCCACAGGGCCATTACAGCTGCGGGCTAGTATTTGTGCTACGCAGTCATTTTCGTGGGCCGGTTGGAACTGACAATTAATAGAGAATTGTTTGAAAAATTGGCGGCTATTCATCACTTGAAACGTGTGAGCAGAAGGAAAATCTGTATCGAACAACGAGAAAACACAGCTTTATTTAATGATTCTTAATTTTCTAGGATGAAAACGACATCCTGGCCAATAGCAACACACCGTATCTTATCTATACTTATAATAAATCTGTAGAAGTGAAAATTCTGTACATTGAAAATATCAAAAAAATTAATGGCAGGGGGTGTTACTAGACCGACACCGAACCCAAAACCGAACTCTAAACAACATCAAAAAGTGAAAAGTAAACTATAATTGTAGCAAAAAATAAACAATAACAACATTCATAAACTTCTTTCTTCAATAAACTTAAGTGTGTATTAGGATGGTGAAAAGTGTAATCTAAAACATAATATTGGAGAAATTCTGAACACAACTGTGACAAAAAAAACTGTTTTTGTGGAAAAAAAGTGCAAAAATAACTATTGCATGAATCATCACAACGTCTTTTTAGAATTTTAAATTCATATGATAAATGTGGATCACTATTTTGCTTAGGCTTGTAACTATACGATTGGTCTCGGGGCAGCGATCGCGCCTGCAATATTGCGTAGACGGCGTGTCGCGAGTTCGATCCCCAGAAAAACTAAATTACTTTTTAAAGTTTATTTGTGTGATTATCCAACATGAATTTCTTGGATAATATCACTTTCCGCCGTATGAGGACAAAGTCGGATTCAATATTAAACGACAGTGAAGTAATAGCTGCTACACCTTCAATGAATGAGACCGTTACCAGTGTACCAGAAATGTCCGATGATGAAGACGATTTAGTTATGAAACTTCGTGAACAAATTACTCATCTTACATTAGACCTACAGAGCGCTCACTCGGAAATTGAAACTCTGTCGTTAGAAAATAGTAATCTCAAGTCTTTAAACGAAAAATTGAGTAAAAATAATGATCTTTATAAGAAAGTAACTATAACACCCGTCAAACTGAAGTCGTCCAGCTCAAAAAAGAGCAAAACCAGTAACATTATAAACAATAAACATGCACAAACAGAAACACCGAAATCGAAGATAAATAATATTAATAAACCAACACTACAAAGAGAAAATATAGTCGAAACTGATTCAAAACGCAACAAAATATGTATTATAAGCACAGACAACAAAAATAACTTGCTTTATACTGCAGAAATCGTCTTTGAGAAATGTGAACTTTGTCACTACATAACACCCCATGGTAGTATGCAAGTTCTGCTGAAAGGTATTAAAGAAAAGTTAGCGAATTTCACCTCACTGGACTTCTGCATTATTCTACTTGGTGAAGAGGACTTTAAAGTCACAAATAGATATTTAGATAGTATTTTACAGATAAGACAAGTCCTGCAAGAAATCACAAACACTAACATAATTATCTGCACCCCTACGTACAAATTTTTTACAAATAACTACTTGTACAATTCAAGAGTAGAAACTTTTAACAATTTATTATATTTGGATACAATTACTCACGAACACGCATACTTTTTGGACAGCAACGAGAATTTGAGATATGACGACACGATGTTCGATAGACGTACTGGCGCGATAAATAGTGCCGGAATGCAGTTATTGTTCAAGGATATTTATAGAATGACTGTTTATATAGAATCCTCCACCACTAGTTGTAAATATGGAGTTGACCGAAACGAGGAAATGTCACCGAGTCAAAATAACACCCCAAAACCTACTCCGCAAATGCTTTTTCGGTCATAAGTATATCACCATACTGCACCAAAATATTGCAGGTTTGAGGAGCAAATCGGATGCATTAACAATCTGCTTACAAGAATTATCGGATAGAAATACTGATATTGATGTTATTTGCCTGACTGAACATTTTATGATGTCTGGCCATGAAGATATATGTATAATACCCAATTTTTGCATAGCTGCCTACTTTGGCAGAAGTAATTCGAACAGAGGAGGGTCGTGTATCTACGTGAAGACAGGTCATCATTGGAAAGCGATTCCAAAGTCGGTGTTATTCACTGAGAGCTCAATTTTTGAATGCTCTGCCATAGAACTAATAGACTACAAAGTAATTATTATCTGTTTGTATAGGGTTCCGGTTGCTAGTAACTTAAGTAATTTCTTTGAAAGATTAGACAAGATGCTCAAATATGTAAATAGAACCTATAATAAGCATAATATCGTAATAGCTGGGGATTTTAATATTAATATTTTAAAACAAAATAATATTACATCAGAATTTGAATGTTTACTTCTTAATTATAACCTAAGGCTTAAGATAACCGAGCCTACCAGAAAAATCAGCAAAACATGTATAGATAATTTTGCTCACAACTACCACAATAAGTGTAGAGCAGAAGTGATTGACTTAGCATTATCTGATCACACTGCTCAGATATTAAGGTGTCAGGTCAAAAAGGTGTGCCTGATAAAAAGTTGGAAAATAAAACGTAGAGATTATTGTGAGGAAAATCTTAAGAAGTTTAGAACTTGTATAGAGGAATTGTCTTTTTCGGAAATGTACTCAGCCTCTGATCCGAATATAGCCTATAATGCTTTCATTGATTTGTTTAAGTTATTTTATGATCTTTGCTTTCCATTTAAATATATCACCATTAATACACATCGTAAAGCTAACTGGATAACGCGAGGGATCAAGGCCTGTAGTTTAAAAAAACGTGATCTTTTATGGCAATATAGGAAAAAACCCAGCCAGGTAAATAAAACTAAATTGACGCAATTTTCAAAAAGATATAAAAAAGTAATAAAATTAACCCAGCTCGCACAAAATAATCATTTAATTAACGCGTCGGATAATAAAAGTAGATCGGCATGGAAAATTATAAACGAACCTAAACAAAATCTACCAAGTGATACTGTAACTAACATTAAAATAAATGATAAAACCATAACCGACCCTTGTGTAATATCTAATGCTTTTAATAATTATTTCATCGATAAAATAGTACCTAAGGATGATTCACTCAACATGCAGTATAAATTTTATATGTCTTCTAAGCAAAAGTCTATGTTTTTAAAACCATGCTTGCCATATGATGTTTTTCAAATCATCAGGAGTTTAAAAAACACGAATAGTGTAGGTTATGATGGCATATCAACTAAGGTCTTGAAATACATCGCTATAAATATCTCTGCTCATCTTTCCTATCTCATAAATCTATGTATTGAAGCTGGAATCTACCCTGAGAAATTAAAAACTTCTGTCATAAAACCAATCTTCAAAAAAGATAATAGAGAATGTCTAGAAAACTATAGACCTATTGCCTTGGTTTCAGTTATTTCCAAAATATTTGAAAAATATATTTGCAAAGAACTTAATAACTATTTAGAAAATAACAATATTCTAGCAAAAGAACAAAAAGGTTTTAGACACAATAAATCTATAAATATGGCCATATATGACTTTCTGGATTTTGTTATGGCTAATGTTGACAAAAGAATACCTGTCTGCTCTATCTTTATGGATATGACACAGGCTTTTGATTACGTTGAACATGACATATTGGTTGGCAAACTTAATGAATATGGAATAAGAGGTAATGTTCTGAAGTTATTTGAATCATACCTCAAAGGCCGTCACCAATACACTGAATTGACTAGAGTGAATATCCTAACAAAAAAAGAAGAAACGTTTAGATCATGTGTACGTCAACTAAACTACGGTGTTCCTCAAGGAACCGTTTTGGGGCCATCACTTTTTATATTGTACATCAATGACCTACCCAATGCCACTGATAATCCTATGGCTCTTTTTGCGGATGACAGTACAGTAACGATAAAATGTAAAGACATAAATACTTTTAAGGATGACATAAATAACACATTGAGCTCTGTTATGAATTGGCTTATTATTAATAATCTGAAAGCCAACTTAAGCAAAACTAAATTAATGTACTTTAGACAGCGTTTACCAGCACCAAATAACCTAAATGTAAATTTTAACATGCAAACAATAGAGGAAGTAGATGATTGTAAGTTTTTAGGCCTATATATTGATAACAAAATGACCTGGAAACCGCATATTCAACAATTATGCAAGCGAGTTAGTAAATCTGCCTATGCCTTACATACACTTGCAAGCAAAATAAACACCAGTGCCCTTTTAATTGCGTATCATGGGCTAGTGGCATCTGTTCTCAGATACGGAATAATTTTTTGGGGGAATTCCACCGACAATGATCTCGCCTTTAAGGCACAGAAACGATGCATTCGGGCTATGTTTGGTTTAAAATCAACGGAGAGCTGCGTGCCTTTCTTTAAGAAGCATAGTATCCTTCCACTACCCTCACTATACATATTTGAAGTAGCGGCTTTCGTTAAACAAAATCCTCAGTTATTTACTTTAGCATCTGTAGCTTTCAATCGGACCCAAAGGGACGAAAGTCGTCTGTGCGTTCCAAAAACGAATACTGCCTTAATGTATAAAAGTGTATTTCACATGGCACCAGTTGTATTTAATAAATTGCCAAAAGAGCTAAAAAATCTACCTATTAACTTATTTAAACAAAAACTGAGAAGTATGCTGTGTCACAAATGTTATTATAGTGTATTGGATTTTTTATCAGATAAATTTTGACATGTAACTGTAATTTTTGTAATGTGATGTAATTTGCTTCCTCCTCCTACAAATCATAATTAATTATTTAAATTTGAATTATTTTGACATTTACCTACAAAATTATTATATTTTCACTTCTTGACTTGTCTTGAGAGTACGTGAGATTTTTAATATTAAGTTTAAGAATTTTTGTAATGGAATATTATTAATTAGATAACTACAATAGATTAAGAATAATACAATATTTGCACACCTTACTAGGTAATGATACAGTGTTCTTTATATATATTTTTTTGTAACATCTGTTTTATACACCTGTGTTAAGCAAATAAATTATTTGATTTGATTTGATTTGATTTGAAAAATTTGATTAATTTTTTTTTTGTCTGTCTGTCTATCTGTTTGTTCAGGCATCACGCAAAAACTACCGGTTAGATTACGATAAAACTTGGTATAATTATTCTTTAATATCCTGGGCACCACACTGGGTACTTTTTATCCCGGAAAAGTATCCTATCCTACTATCTATGTCTATACCTATTAATAAAAAGACAAGTCCTGACTGACTGACTCATCAACGCCCAGCCCAAAAGCTTGGACCTAGAAAGCTGCAATTTTGCACAGAGGTTCCCTTTATAATGTAGGCAAGGAATAAGGAAGCAATTTTTGAAATTCAACCCCTAAGGAGGTAAAATAAGGGATGAAAGTTTGTAGGAAAAATCTTATTATCTAAATATTTTATCTAAATAAATTATAAAGTTTGTAGTTTTTGTTTTTCTAAATTACCCCCTAAAGGGGGGTTGGGGGGTGTCAGTGTTTGTATGGAAGAATTTTAACGCGCTGTCCGATTAACTCGACACTCAATATTTATACTTAAAACCCGTGGGGATGTATGGGGTAATTTCCGACACTCACGCGGGCGAAGCCGCGGGCAGCAGCTAGTCTCATATAAAACTGCAGAAAGCCGACAATTGGTCGACTTCTTGGTTCTAAATAATATATTTTCTTATAAAAAACGTAGGCCTTCGCAGGTTTCGTGGCCCTACATGTACCTCTTTTCTAAGGCGTAGGATTGTACATTTTACTGTAAATACGTATTTCTTGTCGCAGGCGACACGTGTCACACGTGACGGGACACTTGTCACGGGGGTCGGCAGAATGCACGTGCCACTTTACGTACCTATATTATGGCTTATAAATCATTTAGGTATAGGTGATGTTCTTATAACAAAAAAAAACCTTTACATGTAAACATAGTTTTGAGGCATGTCACACGAACAAGTGACGTTGACGCGTTATGTCCTAATTTCATTAGCCGACACGTGTTCGTTCCTCTATAGGTACTTATTTCATATTTTTTTTCATATTTTGGAATGAAGTTCTTTGTGTACACGGTAGTAGTTGAATAATAAAAATCGTCACGTAACGTAAAAGCGTTATGCCCGAAAAAATCAGTTCCAAGTGTCAAAAGTTTTTGTTTGCTAATACATAATATACAGCCCACGACACAGCCCGACTTTTTTTCATCAATGTGACAGTCTATAGGTACTTTTATATCTTCATATCAAATTCGCCAAGTGGTATCATATTTATAAAACATATTTTGTTACATTATTGCACATTTCTGATTTCACAGTAATTACAAGCCCGTAAACATCTACTATACAACATAGATGAACTTTCAGGATTTCATCGCTACAAAGAACCTTTGGAAAGCTACACAAATAATAGACACAAGTAGGTCATGATCATGAACATTAGTTAGGTATATCTACATAATAATCAAGTTAGTTTCTCGTATCTTGTTAAACCCTCGGGCTCCGTGAGGGTTTAGGGGGTGCTCGCTCACCTTGCGAGCTGGTGTTCGCTGAAAATTGATAGGTCATGCGAACCCTCGGGCTTCGTGAAGGCCCGTATGACACTATCAGATGGTTCCCTACATTCACAAGTCCGACATCAAAAATGAAACATACTTTCCACCTTTGTTGGTAACATTAATAAAATGTACAAATCTAGACCTTATTACATGGATACCACCTGTACTCGGCGGAGAATCTTAACACCGCGATCTAGATTTTCGACTCAAATAAAAAGTGCCATCTATTAGTCCCGGTAATAACTAAATTTACAAACACCAAAGTAAATACAATTAAAGTGCGACATTGATACAGCAAATGGCCTATAGATGGCTGAACATTCCGCCCACCAAGGACATTTTGTGAACATTATGTCCTTCAAGCTATGATTACAACTAGAGTTAGTCTCACTAAACATACCACAAGTGAGATTACAAGATAACTGTTTGTTGAAGAAATCTCTTATAAATATTTTACTTTCTAATTACATTGGAAGTTACACATTAGACATATGCGTAAGTTAACAATATTAAGTTCCTACTGAACAACTTTAAGCAATTGGCAAGACACAAAGTTTCGATGTTGGTCGTTTAAATTTCGAACCGTTGCTACACAGTGTGACTACCCGCGTTAAATTATCCAACCCCGGATGTTTTCTCAACCACTCTACCAAGTAGCCGCCGACAAACAGGCAGATTAAGAGATTGGTGAAGTAATCGTTACCGGAAATCAAAATTGAATGCTTACGGTCATTATCACGATCTGAACGCTCAAATGTACCGCCCACCCTCAAGATCTGTTTTGAATCCAGGTAAGTGTTTAACAACTTTAAGACCTTCTCTTTCCATTTTTCCCCTTTTTCCAGGTTGGAGATCACCGCTTCGAATCTTTGGCCTTGGCTAACCCTAATGCACGTCTCTAATGCTAATGCTGTTTGCCTTGTAGTTTTTGGTTTCCTTTGTTCTAGAAAATACCTCACATAAGCAACTATTCGCAATAATTTGCCAAGGGATGAATATTTATCCCAGATAAAATTGTCAGTGTTCACTGATACGTGTATCCTCTTCTCCAGTTTGGTTGAAACTGATTTACGTTTACCCGTTGCAATTACCGTTTCTTTGAGGAAATCGGGACCTTCTAACCACGTTTTGAAATGTATGAACTCTGAGGTGTTCATATCCCGTGATGCGCAGTCAGAAGAATTGTTTTTTGATGTGACATGGTTCCATTGGTGTGGTTCACTTATGCATACAATTTCTGATACGCGAAACTGCTGTCGGTAAGTATACCTTTCGTCTTTTATTTCAATTGGAATTTCTTCATCCCATGCAATTCCCGAAGTCCGCAATGCTTGCATTTGCATTTTTGCTTTCACAATTACTGGCGCGACCCACCCTAAGGGGTCGAATAATCTTGCAACATCAGATAACATTTTTCTTTTAGTTACAGGTTCTTCTACTGGATGCAGCTGAACTGAATACTGGAAGGTGTCGGAGCTTCGATTCCAGGTGAGTCCTAGTGTTTTTATTATTTCATCTTGCTTGATCCAAATTCCCTGTTCTGCACGATCCACGTCCTGCTTTTTCCCATATTTACAGCCTAGATCTTCAGTTCGGAATGGTAGGTTCACAACGTACCGTCCGCTGTCATCTCTTGTAGTTGTGGCAGTGAATATTTCTTCACATTTCGTCTCTTCTTCGGTGAGTATATGTTTCTTGTTTTCATCTGTTTCTTTTTCTAATTCCCAGTATTTTTTCAGGATTTCATCATCACCTACGTGGGCGTGCATCACGGTGAAATCAGAAGACTGATGGCCCGCAGAAGCTATCGTTCCTGATAGAATCCATCCCAACGACGTACATTGCGCCACCGTGCTGCAACCCGAAACTTTCTTCAACCCGTTTTGTAAAACCCTGCTGTAAATTTCTGCCCCTAACAATAAATCAACTTTATCCGGTTTGTGATATTTGGGATCCGCCAACTGTATGTCTTTGAATTGTACCCAATCCAACTGTGCTGTTTCCTTACTAGGCAATAAAGATGCACTAACATCTTTAAGAACGTACGCGTTTACTACCAGTTCCACAGATGGATCAACCCTAGACTGTATTTTGACCTCAACAACCGAATTTAACTCTAACTTATGGTTGGCGTCTATTCCAACTATCGAACCCTTAGCTGGTTTTTTCTCTAATCCTAAGCTTTGAACAATGTTTTCCGTAACAAAAGATGCTTGAGAGCCTTGATCTAACAAAGCCCTAACCGTGAAAATCGACCCGTTTCCCGATATAGCCTTCACTAAAGCTGTGGCTAATAAGACTTGGTTATTAGCTGTACCCTTGGAAAAACAAGCATTCGTGTCTTGCTTTTCTGCTTCAACCGTATGAGTGCTCTTCTCCCCTAACGATTCCTGCTCAGTTTTAGAATGTAATAAAGTGTGGTGTTTACGTTGACAGATTCGACAAGTGACTCTACATTTGCAAAACCTGGCAGAGTGATTGTACCCTAGACAATTAAAACATAAATGGTTTTCTTGTACGAACTCACGCCGAGCGTCCACATCTTTACTCATGAACTGTTTGCAAATCCCTATCTTGTGATCATCATTACACACAGGACAACTCGAAGATACTGTGTGAAATACCTTTGCTTTAGTTGCATTTACATTTTGATCTTTAGTAGACTTAGGTTCTAAGAATTCAAATGCTCTGTATTTACAGGTTAAGAAATTTATGAATTGCTCAAATGTTGGTAGCTTCTCGGAATCAATGTTTGAGGACACCTTTAACTCCCATTCTTTGCGACTGTCTGAATCTAACTTTAATGTGAGGATATGAATTATTAATATGTCTCTAATTGCTGTGTCATTTAACTCTAAATTAATAAGCGCGTTTAAGCAATCAGATGTGGTATCCATTAGATCCTTCAAACCACTAGCTATTTCATTAGTTATGTTTTTTTGACTGAATAAACGTTTTAAAATACAATGTGAAAGATATTTTTTATTGTTGTAACGCGATTCTAGTAGAGCCCAACACGTACCATAATTCATATCGGATATTGGAATGTGTCGCAACAGTTGCTCGGCCTCACCTGTGAGGTAGCCTTTTAAATAATGAAGTTTCTGCACTTTATCTATTTTGTCGTTTTTGTGAATTAAAGATACAAATAAATCTCTGAAAGTAATCCATTCAGTATATTTCCCAGAAAACGTTGGGATCGATATTTTAGGCAATTTTATGTTTCGACTTTCTGAATTTGATGACGACCCCGCTATTGGAGAAACATCACTACTGCTCTTGAATTTATTTAAAACAGTTTTTAGTTCACATTTAAAATCTAAATATAATTCCTCAGTGTTATAGTAAACTTCGTTTATGGTATAAGGCGACTTTGTTACCTCAATAGATTCACAATCTTTAACTATCTGCGTATGTGTTCCGCTAAATTGAGCCCACAGCTCTTCAACATTTTCCAACCTGGCTTCTACATATTGTTTAGTTATCCTGTCCTTGGGTGACTTCTTAAAGTTAACTTTAGCTCTCGACATTCGAGCATAAAGATCATCTTGTACCTTGACAAACGATTTTAGTTGAGACATTGTGACAAATTAATGAATAAATATAATCTTCAATAACAAGTTGAAAATATTTCAGAAGGAAATTTTTCTAAGTTTATGAAAACAAAACAAATTTTTCTAAGTGTTTGACGTTACAAAAAAAATTAAAATCGGGCATAGGTTCCCCGTCTGAACAAAATTTGCCTTAAATCTAGCTATGTCTAAAATCGCGTTGCACAAACACTAAGTTAATTTGCACCTTGAAATTAAGGTCACTTTTGCTTGGCAAGAAAGAATTTGGAAAGTACTCACGGTTTTCACTTCTACCACTTAGCTCTTTACGACTATAGTCGTCTGCAGCGCCTCCTTGCTGCTGTTGCGTTGTATGCCCTGCTCCTCCGCCCGCGCGTCCCGTTGCTGCTGACTCCGAGTTCGGTTGCTGCTTATCCGTCTTCCCACCGGAACAGCTCCACTTGACTTAGGCACGTTCAGGCTGATGCTATCCTCAGTCACAGTTGGCTTAGCACCTGATGCTTGATGAACTGGTTCCACCCTTGAGACTAGTTCATCATATATCCGGCTCGAAGGACCATGTTAAACCCTCGGGCTCCGTGAGGGTTTAGGGGGTGCTCGCTCACCTTGCGAGCTGGTGTTCGCTGAAAATTGATAGGTCATGCGAACCCTCGGGCTTCGTGAAGGGCCGTATGACACTATCAGATGGTTCCCTACATTCACAAGTCCGACATCAAAAATGAAACATAGGGTAGCTTGACCAGATGTTTATTCCACCTTTGTTGGTAACATTAATAAAATGTACAAATCTAGACCTTATTACATGGATACCACCTGTACTCGGCGGAGAATCTTAACACCGCGATCTAGATTTTCGACTCAAATAAAAAGTGCCATCTATTAGTCCCGGTAATAACTAAATTTACAAACACCAAAGTAAATACAATTAAAGTGCGACATTGATACAGCAAATGGCCTATAGATGGCTGAACCGCCACAGTTGAGCATAGTTTTGAGGCATGTCACACGAACAAGTGACGTTGACGCGTTATGTCCTAATTTCATTAGCCGACACGTGTTCGTTCCTCTATAGGTACTTATTTCATATTTTTTTTCATATTTTGGAATGAAGTTCTTTGTGTACACGGTAGTAGTTGAATAATAAAAATCGTCACGTAACGTAAAAGCGTTATGCCCGAAAAAATCAGTTCCAAGTGTCAAAAGTTTTTGTTTGCTAATACATAATATACAGCCCACGACACAGCCCGACTTTTTTTCATCAATGTGACAGTCTATAGGTACTTTTATATCTTCATATCAAATTCGCCAAGTGGTATCATATTTATAAAACATATTTTGTTACATTATTGCACATTTCTGATTTCACAGTAATTACAAGCCCGTAAACATCTACTATACAACATAGATGAACTTTCAGGATTTCATCGCTACAAAGAACCTTTGGAAAGCTACACAAATAATAGACACAAGTAGGTCATGATCATGAACATTAGTTAGGTATATCTACATAATAATCAAGTTAGTTTCTCGTATCTAATCTATGAGACGTCGATCTAACTCTCACAACAACTCCGACACGTATTAATTTCTGTGACAAAAACATAGACACTTGGAGCAAAGACAAGAACTTTGCTAACTACCCTCAAACTTGAGGCTAACGAGAGAATCGGGTTACTATGTTGCGCGAATGCGATCTACTATAACTATTCATATAATAATTATATAGGTATATCATAGTTTTCACTGATAGGTACTTGTAATCAGTTCCAATACTATAGAAACGTTCAGATTTGCTCCTAAATAAAAACTTAGCTGCTCCGGATTTAATGTTATGTTGAGAAAATAAAAGCTTATTCGGAATACTATTGGTAAAAGGTATATTACACTATACACAACTGCAAAAATATTAGAATGATGCAGGCTTTCACCATCTATGTTTTGGTTAGAAGTATAACTGACAGACGCGCCATTTCAGCTTTGACTCCATTTGGCAACGCATCAGCAACCCTTTGTGTTGCAGGCGTCTGTCACTTCTCATCAGGTGGGCAGCTCGCGTGTTTCAAAACATCACATGATAAAATACCTCAAAGCAACATGTTGCGATTTAAGTTCACTTAAATTAGACAGGTCGTAATCTAGACTCAATATTTGCAGATACAAAACCTATTAACGAACAATAACTGTCAAATTAATACAAAACATGTCCTTTCACATTAATTCAACATAAATATTCCGACATGGCAACATTTTAATTGAAAGAGTCCGCTTACAACAGATTCCTATCAATGTTATTAATTAAAAAAGTATATGTAACTTTGTGAAAACTTTCACGCCAACAATTATAGCGTCCGATGAGAATATTTCACTTTGTGGGCATTTTCGTTACCTACATGCTGGGGAGCCTGGCTCTGTCAGATTATACTGATGTTGGTAAAGGATTGATTGTTTTCCGTTTTCAATGGGAATTATTTACTTAACATAGCAGGTATGTTCTTTTGTAAAGAGAACCTGACCCCAACCAAGGGGGCGCTGTTGGTAATCATTTGTGCAATTGTTTTGTGAAATGTCACTCGAAATGTATTCAAAAAACAAGATCGCGGCGTTTGTTCCGATTTTGGTCACGTGCGAAAATAACTTTGTAACGCTGGATGTCGGCGGTATTGAACATTATTGAAGACGTGGGGTCTCGATGAATGAAGTTCGATGTTATTCCTGGGATCATTTTCCTGTCACTCCTAAGCAAATAATTACAATGAATCAACTAGCCATAGCAAATAATATGAAACAAAAACATAAGACACATGACATTATTAATAAGTTCCCTACATCGGATACCGAAGTGTTTATTCGGTTAGCTAATTAAAATGATTGAGGTCAGCCTGTCCCTCTGGGGATGGCATACGTGAGAATTTGGTTAACTGTGGAACAACGACTGTAGGGCGCGTTTGACTCCTAAATGGCTTCATGAAAAAACAAGATAAGATACGAATATAGAGTGAATTGATGTAGTGATAGTGAATAAGGTCTGTGCTTTACAAAATGGCAAATGGAAAACGCACAGACTACTCAAATCAAAACCAAATAAATCATACCAGTGATATTTGTATAAAGAACGTTACAAACTGACGCAAAGTACTGTCAATAATGAGCGGTATGGTTCACTCTAGTAATATATTGACGCAGCCGCGGAGTGCAGAGCACACAGGCCGATATTTTGCGCAAACAGCCAACTGCGCGATACCGTGACTGTTTGTACCGCCGGATTATGTGATGCCACCGTGTTTCAGTTATTAAAAGATAAGTCAGGATTTGTCGTTGAATTGTTTTGTCGTAAATGCGACATGTTAATAAAATGTTACGTTTCTAAAGATTCCTCGTTGTTAAATGTTAACTGAAACAAAAGAGTAATAGAAAGGAACACGCCACTAGGTACTTGATAACACTGTCCAAGATTCTTAAACCAGGATAAAATAAAACAAAACATTTTTATAAAATATCCAATTGATGAATTCACAGACTGATTCTCCTTGTAATACATACTTTGACCGAAGTGTTTGTAAAAATTACCTTTAGTCGTAAAAGCTTTAGCACACGAGTGGGACTAGGGGAGCAGAAGAGGCGAGGATGGAAGGACCTTGAGGAAGAATTTGTTGGTGTATTGTTCGCGACGCGCCCCATTCCGAGCGGATTATAAAGTTTAAATTGGTTTACGTAGGCATCGCTGGGAAGGAAACAATCTCCGTGCATCGCCTTGACGTGTCACAATAGGGTGAGACCTAATCACTGAACCTTTCATAAAAGTGAAATATCACGCATCTTAACGCAGAGCTACTTACTAAACTGCGAAAACATGATTGAAAGATTAGTCTTTACATGATTTCTATATCAATTGTACAGATCCAACAAATACAATCCGATCCTCACTTTTTCCTGAAATCAGATATAGATATAGTTTCTGCGAAAAACTAATAGATTCGTATCAAATCTGAACGCAAATGATATTCATAGAAGTGGAATACATCGCGTTTTATCTACGAGTATATGTATTTCACAGCAACATTTGGAAAAGTTTGAAGATGTATTTATTCATGTTATGGGGAATGCATGAAAAAAAGAGCTAGGGCCTAAGCCCAATCAGGGTCCGAAGGTCTATGATGATGGGGAGGTGGAAAACAAACTGCTGATTGAGTAAAAAAAAGTAACCACAGCGCCGTGCCCTACCGTCACCTGTAACAAACGCCAGAGGTTGCCGATGCATTGCAGACAAAGTGAGAAAAGTTTTCAAGAAACTCTGCAATGTCGCTTGGCGTTACATTTTGGTAACAATATATACACTCTTTCACAATGACCTGTACTGCTAGTACGGGAACGTCAGGGATGGGATGCTCTTTAACTTCACTTTCAATTACGGAATAATAAAACAACAGGCATCCAATCACATTTACTTAGTATCTGTTGTCACATCTCATGGTAACTGCTGTAATTGGACAAAACCGACCCACCTTCACAGATGAAGAAATCAGATTTCAGAACAGATTAAACTGAATGCACAAATCTATGTTTTAATTTTTTACTAGAATCAACAGATTAGGGCCGAGTTACACCGGAATGGCAGCGGCCGGCAGCGACGCGGCGAACACTTTCAGTGGGAAATATTTTTAAACTATCTATCTCTATTTACAATAAGATTAGACATTTAAACATAACTTCCGTCCGTTCGAACAAACATTTTTTACAGTCCGTTCAACCGATTTTGACTTCTATTCCGTACGCAAAAGGATGGCATTAAAAGCAAAAACGTGATTATTAGACTAACTGTTTACTGCAGCTGCCATTTGTCATGCCACTAACGCAACTGAAGCCAAAATTGGTTGGACGGACTGTAAAAAATGTTTGTTTACATGTCTAATTAGGATTTGACATGTAAACAACCCTTTTTTACAGTCCGTCAGTCCGTCCTCCGTCAGTCTTATTGTGAATGGGGTATACAATAGTATACATACTTAAAATACCAGTATCGCTTGAAAAGCCTGAAAAGGTTGCGAGGACGCCCGCGGTGGCGGGACCGGCCGCGCACCACGCGCGGCTTGTCGGTGGTTCTGCCCGCAGCAGCCAGCGTGAGGCCGCTCGCGGGCGGCCGCCGAATGTAGAAACTAAACTACTAGTCAAGAGGAGACTAGGCGCGTGGGGTCTGGAGGTCGCGCGAGGCCGCCAGCGGCGACGCCAGGGGCCGCTGCCATTCCGGTGTGACTCGGCCCTTAGGCTCCTGTGTCATAACCTCCCTCCCTGTGTCACAACGAACGAGTGTGACGTGCTCCATCACCTACAAAGGAGGGGGACCGGGGAACACCGTCTTACCCCTGCGACAAAGAATGTCACTGCATGAGAAATGACACGTTGTCTTGCCACGTAAGCGTTCATGTGGTTTCTCATTTAGCCGCGTATTAAATTGCTTGTTTGCGGTTTTAAAGCTTTGTGGAAGGATTAATATTTGGTTTTTGTATTAGGGTTGGTGTTTATGTTTCGGTTTTGTAATTTTGCTACATGGAAACAGGTGTGACAACCTTGAAATAACTCTCAAATTGGAATCAGTTTATTTTTAGTCATCGTTGATATCCTCTTTCTAACTATCGACAAGACCGCTTTTGATTCATGCTTTCTTGGTCTACTCCTAATCGCGTTCAGGGCTCGTGATCCACGGATAAGTGTAAGTAACTGTTTATATTGGGTAGAGTTCATTTAAAAAATTGTAATAAGCTAAACACGGCCTCTTGATGTGTACAACTCGTAACTCTGTCGATGACAGGAGTGTCCCTGTAAGTCACAAAGGTTTGTTTGCATGTCATCGCGACACGTGCTGGATGCTGATCCCTCCGTCTACGACGGGTTGACTACACTTGACGGTTTGCGATATTTTGGTTATGGGTCATTTATAAGTGCAAGCTTAGTGCTGAGACATGTAGGTCCGTTATACATAATTTGAAGAAGGTTGACGACAGAAGCAACGAAATAAAAAACTTGGGCGGCGTCGTGGGAAAGAAGATTCTTTTGCTGTATATAATATACAGCCACCTAGCTCCGAGAGCCAAAGAAAAAGAGAAAGAGAGAAAGAGTCATCTGGCTCTATATTAAAAAACAAAAACTTTTGTCACTTGAAACGTGAGACGTTGAAACTGACTTTTTGAAGTTTACTCCTTAAGAATCGATTTTCATATATAAGGTCCCCGGTGTGGAAATATGAGGAGTGATATATGCAAGCGCAACATGTTACGTTTTCCTGACCCGGATGAATGTTGATTTGTGTGTCATACTCTTAGATATCATGGATTAAAATAAAATAAAAAAACATGATATTACTTCGATCTAGATATTTCGCCAAAATATTTTAGTACATAAAGCCGCCACGTGCTCACGTGTTATAATGGTTTACTGTTTTCAAATATGTAGTTCACCCTGCTGCGTTGGTCCGGGTGGTTTTATAATGTTATTAGTCTTGGTAGGTAATGCACAGTTGACCACATGTCGTGTCTGTGGTGGTGATAACACTATAACGTTGAGCTGGCCGAGCGTACGAAGTTTCAAAAGAATAAGAGACCAGCTTATACTGGTTTTGTTTCCACTGACGTGCGGCCTACTGTACGAGTTCACGCGAATGCGTTTACCCTCTTTGCCTATTGCATATTCAAAGACAATCGTATTAAGGAGTAAACTCCAGTCGTACGTCGGAGCTGACACACAATACTTTTTTTTCTGGCAAAACGCTTTTTCGTTACGTGACGATTTCTACCAGTCAGCTGCTACCGCAAGCCGCGTTAAAGAATTTCGTTCCAAAAACAACTTCATAACGCAATTGACTTATAAATAATTCGCACGTTCTCATATTTGGAATACCTGGAGCCATTGATACAAAAAACTCTTTTTTTTTGCTATCACAGCTACTTTTAATATAAACGCAATATCGATGAGGCGGCCAACATCGGGGCTGGAAGTCATTTCGTTCCACCACTTCTAAAAGGAAAATCGTTTGAAGACGCGTTCTGAGAAAAACTTCAAATATAACTTTTATCGCAGAAACAGAGTAATATAAGTCACAAACTACGTCGGTATGTGATTATTATAACTTAGATTGAAGTTACTAGGGCAGGCAATGTGCGCTGATTACATTTGGTACCCAATTTTGTAATTTCTGTTTTCACAGGCTTGCTTGGCTTAAATACGTTATACAAAATGAAAATCATACTTGCAAAAAACTACTTAATAACATAATACAAGCCTTTATTCAGACAGGTATAAGTTAGTACATTAGTTGGTTATTATGCTTAGGTGAATACAATTAGTGTTTTGATAAATATGACTTAGTATAGAATTAATTACATCCCCGACATCCCCGTCTTTATGTCCCCTGTTGACAAAGTCGTCCTCCAAATGCCTCCATCTCTCCCTATTCTTAGCGAGTCTCGTACATGCAGCACCTGATGCAGCCTTAATATCATCTGCCCATCTTCTGAATGGCCTAACCCGTTTCCGTTTCTTGTCACATGTACTAACATTATTGTTTTTGTCAATTTTTCCATTCCTCTGTTACATGTCCAGTCCATTTCAGCTTTCTTACAGTTTCAGTCACATCCTTTGTTCTTGTGGGTTTACCTGCAGTTTTTATTCTATCAGATAGCTTCTTCCCCAACATTATCGTATCCATAGCTTTTTTGTTGGTATGTTTCTAATTTCCTGCTATGGGCTTCAGTGTAGTAGAATACAAAAATCAAATGGTTTCCTTTTTATGGACGGAAAGCAAGAAACTATCTACCTACTTAGTTTCTAACAAATTTATTTTATTCGTAAATATTAGACAAATAAAGAAAAGAAAAAACTTCAAACTTCATGCATCCGTACTCCGTAGCAATACGCGTAGCTTGCCAGCGTAGCGGTGATCGTAGCACAGCGCTATGACTGCTACGAGCGAGTAAGGTGCTCGGTGACGTCACGCGACGCCGCGACGTCTGGGCGCCGCCCGCGCCTTCGACTACAAACTACATACTGAAATACCGTTACCGATGCTGTGTTGAACTGAATTTTGGGAGATTATGGATAGGTGTTTTTGAAATGTCTCTGTTTTGAAATAAGTAGAAACCATTTTTACTAGATACATATTCAAACAGGGTTTTTAGTTTTTCAGCAATTCGCCTATACTAATAACTTGTTGTTAAAATCATGTGCATGTAACGTAAAATGGACTAATGAGGTATACTACATAAACTATTTTTGTACCTAATATGTATCGCGAACACAGGTAATTGATTGACGGCAAACTATTTAGGTTTCGCATAATAACATCGAATTTTACTAATAACATGACGTCATGTTACTAGGTACTTATTATCGTTATTATTATATATATATCTCTATTAATGGTTCCAAAGGATTGTCCGAATGATTCGAGTGTATAGTATGAAGTACCAGTGCACTGTGATTTGTTCCATGTTAACAACTTTGGTGCATGCCGTATGAAGTGCCAAATTTTCAAATTTTTGAAGTGAATTTATTAATCAATTTGTACCTATACAAGATCAGTTTGGGCGCTGATCCCCAAACTAGGCGGGTGCCTGTATCTTGGGGGTCACAACATAATAATCATTTCAAGTCCATTTGTACTTACATCCGCAGCATTAGACTTACCTACCATCGTGCTTAGTAGACAACGTTTAAATTCGATATGATCACAATTTCACGAGTAACATGATTTCCAGCCATCTTCTTCAATATTAAACCATAACTCAGTTAATAATTAAATTCTATTGTTTTGATCGAGCAATTATCAGTTGATATTTGAGTATTATTAGTATTTGCGTAATTCTGGAATATATAAAACGAAAAACACAAAAAACAAAAAAACAAAAATCAAAAAACTATATATTCGGAATTACAATCGTTCCTAAGCCTCGTAACAACTACTTTTTTGAAAAATATTCAATGTACAGTTTTGACTTCGCTACGATTTTATTATATGTATTCAATAAAGTCATTCAACCATCAGTATTTTATCAAATCTATTTTAAATTTCATGCAGCAATAAAATCCAATAAGTGTTGAATGACCCTCAGTAGATCGGAATCTTATGATTTATCCGAGATCTGCAATAAATCGAGAGATATACGAGATAAAGAGAGTTCTATCTAAGCTTGGAAAAAGAATGAACATCAAACAGATGGAATTTAATGATTCAACTCAATTCAATTTTAAAAAATCTGTCGATTTAGCTTATACAAAGTCCAAGCTCACATGAAAAACGGAGATAATAATATTGGCAGTCTATAGCTTCTCTTATTAGCTTGCTTATTGCCCCTGGTACGTAGCAGCGTCAATAAACTACAGTTATGTGATATAGCTGAACCTCCTGTCTAATTGTTTCGCGTCGAGATTGCTTTGCGCGAATAATTTTACTAATGAAAAAGTTCAACGACCGCGGACGCTCACGATGAGGAGCCTCAAGCTGTCGAGTTGCTGGGGTTTGAAGAATTATTACCTCATTCATAAACAAATTATATGGACGGAACCCATTGTCAAGATTTCCTTTGAGAGTAGAAATAAGAAGAATGATAGTACTATACAATCCAATGCAACCACTTGGAAATAAATTGGGGTAACGGCCGGCAGGAGAATGAATGATCCAAAGGACATGCCTAGGTTCTGCCCTCTGGTCGCGGTCTGAATCGATTCATGATTTAAGGTTTTACAGTAAGATTTAAAAATTAAGATTTAAATTACTATGAATTTATAAATTCAATATTACTTGCGTAACATAATTCTCAAAAAAAAATACACAATTATAGCTTCCGTCATTTTTAACCGGAAGTACTAAAAACGTTTTTGACGTTCCATTTTATCCCGTAATCACCTTTAAAGAGTTTGAATAATAACTATATTATATTTATATTACCCCTACGTTTTTATTATAAGTAGGTAGCTTTTAAAGTCTGAAAGAAAATGGTAAAATGAATGGGACAGATCCCTCAAAACTGGAAAGACGGGCGATGGAAACGACGATCACGAAATATGGAAGGAGTGTTCGTCATGTGAAAACGATTCCCGAAGGATTTGGGCGAGGTGAACGTCACATTTTGCCAGTTATGTCAAGCCATTTATAATAAAATGTATTTTTATAATATTTTCAGGATAAAGCAACAATTTATGCATGTCAAGCCTGTTGGGTTCGAGCCAATCGACACCTGATTCTTGAACTTCATCTCATCTGTCACCTGATTCTTGGACTCATCAAGGGACTTCAAGGGGATGTTGTTACATCCGTAGAACATTGATCACGAATACCGCTGCCACCACCGTCTCTACAACCAACGCCGGCTAGTATGGTATCTTGGCTGGGCATGGCATCAAGACGACGTGCTAGCACCAGTGTCAGTTTTGGACAATGTTAGGTGTCTCTAGAAGCTAGTTAATTTTTTTAACATTTTATGTGTGTTGTGTCAGTCAGTGGAGGCCTTTGCCCTGCAGTGGGACAATACAGGCTGATTATTATTATATTATTATTAATTTAAGTATGTACCTGCAAATAATTTGTTTGACTATAAGTACAGTTTTATTTTAATCCCAATTCAATACCAACAAGTAGGTAAATATAAATAATATTATGGGTATTGAGGATAGAAACCAAAATAGGGAATTAAAGATGATAAAAATATCATTTTATGTGTATAATTATGTGTTTAATAAAGAATAAGAATGCTTTATCAATAAAAAATAAAAAATGTTAAGCACTTATTTAATAGATATAATAGGTGTTTTACATTTTGTTACACAAATATAAATTTCCAAAATAACTGCAGAATCTGATCTCAGACCAACAAAATATTAAATGTTTCATTAATCTCACAAAGGCATACCACTAATTACTACATGTGCTCGCTCACAGATGGCGTTATAACATAAAAAAACTAGAAAATGCCCCGGCGTACACACCTAATTTTTAACCAGTTCTCGCAAATTTGTGATTCCTGAAACTTATTAATAGATAAACAATAAAATACGACGATTATAATAATGTAACAATAATTACTGAACATTGGTTTTGACTACCTAGACAATCGTCCCTTGCCCCACCAGGCAAGTCCTTTCACATTGTGTTTTTCGCGCAAATACGAACTTTTTTATACGAATTCTTAAAAATATGGTGTAGTTTCCATGTGCTAATATGGATTGAAGTAAAATTATGGAATTTCAAATACTTTGGAAAACTCTGCCTGGTGAGTAGGTACCCTGTACCCTGTAACCTATCTAAAATAATAAAAGTTGGTATCATTTCAGATTTTCATGTAAGTAACTAAACGTCTAAACAAGAAAATAAAACGAACCCTCGCCACCAGGGAGACAAAAATGCGCAGCACTTATCTAATATGCACTGTCGACTCCACGACCTGGGCAACGTAACGATCGTCTCGGCGAAAACCTTCACACTTGCCACTGCCACGTGACAGTCGAGATGTTGCCATGGAAATCCACCCCATAAAAACGTTTTCCATAAATAAACCCTTTCAACGCTTCGTTTTTGCGATGCTTTTCGTGTTGCTAGCAACGGTATTATAAGTTGGTAAGTATGCATATCCCACAAGGAAACGCTCTGATAAAACATCTTGAGGCGCTTAGCGTATATGTCGTTTGTAAACACATCAATTAGATACCTTCGTTTTGTCGATCAATACCAATCGAGTATTGTACAAATGTTCAGCTTAGAGTTACCCAGCTGACTTCTCAAAGTTAGGGAGCTATACAAACGGTAACGTCTCGTGACGAGCGTGTCTGGAGCCCAACGGCTTAACTAAACACCCTCCTTGCGTCATATCGTCCTGGTACCCGGTGCACTGAACCGTGTTATTCGCTGTACAGATTAGATTAATTCAAACTCATTTCAGGAAACGAGGAAAGGATCAACAGAAATTAGATCTGTAGGATTTATTATAATATCTGCGAGATTTGTTTTTTGTTATTCAGCTTGCTTGTCGTTGTTTGAGTTTATGTTAAAACTAGAAATCTAATTAGAGAATAAAATCTTACTGGAATAACACAATCCACTGCCTTGTTTGTTTCAGTATTATCATGGTAGTGACTGGTTATGAAATGGAGGTGTACGTGGAGCGGTTCGTGGGAGAGCCAATTTATAGTACAAAAATAAATGTCGCCGAACACCGCACGCATGACAAAACTGCCTGCAAATAGCTTTCAACGATTCCACACACGTTCGAGCCGCATAACATATGAATTGGGTATGAAACGCTCTTAATCTTATCGCTGGACTAAACGGTAGCTGAAAAGGATTCTTTATATGGAAAGTATTTTTTACCGTAATAACAAAAATGATTACAAAACTGGGTTAAGTTAAACATAGTATAAATCTTTGTAAACCGGGTTTCTATGCATTATTTACACCAGGGAAACAAAAGCGTAAAGTATTCAAGCCTTCGAGTTTGGAAGGGTTTCCCGAAACAAACAAAACCTTGTTTGTTCTGCAAAACTCATAGGAACTGAAACATCTATCTATCATTAGGGGTGGGAGCCGGACCCGAAACTATTTTACATTGGTTAATGTTTTATGGGGTTCTAGTAGTTTGCGCGAATTTACCACAGTTGTATAGCTAAAATGTTGCTTATAGAGAAAAGTGTGCATGCTTGTTGTGTGCATCCATTAGAAGCACAAACATAAATATATTTCTCTGACATGAGAGAGCGTCTTATCGTTTGCCGTCACGACATACGAGTCAGTTTTACTCCCAAGGCGCGCCAATAGATGTTTCACATTAATAAGCATACATCGTTATACGGTCAATAAATTTTCATAGGGATCTGTTAAATATTTGCCATACCAAAATTCTTTCGAAAAAATGTTTTGAAAATCACATTTAATGTCCATTTCTATGCAGAAAGCTAGTAAAAAAGTAATTTTAGAATCAAATTGCGTAAATGGTAATAAAAGTTTGAACGGTTTTTCAACAGTGACTCACAAACGGAGAGTTGTTCAACAAAAGACTCAATTCAATAAAACCCAACACATAAAATCTCCAAGGAACAATAAAAGCTCAACTTTGTATTCTTCCGAATATAGAGAACAATTCCCTCAAATAGCCCAAGTTTTTGTAAACGTACGTGGGAATCGTACACACGTTGGAATGGCTGGAGGAGATTGCTAATGAAAATAATCTTGAAAGTTTTTTAATTATCGCAATGCGTGTGTGGGGGAGTTGGGCCACTGTGTACACGTCCGAATCACGCTCAGATGAGCGCAGGTTCGCCTCACATGATTTACGTGTATTGTTCATGGTTGAGAGCGATAGTTCCGGGGCCCGGTGCTCTCACTAAATGAAACGATCTTCTGTTACTGCGCCCTAAACTCTTGGTATTTGTCAAGACTGAGTTACGTGCAGGCATAATGTTGTAAACATACACACCACCACACATTTTACGAGCGACCAATGAAAATCTACTCTGCCATAAATTCGTAAGACAGTCAAAATAAAAAGACAACGACATTCATTTAATAACACATTTTATGATGACAACACATAATTTAAAATAATCATGGTTCCATAATTTTTTTATAAGAAAGTAAAGGCATCGATGATACGCGAGTCGCGATCCGTTGGCGTAAAACTTCCAATTTCTATTACATGAAACGTTATATTTTCACGGATCTAACTCAAAAATACAACAGTAAAGCAAAACCATCAAGATTTGACGATGTTTTCTTTGAACTTAAGTGATGTTAAACGTCTTGACGAAAACCTGAACTATACGGTCTTGTCACCAAGATAACTGTAAGTTACCAATCATGCTCATATCAAGCTGATAATACATTATATGATCAGTTGATCGTAAACATCTACCGTCCTTAACGCCAAACTTTTCTAATACATCAAAAATGGACGGATATAGGGCAAACATTCTTCCCGCTTAGATTATTGAAACGAAATTTATCAGTTTAAGATGCGATCAACAAAATTATTCGCCTGTTACGTAAGACGACATTGCCATAACTTGATTGAGATTACTTAGTAATAAACCGTTTTAAGGAGGTAATTCGAATTACAAAAAAAAATCTGGTGTTTATTTGCGGTGATGTTGGTAAGACTAGTTTGAGTACGAATCTAGAATTTCATCGACATTGTGATCCTACTGCGAGCTAAAACTTCTTTAGAATTGTGCTACATCGACAGTTTAACTTTTATGAATATCTAAGAAAAAGTTAAGATGTATTTTCTCTGCTATAGCTATAAAACCTACGTCGCAGAAACTAAAAGGAACTTTCTATTTCCAAGTAAATTAATTGAACATAAATGAAGTATCACAACCACATTTTCAATTTAAATTTATCTAGTTACGAGAACGGTACTATCACGTAACTATAGAAAATGCAGTTGTAATTCCCTATACCCAGGAGTTCAAAGGTCATTAGGAGGTCTTAGTTGTAAGTCTTGAACGCCAATTCACTAGCGCTAATTGAAAGCTACCCGACCAGTCTGGCGGGCAACGGCAAACAAAATTAAAGTTGAAACTGTTAGACTCAGAGGCAGATAAATGTTCCCCGATCCGAGTGCGATTGCCAACGGCTAAGAGCACACAGAAATTGATAGTTTCGGTTTCAAGTGAGCTTTAGTCTGAAATTTATTTATATTAGACGTATGTGTGTAGCGTAGTCTTCAGCTAAGTCCAAGTCGTACTATCATTTATATACGAGTGGTTTACATAGCGGATTGTATTGCATTCGTTATTTTATTCTTGCGATCTTTTAGAAGACTTTTTTATACTTTTTATCAAAACGTCATATTGCGTAGGTAAGTAAAAAAAAAATACATTATTTTATGTCCGAATCCTTCAATATCCCAAAGGGTCTTTTAGTTGTTTTGCTTCTTTGTGGTGAATCATTTAAGATACAAAGGATGTTGTTTACTTATGAACAAAGAATACATCAAGCAGGTCATAGTAAATTCGTATAATTTGTATGGGTTTCGGTAAACATACATAATTTAATCAGCGACAAAGAAATGGACCCTAACGTTTCTGTTTAATGGGCAATATGAAAGCGCGGGTATTATGTGTCACAAAAACTTTTATACCAGGATAGAATAAGTGTGACGGGTATAAGATCACGCACGACTATTGTTTGCGAGCCACATAAACTGCGCACAACAACAATGGAACTCCTTAAAAAGCCCGTAAATCTGAGTTGATGCGTGCGCCGCGTTAAATAAAGACTAGAGACTTATAGCACGTGAACACCTCATAAAAATGGTGATTTTATTGGGGTCGCACGTGTTGCGAGGAGGTGAAGCTTACTAGCCAGGTGGATGGCACGCGATAAATATTAACGGGAAACATACTTATATGAAATTCCTGAAAGCCTGGCTTCGTCGAAACCATAAAAGTCATCATTCTAAACCTAGGTAATTGGATTTAAAGAAGAAAAAGATAAGATAGTAAGTGTGTTTTCAGGTTAAATTCAAGTCAAAGTGTGAAATTAAGGCTGTCCTTAATTTCACTTAGAAAGCTCATTTAATTACTGGAATGTAGCTTCACTGAGATAGGTTGAAAGAATTCGTTAAGTTGCAGTTTCAAAGAAATAAGAAGAAAGTAAGACACTAAACGCCGATTCACGCGCCCTAATTGAAACAAACTCAGCTCAAAGTTGTTCGTTCACAAAGGCGACAGCCGACTGCGACTCAGCAAAAAGCGGCGCGGCGTGGTGCCACGTAAACCTTCATTTTGCCGCGTTATACCCGCGATGATTTAGTGGAGCGAATTTTTCGCGCCCACGATCCCACTTCGTCTCGTCTAGTAGTTGCTGAATCGAATATTACACTCAGATGCCAACGCGGATCGGATCCACTTTGTCTGCCGCGGTGCGCTCGCACCCTTATGAAGGAGACCGCTCAAATTACACTGACCGAGCTCGACGAGACGGTGGAAAATAAAAGAAAATTATCGTCCATCTCCGAAATGAATACTCCCCGGGGTAGAAGCGAATTATCTCCATAAATAGTGTCAGGGGATGATTTATATAGGGTGTCACAGTTAGAGACGCCGCAACTTGACAAATGAGGTCCCGGCCGCAGCACGCGGTAATCACAATTTAACACTTAGCGGCAGTTGTGGCGGCCATGTAGGTATATTTTTATTATCCTCGACGCAATCAACTTGGTACCTCATTAAAGTGTGGCGTGAGAGACGGCCGATATTAAAATACTTGTTTTTTTCGGTGAAATTGTTCGACGGGGGCAGATGTTACCCAAAAGTATCTCCCTTAAGAATTTCGTTGAAAAGGAGTGCGCACTCAGCTGTCAAAATTATTACTCGCACATGTCGGGTAGGTGAGTCTAAGTTCAAGCAATATTGTTTTGTTCATTCACACGAGAAAATCTAGAGAAAATTACTATTATCGAGCGACGGGCGATGTGAACGGAATATCTTATTATTGTGTTCACCTTCTCAATATATCTGTTTGACATTTCTTTTAAATTGCATCTGTCGCGCTAAAACACAGATTGTGTTTATCATAATCAGACGAGCAACATGTTAAATAAATCCTTAAATCTGATTAAAACTTTCAAACGGTAAAACATTAAGCGCATCACCTAATCTCATACTTCTTTTCATCTCATAAACATCCGTGCTCGATCAGATATTCGCGACACATACAGTCGCAGGTGTTGCAGCAACAAAGCAGCTAAAAAAAAACAGATATATACCCGCTACAAAAAAGATAAATGAATTTTGGAAGCTCCACCGGCAGAAAACTCAAATGCGGCAAAAACGAAAAACTCGAAAACTTAAAAAAACCGCGGAACATACATGGGGTATTTTCGAATACGGTATGAGTAATTCAGTTTTTTTCTTTTGGATGGTCTATTTGGACTATAATTTAATAGAACTCCATTCAATTTTCTATAAAATAAGTACATTTTATAGAAAATTGAATGGAGTTCAGCACACCACGCCACCTTTAAAATTCAAATACATTTAGTAAAGTTAAATTCATAATAATTATTCTTTAAGTAACGGGTGAATAAATCTTTTGAGTCTACTCCGACATAATAATACTTGCTTTAATAATACTTGCTACGCCCTAACAGGGTCATGTACTCTTAGTTTTAGCCTAGCCTATTAACTGAGTATACATTATTCAAAAAAAAAAACATGATAGTGTTTGGAGCTTTTAATGTAGGTACATCAGAAAGCTGTCTGGAATTAAGGCTCGTTCACACCGGCGCGACTTGTCGCGCGACGCGACTTTAACAATACAATTTCTAATAAAACTTCACGATTGAACAATTGCCGGTGTCGCGTCGCGCGACAAGTCGCGCCGGTGTGAACGAGCCTTTAATGTATTAAAATACATAAAAACCTTTTTAGAGTGATGTTTTAAATTATGACGTTAATATCTGACGATTAATTAATCACAGTCGCTTTTTAAAAGTCACTGAGCTCAATCTTAATTACGTGAATGATTATCCAAATCCGAGATACAAACATGTTTTTAAAATGAATTGGCAGAAAAGTGTAGGTATTCCGAATAAAAACTTGCTGAAATATTGGAGTAGCTGAAATCCAATTATTTTTGGATTTCTTAACTTTGACTTGGTATGTGAAACTTTATTCTACGCTTTGGGTCAGTTCGAGATTGAGCATTGACTATTGGCGAATCTTAATATATTTTTATACCCTTTTGCTTCAAGTCTTTTCCCCTCCGAAACACAGAGAACATCGATACAATATGTTTTTTTTAAACTTATTTATTTTTTCAAGGTTTCTGATAAGTAAATCTTTGCTTATGCCTACAACCGAAGTAGTTGTTGACCTTAGCAGTACTAGAGTATTGACTCGCGCCTAATCTGCAAAAGTTATGGTCTGTCACGAGCGTGGCTTAGCAAACGTTGTGACACTCGTCTAAGTCACCGACCCGAGACTACGACCTTCTGCATGTATCTGCATCCTTAGTACTCTGTTCTTACAGTTAACTTATACACATGCTTAGCACATTTATGAATCCTACACAAGGAAATGTGGTTGTAATGTTTGTATGTAAATAAATCGAATTTGATGTCTCCCAATGAACTGACTTGATTCATAATTATATACATATTAAGTTGATACATGTTTAGAATTAATTAAGATGGCGTTGATTAATATCTTGTCTTGGCTTTTCGATTACAAGCATTTTCCAACAGTGTAAGACTTGACACGCGTGTTAATTACAGGATGTAAATTGCATGTTCGGTTGATAGTTTGCAAACAAGACAAACCGAAAAACGACAAAAAAACTAGGCCACCATTTCCAAACTACAACTACAGAATTCCATGGTCATAAATAGTACCTATGAAACTCTATACCATACCCTGACATGAGGAGTGCGGTTAACAATTTATATGGAATGCAGTGTAGTGTTAGTGTTACTGTGTTACAGCGATGCGGTACGCTGTATGCAAGTGCCGCGGCATCTCTCCACATCTCGCGACGTCGCGCGACCATCGGGCTCAATTTCACGAGCCAGCGCATGCAATTCCTGGGATCCGATATGGAATTGAACGACACGTCGATACGGATGACGATCGCTAAACTGCTTTGAAGAATATGAGGATATTTGCCACGGACTGGCTCTCAATTTAGCATTATTCTTCGCGCGGAATTCACCTGATATTGTATCGTACGGAATGCGATGCGAATGGCTGAGAGATTGGCTTTTTCGTATTGAAGAAAATGTATTATACGTTGCTTATGAAATTCCAGAAATTCAAACAAATCCATATTTTCAGTTTGAAAAGGTACCTCTTTAATAAATTATGAACCGTTTATATGAGCAATGATTTAAAGTTACTTCAAAATACCCACCTACAACAATATCACAATGTTCAGAGCTATTTTGTGAGAAGGTGTAATAATATTAAAAGCTATTCAAAAACACATTCAAACCTAGTCTCTAAAAGATCGCATTACTTAAGTATAGCATCTGTCATCAGAATTATGTCATTGAGTAGCATTGGGAGCTTAGTCTCTTAAAAATCAAAATATTCAACACAATATTGTGTTGACAAAAAATATATATATTTAACACAAAATATATTTGAATACATTTTCGATCAACGTAATTATCTGAAAAACGAGATGATAATTTGCCAGCTCGTTTTATACAATAAAGATATTACATTGTAAATATTGAAATAAGGTATTTTTTCGGACAATCAGCATTTTATAACGAAGGGAAAAATCACGATATTGAAACAAGAAACCAATTAATTTCCGCTGATTGGCAACGATTTGAATATCCTGCTAACAAGCTCCGACGAATAAAAACAAAAAAGCAGCAAGCGAAGGATTCTTTATAAAAAACTTCATCTGAAATATGTTCCATTTGACTGACTCTCATTCAGAAGATTTATACAAACTTGTAAGTATATTTAAGATTTTCTTGTTTAATAAAGCGTTCAATCACGCCCTCTGGCGGCGATGTGGAGGAAATGTGAATTGAAAAGGAATAACGTAAACTTATATCAATAAAGTAACGATACATTCTATCTGTAAAATAGACATAGTAGTCGGAACGCGGCCCGAGCGTATAATTCCGTAAAACTATGTAAGTGTGCCGCTCCTCCGCGGGACCGCTTAGAGACAATCGCGGGCCGGTATCGCGCGCTCCGTCGCGATATCGCTACGCGTTTATTACGCCATGATATTCCCTTTATCTCGGCCGTCTCGTTATACGAACGCGATCCACTTACGATACGACAATCGCGAGTTCCTTCGCAACAATTCACATTATCGTAAATTTAAAGTACAGACATTTGAAATTTATGAGATGCGAATTCCGAAATCGTCGCTAATGTGAACATTACTCCATTGTACTCGGGACTATTGTGCCTCAGAAGTGCGACGTCTACAACTAATTAATGTTCTTCTTAAATGTAATTATCATGTGTCTCGGACACGTAACGGGCAATATTCAGAACTCAAAGCTGTTTGGGAGATTCACAGAGTAAGATTTGTATCACTTTTATAAGATTTGTAAACTTTAAAGAAACAAAGGGAGGTTCGGCCGTACGTACGTACAAAGAAAATTCCGAATAATTTGTGTTAAAGAACGTTGTATCGTAAACCATCAAAAACATACCTTGAACAAACAAGCTCTCCTTTCGTCAGGACTGTGTTTTCCAGATTCTGAATTGTTTGTATATTTCAATGTGTATGTGATTTTTCAAGTCGCACGCGCGTGCATTTACTAAGGCAGGTTCTTCTCAGAGGAACACACCAGGCTCCCATGAGACCGCAGCAAACACTTACCAGTAGGCACAGTTTACATAGGACCTCGGATCGCTAAATTAAGCAAAAGGTCGGTCGAACAAAAACAAGAATTTGATTAGCATTTCAACCAGTTGGACCAAAGTTAAGTTCAGAATACAGATGAGACACGCTGTTTGTTCAGAAGAATATTGCTGGTAAAATAGACAACAAGAAAATACAAAGCCGAGAATTTATCTCTATCAGAAAAACATAATATCGATTAATGGATGTTCTAATACCCTGATTGTTGGGGCTATACTTATCCCAAAACAGATTGTTTACATGTTTACCCCAACAACTAAACAAGGTACACAATGGAACGTGATTGAAAATGTGTTTGAGATAATTTTGTTTTTTGGTTCAAAGACCCAGCTCAGTGGCGTCTTATAAATAAGTAGCTGGATAGATTAAAACAATAAAAGTAAAAACAAACTATAATGTAAAACGGTTACCTGCCTCATCAGTTCACAAGCGCTACTGCTCGGCCAAACTAATATTGGGTTTTTCTAGCGGGAATTTCTAGCAGCCCGGAGTCTGGATATGTGCCCGTTTAATGGCAATAGGCTTGCCCTTTATAAGGCACGCCTCTTCCTAATCCATTGGGGAAAACAGGCGTGATGTTAGTGGTACGAATGTCCTTAACCCGGCTGGCGGAAGCAGTTGACTGGTAGAAATCGTTACGTAAAGAAGAAGCGTTATACCCCCTCCATGCGACTTTCTCTCACTCTCTGGCTATTTCTATTATCTCTAAGATTTGTTCCAGGGAATGACTTTTTCATGAAATCATGACATTTGAGAACAAATTTCACTTAGAGAGACGTATAATTGATTATAATTCTGTAAATACATTTTTGTAATGGTCGTGAATCATATTTTGATCATATTTTTTACAACCTGACACTGAACTGAAGAAAAAAAACGTAAGATAATTTGAATTTCGCAGGCCACCTTTGCGGATCCACCTTAATGGTATTTCTGTGTCGGGTTCGTCCCGGGAGAGCATAGACGGGGCCTGGTAAGAGAGCACTCAAAATAACGCTTGTCAAAGTCAATCAATTGTCGCTAACGCCGCTGTGTGTAGATAACATAGGAAGGAACAAATTGTTTCCAAAAACAAAAGTTTGCAATGGTTGCTGGGCTCCCCTTGCAAGTTGAAAAGGACATGACCAGTTCCAGCCTTCGAATTCGGGGACATGTGCAGGGTAATGGTTTTTAAACTGAGATTAAAAAATAAAGATCTAATTTATCATGGTTATATTATTCCGAGTAAAGCCCAGGTTATTAAAAGTTTCAAAATCCGAAAATAACCTACACATAGTATTGGAACATTAAATTAAGAACTAGCTATTTTCGATCAAGTGCATTTTAGTGACAAGGAATATGTACCTAGGTTTGTTAAATAACTAATTTTATTTATTGACAAGTTAGGTTAGGTTTTTATTGACAGGTGTGTGTAAGACCGAACACCATTTTTTTTTAAAATAAGCACTGCTTATATAGTATATAAGAGTGTTATTTCTTTGACAAGGCATCTGACATTAGTGGCAGACACCTGAGTAGGGAGGGACCAAAGCGGCAGCAACCTTTTTACACATTATAAATCCGGACAAATTAAAAATCCGAAGTCACACGTGTTAGGCCATAAATCGAACAGATTACATGTGACTCAGGATTTTTAATTTGTCTATCTCTGATGTGATTCACACATACGTAGGTACATACCCTTTTTGCTTCGCCGTAGTCGGGTAAGAAGGACCTTAGTTCAGAAAATTTCACGCTACGCACCGAGCTACGGCGTAGCTCTGGCGGCTACGATTACTTACGTAGTCTCTACGTCTACGGAATGTTGTACATTGCTTTACTATATTTCTTACAAAATTACCTATATTTTAGTAGTATGCCTCAAATTATCAATGCGATTAGACCCGTGATAACCGTGGCAGTTAAATATAAACAATAACATGTGTTTTAAACTCAGTCTTTATTCAAAACTCAACGTAAAACTGACGTCAATTCTTACTGAAATCCAGTATCGATTCAAAGTTATTTTCGGTAGCCGGCCGTTTTTTGCCAAGTTACTGTTAACTTCGATCGCCTAAGTTTGCACTGCGATAGACTCGCTGCACATTGTTATCTGACGGTAAAGTGTTCAGTCGTGTACGACTCCCGCTGTAAAACTGTGAAAATGCTGAACATGGTAAGTTTGTATTTCAAACAGTGTTCGGATGTAACATCAAAGCTTGCACCAGTTTTCATTTGTAAACATCATATAATGTATCTTACTTACTGGTCCTAGTAAACTTGACATGTTTTGTATAGGTGTGCGTCGACTGTATTTGACGTTTATTTTTCGAGAACTATTCAGTATTTTGAATAGCTTTATGTAGCTCCAAAATAATAGTTGATCAAACAAATAAAAACCTGTACACAAATAAAACATTAAATTGCCCTCATCCTAGTCAATAATCACACGTATTCACAAAGGCACGGACAGAACGTAAAACGCTTTTTTTACCTAAACCTATTTACACGCAGTAAATAACCAGTGAAAGTAAACATACAAACATATCAGTATTCGTTTGGCTCCCGTATATAAACATATATTTTTTATATAGTGAACAAAAGGGTCTGGTTCCATTGATATTAATAAATTTCCTTTTAGGCCGCGTGACACGTCCCCATCTGTAGCTGTGTGTATGTAGTTGTCATCATCGGAGACGTATTAAGTCAGGTGCTGCCTTACCGCCCTCCCCCTCCTCAGCCTCACCGTTTCTCCTCGAAATGCTCACAAATTAGCCACGAGCCACTGGGTCCCGATGGGAATCCGTCGGCTCGCAGCCCCTCAGAAACGACAGTGAAATAATAAAATTATTCATTACTGTGTATTTTGTTCGTCAGAATACGTTCGTACATAAAATAAGCAATTTTTATGCGGTAGTATTAAAATTTTAAATGGGATGGTGGTATTACGCATTTTTATTGTGAGAGTATGAGAGAAGACAAAAAATGTAATTCTTTTTAGTTTTCGAGACTAGGTAGGACTAGGAGGGTAGGTACTGCTGAGTGTTCGAGTCATTTTGAAAAGGGATTTCAGTCTTTTGTATTGCACGTGTGAGTTCTATAGTAACTTGTTGCCCTTTGTTGAACTCCTTCAAGTTGTTGAGAGCCTGGTACAATGGGTTGATACGTACCCTAGGGAGATCCCTAGTTTGCTTTGGACCTCATTTTGGGCTTGATTCAGTCAATTGTGGTAAAAAAATCACGAATTTAGCAAAGCAAACTTTTCAAAATATAAATATCTCGGCAAGCTTATCGAATTTGCGTCAGTGTCGATTGGTATATAACCGAGGTTTCCGAAAGAGAGCGGATCCGTCGCCTTTAACGGGAATCGAATTTAGGACCCCGAGCTACCTAAATTGATTTACCTTACCCTTCCAACCGCGAGGTTACGCCGATTTCACAAAATCTGACTCTTAGAGTTGGAAAACATCGATTTTTCTGGTTTGAAATCAAAATTATTTTGCACCGTTTAAACTCCGAGGAATGTTTGAGGTGATCAGCTATCACCACTCCAGAAATGCTTTCTAATTATGACGCTTCCCGAAGTTGTTCAAACTAACTTACATAAACTCAAAACGGTAATTAAGTACATTCACTACTAATTTAGCACTGCACGTCTGCAACACTACTAACAAGAACATTAACATTCATGCTGTCCTAATCCTCTCGCTCTTTACTCACAAAGGATACAACCAGAACCCGCTGAATCCTCGCGTGCATAATAAATACACAATATAGGACACCAAAATCTTTACTTACGTCGAAAAGCCATTTGGTTGAAAGTAAACAACTCCCCAGCCAGCTAAAAGCCTGGTACTGTCAGATGTTTTCAGCACATCAATATTGATGTGCATTGACCACCATTGTAAATGTATTTGCCTTGTTCCAGCATCCGGCAGTGAACGATCATCGCATTGTTTGTCCGATGCTGCGCGCTTCCTAATTACTAACATGCATTACTAATATGCACATGGATAGGAGTGCTAATTGCAAACCCGTGAGCGTTTGAATATTTTGTGAGATAGTTCATTTAGGTATCTAATCAGATATTTTAATTAAAGACTAGATGACCCGGTGAACTTCGTACTACGTGAGACAACATTTCGATTTTTCGACGACTCCTTGGCTTTTCATAATTTTCTTTTTTCCTAATCCTCCCCAGTATTGTATTACGCGATTTTTTGAATCAGCGAACTAAACAAAAAAAAAACATTCAAAAACTCGAAAATGACTGCGTTTTCGAGCTTTTGTGAGACTAACCTACGGCAATTTATCTATATCTATACTTATAATAAATCTGTAGAAGTGAAAATTCTGTACATTGAAAATATCAAAAAAATAAATGGCAGGGGTGTTACTAGACCGACACCGAACCCAAAAGTGTGATTAAAAAAATTTTTGTCTGTCTGTCTGTCTGTCTGTCTGTTTGTTCAGGTATCACGCAAAAACTACCGGTTCGATTACGATGAAACTTGGTATAATTATTCTTTAATATCCTGGGCACCACACTGGGTACTTTTTATCCCGGAAAAGTATCCTATCCTACGGTTGGGGGGTGTCAAAGTTTGTATGGAAGAATTTTAACGCGCTGTCCGATTAACTCGAAACTCAATATTTATACTTAGACCCAAAAATTAAGAATAACGTGTATCAGGATTTTTCGAAATTCAACCCCTAAGGGGGTAAAATAAGGGATGAAAGTTTGTATGAAAAATCTTATTCCTTGAGGTAATAAACATGAAACTTCGCACGAATAGTAATCTAAATAAATTATAAAGTTTGTAGTTTTTTGTTTTTCTAAATTACCCCCTAAAGGGGGATTGGGGGGTGTCAGTGTTTGTATGGAAGAATTTGAACGCGCTGTCCGATTAACTCGAAACTCAATATTTATACTTAAAACCCATGGGGATGTATGGGGTAATTTCCGACACTCACGCGGGCGAAGCCGCGGGCAGCAGCTAGTTTCTAATATAATTATATAAATAATATATTTAATATAATATAATAATTATGATATATATACAGGATAGATTTTTGAGATGTTTCATAAGGATCAAAAACCTCTATTGGACCAACTGAGGTTTGAGTACTAGAAAAGCATACATACATTTATAATAGGAAATATATCGCTTAAGGTAGCATATAGGTAGAACTTAGTAAAATCAGTTTTGTCCACAGACAACAATATGAAAACACGCGAGTTAATGGTTCGGTACAAAACATCCTGAAACACTTTATCAAGCAGTCTTCCTGTTTACCGTGAGGGTAGGAAGGTTACGTCACAATACATTTAACAAGTGCCGTGTATTTCAGCCGGAGCGTTGGCAAAGAATGCGTTCTATGTGGGGCCTTTCCGACCGATTGACCCCCGTCGATCAGGCAGGACGATCGATGGCTATGATCGATGTTACGATCGACCGGTCAGGCTAAACGATTGCGTTTGTACGTGCCTAAAGCTCGAAGCCTTGTGAATTTGTTACCACTGTGCCACTACAATCACGCGTGCCAGCGTAACAAATCTGGTCGAGGGAATCAATAACATTTCCTTTATTATTCCGGAATTTATAAAAATACACTCAGAAATATGTATAAAATAGTATTGCTGATACTTGATTGGCAATTGCATGCTATTATCGGAAATGCTAATTATAATGTTTGGTGTTATATTATGTACATTGTTCATGTATTACGCGAATAACTCACATGTACTGTACCGCTGTTAGTTTGGTAACTCAAATATTATTTATGTCACATTATTTTATGTTTTCATTTGCATGTTTCTAAACGAATATATTCCGTGCTACGAGTATTTCCTCTCACAGCAGTGAGTAAAATGTAAATTTCGAGTTGTCTTATAAATAAACGGTTCTATGTACCAGATAGATCCGTATTTGGTCCCGAAATTCAATCAAATATTCTCCAGTAAATAATGAGAGAACAGGAGAGTCGCCAGGCGGTGTGGGGACAGAGAATTGCGACACAACGTTCAGCCATCGTGTCACATTCGTTATGGGAGGGAGCACCGAGAAACTAAATTATATTTCTGCTCAAATCAGTTGAGCTGCAGAGTTGTGAAATCCAAGATTTTGCTGACAAGCCACGGTTCGTTATAATCTGCGATAAGCAGTCTGATAGATAGGTACTGTAGCTACATTGTTTTGGTTTATTCCCGTGTACAGCGCACCATCCGCCGATTTAGTGTCCGTATCTCAGTGAGGAACATTTGTCATTGGTGGCAACCAGCGCCACCCGGCCGAAGGGCAACCCTTTGTTTTCTAAATGAACTGTTGCCACCCGCGGCACCCTGTCTCTGACTCTGATTAAATACTTTGCCCGATTTAAATGGGAGTTTGGGGTGTTTGCGGACAGCCGCGACGAGTGCTGTGTTCGGACCACGGCGGGATCGACGCGCAAGGCTGATAAATTGTAAGAAATCTAACAGTTTTGTTGTTTAATTCCAAACAGAGTCGTTAATCAAACGATGAAAGAACAGATATAGTCGGCAAGTGGTCCAGCCAGGCAGAACTAATAGGGAATTTCATCACTCTTCAAGTCCTTGAATTTGAATTAAGTTTTGGTTAACGCATATTGTCTGCGGTATTAAATCGATAAAACTGTTTTAAATCTCACTACTACAGGGTTTAAATATTTAAATCATGCTGAACGGGACCTACGTAGCTTCAGATAATTGATGTGCAAAATGAAATAAAAGCTAATTGTAGCGGATTACACGGTGGCTTGTAGATCACGTCGGTCGTGTGTCGTCCGCGATAGCTCCCGGGCTGTTTTACGGGCCACACGCTGGGGGCTGAATTTTAATGTTTTCCACCTCGACCGACCGGGCAATACTAGGTAAAATTTAAATGTTATGGTCTTTTCTGTGCCGTGCGTAGCGGTGCCATGTTCTATGCTTCTTTAGGATAGCTAACCTCTTCACAAAGGATCTCCATAAAAATGATTCGGGACTAGCTTGCTCTTGACAATTTCCTGATAAATCCGGAAATAAGCGTTTCATGTAAATAAAATTCAAGGGCTTCGTTTAAGTCTGATTAGATTAAATACAGCTTTTAAATGTACCTATGTGAAGTTGACATTGTTCAGAACACCAATTTGTTTATTGTAGCATTTTACAATTACAAAATAAATACGAACCTGTAGCAAAAACCTGAATGGCTCCTTAACAATCTAATTCCTTTTGTAATCTTAGCGATTATTTGTCTGGATCTTGTCTGACAGGTAATAACGCCATCTCTTCACTGGATAAGAATCGAGCAAATTTTTAGGCGCAGCTTTTACGACAGGTTATATTTCACCGGCGTGCGTCCGTCTGGACAAATCGCGGCCACCATTCATTGTCCGGATTAATATGTCCGTGGACCGCGCCTTTATTTTATAACATTTTTATTGTGAAGATATATGGTACGGCCAGCGGAATGGATTGACCAAACCTATTCGTAAATATTGCTTGTGAATTTTATTATTGGCTGTATTCACTATCAAACATTTTATTTTAATTAAATTAAGCATATAAGTCTTTATTCAAGCCTTTCAACTAACTTTCGCTACTCTACAAAATCTGTCTCATGAACCGTAATAAGTATGCAGTTCAAATTCCACAGATTTGGTATCTACAAATTAAAAAAAAATGGGCGATTTTCTGCAACTGCAAAATAAACTTTTGTAATTCACAGTAGAATTATGAAATACAACTTTATCTTTGCGATTTTTAAATATAAGATGAAAAATATTGTTCCGGTTTTTTTCTTAAATTGTTTTAATGTCACGTGACCAGTGGCTAAATTTTCACGCAATAATTTCTCAAAAATATGAATTAGTCAATTTAAAAATTATGTTGACTTAGATTTAAGTCAACATAGTTTTTAAATTGACTATACTGACTATATTGAAGGTATAGCTCACAACCATTCTTACCGTCAGCTAGCCTATTTCATATTAATAAGTTCCAGCTTTAAAGCTCGTACACACTGGCGCGACTTGTCGCGCGACGCGACACCGGCAATTGTTCAATCATGAAGTTTTATTAGAAATTGTATTGTTAAAGTAGCGTCGCGCGACAAGTCGCGCCAGTGTATACGAGCCTTTATTCGGTAGGAAGATATGGGTAGGGGAAATATCTTATGAGATGTTACCTGTAAATATACAGGCGGCGCGTCACCGATCAGTCTTTTTTATTATTTTTAATAGGTTTTTTTTAACTTTGTGTCACCCGCTATCGCGGCTTTTGCAACCTAGGAGTCTCTAAAGCTATTGATTTAAAAGCGATTTAATAAATAATCTTTCATACATTTCCAACGTAATATAATAAAAGTGGATATCGTTAACGCGTGCCCGTTAAATTAACTCGATAGATACCAGGGGCGGTGAAGCGCTGAAGCGGTGAAGATACGGCAATTCAATCACGCGGCCATTACGCCACACGTCGTCCCTAGTTTGCTCCTCCCGCCCCTCGGGTGATACAAGCCAGAGGGTGCGGATTGGGAGCCCTTGCGAAATTGCGAATGCATCTCCTTACGTCTATGGTGTTCTGGTACATTTATTGCATATTTTCGATGGGGTCCGATATTATTGGCTATTCACTTAGGTCAAGAAATACAAATAGGTTGTATTGATTTGCAACATAGTAAAAAAAATAGTTTAAAAAATACCGGCTTCCTGTCTTGTTTTCTCTATTGATTAATTCCTTTTTTTTAATAATAATATATTTTTAATTTAATTAATTAAATACTAATCCGTAGGATCCATCTTAAATTGGAATTCATCTTAAGGACGCAGCAGTAGGTATGGTTCTTACCTGAAAAGAAACAAAATTAAAATCAATACATAGGTGGGGTACTCACTTCATGGAAATCTGAAGAGGCAACTAGTTAGCTACGACTTTCAAACTACGTGAATCTATTATAAAAGTTGAACGTTAGATATCATTGGCTGAGTTAGTTAAAAAATCACAGGTGTTTTAGAAAAACTTTACCATTAATTCCATACCACTTGGAAGTAATACATAATCTTTATCAATAACATCGAGAAATGCCAGCGTGGCCATTTACAGTGGTCAAAATGATTTTTTGAAAAATCTCGCCAAGGGCTATCCTGAATTCCAAAACTCCATACGTTGTATGTTTAGCGATTTTTTATAGTTTATATGAAAAGAAAACGCAAACATTTTTTCGACAAAATTTTACATTGGATTTTAATGCGGTGTTCATCATCATTTAGGGAATTTATTCCGTAAGGTTTGCGAAGACAACACATTACTTTTAACTTAGATATAGCTCAGAAATCTTTATATTATGACATGTCAGCAAATTAGTAGATTGCACCCGTGCAAAGCAAGGGCGGGTCACTAGTTTCCTTTCACGAATTTTAGAACGCGTTATTTGTTTCCGGATATGAAAAGAGCACACAAATAAAATGGGTGCACTACCTATAGGAAGTGAATCATAAAATGTCTCGGATGTATTGGTACCAGGGCAGCAGCATCACGTAACAATACCGCAGTGCAGGCGGCGGGCGCGGGCGCGGCATGTGCGCCGCTGGACTGCACAAAACTGTCCCGGAATACGACTTTCTTTTTTCTTCTCACAAAAAATTGCTCTTTTATAGTTTCTTCTTTTATATTGTTTCGAAACTTAATTAAAAATTCTTTGTTGAGATACTTAACTGTAGTGAACTGAAATGAGTTGCTTTGAGTTACACAATTCTGTCTAGCATAATGAAGTTTGTACAAGCAACTTTTCTTAAGCATGAACACTGTCTATTGTGGGCGCTATAGGGAGTTCTAACGACAACAATAGTAAAAATACATTTAAAATATTCAAACATACTTCGACAAACAAAGGAATAAAATAGGCGCGCGGTCAGAGGCTGGATTTACCCTGCGGACGTCACTTGTTAAATAGAACATTGAAGCAACGCTCTAAATGTCACTGATCCTGCGAGTGCAATATAGCGACTGTAATAAAAATGTTGTAAACAGCCCGAGGGCGGCGGCGAAAATGAAAAAGAAGCATTTAGACGAGCTGTAAACTGCCGACTTATTAATTTAAAGATCGTAAAATAAAGGCGTTCTCTACAGACTGTTATTAATAACCTTTGTAATGAGGGCCGAGTTCCTCTCACAAAAAACCTTATGTAATATTTGGCTTCAATATGTAATCTCGACGGACATACTGTCAAAAGACGACCCTTACGTTGAAGCGGGGTCGCCAGTTTCGCCAGGAAACATAAAGAAACAAGTAGGTAAACAAATAAAGTTCAGACTTCAGACTTTCGGGAGTTCGCATTGAAATCACTAATAGCTACTAATCTTCGTTAACTAATCATAAGTATTTTTCCTTATTTATGCTCGTGTTTTCAATAGACGTTCATTAATCATTAGGAAACTCTTTTCCGTGTTCTTATGTCACTTATGGCGCGTTGTGCCGAGGCCACAAGACGCGAGCACCGCGCGGGCGTCATGCGGCGTGACGAGGGTTGACGACGTGCCCACTGCTAAATTGCGAGCAATCTCTGTTGCGCCTCTGATTTCCTGGTGCTCACAATCATGTTAAATTACACATTAATTTTGATTTTCCTCGTATAAAAAAATCAACGATACAAGAAGAAAACTAGTGATAGTATGTTGCAATAACATGCGCTAATATAATATATCCGTGATTCAGTCGAAACCGACTATTAACTTATTTAAATACTAGCTTCTGTCCGCGGCTTCGCCCGCGTGGATGTCGGAAATTATCCCACAGGAACGAGTTACCAGTGCCGTAACTAGGACGGTGCCGGTGGTGCCCAGGTACAGGGCGCAGACCCTGAAGGGGTGCTGAAATGACCAAGTTTTGGGTCATGCATGGTAGTCAGTACCATACATACAATACCTATTATTTATAGCGTAATACGGGTGTAGACGCGCCCTACTATCAGCAGTATACACAGTTGATTTAATATAGGTATTCTTCTTACAAGCAAATAACATTAATATTATTAGAAGACGAGATCGTACCTAAATGCGTACATTATTTCGAGCTCGCTTCGGTCGCTCTACGGTGTCTTGTTTCTCATAATTTCAACATAAGTCCACAAAGTACTTCTTATTTTTACCCGACTGCGGCGAAGCAAAAAGGAGGGTTATGATTTTGACCGGTACCTATACACTGTGATTTTTAATTCACTGTTAACCTTCAGGGAATGTAAGTACTCATGATTATGAGCAACTTTCACTATGTGACCAACTCTGAAATATCGAAAAAAAAGCATCAGTTTCATACATTTTCATCTGGTAAATATTCTATTTTTGTTCCATCCTTACAAAGTTTCGTGTTTATAATATTAGTAGGGATTATAGTAGGATTTTGAATTCGCTGTGTAAGAACGCATTAGCAAGTTAATAGTCAAATACACACAGCAAAGTACTTACAGATAAGTGAACACGCTGTAGTCGGTAGTGTAGGGCTGCGAATAAAACAAACAGGTTCCCGCGTTTCTGTTTCCAATTATTCAGAGTCGGCGTCGTATCACGACAAAACTCATCTAACTTTCGGCCGCGACGCGAACGCCGCGTGCAGATGTGAATAATTCTACGAATTTCGGTGAAATTTCGCGAAAACTCCTCACGTTATGAGGCGAGAAGTTTTTTCGCTTCTATAGAATCTCTGGTGTGTGAAGAGGGTTTAATTTTGTGTTATCTCGAGCCGAGTGTTATCGCCGTAATTCATTCGCTCTATATTGGGAGTGTTTGTTTTGATTATATTTCGCGAAGAGAAAATTTGTAATTGGGTTGAAAAGAAAAAGAAACGCCAAAGTTATTTTTCCCCGCAACGTATGAGAACGCTAAGCGATTTGTAGTTAGGAAAACTGAACGAAAACACGTTTTCATGAAACTGCAGCGAACAGAGTAGAGAACAGACAGGAAGTATTAGGTGTTTGTGTGGCGACCGGTAAGATATCAGCCACTTGTCGTGTATTTATTTGCGGAAGGCGCATCCGGCACGAGCCGCCAGCCGCCGCCGACGACGAGATTGAAAACAATTTCCTCTACGACAGATGTCTACGATGCTATCACTACATTGATATATTTATTTACGTTACCTCCCATTTATTGATTCTTTTCTTTTTTCCAAAGATTAATGGTTTTTTTTCCACTAACCAACGATACTTTCTGTCGGAGTCGGAACTTTTAAACGGGAAGTCAGTTCCACGCTTCATTTCCAAGTTTTCTTACTTTTTTGTTTTCTTTTGAATTACCGATGTTACTTTCGTTCACTTAGAAATCACGAAATACGGAAAGATTACCGATTGCGACTCCTTATCAACACACGTTATATTATTGTGCGTGTCATGTGTCAATTAAATCTGGGGCTAACGTTACTACGTAGAGGATCTACGTACAAGAAGAAAGCCTGCTTGAAAGGCTCGTTTCTCGTTGGCGCATAATATATCTGCCGAGTGCCGCTAAATGAAATTAAGACGGTGTCGGCCGAGTGGCTCTGTAGCCGAGTGTAGCCGTCTGTACTTGTACAGTTATACCCAAAATACACAAGCTCGTTTGTTGGCGACTCCTTTTCATGCTAATTTAATTTGTCCCCAACGTTCAGAGCATTTTTGGCATGACTTTATATTGCTCCAATGTAAAAACAGGGAAAATATATTATTTTTCCGCACCACTCTTTGTGGCAGTCGGAAATTAAAGAATATACTTTATTACAATTTTGTTTCTATAACCTTTTATGCGTTTGTAACTTTTTAGTTACAGATTATATATCCAATTCAATCAATCTGCCTAGCTTTTTCCCAAGTATGTTGGAGTCAGCTTCCAGTCTAACCGGATGCAACTGAATACCAGTATTTTACATGGAGCCACATTCTCTTTCTATTTAGCTATGAAAAACCGTTTTATAATCCGCCGGTAATAAAACGAACAATGTTAATCAGAATTCTATTAAAAGTTTTATATTAAAAAGCTTATCAAAAATCAAGCATGTTATTAAAGTGTGTGGCGCTGGAGGGCAATGAAAACCATCGTTATGTCTACGATAAACGGTACTTCAAGGAACATTTGGCCCCGAACGACCGACTTGGAGAAACTTTTCCAATTTCCAAAAAAGTTTTAAATGTTGCAGCTTTCCCTTGCAAAACTCAGGTGTTGTGCCGCTGATCTAATCGGACGAATGACAATTAAGTCGGACAACATGACTGACACCAAGATTAAACTAAATACATTAAAAAGACAAAAGTTGAAGTTCTAAAATGACTTTTATATTCAGGGAAAGTGTCGAATGGATTACCTATCACAATTTAAATACCTCTATCTGCATGTGATCACATCAGGATAACGGAGCTAACTTCGGTATTCTATTAATATACATGTCACGTTCGGTTCCACGCTAAAAATTAGCTGTATGAAAAACGAACAAACCAAAAGAGGAATAGGTGTGTTGCTAACGCGTGCCGGCGTGTGCCGCGCCGCGACCGAAACATGAGCCCGAGAGCAAAATAAACCGAAAAATATACAAAATACCTACGTTGCGGCGAACGTGATGATATTAAAAAAACGAAATATAAAAAAAAGTAAAGGCTTGAATTTGTTTGTTGTTTTTGTATTATTTTTCTTTCATGAACCGAAACGCTTCCGGTGGTAATACCTCTGTATGCATTACGGACTGAAACAATGAACGTGTCCGAATTCTGTGGAAAAATATTTAACGGCGCTTTACCGCACCGAACAAAATGAGGAAAACGTGTGAACAATGCAATCCGACATGGAATGTCTTCTTTTTTTTACAAAGTGAGTAATTTTACCAATTTTGAGAAAGCGCTCTTCTCGATTTACTGTTATCAAAACTAATGAAACATGAATTTAAATATTAATTTCATTATGCGCAAAATCTATAAACCTCAAATGCATATTTCGGAACTTCAAAGTACCGCAAGCATCGTGTTCTATCATTAGTGTTAATAATGAGATCGAGGATGTCCACTTTGAAACACATTACTGAGTTAATTCGATAGCTCTGGGAGCTCTTGCTAAGCCAGTCCTCGATCCAGCGACATCGACCAAATATCCGGATACACGTTTGTTACTCCTTTTTGTGAACACTTCTCGGAGTTTGGAAAAGCGAAAACGTAAAAGGATCGAGGTATTTTGATTAAACTTACGTCAGACTGAAAATTGTAAAGAAATATTTTGTTGTTATTGCCAAAAATGGATTCAGACGATCCGAATAAGAGCTAGAGTCGTCAGATTCTACGACGCTGTAAAAGTAATACAATTCTACGATAGCTTCGGCAATGTTCATTGTAGAGTAGGTACGACGACCTTTGTTATCAATAACAAAGGCGTTGCCGCGACCAAAATAAACATATACCTTTCTCATTTGTAAAAAATACAGTGGACTCTCTAAATTAGAATTGAAGACTTGTCGTCGGTTTCTCAGATGTCACGATAAGTCTGGGAGCGGCGCGCGGAGGTCTCGGCCCTTTTTTGTCTCGGCCCTCGTTACGGATATTGCTCCGTAATGTAATGACGATCGATTATTCCGATTCCGAGTTTAATCTCGCCAATATGTCGACATACCGAATCACTGTTGAGAAGGGATAATCTTTACATTTGAAGCAAAGGTACAAAGGAACTATATTTAGCAAACATTAATTCAATTCAAGTATATACTGCGTTGTATTGTGTGCCAGTTATTTAGCTCCTATTGTACTTGTAGCATTTTCATGTTTTCGGGTAAGCTCTTCACTGTTTCGTTACGTTATTTCGTGAAAAACATTTTTTATCACCCTTTCACAGATTATTATCTGTGCATAGTAGATAGTTACCTACTGCGTTGTAAAAAGAAGGCACAAACAAATAGGTTTGTTTTAAAGGGATAACATTCAAAAAGCTTTTTGCTCCGCTTCGCACAATTTTCCGGCGCTTTTCAACGAGATTATTTACTGAAAGAGGCCGCCTGCTAATTAAATTAAAAGAAAACCTTGACACATACATAATCTCGTATTTCTCTAGCGAAAGAGAAAGACGCCCACTATCCCATCTTCTTTGATTAAATAATGTTATGTCAAAGATTCTAACGAATCAAACTTTTAAATTGGTACCAAAAATAGATTCTTCAACCGATAAATATTGTCACTACGCCAACTCAACCCTTTCCGAATCACCGAGTTGTAAGATTGTTAACTGATTAAATAATTCATTTGAGAGTGTAACATCTAAGAGAGGCGTGTGAGGTCCCGGTGAGCAGTGCGGTACATTTAAGAGTGGTTCATTAATCCCGCATGGACGTCCCGGAGCCCGGGACGTGTGTCCTTATGCATAATTACATCGGATCCCATCCGTCTCAGTCTCTTCGTCCGCGGCCTCCATACTCCTCACCACAGCCGCAGGTTGTACACGAACCTACACACGTACATATGTGCCGAGATAAAGGACATGTTCTGCACTCAATTAAATGAATCTGGTTAGATCTGGACGGGTGTGAGACTACAATATTCTGCTTTATTTTATTAGGCTTTTGGTACGAATAGGAATAAATCTTTAATTCTTCAAATCCCTACACCTACATCAATTACTTTAGTTTCCTTACGCAGAGTTATGACTGTCACATTTGCAAGTAAATTATTTTAATGATGAGTTAAAATTTCGATGTGACCCTGTAATCGCGGCTCAGCGGTCTGTCATTACAGGGTAATGAAACCTGTCATATGAATTAATGTTACCACGCACTCTTACGTCATCGTTATGACAAGTTGAGCGACGTCACCGACCCCGGAACGCTTTCAGATTAAATTAAAACACAATCAAGTAAATGACTCCGAGCTTTTAAAGTAACAGCGCTTAATCTAATAATACACGAATACATTTTATAAACGATCCCGTTCTACTGACGGAGGTTGCTAAAAATAATACTGTTTCGTAATTAAATCAAAAGTTTTTAGGTTAAGCGGAATGTTTTTTAAACAAAGTTTTTATGAACGCCTTATTGGTTCAGTGGTTGGAAAAGTGGGATTTTCAATTTGATTTTTTCATTTTTACTGTAAAAATTACCCCAAAGTTCAGAATGTTGTGCTCGTTGAATGAAAACCACTACCAACCCCTTGAAGCAATACTAGACGTGGAGGCAGGTTGTTTGAACAGATTATACCAGATATTATTATATTATACTACCGTACTAATATCCCTGTGGCCGTAACTTGTAATACGACGAGACTGCTTATGTATCTCACGAGTGTATTAACCAGCTGTTTCTTAGTATTATGGACGATGTAATTCCAGCTTACCAAGACAACATAACGAAAAGGAGACTCTCATATAACATGGTCAATAGTGGTGACTATGGCCCCAGCGTATACACAACAATAATAGTGGGTAGCATTGGCATTAGGGGTGCAATAACACTAAACCAACACGACCTAGTTGGAGGAGCAAAGCACAATTAAACTAAAAGACGTTTCTAAAAACAAACAGCCGAAAAACGTAACGAAGCAATTACTGGCGGCAAACGAGCGCCATCTTGTCGATGGAAACAGAGAAAAGAAATGGCTTCATTAAAATCTTCCTCTTTTTTGCGAGTGGACAAACAACATGTAAGTGCGTAGCTAACTAATATTCATTTATATGCTGTTTTGGTTGGCAATGGCCTCAAACATAATATTGGAAAAAAACTAGCCAATATGGATAGAAAAGGAGGTATGGAGCGAGTGTTTTGGGAACTAAGCTTTTAAATAGGGAGCTTTATCATAAGATAGTTAATAATTTATTAGATGCATAAATGTGATCACTGAGTAAGTCTTCAACATCTGTGCGAAGGTACATTTCTTTACTTTAAATTAGAGATACGACCATGAATGAAACAGCACAAGAAGCTCTAAAACTTTGCCAAGTGGATCCTCAGTTCAAAGGGACTTAGCTACAACTGTAAGGCAGAGTTAGGAATTGGGTAAACCGCTGCCAGACATCTGTAGCGGAGACGTTAGCTAGCTAATGTACGCGAGTTAATTCCACCGCAGATAATGTTACCACGCTATGTCTCATGCAACTTTAGCGAACAGAGATACGGATACTAATCAAGTTTGTCACAGCCAGGGGTTACTATAATTGTATCGCAACGTGAGCCAAACGTAACATGCGCGGTGTTTATTGAATTAATCAACCAAATGGCATGTCTCGTTGTGTTAAGGCTCGCTTACACCACTAATAATAATAATACGATATTGAAAGCTGAGAAAGAGAAACAAATTAAGTATCTAGATTTAGCACACGAGGTTGTTGACATGTGGAATGTGAGCTCGGCTATCATTGTGCCGATTGTCGTAACGGCCAATGGCCTGATGGCCGAAAGCCTCGACCAACATCTTTTGAGGCTCTCGTTAGGCGGTTGGATCAAGGGCCTGATTCAGAAGGCAGTTCTCCTCGATACGGCTCGCATTGTGAGGAGGTTCCTGTCTCTGCAGCCCTAACCACCGGTAGCTTGGACCCTGCTCCCGACACCGGCGGAACACTATTTTTTATATTTTTAAATGTTTTTTTTAATATAACCTTTAAGAAATATTTAAAAATGTATAAAATAAGTATACAAAATAAATAAACGAAATAATACGATATAAACGCAAAAACGTTAAGCGCTAAACAAACAAAAAAATCTGTTTGTGTCAATCACAGGTCTATCTTTGCAAGATAATAGAGACAGAATGATATTTTTAACGCTAAACGCATTTAGTCATTTGTGCTGCAAGTGTTATCTTAAGGTTAAGTAAACCCATAAAGTTACATGATAATAAGGTAAATTCGTGACTTACATTATTGTCATGTAGCTTATTGGGTTTATAATAATATATAATGCCGTGTAGTTTTACAGTCACGATACTAAGGCAACATAAACTGTACGGTGGTACGTGAATCCCCAAAAAATCGCCTTAATTTGTCGTAAAAGCTCAGGTAGAGGGTAGCATTAATAATGAAATATTCATGCGGAAACAATTTGCTGATGTCGGGCGGATGGACAGACTCGATGGACCCGTCCAACTGGACCCGGCCACGTTATAATATAACTTCTATACCTTTGGACATACAGTTTAATTCGCACGCAAAGTTAAAACAGCATGTTGGAATGCTACAAATAAGGGCGGCCCATATCGACGTAACGCGGGCCCCATAACAATAAGCATAATCTAAATGGCTAGGATTTGTTCGACATGTGAGCTTATGGGGCTGCGAGGGAGCCCACTCGTGCGGTTGTGCTGATTGCGAGGTTTTACACACGCTTCAGAGGCGAAGGCGGTTCTTTTACAGAAAGTCTTTTGATGCAGGAAATTGCCGAAGTAGGTATAATAATTCAGCTTCCATTTTTATTATTTTTGTATCTGACGTTTGACGAAGTATAAACGTTGACTCAAAGGTAGAATTAATTCAACAGATTTGCGAGTTTCGATGATTTCATTGGACACACTTATCATTACCCACAATCTGAACAGCACTCCATGACAACAGTGCTTCACATTTATAACATTATTACGCACATGACACTAATGGCCCTCGTGAAACAACTGTGAGCTTTCGTTAGTGACTATGGAAATACTGGTGGTGATATAAAGCGGGTGTATCAAACACGAGAGGTCGTGGCACTCACGTGGAGGGCCGCATCGAGCGCTCCGGCCAATTAGGGCTCCAGCCAGCGCGAGAGGCTCTTCACTTGGCCGCTTAGCCTCCAAGCTTCTCCAGACGTGTACACTTAATCGTCAAGTTTATTACACTAAAACAAGTGAGCGTTCTCATAACATTGTTTGACGTCCACAAACTTTTGGACAACATTTTCTTTGCAAGTCGGGCATTTCATGACGTAGATGGATCGTTTATCTGAAATGCTGGGGAATTCTTAGATTCGGCTCCCTTTCAGCGGTGACAGTAATGTCAGACATCTACTTTGTATAGTCTACTGCTTCGTGAAATATTCATCGGACTCTCGTGTTTACACATTATGTTTTTATTATCTAATCTCGTCTCGTTTCTAGGTGAGCCAAAATGGGGACCTAAATCGGGATACATTTTCTAAGAAATTTTTGACTTACATTCTGTACAGTTAGGCCCTTTGTACACACACAGTTTTCTTGCCGTGAAAAACTACGTTTTATTCGCTGTGTGCAGGCACGACCGTCAGTGTTGAATGGATCACCATGGAAGCTTGTTGACAGACGCGTTTTTCTCTGCCGTAAAGATACCGTGCCGTGGACAAAGGGCCTTAATTTACCCATTCTTCAATTTTTTATTGTTAAAGTTATTAAACAAACAATTAAGAATATAATATGCTAAGCAGCAGTAAACAGCGCACTTGATACAATCTTTGCTTATTTATTATTTAATTAATACAAACTCATTGGTACGTCTAACGCGGTTCTAAATAGTTGAAATATTCATCACGAAATTCTTCCACTTTGTAAATTTATCAAGAATAATATTAATGCATAGCCTACTAAATGAAGATGATGATTCATGATTCTTTATGAAATATAATATGAGGAAAGTAGAGTGAGGAAATAAGATTTATTGTATGTAATGAAATCAAAGAAAGGCCCGTCACCGCGAATTACATACTCATGAAGATGGAGTCGAGGACGGAGACAATTCGCACGAGATGGAGACGAGCTTCAAATATTTCAACGGTATCACATTGCACATAAAGTAGCGATGAGACAGATAGGAGCATTTAGTAACTTGCAATAACACCTCATCTTTCCGTTCTACGTAAAAAGTCGAAATCGCTTGAATTGAAAAAAAAGTTGAGTAAACTTTGATGACATCGTGTAGTTGTAAAATAATTTGTATAAGTTGTTAAACCATCGCTCGTAAAGTAACAAATAAGTACTATTCGACCGATGTTACCGTTTGTGTTAGCCAGAAACAAGAGTATCTGACTTATTTAAAACGAATTCGTGTATGAGGACCATTTCAGTTGATCGTTCTAACATCCGAGCGGCAATTCATCAATATTACTAGTGGTGTGTTGTCAAGGACTATAACATTGTCCCGCCAGATCGCACAACCCAACTGTCGCGAACTAAGCGCACTGGTAATGGGATCGGCCAGCGATTTCGCACTATATCCGTGGATGTTTCGACTACGTTTGCATTATTCTCAATTCTGTGTAATAATGTCTCATCTCATCGTTTCGTGATTTTCATGAGAATATTAATGTTTACATAATTTAGAAAGCCGATATTCTGATAAATACCGTAGATACACGATAGTTCGTTGTCGTAGTTAGTATCGGATACATTTCTTAGAACCTCAACTATGATGATTAAGTTTCGCTTAGACATGTGAAAGATGTCTTACGAATCAAGACATCTTTCATATCTCTAGAGAGATTCTCAGGTTAGAGATGTGAGTTCCATGACGTAATTTGATTTTTCGCGCTAATTAATAAAATCGGTTCATTGGCCCAAGAATTTAAGTTACCGCTGGTAGTTTAAATATTCACTTCTTTAGTGCAGACTGCAATGTTTTCTCACATTTTGAGATAGTACTCGCAACCGGCGTGCGTTTATGACCATGAACGTAAAGAAGCAAAACACTACAAAGTGAAAAATAGCGTTAACGTTAAAGTCGGTGTTTTTGGATCCGGATTTAAGTTTTTTGCTACCGGATTCCGAAATTAATGTTATTATTCACTTTGTATTTGTACCTAGTGATTTTTTATATTTCACTTTTTAGTTATGGTACCTACCCACACAAATTCGTATACAACAGTGAAAGGAAGTATTACAACATCATCAAGTTAAACAAAGTGGATTAACTACGTATTATATAGAAGAAGAAGATAGAATGCTTTATTTCAGACACAATCCATAGGGTACATACAGACGAACATATAACCTCCTCCTTTTTTTAAGTCGGTTAATAATAAAGTAAGGATCGTAGGAGGATCGTAAGGAGTAAGTAAGGATCGTAGCAGGTGGCGTTCTATAGTTTCTGCCCACCCCCATGGGCAGAAGTTGTGAGTTTATGTATGTAGTTTGGAGATAATTACGCAATAAATCTTAGTGTATAAAGATACTAAAATGCTAGATACCTATCTAGCATTTTAGGGGCCATTGTGAAAGTCGGCAGGGCGAGGGCGCGGGGGGACGTGGCTAACTAATCCCCGGCTTACATAATCTCGATAAATTGTCACATGGACTTGTGCGGTCGTCATGATGAGTCGCCGGGTTTATCGGAGCGAGTCTGCTGGAAGAATTGATTGAAAGTTAACGCGCCATGATTAGTGAGGGACCACCGAGACCCAAACGCTGAAATAATGCCCGACGTTGGTTTATGAGCCCATATCTATCATTTAGAAGAACGGGTTTGTGATGTGACATGATATAAACAGCTGTAGAATAGAATTGATTTAAGAATTTTGCAAAATATATTCTGTAAGCAGTGTTTCTGTAACAAATTCGACATCCATCGAGTTGGCGAGTGCTGCTTTAAATTCTATCCAAATACAACTAATCAATAGACCTTCCAGTTTGCTTTAATCTAATTTTTTTTATAAAGATAAAGTACACAATTTTAATAAACTCCTGTGTAACTTTTCAATGTAATTGAATTCATTACCTTCGTTAATTGAACGCCAATGTGGATCGCCGTCTGCCTGAATGACGCTAGATGCGACATGCCTCGATTGAGCGCACAATTCAATATGGCTACATTGAGTTCAAGTATTTATACGAAAAATACACACCTTTTCTTCAAAATATATTTCTATGAAATGTTTACGGAAAAGGTAATGACAAAAGAATCACGTAGGTATTTTGCTAAGCCTAGCAATACAAATATTATAAGCTGGTAACAAAATAATAAAAGTGACCCAAATGCCTTTCATAATAATTCTACAAAGGCACATTAATTATTTAATTGTGTTATTAAGTCATTACGGCCACCTGATCAGATACCAGGACATTAGGAAGCTGAGGCAGATTACGGAACGAATTAGGTACCTACTTACATACAGCGTAACACGCAGTCCCTCATCAAAAAACCCTCATCACTCGGTACAAAACCGACCAAATAATCCGATACCACTTGTGGTTATAATAAATATGATATTCTGCGTGTTTTATGTGTACCTAGTAACCAGACATGATAAAGGTTTAGGGTTTGCGTGGACCGTAATGAATCACAAACAAAATTACCTTTGGACGACAATGAGATTTGATTATTTCTATTTTATTCGGAGGCAATAAAAACAAATCATGCCTTTGTGTAGGTTTGCGACGATGCCACAAACAAAATAAATTGGCTTACGGTTCCACGTCCTCGCATTATATGATTAAAATGTAAAATAGGTTCCTCTTGGAAAAAATGTTCGCGTAAAACATAGAAAATCAGATTTACATTAAAAAGTTTGAGCATGTTGACGCGGACGTCTCGGGGCACGTAAACTTCACATGTAGTTGCTTCTGGGCCCCGGGGAGCGCTAACGAGAGTTCAATACAACATAAGTATGAATCAATTTATCAACATCCTGCTGACGGGAGATTTTTGCGAAACTGCCGAACACGAGCGAGAAGAGCTAAGCGGCTAAGTTTGTGACATAATAACAGGTCGAGTGAACCGATAATAAAGTATTCTTATTTTTACGCCATTAAACCGTTCGTGTGTGGATGATGATAAAAAGTTACTTAAGTATCGTTCAAAAGCGATTTTTAAGTGGAATAACGATAACGACTGTAAAGGGGATGGTGAAAGCTCTACGCTATTCAGAGGTCATAAAGAGCCTAAGTAGGTAAGGAGATGGAATCTTTACATAAATATTTCATGTATTATGGTTTATTTATGTAATAAAAGTAAGTTCTTCCGTACTTATACCATTTTATTTAAAGTAAAAGAACACACTTTTCGATTTATTGTACTGAACTACAGAGTACTCCACTCAGCAGTTCAGTACAACAACCCCGCTTTATCTCGTCCGTCCCGCAGTATTGCTGACTGTATGGTATAGATAGTATCGACATGGCTGTACTAATGGTATTGCTACAGGCCACTCCTGCCCAGCGAGTGGGCTAGTGTTGTGCCATACACAAAGTTAGTGGGGCGAACAAGTGATGTGACAAAGTGATAGATGTGTTCCGTCCTTATTTGTTGCTCACATATTGACGTGGATTTTAGAGTGCTGATGAGTTTTCAAACGAAATACAATTTCTATCTTTCAGTCCCAATTATTCCCAATCCCAATTCACTAATGTCGACAGGTGTGACGCCTGACGCGTTATCAATATTGTTGTGTTTTTCTAAACGTCCACATCTATCAAATTCTTTGTCGGGTTCGGTGGTTATTTTATTGAAACATAAAAAGTTACCATTGAAGAGACGAAGGGTACGTAAAATGTGTTTTGGTTACTGTAATAATAAATTACTAATACCGTGAGAAGATACATTTTAAACTCGAGATGTGATTAGGTGTATACTTTAATAATTATTGTGATCTCAGAAGACAGAATAATTCATTGTTTTTTTGTCTATGTTAATAACTATAGTTTTTTATTGTGATACTGGATCTTTAAATTAATTTGTTGCTTGAATATTTTGGTTTCTGAATATTGATACTTAAATCATTATTGTGATCTCAGAAGAAAAAATTGTTGATCATTTACATACCTATTTTATTTTAATAGATACTCATGTTAATTAAAAGTGAGGTTTATTGCAAATGATGAAATAAGGGAAAGAAAGAGGTGTTTTGGCATGTTATCTGCCTGTCCACCGGAGCGGAGCGAGGCTGCGGAGCGGAAAAACTGAGAAATATTAACCAATAGGATTCTGTCCACTGAAGAGGAGCGGAGATTTTGTGCAATCCTATTGGTTAATATTTCCCGCTTCTAAGGCGTGAAATCAGCTAAGACATAAATTACTAGAGAAACTAAATTCCTGAAGCTGTAATGGCTCCGTATAGGAAATGTATAACAGGTTCGTTTAGCTAACTCAATAAATTCACGTGAATAATTGTTCAATAGTGATACAGGCTGCAATCCAGGACGTTTCCATGGAACTTGTCGTGTCGGGCGGTTCATTTGGCTAGATTTATCTTCTGTGCAATACGCTCAGCGCGGTCGCACAGCAATTACAGGCATTTTGCGAATTTCCTGACACTTGGTGTGATATGTAGCTGCAATGTGAAATATTGAGCTGTCATTTGTCAAGTATCTGGCCACGGAATATGTCGTTCACTTGTGAATTAGTACATATTTCAAACGTTATTATACCTATAAAATAACGTTTGAAATATGTAATAATTTATTCTATCTACATAATCCTAGGCATTTAGGCAAAAAATACACAACTCCACCAACAACATAATTCGGTTTGAGGTAATGTGGCATTACTACTAGCAAATAGAACCAGAACAAGACGCAGTGACAAACATTCACATCAACGGAATGAACTCCACGATGTGATGAAGTCTGGGCAATCCCGCAATAACCGAGCGGCGTCACACAAATCCTTCAATAAACAAGTGCCAAACAAAAAGTGAGCTCGTCGACAAACAAACAATCGTAATGGTAGACAGCGCGCACAAAAACAGAATTAAGACGAAGTGGCGCAGCGAGGCTCGTCAATCACCCGCAAGCGAGACAGAAGAATTTACTACTTTTGTCAATTCACTCGCTTGTCACTATTCACTGTGTCAGCTGACTTACTACTATTAAGAACAATCAACACCTCCACCGAATACTTCAATTACTAACAAGTTTCAAGCCATAATTCAGCTAAACGATTAACATTACTTTGTCACCAACATAATCCTCTGAATAAATGAGCTTGATGTTTTAACTGTAGCAAGACTGTTGTTGTGGACATTAGACAACACATTTAAGACGTACATGTCTTTTACTTTACGGTGCTAACGAAGGCAAACAAGTAGCTAATTATGTTTGTAGTGCAGTTGTTTACAACTAAGTAGGTACGTGTCACGAACTAAAGGTAATTAAGGCATCATAAGGAGTAGGAGCGGTGCGCGCCTCTAAGGCGACAGTTACTGTTGTGAATGTCAATTAAGGAAAGTTTCGCAATATGGCGCGAGACGTGAGCGCCGCCTACTAGTCGATAATGAAAACTTGCCATCACCTCGTTATGACTTCCAGGTATCGATACAAAATAGTTTCTATGCTAAAAAGAATCAGCAATAACTTTAAAATTGTAATATTCTCCACACAAACAGCGTTCAATATTTTAGTTCTACGTTCAAAGGTTGAATGAAATTATTAAAGTAATGGTGATTAATACTTGAAACATTATATATATATAAGTCAACGTTGAAACCCCATAAAACGGTGGGTTAGTGAAGGCGATCTATCACGGGAACCGTTCCTCAATTACAAGGGACACCATGACTGATGGCGTACCCCCAGGAACTTGCTACTAGAGACGAAAAATGTACGCTAAAAACTGAAAAGTTTACAAAACAACTAGAAAAAGATTTAACGGAGATGGATTTAGAAAGTTAACTATATTTTTTTTAATAAATGAAATTGTGAAATGTGGAAATAAGAAAATGGCTGTTTTTCTTATTTCCACATTTCACAATTTCATTTGCCCAGTGTTATGTTAGTAGCTAAAAATAATAGAACAGAATAGGGCAACGACAAACAGATGAAAACAATGATAAACTTAAGAGGCCTATTACATTTCGACATGATTTCTACCGTGATTTTTGCGTTAAATGGGCAACTTTGGCGTTATTATTTTGAGAAACGGAAAGACATCGACAACTATGACTTATTGCGTAATGGAGAATAGTTATTAATATAGTTTATAGTGGCCTCGCTTTTCGCATTTTTTTTTAAATCTATTTATATAAAGCCAACATTCCGAAGCAAGTTTTTCATAAAATGCGCGCAGTACTTTTTCGTGCTCGTGGATTGAACTACTTACATAATGCAAATGAAATGAAAAATGTATCATAATATCAAAAGTGAAAAGTGGTTTAGTTCATAGCGGCCTCAGAATTTTGAAATATGTATGGAATAAGTATCTAAAAATAAAGCCATTCAAAATCATAAAACTACAAAAAAGACGCTGAGAATTAAGGCTCGTTCACACCGGCGCGACTTGTCGCGCGACGCGACTTTAACAATACAATTTCTAATAAAACTTCACGATTGAACAATTGCCGGTGTCGCGTCGCGCGACAAGTCACGCCGGTGTGAACGAGCCTTTAACTGTAAATTTCTCCTCATTAATATTATTACAAAAAATGTATACCACAATAAAGCATAAGAAATTACAATAAAAAACTTTTAAAAAAAACTCAAAAAAACTAATGCGATGCGTCGGCTGCTCGAACTGTCAAAATAATAATAATAATAAAAATAATAAAATCTTTATTGTTCAAGAGAGCAGTACAAAATCAAAACGCAATTTTGTGATAAGCCTCTTAAAACCTACACTTCTGCTTTTTCTTCGCTAAAGATATCCATTAGACTATTTATCAAGTTTATAAACAATAAAATGAAGATCTGAAACTGATATTTCTTAAATAAAGTTATTTTACCACCAGACAAGTATTAATGAACTGAATACTTATTTAAAAATCACCGGTGCGAATAAAGCGTCTCTCTGGAGCGATGTTTTCAACTAACCTAATGTCATTTATACCTACCGAATCAGCCTGTCAAGTTTAATCTCTACTTGGGTACCACTAGAACTGCGGCCTTCACTTTGCTAAACAATTTTGACATAATATTTGACGTTGATGCTTTTCGTTTTTCAGTCAACGAGGGACATCGTCGGAGTAAATGGATGGTTTTAGAGCAATTTTAAGTAGGTGAAATGGGAACTCGAAATAATTGAAATTTAATCAATCACCTACAAGGGCATGCGATCCGCGTTTGTTCGCGTCAGGAGCGCTCGGATCCCAGGCCTTGATGACGCGCCGCAAGGCTCCGGCAAGCCGCCAAAATAACGACGAGCAGAGGCAAACGCCAAGATTCAATTTTCAGTGCACTCCTGCCGCCCTGGTAGCCGGTTAAAACTTGCCAAATTGGACAATCACCCTATGAAAACTGAACTGGGTTTTCAGCAGTTTCTGAATGTTACTCAATTCAGCTAACTAACTGAGCTCCCTAGGCAAAGTTTACGGGGATTTCATTTTTTTTTAACTTTATTTTCAGATTGCGCCTATAAATACATGTATAGGCTACACTACGTGGATTGTTTGTTTCAGATAAAATAGAACATGCATTGCTACCTACCAATAATTTAATGTAGGCAAGTCAAAGAGAAGGCCTGTGTCCCACCACTCCCAGCAGGGAACAGGCTGATTATGCTAAGTTGACATAGTTCCGTACTATGATTATTAAAAGGCTGATTAAAAATTTATCGCATTATTTCAGAAGTTCATTAGTACAGAAATGTAGTAGAAAGCTAATATTGTGAAAAGTACAAAATGACTTAGTAAAGTAAACATAACTTAAAAATTAATTTCTAAATGAGTTTATGGGACAATAACAATGCATGAGGCTTTTAATTTATATTTATACAAGTGCTGGCACGACGGAAATTATAAGACTGTCAAGGAAAGTTCGTGCATAAACGTTAAAATTTAATAACCACCAGCAAAATACGTAAACAATAAACATACTTTGTAAATATTTGATATTAACTTACGCAAAATATAAACCAGTTATTACACTCACTCCGGAGCTACTTTCATCGAAGAGCCGAAAGTATTAATATCCGAATGATACCCGGGTCCCGGAGGAAGAAGAAAGTGAATTCTAAGTTAATGACAATAAGATTCATTTTGAAGGAACTATTTCCAAACAGGCCACAATTAATGTTGAAGTAGGAGCTTTAATTTCAATAGTCTCTTAATATTACAATCCGATTTTAATTCCTTAGATACGAACGCGGTGCTCGAGTTTATAACAAATATTGTTCACTGCGGTGAAACAACATAAATTAGAATCCTAAATCATGTGCCAGTTTATCTGATCTGCAGAGTGACTTGTAAATTGACGTATTCCTTCCAGGGCGTACCCATTTGCAACAATTAAGCCAAGGCGAAATTTCATGACATTCGAGAAAACCCAAACTCTATGAATTTTTGAAAATTTCCCATCAGTCGTCACTAGATATCACTTTTCGCTAAACTATCAAATTGAATGACCTTCATTGCCATTGGGACCAACCTAATACTTTAACAAACTTTACGATGTAAGTGTAACCAAATGTTCTAAAACATAAACCAGTTAAAAGTTAAATGAAGAAAGAAGTATATTAAACATTTTCAAGAATCATCTACGTAACGTAATGTAAAATGAACTGTGACACCAGTTATCTCATAAATTTACTATAGTATTAGCTGTAGAAATTACGGGGAAGACATCTTCATTTAATCAGCTATCTAACGAGAGGTGCCGATTACACAATCGATAATGCTGGCGAAGGTCGAATTTGCAAATTATTGAAATGTAAAAAAAAGTAATTAACTGGTTTATGCCATCCCTTTATTTTCTAACCTGCCAGCAGTCCATCCCACACGTTAGGCACCCAGGACGCTGGTAGTTCACACGTCGCGGAGCGGCTTTTTTAACATGACTCACGGTCTACTCGATGGCTACGGTTCACTTGTCGCGTAGTTTCGATCAACTCGCCTGACCTTACTCCTCTAGATTTTTATGTTTGCCATCATATGAAAAGCCTTGTATACTCGTCACCGGTACCTTCAGTAGAAGTACTAAGGCAAAGAATGAACATGCAGCGGAACACATACTCGTAAGAACTACAAAAGTTACCAAGACAGAAGTTAGAAGAAGAGTAAGGGCTTGTATAAGGCACAGAGGGGCCCATTTTGAACAAAACCTTTATTAACCAACTTTAGGAACCTAAGAAGATGATATTTGAAAATGGTTAATAAACTTCTTCCTTTAAGTTTTAACTGTTGATGTTATAGAAAATTTGGTTACATAGAAAGTATTGTACAAAATGGAATATGAATAAAGGCCATTCAATTTGAGTGCTTAGAAAAAGGTGATATTTATTGACGAATTCTAGGAAATTTTCAAAAATACTTAAGGGTTGTGTTTTATTGAATCCCATTATATATCGCCTTGGCTTTATTGGGGGCTTTGTTGCAAATGGGTCACACTATCACGTCCTGAGGAAGGAATACTTCAAATTACAAATTACGTCTGTTGTCTTATTTTGCGAGTACATCGCGAATGCGGCAGTGAAAGCAAACGAGGAGTAGGTATATATGTGCGCAGTCATGAAACATAATAGTTCCACACAGCGATGCAAATACTTGTCGTGTCAATACAATCGCGGCGTAACAATACAATCCACTCGGCGTCGATGCAGCGGAACAAGAGCATTCTCACACATCATTAACTATTGATGCAATGCACATTCACCCACCTATTTTTACCTATATATAGCTAAAAAGAATCTCGTTTAAAAGGAATATAAATGTGTATAAATAAAGTTTGATAAACATTCTGTGTTTTTGGAGGATTGAGGAAAAAGTACAGGAAAACTATATGGAGATAAGAAATGTCATCAATCTCTTCCCTTTTCACTTAGTTGTACTGGTGTGTTTTGGTTATGCTAGTGCCCCCGAGACGAGAAGACCGGTGGCATTCCGCCAAAGTATCCGCCACTGGATTGAAACAAATTCGATTGTAACGATCCATTATAAATGTTATTACATAACACACGGACACAATGGAGCTCCTAGTGTACTCGTACTGAATTAACAATTCAAAAGGTTTTATTGCGCAGGATCGAATTGAGCGAGGGATGATTTCATTACAAGAAAGTACCCACGTCTCATCAGGTATCTAATTTCCGGGATGAAGTAGGAAAACGTTCGGTAAACAATGAGTTAACCCTCGCGTTATGCTCGCAGACGAATCAAGTGGAGGCTCTCGGAGCTCGGTGGACAGCGGTCCTTGGTGGCGGCTGTGGCGGGAGAAGCCTCTCGAGGTCAGTTAATAAACACTCGTCACAGCGCTCGCTCGCTCGGCTTTTTCCAATTTGTTCGACAAATAAAAGTCCCGGGTTGCATTTAGAAAGTAACCGCCTACGTCCGCTCTCACACCTGATACCTACGTATTTTTATTTTGGTAGAAGACAGTCAAACTAGCTGCGAGTTTACATTGTCTGAGTTGGTCGAGGCCTAGTTTTCTATCTCTTACGTTTTCCGTTTAGTGAGTTACATGGTAAATGAACAACCGTACTAAAATATCACCAATCACCAATAATACATTACCAAAAATCGTACAAATATGAAGCAGTATACGTATGTGTTTATTTACCTGAAACAGAAACAAAAACAATGCTTTAATTGCCGTAAAAAAATTGCAATTTGGTACTGAAACTAAATATAAATAAAATAAATATTGGAATTTTCGAATTTGAAACAGATAAATTGGTAGCAAGTACCGAGGTAACATAACAAACAAGATGTATTATGTATAACATTGGGGAAGTTTGACAACTTATGATAAGTTTATGTAGGTGTTCGGCGTCGGATTCTGCCCGGTCATCATAACAATCTATTGACCGGAGATTGGAGGTCGGGATTTAGATTTTCTTGCAACCCGCCGGCTGACCCTTCCATTTGTGTAGTATAATTATGCAATGACCCCTACAAATTCCGATATTATGTTGGTATCTATACTCGTAGCTTGAATATGTTTTTATTTAACTCCAATACAAAAGGTTTTTATTGCAATTACGTAGCATAATAAAATTTTGTTGTTGGAGAAAAAATCAACCATCATTTTGCTAATCTTTAAGATGGAAAATGTAAAACACAAATTATGGCAGAATACAAGGATTTAATCGGTTGCCATCGGGCGCTAGTTCATTGAATTCAAAATTTGCTCGAAGGAAATTATCGAGGCTTTTAATTATTAATACAAGAAGGGTGTCGGTTTGGACCAGGAATCCATAAGATTTGGCACGTCGCGTCGTCGTCGTAAAGACGAGCAGAATCAATACGCAATCAAACTGTCGGCCGCAGAGTTAGCTGCAAATATTTTCCAATTCACAATTGTGGAAGTTGGTGAGGCCGCGGGGCGACGTAATTTGATTTCGAGTAACGCCCTAAATTATTTACCATTTCCATTTCTGGCTCCAACGCCTCCGCCTCGAATAGAGTTTGCACTCTGTACTATAGTGAGCTGCTTAATTTAGATAAAACTCTTTGATCTTATTTCGATTAATTTCGGTAACCTTTGATCTGACCACGATCGCATTTAGATTGTATTGGGTTTCCACATATTAGTTTTGCTCCACGAAGTTGGATATAAACTCAATGTACAAATTTATTTCTTTCGAAATAATCATCTAGAAGTCACGGCACCACACTCCAATTTTGCTGATAAAATGAGGTGAGAATAAAATGTGATAAAATAGTATCGGTATACATTCTAACACAACTATTCCAATTCTAATCAAAGCAGAGGCGTGAGCTCTTTGACGGGTACTGAGAATCTATACGAGAACAACTGATTTTATTTCACTCCTTGCATAAAACATGAGCATGATTACCACAACCTATTGCTCGGTACTTAGAACTTACATCATAATTATATGTATGAGTTGTTTATGCTGTCTTATATCTTTCGTCAAAGGACTAACCTTTGAACCGAAACACTCGTATTTCTATTAGCCTTGAAAAGAGCACCTACATAAAACTAACTAATAATCGAATATAGGACAAGTTATGTTTCGTAACAAGAGCATATAAGTATCATTATTAAGTTCTTGAAGATATAAGGAAAGCCAGCTTTACTTTCCTAAGTTCTAACTTGGTCCTTTGGCGCTTTTATTTTGTGTTTCGTTTGAAAGAAGAGTTTCTGTCATTCTAATTTTTTCAGTGATCTTCAGATCACTGAAAAAATTTCACAGAAACTCTTAGGAGCTTAATTAAGTGATTACAATTTTTTGTGTTGTTTCGTTTTATTAAGCCACAACATACACGCATGACTGTGTGTGTACAGAGAGTTACTTCGAAGAAGTAAATACAGCTTACTAATTAATGCTTGTACACAGCTCATTAAATAGTATCTACTAGTTTTGAATGAACTCATTCTGAAAATACGCACAACATGATACATGGTACATAAACTCACGCCTTCTTCCCATGGGGTTAGGCAGAAACTACAGAACGCCACTCCTTTTGCCTCGTTAACGTACATACATCTGTTGATACACGAACATATCCGTATAAAACTAGTAATAGGGTTAAGGAATATAAACGTATTGTGGTGGTTCATTGCTGGTTGGTACACGGGTACCAGAGCAGCATGAAACAGCCGAGCGTAATTACTGAGAACAAAGGGACAAACATTTGTAAACAGTATAAATGGAGGCGGAAGCAGAGCTCTAATGTCACCTATTTATTGACTTCGGCGCCTCGAGGCGCTCCCTGTGTCGCCGGCGCTGCTGCTCGGATTTCCCATGGGTCCCCATTATTAATACTTCCGATTCGAAACGGATTTATTTTCAATATAATGGGGATAGAATGCAATATGCTACAACGCGACCTATAAGCCATTGGAAATAAATGCTAAATGTTTATGGTAGTCTTTCTAATGTATTGGTACCAGAGTTTAATGAGGAAATAATATTTTACTTATAATATGGTCTGACGTGGAATACGTTTGAGATGTCCACACTATGATGTCGTTTTGATATTTCATACCCATAACCAAGGAAACATTGACAATAGCAGGCTATATCACATCATCTATTTAAAGCAACGTCCGGAATAACAATACTAGTCGGCTTATGTCCAGTCTTTGTGATGGGAAGTCTCTTTTATAAAAGTTTTATGATCTGCTACTATTGTAGTTATACTCGTATTTTACAATCGATACAGTTTCCAGAACTTCATGCCAGCACAGAGTTTTTCTTGTCTAGGAAACTGAATGCAATCAATGAAACTATAAATAATACCGGGTTTTGAAACAATACTAGAAAGATGCAGCCAGAATAACACAAAAAAGGCAATTTCAAAATGATTTCCTAAAAAAAGCGAGCATAGAATCATGACTCATAAGACCACTGACTACATAATTATAGCACATTTGGCAAGTCTTTGAAGAAGCTTTAAGGGCTGTTATTCTCAAGAAGCGTAAAAGGGCAAAAAGTTTTCGCGGAGTCACACCCTAGAAACAGCCTTGGGCTAAGTTTCTCCTTCAAAAGAAAATAAAAACGTCAAATCATTCGATGTACCTTCTAAAGAACAACAATTTGTTTGACATTTGATCCACAGAGGGAGGTGAGCTCGTCTCTAAAGGCTCCTTCATTGGAAATATAAAATATATATAATCCGTAATTACTTTTTTCTTAAATGTACAGGAAGATTTTAGAGAATCCTTAATGAAAAGTATCGGAAGTTCAGGGAACGTTCTCGAGGAGCTTTAATTGATTTTAGTACCTACATCTATACGTATAGCTATAGATACTTTTATGTTGGAGTTTTAAGAAATAGGTATCTTGAGTGAGTCGTGGGTCAACATATCCTAAACCCATCTCGAACCTCAAAGCTCGAAATGCCGCCCTGTAGTTATAGTATCTTATTGTAAAAACACAATGTGACCGTATTTAGACTTAATCTTGCCAAATGTATAGGACTGGCTAACGAAACACGTTACAGCATCGAAACGTAGATCTACGAGTAAATATTGCACTAATTCACGAATAAAATCGCACATCTTGATGTTCGATCCTCTCATGTCCTCCACAACATTCCAAGCTGCTCAATCGACATTCCTGTTCAGTCTACGAAAACAACATAATAATTGATGAAACTATGAAGGAAATATTCTGAAGATCCCAGTAAGACATGCCGTAGGCGAGCGAGGCGTCTCGACTTGGCACAACTAGTGAACATTCCACGAATACAATAAATTGCGCGAATATCTTGTCATAACATAACCACCGCGCAATGAAGACCCACCGGCGCAACTTTGTGGAAATATTTGTTTACTACGCAAGCTGGGCTAGAAAGACCCTAAGTTTGTAATAATTGTGTGTGGTTTTGTACTATTCAAGCCAAACCTTTACCAGTTTGTGATTTAATGCTTAATTTGAATGTAAAGGCGTTTTATCACTACATTTTATAAAACAAAGCCCCCCGCCCGCCGCCTCTGTTTGTCTGTCTGAACGCGATGAACTCAAAAACCGAATGGATTTTTATACGGTTTTTACCAATGGACGGAGTGAGGCGTGAGGAAGGTTTAGGTGTATACCTAATTCATTAAGGTTTGGGGTAAATTGGCTGAAATATGACGATGTAAAATACTCCAAGTAGGATGAACATCATTTACATTTTAATCTAACCCGTTGCCTGTAATATTAACACGCAACATGTTAGGACACTACGATAGAAAAATGTAGGTATGTATGCTCTGCTACCATGCAGGGCGGTTTGCTAAGTACAGGGCGGGTTGCTACGTGTAGGGCGGGTTGCTACGTGTAGGGCGGGTTGCTACGTGTGGGGCGGGTTGCTAGTAACGAATAAATTATCTTTATCTATATATAGGCTTATATTTCTTAGTATAATTTTATTCAAAGAGATGTGCACTGGGTAATTTTGAATCTTGTTCTTGTGTGCATCCAAAGACACAAATCTCACTTGCGTATACAGCCAAAGTCAAGCCAAATCGTTGAGCCAATACGTCAATTGATCCGCCTACAATTTAGATACAGAAGCTGGAGAAATAACCGCCCGCGGCTACTCGTGCGAAGTGGTCGTATCTCCATAATATTTAGACAACAACAAATAGAACAAAGCTATAAAGCGCGAACTAATTTAAAATACCTATATTTTAGCATAAATTAACAACATTGAAGGGATATGGAAGCTACTGTAAATTCGCTATGAATAAAATTAAGAGTCGACCTTTCATAACAATAACGTTTACGTGACGTGTTTACGGTCTGTCAGAGCAATTACCTAGGAGGCTGGATATAGAGCCGAGCGGCGGAAGGGTTGCCAGTAATGGGAAATGAAAAGAAAACACCGGAGATAGTCGCAAGTGGGTGTGCTAATGGAGGGCAACCCTTTTGTCGCCGACACAAAGAGTAGGCACACGAGAGTGGCAGAGCATTGTAATGTGACGGACACATCGACGCCTTCCACTGTCCATAGTGCCACCAAATTGACGTGTCACGAATGAAATGTTTGACTATTAGTCAATTTGTTCCGATCGAAAAATTCCGTGGCTCCGAGTGAGACAAAATTCTTTGAACTATGTTCGGAAATAGACGTGGAAGACTTTTAAGGTTTCTAATATAAAAAACTTGGGGCGAGCTCGGTTATTTTCACTTCGCCTTGATAAACTTTGCCTATCTTAATCGTCAAGGAAAATTCCGACAAAGTACAAAATGAACCGTCATTTGTTGATTATATTATTAATAAAGTTACCATCAAATCTCGCAAAATCACGATCTTGAGAGTGTTACTTTAAAATATTATCGACTTGAAGATATTTAATATTTTGGTTCATTTCTAATCATTCTTCAGTTGGGGTACACGGGTAACAGTCGCTTCCCCCCTCCACCCCGCCACCCTAGACACAATGTTTTATTCATAATCTAAGTAAGAACTCCCAAAACACCGATTTGGCTGGAGTCCATTAAAATCCCGTTGGAGTGAATTTAAATTGAGCTGAGCCAGTGTCATCCGCGCTTGCTAGACGTAGGTGCGATACCATTGAGTTGCCCAGATTCCTTTTTATTTTTCTTAGCGTTTTGCCTTCGTTAAAAATCAGAATTGCTAATTAGCTACGCAGTATCTCTTACGTACCGTTCTCTTTAATAAATATTTTCCGGGTAATCCTAATTGGTATAATGTCTGCGTCATCCGGGAATTGCAGACAGCTCCGTACAACCCGACTAAAAACAATACTAAAACAATGATTGTGTTAGTATTGTTTTTTTTTATTTGGAAATGATTTTAGTTTTTTTTTTGACATCAGAGTGCGTGACCTTCACAACTTCCATACGACAGTTTCAAATTGTAAATAAGATTTTTACAAAGTTTATCTTGCGACGGAAAAGAACCGTGTTGAAACAAACAACACTGATTAGTAGTGTGTCCCTCTCGTACAATTTGGCAATGATCATTAAGTATTAAACTACTAGTATTTAGTCATATTTTGTTTAGGCACTTAAAAAAATAGGAAATCGTCTACCTAAACAACAGACAAACACTGTCAAAGTAAACATTAGCACAAATAATTATTTTTCTTCTTTGAATATATAATTTTTGTATATTTGAAAACGTTGTTAATTAAGATACCTGAATATTATAATATTCCGACAGAAGTAATAAGTAAAGTTAGTGTGAAAAAATCTCACGGATAAGAATTAAAGAATTATACTTACTCTAGCCGGCATGACATGACAGAATGTCAAAATGAAATGAATGTTTAGACAATCAATATTAAATTACGTTATAAAAATGAAAAATGTTGTTAATATTTCAAAGTATTCAGATTTTCAGGGAAATAAACCACAAAGAACATTACTAATTGGTTTCCCAAAAACGGTCAACTAGAGTTTTAAAATCTTCTTTCATCAAACAGCTTCGTTAGTCTATGTAATTGTACTTTGTAAATCAACGCTTGCTTGCAATCATTTATGTGAAATCTTTAGTAATTTGAACACCCCTTATTACGACACCATTATGGTATCAAAAATAAATACTTGTTTCAATTAAAGCCTAATTCGTTTAAATCAAAGAGCTTCACTGTTACAGGCTTTTTACAGCGCCGTTACTTACTTGCGACGTTCAAACATGGCGGCTCTCGTTAAATATGTACCAAGGAATCATGAAGAGAGTGGAACAATGAAATATTCAAGTATTTCAGCTTACGGACCCCCATTTGGAATTATACAAAATATGAGGCAACAGCAGTCCAAACCGTAATTACTTTTAGGTCTCATCATGTTTCTTAATGAATTCCTAACGAACGCTACTTATTGTTTACGAATAAGGTATTTCTGTTTGTTGTAAGCCTGACGTCTGTTCGGAGGGCAAAGATGAAGCTCTTTTAGAATGCTAATTATCTTTTTATTTACGTACAAATTTGAGATATAGTTAAAAGTTTTATGCAAGAGCAACAAAAATATAACATCGTATTTTTTCAATTAAAATCCAATTCATAAAAGTTGGCAATCATAGCTGCGGTTTAAAAGCGTAGAGCAAATAAGTGCGGAATCATTATCATAGTCTAAATAAAATCAAAAACTTCCATAATAAGTGAAAAGCGGGTGTAAATTAATGACTTGTAGTCTTCGTAGTGGCAACTTTGTCGATAAATCAACTAAGTTCACTCGTATCTCATGGCTGTTACTGAGCGCTAAATATACAGACGAGTACTTGTGTCGGTCGAAACCAACGGATTTGTACTGAAGACAAGCGTCGCTTAGTTGTTTAAGAAGCTTAAATCAACAGCCAATAGTGATCACAAGAAATAAAAAAACTTTTTACAAAAAAACCAACTGACTTCCAAAAAAATCACTACAAAGTGAAAATAACTTTAATTTCGGAAGTCGGTGTCTTTGGTTTTGAATTCTCGTTTTTTGCCACCGACGACGACCGAATTTTTTTTGGAAGTCGGTTGTTTTTTTTGTAAAAAGTTTTTATTTTTCACTTTTTAGTTGTGGTACCCACCCCCTACAAATTCGAATATCACGACCTGCTATGTAAGGAATATGTTAAACCATCGTCCATATAGGCTAAGTGGGAAAAATACGTATTTTTGAAGCTAACTCAAAAAGTACTCAAGCAAAGTTAATAAAATTTATATGGGACCACCTCGAACATACATACGCTACGAACATAAAACCTCCTCCTTTTTGGAAGTCGGTTAAAATAGCTATAGGCTATAAATAAGATTACTATTTGTAACCAAAGCGATGCAGGTCCGCAATAGATCGACAAACCCCAAGATAAAGATGATACTTCGTCTTTCTGCAACCCTAATAAATTAATGTAATGGTGAGAACGTTTAGCACGTGACCACTTTACCTTATTTAATCGACCCTGTTATGTACACATCGATAACAGGTTTTTTTTCCTACGGACCGAGATATCTACCTGTTCAGACTATCTATATTAAGTTTGTCGCGTCTTTGCCAGAACCCTTAATAAATATATATTTGCAATGAAGACTGGGATAACATACAACAGTAACATATCTGTTTTCATTCCGAAATCATGAAAATGTATGAAGTCTCTAATAAGAAAAAGGTTACATTATCATTTATTGATAAGCTCCAGAGCAAATAAATATGAGTACGTGAGCTCGACTTAGATCTCAGAAATATTTTAGTGCAATACGGGTAAGAGCAAACATAAACATTATTCCGCATAAAAGGAAGTACATACATAATGCCATTCATATTAGAAAAACATGTCTTGAGATGTTCGGATACGTCTGTCAAGTAATATTATGCTTTTAATATTTCACAATGTTGTTGGGGCACATTTCATCCGATGCTTACGTGGCGCGGCCTCCGACAGAGTTCATATTATTTGAGGAGGCTTTTTGAATTCCTTTGACTGTTCATTTGGATGAATGCGCCAGTAACTCATATTACCGATTCCTGATACTAACTTCGTTCGACGCATTCATAAATCGGAAATGTATTTCATGGGACACTCTGAAATAGCGTTATGAGTACCTACCTACTGTGTACTCATGATATGGCGCTGATTTCTTTCAATCCTGCAATCTATTTTATCTTTCTGTGGCATAAAAGGCGGCAACTGCTCATAAGCCATGTCCATTCTTCCAGCATAACGACCGTCAATTGTTCCTACAGGCAGAGAAAAATCTTGCCCTGCCGTTGAGTTTCGAACCATGGCACAGAGTTTGCCCGCCTTATTGTTTTAGCCCGTACCTACGTCACCGTCGTCTGCGCACTTGAACGCCTCCCACTACGTTGCCAGCACATTACACTTCGCCATTTTGACTCCAGTTTTCAGCATCATATTTTCCCCTGATTTATAATATTTTTCCTCAAATACAAAACACATGGCTGCCATAAGCATTATGAAAATATACTGGCAGTCGTAGAATGACGTGTTACGGTATTACGCAATTTACAGAAAATTACAAATAATACATATCTTGTTACCATGTAAGTACACGGATTTCACGCACAGTTTTAAAAAAATTATTATGTGGTTATTCCCTTTCTTAGAAACGTAGAAAGAATCAGAATACACAAGATCAAACCTTTAAATATTCTTAGAACATAGACAGACAGCCAAGTAGCTACTACATACATAAAAATAGTTTAACAGTAAAAAAATGTCATCAAATTGGCAACAAGTTTTCTGGGTTTCCAGCAGGTTTTTGCTAATTGAAAACTAGTCAATAAACGTACAATGTACATACAGCCAACTTTTGTCCGAGCTTTTTGATCGAGTCGTCGTCGTGTGAAACAAGCTGTCATTCAACAAAGCATTTGATCCGGTAGTTCGCCGTACGTTTTTGATAGAATTCGTTCGCAGCGCCGAAACAGCGTCCGATTGAAAAATCAACAGCATAGCACGAAATTTCACAATCGTGACAACTTTTAGCGAACTTTGACGTTGGGATTTTAGAACATTTTATCCTGCAGGATTTAAATATGACAAGTCACCACACAATGAATTCACGCAGTTCAAATGTAGGAGAAAATGTCAAAGAACGTTGAGCGAGTACCAGGTGAACAGGAACTTAAAAAGCTTAACTCAATTATGGCCGTTTGGAACGGTTGAAACGCTTGTGGCTCCACGCTTACTTACTCAAGAACCTCTTTGCACATTTATAATGTCCAGGCTATTCGTCTTTATTCTGCATTTCTTTGAGATTTCTTGTCCTCTATTAAATATAAAATGTTAATGTACTAAAACATTTTCTCAGAGAGTGAATTTTCTGATTCTAAGATTACGGTAAGAGGATTTATTTATATATAAGGTACAACTTTCGCATGCTATAAATATCCCCTCACTTAAGAACAACTGGTAATGATACTATACTTCTAACTTTGGCATAAACATCCTTATAGCACGTGAATTTATCAGAATGAAGAATATTCTTAAAGATGCTGGGCGAAAAAATGCTGAATTTTACCATAGAGAGGAGATCCGTGCGTTGTTTGAATGAATTCAGTTTGCAACGCGGTGCTCATGAATAACGCAAGAGGAAACAACGTGTAGAATTCACATTCACCGATTTCCTCTATAATGTACCTAGTGTACCTACCTAGTTATACAGTAGGTAACACGTAAGTATCTTCATAACGAAGCTTAGGAAATTCTCCTACGATTACGATTTTTGGAAGAAAAGACAAGCAAAGTAATATTGACGCCAAGTCCCAAATTAATAATACATGGACCGAACCAGAACCACATTGTAAACTCGCGACACAAAGGGCCCTTCCCTTTCTTTATGTTTTCTAATATGATTAAACACTCCAATACGAGACAATATAGACGTGTAGTTACTGTCGAACGATACTTATTACTCTAGTTAATAAGGAGATATTATTGGAAGCTCGCTCCAATGAATACACGTTATTCCTGACATCGACGGATGTAATTAACGACATTAAGGTGTCCGCCTGCGACTGCACTCGACAGAACGTGTTGATATGAAAAAATAAATGCTATTTTATACGCGTATAGAATATTGAACGGAAACAATGAAGACGTTTCACGTTTTATTATGTGGAAAGTACCTACTCTGTTTATGAGTCCTTCACAGATTAATAAACGTTCAGCGAAGTAGTCACTTCTTGGAAAATGTTCAGAAATGTGCTTAACTTTTAATTATAGCCAAAGACAAAGCTTAATATTATACAGTAATCGTCCATTATCTCTGCAGTCCAGCGACACTCTAAAAATACAGTTGAAAGCTACAAACAGCGCGTATTATCCTAAAAACAATATTATCTAAACAGGCGGAGTTAATACCTCGGGTAATTTCTTCGTTCATTAATAACTGACAAAGTTGCTCGCTTCTGCTAAGCCCCTTGTCTCGCGTACTAGCCTGGGCTGGGGGCTCGGTGCGAGGTTCCGGGTGAAATTGGACTCAATTCCACTAAACTTAAAGCTCTAGGTTGGAAGACTGTTTAAGCACATAATCCTATTTCCAAGCCATTTTCTTAGGAATACGTAAAATTAATACCCTACACGGTTTGAAATCGTTTTCAATTATGAACTGATCGCTTGTGTCACCTTGAGATCCGAAGAGAACGGATCATTAGGCTTCAAAGCAACCGTTACAGAATTATCTAATTAATCTAAATTATGATTAACGACACCTATCAAGGTACCCCATTCTTTTCTGAGAGGATTTATAATATTTATTTATTTATTTATTTATTGGAAACTCAACAGCTTATTATTAATATGACATTTTAAGTGAAATTTCACCCCACTATCAATGAACAGCACAATGCAGATGCGACAAAGTAACTAGCATCTTAAAGTCTGCATACACTGAACATTGACAGTGAGATGATGACAATTATACAACCAAAACTTGAGATACGGTCTTTTCTTTGTTATGTCAGCGGGTAACAGCAGTCCAAACCTTTTCGTAACGCCATGCTGCTGCGGTCACAATTTGCTACTCACCGAAAAAGCCTTGAGGAAAACGAGGCACTGTATGATGCCCTCCATGGTGTCTCCCGTGAGGCAGAAGGTGCCGGTCAGGTGCCTGCCCTTCTTGTCCCCTATAGCCGGTGCGGCAGCGAGGCTGGCGTGCACCAGGGCGCCACGCGGCCGAGCGTCCCTCGTAGCCCCCAGCACGCCCGGCAGCGGAGCGCCTTCCATGAGCTTCGCCAGCGGGTCCATGCCCGCAAGCTAACAAACCATCGCACTGGCTGCACTTCAGCACTTTTTAATTTAATTAACTATTCACTTTTTATTGTTGAAACGTCACAAACCTTTTTTGGCTTTTAGCGGATAAAAGAACTTTTATTTCATGATCCGTGATTTTTTGTAACTGAATAAAAGTACCAGATTAATAGAACGACAGGAGGTTTACGAACGTGTAATGACGTCGATGCGCGACGACACGGACATGACCGACGGAGTGATGGTGCGGGTGGCGCCGCAGAGGCTTTTGCACTCCTCACACTGGCACTTCTGGTGCTCCGGGTTCCAGCACTCACTGTTCAACAGTAACGTGACGAACGTGTAGATCAACACAGCCATTCCAACTATTATGTATACTTCCATGCTGCACTTACACTTTTTTGGCACACTATTTGGCACTAGATTTACCTGTGAAATTAAATTTAATAATTTCGTATAATTCTGGTATAGATCATCAGTGGTGTTTGCCGTCCGTATTTATATGTATATGCCGAATTAAATGTAGTAAAACGGAATCTAATCCTAACTAATATTATAAATGCGAAAATGAGTGTTTGTTTATTTGTTTGTTACCCTTTCACGCTAAAACGGCTGAACATAATTGGATGAACTTTTGCACATGGGTAGACCATGATCTGCGGACCCTTATTGCGTTATACACGATCAATCACAATCTAAATCGTTTTGAGACAGATTGCTAATCATAAGTTCGCAAAAAAAACCAGCTCAACAACGTAAATAACGCAATGAATATTTTTGAACTGTCAAAATGAAACAGATTAGTCTTAATCGTTAACGAAAATGTGTTAGGATACTTTTTATCCGGATATTCCCACGCAATCGAGACTTATGCGGGTGAAGCCGCGGGGCGCAGCTAGTGTATTAATAAAATCGAATTTGGGGATTGCTCATTTATCATTTTTAACGGCATTTGTAGGAAACAGACGGCTTGCGGCGACCAGCCAGCATTTATGTTGGCGCTCCGATGATTTACATACGACGCGTGGCGCCGCGCTGCCATTTAAATAGAATCATTCCAAACATCGGTGGCTGTTTTGCATACAAAAACTGTTCAAAACAATTTACACTCGAATAACACAACAACACGTTTTAAATTGATCAAAAATTGTACCGTTTGTTTCCAAATCCTTTCTATCATTAGGTATATTTTTGCTATTCAGAATTTATATTCGGAAAGGCTCTTGAAAATTAATGGGATTTCACCACATAAACATTAATTCTAGCGGCAAATAAATAAAATGAAACGTTCGTGCGAGCCGCGCGGTTCCAGCAAACAAAATGCATCGTTCGTGCGAGTCGCGTGGTCCCAGCAAACAAAATGCTTCGTTCGTGCGAGCCGCGTGGTCTCAGCAAACAAAATGCTTCGTTCATGCGAGCCGCGTGGTCCCAGCAAATAAAATGATTCCTTCGTGCGAGCCGCGCGGTTCCGGTAAACTAAATCCATCCTAATTATGTACAACCACAAAAGCTCTCAGCGATAATGATCATATAGATGTAACCGTGACAGGTCACAGGCGTGTCCGGCGAGAGGTACAGTAACGGTCATAAGTGGAGTAGCAATTTTTCAAAGCAATAGATTGACGCTTCGGTTTAACTTACGACCTTCTTATAATAAGTCATAGACACACACACACTCTCATTAGTTTAACAATTATAGTATTTCATAAATTCAACTCGTTACGCATATGTCATGATAGCTTAGTGGTTACCGTATTTGGGTTGACGCGTTCATGCGTAGAGAGTCGTGGGTTCAAATCTCACGCGCGGTGATAGTTTTTTAATGTTTTAAAAATCACTCGAATAATCACGCTATTGACTATATCCTTGTTATGTTCGTCGTGTTCACTAAACTCGCCAAAACTTTATGATTATACCCACGAAAACCTAAATAAAGTTAAATGATAATTAAGGTAGACAAACGCAGTTAACTTACGACTCATTCACCGCGAATAAATAGAACGATGCTTGTTATTGTGGGTTAGTGACGTGTGTTCAATATATTAGCGGTGTCTAAAGTTCATTTTGAAATGCAAACAAAGAATATAGAAATGAAAGCGAATATTATTGCGCTGCGTAAAAGCAGACTTAATATTTATCACAAATATCTGATAAAACCGGACTGAGTGTGAGTAATTTATGATTTAATTATTTTATCAAACATTTATCTAATTAAATTATAACTGCTGATCCTGGTAATTGTTTTTTGAAACGTTTTATTTTTACCTTATTAATATTAGATATTTATTTATTGCATAATTTAAGTAAATGAAATTGTTTCTGATCTGATTTGGTTTTGTAGCTATAGCTAACTTTATAATAACTTACTTATTTATTTCAAAACATTTGTTAACTTTAATAATGCTCGTCTAGTTACAACCACTGATCTTTAAATGTCTCATCTGTGGATAAAGTCTAAATAGAAGAAGAAATATATAATTTCAAAGTAAATTTATTTACTTAGATTTTTGAACGATGAAAATAACATTTTAATTATTTATGTGAAATTTCTATTGACAATAATTACTTATTAAACTTTTTGTTTTAGAGATAAAAGAGACGCAGCGACAACACATGGTCAGCGAATACGGAACAAGTGGTTTCATACCAACAAGACGTTTGAAGAATTATTCAACACGTCTGTACGAACCGTGCGCCGTGCAGTCCGCGCAGAAGGTTTGCATTACATGTTACCCACTGTGTGCAATGTTTACGTGCGTGAGTGGTTAAACACCCGGAGATAACAGTTATTTCACGGCCAGCACGATCTCCTGACCTCCACCCTATAGAACACCTATGGGGTTTGATGATACAGCGATGGGAAGCACGGAATGAGCGGTCTGATGAGCAGTTGAAGTTGCATTGTATAGAAACATGGGAAAATTTAAGGGGAACAGATACATATAAATGCTTCAATATATGAATTAAAATCTAAAATAATAATAATTATATTATAAAATTTATATTATAATAATTATAATAAAATAATAATAATTATTATTATTATTATAATCACAAAATAACATCTAATATTTAAAAATGTAAAATATATGTATTTAATGAAATAAAGGAAATAATTATAATTATATTGTGTCATATCCGTAATAAGGATTATTTTGAGGTTTAGTTTCAATCTTCTTTTCGTAATGAAAATGAACACTTAAGCTATAACCTCAATAAGTCCTATTAAATACGATTTGTTAACTTTTCGTTACACGAACGTGAGGTCTCAAACTTACTCGTAGTAAAATAAAAGTGGTAATACTGAGTAATTTATTTGTATTGTGACAACGATTCCGCATTTCTTATATTTACGTGGGTAGATTTGCGTAGATTTGCGAGTTGGTTTGTTACATTACCCACACACAAAAGTAATTAAAGGACATTATTATTTATTATTAAGATACAATATATTATTAAGCCTGATTGTCAAGGTTCACGGTACTTTATCTCAATAAATTGTTATTTATTGGAAAATAAACTGTTTTAATTCTAGAAATTTATTTATTTAAACTTCATAAAATGATAACGAATAAACATTTTGTAATCACTTATTAAACATTTTTATTCTTAATCCCTTATTTCAATAACAATATAAGTTATAATAAAATTAGTTATTAATTAATAATCTTGTTTATTAATTTATTGAATAATAAAAGAACAGATGAAGATGATTGTTTAAAAGAAAAATAAAAGTTTGATTTCGTGGTTTGAACCCAGACCTATGTGTTTCACCATACACTTCGATACGCTACCAGCTATCGGAACTTGATACCAATATGTGAATTTTTAGCACTAGTATGAACCGACCAAGGTCACGAGTAATTACGTACTCTGCGAAAAAGTGACGGTATGCTTTTTGTTTCATTCGACGCCAGTGAGAGTTCTGAGGTGTATTCTGTGTTGATACATCACTTACACACACAGATATAGGTTCGGCCTGTCGCTCGTTCACAGCAATACAATCCTAAGCGTGATAATGCACTTATGACTGCTTACTGTACCTACTACCAGTACTCGGCGGTATAACAACAAACTCATTCCCGACTGATTGGCGTCATTGTGAGACGGGAACGCGGGATTTTATCTCGTCGCGTGGCAGCGTTCAATCACGTCGTATTCAATCGAACGACACACTCACACACGCACCCCCACACACCTACCATTGTATTATATATTAGCTCGTGGTCGTGGGCGCGACGTGGACGATTTCTCAAAATATGTTTCGGAATACCGACGTGACACAATTTTCAAGTTTTTGTTGATACAGCTACGTGTTAGTTACTTCAGCGTGTTGAATTACTCGGTCGGAGAAAAAATATTATTTGAGAAAACGCTGAATAAGATTAACATTATTGGTTACTATGCCTACCAATAAAAGAAAATAAATTATTACATTTTTGTCAGTTTATTGACAACATTGAATCGGAAATGATGGAAATTACTGTAAGTACTGATGGATGTTCTGTCTATGGGTAGGTATATATTACGTTTCGTTATTTTCAGGATCAGAAGTGACAATAATTGAATTATTCTAGTACAAAATTGATTGTTTTATTTACTAACAATTGAATCCAGTGTGGCGGCATCTACACCGCCACATACGAACTAAGCATCAAAGACCTGACGTCACAAGTCCTACATCGCGGTGTAAGAGTTTACCGAGCGATTAACATATATAAGACTATCCGACATCAATCCTTGGGCAAGTGCCCGCCAGACACAACAACCGTCTGGTCGGAGGATCCTCCCTTTTCTATGGGGGATGAGAGAACTTTACACCCTGTTCCTCATACCCCTAAATTGGTGACCCCCAATATGAACGTCAACGCAGCCTTCGTGCAACTACTTCAGCGTGACGTCATCAACATCACTCCCGCAAGCTTTCGTGAGGCGAGTCACACAGCCAGCCAGCACCCACGGCTTCAACGGGTATCCTGACCACCAGCATGCAGCGAACGCGCATTCCTGGTCACCACCCTCAGCCTCATCAGCAACCCGGCGCTGTACCACATCCGACGCACTGGATCACAACGCAGCGCCACCCCGACTCACTGGGGAATCAAACTCAAAAACTCAAACTCAAACTCAAAGCACCCTCAATCACCGCAGACAGTTCCGACCCACTGTGAACTATGCGGCACCCGGTTCCGACTCACTGGAACCTCAACTGGCACTGGCAAGCATCGCAAGATACAAGACTCAGCCCACTATTGACCTCCGGTCTCCGGAGGGGAGTGATGTGGCGGCATCTACACCGCCACATACGAACTAAGCATCAAAGACCTGACGTCACAAGTCCTACATCGCGGTGTAAGAGTTTACCGAGCGATTAACATATATAAGACTATCCGACATCAATCCTTGGGAAATTGCCCGCCAGACACAACACCCGTCTGGTCGGAGGATCCTCCCTTTTCTATGGGGGATGAGAGAACTTTACACCCTCCCTCATACCCCTAAACCAGTATTTCAATTAATAATAAAGAGGTGCTATTTCCTCGATAATTAATTTAATTGATAACAATTCATTGGTAAATATCGTGCTAAATATAATTATGAGACAACATAACTGAGTGTTTTACTAGCGAAGGAATTTCTTTTATTTCGCTAGACAAACACTCTACCTCTACTAACACTTTTGCTTCTAAATATCAATTCTCAATTCTCAATTCTTTATTGCGTACCATAATGTATATAGTTGGTGGGAAAAACAGTTACATCAGTCTCAATTATGGACCCTGTAGGGCACAGCATAGATAAAAGTAGGAGAGAGGAGGAAGAACGCTTGGCGTTTAATAAGTCAGACTATGAGTTTATACATGGTATTTATTAAAAATATTAATAATATTGTAAACTAATTACTTTTAAAAATATTAATTTGTGTTTTATATACTTATTATTAATTTTATTTATTATGTCAGTAATTTATTTATTATTAGTTTTATCAATTATTTAAGGTATTTAGTTATTATTATTTTTATTTACTACGTAAATAATTAATTATTTTATTTTATTTAAAGTAACTTTAATTAATATTATTATCCTACAGGGGTAGGTCATTTATTTCATATTTATAATTTATCATCTAAGTATTCGCCTATACTATAGTAGCATTTACTTTCAAGGAAGGTTTTTAATTTATTAATAAATATATTATAATTATCTAAATTCTTAATAATTGCGGGTAACTTATTATAATTTTTTATGGACATGACAAACGTACTATCGGAGTGCATTTTTAATCGCGATAGTGGTAAGTTGAGTCTGTTTTTGTGTCTTAGAACAATTTTCTTTTGTATGTCCTCTCTTTTTGTAAAGAAATCTGGGTATTGACGTACGAACTTACAAACTTCAAATATATACAAGCATGGTAGGGACAAGATCTTTAGTTCCTGAAAGTGGGGTTTACAGCTATCAGTGACTTCAATATTTACTAAGATCCTAATTAGTTTTTTTTGTAATGTAAGTAACGTGGGCGCGTCAGTACTGTTTCTCCATAAGATGATACCATATGTGAGCCATGCGTGGGCATACGCGTAGTACGTTACTAATGCTGTTTTTAGGTCTGTGGTTTTTTTGATCTCGCGGAGGGCGTATGAAAATTTTGATATTTTTGATCTTACTTTTTGGATATGAGACTTCCAATTTATGTGTGTATCAATATCTAAGCCTAGTAGGGTGAATTTATCAACTACTACTATCAAATACAACTACTAATATCAATGACACACGTTGATATTGTGAAGCAAAATGGTTCCTCCCAAATATAGTATTTAAAATATCAGTATAGAAATAGATTATGCTAGTTATAATAATACATCTATGAGTAAAAGCTCATACACACTGGCGCGACAAGGGTAGCGCTGTCTGTCGCGCCAGTGTATACGAGCCGTAAGTGGTGTAGTAAGCTAAGACAGTTAAAAGGTTTAGTTTTGCTACCTATTTGCATAAAAAGTTCATGTGAAACGGCAATAGTGTAGGTAACGTATCTACTATTACATGTCTATTATTGCAAGTAAATACTGGTTAAGGAGCTTCTTCCCGTGAGATTGGAAGCCGACCACAACATAGCTGGGAAAGGACATTTCTATACCAGAATTTGCAATAAAGCAAAGATTAAGAAAAAATAATTAGAGAAAGATTATACCAGAAATATGTTTTCCAGCAATAAATATGTTTCCTATTGCTATCGTCATATTCTGGTCACAATTCCTAGAACTAAATAGACATTGAAACACAGATCAGAACCACGCAATATCTCAAGCTGCAATGATATAGTTACGTACTAGCTACGTGTCTACCCACGCCGGCTTTGAAAACCAGAGTATTGATAACAACTGAATATCAGTCGAAGTGAAGACGTGGGTGTCGCATGCCCACGTATAGTAACAATTGTGTAGTTACATAGCAAAACGGGCAGCACAATGGGGTCAAAAAAATAAAAGGATGTACCTATTTATTGGTGTTTTCCAAATCAAAGTAAGTCACTAAAAATACTACTAAAATAACGGTTAAAATCGATAATATCTTTCATATCCCAGATGTCCATTGCCATGTGTTTATCAAAGTCAAGCAGGTCCGCCACGACCATTCAGCGTAAAGTATGAGGTCTAAGATGGCTGCCATTTCCATGCGTTACCGGGAGTGAAGTCGGCAAGTACAAAGTGATTTTTTTCAAGCTCCGTTTCGTTAGTTTATATCAAACAACAGTATGTCCATACTGATTTTTTACATTTACATAACCCTCCTTTTTGCTTCGCCGTAGTCGGGTTTTAGTTTTTATAACTATACAAAAATCCTATAGAAAATATGGGATTTTTGTATGTATTATTGAAAATTGGACAGGACAGCGTCTGTCGGGTCAGCTACTAATTAATACAAATTATGTTATTGGGAACGAATGAACACAGACTTAGCGCAAGTTATTTCGGGAATCAGACCTCAACGCTATACGATAACATTAACAAGACGCTAGATCTTTCATCTCTTTAATAAATATTTCTTCTGTAAGATTTAAAGCCTTTAAGATTTAATCTTGTAATGTAAGCCCTTACAAATTTAACTTCACCCAACTTTGACACAAGTAAGGTCAAATGCTGTTTACCTTTTGAATTTCACAGTCCTGGCCGTCCCGGCCTGAATAATATTTACACTCAGGAACATTTGCACAGTCAGCCAACTTTGTTTGTTTATACATCCGAGGACTAAGGCAAAGCTAATTCTACTTGGAAGAAAATTCCAATTTAACTAAAACCGGGCAATAAAGAGCTATAGATTCCTAGAATTTCCCCTAATCACCCCCGCGCCGAGCCATCTCACAATCTTTGCAAATCGTGCAATTACGGAATTCCAATCAAACATCTTACCGGACCTAAACATGTTTAAAATCGGACTCTATTATTGGACAACAGGGTTGACATTGGGTTGTTGTGATAATAAAGGCTAGGCAGTCCGACTTAAGCGCGTTAAGTTGGGGTACTTTATGAGTACAATGTTAATGTGGTGTAAGCCGCGCCACTGTGATGTAGATTAGTAGTAATGCTCGCTGGGCGGCGCTCGGCGGCACTCGCCGTGATACGAGATAATTAATGTAGTTGCGGCGTACATCGATGTGATAAATAGCGTTCGTTTTGTGTGAGGCGAACGATCCGTCAGGGCGCATCGCGGCTCGTCTCCGCTACCATTAAGTATTTATCTCACACGCCCGCGGCGCCGCGCTCTTAACCTACAAACGCCGGGCCTACGCTGCGTTGGCGTAAAATCAAATATGTATAACTAATACTCTCCGGATGGGAAATATTGTTACACGCTTGAATAATGAATTTAACACCAAAAACGAGAGCAGAAGCAGAATGTTAAAATTCAAAAATAGTTTAAATTCGGTACCTACACGTTGTAAATTGAATATAGGTTATTTTATCGTTGAAAAATATAAGTAAACCGAAACGTAAATTTCCGATTAAAAATTAAAATCATAAGGACTTAAATAATTTAAGTACATTGAAGCTGAATAAATCCAGGATTTATTTGAGCGAAATAATAAAAAAGTATTGATAAATAACATCAATTAGTAGAAATATCTTGCAGTCCGCCTACTCGTTTGTTTTCATCAAAAAGCATAAAATCGTCGTAAATCTATTAAAAATACAAACTAAGGATTTTTATAAACAGTGAGATAGATATTTTCAAGTTACAAAAAAATAGTAAAATTTTGAAATGAAAACCGTGTTAATGCATCTCTCACCTGTAATATTTTTATGCAACCTATTCTCGAGTCGCGTCGAGTGTGACTGTGTATTAAAACATCTTGGTAAACGCGCGTAAGACTGTAGTGATCGTAAAATTATATCATTTGCTTTGATAATGCTAACGACGCCGGCTCGGCGGCTCCCGTGACCTGTTCCTATAACCAACAGCTATATAGCCGGATAGCCAGGAAACACCGGGATCGGGCCGCGGGATTATCAAACAAACAGACGGACTCGCATTAACATTTTAGTGGGATTATGTTTATTGGGCTGTGGACGCGCAAATGTCACAAACTGCTCGCAATGTGTTTGTGTTAAAGGTAATTATTAAGGTTGTATATGTCTAAGATTAATTGATCTGTTGATAGAGTAAACAAAAAAGTAAAAACTCACTCTTGACGTGTCCAAATACCAGTCGTAAACTGTCTGTAAAACCTAAACGGAACCTAGTTCCTTCTACAAGACAATATAATGGAAGAAAACAAGCGCTCAGCATCAGATAAAATGACAAAGACAAACAAACATGGTAGTCCTAAGCAAACGCCGGGGCTCGCGGAGCGCGTTTCACCGGCGGCGCCTGCGTCAACACCAACGCTGCTATTGTGCCACGCCAAATTAACTGTATTATGCCTTTAAGAAAACCAACGCCAAAAACATGACAACCAGCGATATAAATTTCGGTTTAGGAAATACTCGCATGAAATTATCAGCCGAATGTGAATTCAAAGAAGTGTGACGTAAATAAACTTATTTGTTTACTACTTCTTGTAAACATAGCCGCGATCTTCTAACAATGAGGTGGCGGAACATAATCGTTAGCCTAAATTACAAGTGAAAGTTTTATGTGCCATTTAATTGAGAAGCCTTTTATCCGGGCAGACAATCAAATCGCGCACTTTCTGTTACCAGAGTCGGAAATGGCTGTCACAAAAGTACCAGAGAACTACAATTTAAAGGAGCCGTTCAAATGGTTCATTCTATTAAACTCATAATACAGTTCTCTTTATTAAGACCCATCCATAAAAGTAGTCACTTTATCTAGAAAATATCTTGAAGATAGAAAGTATTTTCAACAAGTTAATGTTTCGCTCGTTGAATCACCCGAACAAAAGGTAATCTGTCTGATCATCAATCCAGAAGACTCCTTGTTTTAGCACCGAGCGAGAAAATAGTGAAATAACGACATCGTTTACTATAATCGAGTCTCAAGTCCTAAGAAATACGTGCTTTTTAAATTGTATAATAAAAGAGTCACAAGGACTTAGAACTTAGTTCTTATTCTAAACTTTATGTTAAGCCGAATGATTAATTTTGACATTAAGTAGATATAAAGAGAAAGTTGAGTAGCTTTGAATTAGAAATTAAGCTTTTGACGCGCGGTAACTCTTTAGTTACAAGATTGTAATACAGATCGTATCTAAGGTACGTCTAGAATACTCTGGAAGGACTTACTCGAAATACTGACGTTCACTCAATCACAAGATGTAGACGAAACCAAATATAAGATTTCTGTTTACTAGACTCTAGAAATAAACTAATACAAAAGCTATCTAACATCAAAATCCAAGTTGAAAGCTAAGTAAGTTAATCCGTAGTGAAATTGTGTAATCTCTCTCAAGTATGATACCTTTCAAGTCGAATCTAAAATTCAAGTTTTTCATCTTTCAGCGAGCGCGAGATATCGGATCACTAACACACTTTCAATCACAATCTGAATGATTTTGAAGGATATTTATTGCTAATCCATTCATTTCATATGTTCAAAAAGTTTGTCTTATCAACAACGTAAATAACGCAATGAATGTTGTTGAACTGTCAAAATGAAACCCATTGCCCCGATCTATTAAAATCCTTTAAAATGGATGCAGGACTCTTGACTCTTGAAATACAGCCTGTAATATCAAGAGGTAGGTAGGCAGGTTTGTTAACGTACATATTGTGCTGAAAACCTTTTCACAATGTTCATTAGAAAATAAATGAGCTAGAAATGTTACCCGGCCGTATCTTAATGAACCTAGCTCTTAACTTCCATTGGCTTTCAAAGTCGAGCAAACCTTTAAAAGCCCTTATCCCAGTGGTAATTATATAAATATTTCTAAACCCGATTACCCTTAGCGCACCCGAGTACGTCCCCAATTACGGGCTAATCTTCAACCGAAGTACTTGAAATCGATTTAATTCAAATCTCCATACTTAATTGCCGTCCGAAAAATTCAATCCGTTCTTTGTTCGTCATTAATTGTGCGAGCCACGAGCCCCGAGCCCCCGCGGCACCATCCTCTCGACCCAGTTCTGCTCGAACACATAATTAAAGGCAGGAACTCTAAAAATCTCCCACAAAGAGCACAAAGGCGCAGTTTTAAAACCTACAAATGACGATCGGCGATGTATGCGGTGACGTCATACTAATCAACGTCCACACTACACGTCATAGGAGGCAGAATAACGGAGAGGAATCTTTAGACATTGATATGTTTTAATTGTTGAGTGACACAATGCCCACTTAGCTTGTCGCTTACCTATGAGTGTGTATTTGTTACTAAATTATGCATTATCGGCTGAACGGATTTGGTTGTTTAGTTAAATGAAGCCTGCTTGTACCACCATCACTAAATACATTTAGCACTAAAGATATTAATATCATTCTGTCTCCAGTGAAATGGCAAATAGTTCCCACAAAATAAAAGAATTACAAATTATCCATACCTACTTATTATTCAGGTCGTTCTCTATTCGTATTTGCTTATATCATTTCTATATGGGGCATGACAATTAAATTTGTTCATTATCAATTTATGACGTAAACCGACTGAAACCGTGCCTTATAATCCGTTTAAGCATTTAATTAATTCGTTAATAATTAAACAAAACTGCGTTCATTTCTGAGAACTCCCCTTATTTTATAAGAGTTAATATTTTATAAGACGCTTCAGGTACGCTGGCAGCCTGGTAGGTACTCGGCGAAAATAAACGGTTGTTTGCACTTACGTGAATATTTCAAGTGTGTAAAACGGTGTAAATGAGACTTAGATTATTTGATTCCCTCATAACCTACGTCTGCCATTGTATTATTTATCGCATCAGTATCCCTTGTTTGAGTTAAGGCTCGTACACACTGGCGCGATATCGCGGCCGCGACAAGGGTAGGCGCTGTCTGTCGTGCCCCCGATATCGCGCCAGGGAGTACGATCCGTCAAACGTTCATAACGAAACTTTACTCATATACTATAGTAGGTATGTACACAGCGACGCTTACAACTTTTCCATCTCGCTGTTTCATCACCTCTTTGTTGTATCTCATCATATCTCGGTCCTAAAACTTCTTAAAACTTCTTATATCGCTCATCGAGACTCTCGAATATTTTTAAGGGATCACTTGCGGCTGTTTCGGGGTATTTTCACTTTATGTAGGGAAGGTTTTTGCATGGCGAGAGTTTTATCGTTATGGTTGCGGCGCCGGCTTTCCGGCACTTGCCAGGATATTGCGTCGAGGCACGTGTGTGGAAGTGCTCCATCTTGGCCGCAGTCAACTATTTCTGGCACATGTAGCCGACCCGGCTCTGTGCTAGTAAACTGTCGTGTTACTTTTACTTGAAATTAGTTCCATGTTTCTATTCATAGTTGGAGATATGAAGCTTGTTGCTGTTCCCAACGTTTAATTACGAGGGGTACGTACAAGGAATGCACACCGAGCTGTGGATGACATAATATTTGGAATAGCTGGCGGCGCCGGCTCCTGTCCTACTTATGATCCGAGCAGCGATATGGAGCACAAACACAAACTTACACCCGACCAATAACAGCACGAGGTGTGTTTGCGTCGCGGCACATCAACACGCTGTTTTCCATAAACACAACATTCCCCTTTAGCAGCGAGTTGAGCAGCCATTTTCCGACAGAAGACCTTCAGCTATAAAGGAAATGGCGCTCGTAACTAACACGCTGCATTCTATTCCTGAGTTTTAATTATTTATGGAGTAAACATAGAAAGCTGTGCGGTTCCCCGCTCAAGTTTGAAACATTCGCGGCGGCTACAGGAATGGACGGAGATTCTTATTTTATGTACGAATCAGACCCACAACAATGTTAGTGCCAAGCGATTTTGTTCCGAGAAACATTTGAATTGAATACGTAGGTATGTATTTAGTTTGATCAAGACAGCTTTGTGTAGGCGTCAGACTACTAACACATTTTTCTACATATAACTTGAACTAGATTTACCTAGAATTCGATATTAAATGCTTAGACATGGCATGGATGACTATATAAATTACACTTGACGATACGTCGCCATAGCGACATGTATTTTCTTTTTCACTTGGCATAATGACGATGTTCATAGCTATTTTCATATTCTTTTTCTCACCATGAATGCGTAGTACTCTTCCTGTAGGTATCTGTATCTTCATGAATATATTCATGTAGATGCATGAAATGAAGTCGATACGAAAGTATTAGATGGAATAAATAGAGGACTAATAGTTAGTGTAGTTCTGACAAGTTGGTTTTGTTCAACATGTTTAGTTACAAAGTGTAGGCTTGTAAACACTAGGTTGGTAGAAGATAGCGATACGAGGCGAAAGTTATAGACGAAACAAAGTTAGATTACAGATTTCAGTATTTACGAAGCAGTAACATATCTCCTTCGAGAATCATACAGAGAAACTAATCAATATGAGATAAACGAGATGATCATTATTGTTTTATTTGTCACTCACATTATTTTATTGACTAAAACGGTACCAACTTTCTGACTTACAATGGTCATTTATCACGTATTCGTTTTTTGTACTATCCCGGACTGCGATCTGTTCGACGATAAGTTCGCCAATTGAATGGTTATGGCCTGCCTTTTTGTGAGAATAGTAGTATTTAATTGTTGTTATTCGTTTATGTCTTATGTTTGTAGTTGTTATATGTATATACTGTGATTTATGTAATTGGCTGCTCAAGCCGTGTAAATCTAATACATAAATAAAATAAAATCCCACCTAGTTGTAGATGACCATTATACTTTTACCTTTGGCAGCAGAAAAATAACAGACAAAATCGCGAGTAACTGTAGTCTCGCGCCGCGTTGACACGTGTCGACATGATCGCGACACAAACATTGACTCTTTGATGTCACCTACCACGTCGTGATGCGAGTAAGTGACTGAGTGGTAAGTGGTGACTAACGATCGTTCACGTACTACTCACTACGTACGGGAGTCGAACCTCACTTCAAGTAATCATAAGACACGCTGGAGGGTGGAATGCAATAAACGTATTGAGTATTGAGTATAACCAAGTGTGACAAGCGCCACAAGGAGGAAAAGAATAGTGAGCATGTTTGTGTTCATAAACACGAAGTCTACTAGTTCCTTTATATTGAAAATTAAATGGATTTTCATCAATCTTCCTTTCAAAGGAACACGTGTCCAATTTTGATTGAGTTGTAATATTTTTCCCTAGACGAAAATCGTATATTCACAGTTTTAAATCACAAAATTAGTCTACACATTAAATAACCAACTTTCAAACGGTTCTCCAGAACAAACTTTACTCGCGTACGTACACATACGAGCGAATGGAAACCTAAAACAAAGAATTGGAATAAGTTTATGAATACGTAGGAATATAATGGCAATCTCTGTAGGGTACAGTGGGGAAGTACTCCATGGTTTCATGACTAGGATATCAGCAGGGGTCGAAAGTGGAATGTTTTGAACGTTAGTGTATGCGTATCATTAAAACTAGTACTTTCAAGGATGTACTCGACAGATTACAAAGCTAAAGAAGGTTGGAGAGCCCCGGAGCACTACTCTGGAGGTAGGTCATTGTCTGAATTTGAACCTCGTGATCAAGAATCAAATTAAGTAAAGGGGTAAATTCACAGCAAGTAAGCTCGAGCATTGAATGCATTGACAACAGTGAAATATATCTAGGTTATCTCACCCAGATATATTATGGTTTTCAGACTCAAATCTATGTGTAGGTACGTGATATAATTATATATCACACAAGAAATCTCAACCCGTCATAGTCGGTGTGGTCATAAATGACTTATTTTAGTAAATTGATTCAGGCGTAAGTTGGCGGAAATCCATTATAAAATACAATAGACGTAGATATATTTAGTAACCTATTCCGCTTAACTATTCTTAAAGAGTCCTAAAAACCCTGTAAGAAATCGACACGTGTTTCACCTCTCAACGAGGCATCCTCAGGATGACGATTGACTTGTCGCGAGCCCGTACACGACGTGTTAACACGCCGAGCGCTGGACGCTGCTCAGCGTCAAGTCAATCGTCATCCTGAGGATGCCTCGTTGAGAGGTGAAACACGTGTCGATTTCTTACAGGGTTTTTTAGGACTCTTTAAGAATAGTTAAGCGGAATAGGTTACTAAATACATCTACGTCTAATGTATTTAATGACTTATTTTGTCAATGTATACGGAACAGTGTGGTGTTTGCGAGTAATTAAACTGAGGTGTTTTGGTGAAGGTGCCACTATTCTGTTCGGCAGGTGCACGCTCTTTGTAGGGCGGCCTTTGTAGGCGACCGTGTAATAGCCACATAGTACTGCTACGTAGTGCGAACGAGAGGTTCAGGTTTATATTAACCGAGTACAGAAAGGCAGCTATGTCCGACTGTTTCAGCAGAGTTCCAATTAGTGCTGCTTGATCAATTTCACAAAGCGAATTATATTCCCTTGCCTACATCATCTGCCTAGCCTTTTCCCAACTATGTTGGGATAACCTTACCGGATGCAGCTGAATACCAGTATTTATATGGAGCGATTGCTTAACTGACCTGCACAACCCAGTTACGGGGTAATACGATACCCCTTAGTAAGACTAGTTGTTAGACTTTCGGGCTTCTGACGACTCGTAACAAGATCAAGATCAGTTTCCCTTGCCTTCGCAACACTATAAATCGCTATAAACTGCATACGATGTGATATTAATAATATTACTGCTACAAGAATCATAATTGGTCCTACGTAGCAGTAGCTACGCGTCTGCTATGCCATAGCTACGCCTAGTGCGGCGTAGCACAGATGTGCTACGCCGTAGCACATCTGTGCGTGTTCGTTCTCTACGACTTTTCTGCACCTGCTACACTCGCGTAGCAGTTTCATTTAATTGATTCAATAAAACGGATAATAGTTTTCAGTGAACTGAATTGAAAGGCTTCGATACAACGCCCGTCTGGCTTAACAATGCAAAAGTAACAGAATGAAAATCGAAGACTTCTTTACAAATTCAAAAGGACTTTTAAACAATTAGTACTTTTTTCCATCGTTTTGCAATCACCGCAAAGTCTAGCAATTTCAATTAGACGCTAGCTTTTGGAATCTATTTAATGTGGAGCGCCTGAGAAGTTTAACTCTTTTGTTTCATTTTGTTTCTGAACATTTGAAGAAACAAGCTCATTTGTAAATAATAAGAACTGTGAAATCTTCATCCCGGCTACGCATTTCCAGCCTAGGACCTACGCATCGGTTCCTCTGTAAAATTGACTACATACAATACTCATACGTGAGTTATGGGAAATACTTATGGAATGAATAATGTTGGTCGAACAAATTATGTTCATGACAGATTATTTAAGCGGCTTCCTTTTTAGATGAAGAAAATATTTACGAAAGTTTTACTGAAATTATGACGACAAAATAAGGAAAACTCTGTCTGATAAGAATAAGAGATATTGTATGCGTTTACACGGTATTATTGTTGTTCTACAGTTATTCATTATTTCACGTGCACTATACGATACTTGCCTACCACCATGCCACGAGCCATAGCTATTGTATATTTAGTGCGAAAACATCGATCGTTTTGACACGTGTAAGGCTGCATATAGGATCGCACCTACATGTGTACATTCCAACAAAACCGTACATTTAACAATACATTGTTGCCATTTGATAATTTGCATCCGCACTAACATTTATTGCGCCATCCATCACGCGCGATAAAACATTCGCTGGCTTGTTGAAATAGAGCGATTCCATAGAACTAGTGTAAGTTACAAACACACATTTAGCTACCTACCTATATAAAGGACAGTATCTAATCTAATGTATACAACCAAATTAAACGTCTCCGTAGAATTGTCATAAATTATGAATTGTTTCTGCAAATACTTATGACTATTCCTTGTTCATGTTACAGTTGCAAGCAATACATTCCGCAAGTGTAGGTAGGTAACCTATACAATATTTTCGCACGTGACTGTACAGTGACGACCATAAATTCCTTACACTAAGGCAAGACTTAAAAGCGATTTTCTCCTGAAGTATTTATAGATGGGTATTTTGATGATGGTAATACGAACATAGTATTATTGAAACCATATTATGTTTTAAAAAATGCAACTTTTCAAAGTTGTAATTTTTATGCCACGAAAAAAGCGCTTTGGAATTTTGCGTAACTGTAAGGCATTTATGCTGATGACTGTACAGCTCTACAGAAAATCTGCACTCTTATTACGTTACAAACGATCACAATCCGAAGGATTTTGAAGGAAATTTCTAATTCATTGCTTCACATGTTTGACAAATTCGACTTCTCAACAACGTAAATAACGCAAAGAATGTTATTGAACTGTCAAAATGAAAGGTATTGCCATTGCATGTGTGTTACCCTGCTGTATTAGCAGGAGTTTGTGATCACAAGATTAGCTGCAGGCTGGAGCACAAATATTTGTACAATCATTAACTTCAATATTATTACAAATCTTTTCAGTTTCGATTTAGTTTGGAAAGCCAAAGAATGATGACATTTTTGCAATCGCTCTGTGATTTATTTCGGTAGAAAATACTCTACCATTAAAAATACTCGGATTATTCTTGTCGCATAAGATTTAATATCACTACTGCGTACTTATCATAACATAACATTATCGGTACGCAGAAATATTCAACTAAGTTGAATATATGAGTTACAAGAATAATTTCTGCGTACTTTGGTAAAAATCAATCATTTTCAGCTGTTAACTAATGACCGAACCCAATAATCTATCTATCACTAGTTTTGGCATACTGGCGATAGAAAAACATATCTATCCAAAGTTTTAACGTCCCAATAATCGGTCAGAGAATAAGGAATCTTACCGGCCCACAATATCTATTGATGGGAGGGGGTCTGTAGCTTACTATGGAGAGCTATTTGTATGAAAAAGCCAAAATAAGCGTCCCAATAACGTGTTGACAGCTATTTGTTTGATAGGACAGTTACTAAAGATGACAGAGTGGTATATTCCCCGAATTGCAGGGATACACGTATCTACCTAAGCATTATTTACTTTTAAAAAATAACACAACAAAAATAATCATATAAAACATGTCCGATTCAAATGAAAGTTCTTATTAATTTAAATAAAAAGCAGTAAAAAGTTAACGAGGCAAAAGGAGTTTGTAAGGATCGTAGCAGGTGGCGTTCTGTAGTTTCTGCCTAGCCCTATGGGAAAAAGGCGTGAGTTTATGTATGTATGTATGTAAAAAAGCAGTGAGTAATTTAATCACCGAAATATATCCGAAATATTACCGACGTTATTTCTATGTACTTATTGGGACTGAATACATATATTGCAAAAAAATACATCAAGAGATAGGTAGAACGACAAAGCAATATAAATCATTTTTTTTATTTGTCGTTATTTCAAAATCGCCATCGGGCATAAAAAATAAAAGCAATATTTTCAGGCAAATTTTTCGCCTTTGATAAAGCGTCGCTTTTGACAAATTTGTAAAATGTTGGTTAATTACATAAAATAACGCCTGTATGCCCCCGAAGAGTTAAGCAGAAGTGTACCTATAGTACACCCACATTTCGCCAAATATATTTAATTCCCATGCAATAGGGGGCGACCTATTGCCATCAAACGGGCACCAAATCCAGACTCCGGGTTGCTACTGAAAAACCCAATAACACTTTGTCCGACCCGGGAATCGAACCCTGGAACTCATGCTCAGCAGTAGCGCTTGCGACCACTAGACCAACGAGGCATTTTTGCAAATTAAATATAATTATTATGTCGATAAATGCAGAATCATAAAACGATGAACAAATAATTTCCATTTAAAATCTCCGGCTTTCAATAAATGTGGCGACGTGATTAACGCGAACATTTTGATGATTATAAAGAATATTTTAATTAAGTTATTAAAACGATGTGTGATTTATATATGTACGCTATTAAAACCCTACGATAATTATCGTTACCTATTACAATTCGTTATAAGTTACGTTAAGTTTTCTGTGATTTCGTCCAAATAGCTTTCATCGAGTTATGTAATAAATAGCCCGAGGATAACTTACGTATTTATCATTCAAAAAGTAAATAACTAAAATATACATTGATTGTATCTATTTATATTTACAGTCGGTTCCATACTCAAATAACTCATCGATTTGTGCTTCAATATTTTCTACCAAAAGTATGAACATTGTTCATCAAATATTTTAAAGTTTTTTGTAGAGTAGGCTTTTAGCTTATTTTTAAGTTTTATTGTACGTAAAAGCTAGCATTTACAAAAGAAATTATCTGAGTGTCCACGCGAAAGTTTTAACGAGTAAATAGCAAAACACTTTACTGTTATAATCCTGACTTAGGGGGGAAATGAAGAGAAACTGAGCCGTCACCTGCACGTGAATCCAGGCAAGGGCAGGCACTAGTTTCAAGTGAATACACTCCACTTTTCAAGGGTCGTTCTAGAAATACTTAAGCTATGCAACCACTTATAAAGACTGAATTTTTTTAACTTTAACATCGAAGGATTTTTTACGAGAAAAATTACGAAAATGAGATCCTACTTGAGGCAAATAAAAAAACTCAAGCACCAGGATTAAAGAGGGTTATTAACTATATCCTATAGCGGCGATATTAGCAAGAGGTCTCGACCTCGGGTCGGAGGGCCCGAGGTCAGCGGCTACATTGATGGAATCCCACAACATTACAGAGAACGGACGATACTAAGATAAAAAAGATCCCTTGATTACAACGCGCCGACAAATGTGGGGCATAACTCTTGCAGCGGGACGCCGAATGATTGCACACCAATAAAATACGTGACGCCCTGGTAATACAGCTTAGAATCGATTGACGCCGCTAATGTAGAAAACGATTACGGCGGATTTAAAAATGGTTAGTGGTGAACCAAAACCCATTTGTGATGTATTGGATTGAAATTCTATTAACGTTTGTGACGGCCCACTTTGATTTGCTATTCGCCATTTTCATTTATCTTGCCTTTTACAATTGTTCAGTGGACTAGAACTCATTGACCGGTCTGATGTTCAATATTCTTTGTAAGTCATCTAGATATCAGATAGGTCTTTTGCATAGTAAATTATATGACAACACACTTTCACTGGTTCGAGCCTTTTCAAAGAGTAGTCACAAAAATCTTCAAAATTGGGAAATGGGTGTGCAATTTTTGTGAAATATATAGATATCAATAAATTCCCCACATTTTGTGTGCTTGTTCGAAACGCGGCCGCTCAATGGGTGTCTAACGGCAGGAGGTCTTGGATTTCGATGACGCAGAATTTATTAATCCTTTGCATCAAGCAACATTAAAACCTCATGACATACATTAAATTCCAGTGAATTTTCAACGGATGCGTCTCCCTGCGTAAGCATCAAGATTCTGTACATTTTATGGGAAATCTTTTGAAGCAAAATAAATAAAGCTGGCGACACATTTTGTATTCATACCGTTTAAATCTGTTCGCCGTTCATCAAAGGAAGTGCTTTGCTAAGTATATGTTTATATGGACAATTACTGAACTGACTTGATTTAAATGAGGAATATAAATTCTTGTTAGCTAAATGATTACAGGTGGTTACGAGAGAGCTAATGACAAGCTTAGATCGAATACTCTTGTACCACTATATTATTGCCTCAAGTACACATAGCTACAAATATGCGCATAAAGACGTCGTGAGCGCGTGATCGTATCAAGAACTAATGGCGCCGGTCTCTCACCCGACTGAGCGACACTTTGACACACTACCGGCTTATTAGCAACTTGCTAATTAGTCAAAGTCTTACACCTATGTTCTGCGGGACTCGGGACAAGTACTCTAAAGCCCCGAGTCCTGAAATTAGCAAGATTCTCGATACAGAGCCGACTCTGTGCTGTGTCAGGGGAGCAAGTTTCAGATCTAATACTTGTCCTAATTTGTACGGAGCTAACAAATGGACACGTGGTGAGCTAAGTTTATCGTGACTTATATACTTATGTATATTTGCTTGTTAATAATACTGCAAAGTATACTACAATGTGACGAGATGTTAAGTCAAAGAAAAATACGAGTCTTTTGGACTGAAAAATCTACTGTTCTTGTACAGAAAGCTACGTCGCCGTCGTTGAAACTCACAGAATTTCAAGATGAAACATGTTATTTGTTACAAAGTCAATTTTGTAAGGGTGCCTTACAAAATATTTATACAGGTTTGAATGCAAAAATAACAAATGAAATTCGCGAAACGTCTTTCCTAGAAGCTGCGCTGCGAAGTATGTTTAATCTGTCAGTGATTGACAGCTGGAGCTTGTTTTTCTTCATCAAATACTTTGTCAGAATACGAATAAGAAATGCCATATAATAATGTTGAGCTTCCAAGTCCTAAATCAATATAAATAAAGCCTTATGTATCTAAACATGTATAGACATATTGAAGTAGGTATCAATGCGAAGAGTTCGGGCGCCATCTTCATCAAAGTTATCCAATAAATTATGTGAGATATACGCAACATAACACAAACACTATACACGGATATCATAATCAATCGAAGGTAACACGATAGGTCGATCTGTTACGTGTCCTCCACAGTATCACAGTGTCGGCTGGTATAGATCGCGCGCGTTAGGCGAACGTAAACACCACTGATGTTTGGAATAAATTAATCACTGTGTTATGGTACCCTGGTAGTGAACATTCAACATACATGACGTGGAGGTATCGGGGGCCGCGGGAACGCGAGACGCGTACAGGCGCCGGGGCGGGCGGCCGATCACTGAAACGTCCCGGGCGCGCGACGCCCCGCACCCCCGGCCCCCCGCTACTGAAACTCTCAATTATTTTATTGGGAAAGCTAATGAGACGAGAGCTATCCACAGGACTGTTGTCCGTTACTCCCGTGGTAACCGGAAAATAAAACATCGTTAGGATTACACGATAATTCGCTCGTATTGGTGGCGTAGTCAATTTCGGAGCTACGAGTATATTTAAATAATATTTGAGTTCACAGACTGCGGATTAACGAACTTGCTACATATGTTTGAATGTACATAAAAGGCAGCGTTGAATTTTAAACAAACATCAAAGCCCCGGAGTTTATTGGAGTAGACATTTCATAAGACACGGAATGTCTTTTCAATCGGCGTCCGTCGCAGTTGGGGTGTACTTTTAAAAGTCCCCGAAGTTATTCGGTGTCCTTCGACGGCACTTTCCTCCTTATTTGCGTAATGTGGACGTGTGCCGGGAATAACAATCTTGTCCTAATTGATAGGCGGCGCGCCCGAGGACACGGGGATATGAGGACATCTGCAAAACTGTGTAGGTGCGCTATACACGTCGCTTTGTAAAATCCTGTTCTTATTAGAAAGCGACTGTTTAATTATGTTCAAAATACCATATTCTCATAATGTTTGCAGATGAACGCGATAGAACGAGACCTTCAGAAATCAGCTTTTTGGTTACCTCTCAGTATCAATTTACAATCAAATTGGTTTACTTTTTGTAAGAATCCTATTTACTCTCTAAAAGCCTCCGCCGAAGTCATTCAATTGTGATGTGACAAATTTTTGACTTTAGCGGGAACGATTGCTATTTGACCTCGGTAGTCCGCCGGGAAATCAGATGCTCGCAATACGCGCAATCAATGCACGGGTGGACGGTGATTCTGTTCCATTACGAGCTATGTTTCGGGTCTTATATAATCTCAGCTTCGTTTCTTGGATTCTCATCTCGGGGTTTGCGGGTAGTCTCTTCTCAAACCCACATAATCCAACCCAACTACAATTATCTGAAAATTATTTGTTACTGGTATCATTTAGAAGTTGCGGCTCCTCCCGTCCGGATGAGTTTACAATTGATTTCTGTTGGATCTCTGCTCACCCTCCCCTAACCCCGTGGGGGGTTTAGATAAGACAAGGAAGTAAAATAAACAGTGAGTCAAATTATACACAAAACATTCACAGAGCTCGGACAATCTAAATTGTTCGGGGACATCCGAGGAATTCAGGGATTCGCAGTCAGCGAATAAAAAAGAAATTTGGGTAGACAACAAAAGACAATAGCAAATGGTCACTCCTGCGAGAGAACATGTTTGAAGTAGGGTAGACTGGCATAAAATAAGGCTCTCGGGTCGCTCCCGTTCAGCTACTATTTAGTTTCGGACCACGTATATCATATTGGCTATAACGGGATATATCTGGCAGATGACGAGCCTACTTTTCTAGTGACCTCTATCCTACATAAAATTATGTTTGTTTCTTTTAGGTTTAATACAAACACTTTTACACGTCAATAATATTTTAATAACTAGATGAGATTGCTACATCGGTACATCAACAATTTTAATTCCCGTAAAGTTCTGATACACTTATGTATACAATCGGCTATAAAAATGTATAGGATGGCAATGAGATTTGTTCCAAACATTTGACATATAAAGATATCAGTCAACTGAGGATTACAGAACCACGCACCAGCTTACCCTTGCAGGGGGAACACAGGTTTGGCAATATGTTACCGTAGAAGATACAGTAACCACATGCCAACAACGTTACAATTCACCACACCATAGTAGTAAGAAACCAGCGTGGGTCGAGCCTTAATCAATGAAGACAAACACTACTCTCATTTGTGAACCAGGTCGAGTTGGTTTAGCTAAGTCATCACTCATTATCTTGAGTCTGTCTTTAACCTAAATACATGATTCGCTCCAACTTACCTACTTCGGAAGGAAAAACAATAAACTTTTTTTAATATCTCCGTCAGATTATTATAGATTTTATCCACAAACTATTAATCCAACAATGCGCTTGTTGGATTAATAGTTTGTGGATTGTGGTTCATCAAACTTTGTCACAAACTGAAAATTCGCAATATAATATCTGGTTTATATCTGCGTTTTTGAGTGAGACTTAAAAGACTGGATACGTATTATGGTTATGAGAAATATAATAAAAATTCAATATCTCAATATAAGGGGTTGAAACCCGATCAGATTCCGGTAATATCAGGAAGTCGTATAAAGTCTACCCTATCACGAGGATCAAAACAAAGTTAAATCAATCTTCCGCCTGAAAGTTCATCCGACGTTTCGTCTTCAAACAATGATTAATTCAATACAATAGACGTCGATATATTTAGTAAGTATTCCGCTTAACTTTTCCTAAAGAGTCATAAAAAGCCCTGTAAGCAATTGTCACCTCTCAACGAGGCATCCTCAGGATGACGATTGTTCGAACCTACGATCTACAAGTCGCGGTCGCTACCACTGGGCCACCACTGATTTTATATGTATATCAAATATGAACAACATCAAATATTTACTTTCAGGTGTTGTCTTTTACGAGCCCCATGTGAAATTGAAGAAGAAAGAAAGAAAATTTGTTTATTCTGCACAACTAAACGCACATTACATTTTTTTAACATAAATAACAAATAAAGGGCGTGGCTACTCTTTACCGAATAAGACGCGGAAGTAAGGTACCTACAAATAAACAGGAATAGTAAATAATGAGTCCAATCATGGGTGATGTGGCAATAACTCACGCGGTGCAGGGCAGGAGGCAGGCCGGTGCTACACAGGAAGATCCTTTTACGACGACTAAGGAGAATCAAGTCTTGTAGTGTAATAACCTTACATCGCAACTCGTAACAGACCAAGTTTAGTGGATGAATGGTGAATCGAGTAGATAATGTACGTCATGGATTTTGTATAGTTGATAAACTTTTGTTGACTTCCTAAATAAAAAGGTTCTTCCATCACTTATCTGCGACTGGAATCCCTAAAAGATTTTCGTGCACCTTTTTTAAGTTTTACGCTCATTATGACGTCCAGGATATCGAATAATTTACAGCCAATGTACCTACTCACGAGATAACGTATAATCTAACTGCAACTGTTTGAAGAATGTATGTGGAGCATAGCTAGAGTATGTACTACCTACTGCGGAGGTAGGTACATAGCAGGCCAGCGACAATGGGGCACAAAGCCAAAGGAGGAATTATGTGAAGGATTACGTGCGGCGGAGGACACACCACTGACACACTGCCCACACACGACACACTCACAAACAAACACGTACATACCACGACCGAATAGCTGGACACCGTCGTACTATGAGAGGCGGAGTTATGTACGTAGTCAAATAGACTTATTGATGAATGAAACAGTTTTATTTAATTATTGTTCTATAGGTAATGAAGAACACGATCCAATATTATACCAGCTTAACTCTGAAGTAGAAAAAAGAACTGCTTTGTAGGTATTTCAACATATGGGTCTATTAGGCTTTCAAAATTTGATATTTTAGTATCGCGTGATGTAGACATATTTGTCGATATAAGACATCATCATCTCCATAACATATTCACACACATTTCCTCCGTAATCGATAACTTGATAACATAATCTGCTTAACTTGTCGCGCACACCGGTGCTGATCAGCTTACCCTTTGTGTCACCCTTTTGTGATACGGATGCGACCTTAACTTGCATGAATGAATCCATTTTCAATTCAACAACAATTTCAATATCGTAATATGTATACAAGTGTATATTGAAAGAGGACAAAAAATCTTCGCTTTCTCAGTTCAATGGAGCAGAGAGGACGCATCACAATCGTAAAGACGCGCCCTATAAAATAGTTTCTGCGTATTGTAGGTACCGGCTGTACAGTCGCTGTCAGATATATTGTAGCAGACAAGGTGACCAAATCACTAAATACTTCTGAACAATTTAAAATGTCAATAAGTTCCATACACTAGAAGTTACCATTAATCTGAACATTCATTACTTCATTAATATCTGAGTAGATGCTTGTCAATAATTTATTTACATAGCTAACCAAAAATATCAGGAATGCGTGTTTGTCTGCCTAGATACACTTGACGTTCAAAGTGTTCAGATATTTTTGGTTAGTTGTGTGTATACAAATTATTGACAAGCATCTACTCTGATATTAATGAAGTAACGAATGTTCAGATATTAATGGTAACTTGTAGTGTATGGAACTTATTGACATTTTAAATTGTTCAGAAGTATTTGGTCACCAGGTCTGTTGTAATATATCTGACGGCGACTGTACGTCAGACATGAAAGAAGATTTGGATCCAATAGATTGTACATGTATTAATGTAAATAACATTAGATCAAAGGAACTTTCGTATATTAAGTTGCGTTTGACGAATTTGCCAAGTTTTATTTAGTTTCAGTGAAACCGATAACGAAGTTAGATATGCAAAATGTAAGGGCCGATGCAAAAGTAATTTAAATGAAATTGCCCATAATAAGATGTTTTAGAAAAAAAGTCAGTTCTGAATGGTTGTAAACCTCGTTGGAACTAATCAAGAGCGCCCACTTTTCTCGGCCGCGTGGAGTTCAGAAAGTTCCGCTTACAAAGCTCGTCTATTTAACTGACACATTTCTGCAACGAACACCGCGCCCCTCATTCCGCGCCCCGACAAACTTATATTTTACACCAAAAATAAGTACCCTCATTTAGCCACTTACTTACACTTACCAAGAAGATTAAATACAAATTGATTCACGATTGATTTCGGGTCCACAGATTTAAGTTTGATAGTAAGTTAATTCGTCGTCTAATTGCAGGCTCGAGTCAGTTCTTTCGAGTGGTTTAACTTGACAGTTATGAGAAATAACGGATCATAAATTCGGTTTTACTTTAGTTGAGCCTAAATGTGTAACTAATTGGGTAGAAACTAAACTAAACGGTTGGTATTAATTAAGTTAAAAGAGTCCGTGTCTGCTGCGATAGCCACGTGAGAGTTGTGGAACTTTAATCCGTCAGTCAAGTGGTGGTCGGAATTTGAAACGTCTTCCACTCTTCGCGAAAGATCCTTCATTTTAAATATGAAGGCTTCCCGAGTGCCTCTACACAATTTATCTACGTGAGTGAATTTTATAAATTCCTTCATAACTCATAACTTTCGAGTGGTGTTACGGGTAATCCTCGGCGCCTTTATGTGACCATGAAAAGATACGCCCACTTGGTTTAGTTCACTATTTCGCGATAAAATACGTACGCATAAAACGAATCCATTAATTTTACATAAGCTCTTCTCTGAATATTTTAACAAGTGTATTAAATTAAATTAATTGAAGTAATATAGCTAGGTAACCAGTTTTCAGCGCAATTCTAGCAAAAAGTAGGCAAAAACTATCTTTCAAACAATATGAGCTCAATTTAATTAGTTTTTTGAATAAGTTCTTGTTAAGAGTGTTGGCACGTCTGAAACGTGAACGGTCATTACGACCAGTATCGCATTTTACATATACGGCGCCGCGGCTTGTACGTAAAATGCGGTAGTGGGGCGCTTCATTTCAGAGTGGACAAGCTATACTACTACTATTGTTTCATAGGCTTTTATTTCTACTGTACTACAAAATTCAAGTAGGTATAGGCATTATTAAGCCAAATAAACATAACATTTCACGTAGGTGTTCCTCTAAAATTCAACACGTAAAATATGATAATACCTACCTACCATCTCAGAATTTCTATTAGGTAGGTACCTATTTAAAATGAGTCGTGGGCCCGCGCCCTTGTTGCCGGGTGGTTTAAACCTCAGAGACTGGACTACAAAGACACCGGCGGGCGACCACACGCGGCCCTTGGGCATAAAGGATGCCTAATCCACTTAGGGCATCCTGGCGCGTCTCACAGGCCGGTTCATTATGCGCCATAATTTATTTATTAAATAATCCTTCTTGCTTTACAAACCTGGTAACTTTGCCGATGTTATCCACATTTACCAAAAGGAATAAATAATGAGGATACATTATAATTATATTTAATGTTTAAAATAAGGATTGTGCCATCTCTAAAACCAGCATCGCATTTATTGTGAACATTTAGCCGAGATGGCTGAGCCATTCTTTGTACTAATTAAATACATACTTACGATAATTTCCTTTGTACCTCTGACATTTAATTACAATTTATTTGAATGTTAACCATGATTGGATAGCATAGTGTAGACACTAGTACACACATACTTACTGAAAAAAAAAAGGTATGTTGGAACTGCAAAAGTAAAATTAAAACTTGGATTGAATTTCGATTCCTAACAATGGGTGGGTCGTTTCTTCCTCTACTACGACGCAAACCAATGTGCGATGGTTGAAAAGAATCGGCCGTGCGCCGCTGCCGGTGTGCAGTGGCGGAAGTTACGAGCGGCCGAGGAAGCGGGCGTCTTCCTGAGATCATACTACCTACTCGTGCATTTTAATCATATGATAGTTTTGATAGTCGATACCCACGTTCAGTCACTACTCACTTAAATGATCTTGTCATAGATGAATTACACCTACCTGTGCGGCCAAATGAAGTCTGGCAAGTTATACATAACTCAAGACTAGGAAAGCTCCAGGTGATGAAGTTATACACAAGAGTATGCTCAAAATCTATATCGCAATATTATCGCAAAAATCTATTGTTCGTAAATATCTCAAAAAATTTCAAGGGTTGCTTAAAATTAGGATATTTTCCCAATATGATGTATGGAAAACTAAAAACTGCAAAAGTTTGCATTTGAAAAAGCCTGGAAAAGACGCCTCTTTACTAATTAGTTACATGCCTATTAGCCTTGTTCCGTTTCTAGATAAGCTGTTTGAGGTCATGATATTATAATCGCTGGCTACGTCGCTAAAACCAGCTTATTATGAACGAGCAATTTGGCTTCCGTTCCTCTTATTCCACGGTACAACAATTGGCTCAAGTCTCTGAACACATTCTCTATCTGAAGTAGTCTACCGTTATGTTCCTTCTGGATATCGAAAAAGCCTAGCACGAAGGCAGGCAAGAAACTCACTTCTTTCCAATTGAGCTAGTGAAACTGATTCAATCCTACCTTAATAACCGCAAGTTTGTGGTCCATATTGGTCCATAGTGACAGGTCTTCGCCCCAAACGGCAGGAGTTCCCTAAGGATCGGTGCTCGGACCTTACCTCTTCATTTTTTTCGTGAGTAACATTCCTGAGCAGGTCGCTTGAACTACTTCAATTTATTTCAACAAGTGGAAGCTGAAGTTGAACGAATTTAAGACTAAGGCGATACTTTTCACACGCTAACGTACCACCCCAAAAGGAAAATTAAAGATCGCTGGGCAATTGATTCCATGGAGCACAGGAACTAACCTTAAAGCACTACATACTAATATAAAATTAGCTAGCATTACAAAAAAAATCTTTAAATTAACGCGTTCAAAAATAAATCTCATCAAAATATATTGATTGCTAACGCTCTTAAATTACACCGAATAGTAAAGTCGAAGGAAGCTAAAGTCGCCAAAAGCTGAGCAAACTTAAATTGGATCTCTCAAGTCCGTACTTCGTTTACGATCGACCAGGAGAGCAGAAAAACTGTACAATTAATGCACAGCTGGAAAATTGGATATTGATTACAAGAAACGAATAACTTCGATATTTTGAGATGAGAGGTGTGTTTATTGAAGTAGAAGTTATTATGTAGTTATTTAATATCAGAGTAAGTATAAAATAGTGTAGTATAAAAAGATCGTCCGTGGAGATTCTTGTCCGTTCTTCTCCATAATGGGCTCTAATCTCTGGAATGGGCAACTAGCTTCATATTTCTGACTGACCGACTCCTGGAAACTTAAAAGTGTAAACGGTTTAATTGAAATATATGGTTTGAGTTTGAATAATCACAATTCAATGTCATAAAAGCAAATGACAAAATCGAAGGAATGCGCATTTTTTTTTGTTGCTTCTCCAAACTGAATTAACCACCCACTTATACAAAATTCGCGACTCAAGTACTACGTAAACATGGAATCGAGGAAGTGCTGACTTAGAGGACGTCTACACTCTGTTACCCATTACATTTCGCGACCCATGTGCAGCGACTGTCGAGTTCGGGACACAAAGGACTGTCAACCATGTATCTAAACAAGTGCTAGCATGAGACCACGGCGAACTACATCCAACTATCTGCAAATGTGCGCACGATTGCCTGTCACAGACAAGACAGCCGACTTTCTTGGCTGCAGTGCAATCTACTTAGTTAATGAAACTTAATAACTGGGTCCAATTTTGTTATGTACGACTGGCACTGGATGGAGCTTTGTGATGAGAAGTAACTTCAGTGTTTATTTTCTTATTTAATTGTGTAGTTCCAAGATTTTGGCAATAGCACTCAAAAGCTAGTGCAATAGTAACGGGTCAGTCAGTCAAAGGCTCAATCTGCATATGTAGTGACTTAGTGAGTGAGATATTTTGGCTTGTCTGAAACGATATCATGTGGTAATCTAAAGACGGTAATCTCTTTGTTCATCTGCAATATTTTAGTAATTCTGGATTCACGAAAATTAGGCAGGTGTGTTGTTTAAATAAACCCGCAAATAATGAGATTTACTGAATAACAACATTATTTTGATAAACTCCACCAGTAATTTCATACATAATACGATCTGTACTAACTTTTGTGAACAACCCACCGACCAACGAGGCCCTCTGTTTTATTTTTCAATAGGAAGCTTCGTTGCTCAATCTTTTTTGTTTTTCTCTTCCCAATGGAAGTACTGGCTACCTGCAAAAATGAAGGCGTAATTTAAAGGGACTCTTAAATATACATAATGTCGAAGAGGACCACAAAAGATTTGCTAAGAAAAGAAATTAATTAGCCGACGATATTAAACCTCGGATTTGAGACCCTTTTACGAGTAGGTACCCAGCGAATACCGAGCCGCCAATACCGGGGTAGGAGGAATTCGAGGCGTTTACAATAGACAAGGTTTACAAGGCTGCCGATCGGATTTAATGAACAATTTCTTAAGAACCAAGTCACTTTTTATTTCTAAATGGGTTGAGTGCGTAGTGAATTATAGATCTTCTACTTAAAATCTATATAATTACTTCCCATCGTAAACAAAACAGTACATTGTGACATGCCCTGACAACAAAAGAATTAACCTTTGCACTGGAAATCTTTGCACAGCGCTTGCCAACTAGGGCAGAAGCGTCGTGATCAAAGGAAACACTAGGTAGGCTCACCTCCTGCCGTGCTCTGAATGCCGGGTACGCAGGGCGAGAGGTCGCGCGTACTGTATGCATGTAGTACGTCATCTTATATGGGTCAAAGGGCCCCAGGGCACGTGCCATAATATGCGGTAGGGGTTTCCATCGTGGAAAATATCTTGCTTTTTTGACATTCTGTCCGACTCCGATCGCCATCCTCAATAAAAAGGAATTTGATGGTTGAATATTTCCCATATTTTCGAAAAAATGTGGGTACCGAAAATCACGCAGTAGAAATACCACACATAGTATTGAGGGGAAACAGCTAAAAAACCTACACACAAATCGTTCAGTTACGTCATACATTTTCTGCCGACACTATTGATGTCCGTGCAATGTGTATGCAAATCCGACAAATCAGTAGCTTTAAATAAATAAAACGAACAATTAGGCACGACTCATTGATTATAATGGACCAGTTGCGAAGAAACGAGAAAGAGCTTTATAAGTTGATACACCTAACAAGCGATTAATAGACTCCAGGTAAGGTTACACTTAATCATTTCTATATTATAGAACAGGAGGCCAAAGCGAAAGATACCAAAACGATATCCAGCACCTCCAACAAAAAAATTCTTCCTTTCTTTCTTACTTTCCTTTTGGAACTTTTTTTTATATCCTGAGAAAATATTCCAAACAAGTCTATTGCATTTTTATCGTCCCTCCGTTTAACTGGAGGATATACGACACAAAACTTGTTCGGCAAGGTCGGTTATCAAAGTACAGTCTACACCCGCGAGGCCATTTGATAAAGTCGCCTGTCCTCGCCTGAGGCAATGTGACTTGAATTTATTACTATCTGTACAAAAGTAAACCTAGTATTCGAACATTCTGCCAACGGGGGCGTAGCTCAGATGGTAGAGCGCTCGCTTAGCATGCGAGAGGTACCGGGATCGATACCCGGCGCCTCCAGGTTTTTGTTACCAGACAATGTGTATTATTTTGAGTCATTACATTATCAGATGTTATAGAAGAGCGGATCTTTCATGAAGTACCGAAATAAAATTATTAGAAGAATGATGATGTTGCCTTTGAAATCGATATCTAATTGGAGCCCTGGCCTGCATTCAAGTTGCAAAATGAAACTTGGTGTAAAATGTTATTATGTAATTATTATTTCGAATACGTTGACCTCGTTCCCGCGTTTCTTGTTCTCTGCGTTTAATTAAAACATAATTAAACCGGGAGACCATAATTTGAAAGCAGCGCAGTCGCTAGTGAAACTTACTTGAGTTTTGAAAAGCGTCGCTAACAAAGCGTCTCGCTACAAGAAGGCTTGACTCTCCTTCACGTCATGACATCCTGGTGTCGCGTAATAATCCCTGTTTTCGTATTACGGCAAAAATACAACACACGTACAATTTTATTTTAAAAACTCGCGGCTTTCTATTTTTATGAAAAAAAATATATACTTGGATACGTGTTATAGGTACTGAGTCATAACGTAAGTTTAAACAAAGAAACAAAAGTAGATAGACACAAATAATATACGAGTGATTGCGCTCTACTAAGGGCATATTTTTTCATTGCCAGATATCTTTGAACCGAAGAAAAAAAATGGACGTCCGACAGTCTTTGTATGGAAAAATTGTCAGACCTAAGTACTCGTAGTATCTAATAATCGTTAATTACACAAAATTCAGTTTCCCCTTGTACTGCGATGAGTGGTTACAAGCTTATCAATTACCTCGTTACCATAACTCAGTCGTTTTTACGACAAGGAAAAATAAAGGTTCACCCTCATGGGGCGTTCCGGGTTAAAATAGAATCCTGTCTGGGAAACTAATTTTAATGGTCGCAAAGGGCCTCGGGCGCATATTTGTCGGAAAAACGGGAGGGACACGAGGTCTGAAGCCCGACAAAACCGCAGCATGACATATTTGCACAATCCTATATGAATTAAAAGGAACTTCACAGACGTTTATTATTTATAGTGCGAACATTTATTCAACTAACTGACAATTAGGTAGTTTAATTTGGCTTTACACACGCTTCAAAATTTTTTGCGCGTTAATTAGATGAGAAAATACTCGTTAAAACAAAACTAATGAGCACAAGCTCGATAGGTATACTATTAGCCATTAAGACTTCCGTTACCCACCTTCCACCTCCAACAGACCAGCTCTATGGTACCATGTTTTTGTTTTGCCACAAAGGTTCAAATGGATACCACCACCAAAAGTGGTTGAAATTCGGATTCTTAGAACTTTTTATACCTAAACACACATACCTAGAGCGACCTAGTAAGCGTTAATAAATGAAAATGATTACAATGTTTACTGGGTTTCTATCTACAAATGACAAAAGACACAACATTTATTCAACAAACCGACAATTCTTTAATTGGCTTCAAATAATATATTTTATGGTGCATTTACTAAGTGTTTCACATGACTATAACTATGATGAAACTGCTTGATGCATACAATGAATGACAAGGAAATATTATGGTCACAATGTATTTAAAGGTACCTACTACTACTACTGAATGCAACTCATAAAAAAATTATACTTGCACCAGCTCATAAAACAAGTTTACAGAAAAAATTGCAACAATGGCCACAGGCAAATAAGAAAACAAAGTAACTAGTGCTAGTGTAGCATGCACAAGTACCAGGGCACCAGAGATGACAAAGAGAACAAAATACCCGCGAACTCTTGAGAGTCCTTTCACACTGTTTCGTTTGTAACTAGCGGCTGCTTCATGTTTTACATGTGCTAACTTTTTATGCAATAAAACTGAGGGTAGAAGAAATATCTCCCTCAATTTTAATTTAGAAAAGCTTTGCTAGCTTGCAAAAATGGTCGTTTACTGGAAATCGTGTTTCCGGGATTTAGATAAGTTTATATAGAAAACTTAAAGTAGAGAAAAGTTGAGAATAAACCATGCAGATGTTTTTTTTTAAACCAGCCAAGGGCGTGTCGGATCACGCACAATAACGGGGTGGTTTGGGATGATTTATTTGCGAGTATCAAAATATTATTATGTCGAAGAAATGGCCGTATTTTCTTATTGCGTTGAGTTAGAAGCTTGTTTTTTTTAGAGCACTAAGGGACCACAGTCTTACGTATTTGGTATTTAGTTCAACGTGATACCTCCAAGCGTTCCTGAGAAAAAGGGTCTTGACAGACTCACAGTCAGACAGACGAGCGGAACCCTTAAAGTATCACTTCGTTGTCCGTCTGTCCGTGACGGATTTTTCTTTTTGAGGTAGGACCCCAAAAATTAATATCACTAAATGATTACTATGAAATACACATCGAACGATAAAAACATATTGTTATTATTCCGACCCTTATTAAGGAAATTATTTAAAAAATCATCATTTTGAAATTCATGATTTTGTTAAAAATTGCCATATAACAAGTTAAAATAAAAAATAATAATAACAAACGGCACAAACAAAGTCCTCAAGAAACACCTAACCCCAACTCCCACGCATTAAATCGATGGATGCTAAACTGAAGTTTACTAATTATAAAAATGTATTAAACACTATCATCGTATTTTACTATTGCAGCATCGTTTCGTTTTCGTAGTATGTAACATACTACAGCATCCATACTTCACTGTATTCAGCACCCTACTATATTATACCAAATCATACTCATTAATTCATTCCCGTTACACATTCATACTGTGTTTGTTGTTAACAGAAATCGCATGCAATTATTGAATGGCAAAACTTGCATTTAATTATTGTATGCCATTTTATGGAATTCGCACGCGTGTCAACACTTGCATGAAATTCTTGAATGGTAATAATTGAACGTGCTTTATGGCATGCGATTATTGCTCTTGAACGCTTAAGAAACTTGCACCGGGGCTTAATCTGAACATTAGAGTACAATAATATTATGGGTGTACCTAGCTAAAATTAAGGAGTCTGTTTTCCGATTTTTCTGAACTTTGTATTTCATTATCTATACACCCCAGCATGGGTTTTGCAGTGACCTCTGGTAACATGATTGCGCCCTCCCTTTGCAGAGACCTCTAGTAACATTATTATGCTCTAACTGTGCTGAGCGCTCTAGTAACAGTATTATACCCCTCCATTGCAGTGCCCTCTAGTTCCAATACAATACCCTCGAAAACTGTTTTTATCAAAGAGCCGCCAGCGCCATCTCCGTTCTGGGCCGCGAGTTACTCAGTGAAAGTAGAAAGGTTGGTTTCATTGAAGTACCCCTCTTCGCCACGAGGGGAGCAAAGCGCAGCCTCTTTCCAACGCTCACTTACAAAGTAATACGGCAGGCTTCACAGAGATGGCGCTAGTCGAATGAAAAACAGACGATGTGTTGAATAAACCCCTTAGAACAGCCAATTTTTTTATATTATTTTCGCTGTGATTTAGATCCTTGTAATTTTTGCGTTTCCCTATGAATGCAGCCTACCTATTTATGGAGAATTCTTTATGAATATTTACATAGTTTTAGGGCGCTCCACCTTGAACCGGACGTGGAAAATCACCGCATAGAACTTACCTGAAAAAGAAAAACATCATTAGAAAACAGTTAATGCCTACACTTATTCATAATTAGATCAAGTTTAGTGTTTCACGACAATGCAATGAATCATGAGCAAGAAGTATGCATCCCAACTATCAACTGTTTATTATCTCACACGAGTAATAAGAATCGGGTAAATGATGCAATAAACTAATACAAAGTTAAGAAAAGTGAATTTTGTGACATTAATACGAAAACTTTGCAAATTATTTAAAACCATATTTCATAGTTACAAGTAACGCAGAAACAATTTAAGTAGGTACTTATTTTAGAACATAATATTTTAGATTCATTTTTACACTTATTTAAAATCAAACTTAAAAATAAAGAGAAATCTGTGAATGTATTACATACATAAACCTCCCGGAACACAATTTCTAAATAAATGATGCATTAAACCGCATCAAAATCCGTTGCCAACTTAGTTGAAGAACAACTCGGTCATACGATGGGTGACTTTGTTTTATAGAAGAAAAAACACAAATACGTCTCGGCGTCTATCAAACCACTGCAAATAATACGACAAGGTATTATCATATCATTCATTCATTCTGCCCTAGTGTAAAGCCAATGATCGGAACCCGGAAGTGAATAGCAGAACCAATTGCCACATTTTGCAACAAATAAACAGTGATCTCATTTAAACACAAAAGGACATCAGATACTCAAAGATGCTAAAATTAATCTTAATGAAAAGGCATTACAGCGCAAAATCAGTCGCCGGCCATGCATAAAGCGGTATTCCCTTGAAATACAGTTGTCTTTGAGATAAACCTAAATACTGAATGGGTCCCTCGTAGTGACGTGGCGTTACCTGGATTAACGAATACGTATGGCATAATACACTTTAACTACGTTACGTAAAGTCTAGTTTAAGTTAACGCTAGGACGTGTGTAGGAAATGTCAACGTATTTTGCTCAGTGGAATTTGAACGTTATGATGATTTGTTTAAGGTTCAGTAGTATTAGCAGGAATTTGGTAACGTTAACGTGTGAGTTGTTTGCATAATCGCAGCGTTCAATCGGGCCAGGACAATAGCATCCATGTTTAGACCGCACTCGGCTCAAATATGAATACGGAAATCGCTGCACGCAACCGACAATCTGCATATATTTCATTTTTTCAAAAAGCTGAACATTCCTTCGACAAAAGATATTTAATAACAATTTCTGTAATTTACATTTGTTTCATAGGTTCTTCACAGCGAGAGCGGTATGAAAGATCTTTTAATAAAGAAACAACAAAACAGCGAAAGTAACATTTCATTTACATAAAAGCATCGTCAAGTTAAACCGCTTAATAGCAGAGTATTTAGAGCAATGGAATGGTGCGCAGAATGTAATTAGTATATTAGTAGGCGTAAGGGCAGGAAATATAAATAGGGAAGTAGGCAAGAGGCAAGTTAACCTGATAGTAAGTGATGACGCTGTCGACTACAGTGACCCCTTCCTTTGGTTATAGGTACCTGTGGGACTCTTGTACTACAATTAACAAGTCCTATTCAGTATTTGACTATTCAGTTTAAATTTCACGAGACGCCATATCCCATAATGATACATGACGGTTTTCAGCAGTCATCATTTTGCAGGAAACCGAATACCGCACATATTATAGCAATTATCACATAATTATTTTTCAATAGATACAGGGACTTTGCCTATGAATTGGCAATAACGAACTTCATTATTGAAAGCCTCTTCCAGAAATGGGCTAAACGAATTGCAAATGAAATCACAGTCGAGATTTGGGGAAAATATCGAGTCTATAAAACCAATCCGGCTAAAAGATTTTTACAGCCTAACAATAGGAGTCGGAGCATTAGATGCCGAGACCCTCAATCCATAATATCTCCAGATAAATCACTCGTTTACTTTGAATAGATGGGTATTAAGTTGTTACTGAGTGCCATCGAAACTAAGCATACATTTAGATTCCGTTAATGATGTGAAAAGACCATTACAACTAGTAGTTCTGCGAACAGTACCTCGCGAGCACAGACTTTTTAGCAACAAATAACATACGTTATTTAAAACGAGATATTTACCAAAAAAAATAATCGACTGCGGCTGTAGGTTACTAAAAAGCATAAATTAAGCTCAGGTACGTAGTACTAAGTCTAAGAAAGTTTAAAGCTGGCGGGCTGACAGTGTCGATTGGCAGGGTAAAAGCAGTACCACCTATTTTAAGAATTCACTGCTGATCTGAAGCACAAAGACAGACTCCATCACCATGCCGGATGTCGTCAAAAGTTATCAATACCTTTGAGGTCATGACAAAAACTTTGACATCGTCTACCAGCTTAACTATTCCCTATTATAAGCGGGGTGGTAAATAATATAATTGGGTAGTGTTACAAAGCCGTCGGCCGGACGATTCGGGGGCTCGGGGGCTCGTGTTAATGAGGGGCTCGTTAGCGGCCTACCAGCGTCAGTTAGTGCCTGCATGATTAACACGTAGCCTTTCACGCGTCTACTTGTTCCGGACTTGGGGTTAATTGATCTCCTGATCGGCCGCTAATAAGGAACAGATGTTACAGAGCATGTTACAAGAATATACTATTTTACTCCATTTTGCTGATGTTTCAACGTTTTTTGGAAGACTGGATACCAATTACAAAAATTTTGGGGGTCATCAGATCAAATGCTAACGATACATTTTATAACAACAGAGCTATGTGGGACATTTACTTCATCAGCCGATGTTCATCTGACGACAGTATAAATAAAATAATTTGACACAACCAAGTAATTTTATACTTGTAAGGGGTTAATTTATAAGGCCTCGGAAACGATGCTGGAATTCTGAGCGTATTTGTAGTCCCACTTTAATCAAGTCGGGACGATTTTGGGAAGTCGGAAATAGCTGTGAAATGCGTAGGTGTGTGAAGCCACGAAGCGGCGTGTGGGCGCCGGGGGATACGCCGCGCTGGCAATATACCAGCCGTTCAAACTCTACTGATTTATGTAGAACGAAACTTTTCGACGCGCGATTTCCATTCAGAATTTTAAAAAAGGCAGGACAGCTCGAATCGAGAATGTATATTCATGTGAAAGTTACAAAGCAGAAAATTATTAAGGTTACAAAGCTATTTTTGTTATCCTTCAAAACTGAGAAGGGTCCGTTTCAGATAAAATGTCCGAATTCAGGTCGGTGTTCTCTGTAATCCCGGCAGGGTTTTATATAAGACATGCCCATAATTTTAAAAAGGATAGGGAAGGTGTGCAAATAATAAATAAATGAAAATAAATTTCATTTTAAAGTAGGGTTCTCTTTCGGATTGGTTAAAGTTGTAGTGACAACCATTTGGGTTAAATTGGTTTTTATTATTTTATTCGACCTTTATATAGATTCCTTTATATTTTGTGAATGTGAGAACGTTGTAGGCACAACAGACTGTCGATTTGCAGACTATTTTCTATTTTTTGAAGTATCTTGTTGACAGGCCTACGCTGTCCTCGCATACCTATTCAAACTGTACATTTTTTAAAGCATTGTCAAACCCATTTATTTTTAAAAGAGTAACCGTGGAGTTTCTTGCCGGCTCTTCTCCATAGGAAACGACCAATTGGAACCGTGCACCTAGATTCTGACGTTTCATAAGTGCCCATGTAGGTTTATGTGAAATAAAATATTTTGATTTTGATTTGATTTTGATAGAAAATATAAATAATTTTAAAAGTTGCTCCAGCATCCTCTTCGAGGTACCTACTTGTGATAAATGTCAAGGTACCAACAAGTAGTATGAATCAGGACTCAAGAGTTCGGCACGTCCCGCGCCACATCTCTGACGATTCGCGGAACAAACTAAATAATTTATGAACGGGACTTAGGACCGGGGCGCTGGGGACCGAATGATATTTGTTTCCCTTACTTATCTGAAAGTGCCATCTACTCTGCGGTCCTGGTATGTAGTAGATACGTGAGCGATGGGCACTGCGGAAGCCATGCGGGACGGAGCATCGGTTGAATTCAAGTGACACGATGCGAGTCAAAAGGTTCGTCATTGAGATCTGTATTTTTTTTTTCTATATTGACATGGGTTTCATTCTATGAGATGTACGTAGATCTTAATTGAATATAAATAATAATGGAGCTATGAGGTCTATGCTTTTGAAAAAAACATTCAACGATGGATAGCAATCTCAGGTAGATAGATGATGATAAAATCCACTTTCTCCATTTTCCAGCTAGGAAATTATTCATACAAAAGCTGTGTATCTAGTTAAGCCAGTCATTTCGCCATGACAGTGAGTGGGCCCGGTATGCAAATGGCTGGGAACTGGCAGCGGCGGGGAATTCTCCATGGACAGGCATTATTTGCAGCGGTAACTTCACACGGCAGACAATGACAGATTGCTGTGCTCCTAGTCCTGCTCCAGTTCCCATCAGTTCTAAAAGCGTCATTTTGTGTGATCTAAGCATAATTTATGAATATTTAGATAGTCATTAAGCGAAAATGTTCCATTATTCAAAATTATATGAAGGAATCCTGCAACAACAAGAATCAAAACATTAAAGTTGGATACCTAAATTTAATTCGCTGACGCCCGCCCACTGCCGCCAGATCGACTTAATAGTTAATTATATAATAAAATTATAATTCACTATTACGTAGATTTCAGTACCTAACTACCTAGTAAAGAACATGAACGGTGAGGGTGTTTTATCTATCGTGAAACAAGAGTCAGGCGGTTGTACTCAACGAATATTACAGCGCAGTACACCAAAAACTTCATCTGAGTAAGAAAAAGTCCCGGAAAACAATTCCTTTGAAGCGTGGTATTTAATTCGTATCGCGCTTCTGGTTGATGAATGTTCTTAGTAGAAACAAATACAAATTATAGGCCATACATCATGGCAACGGGGCAGGGTAGGCAGGGTAATGGCTCGTGACAAGGAGCGCAGACAGGTGTCGCTAAATCATAAGCGTCCATTACCATGATATTGTGGACGCAAGATGCTAACGCGAGCGGTAGCGGTTACGCTATCGCTTATAACTCCAATTTGGTACAAAATTTAAATGATGTCTTTCACATTAATTGCACACTTACAATATGAAGACCTACCTAGGCTACTGTTCACTCTAGTTTAAATCGAACACTATTGCAACAAGAAGAATATCAAACAGACGTTATGCGCTCTGATCATTGAAATGATTAGCGAGACGACTCCCCATAGGCTCGGTAAGCAATAAGTAGGAAAGCCTACTCGATTCAAAATACACGTTACAAAAAACAATTGTTTGACAAAGGCCACCACCCCGCTACACGCTTACCAACATTAGTCAGCCCGCAGACTAGTAGAAGCGCAATCAAATAAATCGTCGGTAGTTGCACGACAGTCCCGTTATTCCGAGTGGGTAGTGTAACCGCCCGCCATCCGTCACTTGCGCCCGGGCGAGCCAAGCCGCGCTGTTTTATTGTCTCGAGAAATCTCTCTAGTCTGCTCTGCAAGATAGCAAGTTGTTTGCTTTTGGTTTAGATTACCAGTAATCGCTTTTGATGCAATCTCGGGATTGTGTTTCGTGGCGTTTTACTTATTTTTCAACTGTGATGCGTTGTTTACCGACATTCAAAAATGAGGAGGTTATATGTTCGTAGCGTTTGTATGTTTTATTTTTTATTGTTTGTCAATTGTGGACGGATTTTGAAAATTCTTTTTATGTTTGAAAGGGTATGCTCTCGAGGTGGTCCCATATAAATTTTATTAACTTAGCTTGAGTACTTTTTGAGTTAGTTTCATTAATACGTATTTTTCCCACTTAGCCTATATGGACGACGTTTTAACATATTCCTGTCACTGTTATTTAAATAGCAGGTCGTGATATTCGAACTTGTAGGGGTGTAGGTACCTACCACAACTTAAAAGTGAAAAATAAAAACTTTTTACAAAAAATATTTTTAATTTCGGAAGTCGGTGGCAAAAAACGAAAATTCAAAACCAAAGACACCGACTTCCGAAATTACAGTTATTTTTCACTTTTTAGTGTTTTTTTTGTTTTGCATATAGCAAACTTCTGGACACTATTTCCTATTCATTTATCCCCGAAGAGGAAAACAAAGACATATTAAGTAACTCATTTGGTATAACTAATGGTAAACTAGATACAATTTGTGAAGCACGGACAAGAAAGTAACCTTAATTTATTATCTAGTAGACTGTAGTATACTCAATAAATTAACATTGTCTACATACGAAAACTGATACTAATTATACCTATCTTTCAGTCACCACTACTATTAAATTGGCACACATTTTCATCAAAAGTTTCTCTCGTTAATGATAACAGTTTGTCACAAAACGAAAATAATTCAAAGAAAAAAGACTCAATTCAAGTATGTTTTCTATTCAGCACCCTGAAAACATGTTGAGAATGTACACAGCTTCAAAACTCCGTGAGATGGGCGAGTGCTGAAAAAATCATACATGTGGTTTTAACATGCATAGACCAGGGCAAGTCTGAAATGTATCATTTTTGGAATGCCATTATAAGACACGAATGCAAAGGTAGGTTTGTAGGTACGATAGTATTTTGACCTTCAAATAATAATTATTCTATCGTTGAGCCAGCATACCTAACACATTTTTAAAGCTCAATCAAAAGTATTGTGCAAACTTAGGGCCATTTCAACACAACATTTTATTGTTGTGTTGAAAAATGTTTTATAGGGTAAAAATAGTACACAGTTATTCTCTGGACTAACTAAGGTGACATCGTAATTCGTACGGTGGTTTGCCTTCGTTTCGCTAAGTACTAAAGAACGTGCCGAGCTTACCCGACCCTAGGGATTACACCAATAAAACACAAAGCGAGAAGCCATTCGTATTACTTTCCACATCAAAAACTCAACGACAAATCAAAGTGTCAAATAATGGTATAAAATTGCCTGTATACGTCGAGAATTTGGGCCCTGCAAGTTGTTTAGTAGGCCATTCTTGTTGATGACGTCATTAATCCCGCGGAATTGCGATCCCGGCACGCCTGTAAAGTCACTCGCCCATACAACTAATACCAGGGTATCATGATAACTGGACGGTGTTGCTTTCATTTCCGCAACGTCAGTGAGATGCCTCTTTCGAAGTTGAAAGGTCTCGATAGAAAGGGTAAAAATATTTTTAAAAGAGACCGAAATGATCGTACCTATGTATTCCTTCTCATCGAATAAATTCATGTGATACAAAACCAAGCTACCTCTACAAATAAATAAACACTCGTTGGTCTTCTGTAGGTATCTTACAAAAAAAATACCGTTTCAACTGTATTTCATGAATACTAATAATTCACACTGCGTAAATCCTTCAAAATACATTAAACAAAAACCATTTTAACATAAAAACCAATAAAAAATTAGTGAACATATCTAAATACGTACTTATTTAAAAATTCTAGAAATTCTGAACACCGTCTTTCTTTTTGTTTATTATGAAAAACGACGTACAATAATACAAAATTTTCAATCTCGCGTGGGATCAAAGACTAAACAATTTTTAGAAAGATCCAGAAATTAGTCTCCACGGTTTTGTTCAATTAACCAAAAAGGCCAAAGGACCATTTAACATAGGAACACTAAATGAGAACGCGGTCTGGTGACAGTTATCTTCTCGCCAGCACTGACAAAGATCCATCGGTTCCAGACGGTCCACAAAATGCCAATCTTCATTATGGCGGCCGAGACAAAGGATCTCTTCGACCGTGAAACTCTCAACACAACGGACGGTCACCGAGACAGCAATGGCCAAAACTTCCCTTTGAAACGATTAAAAAAAGGTGAATATGTATGTAAGCCTTGCTATATTCTACTTTGAATCCAAGTCTATAAATATGGTTACTATTCTTCTGTAATATAATTCAATTCTCAAAAGAACTTGATATCTGTTTGCCTACGATCAAATGATCTAAGATTATAAGACAAGTCAATCGGAATCGTGAGTAAAATTGTGAAATATAAATATAAAATAGATATTCTTCAGGCGTCTCTAAACATTGTTTTCAGAAGTTACTTGATACTTTAGATCCGGATCAAAATTACTGAATTATTTTATTTAAGTTACGAAATTTTCCATTTCGGTTATATCAAAGTTATTTTTACGGATAGTGGTCTGTTACAAATTATATGCTCGCGTTTTAGTATGTCTAGTTGGTTCTTTTTAAAGGATCTCAATATTGCTCACATTCCGTTGTAGGTTCAACAGACTGTCGATTTGCAGACTATTTTCTATTTTGTTAATTATCTTGTTGACAGGCCTACACTGTCCTCTCATACCTATTCAAACTCTATTTTTTTTTAAACATTGTAAAAACCCATCTATTTTTTAAAGAGTAACCGTGCAGTTTCTTGCCGGTCCTTCTGCATAGGAAACGACCAATTGGAACCGTGCACCTAGCTTCTGACGTTTCATAAGTTTCATTTATTATTATATTTTATTGTTTATTATATATTTATTACTTTTATTCCTCTGTGGGATCTATTTCATGTCCGTAGGTGTGTCCGTGGCATCACAGTGGGCCCTATCAGAATACCAGCGCTGCGGTATTAGTTTACTTTTGCTCAAATATCGTAGCATTATGCTGAGATAGGAGCCTTTTTGGCCTCGCACAGGTTCTCTTTGCCCTTTGTTTTTTTAATGTTTATTACTTTTTTCTTTTTTTACATAATTTGTTAGTTTTAATGTTTGTTTTTATTGTTTTATTTCCTGTGCGTGTCCCAAATAAAATATTTTTCTTTCTTTCTTTCATGTTGGTTTATGTGAAATAAAATATTTAGATTTTGATTGAAAAGCCTTCCAACACAACCGAATCATTGTTAATACAAACAATATATTGTGTGCGTTGATAACAAGACAAACATTGTTAATTCTAACACAATAATGAAATTCATAGCCGAGGCTTCGGTAAACCGATATTCAATGGATTACTGTTTAGGTACCCACTTACTCCTCAGCGGAGATTAAGCCTTTAGCAAATTAATACATAAATTGTTATCGATCTCTCTTCGATTTTCACGAACTGTACCGAAAAACAGCAAGATCCATTTGGTGTATTAAATTTATCTTTTGCTGAAGCGCCTTCTTTGTATCAATATTTTTTCTAAAATAAATCTATCGACTTCGAAAATCAACATTTTATTTTGAAAAGAGTTTCAACTTTATAAAAACGGATGTGTGTTCACAATTTGTGAGACAGCGAAAGACATCAAACCGTTCGTATCGTGAATTTCATTCATATATTTTCAATTGGCTGGCATGTAAGTGGCCGCGCTATAAGCCCTTTGCTTGCTTGATAAAAAGCAATAAGCGTTGAGCGGCTGCGGGGATTTGCGCGCCAAACTCGCTACACACTAATGGTCTCAAACAACTGCGCCGAATCGGTTCACTTCGCTGCTTTATGAAAATGATTTTTCATAACATGCATCAATCTGCCTAGCCTTTACCCAACTATGTTGGGGTCGGCTTCCAGTCTAACCGGATGCAGCTGAATAACAGTATTTTACATAGAGCGAGTGCCAGTCTGACTTACACAACCCAGTAACAGGGTAATACGATACCCCTTGTTAAGACTGGTGGTAAGACTTTCGGGCTTCTGTCGACTCGAAACGACTGTCAAAGATCCAAGAATGATAGCCGGGAACAACGGCTTAACGTACTTTCCGAGGCACGGAGGAGTCTCGGTATATTATGATCCTATCCACGGACCAACTCCGGCATCATACCATACTTTTGTTCCGATGCTGAATACCATTTATTTATTTATTTAGTACATGGAGGACTTACAGATAAGAAAATAATACTATTCTTAAAAGTAAAAAGGTAGGTATGGCTGTTGTTGCTACAACTATAACCGTCTCTTCCGCACCTTGTTGCCAATAACGTCAATGTTTTTCTTTTCTCATACGTAAACAGGGAAGCTCCTCGACGATATATGAAACGTACGATATGAGCTTGTTTGTTTATTATATTACGTTAAATGTTTACGGAGGAATTAGCGAGGCAATAACTTGCGTAATTGAACGAGGGGCTGATAGCGCGGGGCTTAAGTCGCTTCATCACACTTCATTGGAGATAACTTTGTGTTCCAGCGATATCGAATAACAGTTGAGACGTAATTGATCTCAGGTTTTGACGCCAAGTCCTAACCATTAATTAATGTATCAATGACTGGAACAATTTGAAGCTAGGTGTTAAATTAATTTAGTTAAGCCAATATAAGTTTCAATATTAGTTATTGTAATACATTGGCAGTTACTTTTACAAAAAAAAAATGACCTCACCAAGTTATTGCACAGAGTACAGAACACAGTTTTCCGTAGCGCTAACACTTGTCAATGTTATATTTACGTTTCAAACTTGTAGGAACACCAAGCAGAGCCAACAACAAACATGGAATAAATCTTTGCAGCATATGTCGTGTGCGATGGAGCGGCAGAAATATATCTGAGGCGGTGCACTCGCCGCAGTTCGACGCGTTTGGCCCAACAAATATTATATGAACAGAAGGACCACAGAATCCTCATCTGCCTTGAAACGTTTTAGTCAGTTAGGGTCCAATCCTATCACTAGGTTCGTTTGTTGCTTATGTCCATTTTCTTTTTTTCGGTTTGAACCCGGCAGCCACCTCGCTCGGAATCACACCGCATATACAAGGTTATTGGTTATTATGTCGGCAATCTATTAAGGGGATGTAGTAGAGGTCATTTGCAAACAAATTTTCCAAGCAAGCGATGCACGTTCAGCAACTTACCCCTAAGATAACTTGCTAAACGCACCCTCTGTTTCCACTGAACCTTTGGTGCCTTGTTATTTAGTGCACGTATCATAGAAATCGCAGCGAGACCCAAACAAGGCTGCTTTGACTTTGACGGCAGGAGGCGGTTAGCGGTTTGTTGACTGGGGCGAAACTAACTGAGACGTGTGTGAATTATTAAAACCGCCAGACGTGGACACACGTGCATAAGTATACACGGGCACGTGTACTTACGCGTCTACGCGGCTACGAGTGTGTGGCCTAAGTGAGAATGTACCAGGAGCACATATTATGCAACAAGGAACTTGGCTGGAATATCAAACTGTATTGTTTTGGTTATTTGTCATAGATGGCAATATCATAGGAACTTTACGGGGCCTCAAGACGTCACTAACAACGGCAACGACTTTGTAAGACCTGAAAAAGTTCAAGCAGCACCATGATTTAAGTTGCTATTTTATACTCAAACATAACATATCATCACGCCGTAATCCCCGAAGGTTTAGGCACAGGTGCACCTAGTACCTACACCCAAATTTCGTGAAAATGTAATAGGGGGTGAACCTATTGCAAAATTGCAATCAACCGGGGGCACTCATCCAAACTCTGGGCTGCCACTGAGAAATTCCTGTTGGAAAACAGCGACCACTAGACCAACGAGGCAGTCGCATTATAATAAAAGGAGGTAGTTTATACTCACATTATACTAAAATTAAACTTTACAACATATACACCTTACCTAATTTATTTAATAACATTGTTGTGTGGCAAGAAGTACTCCCAACTGTACGATCACATTTTCTCAGGAGTTACAAAATTCACCGCACAGCAAGATAATCTTTCTTCGTCTCGACTCCTAAACAACTTTGCTGTAGTTAGTGCTCGGTGAAATTATCTCAACCGAGCCATGAGCCATAACTTTTTAACCAACACTGAGTAAAACAACCGCGCTCTTGTTTTGTGGTTCCGTTTCAGGTTCACTAAGATTTTTTAACGACTGCCATAGAAAGAATTTGTTTCAGAAAAGGCTGTTTAGGTCAGATGAAGATTTTCGCGCGCAGTGATATTATGAAAATCAGTTATGTGGTTCGGAAAATATTGTGGAGTGTGTTTGGCACACATGAGCTGACGAACATCAAAAGACAGGAAGGATCCAGTGATACAATTATTTATGAATGTATTATGCGGAGAAATATTCATTTGCCTAAATGGCTCCCGGTGTACCCACGTAACTGGAAGACTAGCAGTCGTTCTGCCGTCGAGTGCAATCGCCGTGGCCTCAAGACCGCTTGTTAAACAGTGCCCGGGACAAACCAAAATCACCTCTATTGCCAACCAACAGAATACAATTCCTCTCGCTTCTTTTCAAAAGAATAATACGGAGTACAGCTGAGAACTTTCAGATTAAAGTGCTTTATTCCATTTTAACTTTCATGTAATTGTTTGAACGGAATGCTTGGCAAAAACTCACTGGAGGCCTACCTACCGCTTAGGTATGAACCGGTAGCTATTGAACTTTATTAATTAGGTAGCAGAAAATTCTACAAGATAATATTCAGACATCAAATAAAACTTCATCTAATCAAAATAATTTTAACCACAACATCGTTTCTTGCTCTACAGAAGTCGTCTCGATAACGTGTATAACTTTCCATTACGGTCTTCAAAACTCGCCTACTAGGACCACATAAACAGTTTAGGAGTGGTCTCGTCGGCGGAACGTGACCACTTCCACCATTTGCCGTTCCATTCATCCGTTCACCCTTTCCGATAGATCTGCAATCAATCCCATGGGCATTTGTCAGGATTTCGTCGAGGTCTGACCTTTATACACAGAAGGATGTAAATAGGGCCACATAAACGTCATTTGCAGGCTTGTTCAATTTATTACGTGTCACGGGTTGCCGCGTCACTCCTTTGATCGCTCTCTCTCGTGAGTAACACGCTACATTGAATATTTTTCAGGCTTTTTATCGAGTAGGTACTTGCGAGTAATTGCTTTAATATTAAACGATTGAGAGAATCTACGGATTCTCCAACTAGCGTGTCTCGTTAAATACACCAAGTTTAATTTAAAAGATAAGCTCACTATTAAACCAGCTGAAAACTTTTAATATAAGAAAATTAAATAAGAAATCTTATGTTAAAAATGAATACCTCTACACTCGAGATAAAGTCAGTTTTAAAATACACAGGAATCGCTAATCTGTTCTTAAAGCAGAGAGAAAATGTCTTAAGTAAATTAAAATGAAGTTTAATAAGGAGTAGGGTGCAAAGCCACAGCTTTTATTAAAGAGAATTGAAGGGAAGAAGAGAAAAGAGTACAAAAACACGAGCACATCGCAGGTTATTGGCTCCCTAATGAAATATTGATGAAGTTACAGAGGGTGGATATAAATACTCGGTCTTTATCCGAAGAACCCCGATCAATTATGGCACCGTTCCACTTTAAAGACATACTAAAAATTTACAGTTCAACCTTACACTAAGTAATTGCTGCTAGCTTACAATTTCATTTTTAATGTAATAGGTTAACAGCTTTGAACTCACTGTTAAATTAAGGTTTCCGGATAAAATAAGACACAGCTAAGCGTCAAAATGTAAAACATTTATGAAACAAAAAGTTCTCTTCGAAAACAGGCCAGACATCGCAATAAGAAATATCTCCAACTTTTTTAGTCTTTTGACCAACAAAGGACCATACTGAGTAAGTAGAATGCAACTACATTATCTAATACAATCAATACGTAGTTGTTCGTCTTGTAGATACACGTACCTTGGCACAACTCATCAGTCAACATCAGAGTTAATATGAACAGTTGTGCGTCGATGCGAAATAAATCGGTGTTTCACCCGCGCCAGTGTACAGGCTCTCTCAATTCAGCTCATACGTTATTTATCTGGCATCAAGCCGTGACGTCATCCATCACGTAAAAACGGCTCGACGTTGTGTTCCAGTTCTGTGTGCCTAATACAAACGGGTTTGGTTCTGAAATTAGAGTTTCAGAAATCGATGCATGATAAATGACAACCTAAGGAGCCTCTATAGCGTGTTTTTTTTATATCCCATAACTCTAGGGTTATATTCTATAAGTAAAAATAATACTAAATGTCCTACAATATGCGGTCCAAAGGTGGTCCATAGTTTCGAAGATATCATCAATCATAATTAATTTATATCGACGTGTGTTAGGTATCTGTTTTCATTGATAAATACGAGTAACTCATTTTCATAAAAACCAATCAAAAAAATACAATAGGTGTAGATATATTTAATAACCGATTCCACGTTGTTGTTGCCACGCCGTGTTCGGGTTCGCGACAAGTCAATCGTCATCCTAAGGATGCCTCGTTGAGAGGTGAAACACGTATCGATTTCTTACAGGGTTTTTTATCACTCTTTAGGAATAGTTAATCGGAATAGGTTCCTAAATATATCTACGTCTATTATATTTTATAATGGATTTCCGCCTAGTCACGCCTGAATCTATTAACTATCTTAAAAATCAATCATTCATATTTAAAGCTAAGAAAATGCGACTTTGTCATATTTCATGTAAGGTTTTACATTAATAATCTTGACATTTCGAATTATTTTGTACGAAAAATGAAAACAAAAAAAAAATTATATGCCAGTTGATTCTTTGATATGGTCTCATTCATACCCTAGAGTTATGAGATATAAAAAAAACACCTTGTAAAACAGTAGGTTTTGCGCGTTTTAAAGGTACAGAACTATTAGTTACGGTTCTGTTGCCATTCCTACTCATGCCCTAAATTCTTTCTAAAAATGTACAATCGAAGGTTTAGTTAGTTACTCAATAAATAAAATCTGACCTGAAGCTAACCAACCTTAACTGAATATATCGAGTAACAGTGAGGACAGACGCGAGTGGAAGAGAACACCGGACAAAGGAGAGAAGATTAATCCGGAAGGCAGCTGGCAAAAGCCGGGATTAATCACGCCAGGTAAAAGATAGCCAATATATATCAACCATCTAGAGATCAAAATGGCTGCCTAAAGACTGCTATATATATACAAGTTAAAGCGATGCAACGAACAGGTATTTAATCTTGTGTTCTGGCAAATGTGTGGGGGTGTGTGTATGTGTGTCAATAAGTATGTAACACCTGTACTTTGTGTCAATAAAGAATTTTTATTTATTTATTTATTGTTACGTCATACCGAAAATAAATCTTCCACCATTCCTCCAATGCTCATGGAAGCCTTAACAGGCAAGTCTGTAAGAGTAGACGTGCAATAATCACTGCAATACCAGCATTGCCCCTCTCGTCACTAATTAATAATTCTCGATAATGGAGCAATTTATTATTATGCATACGACTAGCCACCTCGTCATGTAATAAGCTCATGGATAATGGATCAGTACAAAACAAGTCTCAAAACAACTCGCAAAAAAAATCTAGTGAACTCAACCTTCAACTCAATTCTTAACATTTATACTTTTCAGCTGGAAAAAAACTCAATTCCTACGTTTCAGCTGGACATAACCTGAATTCATACTTTTAGCTGGCCAAAAACTCAATTTTGTCTACTAATTTGGTAGTTTAGTCTAACTGGGTAGTTTTATGTCCGCTATGTGTTCGGAATTAAAAAAACATCCTATGGACGAGTCATCTACCTAGTTCTATCGCAGAACGAATCAAATAAACATGGGGCTTATATATGGAAATTGGATCTACGTCATTTTTGTTAACAGCGCTTAATTTTGAAAAACGTCAAAACGCACCTATATTTGGGACCTTATGGGAACGGAACAATGGGATTTTGCAAGAACGTATGAGGGTTTGAAGTACTTCTATAAGAGCATGATGTTCGATTCCAGCTTTATCCCTCTCTCTAATTGGGATTACTTCATTTTTCAGAGCAAAAGATAGTCAATGCATAGCTTTATTTTATGCTGAAAATTGTTCTATAAAAGAAATATTCGTGCTCGAATTTCGTATCGCTGCAAATGTTTGCAATCCGTTCTGCTAAGGACAGCATTGTTAACAACCTGTACATTTTTAATCAACAACTTATTTTTGTGTACCTACATTCTATCCAAATAAAACCAAATATTCTATTATATTCTATTTGGCTTAGTTTTATTGACAAAACGTCACGCTTGTATTTCCCCGAAGGTAAACCTTAGAGGTTAAACTTTAGTTACTTCTTAAGTAGGTACTGCGATATTTATTGATCGGAAACTAATCAACATTATCAATGCAGGTATTTTTATCCACAAATACTCATAAAGGCATATTTTTGTTTATCTCCTATAACAAAATTGAGGGATTTTCGTAAAAAGAGCGCCAAAGGCTCAGATGGTAAGCGGTAGCCAATATGTTATTGAGATTTACAATTTGGTAAATTATTTAAATACTTTCTTAAATGTTCCAAATTGAAAAAAGCGGATAAGATAACTGTAAACCTTTGTAGAACTCTCAGACGAAATAAGCTTCGTAGATACTTTTACTTTATTGTTCGTTCGCAGACAGAATTCCGAAGCAATTTTCTTCAGTAAATGGAAAAACAAAGCACATTAAAGGTCTCCCGTGAGTTCTAACGACTGAATGGCTTAGTAGCGAATGTTTTATATCTACCACTTACCACAACGAGCGCAGTTACAGCTGATTGAACCTTTACTGAAAATATTGCAAGTATTCTACAATAGCTATTGCACGTTTGAAGTAAAACTAATGTCATAAAAGTGTGCATGCTGTTCGGCTGAGGTCAGCAATTTTCGTGTAAAAATAGCAGAGCGAGTTCGCAGAGATGGCAACGACGTAAGTTTGTTCAAAGCCTTATTAATGGCAAGTGGACAAATCGGGTGTGGTACAAAGTAGTGGCAAGTGTTACGCCGACGTATGTAGACTCTAGTAAAATATAAATATAGTTGTAATATTAATAAAGATTCAACGAAAGGTTTAGATTTTGATTGATTTGATTGTAATTAAGCAATCTTTCTACCAATAGTAATTTTCTCTCATCGATCACAGACATTGGGCATAGTAATTGAGATAAGATATATTTATTTGCTTTGAGATTAAATAGAAAGCCACATGGTGTAATGCACTCGCAAAGCGTCGCTATAATTGCTGCTATTCACCGCAAGTGTCGTGGGAGTTGATTGCCTAATCTGGTCTTATTCCCCCGTGGACGTATTGTAATGATTACCACAATATATTATATGCATCCGATTTCGCATAGTCCAATTTGACCACGTGGCATAGTTCTCAGTAATAATAGGTTACACACATTTATCATTTACCTAAACAATTTGAAGAACCCTTGCTAACTACATCATTCTAGTTGCGTAACATTATCGACTGGCTTTGTTTCAATTAAAAAAATTCTTTATCCTCGTTATCTTATATTACTTTAACCATAATATTTTGTTTTGAGTAAGTAAACTGGTACAATTTGTAGCCTCTTAACTATCATGTATCACAACACTTCACAGCAATGACTAAACTAATTAACGAATCGCTTCAATTAACAATACCGTCCAATACCGTCGTTTATCTTCCTGTGGTCTGTTTCAAAAGTATGTGATAAAAGTGTAAACAAACCCTTTTCAGGTTAAATTATACACTATCACTCGTTAAAGATAATTAGTAACACAGTTATATCTTCGTAGTTTCTAATTAAAAAACTGAATTCGTACAAATTATAAAGTGCACACGTCAAAAATTAAGTTTGTGATTTTGCGATCTATTGTTTATGTAGTATGACTTAAAACATAATAAATAAAAAATTGTTACAATGAAATAATGTAGTTTCCTTTATTACTACTTACTTACTTGACTTAGGTTTTTTGTTTAACTCTGCGGTGCCCGCGTAGCATGTCGGGACAACACACCAGAAAAAACTGGGCCAAGGTGAAGCAGTTAGATTTAGATAATATCAACGACCTACTCGTTTTTCAATAAATTGCTTGCATTTTTATTTCACTATGTGTATTCATTTACACACTTATCGAACTCTCTTGAAAATAATTATAAAATATTGGTAAAATCCTGATCTTTTTAAAATTACTAGCACACCCATATGTTTCTGGTTCATATTTAATATCGTGGTACAATGAATATATTGCTGATACCCATTTCCATACCCTTCCATAAGTGTAAATACATGATCTGCCCACCTCCTTCCATGCTACGGACCACAACTAAATAAGCCCCTATTGTATAGAATTAAAACTTGCGCGTCGCTAACTACTCCGGCCTCTCGCCTCCGGTTAAACAAAACAAAGCGACAATTAATAACCCTCCGACGAGATAAAACCATCCTCTAAACTTAACATCTAAGCTATAACATATAAAAATACAGATAGCTCAACAATAGAACAAGTTTTTGCAATGAAAAGCTCAAACATTCGTAGCGGACGCTCTGAAACTTTCATCATTAATCATATCCTTTTGAAAGACAACTAAAATAAGACTTCTGTTATTTGTTTTAAGTTTTCGACGCGAGAGTTTGCGGAAAGTAAAAATAGACGCCAAACTTATTGTTTTGTATCTGTGCGGAATTTTTATTAGTTTTTAACTCTGTATGTTCTAAAGCCGTGCCTTTTAGTAGCAAGGATCTACGTACTGAAACAGCAGAACTGCATTAATGCAGTACTACTATAATTCAAAACAAACCCGGCACTTGCATTAAACTTACACCGTCCGTAGACGATGCTACGCCATTGCTACGGCGTAGCACACAACTTCCACTAACGCATTCAATTGTATAATGCACGTTGGGATTGTACACGCTATAATAGCCTCTATATGTCGGTAGTAATGTCATGTAATTGCATACATGTGCATCGTTGATACATGACGTGAATAACAGTACATCCGTAGCGTCGTAGCGTTGTAGGATAAGCCCGTTGTAGCACATTGACGTGGAGGCGAGCGACGTAGCGACGTAGCGCCCGTCAAGCGGAAAATGCAATCTGGCGGGAATTAGGATAGACGTACAGTGATATACATGAACCTAACTACACAACAATATGCCGAGGTGAGTGTTCAAGCTAAGTGGATGGATTTATAAGCGAATTAAGTCATTAGATACATATGAGCTAATGTCGGAATAATTGAAGATCAGAGTGGGTTTACTTGCAGATTATTTCCATCTTAATGGATGGCAAACTGGAAGGAGAGGAGAGGGTAATTAGCTACTATGCTAGGCGATGAGATGTAATTAAAGCCCTACCCTAGTGTCAAATATTTACACGTTTATATGAAACGTAGTTGCGGGCTATTTCGAGGACTGTAACTTATTAGAGTAATGTCATTCCAATTCACAGTTGAATAAAGTTATAAAGCAGATTCGCAACTAGAGTAATATTTCAGCGGCATTTGGCTTGGTGTCGCATGACGTCATTAAACATAAAGATGGCTGCTAGTTGTTTAATGTCATTCCCATGCCTCCTACGATCGCATTGTCTGATTAAACTGAGCGTCATTAATCTTGTAGAAGGCGAACGTTGTTTGAATCGTGGAAGTTGAGTTATTTCGTGTGGAGATAAAATATTCAATGATATTCTCGTGTATCGAGGAATTATTAAATGATTTTAAATAATCGCACTGACTGTAATCTTTCATTTATAAACGTTTTACAATAAAGAAGTGATTATCTCTCGAAACGTCTTTCATAAACGTGAAAATTACAAAGACAGAACTATGTATCATTATCATCGGCCTCTTACTTTATGTGCCATCCCTCTAAGTTAAACTCAGTCTATTCTACTCGTGCAGTTTTGAAATCTCAAAACTTCTTCACTCTACGTAATATTACGGTAGCATTTAAGATTTCCAGCTTTTCGTTAGAGCTTTCTAAGTTTATGTGTGAATTCATACATATTAATTTAAATATAAAATATAATTTATAATACAAGCGACGTCTAGCGTTGAAGGACACATAGGACAGTTACCATCAAGCATTGCATTTTATGAAAGTCACGTTTTGGCTAATTTGCTATGACGACGATAATTTGTAGTCACTTTCAATCTTCATATTTGTAACATTGCTAACTCCTCATAAGTTTCCAGTGCCCCAGCCAAATGTTATTCATAGATTGCCATCTAATTTGTAGGCGTGCAGAACTGCTGAGCCTGCCACGGTCGTGTCTATGACGTCATTGCGGTACACGCCTAAAAGTTGGCGAGTTTTTAGCAAACTCTCGCAAATTGATGCCTTTATCATGAGTTTGGGGTAACGATATTCAAACATGTGGCCCGGTTTAAATTACACTGAAACTTTCCTTATTTGTGTGAAGACATCCGCCGCCTGCCTCACATTGAATTGCTTTTTCCTGTAATTAGAGCGGTTCACGTCGATGCGCCACAAATAAAAAACATAATATTCCTTGCAGTTTATTAGGGACGTGCCGATAGCTGCGTTCGCCAGTAAGGTGTTGTTATTCTACGGTAGTAACAGTTTCTGAACGCGCTGTAAAATCAATGAACAATACGAAGGCCATATAAGTGGGACAGTCAATATTTTATAGAGGTCGGCAGATAAAATTACAGTACAATTCAGATCATATATTTTCCAGGCTTTTCAGCAGGACCGCGACTGATTGCAGTTTTATTACTCTACTAGTTTCCGCCAGCGGGTTCGCCCGCGTCATATTTTTATAAATTATAGCCTATGTTACTCATTTTATGCTTTTTTTTTGAGCTTCTTTATTACAAACAAAATTACAAATCTTTTCGCGTTATCATATTACCAAACTCCGTCCGCGGGGATTTCTTGTTTTAACATAAATCCTATAGATAGATACATAAATATAGAATACTCTTTATTATGTACAGCATAAAAATTGCAGACACATAGCCCGAGATATTCCTTCGATCTTACTTAGTTTTTGCTCAGCGTTCTATCTGACTTTTTTCTTTTTGCTTCGCGGTCGAAGCGTGATGTTAAATAGTCTATAACCTTCCTTAAGAATTGGGCTATCAAATGCAAAAAGATTCAAATCCGACTGGAAGTTCCTGAGATTAGCGCCTTCAAACAAACAAACATTCGAACAAACTTCCGAAATTAAAGTTATTTTTTCACTTTGTAGTGTTTTTTGGAAGTCGGTTGTTTTTATTTTTTTATAAAAAGATTTTATTTGTGGTACCTACCAAATACGAATAGTACGAACATAGAACCTCCTTCTTGGAAGTCGGTTAAAAAAACTCAGCTTTAGCTATATAGTCTAGATTTACTTTTATCTCACGAAAGGGACACCTTTAGATAAAACTTTGCGCTACGCTTTAAAAAGCTTTACTTGCAAAGTTCTTTGTAAGTCACAAGCTGATGCGTAGATTAAAAGCGAGTGCCGAGGGCGGCGTCGACGATTTCGTTTAGCAAGTAAACAAAGAACTGTGTCTGGAATGTAACAAGTTTTATATTTAATTACATTGATTGCATTTTTTTCACTGTTTGCACTTAGGGCCCGTTCACACGTACCTACCATAACCACACCACATCTTAGCGACAAAATGTGGGTATGCGGTTACGTGTCAATAGTGTCGCTGTAACTTCTTGCAGTTGCGTTGTGGTTGCATTGTCGCTAGTAGTTGCGATGTGGTTACGTAGTGGCTAGTGTTTACAGATAGACAGATCGGTGTGTTTGCGATGTGGCCGCTAGTGCGAGTTCTCGCTGGCGTTGTGGCTGCTTCTTGATTTTGACTGGTGTCTTTTGCAATCACTTTTGCACTTTATTCCCTTAAAAAAACTCATAAAAATATCGACGGTTGCCTCAATCAGATGGTATTTTATTATAGAATTTTTCTAGTTGATGTTTTTGAAGAGCGCGGGTGAATATAATTGATCAAGCGAGCGAACCGAGCAAAACGTCTCTGCTTCAAGTCTGACAAAATTTGCTTTCTTGTGTCAGTTTGTTGGTACCTCTACAGGTCGTATTTTACAATCGATCTGGACGAAACTTGGTATATAGGTTTTACGATATTATAGATTTTCGTCCGGAGTTTTTCATTGGTACTTTCTCCAAAATGCGGGCTATTAGATTTCTCCGACTTATGAGATCCGATTTCTCTAAATTAATGTTAGTTTTACAATAAGCTTACAAGATGGCGCTACTGTGTATATAAATATGGTACCCCTGGAATTCATAAAATAGGTGGTACTGCTGTTACCCTACCAATCGACTCCGTCAGCCCGCCAGCTTTAAACTTTCTTAGACTTAGTACTACGTACCTATCTGACCTTATTAATTATTTTAAAAATGGGATATCTACCATGTTTTTAAAAACATAATAACATTGTAAATAACTCGCTTTACTGGTATATTAATTTTTCAAAAAAGTTTGTGCTCGCGAGGTCTACTGTTCGCAGAACGACTAGTTATAATTTTGTTTAACTAAGTAGGTACTACTCTAATTTCGTGTTTTGTTTCCTATTTATTGTAAAGTGAAAAGCGAGCGCAGCACGTTTTCCAGTCGCGTGTAAACAAACAGTTAGAGCAGTGTGTGAACAAAAGCGCGGCTGTAACAAGTGTATTATTTAAACAGGAGGTGTCGAGAGCCGCCACGCCGCTGCTACGTCGATGCAGTGTTTGACGTGTATGTCAGTTATGAGAGCCTGGTACTATTCGTGTCAAGTCGGAAAAGTTATAACCGGGAAATGTATCGTTTGTTGTATGGGTAACATTTTATGTTTTATTGATGCAAAATGTTATATTATACATTACGCACCAATATTTTCAAAATTCATCCAAAGGTAACCGAATTTCAATGAAGAACATTTTACCGAAAACATTTTGTCAGAATGTAAATAAAAAACCGATGTAAATAGATAATGTTGTGAAACTTTATAAAACTAGTTAAAAAGTTGAGGACATAATCGAATGTGACGCGAGTTTAACAACTGTCCGAGCAATTAACGACCAACTAACAAATTCCAATAAACTATCGGACTTGCACACGAAGGGTTCCGTAGTAAGGTAAGGACAACCATATAAGTAACATTATTACCAATAAAAACTTTTTATAAAAAAAACCAACCGACTTCCAAAAAAACACTACAAAGTTTAACTTTAATTTCGGAAGCGGTGTCTTTGGTTTTTAATTTTCGTTTTTTGCCACCGACTTCCGAAATTAAAGTTATTTTTCACTTTGTAGAGTTTTTTTGGAAGTTGGTTGGTTTTTTTTATAAAAAGTTTTTAGTTTTCACTTTTTAGTTGTGGTACCTACCCCCTACAAATCCGAATATCACGAACTGCTATGTAAATAACAATGACAGGAATATGTTAAGACATCGTCCATATAGGCTTAGTGGGAAAAATACGTATTAATGAAGCTAACTCAAAAAGTACTCAAGAAAAGTTAATACAATTTATATGGGACCACCTTGAGAGCATACCCTTTCAAACAAAACAAGAATGTTCAAAATCCGTCCACAATTGACGAAAATATCGACGGACATACACAAAAAAGAAACATACATACGCTACGAACATATAACCTTCTCCTTTTTGGAAGTCGGTTAAAAACAAGTTTCTTCTTGTATGCTATCCCCACACAAAAAACGTGTTTTTTTGATGTCGTGTTTTCTGATTATTAACTTTATTATTAATCTCCCTTTAAGGCTCGTTCACACCGGCGCGACTTGTCGCGCGACGCGACTTTAACAATACAATTTCTAATAAAACTTCACGATTGAACAATTGCCGGTGTCGCGTCGCGCGACAAGTCGCGCCGGTGTGAACGAGCCTTTAATTATTAACTTTATTTATTTTTTATTATTAAGTATATATTGTACAGGGTGGATTTTTGAGACGGGGCAGCAAGGGCAGCTTACCTTAACCGTTGTAGCTACAGGAAAATGGTCTTAGGAGACTGTCCTTAACTTTTTGAGAAATTTTGATCTGCATTCACAGATTTTGAAAAAAATGTACAGACAGCAGGAAAATGGGTAATTTTCGTAAAATCTTTTTTTTATACCAATCCATCCTATTTCCTAAAAGGATCAAAAACCTCTATTGGAACTGAGGTTTGAGTACTGGAAAAGTCAGAAATCGCAAAAAACTTTTCCCATAACTAAACAGCAAATTGGAATTCTGTTACATAACATTATTACTGCTTTTTTCAATAAGAAGAAAGTAAATGAAAAATGGTGGCGCCGCTTCGACTAATCTAATTAAGATTAATTTCCTGTCCCTGAAAAATTACAGGAAATATTTCAAATAAAATGTTACGAGATTTTTTACGGCTATGTTAACGTGAAATATGGCGGACTATGAGAAACTGGGCTCTGATTTCGACGTGGAACCGCTTGTAATGATATCAAGTAGAACAAACAGAGAAGACAAACATCGCGAGCGCTCTCTGCGACTGTACCCGCATTACTTGAGTACACCCAAACGACACGTTTACGCCACCGCGACGCATTGCTCAAAGCACACCGTGCGACTGTGTGAATAATTACGAGATTCATACTCCTCCACGGTGTGAATAATTTACGAATTGGGTCTCTGGCTGCTCCGGAGTGAACTTACAATCGTACTATTCACATTAGAGTCGGTCGCAGTTAATTAAAGTTGTACTTATAGATGGCAGGCGCAGTACTGCGCAGAGCCAAGAATGGGCCAATACGCAAGCCACAATCACGTCTTATAGATAGTACATTTGTCACCGCATGCAGATGCACCTTCAACTACATATTCAACCACCCTACACATGTTCTACCCTTTTGTCAGTTGAGTATGTCTCGGATTCTAGTCTCGATGCTTTTGAATAAGATTTTCTATTTGCTTAATATTGAGGTATAAACAGAATTCATGTAAAGACTGAAAATTAAAACCTCTGAAAGCCTTAACGTCTCCGTTTGAGATTAAAATTTCATCAAAAATATCTGGAAACGTTTTTTTTTTTTTTTTGCGAACTTTGATCTTCGTTTTATTTAGAAAACTATTCTACAATAGTAAAAATTAGTCCTTACTAATGGAAAACCTTTAACTTGTAAAAGCATTCATTGCTAAGATGATGTTAATGAAGAAGACAGACCTGCATCCTAATTGCGTAACACACGATCAATCATAATCCGAATCATTTTGAAGGATATTGCTAATCCATTGCTTCATAGATTCGAAAAATGTGTTTGCTTAACAACGTAAATAACGCAAGTTATGTTATTGAACTATCAAAATAAAACAGATTGTCATGTCACAACTTGGAAAAGAGCTAATTTTTTTTATCAGTTCCTTTTTCTTAAAGCTTATTAAATAAGTTAATGACAGCTCAAGCCATATTTTCCTTGTGCAGCCAGAGAGTTATAATGTCGCACCTTAAGCTTGCTATTCCGAGGCGGCAGATAAACATAGGTCGATGGAGATATCGACGTAACTTACGGCCGGGCCGCGTATAAATTTACATTAGTTACCTCCCTGATCACCGAGTTAATGTGCTGCTCGCCGAGAGTAATGAGACGACCTACCGTTGACACTGATCACCGCTCAATACACTAAAGACTTGTTAGAATTGGACTTAACAAAGTTATTTGCACGTCTTACGGAAATATACGAGATGGAATTATTGTTTTTCTATCGCCTCATTGTCATGGACTCTTGGTACCAGGTTCCACTCGCCCGTCAACAAGTACTTAATTAAGAGACAATATTGTTCTAACTTCAATAAGTATCGGCATTTTTTACAAATATAAAAATTCAACAAAAGCTGAAAATTATTAGAAAACGATGGGCACGTAATAGGTTATGCGCGCTCCAGTGATCCCATAGTGTAAGATGCCAGCAAAATGCATCAGCCGTAAACATTTTATCGTCGACATGATAACAAACGTTTGCCTTCGTTCAGCAGCGTGGGAAAATCAGTTACTGCATCTTGTTCCACGTTTTATATCCCTATTACAGTACGACATCATGCGTTATGAAATAATCGAATTGTTCAAACAAGCATTCACTGCTGAAAATATTGAAAAACAGGCTATATTTTTAATCTCGATTACCGCGGCATTGCACACAACAATCACCTCGTTAAATATTGGCCGCATTTAAAAATACATTCCGACGAGTTTTTGTTGAAAAGAGGCCGCGATAAGGTTTGTTTTTAGGTGACAGAGAAACGGGTAGTTAATAAGAGGTCGTTTAGGTGTTTTGTGGGTTGAGCCTTAAATATAGTAGAGTTGGTAACAAAGTTTGACAGCGTTACTTACACACGGGGTTACGGTCCCGCGGCCGATCTGATAACCCCGCAAGGCTGACAGTTTTCCACTGCCCCGACGAAGCCAGGCAGCCCACGCAAGTACTACGAACGTTCAGACATCTCATACGACAGCGACATAAGTGGGCGGACGCTAACTAGTTTCAAAACGGTTGTATTAGATTAGACAAACGAAATAGACCTACATTATGTAGAACATATTGATAATAGCATTATTGCAATAAGCTCGTCCCAGTATAAGCGTAACTGGTGAAATGTGGATGTACACACGGCTACACATCAAGCTATACATTTCCAGTATAAGCTGACCTCGCATTGTACGGAAATCCTATATAATGCGAGATCAGCATTAACTGGAAATGTATAGCTTGATGTGTAGCCGTGTGTACTATAGGTACACGTCTGCCTTACCCTTCGGCGAAAACAGGCGTGCGTGTCCATTGTACACAAAACTATTTGTATTTCACAAAGTACTGTTCTTATTCCAAGCTACTACAGCAGTTTACAAAATTTTTCCGTACAGCACAAACTACAAATCGGAGTAAGAAGCAAAGATTCCCCGTACATTATTCCGGTCTTGTAAAAAGTAACTAATAAATCACCCGGCTGTTCCATGTCAGCTCGCACAGGCTCTGACATGTTTATGGAGCCCTGGTATCTGTTTCACTGAGAACGTTTGAAGATAATTGAAATCTCATTTTGGGATGAAGTTGATATGATTGAGGCAGGGTGTGATTGGCTGCCATGGTGTTTAATAGGAGTAGAAAATTAAACCTCAGTTTACCATTACAGAGAATACAAGCAAGACAAAGAAAGAGTTAGTTCGCATTTAGTATTCTAAATGCGTCCGTCCGACATAAATAAAAATGTCTGTTGGAGAATGAATCACCGCATACATTATTAATCTGAAAATTTCCACCATCAAACCACTGTAAATAAGTTAAGTCCTTGACCTTTATACAGCCAACATTCCAATGCCCAACTACCTACCTACCTTACCTATAGATTACAATAAGAATTAAGGGTACTAACCCAACCTTACAATTTCAAGGTGACCAAACAAATCTGACGGCCCATTCATAAAAGTTCCACTTGGCGTAACAAACCATATTTATTTATGTCTATTTTCATAATCAATCTCCTCACAGTCTTCAGGAGTCGCGACAACTTGACATTTCGCTAATGACGCCTAAACACTAGCCGCCCCTGCTCGGCAAGAATCGACGCTATAGGAAGGAAATAATGTTATATTTTGTATGTCGATCAGACGGGGTGCGTTGTGGCGGGTATAGGGTTGTCCTAACGTCCGGCTAACAGGTTTGTTTTTAACAGGCTCGTCCGTTCTGAAATTAATATGTCCGGTTGGACCAGGTTTTGTTAATGTAGGTAGTAGCTTTAACGTCCAGAACAGTTTTATTCAAAAAGTGGGTATCTGGCTTTTAGGTTATTGCTACAGTCTAAAATAAATACATATTTGAATATTGATGGTGACCTGTGCGTCTATTCTTTCACCGAATATTATATCTTCAATGATTTTACAATCGAATTTTATCTCATATGAAATTAAGTTGCATTGCATTAACTTCAAGCATGGCTTTTCCATGGACTATATCAACCCTAACAGTGTCGAAGGCGAAAGTTGACGCGAGTCCGCGACATTAATCCGCGAACAAACGCGACAATCTGCGGACTCACCCTCTTAACGAACGACGGCTTGTCAGAGCAAATTGTTATTCCGTAGTTTCAACTTGCTGACAATATTGATTTTAAATTTTAATGAATAAAGGGGTGTTGTTATTAGATATAACGGCAAATTGCTAAAGCAAATGGTATTTATAAAACTACAATGAGTTGTATTTATTCGTTTTTTCTCGTCTTCCATCTAGTGGTCCCAGGAGTAAACGCTAAAGAGATTGTTTTGATTTTCAATTTTCCCAATCCAATTTAGAGAGATGTATTAATGATTCTGATGATGATAATTCTGTAAATACATATTTGTTATGGTCGCGAATCTTATTATGATCAAGTAATACCTGACACTGACCTGCAAATTGCAAAAAACATAAGAATTGAATTGAATTTCGCAGGCTACCTTTGCGGATCCTCCTTAATGCGGCTTGCGGTAAGAGTTGACTGGTAGAAATCGTCACGTAAGGAAAAAGCGTTATGCCCCTCCATGCGACTTTCCCTACTCGACTCTCTGTCTCTATATGTATACGAGTGTGTGTGTGCGTGCGAGTACCACGTAAGGAACTTCGTTCCTGACGGGGATCCCCGAACGCACACGTTTTTTTATTTGGAGACTTTGCGAAACAGTTCTTGAGACATATTACTACTGAGGAAACGTGTATATTGAGTGATTGTGCCATTATACTGTATCGGATAGGAACCAACTGGAAGTCGTTAATATTCTAAATTTAAATACTCTTCTTCTTGGTCTTACAGTTTTTGCGCAAACTTATTCTTCGAATATCGAGAACGATCATGAAAAAATATTGCCAATCAAACTAGGAGAAAACAAAGACCAGTGACCCATTTCAATTTAAACGAAAAACACAAAAATAAAAAGACCAAATAAAGAGGCTGCTCACTACATTTTCCCAGCGACGAAAGCCGACCATCAAACGGAAAAACTCCGGTATAATGTCATACAAACACGATCATATTACAAAACATTCAATTTTTCCATGTCAATGTATACAGGCTTAGCTCCGGGCCGATCCTCTCAACATAATGGCTTGTACACACTCCTCTCGCGCGGATCAATCGACAAATATTAGCTGTAATACTCCCGGGATGTGCAATAATAACTTGCAACCCTTTTGTGTCATGAACTCTCGAGGGTGGCTAAATGGCTGCTGTACTTATTGATGGATATGGCTTACCTAATAAAATAAAGTAGCCAAAGTCGAAAATTGAACAAGTCCTTGCACACCAAATCTTCTATTAGGTATTGTCCAAAAAAACTAAGACGGCTTACGAAAACAGCCATCATGGTTAACAAAAGTTAAACATCAGGATTTTAAAACTCTTCGATAGTAGTCGATGATGATCGAACTCGGTTAACTATAGAGGTCGTGTGAATAGTTAAGCCGCAGCTTATGAGAAGAAAATCTTAAACTATCCAGCACGCTTAGCATGAGAACCATAGAAACGGGTTTTGTCGACGGAAGAATAGACAAAATTACAGATTGTGATTGTTTATCTGTCATTTTGTGTATTCTTCCGTCAACAAAACCCGTGCAGGAGGACATAGGCAGTAAGAGATCTACCTCACATGGAACATTCGCTCTTTGAACAGGTAAAGTAAACGGTCACGAATAAATAAATGGCTGTCATCGGTATGATTTGTTTCAATTATACTATTATATACCCTTGTCTATTTCCAACTTGAAACTATGTTTGTATAAAAACCTTTCTTTCATCAATGTGCAATGCATGCGTACATCTAGGAATAATATGTTCATGTATTCAAAAGATCAACGAAACAACAGTAGGACCACAAGATTCTAAAACCACAATTCTCTAAGTTCTAAACTAAATAAACCGGTAGAAACGACAAAACTTCGTGATCAATGTAAGTCAGGAGCGAATTTCTTTTATGGGTTATTTTTAGATTCAATCAGGATCGAATTTTAACATTTCGTATTGAATATTTTCATTGGTTTATTACAATTTGTATCGCAAATAAGGCACGAAATAGCCATTTTTCTCCCACGACTCAAATAAATATAAATATTGATATCTTTTCTTTAATTTGTTTAATATTACACAACTCCTATACACATACGTACATGTATATGTTTGATAATCTGGCTGTATAGATACTGAATTAGTGAAACAAATTCACCAGTAGACATTCAAGTGAGAAGCCTAGTAGATCAGTGTGAGGCGAGTTCGTTTGTGAACTACTTGATAGTTTAGCGGATACGCCCTAACTGTTTATTAATTAGGGTAGGGTCCGTCTGGAGGCCACTCGGCATAATCAAAAAACAATCCGGGCAACATCTAGCCCCCGCCCCCCCTTACCGCACAGTTCCCACGCACCTCACCCCCGCGGCGGTCACGCGAACCGAACAATTCGCTTAATTAAAATACTTTTGCACACATAGGTACATAAATTATTTACATATTACACCTTTACATCACACGGGCTTAGCTAGTACGGAATCCCCCGACTGTGGCCGAGCTCGCCCGAGGCCCAATTATCTAAATTAAACGGCATTTTCTTTTGTCCTTACGACAAGGCCTTTGTTTTGTATTGCATGTCAGCTAAATTAAAATGAAGGTAAGAATGGTAAAAAGACGGGAATCTCCCTTTGGCGACATCCGACAAGAGCGGATCATGAAGATCTTAATTAAAACTTGTAATTAACCTCACGAAGCTTTAAACTGGAGAACAACGTGTTTTCGCATAGAATGTTAAAGGTGCACCCTTATGTTTAGAAAACACTGGAGTTCATGATTAATAAGAATCTAATGAAGTAAATGGAACAACTACACACAGTGCCGGCGGCACGAACCGCCGGCTTTTGCCAAGCGACACTCATCTGTTTGGCGGCTCATTTGTGCGGCAAGCCGGGAGCACCGCGGCTTGCCGCACTGTATGTGTGGTGCTTGTTACCTAATTAACTAATATGGTTACTTACGTTAAGTATCGTAAAATACATATCTACAAAAATATTTCGTATTTGGCGATATAAGATTTTCGTACCAATTCAGCAACTCGCGTATTGAATTGGTCGTTAAAGTCATATGGCTAAACGCAATTTTTCAGATAACTGTTCAGCTGGCATTGTTGGAGTTCACCGTTGAATTGAGTTGTTTTCTGACTTACCTGTAACAAAAAACAAAAATCGATTAAAAACGAGTTCATAACTCTCAAGATTATAAGAATGTGTGATCATCCTATTCTGTGCATGGCTATAGTTCTACTAGTTTTAAAAACTTTGAATGAGGGAAATGTGGTTGTTCAATTTGATACGACACATTGCTAAAATGCAAAAACCATTGTTCCTGACTAAACTAGGTTATCAATCTAACTAGGTGATAAAGATAATACAATTTCTTTTGGTGCCCTGAAGGTATACATCTCTCAAAAACTCAACCTGTTCGCCAAATCTTAACAGCTATTTTTGTGTATAGAAACGGGTAATGGTTTAGACAGGGTCCTTCTGAACCCACTTACTATGTGCAGTCACTGGGTGCTCTACGACGAGTGCCTAGCAACCTGTGCCTATTCACATTGTACTATGATCCTTTCAAATAATATATTAAAACTTGACAAATGGAAATACTAGATGAAACGGTTTAACTCGAGCAATATTACTTCGTTTGAACCGTTCTCCAAGCTCTAGAATTATATCTGTTTTCATTGTAATGGACTTAATGAGCTGCTGAACAACTGAACCTCGTCCAGAGACAATATACAATGTGGAGACGATACTAAAAGCATTAAAGAAAACACTGGCAATATTAATGCATAGGTATTTAGGAACTACCAAATAAATCCTAACATTGAAATAAACAAAAGTTATTTTTTCTAACAGTTTTGCTAATCTTTGACCAGCTATAGTGACTAAACTATTGAAGATCTTTGATTGAATTTTCGTATGCAGACTAGGAACGTCATTAGATATACCTACGCAGTTTGATTTATTGTTGTACTGTCGTCTCCACCTTGTATATGTCAGGTAAACAACACACAGTACAGACATTATTGTTGATATATCGTGAAATAAAGAGCTCTGTACACTTAAAAGAAATCTAGGATCTACATCGAGTACTCATGAGTGGAGTACAGTAGAAGTAAACGCCATCCCAGTTTTACGGTACTCATAAACACGGGTTACGATCCAAGGGGTTACGTGAGCAGGTATCACTCAATTCAGACAGTCTCGGTCCCTGTAAAATGATATGAAATCACAAAAATCTTGAGAGATCAGAAAGTAGTACACTCATAGATAACAGCAATCTTTTTTATAGATCCTCTAATAATAGTCTTTCTGGAAAAGAGATAACAAAATTGTGAGTAATTTAGTGATATTAAATTTAAAACGCGTGGGTTCGTCAAACGTCTTACCTACAACGTCTTCGCCTGAAGACATACATGGGTGGGTGTCTTCGAAACCAACATTATCTACACATCTATGAATGTACATAATATATCACATAATAATGACTCATTCGGGCAAATTATTTAAAGATCACAATTCTGCCACAGATTGGGTGGTGTCAATCAAAGAACCACAATTGACACATTACGATGGAAATTGAGGCAATCAACGCGAGATGGCGGCGGTCAATACTGACAATATAATTATTAACCACTGTTATGTGGCTGCCTAACAGGTAATCAGAAAGTTGGTGTTGGTGGTGGTTAGTGTGGGTCTCACCACAACCACAAAGTTGGTTCTCAAGAGCTGGACTGCTGGACAATCAACAAGCCCTTTGATGCAACAGGAGACCAGGAGTGCAGAATAATCAGGCAGTAAGTTAGCAGAGCGCACTATATCCGTTCGAAGTAATTGTTTCCGATCGCAATCAGTGTCGAACCAACAGCCGGGCCACCGCAGCTGTCTAACTTAACTGCACTTTAATGTTCATTTAGACACATTGTGGATCACTCGTCAACTAGTTCAACTATTACCTTTGAACTGGGATTAAGCTCAATTGCGAACTAATATTCTCGTTACGATGTGTGTGTTACCCTAGCTAGAAAGATGCTCGTAGCCTTATAAATCCTCTTTTATTAAAGGAAGAATGCCAGAATGTTCAACGGAACCTCAAATTACGAGAACGCGAACATAAAACACATTCAAAAGATAAATGCAACAGTGTCTAACCTAATTTCATAACTGAAACGAGATTTTCCCGGAGCAAATCTCGTTTCCACAATGAGTTCAAGGTATAAAATTGTGAGATTCCACTTTAATTTGTTCAAGTGTATTTTGTGAAATATTACAAACGAGTTGTGAATTGTCAACAGGTTTGGAAGTAAGTAATTAAATTATGCAGAAGCTGGCTTGTCGGAGCTAACTGCGGCGAGGGAAACTGACAAGTTTAAATGAAAACACAGATACAGATCGATGACTGTTTCATCTTCAGGAATAATATCTGGGTACTTATGTAGGTGAGACTTATAATTTGAAATGGTGCTATTCATAACAAATGCCTGCTATCAAGAATGTTCCTCTCTTACCAATTACGAGAACTCCACGCAGTCAGCTAAAATATCAAAGTGTTGCCTCATAAAAGGCTCTATTAACATAAAAGTAAAGTGTAACTTAATGGCGCTGTTATATTCTTTGACAACTCTTGTTAACAAACGGAAACTACGAAGAACCCTCGGAGACGCGGGAACCAAGTTTTTTTTATACTCTCTAATTTATTTACCGAGTTGTTGAGTTAATTTAGGTGCGCACCCTTGCGCCGCCAACAAATCTAAAAGGACACAGGAGTGAGGAAGTCCAAAAAGTTTTAAAAGTATCCACTTTTTATCTTAGTGTTATTGCAGTTCTTTGAAAACTACGATCTCAAATTCTCGTCATGCTTCGTAAGTTTAAGTAAGAACTTTGTTTTTATAGAACAGCCTTTTAGAGTTAACTAAGGATTATGAATGACTTTTCTACGCACTAGTAGTTCTTAACAAGCTTCACAGAATGTATTACGTAGAGTAGACTCCGCAAGTTTTTTTTAAAATCCTTTATTAAAAAGAACCAGGTTCTTACTAATTAATTACAATCTAGCCTTTAAGACTAATAGTATATTAAATCACTTTATTTTGCGCCTAGTGACGTCTGGGAGAGCCCTCTGCTGAAGCGCTAAAGTCAAGGTAATCCCGCGGGGACTGATAGAGCACACAAATTCACTCGTTTGCTCATGAGTGTGCTCGGAGGGCTTTGTAGCCGTAGCGTCAACACGACGCTAACGAACCAAAGTTCACAATATTCATATCATTATAGAAATAAAGTCTCGAGAAAAATCCAGTAGGTACTTAAGGTGTATGCTCCAAGGTAGCCCGCGAAATTCAAATTTTCTTACGTTTTTTGCAATTTGCAAGTCAGTGTCAGGTTGTATGTTGATAAAAATATGATTCACGACCGTAACAAATATGGCTTTACAGAATTTTAATCATTAGAATCAGCAATACAACTCCTAAAGTTAGAATAATCCCCAAATGTCATGATTTCATGAAATAGTCATTCAATGGTCGTTATAAGTGTATAGTTAATGTAATGAACACCTGCATGTAACCCATGTATCACAAATAAACGATTTGATTTGATTTGATTGGGATTATTTATGAACTTACGAGTTGTATTGATGATTTTTATGACTATAATTCTATAAATAAATAACTGATACGGCCGCGAATCATATTTAGATCAACATACAACCTGACACTGACCTGCAAATTGCAAAAACCGTAAGAACATTTGAATTTCGTGGGCTACCTTGGAGCATCCACCTTAAGTGATATGTCTCAGTTGCGTAAAGACCGGGCCTACTTACCGTTGCGTAAATTCAGTCAGCCTACTCTCGTTAATATATTTTCGTCACGAACTCGCTAATTACTGCTATGGGCCAGCTAAACGCAGCCAGAAAAATAAATCGGCGTGTCTAACTAGAATTCTCATTGAGATTCGCACAGCGAAAATACTAGGGCGACATGATAAATGTGGACATTAAATCCAATTTTGTGAGAGATGTAAAAGAATAAGTGGGCCAGTGTAGTTTATGTATGGAATCAAGCGGCCACGTCTGCCGCCTATGATGGCCGGGTGTACGTAATAGCCTGGGCGTGCCTTTCAATTCAATGCCACCGGGACTGGTTTAAGCGCTGGCCAATCTCGGGAGATCCGATATTAACTAAGTAGGAATTAAGTAGGTACTTAAAATGTGAGTAAATTCTAAAAAAGAATATAATAAAAAAGGCTTAAAATAAAATCCTGCCTCATTGTAACGTGTAAAACTGTTACAAGAGTAATCCATTTAAAAATCATGTCATTCAATTATTATCATTGTACAGATAACGTTATTGTGTTCGCTATCAAATAGACACAATGCAATTGATACCCGATTGTGGGTCGTCGTACAAATCACGAGCTTGTCATCATTAAAAATCAATTCTGTATGATCGTTTGAAACGTTAAAGGGATTCTAACGGCATGAAATGTAACTAGAAGATATAAAAAAGATCAAAATATCGTGTGAAACTGATTACGTTTATCTCGCACCTTTCGGATCATGTTCTCTGTGAAATCGAAATATTGAAGGAACGTGCCGAAACAATGAGCTCGCTGGGAATTATTCAAATAACCTTTGAAGTCTTTGAACAGCGCAAGGTCTTAGTTATTGGATAATGAATTCAGCAGTCCGATCTTGACAGAATCCAAGCGGTAATTACAAATTGTCTATCTCAGAAAAGTCAACAAAGACAATGAAGATATTAATAATACTCAGGAATGTATTATAAAATATCAGTGATTGTAAAACATTTTTGATAATTATAAATTCGATTTTAAAAGCAAATAAAAAAATAATTGCAGCAGAAAATGCAAGGTGTTGTAGAGGGTCGTTTGTCAGCCACGATGTCCATGCAGTGGAACTGGGGCCTACTAATTTATAAACGTCACAATGGTGTCATAATGTTGTAGTTTTTGACAGTTTTTGTATGGCAAATCTGTCAAAAACTAACCATTATGACACCATAAAAAACCACCAAATTAGTAGACTTAGGCCCCTGGAACGTTGTTGCCAGCTTCAACAGAATTAAATTTAAAAATACTAGTAACAACTTTAGTTGATTGCTTTAGAAGTGTTGCCAGAATTTAACAGCATGTGATGGGGATAATAACGAGAAAAAATGTAGTCGAAAAAAACAAATTAATAAAATTAAAAATCCGGAATCACACGTGATAAATCAAACAGATTACGTGTGACTCCGGATTTTTACCCGACTACGGCGAAGCAAAAAGGAGGGTTGACCGGTATGTATGTATATATGTACCTATGTATGTTCATCTATTCCCTCATAACTTCTAAACTACTACTAGTACTACTAAACGAAAAGAAAGAAAAATAGGTTTATCTGTCACAGAAATGCAATGTCCAAAAACTTATAGCAAATATTTTGCTGCAGCAATTATTTCTCGAATGTCCTTTCTAGTAGCAAAACCGGCAAACATGGCGGCAGTGAATCCTGCAAACGAATGCGTGTTACCAACAGAGTGGTACAAAAACCACGCATATGTGAAGCGACGCAGCGAGACGTGTTTTATGTACGAGCGCTGCGAACGTTTGTTTATGAGCACAGGGGATGAGCGCTCAGGAGTGATTGCGTCGTTTACGGTCTTATCATCATTTCATAATTTAAGTATCTTTGTTTGAATAGAATTCACGATGAACGAGGGCTGGGGCTGCATACTTTATACAAGATATTTTTTTTTTTTCATAAATGCTTTATTATTGTTCTGTGTATTGTTAACCGAATTTGCTTTCCATGGTATGCTGGCCTATTGCAATTTCTTGAGTTACATTTTAACTGTTTCACTGTCCCAGTGAGACAGTCAATAAGTGAAAATGACAATCCATAAACCGAATCCAGCCGATCTATTCTGTAAAAATCTCACCGTGAAAACTAGGGTGAAGTGAGCCTGACGAACTGTCATTCCATCTAATGCTAGGGATTGACCGCTCACTTCAAGCTCACTTCACTTAAGTTTTCACGGTGAGATTTTGACAGAATTGATAGGCTGGACCTCAAACTTATTCGCGCTTATTAACGAACAAGAGTTCACCAACATTCAAACCACCGGTTAGGTATTAAACAGTTGGTTTATGTCAAATTTTCTAAGGAAATTTTAAATATAGAACTGATTAAATATCTAAACAGTTGAATTAAATGTTGGTGAACTTAGGCCAAGAATTTTTCAAGAATTTTAACCGCCTCTGTGGTCTAGTTAGACCACCTGTCTCACATCCAGAGGTCCCGGGTTCGATTCCCAGCGGGGTCTGCTCGGTTTGTTTGGTGGTAGGGCTTGTTTTAAGTCCGCCTGGTTAGCTACCACCATCTTATCTAAGTCTGTCGCCATAACAACAATGTTAACAGCATTGTTGTGTTCCGGCAGTTAGAGGTATAATAGCCAGTTCTTCTGTGGTTGAGGATTCCGGGTGAAGCTCGAAAAACTATGTCTGGTAGCCACAATGTTGTAATCAGCCATTCATTAGCAAGTATGAATTCCGAGATTAAAAGTTTGTACGTGCTGAGTTTTAATTCTGTCTTACACCAAAACTCCAAGTGCAATTAACTTCTGCGTGTACTAAGAACAAGTTAAGAATAATATTATACAATGGCTAATTGAAATTCATCCATCGCAGTTCCACGAACATTACAAGCGTTTTATTATCATTACGGAATCCTTGCAGCGCTTTCTTTCTCATTTGAAAGTCCTAAAAAAAATGTATGTTTAATTTGATTTTTTGCCTCGAGTTTTCTTGGATTATTTACATAGTTGCCGTTCTGACAACGCGAGCCGTTTCTTCTTCCAATAAAACACATTAGCATAAATTCAAAACAGACCCATTTCAGGGCATAAAAGCCAGCCACAAAATATGATATCGCGGCGTTCCACCATTTACACAAAATAGACATGTCACTAAAAGTGCCAAAATGGCTGACAATAAACTGACGTGTGAAAAACAAAACGCGAACAAATAAAACACAATGTTGCCGGCTACCGAGGAAAATATAATAATATGGCCTACGCTTTAATCATCTACACAGGAAGTTCAGAAGGCTAACTCCTAATAACTGGCTTAATGGAATTAGAGGCTCTTGCTGAGCTCTTAGTTTGAATAGTCGTCCAGCAAGTTTACCGCCGACACCTTCTGATTCCTATCCAATCGAAGAACTCGGTCCAGACTAGCTTGCTGTGTGCGCGAGCGATTGAATCGTATCATTCGTGAGTCATTGTTTTTTCTCAGTTAGTTTATAGTAATTATTGAAACATCCTTTCTTTGGTATTGTTCGCCGAGTCGTTGAGCTACACGATTACTGACAAATGCGTGCACTGAGTGGACACTGGACAGGTCCAGTTAAATCTGTGTGGTTCTTTCTTCAAAACACCATCTCAGACATTAATCTGCATGGTCCTCATATGACCAGACCAAGGTTTCTGGACTTTAAAAGAGGCCTCTGAATTTATTTCGGTCTACTCAGAGTAGTCTGATAGGAAACACCGCACTCTAGTTTTCAAACATAAGTTATTTTTGACGTGTAAAAGTGTTTATTTTAAACAATTTATAGAAATTACTATCATTTATTTATTTATTACTTCAAGCACACAAATGTTCAGAAGCGGACATAATGCCATAGGCATTTAAACCCGTCAAGCATTCACTATTTACTTCAAATGAATAATGCCGATCCCATTATTCCTCAAAGCTAAATTCAACTCGATGCCGTTTACTTGTACCACTGTGCAACCACAAACAACAGCCAGTCAAAGTTCTGTGTCAGTGGACTTATCATTACGCTTTGCCAGTGGAACTTCTGCCCATACATATTATTATAAGTACAGGTGACCCAGGTGTATCTACACTACAGCTACACAGTTTAAGTAATAACGAAGTAAAATAACTTGAATTGACACTCGAGGGAAGTTCTCTATCGACAGCGGGTGTTCGACTAAAAGGCTTTGTTGACTATTAAAGTTTTGTAGTTCACAACTAGGCGGAGTTCGGCTCCTATTTACACTAGTAACTGTACTGTGGAGCTAATAATTATGGAGTTGGACGTCACGGTCGCAGACGCAGGACAATTGACTGATTTTCAATTTGATATTCTAGCCAGCTAAGGGTTCGAGGATTCGAGTCAATAGCTTCTATATTTTTAACGGTTTTCGACCAGACATTTGTTCACTCTTTAACTATGATCGAAGCCTCAGGTTCCCATAGAAACAGATAATGGTTTCAAACCCAATGTTGTAACTTTGGTCATTTTTCATTGTACAGACTAGGTATTAGTCAAAACACTGCTTCTTCGTTCTCGCATTAGCATGTTTAGGACTACTCCTATAGTAACCACTTTCGTTAACACTCGAGCAAACCGCATACTATCACCCTATCCTGTGTGCATCCGTCACACAAAGAGGAGCGAGTGGCCACTCCGTCCGCTTAGCGCCGTCCGCCGAGACACGCACTCACGGCGCCGCCAGGGAAATTACCGCGTTGTAGGCTACGGGCTATAACACCACTTGTTTATTAACTTAAACCCTCGCGTTGACAGTTACTGCACACCTGACGCGAAATAAAAACGTTATTATGATTAATGTTTGACACCAAGGTATTTGTTGGGTTTAAAATGAGAGCAGTGCAGCAACACCTCTGCGGTCACTACCCCCTACTCCGGTAGAGTAGGTCTTATTCCAGCTACTTCAAATGGCTGTGCAAATTAATACTCTAAATTGAGAGAAGTAATGGAACTGAGGTTTTAAATCGTCCTTAAATAAAGAACTTCAACCTCCAAACAACACTAAAGAAACATCAAAGATAAAACGATGCCGCTCTACATTCATGATGCATTTGTCAAATAGTTTTCGTTTAAAGGGTCCTCCAGACACAAAGCCTCTGCCCACTCATCAGACTGTGGCGCCCCCGCAGCCCCGGGGCGGAACGGCTTAACTTTGTATCGATACAACTTTAACAATACACGCTGATACAAAGTTATCTCACTCTAAACACACTGCTATCGACTTCGAACAAAATAACACTATTATAGGAAGAAGTTTACTTGTTCGTGCTATTTCGATAGGATTTGGGCGTGTTTTGTTGTTCAATGTTGACTGTTCAGAGGAGCGAAGATGTTGTGTGCAAATAAGAGGCAAACCATGAAAGCTCGATGAAACTTACAGAGAATCGCAATTAAAAAGATTTCCAATGGTGCATTCAATAGCTAAAACTGGCTAAGCGCGTGTCGGACCACGGACAATGAAGGGTTTTCTCAGTTGGGATGAATTTATCCATTTCATATGTCACACAGAACAACATAAACTTAAAAAAAAACTCATTTGGCTCACCCATATTCAATATTCATTGATTTACGTTACGCGTCCATGTTCGGGCCACAGAAATTCATGTGTACTTTTCAACTTAATCGGTCCATTCGATTCGGAGTAGAATAGTTGTAACGGGTGGACTGACAGACAGATAGACACACGTATATGGGTTCCGTTTTTTCGTACGGGACCGTATATAGTACCTAACAAACGTATTTTCAAAGGTTATAATGAAAAGGCTTATCTCTCTACCGCGGAATTACCAGCACTTCAGTGGAAAGAACTGTGCTTCTGCTGGATACATTTAAGCTTAACGATCAATCTCTCTCCCAAAGAATCGCCAAAGAGCACTGGAACGGACATTTATTTAAACGAGCGTCCATTCGGGCGAATCTTTCTGATAAATCTTGATCACAGCTGGTATCTGGCAGCACTGATTGCGCCTTTGAAGGCTCGCTTGCGATGTAAAAGGGATTTACACCTCAAGCGTGGCTCAATGAGAACCGGAAGAGGGAAACAATTGGTACAATGAGCTTACAGACGATTTAATAGTAATTCCTAGTAAAACCGAGTTCAGCAACAATCATTAAGAATGTCGCGCCTAATATCAAACCTTTTCCCGCTTTGACCACGTTAAACATCCAGATTTACACAAAACTTATGAGGACTTCTAAAGCTAAAACGGCCCCAACTTTAGCTAGGGTGGTCTCCATCTTCACTCTCTCAGATCGGGCAGATTACGTAAAAGTCGATAAAATAACACGAGTGACGCGAACAAACTTCCAGTTTGGCGAACCAATTAATTTAACTAAGTATTAAAATTCACGTGCATTAAAATTTAGAGCGCTGCTAAAAGCCCTGAGTAGATTATATGCGCCTAGTTGACAATGCGATACGGCTCCGTGCCGCCGCCGCACCGCTGCATCGCTGCAAAACTGGCGGAGTGCACTAATAACACGAGGCGACAATTTCCGTGCGCCGGGCGCAGATTACCTCCTTGGTAATTGGACTGACTGCGCTGATAGGAAAGCGCTGGAAATGCTGTTAGTTACAATCACATGTGCACGCCGTTTATAATGTGTATACATCGCTCAGGCTTCTGTTCCCCTGGTACATAATCACGCCCCCAAAGGCTACACAAGTACACACATTAGGGTGATGTGGGAACTCATTATCTATGTCTTGTACGCTATGTTCGTTAAATGAGCGACATAACAAATTAAAGTAAAATGGTCAAGAAAATGCGACGCTACGTCACTGTTTTTAATAGAATTTACCAGATGTATTATTTACCTTATTAGTATTCATTTAGCTAAATTAGCAAAAAGTTAACGTTAATCATGCGTAACTTATAAGAGGGACTTGTTTACCTACTTGGATATGCATATTATATATTATGTTTGTTGCGGGAATTTCCCTGACCTTGACATTTGGGAGAATGAAGTAAGAAAAATTACGTTCTAGCTTCACTACACAATCTAAGTAAATAGCCTGCTACACCGCAACAAATATATACAGAATGTTGCCATATGTATGTTGGTACTAAGTGCGCCATTTGTTGGTTCTAATGTATTATACCTAATTCTAGAAACCGTCGAAAACACACCTGTCATTTAACAACATCAACCAAAAGGTTTCACGCTCACGTTTGGTGCTTACAATAATTTTGACTAACAATAACAGCTGATCGAGAAATTATAAGGGATACGAGAATATGCCTAGCTAATGAAGTTAATGTTGCCAGCGCTAGAAGAGAAATACGGGGAAGGGAGATGTTCATGAGAAGCTGCTGGGGAGTTTGTTGCGCCACTTCTTATTCCCAGTTAAAGTACTGTACTTTTGTTTTCGGGAACTGTCTATGTAATTCTGACGTTCAAAAAGTGCTGATTCTCGGCCTAATTTGAATAAATCACTTTTGATTTCGATTTGATTTGAATCCCGCAGATAGCAAAACTGAAAACCAGTCGAATTTAGTCGGTAGGCCTAGGGATGTGGCACTTTATCCTGGAAATTGCTCGGAGGACGATGATACGAACACTACCATAATCGGAGTAAAAACATACACAGTGAGATAATAACCGTTAAAGCTACGAGCCGTGATGCTAGCACATTGTTGTTCATACGAATATCACAGCGATTTACGCAATGTCGTAAACGTTTACGCGGATATCGGTCGCAGCCAGCGATAAGCAAGTTATTGAGGATCGCCGCGTTATTGCTAAGTGTGAACCTATGTTCCATTGATTTACATTTCGCATTACATACGGCGAATTTATTGAGTTGTACGCCAAGTGCGTCACATGATTTTCTTTTTGACATTTGACTTGTTAAATAATGTTCCTGTTATGTACAGTCTGAGACCATTTCAGACACTAATCTACATGGTCCTCAGGCCTGACCAAGATTATGCTGTGACCTCTGAATTTATTTTCGGCCTTTCTTCTCAGAGTAGTCAGATAGGAAACGCCGACCACATCTAGCTTAGTTTTAATTTTTTTTTTAATATGACGTGTTAAAGTGATTCCGATATCCCATTAACAGAATAAAAAAAAAAAAAACTGAGAAATTGATTGTTGAGAACTTTGTCACTTTGTCTTTGTTTGGGTATCTATATCAAGGTGACAAGGATTGACAGTGTTGATTTGCGTTTACTGACTTACGGTAAAACTAAGATAATAATTAATAATATGCTCGCCATCGAGTTCCCTGCTAACAAGACCTCAAGAAATCTAAAAGATTGTTGTTACAAAAAATACATACATCACTACCGTTAAGACGTTAAAAATGTTTTTCTGAATTTAATTGTGAAAACTATATATAATATAATAATAATAAACTTTATAAACTCCAATTGACATTGACATTTCACATCAACATCATTTCTTACGTAAAGTAGAAATAACGGCTCGTGCAGACCGGCGCGACAGGTACCCCGACCCTTGTTGCGCCCGCGTTATCGCGCCAGTGTGTACGAGCCTTAAAGCCAATATTCAATGTTTTTCTAATACCGTGCGTTTTTGTTTTCACCTTTATCGGTGTAGTGACGTCACAAATATACGTGTGGCGAAATAAAGCCTCTCCCTTGTTCGTAAAGCGTTATACTCGAGCCAACAACGCGACTAACCTTTGTGGATAAATAGCTGTAGCTATAATTAGGTGGGTGTGTAAAGGCGACGCGTTACTTTACTAAATGCTACACCCGTTTGAACCGAGCTTATTTCATATTTTGAGTGGCAATAAGAAAGGAGGTCGCTGTTTAATTGCCAACAACCGCATTGTGGTACTGTATATATTTTTTAATTTTAATAGCACTCTAACAAGTTAGCCAGAACAGAACACTGAAAGTGGTCGATACTTCAAAAGCACTTACTTAATCAATATTTTGTTCAATTCAAACTTCACGCACGATGTAACCTGTCACATAAATAGGTACCAGGATAACAGATCACGGCAGGCGGTGGATATTGAACGTGGTTCTTACTCAGCGAGATGAAGCAGTTACGTGACGGATGACCGAGCGCGGCTACCGTATAATGGGACTGTCAGATTGCCCTCGCAGTGATAATCTCGCTTACCGGTTGATGTAGGCAGTGAAGAGAATTGAAAGTAAATAAAGATTTTTAGGGAAAATAATAACCTGGGGAACCGTAATTAGAATGGGCTGAATAATAACTGCAATTATGGTATTTGGAAGCGCTTCCTTCCGTCCTGAATTTGCAAATCTGTACCGTTAGTCTGTTTACTGAAGTTTATTTCGTTTAAAGGCTACCCACAGAAATGGTCAGTTCTATTCTACCTGCAGAACGGTCTGAAATCCACACTCATCAAAATCCGTGTGTGGGTTGTAACGGCCACAAGATCTTTGCGCCTAGGCCAACGACGAGCGTAACATCCACTCCCTGAAGCGAATAATTGAAACTGATGGAATCGTTTCAAGTATGCGCCATCCGGTCAGCGTCAGATTGATCAGGCGCACAATTACGGGTCAGATTTATGTATGGAAGTTGGTAGCCTTTAGTGATTCAGTAGGAAAGGCACTGATAGACGTCATCGTAAAAACGAAAAATAGCACAACATAGCCATGTCTGCGGTAACCCAATACAACATAATATGGATCAAATGCGATTAGCCTCCTCTATTGTGTAATTATGTTAGTCGCCGATCTCTCTCGGGAAATGGAATTATAAACATGACACAAAGAGCCTCGAGTGCTAGGTTCGCCTAGTAAAACAGAGGCCAGACCGCTTGTATTATGACCGTGTTCTGCGGTACCTTACGTCACGTGAATGACCGACGTCACGGCCTGAATCTGAAATAACTACGTAAACGTATCAAATATTAAAACGTAAGTAAGTTCTCCTGCACTAGACTATCTTTTGTATGAATTTGTTGTTTTGATGCAAGAATGTTTTATTGTGACTCAATATGGGATCCACTTGTTTCTAACTGAAACAATTTTCAATCTAACGAATTTCGTGACGTGCTTTATGATTTAACAAAATAATATAAAATGAAGTTATGGCCATTTTCATTGTGCTTTTGAAGTAAAATACTAGGTCTCCGTAATGGAATACGGGTATGAATCAAGAGGATTTATTTGGAACCATTTATCAGACTCATCCCGACTTTTATGTGCAGTGTAGAAATGTTTAAATTGACATGTTATTTAACCAGTGCATGTTTCACTGTAAATGTGACAGATACAATAACATTCTCAATGAACATGCATGAGCTTGAGAATCTAACAGGTAAGTCTAGCCATAGGTCTAAAACTACGCTGAAAAACCCGTACCATGATTGTAATTCTGTGATATATAACGTATCATCCAAGTCTACTCCTAGGCACTTTTTGGGCTAATACCCCGGCATTGTTCTAGTAACCTAGTAGTAGTTGTGTCGGTAGTAAAGGGCGCCGCGTCCGTCGGGGCCGGCCCGTCCTCATAAAACTACACCCTCTATAGTGTACAGACAACACCATGTATAGTGTATACGTCACGTCAGGGGTGCCGTATTGTTTGTTTCCGCAGCACTTGAATCAAATAATCAATCTTATTACGTTGTTTCTTGGTCGTAACGAGACGTTTTCTTCTCTTTTTACCCGACTACGGCGAATCAAAAAGGAGGGTTATTATTTTGACCGGTATGTATGTATGTTCATCTATTCCCTCATACATTCTAAACTACACATCATAATATGACAAATTCAGTTCATTGGAAGCGTCTCGATCGTCCGCTAGTTATAGGCCATGTGACGTCACATTAAATTGAATATGGCGCCCTCTAGATGACATAAAGTTAAGAACTATAATTTTTTTAATTCCCATTTTGCGTATCAAATTAAAGGGCTTAATTAGCACATTAAAAAAAAATATAGGTAGGTATTATAACCCCAAAATAATTTAAATAAAAGTAATAAAAACTAAAACAAAACAACGACAAAAAATTCAACCAAACAGGTATTTATTTATACCTTTTTGGTTGACTTTTTTGTCAAGACATCACAGACAGACAAACAAAAACTCCGGAGTCACACGTAATCTGTACGATTTATGCCTAACACGTGACTCCGACTTTTTTATTTTTATATTACTATTTACTCACGTAAATAAAAGATAAAGTCAAGAAAAAAAAAAGAAATGTTATGTGTAACATTTTTATCTATCAGTTGCAAGACATAGGTAAACTGGTCTTGCTTTCTCTAGCTATCGACTGTTCCTGTGCGGATTTCTCCCTAAAAATCCATATTGCAACTGCTGCCGAATTGTCAACTGCCCATAAATAAACAATGACGGCTCATAGCTCATGCGGTCCGTATACGTCGCCCAAAGATAAACTGCTCGAGCTGCCCGATACAACCGGCCTAATGTAGATCGTACATTTTGCCAGCGTAACTTTAAAAATTATACACAGTGCTCATTGCGTTATTATATACACAACTGCTGAAAACAACTAAACAAATGTATGGATGAGGAACGTCCGCAAAAAGAATTTAAGTACCTACACTACCTACACGAAAAGCGAACCTCATTTTGTACTGGCACAAATATACAAAGTTAAAATATATGGGATTCATATTTTCGCTTCCACAAATCCTCGCCGTCGACGTACTAGGGTTACATAAGAATGAATCATGTCGTGCGCCGAAGATTCGCAGCGAGGATTGTGCGCGGAAAATATTCAGAGTTCAATGAACTTTACTACAGATATGGTGGGGAGATTCCGGATTCCAGGAAGTACTATTGTGGGAAAAACCGATACCTTCTGTGAACTGGCGCTTTTACATACGAATTCGGAGGAAGAACAGCCGGTTTATTCTGTTAAAATCTCACCGTGAAAACTTAAGTGAAGTGGGCTGCAAAAAGTTACAATTCCAATCATCTGGTGGACTGACAGCTCACTTCCCCTAAGTTTTCACGGTGAGATGGTTACAGAATAGCACTGCTGATTGCACTTGTTATAGCAAAAGTAAGACTAAGTTTCGCCAACTGGAAATTCTTAATTAATTGAAAAGCAGTAGGTACTTATACCGAGTTTTCAGTTTTTACATGACTACGGCGAAGCAAAAAGGAGGGCTATAATTTTGACCGGTATGTATGTATGTTCATCTGTTCCCTCATAAGTTCTAAACTATTCATCATAATTTGACAAATGGGGTATCGTTGGAAGCGTCTCGGTCGTCCGCTGGTTATAGGCCATGACGTCACATGAAATTGAATAGTGCGCCCTCTAGAGGACATGAAGTCATGAACTAAAAAATACAGTTTTTTTAATGGTGCCATGTTGGGTATCAAATGACAGAGCTTAATTAGCTCATTAAAAAAATATAAGTAGTACATTTATAGTCCGAAAATAATTTAAAAAAAAATTGTTTGTCTGTGATGACTTGTTTATACCTTTTTAGTTGATTCTGACTGAAGTTCTTATTACTGGGAAACACTCATTTTATAGCACGTGAAGTTTCCAATTTCCCCGAATTATATCTTTTCTTTTCGTCTTCATAAATTCATAATAAGTTATCATCTACTACTTATACCTTTGAAAACCTATTTTAGTAAGTAAGTAAATTAATTGCACTAGGTATCAGTATGAGAATGCCACAAGTATAACAGATCGTTATATTCACTGTAATGAGTAGTTATGCCAGGAATGCAGTGCGGTAGTACTATTAATATAGATAAATGTGTGGGGCGGTAATTAGCGGTGGGCAGTAACTGTCTCATGACTCGCAATATCGATCATTTTGATACTGCATTCATGTTATTGGGCATCATAACGATTCACTGCTTGCCCGTTGCGATTTTCTGTTTTCCCATTTCGTTTGACTGTGACAGAAAGCAATTTTAAGTTTTCAGTTTGAAAGGTGAAATGTAGGTTATTCATTTCTTACTTTAATCGACTCAATTATAAAAATGTTGCAAGTCCATGCGTTATTTTATTTTATTTCATTTGCGAGGCGAAATGGAATTTCACTTAAATAACAATCAGGCGTGGCAACTCGCAAGGACCAACAACTTGTGTTCGTCCGAGTGTTCAGCGACAATATTGACCGACCTTCACAGTTTAGTACAATATTTCCGAAAAGTAAATAACTAAACACTAGCACTCAACTCGTCAAGATTGAAATCTAGGCACCGACGGAACATGACGGGGGCGTGGTAATCGACTTAGGGGTAACGAACGAATTTATATACCTTTAAGTTTAAGGCTCGTACAGACTGGCGAGATATCGCGTGCGCGACAAGGGCGCGCTGCCTGTCGCGCCCGCGATATCGCGCCAGGGTGTACGAGCCTTTATTCTACATCCACATTATATTTTCTCCGTGTATGTTATCTAACCGAATCACTTTATGCAGTGCACAAAAGCATAAAGTGTACATAATAAAGGATTCACGCATACAGACACAAAAGGTCCCGTCGCGTCGACTGAGAATCCGAGATTCTTTTTTTTCAGTCGCGGCTCACGTGTTTGGGGATTTTCGTGCGGCTTCATAGAAAATGTAGTAAAGATAGATATGACAAAGCGACACGTCTCGACCGTGTGGGACAGCCTTAAAGTAGACGTTGATTTTGTTTTTTTTAATTTCAAGAACAGTTAGTTTAGATTGCTCAACCGTTATAAAAGTTTAATGTGAAAGACCGTTTGTACCACCTTTCATAGAGGGCGGTTATACATATTCGTCCTTACGAATGAAGACAAAGGCGGGCTGACAGACGCTGCGCATCAATCAGGCTACAGATTACAGATCGCACGCAACACGTCATTACGAGCCGCCACAATGCCGGTAATTGGGCGCAACCACAGAGCACCATTATCCCGCTGAAAACGTTCAGACTAGCTGTGCTCACGACCAGTGTTTCGACATCCCTTACACAATGTAAACATAGGTATACGTATCTACTTTGTGAAAACGTTTTCATAGTATGTAATATAGCTACTTACATAATAGTTCAATAAAACACTAGCTAACCAGACAGACATTGTCTGTCCAAATTCATTAAAAAAAGGACGTTCAGTTTTTCCCGAAATAACCCACATTACAAAACACATTACGATGGAGAAAGTTGTTCAGTTTGATGGTTTGTCCACACCTTTCTGATACACCCTGTATACATAAAATCATAAACCCTGCACTAAGTATGAACTGTCAATTATGAAACTTTTCTTATTAGCGCAAGTTTTAGTTCCCATGTTTATTTTTCATACTAACCTGAGATTAGTCAGGTTATAGTGGGTACACCTGATGTGTTCTACCATAGCTCGGTAGAAGAGTGAAAATCATCCAGTTTATAAATTAATGTACCAAAAGTATGAAGATAAGATGCAAAATATATAGCAGCACTGTTTTTATCCTGCAAAATGGAGATTTTATAGCGCAGTACGCAGACACAGTAGTGTAAGTTAGCTATCATAAATATTTATTTATAAGAGTGATCCTCGAAATATGTTTAATAACTCAATTCGCTACTTCCGTGAATTTAATTAAAACTTTTTCCACCGCTGCCAAAATTACAATCGAATTGCATTTCGGTGAATTATTATTTTCTATTCTGTGCTTTCGATCGTCGCTATCTTATCAGAATATATTCATTGTATTTTTCAATCTGAACTTCACAACAACAATATCGTCAGTTCATACAATAAGTGAGTAAGTAACGTAACACAAATCCGTTCAAACAAGTATTTCCAACATCTTGACATAAAGTGTCGCCGATGGGTTCGCGTAGCTGTCACACCGCCCGAACACTCCAGGACTTAAAGTGTCTCAAATATTCAACTGAAGAGTATTCAGCAAGTTTTCTTCATTTTAGCTATTCGAGAACATTAAATAAAAGGCTACGAGCGTCAAAGCGAGTTTAAAGTTAGCTTCAGGATTTTGAAAACAAAGATTTTGTTTAAGAACCTGATGACTTGTCTTTGAAAGATACGGTTTAATTTGGGAGATCTGATTGAAACGATATTTCTAAAAATTGAATTATTGAGGTACATCGCTTTTAGGCAATTCGTCACGTCCTATGCTTGAAATAGACCTTCTCGTCATGTCTCCTGATTTCATGATGTAAAAAGAGAGTATAGTCAAAGAAATAGCATCTCTGAGCATACCTATTGATTTAAATCACATAGTAGTATGTATTACATAACTGTCAAAATAAGAAGCCCAGAATTCATATAATAGCCTAAAATCATGTATATGTCAGACAGACAGGGAAATAGAAAACCAAGCTCTGCACCGCAAAAGCATAAACCACATTAAACCAACAACGTAGCAAAAAGTCTGCTGCACGATTTTACGACATCAAAATGTCAAGCAAACAACAACGCAAAAAAACAATATAGCGTAAGCGATAAAATTACACTCCCAGCACTAAACCGTTTGGGCGTTTGCATACGGAACCGTCTCGGTCACAAACAGAGCCCGAACGTTCACCCTCTCACCAACCCCTGCACTTTCGGACGACAAATATTATAAATCAACTGATATTATTAAATATTTTTGTTTCCGAACAAGTATTTGTTGAGACAGTAGTTGTTTGTTATGAAACCAAATTCTATTAATATTCAATATTGTTCCTTTCAAACTTTACGTCCACAATATTGATTGTTCAGTTCAGAATAGTCCTCAGATCAACGACCTCTCGTTCTCAGAGCCAGAGCAAGTTGCTAAAATTAGCAAAGAAGCAATAATAAACGTAGGGTTGATATCAAAAGCGTGGCTCGCGACCCGTAGATTATATGCAGGGTTGTTCTTATAATATTGTAATCCATAAGCGTCGACGAAGTGTGAAGAGAGGGGCCCAGGGGCCCGAGGGGACGACTGCAGTCTCCGCTTGTGTGGAGAGGAAATAACACTCATCATACACGCCATTATTGGCTAATGAGTGAAGCGACTACTCTTGTAAGAGGATTACGCAGAAAATGGATGTCAGAAACAGGAAGCAAGTCAATTATTGCTATCGAAATAAGTGTGGATGGGGTCGTGGCAGTATGTGATCAAATTATGAATGTGATGTGGCGAATTGTAAAAGCAAATTGGGAAGTAGAAGCTGCATTTTAGAAATCATAATAATCTTCTAACGACCATTGCCCATCTTTCAATATACAACAACGCAACAATAAAACACTTAGCACAATACAGTTTGCTCATAAAGAAACGCTTATTTAATATCAAAAGAAGATAAATTAAAAATCCCAGCATCCACTTTTTACAAACGTTTTTATATTGTGCAAATCTTCCTGAAAGCATCCCGCAGCACATTGAAACCGAGCGCTCATTAACAAAACGACTAGGAGCACATAGAACGAAGGCGCCCCACTCAAGTGCAACCTGCAAATATGGCTGGAACAAAAGCGCAGCAACGACGAGCTACAAAATTATTGGACGTGTTTCATAATACAATACAATGGAATTTCGTGAGCGACGACGACTGTCTACGTCTGTCTCGAGTCTGGACGACTGAACAAAATGTTTTGTATTCCGAATTGTGCGATCGGAATTCCTTTTCTATTCATAACGCGACTGTTGTTAAAACGAAAAATTGTTTGTAGCAAAAATAAAGCGATACACTTATGTGTGTACGCTTTTATGAAAAGAGATTCATAAGAATTTCAAAGCTGACATATAATCCATTTCCCACCTTGCCAGCGCGCTACGAACTTATGTAGCTCGTAACGCCTACGCCGTAGTCTAGTACTTATACGACGTAGCCGTAGGCACGTAGCGTCAAAAGCACCAGTTTTCCCTGTAAATGTTTGAATACAGTTGTATTTCTTTCCATCCAATCCTTGAAGTGGCACTAAAAAGTCACTGAAAAAGCGCCCCATTTTAATGAGCTTACAAAAAGATCTCGAATTCATTTCGTTGAGCATTTCTCCAAGTTCCACTATTTTATACGAGCGGGCGATTAACTGTGTAAATATATTTCGGAGTGACGAGCTGGGCGACCTCTATTCATGTTCTAAATTAGACCACTGAATATACTCTTCAAGTGTTTTAAATAAACGTTGCTTCTTTGTACTTACTACATTTGTTTGATGTTCAAGTAAAACCTTTTAGGTTTAAAAACCCTGTTTTGTTTTGGGTTACATAAGTGAAACTGTTTCCAAAATAAACGAAAAAGTCGTATATAAATCCAATGAAAGTAAGCATTTCCCCCTAAAGTATAAAAATTTAAAATGAAATATAATCATACAATACAGAACAGAACATTTGCTTACTTGCATTACCTGTTCAATGTTGGTATTATTTTGTATTATTATAACAGACCACCCACCTAATAACGCGAAATTTTCTCTAGATAACCGCAGCCAAGGAGACTTCATAAATCTCTGGGTCGAGTTAAATGATCCAAACTTCCGGGGAGCGATTTCTTTCATTTACGCAGATCGTTATAATCTAGCCCAATATTATTTTTCTATTCTCTGCATCATTTGTTTCAATCACAGATATTATTGGCGATAAATAACGTGACGATTCGATTATAAGTCAATCACTGCTCGGAATTAGGAAGGTATTGCTGATTTATGTTAACGGTTAATAAGGTACTATAGTAACTAACAATTGTTTTGGTACAGGTGTTAATAGAAAACTGCTACTGTTTCATTACAATATTGTTCACAGCGGCTGTGGCTATGGGTCGAGTACCTATAAATAACGTTATCGCATCAAATTCGCCAATCCTTCAGTGTACCGCGCCGGTGTATATTTAAATATACGATCTATTCGGTAGGTACTGTACATTTATTTTGGCGCCCAACTGGGACTTCATTTTATAAGTGTAATTTTATGTTTTGTGACTATTATAATACCTTTAGAGTCACGGTAGAAAGTAAACAAGGCTATTTTTAGGGTTCCGTACCTCGAAAGGAAAAAACGGAACCCTTATAGGATCACTTTGTTGTCCGTCCGTCCGTCTGTCAAGACCCTTTTTCTCAGGAACGCGTGGAGGTATCAAGCTGAAATTTACACCAAATACTTAAGTCTGCTGTTCCTTAGAGCTGTGAAAATCAAACTTCTAAGCCAACGCAATCAAAAGTTACAGCCGTTTATGCAGCAAATTTCCGCAAATCTTAGAAACTCGTAAGAGAATCAAAACCTACAGGGTACTTCCCGTGAACTCCGAATCTTGAAATTTGGTACGAAGCAACGTCTTATAGCACAGATAAAGTAAAAATTACGAAAACCGTAAATTTTTAGTCATATCATATAATTTTTTTTTTAAATAGTTTTATAGTTACTACCCCTTTCCTCATGAACGCGTAGAGGTATTAAATTGAAATTTATATCAAATACCTAGGTCTAATTGCCTTTAAGCTGTGAAAATAAAACAAATTTCTACAGGTTTGTACGGAAAACTCGGTGCGCGAGTCCGACTCGCACTTGGCCGGTTTTTTTCAAATTACAATGAATTATAAAGTCTAACAAACGTAGAATAAAACGAATGAGTTGCAGTATGTCATGAAGGGGAAACTTGTAGCTACAAACTACACTAGGTACTACGCAACAAAGTCCCACTCTTAATTCACAATTTAAGGAAAAAATATAGATGAACATTAGGTATACAAATAAAGCTAAATACTCATTATGGCAATTTAAATTCAGAATGGGAACGAAATACCCTGTCAGTCCATTTAAGGGTAATGTAGCTTCGACACTCCCTGAAAATGAGATTCTTAAATCGCTATTGTTGAATCTTACTCGTCGGGTCGGCGATATCGTTTACGAATTATTAACAAACATAAAACAGCGTTAAAACGTTTTTAAACCCGCGTTTACCTTGAGGTAACGGATATCAAACTCGCTGTAACTGAATAATCGACACGAAAATGTTAAACAAAGCATCGTCCTTCGTCTTTTTTAATAACTTTTGTCTAAAGTCAATCAAAGTAAGTATTAAATTCGAATTTAAAGTCATTAGCAAAATGTTGTTCGTAATTCCTTGTGGATGGGTTGTGATACTGCGAGTCAACACTCGAGGCGTGTAGTGCTATGGCTCGGACGTGTAGTAGGTGACGCGCGATCCGCCGATACCCAGTTAATTGAAGGACCATAGCAACAGCACTATGGCAGTAATGACCGCCACTCGCCGACTCAATTACACTACTCTCTTACATGCTGATCGAGCTAGATAATAGTTCTATTGTAAAAATAACAGAATTTAATTAGTTTAAAATAAAGTGCGCGTTTGCGACGTTGGCGTGTTAATTATTACGAAACATTTCACTTTTATGTTTTAAATAAAACTTTAGTTAAGTATATCTACAAATAAATAATATTTTCTGTACAAGAAAAAACGTGTGTTATTTTTCAAACGTGATGTAATGCTTGATTTTCTTGTAATACATAATTATACACCGTACTTAGGTGTATAATTAATATAATTATGTATTACTAAATTACGAAACATGAAAAAAGGTACGTTTAAAATGTAATTCTCTGTGGTAGGTACCTAGCACCGACATGCATCCAACTAGTCCCTAATGAATTCAATCTTGTTATAATCCAGAACTCGCAATAAATTACCGTTAGCACAAAAACCGCAGTATTTGACAAACTGCAGCATAATCCTCAACGTTGACATCCAAGCGGGACGAGCGGAAAAATAAAAGATGGCGTAAAAAGGGTTGACGAGGCAAATTGGCACCGCGTTCATTAACCGATCTCTCTCCGGCACGGCTTTGTCCTCATCCCCTCACAGCTGGGCCCATCCGCTAAATAACATTTATCTGATACAATGCTTGTTCCGATTAAACGCTGCGTGTCCGCTGAGCACACGTTGAAAGTGATAAATATTTCCCTACAGTAAATTTCGTCAGCCAGCCGGAAAATAGCGGAATAAAGTGGCTTGAAAGGTAATTAAATAACCGTCTGTGTAAAATATTAAAATAGATAGATTCGAAACTTTATTGCTTTACAATGTTTGTTAATAAACTGTTCATTTTTTTCGAATTTTCAGTAAATATTTCAGGGTAATTGATCAATAATACCCCAATTAAAACAAATTATTGCACTTAACGAGTAATTTAATAACTTACACAAATTCGGCCATATTTATGAACGCTGTAGCACAAATTTTCTCGGCTCTACGTTATTGAGGCAGTCGGTACAAGTTAACAGCTCTATTTCCACGCCGAAGAGGATTAGCCATAAGCGTGGTAGAAACAGCCAAGCGTTGTATTTACGACAGTTTGCCGCTTACATAAAATATTCATTTAACGCCGGGTTAGGGTTCGACGGGATACAGCCAATAACCGCAAATAAAATTAATACTTTATGCCCAAATTGTACCGGACGCGTTAATGTTGCAGAGACCGCTATTAGCGTTATCTATATCGACTACGTTACATTTGTTCATTGTTATATTAGAGAGAAATTCGTATTGCATTGATAAAACACCGCAAGGTCTAATATAGCATCTCTAATTGGCTTCTGCGTTCATTTCATTCATCAGACGAAACGCGTTGAAATAGCCCTGCCGACGTGTCTGGCTGGCCCGACTTCCCTTTGAGGTTAAAGGCGACTTAGGATTTTACTCAGCGATGAGCGGCAGCATCCATCTATAGCTTGATAATTCCTCGGGATAAGACTGGGTTAGTTAACCTGATGAGATAATGTTATGCTTTAGAGAAGAGGCAAGGGTGTTAAGATATACAATATTTATATACTTAAAATATCTTATAACGTAAATAGCGTATTAACTGGTATCATACGAACTAATGACTCGATTCTAACTAATGCATCCTTCAGAAGTAGAAAATGATCTCAAATTCACAGTTGAGGGCTAAGCAGTTTTGTTAAGTTACTAACTTCAATTAGTTAACTTCGGGAGAACTGTTATTAATCCGGATAACGTCAAATGAAAATAAGTAGATCCTGAAATACTAGTTTTGAAACGACAAACTCAGAAACAAAAATTTTCGGAATTAATATTATTTAACAGGGCACTCCACACCATCTAGATATAACAACCACCAAAAAATAGCTGTTGCCAACAGCTAAAATAGGATATTAAATTATTTACCCTGTAACCCTGTTTGCACACCGTCACTTAGCGTGCCTTACACAATTTCATACATTTTGTTCTATACCGGCTTTTTTCGGTCACTTTACGCCTGAATTTTATGAAATGTTCTTAGAAATCTCTATTCAAAGCCAGATAGAATTCAATCAAACAGTGAGAAGTGGAAAACTTATGTCGCAAGCAAAACAGCGGAGAAAAATCCTCGTCCCTCCAGCCTCCAACTATCCGTACAAGATTGGCGGCTGACGCAAATTGCCCCGGGCGATTGGTTGGCACGTTCGCACCAAATATAAAAAGTTCCTCTCACCTCAACGTTTATTTTTTCCCAGCTAGTATCTGTAGGGAGAATCTTTTGTTTTTTCGGATATAACGGATCACTGTGCTAAGATGTTTGATCCTCGCAAATACGGTGTTTGTTGACGCATGGGGCGAGCTGTTAATCGCAGTAAGTATAATTAGCGGCGTCAATATCGGTCGATATGATTGTAGGCACGTGCGAGGTGCAGCCGAGGTGTCCGCGATGGTCGCCCGGTATCGATCCCGCACGCGTATTTCCCTTTCCGTGTTCAACTGGCGACACCGGTCTCGCGAAATCCACACGCTTTTGTTTTACTACGGAATCCTACGATCCCGTGTTCAATTCGCGTCAACTGAGCACGCCTTTGTGATCAAGTGGCGCTGGGTAAGGTTTAACAAAATCGTGTGCAGTTGAACTGAACACTTTTTTGACTTGACTCTTAGACTGTTTGAGTCTTCAAAAGCGTGTTGAATCAGCGACGGTATTATTCTATAGTAGACAGTAGGTTGTATTATTAACTCAATATGATTTCAATGAAATATTACATACAATACAATTAATGAAACATTTATTATCAGCACAAAAATAACAAAAAAAACACCGACAAGACAACTATTTCGCGGAACGTTCGTTTTGGTCTATGGTCACAGCGATAGTCACTCGACTGTCCGTCATAGTTGAGTATTTCAAAATCTTTAGTGATTTCACTGAAAACCCTTTTAAACTCTTCCATTATGCACTATGTAAACAAAACATAACCTTGAACGCACAGTAACAAACTGCAATGAGAAGCGCGAGAATCCAACTTCGGGCGCTCTCGCCTGCTTCGGCCCGCACGATTTATCCCGAACATTTACGAACGCGCTAAATCAGTACGGATTTGTTTCGAATAGACAGGTTAAAAAACCGTGTTCAATTCAATTACACACTGTTTTGTAAAACTTCTTTTAACGTTGCTTGATCGCAAAAGCGTGCTCAGTTGACGCGAATTGAACACGGGATCGTAGGATTCCGTAGTAAAACAAAAGCGTGTGGATTTCGCGAGACCGGTGTCGCCAGTTGAACACGGAAAGGGAAATACGCATCCCGCACACACGTGTCCACACACACACCACAACATAGCTGCGCTCATTTGCATAGCAAGTGTATTCATGTCTTCTATTGTATCCCCCGTCGTCAGACACCTAGACTCTGTCAGTTAATTAGGGCTATTCATATTCAGATCATTCAAGTCACTAGATGTAATTACGGAAGAGTATTGACGTTTTTGTGTTCATTATTAATAACGTTTTTATTAACATAATAACGTTTCAGTATATTCAGGTAGTCGTCTGAAATTACGTTAATTCAAACAATAATGAAGCCAACATTGAATGACCTTTCCGGAAAACCAGCGCATTTAAATACGTAGACATTTCGTTAGTTCGTATCTGTTATTCGATCTCAAAATTGGACAGTAATACGAGGATTTTATTATCGACTTTCCTCATTCAACCGTTTGTGTTATTTTTTTGGAACAACGTGGGTGCAAATTCATTAAGGAGGTTTGATGCTACGTGACCACGGAATCTTGCCAAGAAGTTCAAACACATTGACCGTAAACAAACCAATTATCCTAGCCGCTGTGTTTCACGAGCCGGGGGATTGTGAGCACACCCACCAGTGCCACATCAATCAATCGCTGACCACTGCTGTACTAACTGCGATACTGCGGCCACAGTCACGCCAAGGCCATATCAGATCGATTTTCACCTTTATGACGTCTAAATAGCGTATTTTATTGAAACATTGGGATTGATATCTTGACAAATAACAGCGATATTTCCTGACAGCTCAAGTGAAACAATCGATGCAGCCAGTTTTTAATGTTCAATGACTTATAGAACATTACTTGAGGAACTACTAGCGGCACTTCACTGAAAGAAACATTAACAATCTGCATTTGTCTGTGAAAATATATACTCGTCTTAGGAAAGCACTGAAGGAGTAACATCTACGCGGACCAGCGGCGTCGGGGTATTGCGTAACGCACCTAAAATGACAATTGATCGCATTACACTTCATTTAGACAGTTCAGCCACTTGAAGTGCGTTATTTACGAGCAATGAATTAGGAATATAGTTCAAAACCCTCGGATTGTGATTGAAAGTGTGTTACGCAATCGGGGTAACTCCTCTTCCATGTTTTAATCGCTATTCGCCAAATGGAGCACTTCAGACAACCTTTTAAGGCTTAGCACTTGTAAAATGCGAACTAAGCAAGTTACCTCAGATTTATCTCAGAAAAGTTTACCTTCTAAGTGACTAATTTAATCTTTGTGGCGTTAATTGTGGAATAAGTGCAACTAATGAATATAATGAACGCTCTCAACAGCGTAATTAATGAGCCATCGCAGACGTCATATCGACCCGCCTGCCCCACCATCTACCACCAGACTATGCCCTAAACGGAATGCTTACAAGCAGTCATAGGAGATCCGGCAAGAAATGCTCTTGTTACTGAAAAGCTCAAATACAATATAACCAATTTGTTGTTTCTTGAAATATTAAAGGATAGACCAATTTTGCTGTCCCATTTTTCGTTTGTAAGCAAAAACTTTGGTTTTACAAATATTTCTTTCCCCAGCCCTCTCCTGAGTTACGCCGCTCTTTTGGGAGGGACTTATAACTATCCAATAGTGGATAATATTTTTAAAAACAACAAGCTAGTTCTACATTTTTTTCTGCACATAGATGCTGCAACAGATGAGAGATGATGGTCTAATTCCCAGTGCTCGGTTTCCGCCCGAATAAAGTTAGGTACATAACGGCTTCATTTGCTGGTACATTTTCCAGTATTTTCAGTGCAGCCCGCTCCTCCCGTGTGGCATGCGCCGCAGAGACCCCATTACACGTCTAGACCCTCCACTATCGGATATTGTTAATTAATGCATCGGAGAGAGCACTTTCCGCATGTTTCTGCTCACATGCATTCATTGAGTTTTTTATCACGGTGTTCATTAAACGTAAGAGGGTTTCGTTAAATAACTTCGTATGTTTTGTTGTTTTCCAGGAATATTGATTGCTTTATGTACTCAGCTTTGATACTGTATTAGTCGAGTTTAAAGGGAGCTTGTCAAGCGCTTAATGCCATTATAAACTACGTCTCACTATAAAAGGGGTCTGAGTGATACCTACATTCTTTGGATTAGATGCAGTGGTCGCATACGAAGTTATGTTAGTTAGTTAGTAAGTAGTGTTAGTTACGGGACTTCGCTACATGATCAAAGGTTCGGAAATATGGAACTAAACGATGACTTTAGGAAGTAGATATTCGCCAGCAATCGACCGTTCGCGTGTACACACTCATCCAGCTTCATAGCATTGGAATTTACTCACTCAAATATTAAAAGCACTACAATACTTTCCACATCTTTTTCAAAAAGCACTGATTACAAATCTAACTTTCTAAAGAACTCCTTACTTTGAAATGATATCACAAGATTCACAAAAAACTTTGGAATTTTAAAAGTTTACCTAACATTCTTATTTAAGGCCCCCCAATGACTACTTATCTTGACATTTCAAGCGTATTTTCAACTTATTATTTCCTGAAAATTTTTCGTCGTAGAATTAACTCAACTTATTTTCCTCGTCTCGGATCCTCTTGCTTGTAGGATCAGATTGTAGGCTAATTAACGTTGCCGATATTATTTTTCGTCTATACCAGCATTTTAATTTTGTCGTGCAGTGTGGCTTTCAGAGCCTTTGGAGACTTGAGTAGAATAACATAGAATATTTTATGAGCGGAAACTTTTTTTGACTTTATTAAAATAAAATCCCATAACATTTTACTTTCATCGTGTGGTTGTGGCGAAATTAAATGTAATCAAGTAGTGCGCAATAACAACGATAGCTTAAAAAACCACGTCTTTTTACAATGACTACTATTGGAAACATTGCAAAATCTTGTTTTTAAAAATTATTGAAAAAAAAAATGTTTTTATTCCAAGACTGAAACATGTTTACGCTAAGTTGTGCTGGAAAACCGGAAAATTACGTAATATTGTTTGTTTTGGACGACGAAGGCCACGCACGCGCTAATACTTTCATAAAACTCGTAACAATAACCCCGACGGGCATGAAAAATGCTGTTGCCAGGTGGATGCGCACACGCAATGCACCGGCTGCGCTGTCTCGAGACAGGTAGCGCCACCTGTGAGTGAAATCGATACGCGATTATACACCTACACATTATCGAGTTCAATTTCATGGAGCATAAAGGCTCGTTCACACCGGCGCGACTTGTCGCGCGATGCGACACCGGCAATTGTTCAATCGTGAAGTTTTATTAGAAATTGTATTGTTAAAGTCGCGTCGCGCGACAAGTCGCGCCGGTGTGAACGAGCCTCAAAGCGGCTCAAGCGTAATTAACTCGAATAATAACATACAAAGTGCGCCGTTTAACAATCTATTCGTTCAGCGCATTGATTCTGACTTTATGATAAACGAAGAAGAGTTTCTTCAGTTCAATACATCATAAAGGAATGAATGTGCAAAGATTCCACAATAGACTTTTCCATAGCATTCGAGTTCGTTTACGTCCGCCGAATTACAAATAAAAATATTGTGTTCCTTTCATAACTGATACTCTAGTTAGAAGACGATGAAAGTTTCGGTTCGTTTCAGCAGAACGTGCTGACATCAAGATGTTTCCCTTACGTAAGCACCGAGCTGCTGGCGGGAAGGGTTGTTTCCATTAAATGCTTATAGATTTTACAACGAAATTTTCTAATGGAAGTGCTGTCAATTTGCCATTTTGAATATTTGCTGTGTAAAATGCTACTAGAAAGGAAGTCGAAAATTAATGATGATTTTGGATTTGGCTCCAAATCATCATTAATTTTCGACTTTGCTTGTAAGAATTACGTATTGCGGTCTTATCTTGGTAGAGGAGCATATGTGATGAGATGTACATGATTTTCTTCATCTTTGTCCTTCATAATCCAAACAACGGCAACGTAAAGGTAATTCACGATCGTCTTCTCCTGAAACACATTTGCTTACTTTTAGGTAGAGTAAATGAGCCTACATTAACTGGTGTAAATTGCTTTCTAAAGGGTATCTTAACATCTTGAACGGATTAAAGCGTTATCGTTTTCGTTTCGTGTAAATAGATTTCGCAAACGCTATTTGCACAGCACGTTCACTAAGTATTCGTAATTAATCATTGATCCTTTTGGTGTCATAGAATTCTCAACCACCCGCTTTTTATTATATCTGGCCGTATGTCATGTAGTTGTGTAGGGACTATAGAAGTACATGACGTACGGCCAGAACTTCTAGGCATTCTGTTTGCACGGCACTAGGTGGATTGAACGAACAGAATTTTTCAATTTCCTGTCAGTTCTAGGACGCGCGATCGACAGCGTTATTCAGAAATTGACATTATTTCCACGCTGCTGGTGTAATTATTCATTCAGTGTGTTATCACATTTTGCGGCTTCCGTAAGTTTGTGAAATTGTGAAAATTGCATGTTCTTCGAAGTTCATTTTTGGGCAGTGAGTTTTTTTGTTGTAATTTTAGTTTTAGCCTTTGTGGCAGAAACCCTCCAAGCTTCAAGCAAAATTTTGTATTCTTCTAGCACGTGTGCGTATTGCACACGTGCTTGAAGAATACAACATTTTATTTAAGACAAAGTTGACAGATCATAATTATGCCAGCGTTAGTTTGTAGATGCGCTCTCGATCTAAAAAGTTATAGAATTCTGCATCATTTTTAGTAAGGAATTTAGCTGTACCACGTTTATGAATCAGGCAAGTGTCGTGTGCCGTGCCATTAACCCGTTGCGGATGGAGATTACTTATATTCCGGGCTCGGGTCACGTTTAATTGGTTTTGAGCGACGCCATTCCGAGCGGAATTATTTCCGGACCACGCTAGTTCACCTCTGTTTCTAACCACCTTTGATTACTCGTGTTACCGTATTAGTATCCGTTTTAAATGAGCCTTTGTTTAATTATGTATTCATACGATTGTGATAATGCAGTTTTATAAAATCAACCGACTTCAAAAAAAAAACACTACAAAGTGAGTTTTGAGTTTTCGTTTTTTTTTGGGAAGTCGGTTGTTTTTTTTTTTGTAAAGTTTTTATTTTTCACTTTTTAGTTGTGGTGCCTATCCCCACAAACAATGACAGGAATATGTTAAAACATCATCAACATAGACTAAATGGGAAAAATACGTAATATTGAAGATAACTTCAAAAGTACCCAAGCAAAGTTAATAAAATTTATATGGGACCACCTCGAGAGCATTCCCTTACAAACAAAAAAAAAAAATTCAAAATCAGTCCATAATTGACGGAGAACTCGTGACGGTGTGTGACAATTGACGGTGAACAATGTGAACATACATAAAAAATAGACATACGCTACGAACATAGAACCTCCTAGTTTTTGGAAGTCGGTTAAAAAAAATAAGAAAGGACTAGAATGGTAGTCAGATATATATATATTATACATATATAACGGTATTTTAACAGAGCGACTGTTACCTCGTCTCCGAAACCCAACAAGTAGGAAACCGGTAACCGAAACTAACCTCAAAACTGGTTTAACAGGATTCAGGATCATCAAAGGTTATTTAATAAAACAAATAATGATGTAAAGGTGCGGTTCAGCCAGTTATAAAATAAAGAATCGGTCTCGATAGATCGATGTTGCCGAAGCCGCCAGACTGGTTGAGGGAAAATACACTGGTTCTTGGCTGCATAGAGCAAGGTCGCGGTCAAGTACGAACGGAGAAATGATGTCGCTACAATTAGGTAGGTATAAGAAATATTCAAATAATTACAAAAAAAACCAACCGACTTCCAAAAAAAACACTAGAAAGTGAAAAATAACTTTAATTTCAGAAGTCGGTGGCTTAAAACGAAAATTCAAAACAAAGTTTTTTTTGTAAAAAGTTTTTATTTTTCACGTTTTAGTTGTGGTACCTACCCGCTACTAGTTCGAATATCATGACCTGCTATGTAAATAGCAGTGACAGGAAAATGTTAAAAGATCGTCCATATAGGCTAAGTGGGAAAAATACGTATTAATGAAGCTAACTCAAAAAGTACTCAAGCTAAGTTAATAAAATTTATATGGGACCACCTTGAGAGCATACCCTTTCAAACAAAAAAAGAATTTTCAAAATCCGTCCACAATTGACGAAAATATCGACGGACATACACAAAAAAACATACATACGCTACGAACATATAACGTCCTCCTTTTTGGAAGTCGGTTAAAAATACGGCTATAATACGGGTTTTTTTTTGCACAGCTGTCTGAACTTCTGCGGTCGTATTTAATCTTTTCGTGGTGTGACTGAGTTTTCATGTGCGCTTTTTTGGGAAATTTAGTTCTTGTTGGTACAATATACTGCAGTATGTTTGGTTATCAGCAAATTATAAGTTATTACTTAACGATTATTATAATTTCCAAAAACACCAAAGACTAACATGCACCTACAGTAAACGTGCCGCAACTTATGCAATACAGACGTATAGAATGTGTCGCAGTTCTTTTCTATCTATAGAAACCTTATCGGCCCTTTTCCTTTCCCCTCATTAAAGACGTTGGTTAACGCGAATGCTGCTCGCTCGTTTTTTATTAGTTTCCTTGATTGTTTTAAAGAACGACGGTGTTCGTAGTTAAGGTAAGGCCGGTGTAATCGATAGACTAAATTATGAAGCAGACAGGTAACAACTGGTTGGATAGTTCGTAGATTACTTAATCATGATAAAAGTACACGTTGCGTGTGATATGAATGACTGGCCAGTTTTACCTCAACTACGAGCAAACACAAACCATTAAAAACGTATTGTTCTGCAATTTGCGCCATTATAGTAAGATGTTGTGTAAAAACAATGAGACTTATGAGTTGTCTTTGAGGAAAGTCGTAGGTTTTATGTAGGTTATCATGTGCATAAAAGAGTATAAGGATAGTTCTCAAATCTTTCTGGATGATACGAATCACCAGAAGTATCTGCAGTCGGCCCTTTATAGATGTTCCACATGATCTAGTGGATCATGTTCATCAGCTGTTTTGGGGGATATCATTCTAGGTATTATCGCCAACCTAGATAAACTGACGTTATAACAATGGTGATTATATACGATGCAAAGGGCTTCATTGCCGCTTAAATACCTATTACAGAATTGACGAGGCTTGACCGTCGCTTCGGAGGTAAAAATTGAATCGTGTGTTTACGGCAAAACACCGCTAGTGCAGTTTTTTGCGCCAAGACGTCACATAAGTAGGTAGGACCATCAAATTATACCTACCTACTACAAAATGATTCATGTCGACGTCACGGCGGTTTGGTGTTCTACGATAGATTCAAATTATTGATAATCGATAACATTTTAATGGACAAATATTAGTATAAACAAATAGATAAGTGCAAAATGTACCTAAGTACTACCAATGTATGTAATTGTACCACCAACCTTTATTATTGTCATTTTTATATCGATTGAATGGCAATACAATCGTAACTTAAGTATGTACCTACAGGACATTGTTATGAGCGATTCTCCGTATGCATTTGAGTATGTGCCGTGCATAATTTATCAGTTTATCCAATGAGTTTATCACAGTTATTTGCAACTTCCAACTTTGCAGCAGCGATCTAGGACTCTGAACGAAGTTACAAAGATTTGCAACTGTCAGATTCAACTATTGAAATGCGCAGGATTGTGGGTAGTGTTGTGACTTCGATTCCTCGGCCGTATTTGCATATTGAAGATTTCGTTCTAAGATATTCAAGGTAAAACACGCCATTATTTTAAGCATCATATACCACAGTAATGTTTAAACATTAAATAATCAACAATACAGTTTCATTCTTTTTCATTCAATTCATACGTAATGCACGCACTAGCCTTCTGGAGCCTTGCCGTGAAAGTATGCTCGGCCGGCAGTCAAATATCAAAACAAACATAGATCGGTCGCCGGCCGCTGCCCGGAGCTGGCCGCGCGATCCTGCGATTCACGACCATACGCGATCGATAAAAACAATGAAAATAGACGCGGCTCTCGGCCCACTACACGCTACTGCATAATCGCCAAGGTAATAAATAATCAGCATTAATGTTAAAATCCACAAATTATTCGCAACACCAATGAGGCACGAATAAAAACTTCCAAATACAGAGTAAGTAATCCAATAACCTTTCTAAGACGAATCCAATAAGATTTCACTTAGATGCACTTAGGCAATTATGGTGCAACAGTGGAGGACAGTGACGTGACGACTTACCAGATGCAGGACGGTGTTCACTACCTCCCGGTTGGTCACCTGTCCGACTTCAATCAGCCCGATAAGAACAGCGAATTTCAGGCTATCATTCGTCGTCATCCTGACCACTTCTTCAGGTCTCTTGATATCACTAAACGGCGGCGATTTTAAGTCCGCCATGGCGTTTTTTGTCACAATTCACTGATACACAATTTTAAAATCCACTCACGACCATAAAATTCAAGAAAACATTACTCCTTCGGCTCACATGATAACACACCAAAGTCGCATTCTGCCATTTTGGATTTTGGAGATGTTGCCCTACTTTTTTTTCCAGTTAATACCCTAACAATTCTACTAAAATTCCGGTATTTTTTTAAATGGTAGGAAGGCACACCAAAAATTATTTCTATCTATATTTGGCGTTTCTTATAAAAAAACATAAATTAATTCCGAACAAAACCGGTACTAAAAATTTGTATAACAAAAATGCAAATGATGGTAATGAAAGGAGCGTTTTATTTTTCTTGGTGAAAATAACAGACTCTTATTGTGACATTATTATTATTATAGACTCTCATTTTCCAAAAAAAAATGGACCTAATGAATGAAGAGGGTTTTTATATTGTAATGGCAATAGCTTCTGGTAGGATCAGTATCAGTCAGTATGACCAACATCAATAATACGTCTGTGTTGCATATGTTACGAGTTTTGTTAGCTCTTCACATAGAGGAAAGTAATATACGGGCTCTTCATTTTACAATAAAAAAAGAGCCTGAATTTATCGTGTAATTTATTATATTGATTGCACACAAAAACGAGATTGTGGTTATTGATTTTTATTTTATATGCTGTCAGGTTAGCTACAAATGCTAATGCAAAGTGAATTGCAGTTCACTTCATGTCACTTTGTTGAAATCTAATCAGTCAAAAAGTAAACATGGCGGCGATCGACGTTGAGCCTCAAAAAGTGAGTGAAATTATGTGTAATTCTGTTTAAAACTAATAATTCAGTGTATATTGTAGTAAATTTCGTAAAAGTAAATATTAGCAACCTACAAAAAAATAGTAAAAAGCTGTATGTTCACATTTTAATATAGAAAATTGAAGCTAAGGGCGTTGCTCTTCCGACAAAAAATTGGTTATTGAATCCGTTGCTGTGTTTATTATCGTTACAGAATAGTAAATAAAACATTCCTTTAGACCGGTGAAAAAACAACAAACATTGCGTTTACGTTTGTCAATTTCGTCAATTACGTTTGATAGGCGAATGCGTCGGGTCGAGTCACTTGGTTGTGCAAATTCAGTCAGTGTGCTGAGATAAGTAATGTATTTTAGATGGAGACACTGCTGCGCACCCTCAAGCTGTCGGGGCACGTCGGGTTCGACAGCCTGCCTGACCAGCTGGTGAACAAGAGCGTGCAGAACGGTTTCGTTTTCAATATCCTGTGCATAGGTGAGTACAATGACTAATTGTTGTAGTTGAGTTAATCACCGTCACCCACCTACGTTATCGCTGGCATGGTTAGCGTGCGACCTCGTTCATTTACTACTGTTAATGTAGGATTACATTACATGAGAATACAGGAAAATTAATGATATTGTATGGAATTCTATGAAGGAAATAAAAACTATGTTATTCACTGTGCAGGTGAGACTGGGCTGGGTAAGTCAACCCTGATGGACTCGCTGTTCAACACCAACTTTGAGTCAGTGCCAAGCCCACACAACCTGCCCACGGTTAAGTTGAAGGCACACACTTATGAGCTGCAGGAGAGTAGTGTTAGGCTGAAGGTATGTGGAATTGTCATTTTTATTTTTTTCCCTTTTTTCCATCTTGATAATTTAAAATGTTTTCAAGTGACTATGTTCCTTAACAGCCAGCATTTGTATTCTCTTTAATAAATTGTAGTATAAATAGTTTGTCATTTTTTCAGTACAATGCATAAAAGGCGCGCAGACCTTTCAATTAAACAAAGAGTAAAAATCTATAGTAATTTATTAAGAAAGAGAAAGGGCAAATTGATATCAATTAACTTTTAAAACCTGAACATGTTATTTCTGTAAGTGTGTAAGATTAAATACCAATTCTTAACTTGGCAGCTAACAATCTGTGACACTGTTGGCTATGGTGACCAAGTAAACAAGGAGGACAGTTTCAAAGCAGTAGTGGACTACATAGACGCCCAGTTTGAGGCGTACCTGCAAGAGGAGCTCAAAATCAAGCGAGCATTGCCCACATACCATGACAGTCGATTGCATGTCTGTCTATACTTCATTTGTCCCACAGGTGAGTCAAAAGTTTTGATTTTATTCCTAAAAACATATCTTCACAGATAGATAATACTCTTAATAATGTACAATAAGTCTTGATCCCGTGGGATTATTGGGATAAAGAGTACCTATCATATGTCCTAGCCCAACTCATGGTTTACCCATGTGCCAAATTTCATCCAAATATATTCGGCCGTTTTAGAGTGAAACTGTAACAAACTCACTTTCACATTTATAATATTAGTAAGGATTAGACTCTTCAACAATATCTTTAATAAGCATTCATTATAGAAAAGCACTTGTCAGTTGAAACAGACTGATATTGGACATTATTTCAGATGTTGGACATTCACATTCAAAAATGTGAAACTTTGTAATTGTTAGGACTTATTTCCTACATTAAAGGACACGAGAAATCAAACCACAACAGTGCTTATAAAACAGTGTTATCTGCATGCCACCTGTATTATACAACGTGTTTTTTTTAATATCCTATAACTCTAGGGTTATTCTATAAGTAAAAATAAAACAAAAAGTCCTAGAATATGTGGTCCAAAAACGCATAGTTTCGATGTGTGTATCTAAGTTTCATTGATAAGTATGGGTAAATGAGAGTGGACGTTAACGGCAAGCGATCCCCGGGTTCTATAGTCACTATGGGAGTTCCGCAGGGCTCAATTCTTGGCCCTTTTTTATTTCTCGTATATATTAATGACCTACCTTGCCTTATAAAGAACAGTCATGAAATAGTGTTATTTGCAGATGACACATCACTTTTATTTAAGCTTAAGCGACAACAGACAGTTACTGACGATGTAAATAATGCTCTCGCTAAAATAGTGCATTGGTTTAGTGTTAATAATTTACTTTTAAATGAGAAAAAGACTAAATGTATTAGATTTCTGACACCTAACGTTAAACAGGTGAAAACCAATGTACTGGTAAATGGGGCGGAATTGGATCTTGTGGACACCACTGTGTTCTTAGGTATTACTTTGGACTCGAAGCTACAGTGGGGCGCACATATAACCAAATTGTCGAAACGGCTAAGTTCTGCAGCCTACGCGGTCTATAAAATCCGTCATTTGACTGATGTAGAAACAGCTCGTTTAGTATATTTTAGTTATTTCCATAGTGTAATGTCGTACGGCATTTTGCTGTGGGGAAACGCAGCGGACATTCAGGCTATATTTGTGCTGCAGAAACGAGCCATTCGAGCAATTTATAACCTTAGCTGTAGGCATTCACTGAGGGATAAATTTAAGGAAATAAACATAATGACAGTTGCATCTCAATATATATATGAGAACCTAATTTATGTAAAAAAGAATATTAATCTATATTCTAAACACAGCGACATTCATAGCATAAATACTAGAAACAAAGATTTACTTATTGTGCCCACGACTAGGCTCCAAAAAATTAGTAATTCATTTAAGTGCCAAAGTATACGTTTTTACAACAAACTCCCAAGCCATGTTATAGAACTGAGCCTCAATAAGTTTAAATTATTTATTAAACAGAAACTCTGTCAAAAAGGTTTCTATAAAGTTAAAGATTACTTGGACGACAAAAAGGCTTGGGACTAATTAAGCTGCTCCAATGTACCCCCAGCAAAGAACTATTTTAATTAAACTAAGTGTTTTATTATTGACATTTTTATTGATTTACGTGACATATATTATATGTGAGGACTATGTGGATCTACATATTTATTTTTCTTTTTCTCAGCTAGTTTTAGTGATAATCGCCACAGTTTGAGTACTCTATGAGGCCTACCCAAATGTCCTTTCTTTGGTATTGTTCGTCGAGTCGTTGAGCTCCTTGAGTTCTGAGTTGAGCTACACGAGTACTGACAAATGCGTGCACTGACTGGACAGGTCCACTCAAATCTGTATGGTTCTTTCCTCAAAAGACCATTTCAGACACCAATCTACATGGTCCTCAAATGATCTGACCAAGATTATTCCTGGTTTTTTTATTTTATTACACTTTAACGTTGATAAATTTTAAATGTGTATAATAACGTTAATATTTACATCGTAAAGTATTATATTACTTTAATAATTGTGAATATGAAGACTTTGTGGGTTATTTTTTCTTTTTTTTCTTTTCTCAGTTACTTTTAATCATGGTCTGGCAGTTTGAGTGTTTTTTTTGCGGCCTACCCAAATGTCCTTTCTTTGGTATTGTTCGTCACATCGTTGAGCTCCTTAAGTTTTGAGTTGAGCTGCACGATCACTGACAAATGCGTGCACTGTCTGGACAGGTCCACTCAATCTGTGTGGTTCTTTCCTCAAAAGATCATTTCAGACACGAATCTACATCGTCTTCATATGATCTAACCAATAAAATGTCTGGACTTTAAAAGAGACTGTGACCTCTGAGTTTGTTTCGGCCTTTCTTCTCAGAGTAGTCAGATAGGAAACGCCGACCTCATCTAGTACGGTACTTAAAAAATATTATTGACATGTAAAAGTGTTTTGTACAAACCTATTTACAGAAAATATAATCATTTCATCATTTCATTTCATTTCATCATTTCATTTCATTTCATTTCATCAAATCATTTTCATTCAAACCAATCATTCATATTTAAAGGTAAGAAAATGCGACGTTGTCATATTTCACGTAGGTAAGGGTGTTTTACATTAATAATCGTGACTTTGTCGTATTATTTTGTATGTAAAATAAAAATAAAAGATGGTTGAAAAATAATTCTTAAGCCAGTTGATTCTTTGATATAGTCTCATTCATACCGAAGAGTTATGGGATATAAAAAAAACACCTTGTATACCTACTTTTAAATTTATATTTTAGACTTATTGCATTTTGTTTTTAATTCAATAGATTTATTAGAATTTATATATTTTTTAAGGAAGACCTGTAAAATAAGATAATAATATTGTGTTAGGTCAGTCAGGATTCTCTGTAACCTAACTTACTATATTATTATGTAGTACCTGGAACGAAATATTATGTAGTAACAACTCACGTGTTGCCGACATTCTTAGCAAATTAACCATTTTTATTTCTAAAATTTTCTGTCGATTCTGCCTACCCCCGTGGGAAGAAGGCATGAACATGTATTTGAAAACCCAAAGTTCAATGTCAACTGTTATCACTTTTAAATAAATTTGGACTTAATTAGAACTATTTAATCTACCTAATTAGAATCAAAGTAAGTAATGTTAGTAGCATTCTGTTTATAAATATATTTATCCTGTGTGATACATATTTGCTTAGCCTACATAGTACATACACAATCAAAAGCTATCAGAAAAACCTGACACAACGTCCCGTAAGTAAGAAGTAAGTTTCGAATCGACTGACGGATTTTGATTAGATTTTGCAATGAAGTAACTTGTTTTAATTAACCTTAGAAAGACATGGGAAATTTTTACCCTGCAAAATACGATACATGCAAAGAAATGCAGTAAGAATTGTAATTTTGCACAAGGCGCTTACTGTACAGACAGAGCAACTTTTTATTTTATTTTACTTGTAATTTTTTTGACATGCGTAAAGTTGTTAGTTTTCTGTGTTACTATATCAATAAAAACTTTCACTACATATTGGTCTAGTGCATTAGGCAGATGGCCCACTGGGTGACATTTTTACGAGCTGTCCTTGACACGCGGACGCTCACAAACGTAGGATTTATTCAGGGCGCGCGCGGCATACTATATGCTGCCCTCGAATTCTCCATACTCCCCATAGAGCGGGTAACGGGATTTCTGTTACATACTGTTCAAGTACACGAGATTACAATGAATATTGTTACTCTTTATTTAACTAGGATTAAGGAAAATTGAGATATATTTCTGTCGTCTTCCTCATTTTTTGTTGAGGTACCTTACAGGTTTACGTGTCATTTATTTAAATACTAAAAGAATCACTGCTAAATAGTATAATGGTGGTCTCCATAACACGAAATACCTCTCGCGATCGAAGTAGCTGTATCATCAATCTGTTTACCAAATTAAATTCGTTTATGCATGATCCAAATATTATGAGTGACAATGTGGGACGAAGATAAAGGAAGCGCTTCGAATTCCTCTCCACTGATTGTGTGGTACACATACTGTACGAATGTAAACACGACAAGTGCAGCGGCGCGGGCGCATACACCGCGTCGTCGTGGCGACGGCGACGCGGACGTTTGCGTGATACCGACACGTAACTCCCCTAATTGACGTCCACTTGTCTTATTTGATGTTAACTAAACAGTGCTCACTTGTTGACTAGATAATTAACTTTGATTAAGTATCGGTGCACCCATGACTTTATTTGCTCTTGGCAGTTTGTGGAAAAAATAAATAGTCGATTCGTATTTCAACTCACATTTAAAAAGCTATTGGAATGTAGACATGAATACAAAACTGAAGAATTTACATACCTAATTTATCTTGGTCATTTTGGCGTTTATTCTACGGAATACATGCCCAATTGTTACTCAAATGTCATAATGCTTTAGCTTAAAGCCAATGTGTAGTTCTGATTATACGATTTCAGGCAGACACTATTATAGTAAAGTATTTGGTAGGGAAATGGCTTACAAATGTCATAAAAGGAGCGGTGATAACGGAAGTTATCGGTCGTAAGTGTGGTCGGTCCGACGCTACGCTATGGTGCGCCATTTCTCGGCTTTGTCACAAACAGCAGTTAGATTAGATTTCATTTTTCATTTGAAACTACGTAGGGAAACCATTATAATGCCCTGACAACTTTAAATTAAATCAGGAAGACAGTTGATAAATACTCAACTGCGCAACAACTTTAACACATTATTGTAGTTATCTGCTATTCAATTTGAAACCGAGCGATGAATGGCCCCGAACAGGTGGACAAATGTCTCTGGTCGACAATGCAAGATGCATGCAAGCAAGCAGGCAGCCCAAAATATATCGTTGTACAAATCTACGGGGGCGACCTCCTGCCAACTTCATCCGGCCGATATGACGAAGACCCGAGTTATTTTAATGTTATCTATTTTATTGGAATCTATTTCCTTTATTTCCAGGTCATGGGCTCAAATCCATCGATCTGGTGTGCATGAAGAAGCTGGACACGAAAGTGAACATCATCCCCATCATCGCGAAGGCTGATACCATCTCCAAGACAGAGCTGCAGAAGTTCAAGGTATGCTATGCTGGTATCTGTGAGCTTAGGCAGCTTTATTTTATCGCGTCATGAGAACGTCATGGTGAACTTACCATGTTTATTTATGTTAGTAAAATGTTCAGTAAATTATTTGAAGTGTGTATTTACCTGAGATTTTATAAAAAGGTTGTTATTATGCAAACTTTCGAATGGTTTCACCAGACTTAGAACTTGATCCTATTGATGTTTACTCTAGTGCCCTTTTATTTTCAATATCAATTCCATTTCAATTTATTTCAGACACAGTTGATCCATATTTTTGTTAGTAAAACTTTAAAATTATGTTAGTAACCAAAATTCAAAAACCCACAAGAAATTCATAAAAAAATTTAAATTAATTAAAATCACAAAACAACAAAATAAATAAGTAACAATCAATATTATTTTTAACCGACTTCCAAAAAGGAGGAGGTTATATGTTCGTAGCGTATGTATGTTTTTTTTTTTTTTTTGTGTATGTCCGTCGATATTTTCGTCAATTGTGGACGGATTTTGAAAATTCTTTTTTTGTTTGAAAGGGTATGCTCTCAAGGTGGTCCCATATAAATTTTATTAACTTAGCTTGAGTACTTTTTGAGTTAGCTTCATTAATACGTATTTTTCCCACTTAGCCTATATGGACGATCTTTTAACGTTTTCCTGTCACTGTTATTTACATAGCAGGTCGTGATATTCGAACTAGTAGGGGGTAGGTACCCACCACAACTTAAAAGTGAAAAATAAAAACTTTTTACAAAAAAAACCAAGAGTTTAAAAAGTTTTTATGTCAGATCTACTTTGAGACATGTAAATGTAGAATATTGTTGGGTTCCAATGGTTATGGTCTTGCAGCCCTATTGTTCTTAATTAATTAATACTGCTATTCAACACGTAATGTCAACAGTCACGCCATTGTGCATTCTTTCCGCGTTTTCTTACAAGAGCCAGTATTCACCAACCATTATCAACCAGTAACAAACACATGACACAAATGATGTTCCTATATGTTCATATAGGAACATCATTTGTGTATACATCTTATACATTACTATGTAATTCATGTCCGACGTCCAGTGATTCATTCGAAGTTACAATGTATTATTGTACTATGACTCAGTACTACATATATTAGTATTACAATATTTTACACATGTTTATTGGTCATAACTTTCTCTGCTCTATATAAATATAACATGTACTAGTTTCGGGAAATAATAATATGTTATTAATTGATGAGTATTGTTACTAGATAGTATCACTATGTTGAGTTACTACAGTATATTTGCAAGTATAATCGTGATCTACTTCCCTTACTTACTTGCCTTTCACTATATTGCGAGCTATTTCTGTTTACATTGAGCAAATAAAAACAATTTATACTTCAATCCGTTTGTGGCTTTCTTTTACACTCAATATTTTCTAATGACAGTATTAAGGTCACGTGTGATAAGAAACAGTCAAATACGATACTGAATTGAGAGCCCACACATTCCATACCTAATATAATAGTCTGTCCGAAATCAGCTTGTGATAAGAATACCCCGACCATAGAAATATAGTGCCCGTTGAGCTTTCCCATCGGCAGAAATGACGAACTTTCATCCCCTATTAACCCCTTTAGGGGATGAATTATCAAAAATCCTTAGTGCGTACCTTCGTTATATAATAAACTTTTGAGCAAAATTTCAAGCTTATAGAGTCAGAGGTTTGGGCTGTACATCGTCTGTCAGTGAATGAACTTAAGATAGTATCTTCTTCTTAATAAAAATCTTCGAAAGAATCAGGATTTTAAGTTGTAATGGGATTGAAAAACCTTTGAACTTCATAAGCTGATCATTCCAAACCTTCCATTTCAGTCCAAAATAATGCAAGAGCTGCAAGCGAACTCGGTGGAAATCTACCAGTTCCCCGTAGACGACGAGTCAGTGACGGAAGTGAACAGCGTGATGAACTCGCACATCCCCTTCGCCGTCGTGGGCTCCACCGACTTCGTCAAGATCGGCAACAAGACTGTGCGCGCGCGACAGTACCCCTGGGGCACCGTGCAAGGTAGGTCCACACTAGTGTGTGACGGGTCCACTGCCGAACAAGGACTTTCATACATTTCCGCGACAATAATAATAAACCTTTATTTCAGACCACAAAGAATTCATACAGTAGTCAATCAATCTGCCTAGCTTTTTTCCCAACTATGTTGAGGTCGGCTTCTAGTCTAACCGGATGCAGCTGCATACCAGTATTTTACATAGAGCGACTGCCTATTTGACCTCCACAACCCAGTAACTGTAATACGATACTACTTGGTAAGACTGGTTTTCAGATTTTCGAGCTTCTGACGACTCGTAACGACTGTCAAAGATCCAAGAATGACAGCCGAGGGACGGAGGAGTCTCGGTATCTAAAGATGGTCACCCATCCACCCAACCCCGGCAAGATTAGCTTAATCTGATAGATTGACCCGTGCGGCTGTTATTCCTTAGCCACGAGCTCCTCCCTAGTCGAATCCATACAGTAGTGTTAGCAGAGAAAACTTAACGTGTCGCGCCGCGATATCGTGCCAGTTTGTACGAGCCGAAGAACGTTCGCATTCTAATTTCAATCCCAATGTGTCAAAAACACTTCTAATTTAACTAAACTAATGTTAGTAAACAAATAATAATCTTATACTAGTTGTAACAATACACATACGATGTGGATAAATATGACTTGTAATCATGGCTAGAGGTTACCTGGTCAGCAAGATTGATAACTGGGCTGCCTGGCCACCGTGAGCGCCACGTGTTAAGTAATGTACAGGCTGTCAGAACATTGCAAAGTTCAGGTCAGAGCTACGACCCTACTTTGCAGATCATAATAGGGAATATGCACGTAATTCAAAACTTATTCATTATTTAAATATATCATTTTATAGGAGTCAAGAAACAACTTCCTTGTCATTTTTTAATGCATTACTTATTTTACAATACATTATTTTAAGTTAGGTTTTTTTGGTGGAATGGAACGCAAACTCGATACGCGTCATCTTCGATGCTATTGCAATGCTGGAAGCGAACTCAAAAGGCATGTGAATAAAAAAATGTTTAACCCGTGACGGAAAAAGAGGGGTGTTATAAGTTTAACGTGTGTATCTGTCTGTTCCCTCGTAGCTCCCAAATGGCTGAACCGATTTTGATTATTATTTTTTTGTTTGAAAGGTGTCTTGATCGAAAGTGTTCTTAGTTACAATTCAAGAAAATCGGTTCAGCCGTTTGAAGATTATCAGCTTTTCTATTCGATGAATGGATGTGCGCATCTTCCACAGGTCTGATCGATTCGAAATTTAGTATGCTGTTACTTCAATGATATTAGAAGAACATAAAAAACTTGGACCGATACTGCAGCATCACCTGGAGTTGTCTTTGTTTGTTTGGTCGCGGGTTATTTAAATTTTTAATTTTAACTTGTTTAGCAAATTGCTTGAATTCTCACTAAGGTAAGTTTGTAAGTGCGATTTATGCTTGAATAAAGCACACAAACCGGATAAAACAAATGTAAACAAAGCAGTAACGTACCAAAAGACGTCACATCCTGACCGCGACAGAAACGGACGTTTGAACTGTAGTAGAAAATTGTTGTAGTTTCACTTTTCTTAGGTTTATTGATTTAGTAAAAAAAATTACATGCATATTCCCTATTCATTACAATTTAATAAACTGATCTCAATTTTACTGTTAACAGTGAATTTAGATTTTGCGGTTTCATATTTATATTTTGTGCGATTTTTATTTATGCCATGTTGTCGTCGTGTTTGGTCGAATGTGTCCAATGGGCCTTCTAACATAGTATTTGTTCAAGATTATGTATATTGTATAATCAAATGAACCATTAAGCTCTTTCGTTTCAGTTGAGAACGAGTCTCACTGTGACTTCGTGAAACTCCGCGAGATGTTGATCCGCACCAACATGGAGGACCTGCGCGAGAAGACGCACGCGCGGCACTACGAGCTGTACCGGCGTCGGCGGCTGCAGCAGATGGGCTTCACTGACGTCGACGCTGATAACAAGCCCGTTTGTATCTTTTCAACTCACTTGCTCGTAAAGTGGCTCTTAGGTTCATAATGCGACGAAGACGAAGGAGACTAGTCTCCACGACACAGGGAATCCTAGTGTGGAGGCTAGTGCTATTTGAATTTGTACTGCTCTCTTGAACAATAAAGATTTTATTTTATGCAGTGTATTAAACACGCGTGCTATGTGCACCACAGAAAACTATTTACTAGGCGGAGTAACTATACTACGGCACTATCATATGGCACCATGAAATTAGTATTTAGTAGAAATTGACTTTGGTAAAGCTTTTTACCAAAGGTACTTGCTCAAACCAGCTTTTGTCAAAAAAAAACATTCTTTAGTGTTCTACATCCAAGTAATATACAACTACTATGATAACGACTTGTCTTGTTGTGCAATAGTCTAGCCTATTTAGACTTCAATGAGAAATGTCTTGAAAAATACCCTACCCGGACTATGTTAGGTATCAAAATAAAGGGCTAGACGAGACGATTCCAAAAATATCAAATACAAACTTAAAGAATGAAAATAAAAAAAGTCTTATGTAATTGCTGACATTAAATCTGAGATTGAACTAAAATAACTGCTTCAAACTGAGCTTGTTTTGAACTTTATAGTTGCAGTTGGGTTTTTGATATTTTCAATTTGTTATTTTTTTTGGAGTGTGTTTTTAAAGGAAAAAAATTCACTCAGTGTCCAATATGCCGATAGAACATTTGACTTGAACGGTTCTTCTTCTCTCCTTAATACTTAAGAATGATTGTAACTTTCATTACAGGTATCGTTCCAACAAACATTCGAGCAGAAGCGCAGCGCACACTTGGCTGAGCTGCAGCAGAAGGAAGACGAGATGCGGCAGATGTTCGTGCAGAGGGTCAAGGAGAAGGAGGCCGAACTCAAGGAGGCCGAGAAAGAGGTACACTTGTAGTCACCATCAATCCGCCAAAAGACAAATACTGGTGGACAGGCCTCGAGCATTCTCTCAACGGCCAGACCTGCGCTTCCCGTAAATAAGATAGGCCGCCCGAAAACAGCCGTTTCGCAATACTGCATCAATTTTGCGTGTATATTATAAGATCCATGAGATATTGCGATAGATGTTTGAAGTAAAAGGAGTACATCGTTTAATATTCGGCTTCTTTCATCCTCACATACGTAATGCTCACCTACTGCGTTTGACCTACAAAATACTGACACTGTTTAAGGATCTTATGGCGCGTGGTTAAAATCGGAACGAATGCCAACATTTGTTTGCACCAACAAATGCCACAAAACAATTGTACTAAATGTTTATGTTTGTAAACATTTAATATAATTTGCGCCAATGTCAACGTCATTCAAGCGCCAAAAGATCCTTATATAACAGCAGTGTAATTATGGTGGTGGAGTATTATAAAATGTCATTTCTTAAAATATACTTACATTAATTATCAAAATGTTCCTTCCAGTTACACGCGAAATTCGATAAACTAAAAAAAGATCACACTGACGAGAAAAAACGCCTCGAAGAGGTACGTAAGAAGATCGAGGACGACGCCATCGAGTTCAACCGTCGCAAGCAGCAGTCTGCGCAGGCGCATCACACGCTCACGCTCGGCAAGAGCAAGAAGAAGTAACGCCGACACACGCTGCCGCGACACCTGTAACGTGTGGCGCGACATGCGACTGCTGCAGCAACACGCGCGAACACGATACGCAACATGATACTATACCTTGTTGTACAGTCAGGGAACGATCAACTTTACTGTCAACTGAAATTGTCCGTTAATTCTTTCAACTGGCTGTCTTTGACAGTCGTATGTAATGGCAAATTAACGTAGTGTGTCAACTGAACAATTAGTTTCCTTGGCTGTACATTCATTTAACAATAATATCAATGTAAGTTTCAAAATAATCAGTTTTTAATAAGACTATATCAGTAGTTTTAATGCATTATATAATGTGTTTTAAATAGCATTGCTCAGTAATAATTGTGTGAAGGTGTAGAGCGCAGATTTTTACATTTTATCGCGTAAAATGTAGATTTAAATAACACAATATACATAAGTTTCTACAATGATACTATCAAAGATTATATTTAAGATCTAGCTGCAGTGTTTGTTAGGCTCGAAGTTGCGTATCGTGTGATCGAAGTGTCAATAATATATAAAGTTAAAATCGTACGGAAATCACTCAAAGGTCACTTTGACTTAGTTTTATTTACGCGCACATGTTAATCTCCTGTTTTTATTTATATCTTTTATAAAATAATTTCTCCATGTAAAGTTTAAATACCGTAGTAATTATTAATTTATAACTCATGCGCAAATTGACATAAAATGTAGACAATGTAATAACAGCCTGCTTAGATTGGGATATTTCCCAAATGTGTTGTTTTTGAATACAGTAGGTTCAAACAGTTTCAAACACAGATATCATAATTAATTAAAAATGCCTAAATCATGCACTGTTAGTGTTAACACTCAAGTTTTAATCAAATCTCAATGGCCGCATGGATCGCTGATGACACAATCATCAAATAGTTGTATAATAAGTAAGGTATATTTAAGTTTAATTGGCCAAATGATCTAATCAACTATGCAGAGTGACTTTACCAAAATGTATTAAATGAGATACTAATAATACTTTTATTTACAATTTGTAGGTGTAGTAATAAGGAATACTCTAATATGATAAAAAAATTTCGCTGCGTTTCGTAGGCGCAGACAAGTCAACAGTTTTTAACTCTCGTGCTTGTCTTGATTTGGTTAATTTAGTAACTGTATGCATGAAGATACAAAGTTTTGAGTAATGAATGAATGTGTGTTTTCTTCGCAGTGTGTTGAAGCAACATATTCGAGTATTCAGATGCGCGTCGTGTTTAGTTTTTATATAATAACATTAAACATAGTTTTGTTTATATAGTTTATTATGTAGTGACGTAACACCGCGTGTAATAAATTGCCTATTTACCGTAGAATAAGGAAATAGCTAGAGACGTAATAAATTATATTTACTATTGCCTGTAAACGATTCGCACGCACTTGACGTTACTTACATTTAACATTCTTCAACAATTCTTATTGTATAGAATGCAGAAATACTCGAGAGCAACTTACAGATAAGTTTAAATAAATATCGACTACAGCGCTTCCCAAACGCAGTACTTTTAAAAGTATACTTAAAATCATAGCTCTCTAGTTCTTATATAACTTAATAATAAAATAGCGAGTTCCAGATAGGCGAATATGTAAAATGAACTATTCTCATGGCATTTATTCAGTCATTCCTACTTTAATTTAATTTTATACTTAATTTTGAATTATTTTGTATTACCTGATTGGGGTATTTAATAAATAAAGTTTAAAATCGTAATCTATATTTTATTTTATACTTAAATACATGAAATAAAAACAGAAACGGTGATTGTCGCCATATCGCACCAGTAGCTACCTGCGTCACTTCCGTGGTCGGAAGTGAAGAAGCTCAAGGGATGTCCGAGTAGCGACCTACTCGTGTAGGCGAATTGATAATGTAGTCTTGCTTTGTATCCAAAGTTTTTGAATAATTCCTTCCTACATAGTAAGCAATGCAATCATATAATCTTAAACAATGACTAGAATCAAGTGAACAAACTTATTTACTATTTAATTTGTAACATTCATTTAGAATCTTGTGAGGCAGTCTTGCTGCTCACCACTCATATCAACTTTCATTCAATTTTGAGCTTGTCTGTACATAATCGCCTATACACACTTATTACTTATGCACACTTAGGCCCGTTTGCACCAGAACTCACTAAATACGTTTAGCACTTAACTAATTAATGACAAGCGGACGTTAGCGGACACCATTATTATCAACACGTAAACGTCCACTGCTGCCCACCATGTCTAATGTTCGTAAATCTATTTGTTGCTGGATATAGATAGGTAGTTGCAGTTTATATTACCACCATCATTCATCTTAAATATCAACAAATATTCCAGCGACTTCTTCAAAGGTTACACAAGTGAGATGGTGAACGGTCTGGGCAGTTCGTAGCACATGGGCTTGTACATCTTGTTGTAGTAGGTGTAGCGACGCTTGTGCGGCGTCACGGACGAGCGCACCGGCACCAGCACGCGCGCACGCGCCGTCGACGCCATCTTGCGGCACTGGAGACAAGGGCGGGGAAATGTCAAGACTGCGGTTGAAATGTTTCTAAGTCTTAGGGCGAGTCACAGCGGAATGGCAGCGGTTAAAGGTAGCTGCCCTTATTGCCCCATCTCAAAAGTCTACCCTGTATATAGTGCCGTCCACTCTTACAATCCCCACGCTTACAGTACAGTAATTGGGTTTAGGAAGGAGAGTAGTGCGCGTCTTCGTGGATGGCACCATCTATAGTAGCTAACTCGTGCAGTCACGAAAAGATCTTTCCAAAGTTATCAGTCTGGTCGTTATTGTTAAATTGGGACCGATTCGATTTATTTCTGTCCCACCTCCTTTCTTAAGGAGGGTTAACCATAGTCGCCCAAAACTGAACCCGACATAACTCTCGGGTTGTGTCCGTTGTGTAGCTGGCAGGAATTACCATTGGAAGACAAATGTGTCTCTACGAAACAAAACTCGAACAAGTTCATAGTAAAAGCTTTATAATTATAATTATGTGATCATCAACCAAAATCTTACGAAGCACTAAGATCAACATTACCGTGTAAATTACGTTACCTACGCTGTTGTGTCGCGGTGCGTGGATGAAAGTGCACAAATAAAACAACTACATTATGAATATCAAAAGTTTATTATCAACCATAAATAATTAAACGTTGGCACAGTATTGCAGATAGGTAGGTCGGCAGTAACATGTATATCACCTGTGTATATGTATATGCTAAGCTCGGATTATAAATTATCATTCAAAATTCTCACCAAGTCTAATACTACTCTGATGTCAATAGGACTAATTAAATGATTTAATAATTTATTTCAGTGATATTATTTAACTTGTATTGAATTGTTCGGACAGGGTCATATTCTACGGTATATGCTTTTGTAACCCACTGTAAAAGGTGAAAGTTTCCAATTTACATACTGTTTACTTTGTATACATTGCTTTAGTCTTTCTGTAAATAACAGTTTTGTCTCTCGCTCATTATGGACCATCAATTAATTATTGTCATTACGCTGTGTCCCATTCACTAACATTCGTACATAACACAGTTGTGAGCTCTGTATAGCTGATGTATACGGAGCCGTCTCCCCGCGCTCCATACACATCAACCTTCTCGTTAGAATCCATCATTTGATACAGCATAACTTGGAAGACTATTGACTCCCCAAAACCTATCTTACGTTCTAATTCTATAGTCCACACGATGTGGTTCCATGAGGAATGAACACCGACCCAACGCCCAATCTAGACTAATAAGGAAAAGCGAATTTTAAATAGTTCAATTGAACGATTAATAAGTCAGTATTAATATCCACTATGACTATCACTATTCTCGTAGAGCTATGATTATGAACACAGTGTTCCATGTTTAGTGTTGGCGGACTCATATAGTGCCTAAGTGCTTGTATATCTATCGTCACTTCGTCAGTGCAAAAATAGCTTCTATCGATTCGTATGAAAATATACCTTGTGTGGATTAAACAACATTATTTGTACCGTGGAGGTCGCGTGAGCGTGAGGCCACAATTGTGTCGCTACCCTAACTATATCGACTATCGTGCATCACTGAATTCAAACAATTACCTATGTATCAAGAATTTTTTAAATAAAATAAACAAAATTCAAAACCAAATTCTACAATAATCACTAACTTTATTGTCAAATGAAAGAAATGCGAAATTCAAAATTATAACACACATCAAGAAAACTAAAATAATTTTCAGAAATAATAAAGATTTGAAACACAATTAATAATAACTATCAAGATAAATCAGATACCATAATTATTGCAATTGGAAATTATCAAACTAAATAGCGTATCATTATAATTACAATAACAAATTCATTATGACTAGGTCTCCCGTACAGGTGGAGTGCTTGAATGTGTGAATTAAATTATATAGAGCGACTACTTAATACTAAGAGATGATAAAGATGAGATTGCTCAGTTAAGAGATCTAAATAATGCTTACGAGTTACCGAAACTAATTGAACTTTATAACGATGCCTTAGTTAAGTGTCAAACTTTAAAACTAATGGAATGAACAGTACGCGCGTGCACTCATTATCTGGGGGGCACCTCTCGCGGGGGGGGACTTCTGTATTTGGCTTTGATGTGCAAGAACGGTTTCTTGGAGCAGTTGTCGTCGGCGATGCTGGCGGCCAGCGACACTCGTATGCTCTCCTCTATGGCCGCCTGCGTCATCGCTCCGTTCACAGAGATGCTTTTATTCAGCGGTTTGAAGTCGACAGGAGTTGCCAGACTCATACTTCTGGTCTTTTTAGGGTAGCCATTGGTCCCGTTAAATGTCTTTTTGGGCTCATTGACGGGAGTGGAGGCGAGGCTCTGACTGCGCGTCTTCCTGGCAGCGGTGGTGTCGGTGGGTGTGGTGGCCGCGCTGGTGCTCCTGTTCTTCTTCACCTGGTTGAGTCTGTCAGTACCACAGAACGTCCTCTTGTCGTCCTTCTGCACGTGAGCTAGACTCATGCTGCGAGACTTCTTAGGTGCGTTAGCCAAAGTGGTGGATGTGAGTGATTTCTTATGCTCTACAGGGGGCGTTCTAACAGATCTACCCGTCGGCGTGTTGGGGGTGCTGAAGCTGGAGGGTGCAGATTGCTTCCTGCTGCGTGGGGTGGCGGGGGACTTGGGGGAGCGCCCGTCCACTGAGTCTGCTCGCAGGGGGAGTGTTAAAGCGGACTTCAAGCTTCTGGCAGATGTCGGTTTGACGGGCGTGGAGGTACGGCGTGCGTCGGGGAGTGGTGAGCTCTTGCCGCTACTGGCTTTACTCGAGGCGCGCGTGGAGCGGCCACTGCGGAGCTCGACTGGTGAAGTCTTGCCGCTGATGGAGGAAGCTTTGCTATCGACAGGTGAGACAGTGCCGGCTACTGAGGGCTCCTTGGTGAGTGAGGCGCGACTGCTGGCGGGTGAGAGCGGCGCGTGCGCGGGCGTGGCGGGCGGCGTGTCGGCGAGTGGCACGGGCAGCACGTCGCGCCGGCCCTGCGTCACCAGGCGCACCTGGCAGGGCTCGTGGCGGGACAGGAAGTGCTCCAGCGTGTCCCAGCCGCCGCCCACGCGCACCATCATGTGGCGACCTTTCAGCAACTGGAACAGAACATTGAGACATCGGTAAGTCGAGGTGTAAAATTGATTAAATATTATAGGCTATGCAGTACTTAAGTATTTTATTTTATTAGTAGCATTCAAATTCTTTAAGTATTAATTTTTACCATCAGGTTAAGGTCATCTCTTCGTAATTTTCCCGAGATTCTGAACTTCTTATATTATGACTTGTGATAAACAGTCAGCTTACCCTGATGAAGACATTCCTGCCGGCGATGTTGTAGCGGCCCTCGCCGACCTTCTTGACCTTCAGAAGCTTGGAGCACTTGCCGGAACTGCAGCTGCAGCTGCGCTCCATCAGCCGAGTCACCAACTGCACCTGAACAAGGAGAAAAGCTAGTGAGAAATTGGCAATCCAAGTAAGTTCGAAAGACGAGTCTTTATAATTATGGGGCGACAACCAACCACTGCCGTCTTACTTTCCCAATCAAACTTTGTTCTACGCGTTTACTGATCTTCAATCGTAAATTCATAATATTAGTTACGAAGCATGTGTACAGATAGTGCCATCCACTCCGCGATTACTGTACTGTAAGCTATACTTTGGTACGGAGCGGAGAGGAGTGGGGTGCGTCTTCGTGGATTCACTATCTACATACGAACCCTCTTATCAAGTTCATTGGTAGGTTTCAGCGGCACGTCGGAGTCGGTGCTGGCGACTGTTCCCTCTGACTTGGTGCTCTCCGCGTCTGCGTTGTCCACCGCTAGTTGCGCTGCAAATGGTAATCACAACTTTTAATTTTATGTTTAACAAAACACAACAACAATCCTTCAATAAAATGCACTGATTCACTCTTTAGATTCTTTCAAGAAACGTAAGTAAAAATATACATGAGTTGTATAATGTGGTCAATACTTACAGTCGTTGGGGTCTGGTGTCTTAGGTGGCACTTCAATAGTAGATCTACTGAATAAACAAAAGTACTCATTAAAGCCAGATCAAACATTGATACTAGAGAAAACATTGAATGTAGTAATTTCACTTGCGGAGTTAGGATCAGTTGTATTGGTGAATTCCAGTGAAGAACTTACTTTTCATTCCGTGGTGGCGGCGAAGAGTCTCTGAACTGCCACGCGGTTGCTGACATAGCGGAGTCAAGTCCTGAATCCCGTTCTTCCAGCGCGATCTCCTTCTCCAGCTGCACCAACCCTGGAGGCTCCACGTTGAACTTGGTGGCGAGGCGAGCAACCTCCAGCAGGCATAGGATGACCTGCCGCGGTTGGTTGTGCAGTACTGTGGTAGCAGGGATACATATGTATAAGTTAAGAGGAATCGTTCTATATCTTTCTTGAACTTAGTTGCGAGATGAGTCACCTCCAGCCGGCACGTTACGTGACAAAAAACAAGAAAAGGATTCAAAAAATAAAATACCTTGGTTTTTGTACACAACAGTCAATATCTCACCAAGATCATCACTTTCGAAGAGTAAGTTCTCGTGCACGCCGAGCTCTCTGCAGAAGGTAATGAAGTTCTCTGTGTTGTCCCGAGAGAAAAAGCTGCGCCGCGCCGCGCGCTGCCAGCAGCGCCCGCGGATCTGAGGCACCGGCTAGGAAGAAGAAACCTTAGTTATTATTTCTTGAATGAATTTTGAATCAAAACTAACATAATGGAAAGAAATCTATATAATGCCAAAAATGCTATAGTGGCCACAGCGTATTTAGCCTTATTAGGTAGTGACCGTTTCGACAAAAAAAATCTAGTAGAAGTCTAAAGTCCTCTAGACCAGAGACTACATATTATTTATATCCAAATCGATGCCCAGGTGGAGTGAGTAGTAAGATTGCTGTTTCAATTCGGTCGAAAGTCACTGGTCAAAAACTCAGTAAGTAGGTTATTGCTTATAACTATGCGTACTCACGCCTACTATGAGTCCCTGGTCCAGCAACTCCCGCGCCCGGTCGTGTATGACGGCAGCCAGCTGGCATAACTCCGCACCGTTGTCCAGCACATCCAGGAAGTTCTCACCGGACAGATACGTTATACCTGAGAACAACAACCACCGGATATTAGACACACTTCCTCCAGCTAAAATCATGATGGATATTGTTACTCCTCAACGAACCTTGGATGCAAGGTCTTGTCTGCAGTTTTGGCTTAGCAGGATGGTAAGGAAAATCATATCTTTTGGGTTACCTTTTTAGGCTATTAATGGACAGCAAGCAAGCAGTCACTAATTGGACCTCTGCGTTCATCGTTCCGGATAATTATGTAAAGGGCATTAGATCACCTATCGCCTTTTTTGGAAAACCCTGGTGGTGTACAGCGATAGCTAAGTGGAGCGAGCAATAACTTCCAGTGAGTTAAGTTCGTTATAAAAGATAAGTGCAATCTCGCCATTTAGTAAAGTTACAACTTAATTCTTGCACAACTCGTTTAATAAAACTTATCTAAAACGTAAGTAAACGATTGACACACTTAGATCTTGCTGCTATAGAAGATATCGTAAAACATAGTCGCCGTGTCGCCGACCGAGCCTGACCTGCGAGAGACCAGTATATGCTGGACCTTCACGAAATGGCAGCAAAATTTCGAATTCATTCCTACATTAAAACTTAAATCCAATGGCCACCTGTCAATGCATATGTATATATTATGCTAGACGAACGCATCATACGTCTCCTAATACAACGGTTTTAGATATCTGCAGCATTTGCTTGCACAAAATAAAGTGCTTGAATCTGCTTGATAGATATTCATGCAGCTCATGTTAAATGCATTTCGCGTCATTGTGAAATTCGTGAGGCTCGTCAACTAAGTAGTGGGACTCTAGTGTAACAAATTTACGACTTTGTGAGTGAGTTGCATGACTGCAGAATGCAGGAGCGCGGGCGCAGCCAATGAACCTAGATTTAACGACAAAGATAAACTGTCTATTACAATGCCTTCACGGTATCGAATCAAAACGATGTACTTACCTAATAATAGAATGATCATAGCACAGCTACTACTTATTTGATTCATGTTGCCTGATTACATCGTTTTTCCGGCTTGCTTTTATCCTTCCAAAGCGATAAATATTAATTCACCATAAGTATCCAGGGCGTGGAGATCCCACTTTGTAGAATCGTAAACAAAGCAACTAACAAAAACAAATGCACTAACGGTCGTGCGTGGCCGACCCGTTACTGCTTATCTATAGACTGACGACTTTTTACTGATCTGGCATTTTCATCCTCTTGCATGTCTGCGTGCCGTGGAGCGAGCCACGTGCGTGCCTGCCAGCCATTGCGCACGTAAACAATGTGATTTAGATCTAGAAATACGTGAAACAGCAAATAATTCGGAATTATGAAGCGATGAGTAATAAAACATTGAATGATGTGCGCAATCCAACAAATAGCTGTGTGAGAGTAAAGCTTGTCTGAATTTCTTTTATTTTTATAAATAAAGAAATGCTATAGGTCTCTCCTCCTTCAGCCGGCCTCTTCTTCTTCAGGTTATCTTGATTTTAGGTATTTTCTTTAGAATTGTAATGGCCTGCACGCAATGTTCAATTATTTCCACCAGAAACGCTACCATATTTGCAAATACTTTTATTGAGTGCAATTCCAACAATAATTACGAACCACCTAACCGGGACGGTGCAGCGGTGAACTTTCACGACGGACATAAGGCAGGGATCGAAACCGATCGCATTCTCATGACCCTATCGATGCAGATCTTGCCGACCGCCGCGGTTCGCTGCTACCCTGGTACCACGGGGGCTTATTAATCGACGACCTTTGGCCCTGTGGCACTGCTTGCAGATTTATTTTATTATCGGAATTACTGACTTATTGCTTATGGAGGTGGATAAATAGTGGGTATTATCTGTGGTATTGTTGGAATATAAACGTGTCTGGTGACTGAAAAATTTCTGCTGCAAGCTTGCCATATTATTGGGAAATGTCGATATGTAGGTATAGTAAAATATTTCATGGAATTGAATGACGAATAAGTTTCGCCAAATAAGTTTGCGACTGGTATCGTTTCGGGGCAATCGTCGAATCTTTTTGAATTATTATTATACGTTTAGAGGTATGAGGAACAGGGTGTAAAGTTCACTCATCCTCTATAGAAAAGGGAGGATCCTCCGAGCAGACGGGTGTTGTGTTGTGTCGGATAGTCTTTTTTAAGTAAATCGCGCGGTAAACTCTAATAGCGCGATGCAGGATTTGTGTCTTTGATGCTTAGTTCGCATGTGGCGTTGTAGATGCCGCCACATGGCAATACGCATACGCATACAGCCCATAATATCTAAGCTGGTAATGAAGTAAGTGGAGCATCTCAATATGTAGTAAATATAAACAAAATTATGTATCACTTCGTTAGCTGCCCGCTTGCTTCTTCAAACCAATTAATTCGAGGGAAAAGGAAACCACCATGTTTAATTAACACCTTCGGATCGGATGGCTTTCCTGTCAATTAAAAATGATGAAAGGAGAACAAAACAAAAGTTTCCTGAAAATTACTGAAACCTGAAATAATGTATATTATATTTTTTGATAATTTGTTAATTTTGTTCGTTTTAAATGGTCCTTTTTAGGGTTCCGTAGTAAACAAGGAACCCTTATAGTTCTTTACTGTTAGTATTTTCTGTGCGTGTCCCAAATAAATAATATTTCTCTTTTTTTCTTTCATTAAGAAATAATTCAATTATTTCATGTATTTTTCACATACCTCACATAAAATACAAGCAGAAAGTGCATTGCATTATTTGCATTACAGCAGCAGATAGTTGGCAATGAAGTAATTACTATGTACGGCCTGCAATCTGTTGGTGGAAGAATGCAAGCCGACGCAAGGAACCGGCTTTTGGATGCCCGATACATGTGTAGGTATACATAACGTGAGCAAAAGATAAATAATATCGGTGCGATTGTGCGGGACCACCCAGGGACTAGGAGCACAGATTTGCATAGGATATTACTAGGATTTCATAGCGCTGAGATAGTTGGCGAGTATTTTTAGTTGAAATATAAGTAACATTTTTGCATGGAGGTGCAGATTTTATTAGTACATATTCTCTTCAATTAGGCTATACACTATCCTTTGTCTATTGATAAAACATCTTATAAAAAATCCGCAGCATCCTTGTGAACCTTACCTTTTCTATTTTTGCTACAGCTTCAGTTTTGATACATTGTTACTCAGGGACAATCTATGGCTTACAGAAATTAAGGCGAAATCTAAGAGATAGACTTCAACACATGAAATTGAATACGTGCTGCAATAAATCACCAGATTGTAACTCTACAGACTGATATGAGTTCAGTGCGTTCTGTTCAATAGTAATCAGTTACGCTATATCTTCGAACAATATTTATCGTCCATACGACAACAATAGAGCTCTTTGTACTGTAGCGAAGATCAAGATTACGCTCACATCACGTCCTCGAAACCTATTGAAATGATTTAATTGAATATCGATTCGATTATATACGGCATCGATCCAGTGTGGGGCGCGACCACCGAGAGAACGAGGTGGTCCAGTGATGCATAGGAACTCTCAAGCTGACTTTTATCTTATATTTAATTATGCATCAAGTAAGGTTGCCACTTATTTCGCTGTTCGATCAAAAGCAAGTATAAACGTAAGCAGACCAATTGAGTAATGTTAGAGACAGTCATGCAGGAAAAAGAAATCCACATGTAAGATCTGGGTTGACTAACGTTTGCAGAAGAACAGCAGTCCTTCGAAAAAAAGAAACTTATCCTGAGTGCTAAGTGACGACAAGTTCCCTTTTTCAGCCAACGCCAAGCGATTGAGAAGGACGAGGCACAAAAGAAAATGTAAATACAATGGGGAGACAGGCATGTGAGAACCCTACTTTATACGACACCATATGACATCTCAATCTCAAATTAAAAAAAAATTAAATCAAAAAGATTTTTTTTCTCCTCAATTTTTCGTAATTGCACCTACCACTGTTTGTCTCTGCATCACCCAAAGGTTGACTGGTAGAAAATGCCTATGGCATTAAGTCCGCCTCTGTACATTTCTGTGCTTGAAGTAAAATAAATAAATAAATAATAAATCTGCAAAAACTATGGCTTGAATGAAATCTACAGTACCTAATTAATGTAAAATTACCGCAACAAATATAATCGATTAAACATTATTTTGCCGATTTTACAATGCAACATAAGTGGTCCAACCAAAATAAAAGTTGTTTTTCGTTCAGGAATGTCAAATATTTGTGTAAACGACTGGTCTGATTGTTATCGGCACAATTAATATCTAGTAGTTCTGCTAACTGTAGACCTCACAAGCACAAACTTTTTTGCAACAATGAATATACCACTAAAGTTATTTAAAACGGGATATTTATCAACTACTTAATAAGTTTCAATTGCCAGAGGTAACGCCGCAGCCTAGTTTGGGAGAAGTTGGTCCCAGGTGCTCCATTATCAAGTGTGTTAAAGGGCCGGTTAACCTGGCAGAAATCTAAACGTAAGCAATTTACTGCATTTTAAAGAGCTAGTCTGCTCATCAAGCCAAAATCCTCTATTTGTTATGAAAGCAACTTTACCTACGTACCTTTCAAATTAAAAAAGAACCATCGAAATCGGAGCTCACAAGGCAGAGATAACCAGTAGGTAACCCCCTTTTTGCCGCTTTTTGACGACAAAAAATTCTATAAGTCGTTAAACCTGTACCAAGTTTCGTCCAGATCGATTGTAAAATACGACCTGTAGAGGAGTACCAACAAACTGACACACGAAAGCAAATTTTGCCAGACTTGAAACAGAGACGCTTCGCTCGCTCGATCTAACTGCGGGGCACCAGTGGATTCATGTAACCGGTCCTCATGAACGCATAGGAGGTTTTTCGTCCGCAATTAGCGCGATGATAATAACTTCGCCGCAGACGCAGCGAGGACGCACGTACTTGTAAGTTGTAGCTACAGAATTAAACGCCAGATAATGACAGGACACGCACCGAGATGACGAGCAGCAGTTGTTAACTACGACATTCATCCACTTGAGGACTATTCATTAATTTAAACTTGAGACGAAGTCGTTCACGGTTACATACATACATACACTCACGTCTTCTTCCCATGGGGGTAGGGAGAAAATACAAAACGCCACCCATACATACTTCTTTTTACGTTCATAAATAAACGAAGCAATATTAAGTACTATAGGACAACTACACAACAACGGTTGTCCTATTGTAAACAAGAATAAAATTTCATAACACAAAAAAATAAAAAATAAAATTTCATATACACGGTGAAATTTTAATCACCGTTTTTCTCTTAAGGGGTCATTGTACTCATCATTATGAACAACTTTTACTATGGGACCAAACCTGAAATAGTGAAAAAAAATATCAGCTGTTCCCTACATTTATGTTCGCATAACTCGTCAAAATGTAAGGAACAGCTTATTTTTTTTTCACGATTTCAGGTTTGGTCCCATAGTAAAAGTTATTCATAATGATGAGTACAATGACCCCTTAAGAGGAAAACGGTGATTAAAATTTCACCGTGTATAAGACTATCCGACATCAATCGTTGGGCAGTTGCCCGCCAGAAACAACACCCATCTGGTCGGAGGATCCTCCCTATTCAATAGAGGATGAGTAATCTTTACATCCTGTTCCTCATACCTCTAACTTTTGACACTAATAATATTTATACTATTTACAAGTACATGAAGGAAAAAAAGGGGAAGACCTCATTGGGCATCTAATTTTACTGGAGTCGTCCGCATCGCTGTCAGTGGGAATAGTGCACAAAAGGTTGGCAGCCTTGCCACGTTTGATGGCAATGCTGATTCTTTGTCTAACATTAGGCCAGGGCCCTTAGTCTACTAATTTATAAACGTCACAATGGTGTCATAATGGTTAGTTTTTGACAGTTTTTGTATGGCGAATCTGTCAAAAACTAACCATTATGACACCATTGTGACGTTTATAAATTAGTAGACTTAGGCCCCAGCCCTCTTGTCACTTTAAGAGTCGACTATTTGTAATAATAATGCTGTAGGTATAGCTTATTCCATCAATTCCCTATTCATTTTGCTTGCAACCAAACCCAGTGGAAAACAAGCAAAAAATGTAGGAAGAAAACTGAATATGTATGGGCAATTGAATGTAATGCTGCGTCCCACTCGTTAGCTTAGTCGTAGCATGTCATTTGATGTCGCAGTGAGTGCTCCTTCATTACAGGACAGATTTGCATTTTTTTTTTTTTTATCCACAACGGGGAAGCTCATTTTGTCAAAGCATCAGCAAATATGAATTGGACATAGGACACAGTCTTCTACAACTAACGACACGACACGACAATGACTTTCCGACACGTTAAATTCGTTACTGTATGTATAGTCTAATGAAAAATATGCTTAGGTAGGTATTATCGGCATAGCGAGTATGTGCGTCAAGTTGGTGAGAAAAATATACTTAAATCCGTCACCATCGTCTCGATTTGGTGATCACACATCAAGACGACTCATTAAATCGAATCTGTAATGCATTTAACCTTAATTATTAATTTTCGCATTCCAATAACGGTATCGTAAGGATGTCAATGCTGGTGACCAATCGGGCCGGCGATGTACACTGCGCTCGCGCCGATTAACGGGCCGCCAACGGAACTTCGATATTGCAATAATAATAACTCCATAATTTATAAGGTGTTACTTTGCATGCCGTAATAATGTAAGGCAAGGGATTACGCGTGGCATTGAACTTCAGGTATGTGTGAAAGTTTAATAATGAAACCTCGATGGTTTGGATGGTGGTGTGGTGGCTCTAACAAAAGTACCTAACGAGTAAAGTTTAACTGAGAACCTAATAACAATATGAAAAGATATCCACCTAGAAATCAAAGTAGAAATAATGCATTTTGATTATTTTCAAACAAAAAAATAGACAGTTTGTGAGTAGGGCAAGCAAACAATCAAATCCCTCACTACAATACATATCAGCTCAAAGATAACAAAACGCTTAATCCATTGACTTACACCAAACGCAAAATAGTATTTAATTATTCATAACAACGCGTCTAGGCAGCGGCAGTTCATACTGTAGATATGAGTAGACACCCTAAACAACCTAATAATACATTTGCATTTATGCACGCCTGGTACTCTGCACACTTTTACTGTAATTAGGTAAATTGCTGCCTGCGTAATTTAATGAAACAGGTATCCTAGAAATTCAATTAGTTTTAGTTAGTGATGCAACGAATACCAATTATTCGCAGAATCAGGTATTCAAGTTCAGGCGTATTCATAATTCGGGAAATAGTACAATCGGTATTCGTATTCTTAAACGTAGTATTCGTTGTATCACTCGATAGCAATTACTAAACTACGCATAATTTTATATTAACTGAACTTTCATTAGAAATTATGATTACGTACTAACGACTGCGTGTATACATTTTATTCCATCGGATTTTCTATTAGACATTATTACCTAATGTACGGTCATTCGTATTTAATGAATTAGCATTCTTCACAACATTCTCCTCTAGAAGAATGTTGTGAAGAATGTGTGAACACAAAAGGCACGACATTTTTTGAGACAGAGATTTGACAGAAGCTTTTGATTGTGTTGAGCACGACTATCACGATCCATTTATATTTAAGTTACAACTCTTTAACAGCCACTGACGAGCCTTCGATCTAGTTTTATCCTGGCGATCCAAGATATGACCAGAACTAATCAGACAGAAATAATATCTTAGAAAGATTGTGTTACAGTGGGTATACCACAGAGTTGAACACTGGGTTCGGCAATAAAAACGAATTAATTACAACAGGAAACATCAGGCAACCACACTTGATAGTTGATGGTTTAAATGTTGATGCATTCATATGTTACAACACAGTTGTGTGGTCATGTGTCGCCAGCTATTACATCGAGCCGCGGCGTCACCCACCTGAGACGTAGCCGATCATGCGTTGCACTAATCACTATTTACTAATCACTTGCCTTACTTATGTTACGGTATAGCTCATTTATGCCCCACATTCATGAAACTTTTTATATAAAGCCATCCGTCGTCGCTTGCACGGAGAATTCATGAGTTCAATGAAGCATAAAACAAACAATGTACATGAATCAATACATTTTTTGCTTACCTGCTAATGTGGAAACTATCTGTAGTATAAAGTTCATATTGATTTTATTGAAGATGTGATATATTATAAAAAGACGTGTTTATGTGAACGTAATGGCTGTCTCGTGCGTGTCATGTTGGTTTAAGACGCAATAATCACTATTACGAACATTATCGTAAATTATATCGTTAGTACGTACGGTAAGAGTTTTCCCTAATTCATGATAATGCTGTAACATAATAGAAGTTTTCAGAGAGTCGTAGTTCCCAGTTGAAGGGCCACCCGACGTGCTCGCCATTTACAAACTATTGTAAAAAAAACGGAGATTAATACAATGTAATGTAGCTAGGAAGTAGTGGCGTCCGTTTATCGATCTATACAAATCGTCTTGCAAATGTTTTTTTATGACAAGATAAGCATACCCTTCATCCATACGGGGCACGATGTTTTATAGCCGTTATGAATAATAATCAAGGAAAATCTGCAGAAAATAATACATTACACGAGAATACTTAAATGCTAGCGTCGCCTTACCATACAATGCACAGGATTTCAGTGGTCAGCAAATATGAAAAAGGCTGCTTTGAATAACTAGCACTACAAGAACCAGCGTAGTTAAGTCGGAAATCAAATCAAGCAGTGCACCAAATTCAGAATAATTCTAAAAGAAGCTTGAATTCTCTTGAAACTAATTTGTATTTTTCATTTCAACACCGCACAAAGGTTCCATCTGATATGAATTGATAGTTAGAAATACAATTGCGCCACCTAGGAGTGAGTGTTGTCGTAAATCTGCGCGTTTGTCTTCGCACGTGTGTGTGTGTCTGCTCGTGACTCGCTTGCCATGTAGGCGGCGTCAATTGTCCACCCATCGCACTTCTTGAGGCTTGATAGACCTCCACATTATACGTGCGGCCCTAGTCGGACCGAAACATTTACTATCTATACTTATAATAAATCTGTAGAAGTGAAAATTCTGTACATTGAAAATATCAAAAAAATAAATGGCAGGGGGTGTTACTAGACCGACACCGAACCCAAAAATTTGATTAAAAAAATTTTTGTCTGTCTGTCTGTCGGTCTGTCTGTCTGTCTGTCTGTCTGTCTGTCTGTTTGTTCAAGTATCACGCAAAAACTACCGGTTCGATTACGATGAAACTTGGTATAATTATTCTTTAATATCCTGGGCACCACACTGGGTACTTTTTATCCCGGAAAAGTATCCTATCCTACGGTTGGGGGGTGTCAAAGTTTGTATGGAAGAATTTTAACGCGCTGTCCGATTAACTCGAAACTCAATATTTATACTTAAACCGAAAAATTAAGAATAACGTGTATCAGGATTTTTCGAAATTCAACCCCTAAGGGGGTAAAATAAGGGATGAAAGTTTGTATGAAAAATCTTATTCCTTGAGGTAATAAACACGAAACTTCGCACGAATAGTTATCTAAATAAATTATAAAGTTTGTAGTTTTTTGTTTTTCTAAATTACCCCCTTTTTTTTTTTTTTCTTTTTTTTTTTTTTTTTGGGTGGGAAATCTTCCAATGACTTCTCCCGCTCTGGGCGGAGCGGGAGGGCGTGTCAGACTTTTACTGACTAAAACCCACCCGTGTTCGTTCCCTTGCCATGCCAGGGGCCACGGTTTCCCCTTAGGACTACCCGCAACCCCGGCGGGCAACGGTCCTAGCGGACCCCGTCAGTTTTGCTGACATCTCTTTGAGGCGCGCGTGGAACACGACGCGCCGTCGACCCGGGCCTGGTCCTTATCGGGGGCGAGCTACCCATTGCTCACCGCCCGCAAGCCCGCGCCTACGGTGGCCGGGAATCCTCCAAGGAGTCCCGACGCCCAGGGCGTCTCCTACGGCGGCTAGGCGCGTGAGGGCCCGAACTTTGCCTCTCCCTCACGCGCTCCGCCTCCTCCTACGTCTAAATTACCCCCTAAAGGGGGATTGGGGGGTGTCAGTGTTTGTATGGAAGAATTTTAACGCGCTGTCCGATTAACTCGAAACTCAATATTTATACTTAAAACCAATGGGGATGTATGGGGTAATTTCCGACACTCACGCGGGCGAAGCCGCGGGCAGCAGCTAGTATCAAAATAAATCAATCAAAGCAGAATTCAGTAGAATCATGGCTTGGCCATTTCGCTACATTCGCGGGTGTAAGATGAAAAATGTATTCACTGTTCATAACTTTTCAGTTCTTGTAGTAACGAAATGGCCAAGCCACATATTATTTTGACTAAGGTGTAGAGCTTATGAAGTTAGAGCTTGTACAGTTAGGGCGCGTAGAGTTAGAAGCTCTACATGAGATCTGATAACTTATTGACAATGCGAGACGCATGGTCGTCTTGGCAACATTTTACATGAAAATATTTTTGGTGGGATAAGAATTTCAACTACGGATTGCAGCGCTGATAAGTGCAGAAATAGATTTATGTTCCACCTAAGCTGCACTGAAACGTGCAGTTATTGTAAACAAACAGAAATAAAGAATATTTTATTACTTTTGCCTGGGTAGACCGAGAAATTCTAAAATAACATAAATTTTAACATAACCAAAACTGTAAGGTATATTTACAAATATTTTATTAGTAAACGCTTATATGCCTTTAACCTGCTACGGTAGCAAAAAAAATTGATATCGCTTCATAAACAGCATGTTTATTAATGTTCATTCCCCACCTACTCGTAAATCGAAGCTTGAAGTTGTCATGGAAGTAGTAATTATCAGCACATCTTATAACGTTGTCCGGTGGCTGCCCACGCGGCGCGGCGCGGGCGCAGGCCGGCTCGTCGGCAACTACACAAAAACCCGCGCGAGCATATATGGCAGCGATGATACAATCACTTGTCGTACAAATTGTGCTTTATTATTACGATTCCTTGGCCCTGTGTACTATAAATATATTTCAAGAATTTGGAGTGAACTTAATCGCAGTTGATTTGAATTTATTGATATTACCCTTTATTAATTGGCAAAACATTATTTTGAACAGCTAATGTTACCTAGTTCTGTTGAGTATAATAACGAATGGTAAGAATACATTATAGTCTAGTTTACGGCGTCAGGCATGCTTCTTAATATAGAACTTAATAATACGTAACCAGAATCTCGTAATGACAGTAGATACATGTAATGATGAGGTTGATGGTAACATCCGCTGAGCTAAGGAATATCCAGTGTTACGATAATATGATGCCGGATCCAAAGCCATCAGTGCAGCATTATAACATCGCAAAAGTTATCTTTGACCAATTTTGATTTGCAACATTTCTTCTGGAAACTCACATGGCATTTGCAAGACGGAGAAACTCGTAAAATTGCAATTTTTCACGGCCCTCGCTCCGAATTATATAACTCATACAATGTTATTGTTCACTGCAGACCAACAAGACGCGGGTCTTCTTTTCTTTAAACAATGTTTCTTTTCGTCAAGTTTTCTACTTATTTAGGTAGTTACCCGTTTCCTATCTGACAACTACTGTCAAGTTATCTGAATGGTGATAGTTTCATTGTTATCATTCGCGTCAGTTTCTCTAAAAAATGTAGTGTGACTTACCGATTGTTTTATTGATCCAGTCGGCCAGGTCCTCCTGCAGGGGGAAGAGCTGTCTCGCCTGCGAGTACAATATCTTCTCCCTGTAGAAGTCCTCATCTTCGGAGCAAGGCGTCTGCGCCGCCAGTGCACAGTCCGCGCGCTCAAAACTGCTGCTCATCTTCCTATTGACTACTATATCTCCATGACCGATATGGCGTTCCTCTTCTTCTTTCCCCCCTTCGAAGGAGCTCCGGATGTACTCGAAGGCATTGGTCCTCTCAAAGGCATTAAAAATTCTATCAAAGTTGCCGCTCAACGGCCTGTCGAAGCTCTTGGGCTCCACGGAGGTCGGCGAGGTGACCGGACCCCACGACGTGCGGCTCCCGATGGCAGTCGGACCGCACCGGTAATATGCCATTGTCAAGGCTTCCCTGCAACAAGGACAATACAACAGTGAACATCGATTTAATTTCAGATACGAGTATGCAACCAATGCATCGACTTTCAACTGAACAGAAAACAACTTGAAATGTAAGCGAGAATAACAAGTAAACATGAGCACATTAAGTTTTAGTGACGGATATTATTCTTAACGAGGATTTGGATGAGCGTCATTCTGCGGCATAAATGGCCTTTTTAACAAATATGAACTCGGTAATAAAAGAAGAACGTTTGGCAACCAATTTTCTGCACGAGACTAATTTGCATGTCTGACAAGGGCTCTGTTCGGTAAAAACTAACTAATTATGAGGCGAAGGTCGCCGGCGCTCTGACAGACAGTAATTAAGACACAAAGTGATCGCTGACACAGAGATATGAACACTGACAGCAGGTAATTTGCCGACAGGTTTAGATGAATTAGTTAAAGTAATAACTATGATTTTGTTTTGATTGGATGCGCATACTTCAATCAGAAATTCGATAATTCGGAAATGATTAATCTTTTAGATTTTTAGCTACACACGAGATGATAAACTTGATTTCGTAAAGAAAATAACAGCCAGGTGAGCAATATTCAAAAAGTGATTCTATGCGAAATTGCTATCAAAGGTTACTCAAGTTATTAACAAAGAAGTTGAACAATGACACTGTTGAATGTTTATCTTCGTCGTTACGCTGAATCATACTCGTACTATCACAACTACGTTCAAAGGTAAACCTTCTTCTTCATGGGAATTCTAGTTTTAAGACTTAAGTCCTCACGACCGTAGCGATGGCGCCGAAGTTTGGTGGATCGTCGGCAAAAAGACAAAAGGCTGGAGTCGCGGGTAGATCACACGGAGTCCACGCTTCCCATATATGTGCCGGTCGTGATGGGAGTACCAAGGTACGTGACGCGAATCCCTACACAACGATAGTCGGTATTGTTTCAGTTTGGGCCATGATTCCGCCACTACTTAATAGTGGAAGGCGATCAAGCAATTAATAACTATTTGATCACAATTTTAGCAAAGCAGAAATCCACCACCAAAGGTTGTCTAAACCGTTTGGAACATGTCACCGGAACTCATAAAGCCTAAAGCGAAAGGGCATACAAGCTGTGTGACATAGATTCCAATGATCATACCTCATAGAACATAACATTTCGCAATAACTATAATTTATTCCTTCCGTTCCTATTCGCATGGCGGATATTAAACTACGTTTAAAGTACAATAAGTGTCATTTGCAGGGGAATGCGTTAGTTACGAAAGGAAGCCCGAAGCTGTCCTCACGAGCGGGAAAATGAACAGAAATGTAACACACAAACATTACCATTTTTATAGAAGTTCATGTTCTGTGAAAATGACTTTGTGTAGTTCACTGAGTTATAAGTCGTGTCGCTCGTGTGCACCTGGGTTTATGTCGTGTGTGTGTCGTGGACTCGCGGTCCGCGGCTTCCATTGTGCGCGGTGGTCCTCGTATGTAGACGCGTGGTCACGTCTTGGGAGCGCGGATTGGACTTGTACTCGTTCACCGTGAGCGTCCAAATATGAACAAAATGTAGCAGCATTGAGTCGGATAAAGTACTCGATATTGAGCATTAATGATAGTAGATTAAAAGCAATATTATCCTTGAGGAATATAAAAATAAACAGATAGCGTTTATGTTCAGAATCCAGTTAAACTGAATGGAACAATTTTCTAGCACTAACACGCAAGAATAAAATAACATTGTCAATAATAGTTTAAAGTTATTCAAATGACGTTTTCCCATGAATTTTCCTCATGGCAGTTAATTTATGTGAATGGGAGCAATTGGGACGAGCCGGCACCGCGCCCGTTTGGGCCGTCCCAACGGCGATGCGACACGGAAACCACGGGAAAATCGATTCCGACGAATTGGGACAATATTTTGCATGTCATTACTTTATTTCTATTTCAAATGGTACCCTTTTCCAAAAATGTACAGTACAATTTTCTTTGTTTCCTCTGTTGATGGAAGATAGCACGCGAGACTGGGAGCAGGTGACTTTTGGTTTTCTTCAGGAAAACGTGATACGCACACTCATAAAATATGTAAAAATGCAGGGGAAGTTTCGATTCAGACCACTTTATAGGCCGTTTTCCTCACATGAATATGTAAGTACCTACCTAGCCTAAATAAAAGTTGAAAACTGAATGCATTATGGAAAGAAACGAAATGAACGCTTCGTGCATTGTGTCATCAACACAGTCGAAAACATCCTAAAAAGTCTCTTTGTTTCTACGACTTTGCCCTTTAGTTTGAAACCACAAAATATTAGAGTAAAGGTCTGCTCACACCACGTTGTCAGTACATGACGAAATAAACGCAAGCCTTGATAGTCACAGCAGTGAGCCTAGCATCAATCAACATAAAGTGGTCGGACCTATGTTGTGTTGCCCACGCGCACCGAGCCTACGATGCAGGGCTTATAGGGCTGCCCGATCTGAAGAATGTAGTTTTACGAATCAATAACATTCTTTGCAAGGTGCACGATACAAAAATGAGGTTGTCATCAACTGTAACGATTAACATGAGATTCATAAAAGCAATGCAATAGAATGCTCACGATCTTTATTATTCTTCTCCATATATTATTCTGTGTCTGTCGGTCTGTCTTCACTTCAGCTAATGCCCATAAAATACTACGTTCCTGCACAATATATCTCCAACTATGCAGCTGCCAGCCCTACACCGTATAGGTCAAGTTGAGCGGGCCGGTCCCGTCGTTCAAGAAAATCGTCCATTTACGCAAATTACACGTAGTCTCGAAGGTCTCCACTCCCGGCAGCTTTTTCATTACGACGCTCTTGAGCCAGTTTACACGGTTCGTTTGTATGAAAATTGTCCACACGTTCTCTTGAAGATAGGAAAGGATGAGCAACCTTATAAAGACAAAGATTCGGCCATTTGTTGATATCTTATTACTGAAGCAAGTTCAGAGAAGTCGTTATTAAAGGTATTGTGTGTTGATCCGAGAAATCGAAGAGGTCGAGATAAATTGCACATCATTAGTCTGACAAAAAGCTCAGATACTTAACGACCAATTCAACTTTGAAAAGGAAGAATCAATCTGATTGAATAATGCGAAAAAGAAATGGTCCCTAAGTGAATAGGGCAACAGTAATATTGGAGACATCTCTCAGTGAGTGGTTGGTCGTCCGTCGCGCGGCGGTGCGTTGACTCCTGTGCGTTCCTTAATTGGATAATCACATTCACTCCCGCTCAGAGCTGAGTTACCAATGCAACTCGCACATTGTCCGCATTGCATACATTCTTGCACATCTAAGATTTCAGGCCGATAATGTTTCTCTCTACGTTCAAGTATTTAACATTCATTTTTGTCTCTGCGTTTTAGGAATGTTTCCTACATTCCTAAAAACGCAGTTGGAGGATTTTACAAATTCAGTTTTTCAGCAAAAACATCGGTTTGTGTTCGAGTGACTTTGCACTCCAAACAAATCTTGAATCGAGTAAAGAGTGCATTATCGGTAGTGCATCAGTAGTGCATCGCGGCCGGCGGTCGTGTTACCGCTCCATTGAGAGGGGGACCCATATGGACTCGGTAGCCGCATGGCACTCCCTGATGGAGTCGATAGTCTTCTGAGATTATGTTTTCCTGGTTCAGGTAAGGACATAACGGCAATATGGCATTAGGTATGGACAAAGGATTCTAAAATTGCTACTCACTCACGAAAGGAACGATACCTACGAATAGAATTCAGAACCAAACAAATCAAGGAAATTTAAGTGATCACTACGAAGAACCAAAGAGTTTAACTGACTGACTGGACTGTTGCAGCATGGTAGCAGCTGGCTCACTTGTTTTGTACCCCGCTTTGCAACGATTTGAAAATGTAAAAAAACATGCATGTGCCTAAGTACTAAGTTGGTACATGCCGATCCGACATGCCTGAGGACTGGTCGTCTGCGATAGCCGCGCATGAGCTATCGGCCGCGTGTCATCGACCCGGGAAGGGTCGGCTATCGACGCGGATTCCTGTCAAGAGATCGCAGATACTTCAATTGATCCTGTGGCACTTAGAAAGCATTGCCAAGGAAAACGGTACTTATGAATAATTGTACTGGATTTTGCTTAGGCTTGGCCCGTTGAGTCAGCTTGTTGTATTTCTTTGGGAACTCCTTGGTCTGTAGACTAGGCATGCGTTTATGCTTACCGTGGAATTCAACTGAAAGGACCAGCTGGCGCGAGCAGTTTTGTATCAAGAAATGTTGGCACAGTTAAGTCGTAAAACAAAATGTTTTTCGCATTAGGAAGTTGTTGAATATTGGGGTCAGTCCTAAAAGGTCGGCTTTTACGAAAGGTAAAGTAAATTTACGATTGCTGAGTGATGTGGTAATGTAATTGGTCACCGCTACAACTACATGTTCACAAGATTACACGCTAGCAAATCAGTGTTGTGATATTATCTCCACTTCGTTCAGTGAAGTATTAACTTACGGCCCAAAATAATGAAGGGGGGGAGAATGAAATGGTACCTATATACCTATAATATAGTGGAATTGTGTCAACTTACTAGTAGAACTCCACGAGCAAAAATAATTTAATTTTTGAGATCTTTGTAAAATATCTCCCAAAGTTTATACCAATTTATTGTATGAGGTATTATTATCCTACTTATTGTTGGTTTATAGTTCGTTCTACGTTTTATTAAATTGCCCATAAATACCAGGACGCCATGAAATGGTGGCGTTTTTAATGAAAAACGTGCGGAAACCAATTCAATTTCACAATGTTCAGGTATCGGTGTCAGAGTTACCGCATCTTAGCGGTATGCCGCGCAGTACCGCACTCGGTTTCTAGGCGCCTTTACCGCAAGACACATATACTCGCTTTCGACAGGCGGAGTCGGTTAACTCTGAGGTTTACTCACAGTTCTCGAGTTTGGACTGTTATATGTTATGAATTTATGATGTAAACTTTACATAAAACGTAAGTATTATATTACACACAACCACATACCTACTTTTTATGTAAAGTTTACATTTCCAGTCTTCTCACATCCTAAGTGGATCGCATTTAGCTAACCTTCTTTAGTTCCAAAATATGTATTTCCGTGTGTGCAGAGCAATTACACCACATCGCAGGATGTTCAAATCATTCACGCGTGTCAGCGTGACTACACTCGGCCATCATTTTCACCCAATCCGAGTGGCTCTCTCTCTCGAACACTCAAATTCCGTACATTAGCAGGCATCGCGGTGCAGCGAGCGATCTATCACGTTCTTCCACTCGACGTTGGCGGAACAGCGCCGATCACGGCAGTGCACGTCAACACTTACACTAATTTATAAGGCAATGGACACATTGCTTGTTTTTTGTCTGAAAGTGGGACGTAGTGGATGAAGCGCTTTTATCTGCGTGTGTTACAAGATGAGGGCGTATTAGTGGTCTTCTTCTACAACCTCTCCTGCAGTTTCCGCTCCGCATGGACATTGATAGCTTGAGCATTCGTTGTACTGCATAAAGTATAGTGAAGAAGCTCGATATTTGTAATTTTTTAACTTATCCCATAACCCAACTGCATCGCTTGGCAACTCATTCATGATCACGGTGTGTTTACCTGCACGGGAGAATTAAAATGTTCTGAAGCTTGCTCAGGGCAAGCAAGGCATTACTTTTCGACGACTACATGTATTACACAGACCTGCATTAGTGCGCCCAGTAAGTCAACACGGTGCCAACACACTCCTTCTTTCAAACTCACCAAAATAGAAGCAAAAAGGGGCAGTTTCTGGTTACCATCGCTCGACGCAATTCCACGTAAAAATATAAATTGCATTCACAAACAAACCGTATGTCAATAGCGCCATGTGTATGTATTGTAGACTTTAACACGACGAGATAGAGTTCTTTTTGTTTGTTTACCTTTTACTAGTTTCAATAGGACAGCGAAGTGGGGAATGTGGTACAAGTCATAAGTTACGAGAGTTTTTGAATTCTTATTTTTGATTCCAAATCCGATTATCGATAATGATCTAAGTAATGCAAAGGCGATAATCGATCATTTCTTTTAATCAATAAATCAAATCGTTCGACACGTGTCTACAAAAGGTCGACCATTGAATATTAGAATGACATTCACATCTCATCGATTAACAATGCGATACAATATTGCAACAGTGCAGAACCAGTATTTATTTCATTCACAAAACCCTTGCGAAATACAATTTGCAAACTTTAGCTAAGCAATTGGATAGGTTGCAGCCACGGAAATTATTTTTTAAGCAAGTTGACACCCTACTTCAATTCTCTGTGTTATAGCCATTTCATACAACTTTCTTGTGAATCTCTGGCCGTGAATGACAGATGTAATTTGAATATGAACTATTCAAGTTGGTAGTCACTGTGCCTATCAATTACTTTCCCCGACTTTACAATGTTTGTTGCAGATCTTTAGCTCTTCATCGCCATATCTTATAAACTTGAGTGCACACTGAAGGGCGTCGCAGCGGAAGCCCCCGCGCCCCGCACCCCGCACTGCTGTTCTCTATGTGTTCATTGATGAATCGAGTGCACTCGATCAATGGCGCAACACCGACGTACCTCACTCACTGTACCTCACAATACTACCTACTCAACGATGAGCTGTACAAGAGCCACTTCATACAATGGAATCAACATAGGTCAGGCAAAGAATGTGCCAACTTTACTGTACGTGGCCAAAAGAGCCGCTTTTGGAGAAGAGATACTTATGTTATATCGTAGAGCTCCATAATGTAGCAGAACTACCCCGAACCCAAAAACAACGATCTCCAATCATTCGATCAATGATTGACATCTATTTATAACGTGCAATCAGCAGTTCAGTTGTAAGCGTAACCGCTATCTTCACCATAAGTATATAAATACTGTGGTACTTCTACACGCAGTTTTGTGTTGGAGTGTGAGCTTTAGCAACGCATCGTTAGCAGCGATCGACGAGTGCTGAAGACAGATTGCTCCATATTCACTGATGATTTATTTATATTCACAGCAGCGAGTGATTTCGACATCTCGACTAAATTGTAACAGGAACAGTTAGGAAGTATTGTTTGAGAACATTCTGTTTTAATGACCTAATTTACTTGCTCAAGGCAAATTATAATGTACCTACAGTGAAAAAATAAAACGACGGCGACGGTCAAGACAAAAATAAGGAAACAAAACCAAAATAAAGAAGATGAAAAACAACTGACTGTCGTCTAGGTATAACAAGGTGATTATTTTATAATTTTTGTGGATAGCTGAAACTTGTGTTTGTTTTGTATTACCGATATTATATATTAGGTTTCAAGTTTCAACCAGATAAACTATATACAACATTTCTTCAGTCACAGTCACAGTATAAACATTACTAGCAGGATTTCAATCACACTGTTCACACACGAGATGTCTGCAACTCGTGTGTGAACAGTGTGATTGAAAATTGAAACCACATCACATCGCATCGTTACAAAAGTTGCGAGAGTTAACTAAACAATTCGTCTCTGCAGCTACAGAATCATGTAAACATGAGACAGGACTTCAAGCACCCACGCGCAGCTTCGGTCGCAGCGCAACGCAAGCGCATCTGTCTGGCCGTCGTGGAGTGCATGGCAATGTTTACGACCCGATACGTGCGTTTGAACCCAAACCCCACGCCCAATATTTAACGTGCTGCAGGAGCGGTAGTAACTACATATAAGAGAAGTCAATACCTACTTGTACATTGCACGATAATAATTGACTAAACGAAAAAATTCTAATGTTTTATTTGATTTGGCTGTTAAACAAAGTGTTTAGTGTGTTGCATTTGATCTATTATGATTTATCTTTTACATCATAACCATTTCCATGCTGGGTATAATAATAGGTCACCTCTCCTCATCGGATTTTCTATGTCATCATACTCCAACACTTGGCTGCCGCCACTTCATCAAAGCACCACCAGCTATCTTATTGTGTAACACATTTTCGTAAACGATTAAGACTATTCTGTTTCATTTTGACAGTTCAACAATATTCATTAAGTTATTTACGGTGTTGAACAATTTTATTTTTTCGAAATTTTGAAGCAATCTTTTTCAAAACGATTCAGATTGTGATTAATCGTGTCTTAAGACCCCCGCAAACAGGCGCGACGAGACAACGCGACGCGACTTTACTTTTCTAAGAAAACTTCACGGTAGAACAATTACCGGTGCAGTATATACGAGCCTTTACAGAATTAGGGTGCCGGCCCTAGACGCCCCATATGTTAACAGAGCATCACGAACCTCAAAGTTTTCAAGAGCGCTAGTAATGTGCACGCTGCATGACTTTTCGATTTCGAGTCTAACTAAAAGTGTGCCATGCCATGCCATAGACAATGGGTTATTATCATGCGATAATAACCCATTTTGCTGCTATAGATAGAGTTCAGCGCTGCTCAGCCGCATTCAGCGTCGAACGCGGCGGAACAGCGCTGTGCACGGATGGTTCTCGACTCCTTGTCGACAAGTTGCATGCGAACTGCATAGTTCCTGCATAGATTTGATTTATTTTTACGTAATCATTATGCACGCAAGGATTGAGAGAGTTCGGACGTCTTATAAGTATAATTATTTTTATTTTTACGTAATAAAATTATGGACGAAGAGAAACTTATATTGCTAGGGCGAAAATATCTCTGTGTTTAATTTTATCAATTTCTTCTGCAAGAAGCGAAACAAAAAAAAACTGTCCATGTTGAAGTCACAATACTAAATGAGTAGCTTACCGTCTTCGCAGCATATTCAGGGCCGTACGTAGTAGATAGAAAGTTTCAGCGGAGATAGCACGCTATGACGGCTTTTCTCATTCTTTCGACACTGTACGCGGCTGATAGAAGCAGAACTGTATAAGTGTGACCAAAATCGTTCAGCGAAACGCGAATGGAGCTGAATAAGTGGGAGTAATCCCTTATGCTTTTCCTCAAGTCTCGACTTGAATTACATAGTTTCAATAATCTGTTTACGTTTGTTGAACAGTTAACGATTTACAATTTACTCTGTCGGGGGCTTATGTAAACAAGTTGATATGCATGTCAGGGCTCACACGTTGTGCTTACTGAGTGTCAGTAACGAGGGAAATGGATTATTACCATCGAGCTACTCTCGAAACACCGAAATACGCTAATTTAGTACAAATACGTGTAGTGTAGTGTGTAGTTCGCTCGAACGAGATAGTTATTAATTTTGTTAGAAAGTTAAAGGTACCTACCGCGATTATTACGGACAATGAATGGGCAGTAAGTATTTTGATATGCAAATATAAGTGCTACAAAAATAAATGGCGTTGAATGAAGAGATATAAACCGACGGTTGTTTTAGAGTAAGAGTTACCATGAATTTATGATTTAACGATTTACATAACCATCTTTGTAATCCCAAAGAGGTAAGCAGTCGGCTATGTTCTTTAGTTCTATTATTCAACTGTGGTTACCGGTAGCTTCATCTTGTATCTTTGTATGTTTCAGCCACATTCATAACAGACTCTACTACCTCATAAAAACAAACAGCTTTGAGATACCAATTTCCTTGTTTTGGAATCTAAAATATGGACACCTGTCCATCCAGGACTTAAACAGCTGATCTTGCGACGAGCAGCCATAATTTTTTCATAAATTGCGATTCATGAAATCGCGCCAGCTGCGTACCTACATTATACAACGTGTTTTTTTTGATATCCCATAACTCTAAGGTTATATTCTGTAGGTAAAAATAATACTAAAACTCCTAGAATAGGTGGTCCAAAAATGCATAGTTTCGGAGATTCATTTAAAAACACTAAAAGCTGAATATGATGAAACTAAAATATCTCATAAAGTTCACCTACCTAATTTTTTGTTTGCTTACCGTACAAAATAGACCCTCGGCCTCGATGTGTAGGTAGGTATCTAAGTTTCATTGATAAATACGAGTAATTCATTAATATTTTGTTAAAAATTGTTCATTAAAATTATTTTTATTTCACGTAAGGATGTTTTGGGGTTTACATTATTATTCGTGACTTTGTCGAATTATTTTGGATGAAAAAAATAAAAATAAAAAAAGGATGATTGAAACATAATTCATATGCCAGTTGATTCTTTGATATGGTCTCAATCATACCCTAGAGTTATGGGACATAAAAAAAAACAGGTTGTATAGGTACTGGAGTGCACTCACAATGGAGGGTAACATCAGTTCACAGATCATCGAGCAGCGACGGTTTTGTACAATCAGTGGCTGGTCGAGTGATTTTGGTGTTGAAAGTGAACGCGATACCCCCTACCGTTCCTGGTCTTCTGGTAACTGTTTCTGTGGTCCGACTGAAGAAACAGTTTTTTTCGAGAAAGGATGAAAAGGAGTCCGTTTTTAACCCACATTTCCATAAGACCATTTCACAGAGCGACCTTAATAGTTCAATGCGTGACAAAAGTGAAGGTGACACCTCCGCCTGCTCTTATACGCCTAGTACTTGCTACCTGCATGTTAAACCGATAACCTATTAGCGTCGCCGTTTAGTACCCAACGCGGCTATTGTTTTGCAAGATAATGCTATTAAAATGGAGATTCTGTGCTGCAAACCTACTCTTGATAGAAACTATGGTTTGTGGTGAGGCGAAGTAACATTACCTACTCATGGGTTTCATTCAGGGCAATGCATACGATGCATGTTGATGATATCATTTAGGTCCTCTTGAATTTAGTTTCTCCATAATTTCATCGGGATTGTTACAACGAGTAGCCCCCTGGAAGACATATGTGCAGACATATGTTGTCGAGGCTATCTTTAGAAACAATTGGATTATTAATTAAACACATGCGTTTTTGTTCCATCAGGTACACAGTACGTCGTACAACACTCCAACACATGTTTTTTCTTATTGTCGCCATTTTTTGTACGAGATATTGGCCGAAGAATAATTAAGCTGTTTTTCGACCTTGTTACTAGATGAATCAGGGCCACATTCCAGATACCTAGACATTTATTTGATATTAATCCTCTTAAACATGCATGTACGTGACAGTCATTCAAATGCAACGCAATGCTATCACCAAACTTAAACAATGTTAATCGTGATTTAAGGCTCGTGCATACTGGAGCGTCTTGTCGCGCGACGTGACACCGGTAATTGTTCTACCGAGAAGTTTTCTTAGAAATTGTATTATTAAAGTCGCGTAGCGCCTGTTTGTAGGAGCCTTTAGTGATTATGCCCGAAACCACAAAGTATAATTTTATTATTTTCTTCTTAATTCAAGCCAAATCATTTAAGTTCCGTTCGTATCCCGTAAACTAGGGTCACTAGGGTAACTAAATCATTTAAAAATCTACAAATGTTTAATTAGATAGCCAGCCAGTGACTTCCTCCTGCATGATAATATCCTAGTCCTAGTAAATACGCGAACTAATTAATGTTGTTGACCTGAGTATAGAACTGCACAATAGTGCAGCGAACTTTAACTTAGATAGATGACTGTTTTATTAGCCATTGATATGATCGTCGCGAAACTGGAGCTCTACATGGCGGTGCTAATTAGAACATATTGTCGACTAATTGATGTGGGAGCACTCCGTCCTACTACAAGCTTGATTGAAACATTGTCAACCATAACAAAATACACGAGAATCTTGGCGCGTGGAAAACGCCTTTAGATTCTAACATTTATGATAAGTAATTGAATAAGAGCAAGTATCGCTTATAAAGACATGACCACTTGTCCAGCAGTATTTATTGAATTGAAATTAACTAATTGAATGTAATGCTTACAAACGGTACCGCTCTTGAACTATAAAATAGCATCATAAATATTTGCCGTACAAGGCAGTGACGCGTGCGCATTGATCCATATCGTCGCTGCGTCGCGGTGTCGCGTCGGTCGGTTCGATACATCGCAGTTGAAATCATGCATCTTGTAGTAAACTCAGCCTTCCCCAAGGCCACGTGTTAATTAATGTTCTGTGTTGGATATATTGTCTAAATTAATCGGTTTACAATATTCTTAATCACTTGTCTAAATTTAAATTAAATCTCGCCTTGTAACATAAATGGTAATCAGCGGATTGTAATACAATTAGCAATGAATAAATTGACATCAATATTGGTGTATTTACTACGCGCAGTCACATAGATGCTGGTTAAGTAACATTAAGCAATAACTGTTGACTGAATGTAATTAGTTATTCGAGTAACTTAGCATACATCATTTTAAGCCTCTCACCCATTGCTCTAACTAACAAATGGCGGACCGCGCGCTGTCCGAATCCGAACCGCCAATCTAGTTTGTGCGGACCTTATACAATACAATTTACCTATAACTCAAACAGGGTAATTTAATTTGGCCGCACAGTCTTTGCCGTCAATACGACAATTAATGGCGGATTAAAGACATAGCTTGCAACAACTTTACTCCAGACTTCAATACAACCTGTAAAGATAGATGGGGTTCTATAATAATAAATAAATAGTCTTTCACCTACAATGGCGTCTCCTAGTCTCGAATAGAATATTTTTATTTGCATTATAATTATAACTTGTTCAAAGAAATGTGAGCTACTCGTATTTCCGCATCATTTATTCTTATTGTTCCAAGATTTCAAGAATGAAATCACTTTGCATTAAAAACAGTGTGATTAATAACGTCACAATAACCACTACATTTATTTACACCAGGCAGCGTCCACAAATCACTCTTGTCCAACTAGAAAGCCGTAGATGTTTTCAACACTTTTTCACGGCTCTAATAGTTAAGAAAGTATGTAACGTGTGGCATTATCTGCAATACTGTCCACTGTCCACTGTCCATCCACATCCACTCTCTACTGAGAGAGGGTGTTTTCTAATAGCTGTGACGCTGTGACGACACACCGGACAGAATTGGAAACGAGACAGATTTCGCGCTAAATGTCGCAAATAAGCACATGTTATAATAGCACAGTGGGTATTTATATTCATGTACCATCTACTAGGCGGCTCTGCTCCGCATGCATGTGCTCTCGCTGCTTCTTGTCACAGCATCACTTTTCTCGACTAAGTATACATTAGGGTTTTCACTAATGTTGTTTTGCTGCCATGGATGGATGTTTAGATTTCTTATGCGCTTTAAGTCGGAATAGGGTTGGCCACTAGTGCAGCTGCAAAAGCTATTTGTGATTGTAGGTCCAGGTAGGCTCCAGAAATGTTTGACACAAAGAAACAACAGAATATCTATTTTCTTTGTAGTAGATTTAGAATAACACAATGTGATACCCTACTGCTATAATTCCATTAAAAGAAATTGGATAACTGGATACATACGACAATAAACGATTTTTCTGTCTATAAAAACCGAAGGCAAAAACAGGTCTGAGATTCTCCCTCGAAAATAATGAATCTTGTTCTTTATCATAAATCAGTGCAATGACAATAGTTTTAGAGGCACGTTGCAGATGTGCGGCGCGCGGTGCGATGCGTGTGCGCCGAGAAAGTGCAGCAGTAATTAAATTGGGCGGCGTCGCAGCCGCAGCACACTTAGCACGGAAAGCGGAACTGATGATTGCGTCACACGCTACAACATCTGCTCACACTGGGTAGGGTTGCAAAACGTTGCTTCTCGTGATCGTCATTATCACACGAGGCTAAGTAGATGTAAATAGATTTTGGGCACGTTAACTAGACAATCTCGAAAGTGCTACAAGTGCTATTAAAAGTTTTGTCGGTGGACCAAAGTAGTTCCTATTATTGAATATCGTTAATCAGACGCAATTCAAAATGTAAGAGCCAGTGAACACTTTCAAGTTCTTCAGACCAAACTTGAACTTTCACAAAAATTGAACCTAACAAGAGAATAAGGTACATAATAAGTAGAGCGTCAGCCCTCCCCTCCCTCCCCTATCACCGACTGCTTGGTAAAAATTAGGGAACAGTGAGCATCGAGGAAATGGGTTGACGGGCAACGCCCACTTACCTCGGATTCACTGATCTACACGCCAATTTCGAATGGAATCATAACGCTGCATTTGTGAGGCTGTTCATTCAATGCCTAGAAGATAGAAGACTGTGCCCTGCATCTACGTCCTTCGTTAAAGGTGTGTGATTCGAGATCTCTATGAAAAAACTATTAACTAGGAGTGTAGAATAAAGAATGTGAGACACAAATAGTGGGCCACCTTTGCAAATTGGGCAAAAAAACAATCAAAACGGAGAATTCTCTAATGAACCGGTGACGTCACAATCAGGCACTATTACATGATGACATAACATTCGTCTACCCGTCTCCCGGAGGATTACGTCACTCCTGTCAGCGGCGCCGGCACCGCTGACACTTTGATCCCACTGACAGCCGTGAAGCGGCTTTCAATCAAAACGCGAGTAATGAACCAGAGGTATGAGGTGACCGATTCGCTACTGTCAACACAATGGAGACAGGAAGCGAGTCGTTGAGAAATTTGCGAGTAATGAAATGTAGGGCAATTAAGGATTGATACGCGATTTAGTAGAACTGATGACCCGAGGACAATCAAGATAGAATTAGAAGAAGTTAGGACAAATAATCAGTACATGGAGATAACGAATACACTGAAAGTAATACTAGACTAACGAAAACGTCGAGACCGAAATCTGAGAAGAAGGAGAAGAACAAATCCTTGAAACAGTAATAACTACTTAACCTAATTATGATTATTACACAAAGACTGCACCCAGCAGCTACGTCAGGCTCGGAAATTATTGAAACGCAACAAACCCATCAAGGAACGTGTGAAGACGTTTGTAGGCGCCTTATCGCGACGATTTCCAATCTAAAACAGTCAGGTAAGTAGAAGTACATAGGTAATCGTAAATCGTGGGACGTGCGCGCGCGCGTGCTGTAGTACCTATTATGACAAGTGAGAGCGATACTGAAGTACCGTAGATAAGAGGAGCAAAAGGTCTACTGACCATACATTTTTATGGTTCTACCTCCAATCTAATGTTCTATACCGCGGCTGTTACAAACCGACTGTCTGCATCTGAATCGTAAACCCAATCAATATTAGCCAACGTCTAAATATACCCGGGGACAATGTACGTAGAAAGCCTTTACAAATTATACGATCAACCCGCCTTCGGCTAGGAAATAAAAAAAGGTTTTAAGTCGTTCTCTGTCAACTCAGAGTAAATAGAGGGAGCAGGGACGCAGAATGCAAATGAGCCTCTTTACAAAATCGCTGTTCTGTACCTTTTTATTGTATGGTAAGTGGCAGTAATCCCTGTCGGAGTTGGTCGCGTCGCTTCAGCGCCCAAAATGGTGTGACGCCCATTGCGGCAGCGATAAGCGGATAAACTCAGCATTACCGTATTCAGGGCGCGTATAGAAAGCTGCCCAATACACTGTGCCATTAGAATAGGACTCTCGACTCTAAAGACAAAGGTTTAGAGTACCGACCAACTATTCGCGTTCAGTTCCGTAATAAGATCCAATTCCGCTCCCAACGGGCGCAGTACGGAGTGCGCTAGGTTAGTTACGTAAGCGTCCTTTTTAAGTTTAATTGCAGTAAATGCAGTCGTTTGTTGCAAATTGTGGAAGTTGTCGCAGTGTGCACTGTCCCCATTCCCACCGTGTGTTGGACACGCAGTGGACCAGGCTGTATTTTTGTACGACTAGCCTTAAAGGAATGGTTTATGACTATATAACAGTTATGTATGTATGTCGTGTGCATATGATCTGTTTGTACGATATTTGTTACGCATTGTCAAAATAAAAGAAATAGCTCCGAGGAGTGAGCATACAACAAAGCGTGAGGATCGATATATAAAAATCAGGATTCGACAAAGAATTAATTTCGATTGTTTTACTACATAAGTTGTTGCGAAATTACCAAATCAAAGGTTGAACGTCGAAAATTTTCAAAAATTGATAGAAACTAAATCAGTTGGTATGGATGTAAGTGGTGTTCACATTGACTTATCAGTTCCAAATCACTTCAACGCACATGACTCACTACTCTACTCCAGATCTACGCTACTATTGTTCTATTGTGAGTAAATAGTGACCAGCACGATTATCTTACATTATCTCAACAGTGGCGAGGTCGCATTCCGAGAAGGGCTCTGCTGACCTCGCCTGACCATAGCGAGATAGTACGTAACGTACTAATAGTAAGCGTGGTAGCGGCTACCGTCGCACGCGCCACTCATTAGGTAATTGATTACGATTAGACCTTACTTTGTATTGAGTACTTAATGTTTAATGACCTTTAATCTAATAGTCCCATTGTTGCTATAACAGTTTAACATTATGGGCTTATTGTGGTTGTTTACTTTTAAGGTCATTGTAGGGAGAGGTCTTTGAAAAGTGGGGCAATCATTTTAGGAAGCACATTATCTGGATGGAAGCCATGACGGTTTTCATGTCCCAAACGCATGTTTTATATATCTCTTGAATTCTGCTCTCCAATGTACAATCTTAATTCTGTCACAATCATCCTTGTTGGAGAGTGAACGATCAACATTCCCACTGCATTTTTGTAAACACTGTTATTAACAAAGTAATCATTGCTATGCTTTTGCACAATTCCTCTCTCAATTGCCCCATATTCTCCACTTCGTATTTTCTCCTCAAGTGGGGCAATATATTGCTCGGACCACCACTTTCCCGCAGTCGGCACTGTGTCTAATGGCACACAGGGGGGAAATCTTCTTACAGTAGATCAGCATGATTCCTCGCGTGAGGAAAATGGATTAATTAATTTTCGTACTGTCATAACATTTGTTATAATTAAAAATTAAATAGGTACTTACCTATCACTTAAAATATCTGTCTCATCCTAGACATTCAACGGTGAACTGTAACAATAAGAAAATATCCGTTAGTATTGTTTATTTTAAGTGCATCTATAACAAATTACATTAATTACAAAATAAATAAGTAGTATATATTACAATAAGTATAATGTATAATTATTATTATTGTAATAAAGTACAATAATTTAGCGCAGATTTCAAAAGCTATTTTGCTAATTCTGATTTATTCTTCTGAAATCAACGCAAACCACCAAGCATCTACCAGGAAACCACGAATTTATAGGAGCACCACTGATATTGATGGTCTATTTTGAATCAGAGCAACCCGTGTTCCGGGGCGGGTGACCCAGCCGGGCCGGGCGCGGCACCACAACGTAAATCAAACCGGAGCCGCGGCTTTCTCCGGTCAATGCCTGCTGCCTGCAGATATTCACTAACCACTACCGATATCGTTTACACTGATAAAACTCACGACCATACTCTGTAGAGTGCATTGCATCAGATTTGCATAATCGTTTGAAAATACAGTGTCATATTGAAGGATTCCCTTCTGTTAGTTGTACGATGGGTTAAGAAAACATGAGAGTCAAGGTTTGTTGGCACCTACACCTAACATAATTGATTCGACACCTGTTCACAAAATGATTAATTAACAATTGCTTCAACAATGTATGCACGGCCAGTTGATTCTGTAGTTCTGACGTCAACCCGCACAAATGTAATGTAATCATTCAAATCGCGGTTTGCTTGAGAAAAATAATAACCATTTATGGTTGTCGAATTGTCCATTTGCTGAGTGAATTTGGTTTTTTTTTGCACTTGCCATCATAAATAAAATATCGTTGAAATAAGTACCTATTACGATTTGTATTGCGTATATTATCGCGTGTCTTATAAAGGAAAATTAAAAGTCTTGTAACCTATGCGAAGAAAGAAAGTCTGCAGACTCTTCTACTGCTACCCTGGTCCATGAGCCTTTCGATTGACCAACTCGCACTTCCTCGTACGACGATAAGACTGGCCCGAACGGGAAACATACAGGATTATGGAAATGTTTATTGCAATCGGAAAACTCGATAACTGTTAGATAACGAATCGATATCTATTGCATGCTATATTACCACTGTTACGAGTGCTTCCGATCTCATTTACTCAAGTATTTATTCGTCTCATGACCGATTTGTTTCTATTATTTTATGCAATGTTTTTGTCTGCAATTTATTTAACTAACTATTATACAATTTCTGAGAGGTTCCATGCCATTATTTACCTGTCTAAAATAGAGATTTCGTTATTAATTTGATGCTATGACAGGATATTTTTCTGGTTTTTTAAGATTATTATTTTGAACTGAATTCAGCAATTTGTTATCATATATAATTTAATAATGTTATATTATGTAACGTTTGATCGATGACCGGAAGCTTTCTTAAACAGAACTTTGTTTAGTCGATGTCCTTTTTGCAATAAATTATTATGTAATTAATTTATATTCGCCTCAACAGGTAGGTCTACGTATTCATAATGTCAGATAATATTGCCAAATCAACATAATTTTAAAATGGGTGTAATAATTTAAAAAAAATGTAAAGTACAGGCGGTCTCAAAAGAGAAACACCTTTTTTATATTTGACGAAAATCAGAACTGAAATAATATTATTTATTTATTTGTAAATAACGATGATGTAAAATCGTTAAGTAGGCACATGGAATGATGGAACTTTTGCATAATGTTAATAGTAAACAATTGTAGGTTTATTGGAAGTTTACTTTCCACGCTTTTCACAAAATTATAAAAATGTTGACACCAATATGCTTACTTTATCATTTAAAAGAATTTCCAAAACGCCGGAATTCCCATTATATCAAAGAGCCAATTTTTCAGTCGAAATCCTTTAGTTCAGCTTTCTAACATTTAAACTTTCTTCTCGACAATTGTACGCTTACTTAATACATTGAAGTTATTAGCGAGCACATAATGTGCTATCTCAAACACATAAAATAAACTTTAATATGCCATGTTTATTAAATAATCATTTGCATAGTGATTGGTCGGAAGCTGTGATAAATGTCGAGTGACCCGGAGCGCGCGCCGCGCGCCGCTGCCACGCAAATAACTAAACAAACAAGCACCGTGTCCACTGCTGCGCACGATACGATCACTAATGACAATGTTCTGCTTGGCTCTGCCGCTCTGTATACACGGCCGAGTGTTTGACGTTTCATTAATGTCAGTTGAATAAATAACTGCAATTGATTTACTGTAAATGAGTTTTGTAGTTGATGATGGAGGAATTGCGAATTTGATTGTATTAAACTGTCATTATAGAACATAGTTTTCTTGAAGCGTTAATAGATTGGAAAAGCAAACAAATAAATTAGCTTTGGCCGAGAAGAAAACAGAAAAGCTATCAATCAGCCAACCATCAAATACAAATAAATCCAAGAGCTTTCAAGACAGTTGCGCCTCGCTGGCGCTGCTTGAGTAGGTACCTACGCAATACTCAAAAACGAAATCTCCCGAGTCTGCATTTCTTTCCCATCGCTAAGTAAATGCCCGAAAACTACAGTTCAATCTTACTTTTATAGTAATTCACCGTACGAGGGGCACAGTTATCTAAATCGGTTGTTATGGACACAGGTACAATCGCCGACAGCGGTGCTCGCCTTGACCGTGACGGCGTGCGTCGAGAGTGAAACCGTTGTACAGTCGCGGCCGCCACTGACACGCACCGCACTGCTCTGTACCGTTTCACCGGAGCCGATAGACTTTGTTGTGCCATTAAGATAGTGCTGATGCAGTCATGCAGAACTGAAGCAATTTCGCACGAATGGATGGAGGAGGTATACGGTAAGACGAAGTTCCACAATACATAGCAGATCGTAAGAAACAAGAGATTTTTCTAACCACCAGTGCACCACTGCCAATATCGTCGTTAGATAATAGTTTCTTGTTCATTGATCTACTTGTATTACATATGACTCATACGCATCAAAGACTTCATCAAAATACCTAGTTCTAGCCATGAACCAAGAATCTTAGAGTGGTCCAATGAAATCTTAGAACACAGTTGATGATTAAAGCAGAGTTAAAATATGTATAATGCGATTAGCGTTCCTTGCTTCAAGTCACTTGTAATTTCGCAACATTCATTATGGCCCGTGCTCACCATAGACCACAGTCATAGCTTTTAATGAGTCTCCCCATGTTAAGATCATGACCAGCAGATATATGCGGCGCTAATTGCAGACAACTCCAATTAACATGAATCACGCAGGCGTTTGAGATAACATCGAGAGATTCAATTACAATAATAAAAGTTTGGAAGACAAATAATGAAAAGGAGTATTTAGCATACGAACAAAAGATGCACACATCTACCGAGCTACGAGCTATGTCGTAGCCTGTAGGATGAAGGAAAGTGCGACGCGGAAGGAAATATGGCTGAATATGTTTAAATGACGCAACTTCCATTTAAGTAGATGGCAGGTACATGAAGAAGTTTAGAAAAGCGAGGAAAAATATCGAACTATTTTAAGATTACAGGTACTGGATGTTAATCCTTGTAAATAGTGGTGTGTTCTCGTCGAAAGTGCAACAGGTGGGATTCCAATTTTCCATAAGGCATATCACATTCAAGATTGGATTTTAATAATTGCCAAGTGTAGGAAAAAGTTGGCTGACTGATCTATTGTTACCAATCACTCAACGATCTCCACAGACCAACCTCAACGATCTCCAATTATGGTCGGACTACACATATTAGGTACTCCGACCATAATTGATAAGCCTTTCTCGTTGTCCTATTTTAAGTTAATAGGTATAATGTCTAAATGTTGCATTCCACTTTATTATACATTTGTTATGCATAATTTTGATTCAGTCTTACCGAGGGATCACTCCTCAATCATACTCATTATGTCCTATTTATATGACGATTAATTCCAGACAAAGCTACTCTATGAGCAACGTCTTCCATTCGGGGAGAGTCACATAATGCGGGTCACACTTTGTATTCGTGGCCACTGAACGCGAAATGACCATACGATTACCATACGAGGCATATTAATGACGCGCATTGTATACAATGTGTTTACTACTTACTAGTATTCACTACATTGTTTTTCTGTAGCAACGACCTCATTTAACACTTGCGTGCAAACAAATAAATAGTTAAACAGTTCTGTCTACGACTGTACTTTTGTCAAATTGTAACGCGTTTGACGAATTGTTTTTGAGAGTTTATTACGTTAGGCAAACAACCGAAAGTTTGATTGATTCATTATGATTAATTGAACATAAAATGAATTGAGGTTTCGCATTCCTAATTAAATGCGACGGATTTTTTTTTCTGTCATTGAAATAGAGTTTCCTCGACCCAGGTAACAGAGAGGGATACGTCGTCGTCATTCGTCTAAGCTGAAAGCTGGACCCGCGCCGCGCCGCGGCAGACCAGGACCGCACTTAGTTCATCTTTGTGACAGCAGGGAATGATGAAGTATGTTCTAACTTACATAACCGCTAGTAATTTTCTATAGAATCCACATTAATTGACCCTCAAGGTCCACAGACTATAGAACCGCATGACCTTGACGTATGTTAAGAAGTTTTCACTTTCCCCGCACGTGCTTGATGACTTGAATTTTATAAGAATACAACTACCATCATTGATATAAGGATCACAATACGCTGCACAAGACAACATGAAGTAGGAGCTCTAGCTTACTATGATGTTCTCTAGAGAATTAAATACAGATAAGTCGTAAGTACTTTTAGTAATATGTAATGGTACGCACGGTTGGATTTTTCTTATATGATAATAAAATAAAGATCCATTATTCTAAGAATAAAACTGACATAAAAAAAAACAATATTGGATTTGATATCTCAGGCTTATCCACATTTAGTTAGATACCTACTTAATCAATATTCCTTAAGGAAAATCAATTATCTCAAAAGTTTGCATTTTGCTTGTCACAGAAGGACAATGTAAGGAAAAACATGAGGAAAGTGACTTTCTAGAAAACCACTTGCCACGATATCGTTTTCATGTTATATCCCTGTTGGTTGTAAATAAAAGATATTCAATTTGTCATACCTCTCGCGTGGCCAGAGTTAATAAAGTTCGAAGCCGGCGATGCATAAAAAAAAATCAGCTGTTCCATACATTTATGTTCGCATAGCTCGTCAAAATGTAGGGAACAGCAGATTTTGTTTTCGCGATTTCAGGGTTGGTCCCGTAGTGAAAGTTGTTCATAAGGACAATTTCATCCCGCATAACTAAGGCAGGCCCTAAACTATCAAATACATATTGCACAATATTACGAATTGTGCAATGTTTTTGACCGGATTAATATTGAAGATTGCTCAATGATTAAAAATTTAAAAACTTTAACGCGTTTAATTTTTATTGGACTATATTTTAATTGCTCTGTGTAGGATAAGCATTGCGCAGGTCTTGCTCACGCGCAAACATTGAAGGATGAATAATTTTGCCTGAACTAAATAGCTTGTTTGTTACATTCTCATTTCGTGCTGTGATCCAGTTAAGCTGCGCTTGCGCTTGATAATGCCACTGGCGTCAAGGGCATCGCCCCCCGCGCTAATAAGGTTAATTAATAATATCTTAAATGCTTGTAGTAGCGCCATATTGGAGGCTGTTGCGAAAGTATTGGAAAAAAGAATGTGCTAAATGAACAGTTGTTCTCTGCAATCATGTCAATATTCGAGATATTGACGAAATAGTTTATGGAGCATAAGAAATAATTGAGACAGACCTTACGCTTTCAAAATTGATAAAACTATGTAATTCAGATACTATTTAAAATCATTATCTTTTTTGTAAAGTCAACAAAAAGACACTATCAGTGACATAAAATATTTGGACTGAAAAATTTAAAATGAAAACTTGGTAGTTTATTAGTTGTCTGTAGGTACCGAAATATTGACCATACCTACTTGTAATTGTATCATTGTATTGTGATCATTATTCATATTTTTAACGGTTATTTTTAGGTTAAATCACAAAATAAACAACCATTTTTGTCGCTGTTGTGTGTCCACCAATGTTTAAAAGTGGAACTTTCGATTTTTGTAACTAATACATATTTTTAAGGAGTAAAATAATTCCATTCACCATTAACTTTTCAGAAAAAAGTTAGAGCAGGTACCATAAAAGAAAAATACGATTTCTTCACCGACCATTACCATTATCCTATGGGAGAAATAAATGGATCGAATTACCGCAGGTTCATAAATAAGAAAAGGGACACAAAAAAAATGTAGCCCATTTTACATTCGATATATACTTACCAGTGTTATACGCACGTAGTACATAATTCATTATGTTTATGTAATTTACGTAATCGCTCAGAAAGTGGAAATCGTAGCGAAAGCGAATGATACCGCCTGTCACACAGTTCGGAGACATTCAAACATTGGTATCTATCACATTCATTAAAATATTTTTAGTGGTGTGTTTGTTTTTAGAAAATCAAATAAAAGATGTACAAATATTTCATGAAAATAATCCTTTGGGATAAATAAAATGGGTTATAATAAAAAGACTGTCCAAGGAACAACTTGTCCATTCTTCTCCATATTAACCTACTATGCTTTGGAACGAACTAGCTTCATATATCTGACTGACCGACTACTTGACAATTTAAAAGTTCCTGGGTTTGATTGAAATAAGTGCTTAGAGTTTGAGGGACCAAAAAAAGGTTTTCAATTGTCTGTTGCTGAAGAGTTTACCTACATTATAAATAACATCTTCTGATCGCACTATACATCAAAGGCAGCTTGAGTTCAGTCAGAAACAACTGAAAGTGCAAAGCATTACCGGTACGATCCACTGCCGATGAGGAAATCCTAACATTTCACGTTTCACTACAACTGCTTACAATTAAAGTTAACCTAAAAAAGTCAGGAAGCACCGAAATAACGCGTCAAATATGTAACGCGGTGAAAACCGCTGAAACTTTTACATAACTGAATATGTACACATACATAGGTACGTATAGAATTACATTATACATATGTACATGCTTATTATGTGTTCTTAGAGTTCACGTCATTCCGCTGCATCGATACCAAGACCTCATGACTAGTCGGTGGTATTTCTTTTCAGCGACAAGTATGAACATTTTCCTTTACCGATTGTTGCCGATCTCCGACAGTAAACATCTTTGAAATGTATGGAAAATTATGATAATGATGAGAATAAGAACTGTGAATAGTTAGTTGGAACATTTCCATTACCATATTCCTCGTTCAGAACAGCGGGCGGGAGTAAAAGAAAATTGCTGAAATTCTCTGGGGTTTCATTCATGTCTTGGCAATCGGCAAGAAAATTGTTGTTTAGATTAGATCTCAAAATAAACCTGAGTTGTAGGCTGGTTGACATGTTTATTACCCATCCTAATGGCGGGGAAGGTTGTCTATGTAATTATTCCTTGGTTAACAAAATGGTTACAAACGATACGGTAAAGTTTACGTTATATTCACGTAACTATAAGATAGCTGCTAGTGATTGGCTCACAGTCATTAATGAGCAAGCTCGTCGGATTGATTCACTGCGACGTCAATTATGTTAAACACGATGTTCTTGTATGAAGTAGTATATACAGTAGGTACCTAGTTTTATTAATATATTAAGTGCTGGAAATAGGCCTCTTACAGCTTGAACTGTGGTTTTGTTACGGAATTGGACAGATAGGTACCTACTTATGAAATTAGTAAATATTAGCCAGAGAAAAAGTGGAAAATAGAATGCAAGAGCCAATTAGGTTATCAGCCAAAACAATTTGCTGGGACTTCACAGTACGTCAGACGTAGGTGCTTTAAGTACGTGTGACGCACTTTGAGGTCCCAGCTCCTCTATTAAACTTGTGACTGGCAAACAAAATCAGATTCGCATTGTTACTTCAACTTCGTACGCCTAAAAAACAAATTAAATTGTTTTGGCTATTTACTAAGTTCATAATACTTGGGTACTTACTCGTATTGTCACTCGTATTTTAATAATCTTTATAGTGTCTGATAAAATAATGCTCTAGTTAATAATAATTGATAATGATGACACATGCAGCTAACGTTAACTTGAGACGTGTACCTTTACTGCTTTTCCAGGCTAATTGTGTGCGATAATTGATATTAACGCTTGCTAATCACCGATGCAGTTTTTCTTAATTAATTATGCAAAGAATCGTACGGTTGACGCGCGTCAGTAAACTGAATTAGCTCTGTTACAAATGAATGACTAACTAATTAGTTAATTACTTACCTATTTTACATAATAAATAGGTTAGCAATCAATAACTCATTTATCGGTTAACAGTTAATTGATTACTTGTCAATTTGAATAATTATTAGTGAATTGAAATAAATCTATAATTAGTTAATGACTATTCCAACTTTGATGTAACAATTAACTAAATAAATCTTACTTTATTTTAAAACTACTTAATTAGACAATAGATAAGACGTAAAGTAAAGGCTCGTTCACACCGGCGCGACTTGTCGCGCGACGCGACACCGGCAATTGTTCAATCGTGAAGTTTTATTAGAAACTAGCTGCTGCCCGCGGCTTCGCCCGCGTGAGTGTCGGAAATTACCCCATACATCCCCATGGGTTTTAAGTATAAATATTGAGTTTCGAGTTAATCGGACAGCGCGTTAAAATTCTTCCATACAAACACTGACACCCCCCAGTCCCCCTTTAGGGGGTAATTTAGACGAAGGAGGAGGCGGAGCGCGTGAGGGAGAGGCAAAGTTCGCGCCCTCACGCGCCTAGCCGCCGTAGGAGACGCCCTGGGCGTCGGGACTCCTTGGAGGATTCCCGGCCACCGTAGGCGCGGGCTTGCGGGCGGTGAGCAATGGGTAGCTCGCCCCCGATAAGGACCAGGCCCAGGTCGACGGCGCGTCGTGTTCCACGCGCGCCTCAAAGAGATGTCAGCAAAACTGACGGGGTCCGCTAGGACCGTTGCCCGCCGGGGTTGCGGGTAGTCCTAAGGGGAAACCGTGGCCCCTGGCATGGCAAGGGAAGGAACACGGGTGGGTTTTAGTCAGTAAAAGTCTGACACGCCCTCCCGCTCCGCCCAGAGCGGGAGAAGTCTGGATGATTTCCCACCCAAAAAAAAAAAAAAAAAAAAGGGGGTAATTTAGAAAAACAAAAAACTACAAACTTTATAATTTATTTAGATAACTATTCGTGCGAAGTTTCGTGTTTATTACCTCAAGGAATAAGATTTTTCATACAAACTTTCATCCCTTATTTTACCCCCTTAGGGGTTGAATTTCGAAAAATCCTGATACACGTTATTCTTAATTTTTGGGTTTAAGTATAAATATTGAGTTTCGAGTTAATCGGACAGCGCGTTAAAATTCTTCCATACAAACTTTGACACCCCCCTACCGTAGGATAGGATACTTTTCCGGGATAAAAAGTACCCAGTGTGGTGCCCAGGATATTAAAGAATAATTATACCAAGTTTCATCGTAATCGAACCGGTAGTTTTTGCGTGATACTTGAACAAACAGACAGACAGACAGACAGACAGACAGACAGACAGACAAAAAAAAATTTAATCACACTTTTGGGTTCGGTGTCGGTCTAGTAACACCCCCTGCCATTTATTTTTTTGATATTTTCAATGTACAGAATTTTCACTTCTACAGATTTATTATAAGTATAGATTGTATTGTTAAAGTCGCGTCGCGCGACAAGTCGCGCCGGTGTGAACGAGCCTTATTGCGGTTAATATTGAGAAAATTCCATGACTAGGTTTAAGAACTCTCAAGAAGGTGCCAGACTTGTTCGAAAGAATTCAACAATTAAAACGTCGGAATCACAATCGTCGTAATTATGTAGTGGTTACTCAACGCGGATAAGAACCCAGTACCGCGTCATGACTGGCTGCTTTCTTCTCGTTATTCCTCCGAATTTCATGCTCTATGCTCACAATTTCTACGTTTGCGCCTGCGCATTCTAGTTTTTTGTTTGATGTTTATAAACAAAGGTGGTCGACGGTGAAAAGCTGAAATTGTCTCGTTATGTACGACGCGGCGCAATCCAACAACAAATAGAGCATGGAAATTATTTAGATTTAAAACTATTACGATGTTTCATTTGGATTGAATCATGATACAATTTCTTTTTTTAAAGCGGCGCTCCGTTACATATTTTGTTTGGTATAAAAAGAAAACTTTAAATTAATGATAAAACTGTAAAAGTACAAAACATCTGATGGAATCTGGAGGTTCTAAGATCTTCGCTGTTTTAGGAAGCCCAAGATAATTCAGCAAACCTATCTAATTAATACGTACAGAGAATACAGTTGCCATTCCCAGTCTAAAACTGGAAATGATCCCCAATTTAATTTCAATTATAAGTAGGTAACAAATTTTTAAACCATAAAATTAACAAAAGGATGACAGTGACAGCGTGGGAATATGCAAAGTTACAATAATACAAACATACAATCGTATGATGGGCACTTAATTAGTCACACGAACAATTTAGTACAAGTTGACCGGTATATTAACGATCCTGCATAATCGGATTATTATCGATAAGAATCGAGTTAGTATCCGATACGCGTGGCGAATGATACTGCTCTCAGAAACATATCGGTGTTTCTGTATGGATATATGTCGTAGAGGTCATGGCAGGGCTTTTTTTTTTTTTTTTTTTTTTTTTTTTTTTTTTTTTTTTTTTTTTTTTTTTTTTTTTTTTGGGTGGGAAATCATCAAATAACTTCTCCCGCTCTGGGCGGAGCGGGAGGGCGTGTCAGACTTTTACTGACTAAAACCCACCCGTGTTCCTTCCCTTGCCATGCCAGGGGCCACGGTTTCCCCTTAGGACTACCCGCAACCCCGGCGGGCAACGGTCCTAGCGGACCCCGTCAGTTTTGCTGACATCTCTTTGAGGCGCGCGTGGAACACGACGCGCCGTCGACCCGGGCCTGGTCCTTATCGGGGGCGAGCTACCCATTGCTCACCGCCCGCAAGCCCGCGCCTACGGTGGCCGGGAATCCTCCAAGGAGTCCCGACGCCCAGGGCGTCTCCTACGGCGGCTAGGCGCGTGAGGGCGCGAACTTTGCCTCTCCCTCACGCGCTCCGCCTCCTCCTTTGCGAGCATTACTGCTTCGCAGAAGGAGGTGACGGCTCCCCATTCCCTCTCGCTCCGTACCATGGCCTGCACCAGGGTTGGACGCGAGAGGTCACTGCCGCCGATCGCCTCCACGAGGACACGGCGGTGCTCTGCCCAAGCCGGGCTGACACGTGCTTTTGAATAATAAGTTTGGAGACAGATTGCTATAACGTTTGTCCCTTCTTCCACTACTTGTTTTAAGGTATGAAGGGGGCTTAAGAGGAGGATTTAAGCAACGTTAACAATCAAACTGACTTCTCATATTTGCTTTCGCAACATTCAGAATAAGGTACGATTCATGTTGATGCAATTAAAAACAATAATAAAATGAAAACACAATGTTGTTATCAATTTGAAATACCTCGATACGAAGGTTTATGTGTTGCGTAAACCTGTGAGTATGATCTAGCATGCAAACATCTCACCTCGTGGCAGCCCTACACGACACGTTTAGTGGGTCCCGTCACCTTCTCGATTGTTTCGCTATCATACAATCGATACGATTCGATTCATCACGCCTGTCGAGGCTTCTCGTCGATTATTCTCTATTGGATCGCGTCCGTGTTGAGAAATGTTAATTAACCTTAATGTGCGTGTGTCGTGTGGGTGTTGCACATTTATAAAAAAAATTAGTGATATTGCTTTACAAACGGCATTAGGAACGATGTTTTGAAATCGGTTGTATTGATTTAAATTGTTAGTGTACTCGCGATGTGGGCCATACACAAAAATGTATCAATTGTTTAAACCTGCAATTAAGTAGAGCAGAGATAAAACAGAGTATTTGCGTCTTCAACATTTATTATTATCATCGTATTTATTTTATGACAAAGGTTATCTTTGTATTTGTGTTCGGAAGATCTTTATTACAAGATGCACGTCACTGTTATGCGGTAGAAAAAAATACTATCTATTTAATTAATTAAAGGAACTTAGGTACTTACACTGAAAATATATTCTTGTAACAAAGTGTAATGTGATATAAGTTAGTAACTATAATGACAGCATTGTTCTTGTTCAACTGTGATTGGAACCGTTTGTGATAAATACAATGCAGTGGGCACAATAGTTTAATTATTTCTTGAAGAACACACTCGCTTAGTTGTAATCCGGTTCGGCTACTCTTACACGTTACAAGCATGGCTGTACGTACTTTTGCTTTGATTAATTTTTTTTAATAGAGCCCATTTGCTCAGCAGTGGGATAATGTAGGCTAATAAAAAAATAAAAAAAATAAAAAATAGAGCCCATGATTCGAAGATATTTCCAGGGTTAGTGTGTAAAAGCGTTCGTCCGTTAAAAAATACGCAAAATACTCACCAATGCACACAAAATTATTCAAATGCAACAAGTACCAGGCGATCAGATGCAAATCCATCTAAGCAACTTTCTTGATTATCAAACCTAACCTACTAGTCTCATGATTATCTCATTATCTTCGACATAAAACCTCCAGATACAACAGTCTGAACATAGACCATAAATAAGTGTTAATTAATGTTGTTCTTCTATTATTGAATCATTAATAGGTACCTAGTCGTATCTATTAATAATTTGTTATAAAAATAAATCACAGAGGTGACAAAGTAGATGGATTTTTAATGTACAGCGATATCCAATATTGAGAAATAGCTGAGATCGCTTTGATGGAGTTCTTCATCTTGTAAATACGAGTAACGTACTGTTAAGTAATGACTTATGTCAAAGTTAACTGCTGGAGTTATGTAAGTGAAACAAGAATGACGATATTACTCTTCTCGTTTAGGACATTGGAAACTGCGTCGTTAATACAAATCCGTGCGTTGTTACTCAATGGCTGTAACACGAGTGCTGCTTGTTTAATACATTTCGACAGTAAATCTATCAGTTTTATCGGTGGCCATTGTTTCCATATATTATTTACTGCCGCGACTTGAGCTGCGCTGCGAGCACGCTCAGCGTCGACCTTCAAAACTTAACATACAACACAATCAACATTTCTCTCAGAGCGCCTTGATTTAGCATAAGCTCCCTTATTTTATAAACAGTTGCTTATACAGCCAAGGTAAATCCTTTAACAAGGCGAGCATGACCCATGTTCGCTTTTCCGTTACTACCATCCTGGTTCCTACCACCTGGACTGAAATATTATTTGAAGGTAATATTCTACTGGCGCTTATTTCTGAACTCTTAATAAAGTATAAACTGTCAGCAAGATGACGAAATCGACGTGCAATATACATTCCGCGCCTGTTCAGGTTTAATACGCTGTTTATCTTATCAGTAAGATCTCGCCACATTATGTTAACTCGCGTTTAACGTGGCAGGAGGTTTATTGTTATTAACTCCGCATATCTCCTGTTTAATTGCTGATTTATGTATTGTTTGACATTTGCAAACGATTTCGTCTAGACTCTACCGAGATGAAGCTTTTTATGATTCACCAATGAAATAGACAAAAGACTATCTCAAATCGAAATCATTGAGATGTTTAAAAATCTAGAGTGTAATGAATGCTTAATGCTTTATGTGAAATATGAGCAAAATGATATCCAGAATTAATAGATTCGAAGAAAGACAGAGCATTAATGAGAGTAACGTCAGCGACACTTCGTCTGGCGACGCAGCAGCATATGCCGCAGCGGATGCACAGCTGTGTCTGCGATACTTGTGGGAACCAACGCAGTGGAACTTCCGCAGGGTGCACGTCTACACTGGCCATAAACGTCCACACGTAAAACAAATGTCTGGAAACTAGCGCAAACTATACAACATTAGTGGGATGCTGGCACTTTAAGACGCAGCTAGACAACAATGCGGCAATTTTATCAAACAACAAATATTTAGACAATAATTAAGAGCGGATTCGACCAAACAGGGATAAATTTTATCCGCGGAATAAGATTTAGGTACTTCTGGCAGTTTTCATATGGAGAAACTATCAAAAATTCAAAATTTATTCGGAAGAGAATGCTTAATCCGCGGATATTTATTTCTGTTTGGTTGAATCCGCTCAAAGCGATTTTACATAATTTCTTACAGAAAAATTAATGCTGAACTTAAAATTGGGCTTACATAGAAAGACGGACCCTGGAAACAGACAGAACTCACCTTGTCACTTAAGAAAAGAGATTGAAAAGCCAATTATATATTGTGTTTACTTGTGGTGTGTGTGTATAGCGGGGCAACTCGCGAGTCGCGATGTTATCGGCGCGTGCGTCACTCTCCGCCACAACTGACTGGATATTAACTCTGATAACAACGCTCTTATCAGCTGAACTCCTAATCTGCTTTCTTATATGTATTGTTTACTGGAATTTCTTTTGCGGAAAATATGAAACGTGACGTCATTTTTCTCGGCTTACTGCAGTTTCTCGGTTTTTGCTTCAGAAGCACCAACATTTAAGGTTCCTCAGCGTGCTATGGAGCGGGCTATACGGAGTTTCTTTGAAGGATAAAATCAGGAATGAAATTAGCCGAAAAAGAACCAGAGTTACCGACATAGCCTGCAAAGTAAGAAAGCTGAAGTGGTAGGGGCTGGCAATGTTTGTTGAAGCATGGCGGAAGCAGACGAGTCCTGGAGTGGAGACCGCGTATCAGCAAGCATAGTGTGGGACGTCCACCAGCTAGATGGACCGACGACCATACAAAGGTGCCTGGGACAGACTAGATGCAGAAGGACAGTGTTGTGGCGCGGCCTGTGAGAGGCCTATGTCCAGGGGACTGCGATAAGCTGAGTTGATGAGCACAACTGTAACAGCAAACATATTGTTTTTCTGAATCTTAAAAGTAGCAATTTTGGCAATACATATAAGATTAGTCAACAGAAGATATGGACTCTTTCAGCATTGGACGTAACGTTGGATTTGTAGCTATGATTATACTTGTTGAACCTATCTAAGGATGAGGCCTATCTTCAGCAGTAGATCCTTCTCAAGCTGACGGTAGTATACCGATAACAGCACTAGTTTGTCTTGCGCCACACGCTACATTTTCCAGTTCGCGGTCGGTATTTAAGAACCTGTCTACCTCCTGCCGGATATATTGGTTAGAATACCAGGGTATCATAGAATGCAAACTACGTAGACACTTGTAAACTTATGAACAATTTAATGGGAAAATATATGGCAAAGACATTGTTATTTTGAACCCCGGAAAAGGCCAAAGTTGAACAATAAAGCGTCATGATAATAACAATGATAATAATTAAAGAAAAGATCATTCAGTTAACCTCTAGTATATTATGAGTTCCCATCTTTATCGTTAAAAGCGACACTTTTGAAATGGGAAGCCAGAGAGGTCTGAAAAAAAAATGACATGGAGAATCTTGGGATATTTCTTCAAAACATCGATGAGGTATGCGATATAGTCATATGTTTGTTTTTTGTTTATCTTGTAGTGCATCATGCTACTATCTTGTAGTTATTAATGTTGCTATTAAAGTATTATGATATCACAACGAGTCAGCATTAGTCTATCAACTGTTACAACATACCTCTGCCTATTAAACATTATATTTGTTGTATCCTCATCGAATCAGTAGTCTCCACCGTGACGTCTAAATGAAAAATGCTTCAGCAGTGCCTGCTGATTGGTCTTCTTTTCGCTAAGTTCCTATTGGAATTTGATTTTCTAGTAAAAATATTGGAAACAAGCCCTAGTAAAATTTCCTTAAATTTAAGTTTTTTTTACCTCCTCTGGGTTAACTTCTTACATTTGATCTCTTCAAATCTCTTTACTGTCTGCGATTGAATTTGGTACCTTATTTAAAGTGATTCAGTATCAGCAATGCACAATCATTTTTATGTAGGTAATGTATTCTATCTAATAGGTAATGTTTACTGTTACTAGATGCTAGATTTAGCATTGGACAACGATGAACATGATTGGATATCAATCACATTATAATTGTATGCAAAGTAGGACATGAGACACAAATGTCGTGTTATCAAACAAATTGCTTAGAATTTTCCTACGATTATATTGTTCTTAGTGGAATAATGACCGATTGCTATCTAATTATGTATGTAGGTACCAATCTACTTTAGAAATTCAAGTGGCTAATACCCTGAACCCGGTTACATTAATTTTCTACCTACATACCTACCCACAGTACCCACGAAAAGAGGTTTTCTTCGTCTCCTTCGTTCTTCGTGTGTTGAGTTCCTTGAACTTTGTGCACGGTTATTGTTAAAACAATAGAAGTAAAGTCTATCAAGTTTTAGTTAAAACATAGTAAAAATCTACATTGTGTTAGTTAAAATCGTTATTAACAAAAAATACTCACCGTTAATAAATTACGATGTAGGTATAGTTATAGGCGCTAGTCTACGATAAAATTCGTTGTATCTACTAAATAAATCTTAGAACACATCACTAACCACATAACAGCCGTGTTAATTTAAGGCGAGTTCACACTAACATTCTATTTGTGATCATCCCCCGAAAGGATATAAATATTGCGGAGGATGGCGCGGTACGGAGCCAGCGACGGCGCGGCGCGCACTGTGCGGCTGTGCCCGAGTGCTGAGTGCCGCTGTGCCGTACCGATACTACAAGCGACACATCTGGGAAAGTGGCCGCCGATATGCAGGAGCTAGCCAGCGGAAGGTCAAGTTCAGATACAAATTTAAGGCCAGACATTCAGGTTAAGACGCAGGCCGCATATCAATCGCCGCGCCCTTTATGCTGCCCTGGTCATTTACTTACAACTTTGGTTGTGGAGCAATATAAATTGCCTTCGTTAGTATTGACAACTACATTGTCCTGCTTTACGCCTTCCAAAGTCGTCACGATATCGTGATGACTTTAAAGTTATAGGTGCACGCAACTAACTACCGTACAAGTGGTATACGAATAAATCTGGATTATAGTCGGAGTTTCTCTAACTTCTACCAATACTTCTAAACCAGTTATTATAGCATTTTTTGCGAATTATCTTGTAACATCTATCTACGTCGTCGTGGGCATCTGCTTGGAATATAGATTAGCAATTTCATGACTATATTCCTCAATGTGTGTAAAATAATCTAATAAGATCCAGAGAAAACGTAAATCAACTAGACAAAGCAAACTTTATTTAAAAAATCTACTCCTTTTGAAACTGCACCAAAATTGGTTCCGTTCAATATTCGTCATCCACAGCATCTGCAGCATGTGAATCAATCTGGCTATTTCTCCTCCCACTCACACCTTTCATTTTTGCAATGAAAGTAAGAGGGACAAAACACATCCGCAGCGCGCAAGTCCTCACCCCTAGAGTTGGCAGACGAATTATTGCCAGGTTTGGACAATCAATATGGAGTAATGGCGGGATGAATGGAATCATGGCGGACTTACCGCGCCATAAACATTTAAAATTATGTGCATTTCATATTATGGCGGTATTTCGCAGTGACTGAATATATTATGGTGTTTTATTGTAGGATATTGTATGAGGTTTGTATGCTATTCTTTTGTTCTCGTGTCTTTGCGCCATAATTCGTGTTTCTGACGTCTATAACTATTTTCAAATTGATTGCCTTGCTGTTGCATATAATCTCTTTCTCTTTACAAGGTAACGCCTAATTGAAATTGTATATCAATCAAGGTTCATTCGATTTTTACTTTCCCAAGAAACCCTTATTTTCCTTGTTGTACCACAACTATAAATCTTACAATACAGCATCCACTTAAGCTTGTCGCCCTCGTAACTCGACATCATCAAACTATCGACCCTCGCTCTCACGAAACAAAATACCAATTTAATGAGACAAGCGTGGGCTACACCCAACTATAATCTTATTAGAGACATCCCCTAGGAAGTATAAATAGCTGTAAGTTGATTACGAGTGACCCTCGGGCACATTCGAGTGGTTTTCCCACGAAACTCTGAGGAACGTTAGACAAAGTTATCGTTCAAACTTCAAGTGGTCGGTATTTGTTATTGGAGCGATAAATCAAAGCTGTTAATAACATTATCTCATAGTACTAACACTATACTTTGTTATGCTTTAGTGTTACGCTATCTACTGAGCACCATCTAAAGCCAAAGACATCATTATTTTCGAAGGGTTTCATAACAAATGACATAAGAAACTCCTATGTATATACTATACTACTTATATACTTCTTTGCGGGTCATATTATACCTACTTAGATATAATATGTATATTACAAAACGATTTGAAAGTTTATCAAAATCTGACCTACGACAGGCATGAAAAGTTTTAAGTAAATAAAGACAAGAAAGTAAATAAAACTTTTTATAGAGGTACATTTAATAATGATGTGTCTACTATTTATACCTAGATCATATAAACAGACGTCGTGTATATTTTATTAAAGTTTATGTTACTGCAAAGATACTGCTATGTTATGAGAGAATGACAGAACAATGTAGTAAATTATAATTGTCTCAGATTAACGACGAGAGAATTAGAACTGCGAACGCAAACGACTCAACAGTGATATCATGTCTCTGTGTTTTTATAGAAATATGAAACTATCTCAAAACATTTCCATTTTTATTTCAGAAAAGAAGACGCTGTTATTGGCGTAAGATAAGCTTAATTTGCATAACATTCATCCCAAATATGCAGCAACATTTAAATACTTTTTATTAAAAATGATCAGTTGGTAACCACAATAATATCATTCTTTGAAATACAATACGCCAAAGGTAACGACGACATTGTAAAAACAATTGAACACACTGAAGACAACCAGAAAACTACGCACACGTAGGTTATAGAAATAAATTGAATCGAGTAGCGACTACACATGTGTTGTTTAGCACAATAGCTGCTCCTGACGCACTCGCTATGTAAATAACATCTATCACTTGATTGTGAAAAACACTTCTAACGTCTGAATACAGAAACATAATGCTTTATGTTTAATTAAAATTTACACATATTCTAACTGTGCTAATATTTTACACTTTAATTAGTGTAATGACCTAATCGCACATAAGACACGTGTTGTCTGTGTATCACGGTCCATAGGTACAGTATATAACAGTTAGTAGGTATATATAGAACGTGTAGGAACACTGAAAGCGAATATGGGCTTGATTTCCCAGGAGACCTACCGTCAGAATTCGAAGCAATTGCGATAAATTGATTGTCCTGTAAGGGCTGCCGGAATAGACTAAATCTAGATGGCAAAGGACCGGGTTGTAGGAATATTGTGTCCAGTGATAGATACAATCAATAACAATTAAAAAATTGTACAGTATAGGACACTCAGACTGTTAACCACAAACAATACAGCTCATCAAGGACTCTTGTACAATTAAGGCCTTAGAGCTATGGTAATAACAATTGCTGATCATGTGCGTCCATGTATTTAGTAGCCACAATTGTCAGCACATGATATCACTGATATTTCCATAACTCTCTTATTGACTGAGGCCACACACATGTTCCTTGATAACCACATCGTGGTGAATCATTCGTCAAAAGAAACAATACGGTGGCAACGACATCAAATTGTTGATCAAATACAAGACAAAGATACTATTGTCATTAAAATCTGGTAATTAGCATGATAATTGATGTTTTGAAAAACATGGAAATAATTTTCATTTTAGTCATCATATTTTGTAATGATGTTGATGACGATACGGGATATTTTTGCAGTTCCAGCATATTTTGTTTATATATTTTGTTTTTCCGTCTTTACTTTGTTTCCAAGACGTCATTTCATTTTCGAATGACGCACAGGTACATATCGTATTATTATCGTTGTAAGCACATAGTTGGTATCCCAAAAACATTTACCTCTCGAGTAACCCCACAACATCTCAAAAACGTCGCACTACGTGAGTCTAAAGTAAAAGCTTAGAGCAGCGACTCAGCGAGGCAGACACGACTTCACGAGGGTGGGACTAGCTCGAGAGATCCTCGACACAGGTGCGACTCCTTGGCACGCCGCCAGACACCGCGGCTACAGGAAATAATGCTTCGGTGAATACCTAGACTACCTCAGCATTCGACAAGCCGTCCGAAGCTTTCGACATTGTGCTTTATGAATTTAGAATAACTTTGAGTTGGTTTAGTGCTGCTGCGGTTTGTGTCCCTCCCCCCCCTTCCAGCAAGTTAGAATAAGTTTCAGTGGGGGATAATTTAATTAGCAATAGTAAGGTGTTTTGTGTCATGAAAGGTTTATCCCAGGGTGTAATATTAGGTCCTTATTCGTACTGAGTTACAGGGTTATATAATTTTAATTATATACTTCATATCCAAATATGTTATGGGTTTGGGTCCGACTTGCAGGTGCGGCTACATAGCAATATTTACATAGTAATTACATAACTAGGTAATTACCTACTTAGTTATTTTGATGATAGGTATCTTTATTGATGATGTGTTTATCTTATCATTTCTACTACACCATCCAGAAGTGCAGTTTTGAACTATTAACTTCTTTACGGGTCTACCTTTTTTCGCAAAACTTTTTATGTCATAATTTTATTTCCCATAACAGCGGATAGCATAATATTCATTTCGCAGAAAATCGTTTGGCAGACACTCATTTAGCATACATTCAAAACGCATAATTTTGTAAGTCAGAATCATCTTTAGGAATAAATATTGCATAATAATTAAAAAGCAGAAGCATCATCTTTCACAAATTAATTTCAGTTAGTTTAGTAATAATCAATAGTTATAATAAATTAAATAACTGATCAAATGTTATTATAATACATATTTGTACGCCGTTAAGGTAAAACATGACTGTGATCCTTTCTCCAATGTACTTAACATCTTGCATGCTTTGTGTGTGCATACTCATGTTTCGGACAAATAAATGATCTATTCTATTCTATTCTATCTTATCGCAGAAAGTTCACAGACAGAATCGTCTTTTGGTACATTTCATATCGACAGTCATTAAAAGGCAGAACTAGGTATCATAACACTGACAGTTTACAGTCAAGCATGCAGCATGCAAGCGACCACGCAACATGCAGCAGAAATACTTTCCGTCACGAATCCGGCGCTGCGCTACACGCTCCGGCGAGCGTTAAAACCATCGCAGATGGTTTTAACCATAGATATAAGAAAGAAGTTTTAACCCTCGCCACCGCGGCTGAGGCTGGCCGGCGAGGCGGGCAGCAAGCCGAAGCTGCTTACAACCACCTTCTCCTCAGCTCGCAGGCCGCCTCGCCCCTTCGCGCCTACGCGGGCTTAAATTACAGTCTAGGGGTAGGGCAGACAAGACTACGTGGAGTCGGTTTTGCAGCGATTCGTTTCTGTTACAAACTTTTGTAGAATAACATATTGACTTTTAAAGACAACATTTTTTTTAATATTTAAGGTTAAAAATGCTTTTTTGGAGAAATGGTAATATGCCTAATAAAATGATTCCAAATTAAATTCTTCCATCTTCATAGTATGCCAAGTGAATTCCTACCAAGTCAACGTTATGCTAAACGAAATTATGCGAAATAAAATTGTGCCATCTGAAGAGTAGGCCATAGTAAATTCGGACATATAAACATTTGGCCAAACAATAATTCTGCTAAATGAGGTTTATACCATAAAAATATTAGCTTAAAGAAGATTCTACCAAGTGATGTTCTGCCTAGTAAGTTTCGGACCATCAAGATTCTGCCAAATAGAACCCCTTCTCTACCTGTGTCAAACTGAGTTTTCACTCACTTATTAATAGTATACAAAAGTATTTTAGTTTCTACGTGGGCGGTGTCAAACGCGACGTGTCCAGACATATTGGTGACAAAAGAAACGAATGTGATTAATATGGTGAAAGCTATCGACGAATCGGTCTCTCTCTAAACACTCAAATATTTGTAAATACACAGTCTAATGTGAGGACATACTTTCCTACACAACAAGTGATTTAGCGGGTACTTACATACAAATATTAGGCATCAATGATAGATAACCATCAGGTTTACTATTCAAACAACAATGGGAAACTTATAGTTCCCAAATCTTATGAGGCTTATATTATATTAAATCTACAATTTCCGTTTCCAAGAAAAACTAAACGGAACAGCGACCATTTCCGCGAAATGTTGTACCAGTACCAGGCGTCCAGACTGCGGTGGAGGTGCAGTCAAAAGCTAATAAAATGCGGGAGGCAGTAAAACCCGGTCCACACTGTGCAGTGTACATAGTTGCATAGAGTATAGTCTGTCTAGACATGCGTGGATAGTAGCAGCATAAATGCGGCAATGTCAATGCGCAAGCGCAAACAACCGATCTACCATCACCGCGGTACCGCCGCACTTACCCGGAATTCTGCAAAGTGCATGTTTACCAAAACGACCGTACGTTTTTCGCTACACTTCTCACTATTAGCTTGTTTCTAGTAGTTAAATAACTAGTACTTCATGAGAAATTCATTATTCATTACCTTAATGTCTACCTACTATTTTAGTAACATTATCTTTAAAACAACTGCTTTATCTAGTGACATTTTCTTTTATGAAAAAAAGGAAACGACGCCGACGTTAGGAAAAATGCGTGCTATTTTACCGCATTAATTTCATCAAAACAAAATTAGCCATAAAGTAAAAACGTTTTGTAGTCAAACTACTCGGAAACCATATCCCGACGTCCATCTTTGATCTCACTGATGCATTTGACGTGTTGACTGATGTTTGCTGGTGTAAGCTCCGGTTCAAAACGTTCGCCTTATAAATCCGTTTGCTGGCACGTAGTTCTATTTCTGTTGTTATGTTTATACATTTTTCTAACGCCATATGCGATGCAGTTGCTTTCATGTAACGCACTTGAAAGTAAGTACTGTCTTTTAAGTTTTGTCTACGCATGGAGAATAGAACCCTCTCGCCGACAAAGTGGATCGTGAGGACGATAAACAGAAGCTAGTTTTAATATCACTCTTTGTAGAGAAGCTGCCAAGATTAGGTACCACAGGCATTACAAGCGCGAGTGTTGAATATTTTGCTTTGAACAAGGGATTAGACGGTATATTATCGAATAAGATACCCCTCGGTACGCAATCGTTCTAAGATTACTTTTTAGAAATCGATGCTCGGGTTTATTTTCTTTGGTGTCGGTCGGAAATGTTGACAAGATCCTGGACTGACAACTGCTGCTGAAAAAGAAACCAAAAAACATTTGTGTTTCGTAGAAAACGTTCAATTTGTGGGCACAGTGTGTCAATTTGTGGGCTTAGGTGTTTGGTTTTCTGAATTACAATTTCCGAATAAGTAATGTTTGCAATAGAACAACTAAGCAAGTACACCTTGACTCACGCTTGCACAGCTGTGGTGGTGGCCGACTGGCCGCTCTGTTTTTCTGCCTTCATAAGTTCAGGTACTTATATAACGCTTGTCATTATTATAATTTGTAATTTATTCGCTGTACGCCATTGTAATGTTACTTAGCGATGTATTTTCGTGTCAAGAGCGAACGTAGCACTTGATCAAACACATACATGTATGTACATGTAGTTTGTATGGGATGCCGGAGGATGTAACGAGAAACAATGGAATTGTTGGAAAATATAGAACGATTAGCGAGAATACAAGAACATAAGAGGGTCCGTATGTCCGTATACACTGATGAATGTTGATATACCTACATTTTGAGTGACATGATCAACTATTATGCTTCATAATCTCGTCCTCATTGTACACTATGTAGTTTGCACTCGTTGCACTACTACGCTATCACATTATTTAAAGATGAAATACTTCATCCTAAAACAAAAAATGTTATCTGTGGTCCACTCGCTGGCGGGCCCGCATGACGTCTGTCAAATCATTGTACTTTTTTGTGCCGCGCGCTAATCATGTTTCCGTTTAAAAACTCCGAAATTTCTTAACGAAATGGGAAACCATCGAAGAAAACGTGGCAAAAAGAAATGGAGGACCTTAATGAACGTCTGCGAGAACTGGAAAATTGAGTGAAGACGCGAAAGCGGAGTCTTCATCGACATTCGGGTAAGTTTCTCGATATACCTACCAATTTGTCGTTAGTTGAAATAATTTTCCGAAAATTACCTTGCGATCCATACGCACATCTGTCTCTAGAGTTTTCATTAGAGGCTAACCATGAGAACAATAACTGTGCCGTATACTTAAAAAAGAACGACACCACACGAGCTTTCACGAGAGGCTAGCCGATGGTATATCGTTGAGTGTTAAAAACATATGCCTGCTGAATCCCTAGCAGTCTCTAAGAGTTTTCACGAGAGGTTAACCATGAGAACATTAACTGTGCTATATAACTACAAAGAACGACACCACACGAGCTTTCACGAGAGGCTAGCCGGTGGTATATCGTTCAGTGTTGAGAAAAACACATCATTGTTGATTCCCAAGCAGTCTCCAAGAGTTTTCACGAGAGGTTAACCTTGAGAACATTAACTGTGCCGTATAACTTACAAGAGAACGACACCACACGAGCTTTCACGAGAGGTTAGCCGATGGTCTATAATAAAATTATGTTCAGTGTTATAAACACGTCCCTGCTGCATCCTTAGGGCTATCACGAGAGGTTAGCCGTGCATTTGGGCCAATGTATCACGAGAGGTTAGCCGTGAATTTGGGCCAATGGTTTATTTGTGAAAACACGTAACACGTCCCCGCTGCATCCCTAGAGCTATCAGCCGCGGATTTTAGCAGTCTGGGACCTTACTCTCATATTCTTTGTAGAGGAGTACGAAGTTCGTTTCTGTGGAAGACACTACAGTCAAGCACGTTCGAGAGGCTGTGTGTCACGTGACCGAAGCTGATGCAGCCAGACTGAATAGCCGTACTCAATGCTGCCAGTTATATGTTTATTTACATATCGGAAAACATTATGTTCTCTTAAAAAATTCCAAAATACTAACAATAATAAATTCTAGATATACGATTACATTCGTTACAGATATTCGTCATTCGATACAGACAGTATACGATTTAAGTTAAATATGTTGTGTTAGTACTTGCTTCATTTCCACTACAATGCAGGCGGAAGGAAACTGAGAGTAAAATGGTATCTATACCCCAACCTCAGGCCTTGCCTTCAAGTGTTAAGAATCTGCTCGGAGGGTGCAGTGGTTAGTTCACCTATGGAACTGCATTGCAGTCTGGCCATACGGTGGTTAAAAGTTATGATTAATAGACTAAGCTGACTGAAGCACCCATAATCTGTGGCCTGTTGAACCCACCAAAGTTTGAAAGGGGGGGGGGGGGCAACAGTGAATGAAGGTGGAATCAAATGGGAACAAAGGATCAGGGGGGCAGAATACAGGGGCTGCCATTATGTCCATTGACAAGGTCCTGAACAGTTTAATAGCCTCCCGAGGGAGTGACTACTGTGTGTCATTTATCGTGATTGCATCACATGAAGATCTTTAACCCTACCCAACTTTATAAGGATATGAAAGAATTGATGCAGTGGGCACCGATACCTAACAGGTATTTTTAAGTTTCAAGATAAATTCAATGCCACCAAACATTGTCAGATCTAGGATTGTCACTGGCTCAGATACGGAGTGGTGGATTGCAGTATTTCTCTAAAGTTATGCATGGTTGTATTGCTACTTATCTAACCACACATTTGTGAATCAAGGGTTATAAACTACCCTTTACTGAGTTTCCAGTTCAAACTTCTAAATAACAACTTCAGTATATTTTTACTAAAATCAGATGGCACTTTAAATAAGTATGGTGCCACATACCACTTTAAACTGGTGGACTTAAGGACAGCTATTATGGTTTTTTGCCTATATTTGTTACCCATAAGAAAATATGTTAGAAGATATCTCCAGTTTCTGTTTTAAGATACATTGTAAGAGCCTACATGCCTCGCATTCGGGCTTAGCACAGCACCATGTGTGTTCGCTGGGATCATGGGTTGTCTTTCATAATTATATCCTGACAATATTCTGTGCCTTGCTGATTCATAGGCAAACTGCATAGAAAATGTGTCTACTACTCAAAATGTGTAAAGAAAGCTAGGACTTATTATTAATATTGGAAACTGGAAAGGGTGCCCTAGAACCCAGCCAGTATCTAGGTTTCTTGTTGATTCAGTCCAGTTTGCCATTTCACTTAGACACTCCATCCAAAAGGAGATGCAAATAATAGAGTTTGCCTAATTACTAGGTATCTTTGTTGCTACATGCCCAGCTGTAGAGGGCTTTACACCAAGATCATGAAAGGTCACACACAACAGTTAGTAGCCTTAAAGAATAACAATGAAAATAACAAGGCCAGAACTGGTTTATAATTCAAATTTATAATAACATATCGCCTGTATTCCTCAGAGGGCTGGGCAGAGGTGTTCTTATTAAAAAATCCAAATTCAATTATTAACAAATACAATAGAACTAGATTAAAATTCAAAATAAATTATTTGCAAATACAATAGAACTAGAATCAAATCCAAAATCATTTATTTGCAAAGGTTGTCTCACATTTCAACGAACCACAATATAATTAAACAATTTGACTTTTTTCTTGAAATATTGTCTGTTGCTTCTCAAACTGACTGGGCCTGGTATGTTATGATAAAAAGTTCCATATAAATTACCTTGAACTTTTAACAGCAGGTAAGGATCAAAACAATTGCAAGCAAACTCAGATACTATGATGTATTACCTAGAACAGATATCACAACAGTCATAGCCTATATCAAAAAGATGGGTGGTACTTGCTATACTCACCTAAAGCTTAGCTAGACAGTTATGGCAATGGTGCAAGGAAAGACAAATATGAGCTCTTGCATCTTATATTAGTTCCAAAGAAAACACTATGGTAAATCTAGAATCTAGACATCCTAACATAGAAATTGAATGGAAGACCTGCAGGTCTTTTCTAGTCAATTGTTATTAAACTGGGTCAGCCCCAGTTAAACCTGTTTGCAAAAAGTCCAATACTAAGTGTCAGAATGACATCATGGCTCCCTGATCCAGGTGCATGCTCAGTAGATGCATTCACTATAAAATGGGACATCCACACCCATTGCGCAGGAGTCTCTGACACTGATTGCCGCAATATTATCAGGGACGATTCCCTGAGAAGAGCAACACCAATCCCTTTAATTAATATAGTGCTAACTTTCTTATCTAGCAAAGCAAGAAAGCTATATGAATCTGTTAGATCAGTGGATTCACTTCTGACAGAGTCAAGATATTGCCAGGCTCATTCACCGTGGTGATATTATTATTAACCACTAAGTTTAATCAAGGATTGTCTTATGGCTCACTCCCTAATGGTATTGAATGAGTTATAATTATATAACTGAAACTGGAGAAATTACCGACTATTACTATTAGCTGACACAGATGAGTAGAGTATCAAGGTTTCTTAGGGTAGGTAATTATATTTGAAATAAGAGCAAAGAACCCCAAACATGATATAATTTTGGGACTCCAGTAACATACGGGGTTATCTAATATCTTTCATAATTTAACCTTTGGTTTAGAATATTACAAACCAAAAAAATTGTAACCATAATAGCTCTTGTAATTGTACATTGAATTCAACCTTATCACTCATTAATATAGATAACATTTCTTATAATAAGGATAATTATGATCTTATAGATACCAGAAATATTTGAAACTTCTGCACCTGGAAGATCTCAACTGAACTTGATATTTTTTTATTTTTTTAAGAGAATTTATCTATCTGGCCTGCCACAACCCTTTTTGTTCTATCCAGATTTTACTAAGAGTATAAGACAAGATTTTAAATCATTAATTATATCCGCCTCTAATCTAACCATTAGTGGATGGATAAAACAAAATTTTTGTGCCCAGTAGTAGAATAGATGTTTCTAAATTCACATAGACAGACATACCTCTACCTTAAAGGCCTCTAAGGGAGGTATCGATGTTGAGGTCATAAGAAGACCTGCTGATTGGATCACAAATTTTTGATTGTGGTCCTAATGCTTTTTCCCAGGCTGTGTGCTCTATAGAGAGTGGCTGCTCATAAAAAATTATTACATTTTTATGTCAATGTTAATTGTCTGTTTATATATAATTGATGTTTGTAAGTATAGGATTATTAATGACATGGTTGATTCAAGACTGAATAAGAATTCCAGGACTCATAGTACCTAATTAGAGAATTTTTAAAGTTAGGTAACTAAGTATGTCTTTAACTTAATGGAAGACTGATTTTTAAATAGAAATACATTTATAATGAGACTTGGAATAACATGGTAAGTTATAATGTTCAGTTGGTAAATAATGCTGAACTGGTTACCAACACAACTTAATTCTTTGAACATCTACATAGTGTACAATGAGGACGAGATTATGAAGCATAATTATACAGATCGGACTAACTTACCTAGTGACGTCCGATCCTTAATTATGTGAAGTAATCTCGTCCTCATTGTATCCCAACCCCTCCCAGATAATCAACCTACATATATACCTATGTGTATTGGATTGCCTTATCTAAACCCCTTCTGAAAGTTGTGTTGTGCTGTATGGACTATACGATGCCCGTACCGGTCATCGTGAAGTCCCGTTCATATGCTTTGAAAGAATGATTTGACAGACGTCATGCGGGCCCGCCAGCGAGTGGACCACAGATAACATTTTTTGTTTTAGGATGAAGTATTTCATCTTTAAATAATGTGATAGCGTAGTAGTGCAACGAGTGCAAACTACATAGTGTACAATGAGGACGAGATTACTTCACATAATTAAGGATCGGACGTCACTAGGTAAGTTAGTCCGATCTGTATAATTGTATAGGGGTAAGGGGCGAATGCTTGATTGATCATAAAGGACGTTGGGCATATTGGTTGGTATTTATTATACGGGTCTGAATCTTGTCAGGCACTTAAGCCCGACACAAAATAGTTCGACGTAAAACTTACGAGAGAATTTTGCAAACAATTATTTTAGAATAGCCTGAATTATTTTCATGATTCCAGTAAGTACCCGATCTCTGCCGAGTCTGATTTACTAAAACACCGGTATTTCGATGCAAACGTCTTGACAATGACAAAACAAGCCACCGTGCCACAACAAAGATTAACAAGCATGTTCCTACGTAACCCTGGGGATTACGACTCGCATACAAAGGGCTGGGCTGAGCAATAGCACCGTGATTGCTATGCGGCGTGGGCGGCGAGTGCGTGCTCGTCCTTACGACGTCGCAGACTGAGTGGCCACACATTCAAGCACACACTACACATACGTCACGAATATGAGAGCTTCGGAGTTTAGTGGACGCTTCCGCCAATTGTGTGCTAAGGATGTTGAGCATTTTGAGTAAATTAATCTGCTAATAAAGCTGTTGTTCGAATGTTATCTTGTTCATCATCCGCTACAGTGTCTGACGCTATTTGATGAGTTGCTTCTTGGAGCTGAAAACCTTTGTAGGAAAATTGTGTAGAAAATGTCGTTACACTAAGCATTCCTTATTCAGAATGGCAAGTTCTAGTCAAAACCAGGACGACACGATAGTAATATATCACGTAAAGTGTAACACGCAGCTAGAGCTCAGCGTGAGATACATTTGAATCGAAATATGGTAAGCAGTGACGTAGCCTCGCCATTTACAATCAAAATAAATCTAACAGGCCGTGTCAAGCAAAAAAGTGTTAGATTATAGGTACTCGCTAATTTAGAACACGCTGTAACCAACCATTTAGCGAAGACGCTGGGGACAGATGGTTTACGACGCGTCCGGGCACTCTTTCATGGCGTCGGCTAAATAAAACGACGATTTTTTAATAGCTAGAGAAACCTCCCCTCCCCCTTGTTTTGCTCACCGCATGTTACATATAGACTGGCGCGACGCGACACCGGTAATTGTTCTACCGTGAAGTTTTCATAGAAACTGATTCCGCCAGCGTGGCGCCTGTCTGCAGGAGCCTTTACGGATTAATGGGGAGTCCTCTGAGCCTCGGAATTAAAAATATTATTTATCAACTTCGTCGTCATTAAAAGATGGAATTAAAACTTGGTACATTACCGTCGCGGCCAGCAATGGGGCATTGATGAACGATCGTGAAAATGTGGGCCGAGGCACACATACGTGAGTCCATCAATACCTGTTTGCGGCTAAGGCTTGTATAGTACTTTTCTCAAATAATGCACGGAAATTCAAACTAAGTAAATTAATTATAAATTCCAGAATCAATGACGGATAGCGATAATTTTTCACGCGCCAATTTGTTCATTTGTTCTTCTTTACTTTAAACAGTTCTATTTGCAAGCGAAATGAAATTTAAATAAAATCTTTGATAAGTTACCTCCTTGGTTAAACAACCATGTATGTTGAAGTAAAAAGTTCGTTCCATTTAATAACACGACAGATATGAGTTTTCATAGTAATATATTTGGCCGATAAACAGGACAGATGTGGATTTTCATAGTAACATTGCCGGCCGCATCGTCACTTGTTTTTGACCAGTACAGCAATTTCGATTTATATCGAAGAAGGTTGTCAAAATAATGCTCCAATTTCCTAGCATGTTTGAGAAAAAGCTAATTTCATTCCACTTTTTCTTTTTATTTTGCAAGTTTCACAGATGGCTTTTCTTGTTATTTTCTGTTACGTATTGCAGGTTGAGTTGATCGAGTCGACATGAATCATAAAGTATCGGGAATATCGAGATCACTCTGATTTATTCGCAGTTTCTGCAGACGAAGCCCACAGCTCCCGGCTAGCCGGGCCACACGCGAGGTTTTATAGCCTAGCTATAAATAAACGTAAGGGTTCGACCTGTAGGTACAGCATACCATGCTTCATTGCTCGCACTATAAAGCCACAGGAATACTGAGTTAGATGATCCCGTGAAAGTCGTAAAGTCAGTCTGGTAGGCAGGATGGTATATAAATAATTTGCGATGGTAAAGCATCTGCATTATAGCTAATCAAGGAATGTTTTTTTACCTATATATAACCTTTTTGTAAAATGAGAAAAATAGTTGAATCAATAAACACAATAAAAAAGCTTTTTAGGGCTTCCCCCCTACTTTAAAGAAGCTCTTCATTAAGTGCAGTCTCAATTAGCAGGACCGCATAGACGTGGCGGTAACAATGCAATAAAATCGTTGAGTGGTGTATTGGATGACGAGGTAATTGCAGCAGGATGCGGGCGAGCCCCGAGGGTACTCTGCGTCCCGTCTGCCACCCTAGTCCTTGGCCCGCCGCGGCCACTTCATCGCTCAACACTTGAAACTTTTGTTTATAATGTGGGTATTTTAAAACAGACAATGTAACTCGAGTGTCAGAGTGTATGGTTACCTTCTCCTAATGGTTTAGAAAGTAATTTATTTATCGCACCCTGTCTGTTCACGGAATTTTCTAAGAACTTAATAAACTGTTGAAAATTAAGCTTCCTTAGATGGTTTTTAGAAAATGTTGTAACTACTTGGGGCTTGTGTCTTAGTAATAACAGCCGCACGGGTCGATCGAGCAGGTTACGCTACGCTACCCTCTACTTGCTTGCCGCGGTTGCTCCGTGGATGGGTGACCATCTTTACCTACCGACTTATGCGGGTGAAACCGCGGGGTGCAGCTACTAGGTTAAATAAATAAGCACCCACTCGCGTAGACGTAAGGATTTATAGAATATGAATTTATAATCGCAAACGGGTGCCGTGTCGAATTAAATGACCAAAAACCGTAATGAACCATGTTAATTGTCAAATAATTTTAACTAATGCTCGGATCGTGGGCGGAAGTGTTCGTGCTCGACTCTATCAACCAGATATACGATTATAAAGGAAGTTTTATTGACAAGTTTGTTTGACATGTTTGTGTCACTAATGTCCACTGCTGTCAACAGAATTATATCGCCTGTGTAGTGGCGGCCCTGGAAATATCGCCTAATTTCAGTACATAAGTACTTAACAGATGTCAGCAATTTACATAATGCATAGACTAAAAACATCATTATCATAACACATCACGCCTGTAGTCCCCGAAGGGTTGGGCAGAGGCGTACAGACCTACACCCACATTTCGCCAGTTACGCTTAAAAGTTTCATCTATTATGGGGGAAGCCTATTGCCATCAATTGGGCATAAATTCTGGCTTCGGGCTGCTACTGAGGAATTCCAGATGGATAAACCCAATAACACACTTTGCCCGACCTGGGAATTGAACCCAGGATCGACCGACCACTTAACCGACGAGGCAGTCTAAAAACATCGTAGCAAAATGTAATTTCTTTCTAATTTATCCGTACGTTTTTTGGGAGTAGTCCTTTAGCCTACAAAGTACTTGTTAAAGGAAGTAAAGCCTCGTGCAGCCTAGCGCGACGCGACGGCGCGCGGCGCGACCTGTAATTGTTCTACCGTGAAAATTTCTTAGAAATTGTATTGTCAGAGCTGCGTCGCGCCAGTCTGCACGAGGCTTTAAATACAACACGTAAAATATCCAAAAGATTTTTGTGTGGAAGGTAAACTAAATTGAGCTTCCAATAGGATCCAAAGCAATAAGGCTTTTTTTTAAATAATAATTGTGAGCCTCGAGCCACTGTTGCATATCAGGCGAATGGGCAAAATACATCGTTCAATGAATACAAACATAAATATATTATGCAGTTCAGTGTGAAGAGTGAAATAGACGAGACGCAGTCGTTTCATAACTCTACCACTACTTCACTACCACATAATGTTTCCGAGGTGACGAACACTTTGTGTTGTGTTACGTTTTTTTTATATGACATTAAAAAATAACTTTTGCTGAACTTACGTGGTATTTCGTCTGCGCAGTACTGTGTTCATTCCACTCTGTAGTGAAGTGATAATATGCGAATAAATTAGCGGGTGACATAATGAGGACCAAACAGAGATCGCCATAATTGATAAGGAGTTGAAAAAACTGGTTTGCTGCTCCTAATAAGATTTTTACAGACGAGTGAATACGCTACAGATTATAATGAGATTTCAATCAGATTAGTTATTCAAACTAAGTACTGCTCAATTTAAAATAAACATAAAACTGACTTATGGTGGAAACTTGAGTAGGTAATCCCAGTCCCGTTGACATAAAAGAAAATAAACCATCAACTCGTTCTATTTGTGTTGTAGTGCGACTAATTCACGGTCCGCCTGCAACGGGGAGGAAGTCCATACCGGCGCATAGGTAGTTGCCCCGACAAAAATATCAATATTTGAGCTCCTCTGGCCGCTGCGCTCCGTGTACGCGAGGCAGTGAGCTATAGAAGTACTGGAAGGAGTACGAGGACCTGAGTTTTTGTGTATTCAGAAACTTCATGTCACTTTATTGCTCTTTACAAGAATGAATATCTTTTTGTTCGTGTGGATGTTTTAAAATCCTCCCCCAATAGGGATTTTTACAGATTAAACGACAGGGGAGCAATAATTCACACTTAATAAGGGGAAGAGGATCTCAGGTGGAACGCATCGGACTTGATCATTACGGCTCGGCCTTTAAGCAAACCACGTATTTATACCCGAATCTCATATTAATATATACATATATGTTTGTATCTACAAAGAAAATAAGACGGTGTGATACTTATTTCCACAAACCTGCTGACGTGGTATTTCCCGTTCATAACGAGAACATAAGACTGATAAGTGTAATAACAAACACTCGTAACGCTGATGTAATCTGTTTTTTGCGTCAAAATGTAGCAAGATCAAAGGTCCCGGGCAACTCGCGCGGAAGTGTTAATTTAAACCAGAAACCGTTGACAAGCATTTCAAAACGGTAGCAACTATAGCCAAACAGCACTAGCATATCGTAGTAAAAGCGTATTATAAATTGCCAAAAATATGGAGTCTATTCCAGATACAGTGTTCGCATAGCGGTGCGCGCGTATCCGCCCCGACCGGTCCAATGCGACTCCTTTTTGTCGCAAGTCGCAGTACTCGCAGTCGTCGTGCCCTGCACTGCCCCGCGACCATGCGGCACAGTACAAAGAAAGTATGATACAACGAGAACACGTGGATACCACAAATGTTTTGATAAAAAGAGCAAGTATCTGATGATTAAAATTATGAAAAGATTGTTGAATGTCGCGATTTGGGAAGACTTTAAAGACGTGACGAAGCAAGCAATACGTGAAGGTTCGTAAAAAGATATTGATCACAAACTCAAAAAAAAGCACATCATATGTATATTCAGTACCTACTCGTCTTTAATTTGGTTATCTGCAATTGTTCCACTTGTGCAAGTTATCATCTGTGCTAGAATTCTAAGATGTATCTGCAATATTAATATTCGTGAATAGTGATCTACAGTGTTCCGCGTTGTGATCACTGACCACTGTGCTGTGCGGAGAGCTCTGTTCTCTGCAATTAGTGTCAACCATGTACAGCACCGCATAACACCAGAATTAATTATTGCGCAACGAGAAAGCCTAATTAATTAGTCATATTATGTTCGCTTAAAAAGTTAAAGCAGCGGTCGGTGGCGTATCGCAGAACAGCGAAAGTGAACAAATACGAACACATTAGTGATGGCACGTAATGAGCGAAAATAATAAGAAATTACAGTCGTTATTATACCTGTTTAATGTTTTGGAAAACTTTCCTTCTTTTCTTTATCAAGAATATATACGATAAAGTGAGCTGAGACACCGTCGTGCTCAAATACCGCGGGGCGACAGATTTTTTATTAAATCAATGGCTGGAGTCGGCGGTGACTGTCAGAATAAAAAAGAAACTGCAAAAGGCGAATCGTAAAAAGTTCAATGAAACTTTTCCCATAAACCACTCGAAACAAAAACTGCAAAAAGGTAAAAGTGAGTTCAGGTAGCAATCGTGTTGTTGGAGCCACTATAAGTTCTCTAATCCACTTGCCACACGAGGTGTGAACCATTTCATGTTTGAATTTATGAATAGCATTATAGGAGCAACTGTTCATATTGGATCATTTGCATTTGATTGCAGAGTCTGTTCTGTGACTAGTCTGGTGAGGAAAGTAAATAAATGAAACACTAAACACACAATTACACAACTTGCTGGCGCAAAACTATCATCACAATGAGACGTTTGCAAATATCACAACACCGAATATAGAAGCGATAACAAAAACAGTTACTAAACGAACTACCCTAGCTATTAATATCGCAGTCCAAAATACTGATCAGATTAGCCAAGGCTTATTTACGGTTGGTGAACTTGAACGTGAAGTGGTGGTGCTTGTAGAAGAGCCAATATATGTAGTTGGTAGTGTTAGTACAACGACACTATTTCGGTTTCATTGTGATGGGCACAATGGCTGTGCGGTGGGTGTGCGCTTACGCAGGTCGAGTGGGCGGTGAAGAAGTCATTACGTGGTGTTACGAGAGCACAGGCTATCGTTCTGATGATTTATGATCATTGTATTGTATGTAGCTGATCATTATAATTAACCTTTGTTTGGAGTAATTGTGGGACTATACCTATACTATGAAGGAAGTTAAACTTAGTTTTAAAATGCGCCAGACACCTACTAATCTAGTTAATCTAAATAACTTGTCGTTGCACAAAAACTCTATAAAATGCATACAAATGTAACGGGATTTAGTCTTAATTGTTCTAAAATCCGACTAACGGTCAATACTCGATATAATATGCGAATAGAGATGTTCAAATTAAACAAATATTTAAATTAGCAAATATTTTGGATCGCTGAACTGCTGTCAATTATCCATTGTTAAAACTTTGCAATCAACATGGTATGCGCTGACGCAACGATAGTTACAATACACCGCGAAGCTAATCGGTAAAAAAGGTTTTTAGTATAATATTGCACGTGCACTGTGATCCAAGTGTTCGCATAGTTATCAACAATTACAAATAACAATATTTTAATTGATCGTTTTGTAACACGAGCTATCAAAGAAAATGGAATTTTCGACCGTCAGTTAAATGCACCAGAGTGTCGGATACTTTAGTAGATAACGGATTGTAATATAAGAGAGAAGGGAAGACATTAGAATTTAGAGAACAGATGTAGGTATTATACAAGATAACAAGCCTAAAAGAACTAGAAACTCCTGTATCACATTCACGGATGAAAGAGTGAGCGGTATGATGGCGTATGCTGTGCAGCAGCGTTACAGTAAGAGTCCCATAATTCTGACTACGTTTCATCATGCATACGATGCAACGATTGATAGCCTGTTGCACCGTGCACGTAACTACAATGCAATAACGACACCAAACAAGCATTGTCTCTGCTAATCTGTACAGGTTTGTGCCACAAGTGTCAAAACCGACGATATTTACAAAAGTAATGTTAAAACAGCGGGTGTTATTACAACAATGAGTGAAACTGTGTCGATGAGCCGATATCGCTTGCAACAACAACGGCTGTCGAGTGTGTAAAGGGATAAAGCAGTGTCTTGTAGCGGGCGATATTTTAAATCCCGAACACAAAGAACTATTGTACGGCTCCCGAGCGTAGCGAATTAACTTCTAGCCCACCTAACTAACTCCTAGGTAACTCCTAAGCGAAGCGACGGAGAATCCTGACTCCTGAGTGCAGCGAGGGATTCAAGCTCACCCAAGACGACGACACCTGTATCCCCGAGGAGAATACTCTACTTTTCGCACATACTGCGACGTATTAAAAACCAATTCGATTCTCGGATTAGTAGTTCATGAAATTGTTTAATAACCGGCGTATACCTAGATTATGTGCAGTTTCAATACACTATTTTATATTTTACTCATGTAATTTCATCAAAACACTATAAATAATATCGTAAATATGACGCTCAAATCCTATCCAGTATACTAAAGTATACTGTGACGGGAGTACGCGCCACAGCAACCGATCAGCTGTTGCCATTACCGCCACAGATCATCACAAAAGGTTAAAAAAAATCATACGAATTATTTAGTTGACGTTCCATATTCAAATCATATTATGCACCAGCGGGTCATTACGACTTGCTTTCTAAGGTAAGGTTTGCAAGACCTATTATAATTTTGACATTAGCGAGCAGGTGGTGGTTGCAGGTGTGAAAAATAAATTTCATCTTACTTATATTTGATCATATATTTGTGTAGAAGCAATTTTGCGGTTTGTAGTTTTCTTCGGATTGTTCCGATTTTACATTTCCGATGAGTCATAAAATCGAAAATGTAAAAATCCACGATTGGGGAAAACATGTTGCTTTTCAAGTATATAAAGACTGAAATAAGTAAATTGGCAAAGTCCTCTCCTGATTTCTACGAACCAGGTCATCAATTTCTTGAAAGACTCTTACGTCTCTACGTCTAGACTCTACGTCTTAGTAGAAAACGCAAATTTTAAGCAGTGCGTAGTTAAATTCGTGACATTGCTGAACTTCCAGTACTTATCGCCTCTAGTTAACATATAAAGGGTGTCGATGCTATCGCCGGTGCTTTGTCCCCTACATAGTCAGACGGAGCGCCACTCATTCACTACATTCTAATTAGGAAAGCTCTGCTATTCATCCTTTATCATTATTTGTTTTAATTAAAATGAAAACTATGCCTGAAAGACTCTCTTTGTATATGTGGGTGTTCATTCATTCATGGAAATTAATTAAAATTCAATCCACTCTTCCAAATATTGCTCTCCTCGCTGAGTTTGCATTCATTAAATTCCGTCTTCGTGTCATAGAGAGCTGCAATGCGACTGTCTGCCAGATATGTATGATGTCAATGTCATCCGCCCTTGTATAGAATAATAAAACCCTGTGAATTCATCTAGGTAATAATTCTATCCAACGTTTACGAGGGAGGGAACATCGGAATCGAAACACAAATAAAACAGTAAAGTTTAAATATTAACGGCACAGTCATAAATAAATTTATTAAAATGGTAAAATATTAACTGTGCGCCGAAGAGAACAGAATATCTCATGTAGTCATAGCTTTTATCCCCTTGTTTGGAAGGCACTTGAGGCTAGACGGCTGTATTAGGCAATAAAATATCTGCCGAATTCGATCGCAGGTCAGACCGACACAGCCTTGCCAAAACTACTTTTAAATGTGATATTTACTTACCAATTATATCTAGACCACAAATGGTAGGTTGTTTGCGTTTATTTATTACTACACTTCTTTTACAAGATGCTGACATTCTTGTATCGTATATCGTTTCAGTTAGAGCTAAACGTTGGTAGTGCAATAACATAAAACAAGTGAGAGATGTTTTTTTTTGTCCTTATTTTTTTTGGGTTTAGAAGCTAGTGCATGTGCAAAATTTATATTTGTATATATAATATTCTATCTATAGTGCAATGTATCCAACATCTCATCATTTCCTAGTGCAGACACCAGTCTCTCACAAACTAGTGTGAAAAAAAAAAAAAAAAAAACATCTAACTAAAGTAATCATTTCGTCATTTCTGACCCCTCAACCATGTACTGTAGTTGTAGGCTCATGATAGTCACGATTAACGAGTTGACAAGTGTCACGACTCACGATCCAGTTCTAGCGACAGTTACTTATCCACTTTAAAAGAGTGTGGTCGTTGTCTAATCTGCGAGGCAGTTGAGATAACCGCCGGTCAGACCTGTCCCTTTATTGTCCCTCCCACGCCAGTGTCGTCTCCTACAGTCGCGACCACACGGAGGATATGTTCATAGGAGTTAAAGAGGCCAATGTGACATGTTATTCTAACTGTTACAATATCATTAGTTGGGAATTTGTTGTTCTTATGAGATAGCCCTGAGAGGGTATGATTTAGAATGTACAGCATTCATATTTAAAGGCATTGGCTCAGAGATTGATCTTAGATGTTCAGTTTTTAAGGTGATACCTATGAATCAGAGTCGTCAGGATCTAGAAGACATCTTTATAGAGCAGACTCTGACTCTATAAGACTGACGTGAAGATGGTAATCAGCTTGCTGCATAGTGCATTCGAAATTGAGTAACGATCGTGCAACAATGAAACATGAAAGTCGCACTTTCTCAACTTGAAAGCCCAAGGATTCCCTTCCCTAGAGTTACTGATCCACTCATCCTACTTCCTCGCTAGTGCCACAAACAGTGAGGATGACGGATGTGTCACCGTCACACCACACTGACCCAAATCTGCTAATATACTTGTGGGACAACGTCTCGGGCGATGAACCCCACTTGTTCTTAGATAATAATCATCTCTCCCTCTCACACGTTTCACAAAGCTCTATCACCATCCTTTTCTCTTATACATATTTAAATAGAGTACACTGTTACAGTTTTGTCTGTTATCTTGCGGAAAAACAACCAAACAAATGCAGGTGTGAAATTATGCAAACGGACGCAGACGAAAGTCCAATCCAAACATCGCATCGTAGTCATCATCGTGCGTTTTAAATATTCAGGCGCACTGGCGTACACTTGTACAGATAAGTTGATATAACAACAGCTTCATTTCACTGGGCGTCTCAATGCAAATATTGGCATTCGAAATATTCGCGCGAATTTGAAGAATTTCTAATCAGTTGTCTGTTGGTGACGTTATAGCAGCCCGTTACTTGGTTTCTTAATGTTATCATTGGGGTACGTGAGGTACGTTTCTTTGTATTTGTTCATGATCATCATTTCGTCAAAGTAGTGCTGTATTAAAATGCGCGGAACTGTCGACGTTCGGTTGGTGTTGGTTCGGTCCGCTGCGTAACGACTTCCGCTCCACGGCTATAGGGAGGCACGTGTCTCAAATTTATTATAATGCGCCTTTTTAACAACTTATATTTGGTTACTAATAACTTTAATTCGAAAAGAATGTTATGATTTTGCAAGCATTTGTGAGGAAGTTGATTCCTAGCTACCGTTTCTAAGCTAAGGGTTTTGATTGTCAAGGTGTAACCTCACTGCGGGTGGTATTGAGTATATTTTAACCATTTTTAACCAACAAAGAAATACAGTAATACCTATTGTCCTCACACAAAAATGGAATTTACCGGACACAGCATGGCGTCATTAAAATTAGCAAAAAATATTAAAATGTGTATCTTCTTATTGTCATTGCAAGAAATTTCCTTAAAAATCTCATCAAAAGAACGTGAAGATGACACTCATGTTGATAATTAATTCGAGTTTAAACAAAGAAGCAACAAAAATATTCGCATGAGCAGCTCATCCGCCATGACAGTAGTCAGATAATTAATGTATTTATAATTGCTTATTTTTGTAATACTTAACTATCTGCTACCCGCTGCTTCGTCCGAGTGGATCCTATTTTTTTTTTTATAATAGTAGCCGTAATTACTCCGTATCACATAAGCTGTCTGCCAGTGTCCCGTCAAAATCGGTCCAACCGTTTCGGAGATTACAAACATACGTAGGTACTTCAATTTTATTTATATATATAGTATGTACCTATAGATAATGTCTGCAAGTGATTGTCTCCCACGGCTGAAGGTCGTGATGTCCAATGCCACATGGCAATCAGCTCGTCATGAGAGAAACTGTTGCTTCCGAAAACTATTAGTGTCCGGAAGTACGCTGATCGCATTGGATATTACGCGCCAATCATTAGGTTCGCGGCCTGCGCAGGCGCATTATTATAACCATTTTGATAGTTTAAAGTCAATGTTGGATGTTTTGTTGAGTTTCATGGCAGATAACACCCGTTCAATTTCAGTTATCTCTGAAACGGATATTCGGTGACAAGATAACTTTTCAGAGCTCGAACTTTAAAAAAATCTCATCAACCCTACCCATAATGTTTAGTAATTGGACGCACCACTTACGAACCACAGGGCTATGAATAAAAGCTCACCAGTCATCTCCATAATCATTGAGGCGATCAGTTGAACGATCAGTCAGATTTGAACGATCAGTTTCCTAAAATAATCAAAATTCTAACTAGCTATGTTTTACAAATTCGATAAAATTGAATTTAGAGGTAATTGGCCACTACGTGTCAAGCATGCACATTACGGATTCCATACAATTCTCGGGAATTAAAAAAACTACAGGAAACATGGAGTGTTCCATGCCATGTTTGAAATCATTAATCGTTTTGGGATAGTGTGAGGGGCAGGCAGGCGGGGGGGACAACAGGTGGATCGACAGCATGGCCGAATGATATCATGTTTCGTTACTAATGTGAAGTGATAAAAACGAGTCCATTGATGAGTTCACAATTGCTTGTTTATTATGTGCGTATGTTGCGGTATGATTCACAAACTTGACATCTGGTAAAATGCCTGCCAGGAACCCCTTAAGCCCTAATTATAATTTTATAGTAATAGACCAAATAGTAATTTGGTCAACGATCTACCATATTTTCTATAGGGATTTGTGTTTTTATTTTGCCCTTCGTGGCTGCAACCGCTGCATCATGGGGCTTGGAGAGTAAGCATATTTTTCAGTTAAGACCAGAAACTGACACTATTACGAAGGTAGCTGTGGTAGACCGGATGATGGATGGTACTAGAACTGAACTAGGATATTTCGGTAACATTCGCGTACTCCCAGTACCTATCGCTATGTAACTGCGACATTGTATCAGCGTGGGAGTATGTGGGTGAGGTGTTGCATATTTATGAGTGTGTGCCACGTGCTGCTGGTGTTGGATGGCGATGGGCGATGGACGTCGATGTGTACACATGGCCATGAGAGCCTTCGCCTATATGGAAGAAATGTTAGCTCAACAACAATACAAATAGTTCGTTGTCGTTAGTCGAGATAAATACCAGATCGAGGATGAGCATTTTAATAAGCTGTATTTTTTTGTAAATAATTCACATAAAGAAAAGGACGTCGTGTGCATATTATATCACAACATATCTAATGTATGTAAGTGCGGTATGTCGAAGGTGTCACAACCTGACTGCCTCTAAATGCTTTGAACTTTGCAAGCTAAGTGCCGGAGCTTATCACTGAAACTAAATTTTTATAGCGTAGGCATTAATGACGATATACGTATCATGATTTTATCATAAGTCGTGTTTTACAGGATCCATAATTGCCACTAAACTTAGAGTACCCTTAATAAGTTTTTTGGAAGTACTTATTGGTTTTTTCTTTGATATTAATTAAGCGGTTATGTATTATTTTTTATTAAGAAACTCATATAATGTTAGTAACAACTCCACTTTTAACAGCGCTTGACCTCAGTTCGGCGGAGTAAGAAATCGTAACCACCAAAACGATCGATATAAATCAACGTTTCATTATATTATTCATTAAATAGATCTAGTTTTTGTCACGATCAATCTAAGTGCTAATGGACAAAAAATATACCATAGGTACTTAATTAATTTCAAGGATCTTGAATTAAGTCATAATCATAACAACAGCTAATTAGTACTTAACATTTTAACAATACAATTTATAAGAAAACTTCACCGTAGAACAATAACCGGTGTCGTCACGCGCGACAAGTCGCACCAGTATATCATTATAGGTATAATTTAGGTAACTGCGGCGAATCCAGACTTTGCATTATTTCTTATAACTTTGAAATAATTTAATATTCGCTAAGCCCCGGAATATCGATGTAGGTACTTAGAATTTTAAAGTTATTTTCAGTAATAAATATAGGTACAAACAGCATGTAGGTAACCAGTTTTCCAAGAATTGGATTTCTATTAACACAGTCTTCACAGTACTGAGAACGAACGTAAATCTGAAATTCAATTTGTGTTAAGGCTCGTGCAGAATGGCGCCGCCGAATAATTTCGGTGTGTAAAATAAGTGCGGTGTCCCGTCGCGCCAGTCTGCACGGGCCTTTATTCAGACTTGTATTTATTGCTGAAGTCAGAGCAAAACAATGACAATCGTTTTAGATACAATAAGAGTTTTTGCTAGGTATGTGGTACCAGGCTGTCAGAGTTAATTACGAGGTGTTATCCGCTTGTCCAATGGAATAGGGAGTCAACAATAATGAATGGCATAAAAACACCAAGGTCGACTGCCACCGGTTTTCTACATTTTACTTAATTAAAATAATTCTTTACACTACCTGTTGCCTTAGTACTTATAACTGGTAAATTTTTAGGAAATTAAAACCTTGCTTACCTAATTAACGAAGAAACACTGCTTAAAAAGAAAAGGAAATTAATGACGAAGAATTGGTAAAGGATTACAGACAGGTTGATAAACACTACGTAGAGTTAGGTACTACTATTCTTGTATGATACTCTTTCTAATTGAATGCCAGAAGTTTAATTACTCGAGGATTAGGTAGTGTGTGGTGGTGACTGTAAAATACAATTCGGTTCTTCCCTTTAAATGTTAAATCCTAATGGGTCGTAAAAGGGAACAATAAAACAAAGCATTACTTACACTATCATCATTAATTACTTACTTTTATGACCGCATCCAACATCTTAATACTAAGGGACTGAACACACTGGTCAGCGTAAATACAAATTAACCGCCTCCTTTTTGGTAGTCGGTTAAAAATAAATGAAATGTGCCCTGTAGCGTACCTGATTCACTTACTCATTACAAGTAATGACTGTAGTTACGAAAATCATGTTAGTGTATTCGGTTCCAAATTCCTTAGCCGCTCAGAGAGTAACATGTTGGCTCTGTAACCTCATGATACGAGTGGAAGAAGTTGACGCCAGTTATATACTCGTAGTCGCGAACACTATCGTTAAAGTACACAATAGCACATAGTGACATAATAGTACACCCATTACCATAATTATAGTTTGTCTGAATAAAAACCTTGCTCAAAGCGATGACTCGCTAAAAGTGGTGTCTTGGCGTCTTAACTTCTCACACAGTCACTGTGGCTGACTTACATGTTACACATCGCTCGCTCATTATTAATTACGTGTAATTATCACATCTCATTGCTAATCGCTGCAGTAATCAATCAATCAATTTCAGTCATATTGTTAAATTAAGAAAGTGTTGACGACTTGACTGCTTATTACTCACATCACATTGCGAGTGACAGAATCAAAGTAATCACAATGACTGTTTCAAACGTTTGAAAATGCCAACTCTGCCGAAGTTTAAAATCGATACACCATAGCTAGCGACGGCAAGCACGCATACTGTAGACTGCATAGCGGCATGCCAACATTAATATCCTCATTCGTCGTGCTTCTGCGGCTTGCAGCCGCTTTGCAGTCTAATGGCTTGGCAAGTTGGCACGTGACGATGGGAGGACATCACACTTGTTTACTGGCATCGGCATGGCAAATTCGATGGCTTTTGGGATTCAAAGGAATAGCAGTTCGCTTAAAGGTGGACTTTTTAACAGGCACTGGCCTTTTTGGAAAAGAACGAAGAATTTATAGTGATTTCCGACGAGTCAAAAGTTCAACGCCACTGTTGTAATGGACAGATTCCAGCCAAACCGCAAATTGCATGAAGATTACCAGTTAAACAAGAGATGATTATCTTGAATTTAAAAGTGTTAAATTGGAAACAAAGTTATTTCCTACTTCCCTTTATTACTTTGTGCAATTACTTTATGAATCATTAATTAATTATATACATTAATATGCAATAATTACTACGTGTTTCTTACTGTCTTCTGAGCACTTCTGAAAAAATATAGGTAATGATGAATGTTGCAAAATGGAGCGTTTAGCATAATTTCGCACGGTCACTACCGTATTGTCTCTGCGTATTACGACTACGATAATGGTAGTATTCCAGAAACTCATTAACGAGTTACTGGAAATGTCAGTACCTGTAACTAGCCGGTAGTTTACCTGGCGCGGACAAAAGGACAGTTAACCAAACATTGCACTATGTTTGTACCGGTAAATGGTGCGTTCAGCTCGCGGTAACTATGTGGAACATCATCAAAGTATCTTATGCCAATATTACATCGCTTGCCTCATACAGTAATTGAAACCTTAATTCAATAGTAAACTTAATCACGGCAGTAACGCACATTTTCTTTTATCAGATGTTATTTAAAAAACAAACTTTTTTTTTTGTTGATTTTTATCTATTCTCCTCGATTTGTTGGCTTCTTAGGTACATTACGTTTATTAATTTCACTTGTCAGAATAACTTCAAGTGGCTCTAATTTCAATTAGCATCGCGTGGTATTTACGCAGGCCTTGCGAAACGTTTTTCTTCGTAATAAATACTTTAGTAGCAGTTTCAACAACTTTGTCGAATTGTTTACAGTATGAGCAAAGAATCTTTAAGTACTTACCAAAATTTCATTCATTAGTTTATCAATAAGTATTGCAAAGTCTGTCTCAAAAATCTAGTTTCGTTCGATCTTCTTGCGGCACATTATTGTTATGAACTTTTTATTAATGAAAGCAATAAAACCTGATATTGCATCTTATCGCTTATCTGTCATTCAAGGTATTTTCTTAGACAACGTGTGAGGCGCCGTGACGTGACATAATGATCGATTATCATAATAAATTAATTATAATAATTAGGTGTTATCTATCACACGACAGAACATCACACTAATTTTAATATTAATCGTATCTGAATACTTTCAAATTAAATCCGTGTGTATTTTAATTAATAATTGAAATGAGGAAGTGGCATACCTAAATATGTTACGTTAGAAATCGGCTTGGAACTAATATTCGCAGTATTTACAAACCTGTTTAATTACAAAGTGCCTACGTAGGTACTTTTGATCAAAAACGGATCAATTATAAGGTAGTAACTTAAGTTAGCAAGTAATAGGTTATCTTTACTTAATAATAACATTATTCGTAATCCAGAAATACAAAAAATCACTGTCTTTATCAACAAAAAAATCCAAACACGAAAGAAAACACTACTGTTTACAAAATAACTTCGAAAACTACCCTCAACAAAAAGTATAACAAACTTACCGAAACGCAGGTATCACCGGGCACTCAGTACATAACTGCAGCTCCACAACATGCAACACGATAACTACCACTCACTAATTAGTTCATTCATTCAAAATATGTAACTTTTCAAAAGTCCGCGTGAAATATTCCGATGTCGAGCGTCGCGATGTCGCACATGCGCCTTTCGAACGAACGTGCGCGCTCCTCGGCTGCCGCGTGCGATATGCCCTCAGCGGATTGGTTGGTCACCCGCCGCGGTCGGTCGCCGACGTCCGGCGATCGCGCTTCGTGGATCTCCGATACGCCGGCGCCCGCGCCGGATACGGTACGGGTACGGTGTATTTGTTGCCACATAGTCTTGCCCGCGTAGCGTAGTGCCATACCCTCGCGACTCCTTGGTCCTCGGCCAATCTGCCGTAGCCGCACTATAATCTGTGGGCTGGCTGTCGGGTGGTCCAGCTTTTACCGATGTTGACTATAAATCCGTCTGTGCGGTGAATGTTAGTCATTCAACTATCGGCTTTGGGGAGGTCTATGTTCAGCAGTGGACATCTTTCGGCTGAGTGATGATGATGACGGAAGATGATGTACTTAATGTAAGTAAACTAGGTAGGCAACTACTTAGTTGTTGGAAACATGGAATTTGGAGCTTCAGCTCAAAGGCGCTGAACCATAGAAATATAATATATCTATGCGCTGAAAAAACGATAGACAATTTGGTATAGTAATATCGTATGGAAATCTAACGCGCACGTAGCACGCGCACGTATGCCAAGATTCCCATACGATTCCAAATTGTCCTCGGCCAAATGGTTCAACTCCATGGTCTACTCAGCTCCATAAAGAGGCCTATCACAAAATTGCGTTTTGTTGACATTTGGAGAGCCGACTCATCGCAATATGTAGCTATTTGGCAGTTGTAATTACTTACGTTTATTTAGTTTATTTTTAATTTATTTTTCAACACACTTGCTCGTAAAGTGGCTCTTATTGAACCGCTTTTAGATTCATAATGCAGTGTATTAAAAACGCGTGCTTTTTACTTTACCATAACGAACTAGTGCTGTAATGCCACAGATAACTATTTACTAGTCGGAGTACCTAGTACCTATACCAGTCCTATGACATGGCAGTATGGAGTTAGTAAGTACTATCATGGCGGCATGGAATTTATATTGTAGAAATTGACTTTGGTGAAGCTTTTTATTTTTGTAAAACATAATACCATACGCAAACCGGGGCGTTAACTGTCTAGTTAACGTAAAAAAAATTAGTCTGGCCATATTCTGTTACAAATGAAAATGCTTTTATTTTTTACGAAGTACCTAATGTAGGTAATCTTAATAAAACTTTTGTGTACTTATTTATTGAAGCTGGACTATGTGCCTACATGGCATTAGTATGAACTATCTACTATTTCACCCGAGCAGACGATGTGCGCTTTTTTAATCTCATCAAAGAGACTTTCATGCCTTTATATTATGCATAATATTTATTACATAAAATATGATGAACATAATATTTCATCATATATTATTTCATATTTTTCGCTACTTACATATTAACCTTATAATGTTTTTAATAGGTACGTATTCAGAACAAAAATAAAACAAAAATACCTATTATTTTGTGTTTTTTTAATAGGCTGTCTAGCAGTTTTTCCAGCGCATTTATTTAAACCTGCGCGCGAATCGCTGGCGCGGCACGCGAAAATACAAACCAGCTCGTCATTTTCCAATACTTACTTGCCTATAATGTCATTTTCGTTGTGATTAATAACAAAAATGTCGACTTCACGGGAAGAAGAGCAATACGTAGGTTTGACTCCGCCGGAAATACTCATCGAGGCACGAAACGCGAGTGATAGCCTGTTGCCACCAAAATCTAAGGAGAAATACGTAGCGGCCTACGAAACTTTTATACAGTGGAAAAACAACAAAAATGCCAAGTCATTTTCAGAAAACGTTTTTTTGGCATACTTCAATGAACTTGCAAATAAATACAAGCTCAGCTCGCTTTGGTGTATCTATTCCATGTTAAAAAGCACTGTTATGACCAAAAATAACATTGTAAACAAAATTCCATCTTAGCACTCATTACATTTACTGATCACAGAGTACTTTTTTTTTTTTTCCTGTGTCAAACCGTTAGTCGTAGACTGCGTTCCGAATTACGATGTAAATGTAATGAAATCGAATCGATTTGAGCGTGCCGTGCCGAATAAGCTTGAGCGGGATAACTTATGTTTGTTCCGTGAACCGTTATTTGGCTGTGTTGTTATAGGCATTTTTTCGAAATTGTGATTCTGGCTACCGTCGCCACCTAACCAAAAAAGAGGAAGAAATTTGTGGCTATACACAAAGAAATAAGTAATGTTTTAAGTTTTGACGTTGGGCGAGCACTGATATGCTGGGGCCACATTGTCGCGATAAGACAAACTATACTGCGCGCGCTCTCTCTCGCACACAGCTCGACGTCTCGCTGAATAAAAGAGAGCCCGTGGAGTTAAGTTCGCTTTATCGCGACAATGTGGCCCCAGCATTAGCACATTCACTAGCGTTCCAAATTGATTACAGCCCTCAGCTTTCATAATCATATCATAACTAAATTGGAACGCAAAATATTGATGTGAGAAGTGTGGGCGATTAGGGCATATCTCGGAATGCGGTCGTATAGTTTTTAGGAGGCGGCGCGCGACTCCATGCCATGTCCATGCCGACTGAACGGAATGTTGCCATTATTTATTATATTTTATTTAACCATTTACAATTTGATTACTGTACTTATAGTAATATAAGGTGTATTTTTCTGCTGAAAATCCAATACACGCATTTTTCAGTCTTTCAAAATATTATTTTGTTTTTATACATTTTTTAATAGGTGTAGGCTGTTTAGCGGGTTTGCCAGTTGCCAGTGCCTTTATTTACAACTGCGGAAAAAAAAAACCGTCGCGCCATTTTCCATACATATTTGTTCCCGGTTTCGCTGTGTGGTTATTTTCATAGACTAATACATATTTAAAATAATATTATCAATACGAAATCTAAAGTAACACCAACCTACGTTGAAAAGTTTTTAAAAGAAGCTCCGGATAATCAGTACATGGCAACAATGGTCAGTTGAACTTTATAATTACGTTATTGTAGCATACATTCTTACAAGTCTGTTTATTTCCTCGCAAGTGTGTTGAAAAACGTCGTATGAAACGCGAGTGCGTTGATCATTACACTCTCGACTACCTTATCGCGCTCGCCTGCGGCTCGCGCGGACAATACCGTCTCGTGTGTAATGACCAACACCGCACACTTGTATCATAATGTACTATTAAGTACTTATACTTATTATAACGTTTATTCTGGTATTTTAAATCTTACGTAATAATATTAATGTAAAAATTTACAGTTAATTCTGAGCGTTTTTGTAAGTAGATTTATGATTTTGAATTGGATTTTTCACAAGCATTGACACGAGCTCGTAAAAGTGCCTCCGCGCATTTAATGAAATACCTACTTGCGTCGGAATTTTGGCTTTATACGTATAAATAGATAAGAAAAAATTGCGGAAAGCGAGGCCGTTATAAACTATACCCATTACTCAATAAGTCGTAGTTGTGGAAGCCGTTCAGTTTCTCAAAATAAGTAAGTAAAGCGTTAAATGTAACGCAAAATACATGGTCGAAATGTATTAGACCACTTTAAGGCCCCCGCAGACACGCGCGCCGCGACGGCACGATGCGACTCTCGCGAAATGATTATGACTATGACTATTACCCAAATTGCTCAGGTCATGCATGTCCTCAGGCCTAGTCGCAACAAAAGTCCCGACTATATACCTTCACTAGCCACGTCACAAAATAATAATTGCTTTTCTTTTTTCTCGAAACTGTAAAACTAGAGGAGCTAATACAATGGCGATGGCGTTACGTGGAGATCTTGATCCTGACACTGCATTGTTACGAGCTGCGCGCACGCCGCCGCCGCCCGCGCCGCGCCGTGGGAGCGGAAGCCGAGAACAGACGAGAAATTGTTGTGACCATTGAACATTTAGATCTTCGATGGTAATGTGTAAAGCGACGTAATTGCGTAATACACTAGTGACAATTTTACCTTTCATTTTGACAGTTCAGCCACGTTCATTGCGTTATTTACGTTGTTGAGCAGTCAAATTTTTCAAACCTATGAAGCAATGGATTAGGAATATGCTTCAAAGCCCAAGGATTGTGAATTTGTGATTGAAAGTGTGTAATTTGTTGTAAGTATATCCTTTGTGATAAGTCTTATGGGGAGAAATGTAACTAGTTCGCCTGTCGTCGTACTATCGCTTGCTAGGCTGGAGGCTGTTATGTTAAAAGTACAAGAACTCAACTGAAAGCGAGCTGTATTTTTAGCAAAAAAACGAAATAAAACTTTTGGTGCACTTTGCCTGAAAGTTAGCAACTTTCCCTGTAGAAAAGTTGACTTCATGATTGTGCCGGGAGAAAAGCTGAAAAAATCGTCTTAAAACATAATGCGCGTCAGAATTAACAAAAAAAACCGGCCAAGTCCGAGGACTCGCACACGAAGGTTTCCATATAGTTACCGTATTTAAATTCGATAAAAAAAAGCCGAAAAAAACACGTTTCTTGTATGGGCCCCTTTAATATTAACTTTTTAATTTTTTTATTATTTGTGAAAATTTCAACTGTCTACCTATTACGGTTCATAAGATACAGCTCGCTGTCAGACGGACGGACAGCGGTGCAGGCTTAGCATTAGGGTTCCGTTAGGTACCCTTCGGCAGAACCCTAGTAAAACAAAGTTGTCCTATCAATTTCACCAGCCACAAAACAAAATATTTATGATGTTAAAAGCAACGCAACAGCGTTCAATAATCAGAACGACCCCTAAACATGTTATTGTATAACGAAACTGTTCGCCTTTCCGTGGCAGTCAAGCTTCACATTACTCGCATAATATCGCCCTAGCAAGCTTTAATGAATAAATATTCCGTGCTTTTATCAACGGATCTGCATACAAGCTGTCGGCGGGGCGGAGCCCGAGATTGCAGGGCCAAGCGCCGCACAAAGGGGCCGCCCGCACGTCGCGGCAAATCACCTACATTTCGCTGCAATCTTTATGAACTTGTTCTGTGAGCGTCGCTGAGCCGACGACACTTGTTGTATTTCGCCACATGATAGAGTGCTCCACGCACACTCATCTAGATCGCCCTGTACCTACTGCTTGTAAACTTGGATTCACGACAAACCCTTACCCTTAAAAAATACTTCTTGTACCAAGTCTATTTTATTATAACTTTATATTTTTTTCTATTGCTAGTGTGTCGCTGTCAATGGATGAGAACTTCCAATATGCTGAAAGCGCAAGCTAATGTGTGGGATTTGAGTGGTGGTTTGACCAAATGCCATCTATCTCGTACGATTACGACTATCGCCTATCTAAAAAAACGTAGGTCCACGAGAATACACACTTTTTAGGGTTCCGTAGTAAACAATGAACCCTTATAGTTTCGCCATTTCCGTCTGTCGTTCTGTCCCCGGCTTAGCGCAGAGACTGTTAGTACTAGAAAGCTGTAATTTGGCATGAGTATACATATTAACTACCTACGCCGACAAAATGGAAAAAAATAATTTTTGTTTCGTCTATCCCATGGTACGGGGTATCTTTGGAAAGGTCGTTCAAAAATATTGTGAGTTTTTTGGATTGAAAGATCCGTTTGCGAAATATTAAGCTTTAAAGTGCTAATTTTTGTTAGAATCAAGTGTCCCCCCAGGCACGTATCCAGACTTTTGGTTCGGGGGGGGACAAACATTGAAACAACCATGTGAACTGTGTGAAAATCGCTGTAATCACTGTACTATAATTTTCACTGTACTATACTATAATTATATAAGTATTTTTCTGTTTCCGCTGGCAGCCATTACGTCTAGTACCATATCAGGATCTGGCGCCAAAGCGGAATGAATAGACAATAGAGCGAGACCAGTAAGCCTCTCGCCCGCCATTCTATTCCTTAGGAAGGATTTTATTCTCTTTAGGCATGAAAATGACCGCTCCACAGATGCCGTTGAAACCGGAAGGGTGGCCAGAATATGTATTAGCCTGTTAATGGTAGGAAAGAAAACTTTGTCACACGTGTTTAAAATTTCCATAATTTCGACTGGTTTCTTATCTGTGTTTTTCCACTTGGCACACCACATACTGTACTCTGCTTTTATTAGTGATTCTCCAACACTTTCTTCCCAATAAATTTTCATATTTTCTAATTCACTTATTTTCCTCTCGTCCACATTTTTCGGAAGAATAATTTCTAAAGAAGAAAGCAGCTCTCTTTGATTCGCAAATCTATCATTCATGCCAGATATCAAATCGTCCAAGCACGGTATAAAAATAGTTCTTCTGAAGTATTCTTCAGCAGTATCGCTGGGAGGGTTGCTTCGTGCAGTTTGGTGGGCAGTAACTCGAGGACGCTGAATTTCTATTTGCAAGACATCTTCCGCTATTTTGCAGCATGCGTTATATATTTCTGAGAATACCGGGTTAACATCGTCACGTATCTCTTTTAGTTTTCCGATAATGTCATCGGAAAATTTCATAGCAGAGGCCAGGTCGTGTGTAGGGTTCTGCAAATATGCTGACAGTGGGAGAGTATAACTGAAAAATCTTTCACAGGTTTTTAGAGAAATCAAGAAACTACTCTTTTCCATCGCAGCTATGAGTGTAGAGGCAGTTTGGGCGACAGTTCTGTTTGTGTAGGATAGTTCTCTTAATGTAATGACAATAGGTTCGAGTAACTCACCAAATAAATTTATAGAGTCGTGACGTTCTATAAATCTAGTGTCACACATGCCGAACAGTCTTTTTTTCTTACTTTCTGGTGTGAGCTTTTCCACATTTTCCTTGAACTGTTTCCCGGCCATTGCATTGTTGCGAAGTAAATTGCAGACTTCCTTCACAACGCCTATTGAATTTCTCACCTCGGGAACTGAAAGAGCTTTTGAAAGAACTAGGTTCAGACGATGTGCTGAGCAATGTACGTATGTGGCCTTAGGAAATTCTTTTCTGATTCTCGTCTGCACACCACTGATGTGTCCTCCCATGGTAGCAGCTCCGTCATACCCCTGACCAACTAGTTTATCGAGATTCAAACCAATCTCATGACATTTCTTTTTTTTTTTCAGTCAGATTTCGGGGGGGGATAAATCCCAACTATCCCCCCCTCTGTATACGTGCCTGTGTCCCCCCCCCCTGCCAGCTAAATGGTAAGTTCTGGATATGTGGAAAAATTCACAGCAGTAGTATATATAACGAAATTAAAAGGAAAACTATCACAGCTAAGTAGGCTCTACTAGTTAACGAGTAATTATCGACCAACTTAAATTTGCAGTTGCAAAAACATGTTCTACCATACATTTTGTATGGGAGAACATGTTTTTCAACTACAAACTTAACAAAGTTTGTTCTTGGGATAAGTTCATCCCAGCTACGGAACCCTTCATTGTGCGTGGTCTGACACGCGTGGTCCGTTTTTTAATATCTCCCGCACCGTACGAAAAGTTCCCTACATATAGATCAAAGTAAGTTGTTCATGTTCCCGTATTCATAACTTTCATACTTAACTCATTCATAAGCTTTATGAATTATGTGTATTAAAAGCTTGACGGGGCGCATAGACAAGCTGGACGGGGCACATAAACAAGCTCGACGGGCACATAGAAAAGCTCGGCGGGGCACATACAGAAGCTTTGCGCAGATTGAATAAGTTACCCCTTTCAAATTCTCATCACAAAGACCCACCCTTTTATCAAATGTATGAAAATTGCTACGTTATGGATATACATGCACTTATATACGTCCCTGTATCAATGTATGCAATCATATGACACGTGTTAATTAAGGAAATTAACCCCACGCCCGCCCGGCAACAGGTGCGGTGCAGCACCTACAGGGTGCGCCGCGTTACACATCAACCACACTCTAAAATAGATTCAGAATATTAACTTGGGATAACAGACAATACTTTTGCATTATTTGTATTAGGTAATAAGAATTCTACAGTGGTTTTCCGCTTCGTTCATGTTTTTTCAACTTCGTGCGTTGAAGTCTTCCGGCTCGACGTAAACACTGGCTCGATATCGCGGGCGCGACAGGTAGCGCTACCCTTGTAGTGCCCGCGATATCGCGCCAGTGTGTACGAGCCTTTCTCAGTTCTTTTTCTTTCAGACACTTTTGGAAGTGGTGAAGCACAGGCGTGTTGGGGATAATGTAATTCAATTTGAACATTCAAAACGTGGTGATTCTCAACAAGTTAATTTGAATAAACGATTCTTGATTTTGAAGAAAGGTTATTAGGTATTTATAAGGAAGCATGGGCCTTCTGCACCTTACCATTCCTTGGCACAACAGACCCCGTTAGTGTTGAGGGTTAGGTGTTCACAGTCGGTTTTACATAATATTATTACTGATGTCCATTACAAGGCGGCTGGCTAGCTAATGCAGTAGGGTGCGGGTTGCATTGTTTATTGCACGCTTTTCATTTTCTAATGCGGTGACAGGGTGACCCTACCTACTAAATGATAAATGATGTTACCAAGTTACTGAAATAGGCTTTTCCCATAGTACCGATACTTCTTGTTGTAATGTAGAGATTTTCAATAATGCAAACACACAACAACCCAACTAACCATAGATAAGAAAGAAGATTTATATTCCTATGCAACTAACATTTTGGTGATAAGAATAAGTGCTACATGAGCTGTTTAAGAGCATTTGGAGAACCTAAGGTCGTATATAGGCACTAACATTTGGTGGTATAGCGCGTTTTAACTCTCTTATAAACCTGATTTGGGCCCACAACTTTAGAGCAAAAAGTGACTTAATAGTTATAGAGTAGTGATAAATGAGTGACAATACAATGCAATACAATTTTCATTATAGATTGATTTTAGAGTTACCTCCAAAACAATATAAACAAATATCTACAGCTTGGACAGGTAATAAATATACAAATCGCATGTGGGTATCAGAACTTTTAATAAGTAAGTACTTATGATCGATAAATATGATGAATTGCTCCTTGATACTAAGATTTCATAGCATCTTAGCAATATTTCCACTATTCATATTCATTCGCCTCACTGATAGGCGATTAGCGAGTTAATAGATAAACAGGCGCCCACGCCACCCCCGCGCAGCGCTGGCCTCCTGGTACTCGCAGCAGGAACTGCACCTAATGATACGACAATAACATTACAACTATTATTGACCATAACACGTGTTCACACCTACTGCCATATCGATAATGCGCAATATTAGATTACTGCGCAGTTCAGACAAGCCTAGAAGTTATAGCACATTGGATAGGTACTCGAAGGTGGTATACCTAATGCCTTTATCACGCACCACACAATACACCGTGGGATGGCGATGTAGACGAGATTGTTTGAAGAAATTGGAATGTTCAACACCGTCTGATTGAATGAAATTGTTGACTTGAAATCTTCACTGTTATGATATGAAAGTAAGTAACAACGATCCTGTGTTTTCAAATCATCCATGCTATTGCTATGCAAGTATGCAACCGGCTTTTTCTTATCTATCGCCATAAAACAATGCATTACTCTAATGTTACTATTAATAATGGTAACAAACTAGATCTTCGAACTTTTCAGGAAAACTTAAATCACTATTACTTAGGTCCAACTTAGTTTTCCCTCAGCATTTTTTCCAAGAAGTCTCAGGACAAAATGTCGTGTTTCAGCTAAAGCGGCGGCGAAAGAAGTCGGTCAAGTGAGTGAGGCTGGAGCCCCGAGGCACGAACTGCTTATTATTGAGAACTGGAGCACGCCTCACGCCGCACCAGCTAAACGTGGATTAACGCAAACACCGCAGTTTGTGCAGTATTCACTAAGAAACTTTTATAGAACTTTTGAAACTGAATGTAGGTGAAATTTTCTAAAAACTAGCACAAGGCTGGTGCGCCTCTAATTTACACTCGGATAGCCGAAACCCGTGTCAGTCGTTGGTACGATCGGAAAATGACCGTTACCGAAGTTTGGAAAAGGCTGCATACTTGAATAGACTGATGGTGACAATGCTACTTCACCAATAGCGTCAGTTATAACCCCGCTGAAAGTTCTACAAGTAAGAGTTTTGGATGCAATACAATAACAATCATGCGGTACACGGTAATGTTGCCTGCATTGCGCCGACATCAGAGTGGCATGAGTGTCGATCTGCAATGCGGGATCCGGGATACGAGAGCCCGGGATTTGTACAACACTACAAGTTTTTAATGACTTTGGATTCCCGCCAACCAATTAGCAGATGATACAGCACTCGGATGTGGTAGTTACAAAATGTTTTTATAATAAAATCGGACTAAATTAAGATGAAAGCCTTCCGCTCTCTGCTGGAGCCAACTGAAGTTTATTATATATAAATTCATAGTTATTTCTTATAACCTATGACGCACGACGATTATGTTCAGTGTGCAGTCTTTATACAAAAATATTTTTCAATTTTATTATTGTGTAGCCTGTGAAACTGAAACGACTTGTGCAAGCATAATCTATACTTATAATAAATCTGTAGAAGTGAAAATTCTGTACATTGAAGATATCAAAAAAATAAATGGCAGGGGGTGTTACTAGACCGACACCGAACCCAAAAATTTTGATTAAAAAAATTTTTGTCTCTCTGGCTGTCTGTCTGTCTGTCTGTCTGTCTGTCTGTCTGTCTGTCTGTTTGTTCAGGCATCACGCAAAAACTACCGGTTCGATTACGATGAAACTTGGTATAATTATTCTTTAATATCCTGGGCACCACACTGGGTACTTTTTATCCCGGAAAAGTACCCTATCCTACGGTTGGGGCGTGTCAAAGTTTGTATGGAAGAATTTTAACGCGCTGTCCGATTAACTCGAAACTCAATATTTATACTTAAACCCAAAAATTAAGAATAACGTGTATCAGGATTTTTCGAAATTCAACCCCTAAGGGGGTAAAATAAGGGATGAAAGTTTGTATGCAAAATCTTATTCCTTGAGGTAATAAACATGAAACTTCGCACGAATAGTTATCTAAATAAATTATAAAGTTTGTAGTTTTTTGTTTTTTCTAAATTACCCCCTAAAAGGTTGGGGGGTGTCAATGTTTGTATGGAAGAATTTTAACGCGCTGTCCGATTATCTCGAAACTCAATATTTATACTTAAAACCCATGGGGATGTATGGGGTAATTTCCGACACTCACGCGGGCGAAGCCGCGGGCAGCAGCTAGTACTTAATAATATTATATGACCCAGTTCTTGAAAATGGAAATATCACATTGTACTGGGAATACTGGGATCGATCCATCATCACTGATCACTGACAGGACTATTTTTGCCAATAAGCCTGTTTAAAGTGGTGGTGGATCGAATAGAGCGGCGCGGAATGATTATTGACATAACGATCCCGCATGACGGGAACCTCGTGAAAGCCGAGAAAGATAAACAAATCAAGTATCTTGACTTGGCTCGCGAGGTTGGTGTGGGACGTGGACTCAGCGATCATGCGCCGATGGTCGTGACAGCCAATGGCCTAAAAGCTAAGAGCCTCGACCAACACATGAGGAGGCTCTCGTTGGGTAGCTGGATCAAGGGCTTGATCCAGAAAGCGGTACTTCTGGACACAGCTCGGATTGTTAGGAGGTTCCTCTCTCTGGAGCCCTGATTTTTAACATTTTTATATGTTTTTATAATTTTTATACAGGGTGTAAGGGCCAGCCCTCCGCTAACTTACAACTAACTTGCATTCAGCTCCTTATTTTGAATCATATTCCACCGGAAAAACACCAAGCAATTTTTTTTTTTCGTTTTTTCTGTTAAAAAGATACATTATCTGTACGCAGCACTCAATTTATGTAAGTAAATGAAACAGCTAAAAAAACAAAAAAGTTTATAGTAAAGTAAAATTATGATGTACCTACATTTATTACAAACAGTAATTGATGTTGAATTACTCTACGTGCGCTGCCGTTCGCTACGTGCGTTTTGCCACGGTAACGATACATTGCGTGTGAGGTAATTAAACAAATCAGGTTTATTGGATTCCCATAACGTTCCTGAAACAATTTAATGTACCGGTCAACTTAGTATGATATTATACTGAATTCACCCCCATCAGTCTGCGGAGGGCTGTCCCTTACACCCTGTATACTAATTAAAATTAATAAAATTAATTTAAAAATGTAAACTCTATGTTTAAAAATGAAATAAAGGAGATATTAATATTATACTCCCGACACCGGCACTATGTTTATACATGAAATAAAAGAATATATTGATAACACTTTTACAAAGAAATATTATGGAGTTATTCATCGAATTTCACGCAAACTCAATATAAAGCTGAAGTGATTTTGTTGATCCAAAATTCTTAAATCAATGTAAGAAGAACTATTCTCGTCTAAGTAAAGTGAAGGCCAAGCTCCATATTTACTACTTATTATCAGAGTGGCACTTATATGATGTCTAGTTCTTGGTGCGGGTGCGTATCTACCTACTCATATTTCACACGTATGTGTGACCATACAGTGTGTGACAAAAGTAGTTGCAAAATTATGTTAGTTTGGAAGGGTATCGAACCCGCGACTCATTCATGGCACAGAAAGCACATATCCCTAAGTGAATGAAAATCACTTAAAGAATAGGAACCTAACTAGGAATAGGCTAATTCCTCCTATTCCATGACATTCACGAACCTAGTTTAATCGTCATAGAAGGAAACACTAAAAACTTAAAAACCCAAGGTATCTCAGAAATAGAAATGAATGAAGAAAGAAATGAACAAACGATAAGCGGTAGGTATCCACTTATTTTAGCTACAATCAATTGGTATAGTTGTGTGTGGTGTACGCGACCTCCACGCCTTGCACCGCCTGCCTCTGCCTCACGTGACTGCTTGTCTGCCACACGTAAATAAAGATTGATGTAACAGTAACAAACTCGCTGAAAACGCACGAGTATTAGCAGGCTTCGTGCACATAATACTATTCTTTTATTGCTTTTGTTCGCCCTTTAGACAATCTCGTCTGCGTTGGCTCCCCTTCCGTATTCCTGAAAAGAATTCAGACAGCGTCCTACTAGGTGTATATTGTTATAGGTATGTATGGCTGCGTATGAAGTAGGTAATTTGGTACGTACTCTACACATGTAGGTACTGATACGAAAGAGAGGGTAAATACCTACGCATCACAGGGGGAGCTGGTGGTACACATATAATTATGTATTTGGTAATCAATTCCTAAATACCTACGAAATAAAATTGGAAAGCCGGTAAAGAATACTTTAGTTTTTTTTTATTATTCCCCTTCGTATAGCACAAAAACATTAAAAACTGACCTACTTATTTTAGCGCTTATTTCACTGTGTTTCGAACTTAGGTTTCTGTGCAAATATATTGAAGTTTCCGAACGTCCTCTGATGTTGACATCAATTGAAAGTCATAATGGCCGCGTTCCGAGTTAGGCCATAATCGCTCACAGCGCTGACATCAATATTTTGCGTTCCGATTTAGATATTACGATTATGACAGCTGAGGTCTGTCATCAATTCGGAACGCTCGTGAACGCGCGTACAGTGCTCGCTCAACGTCAAAATTATAACATTACTTAATTCTATGTATAAACATCAGAAATTTCTTTTTCTTCTTTGGTTATGTGGCGACGGTAGCCAGAGGCACAATTTAGAAAAAGCCACGTTAGTTTATAGATATGATGCGACTCAAAACAACAGCGCTACCAAAAATGACAGTTCAGTCAACTGTCATTTTTGACAGTGATCACAGTGATATTAGGCTGCGTTCCGAGTTACAATGTAATCGATTTGAGCGTGCTAACACCCGTTCCGAGTAAGCGTTAGCGCGGTAACGCCGACCCATGAAACGACATAGATGACGTCATGACATGCGCCATCTTGCGATAACGCCGACCATGCGGCATGCCTTTTACTAACGCTGCGTTCCGAGTTACAATGTAATCGATTTGAGCGCGCTAACACCCGTTCCGAATAAGCGTTAGCGCGGTAACGCCGACAGACGCCGACCCATGAAACGTCATAGATGACGTCATGACATGCGCCATCTTGCGATAACGCCGACCATGCTTTTACTACCCTGCGTTCCGAGTTACAATGTAATCGATTTGAGCGCGCTAACACCCGTTCCGAATAAGCGTTAGCGTGGTAACGCCGACCCATGAAACGTCATAGATGACGTCATGACATGCGCCATCTTGCGATAACGCCGACCATGCCTTTTACTAATATCACCGTGATCTCTGTCAAAAACGACAGTTGACTGAACTGTCATTTTTGGCAGCGCTGTAGTTTTGAGTCGCATATATCTATAAACTAACGTGGCTTTTTCTAAATTGTGCTTCTGGCTACCGTCGCCACTTAACCAAAGAAGAAAAAGACATTTCTGATGTTTATACAAAGAATTTAAGTAATGTTATAAGTTTTGACGTTTAGCAAGCACTGTAGGCGCGTTCACGAGCGTTCCGAATTGATGACAGACCTCAGCTGTCATAATCGTAATATCTAAATCGGAACGCAAAATATTGATGTCAGCGCTGTGAGCGATTATGGCCTAACTCGGAACGCGGCCCTAATATCACCGTGATCTCTGTCAAAAATGACAGTTGACTGAACTGTCATTTTTGGCAGCGCTGTAGTTTTGAGTCGCATATATCTATAAACTAACGTGGCTTTTTCTAAATTGTGCTTCTGGCTACCGTCGCCACTTAACCGAAGAAGAAAAAGACATTTCTGATGTTTATACAAAGAATTTAAGTAATGTTATAAGTTTTGACGTTTAGCAAGCACTGTAGGCGCCTTCACGAGCGTTCCGAATTGATGACAGACCTCAGCTGTCATAATCGTAATATCTAAATCGGAACGCAAAATATTGATGTCAGCGCTGTGAGCGATTATGGCCTAACTCGGAACGCGGCCTTAGTAAAAGGCATGGTCGGCGTTATCGCAAGATGGCGCATGTCATGACGTCATCTATGATCATTGACAGACCAAAGTTAGCGCACTCACGCTAACTCGGAACGGGTTTTAGCGCGCTCAAATCGATTTCATCGTAACTCGGAACGCACCCAATGTCATGAATGTTTTCAAATGACAATCTTTTGAAGTTTTGATTGACGTAACTGCTGTCACTTGAACACCGTGCCAAGTTGAAACAATTTATAGTATTTTTCCATGAAATTCCTTATTAGATCTTCCATTAACCACTTATAAAAATCTTCCACCATGTTCGCCAAACCATATAAATTAAAATCTAACAACACTCTGAAGAATTCTGAGAAGTAAGACCAAGTATTAGTGTGTTATTTTACGGATCATATTTCACTGTGTTTTACTTAAAAATGACACCTTAATTGCAGGAAACATCTAGCTCAACGTATTCATGATGAGTTCCCGTCGACGACAGAGGACAAAGTGAAGGATATAGTGTCTGTGAAGTCAAGTTGTATCTGTATGAGGTTGGTGCTGCACTCCGGCGATATGGTGAACGTATACTCGGTGGACGGCGTCCCTATGGTGATAGAGACGGGCGAGAGACTCATACCGACCGTCTGCGCGCTGTGGAAAGTACCTGACCTGGTGCCTGTGCTGGCTATCCACAACCCAGTACTGCCTAAGGCAAGCATACCAAAGATCTGTCTTATGCAAAATCCGGAACATTATTTAGCCTGTTTTATGAGCTAGTTTTCATGCCATGCTCCCAAGATAACTAAATACAAAATAAATAATACAATACTCTCTAAAGAAAATAGTTAATTCATCTTCAGGTGCAAGGAGGTGCTCCTGTTTACCTGCCAGGTGTGTCTATACCAAGCGGTGGCATCGGGTTCCCGATGTTCCAGCGAGGCACTCTCATCGGTCTGTGCACGCAGGAGAATGCAGCCGTCTGCATCATTGGACGAGCGACCATGTCTAGTGCTGACATGCTGCTCAGAGCTGCGTTAGTTATACTTTGTTCTTACTAACATTATGGAAAATGGAGCTGTCACAAATTGACTGAATTATAGTATCCCAACCCAAAATAGACAATGTATGCTAAAAGTTAGTTAATGCAACTTTCATAGCTTGTATTTATGAAAATATTTATGGACAGACATATTTATGAAGACATATTTATGGACACCAAGGAAAATGCAGTCAAGAGCTTATAGAAATTAATCCAGAAAAACAAAATATATTTTGAAAACTTTTTCTATTCAGTAAGTCACATAACAAAACTCATGCTTGATGCTTGCTACTTAAAGTAATGATTCCCTGTTATATTTCCAGTGGAGTATGTTTAGAAACAATCCAGGTGTTTGGAGACCAGCTGTGCAAGGACAACAAGTTCAGTAAGATAGAGCGGCCCAAGCTCGGCCCTGCAGGGTACAGCCAGGGAGACATCACCATAGATTTAACATCACACATCAGTCAGGTAACATAATTTATTATCCTATTCAATTGATTATTCGTCATCACAGACAGACTAATAAAAAATCCGGAGTCACACACGTGTTAGGGGATATAAAGCAATGGACATGCAATTTCCTTCAAATCATTCAGATAGCGATTGAAAGTGTTTTACGCAACTGTGGTTTTAGCCTATTTTTACCCGACTACGGCGAAGCAAAGAGGAGGGTTATGATTTTGACCGGTATGTATGTATGTATGTATGCTCATTTGTTCCCTCATAACTTCTAAACTACTTAACATAATTTGACAAATGGGGTATCGATGGAAGCGTCTCGGTCGTCCGATGGTTATAGGCTATGTGACGTCACATTAAATTGAATATGGCGCCCTCTAGAGGACAAAAAGTCATGAACTTAAAAAAAAAAGTTTTTTTAATGGTGTCATGTTGGGTATCAAATGAAAGGGCTTAATTAGCACATTTCAAAAATGTATATATTATAACCCCAAAGTAATTTGAATAAAAATAAAAGTAATAAAAACTAAAACCCAACTACGGCAAAAGTGAACTAAAAAGTTATAAACAAGTCATCACAGACAGACAAATTAAAAATCCGGAGTCACACGTAATCTATTCGACTTATGTTGGAAAAATTTGTCAGCTCAACAACGTAAATAACGCAATGAATGACGTTGAACTTTCAAAATGAAAGACATTGCTACTATAAGTGTGTTACGCAACTACCCCGCCGGGCTCCTAATTCGAGCCACCATGCATTATAGAAGTCTCTAACTTTTTAAATTCAAATTCGGAACAATGACGACACCAATATGATGGCCATTATTCGATTACTTTAATATGGTTGCCAAGCAATTTATGCTAGTCACAATGCATATTATTATGGTGAAGTGGTGCTGATGGTGAAGTACCAGCCTACCAGGAGAACTCCGCAACTATTAACAAGAAAAGAGAAAATCAATATTTTGTAAAAGGTGATGAGCAGTTGCTATTCGAAAATTACAAACCGACCCACTAAAAAGCGATAAATAAAAAGTTTTCTACAAAAAAAAAAAACCAACCGACTTCCAAAGACACTACAAAGTGAAAAATTACTTTAATTTCGGAAGTCGGCGGCAAATCAAGAAAATACAAAATCAAAGACACCGAGTATATTGTTTGCATTGGTCTGTTTGTCTACTGTTTTGTATATTTTCGTAAACCCATACTTACAAGTTTATTTAAGCAACTCCATATAAATTATTGCAGATGACCGTCCAATCACCGCTAAGAGAAGAGTGGCCCAGCCTGGGCCCGCGGCCGGCACCGGCTCAAGCGCCACTACCGCCGCAGAACGTTCCTAAAGTAATAACTGAAGATCTCCAGGATGAGAAGGAAGATGATGAGGAGGCTGATGTGGATGATACTATACTTACAGGTAACACTTACATCAAACCAGTTACCAATATGAAATATCAAGTAACTAACTTATGCCCGTGGCTTTCCCCGCGTGGAGGTCGGACAATATCACACGCAAACGAACTACCGGGATGAAAAGTATCATATGCCCTCTTTTACTCATTACTCAGGTCATGGTCTATCCAAATCTGTTCAGCCGTTTTAGCGTGAAAGCGTAACAAACAAACAAACTCACTTTCACAATTATAATATTAGTTAGGATTTGTCAACATCATCTTAGGCACATCAGACAACAATTAATGAACATCATCAACAGTTACCTCATACAGCTGGTCAATACTAGACATAGAGTGCCACGCGAATCGCGAAGTTAGCTCACGTGTGTCTCTTAACTGCCACTTCGACCTGTCCTGCAAATGATTATGATAGGACCCAAGAGTATGTTAATAATGAACTTTTACCAAACAAATATTTGTATGGACAAATATTTGTTTGGTTCGGGAATCGAGCCCGCGATCAAGTTCTACCAAACCATTGCTAGCTTCTTTGATTATAACTCAACATAAATGTGTATAATTATATTCTAGAAGACTCCCAAATAGAAGAGGATGACATCCCGGCGGACATGGACGGTCTACTGCGGTGGTGCTTACTGTCGTACCTCAAACTAGACGCTAAGAACGCGGAACTGCCGCTCAAAACGAATCTCTTATACAGGTTCATATTTACCTTCTATACTCCTATTTATTTAAATATAACATAGTATTCTTGAAGCTTTATCAGCAGAATAATGCTGCATTGTCTTCAGTAGGTATACTCATGGATTAATTATTATAATTGTATGTTCCAGAAATCATTTAATAGCACTGTGTCCACCTGACCGAACGTTAGAAGTAAAGAAATCCTCCTACAAGAAACTTGGAAAATTCCTGGAAGCAATGCAACAGGTAAACATGTTGATACTTGTGCGCGCCTCTAACAGAATGTTATACTGTACTAAATATAAGGATTTAAAAATTCCATGATCGACGTACATTTTTAACGGACTGAAAAAAGGAGGTTCTTTATTCGAATCGTATTGTTTGGTTTGTCATTGTGATGGTTTTTATGAATACGTAAACTTTTTATTTTACAGACAGGGAACTTGACTTTTGTATCTATATTAAATGAATTTACCGTTACTTCATGTGTCTGACAAAGAATGACAGTTGAGATTTAAAAAGACTTTACTTTGGCAGAAAAACTTTATAATATTCGGCATTTTACCAAGTTTATCTGTTCAAGGAAGGCTTGCTCGAAGTGCGCGAGATCGATAAAGGAGTCGATGCCGTGATCGCCGTCAACCTGCTGCACCCGCACGTGCGCGCGCACCGCGTGCCCGGCGCGCTGCGCGGCGTGCTGCGCGCGCGTGCCGCCGCGCCCGGCGGCCTGAGCGCGCGTGCGGCCGCGCCCGGCGGGGCCGACTACGTGCCGCCCGTCGTGCGTGAGATGTTCTGCATCACTGCTAACGTGGGCGACGTGTTCACTCCGCTCAAGTAAGTTCCACTTGTTTCCTGAACTCCTGGTATTTATATCCTGGGAGTCGTCAATTCGATAGTGAATAGTTTAATTCTATAAAAGAGGTAAGGGGGCACCGTCGTCGACCGCATCATTACCAGATAGTGCTCCATCGCCAGCCTATAAATAATCTTTATGAAACAATTGAAAATTCATCCCTTAAGGTTTATGAAAGTTTGTACGGAAGTACGTCATTTCTGTCGATGGGAAATCCCATCATGCACCCGACTAGTAAATAAATACTAACTAAAATAACAGGGTAATTGAAAACAACCAGATACTTATTTCATTTAAATTTTCAATCTATATGGACGACATAAACTGAAATTAAATTAGGTTTATTGCATAAGTATCCTCCTGCTATTAGGCATAGAACATCAATAACGAAGTTATCCGACAGTAAAATGAATCGCCTTTATTCAGGAAAGGCACAGCGCTAACCGCGGGCGAGGTGCGCGCGACGCTCACGGAGTACGTGAAGACGCGCGGACTGAACTCCGCGCTACTGAAGGGCGCCGTCACCGTGGACCCGGTGCTCGCCAAGATCACCGGGAAACCTGTACAGGTAAACATTTACTGATTGTAAGCCAAGAAATACCTCTCAGTCGACAATATGGTTTGTTGTATGCTTACTTGAAAATCGTAGGACACCATTTGAATGAATACAAAATTGCCCAGAATATAAACTATTGTACAGACAATTTCATAACTTATGAAATCATCTTTCTTTTTTGTGCCAACCCTGTAGGTATTTACCAGCCATTACACACAAAACAGAAAACAACAGACCGGCTAGACGTCATTATCTACATTCTAAGTAACCTAATTTATAAACAGGTATGTAGTGACAGAGATAAGTAATAACTATTTAATAACCCGTAGGACGCGGTGAAGTGGGACGTGCTAATGGCGGCGGTGCAGAGTAAGATGACGCCGAGCACTGAGATGCGCTTCGCGGACGGCTCCGTGCGCCTCAGCAAGAGCCGCCTCGAGCCCGTGCGCATGCAGCTCGCACAGCGCAGCGGGAACAAGAAGGTATGCCCCACCATGATACACGTAATGCGTCACGTATGGCATGGTATTGGTACGGTTATGTGGACCTACTTTATTTACCGTTAGTCTATCATAGGTTCAAAACTGGAAAGAAGACAAGCGCGTTCGCGAATGATATCGCGAGTGATAGAAGGAATGGAGGGAGGCCATTGGTCTAAGAGTGGAACAGCGCAGGATTCAATTAGAAATCAGTAATCAATTTAGTTGTTAGTAAAGTTAAAATTAAGTTGGAGCTTAGGGGACAACAAACCTCTGATCAGATATAATATGTATAATAGAAATAAATCTCAAGCTTCTCAAGCAATCTTGCTTCAAGGGAAAGAAACATAAAAAATAAGCACAAAGCATATTTTACAGGTAATATAAGTACTGTAACGTTTTATTATTTAATTATAGCAACACTACCGTGATGTGAAGCCATAGAAAAGTGGTTTGAAAATGAAAGTATTTAATTTGAACTCATAGCCATACCTTGGACAATATTACTCCCAGTTTTTTTTTTTTTCGTCACAATGTTTTTTATGAAATTAATGCTGTATGATAGCCATTTTGTACAACTGTTAAAGTATAACAGTTACGATTTGGATAACTTAGTTGGTAGTCAATTTGCTTAGATGACAGAAGGGGTCTAAAGTTAAATAAAAAGGAACGTCTTTACACTACAAACTATTTAATCAGACTAAAGAAGGAACACTATAGGTCACTGCTACTAATCTTTATTTTACATACACCTACACATAACTACATATAGGTAAGTGGGGCTGTCACTTAACAATTAATTTACAGGACTTTACGAAACACAATTTTCTGGTCACCAGGTGACGCTAGTATCGAACCTGGAGCAGTTCGGCTTCAGTCTGCCGGCGCTGAGCCACGTGTGCCAGACGGGCGTCGCCGCCTCGTGCGGCGTGACGCGCTCGCCCGGCGCCAAAGCCGACCAGCTCATGCTGCAGGGAGACCAGGTAACGACTGCCTCTTACAGTGCTCGCAGGTACAACTGCTGAGGGGTCCTGTTCCCTGGTCAGGCTTTTTCATTTAAAAAAAACTCTCAGTAGTAGCCTGGAGGATGAACAACCAGTCAGTTGATAGTATTATATTGCTATCAACACTGAAATTACAATAAAAAAACTCGTAATGCGGGTGATTTGTCAATGGAAGCCTACTCACAAGATATTTCAATTTTAAACTTGACTCTTTATCCTCAAAAGTTGTTTTTTCTGTTTACCTGTGAACCTTTTGCATGCAATGCACAGACTTGTAAAAGGTCATAGAACCCGAGAGCCATGTCCTCTGTGAAGGACATGGTATACATAACTTATTTACTGCTAATAATCATCATATATGTATCCCCCCCCCCCCACCCTAAAGGTTGTTCAAAAGCTTTGTTTTGCCTGTGACCAATTTAGTACATGAAATTTGTCAAAAGCACAAGCCTTATTCAAAAAACAAAGTAGTTTTATGTAGTGGTTTCATTAGATCTTTTATCTTCCACAGACATACTTCATTGCCAAACTCCTTATAGAGAAGTATGGATTGCCGAAAAAGTTTGTGGAAGGAGCAGACAAGGCACTCAACAAGAAGAAATGATGGAACACCTCCAAACAACTTATTGTGGCAACAAGTGACGCTGATGACAGAGAGTGCAGTGATAACCAGTGTGATTACGAAATAAAACACTACCATGAGCTTCTTACATTTATTTATACTATTTGTTATATTTACCCTTATCTATTATCTAGTACACACCTTGATGCAGAAATTTTAAACTAGTCCTGTGAATTATGGCAAACAAGTTACTTCAATACAAACTTATAGTGCTTCACACTTCTAGCAACTTATTATTTATAGTAATTCTAACATAATACTTATTACAATTTTAACTAATCTGTTACAAACTGGAAGACAAAAGACTAAAGTTCAGTAAATCACCGAGTTGTTCATTGACTGTTATATATTTTCCATGATAGAAATGTAAATAAATCAATTTATGTATTTTAAATCATAAAATTCAATTTAGTATAAAGGATTTTATATAATTAATGTCTTTAGTAAATTATGGCCGAACTATACATATCCATTCAATAATATTTACAAGCTCATAATAAAAATGTATAATAAAAAGATACACCAATATAAACTACATTTGATATCATTTAAAATATAAAATGTTCATATAAAAATAATCTTTCATATAATTTCACTATTCTAAGGTTAGGGTGGGTTGATGTCCGTATTTTATTTCATTTTGTACAATTAAAATGTCAAATAGAAATATCTGGTTCTTACAATATAAGAGTATTCTATGAGATACTACAGTTAAATGGAAGTTTAACACTTACTCCTAGACTAATGTTATCATATACATAAAACCACAACCAATACTACAATCAATAGGTTTGATACAACAACATAAGTAACTAATAGAATTTAATAATTTTTCCAACATAAACATCAGAGATCGAATTTACAATCACAACTTTATACAAATAAGCTACATTATTAAACTAGATCTTAGTTGCTGTCATAAACTTGAAGGGTGTTTTGAAGTTCAACAGAGACTTGCGACTCTTAGACTTCTTTACATCAGGAGGAGCCACAGGAGTCTGTGGCAGCCCCTGCCTCATGCAGGAGCGAGTCCTCTCAGAGATGCTGCCCTCACTCACCTTAGTACTGCTGGACTCCACGCTCCAGTGACTCCTGCATGAGAACATGGACTGACGAGAAGTGTTGGAGCTTCTTGAAGTGAGGCTTGTTTTGGAAGGAGTCTTTCTCATACTGCTGTGGTTTGTGTTTGTGATGTCACCAAATATATTCTTGGTAGTCTTAGCTTGCTTAGAGGGAGATGAGTGACACCACTGCATGGAGTCTCTCTTCTCAGAGGGGGACCTTTTCAAATCCATGTATTTGAACTTGTTGATGTCTTTAGCTAGAGCCTCCTGCCTCGGCACCTTATACCCTTCAGTATCCACATTGTCTAGCTCATAGAATGTCAGAGTGACACTGTCATCACTCTCTGTGAATGGGTTACTTGCTGTGAAGTGTACCTTCTTGGTGGACACGTCGGGGAAGATGTTCCGCCGCGGCATGTTGTCGGCGGTGAACTTGGCGGCTGTGATGATGATGCTGCCGTCGCCCGCATCCGCCGACAGCGAGCTGTCGAGGTCCTCGTACGCGTAGCTCTTCCTGCGGACACGGGAGCGCACAGAGCCGCTGCGCGGGCGCCGCCGCCGCGCCAGCCACTCGCGTCGATCGTCCTTAGCCTGTGTCATCATTGGAGGCAGGGTTATGCCATTACTTTCACCTACACAAGCAAGCTCCAGGGAAGCGTTGAGTGGTATGATTTTAGTACATGGGCTGTTCACAATTTCCTTGGCTATGAGGTCCCTCTCCCTCTTGTTGAGCGACTCCTCGCGGTGGCGCAGCGCCACGAGGCGTGACATCCACTGTTGGCTCAGAGTCTCCTCTGAAACCCGCTGGGGACAGTTGAACTTGTCTAAGGTCTCAGTGTAAGGCTTCCTGCTTCGAGGCACAAAGCCAGGCAGTTCAAGAGCAAGTGCAGCCAGTGTGGGGGACAGGGGGCCCTGTGGCGAGCTTGACTGTTCAATCTTTGTGTTTGCTTTTCTTTTCGGACTGATGTTGCAGTAAATAGGGCTGTCTCCTATGTTAAACAGTGTCCTGGGGAGAGGCTCAACTGCTCTGCACAACTCTACAGCCTTCTCTGAGTCACATTTGTTCACCTCTGATGTTAAGTACAATGACTGTCCAACCGAGATGAGAATGTCATTCAAACATTTTGGTCCCGTTTTAGTTTCCAAGTTCATGAGGACTGTGGGATGGTACAAGACGACGTCTGGACGCATGTTGGAGTTTTTATCATCCATCAGGAAGCTAACGATGTCGCGGAGGTCGTCACTGTAGTGAAACTCCTTGATTTTGTCGTCGGAGGCGCCGGGGCGGTAGCACAGCGTGTGAATCACGTGCCCGATCTGTCGCATCACGTCCCCGGAGCACGGCGCCACTGTCAGCTCGAAACAATTGATGCGCAACTCGCCACTTTCGCCCACAAAGATTGACCCTGGAGTTATGCATTTTTGTACAACGACAACATGCAAATCTTCCACAGCTTTGCAGACCCGCGCCAGCTCGTGCAGCAGGTGCCAGATGAAACCCTCGGCGATGAATTTGTCGGTGGCCTTGCACACTTTGAGTAATTCCTGCACGCTTCGCCACGAATTGTATTCAAGGACAAAGTACAATGTTTTTGACGGGGTGTGAAAAATGGTGTCGTAGTATCGCAATAAGCTCTTCGATGTCACTTTGCTTATTGTTTTCACTTCGTTGGCGACGTTATGTATTTGTTCGTTACTGAACGCTGAGCAATCGTACGCCTTCCACGCAAATATGTTGTTGGTGACCTTGTGTCTCACTTTGTAGAACGTACCGCCGCAGAAAACGTCTATAACCTGATAGTCCTTTAATTTTTCCGCCATTTTAATAGATATTTACTAAGATTTTATTGAATTTCACATTTTGCTATCGAAACAAAGCCACTAAACGTTTGAAATTATTCGACGGTTATGAGATTAGTGATGTTCCGAGGCCAGGTTTAAAAAAGTCGATAATAAGGAATACCGTTGACGATTCAGTTCCACATAATATTATAAAGATTTTATAGGCATAAAATAAAAATACAGAATTTGGTCAGAGCGGTTATTTAGCATAAGCAACGCATAACTTTATAATAAGCTTAAAGCATAAATGAGCCTATAACATGCTCACTGCTGGGCCTCCACAGGCCTCTTCGCTTTGAGAGGGAGTGGGCCGTGTTCCACCACGCGAGCCCAGTGCGTGTTAGTATATTTATGTCACATGTCTTCGAATTGTTGGTTCTAGAATTTAGGACATGCCATGCCTGTTTCCTCACGATCTTTTTCTTCACCGTTTTGAGAGCAGTGGTGATGAAATTATTTACACAAAGTAAAGCGCCTGCCTGAGTTCGATCGAACCCACGACCTACAACTCGTAAGTCGGGGCCGAATGAACATGGGGCCGTTACCACTGGGCCACCACTGCTCATTAAACGTCGTGATAACTCTGTGACTTAGATACATAAAAGTAAAAGTACCTACTATAATCAGTAAAACCTCTGACCTCTCCTCGACTCGAGTCACTAACTTGAAAAATATTAATATGAATAACAATACCTGGCGCTCGGCACAATTTACTGTTTATGCCTCGTAGAAGTCGTAGAAAATAATTCTATTTTTGAAATATTATTATTTATCGTATTCGCACATCACTAGTAGTTTGTTCAGAAACGTTATTTTTTTTTACCTTTCGTTCAGAAATAATGTTGCCCAATACAATTACTAACTAAACCACTTGAGATGGTCGATGGGTCAGAAACTTTTTTTTCCCTGTTGTTTGACTGGGCAAAAAACAGAAAGCACGAAACACGGGGCTCGCGGGGGTGACTGCCACACTGAAAGTACGTTCAAGAAACCCTGAAAGCGCCATAAAGCAGATATCAGACGCTTCACTTTTTGTTTATTTTTACAAGCTTTTTGATAATTCGGCATCTTTCACTAGAAGTGAAAAGTCTGAACACAAAATAATTATAACGAACTAACTAATATAAAGAACATATTTTATTGGGTAAGGATTAATATAATACCGGTCAAAATAGCTTCGGAATTAACAATGGAATTTTTATCAAATGCTGAAATATAAATCGTTACTAAAGGCCATCTTTAGAATATAGACTTATGCTATGGCGGACTTTTTCGTTGAACTTTTTAAGATGTACAATCCTCTAGAACAATGAACATTAGTTTTATGAATCTCGAACGGTTAACGCGGCTTACGTCAGTAAAGCCCCCAGTCGCCACGATTTTTTCCGACATCTTCAATAAATAATCGTCATACTTCAGCCAATTTACACAAAACCTAATACAGCCAAACCTTCTTCATGAATCACTCTATCCATTGGTGAACACCGTCTGAAAATCCGTAATTAATTTTTGAGTTTATCGCGTTCAGATACAGACGCGGCGGCGGCGGCGGCGGGGCGGGGACTTTGTTTTATAATAATATAAGGATGGTCAGGCCGTTGAAATCTCTAGTATATATCGCACCTTTAAAACGACAACGACGTAAGTGCGAAAACACAATTTTTGAGAAAAACGCTTTTGATTTTTTTTTTTTCCTATAACAGTAATATTTTTTTTGGAATTATATTTATTATTGTATTTTATACAAAAAAACATAAATAAGGATAAAGGCTAATTTGTAAAATATTTTTGATTATTCTATCTCTGATATTTTATTTGCTATTTATATTAATTTCGGGGGGTGCCTACAGTTGCGTCGTTGTTCCAAATAAAATGTGTATTAACTTCAAGAATCCTCAAAGAAAAATGACGTAAATGCAGAACATTAGCTTTAATATAAAAAAATATTTTTAGTTTGCTGCTAAATAATTACTTACATCAACTCTTCAATATCCTCCTAGTCATATTTTAGTTTCTGATACCAGCAGTAAGTCATATTTTAAGAGTTCTCTTAATTTAATGTAATAAGTGTACTCTCGCCTAACAACCTTAATTAATTAAAACTCATGATGCAGTGCACTGTAATGTTTTTATTAGGTACTACACTTAAAAAAAAAACAATCAAAAATGTTTATAAAGTCTCATTTTCTCGGTGAAACTATTAAATTTAAATGAATGCTGAACTAAAAAGTATGTCTTCTTAAAATCCACTTAATTAAAAGAGCTTACTCACTAACAGTAATATTAAATTACTTTTTAAAACAATCACAAAGATTTTTATTCCTCTTTTACGTATTAATTATACCTTAGCATAATTATGACAAAATGTCATAAAACACAGTTAGGTCAATGTAGTTTCAAAAATAAGAAAAATAAATGGCGCAATGATCTGAGCGTCGTTGTAGCTCTACGTACTTCTCCAATTACACAACGACGCAACTTCCCTCTAGCGGCAAATATTGCTATTACTTAAAAGTCGATGTCGCACACAAAACTTTAATTGTATTTAAAACGTTTCCCATTAAAAGGTCAGTTTTTGAAATTTTTGCACTTACCTCATTGTCGTTTTATAGGTGCGATATAGTAGTCTATGATTGAAATATACAGAGATCACAAAGTATCACGCAGGCATGTCTATTTTACATTCATAGTTGTGTACACATTTCTTCAGTATGTCTAATAAGCAAAGCCAAAGTTCTTTGCTAATAAACGCCTATCATTTTCCATACGGCCATAATGACTGTTTGCTGCTCTCTGCGCGTCAGGATTGTTTGTTTATATTTTTATTTATTAGCGTCAATGAGCATGTTGGCACGAATGCGCGTTTGGCTAACCATCTTGCAGTTATTCCAAGGGGTCGGCAGGGATGAAGTACAGGTTAAAAATAAAATTACAAATAAAATTTAATTTTTTTAATTCATTAGTGAGTATAAGCGTGTATGCGGCACGACTGACTAGCAGTTACCAAATTATATATCACAATACATGATCCTCTCCATTCACAATTTAAATTAAATATAAAGCCAATACAATGAATACATTATAATATAAACAACTTACGATCCCAAATATAAAATTATTTCACTTTGAAAAATTGATTTAACAAAATTTAAAGCATGTAAGTAAATGTGTGAGCATATCGAGTGAGAATCGCGTCACTCGCTCGTTCAGGGCCACACCAGGCCACGTTGGGCCACACTGGGTCACAACCCGGCCAACACAATAATGATAATGACAGTAGTTCCAGACGGTATTCAAAAAGTATTGTGCGCTAATTAGCAACCTACTTACACTAGTTCATACTCCGTATTATGGATACTTTTTAAATACCTAAAATACCATTATTATTATTATTTACAATATTTGTATACAAGAATATAATTCATCATCATTGACTAGAAACTGTTTAGAAATTATATTAACATATCCACGAATGAAATTTTACACATAAAGGAACAAGAAGATCACGGCGTGGACCTCCGGAGGCCCTCGGGCTCCTGATCTGCAGCTGACAGACCACAGACAACAGACAGACTACGGAATGGAAAGTTCCATCTTTGGTAACACATTTGAACATACATTACTGGATCACATCGCCGAGTGCCGCGTGGCGTCGCGCGCTGCACTCTATTTACATAGCAATTTCACATATTGTATTGAAATTGTAAATAATTTCACAGTTGGATTGAATATATAATCGTTGTAAACTATCTAATATCACTAGCTCAAACACGTGTGTTGGTATCGAGGCACAAAACAAAATTTTACAAAAACAAAAGAGACAACAATGGTAAAATAAAATCTTATAAAACAAACAACAACCTAAATAATACGCGCACAGTGAAGTAGCGAGCGACCGCCCGGCGTCGCCTGCTCGGGCATGCAGTTTGTGGCTACGACTTATAATACGTACGTATTTAAATTAATATACAAAGGGTTCTTTGCCTTTATAAATACTGGGAATTAAGATAAGTGAGATCATGATGACGCTCGCAGCGCCGGCGACGTCTCCGGCGCCTCGCGACTGGAATTTGTGACTACGTCTAGCTTACATTACGTCGCGCAACTGTGGAGCCACACTCGCGCCACACGCGTGCCACTCGCGACCGCGGCTGGGCTCGGCGCCCATACAAACTAAACATGAGGGCGACATCGTTGCGCCAACAGACAGCGGTAAGCGTCGCAAGCTTCCAGGGCTCGGTCGATCGAATTGTATAAAACCTACAACAAGGGCGGGGGCATCGCGGGCCGCGTCGCACTCACACAGGAAATGTAGTAATCACGCATTTCCGTGGAGTCGGACGCGACGGGAACGAACCGGACACCGGACGAAGTACTGCGGGACGGCCGCGCGCACCTACCGCACGCCGAGCGCGCCTACCGCACGCCGGCCGTGCCGAGCCGCTGGTGCGCGGTGCTGGGCCGCGCCGCCCGGCCCGACTTGCGCGCCACGTGAGCGGGCTCTATCTCTGGCTCTTTCTTCGTGGGTGTCGGTACGCTCTGCAATACAAGACAGGAGATTTTTACTTGATAATCCAGTGATTGTTAATGTTTAAAAAAAAATGTGTTAGCGAAACTTAAAAGACGTCACGGGTAATAAACAATAGGACTTAAAAAAAAGAAACGATTTCCCAAAATCAAGATTTCAGCTGAGCCCGGAGTGAACGTCCTCGTGAAGCGCATAGTTACTTGGAACTATGATTTGTACGGCATGCTAAGTATGGCGCTAGGTTTGAATTATTAGAATGTAATCCTGTGTGTGGTGGGCGTGTCGCCAGGTCCAGCACGTTCTAGCGTGTACCGGCGCGTGTACCGGCGCGTGTACCGGCGCGTGTACCGGCGCATGTACCTGTGCGTGGTGAGAGTGTCGCGGCGTGTAGACGCGCGTGGTAGAGGGCAGCGACAGCGGCGCCAGGTCCAGCACGTTCTCGGCTCGCTGGCGCGGCAGTCGCGCCGCGAGGGCGGAGGCGCTCGTAGGCCTGCGCCGAGCGTGGCCGGCCACGGGGCGCTCCGTTAGGGGCTCCACGCCGCTGTGGGAATAAAACAGTCGATATTAACCATATATTTATTTATTTATTTATTCTGAACAAAAATACATTTGTGTCGAATACAGGATTAATACAATAATAATAATCATTAAAAGTTACAATTAATTACAAGTTATGAATACACGGAATAATAATAATAATCAATAAAAGTTACAAATAATATGGATAAAAAGTCAAAAATAAAATAAGAAATCAACTCAATCAAAAAAAATCAAAAAAATAATAACATGTCAAGAATGAGACTTAAACAATAAACAAGTTACACTGTGGCATTATTTTTGTCCCTAAAAACTCTTCTATACTATAGTAGCACTTCGTCAATAGGAATGAGTTTAATTTGAATTTAAATATTCTTGGACTATTAATCATTTTTAATTCTAATGGCAATTTATTGAAAATTTGTACAGACTGTACTTTAGAGCTATGTTCTATTCTATGTAGTTTGGAAGCGCCCCCGATTGCTCGTTAGTAGATCCCCTTGGACCCCAGAATACCCCAATGAAAGAAGCTATCGGCCCGCGTCGGCACGAAGCTGTCGGCGACGAGGAGCCGGCGCCTCAGCTCTGTGATAGTCAGCGTGTACCTGTGTTCCCGTAGCTCCCAGGTGTCGGTGTCCTCGTTGTAGCGCGCGCGCAGCACGGCCGGGCGGCCCGCGTCGGGCACGAAGCTGTCGGCGACGAGGAGCCGGCGCCTCAGCTCTGTGATAGTCAGCGTGTACCTGTGTTCCCGTAGCTCCCAGGTGTCGGTGTCCTCGTTGTAGCGCGCGCGCAGCACGGCCGGGCGGCCCGCGTCGGGCACGAAGCTGTCGGCGACGAGGAGCCGGCGCCTCAGCTCTGTGATAGTCAGCGTGTACCTGTGTTCCCGTAGCTCCCAGGTGTCGGTGTCCTCGTTGTAGCGCGCGCGCAGCACGGCCGGGCGGCCCGCGTCGGGCACGAAGCTGTCGGCGACGAGGAGCCGGCGCCTCAGCTCTGTGATAGTCAGCGTGTACCTGTGTTCCCGTAGCTCCCAGGTGTCGGTGTCCTCGTTGTAGCGCGCGCGCAGCACGGCCGGGCGGCCCGCGTCGGGCACGAAGCTGTCGGCGACGAGGAGCCGGCGCCTCAGCTCTGTGATAGTCAGCGTGTACCTGTGTTCCCGTAGCTCCCAGGTGTCGGTGTCCTCGTTGTAGCGCGCGCGCAGCACGGCCGGGCGGCCCGCGTCGGGCACGAAGCTGTCGGCGACGAGGAGCCGGCGCCTCAGCTCTGTGATAGTCAGCGTGTACCTGTGTTCCCGTAGCTCCCAGGTGTCGGTGTCCTCGTTGTAGCGCGCGCGCAGCACGGCCGGGCGGCCCGCGTCGGGCACGAAGCTGTCGGCGACGAGGAGCCGGCGCCTCAGCTCCGCGATGAGCGCGGCCTGTAGCGCCTCGTGCTCGCGTCGCTCGCCGTCGTGCGCCTCGCGCTGCTCCACCATCTCCTCGCGCATGCACGCGTACTTTGACAGACATTTCTTTAACCTGGAATCATAATTATAAGTTATCATATTTAGTTATCGATACTCCATCGCGTCAGGTTCGCTAACTAATTTGACCCTGTATAAGATAGATACTTCGGTTGCATGACAAAAAGGAATACCCGCACCGGTGCGGACCTGCAGCGACGCTACCAGTTACATTCGAGTTTCAGAGCAGCGTTCAGTCTGTGGTCAGGGCCGTGCTACCTCTGCGTCTTGTGGTCCACCTCCTGCTGCAGCGTGGTGAAGGTGTCGCTGACGATGGCCGTGGTCTCCTGCTCCAGCTCGATGCGCTGCTGCATCTCGACCTCGCGCTCCTTGCGCTGCGTGATCTCGGAGTGTCGCTGCTGCAGGATGAGCTGCGTCTCGTTGAGGTTGTTGAGCAGTTCCTTGCCGCCGCCGCCCTGCACCAGCCGCTCCTCCAGCGCCAGGATCTGCTGCTCCAGCTCCTCCATCTGCTTCTTCTCTTGCTCTATCGTAGACTCCGCCAGTATGTTCTCATTCTCTATACTGACTGTCTCTTCTTCGGCTGTAATAATAAAAATAAAAATGTACGTTATACATACCCGGTGGATAAGGCAACATTTTGTATGGTTATAAAACCTGTGCGTACAATAGTGCGAGTTCCCCCCGGGCGCCGGGCGGGCGCGCGGCGGCCTGCGCAGGCGCCGCTCGGGCGCGCGCCGCAGCGAGATGAGCGCGCGCAGACGCTCGATCTCCGCCTGGTACTCGCGCAGCTTGGCGTCCTTCGGGTCCTCGTTGCGCACCGGTTTGTTCTTTATCGCTGGAACATTCATCCGAAAATCATGTGTAACATATTCAGAGGATGAATCTACCACCCGAGATCTCGCAGGACTTCAAATGCTCGCTGCGCTGTCTACAAAGCTGTAGCGACGGCATCCTAAATGCTATTGCTGCCCGTTTTGACTGTCCTTTCCAACACCAGTGCGGAGTATACTAACATAATTTATGTTTTAATACATAATATTTATAACTAACACACAAACTTTTGTGATTTTATGTTATTGCGTGATTATGTAAACGGTATGGAGTTTTTCTCTGAAATATGGCACATGGATAAACCATGACCTGGATAAGAATATAGGATAATTTTTATCCCGATATTCCTAAGGGATCGACTTATGCGGGTGAAACCGCGGGGCGCTAGTAAATAATTTTAATTAAAAATTAGCTTAAAAAGCCAATCACTAAGTTGTGTGTTTGTTGATGAGACACTACATGCGTTTCATCCCTTATTTCATTTCATCCTGAGAGTGATGATTTCATGAATAATAAATGTTGATGGATAGAGACGGAGAGGAAAACCAAAGAAAAGAAGGATTAATTGTGTGGAGATAATATTAAAGAAAAGGAGTGAATAAGGCATGATGGATGATGGTGAAGAATAACCCCCATGGGACAAGGACAGACAGTTGATGATGTTAGTTACCTTTAGCTCTGTGTGCGTAGCGCAGCGTGGTGATGGTCTCGTCGTAGTTGTAGGAGGCGGGCCCGATGTTGGCGATCATGATGGTCTTGCTGTTGCCGCCCAGCGAGTCTTGCAGGATGCGTGTCAGCTTCGAATCTCTGCAACGTTACACATACCTCTTTAAACTAACGACAAAAAAATGGACCACCCAACACAGGCCTTTCTTACGACTATGGGAAAAAGGATTACTTATCTCATTAGGAGGCCCGACTCGAAGTTAGTTAAATTTTCGTAGATTTACTGTAACGCAAATGAAGTACGACATCAATCTTGTTCCGGTAGGCCGGTAGCTAAGCTCACCTGTAGGGCACGTGCGGGCTGTTCTCCGCGAGCGCCGAGATGACGTTGCCGAGCGAGGAGAGCGCCTGGTTGATGCGCGACGCTTCTCGCAGCCGCTCCGCCGACGCGCCAGTCTTGCGCTGTCGCTCGCTGCCCGCCAGGTCTACTAGGTTCAACTTGCCGACGCTGTAACAAACAAACAAGTGTAACATACTTCTACCAAATCTCTATCAGGCTGTAAACACCAAAAACCGAAGAGCATCAACTATTTTCAACGATGATTCAAAAAAGACCCGGGATATGGAAATAAGACAACCGGCTGTTGCGATGACACTGCAGAGTTCATATCCAGCAGTCTGCTACGATAAGCTACGGCACGATTCACGTTGGGAATTTCTCTGAGCGATCCAACCTATCACGATCAACATTTATGTGTACGAACTATAGCTGGTATGAACCCGAGTTCAATTATTTACGTTCGTCTTTTGTTCATCAGTGTACCTACCTACAGGCATTGAATAGTTGTGTGCCAAAGATATTGAATTAGTGGCGCTCGAAATGACCCCTTACACAAATAAGACGGCGATACGGTCACACCATAATACTGACCACAATGTTTTTATTTTTATTTAAAAAAAACAAAAGTCGCAGAGGCCTAGTTCGTAAAATAGTTGTAACAACCCGCGGCAGCTAATATTAAATGCACGAGGGTGTGCTTTATTTTCCGACGACATTTGCCCGGGAACAAGCAGAGTCAGTGAGTGTCTCCAGGGAGCAATGTTTCAGTAATACGTCGTAGCTGTTTTCTTACAAGTTTTTTATTTTATTTTAGCAAGTAAAAAATCTCATTTGAACAAGATACCAAGAAGGTAAGTACAAAAACCCCACAAACAATATTAAAGCGCATACGTAGGTATGTTTGATGAATGCCGTCTGCCCATAAACTCCTGAGCATAAAAATAAGGACAGAGGTACATTGACCCCAATAATGTGTGACTGGACATTCAATAAGCTTTTGAACCCTATCCAGCATATCATATTATGATACGTAGAGGAAATTAAAGTGAATAGCGCAGACATTAGGGTCGGCAGCCCCCGGCGCGGCGGCCGCCCAGCGTCGATTTGACGCGGGGACATTCACCGCGGGTCTATTGCCCGCTTCCGGTCTACATTATAATCGCACGCCTATTTGTCAGTGCACGCACTATCATAGTCACCCATCAAGAAGTGACAGAAGTTATATTCTTAGGCTCGCACGACATGAGTTTTTTTGGAACGAAGTTCTTTAACGTGGCTTGCGGTTGGAGTAAACTGCCAGAATTCGTCACGTAACGAAAATGCGTTATGCCCGAAAAAGTTGGTTTAACTTGAGACCATATTATACAGCCAAAGGAACTTCATTCCAACCCGGTGTCCCACGACGACTCCCGACTTTTTTTGTTCTGTTGGATTCTTCACAGTGCAGATTCTGCAGTATGGCGTTTACTTTACTGGGACAAAATATCTGTAGCAGGCAACATAGTGCACACTAGCTGGCACAGGGCTACACGACTAAACGAAGCCCTAGCCTGTTCATATTTATTTTGCTAGTCCTATATGTTTCAAACAATGGACCTTCTACTTGCTGTATCTATGTATTGTGCTCCACCTTTTATTTTGTAAGACTTATTACTTCGTTTATTTGGTTGTTGGTATGTTGTGAAAATTCACCTCGAAGGAAAATCGATTCATTTCTTTTATTACTTAGTTGTCTACGGTTCAGCTGGTAATCTACTGAAACGATTCCATTCGATTCGGTAGATTTTGAGACTTTGTTTATATTCCGATTTGATTCAGAGTGTGAAACATTTTCGTGAACATGCAAACTATCTACGTGCCCACGTAATGCGGCGCTTATACATACATCATTAGGAACTGAACACCAACACCATTCCACCGAAAAAAAAAATACAGTAGACGTAGATATATTTAGTAACCTATTCCGCTTAATTATTCCTAAAGGGTCAAAGATCGAGGAGGAGGTGTAAGGATCGCAGCAGGTGGCGCTCTGTAGTTTCTGCCTACCCCCATGGGAAAAAGGCGTGAGTTTATGTATGTAGTCACAAAAAACCCTGTAAAAAATCGACACGTGTTTCGCCTCTCAACTAGGCATCCTCAGGATGACGATTGACTGCTCGCGAACCCGAACACGGCATGTTGCCACGGCGAGCTCAGCGTCCAGCTCTCGGTGTGGCAACACGTCGAGCGGACTAGGTTACTAAATATATCTATGTACGTCTATTGTATTTTATAACTAACTACCATTATACCGTCTTTCCAACAAAAAAAAAAACCTTCCACCTAGGTGCACTTGTACTTATTACCTAGAACTATAACATCATCAGCCCAGAATTTTTCCAGGATGTTTGTTCTCCAATAAAATAATAAAAGAATATGAGCAGTCCCCGGCATGTCATTTGATAGAACTGAAATTTACGGAATGCACTCTGATTTAGCTTCAAGGGGTTTCGGTTGCCCAATCTATCTGAATTAGACCAAACACTACCTTAATAGCATAAAATCTATAATTAGTAAATGTACAACATTATTTCTAATAATAGCAGCAACACTACAGTTTAGATTAGCCCGCATGTGCGTGCATGTGAGTGAGTCAGTAGTAATGCGCGGGTTCATGCCTACTAGGTAATGAGTATAACTAATGCGGCATGGTGTGGAACTGTGCAGAGTAATGGCGCTGATAAGATAAGCGGACCACCAGGGGAGATGTAGCTTGTTGGTGAACAGCACGATTACTACTCTTAAGTAAGCTGATATTTCTGTTATAGCCTTATTGTGAGTCACTATGTTTAACAACAAACTGTAATGACACACAGCATTTGTTTGGTCATCGATGCATCATTTGAAGTGACTCTCTCTAGAGGAGAAGCTATTCCTCTGTAGAACATAATTTATTAAGTAGTGGGAAATTGAAAACAAAAAGCACTAAGTGTCCGCAGTTAAGCTATAGATTATAGCTATCTTTACATGTGAAGCTATGTCCTTATTATAGGTATCATCAGAACAACTTTATAATGGCAATTAACATAATATTATTTGTCTTAACTCATGTCCATAACATAAAGAGTTGACTTACAACTAACCAACAGAGAGTCTTGAGACCAACTCATACATGACTTGAAAATAAAACTAACTTAAACAGCCGATTCTTTTTATTAAATTGGTACTACGAGGCCAATACTTACTGTACCAATTAGGTACAGTAAGATAAGCATTTAATAAGGTGACACATTTGTGTTCAATTACGGACATATTGAGAAAAAGACTTAAGTTAAACACAGCGAGACTCATCAAAGGTATAAACATACAAATATGTCTGATACATAAAGCATGCTCCTACAGTCATTCCCACAGCACCTGATTTTCCCATATTTTTTCAAGAAAGTAGCTTTACGGCTAAGGTTTAACACTGAGAGAATAATTTGTCAGGGCGGACATTTGTTTCGTCCACATCTTGTCAAAGATGAAAGGTTCATACAATATTGGCCACTATGTCACATGTCACGCACATGCAGAGCGTACTTTGTATGGGACTAAAGGCATACCTTTTGTCGTGGTGTTAGGAAGCTATTAGTCATACAAGGTCTACCGTATGCAGTGTTACACATCGGTTGAGCGGCGCCGGGTCAGGTTCCCTTCCTACTGAGCAGGCCTACGGGCGCACGTGAACAAACAAACGACGGTGCACACTCGCTCCATTTAGTCAATGTTTTGTCACAATTACATGGCAGTTCAAGCACGGTGGCGCCCAGAAAAATAACAATATTTCTGTGTATTCATGACTCACTTAGTCAGAATGTATGTAAAGCGAGTACAGACGATGGAGCAGCAAATAAAAGATCACTTAAATCTCTCCTAGCAAACAAAAGCTTCATAAGAGAACTGTGTTAAAAGATACGAAATCCTAGGCCAGGCCCTATGAAAGACTTTTATTAACATCCCCTTCTTCTTAGTAATTATACAACATAGATGATATATAAGAATTAGATAGGTACTGAGTTTGTAAGCGTCATGCTGAACACAAAATAACGTATGAATATTATAATCCCATTGATTATTACATAATGGACATACAAAAGGTAATGATTTATAGCAACAATAAAATGATAATGATCAGGTTCTAATGTAAAATACATTCGTTTAAAAAATGATTTCTGTCATTGCTGTTTGCAGTATACATGTAAAATATATTAACAAAAAATTATCACTATTACCATATTACCTACGTTTTTTGTTACTTCGGCTTCATTTTCCTTAGAAAAGATGTAACACCTGCTAAAGTTCACGAAGTTCATTACTTGACTATTTTTCCAAGAATTTATTTATATTTATAAGCAACGTAAATGAAATGGAGTCTGATGCGCATGCGTCTGTCTGTATGTTTGTGTTCAACGTAATATGAACGTAAATATTTGAGCACTGAGTACTACCGAATACACTCCACTGAAGTTAAGTGCTAGAAATCGGTCAAGTACGAAGTTGTTGAGGAGTACGATTAATGATGTTTTCGTTATACGCCTTACTTTGTATGGTTTGAAAAATATAAGTTAGCAAAGCCTCATTCGGAGAATTCTGTAAGATATTCTACTTCGATGATTTAAGCTCATCACCATTACACACATCGAAGATAATATATGTTATAGCGCTTAAAAGCTGCTCTAATGTAAAATAAATATTATCTTCAGTGTTTGTGGTGGTCCATTTAATTGTACGGTGAGCGTTATGTCGAAGATAATATATATTTTATATTATCTTCAAAGTGTGTGACGAGCTTTAATAAGTAAGTACTGGAAATAATTATGAATATAAGTAACGTATTAATTTTCGCGGCTAGAAATGAACGAAATAATTTTTCTACGCGTCTCGTTAACAATGTAATCAAGATATTTTTTTTTCGAAACCTATATAGTGGGAAACAAGTCACTGGAAACGATCACGACCGTACTTAAACATGACCTAAGCCATAGTTTTTATTTATTTCTTCTTTTTTATTGACCTCTGTGATTGTCAAGGACGCTGCTAGCGACGCCAAGCAACATTTTTAACCGACTACGGCGAAGCAAGAAGCGCGGTAGAAAAAGGTATCCTATGCTACTCTAATTTATCAATGTCAAGGAGTAAATAATGAACAAATAATGCGATTACATCAACTTATAGAGTGGTCTTAGTATGTGCCTTATATTCATTGCGACGTCAAAATTGTACGTTATCAAAAACGTTCGATAGTAAAGTACATTTGAAGTCTAAAGGTAAATTATTGATTAGCACGTGTAACTGTAGTACACGAGTACGCTGCGCCTACGCAGCTGTTGCGCGATACAAAGTACAGAAGGCTCTATCACGAATTCTCGCGTCTAAAATTAATCGTATGGGTAATTAATTACTTAATTAACTTTCATGGGGAAGAAGAACCCACCCTAGTGTAGACTGCACTTGGCAAAATACACTCTTTGGTGGAGTCAACTTTATGGCCTTGCGAGTTTTAACTGCATTCCATTTGCACACCTCGTTGTGCCAGTGTTAGTTGTGGCAACTGCGCCCACCATCATCTGGGGCAAGTACAGGCAGTATGTGGTAGCAACAAGCCCCAGTTACGTGCGAACATACCCACACTGTCCTGCACGCTCATAATCCGTGATCCATTCAATGAACTTACACCAACATAATATCCTGATCGCGCAAAAAACAGAATTAATAACATTATTATCTTCTAAGTAACTAAGAACATCATCGTGAATCCAGATCAGTGTATTAGATGATAGATCAGATGTTTGTTTTGTGGACGCATTTGTTTTTTAATAATTAAAGCTCACGACTTGTAAAGTGTTGGAATGAGATTGTTTCAATATTTGCCCGCACCAAGGGTGGACGAGTGACAAATAAAAATACGACAAAATAGTCGTGTTGTTTCCTTCCGGTTAAAATTACAACAACCAAATGCCTTTCCGTGAGCGTAGGAGGCGACTAATTTAAAGGTGGTTGAATATCTGGTGTTAACTCATTAATTAATGGAAAGAGACATTGGATTCGCGTAGTATTATATTATCTGTGGCGTAAGTCCTTCATTAATTCCTAGCCCCACTGTATGCATAGCGATTTCTCAAATCTGCCGCCTCATCGCCTGAAGAACCTAAAGAATAAAGCTATAATAATATACATAGGTGTAAGTAAGAATGTCAACGCAGTGTAATCGCTACCTGAATCATAATAAATAGTGTATCGAGGTCATTAACTGATAAGCGTAGCGAGCGCTAGTTCAAAGATAAATTATTAATATGACGACGTAAACACTCAACAATAAAATCGCCCGGAGAACTGTGCCTAGTGAACAAAAATATGATGAGAAAACGTAAGCAACATAAACGAGATTGAGGTTCCTGAAAGGACCTAAAATATTTTTATCTGTTTATCGTCTCAATTTTCAAGTGCAGTTTCAGTAGCAGGCAAAAGCAAAGTTACAAATGCAAAACCACTACAAACGAAGTAATAAAAAGTGAATAGAGTGGCTTCATGTAGAGACAAAGACAGCTCGTCATTATGTTAGTAAAAAAATTCAGTCTCCTTTCAGCTGGCGCGGGATGAAAAGCTGTAGATACAATCTCAAAATGTTCTAGGTCAATGAGGAAACCTATAAACCTTTCTAGTTTTAGCGTACAAATACAAGCGTCCCGCACCACATACTGATAGCAATTGACCTATTGATCCACTCATATAGCGACAGTTTGTCTAGGTACTAGGTAGACACCCAACATCTCTTACATAACACTCGATTGTTGCGGAAACATCGTATGTTTACACTTCTATGTACACTATTACAGAACTATGTAAATGACAAGCTCATGCCATGTTTAACGTTGCCCACAAAAACAGCAGCTTGTTCAATAGTATTGTATGTATTGTAACGCGGCCAGGATGAAGTCAACATTATTGCATTTTGTGTTACTTTTAGCACAATCGTGACACGTATTTAAATAAACATATTTATGTGAATGTTATACATTAATGTACTACTTTATGACTGACATGAGGTATGTTTAATATTCAAATTACATTAAATCGGAATCACATTATCAAGTTGTACAAGTAACAGCGTGGTGTAAGCCCTGCCAAGTAATGATTCATCACGTACACAAACGAGGCTGTTTTTTGTTCGCTCATGAACACTAACAGAAGGTTAGCGTTGCTGTCAGCTGTCAATAGACCGACTGGGCCTGCTGGTGGGTGGCTGATGGCGCAACAGCTCACTGCGCCTATGCTAACAGAAATCCCTACTAATAACATGAGGGCAATATCACCATCTCAATAGATTACACGATATAACAACAGCTCATAGAGATCACAGCTCTATTTACAAACCGCTAGCGCTAGGGTAGCGCTAATACTATCTGTTCACGAATATCAAGATATAGTTAATGAATTCCATCGGATTGTTTGCAGTTAGTTTAGAATTAAAGGGTTAGCCAAAAGGGGGTAGAATACCAATCAGTAAATGTCTCTTAAGAAGGGGTTACAGACATAACTTTTGTTAGGCGTAGAAAAAAAAACGTTGTTTTAACAAAGAATCGTAGAGCGAATATCCGCAATAAGTACAAAGATACGAAATACATCCTTGACTTGTAGCTCTTTAATAATTACAATTACCGTTGAAGGTAATTGTAGAACATAATCGTGTGTCGATAAGCGGCGCACTATCTGATATAGACACGATTCTTTAACTGATGACTGTTTTATTGACCAGTGATAAGATTAGTTTTCTGATGAAAGATTCAATATTTTTGAAGGTTTCCCGGTCATTAAATGATTGTAAGCACAATGTTAGGTGATCAAAAGAATAAAGATATTAAAAGTAGATATCGAGCCGAGTCACTACATACTTACAATGCAACAGGGACTCGGGACGCAAGAGAAATCTTAACAAACAGACAGACACTTCTTGATAACAATTAGCGAAAATGTTTGATTGTACGACAAAACACGCGGCCCAAATGTGCAGCGTATCGGAATCGGCCAGAACAAGGTTGTAAATCGTAACGTGACGGCACTCGTCCACCGCCGCGCGCCCGCAGCCCCGCACCGCGCCGCCTGAAGCGACGCAACGTGAAAAACCACCAGCCTTCACGCTATCATGCACTGTGCACTACACGGGCAGAAGAACTCTGCTTACGATGACTGCAAATTGACTAACACTTAGCAAAAGTCAAAAGAAGAAACCGAGTTATGTGCCTTATTCTAAAGCATTTCTGTCATCTCTAATGCAAAATATTTAGTTCAAAGTTCAGGACTGGTCTGTTACACAAATGTCGTATTGAATAGAGTGGATCTTCTATTCTTACATACATCGTGGTTGCACTTCCTCTTTCCCCTACTACTCTGTTACATTTACTTAATTCTCGAAAATACTACAATATTTTCGAGAATGAAGTTAATGCAACGTTCAAATTATTGCGAAATAATCATTGCGGTTTTTACACGTCTAACATAATTTCAACGAGTAAACAATGCAATTTACAAGTAAAAGCACACATACTTGTATGAAAAACCAACAAAATCTCGTTTGAAACCACTCGAACGATAGAACCTATTAAAATCTAATCAACACCTTATCGGTGCGATAACATTTAGCGAAATGGTGTGTGAATATATTGCAAGGAAAATACTTGAACAATCGGCTATAAAGATAAATCATTGGTACTCCACAATACCTATCGATACCATACTGCAACACTTAAAGATTAGATTTCTAATCTTAAATAACCAAGGAAAGTTTTTGTTTTTATCCAGACCAAAATTCAGCTATTGCAAGCAGTAAATTATAATGAAGTAGTATCAAAACAATATCTGATCCAACAAAGGTTTTATTACTGAACAATAAATTGAAATTAGATCATCTCCACAGTTTTGGAGCGGGTTTAGTGACTCAGTGCACTTTGTGAAAGAGTTAGTCATTTGCAGCTAAGTCGACATCTCCATTCATGGAGACGCTGTCGGTACCAGGACTTCATAAGTAAAGAGCAGATGACGCATGGCCGCCGACGCCAACGCGCCTACCAACCAACCACCCAGAAATATTGGCAAAATAAGTCGGTAGATATTGATCGAATATTGTTTGTTTGTTGTTGAACATTCACAAAATGTTCTGCCGTTATAGAGCCATTAAAGAGGGTAATTTTATTGATACTCAAACGGCCGACACGATATCACGAAGAACACGGCCCGAAGATACGAAAAGGATAAATAGAAAATAAATTGTTTTCAACAGAAAAGCCCCACTTTCCAACTTTTCGTAATTAGCCCACTAACTTATTTTTTTTTTAAATTTATCCTATATTTTCATACCTACAACAGATACATTTTAAATTATTATAATTATAATGAATCATCATACTCCCGTCCTTGTCCCATGTTACTTGCGGTCGGCGCAACACGTTTTCTGTTTCCATTCTCCCCTGTCAACCGTCACGCTATCATTCACTCTCTTCTCTTTCATATAATTCCTCACACAGTCCATCCATCTTTTCTTTGGCCTCCCTGTCCCTCTCCATTCATCAACATTTATATTCATCACTCTTTACTCACGACCGCTTCCTCCCGCCTTATCACAAGCCCATACCAAGCCAAACGATTTCCTTTCAACTTTTCTGTCACTGGCGCCACTTTCAAACTTCCTCTTATATACTCATTCCTTACTTTATCCATTTTCGTCACATCCATCTCAACATTCTCATCTCCGCTGCATGCAAATGTTTTCATCCGTCTTCTTCACGGCCCAGCATTCTGATCCATACAGTACGAAAAGGCATCACAGACATGTTCCGCTTTAACTTGAGGGGCATCCGTCGGTCGCAAGTTGTTCCTGTGACCTGTCATGTCACCCATCCCGAGTTGATTCGTTACGTGCGTTACATCTCGGTCTACTTCGCTATTATTTTATAGTGCATCAGTTGTTATTGTTTACAAGTAGTTTCATCAATTTTATTATAATGAACACTGTATGTAATAGTTTTCCGTATTGCTATATGTATTTATACACGTGCTAGAGAATAGAATTCTATTGAAACAAGTATTTATCGCCAACAGAACGATAAACTACAGGAATTATGACTGGGATTAACAATAACATCGATACAAACCGTATACTGGGAATTAGTTCAGTAATTCCTTCATATCATTAACACCTGTGTTATCTGTCTCAAGCTTAGCAGTGAGTGCAGAGGCTAAGTCAATCAAATGGTATCACTAATAATATAATGGTATCACTTGCTTTAGAACCAATACATTTTAAGTCAATAAAAATTATCCTTGTACTAATAATACCCACTTAGTTGGTGGTTGGTAGCAACCAGCAACTAAATACGAAATAGCCAAAGAAGCAGTTGTCAGTGTTATTGACCGAATACATTATGTGGCAATAGCCGAGTCGTTCTGAACTATTCTAACTCCGCTTCACCCCTCAACGATTAAACAAGCTAGATTGATTTATTGATATGAACTAGTTATCAACGCTACCTCCGTCCGCGACTGGTGTCCTGGTACAGCGCGCACGTTTCAGTGCTAACGGGGTTAATCCGCGCTAGTACGGACTAGGCTTCACCGCGTTTCAGCAACAACTCATGTTTATACTGACGGGCACTCATTGCTTAAAGCAATTACAAAATATGTTGCTTCTTTCATCAATCAGTCAAACCACAGTTTTATGATGTAAAATTCATGAAGAACTTTTTTTTGTCAATAAATTGGTAAGGTTCTTTATTCTAAGCTCGTTATTGTCGGCTTAGCAGCTAACATCGTCATTATGGCATCTTGGTCGAATAAATACGACGAAGATATTTATTCGATGAAAACATAATCAACCGTAGAGTTGTCTTCCAATCTTACCGCTTAGAGGTTCAGGTAACAACACGATAAACCGACTAACAATTACAAGGTTGTTATGCCTATAAATTCATTTCTCTAAACAGGGGTAGTGTCATTCGGATGAACCGTAGAGGGAAATCTTTCAGACCAAATGCTGAGAATGTGAACTATTCGTGAAAGGTCATCTCGTTTTCATAAGGTATACATTTTCCCCGTACTGAAGTTGAATGAATGCTTCAGTGAACCACTACAGCCTTGTATTGTACATTGTTTGCGTAGCGGCGCTGGCAACAATGATGTTACGTTATGGAAGGCACGCGTGCGTATTCAACGCATTTCAGGATAACTTACAGAAGTTTCATGTGTGGTCATTCAAATTGACATCGTGCATTCCACACTGAGCCTTCTATACGTATCTGTTGAGCACACACTTGCAGTAGACGCAGTGGCAGTGTTTGATTGACGATAGTATTCAGTTTTTACACGGCGCACGTGGCGTGTCGTGACTTCCTTGTCGTGAATATATTAGTGTTTACAACCGAATGCATTACATCCATATTTACGAGTCGGCTAAACATTACGCGCTGGATACGTTTCGTGAGGAACGAATTTGAAGGAGCATGCAGGGAACGTTGGGGATGGGTTTATTTTCGAAGCAATTCGAATCAATCAGGAGAATTTGCATAATTTCTGCTTCGTGAATTTAGAGGGGCCATTGTGGATGTAGCACAGTTGATTGATATTACAACCTAATCATAAATGAACAATGTACCTACGGATTATACTGACAAGTTATATCGATCTTACCTAAAGTGAAGATCTTCATCGTCAGTCCATGCATCCATCCACGAACAATCTTTCATGGTTACAATAACACACAAAAATGTTAAATGCACACTATAATGACCTATATTCTCCTAGGATGTATTATTTGCGAGTCCTGTCCAGTAGTGTTCAGTTACTGAAGGTTCAACACGTAATAGTCACATCATCACTAAAGTGGTCCCAACTCCCGACAGCGCCCACTCGCATGGTCAGACGAGTTAATTTGGTGACGAATTCAATCTAAATGATCATTATAATTTGCATATTCAACATTGGTATGATTTGATGAACGATACAACCTTGGATGTCAACTTGGATCAACTGTGTTACAAATAACTCCCGAAAAGCCGGTGGATTTACCAACCCTTACTATAAAGGCAACGTCCTCATAAGTGTTCCCAGAAGCGGTTTCAATAAGCCGCAGCTTTTCTCTCGGAATTTGGCGTTTTATGACGCAAAGCCCGGAAAAAAACTTATTTCGACATTCCAAATGCGAATCCAGAAATTACGCGCACACGTTCTACGATTCCAGACTAAAATATTATTTTTATGCAAAAATATTTGAGTCTAGCTTTCTCTATAGCAATCGATTTAGTATATAACTATTATGTATTTGTTTACCTAGGAGGGTTGGCCGCGCGCCCAGAAACTTTAAAAATGGACGCTTTCATTACATTGAACGTTTTTGTTTTTCGTCGGAATTGTGCCCAGCTCGGCACAAACGAGGGTCAATGTTCCACGAACATTGGATGAGTAAACCAATTTAGGCATAAACTGTTCAGCTCATCCTTCACACTCCACACTTCATATAATTAGAGCGCTGTAATTGTTGTTTAAATCAATATTCCAGTCTAGACAGGTTCATTGAATTTTTGGGCGGGCTGAGTTGGGTTGAGTTCATCGTTTTCAGTCATACTATTGAAATTAGTTGGTCTGTGGACAGATCACTTTTACAGGTGGCTCGGATAGTTTGGAAGAACCCGATGTTGTGGCGCCACTTGGGAGAGGTCCCACAGTGACTGCGGAATGCTGACTTGATTGATCGACCAAATTGCAATAGACAGACCATGCCCTTCAGTATGCAATCTTAGTTAGTATGATGACAATGAATTTTGCTGTCCATATATTGTAATAACTGTCCAATCTTGTATTTTCTTTCTTTTCTTTTCTTGTTGTTTGTCTCGACACTATGTAACTAGTTACTAAGGGAAGTAGCGAGGCAACCCCAACACAAGTATTTTTTAACTTACTGGGGAGGTCTCAATTTTTGTATGAAACCATATGTTTGAGACACAATAAACATTTTGTATTTGTATTTGTATTTGTATATATTGATGTCACCGGTCTCGACGCCTACGTCTCAGCCGGGAGCTACACGACTTGTTTAATTAGACACACTTGAATATATCCCCCCATAGGTCTAGGTCAGGCATACATATCTTATTGCTGTTTGTCGTGACGTCAGTGTGCCACATATTGCTCGGTAATAAGGGCGCTCTGACGTCGGGCTGCGCTCCAGCTGGATCACATGCCTTCTTTATATTGCTTTTTTACCACTCATATTGGTTCTAACAATAATATCGGTTTATCTTTTGATGGATGAAGTTGTGTAAATAGCAATTATAGTTCGGCAGATAATCACGAGTACCTCTTTTTTATGTCGCAGTCGGTTCACAAAAAAACGTGTTTGGTTCAATTTAAAAATTTCAAGCTTTTTTATATATATATATCAATTTACATGAATAAATAACCGCTGTCGTTATAGGTTCTAGAAATCAGCAAGCTCAGGTCAGTCTTGAGGTGATCGTGAACTTCCTTACTTCATTCGGTAATAAGTAAATTAAATGTTTGTATGAAACTCTAATTATTTGTTATTGATCAACGGTCGTCATTATCGATGTACCTATATCTTAAAAACACCTATGCGGAAGGGTAACACAGCAAAAATCACCGACATCAATGGTGTGGTGCAATATTTTCCCGGAATCTCTACACACTACTGATTTATCACAATACTTCCTATAATGAGTTGTCTACGATAGTGTATGTAAGTGTGCGCTCACCGTATCCTGTTGGTCTTGCGGTGCGCCGTCTCGATGGTGACGAGGAATACGGCATGCGAGCGCGACGAGTGCTCGTTCATGTCGGTGCGGGCCGCAGCGCGGTTGCGGTTTCCCGCACGCATCACCCGCACCATCTCCACTGCGCTCTTGCAGACCACAGATGTCATCTCTGGGATGTAGAACCCGTTTAGCTCCTGTAACGATAGGCTAGTTTGAAAGCAGTGTCAAGCGAAGCAAAAGAAACGAATCGGATAGGAGCACAACTGACAAGCTTTTAAGAAAGAAAACTCCCAGTAGTCTGAAAAAGTGGAAACCTGACAAAGTAACATTGATACCAATATCATAAAGACGGAGCTGAACGCGAACAAAATCCAGGTTCGCATACAAAAAGAAATAAAATGAAACGTCCTTTTAAGAGTCCTCGGGAGAACTCCCAGCATGTTGCTCAAGCCGGTTTCAGAGCCAACACAGACACACTAACAACTGAGGATACAATCGAAAGTGGAATTGATTCCATCACAATCATTATTATTATTAGTATTAGCTTAGGATTACTGTTTTAAATAATCGTTCGCTAAGAAGACGTCTTCGTTGGAGAATTGTGGCGATTTGTCTATTTATTGATTTAAATAAATGTGGTGGTTTTTGGGGATTTAGAGCTGTCTACCACGAAAATATGACTGTCAAAGAGTGGAGGCCGAATGCAAAGTCTAGGTTTGCTAACGACACAGACAAGTGGTCACTGCGCAAAGAAAGCGAAACGTTAATGAGCACTATTGTATTTAATAACGGTTGTATAATTAAGAGCTACCCCATCGTAATTAGCTAAGTGCTAGCTTGTTCAATTACCAGTCTCTATGCTACTTTTGGAAGAGTAATTCAATTTGTTTAAGATGCCCAATGAGCTCTTCCCCCACTTGTACATACATTTTTTTTTTTTAATTTAATATAATTTAGATTTGTTTAAGTGAGTTAGTTAACTCAGTCCATTTGACATTTATGATTGTACTAGTAGGCCAATTTTGATTATGATTTTTGCATGATCTGATCACACAATCGTTTTCTCCAAAGCATATGGTTCCTTTAGCCACTTAGCTTAAGCTATATTCACCACATATGTTTAGGCTTTTGCTCTGAAGTCAAAATTAACCCTGTATTCGTTCTAAAGAACATTGTATAAGCACGAAATTATTTTGCATTATAATTTTACAGTAATCGTGTAGTAATGTAAATATTTTGATTTGAATGCGTATTTAATTGCGGCCTTGGTCTTAAGCGCGCACCTGCTAGGACATGGGCGAATTGAACTAATAACTGTACAAGGGTAGCCTGAACAATATGAGTTGTTGCATAAATGTACACATTATTAAATGAGGTGTATTACGTAAAGTGATCGTTTGCACAATGCGCTGCAGAAAGCAGACATTTTTGGACGCATCGGAGTGACGCACGCCAAGGTTGTGAGTTATTGCGAATGGCTGCCTCTTGTACTTCATACTTAAATAGAACATAATATTATTACAATGAAATACTCCGTAGATAATCCACACTATAATATAATGATTGTCGGTGAGTCATGCTAGTTTCAAAATATAATCATTGTCATGCATAATGTATGTAATAAACTGAATTCAGTTCATTATTACAAATGTTATTTTTTGCTGGTTTGTAGTACTTTCGTTTTCGCCACACGCGTGGAGTACTAGGCTATCAGACGTACATATGTACCGCATGTGCTATTGTTTGAGTGGACGTCGCCAGGCGACCGGCGCGACGCGCGACACATGTTATTATGCTTAGCGATATTGACTACACCACCATACTACACGACCACCCTAGTCGCTACTTTACAATTAGACTTTTATATGTGACTGAATCTGAACTATATTTTATTGATTTAGGAACAAGAACTGTTACTTATTTGATTCATTATTCAAGCCAACAACTCAGTGACCTTAGAAACCCAAGTCCTACTGACTAAATAAATATCTGTATCTTAAAAGGAAATCTATTTCCTTCAGCAAAAGGAAATAACACAATATTCGTACAAAGTAATATTCGCATGTTCCTTGGAGTTGGAGTATATGTTGAGTCATATCTTTACGATGTTTTGTTTCGTTGCTGAATACCTGACTGCTTATAACTGCTTATAACAGGTTCCTGGTTCGTCCTTGTCCTAATACTATATCAATAGTATGTGCTATTAGACAAGGCGGCATTTGTTTATGCGTGTAGGCAATAAGCCTTACGCATGCCCTCCCCTTGACCCGCTGACGACTATAAAGTACAGACAGACATACAGCCACGTCGTGGTAGACTAGCGGAGAGGTGGACCATCGCCGCCTGATGGTCAAGGATGACCCGAGATCGCGCATGATTTAGAAAATGGACGTGACCCGCATAGATCGTCTGATTAGTCGCGTGTCTCATATCTAAGCGACTAACAGGCCGCTCTTTAATCTTCGGACCTCAAGGTGTGTTTGATAAAAAAAGTGTGGTGGAGGGACCTTCTGCTGAAGAGGCAGGGATCAATTCAGAAGTAACAGCCGCACCAACAATTCAAAATCTCAGTGGGTGCATGAAACATTTTAAGTCCTAAAACTTTGGACAGCTTGCTAAAGTAATCACCGTGTGCGTGTGCGCAGCCTGTCATGCGGAGTTATTAAAAATCACATTCGATAAAAAAAAAACTGGACACCGCGCGTAATGAGGTCATAGCTATCTGCACACGAGTATCTTCTGAAAACATTTGCCAAATTGAAAGTTTAAAAGAAAAGCTTTCAGTTACGTAATTCGGTATTGAGTTCCTTAATACTCGTAAAACTGAATCGTTGTGGGAGCCAACTGCAAGCTCATTAATTTCAAGAATGGGAGGAAGCTACGACCATAGAGGAGTGACGCGCGAGTGTACGCGTCACAGTTATCGCACAGTAATCAATACGTAGGGTTACTGATAAATTAGTAACTGATAGTGTGGCCCTGACGGAGACCACGTGAAGATGGTCACGATGACACGCTGCTGCAGCGCGAGGCGCCTTTCAAGAAGTATTGACGTAATTGATCCGATAAACTCTTATTCTTTCTTTATTTACGCGTTGTTAAAGTCTAATAGAGTCATTACTATCGATTAGTATTGTTCCAAAATGATTCCAACACTTTTAACAGCTGATATTTTGTGCTAAGTGTTATTAACTTATAACATTGTAATTGCATTAAAAACAATTGCAGCTAATCTTTCCGAATACATTCTTGTGCTCAAGACTTTGGTTGGACAGACTCTAAACGTTCACGACCCCCTCATTCATTGTACACATTCATGAATGTGTTGCATGTATCGAGGCAATGGGAGGAGGGGGGGGGGGACAGGGGACAGGCAGCATTATGTGCTAATGTGGCGTAAAATATTGGCCGTTGGGGCATCACCGAGCTAAGTACCTGTTATATCATACCGTCACGGTTCTACAATCGTATTTGTCGAACAAATACTTGCCACACAACAGGAAGGTCCAGAAGAAGCATTTCATACAAAGCGCGATAGAAAGTAATTTACAAGCGAAACTACAGTGGTAGCGGTAAACTCACTTCGTCACTTAATGATCCTGATCAAAAAACAGGCATTGAGTCGCTCAGCCTTTTGCAGCTTGTTCCTTTCGACAAAATTCTTACTTCCACTCGGAGTCATGAACTCTTCATTGTGCCTGTGTGGAGCGATCCTTCTGTATCTCCCCGTGTCATGTGTAAAGGTTGTGTGTGGTGGCGATAGCTCACGTTGCGTCAGTGGCCAACTGTAGACGCGCGCCTCTGCGACAGTTAGCCATGAGTGTCAACTGACAGTGCTAATGCACCTCGACGCGATGTTTATACCCACACAAAACAACGCTGCAATTAAGGATTCAGTACGATTCGTAACGGCAATCACAAACAGAGGGAAATTGCGAAACCTGACGTAAATTAATTTCCGCACGATAATTACCGCCATTGTAGCTATATACCGACCAATTATATTGGTATAATGTTCCAAAATTCTCATGAAACCTATTTACTACAAATGACCATTGTTGAACATACATTTATGGAAATCTGGATAATGACACTATGCTATGACAAATACAACAAAGCACACTGTTTGTAAAACAAGTAATTAAACATGACCGTGACACACATGTCCATGGTGGACATAACGTGGTGACCGCGGAGTCAACCACGCACCTGTGATTTTGCGAACACTAATATTTTCTTTACTTTAAATAACAGTGGCTCGAAAAAATATGTTGATCGATAGATAGATAGATACAAGAACGCGTCGTAATTGTGTGTTCGATAATTGTTCAGTAACTATGTTAGACGTTGAGAGTTTACTTTGCGTGATGATAATAGTGAATAATGATATACAAGAATACTTCGATAGCTATAGAGATGAGTTTCCGGAAACTATTAGGTATTCTTTGTGATGTGCAAAAACGAGTAAGTGAATAGGTATTCCACAGTACCTGTCCCCTAATAGTGAGTTTCTTGCAGTCCTTGGAGAGCAGGTCCCGGACGTCCTCCAGATACAGCTCGATGTAGGAGCAGGAGACCAGATGCGTGACGTCGGGCGAGGCGCTATTCTCGATGTGTGCCCAGATGTGGCGGAAGGCGCGCGGGATGATACCCTCGTGGTCGGCCGTGCCCTCCATAGTGTGCGTCTTGCCCGTGCCCGTCTGCCCGTACGCGAATACGCAGCCGTTGAACCCGTCTAACACTGACGCCACCAGAGGCCGCACCTGGAACAAACACCAAAGGTTTACACATCACGCTGCAGCAGGCTGTCTCTTCTTGTACACACCAGTGGCTCTGGGTAAGCTAGAGCTAAGATAAACCTACTAAGCTGCAGTTGCCGTAGGGTTCCAAAGAGACCACTTAAGTACCTACATTCCTAGAGTAAGCGTCTTGAGGCGGCCATGACGAAGGAGATCCACGTCACCCATGGGCTGATATTACCACAGTGCTTTTGCCTAAAGATGGCACCAAACTAACTAAAATATTCTTTACCAGAAACCCAAATCCCCAAGTTTAGGAGTCGAGCTTCCTAAAGCTGTATACGTTACGGAGCGGGTACGGAGTCATTTCATGAGAAATAGTTTCAAAAGTAAGGAAAGTTTCGTGGGAGGGATTAATTCCGTTGGGACGAGGGCGAGGGGTAACTAGGTATGTGTCGCACCGGTCGCACGCACAGTCCGCCGAACAATACTCGATGTCTCTTCCGAAAAAAACACTACAAAGTGAAAAATAACTTTAATTTCGGAAGTCGGTGTCTGTTGTCTGTCGCTTTTGATTTTTCGTTTATTGCCACCGACTGGCTTTTTTTGTAAAAAGTTTTTATTTTTCTCTTTTTAGTTGTGGTACCTACCCCCTACAAACTCGGATATCACGACCTGCTATGTAAATAACAGTGATATGAGACAGGAATATGTTAAAACATCGTCCACATAGGCTGTGGGAAAAATACGTATTATTGAAGCTAACTCAAAAAGAACTCACGCAAAGTTAATAAAATTTATTTGGGACCACCTCGAGAGCATACTCTTTCAAACAAAAAAGAATTTTTTAAATCCGTCCATAATTGACGGAAATATCGACCGACATACGAAAAAAAAAAATACATTTGCTACGAACATATTACCTCCTCCTTTTTGGAAGTCGGTTAAAAAAAGAATTTATACTTATTTATAATTTCATACTAATTAATAAAGTTAATTAGAATGGCATTATTTAAAGTTATGTTTTTTATCGTGTAGTGAAAGCCCTACGTGTACGTCTAGGTATTGCTCAGCGCTGTTTGTATCAACAAAGTAAGCGGATATGTCCGCAAACACGAAAAGATGATCAATTTATTTTATGTGATTTATTAGTGATCGATGTATGTGACGCAGGTTTTTGGATCCTGCAAATGAGCACTTTCATTTCATTAATGTTTATCAGACAGAAAACATCAAACCATTACAAACACCTCTGAGAGTGATGCAAATGAGTATTTTATTTTATAAAAGTACAAAGTAATGCTGATTATTTAAAAATACAATTAAAAAGAATCGAAAAAACGTACTACATAAACAAAGGGTATAATGAAATTTACAGTAATCAGTAATCGATCGCATTTGATACAGCGCAAACGTCCGTATCACGATGATTTCATTGAGATAAATATAATGTTACATAGTTACGTCGATAACTGCAAACACATCATCGTTCTGAAAAAGGTCGATCCGATGTTGTGAAGAGTTACGTCACTGTAAGCTTTGAGCACATACAGCTAGCCTTGGTCGCGCGTGCCGCCGCGTACATACACCCACAGAAGGTTTACCCGTTCTACAAAATGTTGGTGCGAAACCAGCTCACATTATACTTAGACACTGAACTGAAACATCGTTTCACTCTAGTAGTTTTTTTGCTTTGTGCAAAACTAAAAAAAAACAAATCCAAAAAACCTTATGGAATTTCGAAAAGTCAACATTCTGTCGTGAAGGGCCTATTTGTGAATGGATCCTCTGTACTTTCTACATTGCAGCCGCACATTATTCGAACAAGTGTCGGCGCACGCGCGGACTGTCAATTATTTGCTGAACAAAAGGCGATCGCTAAACAATACCTATTTTCACGCTACAATGGGTAAGATGTAAGCGCAAATAATCAACAATTAATGTAACATTAACCGTTCAACTAAGAGCGTGCTCTATCTGAAGCTGTATCTTAACTAGCTCAGCTGCATGATGTCAGGGACACACATTGTAGTATAAACTGCTATATAATAACTTTAAGCAAATAGTTTCCCATAAAAACATTTAAATTGCAACGTGAATGCATTCAGAATGAAAAATATGAAGTCATGTTAGTAAACTGCGCTAAACTATGGCAAGCAATAACATAAAGACAAACGCGGAAAATAATGTCCCGCGAATTCTTGAACTATTCATTTTGACAAGACTATACATGTGATTGTTCTTGTTTTTACAACATCTGAGGAGTCACCGCGTCTACACGCGCTCTATCTGTTATTTCCTATTCTAGTGCTACTACAATGGCTTATTAATCGCTAACACAAAACAACCGCCCATATTGACGCGTCGAGGTTAGTGTTGTACACGGCTACAGCCACCTACACCGCGGTTCAATCACAGCATTTTGAAGTAAACCTCTAACATTGGAGGGACCTTCGATCACGTCAAGGCGAGCGACGCATTGAAAGTGGAACGAACGACAAGCTCGCGTAGGATGCACGGAGCAAGATGGTACCTTCCGCGTTTGAGCACTTCAAAACCATAACGTAGTACATTGAAATTATATACAGATACATTTGCAGATATTAGTATTGCATCGCTATTCTGTTCAGAACTTCTGAATATCCGGCACAGACGAAAAATGTCCGCATCAATTAGCTAGTAATCACTAATAGTAGCGCGGAAGAATATTAAACGCTGTTGTTAGCGCTAGTCTACATATACGTATCATATATTATCGTGAATACGATCGTAAAATGTTTCAAAGTCAAGCTCAAGAGCGCTGGCGCTGCCAAGCGATCAGCAGGACAACATTAATAACCCCGCGACGACCATCACCGCACAGAGGAGTACTGCATCTGACACGTCACCGGGACGGATTCACCAATGAATGAGCCAAGGGAGCATTTGTATATAACTGCTGTTTTGCTAACTGAACCAGTGGGCTGCAACGAAATATTATCTGGTCTACAGACAGCTTTCCGGCAGTCTGTAGACCAGATAATATTTCGTTGTTAGGTTGATTGAATGCTCTACTTGAATGTTCATAGTAAGTAGTACGTCCTTGTTGACTGGCTAATCTTTCTACCACGACGTGCCATTACACTTTAGACGCTACTTACTGGCAAGCCGTTACAATTGATGATTGTCTTTGTTGAAATCATGAATCATGCAATTTCAGGTAACAGTCTATTTCGTGCATGAATCCCAGTGCGACAACGACAAGTACTAATGTCCGGAGAGGTGAAGCTCCTCGGCCTCCCACGCGCGGGTTTAGTTCCTTGTCGCGTGCCACCATTGTCAAGTGCTGCTCTATTTGGACGCCACGCCGCCGCCGCACGCTATTATATAATTAGCATCATCTGACTGCCACACATGACTCTTTGTCTAGTACCTTTTTTATGCAAAACCAATTTTTAATTCTTTAAAATTGGTAGAGAATACCTATGTATGGAAATAGGCTGTCATGGTATGGGCATGTGATGCGGACGAATGAGGGAAATGCCGTCAGGAAAGATTTGATGTGGATGGCTATACGAGTAGGAGAAGACCAATAAGAAACGATGGATAGACTGTGTGGAAGATGATATGGCTCGAAAGGGGGTGACTATCGAGATGACGACTAATAGAGAAGTATGGAAGAAAAACACATGTTGCGCCGACCCAGAATAAATTGGGATAAGGGAAGGAGAATAATGATGGTAGAGATTACACAAAGCTTAGTTCTAATAACGATGTAACAGCGTATTCGTTGTCTGCTTATAAGGACGATTCAACTATTGCTAGCTGATCAAGTTATTGATCTCAACCGTATAGAACCGTATTGATCTCATCCATAGAGAACAACCATTCCCATCCATTCCATCTCATTCACTGTCATCGTATTGCAATTATCGAATAAGTACATTATAACAACGCACGGCGTGTTATGGATCAATAAGAAGTGGTTCACATGTTCTCCGGCTCATATACTAAATAGCACATTCCCGGGAATGTTTCAGTGTGCTGAACATTTCTAAAACTTCGTGTCACATCAGAGCACAGACGACACAAAATACTAAAGTTCAGAAGCCTCAGATATATCCTTTACTGTAATGCATGAAATGTCAGACATGAAAACGCTGAATACAACGAACATCTCGTAAACGTATTTCTATCAGCTGTCCAGCTCTGTCGTAGGGATTATTGAATGGATTTGTTCCACATCAATATAGTATAGGATAGAGCTTCAGACCTTGTACGCTTGGTGCGGTGTGAGTGAGTTGGGAGTAATATTTTTGGCAACAATGCTTGAACGGCGGCGGGCGACGCGGCGGCGTGCGTAATAGCGCGGGGGAATGCGACGCGCGCGGACATACACACAGATTTCTCCTGATATTCATACGTTTACGATATATTATACAACGCTCCGCTGAAACTGACACACTTCCTACTCTACTGGTAAACACTAGTTATAACATTCTGTACTCAAAATAATGTTTCGCTGCAGATTTATACATGATTTATTAGTATTATTAATTAGAACCAGATTACAACTGCTTATTTTGCTCAGGTACACTTCTTAGTGCCTGACTGCCTGCACGCTTTAACATTAACATTTTAAATGCCACACACGAAGGACTGCAAGCATCAAAATTAAATGTTTCTGAAGCAGATGCAGAGCAATGATGAATAATAATTTAAAAATATTTATAATGATGAAATTTCATGAAACCTCATAAACATACCGAGACGAAAATAAGTGCACTAAATCATGGAGTGATCGTATTAGATGCGCACTAAATTATTAATGGACGCTATGTTCTTCCCAATCACTATAAAATATTTAATAAAATGTAAGAAGTAGTTGCAAAATCAGAAGACACAGAAGTAAAAGTACTGAGCAACTTATTTGTGCACTTAATTAAAATTGTGGAACCATGTATGAACTATACCGCAGTATTATTTCGTGTTAAACAATTTGCAGAGTTTATACTTATACAGCATATTGTATAAGTATGGGGTGGGCCGTGGGCGGGAGTGCAGCAGATCATTCAAAAATAAATCTGCTGTGCCATACAAAACAGTAGGTATAGAAATACCTACTCGAACCAAATGGGGCAGCTGATTATTTTTTCACGATTACGATGTTGGTCCCATGGAGAAAGTTGTTCATTTTGATAGGCTGTATTAGCACACCCTATATTATGACACATTTCTGATACACGCTGTATAGCTGTTCTACCGTTATGTTTTAATTTTAATACACAAAGGTTTGCCTCAATCGCGTGTTTGTCCAAATATTCGTGTTAATTCGTTACCGCGTGAGTCGTGACCCTCACCTTGGCTGATGTGGGGCGGGTATAGAATAATAGAATAGATTTATTTATTTGCAATGAATGTAGGTACATATTATTAGGTGTTACAAAGTTTTATGGTTCCTTGTACATTCTACCTTAATTGGCATGCAAATTTACATTTTAAAAGAATTTAATAAAACTTATCATCTAAGAATTCTTGTACTGAATAATAACACTTGTGCAAAAGTAATTCCGTAACATGCTTTTTAAATTTAGTTAGTGGTTGTTCCTTGACATTATTTGGTAACTTATTATAAACAAGTGGTGCCATACAAATAACACTTTTTCTTAAAAGTGCAGTCTTAAAGACACCCGTGCTTAAAAGATTTTTATATTGGGATCTAATACTTATTGTTCTATTTCGAGTTTCTTTCAAGGTGGTAAACAGGTGAGAATTCGTTTTAACAAATATACATAATTCCAATATATAAAGACATGGGAAGGTTAACAGTTTAACTGGTTACAGGGTATTGAGCGCTAAGCTCATTGTTAAGGCGCCGGTGACTGCGTGCGCTCATGGGATAAAACCGTCAGAAATATTATGAAATACCATACATTTCACTTTATTCCCTATACCAAAACCAGCTAGGTGTTATTCATCTGCTTTTCGCACTCTAGATCTACGCGGGAAATTAACGTCTGTCATCTTAATATTGTTCTTCCCTAATAACTGATAAAGTTACAGATAGGGCGATTTCTTTTCAGTCGTAGTTTTTATGGACAAAACAGCTATCATACAAGCTTAGTTACATAGTAGTCTACTTCAATTAATTGTATGGAGTGGGCCTTCTGATTTGTTTGTTATGTGACCGAAAAAAATTGGCTAGCTAAGAAACTGTTGGTCAAAGGGCCTTTGTTATCATCTTTCATTATCTATATTAATAGACAAGCATCATTGTATATAATATCCTTTATAATGCCACTTCATTTGATTATCAATTTTATATCATTTCTGTTTCTGTACTTATCTCTTACTTACCTACATTGGATGATTGGATGGATCCCTTTAACGATTGAAATAGTCTTGGTTTTTCCTAGAACTTGAGAATTGTACATCATACGATCGATAAAACGTACGTACATTTATGCTCGGTTCAGGTCATACTTTAATAATATTCTGTCATTAAAAAATCAATTTTCTTCCGATCGATTTTCAAACATCGAGAGCATATGCAGTCGTCAATAATTGTCATAAGAAGAAGTTGGAGCTATAGCGCATGCGTCCAAAAGTGAATTTCAATTAATTTAGTGGACACAAGAGAACATAGAAATTCTTATTTCTATGGGCCTAACAGTTACAGACAAATTATCATTAGCAGTAATAACGGCTAACGACTAAGCATTATTTTAACACTATTCGCCTGTTACGGGAAGGAAGACCGTGAAGTAATGGGATGCTACAAGTTTCTCTTAGTCTTATACGACAAGTAAATATCTGGTCAGTATACTTACCATCTCGTCGTACATGGTCTGCGTGTCGGCGCCGGCGTCGTAGGCGGCGTCGTACGTGAACATCTTGTCCTGTCCCTTGGGGTTGTACACCTGCACGGCGCCGCGCTCCGGCCATACCTTCACCACCTGACAACATCATTATATTACACAAACAGTTCGTCAAAAAGTACGTGGCAAATGAAGTGCTCATAGCCGGGCTAAAAGACCCAACACTGCGTGATGGCATTTCAAAGTCATTAGCACTTCATTTGTTCCATGCTCCGTGCCATTACCATCTCCAAAGCGCAGGTAAATAACCTTTAACTACAGGATAGGGAGCGCAATTTTACGCGAGCCTCTATTTGTTAGAAAAAAAAGCCCATTTGAATTACATGAACAGTTTCTTCCGCATTAGCTACTTACTCTTTTTTGTTCGCAAACAAGAAAATGTTGAACGATTTCCAATTCAAAGATCTGATACAAAGGAGTCGCCGAACAAAGGTAACGCTTAAATCTATACTTATAATAAATCTGTAGAAGTGAAAATTCTGTACATTGAAAATATCAAAAAAATAAATGGCAGGGGGTGTTACTAGACCGACACCGAACCCAAAAATGTGATTAATTTTTTTTTTGTCTGTCTGTCTGTCTGTCTGTCTGTCTGTCTGTCTGTCTGTTTGTTCAGGTATCACGCAAAAACTACCGGTTCGATTGCGATGAAACTTGGTATAATTATTCTTTAGTATCCTGGGCACCACACTGGGTACTTTTTATCCCGGAAAAGTATCCTATCCTACGGTTGGGGGGTGTCAAAGTTTGTATGGAAGAATTTTAACGCGCTGTCCGATTAACTCGAAACTCAATATTTATACTTAAACCCAAAAATTAAGAATAACGTGTATCAGGATTTTTCGAAATTCAACCCCTAAGGGGGTAAAATAAGGGATGAAAGTTTGTATGAAAAATCTTATTCCTTGAGGTAATAAATATGAAACTTCGCACGAATAGTTATCTAAATAAATTATAAAGTTTGTAGTTTTTAGTTTTTCTAAATTACCCCCTAAAGGGGGATTGGGGGGTGTCAGTGTTTGTATGGAAGAATTTTAACGCGCTGTCCGATTAACTCGAAACTCAATATTTATACTTAAAACCCATGGGGATGTATGGGGTAATTTCCGACACTCACGCGGGCGAAGCCGCGGGCAGCAGCTAGTAAATCTAATAAAAATACAACAGTCCCAGTCGAATGTTATCGACCAGAGGACGTTGTGGAAAACTTGTAGAGAGCGATTTACCTCACGATGAAGTTCTGAAAGTTAATGATGCGTGTCTAGACGTTTATCGCTCCGTAGTTTCCAACGCATGTAATAAATCATTATTATTTCACCAACCCCCGAGACGTCAATTCTTGTATCGTTAGATTCGTTAGCCATCCAGGCCATCCTCAACATAATTTGACAAATGGGGTATCGTTGGAAGCGTCTCGGTCGTCCGCTGGATATATGCGATGTGACGTCACATAAAATTGAATATGGCGCCCGCTAGAGGACCAAACGTCATGAAATAAAAAATTAAGTTTTTTTTATGATGTCATGTTGGGTATCAAATAGAAGGGCTTAATTAGTACATTTCAAAAATAGATATAATAAAACCCCAAAATAATTTAAATAAAAGTAATAAAACCAAAAAAACAAAAAAGTCAACTAAAAAGGTCTATAGAAGTTATTACAGACAGACAAATTAAAGGTCTGAAAGATCCGGAGGCACACGTAATCTATTCGATTTATAACTCGTGTGACTCCGGATTTTTTATTTTTCTGTTTGTGATGACTCGTTTAAATACCTTTTTAGTTGACTTTTTTGCCGTAGTAGGGTTTTAGTTTTTATTACTTTTATTTTTATTTAAAAAATTGTGAGAGCCACACCCGGCTGTTTTATTCGTGAATTTTGAGCAATAACTGAATACCATACATTAGTGGGTACACTTCCTACCGCGTGTTATATGAAAGCGTCGACGTATTGATTTGTGGCAGCGCACGTTTCCTTCAACAAATGAATAAGCATCGATGTCAAGAACCACCACCGCGTTGTTAACAACTGTGTCTACTTCTATATTAAGTATACTTAGCCACCTTACATGTTAATTTACTATTCTAGATTAGTCCAAAATGCCGTAAACCTGCGATTAGTCGAATGAATGTTTACTGTTGAGTTCGTCCGAATCGACATGCAGTCCCAACGTTGCAGGTTTTTTCTCGATTGCCGAATTTTGGAAGGATGACAAACCATACAAAAATAATCAACTGAAACCGAATTCAGTGTACACAACAAAAATCAAAAATTCTTCGATACAAACTGCTGGAATTTCTTGTACGCTACAGTAATATTGAGGCAATGAGTTGCGACTTGCGACCACACCGTGTTAGTGCGTTGTGATCCAATCCGCCGGGTCACCGGGTGTTAGTGATGTCTGTCACCACCTCACCACCAGGCGAGTACCTGCAAACGGGCATCAAACTTTTTACTGTCCACCGGCGCCTTCGTAGACAGCCGCTCGTACCACGTCTGCTCCGCGCGTGTCTTCTTCACCTATACAATTTGAAACACCTGCTTCAGAAAAGCTACAATATTATCGAAGGTTGCTAAAGACGTTAGCCACTGTGTAGCGCAGAAACTTGGGCCAAGTACTAAAATTGGACTGAACGAAGTTAGCGCTTGTGGTTCGCAGTGTTACGTTGTCCCGAAGGTACATTTATTTGCCAAGGACTGCCTAGATTAATGTCAATGTTGTCCAAGTAAAAGACACGCAATTAGAAGGTTTTGTTGTGTATCACACAGTCGCGAACTTGGAGTTTAAGACGAGATTTCTCCAGTGTTTAGCGGAAGTATATTAACTTTATATATTAGTGTACTCGTTTATCTATTACGTAACGTAAGCGGTACACTGCTATCCAGCCAGACTGCTAAAATCTGTGCAAACAATACTTTCATGAGAGATTCCACTTGACAATGTGCCAAAAACTTCAATCAGGTACCTCCTACACCTTTGCGAGTGTGTCAGTGTGGTTCAGTGTTCCGTACAAAAGTATCGTTTTATCTCTATTTCTCTGCATCTGATGAACGTTTACACACTGCGTTTCGTAAATTTTATTTTACAATTGTAAACATCCATTACAGACGTACTAAATAGATAATGTTATGCAAATTGCAATGATTGATCTCAAGCAGTGCGTTTAACGTCCATCTAATTCACGGTTTAGGAAAATATACCTACATCAAGGGAATGACGAAAGAAAATATAAATGCTTTATTTAGAAGTGACTGAAGACCCTGAAGTGACTGAAGGTTAAACGTTCACCATTTCAAGACTAAAAACAGTTTCCTTAATTCAGTACAGACTTACTGTAATGAAGCATGTCAAATATAAATGTAGACCGAGCCATCTTACGATGCTCTGCGCTGCATGCAAAAGAAAAAGAAAACTACGAAGAAGAGTGCCATCGACGCAAAAAGAAGATCTTATGATGCTTCCTCTACCTACAACATGTCTCGATTAGCAACTAAACTAACCACTAACTGACTGAAACGTAAAAGTGAATCATCTAAAATCGTAAATATTAATTTAGTAGCAAATTCACGGAACCTTGAAAGGAATCGTATGATAAGTGCGTAGAGTCGCAGGCGCAGCAGGAAATCAAATACAATGCCGCTTTTCCACAGGCAGAGTGCTGCGCCCGCAAGCTTTCAGACCGCTGCAAATTATATCTGTGCTATTTCGTACCATTGCTTCAGTGCTGTCATATCGAATTGTATGGGTGGATCCTATACCGGGTTTTCACCAGATAGTTGTTACTTTGAAACTATTTAAGAGGTTTCATTAAAACTAGGTGACGTAATTTTATAATGTGGGCAGGGCATAAAATAGATGGATCTATTGTATCTGCTTAAAAATAATCATTTACCAAAATATAAACGGTGTAAGTAGATATGTGATTCTACTGTCAACATCTCATTCATGGCGAACTTATCTCAATGATCTCAGTGTATCTAAGCTCTATACTATATGCTATTATAAAGTGTGATTCACTACTAACATGTTAGTAACACAACACTGCACGCATAAAATAGTAGATTGCGATCTCTATGGCCAGTTGCCGAATCTGCTTCTTCAATAGCACGCGCCAACTGCACTGGAAAATAACATTTTCGTAACATAATGCACCTAATTGAACAAGCAATTATTGCGCAAGTTCTAGCCAAATTGATCATTAATCTCGTTGCTTCCAAGGTCGATTTCAAAGCTGTTGATTTCCGAATTGCGACCAAAATGTATTGTTAGTGCAGCATTACAGAAACCGCTAACCACTGCTTAGGTTTCACCGCAGCAAAAACTAGTGTTTGCCACTTCGCCGTCTAATACACAATGTTGAAAAGAGGATCGCTTCAAAAAAGATATTACCTACCAAACGTCAATCTGTAGTAGATACGTGAGATACACCTTTTTGTCGTGTTTTTATTTCGCTACTAATTTCCCGAGTCTCTAGAGGTAAATTGTTTGGTGATTCGTCAGCGCTGTCGTTACAATTTATAGAAAAAATATTTACAAAGTGCAGAGAATTTATTTCTGGCGACTCAGATGTGCTGGACGTGGACCGTTGTATATTTGTAGTAACGGAAACGTTACGTGCAATTACACTTGAATTCAAGTAATGTGCCATTTTTTATTGAGCCTTGTCGCAAGAAACCAATTTTTCGTTTGTGGCGAGCAAATTACATCACGAAACCCCGAAAAGAAGGGCAAACTGCACCTTTCTACAAGTTTTATTGTCATTTTAGTTCATTATGGTTTACATCCAAAGCAAGATAATATTAAAGTGTACAAGTACAATGCCGCGCACGTTGTCACCGCGCGCACCAGATGATCTGCGCCTAATATGGCACAGCTACATATGGATATTACCGCTCACCTACATACGCAAGGGTCAACACATTGCGTTCCTTTTGATTCATTTATACAATGTTAGGCTGCAGCAATTATAAACTTTATGTTATGTGGGAAGAAAGAGGTTTTAAATCTACAACGTGGAAACTTGTGATCAATGGTGCTGAGACATGTACACGGATATTTGTAGTGTAAAGATTGCAAGCGCAGTTTCTTTGAGAGTTTCTATCCGCAGTGAGATAATATCCGGAGAGGAACCAGATTTATCCACATACCTTGCAACTTTACAATGCAATTAGGACCGTGATGGTGTTGGGACGCTAGGAATCGCCTTTAAGTCCTTGACATTTGAGTGTGGAAACCATGAATTAGCTATCGCGAAGGGCGCTGCTGGCTAAATAGCTATGAATTAGCAGGGAACTGAGGTGTCAAGTGCCTTTCGCTGTAGCTGTGCAGACTGCTTTGACTGATTACTCATTACAAACTGTTTAGAAATAGCGTCGTAGCTCAACGAATTTCAACAGATTCCCAGAGTTGAGCTGCACGATTACTGACAAATGCGTGCACTGACTGGACAGGTCTACTCAATCTGTATAGTTCTTTCCTGAAAAGGCCATTACACACACCAATCTACAGGGTCTTTACAGTTCGCATGATCTGACGAAGATTTTGTCTGGACTTTAAAAGAGATTGAGACGTCTGAGATTGTTTCGGCATTACTTCTCAGAGTAGTCAGATAGGAAACGCCAACCTCATCTAGTTTTTTTTTTTAATATTAATGACGTGTAAAAGTGTTTGTACACACCTATTTACAGAAAATAAAATAATTTCATCTTCTTAAGCTACCTCTTAGTATGGACCAGTGAGTAAATTATGGAAAAGGCAGCTCATCTGCAACGGACCACGACTTTTAAAATCTAGAAGTCATAGAAAACTACACGCATTTTAATTACATGTAGGCAAACAAGATCTTAATAGTCTCGGAAACCTTCGTACACATTTACTACCTACTTCATTACCATCGCAAATCTCGGTTATACAAGGAAGTCTATCAACGTAGTTAAATACTGACTAGCGATGCGGAGTGCAGACAGGGCAGGCGGCTCGCGGGAGTAGCCTGCCTCCTTTGTCTTCGAGAAACGAGACACTTCAGTTAGCGACGTGCCACAGGATCATGTTTAAGTAATTATACACGTACTAAGTGGAACCTATTCGAGATCGCCGGAGCATAATTATGACACTTATGTGCTCATTTATTTCTGCAAGTGCCACGAGAGTACAAATGAATAATATGTTTATTAAAATCGTTAATATCTCGGAAGCCAATGATTTGGGCTCTAATGATTATTTTGTTATTATGATGGGTGGCAACAAAGTGTAAAATGCTTTTGATATCTATACATATTTCAAGAATTTGTTGGGACATCATAGTAGCTAGGTGTCCTAATATAGTTAAAAAACCGGTCAAGTGCGTGTCGGAGAACGCACAATGAAGGGGTAGCTGGGACTAATTTATCTCAGTTTACAAACTTAAAATTGTAGTTGAAAAACATGTTCTCCCATACTAAATGTATGGGAGGGCACTTGACACTAACAAAAATTAGCACTTTAAAGCTTAATATTTCGTAAACGGATCCTTCAATCCAAAAATGGTTTTAACAAACTCGCAATATTTTTGACCTTTCCAAAGATACCTTACACCATGGGATAGACGAAAAAAAAAAACCGCCACTTTACGTGTAGGGGTACCCTAAAAAAAATATTTTACGAAATTACAGCTTTCTAGTACTAACTTTGCGCTAAGCCGGGGACAGACAGACAGACAGACGGACATGGCGATGCTATAAGGGTTCCTTGTTGACTACTACTGTCAAATATTTCAGTACTTAGCATGATTTCTAAATGTGAATTTGAAAACTATAAATATTACAGCTGCAATATATCCTGAAGTATTTGATACTGAGGTAAAGAACAATTTAATAGTAATGTATCACAACAATGCAATGATTCCCAAAACTTTTCATATTTCATGATATTCTGAAGAATTTCATTGGATTTATCAGGATTTATTCTAGGAAAGTACGAGTAACATGCAAATGTTTCCTTTGAATAGGCCACTCATGGCCCATAATAAACTCAATTATTTCCTTAAAAACTTATTATTTAATAGGATGTATTTCATAACAATTTAAAAGTGCAGCAAATAAAAGTATAGATAAAAGATATTATTATGTTAAAAACTAAAAATAACAGCACAGATAAGCTGCTTTCTTCCTATTTAGTACATGGTTGCATTGCACAAGGCATGTTAAGATGAATCAGAGCCAACCCTACTCAAGCCAATGTAAGTGTAAGAGGGTGCCTGCTTGCGCCATTGACTAGGAAGTAGTCTAACTAATATTTGTATTACTGTGCTAAGTGGATGCAAACACGCTGCTGTTATATTATGCTACAGAACCTGCTGAATATAATTATGTACTCAAGCAACTGTTTCAAACAAAACTGCTCAAAAGCAAAGGATCTTACATTTTGTACAGAGAGCATTGTTATTGCTTAGGTACTCATTGATTGAAATATTTTTTCTAGACTTAACAATATCTTTTTATTTATCTTTGATGATTTGAGTTATCTTTTATTCCAGTTTTATTGGAGTTTATTGTTAGTATTAAAAGGATAATAAATTATACTACTTATCTCTAATATATCTCATAGATCACAAAAAAAATGTTAAACATTACAGTCTCATTATATAGACATACAAATTGTTATAAGATTGGCTCATTTGCATCTACCAATGTTCACAATGTTATTTGTTTGTATTTATGAAGGTAGAAGACAATTAATATCTAACAGAACAGTACTGAACACTGCACCTTTTGGTGTCCAACTGATTATTGTAATAATCATTAGATTGTGTTAAGTAGTTGGTATCTAATTTATTAATGAGCGCCATTGTGCAGGAGATTGTAACTGTCGAGATTTAGTACTTGGGTACTTCATGTTTGCATAGGCGTAAATTTTGCGAGGAATGCGGGCCCACGCACCTGATTCACGCCTGTCCCCTTTCTTTACGTACGAGCTAAACAACTCGATAAGTACAACTGTAACAAGTACCTCAATCATCTATGAACACACTTCATGTAGGACAATTTCGCTCACAATTATTCTGAATAAAATCACATGCTGCTTGTATTTTGAAAACGTAAAACACAAACAGAACACTTCCCGTAGGTTCCGTCACTGAGTGCAGGCGACGCAGCCCGACTGCGCAGCCTGGCGCACGACATAAACAATATCTACTGCTCCTCACCTCCTCGAAGCCCTCGTTCTTTTCCTTCTCCGAGAGCGGTCGACATCGCACCACCACCTTCACGCACTCGTTGAGAGCTGTTCGCGGCCGAGCCGACTTCTCCATCTTTAGAACAACCCCTTTCTTTGCGTAATTTTTCGTCCAAGCTCAAAGTCACCGATATCGATCCATTCGGGGAGCCCTTATCGGCATCACCTGTTCGAGTATATTCCGTAGAAAACAAAAACTGTACAGCCGATATACAAACGCACAATATTAAAATCAGGACAACACGATTAAATATTTAGAAACGTAACAAAATAAATAAAAATCGTAAATTTATTATTACAAGACGTCTGGCAGGCGGCCGCCACAAGCGCACATTACTTTTCAACTGATTCTATTTGATTTGACTTTATTTTCCCGCTGCGCATGTCAGAGAAAACGAGATTCTACGATCGCCGCTCAAGTTGAACTTTATGAAAAATTATGTCAATCGTATTATAAGCTTTATTCCATTGAGATAATGCATTTTATCGTGTGCAGAATTGTATTATTTTGTTCAATTCCGAAGTAAAGAGTATGATAGATAGTTCTCACAGGCAGGCAGGCAGGCAGGAAAACAGTTTGATTTGACAAGCCAGACCAACTGTTGCAAGTGAAAAAAAAGTTTATTATTTTATTATTTTGCTTTTACATTGCTTGTTTGTTTACTTCGCATTGCAGTTATTTGTTCGAATTTTACTTTTATTCTTTGCTATAGAAAAACAAGATATCATCATCATCTTTTTCCATTCTCCCTTGTTACTTTCGTTTCCCTAAACACGATCTAAATCTATGGGAAAGCTAAGGTGTTGCTGGTGCCCGAATTTGAATCATTGGCATTGCCCAAAAAAAATTGTAATAGTGCGGTCTAGCTCTAGTGCCAATGTCATTCCCACTCACTTTAGGGATGTTAGAAGTGCCTAAAAGTATCGAACTTAATTTAACAAAAAATTATATCGATTTCTATACATCAAAAAAAAAAAATAGTTGTTTCTAAAAAATATTTGTAATTGTAGGAAATTCTATTATTTGTTTCTATTAAAATATTCACATACCAAACTAGGAAAATAATTTCTGAAACATTGTTATAAAAAGAAGCCAACTTTTTTGCGGCTCTGTTCCTGAATTCCAGCGGTTTTAGTCAGTGGTATTCTTCTTCTTTGCTTATGTGGCGATGGTAGCCAGAAGCACAGTTTCGAAAATGCCACGTTAGTCTAGTTATGATGCGACTGAAAACAAAACAGCAAAACTGTAATTTTTGACAGCGCTCACGGTGATTTTAATTAAAGGCATGGTCGGCGTTATCGCAAGATGACGTTATCTTTGACGATTCACAGAACATCGTTATCACGCTCACGCTTATTCGGAACGAGTATTAGCATGCTGAAATCAATTACAACGTAGCTCGGAACGCAGCATTTGTTTGTGGTTATTGTCACCTGGTCAATTTGTCAACTTTGCCCTTTGCCGCAGCCTCAGCCGCAGCAGTAAACGAACTTTAGGAGATGTCAATAGTGTCATTTGTCAAATATTATGTATTAATGTATAATTATATAGATTAATTGCGTTTGTGGTCTTGTGGTGATAACAACCACCATCTCATTAGTATCCCTAAGTAGTCTGTCTGTGCATCTATCAAACTTGAGTCATGACATAAATGTTATGATTACGTTTGTTTTTTATTACGACAATTTCATTACGTTTTGATTACTATGAGGATACATATACAATTAGTTTAAATATCATTGTATACAATAGCATAATTTTTGCTATAAAGAAGCCAAGTATTTCCTTTTTAGAATGTCTTCAATTTCGACAGTAATTATTTTAAAAAGAGCCAGCAAAGTATATCATGAGGGAGTAAGTACACGAGTAAGAGTAAATACACGATTTTATTTTGTAAATATTTATTTCTAGCCCTAATGGGTAATAACTAACATTATAGTGTAATATTCATTCCAGTACCCACCTCTTTTACCCTAATATTATAATAGAAAATTGTGATGTTTAGGTTTAGATACAAATTTGTTTAATAATTATGTTTGTTAAATGCTGAGAATTATTGATGATTCCAGGAGACTATAGCAGGTGTAGCAGTGGTGGAGAGCAACAGTGACATCAGACACGAGGGTTTGACCCTCACCATGGAGGGGTCCGTGAACCTGCAGCTCAGCACCAAGAATGTTGGCATCTTTGAAGCCTTCTCTAATAGCATTAAGGTGAATAGGTACTATTTTACTAACTACAAAGATAAAATTGTACATTATTTAAGTACCGAAGGAAGTAAGAGAATAACAAACAAGTTGTATGTTACAACATCTTATGATAATTTGTCACCTCTCATCTCGGTAAAATAAACATAATAGCATGCATAGGTAAATAAATAAGCATGTAATATCAACAAAATAATTTTATTTTTAGCCAATAAACCTAATAAGCACATGCATTGAGCTGGCCCCTCCCGGCAAGATCCCCGTGGGTGTGACTGAGATCCCCTTTGAGCTGCCACTGCGAGCGCGGCAGTCAGTGTCACCGGGGTACCCTGGCTTGCTGGAGACCTACCACGGAGTCTTTGTCAATATCATGTACACACTCAAGTGCAGTATGAAGAGATCCTTTCTGAACAAGCCGGTCAATGCTAGCTGTCAGTTTTTTGTACAATACAGACAGGTAAGGAAAGGAAGTTATCTTTTATTTTAATTTCAAACTTACATTAACTTATGGCCATTTTCCATGGAGGTAAGCAGACACTATGCAGAACGCCACCAACTACAATCCTTACATCTTTTATTTTAATTATTGATCATAATTAATGCAATACAAATGATGAAGGAGCTGATGGATGGTACTGAAGGAGCCAAACTCATTGCCAAATTCTGGACTGACCTTTTATAAATTGCCATTGGCACGCTAAGAAGAGTAAAAACAAAATAAACTCTAGTTTATTTGATCTCCCCAAAACAAACAAAATCCTCTTCTATCATAAATGTTTTGTCTGATCAGTCTTTTCATTAAAACATAATCCTCATCTGAAGTTAAAATGCCACTACCAAAACAATAAATTGCAATTTAATTTACTGGTGTTTGCAGCAAGAGCCTGCGCCGGTGAAGCCGGTGCGCTGCGAGATCAACCCGGCGACGATCCGCGCGGGCGGCGGGCGCGCTCCCATGCCGCAGTTCCAGATCTACGCGGAGATCGACTCTACCGTGTGCCCACTCGACAAACCACTCACTGGAAAGGTACTGCATTGAAGCAATAACCACATACACACATTCAATTATTAATAAGCACATATAACCACGGGACTATTCCTCGAAATAGAGCATAATGGTCAAGCATTCCCACTTCCCACTCCCCTAACAATAAAATTATGATAGCAGAGATAAGATTAATTCTACCTCGGGTTAGCTTACAACCTTACAGTCATGTGTCTACAGTTTTAATATTGCTATTTGCTATTAAGTATTGTATTGAAGAGATTTTTATTTTCCTACATAAATTAGATACACTGTGATAACTATGATTGGTCCACATCCTTAGATCCGCGTGGACGAGTGCTCAGTGCCGATCAGGTCGATCGAACTGCAGCTGGTGCGCGTCGAGACCTGCGGCTGCGCTGAGGGGTATTCCAAGGATGGTCAGTGCAGCTTTCTTAACAAATTACTTACTTACAAACCCGAAAAATCGAAACAGAGTTAACACTTCGTTTGTATGTTAAGTTTCCGAAGATCTCCCTTCAGTTGCAAGAAAGTTATAAAAACGAAACGATAAGAGCTTGTGTTCCCAGCGACGGAGATCCAGAACATCCAGATCGGCGAGGGCGACGTGTGTCGCTCGCGCGACATCCCGCTGTACATGGTGCTGCCGCGCCTCTTCACCTGCCCCACCACCACCACCGTCAACTTCAAGATAGGTACCGCATCACATGCTAACTTACTAACCTAATAATCATCATCTGCTTAGACTTTCCCCCAACTCTGTCGTGGTCGGCTTCCAGTCTAACTGGATGCAGCTGAGTAGCAGTGTTTTACATGGAGCGACTGCCTATCTGACCTCCACAACCCAATGACTGGGTTGTTACCCAGTAATTGCGTTGCGAAACCCCTTGGTGAGACCGATTGTCAGACTTTGGCTTCTGACGACCCGTAAAAACTGCCAAAGATCTACAAATGACAACCGGGACCAACGGCTTAGCGTGCTTTCCTAGGCTCAGAGGGGACTTGGTATGTAAAGATGGTCACCCATATACGGACTAACCGCGGCAAACTTAGCTTAACCTGATCGATCAAACCGTGCGGCTGTTATTACTAAGCCACAGCTCCTCCAACTCCAACTTACATAATTAATCTGCATACGAAATTACCTACTATTTCAATATTTTTTTCAGAATTCGAGCTCAACATCGCAGTTATATTTGACGACGATTATTTAGTGACTGAAAATTTTCCAATATTGCTTCTGAGGAGTAGATAGAGAAGATTAAGAATATATTATTAAAATATCTCATTTTTGTTATTAAAATATATGTATACTCCCATGTATGTAATATTTTATTTACCTAGTCGCAAACTACCAGTCAGTTCAGAATCAACCTCTTGTAGCACTCGCCCTCAGCCAGATGAACAACAGTTTGACTGGATCTGTAAATCAAGTCCCAATTTATTTGTTCGTCGGCTTGCAAGTATAATATTACTTCTTCTTCCCAGCTAAAGCACTAGGAAGTGGTGACGGGTGGGCGTTTTGGGGGACTGTCTTATGTAATTTTGACGTTCAAAAAGTGCCGATTCTCAGCCTAATTTGAATAAATGACTTTTGATTTGAATAATTATGAACTCTGGAATTCATCTTAAATCAAAATCAAAAGTCATTTATTCAAATGACTGAAACTGAATGAATGAAATAAAAGCTTTGTGGCAGGTAATTAACAAAGAAACTGGAAACATAACAGCGAGATCAGAATGAATTGTCGTAGGTACGTATAGGTGTGTATGTAGGTAGGTATTTATGTAGGCTATGTATGTAGGTAGGTAGGTACGCTGTAGATAAGTATTTAGAGCTACCCGTGCGAAGCCGCGGCTGGCAGCTAGTCTGATATAATTCAATTAGCTGATGACACTACTCCTATTTTTAAAATAGATACCTAGATAAGGTACAGTTCTTTCGAAATGGTTCGCAGCTAAATCAAATGTCTTACTAACAGAAGAACAGCGTGACTAAGTACTCAGGCCCGAAGGAGTTGAGAGTATACACCGACGGATCGAAGACCGACTCGGTACCGGAGTCGTAATTTTCTCACATGACCTCAACTTAAATATATCCAGTCCGCTGGGAATGCTCAACATCGTCTACCAGTCGGAGTGGGTGGTCATCATACAAGCGGTCTATGCCATAGAAGCCAGGAGAGTTACAGTAGACAGTGTCTCAGTTCTCCAATCTTTGGGAAAAAGAAAAAAAATATAACGTCCAAATTAATACTAGAATGTCACAATGCACTAAAACGAATAACGGTGTCTAGCCGCAATACAGTGACGCTGCAAAGGATAGAAGACCACAGCGGGTCGCTGGGTAATGACGCAGCTAAAGAACTTGCTAGGAGAGCATGCAGCGCGCCGGTCTGTGGGCACGAGCCTACGTACCCATCCCCTTCAACCAATTACGCAGGTGGCTACAGGAGTTCACCCACACACAAACAGCACTGATGGGCCTCGACACCGGGCTTTATTTCGCCTCGACAAGAACGGTCTGCGCCAGGTGACGGGGACCATCACAGGACACTGCTCGCTACAGAAACACTTCCACATAAAAGGCATAACTGACAGCTCTCTGTGCAGGGCGTGCATGAAGGCTGAGGAAACCGTCGCGCACGTGCTCTTCGTATGCACGGGCGTTACAGATTAGAACAGAAACCCTCGGGTCACCCAGATCTGTCACAGATTTTCTGAACAGACCAAGACTTTTAATTAACCTTGAATTTGTAATGCGTGAAACCCGTGAGTTTACTAGCACAAAAACAGTGAAGTCGCTTTATAATGCTTTGGTAAGAAGTAACCTGGAAACGAGTGCTATCATATGGAATCTATTTGAAACGAAGTATTGTCTGATGGTAGAAAAAATGCGAAACAAAACCCGGTTCCTTTATATGAAGCAATTTGGCGTCTACCCATTCTATCCCCTTATGTATCCAACCCTCTTTGTAATAGGGATGGTTGGTTACTATACGTTGAAGGTAAGGCGCAATTTCGCGCTGGTTAAGTATGTTTTTATGGTTTTTCGTGGTATGCTAAATGTAATCCTCAAATACTGGAATCTTTAGGATTGCTCGTTTCAAACAGTAGGCTGCGGCTAGGGCCGAGAGAGAGGCTGTTTAAAGTCCCGGTGACCCGTACAAACTTAATAACTTAACTTAATTATTGTAATGAACACCTGCATGTAACCCATGTATCACAAATAAACGATTTGATTTGATTTGAACTTGCTAAAGTTTGCACCAGTGGGGCGGGCAATAAAGATACTCAACGACGTCTCTCTGCAATTGGATATTTTTACTTGTTCTTTGCTGGACTTCCAGAGGGTGACACTTAACATATTGTCTTCTGTATGACTTATGCCGTACTCAGAGTCGTTACCTGGGACTGATTAATTGACTATCCACGTGAAACGACGGATATAAATTTGGACCCTGTCGGTCAATAGACGACAGTTTATAAAGGAACATTTTTGTTGGTGGTGATGGTTGATGGGTGACGTCTCTGAGAGTGAAAATTGTGACTACATTGTTGTATTGGATCCCCACCTGTAAAAACAAATGTAAGTGGTAATAGTAAATAAATAAATAACTTCTGGAGGGAGGTGGGCTAGTTGAAATAATACACCAACGCGACGGCCGCCATGGCATGGCCCACGCACAATGATCAAACCAAACCCATAACATAGAACCAAATGTCTTAAGTTCTCATTAGGTACCAAATGTACCCCCAATACCTAGATCTAAATTTAAATTCATTCAGACTAAGTAATTGATTTGTTCATAAATTGTTTAGACTAATTAATTTGTTCATAACTTGATGGCAAGAAACTATGCTATTACCTACGGAATCTGTATTTCTAGGAATTACCTACTCTACAAATTGCAACGGGGCGCCTACATTAGCACTTTCAGGTAGATTAAGTTCAGTTGCATATACAGTAAGAAAAATAAGGCAGACTGATGATGTTAAGTTGACTTTTGTAGCCACAGCTAGGATTATACTTTGCTTATTTCACAGTATTATGTATTATGGCGTTCTGCTGTGGGAATTGGCAGATGACGTAGATTGAATTTTCATTTCATAAAAGAGGGCAATCCGCGCGATCTATAAAATGGGTCCACGTGAGTCAGTTAGAAACAAATTCAAAAAAATTGATTTACTAACACTGCCTTCTCTTTTTATCTTAGATAGGTATACCTACCTACAACAACAACAATTTATTAGTGGCTTTTGTGGATTTTTTCTGAGGTGCCCAAGTAGAGTAACTGAAATAAAATATTTTGTTTTTATTTTTTTTATTTCAGTCGGGAGAATTTGAGATCATTATTTTTCCAAAATGGCGAGAGGCTAAAAGACTCGGGCACAGGCTACTAACTACCTGTATTTAAAAAAAAACAATGTTGCGTTCCGTTCGTTCCTCTTCCTTCTGATCCTCTTTGAAAAAATGTTGTGATGCGTTTATTCTCTAGGATAATTTGGTTTCAGTTATTTTAAATCTTCGACAAGTGTCTGAGATTTTTGAGAACGACTCGACTGATATAGTGTCAACTCAATTTTTTTAACAACACAGGCATGTATAGAGACCGCGCCACCACTGAAGTCCGGCGGAAAAGTCGTGGAACAGTAAAAAAAAGGCATCTTTATGCAATGAGTAGGTATAATGACTTCTGAGGTAATGACATAGACACTAGCGCCGCGTCTTGTTATCAATCTAGTAACGGATACGGAACGCAATTTATTTGTTATTGTTTAGTTGTTTGTAGTCACGGATCAGATCACGGACTATGTAGTACTTATGTTCTTTAAAAGATTTGGATTTGTTGTGGCGTTTATTTATTGAATCTATTGAATTCAGAAAATTTCTATAATAATTCAAAAGCAGTAAAAAATTTAATGTATCATTTTCAGAATCATCATGAACTTTATCACCCAAACCCCTATCAGCAACACTGTCAGCTTTTCACTGAACACTCGAAAACTCCAGCTCTCCTTGCGACACAAAACAACCACTTTGAGGCTGTAACTGCCCCTCATCATGTTGTTTCTACTCAACCTGACCGTGTGGATGCACACCCTGAACCTCTGAGCCTAACGCCAGCTGTTGAGAAGAAAAAGAAAATCGTGCTAAACAAGAGCAGTGTTGATACTTCTACGTTCAGTATAGAGGAGAGGTTGGTAACTGCAGTGTGGGTGCACGAACGTAAACATAACAAGAACAGTATGAGCCAGGTAATTCATAAAATATATTATTATTATTTTAAATACATCATTAACATTCAGGGTTCCCCTAAGATGACCCACCGACCGTTAAAAGTGTTAAGAGATTTATTTATTTAATACTTAGAGCACATTTAATATGTACAGAGGTGGTCTTAATGCCATAGGCATTTTCTACCACTCAATCTTTGGGTGATGCAGAGACAAACAGTGGTAGTGCAATAGTGAGAATTGAGAAAGTAATATTTATTTAAATATACATTCATATCATCATGTCTGTATTCCCCATACAGGCGTGATGATGGGGAGGGTTGGGCGGAGGTGCACCTATAGTACATCCACATTTCGCCAGTTATGTTTAAGTTCCATGTAATTGGGGGTGAGCCAATTGTCATCAACTGGTCGCAACTCCAGACTCCGGCTGCTACTGAGAAATTCTAGATGGAAAAATCCAATAACACTTTGCCCTACCCAAATCAAACACAGGACCTTGTGCACAGCAGTAGTGCTTGCGACCACTAGACCAACTAAGACAAAGTTACACAAAGAGATTTAATAAATAATTTAATTACATAATAATATAGTAAAAAACTATAAATAAAATATATATATTTCTCAAATTGATTCGCCGTTACAATAGATTCAATTTGGCTTGCAAATAGCGATGTTTAAAGTAGCAACATCCAGAAAAACACACAAAGTGATAAATAACTTTGGTTTTGAATTTTCGTTTTTTGCAACCAATTTTATTTATTTGTTATTTTTCACTTTGTAGTGTTTTTTTGGAAAAAGTTTTTATATTTCACTTTTTAGTTGTGCTATGTAAATAACAGTGACAGGAATTTATTAGAACATCATCCACATTAAGTGGGAAAAATATGTAATACTGAAGCTAACTCAAAAACTTACACAAGCTAAGTTCATGTTTATTATTCTTACACTAAGTTTAATTAACAGTAAAAAAAATGCAATTTTTTGGTCTAATTGGTACCCCTCTATGATCAAAATTGAGCAAGCTTATTTTGGTGTAAAGTGCTCTAACTAAGCATTTTTTACATTTATTAAATCTATATTAATTGAAAGAAAAGTCCTGACTGACTGACTCACTCATCAACGCCCAGCCTTGCACGAGGCATCCTCAGGATGCGCCGAGCGCTGGACGATGAGTCAGCGTCCATACGCTGACTCATCGTTCAGCGCTCGGCGTGTTAACACGTCGTGTACGGGCTCGCGACAAGACAATCGTCATCCTGAGGATGCCTCGTTGAGAGGTGAAACACGTGTCGATTTCTTACAGGGTTTTTTAAGACTCTTTAAGAATAGTTAAGCGGAATAGGTTACTAAATATATCTACGTTGATTGTATTTTATAATGGATTTCCGCCAAGTCACGCCTGAATCAATTAACTATCAACACGCGGGCGAAGTCGCGGGCAAAAGCTAGTGTGTTTTAAAATACATTTTAAATAATATCAATGTGTACTGAACAAATATTTCAATTACCTTAAGAGCCCACCCAACCTCAGGTTTTTATCTCGCTCGCACCATACTGCTCGAGGACTGAGTGCGAGCGAGACGGAGGCGGCAACAAATCGGCAAAAGTTTAGGTAATTGTTAGTTCAGTTAGTGTGCCAAGTTTCATGATCTAATTTGAAGCATTTTATAATAGCAGCGGTTTATTGTTCGGTTCGGAGGTAACTTTAGTTTTTTTTTTAAACGAGAAAATTTTATGAAATCGTGTTTTCGGCTAACATAGTCGCTAACATTAATACTCAACTTTAACATATATTTATTTCAAAATTAATGCTGCAGTAGTCTCGACATATCGTCGGATCTTGCTAAGCAATTTGACGACCTATAGGCTATTATTACGCGATTTAAATATTTAGATGCGAATTAGTACAAATGGATATATTTACACTTATATATCATTACCCCTGGTCATCTTTGTGAAAACCGGTACAATTATATTTAATGTAATATACGTAGTTATTTTATTTATCAAAACAATGTGTGTATAATGTATAATAATAATGAATGTATCTAAATCGCTTATACGACCAGCGAAGTCAGCGCGACTGCCCATTTCTCCTCTCTCCTAGCGGAGTTGATGACCCCCTTTGTGCTGTCCAAAGAGGTGGGGATTTCGGTTGAATCGCCCTCCACTGCCTTGGTCCCAGAGTCACTCCCTCCTCTGGGTGTCGCGCTAAAGAAAGCGCCCCAGAGAGTCGCGCGACGTAGAAGGAGCTGACGCTCCACTAATTGTGCGACCTCTCCCTCTCTTGCCCTTCGGCACTTTGGCAGCCGATAGGTTTTCCTCGCTAGAAGAGAACCCGGGCGTGCGAGGGGCACGCCGACTCCTCCCTGCGTGCGTGCTTCTTCCAGATTTTGGAAGGACGCGCAACCACCTTGCCTTCCGTCCGCGAGCGCTTTGAGCTTACGCTCGCCAAAAATGGTTTTAACAAACTCACAATATTTTTGAACGACCTTTCCAAAGATACCCCAAACCATGGGATAGACGAAAAAAAACCCCACTTTACGTGTAGGGGAGGTACCCTAAAAAAATAGTTTTTCACGATTTTATTTTACCACTTTGTCGGCGTAGTATGTATACTCATGCCAAATTACAGCTTTCTAGTACTAACCTAACAGACTCTGCGCTAAGCCTGGGACAGACAGACAGACAGACGGACATGGCGAAACTATAAGGGTTTCTTGTTTACTACGGAACTCTAAAAATGACGAAAATCTCGAGGGACATAAATAAATTTAAAAAAAAAACATATCTACGTAATTATAACCTCCTCCTTTTTGCGAGTCGGTTAAAAAGAAACAAAGGAATATCTGGTGTGTGAAGAATTATCGTTATTCGTCATTGATTCTGGAATTTTAAATTTAATTTACTTAGTTTGAATTTCTGCGCATTATTTGAGAAAAGTACTAACAAGCGTTCGCCGTAACCAGTACTGATGAACTCTCGTATGTGTGCCTTGGCTTCGCCTTTGCCCACATTTTCGTTCGTCCATCAATGCCCCTTTTGCAGGCCGTGGTACTAAACCTAATTTATATGTTGTTTACGAATGTTCAATTCATCTAATATTTTAAATAATACCTAAGTATTTGTTTGATTCAGATAAAGCTTGACTTCCGGCAGAGATTCGGCCGCGACCCTCCGGCTAAGAACACCCTGTTAGCGTGGGAACGCAAGCTGTTCTCCACAGGGAGTGTCCACGATGCTCCTCGACCTGGTCGCCCGGTCAACAGGTTGCACTCATAATATTACTATGTACATACAATAGCAATTACGAATGTTAGAGCAGGAATTTAAAAACAGAACTATCCTGCTCCTGATAAACAGTAGAGTAGGATCTTTCTAATGTATCTGTCTGAAAAATACATCCGTTTTTTAAGGACTCTATACTATAGAGCAGTACAGCTAACTTAATGATGGTCATGATTAGAGACCGGATTATATCTTCTTCTATACTTATAATAAATCTGTAGAAGTGAAAATTCTGTACATTGAAAATATCAAAAAAATAAATGGCAGGGGGTGTTACTAGACCGACACCGAACCCAAAAGTGTGATTAATTTTTTTTTTGTCTGTCTGTCTTTCTGTCTGTCTGTCTGTTTGTTCAGGTATCACGCAAAAACTACCGGTTCGATTACGATGAAACTTGGTATAATTATTCTTTAATATCCTGGGCACCACACTGGGTACTTTTTATCCCGGAAAAGTATCTTATCCTACGGTAGGGGGGTGTCAAAGTTTGTATGGAAGAATTTTAACGCGCTGTCCGATTAACTCGAAATTTATACTTAAACCCAAAAATTAAGAATAACGTGTATCAGGATTTTTCGAAATTCAACCCCTAAGGGGGTAAAATAAGGGATGAAAGTTTGTATGAAAAATCTTATTCCTTGAGGTAATAAACATGAAACTTCGCACGAATAGTTATCTAAATAAATTATAAAGTTTGTAGTTTTTTGTTTTTCTAAATTACCCCCTAAAGGGGGATTGGGGGGTGTCAGTGTTTGTATGGAAGAATTTTAACGCGCTGTCCGATTAACTCGAAACTCAATATTTATACTTAAAACCCATGGGGATGTATGGGGTAATTTCCGACACACACGCGGGCGAAGCCGCGGGCAGCAGCTAGTGCAACATAAAAAGCTTGTTATATGCATGCAAATATGCATGAAAAATGCTTGAAATATGCACGAAAATTGGCAGAATATGCAAAATTAAATGAAAAATTTTAGGAACCTAAGAAAAAAGAAAGTTTTCATTTTTTATTTTAAAATGAGTAAATTATCTTTTGTTAGGCAATAATATAGGTACAGTAACATTACATGACATTAAAATTGTTTAATATTTTTGTAAACGTAATCATGTATTGTTCCAAATGTTCAGTAGTAAGATTGTGTCTTCGATCATTTAGAATATGGAAATGTTTCGATCTACATCCACTTTTGGGCGGAATTTAAACTTGGGTGCTATGTCCCATTAATCGCACTCGGAAAAATATTGTAGGTAAATGTACCGATAATATGCATAATAACTAGATCTTAGGTAAAATATGCTATTACCGCTGAGAATGGCTTAAATATGCAAATGCATATAATCCGGTCCCTAGTCATGATGCTTTCTATATTGATTTTTGTGTTCATCAATGTATAATGTGTGTAGACGCGCGCGCATAGAGGAGGTGGCAGCGTCGGTTCGCGCGGCGCCGGCGCTGTCGCTGCGGGCGCGCGCGCTGCTGTTGCGGGTGCCGCGCACTACGCTGCGCACCATCCTGCGCCGCGACCTGCCGCACGCACCTGCCAGGGCCAGGGAGACAGCTCATCTTGCGGTACAGGGTACCGTTGGTATGTCACATGTTATATTATGTCATCATCATTAGCCTAGAACAGTCCATGCTGGACATAGACTTCCCCAATCGCACGCCCTCGTACTTGACTACTCTCATGCAGCTGCTACCGGCCACTCTGCAAAGATCGTCGTTCCACCGAGACTGAGGGCGTACTTTGCGAATTCTGACTCGCGGTTCTGTTGCTACATGTCATACTAACTATATGATTTCCAAATCAAGGAAATTTTTGTTAATAGGAAAACAGCAAATCAAACGAAATGTGAAGAGGAAGCTGCAGTCACAGAGAGAGCTCGGCGCCTGCGTAGCGCCACGCAGCGGGTACACGTGACCGACGCGCTGCGGTACTCATTGTGGTAGTCATCGTCGTTAGACAGCTAAGAATTCTGTTTGTATACCTACTGTGATTTAGTATAATAAGTAAACTTTTTCCTTCTGTAAATAATAAAAGCTGAAATTAAAAATAAATTATATGCTGTTTTCTTATTATTTTCTAATACAATTTTATTTTCAATATCTAATCTAGGCGCCTCGAATGCCTATGGACGCGTCACATTCTACGCGCGCGCGCATTTTGCGGTACGCGTGCAAGGGCAAGGATCCACACCCGCGCCATTGAAGCTCACGCGCACGATCCGTCAATTGAAGGTGTCCATCCTGTGTTCCTAATATGCGATCTGCGTACGCGCACTTTTCGTGGTCGTACGCAGATGTGGACCCGCCTTAAGACGTTGTCAAATAAATGAAACACTTATATCAACAAAATACTTTATTGACCTTAATTTTATTTGATATTGTTAGGCATAGTCCGTGCGTGACTGGTAGTCACCGCCTGAGGTATGTGAGCGGTGGGACGGGTGAGGTAGACAAAGGCCAAGGTAACTCGGCCCTCTGCCAATTTTGTCAAGTCCCCCGTCTCACTGCTCACATACCTCAGGCGGTGACTAGACGTCGCCGCCGTTTACTCCCGTCTGCCTCCTTCGAGTTTGCCACCGGGGTGGTGGCCGGCACTAACTAGTGGCGTTTACTATCCCGGTGGTCAATGGCACTTATTTAGTGTCATCTGCCCCCTATCGTTTATTCCCATCTGCCGCCTTCGAGCTTGCCGCCGGGTTGGTGGCTGACACTAACTAGTGGCGTTTACCACCCCGGTGGTCAATGGCACTTATTTAGTGTCATCTGCCCACTTCATAATTATAGTTAGGTAACCCCTTCTGTAGAACTAGACAAGTTTAAAATATTGTTTTAATATTTTTTATAGCCATGTAAATAGTTTGAATAATAATTTACTATCTTAAATAAAAGTTCCATATATTTGCCATTATTTTACTTAATTTTTATTGCTGTATAAATCATCTAGCGATGTTTTATATCAATTTCTATTGATAAAAAACATCGCACATAGTACGTACTGAGAATCGACCTCCTTACTATTATGAAGGGGGCAGATGAAACTAAATAAGTGCCATTGACCACCGGGGTGGTAAACGCCACTAGTTAGTGCTACCCACCACCCGCTGGCAAGCTCAAAGGGGGCAGATGGGAATAAACCGACGACGCGCGCAGACTATAGCAGAAGGTATAAAGAAATTACACTTATTTACGCATCATCATGATTCACGACCATGATTTTATTTTATTTTTCAATGTAATGCATTGATGCTGAAATACAGGCTGACTTTGAAAACATGCGACAAAATTTAAGGGGGTGTTCTACTCATCAATATGAATAACTTTTACTATGGGACCAAATAAGAATTCGCAAAAAAAATCGACCATTCTGTATAAAGGTATACCCGATTGGACCATTTTGTATAAGAAAATCAATGCAAATTCTTATTTAGGCCCATAGTAAAAGTTGTTCATATTGATGCGTAGAACACCCCCTTAAATTTTGTCGCATGTTTTCAAAGTCAGCCTGTAGAATTATTGAGAGTCATTATAACTTAGCAAACATTACTGTTACAGAACGTGTTGGCCTGTTTCACCCCTTCCTGATAAGTGACGGACTTCTTCATCCGCTTGCCCTTACCCAAAGAAATGAAACAGGATTTCCGATTAACTCATCTGTTTCGTGGTTAACATATCTGGTAGATAATTTTATCCAAACTGTTTTTTTAAAAATATATGTATTGTAGATTGTGCCTCTTTAGAGATTTGGAAATTGTGAAACAAGACCTACAGGCAGGGCATGGCTCGTAAACTGATAATAAAATATATTAAAACTATACATACTTAAATGTAAAGAAGACACGCAGACTATACAATGTAAGGGTGACGCCACGCTAGCGTACGTTCACGACATGCGTACTGTACGCATGTGCGGAAGAACGGTACTGCGACACCACTCGTGTGATAACAAATAACACGGAGACAACTCACGCTTTGTACAACATCGAATAGAAGAGATCTATCTAATCGACTATAATTCAAACTTAAAGGAGTTGCCTAAAACTACGAGCGAAGTTTAATGCCGGGTTTCACTAACACTAGGCGGCACTTAAATGACTGCGTAACGCTGTTGGAATTTCAACTCTCGGCGGTGAGCCGAGCGTTGAAAATCCGGTAGTGTGCGTATAATTGCCATTCATTTCAGTGATACTGATATGGGGGATATATAAACTCCCTTTAAACTTATATTATGTACCGCTCGGCTGTCCATATCTATACTCAATGTATTCACACACACCACATTCACTGCACTGTTTCCCCGTAGATCGACCCAGAACCGCGGCACACATATACTTCCTTTGGCACAGACTAGGTAGTAAGCAAATGAAGTGTTAATGCAATGGGGCGTACAGCCGTAATTTGCTCGGTGTTACGAAACGTCATTATTAACCAAAATTTCCAAGAGTTGCGCAGTTAATTGACCGGGTAAGCGCATCGAAGAGTTACGAGATTACTGCTAACGATGCGTATATCGCTCCCGCGGTAATCATCTTTTCAAATACTTCTCTGGAGTTGTGACGCGTGACTGTTGTTTCGTTCAGTAGAACCCGGCAGCTAGTCTGATGAGTCAGAGGTAGTGCTGCGGGTGGTCATGGCGACGCTCGGCGTCAGAGTGCGGCTGCACGTAGTTGCGACACAGACCGAAGAACTTGTACGGACGCAGATTGCGCTTCATCGCCTCGAATCTACGACATTAAAATGAATTCAAAATCAAATGTCATTTATTCAAACTAGGCTGAGAATCAGCACTTTTTGAACCCCCAAAATGCCAACCCTTCACCACTTCCTAGTGCTTCAGCTGGGAAGAAGTGGCGCAAAAAACTCCCAAGCAATATACTGTTAAAAATCAGAAGAAAAAGAAATGGAACTACATCATTCTTTCTGCTGTTATACTCAATCATTTATTGCATTCCACAATGTGTCGGTACTTAGGTGGAACTTCATTGTTTCAGGTCGGATTCGACCAAACCCCGGAATAAGATTTACTTCTTACGTCTTCTTGGTCAAATCCGCCCTTAATGAGATAGCAAAAATAGTAGCAGAGAGGACGGTTTAAAACTTAACTGATATCTAATGCTATTAGGGATGTACTTAATTCTTTTATGTACCTACCTATGAATTTCCAAATATAGTACATTTCTGTCGAAGCCAGCAACTCAAGCATTGATGGACGATCGTGAAAATGTGGGCAGAGGCGTAGCCGAGGCACACATACGTGAGTCCATCAATGCTTGGTTTCGGCCAAAGCCTGAATAGTACTTTTCTCAAATAATGCGCGGAAATTGAAAACAAAATTCAAAGTGCCTGTGCCCAATACTCAAACTGCAAATGTATTTGGTACCTAAACGAATAAAAAAAATTCTGGGTGTGGCTGTGTCGTGGACATAGCCGTGTGTTTAACATGAATACGTGTACGTATTCGCCGTCGTAGATCCGCTCGGACGCCTTCATTCTGTTAAGTTCTCGGCACCGCCTCACTCTATCATAATGGTGTTTTACCCGAATACCCGCGACATTTTCGTTTTTGTTTCCATATTTTTTTAAATACAATAGACGTAGATATATTTAGTAACCTATTCCGCTTCACTATTCTTAAAGAGTCTTAAAAAACCCTGTAACCCTGTATTGTATTTTATAATGGATTTCCGCCAAGTCACGCCTGAATCAATTAACTATCCCTATTTTTTTTTAGTATTAATTTCTTATTCTTTATGGCACGTCTGGTTTCGCTTCGCTCCACGTGTAGCCGGGGAACCACGAGTAGAAGATATCTGCAGAGCGAGGTTACCTCCAGCCGACGTGCGCCATGCAGGTCGCACAGAGCGCCACGGTCCACGTGTAGCCGGGGAACCACGAGTAGAAGATATCTGCAGAGCGAGGTTACCTCCAGCCGACGTGCGCCATGCAGGTCGCACAGAGCGCCACGGTCCACGTGTAGCCGGGGAACCACGAGTAGAAGATATCTGCAGAGCGAGGTTACCTCCAGCCGACGTGCGCCATGCACAGGTCGCACAGAGCGCCACGGTCCACGTGTAGCCGGGGAACCACGAGTAGAAGATATCTGCAGAGCGAGGTTACCTCCAGCCGACGTGCGCCATGCAGGTCGCACAGAGCGCCACGGTCCACGTGTAGCCGGGGAACCACGAGTAGAAGATATCTGCAGAGCGAGGTTACCTCCAGCCGACGTGCGCCATGCAGGTCGCACAGAGCGCCACGGTCCACGTGTAGCCGGGGAACCACGAGTAGAAGATATCTGCAGAGCGAGGTTACCTCCAGCCGACGTGCGCCATGCAGGTCGCACAGAGCGCCACGGTCCACGTGTAGCCGGGGAACCACGAGTAGAAGATATCTGCAGAGCGAGGTTACCTCCAGCCGACGTGCGCCATGCAGGTCGCACAGAGCGCCACGGTCCACGTGTAGCCGGGGAACCACGAGTAGAAGATATCTGCAGAGCGAGGTTACCTCCAGCCGACGTGCGCCATGCAGGTCGCACAGAGCGCCACGGTCCACGTGTAGCCGGGGAACCACGAGTACTCGGCCGACGCCGCGCCACTCGGCTCCACGTTCGTAGTCTGGCTCACCGTCAGGATGTCATGCATATAGCCTCCTGCAACAAAAATAGCAGCCGGATATTGTAGAGGGAATATTTGCGATCGAAATATAACAAATATAGAGCTTTGTTACTAAAGACGTCAACCGACCGACGACTTGGTATAGAGTACAGTACCCAGTAGTTACGCTAGTGACTACTAAGTAAACATCTCGTCCATTTCCGTCTCGGGCGAAATGTTTACTCTAATTACTTTCAGATTTACACTAGGCATGCTTGAGTTTGAAACGACCCTCTGAAAGCACAAGGAAGGGGGGGGGGAGAGTCGTCGCAATTCAGCAGTATTTATTTAATTTACCTAAATTAGTATAATTGGAGTGCACGCCCTCGCTAGACATAGCAAATATATGTTCTCTCCGCGCTATCTGCGTCATGCACGACGAACAGCACAGCACGCTTTTCTGAAAACATATTGAATATTAAGCTAAAACTGCTCAAATTGGTAATTTACTCCAACTTAAAGAAGATGACACGCACAAATCAGGTCCCTCGGATAAAACGAGCGGTGACCTCGAGCACTCACTACACAGTGTCGCGCGTGGTTCGCGAGGCTGTGTAGTGAGTAGTTACCCTGTGTATGAAGTGGCACTCCAGGTGCAGGCGCAGCAGCGCGTTGGCGACCGCGAACAGCGCGAGCCGGTCGGCCACGGACAGCGCCAGGTTGTGTAGTGAGTAGTTACCCTGTGTATGAAGTGGCACTCCATGTGCAGGCGCAGCAGCGCGTTGTCGACCGCGAACAGCGCGAGCCGGTCGGCCACGGACAGCGCCAGGTTGTGTAGTGAGTAGTTACCCTGTGTATGAAGTGGCACTCCATGTGCAGGCGCAGCAGCGCGTTGTCGACCGCGAACAGCGCGAGCCGGTCGGCCACGGACAGCGCCAGGTTGTGTAGTGAGTAGTTACCCTGTGTATGAAGTGGCACTCCATGTGCAGGCGCAGCAGCGCGTTGTCGACCGCGAACAGCGCGAGCCGGTCGGCCACGGACAGCGCCAGGTTGTGTAGTGAGTAGTTACCCTGTGTATGAAGTGGCACTCCATGTGCAGGAGCAGCAGCGCGTTGTCGACCGCGAACAGCGCGAGCCGGTCGGCCACGGACAGCGCCAGGTTGTGTAGTGAGTAGTTACCCTGTGTATGAAGTGGCACTCCATGTGCAGGCGCAGCAGCGCGTTGTCGACCGCGAACAGCGCGAGCCGGTCGGCCACGGACAGCGCCAGGTTGTGTAGTGAGTAGTTACCCTGTGTATGAAGTGGCACTCCATGTGCAGGAGCAGCAGCGCGTTGTCGACCGCGAACAGCGCGAGCCGGTCGGCCACGGACAGCGCCAGGTTGTGTAGTGAGTAGTTACCCTGTGTATGAAGTGGCACTCCATGTGCAGGCGCAGCAGCGCGTTGTCGACCGCGAACAGCGCGAGCCGGTCGGCCACGGACAGCGCCAGGTTGTGTAGTGAGTAGTTACCCTGTGTATGAAGTGGCACTCCATGTGCAGGCGCAGCAGCGCGTTGGCGACCGCGAACAGCGCGAGCCGGTCGGCCACGGACAGCGCCAGGTTGTGTAGTGAGTAGTTACCCTGTGTATGAAGTGGCACTCCATGTGCAGGCGCAGCAGCGCGTTGTCGACCGCGAACAGCGCGAGCCGGTCGGCCACGGACAGCGCCAGGTTGTGTAGTGAGTAGTTACCCTGTGTATGAAGTGGCACTCCATGTGCAGGCGCAGCAGCGCGTTGTCGACCGCGAACAGCGCGAGCCGGTCGGCCACGGACAGCGCCAGGTTGGAGGCCACCCAGAAGGACAGCGACACGGGCTCGTCGGGCAGCTTGTCCTGCAGAGCCAGCGTCGTGAAGTAGTCGCGGATGGTGCTGCGCATGCGCGCTAGGTCGAAGATGTCGTACACGAACAGCGGCCACGGCGTCGCGGCCGCGTCCATCGCACGCAGACGCTGCTGCACGGGCGCGCTGCACACATCAGCGCGACGTTCATTACGGACTCGTGTTGAGGGGTTTGCGCTAAGGTAGCCCGCGAAATTAACGTTTCTTGCAATTTGCAGGTCAATGTCTGGTTGTATATTGATTAAGATATGATTCGCGACTGTTACAAATGTGTTGTGCCATGGAGTGCCTGTTACAGAATTATAATTATTAAAATCTATCTATACTAATATAAAAAACCTGAAGCTTGAGTGTCTCGCTGGTGGTGGCGCGTGTATTGGATTATTACTTTAGCTATCTTCAAAATGGTGGAGCTGAATGGTGCTGATCCATGTATCATGTTCGTGAACGGGCGCCGTCAGTTGAGACTGCAGGTCATCTCTTAGCTGCCTGCTTTTTTTTTTTTTCTATTTGCTGTACCTGGACACTTTTAACGTCTTTTTTACATCGTTCCCACGTATAAATTCAACATGAATGATGTAATAGAAAAACTATTTCTATTCTTTTTTTTTTTGTTTCCAATATTTTGTAACAATAATAATATAAAAGACTGTCTGAGTAGTTTCTTGCCCGTTCTTCTCCATAGCACAGATAATATAATACTACGTACAGATACCCAATCCCAGAAATGACACCTCCCTAAGTCTGGCTATTCAGCGGGCTATTTTCTTTCCTCCAATTTTTTAATAGATGGCAGCATCAGCGACTATCTAATTGCCAGAGACTGTAGTTTTACAACGTCATCTAGGAGTCGGCCATGTAGTTATATCTAATAACTAGGTACATGGCGTTGTTTTGATAAAGGCGCGTACAGACATCGCGAGGCGTGCGTTGCGAATGGTTCGTCTCGCATGCCTCGGGCTGTGTGGACGTGTGTGCTCACAGTGAGCATTCGAGTCATACGATCGTTGCGAACGCCGGTGTCAGTGCGAGCCGTGCGCTCCGTGTGGACAGACGGGTGTTATTTCTCTTTTTGAACAGACGAACACCGTGCGTGGTTGTTTGCGTGCTCAGCTTGAGTATGTGTCTTTCGTGACGCATGCATAAATGTACCGTCGTATGCCTCGGGTTGAGGCATGCGTGACAAACCATTCGCGACGCACGCCTCGCGATGTCTGTACGCGCCTTAAGGTACATTCTATACACAGTAGGTACCTACATCGACTATGACATCAAGGACAAGTAATAACAATACAACAAAAAATATCTCGAGTTTGGAGTTGGCGGAATAGTTTCATTTTTGTGAGTTCGCTAGCTATTTTGACGATGCCTCTTCATTTGTGTTTTTATGTATTTCAATGCTTAAATCTAGATTTTTTTTCTAAATCTAATCCGAAACATGATGGTGGAGGGTACTTCTAAAATGAAGAAATCGGGGGCCGTAAAAGTTGTCAGTTTTAGATCATTTTTGTACGAGCTCTATCGCAACAACTAAACAAATCAGCAATTTGAAACTTATGTATAACATGAATCATATACTGTATAGAATCAACAAATACTAAAAACGCCGATTAATAAGGTATTTCATTTAATTATAGGTGATTTTCTGCAAATGCAAAAAATTATTTTGTAATTGTTTTTTTTTTTTTTTTTCTTGGAGTGGTAGGGAAATCCTCATGGACGCGCGGACCACTCACATACGAGCTAGTCTTTGCAGTGCCGAACTCTTACCGGCTAAGACCACACTCCTTCCTTACAATTACCTCGGACATTGTCTGCGACCTTATTTACTCTATTCATTCTTCCTATCAAGTAGTTTTTTCTAAAATGATACAATATTATCATTGTTTCTTAAATTAATTAAATCTATAGAATACAATCAAAATACTTTAGACACATTTCGGTGTACAACATACATTGTTTATTGGGTTTGCTGCTTTTATTACAGTTTCGGACATTTTCAACGATCTGCGTTATGCTACTGGCCTATATTATTAAACAAATATGAATCCTAAGCATAAGTTCGTTTACTTATTCCTCCTAATAGCCTTGTTGGCTAGCTTTATACAAAACCCAATAAACTTGGCCTTTGTTCCCTTGTTTGTTATTAGGGCATTAAATGTGTCGGTCGTCACCTCAACACCTAGCTCCTGTTCGAGATCATATCTCTCCAGGCAATAGGAGGGGCGGTCTGTCAATATGTGTAAAACCGTTTCATGTTTTTCAGGGTCACATATGCACGATGGAGTTCCCTTACACTTAAACCTGTTCAAGTATTCGGAAAACCCACCGTGCCCTGTCAGCACTTGTGTCAGTGTCGCAGTCGGTTTTATATCTTTTACCAGTTTGTATGCTTGGATGGCATCTGGGAAGAATAATTTAGTGACACCGGCGGTATCCTCGGATCTGTATCTCCGATTCCATTCGTTTGAGGGTGTCCTCACGGATCTGCCGCTTTACGAATGAAATCGGGCATTGGTCATAATCTGGCCTCGTTTTTGACTTCAGGGCGGCGTCCTTAGCCAGCCGCAGCTTAGCAGCTGCTCTCTCGTTACCCTCTAGTCCAACATGAGCTTTGGCCTTGCATTGTCTCAGGTTTTCTCTTGTTTCGACCGCGAGGGGGTGGAGAGAGCGGTGGTTAGTGACCGTCTCCAGCGACGATCTTGAATTGCTGTAGATGCCGTAACTGTTTTGGTGACTACGCAAAATTGAATGATTACGAAATACAAAGAATAATGCTCAAAAATGTATGGACCAAAATCCCGGAATCGATTAAAACGATTTATGTTTGGCAAAGTAGAGTAAACATACTATATCCCAAATAAGGAAGGATTTTTCCAAATTCAACCCCTAAGTGAGTCAAGTAGGGGATGAAAGTTTGTATGAAAAATCTTATTCCTTGAGGTAATAAACATGAAATTTCACACGAATACTAATAAATTATAAAGTTTGTAATTTTTTGTTTTTCTAAATGAACCCAACCCCCCTAACGGGGGGTCGGGGCGTGTCGAAGTTTGTATGGAAGCACTGTCCGATTAACTCGAAACTCAGTATTTATACTTAAAACCGAAAGTAAAGAATAACGTGTATCAGGGCTTTTTGAAAATCTACCCCTAACGGGGTGGGATTTGACTGCGTGGTTTAATTAACTTGAAAATTGGTATATCACTTTTAACATAAAAGTCAAATAAAGGAAATGTCCCCTTAGGATATGTAACCTGAATTAACACGAAGGGACCTACTTTTAATCCCGGTAGTACTTTCTCGTAAGATATTTTCCGTCAACCACGCGAGCGAGGCCGCGGGCAAAAGTAGTAAAGAAACTTACTCTTCATAAAGAACACACCCCCCAAATTTCATGTCTCTAGGACCAGCGGTTTAGGCTGTGCGTTGATATCTCAGTCACCCTTGCCTTTTATATATATAGATACACGTTTTTATAGATAAATACATATTTATTTAGGTATATATAATACATTTCTGATCAACATACAACCTGACACTGACCTGCAAATTGCAAGAAGCGTAAGATAGTCGGAATTTCGTGGGCTACCCCGGTAATTTCAGCTTAAAGGAACCTGCAACAGTGTAAGGAGCGGTACGTACAGGTGCGCGGGCGTGCGCAGCGGGTCAAGCGAGGCGAGGCGCGCGGCGCGCAGCGTGTCGCGCGCGGACATCTCGGGCAGCACCATCACCTCCACGAAGCGCATCCTGCCGGGTGGAACACGCGACTTTATTTATTTATTATGGTATAATAACTAGCTTTTACCCACGACTGCGATCGCGAGGAAGTCGTAAGACACCATAATATACTAAAATAACAGCCATATTTTTATAAAACTTCCCTGTATACCTACTAGGCTACTAACTTACTAAGTACTACCACAGGTACTACGATTGTAGTTTTGGTCTCAGTAGCCAAAATATAGGGAGAGTCAGGTCTGGTGACGCGCGAGCAAGCGACATTGCAAGCATTGACTGCTTACCTCCATGAAGGTATGATAATCATTTACAGGTTAAATTTGTAACAGTCTGCAATATAGGTATATAAAGCAATATTGCTGATCCCCCTTATCAAATAGCGTGATAATTTATAGCCAGACCAGACTTATAGGAATTTAGAGAATATCTAAGCAAAGTTTGAACAAAATCTATCCGGTAGTGCTTGCGTGATGCTGGAACATACATATACCTATATTTTAGAAAAAAATGTCTTTAAAACTCTATTTTCAGCTTTAGAATCGTTCCCAGACCTCGTAGCAATTACTTCTTTCAAAAATATTCAATGTTCAGTTTTAACTTCGCTACGATTTTACTTCGAGCAATTTAGCCCTAAAAATAATAATTTTGCCTTTATTTTAGTATATTGTGATGTCTTACGACTTCCACGAGAACGAAGTCGTGTGCAGAAGCTAGTTAATCTTCTATCGATATTAATAAATAAAATTTAAAATTTAAATACCCCCGACACTAAGGACTAAAGGGGGGTCTGGGGGTGTCAATGTTTGTATGGAGAGTTTTAACGCGCTGGCCGATTAACTCGAAACTCAATATTTATACTTAAAACCGAAAATAAAGAATAACGTGTATCAGGATTTTTCGAAAATCTATCCCTAACGGGGTAAAAAGGAGTAACCAATTTTACAGGAGAGGCTTTTACTTCGTGGTTTAATTAACTTGAAAGTTGGTACTGATATCACCTATATCATAAAAGTCAAATAAAGGAAAAGTTCCCTTAGGATATATAACCTGAATTAACATAAATTATGGGGTACTTTTAATCCCGGGGTAGTACGTTCCCGTGAGATATTTTCCTACAACCACGCGGGCTAAGCCGCGGGCAAAAGCTAATTTTATTTTATATAGATGTCACGTAAATCAATAAAAATAATAATGTCAATAATAAAACACTAAGTATAAAATTAATAGTTTGTTGCTTGGGGTACATTGGAGTAGGTTAATATTAGTCCCAAGCCTGTTTGTCATCCAAGTAATCTTTAACTCTAAAGAAACCTTTTTGACAGAGTTTCTGTTTAATAAATAATTTAAATTTATTGAGGTTCAGTTCTTTAACATTTATCATTTAACATGGCTTGGGAGTTTTTTTATAAAAACGTATACTTTGGCACTTAAATGAATTACTAATTTTTGGAGCCTAGTCACGAACAATAAGTAAATCTTTGATTCTAGTATTTATGCTATGAATGTCGCTGTGTTTAGAATATAGATTAATATTCTTTTTTTACATAATATTAAGGGTCCCATTATATACTGAGATGCGACTGTCATTATGTTTATTTCCTTAAATTTATCCCTCAGTGAATGCCTACAACTTAGGTTATAAATTCCTCGAATAGCTCGTTTCTGTAGCACAAATATAGCCTGAATGTCGGCTGCATTTCCCCACAGCGAAATGCCGTACGACATTACACTATGGAAATAACTAAAATATACTAATCGAGCTGTTTCTACATCAGTCAAATTACGGATTTTATAGACCGCGTAGGCTGCAGAGCTCAGCCGCTTCGACAATTTGGTTATATGTGGGCCCCACTGTAGCTTCGAGTCCAAAGTACCTAATACATAAAAACACAGTAGTGTCCACAATATCCAATTCTGTCGCATTTACTAGTTATACCTACATTGGTTTTCACCTGCTTAACGTTAGGTGTCAGAAATCTAATACATTTAGTCTTTTTCTCGTTTAAAAGTACATTATATTTATAACACTAAACCAATGCACTATTTTAGCGAGAGCATTATTTACATCGTCAGTAACTTTCTGTTGTCGCTTAAGCTTAAAATAATAAAAGTGATGTGTCATCTCAGTAAATAAATTACACCCAAATAAATTAATATGAAAACTCATTCACTGGAATGAGTTTTCATATTAATTTATTTGGCCGCTAAACACGACAGATATGGATTTTCATAGAAATATTGCCGGCCGCATAATAATTTCTTTTTGACCAGCATCTAATTGCGTAAAACGTTTTCGTAAACCATTCCGACTAATCTGTTTCATTTTGACAGTTCATCAACATTAATTGTGTTATTTACGTTGTTGAGCAGATTTTTTTGTCGAATTTATGAAGCAATGGATTAGCAATCTGTTTCAAACCGATCCAGATTGTGATAGATCGTCTAGAACTCCCGTAGTGATAGGCGTTTGTCCGAAATAATCTGTAAGAATATGTCAGTCAGTGTATCAGTGTTGTGCCACTAGACAGGCACGCAGGCCATTAATTCATTATAAACGAAAAGCTTCGCAAGCAATGGGATATTACTAGTGAAGACTGCTTGTGTCGACCTCAGGGCGAGCAGCTGTAAATGTGACTGTTATTTTAGTACATTGTGGTACTTATCTTACGAGTTCCACGCGAACGAAGTCGCGGGCAAAAGCTAGTACTAAATAAAGTTAATCCTATCAATCACTCGGTCCTTTCACAGAACCGCAAACATTCTAACATTATCGTCTTTCATTCATCAGCAAACAAGTCCAATAATCCAGTGTTGGTGTCTCTATAGGACAGGCGCATCGAGCTACAGTACGTACAAGTAGTTATGTACGACAAAATGGGACATTATAGTTATTATGCAACTGTTGTATAATATTATGGGGTATTGAAGCACGAATGTGGGCAATAGTATCACATGAGTGTTTTTATACATAATTATATACAGTTGCATACAAGAGTTTATCTACACCCATGATATGAATCCTCTATAAAAGTTTCTGAAACAGCTATTGCCAACATTAAAACGACCATAGCCCGTAGCCATCGCGCGCGTGATGGAGCGGGGGTCAGCACCTACTGACCGGAAGGGATCGAACAAGCAAAAGGGTTGCATAATGAAATTAAGTACAACATTATAACACTCTTTTCTCTATAATGTTGTACTAAATTTCTAATATATGACACTGTTCGTTTTAATGTTGGCAATAAGCTAACTGTTTCAGAAACTTTTATAGAGGATTTATAGCAAGGGTGTAGATAAAATAATTTAAGCTTTCTAGAGCGATTGTAATTATTTGGAACTAATAATTGACACAGCTCCGCATGCAAATCCGACGCATCGATATAATCGAGAATAATAATTTAATAGGCTGGTATCATTTCGTCAATAACTAATTTTAATGAGAATTAAAAAAAGATATGGGTAATAACCAAATAAACGCTTGTATAGGTATTCGAGAAACGCTTTTTTATGATAGTCTGGCAAATACACCTGCGCCGATACTTGCCTGGCGTACGCGCGTATGGGCACGCTCATCCGCGGCACCTTGAGCAGGCGGAAGCGGTGGATGGCGCGCGCTTTGAACGTAACGGACGTGGGCGCGTCCTGCGCCTCCTCGATGCCCGCCATCATCACCTCACACAGCACGCCGTAGCCAGACAGCAAGCTACCCGACACGCTGCACACAAACACTACTTATTTAGAATTTAGATATTTAGAACATGGAAGACTTACGTCTAAATAAATAAACACCACAAGTCAGTGCAATAAGCCAAATTGGAACAAGTGTTGAATCAGATGTATATGCCATTGAGTTAAAGAATTACAAAAACATTAACCTCAGATGGGGGCCTAGCGTAGTGTAATAGAATGGGTGTGTAACTAACTCGGGACAGAGCAGCCCAAACAGCTTGTCGTGCTTGATGGCCTGCACCAGCAGCGCGGCGTCGGGCGCGTGCGCCAGCAGCATGGGCACCGTCTCACCCGGGAACACCACGCCGTGGTGCGCGGCGGCCGGGACCCGGCCCCGCCAGCCCGCCTCCAGCACCGCGCGTCCGCCCACGCACACCAGCCCTGGCCCGAGGTACTGCCACAGACACACAGCATGTAACAACATGGGAACACCACGCCGTGGTGCGCCCGCGGCCGGGATCCGGCTGCGCCAGCCCACCTCCAGCGTCGCACGCCAGCCGAAGCGCTTCAGCCCGAGTTCAGGTACTGGTAACATTCCATGTTACAATCTACATTATACTTTGTTTTAGGGAGATAATAATGCATCTTATATTGCCGTCATCTACAGGCAGCAATAGCCACTGACCATCAGGAGAATGCTGTCTTGTTAGTTATACATTTTATCCTATCTATAATTAACCAATAAGTATTTTAAAAAAATGATATCATGTCCAACTGCATACCGTTTGTACGAGTACATAACATAATTTGTTAAACTTAAATGGAGGTGTCCTGGTGACGTGAAATACAGGCCCTGAGCCTAGATTAGGCACCAGTCTCCCACAATATAATGCCCCTCCTTTATGCACCGTACAAATAAGGTAATTAAGAGTAGTATTGTGGAGATAATAAACTATTTTTTTATTTATTTATATAAACCAATGAGGTTTCCTTTCATCTCCCAATTTGTCAAATACTGGTAATAATTCCCAGTAACTGCTTATTATCAGGATAGTAGGTACTAACCGAGTGTGATGCAGCTATTGATATATCGTAGGGGCGCTCCTCATCAGAGTCTCCGCCCGTGCTGTCGCTGCCAGTTTCATCCTCGTCATCGTCATTATCATCATTGCCGCCGCCCCCGCCGCCGCCACCTGGCCCGCCCCCGCCGCCGCCCCCGGGGCCTCCAGCGCTGCCACTGCCACGGTCATCATCACGGTTTTGATTTTGACGCTCCTCAAATCCGTTATCACTACCATCACTCTCTGCATTTTTATAAAAATAAATTAAATAGATTGGTGATGTTGTCCGACTAGCAGCTTGGAGTACTTGGTAATAGGCTATAATCACGCTATGTTAATAACGTGTTATCAATCCATATTATCCATACATACTTACTACAATTAACAATCATAACAATCAACTCAAAAGGTGAAGTAAAAAGGCATACGCAGTCTCTTCACTCTGGCTGGGCCTGGAATGACAATCATTATGTTGATAATCTAATTTTACTCACCGTTGCCATCCATCAACCTCAAAAGTAATTCTTTCAGAGACGAAATCTTGTCACTTATGCCTGTCCCTGAATAAAATATAAGTGTTGAGGGAGGCAAAGCCAAATTATTGTTTTGCAAATAAAAATAAATAAAAGTAGATGAGATGACTCCCGTCACTTTTCTTGTTTAGTTGTGTTTACGAAAAAAGTAATGTGAAAAGATAAATTATTTTAAATAACAATTTGATGAAGGATGATGTGACAACAATTTTATTTTCAATTTCTTATTCAATAATAAAGAGTAGATATTTTTCAAGCTAATAATTTTTATTCATATTATAATTAATTTGTCGTCCTTTTGGTTTAAGCAATAGTTTACAACGAGCCCCAAAAATGCATCTGGTATCGATCCGGACTTAGTTATGAGTCTTTTAAGTTACCGGTTTTCACTTTCCAGTTCCATACATTTTTACTAGGCATGATTAAATGACACCATGACCCTGATACTGATATCCGAACGTAAATGTCAACCTGTGGTTCTCCGTTATTTTATCTGTTGTCATTCACGATTTCGCGAACGCACGTCTCGTGAGTTGACTGCTACGATAAAAATATCGAATTGTGTATGAGAAATGTGAATAAACAGTGCTTGTTGCAATCAACAGTTGCATCAAAATGTATCGTAAAATAGTGTGGTGTTATGTATTTGTGTTGACGTTGTTGGATATATCGCTGAACACGAAGCTGTCAGCCCAGGGAAAGAGCCATGGTAAAATCGATTAAAAAAATACTAAATATAAGTATTTGTTTTTCTCTGCAGTCGTCTTAATGATTACCGCGGACATGTACGGAAAAGTAGTGACATAGGTCAAATAAAAAGTGTTGTGGAATAGCAACAATAATTGGCAAGTTCGTCGTGAGGCGGTAGTGTGGGGCGATGTTATTTTAGATCGGGGCCGAGGCGCGCTTGTTTGTCGTTTTTCTTCAACTATGTGTATGGTATTTTAGTAAGTTAAGAGACGCTAGGGAGCCGGCGAGTTCGCGGGGGTGCGCGTGCAATGCGCGCCGCGATTCTCGCACATCTGCACGCACATTGTGACCCCCCTTTAAAATACCCACATACATAAATAAGTGCCTGCTTTGCTAGGGCAGCAGAAATATAAAAAAAAAAAAGATGTAAGTAGGTTAACTTCCGTTGTGTGTTTGTAATACTTATAAAACAGTTAATTTTATTTGCAGGTGTCACAGTACATGATTCCCTTATAGAGGGAATAACATTTCAGGTAAGCTGGATTAATGTGCTATCGTAATTAATTTTAGAATATTTCAACAACTTGTGAGCACTGCTGACACACCACACCTTTGTTTTATATTCTTCTAATCATAATGATTGGCAAAGAATTCTCTTTTAACATAATAATCTCTGTGTAAAAATACGTCTCTCGTTATTTTCGTCTACTTAGCTATTCTATATTGTTCTGTAATCATTTAAATGTCATCTTCTGATAACAATGTGATACATACACACATTAGTAATACAAAGCTTATCCTATAATCTCTAAACACACAAGTCCTCTCATACATAAATCCTTGACATAGAACATTGATAAGTTTTACTCATAGTCATTTCCTTTGCTTCCCTCCAATACCAGAGACAGAACCAAAAGTAAACCTCAATGTGTGCAACTAAATATAAATATTCATTTAACTAGTGTTGAAACTTATAGTGTAATAATATAATAATAATATAAATATGTAACATGTGGGTGCTGTATATGTGTCACACTGGTATCAGTTATTATTGTTGTTTCCTCGTGGCAGCTATTCCCGGCCACTTCCTCTGAGCCACTAGCTCTAGCCATGTGGTCACTCACCCCTTCCCTCGCAGGCGGCTGTTCTACTGATATCTGTTCAACATACTACAACAACTACTATTAGTAGAAAAACTATCTTTGCATTGTATAAATTCAACCTGTTAATATTGTATAATTGCAAAGCACATGTGTGAGCACTGTGACCACATACCTTCTATAAAGCTACCATTTACTGGGTACGTCTTTCATTGACTTGAATGTGCCCTGGCTGCTGAGAATATGTCATGCTCACTCAAATGTCTCGCTGGTGGTGGCGTGTGTGTTGGATCGTTAAGTTCCCTTCAAAATGGTTGAGCTAAATGGTGCTGATCCATGCGTCATGTTCGTGAACGGGCGCCGTCAGTAGGGACTGGTCATCTCTTAGCTGCCACGGCTTATTTTAATTTTTGAATTGTTATTTTTATGCGGACGCTTTTAACGTGCACGTCTTTCTACATTGTTCTCACATGTATAATTTCAACATGAATGATGTAACAAATATTTTGTAACATATATTTTTGATTTAAAAGAGTGTCCGTCGAGTTTCTTGCCCGTTCTTCTCCATAGGAACCTACTACGCTTTGGAATGGGCAACTATATCTAATAATACTGTAATAGATTCTCGTTCTACACAACAATGCTGGTAACATTGTTGTTATGGCGACAGACTTAGATAAGATGGTGGCAGCTAGCCAGGCGGACTTAAAACAAGCCCTACCACCAACCAAACCGAGCAGAAAATTTTGCCCCCACTGGGAATCGAACCCGGGACCTCTGGGTCTGCGACAGGTGGTCTAATCACTAGACCACAGAGGCGGTTTATAAAGTTTTCTTTTTTAATAGCAACATAAAAAAATCAAGAGGCGTTAGATCGGGAATGCAAGGTGGCTACGGTATATGACAATAATTATGTTCCTATCCCCTGCCTTACGAATTTCCGGTTCAAATACGAACAGGTATGGCGGCTGTTGTCACGCGGAGCGCCATCTTGTTGGAAATACACTTTCCGTATTCGTTCAAAATTCCAAGTTCATTGTTTGTTTATCTTCGTCAGTCCCTTGGAGTCTCAATCTCATTGCCTACGAAATGTATGGGAAGAGTTTTTTTTGTGATTTCTGAATTTTCTAGTACTCAAAGCTCAGTTCGTTCAATAGAGGTTTTTGATCTTTATAAGAAACAGGATCGATTGGCATCAAAAAAAGTTTTTGTGAAAACGGCCCATTTTCTTGCTGACTGTAAATTTTTTTCAAAACCTGTGAATGCAGATCAAAATTTCTCAAAAAGTTAAGGATAGTCTTCTAATTCCATTTTCCTGTAGCTACAACGGTTAAGGTAGCTGCCCTTGCTGCCCCATTTCAAAAATCCACCCTGTATAATAGAGGCTTTTGTGGAATACAGGGTATTCATTCGGATTGGTTAAAGTTGTAGTGACAACCATGTCATTCGGTTTAAATAGATCTTTATTCTTTTCTTTTATTTATCTTTTATATACAGGATGTCTCAAACGTAGTGGTCCAAAGGCAAATGAGGTAAAGCGAAGGGGATCCCTTCGCCTTCAAAAATAACTGTGTGATCGTGATCATTTTTATACATTTGAGTATTATGTCTCTTAAGCATATCTTCTGATGGCCGAAAGTCGACACAATTACGCAGAGTACATTACCTGAATAAAGAAAGTTGGTAATAAAAAAGGTTAAGAAGTCTGTCAATTGGGCAACTCTTTAATTTGTTGTAGACTAATATATTGGTTCAAACTATTATCTATGGTTGGTCCACTAGGGTCCACAACCTAGTCCACTGCTTTTTAAAATTTTGCCATGTGAGTTTCTTGCCAGCTCTTCTCCATAGGAAACGACCAATTGGAATCGTGCACCTAGCTTCTGACGTTTCATAAGTGCCCATGTAGGTTTATTTGAAATAAAAGATTTAGATTTTGCTTATGTACAATTAATTTTATCATTACTTATCTTATTTACGAGGATATAAATAGCTGAGAAAACAGAGTGTTACTTGAGGGGACATCCTCACATAACACATAAAAATAATAGTTATGAAATTCTCCAGTTGAATTCATAATAATATAATAATATGGGTATAATACATAAATAAATGGTTGAAGTAGACACCTGCCAAAAGTGCATGTTTTAGTAAACTATAATAAAATTGAACAAAACAGCAAATGCTATAACAATGGTATCCACCAGTGTGTGTGTGCACTGCCACATTAAATTATATTTTGTTTTCCTTTCTTGAAGCCCAACAGGACAATATGCAACAATTATTGTTTACTGAATTCCCCACTGAGGAAAAAGACCATACTTTAATTGAACAGGTTAAATCAAAGGATGTGCTATGTTTGTACATTATTGATATAATTAATATTTACTGTGCATAAATATAGTACATTCCTGTCGCGGCCCGCAACTCGGACATTGATGGACGATCGTGAAAATGTGGGCCGAGGCGAAGCCGAGGCACACATACGTGAGTCCATCAATGCCTGGTTGCGGCCAAGGCTTGAATAGTGCTTTTCTCAAATAATGCGCGAAAATTCAAACAAAGTAAATTATTTATAAATTCCAGAATCAATGACGGACAACGATTTATTTTTCACGCGCCAATGTGTTCATTTGTTTCTTCTTTACTTTAAATCGCAATTTAAATAAAATCTTTGATAAGTTACCTCCTTGGTTGTCATGTGTTGAAGTAAAAAGTTCGTTCCATTTTTAAATAACACGACAGATAAGAGTTTTCATAGTAATTTATTTGGCCGCTACACAGGACAGATATGGATTGTCATAGTAACATTGCTGGCCGCATCGTCACTTATTTTTACCAGTACAGCAATTTCGATTTATCTCGAAGAAGGTTGTCAAAATAATGCTCGAATTTCCAAGCATATTTGAGAAAATACAGTATACATTGATTTGAGAATAAAATTCCTGCAGTGGCCCGGTTCTAGTCTAGTCTAGTTAGGACATGCTGTATGGCCTCTGTATAAGTGGGGCTTCACCAACTCAAGTCACTATGTATGCGTGGAGCAGTTATTAGTTGCAAACCCCTTGTTGGACATAGATCTAAATTATGTCTCTAAACTTCAATATTACCTTCTGTGCTTAATGGAAAATTTTGTGTTAAAAACTTAAAATGTATGATGTTATACTATGGTTGTTTCAAACTTAGATGCCTATTTCTTTAACCGACGAAAAAAAAAGGAGGAGGTTCTCAAGTCTATACGTATATGTATTTTTTTATGTATAACCATGCATATCTATTTACAGAGTAGTCCGATTTGAAAGATTCTGTTTTTTTTGGGGAGGGTGGGTATACCTCGAAGTTGTCCCATATAAATTTTATTAACTTTGCTTGGGTATTTTATTATTATTTATTCACGCTCAAGTAACATTAGACTCACAAATTTATAGGCACATAATTTCAACAACAATACAAACATATAAAACATTAAATAAATAAAAACACAATAATTATAAAGTTTCTTTAAGAGTTACATTCAATAATACGTATTTGTCCCACTTTAGTCTAGGATGATGTTCTAATAATTTCCAGTCACTGTTATTTACATAGCAGATCGTGATATTCGAATTTGTGTGGGGTAGGTAGGTACCAAAACTAAAAAGTGAAAAATAAAAGCTTTTTACAAAAAAAAAACAACCAACTTCCATAAAAGTCAGTGGCAAAAAACGAAAATTCAAAACCAAAGACACCGACTTCCGAAAATAAAGTTATTTTTCACTTTGTAGTGTTTTTTTTGGAAGTCGGTTGGGTTTTTTTTTGTAAAAAGTTTTTCATCATTAGTTAGAGCTTCATATTCAAGGAAAACAAAAGTTTTTCGCACTTATTTCAAATAAACCAATTCGAATAAAACAGGAACTTTTGAATTGTCAAGGGGTCGGTTAGTCAGAAAGATGAAGCTAGTTGCCCATTCCAAAGCGTAGTAGGTTCCTATGGAGAAGAACGGGCCAGAAACTCCACGGACAGTCTTTTTAAGCAAAATATGTTACAAAATATTTGTTACACTATTCATGTTGAAATTATACATGTGAGAACAATGTAGAAAGACGTGCACGTTAAAAACGTCCGTAATAAACATATAAAAACAATTTAAATAAGACGTGGCAGCTAAGTGATGAAAAGTCCCTACTGACGGCGCCCATTCACTAACATGACGCATGGATCAGCACTACCTATTCAGCTCAACTATTTTGAAGGGAACTTAACGATCCAACACATACGCCACCACCAGCGAGACGTTTAAGTGAGCATGATATACTCTCAGCCGCCAGGGCACATTCAAAGTCAATGAAAGACGTACCCACCCAGTAAATGGTAGCTTTATAGAAGGTATGTGGTCACAGTGCTCGCAAATGTGCTTTGCAAATATACAATATTAACAGATTGAATTTATTCAAGGATTGCAAAAGATTGCAAAAACTATCTTTGTTTTTGCAATCTTCAGCAGCTCCAACTTTCAACAATATTTTCGAATGCTAATCAACTAGTTTATGCGCCCTTGTGGAGTTAGACCAGGCTGCGTTGAGCCAAGCATTGTTGTCAGCGATGTAATCCCCAAAATCACGTTGCGGGAACAATGTGGGTGGAACTTCCTACTATCCTACTTCCTACTTCCTACTAATATTATAAATGCGAAAGTTTGTGAGGATGGATGGATGGATGTTTGTTACTCTTTCACGCAATAACAACAGAACGGATTTAAATGAAATTTGGCACACATATAGTTTATAACCTGGATTAACACATGGGATACTTTTCATCCCAATATTTCCACGGGATCGAGACTTATGCGGGTGAAACCGCGGGGCGCTGCTAGTTTGTTTATTAGTAACATGTCATGAGTGAGGCACATCAACACACATGAACATCTAAGTACTTAGTTATTTCTTCTACCGCCAAATGTTGAATGATGTTGATGTACACAGGAATGGGGCAAGGAGTCAGGCACGGAGGGCGCGGGGCGCGGGGGGCGAGCGGTGGCGGCGGGCGCGCTGGCGCTGTCGCCGCCGGCGCTGGAGTTCGGGCGCGCGGCGCTGGCGGCCGCGCACGCGCTCACCGTCACGCTTACCAACACCGCCAACACGACCATGCATCTAGCCTCCGTGGCCGGCACCACGCCCGACTTCCACGCCTCCTTCTTCGAGTCTAAGGTACACACGCCTGTCACTTGCAGTAGCACTCATCTGCTGGTGCGATGTTTTGCTAGTTGGGCACGACATATCCTACTTCCTACTATATATCCTACTAATATTATAAATGCGTAAGTTTGTGAGGATGGATGGATGTTTGTTACTCTTTTACGCAAAAACTACTGAACGGATTTTTATGAAACTTCACAGTAGTATAGCTACTTTTATTTTTTTACTAGCTGCCCGCCCCGGCTTCGCACGGGTAGCACTAACTGCTTATCTACGGCGCACCTACCTATCCACCTACCCTATCCTACCTACCTAGCCTACCTACCTAGGCTACCTACCTTACCTACCTAGCCTACCTACATAGGCTACCTAGCCTACCTACCTTTTTTTTTTTTTTTTTTTTTTTTTTTTTTTTTTTTTTTTTTTTTTTTTGTGTGTGGGAAATCATCAAATAACTTCTCCGGCTCCGCCCAGAGCGGGAGGGCGTGTCAGACTCTTACTGACTAAAACCCACCCGTGTTCCTTCCGTTGCCTGTGTTACGTAGGGTACGTAGGTAGGTAGACTAGGTAGGTAGGTAGAGTAGGTACCGTACCTACCTACACCTTCCTATATACATTTACCTTCATACATACCTCTCTACCTACTTACCCACCCTACCTGCATACCTACCTACCTACATACCTACCTACCTGCCCTTTAAATTATTTGACCGATTCATCGCGAGTCCAACCCTGAGGCTTGCCGTGCTTAGGTCTTGAAGCATAGGCTGTAGTTCCAGAGCTGTGGGGGCAAAAAAGGACTATGTCATCGGCAAATCGAAGGTTTGTCACCCTCGTTCTGCCATACAAAATGTACGGTAGAACATTTTTCTGAACTTACCGTTTAGCTGGCAGGGGGGGGGAAACTTGACTCTGACAAAAATTAGCACTTTAAAGCTTAATATTTCGCAGACGGATCCTTCAATCCAAAAATGGTTTTAACAACTTCATAATATTTTTCCCACACCATGGAATGGACGAAAAAAAAAGATATCCCCACTTTACATGTAAGGATAAGGAGGTACCCTAAAAAAAAATATTGTTCATGATTTTATTTTACCACTTTGGCGGCGTCATTAGTATGTATACTCATGCCAAATTACAGCTTTCTAGTACTAACAGTCTCTGCGCTAAGCCGGGGACAGACAGACAGACGGACATGGCGAAACTATAAGGGTTCCTTGTTTACTACTGAACCCTAAAATGTGAAAGTTTGTAAGTATGTTTGTAACTCAATCAAGATAATTTCCGACCTTCACGCGAGCGAAGCCGCGGGCAAAAGCTAGTCGTTTATACTGCCCGCTTACGATGCGACGACGAATCATGTCGTAACTATAAATCTCCAGTTATGTTAAGATTGAAGATGCGAAGAGCGATGTTAAGGCTCCAAAACAATATCTCACCGACATAACAAAATACACATAATAAGTATAATTCTTAAAGCTGAACTAATTATTAGTACTCTTGCGGTAATCGAACTCGCGACATTTAACTCAAGGATTAGTTAATTATTTCCCCTTTAAAATACACGTGAGTTGAGTTGGTGGTGCTTGGCTACAGCTACGCCCACTGTGCAGACATTCATATGAGTATAGTGTTCATATTGTAATCATTCTACACTCGTGGAGGATGTAATAACGCAGTTCCTCAATTTACGGGTAAAAGAATACTCACTGCTTACTTAAACAGCAATTAAGTCACTTAGATCAATAATTAATTATTCATATTATCATAAGAAAACCCAGTATGTAGTGAGTGACTACAAGATATCTACTGTTTTTCGCATAATATATATTTGGTTAAATTTCGCTAATCTAAGTGATACCTACCCGGCACCCGTCAGACAGACATGATAATAATATAAGTACTCGAAAACTTTAATGACGAGATGTATTTGCATATTTTTGAATGCATTTGTGTATACTTAGCTAGTAAAGAAGTTCGACCGTGACATATCTTTGTGTTGGTTCGTGAGTGGCCATGTTTGATGGTACCGCACCGCTCGCGCTGACGCGCGGTTCTGCGTGACGACACACACCGAAAGCTAAAGCTACACATTGCCTGTCCGCTGGTGATGCTGATACGCGTGCCCTCTGCCCCCCACTCCCGCCACGCTTTTGATAACACTGATACTAGCTCGAGCCAAGAAACTCCTTGTTTCCTACAACAGTAGTCATTGTTCTATGGACACGCCTATTATGTGACGTAGGTAGTTAACCAACTAGTCACTCTCACTACAGTTTTTTTGCGTCGTTTATTGTTATCTGTGTCTAAATACTTATATCAAATCATTGTTAGAAGTCGATTACATGTAAAAGCAACCGTGAACGGCGGTTTAATACATAATATAATATGTAGAACGTTGGCTCGTTCATTCTGCAGCTTTAGGTACTGGGACAATCATAACATTTTATACAAAGTGATTTTATTCTCACTCTTACTTAATAAGCAATCGAAATGTAAACATTTTTTTACGTTTTACATTGGTTATAAAAGCCAGCATATTAAATGTTCTGTAGAGCTTTCTGCAAGCCGCGCATAAAGTAATCACCAGTAATCAACACCAAGAGAACACATGCACTCATGGAGGTCCGGCATTGGTTATAATAAACAGCTAAAAAACCGGCCAAGTGCGAGTCGGTCTCGCTCGCACAAAGTCGTAGCTCGCAAAAGCGTAGTAGATCCCTATGGAGAAGAACGGGCAAAAAACTCCACATACACTCTTTTATTTAAATCTCAATATTGTTACAAAATATTGGTTACTTACATCATTCATATTGAAATTATAATTACATGTGAGAACAATGTAGAAAGACGTGCACGTTAAAAGTGTCCGTAATAAAATGATAAAACAAAAGAATTAAGCCGTGGCAGCTAGAAGATGACCAGTCCCTACTCAGGGCGCCCGTTCACGAACATGACGCATGAGTCAGCACCAAGCAGCTCAACCATTTTGAAGGGGACTTAACGATCCAACACACGCGCCACCACCTGCGATACATTTGAGTGAACATGATATACTCTCAGCCACCAGGGTAAAGGGCTTAATTAGCACATTTCAAAAATATATATTACTAGCTTCTGCCAGCGACTTCGTCCGCGTGAAATGTCGGCCCCGACCCACCGCGTCGCAGCCCATCGCCCGCCCGCACTATTACTTCGTTTTCGCGTAGGGTTTTTTCTGAAGAACAAATAAACAGACTTTTTTTCGAATATCTTCCATGTACAGATTTTCAACCCTCTTCAGATTTATTATATGTATATGTTACTGTAAAAGCCCGCAGTACGGTAAATCTTAATATGTCCCAGTAAATCCTAAGATTTACCAGTATGAGTTGGTAAATGTCCGAATTTTATAAAAAAGAGCGGTATTTCGGGCTTTTACCAGCAGAGTTTGAGAAATGCTAAGATTTACCAATGATGGTTGGTAAATGTTGGTTATGGGAATAAAATAATGACTATTTCTTAATCCTTTATTTTAATTACCGATCAGTAGCCTTACATAGTTTTAATTATAATTATGATGATACAGTTTTAATGTTATTATTTTTTATTACTTTTATTATCATATGAGTATTTCTTAATCATTTATTTATTATGGGATAGGGATGGAAAGATTGAGGAAGATGTGGAAAGGAGAGTAAATGCGGGCAATAAAGTGAATGGTGCTATACATGCAATTGTGACCAACCAGCTGATGTCCAAAAAGGCTCGGATGGCTGTTCACAATGGTGTGCTGGTGCCCACACTTATGTATGGAAGTGAATGCTGGGTGTGGCAAAAGAAGCATGAAAGTAAAATAAATGCTGTGGAAATGCGTTCCTTGCGAAGCATGCGAGGTGTGACTATGAATGATAGGCAAAGGAATGATGTGATAAGACAACGGTGCGATTTAAAAGAAGATGTAGTGACTAAAATTGAAAAGAGTATGCTTAGATGGTTTGGTCATGTTGAGAGGATGAATGAACGGCGACTAACAAAATGTATTTACAAGGCAAGTGTGAGTGGAAACGCCGGGAGGGGACGCCCTAGGAGGAAAAAAGAAAGAAAGGTCAGGTGCGTAGTACTCGCAACCGGCGTGCGTGTATGACTAGATGTATGAACGTTAACGAGGCAAAAGGAGTTTGTAAGGATCGTAGCAGGTGGCCTTCTGTAGTTTTTGCCTACCCCCATGGGAAAAATTCGTGAATTTATGTATGTATGTGTGTATGTTATTTATTATTAATAATCAGTCTAATCAGTATAATTTGTAAGTAGTTCAAATTATTATAATTTAGCATAAATGTGTTTATTTATTAGTAATTGGTAAAATAATTATATTCGTAAACCTTCAAAATACTTTTTGAATATTATACAGACTGCCCGCGAGTACGCCACAGTGATCAAACACGTTTCGACTTGTCTATTTTTTAACATTTACCGCTTCTCTGAGGTAAATCCTAAGATTTACTGAGTGTATGTTGGTAAATGTCCGAAATTAACGATGATCATAGAACATTTCGGGCATTTACCACTGAAGCTGGTAAAACTTAGGATTTACTGGGAAATCTTAAGATTTACTGCACTTTGGGCTTTTACAGTAACATATAGATAATAATCTATTCGATTTATCCCCAAATACGTGTGATTCCGAATTTTTAATTTGTCTGTCTGTGATGGATGCATAGAAATATAAATATCTTATATCTATGGATGGATGACTTGTTTATACCTTTTCAGTTGAATGTTTTGTCGTAGTTGGGTTTTAGTTTTTATTTGAGAGCTAAAGATATCCGAAACGAGACGATTCCGTTACGAGTTGTCGCGGACACGCGGCTATTCCGTTACGCGTCGCGACGATACGCTAGCGGAAGCGGACTACTACTCGTTCATGCAGATTACCTGACGTAGAAGAAACTGTCGCGATTGTCTCGCTCGTGGATGCGGCCCCTTACCCCAGAGTGACCGAGCACAGCGCTACGTGCCTCGTATTTACATAAATATGGTGCAATATTAGCCATTCCGAGTAGCGTTATGAAATGTGCGACATTTAGCTGAAATACAGATGTGTTGCGATGTGCTAATAGGTACTTTCAGAAGCTAATTTTGCTTCACTGTTGACCGGTTTCAGTGATGCTTGTAAAATATGTAAACTAGACTGAAGGTTCGCTGCAATTTTAGAACAACCTGACATTTTCTAACCTACACAAATATTGCCTAGATACGAAAGGGATTTATTTAAGGAAGTGTATAGAGTACCGCTAGCAGCATTCTGTCACTACCCAAGTAGCAAAATTTTCCTATAGTAATCGATTTATAGGACTAAAGTACTAAACGTCTTATAGGAATCAAATAGACGCTTTGACTAAACTCACTGATCTAACAATAGCATCTTTTTAGACGATTTGCGCTTTTGATACTATAAATGCATTTAATAAGATTGTTTACTCTTGTTAATTCTTGTTTGTTAAGTCTTGTTTCATCTTCTAAAAGACATGCACTTCTATAAACGTCTTAAATATAGCTGCTATAGGTCAAGGATATTATAGGATTGATTTGTCTTAGTCGTGACTTCTAACCGTGATTGTTACCACCAAACTAGCATGCCATCTGATTATTATAGGTAAGATTCTACTTATACGTGTACTACATTTGCTTTTACTAGAGTAATCGGCCTAGACCCTTAAAACTTAAATATGGCGAAGTAGGTGTGTCCTGTAGTAGTCTTAAGTTTGACTAAATTGTATTATAAAAGTTTTGACAATGCAATATTAGGGCATAAGATCCATTCCTATGACGGCTTGAGTTTTTGCAAAGTATTTATCGAATAACCAAAAAAATTAATACGTTTAGTTTTGAAGGCGCACTTTATCAATAAAATTAATTTCGCAAGTTGAGTAGGCACTCTTTACATAAAACTTAAAAGACAAAAGTTACCTTCGTTATACTAATATATTATAATGTGGAATACTTTCCCTTTGAAAATAATATATTTCTAAAGAAACCAGCACGTCACAGTTAAAAAAATGAAGAACAAATGCTCTAGTAATGGCATCACGCTGACACACCTGTTGAATCAATTAGACTATTAAAAGCACCTATTAAGATAATTATAAAATCGAATTGCACTTTACCGAACCGTAAGAAAACGACTATAGGGCCTATATATATAATAATTCTTATAAAAATAACGACTATATATATAATAATTCTTTAAACTGCGCCCAAATACGGTTTTATAAAAGTTTATAGGATTTCTATAGGACTAAAAAATACATGCTCCTAGGATATTTACAGGACCACAATTTGCTACTTGGGTATCGGCTAAGAGCCGCAATTTTCGGTATAATAGTGGCGCCTACCTAGAACCGTTTAAAATGCCGTAAGGATTTGCATTGTCACTGTCATTTGCTATTTTGTTTGAGTGATGAGGTTAATTCGCTGCTTTTTTATTTGTATTTGTTTTACTAGTGATTTATCAAAGTCACTACAATGACTGAATTTACGTCGTTAAAAGATATAGTGTCATAATATTGTACATTAATGTGTATATACAAACTACAAAAGTCAATGTTACTACTTCTGTTACTAGGAGAACTTGGATGCAAGAGCGAGCTCGGGATTTGGGACACTTGGGGGACTTTAACCATTCAGAAATAGCTCCGTCGACTATGCCGTATAATTGCTGGGAAACAAATTAAGACCCGCTACGGGATCTTCCCCAACCTTAATACTCTCACTATTCCACAAATCTCGAAGAATCGTTGGTGATTTTATTCCCGGCACCTATACGGCACGCACTTTGGGGTTTTCAAATATATAATAAAAAAAAGTAGAATGCCGCTTGCGGCACTTTATCCGATAGTGATAGAATGCCGCTAGCGGCACTTTATCCGATAGTGATAGAATGCCGCTTGCGGCACTTAATCTGATAGTGATAGAATGCCGCTAGCGGCACTCTATACACTGCCTTCATTTTAATGTCTTGTCGTCTGTCTATAAAAAGATTTTGTTCATTCATTAAGTCCCAAACAATAAAGGAAATCCACATGAAAGCAATTCCAGACAAAAACTAGTAGCAGTGATGAAAATAACTGAAAATCGATGTAATATTAAAAATAAACAAATTGGAACACGTGTGGATACAAATAGTATGCTTTGTAATATAAATATCGAGCAAAACCTCGCGTTGTCCTGAAATAGAACACGTCATAGGTAGTGGTTTCTTATCTGTCACACATTCAGGCTCGTAGACACTGGCGCGGCATCGCGCCACTGTGTACGCTTTATTACTTTTATATAACCCTGTATATGTACATTGGGGCTGTGTCAGCTGCAGTGTACTCGCATAGAATAGAAACAAGTTGATCACAGAATGCGGTTGATGTGCCGCTGGCGTCATGGCATGGCTTCCGCACTCCGATATTCTAAAGATCGACTAGTTTTGAGAATTTCGATCTTCGGATTACCCTTTATTATTATTGCTATAGGTACTGTGAATTTCCTGATGGGAAAGCCAAATAAAACATTGCCAGACCTGGGAAATGAACCCTGGACGTCATGTTCATGACCACTAGACCAACGAGGCAATGTATTTCTTCCAATAACATGGTTGTAATCGGCGAGCGCTAGCTTCAAAGACTCGCTCTGCTGGCTGAGCTCGAACTGTCATGCTGTATAAGCTCCTCATTATGTATTCATGAACAAACACTAGCCGACTCCTCTGTTGTGTGCTCTGCTCATACCCCTCACATACTGTTGTTATGGAGATTGCTCCCAAACAAAAACATTGACGTGGCTCGTTAAAACTATTGGACATGCATATTTAAAGCGCTGGGCCAGTCGCCACCTCACCAACTCACTACCTCGCCATTGAAACACTGAAGTATTAGGTTAGTAAGCAATCAATTTGGTTTACTCAAGGCTTTACTAATGGATGTAAGTACCTAATATTATGAATTAGGTACCTATCATACGACAAAACACATAATTATTTTCAACGCTAATACAGAGTTAGTTTAAATTCGGTCAATTCAGCTTAGCTATTCATCCAATCATCCAGAAGCTAAATTCAAAATTTAATGTGTGGTATTTAGATGATGAAACCCTAGGAGGCGATGTAGACACCGTTTTGAAAGACCTACAACTCCTCAAACAGGAATTTAAATCTATTGGCTTGGACCTTAATCCCTCAAAATGTGAAATTTACCTTTCTGACTTTACCGACAGAACATTGACCCTAGAGAAATTTAATGCAATAGCCCCACAAATCAAAATTTTAGAAAAAAGCTCACTGCTCCTCCTAGGTTCCCCTATTTTAGAAGACAGCTTTTCCCCTTTCATCAGCGAAAAAATTAAAAACTTTAACGAAATTTCAGACAGACTCTCCAAGATTAATTTACATGCGGCATTCACCCTCATTAGATACTGTTGTTTTGGCCCAAATTTTATATATTTTCTACGTTCTTCCCCTCTATGGAAGCAACCACACTTGTTGGACAAAATTGACCAAATTATCCACAACACACTAACATCCATTTTAAATGTGGCCTTGGACGACCGAGCGTGGCTTCAAGTCACACTACCCATCCGTTTTGGTGGCCTCGGCGTCCGCAAAATTACGAGTATTAGCTTACCAGCGTTCCTGTCCTCTGTCCACAGCACTGAAAAGTTGACCGGGAAAATTTTTGCCCCCTCCCTAGTTGACTCTGAAGTGCCGTGCTTGACCGATGCGGTGAACGCCTGGAAAGTGGCTTGCCCGGACACAGATCGGCCCGTAAACCCATCTTCCCAGAGACAGTGGGATGAGCCGCTCTGCAGGTTGGTACTTTGGTACGGAATAATCTTATCAATACGTCTACCAATACTGCTGAGCGTGCCCGACTGCTGGCTGTGGGAGAGTGGGAGTCGGGCCTCTGGCTTCAAGCACTACCGTCACCCAACATAGGCACTATGCTGGGTGACACCACGTTCCGGCTCGCTACCTGTCTGCGTCTGGGCGCTCCTTGCGGAGCTCCGCATCGCTGCCAATGCGGTGAAGCTGTCGACTGCCTCGGACATCATGGACTATCTTGCAGCAAGAGCGCAGGCCGGATAGCACGGCAAGCCAGCATTAATGACATCATCCGTCGTGCTCTTGCCACCGCCGCCGAGGTGCCAGCTGTATTAGAACCCAACGGCCTGGCGCGCCACGATGTGAAGAGACCAGACGGAATGACCATAATGCCTTGGAAGTTAGGTCGGCCTTTGGTGTGGGATGCAACATGTGTCGACACCCTTGCGCCATCCCATCTTCCAAGCACGGCGGGCTATGCTGGGGCGGCTGCTGCAGGTGCGGAAAACCTCAAACGGCGAAAATATTCCAATCTTATTGGGGGTTATTTGTTCGAGCCGTTTGGGGTTGAAACATTAGGCCCATGGGGTCCGAGTGCCCACCTGGTTTTCCAAGAGATCGCCAAGCGGTTGGTCGACTCTTCACATGACCAGAGGGCTGGCTTATTTTTTGGCCAAAGAATCAGCATTGCCATACAACGTGGCAATGCTGCCAGCCTACTGGGCACCTTTCCTATTGACAGCGACGCGGACGAATTCTTCGATGCCCTATGATTCTTTCCCCTCCCCTTTTTCTATATACATGTACATAGTTTGCCGGATAATTACTTAGTTCTTTAATTTAATATAATTTAGATTTATAAATATGTAAATAACTGAATAAATAAAAATGTATTCATAATAAATAATATTTATGTTCATGTTTGAACTTTTGAAGGTCCCCCCCCCCCCCCCCCCCCTAACAAATGTAATGTTTACCATTGTGTGATTGTATCCTAGATGTGTAACTGTCTGTTAACAGTGGACTGAAACATTTTTGTACTTACCTATGTTTCAAAATTAATGTTTATGAAACGTTTTTGCACGAAAATCGCACTATAAAGTTGAGCTATCCAAACATTTCTGGCGCTTGTTTACTTTACCCGCGCCGACAATGTTTGAGGCGTCGCAGTTAAAATGTTATTTACAACAACAAGGAATTTCGAAATGTCATGAAATAACAACTTTTAGAACACGTAAACATATCCAGGAAATCTATTGAGCGCTCGGAGACTGTCTAGCCGCGCGCCGTGCACGCGCGTTCCGCGGTCTAGCGTGTATCATCTAAACTAAACTTGGACAAAATGCTACCAAATCCTTATGCCCGTTTTCACCAACACTAACGGCCGAATCCAATAACCTATTTTCAGTAAACGAAAGATTGCTATTGATGATAGACAGTATGATTCTATCTGTCCTTGAATGTCGTCCCACAATCATCGGTATATGCTATCTATTGAACGAAAACAGTAGATATTGTTCCATACTTTTCCCTCCCGTGCGTTCCGTTACACCCAACATCATTATACAACAACGTGTAAGTATTAAAAAGTTCTTTATTTCTTCATTCTAAATAAATGACTGGGCTAAGTTACAATTTATATTAAATTAAAACACCGTAAGTAAGTAATACATGTAATAAGATTTTACTGCATTTTGCTGAACAAATAGTTAACGCTGAAGAGTATTAATGAAACGTAATTGACAGTTTGACGTAAGAAACATTGATATGGTTGCTATGGTTACTTTGTTATGGTTGTTTTTACGACGATGTATAAATTTCGTTGATTAAATTATTCACTGCTTTTTTATTAGGGTTCCGTAGTCAACAAGGAACCCTTATAGTTTCGCTTTGTCCGTCTGTCTGTCTGTCCCCGGCTTAGCTCAGAGACTGTTAGTACTAGAAAGCTGTAATTTGGCATGAGTATACATATTAATTACGCCGACAAAGTGGTAAAATAAAATGAAAAAAAAAATACGAATCAAAACAAAACAATATTTTAGGGCACCTCCCATGTAGGGCACGTCCACTACACGTAAAGTGGGGTCGTTTTTTTTTCGTCTATCCCATGGCGTGGTCACTATCAAGGCTAAGTAGGTTCTACTAGTTAACGAGTAATTATCGACCAACTTAAATTTGCAGTTGCAAAATCATGTTCTCCCATACATTTCGTATGGGAGAACATGTTTTTCTACTGCAATGTTAAGTTTGTTCTTGGGATAAATTCATCCCAGCTACGGAACCACAGCTACATCATTGTGCGTGACGGTTGTCCGACACGCATTTGGCCGGTTTAATTTAAATTTATAACAACTTAATTTGCCCATCGATCACGATGGGGCATTTATAGGCCAGTGAACTAAATGATTGGAACCCAAAATCACTTTCTGTGTCGATAACATAAGTTACCATTTCACAATCACTTCCGATAGATACTTTTATCCCTGCAATTCGGAGAATAGACCAGTCTATCATCTTTAGTCACTGTCCTGTCAAACAAATAGCTGTCAACACGTTATTGGGACGCTTACTTTGGCTTTTACTTACAAATAGCTCTCCGTAATAAGCTATAGAACCTCCCATCGATAGATATTGTGGGCCGGTAAGATTCCTTAATCTCTGACAGATTATTAGGAAGTTAAAACTATGGATAGATACCTATGTTTTTCTATCTCCTGTATGCTAAGTCGCGTAGTGTTAGCTATTATCAACAGAAACGCTGCCCCAAATAGCTTAGCGCTTTGCTAGGCGAAACTGAAGCAATAGCTATCGTTTAAAAGTACTGCAAGTTTAATGCAGTTGCCTTATCTAGCCTTCTATAGCCTGTGCATCTCAGTAGCGTGGTGCTGTGGTTTGACACTTACAGTGAGCCGCAGATCAGTTCGCACAAGCTGTCAGTGTGGGCGCGCGGCCTTGTCGCCCGCTATCAATGACGCAACTCTTACACTACTGTTTATCTTCTCAACTAGCGACTCGCCCCCGACCCAACACGTTCCGGGTTGAGCTGCTCGCTAATTGTTACTGCATCACTACAGCTAACATCGTATTTATTATTCATATTGCTCATCACTAGGTACATATTATTATATTATACAAGTTTGAAGTTAAAATAAAAAAAATAAAAAACCCCCGACACAAACAAAGACCTCTAAAAAGAAAAAAAACACCTCCTCCCCAACTCCCACCCTTTAAACGATGGATGCTAAACTGAAGTCGTTCCCTTTGCAATTCTAACTTGAAGTTTACTAATTATAAAAACCGGCCAAGTGCGTGTCGGACCACGCACAATGAAGGGTTTCGTAGCTGGGATGAACTTATCCCAAGAACAAACTTAACATTGTAGTTGAAAAACTTGTTCTCCCATACAAAATGTATGGTAGAAAATTTTTTGCAACTGCAAATTTAAGTACTTAGCTGTGATAGTTTTCCTTATAATTTCGTTATATATACTACTGCTGTGAATTTTCCACATATCCAGAACTTACCATTTAGCTGACAGGGGGGCCACTTGAGTCTAACAAAAATTAGCGCTTTAAAGCTTAATATTTCGCAAACAGATCCTTCAATCCAAAAATGGTTTTGACAAACTCACAGTATTTTTGAATGACCTTTACAAAGATTCCGCAAACCATGGGATAGAAAAAAAAAAGGACGAACGATGAACGAACGAAAAAAATCCTGGTGTGTGGTCACCTCTAACTATGTTTTGAGATATGGATGCCGGTCAGTCACGACTAAGGGACCACCTTTAACCGATTGTAACTTTTGAGTGGCTACTTTTACAAATAAAAGGCTGAGTTTACAATTGTTTGAGAACTTTTACTAAAGACTGACGCATTCAAAAGCTCAAAATTCAAATGTGGTCCCTCAATGGGAACGCAAGCAATTTAAGTTCAGGGCATCTTTTTCATTAAGAAAAGGACAACATAAATTTTAGTTTAGTCCTGTCAAATTAATCAGCGCCTGACGTAAATTGACGTAATTTTAGTGGGCAAGTTTTTAATCACATACTTAACTTTAATGGAGTAGTGACAGGCGCTGATTAATTTTTACAGAGAAAAAGATGCACTGAACTTAAATTTAGTTTAGTTTGTGAACAAGGGAATCGGTACCAATGTCAAGAATCAACTGTTTGAGTTATCTACAGTTTCGCAGAGAGCATTACAAAATGAAGGAGCTCTCGTGAGTACACACGTACAGCTATGCGGCCCTACGTGGCACAACCACATACTCAAAGTATTGACCGTCTTCGTCGCTCCGCTAACATAATTAAAAGCATACTTGTACAACATAATAATATAATACATTTTACATAACATCTTATCATTATCACCTCCTCGCCTCCAGCGATTATCAGTAACGTACAATAAAAACAAATCTCGCCTTGTTGACAGCGCCCGCCGCGGCTCGTAAACAAGTGAAGTATGAACTAGTTGAGCCTTCTTAGGGTTCCTTACTCCTTACCCGAAGGGTGCCAAACGGAACCCTATTAAGAAGCCTCCGCTGTCCATCCGTTTTTTTGTCAGCGGGCTGTATCTCATGAACCGTAATAGGTAGACCGTTGAAATTTACACACAACATTACTAAAGTTAGTAATTAAAGGCGGGCCCCTTACAAGAAACGTGATTTCTTCGGCGTTTTTTGTGTGACCTTAATACGGTACGCAACCCTTAGTGTGCGAATCCGACTCGCACGTGGCTGGTTTTTGAGTTTGGTAACTTCACGTCATCGTTACTAGTAACACTCGAACTACGATGTGTAAGTGTAAGAGTGTAACTGCTACAATACACATGCGGTTGACGCTCATGATGTAACACCGCTCAGACGCTGGCAGGCAGTGCCCGAGTGTGGCGAGTGCCGGCGCTACACTTTCTCCGATCCAACAGATGCATGCCATGCTCGTTTATTTTTAGCGCGTTGTATCCAAGCAGTAACCAAGTATCCAGCAGCATGTTAGTGGTACTCCTAGTCACGTCTATTTATTATGTTATAAACGTGCCTATTTGCTGGTGCGCCACTTAGCGTCATGCCTCTTTCGTTTAACACCGATCGTAATAAATTCATTCGAAGACATGTGTACGGTACTGTATATAGCAGGCAAATAAAAAACATGTTTGCAGTTTGTTTAACTGGTTTACGTATTTAATATTTTCGTTGTCAATGGGTCCTGAGCTTGCCTGTTATTATTTTCGTTGTCAATGGGTCCTGAGCTTGCCTGTTATTATTTTGGCCTTGTCACGAAATGATCTATTACTTTCCTCCTGAAAAATCTCTCTGTGAACGTTACGAGTTTCCGGCAGCGAACATAATGTGCCAGGGCAGCTATAAAAACTTGTCAAAAATTATACCTGGTTCGAAACAGGGATCGCAGTGGCACACTGTGATCCCTTTTAAAATACCGGCCAAGTGCATGTCGGACCACGCGCAATGAAAGGTTCCGTAGTTGGAATGAATTTATCCCAAGAACAAACTTAGCTTTGTAGTTGAAAAAATGTTCTCACATTCATCGATTGACGTCACGGTCAATTCTCCAACTGCAAATGTAAGTTTGTGATCGCAAAAAAAACATTTTTTATGAGATAAAACTACAAATTCACGATTTTCGGACTTTTTCCTTTAATTGAGCTATGAGACCTACCTTCTTGCCAAATGTCATGATTCTAGGTCAACGGGAAGAATCCTATAGTTTTGATTTATTTGCGAGTATCAAAATATGGCTGTATTTTGTTGTTGCGGTGAAAACGATACTTGATTCAATGACAGATCAAAATGTCTCAAAAAGGTAAGGTCTCAAAAAACTATTTTCTTGTAACCACAACGGTTAATGTGATTGTGGATTTTTATGATCCTCTGATCATAAAAATCCACCCTGTAGGTCATGTTTACTATAATGTCTATCTTGTTGATGCGTTCGACCTGTTTCTATTTGCACTTACTAAAACACACAAATAAAGTTCACACACATTATGGAACGCAAATAAAGATATGGATATGATTATGATTAATAAAACTTCAACTGTCATAAAATATTTTATCTACGCCCATGCTATAAATCCTCTATAAACGTTTCTGAAACAGTTTGCTTATTGCCAACATTAAAACAACCTGTTTCATAGTAACCATTATATCATCCAAAAGAGTGTTATAATGTTGAACTAAATTTCATTATGCAACCCTTTTGCTTCTTTGATCCCTTCCGGTCAGCAGGTGGTGACCCCCGCGCCGACAAATGATTTACATTTTCCAAAATACGCTCCGTCACGCTTAAATAATAAATTGTTTATTTTCTGTAAGTAGGTTTGTACAAACACTTCTGAATTTTTTAAAACTACATGAGGTCGGCGTTTCCTATCTGACTAACGACGCTGAGAAGAAAGGCTGAAACAAACTCAGAGGTCACAGCACAGTCTCTTTTAAAGTCCAGACATAATCTTGGTCAGATCATGTGAAGACCATGTAGATTCGTGTCAGAAATGGTCTTTTGAGGAAAGAACCACACAGATTGACCTGTCCAGTCAGTGCACGCATTTGTCTGTAATAGTGTAGCTCAACTCAGAACTCAAGGAGCTCAACGATTCGACGAACAATACCAAAGAAAGGACATTTGGGTAGGCCGCATATAGTACTCAAACTGCCAGACCATGATTAAAACTAACTACGAAAAGAAAAAAAAAAATCAATGACCCACATAGTCTTCAAAATAATAATAAAAAAATAAAAAAAATACATAGTAAATATTCATATCATTGTATATAATAAAAACTTTTTTCCAAAAAAATACAACCGCCTTCCAAAAAGTGAAAAATAACTTTAATTTCGGAAGTCGGTGTCTTTGGTTTTGTATTTTCGTTATTTGCCACCGACTTCCGAAATTAAAGTTATTTTTCACTTTTTGGAAGGCGGTTGTATTTTTTTGGAAAAAAGTTTTTATATTATATGTCTTTTTAGTGGGTGGGTTTGTAATTTATCTAAGTTACAATAGCCTAATGGCAACTGCTCATCACCTTTTTACAAAATATTGCTTATCTCGATGCAGGGACGTTAATTTTTGAAAAGTTCTCCTGGTACCTGACAATCAGCTCCACTACACCATAATACTATGTATTGTGACTAGCATACATTGCTTGGTAATCATATTAAAGTAATCGAATCGCAACCCGTGAAATACTTATTAATATGGAGTAGTTCCGGTGGCCATCTGTGGTCGTCATCATCAGTGTCACTTCACCAAATAGTGCTTTTCGAGAGCAAATGCACGAGTTACTATAAAAAATACCAAAATTGCTATAGGTGTGCCTATAATATTTGAAGAGTTCCCTCGATTTCTCCAGGATCCCATGATCAGATCCTGACTTGATGACAATGGGACCACCTGTGAAGTATACCCTTTCAAACAAAAAATCAATTTTCCAAATCGGTTCATAAATGACGGAGTAATGAGGTAACACACATTAAAAAAAAAAATACAACCGAGTTGATAACCTCCTCCTTTTTGGGAAGTCGGTTAAAAAAAAAAGAGGAGCTCGTGGCTAAGTAATAACAGCCGCACGGGTCGAAGCATCAGGTTAAGCTACGATTGCCGGGTTTGGTCCGTGGATGGGTGACCGTATTTACATATCGAGATTCCTCCGTGCTTCGGAAAGTACGTTAAACCGTTGGTCCCGGCTGTCATTCGTGAATCTTTGACAGTCGTTACGAGTCGTCAGAAGCCCGAAAGTCTGACAACCAGTCATACCAAGGGGTATCGTATTACCCGGTTACTGGGTTGTGGAGGTCAGATAGGCAGTCGCTCCATGTAAAATACTGGTATTCAGCTGCATACGGTTAGACTGGAAGTTGACCCCTTCATAGTTGTAGGGAAAAGGCTCGGTAGATTGATTGTATATAAAAAAATCATTAATCATTATGTATATAAAATCCGGAAATAATCTTGGTCAGATCATTTTAGGATCATGTAGATTTGTGTCTGAAATGGCCTTTTGAAGAAACAACCATACAGATTTGAGTGGACCTGTCCAGTCAGTGCACGCATTTGTCAGTAATCGTGTAGCTCAACTCGGAGCTCAACGAATCTACGAACAATACCAAAGAAACGACATTTGGGTAGGCCGCATAAAGTACTCGAACCGCCAGATAACGCGTTTAGCGGATTATGCTTGGAGCGCTACGGGCTATGGTCGTTTTAATGTTGTCAATAAGCTAACTGTTTCAGAAACTTTTGTAGAGGATGTATATCATGGGTTTAGATAAACTCTTGTATGCAACTGTATAATTAGGTATTAATACACTCATGTGATACTATTACCCACATTCGTGTTTTAATACCCCATAATTACAACAGTTGCATAAATAACGAGCCCAGTCTCCCGTCCCTCGCACACTCTCTACGCTCGACGCTCTCTTGGACGCTAAGCCTGGATGTGATGTGTTCGCGGATGAATGGAAGAAGATCTTGTCAGTATGTCTGGAGTATTGTGAGAAGAGCTTATGACTGTCGAGTAGTTGTATACTTTTGTTACTTACTGTACTTAAGAGCCCACACAACCTCAGGTTTTTATCTCGCTCGCACGATACTACTCGCAGACTGAGTACAAGCGGCATGGAGGCGGCTCCAAAGTGGCAATAGTTTAGGTAATTGTTTTTACGGCAAAAATAATGGTAGGTAATAAAAAATAAATAAAAAACATAGTCGCTGCTTTATTATAGTTAGTTCAGTTGGTATGCAAAGTTTCATGATCTAATTTGAAGTAAGTATTTTTTTAATAGCAGTGGTTTATTGTTCGGTTTGGAAGTAAATTTCGTTTTTTTTTTTTCGATATTTTTTTATGAAATCGTGTTTTCGGCTAACATACTACTTAACATTTATCCTCAACTTTAACATAAATTATATTTGTTTCAAAATTAATGCTGCAGTAGTTTCGATATAACGGCGGATCTTGCTAAGCAATTTGAGGTCTTATAGGCACTTAAATAATGTTTGTGTTTTTAACTAATGTAATTGGCCTTGGCCGTTTTATGTTAAATAAAATAATAATATATTATGTTTGTGCCCCGTTTGTGAGCACGCTGTGCTTCACAAAGCAATTGCGCACGTTGGCGTGAGCACCGTGTGACTGTGTGTTTGTGTGTGCAGACGCTGCCGCCGCAAGCCAACACGTCGTTCAGCGTGGTGTACCTGGGGCGGCGCGAGGGGCCTGTGTCCGCGCACCTCTACATACACACCTCGCTCGGCGTTCACAAGTATCCCGTGAGTATACCCACATGCCAAGTACATGCCCACTGCACAGTGCACCGCACCTACGGTGTCTTGTCAGAGGCCATGATTGTTATAGACAAATTGACTGTCAATTTAAGGCGCTCAGCAGACGGCGGATATTTTGACCGCAAGAGAACTCATCCGGCAAGTGGCGGCGGCGCGGCCACACGTTCCATAGTCTGCTCGGCGCTTAATCGTCGGTAAATTCAAATCACAACTGTCAATTGTAGGTAATGGCTATAACACGGCAAGTTGACGTAGTGTGTCAATCTGCTCGACTGTACTTAGATGGCTTCTCTAGAACTTTGCAGTGGGGTTGTTTCTCTGTTACAGTGTTGGCTTATTGTTTCATTTGTAAGATGCTTGTTGTTGCAGGTGTCGGCGGTGGGCGTGGCCAGCGAGTGGGGCGTGTGGCCGCTGGTGGGTGTGCGCGTGCCTCTCAACGCCACCGTGGAGCCGCTGCTCACCATTCACAACCCCACCGATCAAACTATACAAGTAATACACGTACATTACCAGTGAATACTATCTATAAGCCCCGTATTCGTGGTAAACAAAAGTTGATGATTCAGTTCATAAACATAGTTTTCGGTAACATCAAATGTAGGAACAATGTTGCGAAACTTTTGTTTTGGATACGCAATTACCTTTAAAATTTTGTCAGAAATATGTTTCCTGCGACGCAAAAACCCCGAAATCATAGTGTTTTAGTTTACATGAATGATTTACCCCAATTACTTCGAAATCAACCGAAGATGGTGTTATTTGCACATGACACAGTCATCATTGCTTAAAATAAACTGACTGTCACAAAATCTTGACGACCTGACGTGTATAACTCTTTTCTTCAGGTCCAAGATTGGTTTACGGTAACAAAGGAGATGGAAAACGGTGGGCCCAAATGTAATCAGTTGAGATATGATCTAAAAAATTAGTCATATTTTTTTATCACAGAATATGAAAAATCACCCCAATTCTCAATCTGGATTCGGAGAAATATGAGAAAGATAGTTTTCGTGAGATTATCGATTGAGTAATTGTTGTATATTCATACTTATTAGTACAAAAAGTTATGGTTTGTACTCTTTACTCTATTGTTGTCACTTTACAATGTTATTTTCTTCTTTAAAAACTGTACTGTCCTATTAAATATAAAATTCATACTTCTCATCTGTGCTTCTCATAAGACTATTCTTTCAACACGTTCAGCACGAAGCTGTTTATTTTAAAAGTAGATAATGTCAGGTAATAGTATGAATTTACAAGGAATCAAGATGTTAATAAACCGAGACGGATACCCAACCTGGAAGTTCAACATGAGGATGCTCCTCATTCATGAGGAGCTGTGGACGTCCATCACTGGGTATGATGATTCTGATAAAACAGCGAAGGATGTGCGCTCTCGTAAAGACCAGAAGGCGTTGTCAAAAATATGCCTTACGGTAGACGGAGGTGCAATTTCACACGTGAGAAATGCGAAAAACCCTAAGGAGGCTTGGAGTGCTTTACAAAAAGGTTACAAGGATAAAGGTGTGGGTGGAAGTCTCTCTCTAGAGCGTAGATTATACAAATATACCTACCTTAACCGATTACCAAGACATAGAATCATATATCAACGCCGTTTTGAGTACTGCTCAAGATCTTGAAGATATCGGTAAGAAGATCGACGATGGATCTTTGGCTGCGATTATTCTTGGAGGATTGACACCACGGTACGAACCGCTGATCATGGCTTTAGAGAATTCGAATGTTGATGTAACCAGTGAGTTGGTTAAGGCAAAGCTATTAAACGAGCTTTCTAAGGACCCTCTCCAGAATGAGGTGGCTGCGCAGATTCTACAAGCAAAAAGTTGAAGCCTATAATTTGCTTTAAGTGTAGACAACCAGGACACAAGAGTCCCGAATGTCCCAATAAGAAGGATAAGAAGGCTATGAGCGCGTCAGAAAAGGTTTTTAAAAGTACAGATTGCCGTCGTAATGAAAAGGTGGATTATACTTATTAGTCGATTATACATACTTGTTAGTACAAAAGTTATGGTTTGGACTCTTTACTCTATTGTTGTCACTTTACTATATTATTTTCTTATTTATAAACTGTACTGTCCTATTAAATATAAAATTCATATTTCTCATAAGACTATTCTTTCAACAGTAATCGATTACACAGTTACAAAAATAAAACCTTTGCACTATATAATTAACTCGAAAGTAATTGAATGCACTATTTATACTTATAAGCATTATAGTGCATTTAAAATTACAGTCATATTAATAAATAAAATATCAATTAATTGCTGAAAAACCAATATTAATGATTATCGATTTCATATCGATTAAAATCAGTCTCCTATTTTTAGTCTATATAATATGTCACTGGCATGACAGCTGACTGACATTGACACTAGACAGCGACTGCTCATGTTTGCTCACTCGCACATAAAATAGTCTTTGCCTCGTTTCGTGTTTCCGATGCGACTTGAAGTCATTCAAATTCAAAATCATTTATTTTTATTTATTTCATTGACGTTCATTCATTAATTCATTGAAAAATCTTTCAATAATTTTCTACTAAATTAATAACTATTAGTGCAAAAGAACATATTTTGCACTTCAGGAATCAGCTGTTAGTTAAAAATTGTAATATAACCTCACTTTTACTTAAATAATCGCTTATATCTCTGTTCTCAGATTGACAAAATCCGTATAATTTTCAGTGAAAGGTTGATAATATATAAGCTATTAATTGAGACCACTTTCATCTTTTTACATCCAGGCCCAAGATTGTATGAAATCGTTTCAGTCTCCTTTGGTACAAAATAAAAATAAAACAAATTCCTTCGATTTAACTCACATTATATTAGAAGAAGCGAATGTGACATCATATTGAACGGAGAAAAACTGGAATGAATTAATTTAACGGTTTTCCTGGGACTCACGATAGACGAGAATTAGAGATGTCAGAGAGAGTAGACCTCGAAGCTCGGCCGCTGCTGTTACAAAGATAAGGCCACCAGATGCAGAAACCGCGCGTTTGCTCTATTTTAGCTACTTTCCCAGCATTTTGTCGTATGGCATTTTACTGTGGGGTCGGGCTGCGGACATTGAATCCATCTTTATTTTGCAAAAGAGACCTGTCAGAGGCATTTATAATCTATGACGCCGCGAATCTCTCTGGAAACTATTTAAAAAGTTGAATAGTATAATGGTACTTCGCCAATTCATCTATGAAAATACAAGCTTCCACCAGCAGCTACGCCCGCGTGATATCCTTATAAATTATAGCCTATGTTACTCAGGTAATATAGCATTCAACTGGTGAAAGAATTTTTATAATCGTTCTTGTAGTTTTTCAGTTTATTCATTACTAGCGACTTTGTCAGCATGATATTTCAGGGGGCGATGGGATGCGACGCGGTGGGTCCGGCACCCACCGATTCGCATCCCATCGCCTTCCCGCGCTATTTCTTGGTTTTCGCTTAGCGTTCTTTCTTAGTTTTTTTTTTCTTATTTCTCGGCTCCTAAGGGTCTTACCGTGATGTTACCTTCCTCAAGAATTGGGCTATCCGACTGGTAGTTCGGAGATTATCCCCTACAAACTTAAAAACAAACATACAATATTATAAATAGGTAAAATTTGTTTGTTTGTTAAACTGCTCATTTTCTTGCTGGCTGTACATTTTTTTCAAAATCTGTAAATGCAGATCAAAATTTCTCATAAAGTTAAGGACAGTCTCCTAAGGCCATTTTCCTGTAGCTACAACGGTTAAGGTAGCTGCCCTTGTTGACCCATCTCAAAAATCCATCCTGTATTTCTGAATTGTTAACTTAGCGACTAATGTTGTAAGTGGGCTACTTTATATATTTTAGAGATTCAACATCCGTCTGCTAATAAAATCAAACTCCAGCCTCAAAATTAGCCATTTTATTCAACAACTAAATCACATTATTTTTTCATATTTTTTTTGTGTTAATGTGGCATAATTTTAATTTGCATAATGTTACTAGGCGTAATATCCGGAACCGAACGGGTTCCCTATATTTGGTAGAATTGTGATGTTACGAAACTTATTTGGCAGAACATCACTTGGCAGAATCTTCTTTAAACGAATATTTGTATGGCATAAACATCATTTAACAGAATTATTGTTTGGCTTTATTTATTTCGCTTGACTAAGAAGATGGAAGAATTTAACTTGGAATCATTTTATTAGACCTATTGCCATTTCTTCAAAATACCATTCAAAATACCAATACCACCTTAAAAAAATTAAAATAAAGTCAAAATGTTATTCTACAAAAGTTAATAACAGAAACGAATCGATGCAAAACCGACTCCACGTAGTCTTGTCTGCCCTACCCCTAGAGTGTTATTTAAGCCCGCGTAGGCGCGGAGGGGCGAGGCGGCCCGCGAGTTGAGGAGCAGGTGGTTGTAACGCTTGCCACCGCGGCTGAGGCTGGCCGGCGAAGCTGGCGAGCAAGACGAAGCTGCGATGGTGAGCGTTAAACCATCTGCGACGATAAGCTCACGTGGGACCGCCGGAGCCTCGCAGCGCCGGAGCCGTGACAGAAACCATGCCTGCTGCATGCTGCTGCATGCATGCTTACTTGCATGCTCGCTTGCATGCTGAATTCTTGCTTGCTTGCTCATTGCATACTGCATGCTTGCTTCATGCTTGTTTGTAATTTGAATTTAGAACTTTTATTGAAAACGGTTTTATGTCTTATTGATTGTAATGACAACCTAATTTAGGGAATATTGTATTTAGGGATTTCAATTTTATGGCATGTGGTATTATGTGACATTAAGTTCGGGCAAGTTATCATTCGGACAAATGACGATTAGGAGAAAAAAAAATATAGCACTTTAGATTATGGATAAAAAATTAGGGAACACAATAGAGAACAGTAATTAATGTGGGAATCTACTATAATTGAACAAAAAATTACCTTGCCATCAAATAATTATGAAAATAAAAAAAATAAAAATGTAGTCACTTATTTAAATAATATGTTACCATAAGTAATTGACGACTTGGCTATTATATCAACCCCTAATTGGGTTCCCTATCCATTTGCATACAATTTTAAGACTTAATGTATCAAGGCATAGTTTTGTTTACTTATCCGAACTATTTTTACGCATTACAGCTTACGCATAATTATTTTAAGCATAATTTCTCTAACCATAATATTGTATAAGCATAACATTCAACAGCATAAATATATTTACTCATAATGACATTAATAATGGACACCGATATCACAGAAAGTAGCCTGTAAACTTTCTGTAATGCGTCAATCATCAATTACTTATGCTAACGTATTTTTTTTTTTTTTTTTTTTTTTTAATGTTACACAAGTGGATATTACACAAATCATCTGCCAAACTGCAGGACAGTTTATCGGCAGATAAAAATATAGGTGACTTTATGAAATTAGAGTACGTTGAAATTATTTTATAGATGCAGTTGATGCATTTATTAGAAGCTGGCAATGCGTAGACGTATCAGAAATTTAGTTGCTTAAGAATTATCACCATGCTGAGTCCTATTTACAGTAGCTTGTTTTACAATATAAGGTCGCTTGAAAAGCATTTCTTAGACGCTAAAAGTTTGTCGCTGACCTATTAATTCATAAGGCAACTAAATTGTATTTGAAGACGAGAATGACATCATAAAGAAGCTGCGTTAATTAGCAACCTTTTTCAAACAGTCTTTTTTGTAGCGGCCAGTTTATGGTATAAAATGTAAATTGGAGTTTCATATCCTATTAAATGTATGGGAAAACTTTTTTGCGATTTCTGTCTTTTCTAGTACTCAAACCTCAGTTGGTCCAATAGAGGTTTTTGATCCCTATATGAGACAGGAGGAAGTTTTTACGAAAACTGCACATTTTTTTTCAATATCTGCGCAGAGATTGCAGATTGAAATTTCTCAAAAAATTAAAGGTCAGTCTCCTAAGACCATTTTCCTGTAGCTACAACGGTTAAGGTAGCTTGCCCTTGCTGCCCTATCTAAAAAATCCACCCTGTATACACAATCATATGCATTTAGTAAAAAGCTGTTATTTTGGCATTACAAACGGTCAATGTTTATTTTTATTCGAATAGTTATTGTGTGTTTGATGAAATTGCATGAATCAAGTTAAAATTGTGTATGAACGTACATAAGTAGGTATTCCCCGGTTATTTAACAGTTGCATGAACCACAAATTCAAGAATCGAACGGGTTTCTAGTATCTCGCAGTAAAGGTGTCGTCTTGGGCGAGCTTGAATCCCTCGCTGCAGTCAGGATCCTAGTCTGAATTACCTCGCAGCGCTCAGGAGTTAAGTCAGAGAATAGCCCTAGAATCCTCCGTTAAGTTCGGGATTCAATATAGCGCCCCTGACTAAAGAAACTGCTTTATCCCCTTAGTGAATAATCTAGTATTGTTTGTTTGTATCAGGTGAGCGAGGTGTACTCATCGGGCGCCTGGCTGGGGCTGGTGCTGCCGGGCGGCGGCTCGTCGGCGCCGCGCGGCGTGTGGGCCGTGCCGCCGCGCGCCACGCGCCCGCTCGTGCGCCTGCGCATCGAGCCGCCGCCCGCCACGCACGCCGCGCACGCCCCGCACCCGCTCACGGCCTACATCAGGTACGCACCGCATCGTCATTGAGCTACACTGTGCGGTCTATCAACCTTTACGAGTTGTTTTTTTTATATCCCATAACTCTAGGGTATGAATGAAATCAAAGAATCAACTGGCCTCAGAATTATTTCTCAATTATCATGTTTTTTTTTCTTTTAATTTTTCATACAAAATAATTCGACAGTCACAATTATTAATGTAAAACACCTTTAAGTGAAATATGTCAACATCACATTTTCTTAGCTTTAAATAATATGAATGATTGGTTTGATTGAAAATGATTTACTCGTACTTATCAATGTAACTGCATTTTTGGACCACATATTCTAGTACTTTTTACCCGACTACGACGAAGCAAAAAGGAGGGTTATGGTTTTGTCCGGTATGTATGTATGTATGTTCATCTGTTCCCTCATAACTTCTAAACTGCTTATCATATGGAATCATCATATGGAAAAAGATCTCCCGGATCCATAGTAACAATGGGAGTTCCACAGGGTTCAATTCTTGGTCCTTTCTTGTTTCTTATTTATATTAATGACTTGCCTTACCTCATAAAGGATCATGATATAGTGTTGTTTGCAGATGACACTTCACTTTTGTTTAAACTTAAACGTCAGCAGCTGGTTACTGACGATGTAAATAGCGCGATCTCAAAAGTAGTTCAATGGTTTAATGTTAACAATTTACTTCTCAATGAAAAAAAAACCAAATGCATTAAGTTTACGTTACCTCACGTTAAGCAGGTGAAAACTAATGTGTTGATGAAGGGCGAAGAGTTGAATCCTGAAGATAGCACAGTATTCTTGGGCTTGACCTTGGATGCTAAGCTTCAGTGGGGCCCACATATAGATAAATTGTCAAAAAAGCTAAGCTCCGCAGCTTATGCTGTTAGAAAAATTCGTAATTTAACTGACATAGAGACAGCCCGTTTAGTGTACTTTAGCTATTTTCATAGTGTAATGTCGTACGGTATTCTGTTGTGGGGAAATGCCGCCGACATTCAAACTATCTTTGTTTTGCAGAAAAGAGCTGTGCGATCAATTTATAAATTAAGTCCCAGACACTCTCTTAGAGAGAAATTTAAGGAGATCAATGTAATGACTGTGCCTTCTCAATATATTTTTGAAAATCTATTATATGCCCATAAAAACATTAAATTGTTTAAGAAATACAGTGATATTCATAATATAAATACTAGGAACAAACACAAATTTGTTGTACCTTCAACAAGGCTCAAGAAAATAGGTGGCTCGTTCAGATGTCAATGTATACGCTTTTATAATAAACTTCCAAGCCAAGTACAAAGCCTCAGCCTTAATAAATTCAAATCATTCATTAAACGTAAATTGTGCCAGAAAGCGTTTTATACCGTTAAAGATTATATTGATGATAAAAAGGCTTGGGAGTGAGCTGCTCCAATTCATTTATTTCTTCTTTTACTGATTTTTTTTTTTAATTTTTTATTATAAGCACAATGACAGCCATATTTACTTTATGAAGTATAATATTATTATTATTTTAATTATTGAGAATGTGAGGACTATGTGGGTCAAATATATTTTCTCTCTTTCTCAGTTACTTTTAATGATAATCTGGCGGTTTGAGTACTTTATGCGGCCTACCCAAATGTCCTTTCTTTGGTATTGTTCGTCGATTCGTTGAGCTCCTTAAGTGCTGAGTTGAGCTTCACGATTACTGACAAATGCGTGCACTGACTGGACAGGTCCACTCAAATCTGTATGGTTGTTTCTTCAAAAGGCCATTTCAGACACAAATCTACATGGTCCTCTAATGATCTGACTAATATTATCTGTGGTTTTTATATACATATCAAATTGACATTAATGAACTTTTTTTTATATACAATGACATGAATATTTACTATGTAAAGTATTTTTTTATTTTTGTTTATTATTGTGAATGTGAAGACTATGTGGGTCATTGATTTTTCTTTTTTTTCTTTTTTCTTTTCTTAGTTAGTTTTAACCATGGTCTGGCAGTTTGAGTACTATATGCGGCCTACCCAAATGTCCTTTCTTTGGTATTGTTCGTCGAATCGTTGAGCTCCTTGAGTTCTGAGTTGAGCTGCACGATTACTGACAAATGCGTGCACTGACTGGACAGGTCCACTCAATCTGTGTGGTTCTTTCCTCAAAAGACCATTTCAGATACGAATCTACATATTCTTCACATGATCTGACCAAGATTATGTCTGGACTTTAAAAGAGACTGTGACCTCTGAGTTTGTTTCGGCCTTTCTTCTCAGAGTAGTCAGATAGGAAACGCCGACCTCATCTAGTTTTAAAACAATTTGATTGACGTGTAAAAGTGTTTTTACAAACCTACTTACAGAAAATAAATCATTTATCATTTATCATAATTTGACAACTGGTGTATCGTTGGAAGCGTCTTGGTTATCCGCTGGTTATAGGCTTATATTAATCCTTATACATTTAAATGGTTTGATAATTAAGGTTGATTATGTACGTCTAAATTCCACTTTAAATTAATCGGATCGGACAGTTCACGATTTTACGGTTTGAACAAACTTTAATATATAATACTTGAATATTTGTGGAAATCCAGTCTAAGTCTAGGTATGTATGTATGTAGGTAGGTAGGGTAGGGTAGGGTATGTAGGTAGGTAGGTACGCCGTAGATAAGCATTTATACCCGTGCGAAGCCGGGGCGGGTATAAACATACGAGTAATCTATCTCGTAAAATTATAAGTTAGAGTTAAATTGCTTTATTAGTCTAGATTTTAATCAATTATTAAGTACTTATTGATCCAGGAAAAAAAATAACTATGCAGTGCCTTGTATGGCGAAAGCTCCAGGGTAACCCGCGATTTTTTGTTTTTTTAATTTGTTTCGTGGCTGAAGTTCGTGCCTTTAGACCCAGTTGTTTAGGCTGTGCTTTGAATGTCAGATAATGAATTTAAGATTTCTATTTATGTAGAAGACAATACTCCGCAGAATCAAAGCAAACATAACGGGCGGCGGGCTGGTGGTGTGCGTGGAGGCGCGCAGCGTGCCGGCCGGCGAATACGTCAGCCCGCTGCAGCTGCGTCTGCGCACGCGCGGCTCGCGCGACCCGCCCGACGTGGTGCGTATACTGACGTGTGCACAGCACTCTTAGTGTGTGGCGCCGCTAACCGAGCCCTGTTGCAGTTCGACATCGCGGCCGGCAACAGCGCGGCCGCGGGCGTGGAGCTGGAGGCCGGCGTGTGGGCCGCGCGCTGTGCGGCCGCGCCGCCCGGGGGCCCGCCCGGGGCGCCGCCGCCCACGCACAACGGGCAGAGCGACAAGGGCACCGCCAATGGAAACGGTGACCGAAATTTTACACCCTTAGGCCATTTGTGCACTATACGGAATTTTACCTTCCAAATGTAAAATCTCATACCTATATTTCCCGGACGATCACGTATTTACGTGAAAATCAGACTGCCGGACCGTAAAATTCCTTGTAGTGCACAAACGCCCTTACGATCTCGACTGAGACTCCACACGGTTAGTTTTATTTATTAGGAAAACTTACAGCTGTTAACTAATAATGGTTACAGTTTTTAGTACATTTCAGGCCACATATAAATAAGTTATGTTACAGTATAGATACAACAGCTTATCAGTTGAGCAATGATTGCTGATAATCCTTTTTAGGGTTCCGTAGTCAACAAGGAACCCTTATAGTTTCGCCATGACTATACATACTAATGAAGCCGACAAAGTGGTAAACTAAAATCATGAAAAATATTTTTTTAACCTCCCCTACATGTAAAGTGGGGATATCTTTTTTTTTTTCGTCTATCCGATGGTGTGAAGTATCGTTAGGAAGCGCGTTCAAAAATATTGCGAGCTTGCAAAACCATTTTTGGATTGAACAATCCGTCTGCGAAATATTAAGCTTTAAAGTGCTAATTTTTGTCAGAGTCAAGTGTGCCCCCCCCCCCCCCCCCCCCGCCAGCTAAATGGTAAGTTCTGGATATGTGGAAAAATTCACAGCAGTGGTATACAGGGTGGATTTTTGAGATGGGGCAGCAAGGGCAGCTACCTTAACCGTTGCAGCTACAGGAAAATGGGCTTAGGAGACTGTACTTAACTTTTTGAGAAATTTTGATCTGCATTCACAGATTTTGAAATAATGTACAGTCAGCAAGAAAATGGGCAGTTTTCACAAAAACTTTTTTGAATGCCAATCGATCCTGTTTCTTATAAGGATCAAAAACCTCTATCGGACCAACTGAGCTTTGAGTACTAGAAAAGTCAGAAATCGCAAAAAAACTTTTCCCATACATTTAATAGGAAATGAAACTCGAACTTAAATTTTATACCCTCGATAAACTGGCCGCTACAAAAAAGACTGATCGAAAAACAAATGAAAAACAATAACTTCTACTTTGGGTATTATTTCGACTTAAGGGTGCGTTTGCAAATCGGATCATTTTATGCTGTTTTTCGGCTGAATTTGTGACAAAACTTAACCAAATTAAACATAACTAATAACTACTTCATGTAGGTTGGTTCTTTATCTTCAAATGATATTAACTTTTTTGTTCAAAATAATAGTTTTTTAAATTGTAAAAACGATCTTCCTTTGCCATCTTCCACAAAATTAACGATACCGAGTTGAGTTTTGGAACATTTTTTGTTCTATTAACAACAAAATACTAAAAATACTATAAGTAGGTAGACTTAATCACTTATACTGGTATTCAGCTGCATCCGGTTAGACTGGAAGCCGACCCCAACATGATTGGGAAAAGGCTAGGCAGAATTAAAAATGAGGTAGACATAATCAATTCTAAACCATTAAAAAAAAAAAAAATGTCACAAATAGTCGCAGAAAAAATTAAAAACCGTAACAAATTTTTTCACATATTTTGCAATTACGGATGAATCTTAATCGATTGCAATAAGGGTTATTTTATTGTTGTTTTGATTTCTTGCACAAAAATGTTGAAAGAAGACTCTGTACTGATTGTTTGCAGCGGCTCGTGTTGAAAAAGATCGCTGTACAAATACAAAATATTCGATAAACCACATTTGATCCTTGACATGATAATTTGGGATCACAGATTTTTATTACCCACAATATTTTATTTCGGCAAAAGGAAGTAAGGTTTATAAATGCCTTTTCGTCTGGGACTTGATGGAGTGACCTGAAGGTGTACTTCGGTGACTGCTAGTGGAACTCATCGACGAATCGAACTAGGTGTGACGAGTTTAGACTCATTCTGTTAGTTATGATTAGACCTTACCTCCGGACTTGATGGAGTGACCTGAAGATGTACTCCGGTGACTGCTAATGGATCTCATCGACGAATCGAACTAGGTGTGACGAGTTTGGACTCATTCTGTTAGTTATGATTAGACCTTACCTCCGGACTTGATGGAGTGACCTGAAGATGTACTCCGGTGACTGCTAATGGATCTCATCGACGAATCGAACTAGGTGTGACGAGTGTAGACTCATTCTGTTAGTTATGATTAGACCTTACCTCCGGACTTGATGGAGTGACCTGAAGATGTACTCCGGTGACTGCTAATGGATCTCATCGACGAATCGAACTAGGTGTGACGAGTTTAGACTCATTCTGTTAGTTATGATTAGACCTTACCTCCGGACTTGATGGAGTGACCTGAAGATGTACTCCGGTGACTGCTAATGGATCTCATCGACGAATCGAACTAGGTGTGACGAGTTTGGACTCATTCTGTTAGTTATGATTAGACCTTACCTCCGGACTTGATGGAGTGACCTGAAGATGTACTCCGGTGACTGCTAATGGATCTCATCGACGAATCGAACTAGGTGTGACGAGTTTGGACTCATTCTGTTAGTTATGATTAGACCTTACCTCCGGACTTGATGGAGTGACCTGAAGGTGTACTTCGGTGACTGCTAATGGGACTCCTCGACGAGTAGAACTAGGTGTGCCGAGTTTGGGCTAATTCTGTTAGTGATGATGAGATCTTACCTCCGGACTTGATGGAGTGACCTGAAGGTATAATCCGGTGACTTCTAATGGAACTCCTCGACTAGTAGAACTAGGTGTGCCGAGTTTAGGCTCATTCTGTTAGTTATGATGAGATCTTACCTCCGGACTTGATGGAGTGACCTGAAGGTATACTCCGGTGACTTCTAATGGAACTCCTCGACGAGTAGAACTAGGTGTGCCGAGTTTTGGCTCATTCTGTTAGTGATGATGAGATCTTACCTCCGGACTTGATCCGAGGACCATTTTCCTGTAGCTTCAACGGTTATGGTAGCTGCCGCATCTCAAAAATGCACCCTGTATATAAAGAAATTAAAAGGAAAACTATCACAGCTAAGTAGGCTCTATTAGTTAACGAGTAATTATCGACCAACTTAAATTTGCAGTTGCAAAAACATGTTCTACATATTGTACATATACATATTGTATGGGAGAATATGTTTTTCAACTACAATGTTAAGTTTGTTCTTGGGATAACTTCATCCCAGCTACGGAACCCTTCATTGTGCGTGGTCCGACACGCACTTGTTATTATATAAATCGCAATATTACAAACATCGATTACAAAGATCGATGTCAACTTCCTGGCAGGCGCATTCAAAGTACGACTCGCTCATATTAAGTGTGTGCAGTAAGTGAAAGGTGCGGTTAATTCTAATGTTACTCTAATTATATTACATTAAAATGACACAGTAGCAGCACGTGTAACAGTGTGTTGTGTGCAGGCGTGAAGTCGGAGGGCGTGTACGTGACGCTGCTGCGGCCACACCTCGAGCCGCATCAGGAACTGACGCGCACCGCACAGTTCACACTTGACTGTAAGTACCACTCAACTAATTATAACCGGTATCGCTGCCATCTTGGATTTTTGTTTTGACCTAATTTTCGGTATCAAAAAGAAAAACTTTATTGGCACATAATATTAAATAAGAACAACTTTGACCAACAATACATTTGCTAATAATTTATCAGGACCAAGTTGGTCCTGATAAAACTTTTTCAATGTCATTCGAAGTCAGAAAATGATGTCCGAAACTGCAGTACAGCAAACCGCGCACACCCGCCACGCAATCGCTATCAAAAACTTTCACGTTGCCCGATTGTAAGTCACCTGGACTGTGACGCTAAGGCCCTTTTCCATTACGAAACACGTAGGATACGATACTCAAGTTGCATACTAGCCGAATACTTGTTGGCAACTGGTCATATTTCATTCAACATACAACCTGACACTGACCTGCAAATTGCAAAAAACGTAAGAAAATCGAATTTCGCGGGCTACCTCGGAGCATTCACCTTAATATTTTCCTTTTATCACACTTTTTAACCCCCGACCGACAAAGGGGGGTGTTTAACGTGTGTATCTGTCTGTTCCCTCGTAGCTCCCAAACGGATGAACCGATTTTGATTATTATTTTTTTGTTTGAAAGGTGTCTTGATCGAGAGTTCTTAGCTACAATTAAAGAAAATCGGTTCAGCCGTTTGAAGATTATCAGCTCTTTTCTAGTTGATGATTGGATGTGCGCATCATCCACAGGTCTGATCGATTATAAATTTAGTATTTTGTTACTTCAATGATATAAGAAGAACACAGTAACCTTGAACCGATACTGCAGCATCACCTGGAATTGTGTCGGGGGTTATTTGTTTTAATTTTTTTTCTTTGATAATAGTCGTATAATTATGTAACGACGAATAGCGTCAGCGTCAAAACTGTCAACTGCAGTGACTTTTTTTTTCTTAGGTGTAGATAGTTTATTCTGTTCTATGCCACTGCTGTCATAGGCTTCTTTCGTTATTTTCACCACTGTTGGGCCACTAATACTTGCGTCACTGGTAAAAGAGGGCCACCGTTGCGACTTTCCTGTTCATAACAACAACAACATAATGTTTTATCTGTGGATAATGCAGTGGACTGCAGCATTATTATTTAATAATGCAGTGGACTGCAGCATTATAATTTATTTTGTTTGTTATGTTGTAGTTGTTTATTATCCCTTAATAAATAAAATAACAGTTACGAAGCCGCAACACAAGCTCCCTTGATTGTCCTTTAAGCACCAAACCTTTCGGCATTTTGAAAATATGAAGCTTACAGGGAGAAACGATACGCTCAACTTAACCAAATGAAATAATTTACAATACGAAGGAATATAAATACTCAACGTACGAAAAATAATCAGCGAACAGAAATGTAGTGACTGGCGAGGCGTCTCGTTGCGATTGACACAAAATGAAAAAAAGTTTGACTTGGAGATGGGGTGTGATATGCGGGTACGTCCCCGCAGACGCGGCGCTGTGGGCGGGCTACGTGGGCGGCGGGCGCGGCGGCGGCGCGTGGTGCGCGGGCTGGCTGCGCCTGGGCCGCGCCGCGCTGCCCTACAGCCTGCGCCTGCTGCCCGGCACGCTGCGCCTCACGCCGCACGCGCTGCAGTACGTACGACTATTTTGCGTTCTCTATTGTTTAATGTGATTTTGTGATCATCGATCATCATCAATTTTATGATCTTACAATGGCTTAAAGTGTGTTCTCTAGTCGATAACGTGGATGTACCTGTGTCTTGTAGCTTCGTGACGGCGAACCGCGACGACTCGCTGCGCATGCGCGAGGTGCGCGTGCGCAACGAGTTCCCGGTGCCCGTGCACATCGCCCGCATCGACCTCGGACCGGACGTCGACAAGTATTTTGAGGTGAGTCCACGTCCACCGACATCGACCTTAGCTTCAGCCGATATGAGTCACTTCACTTTTTGCTCATTTTTGTCTTTCATTCGGCATTCGGATAAGTGAAATGAAAGGAACAGATGAACGTTCATTCCTGTGTATACTACTTTTGTCGTTGTCGTGCGATGTTGGAATGGAACAAAATTGAACCTTCACCGAGTGAGCCGTTACCTCGAGTGACGGGTTTCGTATCGGCTTAAGCAACGAAAGAAAAAGACTTTTTATTTTCAGTCATTGTGCGTTTGTCTTATTTTACTAACATAGATTTAAGTTATTTGTGTTTAAGGTTTTTGTGTGTTTCTAACACGCAATGGACCAATTTTTTTTTTTTAATTTTCGTTATAGATTTAATCATTACATTAAATTGTTTTCGGGCCTTCGGGTATACCGTGAGTGCGACAGAGTACAGCGGCGTGTGCGCAGGTGGAGTCGCTGGCGCCGCTGACGGTCGCGCGCGGCGGGTCTGCGCTGGCGGCGCGCGTGCGCCTGCGCGGGCTGTCGGACGACACGCTGAGCGACGCGCTGACGCTGCGCACCAACCTCACGGACTACAGCCTGCCGCTGCTGCTCTACACCGGCCGGCTGCACGTCGTGAGTGCTCAGACAGTCTAGTGCAGTGTTACCGACGACTATTTTGAAATTCTGTTGACATTGTTGTCATATTAGGTCAGAAATCCTTAAAAAAATAATTAGCCTTTTCTAAAAGCCGGTTAATGATATCCATTATTAGTTATTTATGCAACTGTTGTATAATCAGGAGTATTAAAACACGAATGTGGGTTAGTGTCACATGAGTGTTTTAATACCTAATTATGTACAGTTGCATACAAGACTTACCTCTAAACCCATGATATGAATCCTCTATAAAAACAGTTAGCTTATTGACAACTTTAGAACGACCATAGCCCGTAGCCCTCGCGCGCGGTGACGGAGCGTATTTTGGAAAATTTGTGACATGTCCTAGCACATGTCACAAATTTTGCACCTGCTGACCGGAAGGGATCGAACAAGCAAAAGAGTTGCATAATGAAAGAATAATACTCAAAAATGTATGGACCAAAAACCCGGAATCGATTAAAACGATTTATGTTTGGCAAAGTAGAGTAAACATACTATATCCCAAATAAGGAAGGATTTTTCGAAATTCAACCCCTAAGTGAGTCAAGTAGGGGATGAAAGTTTGTATGATTTTTTTTATTCCTTGAAGTAATAAACATGAAACTTAGCACGAATACTTATCTAAATAAATTATAAAGTTTGTAATTTTTTGTTTTTCTAAATGACCCCATAAAGGGGGGTGGGGGCGTGTAAAAGTTTGTATGGAAGAATTTTAACGCACTGTCCGATTAACTCGAAACTCAGTATTGATACTTAAAACCGAAAATAAAGAATAACGTGTATCAGGGTTTTTTGAAAATTACCCCTAACGGGGTGAAAAGGGGTATACAATTTTACAGGAGAGGATTTGACTGCGTGGTTTAATTAACTTGAAAATTGGTATATCACCTTTAACATAAAAGTTAAATAAAGGTTACATATCATAAGGGGACTTCCTTAGGATATGTAACCTGAATTAACACACAGGGTACTTTTAATCCCGGTAGTACCTTCCCTGCTTTTTGCTGCGGGCAAAAGCTAGTATGATATAATTTGATACTCTCCTTTATTGATAAAATGGTAAAAATGTTACATAATATTATTTTCTAAATCTAGGAGAGCGCTATCAAAAAATGCTGCTGGCCTGTTTGGTCATAGTTTAATGCGAAACGAGTAGCGTGTTTGCGACCTTTTATTTGAGGTCTACTTTGCTGTTCATAAATTATCTTAATCGACTCTGGGTTTTTTTTGAGCATCCTCCTTTAGTACAACATTATAACATTCTAATATAATGGTAACTATGACACTGATCGATTTATTGTTGGCAATAAGCTAACTATTTCAGAAACTTCTATAGAGGATTTATGGTATGGGTGTAAATAAAATATATTATGCCCAAATTTTGTCAAATTACGGCTCCGGTTGCGTAGTTATATTTTTAAAGGTGTAGCAGTAAAATAAAAAAATAATTGCATCTACAGCCCGACAAGACTACGACCTAACATGAATGTACCGGATTTGATAGATGTTTGGCATCTTCCAGTACATTTGATGTTAGTGATTTTGAATTAGTTAAAAATACGTACATCCGAGTGATAATAATTATGAAAAATAATAAATTTCGATAAATCATAAAATTAATTTTCCGTTTAATAATCCGTCAGCCGACACAGTTTTTTCCCTTTTCCACCTCACCGTAATCCATTAGATAAGATGAGAAATTCGTTAAGTTGGCAACATTGACGCGTCACTCGTCGGTTTCATTCTGTGTGTAACTCGTCGCTCGGTGCAGGAGTGGGAGTGGCCCAACTCTGCGGACGGCGAGCTGCGCCTGGGCGTGGTTGGCACGTCATCCACGCGGCGCGTCGGCGCGCGCGTGCACAACCCGGCGCCGGCCGCGCTGTGCGTGCCCGAGCTCACGCTGGAGCTGCCCGGCGCCACGCTCGCGCTCACGCCCTGCGCGCACCTGCGCGCGCCGCCGCCCAAGCACGCCTGCGTGAGTACCATACGAACGTAGCATACATCAACACAACCCGGCGCCGGCCGCGCTGTGCGTGCCCGAGCTCACGCTGGAGCTGCCCGGCGCCACGCTCGCGCTCACGCCCTGCGCGCACCTGCGCGCGCCGCCGCCCAAGCACGCCTGCGTGAGTACCATACGAACGTAGCATACATCAACACAACCCGGCGCCGGCCGCGCTGTGCGTGCCCGAGCTCACGCTGGAGCTGCCCGGCGCCACGCTCGCGCTCACGCCCTGCGCGCACCTGCGCGCGCCGCCGCCCAAGCACGCCTGCGTGAGTACCATACGAACGTAGCATACATCAACACAACCCGGCGCCGGCCGCGCTGTGCGTGCCCGAGCTCACGCTGGAGCTGCCCGGCGCCACGCTCGCGCTCACGCCCTGCGCGCACCTGCGCGCGCCGCCGCCCAAGCACGCCTGCGTGAGTACCATACGAACGTAGCATACATCAACACAACCCGGCGCCGGCCGCGCTGTGCGTGCCCGAGCTCACGCTGGAGCTGCCCGGCGCCACGCTCGCGCTCACGCCCTGCGCGCACCTGCGCGCGCCGCCGCCCAAGCACGCCTGCGTGAGTACCATACGAACGTAGCATACATCAACACAACCCGGCGCCGGCCGCGCTGTGCGTGCCCGAGCTCACGCTGGAGCTGCCCGGCGCCACGCTCGCGCTCACGCCCTGCGCGCACCTGCGCGCGCCGCCGCCCAAGCACGCCTGCGTGAGTACCATACGAACGTAGCATACATCAACACAACCCGGCGCCGGCCGCGCTGTGCGTGCCCGAGCTCACGCTGGAGCTGCCCGGCGCCACGCTCGCGCTCTCGCCCTGCGCGCACCTGCGCGCGCCGCCGCCCAAGCACGCCTGCGTGAGTACCATACGAACGTAGCATACATCAACACAACCCGGCGCCGGCCGCGCTGTGCGTGCCCGAGCTCACGCTGGAGCCGCGACCTAATCTTTAAGGCGGAGATACAAACCTGTTTGAGAGCCTCTCACTGAGCTCGTTTTTCCGTTATTCATTATTTTATGTACCATGTCGTTAAACGATCACACGTCCAGCGCTGCATCCCGGGCGGCGGCAGCCTGGGCGCCGTGCTGACGGTGGTGGCGCCGGCGCGGCCGGGCGCGCTGCGCGGCCACGTGTCGCTGTGGGCGCACACGCCGCGCAACGACGCGCCGCCCGCGCTCACGCGCCGCGCCGTGTCGCTGGAGGCGCACGCGGGCCGCGTGGCCGCGCTGCCGCTGACGCTGGTGCGCGCCGCGCCCTACGCCTGGGCGTCGGCGCCGCTGGTGCTGGAGAGCAGCATGGCGCTGCGCATGCGCGTGCTGGGCGTGGCGCTGCCGCCCGACGAGCCCGCGCTGCGCTACGAGCCGCCCGCGGAGCCCGCCGAGGTGTCGGCCGGGCGCCACGCGGTGGGCACGGTGCAGTACGCGGCCGAGCGCCTGTGCGAGCCCGACTGCTACACCGGCCTCGACGTCGACAGCGCCGGTACGTGCAGCGGGAACTTGTGAAACTACACCTATGATGACTGATCACCTAGTGATCTGATGAGAATCGAGTTGTTAGTCCTTTCGACAGCTGTTAAGTTGGATGTCTGCTGTTGTCGGTTTTTAATTTTTTTCCTTTATTAAGTCAGGAAACATGTAAATGTAATGGATCAATGGTTGGCTGAATAAATATTTGATATTATTATTATTAACTAGCTGCTGCCCGCGGCTTCGCCCGCGTCAGTGTCGGAAATTACCCCATACATCCCCATGGGTTTTAAGTATAAATATTGAGTTTCGAGTTAATCGGACAGCGCGTTAAAATTATTCCATATAAACACTGACACCCCCCAACCCCTCTTTAGGGGGTAATTTAGAAGAACAAAAACTACAAACTATAATTTATTTAGATAACTATTCGTGCGAAGTTTCATGTTTATTACCTCAAGGAATAAGATTTTTCATACAAACTTTCATCCCTTATTTTACCTCCTTAGGCGTTGAATTTCGAAAAATCCTGATACACGTTATCCTTAATTTTTGGGTTTAAGTATAAATATTGAGTTTAGAGTTAATCAGACAGCGCGTTAAAATTCTTCCATACAAACTTTGACACCCCCCAACCCCCCTCTAGGGGGTAATTTAGAAAAACAACAAATTACAAACTTTTTCATTTATTTTGATAATTATTCGTGTGGAGTTTCATGTTTATGACCTCAAGGAATAAGATTTTTCATACAAACTTTCATCCCCTATTTGTCCCCCTTAGGGGTTGAATTTCGAAAAATGCTTCCTTATTCCTTGCCTACATTATAAAGGGAACCTCTGTGCAAAATTTCAGCTTTCTAGGTCCAAGGGTTTGGGCTGGGCGTTGATGAGTCAGTCAGTCAGGACTTGTCTTTTTATTAATAGGTATAGATATAGATAGTAGGATAGGATACTTTTCCGGGATAAAAAGTACCCAGTGTGGTGCCCAGGATATTAAAGAATAATTATACCAAGTTTCATCGTAATCGAACCGGTAGTTTTTGCGTGATGCCTGAATAAACAGACAGACAGACAGACAATTTTTTTTTAAATTACATTTTTGGGTTCGGTGTCGGTCTAGTAACGCCCACTGCCATTTTTTTGATATTTTCAATGTACAGAATTTTCACTTCTACAGATTTATTATAAGTATAGATAGGTACATGTTCTGAACAATGTCGAGTTTACATCCAATCGAAAGCTTTCGAACGGTCCGGGCATTCTATGAAATATATTTGAAAATTCGGTCTGGCACGTAACGATGTCCCCCCGTGCAGAGGGCGCGGCGTGGGTGCGGCGCGCGGCGGGCCCGGCGGACGCGGCGCTGCGCGCGGACGCGGCGCTGCAGGCGGCGCGACACGCGCGCTACCTGCTGGCCGGCGCGCGCAACGTGTCGCTGCACGTGCACACGTCGGGCGCGGTGCAGCTGGGCGCGCGCGGCGCCGTGGCGGCGTGGTGGCCGCGCCTGGCGCCGGCGCGCGCGGGCGCGGGGCTGGCGGCCGTGGCGGGCGCCGCGCCGCTGCTGCTGCGCGCGCGCAACCCGTCCGCCTCGCACGCGCTGCTGCTGCAGGCCGTGCTCGCGGCGCCGCCCGTGGACCTGTGAGTGCCGCCCCGTCCGTGGCCGCGGTGTCCGAGAGCGTGTCTACAGCGTGTGTGTCCGCAGCGCGGGCGAGGAGCCGGCGGGCGCGTGCGCGGGCTGCACGTGGGCGCGCGGCGCGTGGACGCTGGCGAGCTGGCGCGGCACGCACGGCGCGGTGCGCGAGTGGCGCGAGGGCGACAACCGCACGCGCCACGCGCTGCCGCTGCTGCTGCTGGCGCCCGACGCCGAGCTCGAGCTCACGCTCAGCTTCACACCGCATCAGTCCGCGCACCTCGCCGCCTACCTCTACCTCAGGTGAGCTTCCGTCCCTGGTGGAGATGCGTCTGATTACGAATGCAAAATGCTTTTAGCACCACGTTCTTAATTCATAGAAGAAGTCATTTTCCGTCGCATATTGCGGGAACTTCGAGCATATGTTTGTTTCACAAATCGGTCGCCGTCGGTGGGTGGGTGTAGATAAAAGGTATTACGTGTGGGACTTGACAAAGGAAAGAATTTGTAAACTAACAAAAGTGCAACACACTCGATTGTCCTTGACATAACATTTGCATTGTTTTGTGCAGAAATAACTTGACTATAATGGAGGGCGTGCTGCTGACCGGGCGCGGCGCCTACCCGAGCTTCGAGCTGGGCGGCCGGCGCCCCGGGACCAACGCGCCGCTACTGTTCGAGGTGAGCTGTCGCAGCGCAGGTACCGCCCCACGCGCGCGGCGCCTGACACGTGTGTGTGTGTGTGTGTGCAGGTGAGCGAGTGCGGCGCCACCGTGCGACGCACGCTGGTGGCGCGCAACACGGGGCAGGTGGGCGTGCTGCTGCGCGACTGGCGCGTGGCCGGCCAGCCCTGCCAGGCGCGCGGCTTCCGCCTCACGCCCTGCGCGCCGCTCGCGCTCGCACCCAACGAGTCGCGCGCGCTCACGCTGGCCTTCACCGCCGACTACACGCTGGCGCGCGTGGCCGCCGAGCTGTCGGCGCGCACCGACACCGCGCGCGCCGCCTTCCTGCTGGCCGCGGCCGCGCCCGCGCGCCTGCTGCCGCGCTGCGCCGCGCAGGCGCCGCGCCCGCCCTGGGAGCCCGCCGCGCGCGCCGCCGCCACGCTGCTGGCGCTGGCGGCGCTCGTGCTCGTCCTGGCCGCCGCCGCGCTGGACGCCGAGCGCGAGCTGCGCCGCGCCCGCGCCGCGCGCCCGCCGCCGCAGGCTCGCCAGCCGCTCGACCTGCGCGCGCTGGCGCAGCACGCGCCGCCCGCGCCGCCCGCGCCCGCGCCGCGCCGCGCGCCCGCCCGGCGGCGCCGCACGCCGCGCCGCGAGGTGCCGCCCCTCGACCCGCAGGCCGAGCGCCGCGCCTTCGAGCGCTGGCGCGCGGAGGTGCTGGGCCGCAACGACGACGACGACTCGCGCTCCAGCGAGGACGCCGACCGGGACGACGAGCACCGCCAACCTGAATCCGCCCCCGCCGACCGCGAGCCGCCGCCGGACAACGAGGCGTCCGAGCCGCCCGAGGACCCGCCCGTCGTCACGGACGGATACGAAGCTGACCCCGAAACGGAAGACCGACCGCAAGGAAGCGGCGACGACGACGCCGCGTCCACCGGCTCCGGGTCCGCGTCCGCCTCGTCCTCCTCGCCCACCGTGGACGAGCGCGACGACAACGACGACGCAGACGAGCCGGAGGCGGAGCCGCCGCGCGAACTCGCCTCGCCCGCCGGCGACGCCGGCCCGCCTTCCGGCGCGCCGCCGCACGCGCCGGACGTGGCGCCGAGGCCGGTGCGCGCGCGGCGCGAGGCCGGCGACACGCCCCGGCGCGACTCGCGAGCGCGCACCGCGGACCCGGGCGAGGCGCGCGGCTCCCGGCCCGTCGCCGCCAAGCACCACTTGCGCAAGGACAAGCCGTGCAAGCGCCCGCGCTCGCGGCCGGCCGCGTCGCCCGTGCGCGCGTCGCCCGCGCGGCCGGCGGAGCGCGCGCCCGGCCTGCGCTGGGGCGCGTCGTGGAGCTCGGTGGTGGCGGCGCGCGGGCCGGCGCTGGCTCCCATCGGCTCGGACGTGCGGCGGCGCGAGCCCGAGCGCCCGCTGGGCGGCGCGGGCGGCGCGGGCGACCACTCGCTGTTCTACTTCAACGGCGACGCGGCGCAGGCGCCGGCGCACCGCGACGCCGACTTCTCGTGGCGCCCGCCGCCGCCCGTGGAGCGGCCCGCCTTCACCCCCGCACGCGACTTCCTTGGTGAGATTCACTTTTGCCTCTGACTCTCAATCATAATCGCCAAAAAGAGAATGTCAAGCTAAGTTTTATGACGAAAAAAGTTACAGGCTATCATTATGACAGTTACTTTACAATTTCCGGAAAGTGTTTGAAAAGTTTATGAAATGCCCATTATTTTATTTAATTAAATAGATTACTGTCGTCATCATTTCAAGTACGTGTCATCATTTCGGAAAACATTCCAAATTCGTAAACGGTTATTCCGTTCACGAAATGATGATTTCAAATAAACGCGCGCTTTTTAATTCGGTGTCTTAGACGCGGGCTGACAAGGTAAAAGTTAAATTTTGTTAAATTTGTACTCTAAAAGGTATTTTTCCAATATTTCAAACTAACAACCCAACGCATTCACGGAATGAGCCGGTAGGGGCCTCTTACTACTAACTGCCTTTTACTTACTAAACATATGGTATTTCATTAATTGTTTGACCGACCTCGAGCGAGATTTGTGTCGGCCGAGCCGGCCGAGATTTGGCCGCCCTAGGTCGGGGGCCCGGGGCGAAATGCCCCTGCCCCCCCCACCCTTAGTCCGCCGTGCAATTCATACCGAGATCCCTCTGCGTTTCGGAAAGCACGTAAAGCCGTTCCTAACTGCCATCTCGACATGATCGTCGACGATCGCTACGAAATGTGTCGCTTGCTTGCAGACGAGCCGAGCGCAGTGGGTGGAGTGGGTGGAGTGGGCGCAGTGGGTGCGGTGGGTGGAGTGGGCGCAGTGGGCAGCGGCGCATTCCGCTCGCTGAACTCCGTGTGGGGCTCCACGCTGGAGCCGCGGCCCGCGGCGGCGGCGTGGCTGTGGGGCGGCTACGCCGAGCCCGCCGCGGGGCCCGTGGCCGCGGTGCGACCGCCGCCCGGCTTCGGCGCGCCGCCGCGGCCCGTGCGGCCCTACGACCCGTTCCGCTCGCTGGCGTCCATCTGGGCGCCGGGCGCGCTAGACTGGCGCAGCGAGGAGCCCGAGCCCGACAACTAGGAGCCCGAGCCGGACGACTAGGAGCCCGAGCCAGACGACTAGGCGCCCGTGCGGCCGCCGCACTAGTCACGCCCCGCGCCGGCCGCCGACTCCGCCGTCATTACTTACGTGTTACAGTGTTCCCTACTTGATTGTCTGTTCGAGACTGAAAATTAAACTTACACTATCTCAAATGATGATGACGAACTCGTTTCATTTTGATCACTTACACTATGACAACCCCATTTGATTTTAATGTCTACGCAATCACTGTCCACTCCAAGGTTGGCTGGAAGAGATCGCAGAAAGCGAAAAGGCCGCCTATTGTTATTATTGTGTAATCATTCTTTTTTTGCTATGTATTTTCTGGTGTACAATGCAGTATATAGGGTGGCAGGGACATCGACGCGAAAAGGGTTACCACGTATTCAGTACAGTCACGAGCAAAACTATGTAAACACTAAGTAAAATTCTGAAGCTATTTTCTCATTTAGAGTATGGCTTGAAGTATTGCAATTTAATGAAAAATTTTAAAGTTCTGTTTAAAAGTTCTGTCTGCACAAAACCCTATAATTACAATAATTAATTTAAGAGTAATTCGGTAGTTTTGCTCGTGACTTTACATCATTTTGAGCCAACTACATAGAAATTTTGCATTGAAATGAAATTTATTTATTTGCTAGAATATAGGTACGTACACAATGACATGGTGAACGACTTATCAGTCGTGCAAATATTTCTAGTACATGCTTATTAATATCATGAAATTACATTAATGTCATTAGTCGTTAGTCATACAATAAAAGGAGGTGGATAACGATCCCATACAAGCTTGGCTCAGAAATGAACATTAATGAAACAAAATGTAGTAAGTAGCTTTAATAGTGTTTCATTGCCCTATATATTTTTATTAGCCGTAAAACATGGGGAAGGGATTTAAGAATCTGATGACTTCAAAAAATAAATTCAATTTATGATGCTGTCATACGCAGCACAGAGTTATAAATAAAATAGAAATCGTCAAAGCCAGACCCGATTGACCAGAAGGGTTATGTATTTGTATGGTACATTATGTAGTTATGCCCTATTTATGCAGGATTCTTTTTCTTTCGTAGCATCCATATGTCTTCATGTATTTTAATGATTTACATGTCGTTAGGTTTGTGATGGCGGATCCGGCAATCCGAAGGATTTTTAAGGAAAATCCTAATCCAATAGGTGGAATTAGACGTTTCACAAAAATCAACATGGCGGACTTTAGAACTCAATAAGTAAAATCTTGTCACCAGGATCATTTATTTATTTTTATTGGTTCCCCAAAAACTGTTTACACTGATTATAGCCTATATGTTGCCCAGACTTAATACCTATACAACCTACGCATCACGTTCCCCACTTGTCTCTAGAGACCTCGAAGTCGATGTGCATATACGCTGAGAACTCAAGCGTAATTGTCTTTCCGTAAAGGTCTCCGACTCGCGAGACAATGTATGACGTTCACGATCAGCGGTCAGCCGCGCATCATATTCTTCACTGGTCTCTTAGAGACGTGGATGTAGATGCTCAAATACGCTGACAACGCAGGCGTGCTTCGCGATCCGAAGAGGTTTCCACGGAGCGAGTTGCAGCCTGATGTTCTCGAACAGCATCAAGTCTCTCCTGACGCTCTTCGGTGGATCTTATGATCCTCAAACTTTTAGCTCCTTTTGAACATTGGGAAAGATTTGACTTCCTTCTAGGCATGGTTATAGTTTTCGTTCGACTACAGATGCAGGTGATGCTCTACTGAAACATATTGACCGCATGGGAGAACTCGCAAAATGCTTTTGGGGTTTTCTGTGATCTCTCCAAAGCCTGTGATTGCGTGCATCATGACACGTTTTTGCGTAAACTAAGTCATTACGGTCTGCAAAACGAAGCTCTCCACTTTATAAATTCTTATTTACATAACTAGCTGCTGCCCGCGGCTTGAATTGAATGTCGGAAATTACCCCATACATCGCCATGGGTTTTAAGTATAAATATTGAGTTTCGAGTTAATCGGACAGCGCGACCCCCCAACCTTTTAGGGGGTAATTTAGAAAAACAAAAAACTACAAACTTTATAATTTATTTAGATAACTATTCGTGCGAAGTTTCATGTTTATTACCTCAAGGAATAAGATTTTTCATACAAACTTTCATCCCTTATTTTACGCCCTTAGGGGTTGAATTTCGAAAAATCCTGATACACGTTATTCTTTATTTTCGGGTTTACGTATAAATATGGAGTTTCGAGTTAATCGGAAAGCGCGTTAAAATTCTTCCATACAAACTTTGATACCCCCCAACCTCCTTTAGGGTGTAATTTAGAAAAACAAACAATTACAAAACTTTATGATTTATTTTGATAAATATTCATGCGAAATTTCATGATAATTACCTCAAGGAATAAGATTTTTCATACAAACTTTCATCCCCTATTTGACCCCGTTAGGGGTTGAATTTCGAAAAATGCTTCCTTATTCCTTGCCTACGTTATAAAGGGAACCTCTGTGCAAAAATTCAGCTTCCTAGGTCCAAGGGTTTGGGCTGGGCGTTGATGAGTCAGTCAGTCAGGACTTTTCTTTTTAACCGACTTCGCAAAAAGGAGGAGTCATTTATGAACCGATTTGGAAAATTATTTTTTTGTTTGAAAGGGTATACCTCCCAGGTGGTCCCATTGTAATCAAATCAAGATTTGATCATGGGATCCCGGAGAAATCGAGGGAACTCTTCAAATATTATAGGCACACCTATTATAGCGATTTGGGTATTTTTATAGTAATTCGTGCATTTGCTCTTGAAAAGCATCATTTGGTGAAGTGGAACTGATGATGAAGCCCACAGATGGCCACCGGAACTACTCCATAATAATAAGTATTTCACGGGTTGTGATTCGATTACTTTAATATGGTTACCAAGCAATTTATGCTAGTCACAATGCATAGTATTATGGTGAAGTGGAGCTGATGGTCACGTACCGGGAGAACTCAAAAATTAACGTCCCGTCACACGTGTGGAAGGGATAAATCGAATAGATTACTGGCTCCGGATTTTTAATTTGTCTATCTGTGGTGACTTCTTTGTTAGGAGCTGAGGCTGACCTGACGTTTCTAATGGCAGTTTTCTCAATATCTTGTTCTCGGACAATCTTTTGGTATGCACGATTTAAGTCGATTGTTGATAGTACTTTCTTTCCAGCCAAGTGGTAGGTGAAATATTTGATTCGAAGTATAGGGTAGCGGTCAGGTGTAGTCACTGTATCGAGTCGTCGGTAATCGCCACACACACGTAGATCGCCGTTTTGCTTGGTTACAACATGTAGTGGGCTTGACCACGGGCTTTTGCTTGTCTGCATAGGCCTTGTTTGATCATGTCTTCGAACTCGTGTCTGACTTTAGCGTAGCGGTGCCATGGTGTTGGTCGTGCTCGACAATGGATCGGCGGTCCTGTAGTTTCGATATAATGTTCGACGTTACTCTGCGGGCTCAATTTCATTGACGTTACTCGAGTTATCTGGGAAATGAGCGAGTATATCGTGGTACGATTCCTGCAGGTCGAAACTACGTACTGTGGGCTGGTTTGATACTCGTGCCGGTGCCGCGACAGATAGTTTAGTTGTCATGTCTATTAGCCTTCCATTTCGTAGATCGACGTTGAGTTGGTGATGATTGAGGAAATCGGCTCCGATGATTGGTTTGCTGACGTCGGCGACTACAAACTTCCATCTATATGATGGCCTGTGCAGATTGAAGTTTAGCTCCAGCGTTTTTTCTCCGTTTGGTGGGGATGACGGTGTTGTTAGCGTGTGTCGCCCAACATGTGGATGCGTCCTCAAAGGCGTGTGTCGCCCAACATGTAAATACGTCCTCAAAGGCGTATCAGGGTTGTGCCATTAGGTACTTAGGGACCTACTATATGAAAGCCTGCGTTCCTGACGCTGGCCTTCATTCAATTCACTAAAAAGTTGCTCCCGCATCAGCGGCGCTGCGTGAGGCGGGCGCACGGTCCCAGGCCCGCGTCGGACGTCCGGAGCGGACATCCGCTACGCAGTTTTAGCTTAAGCCCTTATTATGACAAGCAAAGCCGACGTCAACCATTCTGCCAATGTCTAAAGTCCATTGTTAGAAATAAAAAATATTTAAAAAAATAGAACCATAAAAAACTTCGCTGATACAGTTGAACAAAATGTAGATCTTGTGGGGAAATTAAAAGAGGAATCTTTTTTTAAATATCCTTTATTTTGTGTGATGTCATTGATAATAATTAAAAAGTACATCGACTTTATTATATTACTGAATTTACTGTAGATAGGTATAATAAACAAGCAGATAGGAGACTATAATAATAAACGTGCATTCGTTTTGATTTTTTTACCGACTTCCAAAAAGGAGGAGGTGCTATGTTAGTCTGTAGGTATGTTTTTTTTTGTATGTTCATCGATATTTTCGTCAATTGTGGACCGATTTTGAAGTCTTTTTCATTTGGTCATGCAATTTATATGGAACCATCGCGCAAGCTTTCTCTACCTTAAAAAAGAATTTTCAAAATCGGTTCACAATTGACGAAAATATCGATGAACATACATAAAAACATACAGGGTGGATTATTGAGATGGGGCAGTAAGGGCAGGTACCTTATCCGTTGTTGCTATAGGAAAACGGTCTAAGGAGACTCCCTTAACTTTTTAAGAAAATTTGTTCCGTATTCACAGATTTTGAAAAAAAAAATACAATGACACATTTCCACAAAAACTTTTATTACAAGGATCAAGAAACTCTATCGGACCAACTGATAATTAAGAAAATCATAAAAAAGTTGGAGTGGGTACCAATATATAATGTTAATGGTGTGAAATCTTCTGGGCTACCGGTTCAGTTAGGTGTATCTCAAGGCTCAATCCTGGGTCCATTTTTGTTCTTAGTGTATATCAATGACTCACCATTCTATTTAAAGGGTATCTGTGAAGTTGTACTGTTTGCAGATGATACCTCTCTTATTTTTAAAGTAGACAGGTATAGACAAGATTTTGACGACGTTAAAAGTGCACTCTCACTGGTTACGGATTACTTTATGATAAACAACCTAGTTCTCAATGCCAAGTAAACGAAATGTGTAAAGTTCGCATTACCGAATGTTAGAAATCTAGGACCCAACATCGTCTTAGATAAATAGGTACTTGAAACTGTAAACTCGGCAGTTTTTCTGGGCATAACAGTAGATACCAAACTTCAGTGGGGCCCACACATATCGAACCTAGCGGGGAGGCGCAGTTCGGCCGCCAACGCCGTCAGGAAAGTAAGACAATACACTGACGTTGTTACAGCTCATTTTTATAGCGTTATGTCCTACGGTATTCTGCTGTGGGGCAAAGCTGCTGATATTATAAATATATGTGTCCTTCAAGAACGAGGTGTAAGAGCAATTTACCAGCTAGGTGCCAGAGTTTAAAGATAATTGGTATTCTTACGGTGGCATCACAATTAATCTTCGCCAATATCTTATTTATTAGGCAAAATATTCACATAGATACTAAAAACAGTGATATTCACAATGTTAACACTAGAAATAAAGACAAACTACGAGCTCCCTTTAATCGACTTCATAAGGTACATAACTCTTTTTTTGGGCTTGGTATAACCTTTTATAACAATACTTCTTTACTAGATTTGCCTTTTAATGCATTTAAAGCTAAAGTAAAATCCAACCTTTGTTCAAAGGTATTCTATCAACGACTACAAGAATAGTTGGTCGCTGTGATTAACTCAAGACAAAGTTTTGCTTGAGTATTTGTTCTCGATGTTTTTGGTTGATATTTTGGCTTGTGCTAGCTGACATATATTGCTATAATTAATAAAATGTATGTTTTGTGTTGCGTAAGGTAAATGATTTTGCGTACTAGTGTATAGAATCTTACTGTCTTATGTAATTTTGACGTTCGAAAAGTGCTGATTCTCGGCCTAGTTTGAATAAATGACTTTTGATTTTACCTACAAAATTTATGGGAAAAGAATTTGTGATTTCAAACTTTTCCAGTACTCACACCTCAGTTCGAATAGAATAGATCATTATTTGTCCGAAACATGAGCATGCACACACAAAGCATGCAAGATGCCCCATAGACTATTTTGATCCTTATAAGAAACAGGATTGATTGGCATCAAAAAAAGTTTTTGTGCAAATAGCATATTTTCTTGCTGTTGTTACTTTTTTTCTCAAAATCTGTGAATGTATATTAGAATTTCTCAAAAAGTTAAGGACAGGCTCTTTAGACCATTTTCTTATAGCAACAACGAATAAGGTACCTGCCCGTACTGTCCCATCTCAAAAATCCACCCTGTATACAGACGAATTGCGAACCTCCTGCTGTTTTAAGAAGGTTTAAATATTATATACCTCTCCATCAAGGAACACGGGTGTACTTAAGATAGAAACAAAAGTATGACCAGTTCGGTGTTCGTAGTTTTGGCCTATTTTAAGTCAATTTCTTGCATGTTCAGAAAGGGGTTATTTACAAATGTTTGCATTTATCTCAACGGTCCAGGCGAACACAACGCCAGATACGACAAACACGACATGTTGAACATTTAAAACAATGCTCTAACACTATTTACACAAAAGTATATTTCTATTACGTAATAATTAAATTTAATATTTTTTTAAACACTTAAATATCCACTCTAATAACATGATATTGAGTAGTACAGTCATCATCGGTGCAATAGTTCATTGCGACCCTGCGCGTGACCAGTGGGCTGGCCTATTTTTCAAACAAGAAACCGTTACAATTCCCGTTGTCAGCGAGTTAGATGTTTTGGCTGACTGTCCACTAGAGCGGAGAGGATAGGAGCGGAGCGGAGCTGTGCCAATATTAGCCAATGGAATTGCATAAAATCGTCATAATTGTCTAGAGTAAGGTAACTACGGAAAGAATAACCTAACCTATGGGGGAGCATTTTCTTTCGACATATTTAATTTAAAAATAATTAATTGTGTTGTTTTTTTGGTTAAAACGGCAACACTTTTTACTTGTGACACCATCTTATCTTAAGTCGGGTCTGCTGCGCCATGTTTGGATGTTTTAAAAACATCAAACATCAAACACGAACCAATCAGGCATCCGCAAATCAAACACGAAGCGATTTGATTAGTTCGTGTTTGATGTTTTTAAAACATCCAAACATGGCGCAGCAGACCCGGCTTTAGGAATACAGTTTACTCGCTTCCAATTTTGTTGACTATGATCAATTTGATCATACCGTTTTTTTTTGTTTTTGTTGCTCTTCTACTCACGCGACGCGCTGATATAATATAATTAGTAATAAGATGATAAAGAATAATGTTCTCAATTAAATGAAGATTGTCTTAATAAGAATAAAGTTCTTTAAACCGAAAATCTCCTCTCCGATACAGTGGACAAGGATTTGCGAACCAGTTTTCATACAAAACCGGGAAGCGGAGCGGGGAAGCGAAAAACAACACAAATCACCCGTCGCGTGAACTCGACTTAGCTCCGCACAGTCCGCAACTCCGCTCCGCACTACCTCGCTCCGCATCAATGGACAGACACCTTCCGCAACTCCGCTCCGCTGCCTCGCTCCGCGTCAATGGTCAGACAGCCTCAATTATCTCTGGTCAACTTACATAAGTTTGCAAAGAGAAGGTCTATACACACTCACTATAGTGGCCATTCCATAGCACTAGTGTCGTGTAACTTCGTTTAGACGTAAATAAATGTCACTTTCACTCGGACTGGCATGCCGATTGCTGAGTCCGCCTTGTGATTCGGCTGCAGTACCGAAGCGGCCGGTCCTATCTCTCGCACAGAACTATCTCGTACGGGAGCCCGCACTTAGTATCTGTACTTGGTGGAGTAGTCCTTGGGCGAGACGACGAGACCACGTCCCTTGCGCGCGCCGCGGTACACGGTCTCGATGATGTCGATCATCTCCTGCTTGTCCTCCAGCGGCCAGTTGATCTTGTTGTTGTTGCCCGTGCCCAAGTCGATCATGATGTGCTTGTTGCGGAAGAAGAACATGACGGTGCACGGGTCGTACAGCTCGTACCTGCGGGTGGAAAGTGTTTGTACAAACCTATTGTCATGTTCACTGAGCGAGTTCGCAAGGGTAACGTTACACTTGTTATGTTTTTAATTTATTACTGGTTATATTAGAAGCCTGTGATGTCGTCTTACATAATTATATAAATGTTAATTTGTTCTAAATTATTTTTTAACTACACTACCGAATTGGGACACTGTAATGGTAGCGTATGTAAATAAATAAAAATAAAATATTTACAGAGAATAAAATCATTCATTTCACTTTCATTTCAGTGTTAGTTGACTACGTAGCCGCGTTACAACGTTAAGGCTACGGTCGACAGCTTATCACGTTGACGCGTTTTTTCTCACGGATATAGTATTAGGGGAGTACGCCGGCGCTATTTGCAGCGCCTGCGGTGTTAGTAGAAGCAACATTTCCGTGATATTTGCTGAGCTAAGTCTAGTGCAGTTGAGTGGTACACGACGCACGCGTGACCCGGTGAGCCACCTGAGGCGGTCACTGCTGGACAGTCTAACATTATTCAATTCGTTTTCGTCCATGTCGGGGTACCTACCTCATTCATAAACATATCGGCACTTGTATTTTTTTTTGCATGTTCCATTTATTTTTGAGATAAAAGTGCAATAACAAACATGGCGGGGGACATGAATAAAACGAGATATTGTAATATCTCGTTTTATTCATGTCCCCCTCCACAAGATAGGTATCTTGGAAGTTACTGACAACATAATTATAGGTAATTGGCACATTATTCAAGGGAAAAAATATGTATAAAATTCAAGCAATTTGTCACGGAGTTCAAATGAGATTAAAGGCCTGTGTTCACCAACATTCAAACCACCGGTTACGTATTAAACAGTTGGTTTATGTCAAATTTCCTAAAGAAATTTTATATATAGAACTGATTAAATATCTTAAACAGTTGATTTAAATTTTGGTGAACACAAGGCTAAATTCTCAAAAGCGTATGCGTAAATATACTATAATTATGCACAATACCTCTTAATTTCAGTCAGAACTTTAGAGGAGAAATGAAAACTTACTTAATTTTTTTATGTGAAACTTGTATAGGCGCGCCGTGGTAGTAAAACCTACTCGTATGCCGTGACGGCAAGCGGCATGACGCTCTCTTATACCGTCATGCCCCATCAAGTCAGAAAAAAATATGTTTGTCCATTTTTCTCCATATTTATCTGTTGGTTTTTTTAAATTCTAATTTCTTTCAATAACCATCAATTTCGATGTTTCACAAATGCCAAACATCACAGGATGGTTTTTTTATTTTTTATTGTTTAAATTATGTCATTATTTTGTTAAATTACTGAAACATTGACCGAGTCAGTCAATGTTTCAATCATAGAGTAATAAGACTGTTTCAATAATTTATTAAACCTAGCTAGAATGTTATCAAATATTTGTGTTGGAAGTAGAACTTGTTTATAGCAATACAGGTCTCATACTGCATAATGTATAAGCAACACATTCATAGTTTTTATAGAAGTGGAACTCTGGCCTGGAGTCAGTTTTCCAAAAGATGTGTGGTGGTATAACCTGGAAGTCTATCAAGGCATATTAGGCAAGGCGCCATGCTCAACCACGTCAGTGCTGACCAATTGCCATCAGGTAACACAGTGGTCAATTTATACAATAACTTACATTTTGTTAAAATCTGGAACTTCAGTGATGTCCACCAGGTAGATGACTGCAAAGTTCTTGACTTTCTCTGCGATGCTGTACAATACCTCGTCCATCTTCATGCAGGTGGGGTCCCAGTCATGACCAAACCTGATCACCTGCCGACACACAACAATCACTATTACATTGAGTCGATACAAGATTACCTACAAGGCCACAATGATATTGAACCCACCAGTGTAGGTACTCTTATTAATTTCATAATAAAAATATGAGCTTGTTTGATAATGTTCAGGAATGTTGGGATGTACTAGGTTATATTAGTTAATCGGTGCTACAATTTCAATAAATTAATACATTTATTTCAAATATTTTAGTCCTAATTTTATTCTACTTGAATGTCCGTCTGGAAAATTCGTAACCTAAACCAGATAGAACTCACCACAACTCTGTCTTCTTCCGACAATATAGCCTGGTCCACTTGCCAGCCGTTGTGTAGATGTCCCAGCATGTAACTCATAGTGGGGCTTGTTTGTTTATCCTCTTTCAAACTAAAACAAAAGGCTGGTGCTTTGTGAGTGAGGTACTTCTGCTTTGGCTTGGCACTGTACACGCAACATGCATTTCACCACTAACCAGTCTATATCCACTAGCCCCACTATAGGCTATACCTACTGTCATTTCTGTAATGTCAAGTGTCACTCACTGTCACTCTGACACTGAAACCATAGGGTGCGTTCCGAGTTACGATGAAATCGATTTGAGCGCGCTAAAACCCGTTCCGAGTTAGCGTGAGTGCGCTAACTTTGGTCTGTCAATGGTCATAGATGACGTCATGACATGCGCCATCTTGCGATAACGCCGACCATGCCTTTTACTAATATCACCGTGATCACTGTCAAAAATGACAGTTGACTGAACTGTCATTTTTGGTAGCGCTGTTGTTTTGAGTCGCATCATATCTATAAACTCACGTGGCTTTTTCTAAATTGTGCCTCTGGCTACCGTCGCCACATAACCAAAGAAGAAAAAGAAATGTCTGATGTTTATACATAGAATTAAGTAATGTTAGGTCAATGTGGGCAAATCCGTCATACTTTTTTGTAAGTTGAATTTGGTTGACTATATCTGGTACTCTTAACTACTTTTTTATAAATTTGATGGTTGTAAGTGATGAAGAATTTAATTGTCTTTTATATACATCCATTCGAAACAACAGAACTGCCTTCATTAATTAACTAAAAATGTTTTTTTTAAAGTAGGTCCTTAGACGGATTTTCCCGAAAATTGGGGCAAATCCGTCGCGTAGCAAATTTTCCTAGAATTAGGCCGTTATTTCAAAAGTATGTTATTTGTAAACAAGAAAATACAGATGTTAAAGAAAAATTTTCTGTCACATCATAAATATAAGGTTGAATTTACATTTTATTGAGAAAAATCTTTTTTAGGGGCTAATGCGGCATATTTTTATAAACAGGGATTATGAACCTTTTTAAAAAAGTTGAAAAATAATTTAAAGATTTTTTTGTTAAAATGACTAGGTATCTTATTATGAGGTTGGTATACTTGGTATTGAATTAAATCTACGGGTTTTTTTAAAAATAAATTCGGTTAAGCATTACAACTTCATTATTAGTATTAAAATGGCCCAACACACTCAAAATTTTGAAGAAAAAAAACTGAATTTGTCTTTATCTATAGCTTCCAGGAAAAGCTATAAGAAGTCTATGGCCTTAAAATGATTTAAAAACGTATGCCACAAAATCTGGTCAGAAGTTTTAGAAGAAAATAACATTAGTATAACATACAATAGATGAGGCGGAAATCCAAGCCAAGTCACGCCTGAATCAATTAATTACTAATAGTATAACACATCTTTCTGGTCGACTTAAGCAAAAACTAAAAACAGGATAGATGAAAAAGGTTTACGATATCTGCAATGGGGTTATTCCGGTATATGACGATTTAGCCCCTTTGATATTAGACGAATTTTCCCACTCGTTCATTTTGAGCTGACATATTTGATACAACAATTAAAGCTGTATCCACTGGATTTTATTAAAAACAAATAGAAAAATCCATTGAAACACATATTAAACCACATAATGTGCATACTCGGAAAGTCGTAACTTGTGAAATTGATAATTTAACTTTTAAGAAACGGAAGCACTCTACACTTGAGTATCGAGTTCGGAACACAACTAAACTTCAAACGTCATTTTCTACTCTTGTAGAGAACGTAGCTCCATCTATGTATTGTAGTTGCAACTAAAAACTAATCCAGTTTTATCAACTGAATCGGTAACAGCGTAACTATTCTGGATTGATAGTTATTGCATGTGTATGGAATTGCCCCGCAGACGGATTAGCCCACATTGACCTTTATAATTTTGACGTTGAGCGAGCACTGTACGCGCGTTCACGAGCGTTCCGAATTGATGACAGACCTCAGCTGTCATAATCGTAATATCTAAATCGGAACGCAAAATATTGATGTCAGCGCTGTGAGCGATTATGGCCTAACTCGGAACGCGGCCATAGACTACTCGAGACTGAGGGCGCATTCCGAGTTAGTGAGGGCGCATTCCGAGTTTAGGCCATAATTGCTCACAGCCCTGACATCAATATTTTGCGTTCCGATTTAGATATTACGATTATGACAGCTGAGGTCTGTCATCAATTCGGAACGCTCATGAACGCGCCTACAGTGCTCGCTCTACGTTAAAACTTATAACATTACTTAATTCTTTGTATAAACATCAGAAATTTCTTTTTCTTCTTTAGTTAAGTGGCGACGGTAGCCAGAAGCACAATTTAGAAAAAGCCACGTTAGTTTATAGATATGATGCGCCTCAAAACAACAGCGCTGCCAAAAATTACAGTTCAGTCAACTGACATTTTTGACAGCGATCACGGTGATATTAGTAAAAGGCATGGTCGGCGTTATCGCAAGATGGCACATTCCATGACGTCATCTATGACGTTTCATGGGTCGGCGTTATCGCGCTAACGCTTATTCGGAACGGGTTAACACGCTCAAATCGATAATATCGTAACTCGGAACGCAGCCTGAAACTGTGACAGCCATGACACCGATACTATGGTGTCTACTCTATGGTCTCTGCGAGCATGGAACTGAATGAAGACTGGCAGTTTCAGCTGTAGTCCTAGTTAGTGTAGTTCCTAAAGTCGCCTACAGTCACTTTATAATTTTGGCGTTTTGTTCGAATAGTTGCTTTGTTTCCGGCCCAATTTTAATACCTTTAAAATCTTTTGGGATTATCCGTATTATAGTGTCCGTAATGACCTTGAGAATACTTGAGATCCTCAAACACTCGGCTAACACCCGGACATTAGGTAGGTAGTAAGAATTATATATTTAGGTCATTGACTTATATATTACTTACCTACTATTTAAATCAATGATTTAGGTACCTATGTACTTTACGTTGATGGCAAGGAGAAGGAAAATGCAAACATGTTACGTTATCTAAGCTAAGAATTTAAAAAATCCGCAGCACGCACGACACACTAAGTATTGATAATAATCCCAGTAGAACAAAAACCTCCGAAAAGTATCTTGGCTTGAGAATAGATCATTAGCATTACCTACTTAACATTACACAATCAAATACACATTAAAAATAAAATATCAGCACTTAGGTACAGGATCACTTCATAGCATAAACCAGTGTATAGGTACCTACCTAAAAAGGTACCTACGTTAGGTGGATGCTCCAAGGTAGCCCGCGAAGTTCAAATTTTCTTACGTTTTTTGCTATTTGCAAGTCAGTATCAGGTTGTATGTTGATCTAAATATGATTCGCGGCCATATCAGATATTTAGAATTACGGTCATAAAAATCATCAATTATTGAGTCGATCATCCTTCGACTCAGTTAAAACTCAAGAAAGAGCAGACACAGCAAGGGGACACATGTATCTATATTTTAGTTTGACAGCACTGAGATGGCACTCTGAGTTATTAGTTTTGTGAAAATGGCAATTTTGCTATTCTGATTTTGACGTTTTTCACCTAAAATTTTGGTTGCCTGGCCTAAAAGTGGCAAAAATGTAAATCTGACTATTTTTAATCGCGACTAAAAACATGTGAAATAAAATTACTACTTTTTAACACCAACACCTCGACTTCGGGCGCAAAATCAGTACCTACTGTATTTCTTTTTTCTGTACTTTTGCTTTAAATAACTCGAAAATGGTGAATCCACTCGCAAATAGAATGAAAATAACCCCCCTTTATAAAAACCATAAACCATTGAATTCTATTTCTTTCATATTTTTCATTCGAAAAGTGAAAAATTCCATAAAAAGCACGTCGGTCGAGGCTACCCCGCCATTCCACTTTAGTTGTGTCAAAAGAAAAGAAAGAAAATACATATTTGCGGCAAACATGACGCAATGAAAAAAAAAGTACCTACACGATCATAACAAGTTAGGGGAAAATATGCGTCACATCCACGCAAACTGGCCATCGCTCAGCATGATGCTGCGACCCTATGCGAGACAGAGCCTCAGCGCTGGTTTTCAGCGTCAGCAAATTAATTAAGAGATAATTTTTTGCAGAATAGCTCCAAGATTCTCATATCCAAAAGTAAGGAATTTTTGTGATAGTTAAGTTAGTTTAGTTCAGTGTACAAGAGAATCGGCACCAATACCTATATGGAATATAAGTATTGAGTAAGTACATGTACCTACAGCCGTGGCTCTCCAGAGGCTGACAACCAGTCTTACCAAAGGGTAGTTATCGGATTACCCAAATACCCAGTTACTGGGATATGGAGGTCAGATAGGCAGTCGCTCTATGTAAAACACTGGTATTCAGCTGCATCCGGTTAGACTAGAAGCCGACCCCAACATAGTTGGGAAAAGGCTAGGCAGATTGATACGTATGTACCTACAGAACTATTCTGAAACCTGGTAAAGGTAGACCTACCTTTACCCTACGACGACTGCCATACTTCCAGGTCTTTTGTTCTAACAATCTTGTAGGTGTGCGATTGTTAACATACCCCGACGTCAAAATGTTAAAATAAGTTTAAGTAATTCATAATGTAAGTCTGGAAAAGGTACATACATAACTGATTGATGCTATAGTGAACTGTAGATTACGTGTTTTCAGTGTGACTATGACGTGATCAGTGATAGTTGGTGGTGCATGATGTTTGTTTACTTGCGCGCGGCGCGCGGTGTGGCGGCGGGCGCGTCGCGAGGAGCAGCGGAGCGTAGCCGCGCGGGGGGCGCCTGGCACCTCGCCACCGGAACGCGGTCACTCACCAAAACATACAGATTTCTCGGGAAAAAATAACAAGCCGCGCTCGCAGAACTCGGCAATACGTCGGGTGTGCCGCACACTCGCTCTCACCGCGTCGTCAGTAACTTTATACGCGTACCGGACACCAGTCCGCGGATTTCACGTTAATTTCCGCAGTAGTAAGTAGCAGTACCTAGGCAGCAGGCCGGGTGCGGGCACCGGGGGCGCGTCGCAGTTGCCCGCCGCGTCAGTAATTAGGTCGCGGCTCGCGAGTGGTCGCGTGCAGCCGCACTGGCCAGCACGTTGTTCCCGTTCCCTCGTGCGGAGGCGGGCGGCGCGCGCGCACCCGACATGCACAACAACACACTGTGACCCTGCCGCCGACAGCCGACACGGCGCTGCCGAATGTTAACCTCGATGTGTCGCGATCAAGTTGTTTACTAGTAGGTAAGTACGATTAACGACAGGCTGATGTGAGAGGCGTTCATGTTCACGTACGGGACATTATCTTCTGTCTGGTGAAAGGCAGAAGCATTTCTTACTTCCTAATGATGCTGTTATTAGCAGTGATTGAGGCGTCACAGGATCGTAACGGATCACGGAAAAATGTGCTTAATTATCCAAAATATTTAACAGTTGCAAGAAAAACGCGAGCGGTTCTGCCGTGTGCGAGGTATTTTTAATGATTACATGATGAGATCCGACCACGTCTGTGAAGCACCGATGAATTGCGCTTGGAATCACACCTACATGAAACTGTAGTGACTTCGTTTACAAATCGCATGCGCATGTGCTGTGCAAAGTGGCCATCAGCTGACAACACACCAAAATTATGAACCCGCTTTAGTATTTACATCAAAAGTACTTATAAATAAATATGCATCTACATTATAGCAGATAAGAGAAGGGACATAGGTAGGTACTTTAAGGGAGTGCAGTACCTACCTTCTCATGAAAATGAACAACTTCTCTACATTATTGAAAATACGCTGAAAAAAATTACCGGCCAAGTGCAAGTCGCGCACGAAGAGTTCCGTAGGTCTGTAATGAAATGGCTTGTTGTGACGTAAGGATCTCATTTTCAGTAAAAAAAAAAAACTTATGTAATTTTAAGATATATAAGAAAATGGACCAGTGAAATTTTGAAAAAAAAAAACAAAGATTAGTTCTAGGTAAGTACTTTGAGATTACAGGAAACTTAAAAGAACCCTATAGTCTTAAAACAACATGGTAAGTCACTCTGAAGGGTGGGCGTTTTGGGGGACTGTCTTCTGTCTTGTGTAATTTTAACGTTCGAAAAGTGAATTAATGACTTTATACCATTCCCATTTCGACAGCACGGTTGGTGGTTGGTAGTTGTGGTTAAGCGACTGCGCTGCGTGCGTGTCGCGGGTTCGATTCCCGCACGGAATAAATATTTGTATGACCTACATGTAGTTGTTCCGAGTCTGGCTGTTTGTGTATGTCAGTTTAAATGTTTGTAAACGCACCCACGATACAGGAGAAATTCCTAGTGGGGGCAAAGTTAAAAAAAAAAAAAAAGTAACAAAAACTAAAACCCAACTACGGCAAAAGTCAACTAAAAAGGTATAAACAAGTCATCTCAGACAGACAAATTAAAAATCCGGAGTCACACGTGTTTAGGGAATAATCGAATATATTACTACTTGGATGGATTATGGACCACTACGTTTGAGACACCCTGTATATATATATATTTTTACTTTGCCTTTTAATAATCGAATTATATTTTTTTGTAATCAAATAAAGAGAAGTTGAAGAAAAAAATACGAAGTTTATCATTAATTATCTACATAGTGATTAAAGTTATAACAATCTTTATTGTGACAGAATAATAAAGTAATAGTTCATTAATTTTTTATTGTTTTCTTCTTCTGTTACGCTAGCTACAAAATTCGATATACGTTGGATATTATTATCATAATAATAAATAAATATGAGTGAATCCAGTGATGAAGTCTGCTATTTAACACCGGAACAATTGAATAAGTATGATAAGTGTTAGAGACAACTTATGGGAGTCAACAAAATAAGCGGGACGCCGCGACATAGGCGTGTGCGTTACCCCAGCGGAATGTTGTCGCTTTTCAGGATTTTGGCTCGACAGATAATTAGTACCCCATCTCGTGTAAATGTGCCCGAAATTTAGAATTTGTGCGTCCAGCCGATCCAAAGATATTCACGAAAAACAGATTCCGCTGGAGTAACGTTACCCCAGCGGCATGTTTTTTAACCGGTGGTCGTAGCTGAGCACAAACTAGCTACTTAGATAGATTGAATTTCTGCCTAATTGTGCCCAAAAAATGAAATTTGTGCGTCTTGAGGTTTCAGAGTTATTCAAGATGCCGCTGGGGTAACGTTTAGCAAATTGCTGTACCTCTCAAACGGTATGACATACAACTACGATTTTTTTTACTACGGTGGGTCTTAATTTGTGCTTATGCTGTGCACTTTTATTTTTTCTATAATCGACACCGTTGGAAGAAAAAAAAATGATTTTCAAAAACCCTAAAATCGATCCTTGCGCTTCAATAAGAAACCCTAGAAACTTACCAATTATGGTGGTTTGTACCTTTTATGAACTCAAAGCATCATGCGAAATTAGATGTTTCTATTCCAACTCCTCAGAGAGATATTCCATTTTAATTAAATTCTGGCTACGCTAAAGTGTAACACTCCAATACACGAGTTATTATTAAGTGACGGTAATTATGATTCGACAAATAATTAGTACCTTTATTCAATTGCTTATCCTTAAAGTTTCAGCTGAAAAATCATGTGCGTGTGGTGTGAGGGCCACTTTGTCAAAGCACTTTGAAAATGAGCTCAGGATTTAGTGAACATTCCCAAAGAATTGTGAAAGTTGGAATCAGAATTTGTGAAAGTCAAATAAGCGAGTTATGGACTGTAAAGTTGGGCCCTCAGAGGATTGAGGGCCCACCTGTATCTGATAAACTATGGACACTACAGAAAATGTCTTTATGCCAAAATCTAAGCTAATGCCCAACAAAATTTGTGAAAACAAGATATTATCTCAAAAAACTGTCCTACTTTGTATAACTTCGTTCAAAATGGGCCCTCAATTCTCATACACGTCAAACTTTATTACGCAAATAAACTGAAACCATTAACTTACAGCTACTGTGTGATATCCTATATACTACTAAATAAATTGTGAAAATTTGTGAAAGCAAGAACAGGTCACCACTTCTTGTAGTTTAGAAGTTATGACCTTGATAAAATTCGGGGCCCTCAGTCCTCCATTTCTCTTGTTTTCTTTTATATTACGCTTATCGTATGAAAGACAAGACAAATACAAAATTGCAACTTTTTGTGAAAAAAATTGTGCAACAAATTGGTGTTATTAGTTACTAATAATAATTACGATAAAACTACAAATCATAATAGATATCGAAATCCACTATTTTTTTTGTGACAATTGTGTCAATTGGATAGGGTGACAATAATTTATATACTTTTCTTTTTTAGTGGCGATTCTCAGTGATGTTTTAGTTCCTTCTGCTGTTGAAATATAATCATACCGCACTAGATAGAACCGGGAGCAGACTGGATCGCACGGATGGGTCGGTTTCTGCGCGCAGCGGCAGTCAAGCCCCGGTGACGCCTCCGGAAGCCCGGAGGCGACACGACGTCGAATAATAGTCTGTTTGCATACAATTGTGGCACTAAATCAATGCCGATTTTTTTCCTACACTGGCAATAATATTTTTAACCCTAGACATTACAAGATGACAAAAGGTCGTGCCCAAAACTGTAACTAAATTATTTAAACACGTCATTCTTGACATTGTCATGTTATGGCCGTCAGTGGTAGGGGGTTGTTTTGATATTTTTTTTAAATATTTTAATAAAATTTCCTATATGGGGGATACGCCAAGGAAGCTATATGTATGTAATTATGTTGATTATAATGTGATTCGCGACCGTTATTTTTAATTTGGATTTTTATGATTATAATTCTATAGACTGCCTCGTTGGTCTAGTGGTTGCAAGTGCTACTGCTGAGCATGAGGTCCTGGGTTCGATTCCTTTTTTTTACACATTTCATTGACATATATTTTTATTAATTATTTGACATTGTGGCTTTTGTGGAATACAGGTTATTGATTCGGATTGGTTAAAGTTGTAGTGACAACTATGTCATTTGGTTTAAATAGGTTTTTCTTTTTATTATTTTATTTGTCCTATAGATAGATTCCTTTAAATTTTGTGTATGTGAGAACGTTGTAGGCAAAGCAGACTGTTGATTTGTAGACCATTTTCTATTTTTTTAAGTAGGTACGTTCTTGACCGGCCTACACTGTCCTGTCATACCTATTCACACTGTAATTTGAAACATTGTATAAATTTGACATTGTAAGCCCCATTTATTTTTAAAAGAGTAAACGTGGAGTTTCTTGCCGGCTCTTCTCCATAGGAAACGACCAATTGGAGCCGTGCGTAGGTTTATGTGAAATAAAATATTTTGATTTTGAAATTGTGGTCACCCTATTTCCTAATTTCATAGAATAAAATATAAAACTCGATTTTCTTATATAATAAAGGGTCTTTTTTTTTCTTTCTGGTAGGGAATTTGTTGCACAATTTTTTTCACAATAAGGTGCAATTTTGTATTTGTCTTATCTTTCATACGATAAGCGTAATCTAAAAGAAAACAAGAGAAATGGAGGACTGAGGGCCCCGAATTTTATCAAGGTCATAACTTCTAAACTACAAGAAGTGGTGACCTGTTCTTGCTTTCACAAATTTTCACAATTTATTTAGTAGTATATAGGATATCACACAGTAGCTGTAAGTTAATGGTTTCAGTTTATTTGCGTAATAAAGTTTGACGTGTGTGAGAATTGAGGGCCCATTTTGAACGAAGTTATACAAAGTAGGACAGTGTTTTGAGATAATATCTTGTTTTCACAAATTTTGTTGGGCATTAGCTTAGATTTTGGCATAAAGACATTTTCTGTAGTGTCCATAGTTTATCAGATACAGGTGGGCCCTCAATCCTCTGAGGGCCCAACTTTACAGTCCATAACTCACTTATTTGACTTTCACAAATTCTGATTCCAACTTTCACAAATCTTTGGGAATGTTCACTAAATCCTGAGCTCATTTTCAAAGTGTTTTGACAAAGTGGCCCTCACACCACACGCACATGAAAAATCCTTGTAACTACACAGATATATGAAGAAAACCATAGGAAAAGAAATTTCACGGTTAACCGAACAAATTCGAATGACTGTATAAAAGCGGCCGCGCAGTATATTGTGCCAACCTTCTTAAATTTGTAGTATTATAATAAAATTTTGATGGGTACAGGTGCGTACAAATGTGTTAAATAACTATTTACTTACTTTTGTATAAGTATGTAACGTAGAGCGTTATCTATCAGAGAGTAGGGACTTTATTGACGAGTTTATTACCTACAAACATAATGTTAATAAAGTTTGAATGTAGATTTTGAACATAACTCCATACTTAGGTACCGATATTATTCTCATGGCTTTATAAGGTCACATATATTATTATGTATGATGAGTATGACAGCACTTTTACCACTTACCGTTGTTTTTAATTACAACGTAGCCGTAATTTCATAGGTCTTAAGTCATTAGGAACTATTGTGTGATTTGCAACGGCGATATGACATCGCCACGGCGCCGGCGGCGGTGGCTTCTTTCTCTAGTGTATCAAATTGTGCAAACCATTTAAGAGGTATACAACGTGTTAATGAAATAACCCAAAAACTCGGATACCCCAACCGATTTTTATATTAATAAATTGATATGACGTATAATTATTTATTTTCATAAATTATGGTAAAAGATATTGGTAAATGTTGTTGTCGCGCTACTTCTTACAGATTCGTAGCTCTATCGCCGCGCCGCTGTCAAACGTTCGTTGACACGGAGCACTATCGTTTGAGGTTAATCCCCTCCTTCTGTTATTACTTAAATAATGCGTATGTTTTGCTTTGGAATAGAAAAGTGACTCAAATTTTTCCATCACACTTTTTCCAGGCTTTGGACTGGCTGCATGTAATCCTACCACGCTTAAAAATAAGCGAAGGCTAGTTGACAGAAAAATCAAAAAGCCGTTGGTGGTAACAAAACTTGGCGTGTTTAAAAGATTTGAATCACCATATTTACAATAATTATTTCAAATAAATCAACCTACCTATTTACACGAATAATACGGTTAAACACTTACTGAAAGTTCGTTCAATGTTTGTCACAGCAATGCCTCGAAATGTCTACCACCTTGTTGAATACACTTTAAAGCACGTTTTCGTAAATTACTTTTCAAAGAACTTAGCACTGTAGTGTCACTTCTCACTACTTCAAATGCCGAAACTATTTTATTTCTTAAGTCACTAATGTTTGTTGGTCCATTCCCATCGTCATAAACTAGAGCTTTTACACGGCCCCACAAAAAAAAGTCTAATGGAGTTAGGTCCGGTGACCTAGCAGGCCACTGAACAGGCCCACCGCGACCGATCCATCGCTCCCCATACTGCTCATCTAAATATCTCCTTACATTCCACTGGAAATGAGCTGGAGCGCCGTCGTGCTGATAAAACATCCTACTGACGTTGTTTAAAGATATGTCATCGTCTTCGAGCCACTGCAGTAACAAGCCCGGCAATGTCTCGGTAAGAAACTGTAGGTACGCGTCACCGGTTAGTCGGGGCAAAAATACCGGCCCAAGTACGTATTGGCCGATGATTCCCGCCCATACGTTTAATGAGAACCGATGTTGAAAAGAATCTTGTTCCATCAGAAAGGGATTTTCGTGTGCCCACATGTGCCTATTGTGTTGATTAAATAGGCCTCGCCTAGTGAAGGTACACTCGTCAGTCCAAAGAATGTTTCTTCTCCAGTCTTCAAGAAACCACTCGCAAAACTCAACACGAGGCTGGAAATCCAGTAGATTTAATTCCTGACACCGTCTGTAGTGGTATGGGTGTTGGCTGTCCTCTCTTAAAACGTTCCAAACAAAAACGTGGCTACAGTTGAAGCGACGAGCTGCCTGTCTTGTGCTAGCTGTCGGGTTTTCTGCGAAATAATTGAGTATTTCGGTCTCCAGATCAGGATTATTCCGGGTAACTCCTCTGTCTACTGCGGTCGGAGGCCTAAATGTACCGTAATCCCGTAAGCGTTGTGTAGCGGCCAACATTGTCTCGTTCGACACAGATACACCAAACTGTTCCCGATAAACTCGCACAGCTAAATTAACGTTATCATCACATCGCGCTAACATTCGCACCATTTCACAATATTGTACATTTGTGAAGCGAAACGCCATTTTGCCGCCGGGAGACGTAGATCGCACGCGCTCGTCCTACCCCGTGTTGACACGTAACGCACGCGCCGCTGCGCTAGGGAGACTACGGAAGTACGGAGGGAGGGTAGCCGGGGTGGCGCGGGCGCCCCCGGCGCGGCGGCGGCGTGTCTCCCGGCCTTGGCGCCAGCTCTAGCACCCCCTCTCCTCACCCTCGCCCGCGCTGTTTATTTACATCGCGTTGGACAGTACCTAGTGCGCAGCGTCGTTAAAAAATGTTAGATGCGGCATGGCAAATAATTATTTTAATTAAAAAAAAAAACTATATTAAAAATTACTGTATTCGATTTTGCTGCCGATTCTAAACAAACTAGTTTCAGGTTTTGGGTTATTTCATTAACACGTTGTATATACTTACCGTAAGCAGCTTTATTTATGGGAAATTAAAAACAAGAAAGTGTTAAGTATTTATCTTTAAAGCTTTTGATTGAAAAAGTATTTTCGTATGTTTAAGTATTATTATTGATAAAAGTGGGTATCTAAATCACAGATCTTTCACTTAAAGCTATGCACAGTTTTATTTAAGAGGCTGGTTGAGAGCTCTTCGCCCACTCAAACCATGCAACCATTACCTAAATCATTGTCAAATATACATATTGCAGTCTTTATTAAATTGCTGTAGGTAGTTATGTTTTTCTGTAGGTAGTTATATTCTAAGTTAGAACAACTACCTACAGAAAAAAAGAACTTCTAACATTTGACTGAAAGTTAAAGATTTGCAAATCTATACTTATAATAAATCTGTAGAAGTGAAAATTCTGTACATTGAAAATATCAAAAAAATAAATGGCAGGGGGTGTTACTAGACCGACACCGAACCCAAAAATGTGATAAAAAAAATTTTTGTCTGTCTGTCTGTCTGTTTGTTTGTTCAGGTATCACGCAAAAACTACCAGTTCGATTGCGATGAAACTTGGTATAATTATTCTTTAGTATCCTGGGCACCACACTGGGTACTTTTTATCCCGGAAAAGTATCCTATCCTACGGTTGGGGGGTGTCAAAGTTTGTATGGAAGAATTTTAACGCGCTGTCCGATTAACTCGAAACTCAATATTTATACTTAAACCCAAAAATTAAGAATAACGTGTATCAGGATTTTTCGAAATTCAACCCCTAAGGGGGTAAAATAAGGGATGAAAGTTTGTATGAAAAATCTTATTCCTTGAGGTAATAAACATGAAACTTCGCACGAATAGTTATCTAAATAAATAAAAAAGTTTGTAGTTTTTTGTTTTTCTAAATTACCCCCTAAAGGGGGATTGGGGGGTGTCAGTGTTTGTATGGAAGAATTTTAACGCGCTGTCCGATTAACTCGAAACTCAATATTTATACTTAAAACCCATGGGGATGTATGGGGTAATTTCCGACACTCACGCGGGCGAAGCCGCGGGCAGCAGCTAGTCCTTAATATAATATAACTTACATATTGTGCGTGTATACGGACGTGTTTTACAAACCAATAAATAATTTTATGTAACACTTTTGTGTGAGACTGTTTCAAAAAACTAAATCTTGTACTACAAATTTAAGAAGGTTGGCACAATATACTGCGCGGCCGCTTTTATACAGTCATTCGAATTTGTTCGGTTAACCGTGAAATTTCTTTTCCTATGGTTTTCTTCATATATCTGTGTAGTTACAAGGATTTTTCAGCTCAAACTTTAAGGGTAAGCAATTGAATAAAGGTACTAATTATTTGTCGAATCATAATTACCGTCACTTAATAATAACTCGTGTATTGGAGTGTTACACTTTAGCGTAGCCAGAATTTAATTAAAATGGAATATCTCTCTGAGGAGTTGGAATAGAAACATCTAATTTCGCATGATGCTTTGAGTTCATAAAAGGTACAAACCACCATAATTGGTAAGTTTCTAGGGTTTCTTATTGAAGCGCAAGGATCGATTTTAGGGTTTTTGAAAATCAATTTTTTTTCTTCCAACGGTGTCGATTATAGAAAAAATAAAAGTGCACAGCATAAGCACAAATTAAGACCCACCGTAGTAAAAAAAATCGTAGTTGTATGTCATACCGTTTGAGAGGTACAGCAATTTGCTAAACGTTACCCCAGCGGCATCTTGAATAACTCTGAAACCTCAAGACGCACAAATTTCATTTTTTGGGCACAATTAGGCAGAAATTCAATCTATCTAAGTAGCTAGTTTGTGCTCAGCTACGACCACCGGTTAAAAAACATGCCGCTGGGGTAACGTTACTCCAGCGGAATCTGTTTTTCGTGAATATCTTTGGATCGGCTGGACGCACAAATTCTAAATTTCGGGCACATTTACACGAGATGGGGTACTAATTATCTGTCGAGCCAAAATCCTGAAAAGCGACAACATTCCGCTGGGGTAACGCACACGTGAGCTTTACACTGGACTTTGCTTTCGGCAAACTTCGGCCACGCTGTTGGCTGATTCAGGAGCCGACTTCACTACATTAAAATGACACAGCGCGGATGGAAGTGGAATACGGTCGCGGAAGGATATACTGGGGATTCGATCCATAATAAAATCTAAAATCTGTAAGCGTATAGTAGAGACCATAAGCTTGAAACAAACCTCATGGCTCATATCCTTGTCTCGCCCGTTTCAGAGTCACGAATACCGGCGCTGAGTCACCTACTTTCACTATCCTCCCGTCACAATACTTAAGTAAGGAAGCCGAAACCTCAGCGAATACTCAAACTCATGTCACTAACACAACAATATCGGTTCAAAAAAACAAAACTGTTACTTTTAATTTGCAAAACTGCTATAATTTTACTTTTAACTTATATGTGCAGTTGGAATGTTTATGGGGAGAACATGTTCAACTACCTACAATGTTAAGTTATTAAGAATGACTATTTCATGAAATCATTATATTTGAGGATTATTCTAACTTAAGGAGTTGTATTCCTGATTCTAATGATTATAATACTGTAAAACCATATTTATTACGGTCGCAAATCATATTTTAATCAACATACAACCTGACACTGACCTGCAAATTGCAAAAAACGTAAGAAAATTTGAATTTCGCGGGCCACCTTGGAGCATCCACCTTAAAGTGCTAATTTTTGTTAGAGTCAAGTGTCCCCCCCCCCCCCTGCCAGCTAAAGCAGCTGGTAAGTTCTGGATATGTGGAAAAATTCACAGCAGTAGTATATATAACGAAATTAAAAGGAACACTATCACAGCTAAGTAGACTCTACAAGTTTACGAGTAATAATCGACCAACTTAAATGTGTTGTTGTTTGTTGTTGGTTGTTGCAAAATCATGACTGAACATGTTTTTCAACTACAATGTTAAGTTTGTTCTTGGGATGAATTCATTCCAGCTACGGAACCCTTCATTGTGCATGGTCCGACACGCACTCACAGAACACATATACTCCTAACGGAGCACGCACTGGGCCGGTTTTTATTTTGTTGTTATAGCGGCAATAGAAATGTAAGCAACCTGTGAAAATTTTACTATGTAGGTACATATTACGGTTCATGAGATACAGCCATTGATGTTACATAAAATAGGGATACAGCTACCTAATTGCGTAAAACGTTTTCGTAAACGATTCCGACTAATATGTTTCATTTTGACAGTTCAACAACATTCATTGCGTTATTTAAGTTGACGAGCAGTTTTTTTTTCGCTTATGAAGCAATTGATTAGCAATCTGGCTGTCTATTCTGTAAAAAACTCACCGTGAAAATGTAGGTGAAGTGAGCGTGAAGTGACCGTCATTTCACAGGAATCGACACAATTTGACAGCTCACCTCACCTTATTTTCACCGTGAGATGTTTACAGAATAGACCGGCTGTTTCAAACCGATCCAGATTGTGATAGATCGTGTATTACGCAATTAGGGTGCAGCCTGCTGTCAGATAGACGGACAGCGTTTAGTAGGTAAATATATTATGGTTCTGATTGGCACCCTTCGGGTACGGAGCACTAAAAATGGGCCGTTATAATACAAAAGCACTATATTATTATGATGATCAAAATGTATGGAACAGCCGAAATCTGTTGTGTTGGTCCTTTATTAAAATTGGTTAATTTTCATGAGAATCTGTAGGTACAGGCCTTCTGCTACCCTTACCTACTATAATTGCCATACTGTATAATAATTATTATGCATGACATCACGTAATCTTCGAAGGGTTAGGCAGAGGTGTAGCTATAGTACACGCACATTTTGGTATAACGCTATAGTTATGCAAGAGGCGAGCGTATTGACATCAACAAGGCACAAATCCATTCTCTGAGCTGCGAAATTCATGATGGAAAAATCCTAACACTGCGCAATATGATAGGATAATAATAATCAATAAAGTACCTACAACCATCACAATTTGTGACCTTCAACTGACGTATTTTTAAATATTAAAGACATTCGTTGCAGGTGAGAGCTGGAAGCGATGGACACAGTATATCCGGCGTCGGCGTCGGCATTGGCGCGCGGGCGGCGCCTGCGCCGGGCTGAGCCGCGCCACCGGCACCGCACTACGCCCGTCACCTTCGCAGAGATCAAGGTGGCTCGTCCATACCATAGCATATTTTTTTCTAATAGTAAGGGAGAAACTGAGCGACTGATAGTAATATCAGCGCGCACAACCCAGACTCTGGAACTATGGAACGTAACATTCAACCTATATGAGTGAAAACTCTTGTTTTATCTATACATCTATTATATTATATACATTAATAATAATAAAGCTGAAGAGGGTCGAAACTCTGTACATGGAAGATATTCGAAAAAAGTTGGGTGGTATTGGAAAAAAGCTGGTACTTAAAATCGAGAACAGAACACATTGCAACAGTTTTTAGAATTTTTGTCTGTTTACGTATCTGTTTATTTGTTCGCGCATCACGTGAAAACGGCTGAACGGATTTTTATGCAAATTTACTAATCTGTCGAGAAAATCCCCGGCCAGGTTATAGGCTATAAAAATTCAACCTTTAAAATAAGCCACTACAATAGATTGAGTTAAGTTTGCACCTGAATCTCATGGCGCTACTTAGGAAGGATATAAAGGTAAGATACTTAAAGGAAAAAAAAAACCGGCCAAGTGCGTGTCGGACCACGCACAATGAAGGGTTCCGTAGCTGGGATGAACTTATCCTAAGAACAAACTTAACATTGTAGTTGAAAAACATGTTCTCCCATACAAAATGTATGGTAGAACATGTTTTTGCAAATGCAAATTTAAGTTGGTCGATAATTACTCGTTAACTAGTAAAGCCTACTTAGCTGTGATAGTTTTCCTTTTAATTTCGTTATATATACTACTACTGTGAATTTTTCCACATATCCAGAACTTACCGTTTAGCTGGCAGGGGGGGGGGGGACACTTGACTCTGACAAAAATTAGCACTTTAAAGCTTAATATTTCGCAGACGGATCCTTCAATCCAAAAATGGTTTTAAAAAGCTCACAATATTTTTGTACGAGCTTTCTAACGATATCCCATACCATGGGATAGACGAAAAAAAAAAGATATCCCCACTTTACATATAGGGGAGGTATCCTAAAAAAAAAATTTTTTCATGATTTTATTTTACCACTGTCGGTTTCATTAGTATGTATACTCATGCCAAATTACAGCTTTCTAGTACTAACAGTCTCTGCGCTAAGCGGGGGACAGACAGACAGACAGACAGACGGACGGACAAACTATAAAGGTTCCTTGTTTACTACGGAACCCTAAAAAAGGTAAAATGAACACGCATTTAATTGCATAATTTATAATAGAAAATAGAAAATTATTAATTTACTCCGTCATGAATTATACCTAATCGTAATTATATCGCATCCATATTCATACGTATCGCCTTCTTTATGCACCCACGAAGGTGGGTACCTACTTTGAAAAAAAAAAAACATTTGTCTCTGTCGTTTGCGGAGTAAATGTCAAACGATTTGGGACTCGCATTTTATACGCGTTACCATGAATTCATCTTCCCGAAAAAAATCGAATCTTCCGCCAAAGTCTCAGGAGTCTAAGGAAGACTGCGGTGACAGACTCAGTGGCGCTCTAGCCAGGCAGGCCGCTACGCTTTCGGCTGAAACGGCAAGCCAGCGCGAATCTCAGTTGGGTTCCCAAAGACATCGTACGCAATCTTTGAGATCGCTCGAAACTAGCGACGATTCTAGACGTAGCCGCGACCGTGATCGACATTATTTTATCCCGTGCGTCGGAGACGTTCACGCAGTGCGAAGAAAGGTTGACCGCTCAGCGGATTCGCACGACAGACGTAGACCTAAATTCGAAAGTTTGTTAGGAAGTATGGATTTCTATGTCTATATTTCTTACCTTTTCATGCTTAGACTGATTTGACTGGAGGACCGATTTGGATGGAATTTGCCATGGACATGATTTGAATAGGTACATAAAGGACGTAAAAATACAAAAGTGGTACCGTATCGTCCGATATACACCTACTACTCTATGGGCGTTTGCACTACAAGGAATTTTATACGGTTCGGCAGTCCGATTTTCAAGTAAATATCACGTGATTCGGAAATATAGGTATGAGCTTTTACATCCGGAAGGTAAACTTCCGTGTAGTGCACAAACGCCCTATGTCCTTTAAATCACGTCAATTTGAATAAGGGCGAAAAAAACTATTGATTTGGAAGTGTAGTTTTATTTAGTGGTAATTGTAAACAAAAATAACTGGAATACAGTCCTCTATATGTGTGTCCATCTTCCGCCTCCAGTGAAGAGGGAGAGAAATTAGGGGTGAATTAGCCGCTTATTGACACAGACCGAATTCCAAGCGGGTGGAGCCGCGGGTACAGCTAGTGAACCAATCAATTTGAATTTTATTGTCGTTGGTTATTTCGTCTTGGTCGAGGACTCTAGGGGGTGTCAAAGTTTGTATGGTTTTTTTTAGGGTTCCTTAGTCAACAAGGAACCCTTATAGTTTCGCCATGTCCGTCCGTCTGTCTGACTGTCTGTCTGTCCCCGGCTTAACGCAGAGACTGTTAGTACTAGAAAACTGTAATTTGGCATGAGTATACATTATTAATAACGCCGACAAAGTGGTAAAATAAAAACATGAGAAAAAAATCATTTTTTTTTTTAGGGCCCCCCTATTTGCGAAATATTAAGCTTTAAAGTGCTAATTTTTGTTAGAGTCAAGTTCCCCCCCTGCCAGCTAAATGGTAAGTTCTGGATATGTGGAAAAAATCACAGCAGTATAGTACCTATATATGTATACCGTAATTAAATGGGACTTTCACAGCTAAGTTAGGCTCTACTAGTTAACGAGTAATTATCGACCAACTTACATTTGCAGTTGCAAAAACATGTCCTTCCATTCATTTTGTATGGGAGAACATGTTTTTCAACTACAATGATAAGTTTGTTCTTCGGATAAATTCATCCCAGCTACGGGAACCCTTCATTGTGCGTGGTCCGACACGCACTTGCCGGTTTTTTTACGTGAATTTACTTTAAAAAAACCCGCCAAGTGCGTGTCGGACCACGCACAGTAAAGGGTAACACAGGGAAGAAGTCGGACTTTTTTGCCGTAGTTGGGTTTTAGTTATGTGTTTTTATTTGTTTATGTATATGTTCTATAATATGTTATATTTACTTACCAAACGATTTAAAAAAAAAACTAGCTCTCAATGGCGCCTTATGCCCTGCAGTCGACTGACAAAAACAATTAAAATCCAACTAAGACAAAAACGTCAATTAAAACTGTAGGTACCTATAAACAGACATACTACAAAATAACATCGGTTCCGTATAGCCGGGAGTCACAAATGTCACAATACCAAACAGACCGAAATTATTTCTACTAGTTTACTAGTTTAACGGGTGTACTCAATGACTAATGTTGGGAACTGTGGTGTCAGGAGGTGGACGAGGAGAACTCCGAGACGGAGGTGCAGAGCGAGGAGCGCAAGCGGCGGCCCGACGTGCTGGAGGAGCGGCTCGGGCGGCAGTTCGCGGAGTTCCGGCGCCGGCGCGCGCGGCGCGAGCTGCTGCGCGAGCTGGAGTCGCCGCCGCCCGCGCCGCCCGCGCGCGCCGGCAGCGAGCCCGCCGCGCTGCACCACTGCGACGTCTCTGACACCTGAGCGCGGCGCCCGCGGAGCTTGGATACGATACACTGACGCGCCTGACGCTGACGCCGTCCATTATTGCCGATGGTATAGGACGACTCGGCCGCCAGACGGTTTCACGTCACGGATCAACTGTATTTTTTTTGCGGGATCGTATTTTAATATTTTCGACATTTACAGCTCTAAAATTATTTGATTAACAGCCTTAATGAGATGTTAAGGTACTTATCATTAATGTTATTGGTAGATAGTTAAGTAGCACGCTAACATTTGTATATTATAGACCGACGGTGATCGTTTATAGCGATGCCGTTCAGTGTTACAAACTTTTTTATCTTAGCTCGGCTTCGGCTCTTGTACTTATGCTGTATGCAGTTAGCGGCGGCCTCAGCAGGCTCCTCGCGGTACGCCGAAGGGCGCCACGGTTCAAACAGATTGACAAATGTTCAACACTGCGCAACTGCACAAGTGATCGCAGACCTCGACTCATTTAACATGAACGTGGGAGTAAAATTAAACACGTAATAAGACAGTTCTCGTATAATTATTGTACAATAAAATAAATAGCACTCTCAATCACGCGTCTGTCAGACTCATCAATAAATAGACACAACTATGTAACTACGTATGTACACGAGCTAACACTATGTACTCAATATTAACCAATATATATTATTACAAAAGTTTAACAAGTATATACTGACTATACAAGGTACTATGTATAGTATAGTACGATGTCGAATATCTCGTTGCATTTATGCAAATTTGATTTAAGAAGTTAAATTAACAATCATTCGAACATACAGGTCGTCATTCTCAAAACCTTAACTCGATTAAGTAATTTATATAACACAGCATCGTTTTGTCCATTAAATGTTTCCATGTTTCACTTATCTACAGATATTTTTACGTACTTTACTATGTTTGAGTAGTTTCAGGAACTGACTTTGGTTCATTCTAATCAAAAGTATTTAGTATTTGGGCGTGTACGGTGTAACTTGTACGTCAATAGAAGATCAGCATGGAGTGTATCATGCACTAAGACTTAAGTAATTGGCACTGGTCGACTGTCTCACTATTCACTACGCTACGGTAACGCGTAACAACATACAAAACCTAATACTTAACTGTAGTTTGTTCTCTTAGTGTGTATTCATAACGTATTATTATCATTGGTACTTAGTATAGTACGGGCGGCAACAACGTCTATGTACAACTTGTCTTATCTAGCTAGCCGTACACGGTACGGTGGTATACCTTCATCAACTGTAAATATAATTGTAGCAATATAATCGACTCGTAAATACTCTTATGTCAACATTTTCCTAAATAAATAATTATTTTGTCATAATACTTTATTTGTCAGCCTCGACACCTACGTGTACGTCGCTCGGCGCCTCCCTAATACTGTACAAAATATTAATTATGTCTATTATAGCACATCATTCATTTATTTGTCTGTGAGGGTTCATCGGCTGCGCAGGGGGCTAGTGGACGGTGCGGAGTCAGTCTTGTGAGGCGGCGCGCGCGTCCTCGTCCGGCTGCAGCTCCGCCTCCGCCGCAGACGGGATCGTGTGCAAGTGCCGCGGGGCCAGCGCCGGCGCCGGGGAGCCGGGCGGCTCGTCCACGGCGGGCTGGCGCGTGAGGCGGGGCCGCGCCGCGCCCCCGGCCGCGCCCGCCGCGCCCGCGCCCGTCGCCGCGCTCCCGCCCGAGCGCGACGTGCGCCACGTGCCCGTCGACGCCGTCGCGTTCGAGCCTGACGAGTCGTTGCGGGACGACGACAGGTTTGAGTCCTGGGACGTCTTACGAGCCACCAGCCAAGATGCGGCGCGGCGCGGCGGCGGCGGCGGCCGCCCGTACGTGCGCCACGAGTCCGAGCGCGACGACGAGAACTCCACCGACGAGGATACCGAGCCCGCCCGCGCCGGAGCCGTGGCCGCAGCTCTGGGAGCCGGCGCCGGCGCAGGCGTGGAGCGGCGCCCACACGCGCGCAGCCAGTTCATCAGGCGCTCGCGCCGCGCCGGCTCGCGCACGCTGTCGGCGCGCTCGGCGGCGCCGGTGCTGCCGCCGGGCAGCAAGCGGCGGCAGGCGCAGGCGGCGCCGTGCTGGCCGCGCGACGAGCGCTCGGCCAGGCTGTTGGTGTTGGCGGGCGTCTGGCGGTTGCTGAAGTTGGACGAGTGCCGGCAGCGCCCGATGCCGCGCGTCACGCGCGACTCCTCGATGGCTTTGCACACGAGCGTGCAGTCCTTCTTGAACTGCTTGGTGAGGATGGCGTACAGGAAGGGGTTGCAGCAGGAGTTGAGCGGCAGCACGAACACCGTGAACACTTTGGCCTCCTCCAGCGACACGAGCTGCGCGCCGAACGCCGCCGTGAGCGCGAAGAAGGCGATAGGTGACCAACACAGGAAGTCCGTGAACACCAGCAGCGCCATGCGCTTGGCGATGCGCGAATCGTTGGAGTTCCAGGCCTGCGAGCCGCGGATAGCGCAGTACATCTTGAGGTAGCAGCCCAGCAGCACCAGGAACGCCACGCCGTTGATGACGAGCAGCGTGACCACGTAGCCGAGCGCCACCGGCGTTGACGTCTCGAAGGGCAGGCACACGGCGAACTTGCGGTAGTCGGACACGCCCAGCAGCGGCAGCGCGGCCGCCGCCAGGGAGAAGGCCCAGCCCGCCGCCATCACCACGGCCGCGTGGCGCAGCGACAGGCGCTTATTGAGGTGCATGGCGTGCGTGATGGCGTAGTTGCGCTCCAGCGTGATAACGGCCAACGTGAACACGGACAGCTCGGATGACAGCACGCCCAGGAAGCCGGCCAGCTTGCAGCCGCCAGACATCTGCCACGCGATGGCGTGCGCGCGGAATTCGCCCAGCGTGCCCGCATCCACAACCGCCAGGAAACCTGTACATGTATACCCGATAATGTATTGAGTATTCATCCAACCAATGACTCAGCCTACGATACGAATAATACATATTCACATAACACCCTGTGATTCAGTTACAAGTGCACAATAGGTATTATAGCACCATAATTGTGGAATACAGGGTTTGCTAAAGATTTGGGATTGGTTAAAGTTGTAGTGACTTTATATTTTGTGAATGTGAGAACGTTGTAGGCTCAACAGACTGCCCATTTGCAGACTATTTTCTATTTTTAACCGACGAAAAAAAAAGGAGGAGGTTCTCAAGCCGACAAGTTTATTGGTTTTTTTTTTATGTATGTCCACGCATATCTTTTTCCAGAGTAGTCCCATTTAAACGATTATTTTTTTATTGGGGATGATATACCTCGAAGTTGGTCCCGAATAAATTTAATAACTTTGGTGGTACTTTTCTAGTTAGCTTGAATATTAGGTACTTATGTTTCCCACTTAGCCTATGTGGATGATGTTCTACGTTATTTACATACCAGGTCGATATTCGAATTTGTGTGGGGCAGGTACCACAACTAACTAAACAGGTAAGTGCTGAGTTGAGCTACACGATTACTGACAAATGCGTGCACTGACTGGACATGCAAGTCCTCTCAAATCTGTATGGTTGTTTCTTCAAAAGGCCATTTCAGACACAAATCTACATGGTCCTCCAATGATCTGACCAAGATCATCTCTGGACTTTATATACATATTGACATGAACTTTTTTATATACAATGACATGAATATTTACTATGTAAAGTATTTTTTTATTTTTATTTATTTTGTTTATTATTGTGAATGTGAAGACTATGTGGGTCATTGATTTTTTCTTTTTCTTTTCTTAGTTAGTTTTAACCATGGTCTGGCAGTTTGAGTACTATATGCGGCCTACCCAAATGTCCTTTCTTTGGTATTGTTCGTCGAATCGTTGAGCTCCTTGACTTCTGAGTTGAGCTGCACGATTACCGACAAATGCGTGCACTGACTGGACAGGTCCACTCAATCTGTGTGGTTCTTTCCTCAAAAGACCATTTCAGACACGAATCTACATATTCTTCACATGATCTGACCAAGATTATGTCTGGACTTTAAAAGAGACTGTGATCTCTGAGTTTGTTTCGGCCTTTCTTCTCAGAGTAGTCAGATAGGAAACGCCGACCTCATCTAGTTTTAAAACATAATTATGATTGACGTGTAAAAGTGTTTGTATGAACCTACTTACAGAAAATAAATCATTTATCATTTATAATAACTTTAATTTGGGAAGTCGGTGGCAAAAAACCAAAATTCAAAACCAAGGACACAGATTTTTTACTTTGTAATATTTTGATTTTTGATTCATAAACCTAATCTAATCTTGAAGGTGTTCTTAGTATTTAAACAGTTTTATTGTTATTATCAATCTTGCTTAAATACGGCAAGGTATTGGAGCCGCGACACAGTTATTGATTTAGTAGGTTTAATCGATTGTAAACTCAGCACTCAATGCAAAGTGATAGTCACCCAAGTAGATGCCCATGAAAAAGTCGGCGGCGGCAAGGTTGGTGACGAGGAAGCGCGGCACGTCGATGCGGCTGCGGCTGAAGATGAGCACGAACACCACCGTACCGTTGCCGAGCAGCGCCAGCAGGAACACCGCCCACACGCCGCAGCGCAGCGTCCACCAGTCGAACAGGTCCACGCACGGCAGGAACGGGCCTGAGCACACAGGGCACCAGATAACACGAGGCTTAGCAAGAAGTGTTCCTATACGCCAACTTTGGCACGAAACACTTATGGTAATAAGCATACTGGTGTATGTGTGACTCACCTGGCAGCGGCAGACACTGCACCTTGCGCGGCGCGTCGGGGCGCAGGTCGCGCTCACCCAGCTCCACGGCGCCCGCGCCCGCCCACCCCTCCAGCATCGCCTGCAGACCGCCCGCGGCCCCGGCCCCCGCCGCGCCGGCCCCCACGCCGCTCAGCTCAGACACGTTGACTGGCAACAGGTACCACTAGGTATAGCAGACTTCATACAAGCACTAACAAACGTACACATCTAGCTACAGTTGAATGTAGCCCTCAGTGAGTGAAGTTCATCAATCAGGTAACAGGTACGTACAGTAGTGCGCCCAGATGTCGGTAGTGTTGGCCCAGGCGGCGGGGTCGATGTTCTGCGGCGGCAGGATCACCAGGTCGGAGGGCGACTCGGCCGCTTGCTCCTCCTCCTCCTCCTCCATGAGCGGCATGAACTCGCAGCAGTGGTACGCGTACGACAGCACCAGCGTCTGCGGCACGCACGCAGTTATTATTGCCCTCTCTAATGTTGTTTGTTTAGTACTACTATTATTCTTTGACAACACTCTCTTTTGTATGGATGACAGTTTCCAGCAAAAGATAAGGTAGCTTACGAACTGTCAACTGACGAAGGAGTAGCTTTTGTATAAAATTAGTTATTATTTGTGGCGACGATCTTAATATTGTTCACGCGATTAAAGCAGTCAATGTCATCGGAGCCGTTCATAATCCGTATAACATAAAGATAATGAATTGGTATGCGTGTGAACTGGTCCACACCAACAGATGTTTATCAAGCAATAACGTAGCAGATCGCGATGGAAACTCGATACATGACGGCAGCAGTAGTAAACAAAGATATAAGTATGTGACAGCGCGGTGGCGAGAGCGGACGCGGGCAGCCGGGGTATGTGTATCAATGACATCGAAAGACCTTGCTCAACATAAAGTTGGCACTCTTCGAGCCTCGCTTCCGGATGATGTTGCAGAAGGAAAACAATTCATTTTAATTGTTGTGAACGTGTCTTGAATCCGTACTATTCCGAACGCGGGAGTGAGGAAAACTACTTGCGCGCGACTGTAGATGGCGCTCGCGCTCCCACCATGACAGTACCTGTATCCGGGGCAGCATGTCGGGAGGGTGGAAGTGGCGCAGGTTGGGGTTGTTGTGCGCCTTCAGGTGCAGCAGACGCTGTAGGCCGGCGCCCGGCAGCCACGAGAACACGTTGTTACCCACGTTCCTATGACACGCAGACATGACTCAATATCACTATAATGGCGTGTGGTTATTACCAGTGAAAGACGATAGTTTAACACGAAAAACAGTTTAATAATAATAGCTCACAACTTGTTATCAACCTTACTTAGCAACACAATATTTAGGTAAATTATGAGCGAGCGAGAACCGCGGAAGGAACCGATTGCAACGTACGACGCCCACTACTCAGTATTTGTTAACATTCCATAATGCGAACTTAAATGATACGTTTTACAAAGACATAATCATTGTGAACCAGAAGAGAGTATGCTTTAATTTATAAAACATGTACTTAGGTAACTTAAAGGCATTAGAAATCCATTGATATTATAACAGCATTTAGATAATAGAAATTGTTTTAAGTTATTTACGAATGTATTAAAGGAGAATCGGTACCTACCGAACTATAGTCTAGGTATATACCAATGGACAGAGCTTTTCAAGGAGAACCTTTGCTACTACTACGACTTTTGTGGCAATTGTTAGTCAGTTCGGAGTTATTATTAAACTAATAATAATCGTTTATTTATAACTAGTTTAGCTGCCCGCGACTGCGTACGCGGATCCTCTTGCTTATGCCAGCGACAACGGGATCGCCAAAATCGAAGATCTGAAACGTCTGATGTCGAATTCTAAGAGTCCGGGGACGGGCCAACAACGGGATGCGCGAGACGATTCGAGACGTACCAGAACTTTCATTTTTGTAAGTAAACAGGTAATGGCCATCAGACTAAACAACTTTTGCCCAAAGTAGAAGTTATTGTTTTTAATTTGTTTTTCGATCAGTCTTTTGTAGCGGCCAGTTTATCGATGATATAGAATGTAAGTTGGAGTCTCATTGCCTTCGAAATGTACCTATGGGAAAAGTTTTTTTGCGATTTCTGACTTTTTTAGTACTCAAAGCTCAGTTCGTCTAATAGAGGTTTTTGATCCTTATAAGAAACAGGATCGATTGGCATCAATTTTTTTTTTGTGAAAGCGGCCCTATGTCTTGCTGAATGTACATATTTTTCAAAATCTGTGAATGCAGATCAAAATTTCTCAAAAAGTTAAGGACATTCTTCTAAGACCATTTTCCGGTAGCTACAACGGTTAATGTAGCTGTCCTTGCTGCCCCATCTCAAAAATCCACCCTGTATATGTTATAGTGTCGCTGGAGTTCCACAACAGGTGTTCCAGATCTTCAAATTTATTCTCACAGTTGCGGTTCTGCATCAGGTGTTCCATTTTCCAAAATAAATTATAGCCTATATGTTGCCCAGACTAATACCTAGACAACAAAAAAACTTTAGGGTAAAGGGTACACTGAATTAACAATAATATTGCAAATAACTTTTTAAAAAAATCTTTATGAACTGTATTTGGGGTTTTTCCTTCAGTAGCTAATATATAAAGACTCTTGCTAAGACGTCCAGTTCTTCAAATTTATTCTCTCAGCAGAAAATGCTCATCACGTGGAACAATTTTTGCTATGTTACCATTTTTGTATCTCTTATAGTTTAGCAGGTCTGTTGCGGTTCTGCATCAGTGTTCAAGTTTCCAAGATAAATTATAGCCTATATGTTGCCTAGACTTAATACCTATCCTACCTACAACAAAAAAAAACATTCAAATCCGTCCAGCAGTTCCGAAGATTAGCGTGTACAAACAAACAGACAAACAGACAGAATTTTTCTTTGGATTCGTGCTCTATTACTGTTTCTAAACCATTTAAAAAAAAAAAAAATATTCAATGTACAGACACAGTTTTTTTACTGTTTTATTAGGTATATGTATATATAAGGTCCCATTAAAATAGATGGACAAACTTTTAGAAATCATTCAGACCACCAAAATAAGGACAATGGTAAAAAAAACATAATAAGAAAAAAGCATTATATACTTACAAGAAAAAAAACCTGCTAACGAAAATACACCAACAATGTTGGTTACCCAATGCCATTTATTATTTAAGGTCAAAATAAAATCACTTTTTTTTTGTTTGGACATCTTTGGTAAGACGTACTGAACGCTGTGTTAAAATTAGTCCATCTATTTTAATGGGACCTTGTATATATAGATAAAACCGGCCAAGTGAGGACTTCCTTGCACACCAGTCCATGCAACTGTGACTGAATACAGTGAGTACGTACAAGTCTTCCAGCTTGGAGACGGGCACGAAGGTCTCCATGTCGATGTGCTCGATCAGGTTGTCCTCCAGGTTCCTGCAACAGAACGCGTTCAGTAATACTGCCTCATCATGAGACCACCTCCCCCCTCGGGAACGGATAACTTTTATAATAACTTCAGATCTGAACTAACATAAGAAAGATAGCAACAAAGAAAATACGTGTATTTGCGGTAAACATGACGCAAAGAGAGAACACAAACACAAAAAATAAACAAGTTGGGGGAAAATATGCATCAAATCATTAACATCCACGCATAAAGCCTCGTGCAGACTGGCGCGACGCGGTTCTAACAATACAATTTGTAAGATACCTTCACGGTAGAACAATTACCGGTGTCGCGGCGGCGCGCCGTCGCGTCGCGCCAGTCTGTACGGGGCTTAACGGCCATCGCCGAGTGAAATAGTTGAGTTGTAATGTAACGCTTAGTTCATTGATGCAATACATCCCAACGGACTTTGGAAAGCGATTTTGAATACCTACCCATAATTAGCAAAAACTTCCATGTGAATATCTTATTATTTCGATACAGAACAAAACAATCTTTAGTGTCAGCCTACATTTAATTGTAAATGAACATGACAGTTTTTAATACCTACTTAACAGTTTTATTTAATAAAATTGCGAATTAAAATATCGATAACCCAACATCGAGCACAAAATTTAATTAGTTAAATCTAATTCTATTAGTTTCCTTTTCATTAATAGTATAATATTATTCTTTAAAAACCACATAATAAAAATTGCAATTTTTGGGTTTTATATTTCTGCACATGGTCTCCCCATGTGCAGAAATATAAAACCCAAAAATTTAATTAATATTAAATAATATTATTCTTTATTTTTGGGTTTAAGTATAAATATTGAGTTTCGGGCTAATCGGACAGCGCGTTAAAATTCTTCCATACAAACTTTGACAACCCCCAACCCCCCTTTAGGGGGTAATTTAAAAAAACAAAAAATTACAAACTTTATAATTTATTTTGATAAACATTCGTGCGAAGTTCATGTTTATTACCTTAAGGAATAAGATTTTTCATACAAACTTTCATCCCCTATTTGACCCCCTTAGGGGTTGAATTTCGAAACATGCTTCTTTATTCCTTGCCTACATTATAAAGGAAACCTTTATGCAAAATTTCAGTTTCCTAGGTCCAAAGGTTTGGGCTGGGCGTTGATGAGTCAGTCAATCAGTTAGTCAGTCAGTCAGTCAGGGCTTTTCTTTTTATTAATATAGATAATTTGTTGTATCTGCCACTATTGTAAGATGACAATTAAATGTCATCGTATCGCATAGAAATAATCATATTTTCGAAAACAATATTATCAAAATTAAAACTATAATATAAAATTACGAGATATTTTCTCTGAGCAGTCGACCTATTTAATGTGTTCTTATTTTATTTGAATTTTTTTAAGCAACGGCGTGAAGAGCGAATTAAAAAAAAATTGACACAGGTCCATCCTCGATGAAGTCCCGCAGGACCCTGAATGGCAGCCGATTTAGCCCGATTTACTATTTTGGTTTTTATTTAAAAAAAAACTATTAAACAAAAAAATCCAACCGTTAATGTGCCTCCAAAATACGATTACCTATTGGTACATGGATGCATGTATTATTTTGTGCTGTAATTAGGAAATGAAACGAGAAATGGTTTTGAAATGGACCCTGTGTCGGATTTTTTTTTCATCGAGCCAATTCCAATTTATCGTGTTTTGAACCATTTCGATTTAAAACAAAAATAAATATTTTATACATCGGTAAATTACCGGTTTCGTTTGTTTTTACCGGTAATTTATTAACCGTCAAAATGGCCTGTTTACCGGTAAAAATGAAAACGAGGAACAGAAAACCGGTACCTATTGCATGTCCTAGCAATTGCGTTCAGGGCCGCAAGTGGAGTTCCGGACCACAGTGTCCCAGCCTCTGTTCCCCTAGGTCTGGCGCGCCGGCTCAGCAGGCGCGAGACAGGACGCGGTGCCGGCGCGGCGGGACACGGAGCGATGCCGCCGCGATAAGTACCACACAGCCCCGCTGTACCGGGGGCACATAAGCGGCAGATCGACTTACTTTTACGATCTCGTAAAGTAACGCTAGATTAACTGACTCACCTGATCGTAATATGCAGATAGCCGCTGTTCGCTCTTGTGCTATTTTATATCTCCTCATAAAAACATTGTGGCGACGCACGACTATTTCCACGACGCCGACGACGGCGTAAAATTATATATACGAGTATAGAAAAGGCTTATATCCGGGAACAAATGGCGGTAATCCGGCCGGGGGCGGGGCCGTGTTATCATTACCTGATGCTGAGTTAATAATGGCGCGATATCGCGGGCGCGCCGCGCGACAAGGGTAGCGCTGCCTGTCGCGCCCGCGATATCGCGCCAGTGTGTATGAGCCGTTACTTGTATATCGCGACAAGCAGAATCGCTCAGCTGTTAATGTCTTTTAGAATGTTTCGTATCATAATATTCGAGTCAACAGCGTATCGATAGCATAACATCTAGCTATATGTATAGCTCAGGTTGATCCTCACATCAAAACAAAACGCTCGGGGCATCTGGACTGGACTGAACATCGAATTAAATTAGATTCGCGGTAATCGGGTTTGAGCTCCTCGCGATAAATGGAGATAGACTAGTCTCCATTACATCGGCCTTAGATTATTATTTATATGGCAATGCCAATTAGAGCTTGTGTTGGTATTACCAGTTCAGAGTTCTGGAATAGAAATAACCTAAGCTAACCTGTTTATTAAGCACGTTTGGAGGGGACATGTACGTAAACAATGTGCAGTTAATCCGCGGTTATCGTGCTCGGTAGCGGTTAGGAGTACACCCGCGAAGGTCGCAGAGTTCGCTCGTGGATGTGGGTCGCCGGACTCGCCGGTCGCCGGTCGCTAGTATCAGCGTCGATAGCATCTGTACTACAGCTGTATACTCACACGCGTCACCGGGTCGTGCGTGCGATCGTATGACGTCACCACTCGTTCTCCATTAAGGTATGCGGAGGTCGAGTGAGGTTGTGTGTGTACTCACAGTACTTGCAGGTCCGGCGTGTGCGTGAACACGTCGGCGGGCAAGTGGCGCACGCGGTTGCGCGCCAGCAGCAGGTCGTGCAGGCGCCGCAGCCCGCGCAGCGAGTCGCCATCCAGCGACGAGATCTCATTGCCCGACAGGTCTCTGCGCACAAACATCTTACATCACAACATGTGCCGACCAGTGTACGTGTACGTGAACAAGTGAGCACTCACAGCACGCGCAGCTCGGTGCAGTCGCGCAGCTCGGGCACGCGCTGCAGCACGTTCAGCTTCACGTCCCTGCGGACACAGCGTTGTTACAATGTCTGCCAGGCGGCGCGCTGCGGGTACTGCTCATGAATATGTTAACACAAAACTTCGCCACTCAACATTCAAATGGGCAATTAGCAGATTATACCCGTCAATGTAAATAACTGTCAGTTTTCCGGAAGTGGGTCATCAGGTCAGTACCACGCTCGCAGTCGCGAGTGACGAGCTTGTATCGAATACCGACAGGAAAACATCTGGCGAATATTAAGACGCCGCTATAATGTCAATTGTGTTTGTTTAGAAAGATTAGCTCATAATGTAGGAGCGGATGAGTTGTACATGGGTGGAGCAGGGGCAGGCGATTAGCGCGCGCTCTTACTATGCAGATGAGGTCGTCCTTGCCCGAGTTTATCCTCCAGAGCTGAGCGCCACGCGCGGCGCTCCCTCTTGCCACAAAATGAAAAGGAGAAGACCCACTTCGCATGTCATGCACAAGAACGAGTGCACCAGGGAAGCCATGCCATCCTTGGATACCAGGCTAACCAGGCCTTTAATACGCCTGGACAGAAACGGCATGCGTCTGATGACGTTGACCATCATAGGCTCGCTAAACACACATTTCCACACATTAGGCATAATGGACAGTCCTCTGTGCAGCGCATGCATGGAGGCTGTGGAAACAGTTGCGCATGTGCTTTGAGTTCACAGGCGTCGCCCAAATTAGAACAGAAACCCTCGGGTCACCCAGATTTTTCCTGAACAGACCAGGAGATCTAATCAAATTCTGGAGGGAGCTGGGCTGGTTGGAATAACCACCGACCCGTGGTCCCATAGATATAAGAGAGAATGTTATTTCTATGGGTCCACCTGAAGGACTAAGTGCGGAAACCAAACCCTACGAACCTAAACGAAAAGAAGGAAGACCCACTTCTAGCAAGGTATCGTAGCTAGAGAGACGGTAGGTAGAGAGACGGTAGGTAGAGAGACGGCGTGGTCGCAGCGCAACTGTTGTTTGTTACTCTCAAGGTACATTTTCTTTTGATCATTCTAACAGAAGTAGTACCTAGTTATTTTGTGGACTTATGCAGAATAACTCATTGGTATCAGATTACAGCCCAGTGTCGCGTGTGGAGTAGTCCTTCTGCTGCTACTGCCGTGTGGCAGGCACGTTCTAGTTTCTATTTCGACAAGCTAAATCCTAATCTATTCGATTTGTAAAGCTCGGTTTTATTGGAAGACTCTCTATAAGTCGTGTCACTTTCGTCGTGTCGTTTTCACCTGTGACCTGATACAATTCTTGCGGGGAATAGTAAAATATGTGTTGTATTTGTAGACAACAGGTTGTACTGATGTACTGATCCAGAAACAGCTGCTCTATACAGGGTGTAAGAACACCTGCAACCGACTGAAGTTGTCATCTATACGCATTCTGAACATCAATATAAGTAACTCAGTGCAAAAATAATTGCTGAGAAACGACTTTTAAGGCTCCCGCAGACAGACGCGACGCGACAGTGGTAGAACAATTTCCGTGAAGTTTTCATATTTAAAATTATTCCATTAGAGTCGCGTCGCCGTCGCGCCGTTGCGTCGCGCCTGTCTATGGGCCTCTCTATTACTGGCGTGAAAATTCGCTGTTTACGGGAGTGCACGAATAGGGACTATCTAAAGTTAAGTTAAAACATTTACAACATGTTATCGTAAAAAAACGTCAAAAATTGTTTGAACTTTGCCATACACTCTGTAATTATAAGGATCCGACTCGCACTTGACCGGTTTTTGTGGATCATCATAAGAAAAACCGTTTAAGTGCGAGTCGGACTCGCACACGAAGGGTTCCGTACCACCGTACAATATTTAGCAAAAAACGCCGAAAAACAACAAAACACTTTTCTTATAGGTATGGGGACCCCCTGTAATATTTTTTTATTATTTGTTGTTATATTGGCAATAGTAATATACAATCTGTGAAAATTTCAACTGTCCAACTATGAGAGAGAGAGACACAGCCCGCTGACAGACTGACGGACAGCGGCGGCTTAGGATTACAATAGGAATTGACACCTTTCGGGTACGGATCCCTAAAAAATGATCGCAATATCGGGAAGAACAAGACTTTAAGCGTCTTTTTATGCCCGTAAAATACCTACATAAAAAATTCTGCTCGTGTCCTATTATGACGAAACGTAAAGTAAGCGTCTATGACACACGTAGATTTAAAATGTTTGTCCTAATGGTAATAATTGTACTTAATTGTTTATGGAGCTACAGTTGATCGTTACTATACCGCGAGATAATCACACATAACACATGTAATGTAATAACACAATCATGGCACATGCGAGTACTCACAGTGAGCGCAGCTGCGGCGTGTGCGCGCACAGGTCAGTGGGCAGGCGCGAGAGACGCGCGCGGTCCACGCGCAGCGTGCGCAGGCGTGCCGTGCCGTTCAGCGACGGCAGCGCGCGCAGCGACCGCGCCTCCGACAGTACCCTGCGGCACATGAACAGACACTCAACATCACCTGAACAAAGTTCACAGGTGAAGCGGACTCTGCGCACTCTTCACGCCGCGTGCGGTATCATCAAACGTCGCTTCATCTGCAACCACACTGGCACGGGACTCTGGAAAAGCCACAATTTGATGAGAATAGACAATTTGTACATGCGAAATATGAATGTTTATTATCCTAAAATAAATCCACTACAATGAATTCATTCATGACTCCCGGACCAGACTTGGAATCAGGATCATATTGTGTTGTACTTGTACTGCGGCGTCTGCGGTTGTCCCACTGTGCCAGAGACTACTTACCTATATAGTTTGTTACCAGCGTCAGTAGTTGCTTGGTGAATGTACTTTACTAGAATAGTAATAACATGCTCATCATTACTATTTGACAAATGCGATTGCTTTCATCTCAAACGGCTCCTCAAAAAGCTGAGTGCTGAGTTGCTGACGGCGCGGAGCAGTTTTCAGCCGCTTTATGTGCGTATTTACGAGCTCGACCGCTTTATGACAGACCTCAATGTATATCATGATATTTAATGACATTCATCGTTTCTATGGGGCTTGTTCAATCCTGGCACCGGATTAGTACTTTAATGAACGGTCTCTAAAATAAACGTTAAGTACTTTGTAATCTAAATATCGCAATGCGACGGGATGGAAATAGTGGAATACAATCTGTAGAAAGTAGTGCTGTAATGAGTGCTTCCCAACACTACACTCGAACCGGAACTGTGCGGTGTCGGTGTAGGTGTTCCGGATACCCAGTTCCGCTGCGTTCATCCGCCGCGCTACGGATCCAGTTCCGCTCTCGCCAATCACTTCCGATGCGGCAGATAGTGAGGAGAGCGGACGGGCCGCTGGCGTTACACCGACCTACCCCGGGTCACGTCCAGTAACAGGTCTTTTTTTCCACCAATGATTTGCATTTGCATGGTGGTGCTAGCGGTGAGAACGTTTATTTTTATTTATTTGTTCAATTTTCTTGCACAACAAACTTACAAACTATTACTATCTACAAACTATATTTAAAGTGACCTTTGTCTTGAAACCCACTACGTATATAATATCTCGCACGAAAATTATATGATGAAAATTGCAAAAAAAAGATAAAGCCGCGTAAAAATAAAGACAGTTTTTTTTTTAAGCGGTTCCCTTAAGTTCTTCAAGAAATTAAAAATAATTAGGTACTTACCTATAAGACCATAGATATAAGAATATTTCTATGTATAAGACCTATCAAGAATTGCGGAACGTACGGGTATTTTCGGATACCCTTGGGCATGAGGAATATATTTCTTTTTCCTGACGTCACTATCTGGTCCAGCCTGTATATACCACGACTACATTATCTGTTCACTACTAAAACTAGATCTTACTAATGTGAGTGGCGCCTACTCTTCCGAACAATCCTGATAATTCCCGAATCCTAGTTGACATTAGGACATTTATTACCGGATTAAACCCTAGTTGGGGTGTAGTGATCTCGAGCAGATACTTCGTGTCCTTGTCACGAAACGGATGCTCCTAGCTTAGAATGTGTTAATATTCTATACGAAAGGGATTTTAGTTCTGATCTGTATTTAATATGCCATGACCCCATGAAGGATGTTGGATGTTGTTTTGTAACAATATAAACCCTCTGGAATACATGATTTGTATATTAATTAATACTTTCTATTCCGTGAAGGTTCTACCACAGGTTCTACTCGTTTAACGGTGAAGCCCAAACAAACAAAACTTAGCTCTTTATATTAGTTAATAATGTTGCCGCGAAGGGGGCCCAGTCGCAAGCGTGGGGATCGGCCACGGGCCGCGGGGCTCTGCAGATAATAAATGTTATGGTGCCACGTTGTGTATGTGTTGTAGCCAGATCTTAGAATTGATCATTACGTATAGTGTCCATTGAGGTATTATTGTACTACTAGCTGTGCCCGCGGCTCCTCCCGCGTGGAATTCGGTCTGTGCCAGTAAGCGGCTAATTCACCCCTAATTTCTCTCCCTCTCCACTGGAGGCGGAAGATGGACACGCTATATAGAGGACTGTAATCCGGTGAAAAAAAATACAATTACCACTAAATAAAACTACACTTCCAAATCAATCGTTTTTTTCGCCCTTATTCAAATTGACGTGATTTAAACGACATAGGGCGTTTGTGCACTACACGGAATAAGGGCGTTTGTGCACTACACGGAATTTTACCTTCCGGATGTAAAAGCTCATACCTATATTTCCGGATCACGTGATATTTACTTGAAAATCGGACTGCCGGCCGGACCGTATAAAATTCCTTGTAGTGCACAAACGCCCATAGAGTAGTAGGTGTATATCGGACGATACGGTACCACTTTAGTAGGTAGGATAGGTAGTATTACAGTCGGTGTTTACAGTTGCATTAACGAACGAAAGTATGCTATTGGACGAAGGCGTATAACACGGTGACACATAAAATGTTATTACAAAAACTTTACGGAACGGGTATTAGAGAGCAAGCTTTTAATTGGTTTAAATCATATTTACAAGACAGAGTACAATTCGTAAAAATATAATATTTCGCTAACGTTCACCAGGAAATGTACAGCATAAGATCAGACATGACTACCGTTAATACTTTAATACCCGAAGGAAGTGTTCTAGGTTGTACCTACCTTCTTTATATTATACATAAAAAAAGATAAGTTCAACCTGTATTTTGTTCGCTGACGATGTTTCTCTTTTATTTAAAACGCCCGCGAATGTTGACCATCTAGCTATTAAAAAAACTTTCATAGAAACTGAGAAATGGTTAAACGAACATAACTTAGAAATAAACTTAACTAAAACGAAAATATGCCAATTCAGAACCTACCAAAGAACCCCACTAAACCTAAATACATTATCACAACAAATAAAATTAGAAGAATTAAACGAATTTAGGTACACTTTTAGGCCTAACGTTAGACTCAAACCTTAATTGGAAGAAACATACCTATAGAAACTACAAGAGCAAAATTGTCCCAATTTATTTATGCACTAAGCATACCTATTGAAATCCAACATAGTACTATAAAACCGTACGCCTACTCCTGGCTAAATTATGGTAAGTATTATTCTGTGGGGAGAAAGTACATTAATTTATGTATTTCTTACGGTTTTTTTCCGACATCATCAACAATAATCGTCATATTTCAGCCAATTTACACAAAACCTTAATGAATTATACACCTAAAGCTTCCTCGTTTTTTGAGTTTAACGCTACCACACAGACAGACGGACGCGGCGGGGATTTTGTTTTATAATATATGTTGTTTATAATTTATATTTTACGCCGCTTGTGGCACCCCGACGAAATGGGTGAGGATAGAAAAGTGACCAACCGTGCGTGAGCCGAACGAGCGGTGCCGGGGCAACGTTGCCCAGCGAGCGCTAATTCCAAGTTGGTCGCTTCTCGCTTTCCATAATATCATATGGAAATCCAATATAAATCCATTGACTTTGTGGATACCTTACTTTGTTTGATTCGTTGTATGCCGCCGTTATGATAAGCGCATGCTAAGCCATGATAAGATGTAAGCTGAGGATTGTAAGTAACATTATGTTCCGGAATGCAATCAAATAAAATAAAAACAAAAGAATTTCAGGGACGCTAGCCAACAGCGTCCTTTTCATTAATATCTGTCCGGAAGATGTTCCGGAATTTAAACGAGTTTATGATCAACACGAAACTCGTTTAAATTCCGGAAAATCAATGTAATTCAAAATGATGTCGACCCTGACCTTGGTCGACAATTTATTAAAACCACTTTGTTATTGTTTTCAAAGAAAACATAATTGCCATGCAATGGACCGTGGAATTAAAACCACTGGTCAATGATATTCTAATAAACAGATATTATGTTATACACGTACAAAACAACAGAAAAAAGTGTTCCGCGCCGAGCGGCACACTCGTAAGCGTGTGTGGCTCAGACTAAAAGCAATATTTCCCAATTGGGTACTTTTCTAGTCTTCACGTTTTGCGCGCTCATAACATATCTGTTTACTAAAACATCATTGCCACTGGTGTTACCTTTAGGGAGCTATCAAAAGGAATTTTATTAATCTTGAAATTGTGACGCTTTGAACTTTCTTCATAAGAAGTAAGTAATCGTTTATTTGCTTTGAAAGTAGGAACATAAATAAAGGCGTTTAAGTATATTTTTTTAGATCCCTGTACAATCTATCAATTGAAAGAAAACTAGTAAATTGAGAACAAAAAAAAAACTTAAAAAAAAAAAAAAAAAACACTACAAAGTGAAAAATAACTTCGGAAGCCGGTGTCTTTGGTTTTGTATTTTCGTTATTTGCCACCGACTTCCGAAATTAAAGTTATTTTTCACTTTGTACCTAGTGTCTTTTTGGAAGTCGGTTGTTTTTTTTGTAAAAAGTTTTTGTTTATCGCTTTTTAGTGTGTCGGTTTGTAATTTATCGAAGTTACAATAGCCTAATGACAACTGCTCATCACCTTTTACAAAATATTGCTTTTCTCGATGCAGGGACATTAATTGTTGAGGAGTTCACCTGGTACTTTACCATCAGCCCCACTTCACCATAATAATATGCATTGTGACTAGCATAAATTGCTTGGCAACCATATTAAAGTCGAATCCCAACCCGTGAAATACTTATTATTGAGTAGTTCCGGTGGCCATCTATGGTCTTCATCATCAGTTCCACTTCACCAAATATTGCTTTCTGAGAGCAAACGCACGAGTTACTTTACAAAATACCCAAATGGCTATAGGTGTGCCTATAATATTTGAAGAGTTCCTTCATTTCTCCAGGATCCCCTGATCTGATCCTGTCCTGATGACAATGGGACCACCTCGGAAGCAAGCTTATTAATAATAAGAAAATACACAATGTAGTGTCATTTAAAAATCATCTAAAAAAAAAAACAATTGAATAATAGCACTTAGCAATTACCTACATAATAAGGCTGTCAGTTTCTTTTTAAACATTTGGATAGGATTTTTTTTAAAATAATTTCTGGTATTTTGTTATAAACCAGAATACCCGCGAAATTTCGTGTTGTTGCATAACTTTTTATTCATATTCTTTATGGCATCTCTTTAGGTCATGAGCTATCCGAATATTAAAAAATATTTGGCCGAAGTCTTAAGGGGCAGGCGTGAAAATTTATTCGCTGTTACATTGTATAATAGATGGTGGGAACCCATACCGAAAACACTTTTCAAAAGCTGTATTGTATTTACCATTTTGTAACAGATTCGTATATTGGCTTCAAACAGGCCCTTTTCTAGTATCTGACACTGTTAGAAAGTAATTCTTATTTTTCCTTAGGCTGGCTTCACAGCTATCCGGGAGACCCGTACGGGCAAATTATTTATTTATGCGGAGCACTGCGGGCGTGACCCGTACGGCTCTTTCGCGCACGGACAGCCCGTACGGGTCTCCCGGATAGCTGTGAATCCAGCCTTACAAAAATGGTAATTTTCAAAATGTATATGCCGGAAATGACACTTTGAGGGACTTAAACATAGATACACACAGCTGTCTGTAATTTTCAGGCCACATATTGCCCTTATTCAACGTTTTTGACCCCAGACTAAACCATGAAAACACCTAAGTACCTACTTACTTACTTCTTGAAATTCGCTTTCGAGGACCGTACACTTCTTGTAAGTATACCTACAATCGGAGCCAGATGTCGCGGCTAAACCACAAACCTTGATTTTATTCATATTAGCTACCGGATAAACGTTCACAGAATGGAGATCGTATCGACGACGCCCGCCGCGCCGACGCGACGCACGGCGTATCGTTCAGGGTCGTCGGTGCGCGGTGGTGCGACGCGTGCTGATGCGCTGTGGAAGGCGCCTAGGCTTGTTGTCTGTGTACTCACAGGGTGGTGAGGTGCGGCAGGTGTGTGAGCGCGCGCGCGTGCATGTGCGCCAGCGGGTTGGCACGCAGCTCGAGGCGCGCGAGGCGGCGACATGCCTGCAGCACGCCCGCCTCCACCACCTCCACGCGGTTGCTCGCCAGCGACCTGTGCACACAACAACATGATCGAACTATCAAGTACACCAAAGTAGCAAAATGTGCTCCTGTAAGTATCCTAGGAGCATGTATTTTTTTAGTCCTATAGATATCTTATAAACGTATAAATTATTTGCAAAACATATAACTTTTGTGTTTTATATGTTGTGTAAAGAATGCCTACTCGATGATAATAAACAGCTTCATGCTCCTTCAAAACATATTGACAAAGAAACCATACCCCAGCTACGTCTATAGTTCTCATCAAGATGAATGAAATAAGCCCAAACACGATGTACCTGCTGTAAACTGTTGCGGAGCTTTCTCAACTATTTTCAATCATCAGATCAACTCCAGGTCTCTATTTTGTTGAAGTGTTATCAGAACTACATAGTACCTATGTGTGCCAAGTTTCAAAAGAATCGGATCACAAGTGAAAATTAAGTAGGTGAAAAATCAATCAACCCTTATTTGTCTGCCTTGAGGCTCGAACTACAAAATAATATCAAAGTCACGATTATTTATTTAAAACACCGGTGTGTGTTTGATCCTAGTAAATGAAGGACAGTACTACCTAGTGCATTATACATAATGCACTAGGTGGTACTGTCCTTAATTTAGAATCAGAATCTGAAGGATGCAGCGTCTCATGTAAATATGGTCTTTCACTAATTCCCTATGAAGCAACTCGATTTGCGTAAGTGTATCCTGCTATACCACAGAATAGTATCTACGCTAACGCTGGCGAAAAATCGCGCGGGTTAAAGTATGGGGTTACTTACAGATCCTCGAGTAGCGGAAGCAGGCGCACGGCGGCCGGTACCGTCGACAGCAGGTTCTCCTCCAGGCGCCTGCACACCACGACAAACTCATTAACACTCACAACCACGAGTACTTACTTACATACACTGTGGCATACTCCTCGCTGGACTTCACGAACAATACAGAGCACCCTCTCTCTAAAACAGGTAAGTAGTAGTAAGGTAAGTAGTAGCTCATTGCTTGTTGTGAACGATAGCATCATCTGAATTAAATTATAGTGCTTTTCTTTCTGTTTAATGGAACCTGCTGTCAGTGAACACAAATAATTAATTTATTGTAGCATTGTGTTCTAGGTCGCTTTGACAGCCGCCAAATTATACTCCTGTCTGTCGAGTACTTCATTATGTCAGATAGTGCGTACGTCTGAACTCCAAGTACGTAATTGTTGGCAAGCTATAGGGACTAATTTAATGATCATGTTGCTACGAATCACTTCGTGAAGACGGTTCACTAATTGTAATCCGCAGAAGTTGTTTTGTCCTCAGTTTTTGCAGGAAGTGGTCGCCCTCTTCCCTACTAGAGAAGAGCATGTACCGCCGCCGGCTCCGATGGCTTTGCCCACAGATTATTGCCCCAACTTGGATCCATGCTCGGTGGATCTCGGTGGACTCTGTTTCTGCTCAGGAAGGCGGGGCGCCCAGCAGCGCGATATGTCTTGCAGTGTTCCACAGGGCTCGGTCGTGGGCCCGCTGCTGTGGGACATCGGTTACGACTGGGTGCTTAGGGGCAAGATCCAACCGGGACTGGACCAGACGTGTGACACAGACGACAGGCTGGTCACGGCCCGGGGGTGCTGGTTCAGGGAGGCAGCGTTGCTGGCGACCGCTGCGGTCTCGAAGGTGGTGGGTCGCATACGAAACCTGGGCATGAAGTACCTGGGACTGGTGCTCCACAGCCGGTAGGACTTTGGCCCTCACTTTCGGCGGCTGACGCCCAAGTTGATGGGCGCCGCGGGTGCGTTGTTATCGCTGCTTCCCAAAATAGAGGGCCCGAGCACCGCCTGTAGGCGCCTAGGCGGTTGTACTTCGGGATCGTGCGATCCATGGCCCTGTGTGGGCTTCTGAGCTGACGGCCGGCAGGACAAGAGGCAGGCAACAAGAGAACTTGTTTTCCTATTCAGTGCACTTGACTCGATTTTTAAAGTTTCAAATTATATTATTTTTTAGCTGCCATTAGATGCATATATTTGTCACCCCTGTTTCAAGATTATGTGATTGGTCATAACCACAATACTATGTTGTATTTGTCATAATCAGTCAGTAGGTGGATGACCAATGATCAACCAAAAAAATTATATTAAAGTCATTCTATTTTCAGGGAATTCTATGTGATAACAATCTATGCGTGTCGGGCCTGTTGGACTCTAGCGAATCGTCAGTTTGTTCAGAATTCATCAAGGTGCAACAAGAGAATGTGGCGCCAGCCATGCCGTCTAATTGTTCTTTGTTTATATTGGTCGTCTTTACTACATATTTTTTTATATTTATGAATATTAAAATAATTTAGTCGTTCAAATAATAGTTTTATTATTCAGTGCAATCCTCATCCCTTCACAAATAATATAAAGCCTAATTTTTGTTTTCCGAGCCACGTAGAGCCTAGGTGTAGTCAATAGCTAACTGTAGCTCGTAATTGGGTTGACTCTACCAACGCGAAGTATCACGATTATGTTGCTGCGCTTCGAATGGTGAGTGAAAGAACCGGAAGCCCAGGGTCTGGGGTGAGAAAAGGGTGGAAACCCATTAGCAATAACCCTGGTGTTACGGATGTCAACGGACGGTGGTGATTGCTTAACATCAAGTAACTCGTATGCTCATTTGCCTCCTTAATGGTATAAAAAAAAACCTAGCGAGCCTCGATGGCGTGTTGAATAGTAGAAAATCATTCTTAAACTCGATAAATACAACGCCTAGCGCCATATCAAATCGAAAAGCAGAGTTATTTTTTCAAAACTTGTCTTTATTTGTCTCAGTTTTCTGACCTTTTAGAGTTAGGAAACTTTTTTATCTGTAAAATATAGAATACAAGAATTCTAGAATTAAAACAATATTTGCTGCACATTGATTTTGAAACCTAGGCAGGCGCCCCTAGCCCAACTGGTCATGTCCTTTCTATGGTCATTACCAAACAACACGTAGGTTTATAGGCCGATTATTAACTCAAAAGCTTGTGCTGTACATAGTCCCAAATGGCCCACGTCCCAGCATGCATTCGGGAGCCAGGACCTATTAACACCCCGTTAACGAGCAAGTTTGGGAGTAACGGCGTGTTTACTGCGAACTACTGGCGAACATTTGATGGCGTCACTTATCACAAGATTATCAAGCCGAGCTCCGCGCGGTTGTAAGTTTTAAGTGCTCAGATAACGAGGCTCGGAACGATGTGACGGCATGTCGCACTAATTAACTGCGACACTTTAAGTTACTCTACAGTTCTACACGTTATGTACTTAGTTACTTTGAGTAGTTTGCAGTTACCAGTCACGGCGCGGGCGATGGCAGTGGCGGCGAAACACGACGTTTCAGAGGAAGTAATCTTTTATAATTGAGTTTGATGGAAGCGGTTACAGGCACAGGGACCCGTGCTTCTTACCTATAACCGCTTCCGCTTCCACCGCTACGCCAGGAAACGGAGAGAATAGATGTTGTCCCCCACCCGAGATTTGTAGCTCAGCTAAGGGCGGTGCTAGGTCGGACGGGGTCTGGATCTGGTTTTGATTAATTAGGGTGATATTTAAAGCTAATGGCCGGCACTGCCGCCTCCAGCCAGGGCTGGGCGTGATGTACTCACAATACTCGGAGCGCCGGCGTGTTGGTGAAGGCGTGCTCCTCGATGACCGCGATGCGATTCCGTTTCAGCACCCTAAACATACACACATACAATCTACATTATACACGTGTAACAGAACGATTATTATACTTACAAAAGGGGTGAGTGGCTATTAATATAATCCCCATATTCGGGTGTTTAATTATGATTATGCAAGTAATTAATTAATTAAGTATGTATTTATTATTATACTAATTATTATTAGGTTTGATGTGTCCAGGGATTATAACAACCGCTGTTAATATAACTTGCCACCCCTACTTTTCATTATTAAAAATAATAAATAAAGCTCCCCTCAATTATTGGGACCAAAACGTTGTAATGTTCACTCTTAAAGTCATAATTTATGTCGAACGGTGTTGAGAGGTGGTCGCGTGGGCGCTACTCACACAGTACATTCTAATATACTGGCGCTACTGGTCGAACCTCTGTGAAGTTAGCCCCCGATTTTATTATTCTTAACTTTTGTTAATGCTTATCGTTTGAGAATCGCTAGAGGGAGTTTGAGAGAAAATATTTTTTTTAAATGTAAATCGATGTTAGTTTTTTGTGTGAAGTTGGCCCCCATTCCTGCAAAAATGAACTTGGATTGGACGTTGTTTTTTTTTAATCGTTGAGAGTTAAACAAAATCGTTAAAGAGTTAATATTTTAATTGATATTAAATCATTTCTGAGAGCGCGATTTACCCTAGGGCCTAAGCATTCCTGTCTGCGCAGTGCACTTGCGCAGTGCATGTGAAGTCAGCTGGCGATACTAGTCGAACAACAACAAACCTACATGTACATATCATGTTGATTACAGGTTCAGATGCATAAGGTATCAGTGAGCACCATGATCCAGTAAATGCATTGAGTGTAATTAGTAAACTCGACTCAAATAAACACAAAACATTAAATGAAATTAAAATCAAAGTAGAAGCCAAAATATTATAACAACTAAGCCATTTGGTAATTAACGTTCCCATATTTATTTTCAGGCAAATTTTCACATGATGAAAATCTGAATAGCTAATAACGAGTTCAAACATTTTTACGTTGACCGAAGTAAGACAATTAATTAGGTAATTCCATCGATCACTAATAAAAACATCATCTTCGCAAACATCTTAGACAGGGTGTCTCAAACGTAGTGGTCCAAAGGCAAATAAGGTTACGATTCCGAAGGCAAATTACGAGCTCCATTTCACCGGCTTCATAAGTTGCATAACTCATTTGTTGTAACAAGCTATCCTCTTCTTTGCTAGATCTGCCTTTTTAATGCGTTTAAAGCTAAAGTAAAATCCAACCTTTGTTCAAAGGCATACTACTTATTCTCTCAACGACTATTTAAATGATAAGAATAGTTGGTCGCTGTGATTAACTCAAGACAACGTTCTTTCTCCAGCATTAGCTTACCTACTGACAGGTTATTATGTGTTCATATAATTTTTTATTTTAGTTGACTGCATAGGTCAATTTATTTTAATGTTATTTTCATTTATTATTGATATAATCTCCTCATTACAATGTCTTTTTTAGGGTTCCGCAGTTAACAAGGAACCCTTATAGTTTCGCCATGTCCGTCTGTCTGTCTGTCTGTCCGCAGCTTAGCTTAGAGACCATAGAAATATATATGTCTATGTCAGAGACTGTTAGTACTAGATAAAAAGTTTTTATCTATTGCTTTTTAGTGGGTCGGTTAGTAATTTATCTAAGTTACAATTGCCTAATGCCAACTGCTCATCCACTTTTACAAAATATTGCTTTTCTCGATGCAGGGACGTTAATTGGTACCTGACCATAAGCTCATCATAATACTATGCATTGTGACTAGCATAAATTGCTTGGTAACCATATTAAAGTAATCGAATCGCAACCCACGTAATACTTTTTGTTATTGAGTAGTTCCGGTGGCCATCTGTGGTCCTCATCATCAGTTCCACTTCACCAAATGGTGCTTTTCGAGGTAAAATGCACGAGTTACTATAAAAAATACCCAAATCAATATAGGTGTGCCTTTAATCAGGATCTGATCATGGGATTCTGGAGAAATCGAGGGAACTCTTCAAATATTATCTAGGCACACTTATAGCGATTTGGGTGGCAAATAACGAACCTACAAAACCAAAGACACCGACTTCCGAAATTAAAGTTATTTTTCACTTTGTAGGTACCTAGTGTCTTTTTGGAAGGCGCTTGTATTTTTTCGGAAAAAAGTTTTTATTTTTAACCGATTTCCAAAAAGGAGGAGGTTATTATGTTCGTAGCGTATGTATGTTTTTTTTTTTTTTTTTTGTGTATGTCCGTCGATATTTTCGTCAATTGCGAACGGATTTTGACAATTCTTTTAACTTTGCTTGAGTACTATTTGAGTTAGCTTCATTAATACGTATTTTTCCGACGATATTTTAATTCCTGTCACTGTTATAAAAATTTACATAGCAGATCGTGATATTCGAACTTGTAGGGGGTAGATAGATACCACAACTAAAAAGTGAAAAGTAAAAACTTTATACAAAAAAAACCAACCGACTTACAAAAAAAAAACACTACAAAGTGGTCGGATTTCGGAAGTCGGTGGCAAAAAACGAAAATTCAAAACCAAAGACACCAAAAAAATCAAAATCAAAATCCCAACTTCCGAAATTAAAGTTATTTTCCACGTTGTAGTGTTTTTTTTGGACGTCGGCGTCGGTTATTTTTTTCAATCAATTGATTCGAAACATTTGGGTTGCGTGCGAATCAATTGTATGAAAATAAATCTGAAAAATTATGTCCTTTGGATATTTTAGTGGACGGATCAGTGACTCGGATCGTCCCTCAATCACATAACATAATATCGGTCGGATGAGCGCGCCTCGTAAATAACGATGCGAGCGCTTCGCACCGCCCCTGAGCGCCGCGCCGAACTGCTCGTAAATAATGATGAGCGAGCGTTAAGGCTCGTACATACGCGACTTGTCGCGCGACGCGACACCGGTAATTGTTCTATCGTGAAGTTTTCTTAAAAATTGTATTGTTAAAGTCGCGTCGCGTCTGTTTTTGGGAGCCTTTACACGTCGCCGCCGAGCGCCGAGCGGCTCGTAAAGGGAGAACAACGGCCGGGAACCGACACCACATTATGCTAATACGGAGCCAATAAATGAAACTTGAATAAAGTCACTGCCAACGAGCAAACAAGCCGCGCGGCGCGGCCCCGAACCGCACCGGCCCGTACAGACGCGGCGCGGCGCGGGCGTCGCAACGGTCATGCCCGCCGCGCCTTCGGTTATATGTATAACGCACAATAACAAGTTTGGTCGACTCCCGGTACATACATAAGTATAAAATTATTAGTATTATACTATACTTACATCATACCCTCGACAAAACATTTGATTAATATTACATGACGTGTTTCTGGGATTCCTAACCATATCTCGGTTGATCTATACTTACCATATAGTACTTACTGTTTACCGTACTGGTGACCGTCTAATAGAGACGGTAAGTGGTAAGTACCAATTACCACCAGACTGTTTCCATTAGGGTGCACCTACTTGCCATTAGTGTATATAATGTTAGGTACTGTAAAAGCCCGAAGTGCAGTAAATCTTAAGATTTCCCAGTAAATCTTAAGTTTTACCAGCTTCAGTGGTAAACGTCCGAAATTTTCTATGCTCATCGTTAATTTCGGACATTTACCCATACACTCAGTAAATCTTAGGATTTCCCTCAGAGAAGCGGTAGGGTGCAGCGCAGATGACAAACTCTTTGTGCGATCGAGTCTGTAGTGCTGCATATAATTGTAATTGTTTAAAGTTGTATTGTAATTGTAATTGTTCTAATGTAAGTAGATAGATATTTTTCGACTCATACACTTCCTTTATCTGTACATATAATAAAAATAGTAACGAAGGCAAAACTGTACATATAATTGCTTAGGTTCTAAGCAATTATATGCAGCACTACAGACTCGATCAGACAAAAAGTGTGTCGTCTGCGCTGCACGTAAATGTTGAAAAATAGACAATTCGAAACGTGTTCGATCACTGTGGCGTACTCGCGGGCAGTCTGTATAATATTCAAAAAGTATTTTGAAGGTTTACGAATATGTTTTACTAATTACTAATAAATAAACACAAATATGCTAAATTATAATAATTTTAACTACTTACAAATTATAATGATTAGACTGATTATTAATAATAAATAAATGATTAAGAAATACTCATAATTATGATACTAAAAGTAATAAAAAATAATAATATTAAAATTGTATTATCATAATTATAATTAAAACTATGTAAGGCTTTGAGCTTTGACTGATCGGTAGATACTTAAAAATAAAGGATTAAGAAATAGTCATTATTTTATTCCCATAACCAACATTTACCAACCATCATTGGTAAATCTTAGCATTTCCCATACTCTGCTGGTAAACGCACGAAATATTGTCTCTTTTTTTATAAAATTCTGACATTTACCAACTCATGCTGGTAAATCTTAGGATTTACCGTACTTCGGGCTTTTACAGTATATACACATACTTACCAGTAGATGGTAAGTACTTATTATCCGAGTTTAAGTATTTAACATTAGAGGGTAAGTATAATATATAATTTGGAATAAGAATTTCACATTACAGATTTGTGTGTGGTTTCACTAAAGTGCAAGTATTTCACATTAGAGGATAAGTCCTTATCTCTGGAGTGCAAGTTCTTCCCATAACAGTGTAAGCTGTAAGCACTTCTAGGGTGCTAGTACATACCACTAGGTTGCAAGTAGGTACACAGTAAGTACTGGTGGCGTAGTGACTAGAACTAAATGTTATATGAAGTTTCAACAACCCTGCCATAATAAGAGCAACAACAACGTGAACCACGCGATGTCTGGAGAGATCGGACGTTATGGATGTTCTACCTACGAGCAACAACCGTGCCATGTCTGGAGTGATCAGAAGTTATGAATATTATAAGAGCAACAACCACGCAAAGTCTGGAATGATCAGACGTTATGGATATTATAAGAGCAACAACCACGCAATGTCTGGAGTGATCAGACGTTATGGATATGATGATGTTCTAAACTTCTGATGGCGTACTAAATCTTTCAGCTAAAAGAATTAATTAAAAGCTCATTTAATTTATTAAACAACCGAAAGATTAGCATAAAGATTAAATATTTTGTTTGTCGGAGTAATTAAAGGGCAGCGTGGAACGCGGCGCGGCGGCGCGGCGCGGCGGCGGCGCGGTCCGCTCACTGATTATAAAGGGTGCTTTAACACAAATTCCATAGTTTTAACCGGGGACCAAAACTGGTATGATCAATACGGGTATTTTATAGATATTTTTAAAGGTTACCTACCTTAAATTGAATACAACCAGTATTAATATCGGTTACCGAAATAAAACTGTACAATAACGTCGTCAGCTGGAGCACGGGCGGGACCCTATAGGTCCCCGTGCTTCACCCAGGTTGCGAACCTAGGTGAAGCACGGTTCCGGATCCAAAATTACCTCTTATCTTACACGTTCTGTCGGCATAAGTCAAAGGGCGCGCATCGCCTGTGTGTGTGTAGCCGGTATTAAAACGGTTACCTAAAAGAGGTAGGTAACATGTTTCTTCTTCTTGGGTTACTACCTACTCTTAACCTACTCTTACGACTAAGGTTACCTTAGTCGTAAGAGTAGGTTTAGGGGTATGAGGAACAGGGTGTAAAGTTCACTCATACTCTATGGAAAAGGGAGGATCCTCTGACCAGACGGGTGATATGTCTGGCGGGAACTTGCCCAAGGATTGATGTCGGATAGTCTTATACATATTATGTTAATCGCTCGATAAACTCTTATACCGCGATGCAGGATTTGTGACGTCAGGTCTTTGATGCGTAGTTCGTATGTGGCGGTGTAGATGCCGCCACATAGGTAACCAAAATTCTTCGATACCTAGCTGTACCGTAATTTATAAAGGTTTGGTTTTAGCTGTGCTAATAATAAAGAGATGGCGACGAAAACCTTTCGTCAGTCAGCTCACGAGTTGTCAAGGCATAGCCAGGCAAGTTCAGGCAACAAAGAACGTTTCATTTGATAACGAATACCGCAGTCTATCACAAGCCGCCGTATAATGCGCGACCGCGGTTTAATAATAGTGAGGCATTGCACAAGCAGCCAGGGCAGGCAAGGGATCGCTCGTGCTGACAAAGGCGCGCGATGCGCAACCACGTGCCCAGTGTGTAGCCTGCCTCATTACCGCGTGTCCGACAGCCGCCGTGACACTTGAGGAGTGAGAAACTAAGGACACTTCGCCAGATGTCGCGACACGGTTTACCGACCGGTTTATACAGATTGTTATTGACCACCAAACACTTTGTGCGAATAGCGTCCGATAAATAAACATGATGCAATTATCGTGGCGAAGTGGCGGCGATGACGTGCGACCGGCGACACATGTCGCAACGACACGTGAGCCTACTGCACAACACGAGCACCGTACACTGTACAAAGTGGATCAACTGATAAACACAAATGTTCATTTTCTTTTGTTAGGTGATTATTTATTATATTATTATATCTTACTCGGTTTCGACACAGAATAAATAATAGTATTAACGTACAGAAGATGCACTAAGAACTTGAAGAAAGCTGCTTTTATAATAGCCTAATCATTTGCTCAAACCTCAATATCTTTATTGCTTTACCATAATGTGTACTTAGGTGGTAATATAGATCATTATGGACCCTGTAGAGCACAGCAAAAGGGTAAGAGTGAATTAGCCGGGTTTTAATATTTTAGACTATTTTTGTTGTTATATTTTAGACGAGCTTTTGCCTGCGGCTTCGCCCGCGTGGAGGTCGGAAATTATCCCACGGGAACGTACTACCGGTGGAGCTCGTGGCTAAGTAATAACAGCCGCACGGGTCGATCCATCAGGTTAAGCTGCGCTTACCGGGGTTAGTCCGTGGATGGGTGACCATCTTAACATACCGAGACTCCTCCGTGCTTCGGAAAGCACGTTAAGCCGTTGGTCCCGGCTGTCATTCGTGGATCTTTGACAGTCGTTACGAGTCGTCAGAAGCCCGAAAGTCTGACAACCAGTCTTATCAAAGGGTATCGTATTACCCAGTTACTGGGTTGTGGAGGTCAGATAGGCAGTCGCTCCATGTAAAGTACTGGTATTCAGCTGCATCCGGTTAGACTGGAAGCCGACCACAACATGATTGGAAAAAGGTTAGGCAGAATGAATTAACGTACTACCGGAATATATTATAATATAGTTCGAGGGTGACACTGAAAGTTCTTAGAAAATCAAAAACTGAACAAACTAGCAAGTTATTAGTTTTATTATTTTAGTATCTTTTCAAAATAGTGTCCATTTATATCAATACATCGCCGCATCCGATGGAACCACTGAGAAAAGCACTTAGCCCACTCGTCCTTAGAGGTCTCTTCGACGGCATTTTGAAACGCAGCCAATGCTTCCTCGGCGTCCATAAAACGTTTTCCTCGAAGTTTTTCTTATAATTTCGGAAATAAATAAAAATCGCAAGGTCGGGGCTATAGGGTGGGTGACCCAGTAATTCCACGTCTGACGTCGCCAAGTAGTCGATGTTTGCTTGGTGGTGTGCGAGGAGGCGTTGTCGTGGTGAAGGAGGATCCTACTGCAAGGTCGTTTCTCCCGAAATTTTTCTAAGACAAGTGGCAAACAATTGTTAGTGTACCACTCTGCAGTAACTGTTTTTCGATCCTCTAAAACAATTGTTGCGTAATGACCTATCCTTCCGAAGAACGAGGCCACCATCTTTTTTCTCACGCTTTGACCTCTCTAGACTTTATAGTTGGCAACTCTTCGGAAGGAAACACCCAGACAGCAGACTGTCTCTTTCAGGATCATAACAATAAATCCAGCTTTCGTCACCCGTAAGTATGTCGAACATAGCATTAAAATTTGAGGCACCTCCGTTAAATCTTTGAACCATTTCACGACACTAATCAACACGACGGACTTTTTGGGCCTCTGTCAAATTACCACGTAGCAGTTGTACCACTGGACCACGTAGGTAGCAGTGTTAAACAGTGGCACGATATGGGGCTTCATCGTGAAAGGCCAATCGAAGTCTATCATAACTTTCTTGTTGACTGAGATGACATCGAAAGTCATAAAAAATCATTGTACGAAAAAATTTTTTTTTTTTTTTTTTGTTTTGGCAATTGAGCCGGTTTCGACTATTCTGCCAGCGTCACGTTTAGACGGCAGCGTAGAGGCGGGCCGTCGACTTTGCACTTCGTGGTAGGTCCAGTTATAGTCGCAGTTATAATTTAATTCCGTTATGATTTATAAAGGTAGTTAAAAAAAATATAATTTTGGGAGAGAAGTGGGATAAAAGGGAATGGAAGTTAGTTGGGAGAGGAATGTTACACTTGGAAATTTTTCGGTAGAGGTCGAAGGATTTGGTGTTCAAGGAGCAGGAGAAAAATATATGGTCCAAGGTACCTTCCGCAAGACCGCATTCACATAGGGAATTGTCCCGAACATGGATCTTATTCAGAAACACTGGGCTACAACAATGTCCGAGTCTTAGTCTGCAAAGCGACGAAACAGTAATTTTGGACAATTTCGGGTATTTAAAAAACCAAGGTTTCCGCTGAATGACGGGCTGTATTGCTGCATAATAAGAACCCTTGGCTTTCGAGGTTTAATTCCACGTTTTTGTCCACGAGTCGAACATTTTGGGCTTGGCACCATTCCGCAAATCATAGTTATGAGCTACATTGTGATTTCGATCAGCCGGATTTGATGTGGCATACTTTGCTAACGAATCAGCGCACTCATTGCCAACAATACCGGAGTGACCGGGGGTCCAAGCTATCTCGATGTCCAAGCCGTTTTGGGAACAGTCAAATAACAAGCTCTTGATATCTACAATGATTTTGCTATGAATTTTACTATGAAGTTGATTTTGTTTTAGGGCCTGAATACTACTAAGGGAATCTGAAAAAATTACTGCTTTTGATATTCTATGTGATTTGATATAGTGAATGGCTTCTAAGATGCCAATACACTCTCCTGTAAAAACGGATGTTTCTGGTGGACATTGAAAAAGTAGGGCAATTTTTGAATTTTGGAAATATACTGCTACTCCAGTACATCCTGTTTGGGATAATTTTGATGCATCCGTAAAGAAAAAATTCCATCCTTCCCAGTAAAGTTTGACTGCTGACTCGAAGTCACGTCTTGCGTTTTGGGAATTCTTTGATATACCTAATCCCAAAACGGCTTTTGGTTCAAAGTGAATCGTTTCATATGCAGCGGAAAAGACGGGTAGAATTGAATATTGACAAATAGGCGAGGAGAGGTGTTTAAGCTCTCTGTACCTATTTATCAATAGTGGAACTGCTTTATTGTTCCAATAAGAAGAGTTATTGAAGGAAAGATCGATTTGCTCTAAAATTGGGAGTAAAGGATGGGACGAAAGGGAGAACACTTTAGACAGGAAACGATCTGCCAAATACTGTCTTCTTAGAAATAAGGGCGGTTCTGCACATTCGACTTGAAGCGCATTTATGGGAGAGGATTTCATGGCTCCAATAATAATTCTCAGGCATTTGGCCTGGATGCTGTCTAGTTTTTTGAGCGCTTCTTTGTTGCAAGGCTCAATAAGGAAGCAACAGTAGTCCATAACGCTCCTGGTCAGCGCATTGTAGACCAGTTTGAGGGTGTAGGGATGAGCTCCCCACCACACCCCGGACAAAGCCTTAAGGACCGATACTGAGCGTTCACATTTTTTGACCGAGTTGTTGATATGGTCAACCCCAGACAATCTTGAATCCAACGTTACTCCCAGAAAACTAGCCTTATCCTTAACTGGAATGATTTGTCCATCAATATTTATATCTACTTGGGGAACAGAACGCCTGTGGGTAAAAATGACAGCTGTACTCTTTGGTGCACACAAAGATAACCCGTGATCAAGGAGCCATTTGTTAAGTGAGGATAAAGAGACATTCATCGATAGAGCGGCATCCTCAATAGAATTTCCAGTGACCAGTAGAGCAATATCGTCAGCATACTGAAGAATAAAATTTATGCATATATTCATGCTGACACAGACAATTTTCAATTTGCCGCCAAATCGTAAACAAATGACAAATGAGTAAAATAGACACACAATAATATTGGCAAAAAGTTCCATTTTCAAAATTTGAACTTATTTGTTTATTCAAGTATCGTTTGCAAGTGGCCAGTTCTAAAAACGTTCACGCTGGTCCATGTCGAAGATTCTCGGAAAAGCTGCAGCGACTCGCTGCAGCTTCTTGCAGTTGCGTTGTGGTATGTACAAAATTTTGATATGGTTGCGTTGACGCTAGTAGTTGTTATTTGGGTGTCGCCTTCGTATTAACTTTGGACCGGGTGGGCCGATTTTAGTTAATGAAATATGGAAATAAAGACTAATGTAACCTCAAGATACGGAGTAAGTATAATGTATATAAGAGTCACTCAAAAATATCAATATTAAGTACCTACATGTGATTTTAAAATCATTCCCTGTTTTATCTCTTGAGGGATGATTTTTGAAAAACGCTGAAGTACTTACGTAATTCTTTAACAAAAGCATAAATTTAAATTTTCATAGCCCTAACTTAAGAAATGATAAGTTTCCCATAGAATGTAGTTTTTTTTTTTTGTTGAATTTATTTATTTATTAGGTAATGAAATACTTACAGATCTTATGTTTGATGAACAGAGCACAATGTTATGCCAGGAGGCGTACAAATATGGTGTTCAAATCTTTCTGAGGATTATAATTACCTACATATTTACTAAAAATATTTTAAAATCATGCACAATAATAAAAGATGGTATTAAATTTGAAATAAATTGAACAATTACTTATTACTTAATACTCTAATTATCAAAACTGCCTAGCCTTTTACCAATCATGTTGGGGTCGGCTTCCAGTCTAACCAGATGCAGCTGAATACTCTGAATAAATTATGTCAGACCTAAATGAGGAATTATTATTAGGTCAAAAATCTATGTCAAAATTATATAACGTCAATATTAATCATCACGTAACGATTTACTTGCGCAAATTTAGGCTTGCGCAAGTATATCGTTACGTGTGTTATAAGTAGTATAATATTAATTTAAAAACCGTTAATTAAAAAAGTGAAATTTTCAAACAAAATAAATATCAAAATAAATTCAGTAAAAGTAAACACACAGAGTGTTTACTTTTACTAACTAGTTAAGGCTGAATTTTGGCGGCATTCGCCATACAGTAAAACCATGTCTGTGTACCTACTCTGCAGCACTGTAAATTTGAATTTGCAGCATTGGAATTTTGTAAAAACGTAAGAAATAAATACAAATAAACTTAAAAACACAATTTACACCGCACACACCGTAGAAAAATAAACTAAAAAAGTAATTACTTTAATTTTCCAAAACACTTGAAGCAATGCGCGCAAGTAGATTTATGAAATCTCTGCGAAAGTCACGACACACTATCCCGGAAGACAGCGGTGAACTGGCGGCAATGACAAACAGAGACTTACCAAAAATTGCGAAAAAAATAAAAGTCATAAATAGGGCTAACTGCGCAATTATCGTTTATCGATAGTTTTTATACTTACTTACTTACTACCAAAACAAGGCATTAAAATACAAGTATTTTTGTGTAATGCTAGTGTTTTAATATTTTTAACAATTAACAAAATAGATAAGTTATACTATTAAAATAAAGTTTAAGTATTTTTGTACGATTGAACTTACGAAACTACCGGTTTGTGAGTGACTTCCTAAGTAATAAACGGAAAATTAAGGCGGCGGCAGCGGCGCCTTTGAACGCGCCGCTACCGCGCCGCCACCCCGCTGCCCGCAAGATTCGCGGCAGAAGCATAACATGTAAAATTGTTATTGTTTACTTCTACTTTATTAATTTTATATCTAAATCTACATAATAATATTTAATAAGAACACACTTAAACAAAAACCTGTATAGCTTTACATACTTAGGGCATGTTTTTAGAATAAACATAAGATTACGATATTTAATTCTAAAAATACCATGCCCTAAGTATTAGCTAAACAGCTTTTTTGTGTAACGATAATATTTCAATACCTATTTATATTATACTGCTTTCATTTAGAATAGAACTCTAATCAATTTCCAGAAATGATTGTCAAACCTTAAATAAATAATATGTTCCATGTCCGTCTGTCTGTCTGTTTGTCCCCGGGTTAGCGCAGAAACTGTTAGTACTAGAAAGCTGTAATTTAGCATGAGTATACATACTTATGACGCCAATGATATTCTAATAAACAGATATGTTATACACGTACAAAACAACAGAAAAAAGTGTTCCCCGCCGAGCGGCACACTCGTAAGCGTGTGTGGCTCAGACTAAAAGCAATATTTCCCAATTGGGTACTTTTCTAGTCTTCACTTTTTGCGCGCTCATAACATATCTGTTTACTAAAACATCATTGTATGACGCCGACAAAGTGGTAAAATAAAATCATGAAAAATATATATTTTTAGGGTACCTCCCCTACATGTAAAGTGGGGATATCTTTTTTTTTTTCGTCTATCCCATGATGTGGGGTATCGTTAGAAAGCTCGTTCAAAAATATTGTTAGTGTAATAGTGTTTGTTGAAACCATTTTTGTATTAAAGGTTGTGTTCTAACATACATTTTGTATGGGAGAACATGTTTTTCAACTACAATGTTAAGTTTGTTCTTGGGATAACTTCATCGCAGCTAAGAACCCTTCATTGTGCGTGGTCCGACCAGGGCTCGGAACCGTTATTTATAATAACGTTTCGAACAGTTCTTTGTACAACATTTTGTTCCGAACGAAAACGAAATGAGAACGTCTATTCCGCATTCAAAAACCGGTATACCGCAAGACGCAGCCGCACACCCCGTGCGCCGACAAGCATGTACTTGTTTAGTTAAATTAAGTACTTATCCTATCTTTGTTTCTTTCATATCGATCAACCCAAAAATGGTTAAAAACGTTTTATTGACTGAAAACAATTTAAATTTTGTTCTTCTTCAAAAATCGTTTTAATAACGTTCTGTTCGAACGTAACCGAAGCAAATCGTCCTTAGGTACTTAAGACGAAACCGTTTCGAAAAATATACCGTAAAGGCTCGTTCACACTGGCGCGACTTGTCGCGCGACGCGACTTTAACAATACAATTTCTAATAAAACTTCACGATTGAACAATTGCCGGTGTCGCGTCGCGCGACAAGTCGCGCCAGTGTGAACAAGCCTTTATCCGAGCCCTGGGTCCGACACGCACTTCGCCGGTTTTTTTATGTATAGATTCGAAAAAACAACCGTTATTACTCATTTATTCAATGTTTTAATTTAGGTACTCGACAAAACTGTATAAGTAATTGAAACTATCAAATAATAACACATTTTATTTTTCAAAAATCCTATGAATGGGAAGCCTGTTTTTCCGTCCACAGTCCGGCGCGGGCGAAGAGCGGGGCGTCGCGTCAACTCGCGTCGTCGCGCGATCAACTCGTTCGTGTCTCGCTGAGCGCGTATAGACCCTGGCAAAGTGGCAACTGACTAACAACTGGCAGTTTGGGCGAGCTGTAGGTACTTATCTCGAGCGGTCAGTACCAGTGCAAGAGGACTGGTTTGGATTTCATTGTGGCCTATTCTGTACGATGAGATCGCAAACATCCCAGAGAGTGGCTAAGTAGTCGTGACAGCCGACTTCGATCGAATATGTGAGTGATAGGACAAGACAGGGGCACAAGGCTCAGGCCTCAAGGCACCGAGGCGAGTGGACACTGACACCTAACAGATGGCAACCGATGAGAAGGGTTCGCCGCGAGTCGCCCTATCCCGCCCGCCCCACACCACATCATATATCAAAGTGAAATAGATCTGGTCTGATCTGGCCTTGGTCCTATGTATGACACTATATTAAATCTATGTTAGCTCTCAAAGGATTTTTATTTCGAATAAAGAATTGTCAGCGGGGCCGGGTAACTAAATAGAAAATAACAAACCCAGAACATAACAAACTGCTAGATGAATGTATGTTGTGAGCCAGATCTTTGAATAGGGAATATGCATGTGATTTAAATAAGGGTCAAATATATTTTTTTATAAACTATATTACTTACTTCAGAATTATGCCTCCGTCAATATTTTTGGTTAAAATTAATTTTTGAGCAAAAAATTAATTTTTAAATAAAAAATTTATTATCTTAGTTTGGGTACTTTTTGAGTTAGCTTCAATAATACGTATTTTCCCACTTAGTCTATGTGGATGATATTTTAACATATTCCTGTCACTGTTATTTAGGTCGAGATATTCGAATTCGTGGGGGGTAGGTACCACAACTAAAAAGTGAAAAATAAAAACTTTTTACAAAAAAAACCAACCACTTCCAAAAAAAAACACTACAAAGTGAAAAATAAGTTTGATTTCGGAAGTCGGTGTCTTTGGCTTTGAATTTTTGGTTTTTGCCACCGACTTCCGAAATTAAAGTTTTTTTCACTTTGTACATGTACGTATATATAAAAAATGGGAGGGAAAGAATCATAGGGCATCGAAGAATTCGTCCGCGTCACTGTTGGCTGAAGGCTGACAGCATTGCCACGTTGTATGGCAATGCTGATTCAATGGCCAAAAAATAAGCCAGCCTTTTGGTCATGTGAAGAGTCGACCAACCGCTTAGCGATCTCTTGGAAAACCAGGTGGGCACTCCGACCCCAGTGCCTAGTGTTTCAACCCCAAACGGCTCAAACAAATAACCCCCAATAAGATTGGAATATTTTCGCCGTTTGAGGTTTTCCACACCTGCAGTAGCCAGCACAGCCCGCCTTGCTAGGATCATGGGATGGCGCAAGGGTGTCGACACATGTTGCATCCCTGGGCACCAAAGGCCGACCTAACTTCCAAGGCATTATGTTCATTCCGTCTGATCTCTTCCCATCGTCGCGCGCCAGGCCGTTGGGTTCTAAAACAGCTGGCACCCCGGCGGCAAGAGCTCGACGGATTATGTCATTATTGCTGGCGTGCCGTGCTATCCAGCCTGCGCTCTTACTGCAAGATAGTCCATCAGCGCTAGCGCAAGTGCTACGTTGGTCGCAGTTACTTGGCAATTTTTACTACACTTTAAAGTTTAAGCCTTGGATACCCTACATTAATTATATGACCAAGTGACAACTGACGTTTAAGCGATATGGTGAATTTTAACTGGCCATTTCATGAAACAACCATGTCATGAAATGGTCGAACACTTCATGAAATTATCAATTCTAAGATTTTGGCTACGACTACGACGCATAACATAGCAGCCTGCTGAATTCATTACCATCATTAAAAAAAAACTAAAGTAAACATACATGCGTGAGGATTGATATCAGATTCAGTAAACACATCTCGCCGTCAGGGAGCGCCAATAAATGTTTCCAACGCTCTTCCAGTCACTATATTTCTTAAAATGAGATCTCAAATAGTTGTGGGGTGAGGTCGCCGGGGAGGGATGTAGGGGGAGCGGAGGGGGCGCGGTCGATGACCCGCGTGAGAGCGGTGCGGTCGGGTCGCCCGCCAGCCGTCGCCTTCTGACACCAGCGACACTCTGCTGACACTGGCAGTGACGCGCTCACGTCACCCACAAGTGCCATAAGACACTTACGTTCTGGTACACTAGAAAGTGTACCCATGTGCGAGCCAGTCACTCCTCGCAGCAAAGCTATCCGTCTCTCTGAGCCTCAGATTACAGACACGGCGCTGCTTTTATTTGGCGATGATTAATGCGTAACGACCAAAAACGTAAATTTAGAAGGGAAGGAGCACTTCTAAGAACGTCAACACATTGCAACAAACGGATGCTTTGGTATCCGTACAGCGGTACATACAAAGCATTCAGTTCATTTGAATACGGAGAACGCAGCGTTTTATATTTATTTACATAGACATACATTACATACATATTATAAAACAAAGTGGCCACGCCGCCGCCGCGCCGCCGCGCCGCGTCTGTCCCTCTGTCTGAACACGATAAACTCAAAAACTGCCGAGTGATTCATGCGGAAGGTTTAGGTGTATTATTCATTAAAGGTTTTGTGTTAATTGGCTGAAATATGACTATGATTGTTGAAGATGTCGGAAAAAACATGCGACTGGTAACTCTGGCGTGCGCCGCGCAATCCGTAAGAGATACATAAAATGTATGTTCTACAAGATTGTATATCTTAAAAAGTTCAACAATAAAGTCCGTGATAGCCTAATGTTTATCTTCTAAGGATATCCGACACCAGCCATTTTTATCTTTAATTTGATAAAAATATCGTTATTTTTCCGAAGCAATTTTGACTGGTATAATATATTTTAATCCTTATCCAATAAAATATGCTATTTAAATTGGGCTAATAATTTTGATTCAAAATATGCCGAGATATCATAATTATTTATAATTTAAATGAATACTCTAAAAGATATCACAGATGGTTGACGGGCGGCGCTGGACAGGGTCAATGACCTCCTCGGCTATTAGGTATGCGATCATTGTTTCGCTTCCTTTCAATCCCGGTATTACGTCCCCGTGGGATATTTTTCGACATCCAGTCGGGCGAAGCCGTGGGCAAAGGCTAGTTCATAATAATTATGTACGACTAATAAATTACTATGAAAATTGTTCTAATAAACAAAAATTATGTTAAACATAATTTAAAACGGTGCGTTCCAAATTATGTTGCAAACACTTCTTGATTGCGTAGGTATTGTTTCAAAAAAAGCTTGCATCCATAGCTCGTTTGTGCACCCTATCGCGGCATGCCAGGACGCCAGCATGATCGCCGACACGTCACCTGCAGGACTCCTCGTGTCGTGGTTCAGATATATCTAGCTCGTATGTTACGAATGTATCAAGTCATTTTGTGATGCCTTTGGCAGTGCTGCAAGGCTACAACCGGGCCACTGCACATCGCGCTGCTACCTACACAAGTACACACTCACAACCCAGGTGTAAAGCCTACGCTTCGGATGCGAATGCGACCCAACCTGGAACTGACACCTCCATAACCCTGGAAAAGTAATCTTGGTGTAGATAGCGAAACGACTTCCTTCCAAAATAAATAAATCGCTCGTTATGTTCGCCTGTCCACACCATTCATGCATCGTGACTAATGTATTTTTTATGTGTAGTGGGTCGGGGTGCGGGGTTGGAGGGTAGGGGGGGAGGTGCGCCTCAATGCCGAACACCCGATCACTGGCACACGCGGAACTCCACGCGACTCACAGGTCACAGCCGAATACAACCGAAGTCTGAACACTTCCCAGTAGGTAACAGAATGATAAAACCAACATCCAATAGTAATAGATCGGTACCATGCCGACAACTTTATGGATAACAATGTTTATATCGAGGATTAGTGGTATCGCGCCGAGTTAGTGGTCCACGCAGACATCTCACTGTATTTATGAGCACATAAATCTAAGTGGGTATCTCGACGAGCTTCACCCCCCGCGCCCCCCGCGGTCCTAACTCACCAACACAATAAGAGGACAGCAATCAGTTGCTCAACCCTCATTATTGCAAACTGAGCGAGTGCCATATTGTACGAACAGCGAGTAGCTCTAGCTATGGCATATGGGCTGACGTCACACGTGCAGATATCATACTCGGCTACCCCGCGTCACCTGTGCGCTCTGAAACGCGGGAGAGGGGAGGAAGACGGACAGCGACTAATGAAATACTGTTGAGTTAACGCAGAGCGAAATGCTCAGGATTCCATTAGTATACCGGGTGTTAGTAGATCAAGCTAGGTTCTTAGTAGTTGGTAGGTAGGTCCGAGTGCCGTGCGCAACCTACATCCGCCATCATCGACAACTTGTTAGTGCGCTCGCCGACTAACAAATAACTAACTTTAGTGGAGCGCACTTTTTATGTTCGGAATATTAACAAGCTCCGACACGTGCAGCGGATCGCTCAGCGCAGGTAGTTTGTATTGGCACGGTACAATGACCCGCATCACTTACGGGTGCCGCGATTGTTGAGATCCCATAAATCGGTTGAATAAATTTCTCGCGTCTTCCGTAGTTTAAACCAGAGCAAACTAATGGAGCCTACGGCTGGTAAACTATCGTGAATAGTCTGTGCGGCCGATCATCTTAAATTTAGTAGGTAAGTACCTACTTAATTTGTTATCATCCGGGCCGGGAGTGTCCCCGCCAAGTCGAGCCAAAACAAAGGCACAGCCCGTAGCCGTACCATCCTTTTCTCGAAGCCATTCAGGACATTTTCAACCCCCTGTAGCTTCGTTGTTGATAAAGCTGAATGTTGGCCAGTGACCAAGAGAGCATAATACAGAGTTACTTGTCATTCGACATATATCCGTCAGGAGCTGATAGGGGGGCCAGAATGCAACAAATTGAACACCCCATAATATATGTATGGCCGAAATTCAATAGTTTTCGAGATATTTAAATTTTAAGGGTTTTTCGATATTAACCGACATTTAATAACAAATTTAAAAAAAACATATTGATTGGTACCAACAACATGAACTTCTTTGAATTTGTTTCTAAGGGACTCACGAGGACCCATTCTATAGATCACGCGAATTGCTCTCTTTTGTAATATGAAAATTGAGTCTACATCAGCTGCCGATCCCCACAGCAGAACGCCATAAGACATTATACTTTGGAAATAAGCAAAGTATACTAACCTAGCTGTGGCTACATCAGTCAACTGCCTTATTTTTCTTACTGCAAATGCAGCTGAACTTAATCTACCTGAAAGAGCTCTAATGTGGGCACCCCATTACAATTTAAAATGTAGAGTACCTAATTCCTAGAAACACAGTTTCCTTAATTGCATCTAGTTTCTTGCCATCAACTTTTAAGTTTAGACCTACTTGGGGTACTTTTGGTAAAGAGAACTTAAGACATTTAGTTTTGTTCACATTAAGTAAAAGATTATTTAGTAGCGAAATAAAAGATTCCGTCGCTATTACAATACGTATAATTTTGTTTGTTATATAAAAAATACAAAAAAATGGTAAAAAAAAAAAAACCAAAGCGTAAAGCGCTTTCGGTAACCGATTATTACATGGTTGTTTTTGTGAATTTAGATTGGTTGATTAGGGTTCCTTATAGAATTGCAATGGCAGGTTTTATTTAAAAAGAAAGAAAAAAACGATCAGTTGTTTGTACAATCAGATTTTCACGTTTTCACATGGATATTTGATTTAAAGGACCCAAGTTACTCCGGTCGTAAGAAATAAGCCAAGATTATAGGAACCGGTACAAGTATGAATCACACATTAAAATATGAAAAGGATGTAAAAAACACGAAGATTTGAGAGGTATTTTGCTAATGAGAAAAAGATAAATTGAGAAATAAAATTGCAATTAAATCAGGTCACATGCGTTTCCAATTTCGTCAGACGCGTCGTCTTCGCTCCGCGCGGACAGGCGTTGGCGTCAAGCAAAAGTCACGAAGCCACCGATTGCAGCTGGCACCAATGGTGCTGGCCGGTGCCCACGACCGGGCACGGCTGGATCTTGACGAAGAAGGTAATAGAATCTTTACGGGAGATCCGTACGTTGGTCAGTAATGTATGAGTTAAGAGGAATTATGGAATAAATTAAACTTTACGCACCTTTTGAGACAACTGCTCACTTATGATATGCACACTGCTTTATATTTCGCTAACAACGATAGCAGGAATTGAAAATTAATATAGGAGGATAGGAGGGATTAAAATTTTCAGGAGACGGGGTCGAAATGTTTCACTATGGAATCAAATAAAATCTTTAGTATTTCATGTATTTTTGCATGGAACGAAAGCGACTGGTGACTCGCGTTTCCAAAAAAAATGCTCATTTTTCGCACGTTAGATTCAAATTCAAAAAGACAGAAAAATATAATAATGAGTGCCAGTGAGAAGCCGAAAAGTTTCGAGATCAAAAGTTTTTATGCAGGGAAACGCTGCAATACATACCGGTCTAAATCATAACCCTCCTTTTTGCTTCGCCGTAATCGGGTAAAAAAAAAAGTTTTTTTACTGGTGCCGTGTTCGGTAGGTATCAAATGAAAGGACTTAATTAGCATTAGCACATTTCAAAAATATATGTTATAACCCCAAAATAATTTATATAAAAAGTCAAGTAAAAAGGTTTAAACGAGTCATCACAGATTACAGATAGACAAATAAATCGAATAGATTACGAGTTACTCCGGATTTTTCATTTGTCTATCAGCTGTGATGACTTATTTACCTTTTACTTTTTGCCGTTGAACATTCGAACTCTTTCAGGTATATTAAGTTCACCTGCACATGCAAGTACAAGTAGTATAAATAAGGTCTGGGGTCTGATGTAGCCTTACCACAGTATTATGTGTTATGGCGTTCTGCTGTGGGGATAGGCAGCTGATGTAGATTTTTTTTTCATTTTTACAAAAGAGGGCGATTCACGCCATCTACAAAATGGGTCTTCGTGAGTCTCTTAGAAACAAATTCAAAGAACTTTGATATACAGACTCTGTCTTCTTTATATTATCTTCGAAAGTATTTTGTATGTTCTCATAAACTTAGGACTTTCCAAAATAAGAGGCGATTACCTTAGTATAAATACATACAGTACTATTTTAAATATTCCTAATTGAACAAAGCGCTGGCGGGCCAAAGGACAATGCCAGATCCTGCCCCACCTTTCATTTTACACCAAATGTAAAATGTGTACCTACTCAAAATTATCGCATGAAAATAGGATCCTTTGTTACTTAACCGATATACTTAATCTGTTGCAGTTGCGGATAAAAAGTTAGTGAAAAAACTAACTTAAAATATGTTTAGTTACCTACCTATAACTAATAAAGCAGCAATAGAATGCTTGCAATAGAATTCGGCATGCTTGTAAGCCAATATTTGATGGGTCAAAGCTCTATAGAGTTTCTGGCATTGTCCTTTAAAGATAGATAAAGCAATCCAGAGCGCTCAAATGATGTGAATTTTGATGTGATATTGCGTGTGGTATTGTGATTTAGTGCGTTATGTTATTGCTTTTGTGTGCGCTAAATAAATAGTTTATCTATCTATCAAGTTCATATTCATAATGATTGAAGGTAGCACAAAACTTCTTGTTTTCGGTAGCACTAGCGTGTTGTGTATATGTACTGCACCGTCAGGGGCCCAGTACGGTGACGGTAGCACTAGCGTGTGGTGCATATGAACTTACAGCGTGTGTAGCGCCGGCAACGGTGGCAGAGCCGTGTCGCTCAGCTCGCTGATCAGGTTGCCAGCCAGGTTCCTGCAACCAGTAGTACGTTAGAGCACATGCTAGTGTGTCTGTCCGCGAGAGCAGTGTGTAGCCCGGTGAGCGGGCGCTCGCCTGGGAGGCTGACTACATACATAACTAAACAAACAGAATGGTACACTCTACTCCCTTTGGTTCCGCACAGAATCTTCATTTTATTGAGTCTCAATGAATAGTTTTTCTTTCTTTCTTCTTCAGCGAGCAAGATACGCCCCACCAGTACCTTCTTACATATTTTATACCAAAATAGAATTAAACTAGATTACTTACAATATAATATTTTCGTTTCAACTAAAAATATCTTTTATGCTTTCCAGATTTAAATTCTCCGTGTAGTGTCAGCGTCCTGAGGATAGAGGTATGTAGGTCGATATCGCTGTATTGTAGGTTGTAGGCAGCTAGTTTCACGCACTATAGGCTACTCAACACAGTAGGTATGTAAGTACCAAAAATATTATAAAAGGTACCTATGTATGTATGTTGGTGTGAGCCCACGTGCGAATGGCCCTTAGAGCAAAGTAATGAGTGGCCGTCATGTATAGCCGCATGCCCAGCTCGACGCGGCGCTTATGTATAGGAGTGCAGCGTCGCGCCGCTCACTGCACTTCAAACGTTGTCAACAAATGAGTCCGCCGTGCACCAGGCGCGGCTGTGTGGGGCATCATCTAGACCAGGCGGCATCACTAACTCACAATACTTATTGAACTGTGTGTAGGTCTTCCTCAGCTGTTCTCTGCACGGGCGCTACACCTCCATCTTAGTCAACTTCCGTTCATTCATCTCTTTTATAGCCCAAAATTCCGATCTATGTAGTATTCTTGGAAAAAACTTTGTACTTGACAAGTTATAATGAACTCAACCTAGCAGCAGCCCGAAATGTGAATACAAGTGAAAAAGTCAACATTAAATAAATGAATTCTGTGAAGTTGTTACTAGCGCCGCGCGGCGCTCGTCAACGGAACCGCAAGCCCCGGCGCGGGCGCAGGCGGCGCGTGAGCAGTGCTCGCCGTCAGACGCCGACACCGAGTCCACTCGCAATTAATTATAAATACTGCGAATTATGATGCTATTTATAGAAGAAAGTGTGTCACACGAGACCCGCTGCTCGACTGCCCGGCATCGCTGCACTCGTCTCATCTACAGTTCTGAGTTTACGTTGTGATTGCTCCGTGCTTAAGTACTGCTGACTACTGCTGAAGTGCTGACACATTACTTTACCTACTAACACTCAATGTCATCTACTTTTCATGTGTTGGTTTCGATTATTGGTATTGTGAGAACGACGAGAATATGGTCTGTCATTTTAATAAAAACAGAAATAAAAATTGCAGAGTTTACACAGTGTGACTTTAATAATAAATAGGTGGGAGTAGAGGCGGTGGGGGAGGAGAGGAGCAGTTCTCGAAAGATACCAGAGCCCCGAGTTAACTGCAGCACTTATCCGCGAAGTTTAGCGGCTAATGCAAGTGGGTCAGCTCCGTATTGTGGCAAACTTTGTTTGTTTCCTAATAACAATGCGCTAATAACCGTGGTCGCACATTGCTCAGTGTCCCATAGCACACGGCTCCCGATATTACACTATTATATTAAGTAGTCGCTGTATGTGTGTACGTACAGTGACTGCAGGTGGTGCAGCGGCGCGAGCGCGTGCGTGGGCACGTCACGCAGCAGGTTGCGCGCCAGGCGCAGCGTGCGCAGCGCGCGGCAGCCCCACAGCGCGCCGCCCTCCACCTCCGAGATGAAGTTGTCTTCCGCCGACCTGCACAAAAACGCATTATAAGTTGGCGTCCACTGTCCAGCCCGAGCACACCGGCTGACTCGAGAACGCTCGTCTGGCGACCCAGCCGCGCAGCCGAACGCAGCCCTCGCGCCTACTAGAGGCAGACTACTGAAACGTGTGACTATCAGTAATAAAGCACTTCATTGATAACCTTATGGGTTACTTCGTAAATTTTATGATCGTTTCCTAACAGTTTCATAGTATGTCCTCAAAAACTCGCATCACTTGCGACTCATTGCACGCAGATATTATTACTTATCTAACGCATTTGAACGTGTTGATCACAATATATTTATTTATTTATTCATGATGTTTCCTTTGCCATATATATTTCTCTCCCTCTCCCCTGGAGGTGGAACTTAAAGTAAAGTTGACGGATGGACACGCTAGACGACCGTAGTCCAGATAAAATATTTTACAATTACCACTAAGTAAATAAAACTACACTCCAAAATCAATAGTTTTTTTCGCCCTTATTCAAATTTTTGGTGCGCACATCCAATCAGACGATACAGTATACCACTTTTGTATTTTTACGTACCTATCCAAATCATGCACATGGCAAATATCATCCAATCGGTCCTCCAGTCAAATCAGTCTAAGCATAAAAAGGTAAGAAATATACACATAGAAATCCATACTTCCTAACAAACTTTCGAATTTAGGTCTACGTCTGTCGTGCGAATCCGCTGAGCAGTCAACCGTTCTTGGCACTGCGTGAACGTCTCCAAAGCACGGTCGCGCTACGTCTAGAATTATCGTCGCTAGTTTCGAGCGATCTCAATGATTGCGTACGACGATGTCTTTGGGATCGCACCCGAGACTCGCGCTGGCTTGCCGTTTCAGTCGAAAGCGAGGCGGTTGCCTGGTTAGAGCGCCGCTAAGTCTTCTATCACGGTCTTCCTCAGACTCCTGAGTTTGTGCCCCTTGTAGCCTCAATGTATTGCGAGACTTTCGTCAAAGATTACATTTCTTTCGGAAGGCATGGTAATAACGCGTATAAAATGCGAGTCCCAAATCGTTTGACATTTACTCCGCAAACGACAGTGACAAAATGTTTTTTTTTTCCAACTTCGAAAGGAGGCGATACGTATGAATATGATTGCAATATAATTACGATTAGGTAGGTATAATTCATGGCGGAGTAAATTAATAATTTTGTACTATCTATTAAATTATTCTATTAAATAATATCGATTCACAGCGGCACTTGCGGGCTTCTACCGGTGGCTTTTGCTCGTGGTCAAGCCGCCGGCAGTGGCGCCGGGCTGTGTGGATTTACCATTGCGGTTCAGGTGCAAACTTAACTCAATCGAGGGTAGTAGCTACCCCCCCATTTTAAAGGTTGAATTTTTATAGCCTATAACCTGGCCGGGGATTTCCTCGACAGATTAGTAAAGTTTGCATCAAAATCCGTTCACCCGTTTTCACCTGATGCGCGGTGGAATAAACAGAGAAACAGACAAAAATTCTAAAAACTGTTGGAACGTGTTCTGATATCAATTCTAAGTATGCCCAGCTATTTTTTTTTCAAATATCTTCCATGTACAGACTTTCGACCCTCTTCAGCTTTATTATATATTATGTACTTATAGATAGATAGATTGGATCTCCAACAGAGGCTACACAATTTCATGCAAGTTTACAAGAACAGGGAAAAATACAAGTGTGCGCTTCCAATATAGGAGACCACATCAATCTAGGTAAATACATTAAGCCTGACAAGCGAAAATATTATAATAACTCGAAAAATACAAAAAATAAATTTGTAAGTAATAATAAAATACAACAGACAATAAAAGCTTTGAAAAATAAAAGTATTATCATGGTTTGGATATTATAGCTTTTAAAGATTTTTTATACTTGACATTTTTCTAATTATATCCAATTCATTACGCTTCGATACTTCGTTATACTGCCTACAGAGCCTTGGCAAAACGGCGAAGTGCCCGAGATTTGTTCTGGATCACGGCACATAGAAAAGGTTATAGTTACATTTGCGCGGCAAGCAAGATGGTGCACCCATCTGCAGCTTTCCAAGAAGCCCGCTACAGTCAACAACCCCATTGAACAGTTTGTGAAGAAATGGAACTTTTCTTCTATCCGACAACGAGGTGATTTTATAATGTTGTAGTCTCGAGGTGTAGCTCCTGATTTTTTTTGCCAGACGGTCTTTATAGCATAGATGGTATAGAAAACGTCTTTGTACACTAATTGTACAACTGTGTGTACCGTTATATAATTGTAGTTAATTAAACAACTCCCTACGTCTCTCACTTATACTATATAACTCATTCCATAGTTTAATTTTGGATATATTATGAGGTCAGAGAAAAAAGATTCATACTTTTATCTACGCCCATGCTATACATTCTCTATAACGATCTGATATATAATAACCCACCGGCCACTAGCTAACAGCCGCAATAATTAGCCTACTTATTTCACTGATCATTTCAGGAAAACCTAGCGAATGTAAGTATGCGGAACTACTCTGCACAGAAAACAGAGCTTGTTCATACCCTAAGGATCTCTAAAATAAGTGACACCCCTGTGTCGCCAACGATGATGTGAAATAACCCTATAAAAAAATATTTACAATATTTTTTATCTCTAAAAGATCGCGATGTTAAACCCGTGTGTAAGAAGTACTTCTTTGTTAACTAATATTATTTCAGATCGCCGTTCATAACATTAGAATCAAGACTTCGTTTCAGGTGTGTATGGTAGAAGATATAGCTATCCTGATTGTTTTACTTAGTTGGTTAATTAAATGTGCACATCAATAGTGCGCTTGTGTGAGGGTCACAGTGAACGTTGTCGAGTCGTGCTGTGCAAATAATATAAGTAGTACCTACTAGTAGGAGTACAGTAGGCACCACAAGCCTTGCATGTGGAACCTTTGTCTTCAATGTCAATATTCGGTAACAAGTTCGGTGAAACACTTGAAACTGTGCCTCGTCTACAGAATACCCACTGACGACCAAAGTTTAGTGTAACTACTCATTCTTACTTAGTTCCTTTTAGAACGAGATCGACATCACAAAGTGGAGAAGTGTCGGTTAAATAAGATAAACAACTTGAGATTATGGTTGACAACAAATTAGTTAATAGAGCAGCTGGTGTATCTGAGGCATTTAATGGGTTTTTTGCTAACATACCTATAACTACGACTCGCTCCTTAAATTCGTCCCCGTCTAAAGCTGAAAACCTTTTGCTTAATAGTGTGTCTAAAAGTAGTCGCTTATTTAGCTTCGTACAAGTAACGCCGCTTGATGTAGTTAATGTTTGTAACACACTCAAGTCTAAAACACTGGTGATTACTGGGGCATCTCCATTAAACTATTAAGTAATATAATAGACATCGTAGCCCCCTATCTAGCTGTTACTTTTAATGAATGTATTGATTTAGGAACTTTTCCTGACCTCATGAAGAGTAGTAAAGTCATACCATTATTTAAAATCAGGTAATAAAAATGATGTTGGCAATTTCAGGCCTATTTCTATCTTACCTGCCTTTAGCAAAATATTTGAAATACTCAAGCAGTTGACAGTAAGACAAGTATGACAGTAGTTAATTATGAATGAGGTTATTTAAATTAAAATGTAATTTAAATAACCTCCTTCATAATTAACAATATGGCTTCACAAAAGGCCGTTCGACTACAGATGCGGATGTTGCTCTGCTGAAACACATATTTAACGCCTGGGAGAAGTCGCAAATTGCTATTGGGGTTTTCTGTGATGTCTCCAAAGCCTTTGATTGCGTGCATCATGATACGCTTTTGCGTAAACTACGTCATTACGGTGTGCAAAACGAAGCTCTCAAAGTTATAAATTCTTATTTACATAATAGGTTCCAATGTGTACATGTTAATGGTGTGAAATCTTCTGGGCTACCAGTTCAGTTAGGTGTACCTCAAGGCTCAATACTGGGTCCATTGTTGTTCTTAGTGTATATCAATGACACCATTATATTTAAAGGGTATCTGTGAAGTTGTACTGCTTGCAGATGATACCTCTCTTATTTTTAAAGTAGACAGAAATAGACAAGATTTTGACGACGTAAACAGTGCACTCAAAATGGTTACGGATTGGTTTACGTCAAACAACCTAGTTAGTGTAAAGTTCGCATTGCCGAATGTTAGAAATCTAGGACCCAACATCGTCTTAGTTAAAGAGGTGTTTGAAACTGTAAACCAGGCAGTTTTTCTGGGCATAACAGTAGATGCCAAATTTCAGTAGGGCCCACATATCAAAGGCATACTATTCCATCAACGACTAATTAAATGATAAGAATAGTTGGTCGCGGTCGCTGTGATTAACTCAAGACAATGTTTATGTTCATTCTTCAGAATTAGTTTACCTACTGACAGTTATATCGCCTCTTCGCATTAAAAGTGTACAATTTCCAAAAAAAATCGAAATTGAGTTAATACGCGGTGACGTTTGGTATCACCAGTATTTTTCTCTTAAAGATTGACAAAAGAGCGTAGTTCAACAAAAACTCGCTAGATGACGCATTGGTTAGTTTTAAATTGGCCGAAGTGAGAACTTGTATCGCGCGAATACTATACAACTTTTAGTTACGTTCGAACGCCCGAGCAGTGCACTCGTTGTGTCTCTTCAAAACTATACAAAAATGGAAATTTGACCCTAAGGTAAGTATTCTATTTCATTAGTATAAAACAATCTCAAAATTATACACTTATCGCTATAAATGTGTAGCTAAGTTTGAATCAATTCTCCCTTTAAAACTGTGTAATTATGTAATTGTACAGTTTTTGTGATAAAATATGAATAATACTGTCTTGATCTTTTTCATTAAAACTATGTTTTTTCTAAATTGTATACTGTTTTAGATATTTTTTTATAATATAATTGTTTAAATAATACTCAAAAGACTGGATAAAGTTCCTAATAATTAAAAAAATTGTACTTTTATACCTAGATCTTAAACTTAGATTACAACCAGTAAGACTGAAATACCTTGCTTAGCAAGTTCCTAACTTAGTGCCATGTTTCTTAGTGGTTATAGTGATTTAATCAACCACTTAATTTTATTTTATAAATTATCGTATTTTTTGAGCCATTTTGTTTCGAGTTGTATAAGTTTTAGTTCATATTTAGTATAATAATTTCATAATTACTGAAAGAAATAAATATTTCATAAAATATTATTGTTTTATTGCAAAAAATGTTATTTTTTTTCTTAAATTTAATCGTGTTTAAGAAATTAAATAGTCAACATTAAGCAACATTTTATCTAGACAAGTATTCAAACTCAAAACGACTTTTTTTTTTACCTGTGTTTCGGCTACTATTTAACTAAATTAATATATAATTTTATCAAACTTCGAAAGACAGATAATGTAACTAGCAAAAAATAAAAAATAAATGTTGAAAGGATCATTATTATTAAAAATATTACACGTTAAACCTTTAAAACGCTCCCCTGTAAAATTTGCAAGTTTTGAGATTATACAGTATTAATGCGAGAAGACGATATGAGTACATATAATTGTTTATTTTATTTGACCGTGTATGTCAATTTATTTTTATTATTTATTTATTGTTGACATGATCTACTCATTATAATGTTTTTTTATGAGTTGTATTGCAATATGTAGTTAGCGAGCAACCTCGACAATAATTGCTCTAACTGAACCGACAGCTGTGCTGCTGGGGAGTTTGTTGCGCCACTTCTTCTTCTCAGCTAAAGCACTAGGAAGTGGTGAAGGGTGGGCGTTTTGGGGGACTGTCTTATGTAATTTTGACGTTCAAAAAGTGCTGATTCTCAGCCTAGTTTGATTGATTTGTTTTTTTTTCATATATCGGGCCTAGCGGGGAGACTCAGTTCGGCCAGTGGGGCAAAGCTACTGATATTCAAAATATATTTGTCCTTCAAAAACGAGCTGTTCGAGCAATTTATCAGCTAGGTGCCAGATTTCTTTAAAGATATTGGTATTCTTACGGTGGCGTCAATATTTATAGTTAACACTAGAAACAAGGACAAGCTACGAGGTCCCTTTCACCGGCTTCTTAAGGTTCATACCTCTTTTGATTGGTATAACAAGCTACCCTCTTCTATGCTAGATTTGCCTTTTAATGCGTTTAAAGCTAACTTAAAATCCAACCTTTGTTCAAAGGCATACTATTTTATCAACGACTACTTAAATGATAATAAGAATAGTTGGTCGCTGTGATTATATTTATGTTCTTTCTCCAGAATTAGTTTACCTACTGACAGGTATATGAGTAATTATTTTTTTAACTTTATTATTGACATAATCTACTCATTATAATGTTTTTTATGAGTTGAATTGCAATATGTGGATAGCTAGCTTCGACAATTGATCAATGTAATGAAGAGAGCTCTTCGCGAGGCGCGGCCTAAAGCCTCCTGCGCGCTACTCTCGCTCGCGACGCTCACCAGACAGCGCAGACTGGACACAAGAGCACCCCACCGCAATTCACCGCCAATCCGACGCGGTATTCTGTTTCAACGACGATGTTGAATACTTCGTTGAACGTACCTCATTTTTCTCGACACGTTTGAAATAGATCAATCAATGCAAACCATAGAAATATACCTACATTCTTCTATCTAAGATGCAAACACTAAGTGCAAGGTTCGCTACTTTCTTACTACCGGTAAGCTTGTTTACTCATCGAATAGCGCGGTTTAGCAGCAAGTTTGCAAAAGAGTTTCTTCACAAAAGTTATCACTAAGTATGGGACACGGTTATGGAAAGATATTTGAAGGAAATTCATCCCTTAAAGGAGCCAATATTAATCAAGCCGCTTAGCCCCACTGAGCCGCCCCAGATTTGAATAAAACCGGCCAAGTGCGTGTAGGACCACGCACAATGAAGGGTTCCGTAGCTGCGATGAATTTATCCCAAAAACAAACCATTGTAGTTGAAAAACATGTTCTCCCATACTAAATGTATGGGAGAACATGTTTTTGCAACTGCGATAATTACTCGTTAACTTGTAGAGCCTACTTGGCTGTGATAGTTTTCCTTTTAATTTCGCTATATATACTACTGCTGTGAATTTTTTCACATATCCAGAACTAACCATTTAGCTGGCAGGGGGGACACTTGCCTCTAACAAAAATTAACTCTTTAAAGTTTAATTTTTCGCAAACAGATCCTTGAATCCTAGAATGGCTGTGACAAACTCACAATACTTTTGAATGACCTTTACAACGATACCCCACACCATGGGATAAACGAAAAAAAAAACGGATTTTTTTTCGGTACATTAAAAAAAACAAAACAAACAAATTAATAGTAAATAAAAAAATCGAACAAGTAATTTTGTACTTTTGTTTAAAAAACACTATCTATGTACTAAGTCCAACTGTACGAGCCAATAATGCTCATACAGCAAAAGTACGTTTATGCGTAGTTGCGTACCAAACCAATATTCACTCAATTCAAACTCCGTCACGCGCTAATGTGCGGGAACATTAAGTGCGGCTCAGATAGCTAAACTAACATAACTTTAAATGTTTCCATAAATAAACTATTGAACTTAATAGTGGTTTGGTGTAACTTAACTAACTTCCTACAACAACTACCGGGGTATCCGTCAACGACGAGAAAGCCCCAACCCCAAGCCAACGTTTAGTTACCAGGCGTAGTAACATTTTACTTTGAAATATACATTTCTTTCTTTTCCAATCAAATATAAAATACTAGCATACCTACCTATAACCACAAATTCTAAGGCGCCAACCTTAGTGGGGCAGAATCCAGCAATATTTTAAAAGATTCCACTGCAACGTTTTAGGCATTCCATTTTGCCTCACCAGTGGCGCGGCTCGGTGGGGCTAAGTGGAATGATTCCCAAATGGAATGAAAGTAAGTAGGTATGGAAGTCCCTCCATTTCGCCGAAAGGAAATCCCATCAGGCTCACGGCTTGTAATCATGATATAGCATCTCCCGAGCCGCCGTCGTTATCATGATATAGCATCTCTCGATCCGCCATTGTTATCATGATAATTACCTATAGCATCCCTTGAGCCGCCATCCTTATCATGATATAGCATCCCCCAAGTCACCGTCGTCTCCGGAAAGGTACCTACTTGAATAGTTTAACCAGCCCACACGCGCGGTGCACCGGTATACACTTGATTAGCAATAATAAATAACAGTTCACTAAAATATTAATGAATACTGCTATAGTGAGTGAAGTGGGCATCATTTCATTCTCCGCGCTACAGCCGCCGGCGACTATTCCCAGCGGCATTCAATGAATCAGCGTAAACCGTGGCTGTTGACAACTAGCCGACGATGTTCACTAGCTTGTGTTCAACGTAATGCTCGAGCACGCAGACTTGGGGTGTACCGTGTAGTGTGTCGCGCTCGTGTAGGTCAACGCAAGCGGGCGGCATTGAGCCGAGCGCGTGCAGTGCGCCTCGGGCTGCCGGCACGCGCAGAAGAACCGCGCACCTAGAGCTCACATACTCAGTGAGACTGTGGTAATACTAGCTTTTATATACGGTGGTAAACTTTCGAGTGCACGCTCACTCAGACTGCACGCATTTGTGCAATATTGTTGTTGTGCTTGTTGCGTACGTGCGGTGGTCTGGCACCGGCGCCGGTCTCTCCATGGAATTGGTAGTACGCGAACGCCCGACTCGTACCGTGTTCACGAATAGATTCGCAAACTACCGCTGGCGTCCTCCACCAGTACCTTGTATTGCTAAACGTGTCTGGTATGTGGTCGCGCAGGATAAGCGAGTGTGGCGGGCTCGCTGTGACGCGCTGCGCAAGTGGCGTGTGAAATCTAGGCGCGCGCGGTTCGCACGCCGCCGCCCACTCACACTCGTAGGCTCTATCAAGACTCCCCCAGGCAAACGCGACGCGACAACGGTAGAACTAGTTTTCATAGAAATTGTTCCACCAGAGTCGCGTCGCGCCTGTATGCGGAAGCCTTCATGCATGTATTATTGGAGTATATACAGGTAATTATTATGAGTTTCGACAGTGTGTGCACTGTCGAAACTCATAATAATCACCAGTCATCAAAATTCTCAGGTAATACAGACACTTGAGCTTCAAAGTTAATGGATATAAACACACACACCGAGCACAGACAAACTAATAATATTTGAAATCGCACCACAGCTTTTACTTGGCAAAACATTACCGAAAATATTTCAATTTAAAAGACGTTATTATGATTCATGTAATGGGGGACATATTTATGTTGCCAGTTTTATAAATATGGTGGTAATTGGAACACAAAATGGATACCTAATTACCTAGTGAAATCATAACAATTCATACAATAAGGTAAGAATTGATATGATTTCACTAGTATTTTTGGAATATACAAAGTTAAAACTGTATTTATAGCGTACTAGCTGTGCTAATTTCTCTTCCTCTTCCCTGGAGGCGGAACTTGTAGTAAAGTTGTCAGACGGACACGCTAGAAGACTGTAGTCCAGTTAAAATATTTTACACTACACTCCAAAATAAATAGTTTGTTTAGCCCTTATTCAAATTTTTGACGTGATTTAAACGACATAGAGTAGTAGGTGTTTATCAGACGATACAGTACCACTTTTGTATTTTTACGTCCTTTATGCCTTCAATCCTACCTAACCTATTTAAAACATGTGCATGGCAAATGTCATCTAAATCGGTCCTCCAGTCAAATTAGTCTAAGCATAAAAAGGTACGAAATATACACATATAAACCCATACTTCCTAACAAACTTTCGAATTTAGGTCTACGTCTGTCGTGCGAATCCGCTGAGCGGTCAACCGTTCTCCGCACTGCGTGAACGTATCCGACGCACGGGATAAAGAATGTCGATCACGGTCGCGGCTACGTCTAGAATCACGATCGTTGCTAGTTTCGAGCGATCTCAAAGATAGCGTACCATGTCTATGGGATCGCAACCGAGACTCGCGCCCCTTGTAGGTACCCTCAATAAGTTGCGAGACTTTCGCGAAAGATTAGTTTTTTCGGGAAGGCTTGCTAAAGGCTCGTTCACACCGGCGCGACTTGTCGCGCGACGCGACACCGGCAATTGTTCAATCGTGAAGTTTTATTAGAAATTGTATTGTTAAAGTCGCGTCGCGCGACAAGTCGCGCCGGTGTGAACGAGCCTTAACGCGTATAAAATGCGAGTCCCAAATCGTTTGACATTTACTCGCAAACGACAGAGAAAAATGTTTTTTTTTTATGTACCCACCTTCGTGGCCTTTATTAAGTGCGATACGTATGAATATGGATGCTATATAATTACGATTAGGTAGGTATAATTCATGACGGAGTAAATTCATGATTTTTTATTATTTATTTATTTAACCATTTATGCATTTATGTTTATCATCACTATATTATCTATTAAATTATTGTATTAAATAATTATGCAATTATACGCCTGTTCATATGTGTGTTGATTTTACCAGTAGGTACTTACGTAACTATGAAAAATCATTTTTAGTTTATTTACTCAGTTCCCACGAACAAAGGAGTCACACGTTTTGGGGGATAAATCGAATAGATTACGTGTGACTCTGGATTTTTAATTTGTCTGTCTGAGATGACTTGTTTATACCTTTTTAGTTGATTTTTTTGCCGTAGTTGGGTTTTATTTTTATACTTTTATTTTTATTTAAATTATTTTCGGGTTATAATATATATATTTTTGAAATGTGCTAATTAAGCCCTTTCATTTGATACCCAACATGACACCATTAAAAAATCTTTTTTTTTTAGTTCATGACTTTTGGTCCTCTAGAGGGCGCCATAATCAATTTAATGTAATTTCACATAGCCTATAACCAGCGGACGACGGAGACGCTTCCTACTACTCATCATAATTTGACAAATGGGGTATCATTCCCCATTTGTCAAATTATGATGAGTAGTTTAGAAGTTATGAGGGAACAAATGAACATACATACATACATACATACATACCGGTCAAAATCATAACCCTCCTTTTTGCTTCGCCGTAGTCGGGTAAAAACTAGTTCTGACTAGGGAAAACGCGTTCTAACGGAAAAAGGGTTTTAACTGTAACATAAACAAGACATTACAGGCAGAAAAAAATAAAAATCCGGAGTCACACGTAATCTGTTCGATTCAAGCCTCGTGTAGACTGGCGCGACGCGACACCGGTTGTTTTTCTACCGTGAAGTATTCTTAGAAATTGTAGGAGAGTCACGTCGCGCCACTCCGCACGTGGCTTCTTTTTAGTTGGCGTTTTAGTTTTTTTTTAACGTTTTTAGGGTTCCGTCTGTCTGTCCCCGGCTTAGCTCAGAGACTGTTAGTACAGGAAAGCTGTAATTTGGCATGAGTATACATATACGATACAATTACGCCGACAAAATGGTAAAATAAAATCAAGAAAAAAAAATTGGGTACCTCCCCTACACGTACAGTGGTTTATTTTTTCCTATCATTTTTGGATTGAAGGATCCGTTTGCGAAATATTAAGCTTTTAAAGTGCTAATTTTTGTTAGAGTCAAGTGTCCCACCCAGAACTCCAGAACTTACCATTTAGCTGGCAGGGGGGGGCCCTGCCAGCTAAATGGTAAGTTCTGGATATGTGGAAAAATTCACAGCAGTAGTAATCAATACTTAACGAAATTAAAAGTTAAACTATCACAGCTAAGTAGGCTCTACAAATTAACGAGTGATTATCGACCAACTTACATTTGCAGTTGCAAAAACATGTTCTCCCATACATTTCGTATGGGAGAACATGTTTTTCAACTACAATGTTAAGTTTGTTCTTGGTATAAATTCATCCCAGCTACGGAACCCTTCATTGTGCGTGGTCCGACACGCACTTGGCCGGTTTTTATTTTACATGTTACTGTTTTGATGGGATCCACCTTATGTTATTTGCACGAGATGTTTCACGTACCTATTCCGGAAATTTGCGTAGCTCCACCTTTCTGCTGCCTCGCCTGTCTCTTTCATCTTTAGTTATGTTTTACAAATCTGAAGCCCTAAAGATTGTGTAATTAATGGATATCTAAATATGTCGTCCCATTTTAGAGCAGTTTTGTTTGTCACTGTCGGCCAACAATACTCGTATTTTGGTAGGGCAATTGTAATATTTGTAAGGTGTGAAAAACTGGAAGTGGAATCGTGAGCGACGATCCGCGGCGGCGGCGAACCATACGCGCCGCAAAGGCGCCAACAGCGCACGACGAGGCGAACCACACACTGGCCCACCTCGCTTCACACCACAAAATGATGAGCAACTGGCGAATCAAATATCACGTGCAGAACGCAAACCGCGGAATGTGCGCTCACGAGCTCAGCTTCCGGAAAATTTGATATACGTTGATAGCTTGCCATTAGGCAGTGGCGGCGGCGGCGGCGGTGGCGGGGCGTGCGTCGTGCTCCCCCGAGAGCCACAGAGCACGCCACGCACACCTCACTGCGAGCCATTTGCTGCCACAATGTCTGAGTTGTTGCAAACAACCGGCACCCGGCTGTTGTTTGCCATCACTTACCGCCGCCCCCGGCCGGTGAGGGCGCATGTTCAATATTGCCGCAATATATTTACTGTTTACTATTTCTTTTTCAAATGTCCGGAGGTTATTTATTGTCATGTCATGGGAGGGCTGGCGGATTCATTTGAAGCGAGTAATGTATTGGCGAGCGAGTGTCCCTCGCCTCCAAGAGGTCACAACATACACGTGGACGCGTACCTTTATGGAATCTTATACCTTCACACAACACTCATGACGTCAGAGACCGTGTTGTTTGTTTACCGTCAGGTATGTTTTCAAAGAAATCAAGAATTAATTCATTAAAGCGTGCCTTGGACACAACACACACGTGCTCACACACAGCCACGAACCGTTCACATCCATTCGACGCACTGCTCGCTAGCTGCACTAGGTAATGTATCTCCAGAGCAAATGTCGGCCAGGGCGACTTTAATCTCAACATAGGCTAGCCAATTACGCAAGAGATATGTGTGCGCCGACACAGAAGCACATGTCCGAACGTGTCCGCCTTTTTGACTTCCCGTCCGGACATTTTTGCATCTACTTTTTGTCAAGACTCTTCCGAAATGGTCTCTTTCTATGTAAGTTGATGAGAATCACTTCCTTATTAAGATGGGTCCGCAATCTGACGCGACCGGGGAGAGACCAGGAGAAGGGCCGACGGCTTTACGTGCTCTTCAGCACGGAGGGATCTGGACATGTTAAGAAATCGGTCACCCATCCTCCATGACTGACCTCAGCGCAGTAGATTTATTGGTCCCCGCGTCTGTTAGCCACGAGTTTATTTTATCAGTTTGTTTGTGTTGATGATAAGGGGCGCTCTGCGACAAAATACCTCCTGGAATATGTGGAGCAGCGCCTCCGTGACAAACAAGTCGCGAACCTTCCAGGGCGACGCTGAATAATGGCTCGCCTCGATTGTGAGCAAACGAGGGCGGCCCCCTCCCCGCCCCGGCCTTCCCGGATTATTTATTTGCCGACACTTTTTGTCGTCTACAGATCCTGCGACGATAACTGTAAACAGGATTCAGGCAGCGTTACATTGGCATCATATGGAACGATTCTTGTAAGTAGGTACAAAAAACCCTCCGTGGGCTCTGCCACAGTCGTATTGGAATTAAGTAGGAGACCAAGAGCGACGTGAAGATGAACTAGTTCCTACCACTAACAAACAATTATCCTCGGATACTGGATCGCTGCCTTATTTACTATTTGACATTCAAAAGTGCCTATTGATGGCCTGATTTCACTTTGACTGAACCAGAATGTTCGATACTTCAGCCGTCGAACTCGGCCACACCGCTACAATCACCCCACGTCCACGTTGCAACTTACTATTAACACAATCGCTCCAAATGTGTTTCGGCACATTCACAGCGATCAGATAAACAAGCGCCGTCACGCGTCATTCAAGTTTATTGATGCAGCCGTCACGAGCTGCGAGTGTGTATGTACTACCCCCCGGGCTACACGCTGTGAGTGCTCAGCGACTGATCTACTTGCGGACTGAAGGCTGCGGTGACATCATCATAATGAATGGGCAAGGACGCGATCGCCGTCATACAGAGCATATCATTGAGGAAATAATAAGTTACCTTATTATTAATTGTTAATGTCTTCCTAAACATCAAACTATGTTATCATAATAAAAATCAACCTTATAAAGTCCAAGGTTAATTGAAATTGAATCATAATAAGTTAGGTACTTATCCGTAGATGGAGGATCAACTAATTTAAGATGGAGGTATCTCAACAGTAACGTTAGACAGGGTGAGTGTGAGGCATGCAGTACTCACAGGAAGTGCAGGTGGTGCAGGTCGCGCAGAGCGTGCGCGGGCAGCCGGCGCAGCGCGCAGCGGTCCAGCCACAGCCGCGCCAGCGCCGCGCCGCCCAGCGCGCCGCCCGACACCGACTCCAGCCGGTTCATCGACAGGTTCCTGTACACACCACCAACGCGTTCATACAACCAGCGGCGTCCCAAGCCCGCATTAAGGCTCCTGCAGACAGAGCCGAAGCAACAGCGCGACGCGACTCTGGCGGAACATTTTCTATGAAAACTTCACGGTAGAACAATTACCGGTATTGCGTCGCGCCTGTCTGCGGGAGCCTTATAATAATAATGTATCTAGTTCACAAAAAAAAAAAAAATATCCGACAGGAATCGCACCTTAATGCGCCAACACACGATCAATCACAATCTGTTTAATTTTGACAGTTCAACAACTTACGTTGTTCAGCAGATACATTTTTCAAACAAGAAGCACTGGATTCGCAATATCCTTCAAAATTATTCAGATTGTGAGTCAGAGAGAGTGCATTATTTAATAGAAAGATTTAACAATAACAAAAAGCTTACAAGAGAGTGTAACATTACGAACATCAAGATCGAAAAATACATCATGGAGTTGAAAAGCTGCGCGACTTTTGCGAGCAAGAATACAGTCTCTGCGACTGTAAACACAAACGAGAGTAACACCTTACTACTCACACATTATTACTGCACCTGTAGAGCTGGCAACAGGACGTTACGATGCTGCGCTCATGCAATGGTCATTATTTGGTTTTTGAGTATGGCAAGGTATGAAGATAGCATTCATCGACCTGCTCTGTTTCTGGACTCCATAATTATCGACCCAGAAGCTTGAGTTTTTTTGTCTCATGGGTAATAAAGTATTCTTATTTTATTTTATTTTTTTGTATTTCTACATGAATATATCTAATTGGTAACCTAACTTAAACTGACACCTAATATAATCTAAACTAAACTGCTTTATACCTATACCACATATATAATATATAAGTCACAACCTTAAACTGAATAACCTGGGACAGATTTTGAAGCGCCTTGGCCTGAGTAAGGGGAGAAGTAATATCTTCAAAACCATAATAAATGCGGTGACGGTAGTGGGACCAGCTCTACATTCCTCTATTAGGAATGGGATGTTCGTGCTCGATCAACAGGAGCTCCGAGCGTGGGCGGGATACGCTCGACCGACGATAATAAATGTTGAGCGAAACGGCATCTACCATGCGGCCGAACTAATGTCAGCAGTGATCTCATGGGGCCTCAGAGGAACTACATTCGTTGTGGGGTGGTCCCGCGGCACTCCGCACAGTTGTGTTGTGCACCAGCAAAGAGCCTAATTACAGCTCAGCACATTAATAGTTTAGAATGTTAAACCACGCAGTAAAATCCTCTCCTGTAAAATTGGTTTCTCCTTTTCACTCCGTTACGGGTAGATTTTAGAAAAACCCTGATACACGTTATTCTTTATTTTCGGTTTTAAGTAGGTATAAATACTGAGTTTCGAGTTAATCGGACAGCGCGTTAAAATTCTTCCATACAAACATTGACACCCCCAACCAAGGGGGGTTGGGTGTCAATGTTTGTATGGAAGAATTTTAGAGGGTAATTTAGAAAAACTGAGAATTACAAACGTTATAATTTATTTTGATAAATATTCGTGCGAAGTTGACGGCTTTGCGTTCATGAGTCAGTCAGTCAGTCAGTCAGGACTTTTCTTTTTATTAATATAGATGTATTTTATTCCCGAAGTTACATTTAAATAAAAAATGACGTAAATTGCGATTAAGTACGTAGTTTAGGAGAACAACGCGGCCACACAGACACACGTATACTCACAGCTCGCGCAGGCCGGCGGCGGGCAGCAGCGCGTCTCGCGCCAGCGTGCTGATGTTGTTGTTAGACACGTCCCTGCAACAAAACACCACATCACCGGGAGAAAAACCCATCAACTGAACTTAACATTAATGTTTGCTACAATTAGCAGACGAACTAACACACAAACAGACAGACTTCACCATATCATACGGGTTCCTTTGAAGCCATTTCGGTTCACAATCTTAAAATGATAATTAAATAAACTTTTTAATTTTTTACATTTTATTCTTACACAAATTCGAATGCCTACCACGACCTGCTATGTAACAGTGACAGGAACTTATTATATATCGTCCACATAGGCTAACCCAGTTAATAAAATTTATATGGGACCACTGCGCACGCAACCTTCCTCTATCAAATGAAAAAAATAATTTTTAAAGTTCACAATTTGTTGAAAATATCGACAGAAATTCAACAAAAAAAAAACATACGCTACGAAAATAGAGCCTCCTCCTCTTGGGAAGTCGGTTTCAAAACTGGTAAAGTGCGAATCGATCTCGGGCACTAAAGATTCCGTACTTCCGGAATATACCTACCTCCAAAATTCTCATACATATGTATATCTCTTCATTTCTACCCGACTACGGCAAAATCAAAGAATTATTCTTTTTTAAATGATTATGAAAGGGTTATGATTTTAACAGGCTATGCATGTTTGTATGTTCATCTGTTAATTTTGACAAACGAGCTAAGTACCTATAGTTCGAAACGAGATGCTCTTCTGTGTAAAACAATAGACTATATAGACGGCATCTACAAAATTAAAGGGCCCCTTTGACACCCTTTAGGACCTCAAACAGCGGCCAAGTATTAAGGGTCCGTGCCACCGTACAATATTTAACAAAAAAAAAAAAAAAACCGACCAAGTGCGTGTCGGACCACGCACAATGAAGGGTTCCGATGCCAAGAACAAACTTAACATTGTAGTTGAAAAACATGTTCGCAACCATTGAGGTATTATTGTACTAACTAGTAATGCAAATGTAAGTTGGTCGATAATTACTCGTTAACTAGTAGAGCCTACTTTGCTGTGATATTTTTCCTTTTAATTTCGTTATAAATACTACTGCTGTGAATTTTTCCACATATCCATAACTTACCATTTAGCTGACAGGGGGGGGAATTGACTCTAACAAAATTAGCACTTTAAAGCTTAATATTTCGCAAACGGATTCTTCAATCCAAAAATGGTTTTAAGAAACTCTACACATATTTTTGAACGACCTTTCCAAAGATAGCCCACATCATGGGATAGACGAAAAAAAACCCAAATCCAGAGGGTTTATTTTTTATTTTTTTATGATTATATTTTACCAGTTTGTCGGCGTAATTAATATTTGTATGCTCATGCCAAATTACATCTACAGTCTCTGAGCCTTGCCAGACATGGCGAGACAATAAGGGTTCCTTGTTGACTACGGAATCCTAAAAAGCGGCCAAGTGCGAGTCGGATTCGCACACGAAGGGTTCCGTACCACAGTACAATTATTTTATATTTATTTTTTGTTCTTATTGCGGCCATAGTAGTACCTACACAGTCTGTAAAAATTCCAAGTGTCTACCTATTATGGTTCAAAATATACAGCCCTGTGACAGACAGACGGACAATGGGAGCCTAAATAATAGGGTAGGATCCAGTCGGCACCCTTTGGGCACGGAACCCTGACCTAGTGACCACATTGAGTTAAAAGACCAGCACTATTTGTTGCCTGAGGACGCCGCAGTGGATCACTCTGCTGCTCCTACGGCGCGCGTGTGGTAGTACTGCCCCAGAGATAACGTGGCTACAGCCAGTGTGTCGTTCTTGGGTAGCATATTGTTGGCAGTGAGTAAAAGTAAAAGTAAAAAAGTAAAAGTTTTTTTATTTTGGAACATAGACAATAGGCTCAGTTACAAAGAAAACGATGATAGCTACAAAAAATTAAAACTGTGTCGCAGCTATCAACGCCCATCCAAACAGGAAAACAATTGTTCCAGACTTAAAACTAATTTTTATAGTTTGGTAAACATAGGGGTAAACTATATTAGAAAAGTGGGGGTGTGTGGGAGTGTGTGTGTGCGTGTGCAGGTGTAGAGTGTGGGTGCATGTGAGAGTGTGTGTAAGAGTTTAGGTGTGTGGCAGTATTTGTGCTTGTTAGGTTTCGACAATTTTTTCAGTTTCATCATTTATGACAATGATTTCAACCACTTCCTTCTCAGGAGACCCCGGGATAAATGATAAATATTTAAGGTCTTGTTAATCCTGTTATAAAGCTTGGGGCTGATAAACCTAAAATGTCTTCTCGCAACTGCTGTTCTACAGGGTAGATTTTTACAGACTCTGCCAGCGAGGCGTACAGAAGTACTATAAGTTGGGTCGTAATGCATCTGTTTGTGTTTTCTGAGTATAGTCTGCAGTACGAAGAGCTGCCTAACTGTGAGGACCTTGCAAACTGAATAGAGGTCAGAAGTCGGAAAGCGGATTGGCTTCTTTGATAGGACCTTTAGTACAGCCCTCTGCGCCCTTTCTAGACGCAGCATGGTAGTTTTGTGCGCTCCTCCCCACGTGGTAACGCAATACCCAAGGACTGATTGAGCGAGAGCAAGGTAGACAGTTATCAGACATTTGAAGCCAGCAGCCCCCCTAAGTTTTTTAAATATATAAATTAATCTTCGCACACGTTTCACTGTAGAGTCAATCTGCGAGTGTATAGGTGGCTGCTGTAAGAGGCGCGCGGCGTGCGGTGAAGCCGCAGGGAGCCGATAACGACCTTCGCGTTGCTCGTTATTAGCGCCATCCATCATCGCGGCCGCGGTCGCCGACACCACTCCCCTCACTCCCCCTCCCTCATCCCACACCGCCTCCCTCGCCTACTCATTCACAATGCCGCGGCGGCAGCGGCAGCCCGGGAGCGCGGCACGTTGTGGCTGGAATGCTGACGACAAAGGATCTACTAAGGACAACGTTGATCTAAAGTGAATTTGCGTACAACAATAAGACATTTTTTTTTTCTGGTAGGTACATATATTCCATTCAATGAACCTTCGTGTCTGCTGTTGGAGTGTGCTATACACCCCCCCCCCCCCCACCGATACGGTTTAAACTGCTCGATAGTTAGTGGAAACAAAGTGCAGAATTGCGGATGCAGTGCTGACACGGCAGAGCGACGGGCGACAGCCACAGACGTGGACCGGGTGCGACGAGTCGATAGCCGTGCACGCGGGCTCGGGCGCAGTGCGGCGCGCCGGGGCATCGTCCGCTCTGAGCGCCCACCGCGAGTCACGCGCCCTCGCCAGCCGCCTCCACCTCGCCTCATGAAGTAATGTCGCCGCTTGCGTTACCGATAAATAACAGCTCGTAGTCGTTATCCTTGATGATTTACAAACCGCCGCGCCGCCCGTGGACCCTCCCCAAGTTCACCTTTGACCGGAACATGACGATGACAGGTTGGCTGTGCGCGGCCGCGTATGGCTTATGACAGGTATCGGCAGCTGTAGGAGGGCGGGCGCGGACGCCGCGCCGGTGCTGCGACTGCGACCTCGAGTAGCCGGTGAATGGACCGCGCACTGTGCAGAGCTGCACTCGCACGACTGCTCGCTACGCATGCCGACACTCGACAGTAATGCATCTTTAAATTTAAAATGGCCTGTCATCCAATTCACGAACACGGACAAGTACCGGTTTCTTCTGGCCGCAACCTTCACCCCGATTCACAAAGCTCGTTGCTTTGGGAGTTTTTATGACGGGGTTACTGCTTCCATAGCCCATACTTTAAAATACATACTATTGAATATATATTATTGAAAAAGATGTTACGTTTATGGTGCCTAGTTTAGCGTAGCGAAGAAGCACGACGTGTGATGGAGTCTCTATAATATTAGGCTCCTGCCTGTCATTTACGAAATTAATGTCACAACGAAAATGAGACGGTTCCTTGTGAATGCGAACATTTGGGAACTTGGTGACCACAGATAATATTATTTCTATGGTGAGGACAGAAGACGCACTCGACAGGTCTCTACCGGTACCAGGTGATGCGAGGAGTGCACGTTATGTACCCATAAGTCTTATGACTAAGAGTTAGTTCATTGGTTAGATGATTGTTATTCTGTTAAAACACAACTGTGGCTCGACATCAGATCGACATCGACATCGTATGTATGTACACGATATACATACATCTAGGTAGGTACGGATTATAGACTTTTGAACTGGTGTATTGTTTGTTTGTGCTGTGTTAGTGTCACATTTGCATCGCTGTGCACACGAGGACGGCGGCGTGCGCGGCCAGGTGCCCGGCGACCTCGCGCGCTTGCGTCACCGCGCGCCCCGCTCTGCCGCGGCTGCTCCAAACACATCACCACACTACTTGGATATCGCATCCATAGTTACATCTTTGTCATCTTCATCAACAACCCGACTTCAACCACTGCCGGTATCTTATAGGCCTGTCTTTGTCTGTGCCAATCTCCCTGCTTCGGCTACCGAGTAGAATATGTAGAGGCATAATCATCGGTAAAAACTTACCTGCTATGCTTAAACTTTTATGGGTTGATATACAGTGTCGGCGATGCGCGGCGTGCGGAGTGAGCGTTGAGCGCTTTCCGCTTACAAAATAAACAAACAAATATCAGTGTGTGTACTGAGTCATTTGATTGTCCCTCGACGTGCGAACTAATATAACGAGCGCTCACAATATTGTAAGTGTTGGTGCGTCGTGTAAACATTTACTCAGCTGTAATTCATACATACAGGCCGTGCGTTACGAGTGTTACGACTCGCCAGACCATGCAGGCGCCCTCACTCTCACACTCCCCACTGGCGCTGCGGGAGCCGACAACCAAGCTTACAACATCCATACATTACGAAATTAAATTCATGACAAACAATGTACAGCCAAAACCGCTGGGTTAACAAGGATGAACATTGAGGTGAGGTGAGCACTAAGGTACTGCTTTGTGGAAATTCATCCCCTAAAGGTGGTAAATAGGGGAAGGAACTTTGTCATTTCTGTCGGTAGGAAATCCCATCGGGCGCATCCGTTTTTGGCTTGTCAATATAAAACGTGTTCCTTTTCATATCCCATAACCCAAGCATATATTGATAATGCTTGAAAACATGCTGGTCCTGCTCCATAGGACAATCTAGAGTCTAAACAAAATCAAACTGGTTGCTAGTTGAATGCATAATTTATTATTTTTTATGTTCGTAGCGTATGTTTTGTTTTTTAAGTATGTGCCTCTATATTTTCGCCAGTATGGACAACTCTTTTACATTTGGTAGAAGAAGCTTACTGTGCGGTGGTCCCATATAAATGTTCACTTTGTGCTGCTTTTTACGAAGATGCTTGTTTTTTTTTTTGTATAAGTAAAGTTTTTATGACATTGATTTTATATTCTGTGATTACTTCCTCACACACTGATTTATTAATTGTTTTATGTAGTGTGTGCTATCCATACCCATGCTTTAAATCCTCTATAAAAGTTTCTGAAACAGTTAGCTTATTGCCAACATTAAAACGATCAGTGTCATAGTAACCATTATCATCCAAACGAGTGTTATAATGTTGTATTGCATACATAATGCAACTCGTTTGCTCCTTCGATTCCTTGCGGACAGCGGGTGCAGACCCCCACGCCGACACATATTTTCCAAAATACGTTACGATCACGCTTGGCGGGTACGGGCTATGGTCGGTTTAATGTTGGCAATAGCTTACTGTTTCAGATACTTTTATAGAGGATTCATATCATGGGTGTAGATAAAGTCTTGTATGCAACTGTATAAATAATTAGGTATTATACAACAGTTGCATAAATAATAGAGATGGGCCGAATGTGGTTTGAACCGAATCCGGTTCGGTTCGGCCGAACTTCGGTTTAATTTCGCGCCTTTCTCGAGGTCGACACTTCGTGACATGTTTACGCATTTAATTCAATTTTTGCTAGATGTACCCCGCCCGCACACCGCGCTCCCACCGCGTGGCCTGGACCCGGCCGGTCATTAGCAAATACGTCATCGGCGTGGCGCGTGCGATTGCTTTACATTCAACAAAAATAATTGTAAAATACTGACCAAAGACACCAATTTCCGGAGTTAAAGTTATCTTTGAGTTTTTTAAATTTTGTAAGTTCTTTTCACGTATCTTCCTATTGGTGGATTGACGAGGTTTTAGGTGTTAAGTTTTGTTACTGGCTTATTGCTTTACAGTAATGCTATTAAATTTAAGTCAAAATAGTGCAAGTAGGTATTATTTTTCTTGTGCCGAATGTTCGGCATCTGAACCGAATTTCGGCCGAATGCCGGTTCAAGCTGCCGAAATTCGGTTGAACCGAATGTTCGAAAAAGTTTTTACTTATCGCTTTTTACAGGGTCGGTGTGTAATTTATCTAAGTTACATTAACTGCAACTGCTCATTACCTTTCTACAAAATATTGCTTTCTCGATGTAGGGTCGTTAATTGTTGAGGAGTTCTCCTGGGATTTCACCATTAGCATCATAATAATATTATGCATTGTGACTAGCATTAATTGCTTGGCCACTATATAGTAATCGAAGTGGTCTTCATCATCAGGTCCACTTCTCCAAATGGTGCTATCCGAGAGCAAATGCACGAGTTACTGTAAAAAATACCCCTGTGTGTGACACATTTGATTTTCCAAATACGTCATGCCGCTTGTGTATCTGTCGATAAGATACGCTCGCCGGGCGTCGCCGATAGCCGCGTGTGACGGCGCGCAAACATCCTTTCATTAATCATTCATGATAATAATGTAGACGATTATTCAGCTTTTTTGTCTACACTGCTAGATCTTATAGGTAAGTGCATATTTTTACATTAGCACACTTTGCACAATAAGCATAATACACCTTCGAATTACGCTGAGGCGGTGCAGGTTTACATGCAAAAAGTTCAGTAGTAAACTATGAATGTAGACAATCAATATGTTCCACGTGGGAGCGGCTGCGGGCCAGCGGGCTGCGGGCTGCGGGCTGCGGGCTGCGGGCTGCGAGGCTGGACGTATTCAGGGGAACATCAATAACATGCATTGAATCGAGCGCTGTTTCTATATTATGAGTGCAGCGATGCACTGCGCGCCCTCTGCCCTCCGCGCTCCGCGGGGCCCGGCGGGCGGGTGAGGGGGACTGACCGGGACGCGGGGGCAAGAGCTCCCGGGGCCCTGCAACTAATTGCCCTCATCCTAGCATTCAGTCTATAAATAGCGTGAAATAGATCCGCCACAGCCCCGCGCGCGGGTGTCCGCTCGCCTCGCTGACGTGCTCCCTGCGACCATTGTCCATAACTGCCGCGATACTCCACCTCTTTTAACTGCTTCCGGTATCTATGACTAACAGTGTTCTTTATTTCAGATTCCAATTTTTTAATGAGGATGGAATTACTAACACCGAACGTGCCTGCAGAGGTCAATGAACGATTCCTTAATGTTTTAATTAAGAATCAGACTACGAGCATCTTAAACTTAAATGTATATTTATAATGAGTCGACTGAAATCTGAAAATGATTATAATTTATTTAAGAAAACGAGGCGCCCGCCGCGTTCTCTCAGATAATGTAATTTATTGGCGTCGTAATTGAATCGTAACATAAAGCTGATGTTATTTACGAGCGGCGCGTGTAGTGCGGCGGCATGTGACGTCACGCGCGCGCCGACCAGGCAGATCGCGGGTGATTGATGGCGCGTAAACTGCTGACACAGCGCGTGCCCACCGCACGCCGCGCTCGTTAGCATCCTCACTCTTCGACACCAACGAGTTGGCGCTCGCTTGTCGTGCGGCAGTTGCTGACGACACACTCTCTTATATAAAAGGCTCCCGCAGACAGGTGCAACGCGAGATTTGCCACAGCCAATTTGCTTCGAATCTAATGGAGCGATTACGGTGCACATATCAATTTGTGTGACCTAAACACGGACCGGACCGACATCCATAAATGAATATTGAATATGAGAGACCACTTTTGGGAGAAAATTAGAAAACTAAAAAAAAAATATGTACATATATCAAACGAAAGGGCCGTATCTGTTACCGACATTAAAGCTATAAGTTCGAATACATTTTGTTTGCAATACCTATTATTAACTTAGTCTTTATGATATTTTAGCTTCGATTTGCTTGTCATTAACAAAATTCTGTTAATTATCGTAGTTTATATTTGTACGCCGTTAACGGCAAAACATAGAGAGATCTCTCTACCTACAATAACACCTATGTTTACAAATAAAAACTTTGACTTTGATCTCCAAAATGAGTGAAACAAAAATTAAAAAAAAAAAATAGAAAAGAGTAGAACTATTTTGTGTATTTTGTTCATGAATCCCCGGCGGAAACAGAGGGGTGTTATAAATTTAATGTGTGTATCTGTTGTTCTCTCGTAGCTCCCAAGCGGCTGAACAAATTTTGATCATATTTTTTTTGTTTAAAAGGTGTCTTGATGAGAACACTCTCGTTCTTAGCTATAATTCAAGAAAATCGGTTCAGCCGTTTGAAGATTATCTGCTCTTTTCTAGTTGATGAATGGATGTGCGCATCTTCCACAGGTCTGATTGATTCGAAATTTAATATTCTGTACCTTGAACTGATACTGCAGCATCACCTGGAATTCGCAGGATACCCTACTCCTTCACTAACTTACAGGTCCGGTATCGTGTTTGGGCTCATTGGAATGGTCTCAATGAATAGGTTAGGTACAGATAGATCGTGGACAGGGTCTAATGATGCAGTAGGTGTTTTTTTTGTGTCGGGGGTTATTTAAACTTTCAATTTTAACTTGTTTTACTTAAGTATTAATTAGGACAGGAAAACATATATCTAGTATTTAAATAACATGGTAAATATCCCCATATTTTGCGTACAAACTTACATTTGCAGTTGGAATGTATGGGAGAACATGTTTTCCAACTATAATGTTCAGTTTTACCTTGGGATGAATGCATCCCAACTACAGAACCCTTCATTGTGCGTGATCTGACACGCATTTGATCGGTTTTTTATCTGTTTTTATATTGCTATGGTTTTAGTAAGTATTAAGTTTACCTAATACTCAACCTCTTAAAATATCAACTATATGTAATATCGAGGCTGAATTAGATGCTTGATAGCTTCCACTTTTTTTTTAGAAGAAGTATACAAAAAATGTGGTACGACGAAAGACGTCATTCATCTGTGGTGTCCGCATGGCGCACTGCACGGCGGCAACACAACAATACTTCGTCGTTGAAAAGATGAGCTAATCCAAAAAAAATAAAAAATGTAGAATAAAAGACATCAACGCAATCAGCGCTTATAAGTTATAACTACGAAAGGTCACGTCCGGGAGCGGTGACAGACAGACATACTGACTGCCAGCGAGCGGTGTGTGTCGTACACGTGGCGGCTACAGGCTCCCAGCTCGACGCCGCGCGCCGGTGCGGCCTGACAGCAAGCCACACGGTGATTTACTAAGGCTAGGAGTTGCAATAATCGTCACGTAAGGAAAAAGTTTCCCCGCCATGCGACTCTCTCTCTGAGAAAGTCTCTTTCTTTTTACTCTATGATAGAAAGAGTGAATTTAATACGTGTTTTTAATACAGAGCCGTCCATAGGTGGGTAATACAGTCTGCGAGCTAAAAGAAACTTCGAAAAAGAAAAGGCAGTTTCAAGGTGTCAAGTGTCAAAAGTTCCCATTCGTTCCTGACTGACGGCTCTCCCGACTGCACACGTTTTATTTACAATGAAAGTACCTGATATTTTGATGCGGTTGGTGGACCGTCGATGGAGGGGCCTGGATTTTATTTTAGCCAGAAGCTAAGGATTGCCGACGTGGCAACGCTGCCAGTCGATAGCGATGCGGAAACACAACTAACATAAGGCAGTAAAATTGAGTGATGTTGCTGGCTACGGCAAGTCGTCGAATCAAGAGATGTCAACAATGCAAAAAAAAAAAAACAATTCAATTCAATTTCTTAAACAACGGTGCGATGAAAAACTGGACGTGTTTGGTTTCCGCCAAATTTTGACAAATTGTAAAGCGAGGCTCTGGCCTAAGGTGGACAATTCCACGTTCCTGTGGAGTACCTACACTGCTGCATGTTTTGTCGGCGTATGACTACCGGTCACTACGGGTGAACAGAACTTTCATCGATATCTATACACAATACACAATATAAACAATCTCATTTAGTTACATCACAGCAAAATGTGTTTTTCTTCCATTCATCTCGGTCACCTAATGTGATCTATACAAGTAAGGGGGACGTATTCGTATCGGTAAATGTCAAAGAATTACTGACGCCAAAATAGAGCGGAATGAGGGCGGATCGCGGCGCGCACTTGGCGAGCCTTGCGCCACAACTTTACACCCTGATAGCGTCAACTGCGACTAGTTGTTCAAGTTGCCGGTAAAACTTGCCACTCTGCACTACCTCAGGCCGGTGGTGATGGTGACAGACGCAGTTATCAACCAACAATACAGCTTGAAAGAAGCCTAGACCTGAAGAGATGCTAGTTCAGTAACCTCACCCTCATATGGGGCATTTCACAGTTGGGCTTAGTGCACTCACAGCGACAGTAGGTTCTCGTGCAGCGGCGGCAGGCGGCGCAGGGCGGCGGAGCGGCAGTCCAGGCGCGCGCCTCCCTCGCCGCAAGCGCAACCCGCCGCCGCGCGCGCCGGGCAAGCGCCCCGCGCTGGCGCCGCCGCGCACGCCAGCCACACCAGCGCCGCCGCGCATAGCAGCCAGCGCGCGCGCCCCATGCGAGCGCGCCCTCACCGCGAGCGCACCGCGCCGCCGAGCGCCCGCTGCACCGCCGGCTCCTCGCTGCTCACCATGCTGCGCCCGCACCACTGCACCTCACTCACAGCGAGCGGTGACCGCGACACTGTCACTCCGCTCTGATTGAACTATATGCTCACTTACGACGGCTTACTTAAATAGCTTGTCAGGTATTCGGAAAAATTCACTGTTTTCCGCGACCGCCACTGATCGTAACTAGACTCGCGCTAGACGTGTGCGGAGTGAGCGGAGCGTCGAAACACGAGATACCGCAACGAGGGCGCGCGACGAACTGGCGGCTAGTGCCGAGTGCGGTGCCGGCTTGCCGGGAGCGACGCACGGCGCGTGGTCTCTCTCCACTCGCCACCGCGGGCCGTCGCCGCCTCCGCCGCCGCCTTGTCTGCCGGCTCCTCCGACGCAACTTCGACTCCGAGCTTTCGATTCCGACCGGTAAGCAGCGTTACGGCTCGTACACACTGGCGCGATATCGCGGGCGCGACAAGGGTAGCGGTGCCTGTCGCGCCCGCGATATCGCGCCAGTGTGTACGAGCCTTTCATGTAGTGAATTTGTTGCGACATCAGTACATAATTATACTTATGAGTGCGAGTCTATTCACCACCATCCCGCTCACGAAACTGAACACCCATCCGTCCAAATTTTTAACTTTGGTTAGTAAATGATATTCAACGAACAAGTTGAGCCTGTCGCCGAGTTCAAGCGGCAATGTTCGTGATGAACTGATGACACATGAATACATAAGATTACGCCTTGTTTCCCTTAAGGGTTGGACAGAGGTGTACCCATAGTATACACATTTCGCTAGTTATGTGTAAGCCCCATATAAAAGGAGCCGAGTTTATTGCCATCAACTGCCCACAAATCCAGACTCCGGGCTGCTACTGAGAATCGAATCGAATCCAGAATAGAATAGAATAGATACTCTTTATTATGTACTTACACCATAAAAAATACAGACATTTGTACATTTTACATAGGGTGACACACTGGGCGGTCTAATCGCAAAAAGCGATCTTTTACAGACAACCTTTGGATGCATTCAAGGGAGAAGGAGAGGCAATACTGCAGGTAGTCAGTGGTGTACCATTTACATATATACAATACATACGTACATAAAGCATATGTTATCTATATGACGGCGGCATCGTGGGCGGAACGATAACGGGGTCATCGTCTTCGTTTCTTGGTACGGGTTCCATGAGGTAGCGGTGGGTATTCGGGCAAACCAGTAAAACGTAGGTAGGAGTACAATATTAGAATCACGTTTATTCGACAATTTACAATAGTTGTCGTTATAGCAAAGAACAAGGTTTGTACGGTGAACGTGATAGTTTCGATCGTATGATCTGCACTATGTATGGCGTTCGCTACCGCGCCAATCTCGATTCAATCGACTCTGTCCGTGTCCACGTTTTTGGCGGTAAACTAAAGCGCCACCTAACGGCGTTCACTGTACTAACCGATCAACCAATCAGAATTAAGTTACAGTTTGACCAATATTATGAAACCAACAGGTAGTAATTTTGATAAAGTTGTCGTCTTGGAATCGTTTGCGACCTCTTTGCGACGACATAGGTATATATATATATAAATACATACATACCTACATGAAATATAAACATGAAACAACAGCAAGGAACTATGTGTAATGTTAATGATTAAGGAGAGAGGAAGTGTTTTTTCACCAACATTTTGAAAGCGGACAAAGATTGAGCACGCCTTATCGACAGAGGCAAGGCATTCCATAACCGTACTGCTTGAACTGTAAAAGATTTGTCATAAAACCTCACCAGACCTCATGCTCAGCAGTAGCGCTTATGACCACTTGACCAATTAAGAAAGATGATTGACAATAATTATTAAGATTGAATAGGAGGGGCTTGCGAAAATTTCTAGAAAACCATTCAAGCTAGCATACAAGAAAACTACGCTAAACAAAGGATGAAACCGAAACGAACCGAACCGTTAGCTGAAACGGTAAAAACCAATAACAATAATTACTTGCGCCCCAATAACGTTAGCTCTATTGCAATTTATCCAACGAATAAATTAAAATCTAGTAGCGACACTAAATCTCTTGTCCAAAAAACTATGTGCCCTGAACAAATTAAATTGCACGCTAGAGGATTGCGCAAAACCAAAAACGGCAACGTTATAATCAGCACGGAGTCATTTTGTGTTCATTACTTTTTGTCCTGTAGAGGGCGCCATATTCAAATTAATGTGACGTCACATAGCCTATAACCATCGGACGGCCGAGACGCTTCCAACGATACCCCATTTGTCAAATTATGTTGAGTAGATTAGAAGTTATGAGGGAACAAATGATAAATCAATGAAATCGCATCGCTTTTTGCAACATAATCCCGAAACGTAACAAAAACATCTGCTTTACGAGCTAAGAAGTAAAAATATCGTATGCCGTAGGTATTCATCCACATAAATCACAAAATCATTTTTGTCATCAATAGACGACGGAGTGACAGGTCCACAAACATCTGTGTGCACTTTGAATATCAATTTTGTATCAGAACAAAATAGTTTAATAATTTTTATTTCCATAAAGTTTGATTTGCCATTATATGGGTCGACCTCTAATGCCTATCTAATGAGCAAGATGCTCTATTTAATGAGCATCCGCTATTTAAAGCATGTTTAACAAGCAGTAAGTTACCGCCGATACTATTGTTCAAAGATACTCCCTTTATTACACGCGTTTCGTTTCGGTTCGCTCAGGTTAGGTTCGCTCAGGTTAGGTTCGCTCAGGTTAGGTTCGCTCAGGTTAGGTTCGCTCAGGTTAGGTTCGCTCAGGTTAGGTTCGCTCAGGTTAGGTTCGCTCAGGTTAGGTTCGCTCAGGTTAGGTTCGCTCAGGTTAGGTTAGCTCAGGTTAGGTTCGCTCAGGTTAGGTTCGCTCAGGTTAGGTTCGCTCAGGTTAGGTTCGCTCAGGTTAGGTTCGCTCAGGTTAGGTTCGCTCAGGTTAGGTTCGCTCAGGTTAGGTTCGCTCAGGTTAGGTTCGCTCAGGTTAGGTTAGGTGAGGTTAGGTTAGGTTAGGTTAGGTTAGGTTAGGTTAGGTTAGGTTAGGTTAGGTTAGGTTAGGTTAGGTTAGGTTAGGTTAGGTTAGGTTAGGTTAGGTTAGGTTAGGTTAGGTTAGGTTAGGTTAGGTTAGGTTAGGTTAGGTTAGGTTAGGTTAGGTTAGGTTAGGTTAGGTTAGGTTAGGTTAGGTTAGGTTAGGTTAGGTTAGGTTAGGTTAGGTTAGGTTAGGTTAGGTTAGGTTAGGTTAGGTTAGGTTAGGTTAGGTTAGGTTAGGTTAGGTTAGGTTAGGTTAGGTTAGGTTAGGTTAGGTTTTTTTTTTTTTTTTTTTTTTTTTTTTTTTTTTTTTTTTTTTTTTTTTTTTTTTTGGCAGGAGTGGGAAATCCTCATGGACGCCCAGACTGCCTCACTGGTGAGCCAGTCTGGGCAGTGCCGGACTCTTACCGGCTAAAAACCACTCCTGCCCTTGCCCGTGTCCCTCTGACATGATCAGAGACCTTATTAGACTAATTTTTTGATTCTGTCTCTTCACTATTTGTCTTAAAATCGGTCCGTTTAAGGAAAAGGAGTTATTATTATCTCTCTTGGGAATATCTTAATTTTTAGTTTTATGTTAATTTTATTTTCTAAAAGGCTATAGATTATCACAACTTATATTACGCGCTAATTTATATCTATTGTTTTTTGTATTTTCTGTTTGTTTTACCTATTTTAATTCTGCCTATGCTAATACTTATTATATTTTTATCTTGTTTGATCATTACTATGTTTATGATATGGCTATCCTAATATATATACAATATATCATATAGACATATTTTCTTACTCTATTTGTTTACGTTTATTTCCTATGCTATCTATTTCTACACATACTTTAATATAATAATTTGAGTTTCCCGGCTGATTCACAGCTGCTATTTTAAATACAATTTTAATTTTTGCTTCTGTATTTTCAAGCTTATTATTATCTTTTTGTTGCAGGTGCTGCTCGACGACCTGCACACTTCGTGCTGGTATAGCGCTTCGGATGCGGTTTGCCAAGGTAATGCCCTGCTTCTTTACAACAACAAGCGCTTTGGACCACAACGGTAAGGTAATATTGTTTCTAAAGGATGAGTTTAATTTTTTGTCTGATTTTAATTGGTCCAACTTCTCATGAAGTTGGCTCCAATTCGATTTTATCTTATTACTATTTATTGTGATCCTAAACATTTTTATGATTTTAAATTTCTGAACATTAATTTTGAATACAATACCGTTGTGGTTTCTTTTTCTTGAAAGCGCTGGATGGACTTCAGCAATACGCCACCGACAGGCGAGCCAACGCATCCCATTTAAGGCGTATTGGGCACTCGTTGTCAAAGGCGTTGTGGTCACTCCTGTCTCCTTTGGCCGACACGCAGTTGTGACACTGCGGAGCCTCTGCTGCCAGACGTGACGGACAGTCCGCTCGCAAGTGAGGGTCGCCACAATGAGTGCAGAGATCGGCGGGCTGCGTGCACAGTTTACGGCTATGGCCGTAGCGCAGACAGCGAGTGCACTGCACCAGTGGAGACTGGTCCTGCACTCGCACTCGCTGTAAGTCAATGTGCACGCGACCCGCCAAAGTCAGTCTCTGCCACACTGAAGGGGACACCTGCAGGATGACGTGGCACATATGGGGGTTCCTCGTCCTTCGACGGTACTTCACCCCCAGCCTCAAATCATCAGCAGGTATGTCTCCTATCAGGTGGGTGTTCTGTCTCTGCAGGGCTTGGGCAATCTCCACATCTGAGTGGCAGGAGAGGACGTCCCTCATGATGACCAGAGGGTCCTTGTTCTTGACCTCCTCTACCACTAGATTTCCTGCTTTGCGAATACGTTCCGTCACCTGCGTCATTTCGGCTCTGGTTTTAAAGCCGACCACCACCTTCTGGTCCCTCGCCTTACGCAGTCGTTCGACCCTGGTGCCCTCGTTCCTGGCATCGACCGCCGTCCTGAGCTTCTCAATAACCTCTTCACCGGTGTCCTGATCATTTACAGATGAAACGACCACCGAGTGAAGAGGCTCTTGGATGTGCTGCTTCGGGACAGCGGCCATCTCCGCGAAAGTCGGGCCTTGGCCTGCAACGAAGCGAGGGGTCTGCTGGAGTTGTTCCGACAGAGCCAGAGTATGCTGTTTGCACTCCTGTAATGCATTTTTGTGCTCTTTGAGACCTTCTACAAGGCTCTGCATCAGCTCTGACGGTTCAGGTGTGGTCGGCTTAGGCTCCCTTTGCCTTTCTTCCTTTTCTTCCACTTCACCTCCTTTTCCCTTTTCTGCTTCCGCCTCTTTTACCAGTTGGTAGAGTCTCTCAACCGCTTTTGTAATCTCATCCTTAATTTCCTTTTTAAGATTACGCGAACTTAAAAGTTGCATTTTAGCTTTTTGGAGACACGCTTTTGCCTCCGTGGTTCTGTTCAGGTACCTCACGGGTTGCGTGTCTCGCGGTGAGCTCTCGTCGGTCCTCTCCAACTGCTTCGATCCTT